>CM077600.1:0-2719971 GCA_039654915.1 Aquilaria yunnanensis | reverse complement strand
CCAAAATACATTCCCGTCACTAGTTAGTGACGCATAACCGTCGCTAGTTAGTGCCAATTAGTGACACGTAGCCTTCGTTAGTTAGTGACGCATAACCGTTGCTAGTTAGTGACGCGTAGCCGTCGCTAGTTAGTGACAATTAGTGACGCGTAGTCGTCGCTAGTTAGTTCTAGTTAGTGACGCGTGGCCTTCGCTAGTTAGTGATGTGTAGTCGTCGCTAATAACTAGTAAAAATTTCAAAATTGTAGCGACCGCTAGTTCCATTATATGCATCTATACGAATTCAGCTTTGTCATGGTTAACAATTTCATCAGCAAACCTCCACTATACATGTCTATTCCATACAACCCAAACACAAAACTAGGTAACATTAATCCAAAGTTATGTTATACACTCCCAATAGTCATAAACATAACAATTGATATTTAAAATACATACCATGTCACTAACTAGCGATGACTATGCGTCGCTAAAGCGCTGGCAGCACCGTTACCGGAAAATTTGTGACGGCCTATTTAGCGACGTTTAGCTGTCGCTAATTAGCGATGGTAACCGTCGCTAGAAAATTAGCTGCGAGCGAATTAGTGACGGGCATTTTAGCGACGGTGTGCCGTCGCTATATCATATTTAGCGACGGCCAGCCGTCGCTAACGGCCGTCGCTAAATGCGGTTTTTTTAGTAGTGTATTATGACTATTATTAGAACGATGACTATTATTATAAAACTTTGGTACAAATAATTTTGTTTTGTATTATTATTATACTAATCATTATCATTATTATTATTATTATTGTGGTTATATGGTAAATATTATTCTTATTATTAATCGTATTATTACATTATTGTTTTCCTCATTCTTATTGTTCTTATGATTAAGGTAATTATTATTACTGTTATTATGTTTATAGTATTAGGGGTACATCTTATAATAATAATAATAATTATAATTATAATTATTTTATTATTATTACTATTACCCAACACTAAATCACCCAAACTAAACCTTAACTCAACTAATTACGCTCTAAAGAATGTAGAAAAAAATAAATGAAATAAGCAATCTATATGGAAATTGAAAATATCTATCTTCAACATAATTAAATACCATAAATAAATTGCATCTTCATTTTTTCCATCAATAAAATTACCCATAAATAAAAAATAATTAACACAAAATAAATGGAAAAAAACCCAACTAAAATAACCAGAAAAATTTAGAACCACATTCATAATACATAAATTTTAATTACAACATAAATAAGAAAATACAATTTTTTTCAGTCAAAAAATAAAATAAAATTCGGATAACAGAAAAAAAAATTATAAACGTACCTCCACCAACTTCAAAAGCTACGGAATGTAACAATGAGAAGTTATGAAACCTCAAATAAAAGCTGAAATGGAACAACAATGCATCAAAATGAAAGCACGCTTTTTTCGGAAATATATACCTAAAATTACAATATTTCTATTCAATACACAGATACCCGTCACCACAACGACCGGATCTACGAAATGGGAGCGAAAACGGCGCTCCACGGCCGGAAAACGGCCACCATTTGACGGCGTCGGCGTAAGCTCAAGTGGGAGCTTCTCTCTCCCCCCTCCCTGAAAAATGGTGTCTGAAACCTGAAGGAGGAAGAAGATGAATTTTAAACACAGCCGTTGGTAAATTAACCTTAGCGCAAAAAAAAAAAAACTACCAACGCAGAGAAGTTGGAAATTTACCAACGGTTGTGACCATTGTTAATTACCAACGGCTAGGCCGTTGGTTAAAAAAAAAACTGAACAAAAATTTCATTGTTATACCAACACGTGCATGTTGGAAATAATTACCAACGGTCCTGCCCGTTGGTAATTTCCAACGGCCTCACACATTGGTAAATATGCTGTTGGAAAAGCCTCAACAGTTAGTAGTGATTATACCCATAAAACAAACAAAACTTTTTCTACCTCCAATTCCAAGGTAAAGTTTCAGTCTTTCAGAGTCTGGGTCTGTTTGGAAAAGAACTTGACCAAGGAAAAAGTCAAAGGACATGGGACTACCTTCAAAGTTGAAACCATCTCCCAATTACAGATATTTTTCCCATTTGAACTTCAGCAACCCTAACTTCGCGCAGCGTCGCATGTTTCCAAACCCTTTCCTTGTATAAATTATTTACATCTCCGACGAAATGAATGTATTAGGTAAAACAAAAAAGGACACAAAACCCAATCGTTACCATAAAAAAAAATGGGTTTTCTTAGATCAAATCCCCCTCTTTTGTTGTCTTTGTCTTGCCTTCTCCTCCTCCTGCCGGTGTCTCTGGGCCATGTAACGGCCCCCGTCGTTTTTCATGGAGGACCAATCTTGACTGGGCAAATCAGGCTAGCAATCTTGTGGTATGGTGATTTCGGTATCGTGGCCAAAAACCAAATCCGCAACTTCGTTAAATCCCTCAATTTACAAATTGGTAACCCTTCAGTCGCGTCCTGGTGGCGTGTCGTGGAGAGCTACCAGTCGGCGGCGAAGGGCACTCCCGGTGTCCCCAGCCCCAAAATTAAGGTGGAGGTTGCGAAACAAACCACCGATAATTCGTACAAGTATGGCAAGGTCATCACCATCGAGTACATCCCTAAGCTGGTCCAAGATGCCGCCTGTGGGGATCCTTCCCTCCTCCCCGTCATTTTCGCCGGTCGACAGGTCACCGTTCACGGTCTCTGTTATGGAAAATGCTCCGAGCATGGTGTGGTCGGTAAGTATATTGAGTTTTTTTAAAAGAAAAACTATAGATGGTAGACAGACTCGCCACCATCTATATATGATCATGAAATGAGAGATGACGCATCTAATACAGTTACAGTGACAAATGCGTCATGTTATGATAATTTTAATCATTTTGAAACTAAATTTTTTATTTTGTTTAGCTCATTTCGAGACCAAATTCTTTTATAAAATTTTTGACACAGGGACATCACCATACGTGATCGTCGGCAATCCGGAGTCGGAGTGCCCCGCCGAGTGCGCATACCCTTTCATAGGCGGGCCGATGCTGAAGCCGCCAAGCGGCAGCGTCGGCGCCGACGCCATGGTGGTGGCCTTCGCCCAGGCTTTGGCTGACGTCGTCACCAACTCACAACTGAAAAGTGGATTCTTCACGGGACGACCCGAGAATCCCACCGACATAGCCGAGGACTGTAAAGGTATGTTCGGGACCGGCGGAGGACCCAACAACCCCGGGAAGCTCTTCCTTTCCCCAGTCTCCGGCGGCTCCTACAATGCCGTCGGTAATAGAGGCAAGAAATTCTTGCTTCCGGCCATCTGGAACCCAGTAACCAAAGCGTGCTGGACCGTCGCATAGTTTGCTTCGCCTTCCACATGGTGACAGAAACTCTCTCTTTAAGATGGTTTTATTGATATTTTTTTTATCGTCCTCCAACAATTGTTTGAGGTACCAAAAAAATTGAACAGGATTTGTTGGTATTGGAAAAATTGCTGTTTATGGGTTGACCTTAGTTTCAAGGGCAGTTTGAACGTTGAAGCAATTAGTGAGAGAGACAAACCTTCTTAAAGTTATTGCTTCTTATTCTCCCTCCTACCTCTAAAGGAACTCTTTGTAGTTGTAATAGTTTTAATGTATAAAAACGTTTTGTGACAAATAAATCACTTTGTCAAGCATTATTTGTCCTATATATGTATTTTATGAGCTTAGGGGTTATGATAATTTTTACAATATTCATCTCAAATTCTTTACTTCATTTAAGCTTTTTTACTTGAGTTTGATTTGAACTTTTTACTTTCAATATTTGCAAAAAAAAACTTGAAAAGAATAGAGTACAAGATTTTAGTTGAAATGTCATCATTAGTTCACTTTTTTTTTTTTTATATATAAATTTAGTCATTGATGCTTTTTGTTCCTATTCAAACAAGTTATTGGCGCCAACCAACCTCATACACAAAACAAAAATTTTAAGAGTGACTTCGATATTAGAAAACCTATTGAGGCTTAATTACGATGTTCTAATTGAAAATCATCTAAAAATCAGGTGAAACTAGGGTTATTAACATTTTGTCCATATAATCATCAAAATTGTTATCCATTGACGAGGACCAGCTTATCATTATGAGCCTAATATTGAAAGACAGTAACTTTTGAATTATGCATTATTTTTCCTTTCATTTTGATGAGCACACTATTTCAAATTTTCAAGGCTGGAAGTGTTAGTAATTCAAATGATCTATTTCTTTTGTCTCATGGTGCCATTAGACAGTAGGTGCGACACGACACATAAGCATATATATAGTGGAATTCTAATTAAGGAACCAACTACCCTTTTTTCACACCATTGTTCCTGGTATTCATAAAATTCATCAGATGGGAGCTGGAACCAGTGTTTTTAAAACCGAGTCGTACGTTGAACTATCAAGGTCTTCGAATCATAATTCAATCGCTTCAATGATTGAACAGCTGAATTACTATTCTTTTCCATTTGCATTATATAAGTACTGAGTGATATGCACACTACTAAAAAAAACTTGTTATTGTGTAGATCATATGAATGTTGAAATTTTTAGTAAATCGAAAACATAATTTTATGAAATTTGTAAATTTTTTAAGTCTTTTGATATTTTTATTTTGTGAAATTTTTAATTTTTGAATTTTCAAATTTATTCTGAAATTTTGAATTTATTGTTAATTTTTAATTTTTTTTATTAATTTTGGTAAGTTTTATGAGGTTTAGTAAGTTTTTATGAATTTTATGAATTTTTAGTTAATTTTTGAAAATTTTGTGTACTAATAAAATCTTAGTTATATAATTTTTCTAAATATAATAATGTATAATTTTAATATTAGTTATTTTTATTTTATTTCATTTTTTAAATAAATTAAATGGCAGTTTCAATGGCTCCTCATTGAAAATTGCTTTAATTTTTTTAAAACTTTCAAGATAATTACCAACAGTTTAAGCCATTGGTAAAAGCTATACTAATGTAAAAAGCATATGATCTTAGACCATTGGTAATTTCCATTATGTGTTGGAAATTATCAACGGCTATGCGTTGAAAATTATCAACGGCTTAGTATTAAGCCATTGATAAAATATTTTTCAACGCATTGATTACCAACGACTTGCTACCAACATTCTTGCATTGGTAATCTTGAAATTACCAACACGTGTCCGTTGATAATGGCCCTTGGTAAATATCTTTTTTTTAGTAGTAGCAAAAAAAATGGACTAAAATAAAATTTTGTATATAGAATAATGACTAAATTTACATTTTATCTAATAAACCCTAATATAAATAACCTCCTTTTCCATCTCCATCAAAAGTGACTCCTAGTCTTGTTTTCTTTTTTTTTTTGTCTTCTTCTTTTTCTTTTTTTTGCTATATTTTTTTCATTTTCTTTTTTTGTTTTATTATTATTTCTTCTTCTTCTTATATTATATTGAAATGATGGTTTGAAAAATAACATGGTAAAGTAATTTACTATATATAAAAATGTTGCAAAGTTTTTGGATGACCCAGAGGATAATATGTTGCACCATTTTTGGGACAGAGAATACTATTCAGAAAAAAAAAACTAATTTACTTATACATGAGAAAAAAGTATATGATACATGAGAAAAAACTAATTTTACTAATAAATATTATTTGTCAAAATATATTTATTAATTCTATTTTATCATTTCATATACTTATTTATGCGATCTATTGATGTAAAATGAAAAATAAAAAGTTTCCCTAACATGCGGTACATGGTATAACGCAAGCATACTGCATAGTATATGGTATATTGAAAAAACATGTAAAAACGCAATAGTAGATGAAATACCAAGATAAATTGTTGTATTTCATGTGAAAACTCAACAAATCGTGAGAATTTATATACTTCATACCACACATCAAAAGTATGTTACATACTGTGCAGTATTTAAGTCCATAGTTGTAATACAGCTCTTGATCCAAGTTCTAAAAACCCCATTCTTTTCAGGCATACCATAGGAAGTTCTGTTTACAAGGCCCAAAGCCTTTTTTGCATATCCAGCTTGCATGGCACTCTACCTCCTTCCTTTGGAGGTTTCTGTAAAACGTGGAGACAAAGTGTAGGTTAGACTAAACTACATAGGGGTTTTTATAATTTTCGCACTAAAGTTCTGAGTTGCATAAAACATATAAAAGGCTAAAATCTACAAAAACTCATCATTAATTTTATAATTTATAAATAAGTACTAAATTTTAAAATTTTTATAATTTTATATCATATTAACTACTACTAATAAATAACATTTAAAAATCTATGAGGGGCGCAGCCCCTCGCCCCGACATGGCTCTATCCTTGATCTAAACTTGAATGGTAATGTTGCTTAACTATTGTGCAAAACATGCTACAAGCAAGGATCAAGGATGCAAGCAGGAACAAAAAAAAAAGGTGTTAATCGGGTTTTGTTAAATCCAACACCCATGTAATGCAATGTGAGTAAATTTAAAAAATGGTCTCTAACCTTTAATCATTGTTTTCTTTTTGTCCCTAACCCAGTGAATGTTATGTTATTTACCAGAAAATAATTACCGAATATTTAAATTAAAATTTCAAAATTTTCTGTCAAACAATTATTCTGAGTTGATGAATTTCATCCGGTGAAGAACCAAAACAAAACAATTTTAATAGGTTTATAACTAAAATAAAATATTCAATATGTTAGATACTAAAAGGTACCAATAACTAAAGGTTAGGGACAACTTATGCAATTTACTTAATGCAATGTAGGTGCGAGTAGGCCCATGAGCTTTGTAAACGAGGATACTTGAAAGATTAATCAAAGTCCCCTTCTCGTTTTTTAACCTTCTTTCCTCTTTATTTCTTATCTCCCTCTCCTTTCATTCTGTCAGGCAGTTCATCCGTGAGCGAACTTCTATTTTGGATCCTAAAACCATCATAATCCAAACAATTAGGAACTAGAAGAAACTAGATGGGCGTGCAGAAAAAGGAGGCAACGCAGTGCATCTAGTCATAATTCCCAAATGAAATATTCCAATGCTACACATAAATCAACAAGACCGATGGTGTGAAACTACTACTGAATACATAATAGACCACATTGTCCATACCATGTCAAATATCCAAGTCAAAATTCACCCACCAGAAAATACTCAGAGCACAGTGCACCACAAGGAACTACTCTGTAACAAGATAGATGAGGCTAGCGATTGACTTCAGGCGGCTGGGAATTGGTATTGAAGTTGTCAAAACCCGAGCCTGATGGAGGGACAGCAGGATTGGGTTGATATGATGCAGGCGTAGCCATCAATGGAGGTCCACTAGAAGCGGGTGCCAAAGTGGCACCACTAACACTGCTTGGGGGAGCCAGGGTAGGAGGCCTCGGGAGACCATTTAACTGACCAGGCAAGGCAGGGGCACCAGGTGGTTGTACAGTCTGTTGCATACCTGGGGCTGATACAAAACCTGCCAAAAAAGTAATAACCACCTAAACAGATAAACCAACGAACTTGATGCAATACTGATATCATACACAAGCAAGGCAACCAGCATCATTCATGCACAATCGAAAACCTAGTCTGCAATTAGTTTGTCAGAGTAAAAGATGAGAAGGTTAGAACAACGATCATCATGTAACAAGCATGCAAACGGTGAACCTGTTATTGAACAAGAATCAGCCCAGGTGTACACACGTGCACTGCTGCCTAAATTTATCAGAGAGTGAAACACCAAACACTAATTTCAATGGGAAAGCCTGAGAAAACAAAAAGACAAAAGAACCACACTTACAGAGGCTACACCTTCAAGCATTAGGCATACGAATAACGCACAAGCCAAACAGAGCTACTTGGCTAAGAGAACAACTTAAATGCAAACAATTTCATACTACATGGACCATATTAGTGCTTCCCTCTCAACGTGAAATGCTGCTCCAACCAAAAATATGGAATCTTAAGCTCAGTTGGATTCTTCAGGCAACAAAAGCAGGTGGAAGTAAATTAGACACAAGTTGTTAACTGGAGCACCTGGAAGAGGTCTTGGCAGAACAGGAGGTCTAATTCCTGGAAGCAATGGCGAATTTACAGCTACTGGAGGAGCCCCTGGAGCTGGAATGACCATTGGCAGACGGGGTCGTTGAGCCAATAGGTGCTGGTTGAAAGCTGTACCAACTTGCTGGAACGCAGCAGCTTGGCCAAGATGTTCCTTGATTCTTTGGTCAAGAAGGCTCTGTGTCTGCTGCTCCTCAAACTGCTGATAGTAAGACCTAACATTCGCCTATGGAATCATTAAATCACACATTAGCAAGCCGGAGAACGGAAACCTTGGAATCCATCAGCAAGAAAAGAAGCAAAAAAATACCTTGTGCTTGTAACCTGCATTATGCTGCTTCCTCACGGATGGCTGAAATATCACACAAACACACATACACACAAAAGATACAAATAAGATACCAAAAAAATTTTCAAAAGGAATAAGAAATTTGGCTTAATGCAGCAGCAGCAACCCACATGGCCGATTTAAAGAAAAACATTTGCAAGAACATAAAATAAAAATCAAATCCCGGTGGTAAGAACATTAACAAAAACATGAACGATCATTGAAACTTCAAAAAGGAACGATTAAGAGTAAACAATAGGGGTTATAAGACTCACAGAGTCATGGGTCAAGTAAGTGTCGCAGTAATCGCAGTAATAGCTGGAAAACAAAAGGACACAACACATAAGAGAAAACAGTTAAAAGGGTAAAAATCGACGCAAGATTCAGATTCGACAGATGATAGAGAGTAAAATCCGAAATCCATACCGAGGCATATCTGCAAACAAGCCGAGGCAGCTCGAGATGGAGGACAAGTTTTTCTTGTTGGACCAAAAGCAGCAGCGTCGATCAGAGCACTGTGGTGGAAACGAGGAGGCTGGGAACCATCGATTAGAAGGAGCGAGGATCCACTCCGGCGATCGGTCGACGCAGTTAGAGCTAGGGTTTCGATTTGCAAATTGGAGTGGTGAAATACATGTTAGGCTCTGCCTGTTAGTCCAGAGTCAAGGAAATACAAGAGCTAATGAAAAGATTAATAGTCCCTCTGTACTCACCACTCAACAATTAATTTATAATATTTATTTTTTAATATTTTAGTATATGAATAAAAAAAATTTTATATAAATGATGAATAAAGCTATATAGTTTCTAAATATATTTTTTAAAATCTTTTGATAAATAATAATATAAATAAATTTAAGTAAAATTATTTAATAAAAAATCAAATGTTTCAAAAAATATGAAACAGAGAAAGTTTTTTTTATACAAGAAACAATTAATACCTTGCCATCTAATAGAATAAATTATTTTTGTCAAAAATTAATTAGTTTATGTAATCTTTTATACTTAGAGAAATTAATAAAAATATTAACTTTAAAAAAAATCAAAAAACACCCTGCTCATTTTTTAAAGCGTAAAATTTTAAATAAAGTGAATAATTATTGAAAAATAATTAAAATAATTTATTTATTTTTCTTTTTTTTTTTCCTACACAGAACCATTAGTACAAGAAGTATAAATGGTTTCTGACCTTTAATTATCATTTAGTTTTAATTTCTAACCTATTGAATGTTCTGTTTTGATCTTAAAATTATTAAAATTATTTTATTTTGGTTCATCATCAAATGAAATTTATTAACTCAGAATAACTCTCTAAGATAAATTTTTTAATACAATTTAAATGTTCAGTAACTACCTTCAAGTAAATTTAAACAGTTTAATATTTTTTTACGGTAAATAGATAATTTAAATTAGTAATTTTTTCTTCTTCAATAAAATAAGTTTAATTTGCAAAGAAGAAAAAATAAAGATGATTTGAATTTTCTATTTACTATAAAAGAATTATTATACAGATTAAAGTTATTATAAGATAATTACTAAATATTTGAAATTATGATTTAAAAATTTGTTATGAGAAAAATACTTTGATTAAACAAACTTCATCAAATGGAGGCCAAAATGAAGCATTTTTAATATATTTAGGACTAAAATGGAATGTTTTTAATAGATTTATGATTAGAACAGATTTAGGAGTAAAATGAAACAATAATTAAAAATTAAGGACTATTCACGCAATTTACGTGTAGTACAGGGTGCAAGGTCTAATAAGTTACAATAACAGTATAGAGATAAGATAATGTCAACTTGTTCGGCATGGAGAAACAACCGAACCCAATATTGCGGCATTCCAGGAATGTTAGAGAAAAAGGAGTAGAAAAGATTTGTCAGGAATCTCATGCTCCTTTGCCACTTGAACTAAGATGGTGGGACAATAATTTATTATTATCATTATTATTATTTTTGCCGAAAAAAGATTTCATTAAGCACTGTTGGGCTTAGACAGAATAAGGACAAGTAGTCCAAATCTCATTTGGACAATAATTTATTATTTAAGTAAAAAAGTAAGGCTTTTATTGTGGTAATATATCAAAATGGTAAAGATCATTGAAATTATATGGAAAATAAACCACCACAATTCTTTGGCTAAATTTCATCGCCAATAATACCAATAAGGGAAAAAGCTATTGTTTTGTGGAAAATTGTTATGTGCACCCGGTTCACCTATACACCCAAACATAATGCACTTTTCAGGTGGCTCCTATAAATTACCATTTTACCCCTATTTAAAACCATTTTTAAATAGTTCATTGTTTTTTGTGATTTTATTTCTGTTCTGTAATTGCGTTTCTGGTCTTCCCAATTTTAGCTCGATCCTATATTGTTTGATCTTTTTTTATTTTAAGGAAAAAAAGTGTGATTGCTGATGACTTCTTGTGGCGTATTTTTGTTCAATGTTCTTGTGTTTTCATATGTGAATTTGAAGCTTGTTGGTGGAGAGATCACAAGTATTGTTTGATTTATTTGATATTCTTCTTCCATGATTCTTGTGTTTTTTTGTCTTCGATTGGCATTAATTTGTTGTTCAATCTTTTTTTATATTTCAGATTTGGGTTTTAAACTTAGTTTTGAAGCTTCTTCTATTCAATGGATCATGTTCTTGATTTAAATGCACCTTAATATGATATTCTACAAAGTGCAAATTCCTTATTAAGAAAAGGTTAAACATGTGATCTTTTCTTTCTTGGATTAAAGTTTTGGTTTTATTTCATATGTTATGATGGTTTTGGTTGGATTTTTTTTATGATTGTAGGTATTACTGGAGCTGTTTTCAGTAGTTTAGACTTTGGGTATTGATGTTGAGTCTCTGGTTGTAGTTGTAGATGGCAATGATTTGAATTTATTGTCTGAGTCACTGGCTTTATCCTGCGGGATTGTTGTTGGAGATATATGTTCTTTTTAACGTATTCATATGTTTTATTCTTAATGTGGAGATGTTCATTTTGTGTGTATATTCATAATGTGCTTGATATATTTAGAAACATTCATAATGTTGTTTCATAGATGTCTGTATGTTCATTTATTTATGTTCTTATGTTCATTAAGAAATGTATGTTCATTTGTTAATAACCAAATGTTCATTCATTAAGTAACATATGTTCATTAAGATAATTAACTATTTCTTAATTAAGAAATGTATGTTGGTTCTTAAGGAGTGTATGTTCTTTTACATGTTAGTTTTGTTCATTTGATATATATGTTCTCTTATACATGAGTCATATATGTCCTTTAGTATAGCGTATATGTTCCATTATTTAGTATTTTATGTTCCTTGATTTAGAAGTATATTGTCTTTTTTATGTTAGGCTTTGTTCCTTTTATGTATATGTTCTCGTATATAGGATTTATATGTGTTCATTAGTATAATGTGTATGTACTTTACATAGCTCTGTATGTTCCTTTGTGTAGAAGTATATGTTCTTTTTATTGGTATTATGTGTTCTTATGCTTAAGTCATATTTAGATTATGTCCTTATGATTATTATGAGAAGCTTCCACTTAGTCATAGTTTTTATATGAAGAATAGTAAGTTATGCCGTAGGGCTGATGGTTTTTTTTGTGGGAGAGAGTTTTGCTGTTCTTGTGCTGGTGAAAAACATAGTTATAGGAGTGAAGGGAATCATGAAAGAGCAGGCTTCTGAACAAATTTGTAAAATATTTATTCAGTTTAAGATTAATGTTACTGCTATTTGAAGATATAATAGACATGATAGGCAGCATAGTCATCAATTCATACCATAATGTCAGTCATTTAGTACATCCTGCAAGACATATAGATGTGAGTAAGAAACAGATGTTGTTATCCTTCATGTGAATTGGCATTAGAGCGATTCATTTAGAATTATATATAAAAAAATGTTGGGGAATTGAACGTATTGGATTCACAAAGAGAGATTTATAGAACTTTTTTAGTTGAAAGAAATCAATCCAAATAAAGAGCATTGATGCCTAGTCACTTATGGATTGTTTTAAGGAAAAAAGTGATTGTGATGGACTTTTAGCATGAATATCAAGTTGTTGATGGTAGGTTGGGTAATTTTATTTGGAGGTATTCACGCATGTATGAGGATTATTAAATTTTTGGTAATGTTGTAGTCTTTGATACAATGTATAAAACTAATATGTATGGGTTGATATGTGCTCCATTTGTTGAGAAGAATAATCATTGGCAAATAGTGATCTTTGCTTGTGGATTTTTGGTTAATAAAGAGAATGAGAAATTTGCTTGGTTGTTTGATCGTTTTTTGGATAGCATGAGAGGTGCACACAATCAATATTTATGACAAATCAAGACTCTACAATTATGTAGGCCATTGAAAAGTATTTAGCTTATGTAAAGCATAGGCTGTACCTATGACATATTTTACAAAATGCAAAGAAACATTTGAGATGGTTACTGAATAGCAACAAAAAATTTTCCTGAGTTTTGACTAGGTGTTTTTATGGTTGTATTACTGTTCATGAGTTTATTGATAAATAGTCAAATATGATTAAGACTTTTGAATTAGAAGGCAACAGATGGCTGGATGGTATATTTGCATTGAGGGAGAAGTGGTGTCTGCCTATTACAGAGATGTATTTTCAGTGGAAACTTTCAGATTATTTGTATATTTGTGTATGTTTCTTAGTTCTTTAATATTTGTTCATTTAACCATTTTCTGTATAATGTATCATTTATGCCCATGTTCATTTATGTAGTTATGTGTGTTCTTCTGTATATTGATGTTTGTTCCTTATGATTTATTTTAGTTGAGTGAGTTTGTATGTTCATACTTATTTTCTTTTATGTTCATGTGTTAATTTGTATGTTCCTTTTGTTATTGGTCTATATTTTTTGGGTTTTGCTACATATTCATTGATGTAGTTAGGTGTGTTCTTTTATTTATTAGTATAGATAAGATTTATTTGGTCTTCTTTGTGTAACAATAATGTGTTAGTTTCTATGTTCATTCTTGTTATTTTTTATGTTCATTTATTGTCTGTTGTTTATTCTTTTTGCTATTCGTTTATATATTTTAGATTTTGCTATATATTCATTGGTGTATTTTTTCACGTTCATTTTAACATAAATGTATTTTCCTTCTTTTGTTTATTTCTGTATGTAGGAATATTGTCAATATAGAAAAGTGAAAATACAAATCATATGTCAAATGGGATATACAGCAACCAGACATCACTTTTGTCAATCTTTCACTCTATTGAGTGGAGAATTATAGAATGGAAAAATGCTGAGGTTGGTGAAGACTTTCATAACTGAGGTTCATTAACTTTAAAGTTTTGTTGTATACTCTTGAATCATGCTACTAAGGTTTATACATTTTATATTTACAAAGAGTTTGGGAATAAACTGAATATAGTTTCCTTTACAAATTATAATTTAGTAAGTGAAATTGATGATGTTTTCAAGTATAAAGTATCAAATTAAGATTCGGGAAGTGATTATTGCTTGGTATCTTTTACAAAGTGTGATTCTATCAAGGTAAATTGTTCTTTTAAGCACTTTGAAGAGATAAGTTGGTTTTGTTCCTATATACTCAAAATTTTTAATGTGAGAAATGTTACTGCAATGCCTAATTTGTATATTGTTAAAAAATGGATAAAGAATGCTGAGGAAACAAGTGTTTTGTTGCTAATCGAGCTGGATAAGTTTATTAGCATGTTTTGGAGGAATAAAGTAATGAAGGAAATATATGAAGTTGTTATTTTATGTCAAGATAATGAAGAGGCAAGGTAAACATGTGAACAGTTGGTGGTAGAATTAAGTAAAAGCATTAGATGATATTTGTTTGTGAACTCAAAAAAGGAAATTAGTAGCAGTTGCGTGTTTACAATTAATGATGATGGATTGCAAAACTCATTGCCTGTTAGGGCAAAAAGGCTAGAGCAAGAAATGGATTCAAAGTTATGTTAAAAAAAATCAAAGAAAATAAGAAAATAAATTTATTCATAGGTATGTTCTTTTACTCATATGCATTTCTTGTTTTATTCAGGAGTATATGTTCCATTTTTTTGCTATATGACTATTCATAGCAAAAAGAACATACATGAATTATTACATAGGGAAAAGGAATAGAAGAGATGTATACCTTTCGATATTATTACTCTTGATACATTTTACAAAGTATACATTATACAATGTTTTAGAGTTATATTTGAATGTGTTCCTTTTGGTGTTAGGTATGTTCTTTCATTTGTATAGACATGTTCAATTATGCGTAGACTTTCATTTCTACATTCTACAAGATATTAAAGTCAAATTCATGACAAGAACATATATAAAAGCAAAATAAACATATTAAAAAAACAGAATAGAACATACAGATAATAATTGCAAACAAGAATCAAGGCCAATGATTGGATGCATATGTTTATTCTAACAAAAGTATATGTTCTTTTTCAGTTGTGAACATATTGGATGTTGTTATTCGTATGCTCACTATGTATATTTTTGTCTCATGTGTATATATAAGAAAAAGAAATGAAGAAATAAAGAAATGAACATATAGAAACAAAAAAAAAACATATAGAAAAATGAACATATATACGATTTAACAAGAACAAATGTGTATTCAGTGTTAGTAGTTATTTGAGATAACATTAAACACAATATTTCTTTCAGTATTGTATTGTGAAATGAGCATCTATGCAGTGATCTTTATACATTCGATCCTCATAACATTTGTTAGTCTTAAATCTGATGCAAATGGTCTTCCATGGTAAAACTTTATATGCCTTATTAAAAAGACTGTACAGTCAATGGTATTTTCAAATATTCATCTTTTTTTTTTCAGCCTTTGAAATATCAAATTTTCACTTCAGCTACACATATGAATTTTCAAATTCACATATATACTTCTTGGTGTATGACTTATTCTTCTGGAAATATACATTGAAGATTAGCTTTTACAAATATATATATATATATATATATATATATATATATATATATATATATATGTCAAACTGTATTTTTTTGTGTATATTTTTTATTTTCTATAACTTACGAGGGCATCTCTGAGTGTGTTGTTTCTTTTCTGGTTAGTAGGCAAATTATCTATTGAATTAACAACTTTCTTTTCAATATTAAATACAAAAGCAAAGAAGTGGTGATATTGAATGATAAGAACAATGATATAAAAAAGAACAGATAACAACTAAAAAACTGAACATATAAAAACAAGAAAAGAACATATGGAAAAATAGAATAAATCATACAGAAAATAAAGGCAAGATAAATGCAATACAGAAATGAAGAACATAAGATAATAGAAGAATGAACATACATCAATAAAGAAAAATATATATATAGAAAAGCAAAATGAAAATACCAAAAACAATTTATAGAAAATGATTCTAAGAACATAATATAATGGAAGATTGAACATACATCAATGAAGAAATAAACATATTAAAAGACAAAATAAACATGTAGAAAACAGGACAGAACATACAAAAAATTAATGTACGACAAGAATTAAGACATAACAGAAGAAAAAATTTACATCAATCAAGAAAAAACATATAGAAAAGCAAAATGAACATACAAAAAAATAAAATAGAATATGCAAAATTTTGATTGTAAGAACAAATGGGAGACAGGGATTAAGAATAAAACATAATAGAAGCATAAACATACATCAATGAAGAAAAAAACTTGTGGAACATAAAAGAGAATAAAGAGACATAAAGATAGAATGCTAGAACAATGGAACAGATGAACCAATATTTTGCTTACCTGATTATACTAATTCAAAGGGTGAAAATGCTGGCTTGCTATACAGTTTTAAATAGTTTCACCCCGCTTCCCTTATTTCCCAAATAATCATTTTTTTTCTTTCCTCTGCTTATCATTTTGTTGTTGTTTAAACTAGTCATAATATTGTGCTTTGAGGAAGAAAATATATAACAATTCAAAAAGAACAATCAGTGGACAAAAAAAGAACAGATAAGCTATGTACAAAAAAACATATTCTAAAGCTCTTTTAGGAAATTATCGACAACAGAGGGGTGATAAAAGCTTTTTTTGGGTTTTTATTCTGATTTTGTTTTAAATTAAGCAGTGTTGTCTATATATTTACAACTTAGATCTCAACATATGTAGAACTAAGCATAACCAGAAAGAAGCCCCGAGGAAGTGATGCACCACCAATGTGAATCAGAATTAACCTACATACTAAACAAATTAATCATCATTCTTATTTACATGTTACATATAATATGAAGCTGAATATTCATACGATAGTTCAATCTCATTTCTTGTTATAATATCAGTAACCTTGATTTCTTCATTTATCATTTGTTCAGTTGTTGCTTTAGTAGCACATTTCTTGATAAATTTGTTATACACAAAGCTAACATCCCTTTCAGAATGAATAATTTGGTCAACTGTAGCTGTAGGGGGTGAAGGATAGGAAACTCTATTATAATTTTTTATGCTAATGACATGACCGGTTTTTCCACTTTAAGTGACTCAAATCCTTGTGGAAACGTTGGTATATCATAAGATATATGGAGACAGTTATCCCTATCATTTCTTAGTTGGCCTATTTAAAAGAACAAATGGGAAATTAGAAACAAATAGATAAGAATAAATATATAAATATATAGGATTTTATATAAAATGTATATGATTATCTTACCTTGTTTATACTGATTACCAATAGGCAATAAAATCTTGATTTTTTGTCATATTTCTGTATAAAAGAATAAAAGAAACAGAAAAAAATATATAGAAATGACACAACTAAATGAACATACAGAAAACAAAAATGGAACATAGAATAATATATAAATGAACAAATAGGAACAAACACATAATATATAAGTTTATCTCACTTTACTAATACTTATTAATAGAGGAACATATATTGTTACCATTTCTTGCTTGGTCGGCCTAAAACAATAGATAATAATAGATAGAGAAAAAAAAATGAAAGCAAAGAATAGAATAAATGTATTTACTTAACCTTGTTTGTTTTGAAAAGATATGGGGCATATATCCTTTTGTTTTGCTGGTTGGTCTAAACAAGAAGGAATAAAAAAAAGATCGTATAAGAATAGGAAAAATATAATAGAAAAAAATATATTTACTACACGTTGATAGTTTGATAAGTACAAATGAACAGTTCAATCTTGTTTTTCAGTCTCTAATAACATGTGAAACTCAAGATGAGTAGATATAGCTAAAAGAAAGAAAACTAAAATGAGTATATGAAATTATCTAGCATTTTTTTTTTCATTGGAAATATCATCTTATTTTTCAGCATCCACAACATTAGCTTCAGTTTCATCAACATCATCTTCTTTTTTTATTGTTGATTCCTCTGTGTAAAAGGACAAGATAATATACATGAATGAGCTAATGAACATATAGTAAACAAAACAAACAAAAATGCAAAGTACAACAAATAGAAAGCAATGTATGATTATTTAACCTCGTTACTGCCTAGTAGAATTATTATCAATGCTTTCAGGATTTACATCATCAACTTCATCTGGAGATGGGAAATCACTTATGTCTTCTTTTATAAGAAAAGTTATTTCCTTCAGAATCTTTAGATCAACCTATTGAAGTCACTTTTCTTACCACCATTCATTTGCGATTATCCATAATAGGGTCAACTCGTTTATGTGCTTCAGGATGGATAGTGTTAATTATGTATCTGGTTGGCTTCCATTTGTTAGTGTCTTGACACCAATGTATTCAGCAATCTTTGTCATTTCTGATGATAGACTTTGTTTACATTGACTGCTACCTTAGTAGCCCGTAAGACACCATTAATAACTTTTTCATATTTATCAGCATGATACATGTGAGTTTGCAAGTTAGATTATTTCTTTTGCTATTTTTTGTTGCTTGTTCATCATCATATACAAAATAACAAAAAAAAAATAGATCATAGAGAAAATAAAGACAAGACAAATGCAATATAGGAATTAAGAACAAAAGATAACAGAAGAATGAACATACATCAATAAAGAAAAAAAACATATAGAAAAGCAAAATCAAAATACTGAAAAAATAGTACAGAAATAGAATATAACGAAACATTAAACATACATCAATGAAGAAATAAATATATACAAATGAACATATAGAAAAGAAAAATGTGCATGCTTAAAAATAAGTACGAACATAATAGGAATGATTGCAAGAACAAAGCATAACACTGAACATACCATCAATAAAAAACAGAAAATAAAAACTTATACATTTCCCAAACCAAAACCATCAAATAACTTTTCCTGCTTTAACCTTTCATGGATGATGTGGTTATTCCATCTAGCCATTCTTGAGATTTGCCTTTCAATTGTGAATTTAACTTTCATCCTTAATCTATCAAGATACAGTAGCTAGAACAAGAAAACATTTCAATTGTTATTATAACAAGAAGAAATGAACATATATAAAAATAAAAAAAAAACATGTAGCCAACCGAAAAGAACATACATGATATATATAATTACTAGATTACCTGTAGGAATAAGACATATCTTTCAAGGTTATTTTTTATCTTTTTAAGCTTGTACCTCTCAATTACTACAGCCATATTACTTACCTTGAACTCACACCAATTTAAGTTTTTTACACTAACAAATCAATTGTTGACTTGATAACTGTTTAGTTACATTTTGTTGGTGTTGTTATTGGTGAAAAAAGGTATGTTATGACAAAGACAATGAAATTTTGCTTGAAGTTGTCCCTGATTTCTTTGTTTTGAAGTAATGCTTGTGTTACAGTTAGTATATGTGGTAATTTCTCTCCCAACAGTTGTTTCCATTGTGTAAATTTTGGGGCCTCATCCAGATCAGGCTGGCTGAAGTTATATGTTTTAACTTCAGTTTGTCCAAATGGGATGTCAAATATTAGACTGACATCCTCTACTTTTATTTCAATTACCTTGTTGTTTGGAATGTAAAGTATTAGGAATTACAATCAAAAGCAAGGATAAAAAACTGTAGCAACTCCTTTATATCTGTTATTGCCTGTAAGTGAAAAAGACTCTCATATCCCATGTTAACAACAACTTGCTTTTGATCCTCATTATCAACAATAAGTTGCATTATTTTACTTATTTTTAAAGCAGAGCATTTGATAGTAACAAGTTGGCTGTAGGAGGCAATGACAGAAAGTATATGAAATTTGAATAAAAAGAACTGAAAAAAAAAACACTAAAAAATGAACAAATGAACATAAATGATCTAATGAACAACTAGCAATGTACATAAAAATAAACAAACCACTATGAAGTAAAGAACATATAACAAAATTAAATAACACATATCAATTGAATAGGTATGTAACCAAAAACAAAAAAGAACATATAGAAAACAAAAACATACATACAATAATGAATGCAAGAACAAATATTATTTAATTAAAGACAATAATTAAGAATAAAAGAGAACAAAAGAACGAAAGCACAATAAGATAACATATAGAAAATAGAGAAGAACAAAGATCAATGAGCAAACATTTAGGAACATATTGGAAAGAGAAAAGAACATCCAATAATGAACAAATGAACATGTATGATTAATGAACAATTTGCTATGTGCCGAAAAATAAATAAACTGATAAGAAGTAAATAACATATAACAACAATTGAATAAGAACACATAAAAAATAAAAAAGAACATATAGAAAAATAAAAAGAAACACACAGTAATGAATGAAAGAACAAATGTTATTTGATTAAAGAAAATATACATATAAAATATGCAAGATAGTATTTAAGAATAGAATAGAACAAAAGAAAGAAAGTGCAAGAAGAGAACATATAGCAAGTAGGGAGGAATAGACATCAATGGATAGACATATACGAACATATGGGAGTAAGAAATAAATATTTAGCAATGAATAAATGAACATATATGATCAAACTAACAACTAGCTATGTACAAAAAGATGAACAAATTGCTATAAAGCAATGAACATATAGCAACAATTGAATAATAACACATATGAAATAAATAGATACGTATCCAAAAATAAAATAGAACATGTAGAAAAAACAAAAATAATCATATAGTAATTAATGCAAGAACACATGCTATTTTATTGAAAAAATATACATATTATAAAACAAAAGACAATATATAAGAAAAGGACAGAACAAAATAATGAAAGCTAAAAAAGAGAACACATAGGAACATATATGAAATGCATAAAATGTTTTGTTTATTGATATATACCCTTTTCAAGTTGCTTGTTTTCTTTTCATATCTTACAGTTTTTTCTTCAGTTTTCTTCATTTTGCATCTTTTACTTTCTTCTTCAGTTTTGGTGTTCGTCCTTTTCGAACATCTAATTTTGTCTTTACATCAGAAATTCTTTGGATTAAAAGCTATATGGATTAGGGTTTCAAGATTGTAAACAAAGAAATCATATTTATAGTTTCTGTGGTAGTATTAAATTGTCAATTGTATCTAACATTTCTAGTTTGAAATCACACTAGAGAAAGAAAATCACCTAATAGAAACAGGAATAAAAAAAATTGTCAAAAACAATAACGGAAATGGGAAATCACATAAATCGTCATTCTACAATCGGTGCCAAAGAACGAAATTGTGATTAGAGATGAAAATTGCGGCATTACAAGCAATTGAGATAAGTTTTTGAGAGCAAAGTGAATTGTAAGAGATGGTTTGAGGGTTTTTCTTTTTCAAATTTCACATCTTGCGGTATCTAGAAATATCTTATGGCTTTTTTTTTTATACTTTTATGGAGAATAAGTTGTCTAATGGCGCGTTTATTTATTTATTTTATACATTTTGGATTATATTGTAGCTTCTTGTATTATATAGGGTGGGTGTATGGTATACACCTGATTTATACAATAGTAATTCTTACTTTATATAGATTGGATAAAAGTTGATAATTTAAATTGTTGAAGAGTTGTTTAATCTATACTATTTAAAGTAGGGGCAGTGAGTGTTGTGTGTGTGTCACATGTAGGTTGCCTTAGGGAAGAATATTTACTTTTGTCCTTCTTTTTTCTATTTTATGTCATTTTTTCTTATGAAGATTTGGAATATACAAGTTGTACATAGCTTCAGTTGTGACATTTGGCATATGGTTGGCTGTTTAATACCTGGTCTAGGTGTTTATTTCTCAGTTGTATGCATTGAGGCTCTTCTATAGACATATATGTACATATACCAAAGAGTCTATTTTGAAGTTCTTTTTTTAAACTTTTTCTATATAATATACATCATATATGGCTTATCAATTTGTCTATGGGTTTCACATATCAAATTATTTGTATATTGGGGAGATTATATGATCTTGGATGAAAGGGGAAAAAGTTTGGGTGTTACGAGGGATAAAAATTTGCATTATTGGGATAAATCTATTACTAACCCTCTATTGTTTCTCATTATTGTATATGAGTCATGAATTCTTTGCATGTGGTAATTTGGTTGCCAAAGTAGAACTGCTTCCACATGGAGCCATCATGATTTCTTGCCCAAAAGATGTATATAGTTGTATTGTATATAATATTTCATATAAGATCTTAGTTTTTTTACATAATAATTAACTTATCTTATATAATGCACCTATAACTATTTCTATGCAGAGAAATCAATTAACCGTAAGAAGGAAAAGATTCTTTTCCCCAATTTACTAAAATCGTATATCATTAATATATTATTCACATCACTTATTCTTTGAAGATAACAATATGGAACTTATATACGTACATATATAACTATATCCTTGTAAGATCTTATATATTTATGGATATAACAAAATATAGAATATTTTTTATGATATATAAATTTAATATCTCATAACATTTCCCTCCAAATAAATGATATGTGCATGTTTTTGTCTCTTTTTTAACATACTTTCTTCATTATACCCTAGAATTAGAATTGGAACCAGAAAATTGGTAAATAGTCTTGAACATCTATTGGATATTGTAGGTGGTAGAAATGCCACCATATTTCAGCAACATGCAATAATTTTACAATATTTCTAAAACCCCTCATCACGATTTTCTTTTCTTCATATGGAAGCCACTGTTGAACACATGGTTGCTCATAACTTGCAAGTCAAAGAGACAAATATCTATTACAACTATATTTCTAGCAGCAAATATTATACAATCATCAATATCCCTTTCTGCAATTACACTGTGAAGCACACACCACACGTCTAGTTTTTATGTAGAGTTTAAATATATATAGTTTAATTTAGAATCAAAGAGTTGATATTAGCAAATAACAAATACTCCTTCCACCCCGCTTTGGTTGCTCCTGACCAATTGTGTGTTTTTTAAGGAAGACCAAAATTATCTCTCTTGTTTTCAGTTTTGCCCTTGCTCCGCCTTTGCACCTTATCCTCCCATGACCTTCATTGAGTCATAGTCCAACCATAATTCCATTGTCTCTAGCCATTACTGGAGCCCAACCACACTGCCTAAGACCGCTGACAACTTTGACCACCAAAACCAAGTAGCTGATTCCTAGAATTGCCCTTCTAACATGCTAATTGAAGAGAATAAGATATCTTATCATTGACGCCTTTTGCCACCAAGCCTAGCCACCACTGCCTTCACTTTCTCCATTGTCACCACCACTAATTACCACCCCATCTCTCCCATTGGCACCAACCAACCACTACCACAAATCTCGACCTAACCTTCCTCCATCGCCAATCAAACAAATTGCAAATTGTTTATTATGGATGCCCGCACAAGTTGCCAAGCAACAAGCCATGGCTCCAATTGGTCAATACATGCATCAAAAGCCTTGGTCAAGTTGACTTTTGGGAGAGATAAGTACTAGAGAAAGACAGTTTGTGTTTTAAATTAGGGGTTGAGACAATGATATTATGGTAAATGGAGCATAAACCGAAAAAAAAATGATACAAAAAATTCAGATCAACCCAAAATGAAAATTTTACAAAGAATATGGAACAGAAAAAATACCATAAAGAAAAAGTAATTATATTCATCAAGAAAAATATAGGGCTTTGAAACAGAATAAGGTAAACCCTATTTTTATCCAAACCACAAGGGGTTATAAAAATTTAGCTCTAATTATATTAGTCATACATGAAAAAAAAAACTTTGTTTGGGTTAATGTTCATCTTAGCTCGAAATAGGGGTGGAACTTTGTTTGGGTTAATGTCATCTTAGCTCGGAATAGGGGTGGAAACGAGTTGAGCCGCTTATCAAATGGTTCAGGCTCAAGCCCGATCTTTTTGTTATCGAGTGGAGCCTCGAGCCGTAAAATAAGTTCAAATCCTTAATGAGCCGAGCAGTGTTTGGATTGAATCTTTATCAAGACCAACGAGCCTAGTAAGAAAATTAATATAATATAATTTATCTAACTCTAATTCCTTAAAATTTCTACACCCAATCATATCTGTCATCCATTCTCTTCCTAGAATACCAAGACTCTACCTTCCCTCGCTTCAGAGTAATAGCAATTGATAAATCCCAGCTCAAAGTTATACCCGCCACCATCATTTCCATCGGCCGGCGACCACCTTCACGACATTGACCACCCATGCACACCACCATCACGCAACCCCTAGCTCTATATATATTCAGAAGAAAACATTAAAACTTTCTAAAAAGGTCCCCATTATCTTATGCTTTGCTTTAATGGTTTACAGACTTTCTGTCTTCTAATAACACCCCTGCTTCTCAATAACAACTTTTTGTATTCTAGCCTCACCTAGCAAGGTGGGAATGACGTTTTGGCATGAATGACTTATGTTTTATCCAAAAAAGAAAATGGATAAATCCAAGTTAGTCCATAAAATATTCTTATTTGTCCAACTAATTCCCAAATTTTTTTTTCTTGATGAACGGGCCTCCAATTTGAACCAGAGTAGCCCCGCTATTTTGTTTTTGCTTTTTCTGATCAATCATTTAGCACACTTTTAATCACTAATGTCCCTGTTGTTGTCCTGTATGTTGATCCCCAAACTCTCTCTTTTTTTTTTTTGGAAGATTATGCTCCAATTTTTCCAAAATCCATGTATTTGAATCATTTTTTTACTATATTTACACATAATGTTACAATTGACCGAATGTGACACAATATGTGGGCATTTTTATTATTAACTTTTAAAACCCAAACTTTTCTTGTTATTAATAAATATTGGCAAATATTCTTCGGACAGTTTAGTTTATCTAATTTTTAGCTTGATCTAGCATGCTCTTACTTTTGATTTGCTTTGTGTTTAGTATTGGGCTTTAAACACTTGGGTTAGCCGCTTTTTTTATTTAGTATTGGGCTTTAATTACTTGGGTTAGCCGTTTTTTTTTTCTCTTTTTGCGTTTATTAAGTCAATTTTTAAATTTCATTTTAGTCCCTAGATTTTTTTCATTTTCTCTATAGTTCCCAACCTTCACTAGTTGACGATTGGGCCCTTAATTCTCGATATTTTTTATTTTTCACTTTTTGGTTCAATTGTTAAACCTAGAGGTAGGCAGTTAGGCAGGTTGAACTGGCCTAGACTGGATCCTGCCCAGGTCAAACCTAGGCATGTCTTGGTCAAAGCATGGTATCAGGCAAGGTGAACGTGGGCCTAGAAAGGATGTGTGAAAATAGGGCTCAACACAGCCCAAAAATGACAAAGGCCTGGCCCAAGCCCAGCTCTGCCGGTCAGTTTGACCATTTTTCCAGCACTCAAAATTAAAAAAGAAAAAGGCAAAATGACATGACAACCCGTCAAACAATTAGAAAACAACTACTGGTTGCAAAAGACAATTTTTTCCCCCTCCAACTCTTAAAAATGGCTAATTTTTAATGGAATTTTAGGAAAATGAAAATAATAAAAGTCTATTAATAGAGATGTCCATTTCCATTCTTCCACACACCATCTAAAATATTTATCCTACATCTACAACATTCTCTTTATCTCACTTCTAGGTCTCATCCAATTTTTCAACTTTTACTTAATTTTTTCTTAATCTTTTCATTTCTACACTCATCTCCACTAATGGCATCAAGACAAAATGCTTATAGCTCATCATCCAACACCAAATTTTCATTTTTTCCCATTGTTACCCCTACACGGCAAAAAGAATCCACATCCAAGAAGAATATGATGATGACAATATCAATATGATGAAAGGGACAAATTTCCCATATTGTCCATCATTCCCTAAGAGATTTTAGTTGTACTTGTCCCAACTGTTGCTTCCAATTCTACTATCAGACAAGTGATATCAAAGATAAGGGTGAGGATGCTACTTAAGATTGTTGAGGTCTGTATTAACAATCATGATTGGAGCCTTGCTACTAAACAAAAGCAATAAGCAACACTATCCCCCTAAGAATTCCAACGATGAAGTGCTAATTGAGGACAAGAAATGAACTTTTTTGGTTTTTCATTTTTACTCTTAGTTTATATTTGATTTGACTATATTGTTATGCATAGATCCTAGGCTGTTTTTTTTTATATTTATTTTTTAAACATTTTGCTATTATCTGATATCAGGTATGTTCCAATAATTGTAAGTACCATTATGGTTTTAATTAATAAAACTTGCACCAGTGGTGGCCTTTTTTTATAAAATAAATACATATGCAAATTTTTTTTCTAATATTTTTGTCATTTAGTTATAATTCTTTTTCTTTCTTTTTAAAAATAAACAATAGCCCTGTCCATGCCTATATTAGTGTGGCCCAGAACAGGGTTTAGCCTTGCCTAAGGCCAGCCTGCCATCATCTGGGCCGATCATGTCTCAGGCCGGGGGGGCCTACTGTCACCACTTGTTAAACCCCTACTTTTAGTTGCTAAAATCCAGCTCTATGCCTAGGGGTGAAAGCATTTATCTAAACTTGAAACCCAATCTAGAACCCGATCCAATTTTTTGGGTTGGGGTCGGGTTAGAGAGGTGAATTAAGTCTATTCGGGTCAACCCAAAACCAACTTGATTCAAAAAGTGAAAAAAAAGGTTGGTTCAGGTTGAACCCGAATCCACCCGAACAGACTCGAAATATTAGGCCCAACTACTCCCTTAGGCCCTAAGACATTTTCCTAATTTCCCAGCCCAGCCCAATAAGCCTAGAGTTATACCATTCCTACGCCTAAATTACGAGGCTAATCCAAATCTAACTTTATCGCAGCCTCACCTACTCTGCTGCTGCTTCTCTCCTGCTTCTGCTTGTCTCCTCACTGCCTGGTCTGGTTCATCAGCGTCGCATCTTGTCTGGTTCCTGCTCCCCACTGTCAACCCATCCACAGCCCACCGTAGCTCTGCCCTTTCCTCACCTCCGTCTTTGATTGATCGTCTTATTGTTGCCAGCACCACACGTCGCATCAGACCACCAATTCAAACTCCTCTATCTTGATTGATCGCCTTGTCATGGCTTCACTGCTTTAGATAGTCGTCAAATCAACATGGAGATGGCTGAGAATACGAGAATGAAGGGGATCAAAGATGAAGAGGCAAAGGAAATAGTGGCCGACGGTGGGTTGTCGGGTAAACCTGACCCTAACCTTATATTTTTCAGGTTAGGGTCGGTTCGGATTGAGGTAATAAATTGGATCAGGTCGGGTTACATTCTCCAGATAGAGAGATTGCCTAAAATTTTCGGGTTTCGAGATGAACCCAACCCTAACCTGAAATTTACAACCCTTTCTATGCCTTGATGATGGCCTAAATGCACCATTAGTCCTCCAACTTTTACAACTCGCAAAAGTTGGTCCTTCAACTTTGACTCAGCATGACTTAGTCCTCAAAATTTATAAAATCATACGACTTAGTCCTCAAATATTTTAAATGATATGACTAAGTTCTTCGGCCATTATGACAAACTAGAACTTTAAATCCTAACTTCCAATATTTTAGTAAATTGAGCCTTCTATTTAGGGAATTTCATTATCACCAAACTTATGGGTTGATAAATTTTAAAAAATTTTTGAAAACACAATTAACTAATTAAATAACTTACAAAATGATTATTCATAAAAATTATATATAACAATTAAAAAATTAATTATTTAATAATTTATTTTTTGCTTATTTTTTTTTAAAAACTACATTTGTTGACTTATTGGAAAAAATTATTTTTTATGCACTTTACTATTATGTTGATCAATTATTTTTTCTAAATATTTTTTCTATTTTTTTCATACAAAATATGCAACATTAGAGACTTATGAGTTTAGAAATCATTTTAGAGAGTTTTGCTTTAAGTAGATCTAGTTTTTAAACAATTTTCCTAATTAATATTTTTTGATTTATAATTAGTATCCACATCATATTAAAACTAATTAATCCCTTGCAATTCTCATGCTAATGAAGATGGTACGTACTACAACTTCCTTGGCTTTTTATCAATTTTTTCAAACAAAAATTTGGGGAAAAAAATAAAAAAAAATAAAACCTTTAATTTTGGGATTATTTATCTTCTTTACCTTCGTTATTTCTTCAATTTCTTGCATATTAATGAATTTTTTATGTTTAATTTGAATCTTTTTTTCAAATATAAATACCAGTTGGAATCCATCAAAAGAAAAAAAAGTAGCCAATATTCTAATTAATGGGTTAAATTATTTTTTTTCATATTTCCCCAAATTCCCTACTCTTATTTATATGTTGCCAGAGTTGATAACAAATGATAGTATGCACCATCTTAAGTATTTTTTCCCAAATTTTTCTTTGGAAACAAATGATAAAAAGCCAAGGAAGTTATAGTATGTACCATCTTCATTAGTATGAGAATTGTGAGGGGTGAATTAGTTTCAAGATGATGTAGTATACTAATTTTAAATCACAAAATATTAATACCAAAAAAATTAATGTAGAAAATTGTTTGGAAACTAAATCTACTTAAATAAAAAATCATCTAAAATGATCTCTAAATTCATAACTCCTTAATGTTGCATATTTTGTGCAAAAATAGTGAGAAAAATATATTTAGAAAAAATAATTGATCAACATAATTGTAGAGTTCAAAATTTTTTTTTCCTTCCAATAGCCAACCAAAGTCATTTTTTTAAAAAATAAGTAAAATATAAATTATTTAATAATTAGAAATTTCTCAATTTATTGTATATAATTTTTTTGAATAATCATTTTGTAAGTTATTTAATTAATTAATTATTTATTTAACAATTTAGTAACGTTTAGTAACCCATGGGTTTGGTGATAATGGAAGTTCCTAAATAAAATGGTCATTTTGCTCAAATATTAGAAGTTAGGACTTAAAGTTGTAATTTATCCTGATGGCTGAAGGACTAAGTCGCACCATTTGAAAAATTTGAGGACTAAGTCGCATGATTTTGCAAATTTTGTGGACTAAGTCAAAGTTAAGAGACTAACTCATGCAAGTTGACAAAGTTAGGATTAATGACGTATTTAAGCCCCTGATGATCCTTGAATTCTATTGTCTGATGATTCTACTTAACGTTATCATGGAGTGGCCTTGCCGTAACACGCATGCCTTTGTACCTTAGTGTTTCCTCAAGTAAATTATGTTTGTGGCCCCTAACATTTTATTATTGTCCAATTTTAGACATTAACCTCAAAACTTCTCATGAGACGTCCTCAACCTCAATTTTTTGTTCCATTTTAGACTTTTGGTGAGCAGAAAGCATTCAAATTGATGGAACTCGCCACATGACGTGCCAGGTTGAGGCAATTGGCCACATTGCACAATGAATCACTAGCTATTAATGCCTCCAATTGGCCACATTAGAAATTTAGGGCCTATGTTACAAAAAATGAAGAAATTTAGGGCCTATACTGGGTTAGCCCACATCTTTTCTTTTTTATCCCTCATCTGTCACCTCCAACCATCCTCAGCCACCTTCAGCCTTGGCCTCATTCGCCGCTCCTCCTCCCCTCCTCTTCTCATTCCTTTGTTCCCTCATCCATCAATCCCCCATCCGTTAATCCGGTGAGATTTCGTCTGATTGCAACCCTTGATTTCTGGATGATCACAATACATAATTTTGTTCGATTTCATTTGCCATTTTCCACCACAATCCTCGATTTCGCTTGCCATTTGATTCCTCCACTAATTGTGCTCACCTCCTTAAATGATTGACTTTCTCTTCCCAACCTTTAATTTGAATCAGACCAATGATTTAAATCCCTACCATGTCATTAAATCCATGGTCATCTTTGTTGTTTCCTCACCACCGTTGCATTTGTCATCATCATTTTCTCGAATTTAAAGGGTTTAGGCGAGTTTAGGGTTTGGTTTCTATCCGAATCAAAGACAGTTGTATAGGGATACAAAGGATAATGGTGGCTTAGGATGGGCAGATTTAACAGGGGACGGTGGCGTGGCAAAGTAGGGACAATGGGATAGAACCATCGGTGATGTTGAGGTTGGTGGTTGGAATGGTGTCGAGCAGGGGGAGCGGTAGTCCAGGGGTGGCAATGTTAATTAAGGAAAAGTTAGGGTTTTAAGGGAAAAAGATGAAAAATCAGGGACCTAGGCTGCTTTGTACTTTTTATTTTTTTCTTCCTTTTCCACATTAATGCCACCATGGCAAATTGCCCACGTTGGCATGCCACATAGCCAATTCTATCAATTTTAATACTTTTCGTTTGCCAAATGTCTAAAATAGAACAAAAAATTAAAGTTGAAGATATCTCATATGAGGTTTTGATGTTATTGTCTGAACTAAGGCACTAATAAAAGGTTAGGGGGCCATAGGTGCAATTTACCTGTGTTTCCTCTTTTCCTGTTTTGGGATGAATTGGTGAACTCAACTTTTAGTTGCTAAAATCCAAGTTTTTGCCACATTGGTCCTTGAACTATATTGTCTGATAATTCCACCTAATGCTACCAAAGATTGAGCTTGCAGTAATTTGCAGAGCTTTGCCCCTCGTAGATATACTAAATCTATAGGCATAACAATAACCACCATTGGTCTAAAAACTAAACATGGTTGAGCCTCATCGAATATGGTGTCTGAAACATAAAATGGTAAAACTCTGAAAAGGTCCCTTAAATCTCGTGTTTTACTTAAATGTTTCTCAAACTTTTATGAGTGCCACTCAATCATGCAATTTACAATATCTACATTTAGATCCTTGAAGACCTTGAGATGTCAAGAAATGGTAAAATTATGTAAAAAAGTCTAATATCTTTTTGTACCACTACATTATCATCCTCAAATTTTTTAGAAGATTCATGAATGTCCTTGAGTTCTAATGCCCAGACAAACATGGCAGAACACTAGAAGGGCTATATTACACAAAAGATCATGTATATTTGCTTGACATTACATCTTCACCTTCAAAATTAGATACATTTCAAGGTTCAAAAGCACAAGTAAATATAGCTAGTTGGGCGTCAGCTGTTGATCACATATCATTTTATGTTTTGATCACACCTTTTTCTTTCAATTGATAGATTTAATATTTATCAATAGACATAGAAATAGTCAAACCAAAAACAGAAATAAGGAGTAAATTTGATTGGTTGCTATTGATGTATGGTTTTTAGAAAATTTTTTTATTATTTATTGTTATGATTTGTTTTAATATTGAATTTATCGAGTATGAATACCCACTACAACATATGAGCATCAAATCTATATCTATAATCCATAATCAATAAGGTTAAATATGCTAAAGCTCCCTAACCTTTTTTTTATTCCACTTTTTTCCTTAGCGTATAATAGTTCTATTAAACTGTGTTCCATTTTCATCATTTTGTCGATGAAAAATGTTAGGTACAACATTGTACTTTTTTGGCATCAAGCAAAACACATGAACCAAATTGTAATAATTCCTAAAATGTAATCACTTGAGGTAGCTATTAATCAGCGTAAATAGCACCAATCGTCCATAACCTCTAGTTTTCATTGCAAATTGTTCACCAACCTTCATTTTGCTATAAATTAGCCATAAAATGTTATAATTCATTACATATTGGTTTATATCTATGGGTAGGCACATAAGCCAACCTATAAAAGGAAAAACTATTAGTTTAAATGTTCCATTAACTATAATTTTTTATAGACACAATTTAAGTTTATTAAAAGAAAGCTATCAAATAATTTGAATTTGTTAACTCCCATATAACTATCTAATGTTGTCTTTTTAAAATCTAATTTAAATTATTCAACTATTGTCTTCTCATAAATTTGAACGTAATACACATTCTGTGCCAATTTTTTTGCACCATTCAATTTTTAACAATTAATTTATAATTTTTTATTTTCAAAATGTTAGCATATAAATAAAAAACCTTTATATATGAATGATAAATCAAGACTTATAGTTTCTAAATATATTTTTAAATTTTTTTTCCAACAAATAATAATATGAATAAATTCAATTCAAACTAGTCAAAAAAGTCAAATGGTGTAAAGAAAGTGGGATGGAAGGAGTAATTTTCTAATAGTTAATGAATTATTTATAAGGCTTTTGCTCCCTGAGAACTAGCCAACACAAAAGAACGATTCCCTTGCACCAATTTCTCAAATACAACACTTAATTTCAAAAACAAGTGTTAGAGTTCTTGAACTATTTCATAAACCAGGATTTAATACAAACCAATAATCGAACCAATTGATGAGAAATTAAACCTGGACTTTTGGTTCTTGAGGTCTAATTTTAAACGTAAAGTGGTTTTCTTTATTTGTTCCAAGTTTTCAAATTATTAATAATTTCATAAATAAAATATTTTGAATATTTATATTTTCTGGAATGATTTATTTCTAAATAATTGGATACTTTATTCAGTGAGAGCTTATTTGCATGGTTATTTCATGTATTGAAATTTTACAAATATAATTGTATGCTTGATAATTGTTTGAAATATTTGTTGAGAATTATTATGCATGCTTGTGCAAATGTTGTAATGTATTTTACAATTATGGTGATAATTTTGAAAATTAATTTGTGTTTTGAATTGTTCAAAATACAAAATAAATTCCCTCAATATTTAATATCAAGTATGGGAGATAGAAAAATAGATCTTTAGAAGATCAATTTTCTAGAGGCTTTCCATTGTGGTAGATAATGAGAGTGAATATTGTTGACTTAGTTTGATAACAAAAGGAGATGACTAAGTTTATGATAGTTTATGCTCATGATTTACTTTATGGTGATAATGGATGTGTAATGGCCAAGAGCGAACTTAATTAAAATGATTGGGTTTCTCACAGTAATATGATGCATCTAAACAATGGGTGTACACTTAACTAAAAAAATATGCTGATCTAAAATGGATGGTGGGTGTATTGTCTTTAGAAGCCAACATAACTCTGTGTGGGTAATAGTCGATAGACTGACTAAGTTGGCTCATTTTATACCGATTAAGGTTACCTACATATTGGAGAAGTTAACACAGTTGTATATAAAGGAAGTGGTGAGGTTACTTGGCATCCCTGATCAAATAGTATCAGACTGAGATCCAAGGTTTGTATCTAAATTTTGGATGTCCTTTCAAAAGGCATTAGGCACTAATGTAAGCCTAAGTATCACATACTATCCTCAGACTGATGGCCAGTCTAAAAGAGTAATACAATCTTGGAAGATATGTTGAGAATGTGTGCCATCGACTTTAAGGGCGATTGAGATCGTCATTTACCACTTATTGAATTTGCCTATAAGCAGTTATAGGAATAGCACCATATGAAGCTCTATATGGGCGAAGATGCATGACTACTCATTGTTGGGCAAATTCGACAGACTGAATTCAAATTAGGTCTGAAATCATTGCTGAGACAACAACAAAGATTAAGTTGATCCAAAAAAGGATTAAAGCCGCCAATGATTGGCAAGAAATATATGCAAACAGAAAAAGGTGAGAACTAAGTTTTGACATAGGAGATAAAGTGTTGTTGAAAGTTTCTCATATGAAAGGGGTGACCAGATTTGGTCAAAGGAATAAACTTGCCCAAAAGGATATAGGCCCTTACGAAATCCTTGAAAAAGTTGGAAAAGTGGCCTATAAGTCGGCTTTGCCACCTTACTTGTCACACGTGCATAACGTGTTCCATATAAGTTTGTCAAGGAAATGTTTGATAGACCCGGGACAAGTGATAACTTCATCCTCAGTCCCAAAAAGAGAATACCTGACCTACGAAGAATTCTCGGTTAAAATTCTAGATAGGCAGGTAAGGAAGTTAAAGACTAAGTGGATACCTATGGTTAAGGTCTTGTGGTCAAACCATATAGAAGAATAAGCCACTTAGGAAACTGAGCAAGATATGTAGGTTCAATATCCAAGAGAATTTGCTCAGTTACAACGGAATTTGGAGGACCAAATTCCACAAGGTGGGGATAATGTAACAGCTCTCTAAAAATTCAGACCATAGTTACTTAGGTAACGTTAGTTATTTTAGTAATTTAATATACTTAGAATATTTAATGTAAGCAAATTCTCGGTTTAATAAAGTATAGTAGCTTAAAGATGACAAAATTGGTCATTTAAGGAAACCGAACTAAAAATGGAATTTTAGTTATTTCATATAGTGGCCCATTTTTATTTTACAGTTGGGTAGAAGATGGAAAAAATATTGGATTGAAGGCATCATGGTTTTTCATAATTCCCGATTTATCCTTGTGAAATTGTGAATTGACTAAATTGTCTATAAATGGTTTATGTGTAACCCTCAAAAGTATTAGGATTAAATTGCACGTCTGTCAAAGATGAAGACTGGGCGTGTAATTCAGGTGAAGGAGGATTCAAACGTAGAATAATAATTCCAGTTTTGGTCCTAATTTTTCTATTCGCTCCTGGAAAAGTCCCCAACGTACTATTATGTACAAAGAATGGACCAGGTGCTTGGCATGTGCAATTTAAGCCCATATAAATTGACTTCCCATTATTTGCTTGGCCATCTTCTTCCTTCAACTCCAGACTACCCGAGATCACTCTCTCCCCTTCGAAACTCCATAGCTAAACCAAATGCAAGGTCTAATCCATCAAAATCAAGAATAATTAAGCAAGTTTTTGAAGAAAAATCAAGTATGGAAGCATCCTAAGCTTGATTTTCAAGTTACTTGTTCAAGTAAGTGCTGTTTTGTTCTTCCCCTATTTTTGAGCTTCATACAGTTCTGTAGCTGCTGGAATCACTGAATTGAAGCTAGTTCTTTTTGGTTTACTAAGAGAAAAACAACAAGAAAAGCTTAGGAATCAAGCTTAAGTAGGAAGGAACCAAAACCTAGTTTGATTCAAGAGTAAAAGTTAATTCAGTTATTTCTTGTCCTTGATTAATTCCGGGTTTTATAGGTTGATTAATTTTGAATTTATTGTGTTTAAATGAAACTTTGTTGAGCAAGAAATAATAAATTAAAGAGGACCGAGGAACGTTTTATATGTGTGTTAAGTAAAGGGCCGGTTAATTGGAATCATTGAAAGGGTTATTCCTAACCACTTAATCCATAAGGATGGTTGTGGTATTGTCTTAATTATTATTTATTTATGTAGCTAAATGATCAATTAAAAGAGAAATACTCAAGCTACTATAAAGGTACAAAGAAGGATACAAAATCGAGACCATAAGGACACTGAAGTTGGTATTTGCTTGCATTAATTATTCAAGATAATGGATTTTAAGTTCAAATTTAAATTGATGCATTATGTATTTTTACAATGCATTAATTAAGAGAGTAAAAGGTGGATAAGAAGTGGCTTAAGGACTAAGTAATTAAATAGCCCTTAAGTAAGTATATAGGGTACTAAGTATTCAAGATGGGTTTTGATGCTCAAGAGTATCCTAGCTAAGCTACCAAACTTAGTAAGAATGAGCCACCCAGAACCCCTGTACAGTATGAGCAAGGGTAAGTAATGGCAAGCCAAGCTTGCTAAGGCAAGAGTTAAGCTCTTGTAAGAAGGACTAGGTTGACGATGAGTTCCCCACCATAGCACCCGTACTAGTAGCCATTAGTAAAGACCTCAAAACGTTTTGAGCTCGCATTAAGATTTGTATATATGTTATATACGCTAGGTCCTAAAGTTTATTTTGTAGGTATTTAATTCCTTACTGAGAATTTATAATTCTCTTTCCCTTAAGTGTCACATTGTGTAGATACTAATAGTGTGAAGCCTAACACCCATTAAAGGGCTATTAAGCAAGGTTTTGGTGCAGGTATTTAAAATACCATGAATCTTTAATGATTCTAATTTATTGGTTAATAATATTATTGTACTAACTAAGTTATTTAAAATAGCCTTGACAGATACAGGCGAAGTGCACAGGAAAAAGTTGGACCTCTCACTTTTAGAGTTTCTGTTCTCAGGTGAGAGTTATTTTGATAGTCTCAGACTTTGTACATGTTTGGTACTTTGGTACCAACGAAATGCCTCTAGTTTGACTAGTGTGTATGGACTTACTTAGTGTATATATCTGTATATACACTATGCTTACTTATGGATGTACATAAGTTAAATGTTATGTGTACATAAGTTAATGCTTGCAGTTTAAATAAACATGTTTATATGACTTCGATATGTGTTTCAAGTGTTTTATGAATACATGGAAACTATTTTGAAAAGTTTTATTTATTACTTTTATTAGTTCTTTCCAAATGCCGAAGTTAAGCATGCATGGATTCATGTCATAAGATAATCAACTAGTATAAAGTTTTAAACAACGCAAGTATTAGCTTAGCCATTTACAACTAAGAGTAGGATTACTAAATCCTGATTATCCTAAGATCCTGGTAACACCCTATATTAAGGTAAGCAAGGAGGTTCCCTCACAGAGACAAACTTGATACATGGAAGTACAAATTCCTGGTGTCTTGATTCTAGGGCAACTAAGCATATGTGTAACATATTGCAAGGGTTCTAGGAAACAAGAAGGTTGAGTGAAGGAGTGATTTCATTGTTGATGGGATCTAATGCAAGAGTTGCGACAATCTCTTTAAGGACTTTTAAATTAGTTCTTTAAGGTGGAACCATTCTTTGTTTGAAAGATTGTCTTTATGTACCGCATGTTAGGAGAAATTTGATTTCTATTTTGAAATTAGATGATATGAGATATTCATTTCTATTTCGTAAAAAAGTTATGATTAGATTTTGTAACAAATTTATGGCTAGTGGTTTCAAAAGTAATGGTTTTTATTTCTTGCATACGTTTCATGACAGCGACATGAATATTGAATCTGAACCATATGATGGGAATGGCTCAACAAAGCAGAAAAGGGAAGAGATAGTTTCCACTTATCTTTGGCATTTAAGACTTACACTCAGTTCGTTTTAACTTAAGTCAATTGACTTTAAAATAACTTATTGTTATTTTTATGCCTTTTTTACCTGAAACTAATTTTAATTAAAAGTTAATATTATATGGTTGTAATAATCCATTAAAAATATAATTTTTGTAATCTAACTAAATTTTTATAAAAGTTTCTAGTTTAAGGCATTCAAAAAGAAAAATTTATAAAAATTTAGCAACATCATGAAATTTTACTTTCAAATGGATTATTGCATCTACATAATATTGGTTTTCAAATGAAATTAGCTTCAAACAAAAAAGATATAAAAGTAAAAATAAATCAGCTGACTTAAATTAAAACAAATTGGCTTTTGGTCATATTAACCCAAAAGAATTGAAAGGTTGGTTAAGGATAGTCCTTTAAGTATCTTAACATTAAAAACTTACCCAATCTATGAATCTTGAGTTCAAGGAAAGATAACTAGATTACCCTTTTTTGGAAAAAGGTAAAAGAAGCTCAAATGTGTTAAATCTTATACCAATGTATGTGAACCTATGAACCGCATGGGAAAAGGAGGTATCTATTATTTCATCACCTTCACTGATGACTATTCTATATACTGGTATATTCACCTAATGCAACATAAATTGGAAGCCTTTGAAAAGTCTAATAGCTAGTTCGTTTTAACTTAAGTCAATTGACTTTGGAATGACGTATTTTTATTCATATGTCTTTTTTACGTGAAAATAATTTTAATTAAAAGCAAATATTATGCCGTTACAATAATCCATTGAAAATACAATTTTTTAATCTTACTAAATTTTTATGAATTTTTTTAGTTTAAGGAATTAAAAAAGAAAAATTCATAAAAATTTACTTTCAAATGGATTATTGCATCTATATAATATTGGATTTCAAATGAAATTAGTTTCAAGCAAAAAAGATGTAAAAGTAAAAATAAGTCAATTGACTTAAGTTAAAATGAATTTACTCAAAGAATTTCAAAATGAGGTTGAGAAATAAAAGGGCGTGAGTATTAAGTGTCTTCGCTCTAATAGGAAAGGTGAGTACCTCTCCAATAAGTTTAGGGGGTTATCTAAAAAATAATAGGATCCTCTCACAATAGACACCACCAGGAACACCATAACTAAATGGTGTTTTTGAAAGAAGAAATCGTACCTTATTAGATATAGCACGCTCAATGATAAACATGGCTGATCTATCAGTGTCTTTTTGGGAATATGCATTAGAAACCACTGTCTATCTATTGAAAAGAGTTCTGATTAAGTTAGTCCCAAAAACTCCATACGAGTTATGGACCAACAAAAAAATGAGTGTGAGACACTTAAAAATTTGGTGCTATCCTACAAATGTCAGGAAGCAAAAGTTTACAAAGTTGGAATCTAGAACAGAAAGATGCGTATTTGTAAGGTACCCAAAAGACATTATGGGTTATTATTTTTATAATCCAAATGAACAAAAGGTGTTCATTAATAAAGATGCGGTCTTCATGGAAGAAGATTTTGTGGTTGACTCTAGGAAAGATGATGGGATTATTTTACAAGAGTTAACTGAAAACATATGATAGTACTACTTCTGTTGATAGTACTTGAGTTGACATTTTTTTATAGCCTACTCGTAAAAGTTGTAGGATTGTTCATCCGCCTCAAAAGTTGATACTTCTGAATGAGTCATTCACAATGATTTCAGAAGATTATGAACAAAATCCTAGAACCTATAAGGGGGCAATGAAAGATGTTGATAGAGATAGATGGATTAATGCTATAAATTCAAAAATGGATTTTATGCATAAGAGTCAGGTTTGGACTCTTATAGATCCGCCAACTAATATTAAGACCATTGGTTGTAAATGGGTTTATAAGATGAAATGGGGAGCTGATGGAAAGGTAGAACCTTCAAAGCAAGATTAGTGGCAAAAGAGTATAATCAAAAGGAAGGAATTGATTATAAGGAAACCTTTTCCCTAATAGTCATGCTTAAATCTATCAGGATTCTGTTAGCTGTGGCTGCATACTATGACTACGAGATATAGCAGATGGATCCCTTTTTGAATTGGTATCTTAAAGAAGATATCTATATGAACTAACCTGCAGGATTTGTATCTAGCGTGGGGGAGGGGAACAGTTAATATATAAGCTGAATAGGTTCATTTATGGACTTAAATAAACTTTTCGAAGTTGGAATATGCATTTTGATGAAACAGTCAAACAATTTGGCTTCTCACAAAATCCGGATAAAGCTTGTGTCTATAAAAAGACATAAGGGAGTGCTATCACATTTCTTATCCTATATGTTGATGATATTCTACTCATTGAAAATGATGTGGAAATGTTATCAGCAGTGAAGATATGGTTGTCGACTCATTTCTCTATAAAGGATTTGGATGAGGCATCATATGTCCTTGGTCTTAGGCTCTATAGGGATAAAAGCCAAAAGTTGTTAGGGTTGTCTCAATCTACTTGCATTGATAAGATCATGGCTAAGTTCAACATGTAGGATTCCAAGAAAGGCTTCATGCCTTCTTGCCATGAAATCATCTTTTCTGAAAAGATGTCTCCCAAGACTGATGAGGAATTGGATAAAATGAAACGCTGCCCTTATGCTTCCGCTTTAGGTAGCATCATGTATCCAATGTTATGTATTAGGCCCAAGATATCACATGTTATTAGTGTTGTAAGTAGGTACTAATCCAACATAGGGGAAGGTCATTGGACTACTATTAAGCATATTCTGAAATATCGTAATAGGACAAAGTATTATTACTTAGTTTATGGTAGAGGTTTATTGGAAGTAAAAGGATATGTCAATTCTGACTTCCAATCTCATACAGATGATGGTAAACCAAATTCTGGATTCATTAATAGACCGAATGTGGGGCCTTCAATTGGACGAGCTTCAAACAAAGTACTGTTGCTGACTTTACAACTGAGGCAAAATACATTGCAGCTTTTGAAGCAACAAACGAGGCTATTTGGATCAAGAAGTTCATCTAAGAACTTGGAGTTGTTCCAAGCATAGAATCTCCAATTACTATATACTGTGATAACACTGGAGCTATTGTATAAGTCAAGGAACCCTGTGCTCATCAATGCATGAAGCATGTATAGAGGAAATTTCACTTGGTAAGAAAATTTGTCAAAAGAGTAAATGTAAGCATCACAAAGATTGCTTTAGTGGAGAACGTGGCAGACCCACTGACTAAACTTTTTTCTCAAATGATTTTTGAGAAACATGTAAAAGAAATGGGTTTTAGAATAGTTGCTGATTGGCTTTGAATCATAAGTGGGAGATTGAAAGATTTAATGTGCTCATCAAAGCCAATTTAAACTTTGTTATCAAGTTAATAAAGTTGTGTGATTCTTCTTCAATTTATATTATTATTTTATCTCCCATTATGATAAACCCATAGAACCATATTATATATAAATTGATGGATGATGAAGATCATGCTACATGGGACTTGATTTATCTTTATAGTTCTTAAAAATGTATTCACAATCTATGAGCATATACATGGGTTAGTTGCTCATAAAGGATTGCACATATAACATTACTATATGAAATAGAGTGATTTGTCCTAATCACTAAAATATTGATTCCTAATGTTGCTGCACTCTAGTAGTTGTAACCCAAGCGTAGGTTATCGCAAATAATAAAATATCGGGAGTCCGAGTGTTGAACCACAAGGAAGTGAATTAAGAAATACAAATTACAGGTTTTTGATAAAGAAAGTTTTCGTGAAATGTGTGAACAAGTGTTGATTAAAAATTCAAATTCAATTAAAATAGCTAATGTTAGGGGATCCACTTTTAGTATATCGGTTATGATTAATTTTAGCCAATCTTGCCACACATAAAGGAGGTCTCAATCAGGAATTTAGTTAGTATTAACTTTCATTGATCTTAAAACGCCAACATTTGCTAATGGGTTCAACTATCCATCATGCCAACCTTTGTCTACAATAACTCAATATTCCAATATAGCCGATAAAGCCATGTTCTACAAAGAGAATCAAGTAGCTTTTGTGCTAATAATTGACTATGATGAATTAAGACTCCCACTTAACAATGAGGGAAGTTAAATAGATTAAGGAAAAAAATATCATTAGCGTTGTGATCCATTCAAATCAATCATAACCTTTATACCAAAAGCTTCACCCTTTCACCTTAGCAAATGGAAGATTAGTTAGCCATGATAAAAGTAAACAACATGTAGAAATATGAAATGAACATGGATTGAAAGATCAAAGGAAGAACAAGAAGAAGAATGAGAAAACACTTGGACAGAGCTTCTGTATTGAAACCAACAACAAAACCAAAGGAGAAAAGCTAAAAATGATACAAGAACATGGAAATGGCCTAAGAAATGACATCCCCTTCGTCCTCCCCCCAAGGTGCTTATTTATAGAGTTTTGGGATGGGTGAAATGGTAAAATAGTAAAATGTAGGTAAATACAAACCAACAAAGGTGGGCTGCAACTTTTTTAAATTTTTTTACCATCGTAGACATCGAATCAACTCTTCCTCAAAGCATAGAACTTGTAGATCTCTTCTTTATCTTCAAAATGATTGCTTGCTCATTCAAATCGGACATCTTTAGCTCAAGTTATGATTTTTCTACAAAAATTGCTTTTCAGCACACGGAAGAACAAAGGATCTCATCTATAGTCAGATTTCGGCAATGAAAATGATTAAACTAGCTCTCAAAATGAAGATGGATCGAAGATCTATGTGTTAGCTTCTGGATAAATTTGGAATCACTCAGTTCTGACATCTATAGCTCCAAATATGATTTTTCTCGTGAATGGTTGCCAAGTGATGATTTTACTGACATAATAAAATAATTATTTAACATATATATATTTTAATATTTAATAAACAGTAAAATGCGTATGTACAGTAAAATGCATATGAATAGTGAAATACGTGTATGAATAGTAAGTTGGTGAATAGTAAATAAGTGAATAGTAACCCAGTGGAAAAAGTGCTTCAAATTAGAGAAAATAATTACACTCAAAGTATATAATGATAATTTAAACCCTTAATAGAAATATACTCATGAGTATTCATCAAATGTGTACGTGAATACTTATGAAAATAAATATTTAAACAAAACTAAATAAATTAGTCTTAGACATTTAACTGTTGAGAAAGAGTAAATATTATTTGTTCTGTAGACCTAAGAATAATATGAACTTAAATGTATACATTATGTAATTTTGATATGTCAACTAATGATGCCTAATATAAGATATACTTGGACATATTGGATTACATAAATGTTAACATGTTAAGTTCATAATCATTCAACATGGAATTCACTGCTCTTAAAGTAATAATGAATATTATGAAGTATGTCTCTTTGTTTTTTGAATTGAAATCCACGTGGCTGATTTAGAAAAATATTGTTTTCAAAAATATTATTTTGTATATAAAATTATATATAGGTAGTATATATAGATTTTATAAATATTTTTCTAAATTGTTTAAATCTAGATAAATTTGAAAAGATGTGCACATATTTGATTTCTATTGACAGTGCTACGATTTGAATGTGATTGGTCTAGTCTGGATTATGTGTAACAATATTGGATGGTGAGCAGAATGGAATAAAATAGGTTCTTATGAATAATCTTTGAACTTATAGGAGATTTTATAAGGTCATACAAAATGTTGTACTGACTTGTAAACAATAAATTAGTTAGGGACTAATTGACAAAATTAAGAGATCTCAATGGGTCTAGCGCCACATTTTGATCTCTACCCAAATTTACCTATAAAATGAGTTGTTATGCATTAATAACAACACGTAAGAGACGTACGTGAAATTTCTCCACTAGAGAAGTCACGCATAGAGCAATTGGGAGAGAAGGAATTCAAGTGTGTAAAGTTTGGAGAATTCTGTACTTGTGGAATTTTGAAAACAAGGTACTCATGTGATTGTTTTAACAATCTGATCCTGGTACATACTAATTTAATAGTGTGAAACCAATTCGAATTCTCAACACTTGCTCCTTCTCTCTAGCCTCCCACTAAGCTAAAATTTATGCTCACACATTAAAACAATCGACCTCTATGAAGGGTATGGCAGTGAGAGGGTCAATCCTAAATGAATTCAATTAGCCTACCTGCCTCAACAAAAAACAAACCAAGAATATCAGGTATTTGACCTGTAGGTTGCTCAACATGAGTACCTTCACCTGCAACATCCATTTCAATGAGCCTTTTAAGCATCATTCACCTTTATGCAACTCATCCTACTCTTCTTTTATAATGAGTGGAAGGAGAGTGCTGGTTAGATACTTGTCTTTGTCAACTTTCTCTTATTAAACCACAGGGACACGAACAACTTGAGGCTTTAGATCAGTGACAACCTAAGTAGAGAAACAGGCTCCTTATGCCAAATGTCGCTGAGGTGGTTTCTACTGCAGCACAACAAGTTGTTGTAATTAACTTTTGCAATCTTCCCTTCTTCTCCAAAAACTTAATATACATGATCTTAGCTGATCCATTCACTTAGGGAATGAAACAAGGAAAATAAGAAAATCAGATCAAGTACAGATGACAAGAAAATGATTGGTAAAGTTGAAAGAAAGAAAGGTCTACATTGACCCAAGTATAAGGAACAAGAAATATATTCTCGAAGAATTTGGACAATAAGTGGGTCATTCAATTTGATATAAATTAGGGTGGCACTGTTCGGGTCACAATCCTTCAAAATGGTGGCAATGAAGAATTTAGTTGCTTAGTTAGAAGTTATATTTTAACAGGAAAAAGGACATTTTCTTCCACACCAAGCGCTCTTGAATGTAGGAAAGCTCCTACATTTCTCAATCAAACTAAATGAGAGCCACACTAATCACCAAATCAGCAAAGGCATGCTTAACTTTTCGATTTTACAAACACTTTTGACTAGAAACACCACAGAAAGGATCAATCGTGAAAAAAAAAATAACATGTTATGCCCATTTCTTAACTTGTTAAGCTTCAACGATATGTAATAGCGCTGAAAAAATACAATTTCTTAACTAGAGTGTATATGTAATAGTCTATACACTTTAATTGTGTATTAAATTTTTGTATTTATTTTTATATCCTAAAAATTAAAATGTTTATTAATTATGTACTAAATTTTCTTAGCGTTCACTAAATTAGCCACTACTTTAGCATCCATCTCAATCCGTGCATCTCGCCACCTTCTATCCCGAGCCATGCGCAATCCTTCTCTTAAATCCCATAATTTGGCTACCACCGAGTTAGCCCCCAATCCAGACCGCAAGGTCACTTCATCATTGCACCAAGAATATCCAGGCCAAGGTCACTTCGTCATTGCACTTGGGCGTTAGTCCACTAATGGTGGAGCGCTTGAGCATCATCTCTCTTTATCAAGCTAGTGGTGTGGCTTCTTAATTGGTGCTTTGAGATGCTAGCTGGGTACGACTTAAGATAGTACTTGCTAAGGGTGAAAATGAGTTTAATCTTTTATCAAACAGTTCGAGCTTGAGTTTGGTTTTTTTATAATTAAGCCGAATCTAATGAACTTCGAGTTTTATTTTAGGTTTGAAATCTTAACAAGTTGAACTTTAAGTCTGATACTGTTTTACTCGAGCTCTTATCAAGTCTAACAAGCCTAATATTTTTTAATATAAAAATTTAATTAATTTTATTTTTAATATACCTAAACCCTAAAATTTAATTTTTATTCCTTAGATCAAGCTCAACCTTGAATCGAGCTCAAACGTTGAATTGAGCTTCGAGTCTATCGAGCCACCGAGCTAAGCCTGAATCTTTTCAAATTAAGCTCCGAGCCTCATTTTTCAAACTCGAGCTTAAATAAAACCAATCTTTAACGAGCCAAGTTTCGAAGTTTAGGCCCAGTTCAACTTATTTCCACCACCAGTAATTGCCAAGGATCCAGTTCGCTCCCTTTCAGGCTTTGCTTGAAGAAGACTCGATTCGCTTCCTCAGACCTCGCACCGTGACGGCTAGCTTATTCACCTCTAGTGCCATTAGCTGGTTTCCACAGCATATGCTCGATTGGTAGCAACTGTTCAGAAATTCCCAATCCATGTACAGAATTCTGGAAGTTTGATGGGTTGAATGGCAAATATGTAAAAGCGCAATTGCCATTTCACCATTTTCACCCAACTTTTTGACTCGTGAACAATCGAAGCCTTCACTTAGCTACCTTTTGCGGCTTGTAATTGAGCAGTGGACAAGTTAAACTGTTACTACTGGCTGAGTGGCTGTTAGAGACGGAACAGTCGACGTCGACCACCAAAATCCACAAAAATAAAAAAAGCAAATTAAACAAAAAGGTAGAAACTGACAGAAGTATATATACATAAGGAGGCAGGTGATGGGAGGAGGTAGGTGTGTAAAAAAGAGGGGGTTGGATGATAAGCAGAACAAATTGAAGGAGAGATAGAGCACGCATTCCCCAACTCCTCCAACTTTCCTCTCTACCTACCTACCACCCTCCCCTTTCATTTATTTATTCCTCATTTTATTTTCTCACATTTTCCATCGTTTTCCCACAATCCATCCCGTCGGAGATGATTTCCGTGGCGGAGCCCCAGAATGCGGAGATTCCTAATCCTACCCCCGCGGCGTCGGTTTCCAGTTCCAACGACATGACGTCGGATCATGTTTTCCGGTCTAAGCTGCCTGACATTCCCATCTCCAGCCACCTGCCTCTTCACACCTACTGCTTCGAGAATTTGCGGCAGTTTTCCGACAACCCCTGCCTCATTTCTGGGTCCACCGGCCGGAAGTTTAGTTATGCGGAAACCCATGTTATGTGCCTGAAGACGGCGGCGGGGATTTCCCGTTTGGGTGTCGGGAAGGGGGATGTGATCATGATTCTCCTCCAAAACTGCCCAGAATTTGTCTTCTCCTTCATGGCGGCCTCCATGATCGGCGCCGTTTCCACCACGGCGAACCCATTCTACACTTCGGCGGAGATCTTCAAGCAGTTTGCGGCAGCCAAGCCGAAGCTCATCGTGACGCAGGCACAGTACGTGGACAAGCTCCGGGACAACGACAAGAATCTCCGGTTGAATGAGGACTTCAAGGTGGTGACCATCGACGACCCGCCGGAGAATTGCCTCCATTTCACGGTTCTGTCGGAGGGGAACGAGGGCGAGGTCCCGGAGGCTGAGATTGACCCGGATGATGCAGTGGCGATGCCCTTCTCCTCCGGAACCACGGGGCTGCCCAAGGGGGTGGTTCTGACGCACAAGAGCTTGATCACCAGTGTGGCGCAGCAAGTCGACGGCGAGAACCCGAACCTGTACCTGAAGGAAGATGACGTCGTTTTATGCGTGCTGCCGCTGTTCCACATCTACTCGCTCAACAGCGTCCTCCTCTGCTCGCTCAGGGCAGGGGCGGCGGTCCTGCTCATGCACAAGTTTGAGATCGGGGCGCTGCTGGAGCTCATACAGCGGCACAAAGTGTCCGTCGCCGCGGTGGTGCCGCCGCTTGTGCTGGCTCTAGCGAAGAACCCAATGGTTGCGCAGTTCGATCTCAGCTCAATCAGGGTGGTGCTCTCTGGCGCGGCGCCCCTGGGAAAGGAGCTTGAGGGGGCGCTCCGCTCCCGACTTCCGCAGGCCATATTCGGTCAGGTTAGCTTCCTCTTCCATCTCCCACAAGTTCAATTACTTAGAAGTCATTTAGTTGGATGAATTATTTTAAATGCTAGAACAGGAATAGCCCAACAAAAAAAAATTACCGAGTCACCTGCAGCAGAAATTTTAATTACTAACTCCGTCCAGATTTATTTGACAGAAAAAGGTTATTCTAATTTTTTTTCATACTAAACACACTAATCTAATTTTGATTTCGTAAGAAATATCTTATTTATGTTACTTGGTCCATAATATTTTTTTTACAATTTTTATTTAGATAAGAATACCTAAAAATATTGTTATACATATATATTGTCATTTGTTTTGATAGTCCAAAGTGAGAATATGGGAGCAAAGTTTAGAATAAAATTCTACCACTATAATAATTTTATGGATATTGGATAATAGTACAGCTCACAGATATAACGGCTAGATTTGAATGAGGCTTACAAATACAAACGGACGGCCCAGATTTAACTGTCATATCTATAAGCTGGAGTAATTCTATTTACCATATTTTACATCTTTTAACCACCTACGCTCTTTGGTTTTTTTTTTTTTTTTTTTCACAAAGAAAAAAGAGACAAATCTAGAGTGCCTTCTTCCAAACGGTGATCTCCTTAAAATCATTAATTGAAGAAACCGAAAAAGGTGAAATGCCAAGACTGTAAATTCAGCATTTATACAAGAATTTAATAGATGTGTTCTTAGCTAAGTGTCTCGATCATGGCAGTTGGAAATTATTAATTAATTGATTTTTGTTTGCATCGTTTATGTAACATATAAACAGGTTACAGAATTTATGCACCTATTAAATAAAGAAAAAATATATATTTTCTATGTCTCTAAGAGGAAAAAACAAAATCCACCCAGAAAGAAATAAGAGGAAATAGTAAAATATTAGACTACATTTTACTTAATGGAAGACCCTTTCTTTGTTCAGAATTAGCTAGAATAAGAGTATTAGGGTATGACGCCCACTTAATTTAGGAAATTAGTACTTAACTGAAACTCCGTAACTGCTGAAGGTCATAACCTTATATAAAGTATTTTGAAAATGGGAGCAAAAGTGGAAGTGGGAAAACATAATATTTTAAAATTTAAGTTAGTAAAAATATTATAAAAATAAGAACATAATGATAATTACAAATGAAAATTGATGTCAGAAATATGAGAACGGGAGCAATAAAGTAAAATAAAAGTATTATATAACTTATGTCATAACATTTAAGCATTTTCTATATAAAAATTAAGGAAATTGTTTGACCTTAACCATGCATATATATGGCTCAAAGGAAATCAGACTTAATTGTCGCACGTGAGTTGTGTGCCTCGGAATAGGCTCATAGCTAACTATCGGCTTCCTGAAAATGACATCTCTCTCAAGGAATTAAATTAAATCCTGTATTTTGTGGATGAATTTTGGTCCTTTTGGACAGGTAGACCTACGTTGTTATCATCTTAATGTCATCTAAAATATGGATTTATAAAGTGACAGAGACTCTGAATGCGTAATTTTACAAAACAAAACCAAAAAATCAAAAACAAAAAATCGTAGCAATCAGTGGTTAATGGGGAATTTTTTTCAAAATAATCAATAAATATTTTGAGAAAAAACCATAAAATGTAGGGTTTGGTTTTAGATTGATGGGAATGATAGAATGCTACTACTATATAGTTTTTTTTTCTCTATTTAGTGCTGTTACTTTTTAGTCAAGCTTATTGATTAGAAGATATTAATTTAACTCTAACTAGACACCAAATACAAAAAATGTCAAGCCAATTGGGTCATAACCTAATTAACATGTAAATCACCATAATATATGTTCGGTTAAAATTTAAATTCTAATTTATGTAAGAGATTGTGCCTCTTTGTAATAAGTAAATAAATTTAGGTTTGGTAAGTACCATAATATTGGGAGTAGAAGGCAAAAATAACTCGTGATTCAAATGCCTATTTGGGGGCTTGTGTTACCTACCTCTGACTTTTTTTTTTAATATTTTTTTTGGTAATCACCCACCTCCTTTATTAGGTGGTCCAAGCGTCACCTTTTAAATGAGAACCAATAGAAAAGCGCTATTTAATTTAAAAAGAAAAAAGAAGAAGAAGAAGAAAACAGGCGCTACTTGGGCTGGCGTTGTGAAATGGGCTGCTGGTGGACGCTATTTTTTATTACTACTATTTTATATTAGGAAATTTTACAATTATCCCTGATGTATGCCATAACCTACAGTTTATTTCCTCTATTTTGAGAAACTTATATTTTACCCCTTATATTTTTTACACTACCTAATAATAACTTTTGAAACTATATTTAAACTATACGATAATCATCTTCCAGTAATTTTAATCTCTTTAGTATTTTTTTTATAGTTAATAGACATTTTAAACTATTAGTTTTTTTTTCTGTAAATGTACTTTCCCCTTTGTAATTACATACCAGTATTTTTTAAAGATTGGTTGGCTGTGAAAAACATATCAAAAATCTTAAAATTATTGGAATATTATTTTTATATAGTTTAAATTAGGGTTTCATAAATTGTTGTCAGACACTGTAAAACAAGTAGAGGTAAAATATAGGTTTTTGAAAATAGAGGGGGTAAAGTGTAAATTAGATCAAACTACAGAGATGTTTTTTTGTAAATTTCCCTTATACTTATGGCCCTAGTTCCTTTTTTTTGTTTCTTTTTTGCGCTACATACCTAATTATTTCACTTAATTATCACAAATTATATTTGCATTTTTTATGGTGTTTCCCTATATTTTTTTTAGGTGGGAGTTAAGGGATAAATAGATTATTGAAATTTAGACTTCCAACTAACAACCACAGGTAGATGTAACCATTAGGCTAAAACTAATAATAGTTTAAACAATTCAAATTTTTTTTAATTATACTGAAACAAGCGCAATTTGAAAACACATTTTAGGGTGTACACTACACAGAGTAATTCGATTGTAGTTCAATCATCGATATTACTTCAGTGATCACCGGGTCAACTTCAAAAGTTATTATTAACTCATTAATTTGCATGAAATGCGTAGGGATATGGAATGACTGAGGCAGGTCCAGTCCTATCAATGTGTTTGGGGTTTGCAAAGCAACCTTTCCTGACCAAGTCTGGGTCGTGTGGAACTGTGGTCCGCAATGCGGAGCTGAAGGTGATAGACCCGGACAAAGGATGCTCCCTTGGCTACAATCAACCTGGGGAAATCTGCATCCGCGGTGCCCAGATCATGAAAGGATATTTGAATGATCCTGATGCAACCGCTACCACCATTGATGCCCACGGCTGGCTTCACACAGGTGACATTGGTTATGTTGATGATGATGATGAGGTTTTCATCATAGACCGAGTCAAGGAGATCATCAAGTTCAAAGGCTTCCAGGCATGCTTCCCTGCTTTCCTCTCCTTTCCCAGTACTTGCCGAATCAATTGTTAAAATATGTGGAGGAGGCTTTATTAGTGACCTTTTTAGCTTCTTCTTGTCCTTTAGGTACCACCAGCTGAGCTCGAAGCCTTGCTTCTAACCCATCCATTGATCGCAGACGCAGCTGTTGTCCCGTACGTATATACATAAAACACATACCTATCTTGATATGCCTTCCCCTCCACAACCCTTTCTCAATCTTTTGAAGTATCTGACAGCTATATGTGTGTATCTGTACAGGCAAAAAGATGAAGTTGCAGGAGAGGTACCAGTGGCATTTGTAGTTAGATCATTAAATGGGATTGAACTAACAGAAGAAGCCGTCAAAGAGCATATAGCTAAGCAGGTACTCCTTCTGCCGCAATTTCTTTTGACTTATTAATTAGTTAACAAAGTTTTAGATGACTTTCTACCTCTTAACATCTTTCCAAACTTTAGCCTAAAAAATATAATCATTGGCTGTCATATATCAACTTGTTAGGGATAAAACAGAAAATTTAGTAACGAATCCCTATCGATTTAGAAAAATGGTTTGGGAAACCCAAAATGAAAATTAAGTCACATTTAGAACCTTTTCTGTTTTACTTTAATGTGATATACTAGCGATTTTGTTCGTGTAATACAGGTAGTCTTCTACAAGAAGTTGCACAAGGTTCACTTTGTTCATGCCATCCCAAAGTCTCCTTCGGGCAAGATCTTAAGGAAAGACCTCAGAGCTAAGCTTGTAGTGGCCACTACCACTACATAGAAAATTTTCTTAATTTTTTTTTCTATTGCTTCATTTCGATCGCTCTCTGCATTATGTAACTTGGTTTCTGGTATGCAACAACAATTGCACCATATTCTTTAAATAAAGGCTGAGAACAATCCATATTTTGAAGTGATTTTACTAGTGACATGGAGGCTTTTTTTCTTCGATGAAAACTTATGGAAGTTTCTTCACTAACCAATTAAGAAATTTGGGTAGTGGAACAAATGAATCCCTACCCTTTATCTTGTCACTTCAACAAAGAAAAAGTAACCTGCTAGCTAACTTGATTAACCATTATTTTTGTTTTTGAGACAAAATGTTCTAGTTTTGTCTATTTTAGATGTCACTCTCTTGCGTCTTTTGAAACTCTTCAACTGCTACCAAAAATGCTGGATGCAGTGAATGAAAACTTTGAGTGTAAGATGATCAATAAAAATGATATAAAAAAATTTATAATGTGACTGAAAACAAGCAACATGCTGAGCTGACTTCATCAACGATTATTTTTTTTAAGACAAATGATCCAGTTTTGTGTAATTCTAGATGTTATTTCCGTGTGTCTTTTGGAACCCTTCACTTGCTATCAAACTGTTGAACACAATGAATGAAAATTTTGAATGCAAGATGATTAATAAAAATGGTTCCAAAAAATTTATAATGTGACCGAGAAAATATCCCTTGAAACTTTTGGAGCACTTCACTCACCACAAAACACCACTCACTCTGCCATCAGAGCTGATGCTTCTTCTTACCGGCCACCCTCACCCCTGGTCTACTTCGTGCAGCAACTTGCCATTCATTTTTCAATCTCATTCTCACCAAATTAGCATTGGAATTGTTCATATGTAGTCTCTTGGATTGTATTCTTTGACCATATCTCGCCTTCCCCTCTAGTTCTCGCTCCCACTCCCAGCCGTATTATTCTTTTGTAATAACTCATCAAATTTTAACACACATTTGTTTAGTTCTGAAATGTACTTATCTAGATTTATCTTGTTTTGGGGTACATTTATAAAGCTCTGATGGTTAAAAATTTTTGCTTATCTAGTTGTAATGGTAACAAGTATACATATGTGTGTGTGTGTATTTTCTTAGTGTTTGCCAAATTACGGCAGTTTAGCGCTTTGTTTCTTCATTATGTTCTTTTTACTTCAGCTAAAGTTGAAATTATTATACTTTAATACTTGATGAATTTTTTTTACTACATAATTTCTTGTAGGACAGACATCTAACTGACAACTACTTAAGGTATTAAATGCGACTACGGTTAAATATATCACCCTTCATAAATTATAGGTATTCTGCATAGTGTACCGTCACCGATTTTTTTTTTAAAAAATATGTATTAGAATATTATTTTAAGATTAAATCATTAAATATATTTTGTTACACCTTTTTATGTATTCTAATTATTCTAATCATAATTTACCAATATAAATAAAATATATATGAAATACAATATTTTTTATATGAAAAAACATAAAGAAATAGAATATATAGAACAAAATAAATATTACTCAACAAAAAAAAATAATTTATTGATACTTGAGAAAAAGGAAACTATACTCTAATAATAACAATATTTTAGTTTCAAGAACCTGTTGATTTTGAATAAACTAAACATCTTAGAGAGAGACACACATCCTACTACAATAATAATAAAATGATATAGAAATATAGAACATAGAAATAAAACACTAACAAGTTATTATAACAAATAAATATGCAAATTAATGATATCTACATCCAAAAAAGGAATAGTGGATAGGAAATACGAATCCCCCACCCAAAAAACAAGGAAAGATGAAATCAACTAATTATTATTAAATATTAAAAGAAAAAGCAGTAAATTATTACGAAATCAAGACACATAATAAATAGAATAAATAGAAATCAATTTTATACTTTCTCCGACTAATACGTAATTCATGTACTTTCTAATGCCACATTGAGTTTTTAGTGATGCAAATAGTTTCATCATTGTATATATATTTATTTATGGCACTTTAACGTAAAATAATAAAAGAAAAATTACCCCACTCATCCACTGCTGTAAACTACATATCAGGGGTACAAATGGCCTAAAATACCACAATAAACTATAATAATATAACAAAATATATGTAAAAGTTCAACTATATACGAAAAACCATAGTATTCCACATGAAAAGAAGACAAATTATAAATAAAAAAAAGGCCAAAATGCGTGGTTGGTCCTCCAACTTGACAAACTCGCACGAGTTAGTCATTTATCTTTAACTTAGTGCGAGTTAGTCTCTTGACTTTGAAAAAGTTAGCAAGTTAGTCCAAAATGGATGGTAGGCCAGATGGAGTTAAATTTTTTGTTGATGTGGCAGGGGCATCTCTGTTTTCCTTTCGTGCCTCCACCGACATCACCGTCTCTCTTCCCCTCCGTCGAGTCCTATTTGCCTCATCGCCTCTGTCGAATCTAGCTTTTTTGTCAAATCGGACCTCCGTTGAACCCAATTCCCCCCCTCACCTCCATGGAATCCGACTTCTCCGTCGAATCTAATTCGTCTCCTAGCCCCCGTGAAATCTGATTCGCCTCCTTGCCTCCATTGAATCTGATTCCTCCATCGAATCCGATTAACCTCCTCGCCTCCTTAGAATCCGGTTCGCTTCACACCACCGTCGAATCCAACTCCTCCGTCGGATCACCCTTCTTGGAGATTCGCCACTTCTCACCCATCACTGATTCACCACCACCCTCATACGCCCTCACGTGCTGTAATCCTATCTCACCTCTCCTCTCTTAGGTTTCGCACATTGCAATCCCATCTAACCCCTCGCCGATTCGCCGCCAATCGCCGCCTGCTGCTCACCAAATCCAGAAATTATCGGTTTTGCGAAACTAGGACTTTTCATAACCCCCCCACACGGCGTTACCTCACATGGACACTTTCCATCCCACATGGAACTAACTCGCTTAATTTAGTAAAGTTGAGGGACCAAAATGCTTAATCTGCTAAGTTAGAGGATTAACTCGCGCTGAGTTAAAGATAAAGGACTAACTCGTGTGAGTTTGCCAAGTTAGAGGACTAACCACAGATTTTGGGCAAAAAAAAATTACTGTATACTATATACTCACGATAAACAATATTTCGCATGAAATACCACAAAATTTCGTCAAATTAAGTACGGTGCTGCTACTGCAACTGTCTGTATACTAATAAATATGACAATTATCGCAAAATAACTCATAAAAATTTAAATAGCCCATCCACCTTAATTTCCTAGCATCACTCACTATTGACAATGATGGCACTACCAAAATCTTTCCAGCATTTTTAAATTTAGCGAGTTCCCTAGAACCAATTTATTTCACAGCCAAATTTCACCATTAATTTTCAAGTCACATTATAAATCCAACTCTTTTTTTTTTTCAAGTACACTGAATGGAATAAAAAAAAACATTAAGAACTAGAGTGCAACCCATGAGAATGGGTACCAATTCTATGAGCGGAATCAACAATCTGCCATTTGGCTGCAAGGGTTGTAAGACGAAGGCCATGGATTACCCAGGCTGCTGCCCCAGAACCTGCAGTCAAATTACAAATCCTATATTTAAAAAAAAAAAATCACAAGCTGGTTCCTACATTTTTTTATAATTTTAGTGCTTATATTTTTCAAAAAATTACAAAGTAACCCCACCGCTTGAAAATTTTCGAGCAGGTTACTTAAGTTTGAAAGTGAGTTTAATTACTGGAATTTCATGAAAACAAACTAGGAAGTAAACAAATTTTACAGAACATAATCTGCTTGCTCAGACAAATGTGGGGGCATTACTTTATGATATTCTTAGTTATCAACTATTTGTAAATGCACATAATTTTTTAAAAAATTTTCATGAAAAATAAAAGAGAAACTAAAGCTAAGAAAACAACATCAATAGATCCAATGCGTAAACTTGCAACTAGACCGAAATCTGAATAATCCAACCTAAAATTACCAAAGATGAAATCGAATCAACCTGTATTAATCTGAACTCGAATAAACATAACTCAATCCAACCCAAACCCAGAAAGTCACTTAGCAACCCAAACCCAAATAACTTAACATGGACATGGAATTATGATAGTCCGACCAACAGCACCACAGATTGGTAGTGCCAGCCACCAGGATAATAATGGTAAGAAGATTGCAATTCCAGACAATAAATTCTTATCCCCAGTGTTCTGCTGGATGTACTACAATTCCAGACAAGAAATTCTTATCCCCAGTGAGTGGAATGGAATTATGTACAACGAATTTGTATTCGTTATTCCAGGAAAGCCAAATCCGTACCAGGTATTACAGATGTGTGACAGCACTAAACAATTTGGGAATATGATTCTTGAAACTGACTGGGAACTTGCAGGAATACGATCAAATTGTATTAATCTTGTCAAGCCGAAACAACTACGACAACAATGAGCAAAGCAACCCCAAAGATCAGCAGCAGCAAACAATTCTGCATCAAAATTTTCACAGGCCCAATTAAGCTTACCGAAGAAACATGAAAGAAAATGGACACAGCACTGAGAATGCAATCCAGGTACCATCTACTAGCTGAGGGAGAACCACTCAACCTAACATCTTAAGTTAATGAGCAGAATCAAGCATTATACTGCTTTTTCTCCCACTTCACGTCAAAGAAGAGCACGGAAAAATACAAACAGTAAATAATTGAGAGCACCATTGTTTAGCACGATCCTTTAAAAGCATATAAAAGACTTAGCATTAGCTTTACAAAGAACCATAGGATTACTATTTTGGTTACCAACAAAAATTACTGTGAACACAAAACTCAGTATCAACTAAAAAAAAAAAAAACTAATAGCAAAGGCCAAAATTGGTTTCCACAGTACAATTTCAGAGAAAGGATGTGGCATTTGGGAATGTAAAGAATAACAAAGTTACCATCGATGAATTTGCTCTCTGCGTCTTGGATGCCTTCAAAAGCTGATTAGTTGCTTCTTTGCTGGCAGCATGTGAACCCTCAATATTGGAAGCCACATCATCTACAAAGTACAAAAAGTTGATTAAAATTAAAAAAAAAACATGCAGAACAGTTTTTCAAAGAGAATGTTTGTTAAGGACTAAGGCAGTAAGGATTCATGACTTACCAATCATGGCACCTTGTTCATTCACCAGAACAACCAGATCTTTAAAAATCTCATTTACCTCCCCTATCTGTTCCTGTATTTCCCTTATCCCTTGCTCCCTTTCCTCGATAATGGCTTCATTGAATGTAATTTCATTCTCCAACAGCACAATGTCTTGTCTGCTTTCAGAAAAAGGGGTGAAAATGAAACACCAACAAAGAAATAAATCGACATTTAAACACAAAGAAAGAAAAAACTACATATAGGAGTGCATCATCCGGAGAAATGAAGAATAAAAGCAATCTACTTTTCTATTTCTATAAGCAATTTCCTTCTCTATTAGTATGGAAGTTTGGGCCCAGAAACGGGATTTAAATTTACTGACCTTTAATAAGCAGCATGACAATTCATTCTTAATAATGATACAGTAATATATCTTGATGTTCCAACCAAAGAAAAAAACTATAATGACGCCCACTTTAACATTAGCAACATTTTTATTTCACAAATTCTCGTGTAAGAAACATCTCACAAAGGGCAGTAAATTGAAATAAATGCTTAAACAGTATTTTTGTGAAGAGTTAAGCATGGAAAAAGAAGTCCATAGTCCAATTTTACTAATTATACATGCTGCTCCCACCCTGAAGATATTTTCTAAAACAAGGAAGCACATAAACATCTATTCTTAGAGCATACAGACAGAGAGTACATGCAACCAGAATTTGAAAAAGATATTAGTTCACCTTTTAGAATCCATAAGGTGCTGCTCTTCACTCCTGATTGAACTAGCACCCATCTCCTCAGTAGGAAGAATATGGCTGGTATTGGTTTTAATTCTGGATGGAAGCAGAAAAAGCTAATATTGAGCACAGGGGAAAATCATTACTGTTAATTATATATAAAACATATGATGCTCTAACGTCTAAACCAGGATACATGATATTCTAAATCAAAAGAATGTATACCACATATCAATGCATATATCTACATGACATTCTCAATGGGTAAAAAAAAGTCGGTCATAGAATACATGGAAAACCTTCAAAATTCACTTGCGAGAAACCCAGACAAAAACTAAACAAAGATGACACCAGATTTCAACCTAGACCATGACCCAGGACAACCCAGTAACTACTGAAAAGTGAGATTGCTTGGTCCACAAATGCGCAATAAACCACGAGCCAGATTATCCATATCTTGAAATGAGTTGTTGAACCCAATACTTTGATAATCTAGCTCCCGAATCAACCTGAAAGTCATCTTGAGATTGTGTTTCACGATGTTGTCACTTTTGAGAGCTCAAAGTCAGTAGAGTCTGTATATGGGCTTGTACCCCATTGGTTCCTTTTCACTTTTGAAGAAACAAACGAAAAAACAACATGTGGAGCACCCTTCATATAGAATAGCAAAGTTCACTAATTCACTCCAACATTTTACTTTCTCAATATGTGAGAATATATTTGGACCATCAATCAATCAACCTCACCTTCACTGCAGCCTAGTTGATTGTGAAGAATATAAGCATAGGCATCAATACCATTATGCTATTGGAATGATCTACGGCTTCAGTTGAGTTAGAATACTTGACTTTTATCTCTATCTGTCGGCGAAAAACTATTTAGGATTAAGCACAAGACTTCTATGTCTATTTATCCATCTATCTACATAGACAGATGGAAGCAATACATACTAGTAATTTCCTCTTCAGCCATTTCCTGATTAATTCTTTATTCCCATTAAATGCATACAGTAACTCATGGTAGCCTTCAACATATCCATGGTAATGAAAGGAAGTTCTGTGCATTTCTATCAGTTTGGGATATTTATTAACCATATGTTAAAGAGAAGAGGGTAGTTTTGTAAATCAAGGAAAAAAATTACCTTAAGAGATGGTTATCTTTGGGAGGGTATGCTGTTTCCCTTTCTGCTGCAAGCCTCTGTGCCTTCTGAAAATCTTTAAGTACCACCTCCAAATCTTTTGCAAGCTTGGCATCCGCAATCTTCCTTAAAGGCTGTAGTTATGCATAAAATTGAGTTAAACAAGAAGACTTAGAAAGATGTAAGATGTGTTTATGGAGAGTCCTGACTCTGCCATCATGCAGACAAGAAACTTCTGAAGCCTCATATCAGCTGAACACAAGAGAAAATGTGCCCAGCCCATTTCAGCAAAATCAAGACAGGGCGAACATGAAGCAACATTCACACCTCCAACGAAATCAAAGGTAGAACTACTTGATCAGTCACAGAAAATAGTTTTAAATTCATAAGCAACATTAAAATTCACAATATACTCAAAAACCAACCAGACTCAAGGATTGAATAATACACGACAAATTTTAGGAAAACAGTTGTTTAAAAGGATGCCATATAAATGCTCATATATTGCTGAAAATGGACATTTTAATACAGTACATCGTGATAAAGAATCCCAAGTTGCATTCCCTCCGTAACATTTAAACTTCATCAAAGGCGAATATATTAGAATTTTATGTTAGAAGAAACAAGAAAAGGCTTATTCTGCGACACTTACATTAACATCCAAATCATGATCAGCTTCACAGGCTACCTTGAGTTTAGTTGAAGTCTCCTTAACCAACTCGGCGATATGCTGCCTCGTCTTTTGCCTGCCAAGAAATTGGAACCCAATATGATCGAATGTAAGCAAATTTGTTAACCATGTGAATTTTAGAAAAACCCCATTTAATTTTACAAAACATAATCAGAGAACCCAAAAGCCCTGGAATACCCAGAAGCATGGTTGGGAAATTTCTTGTTAGCGATGCAATAGACACCAATTAAGGGGAAAAAACAGAGAATAAATCTCACCAATACCTACAATTTATCGCGCAAAAGAAGGGTGTCCTTGTGGGAGCCGAGGGATTTGACGAGACGATCAAACGACGAAACGGCGGTCCTGAGCTGGAAGATGCGGGCGGCAACAGCTTGAGAAGGATCGTCCTGGTGGTGTGGTGGCTTCTGGGGTTGTTGGCTTTCCTTGGGATCGGACAATTGTGGCCTCAGAATTCCAGCCTCCAGGTCTTGGAAACTCATATTTTCCCTTCCGAATTCAACAAAAATCGGAAGAAGACGGTGGCGGCAACGGAGCAGCGAAACCCGGCGGAAGCAAAAAAACCAAATATGCTTACCCCTCTCTCTCTCTGAGTCGTAATCGGCGGGTGTGTCGGTGGCGTACGTGGCTTGTTGTGTTGAACTCGGCCGGGTGAAATCGGCGTCGGGCTGGGATGGAGAAGTTCTAGAAGTCACGATATTTGACCTCACCAAACGGCCACCTATACACACGAACGTGGCTTGCTGGGAACGTGGTGGAGGTAAAAAGATAAATTATTTTCCATAACTTTCCCAACGGTTTAGGGCTGGGGTCGATATTTCACAACAAAATGGTCAATCCTGGCCCGGGGCTCTATACTTTTTTTCTCTAAAAATAATTTATTATTTTATTCTTACTGATTTATTATCTAAAATTAATGTTATTTAAAAGCTAAATATTATATTTAATTAATAATCATTTATTTTAGAGATAGTTATTTTTTATGATTTTTTCCTGCATCTAACCAAAGAAAAGTAAAATCAATAAAAATATATAAATTTTCCAAAAAATGTTTTGAAAATATTTTTTGAACTTCTTTAAGCATAAGGTTTCATTTAATATACAAGTTAAGCAAATAATCACTATATATCAAAATAATCACAAATAATTCATTTTTAAAAGTCATTGTCAAATACACCATTTTAAATGGAAATAAATCTGATAGAAAAAATGTGTGCCACTAAGCAAACCGGGTGGACTAACCTCCCAAGTTGCTAATGGGTGACATGAACCTCGGAACTTACCTAAAATGGCATCATCAGGGCCTTGAATTGTATATCAGGGAAACCATCTGATGGTCAAGTTAGTTCTTTGTAGGTAACAAAAAAGCTTTGGAAAATAGGATTATCAAACGTATCTTGGAGTGTCGTGGGAGTCTACTTTTATAAAGTTAGATGGAGTCTAATAACAATGGAAAGTCCCCCTATAGTGGAATTCTTTTTTCATATTGGAGTCTCATTCCTTTTTGCGCTAGATGTCAGACTAATATGTTAAGTACGCGATGTTCTAAGCCCTTATGCACACCTGGTTCAAGTATGTTCACTGATGTTGTGCTCTAAGACATATTGGTATCAAAATCCAATATTTTGCAGTGTTGTCTATTTCTATATTATTGCTTAGTAGATTAATTCTTGTTGATTAATTGGCTAAATTGATTACACAGGAAGGTTTCTTATGCATCTTATTAAAGAATTAGCTTAGCACCAAGTCATGAGTGGCTTTCAGTACTACTAGGTTATAATAAGGTAAAATTCTCAAATTTGTTACTAATATTTTGTGTTAGGACCAAATCTGCCACTAAAGTTTTTATCCCAAATTGGCTATTGGCCGCTCAAATTTGCAAGTTTTGAAATTTTATGATGATAATGTAACTTTTAACAAATTTTAAGGATTTGAAGTAATTTATTCTTTTTCTTTTACACACTCCACTCCACCTTCACCAACACCTTCATTGCATCCACCGACTCCAACATCTTTGTTGTGAATGCCAACCATCCTCACTCACCATGTCTCGGGCAAATTGTTTATGATGTTTACTATGAAGATGTACACGGTCCTCACACGTAGTATTTTATATTCTAGTTGGTGTTAAAGAGTCATGAAGTTTTTTATTTTTTTGGTTTTCTTGGGCCTGCTTGGAAGTAGATATATTAAGGTTGTTTCAGTAATGGAAAAATTTTGCCCTTTGCCTAAAAAATATATAAAGGAGAAATTATGAAAGAAGTTTCTAAAATATGTGAGTATAAGGGTAATGGGAATAACAAAATTTAATGCATGGGGTTGTATTTTTTTTTTTTTATATTTACACTACATTTATGTACATATATGTGGTTGGAAGATCAACATTCATTTTAAATTGATTTGACAATAAATGTTAAAAATGAGTTACTTGTTGTCTTTTTAATCGTGGTAAAAGGTCCGTGTGAAATAAGCCTTATTTCCTGTGTAACATGTGGGGTAAAATGATAGAAATATTATTGATAAAATAACAATTATCCGGCATGTCCCTTCTCTCCTATCTGGCAATGCCTCATCTTATGTTCCCTTACTCGACGATGGGACAAATTCTAACGGGGAACTTGTGGACTTTTCTCTTCTCCGAAATGGTATAGTAAAGCTCTTCGGGGGTTGCGCCGGAGTAGACCCAAGCCAATTGTGAGGCGATAATGACATCAATAGAGCAAGAATTGAACATGTTGAGGATAAAGAATGGTTGATCGGAGATGTAGGAAATATCATTGTAGTTATCACTGCCACTGCATTTCCTGAGTTGAAGCCCAATTTACCGGAGCAGACGACAGCAGTGGTGATGTACGATTCTTGGGAAGGGCGAGGAGGAAAAAGGGCTTGGGCTTGTCAAAAAGGTTGAAACAGGAGTTGCAGATGTAGTTATGGAAGAGGGTGGTGAATAAGATGTTAGAAAGGGAGGCGGTGGAATGAAGTGGCTAACCTACTGAAGCCATAAACTCAATGTAGAGTTTCGCTATTAAAAAAAAAAAAAAAAAAGAGAAAACAACAGAAAAACAAAGAGTTGGGGTACAAACCTTCTGTATATCCTTCATTGTTTCAATTTTTTTTTTCCAAATCAATCCTTATTGTTTTTTTATGTACATACATTTGCATAAATGGAAAATAATAAAAACATAAATGCACATATATTTAAACATGTAAAAGTTTATTTATTTATATATTTATAACTTGTATCTTATATGATTTGTACATATATATTACATGTTTTGTACATACCCATCACTTTCTTTTATGCATCGAAATGCGTACATATTTATCATTTGATTTGTACATACCTATAATTTTTACATGAAACAGGATTTAACGCATTCACACATGTTTTTTTTCATATAAGGTTGAATCTGTACATATTATTGAATATATCAAACATTTTGATGATCTCATTTATACATGTCACATATTATTTGTATAAATTCTTCACTTTATTTGTACATATTTGATATCTGGCTTATACATATCCTCAATTTTGAGTGAATAAAGGATTTTATGTGTACACACTTTTTTTATGCTATAAAGGGCAGTGTTAGAAAGTAAATATATATAAATATAAGCAGAGTGCAGATTGGACTTTATGTGAATAAAGGATTTTATGTGTTCACACTTCTTTTATGCTACGAAAGGCAGTGTTAGAATGCAAATATATATAAATATAAGTGGCAATGTGCACATTGGACTTACCATGTGGTAAAACTAAAATGTGCTAAGATTAAAATTAATGTTTTAGATTTAATTTTAGTATGATCAATGTTGGGAAGAATATTCAATGGAGATTTATGGTATAATTATGTCATCTATGAAACTAATTATGAAATTTCATTCAATTAGACTCTAATAATTGGTTCTAAGTTTTGTCTAGTGAAATTTCTTTTCCCTCACATATAAATGGATATCATAGATAATATATAGATTTTGACAACTTGCTAAAATGTAAATTTTTTTAAGGCAAAAATAATGAAAAGCCGACTAATGTTTTAGGGTTTGCCCAAATTGGGCACTAATGTTTTTTTGGGCCAAATGAACCACTAATGTTTTAAAATCAGCCCAAATAGACCAATTGAAAATAAAGAATATTCCATTAAAGGATGATTACATGGCAAAAAAAATTATTTAACTGTTGATGTGGCAAAAAATTGTATGCTTTTAAACTTTTTCAAGATCGTATGGTATTTTCTTTGTGACTTCCAAAGCTTGATCTTCATCTGAAATAAGAAAATTTTGGGAAATTTTCCACTTCTTAGTCTCATTCTTCTATATTCTCTATTTTTCTTCAATTTTCTTCATCAATGTCGATTTCAAGGTCCTGACTCCAGTCAAAGACACCCAGTTAATAGACCCAAAAGGAAATTTGAATACTGGGTTTAGGTTTCCTCTGATTGAAGTCCATGGCCGGGACTAGAATCAAATGTGGCAATTAGAGCAAATCCATGGTTGGAGTCGATCTTTCTTGGTTGCGTTTATTGGGGAGGTTTTCTTCTAAGTTTTCTTAGGTTCGAACTATCTTTATCCTCTCATCCCTCGCTCCCTATTTTCACCTCCAAGAGCACATACTGTCTAATAATGTGTATGACAATGATTATTGGCTATGTCCCTTGTTCTAATCGATCACCGAATCTAACATTGTCTAGGAGACCTTTCTCCCTTCTGATTTATTAGCAAATTGTATCCAAATCCTACTTTGATTTCACTTTCTTTGCCAAAAAGAAGGATTTCTTCTTTCACCTCTCCAAAAACCCCCACCCTCTTCGTTCGCCATTGATTTGTCTTCATTTTCCATTGATTTGTCTTTGGCATATGGTCGCAATTTGGTCGGTCGACTCGGGAAAGAAAGAGACATGTAGAAGAGGATGCTACATTGGCCTCATTTTAACAGCAATGAACAACTCGATTTGATATAGAAAAGTTAATGGTTTATTTGGCTAAAAAAATATATTAGTGGGTGATTTGGGCTATCTCTAAAACATTAGTGGTTTTTTTTGTTATTTTTACCGTTTTGAAATCAGAATAAAAGTACTTTTTTTTTATTGATGCTAAAATGTGACTTAAACAAAAAATAAAGGTAAAAATCATGAAAAAACCATTTATGTTTTAACTTGGCCCAAATTAGCCACTTATATTTTTTGTGACTTAAATAAACCCTCATCGTCATGTAAATGTGCCAAATAAGTCATTCACTGTTAAGTTGTGATGATGTTACAACATGTGGGTCTAATATGCTAAATGATAGATGAGGTGGCAATACTAAATGAAAGATGGCATGATAATGTTGTGCATTCAAAGACCCTTATCTGACCCACTAACATGTTGTCGACAGTCTTCTCTCTAACCAAACCCATATGCCGTTCTCTCTCCAATGCAACCACGCATCGTCGTCTTTCCAACCTAATTGACAAACTGCCTTCTCTTCAACACACTGTCCTTTCCAACCCATTCATACGTCGTCCTCTCTTCAACATACCCATATGTCATCCTCTCGCCGACCCACACACAAGTCGTCCTCTCTCTGCTTAGATTGCCTTCGTGATCCATCAAATTAGCGTCAACGACACTACTCTGCTATTGGCTATGCAACCAAACCCAATTCCGAGTAGCCGATCCCACAATCAATCTCCAATTTCAAAGGTCATGAAGATGGATGTTGATACTTTCTAGTGACGCGGGCACAGATCTGGGCATGTTACGGCCCTTCTAGAGGGAGGTAAGGACTTTAGAATTTAGTTTAGAAGTTTAATTTAAGTTTGCCTAGCAAGAATTAAGAAGTTTGCCAAAGTTCACTAAGTTCCGACAAGAATAAAGCTCTGAACTAAGTTCAGGGGCAAAATGGTAATTTTGCACCCTGAGTGGCCGGGACGAGTCCCGAGTGTTTTAAAATGAATTTTTAGAACGTAACTTTTAACCTTAACTCAAACTCAACAAAAAGACAAGAATTTAATCAAGAACTGTTAAGTTACAAAGATGGGGGACCTAATTGCACTTAACTTGAAACCTTGGTGATCTTGGTTGCTAAGTGAGGGTTTAAGAAGGGAAAGAGGGGGAGAAGCTGCCATTAACACGTTCTTAAGCTTCCCTCACTCATTTCTCTCTCAAATTGAACTTGGAATCAAGTGATCTTGGTGTCAAGAGGCGCAATTAAGGGTGTTCAAGCTTGGAGAAGTGATTTTGAAGCTTGAATCCATGTTTTTGAGGCGTGGAAGAGTGTTTTTCTCCATCCCCTGTTTTTGAACGAGGTATGAGTTATGTTCTTGATTGAATTCGTGTTATTTGGTTGATTGGAAGCTTGAGTTTTGGTTGAAAGATGTGTTTTTTGATGTTTTAGAGCTTTGTTTTGGTTTGAATTTGTGTAGAACTTTGGAAGCTTGTTTGGAAGAGGAAGGGTTCGAATTCTTGCTTGTTCTTGGTGTTAAGGTAAGGGAGAAAGTGTTTTTAAGTTGTTGGATTGCTTTTGAATTGAAATGGATTGAGAAAGTTGAGTAATTTTTGGTTATGGTATGAAGAAACGTTTTTGGGAATTATGATGGACTAGCTAGATTCGAAGGATTGGTTTGATGCTTCTAATGCATCATAGTTTGGCTTTGATAGTTGGTTTTGTTCCTTGCAACACGTACTTCATGTGTATGAAATTTGGTAACTTTTGATGCATGTTTGCTATATGTATTTGGTTGCCAAAGTTCGTAGCAGCAATCGACCAAATTCTGCATTTCTGCAGAATTGGCGACGCGGCGCCAATTGGCCCGAAAACTGGCGACGCGTCGCCAATTCAATTTTTCTTCACAGAGCTTTTGTTCGTCGGCGACGCGTCGCCAATCCCTTTTGCCTTTGGCGACGCGACGCCAACACCTAAAAATGGAGGGTTTGACTTTTTGCTGCGTTGACCCGACCGAGACTACGGAAGGCTCGGAACGTGCCTAAGGGTCCGAGGATCCCGATGGTACTCCGAAACTTCCGAAAGTCCCACCGGAAGTATGAGTTTTCTTGAACTGTTTGAGGTAAGTAAGTTGCTTAGGCAACAAGTAAGGAAACAAATGTTGCAATTGAACTTAATTAGCTATCAATAGCACAGGTGAGAGGTTTAGAACCTTCGTCGGCCTAGCCGTGCGGTAGCCACGAGGCCCCGAGGCGAAACCTTGTTCATCTAGTTTACATCAAAGAGGCCCTGCGGCCTAGTCTACAAGTCCCATCATAAATTCCCCTGCATAACAACTAGGTGAGAGGTTCTATGTTTGAATGAGGCTTGCTAAGGTTCGCCCTTGAGCCATATGATAGGTTGCTAAGTGATAGCGCTTGGCCTATATGTCAGGTTGCTAAGTGATTGCGCTTGGCCTGTATATGTATCAGGTTGCTAAGTGATTACGCTTGGCCTGATACAGAGGACTACTTGAGGAGAGGTCTACCGGCCTAGTATATATATATATGACTAGTACCCTCATGCTGTGTGAGCTCGCAGCCAGAGTCCTAGCTTTTTCTTGCAGGTACATCGAAGACCCTTACTGAGAATGTTGAATTCTCACTCCCTGTTTGTTATGCAGAGTCTGGAGTAGCAGGACCGGATAATCACTGAGGATTATCACGGTAGTACCTTTTTGTCTGTAAAGGTACGGTAGTTGAGAAACTTTAAGTTTCTAGCCTGCTTAAGTGTTTAATTGGTCTGTTGGTCAGGCTGTGGTACTAACTTGCTTCTTCCTTTGGCTGCAGAGCCTAGTAGCACTTGGCACAGGACTTGTGAGACTCGCCACTGGGACAGGAGTCCAAAGTGGGAGTTAGGGTAAAAGATCTCAGCAAAGTCTTGTATTTTGATACAGTACTTTATTTTGCCTCCAGTATTTATGTTATAAAGAGTCCTTGACTCAGGGGATTGTTCTCTGGGTGAGAGCATTAGTTACTTATGTATAAATGCTTTCACGAGCGGTGTATGTGTAGTTAATCACTCAAAGGTTGATTTTGATATGCTTTGGCATTTTGTATTTATTTATATAGAATTTTACCTAGCCGGCTAAATGTCTAAATGATTAAATGTTTTATGGTTTTAATAAACCAAGTCAAAGCATAAGTGCATACATATTGCATTTCTAGGTTAATCAACTAGTAGCATTGGATTTAATCCACACACATAACCAGCTAGCCAATTACAATCCACCGTGAGACAAACGCTCACAGGGTATCCCGGGCAGGGGCACGGGGATCGTGTCAGGGCAGCTAGGTGGCGGAAAGGCCCTTAGCGCTATCAAATGCAAGCTAATGGTACAAAAGAGGGTGGGGGAGCTATAAGGCAGGGGACGATGGTAGGTGGGCATAAAAAGGATCAAGTGACAAAAATCACCACCGTACTTGAGTGGAATAGGCACTGATTTCTCTGATATTGTTATGTTATCTTCCATTTAGTATTGCAACCTCATCTGCCATTTAGCATATTAGACCCACCCGTTGCCACATCATCATAACCTAATTGTGGATGACTTATTTGGCACATTTACATAACATTGATGATTTATTTGAGTTGAAAAAAACATAAGTGGCTGATTTGAGCCAAGTTAAAACATAAGTGATTTTCATGATTTTTACCAAAAATGAAAGAAGTGCTGGTCGAACTGAAAAAATCATCCTCTGGTTTCCATCTGGTCTTTCCAAAGTCTCCCTTCTGCTCCCTGCGCTGCGAATCAATAAACCAGATCGATTCACTCCCTTCTTTCCCCCCTTTCTCCAATCTGCACGAAAACGAAAATCATGTTACAAAATCAGATCAAAAGGAGCGATTTTGACGCAGGCAACTTCCTCTTTTTCTTCCTCCAGTTCCCTTGAAACTTGAACAGCCAGACTCTACTCTCGTTTGGCAAGTAGTATTACCGACATAGATGAAACTGGGTAGCGATTTTTTGTGTTCTTTTTGCCTTCTTGGTTAAATGTATGGATTCTAGAGCCTATATTTGGCGTTAGGACAGTATACAGAAATAGTACTAGTTTCGGGTTAGGATTTGTTAACGTTTCTGTTGTTTCAACATTTCCAATTTTTTTTCGGCTCTGTCTTTGATTCTCTAAAGCAGTTATGGTTATGTAAAGATGGGACTGACCTAAAGTGTTCTTTCTTTTTCTTTTTCTTTTTCTGTTTTTTGTTATTTACAGCTTCTTACACATGGCTTTACTGGCTGGTCGAGCATAAATGAAACAAAGACACTCGCTTGCAGTTTCTTCACTTATTTTCACGGCAATTTGATTTACTAAATGGTAAATCCAAAATTTTCTCATCGTCCAACAATCTGCTATAGGCCCATTCGACCTTCTGATTTAGAAATCTTAGAGCGAATTCACGCTGATTGTTTTCCTATCAGGTAAGCTCTTTGTATAGTGCTGTAGAGTGGTATTTTATAGGGGAAACCTGTATTGAGTTCTAAAGAAAATGATGCTTGCATCTGCAGGTATGAATCTGAGTTTTTCCAAAACGTTGTCAATGGCCGCGATATCGTGTCATGGGCAGCTGTTGATTGCAGTAGACCTGATAGTGATGAACTTGTTGGATTTGTTACTGCCAGGATTGTACTGGCAAAGGACAGTGAGGTGTGTTTTCTTTGTCAGCATGTGATGCACCTGGCTTATCTAAAGCAGAATAAAAATGTCGAGGGGAGGGATGATCGCAATTTATCTTCAAACTGGAAGAGTACCCAAATAGAGTTAAGATGCAGTGGATTGATAGGCCCAGTATAATTTCAATGTTCTTGACAGCAATTGCAAGAACCACAGGAGATTGTTGGGTCACTGATGAACAACAGAATGGAAACTTTGACATTTTACTTTTGTGACTGGAGTCCTCCCTTCTTTTCTGCCCCTGTTCTATGAGTATATTGCTGATTGATTCTTTTATCTAATGGTGTGCAACAAACTCATTCCATTTGTGCAAACAAATGTTTTTGTTGCAGATAGCAGATTTGTTGAGATATGAGTCGTCAAAACTGGATCAGAAGTTAATGTACATTCTAACTCTGGGAGTTGCTGAAACATACAGAAATCGTGGCATAGGTTAGATTCTTCTGCGTTTAGTCATTGCTTTTCCTAGTAACTGTTCCAACACAATGATGAAAATTTTCTCTGATGTTTAACTACAGCTTCTGCACTCATTCGAGAGGTCATAAAGTATGCTAAAAGTGTTCCAGCATGCCGTGCAGTTTACTTGCATGTGATTTCTTATAATAATCCAGCAATCCATTTGTACAAGAAAATGTCATTCTCGTGTATCCGGAGATTGCATGGCTTTTATTTGATTAATGGTCAGCATTATGATTCATATTTGTTCGTTTACTACGTGAATGGAGGCCGCTCACCTTGCTCACCATTGTAAGCCCAAAATCTTTGTTCTCCTTTGATCTTCTATTTGTGGCATGTTGTTTAACCTTGGTGGCAGTAGTCCCACTACTGTTTTTTGTTATATCTTATCCCTAGCAGAGAATCTAATTTGGCATCAGTTTACTGGGTCATAGCAGTTGCTTAAATTGGAGATACTTTGTTCCTTGTTTGTTTGTATAAATGCTGAAATCAATGATACAATTATTTACTAGTGCACATACAACTCAAAATCAATAATAATTTACACAAAGCACTTGTAACCTTAATGGAAGTACTTTTTCTTGGTATTTCTCAATATCAATGAAAGGTTTAAAACATAAAGTTGCTGTAACAGAAAAATAATGCTTTTGGTCAAAGGAATAGCAAGTCTTTTGTTGTACAAACGTAATGAGACCTACGAATGTAGGAAAATGATTTTTTGGGGTTGTTCAGTTGACCTAGAGCTGCTATTGTTGTCTGAGGATCATCTTTGTCCTTATGATAACTTGTCCATAGCCAAATCTCAAATGAATAATTCTGAGAACTAGAGTCTGTCCTATTATTGGAAATAGAGCAGTTTACCCCACGGTGTTTAAGACATTCAGCTTTTTTTTGTTATTTATGTATGAAAGACTTGAGTTGCTATTAGCCATGTGAAGGGTAAGTGTCTGTGAAACCCACATACTCTTGCAAAGCTAATCATTTTGCATGAAGTCTTTGAGAAAGAAAGTTGAATCAATCCAACACAAAAAAGTCTTTCTTACAAAAATACACTTTAAGTATATACAACTGCCAAAGCCTACTAACAATTTTTTACAGATTGTTACAAACCTTTCTTAACTGGATCCTCAAAAGCCCAATGGGAATCCAGTAGAAGCATAGGATCTCCATATAGTTGAGTCCAGTACTGCCAAGAATTGTAGCACAACCTGAAATAAGAAAGACACTGCAAATGTATAATAGACTAAAAGGCAAAGGCATAAACATAACGCAAAGCTGAAAGCCTTAAACATGCTTATTTAAGGAAAATTTTGTACAGTTGCTTTAAATTATTCAGATGATTCAGAAGTAAGCCACATTAATCACTATATCGGTACATCATAACAGAATATGTTGTAGCATATAACATAGTTCACTTACTTAAGCCAATGCCTCTTGAGTAACCTAAGCAAAACCATATGCAGAACATCAAGTAGCACATGTAACATCTACGTTGTACATCAAACTGTAAGAAAATAACCTTGTTTATGTATGGATAATAATCCCTGCTTAACTTGCACTCACTCAATGAGATGCCTATATACCATTGGTTTAGTCTATAAGGGATAAGACGTTATTCTTATTTTGTATTCCCAGTCAGATAGCATCCATGGATGCTTTCTCTAGGTCTAAGAATGGTTCTATGTTGCTCATGTAGGAGCGATTCTTCTAGTCACTTCTACAAGGTAACTTTTTCATTCCTGTGACCCCAGTGCACTAAGCTCTTAACTCCTTAAAGAGTATTCACTCTCTTGCTCATAAGACCACTTCATGTAATGCTCCTAAGGATTGGATTCTTTAGCTCATGAGCATCTAGTTTTATTTACTCATAAGAGTAGTTCTTGCTTTACCTCCTGGAACCCTCCTATGTTGTTCTTGGAGGATAACTATCTGTTCTACTCACAAACGATCACTTTGCCCATGAATATGAGCCTTTCAATTTTTTAATAACACTAGCAATTATTCATCTAGAATCTTCTCCTATGGTCTAATGGCATTGTGATCAATTCCATCTCCTTTATAGTGCATAATTTATAATCCATGAATTCAAGACATGGCCAAAGTTCATTCTTAGAAGCTTCAGCCATTTGCCATAACTTATCCTCCATGGCGAAGTCCTGGCTGAGGCAACATAACAAGATAAAGATGGACTTCTCTTGTCAACTTTGCATGAGTAAAAAATGCCCATCCACATTATATAACCAAGATCAAGTTCTATGGTCTTAGCTAAAAAAAGCATCATGGTAAACTAACACTTTGCATACCAGCCTTGCATGGATGATAAATGCTCATGCAAAGCACATAACCAAGCTGATGCATTTTCATATAGACTAGTGCACTTTAATCTACCACTTACAACCTACTCATGGAAGGTTGCACACACAGACCATAATGTGCACCTATAATGCAGCAAACAAGCGTATTTGTCTCAAAGACATTCCTTAGCTTCAACCAAAGCATAAGTCATCAACTTAGGTCATCAAGCATAAGCATTAGGGACCCAGAAATATATCCTCATTGAAGCACATAAGTTATCATGAATTCATCTACTGACATTAGTACCTTCAAATGCATATAAGAACCAACACATGCCAAACCGCATAGACTATGTTGTGTTTAGTCTACTAAGCTTGCATCATATTCATGGAAGGTTTTTTTCCTTGAACATGATAACTCAATGTCCATAAAGCTTTCATTGGTTCATTCCTATCTTCATTAAGCATAAAATTAATCAAGAAGTAGTCAATTATTTCATGAAAATCATGGGCATTGAATTCACAAAGCAATGGCTTATCAATATCAGCTAATTTGAGGCTTAGATTCCTTAGAAGCATCAAGTAATGACACTTAAGCCTATCCAAAGCCTCAGCATTTGCATCATAAATCAAAGAGGAAGTTTAGGTTTCTCTCATCATACTCAGAAGCCTACAAAATCACCTTAGTCATACTTAGTTTGAGCTATAGAGCCTGAACTTGTGGCTGTCCTTAATGAGACCCTAAACCACCCATTGAAACTGCTTCTTTGCCCACAATTCTGGCTTGATTCAAAGCGGAAGCAGCTACTACAGGCACAGCTTCTTCCTCTCTCAAATTGAAGCTGAAGTTCTGAGCAGCCCGCTGCAGCTGAAACTGGGCAAAATTCTTCCCTTCTAAGGAAATAGGCTGATCCAGTCAGCCACTTTAGCTCAAAGAGGTCTAAATCCATGTCATTTGTCACCCTGAACTAATATTTTTCAGCTGCAAATCAGATGCCACAATTTGCTGCTTTTTCAATGCAGAAAAGACGATGGTTCCAGGTTATCCTTCACCTGAGTAGTGGGTAAGACATAAATTTCAACTAGGGGTTAAAAGAGACATTTAGGTTTTTTTTTGTTTGACGTCAAGTTGAATTTGTATCTAGCAATTTATTGCTACACTTTATTGCTACACTTTATTGACCAGATAAAATTTAATTTTATCAATGAAAAAAAGGCAATTTACACTTAAACCTATTGGTTAACTAATTAGTCTCTCAGTTACTTAACTTGCAAGTAAATTGCTTGCTTAAGGGAGAGGATGTAAGATTCTAGCTTCTGTTGTTGCTAGACTGAATTAGTCATGGTTCAGTGAAGAAGGTTACCCATAGTAGGCAGTAGATCTTTGAGGAATGCCTTTGTTGCACTCGCAGGTAGAAATTGTGCATATGATAGGAAATTAAATTTGGTAGATATTTCTTTATATTCACAAGAACTTGTACATTTTAGGTTGTACCTATGTAGTTTTTTTTCCCTTGGTTGCACATCAATCTACTCCCACTGTCCTCCTAAAGTAGCCATTTTCCCACTTTTTATACATATTTAGGTTGCTATGCTGTTTATTGTTTCACTTTTTTCTTATTTCTCTGTTTCACAACCATTACTGAGTTGGTCACCAGAGTAACTCATGGCATGTCCGTCACGTCGCTCTTGAACTTCCGTTCATTGGCAGGTGTTTGCTATGAGGCTGAACTAGGTAGATGTTGCTACAAGCTTCTTTTGGTATGTCTGTTTGGGTGCAACTGTAATGGCTTCTTCTCAATTTGATACACTAGTGGAAGTGTAAAAGATAAACTAGCTTGTACACTACAAAGCTAGGGTTCACGAAGCGAACTAATTACTCTTGGAAAAATAGGCAAAACCTTGGAAGAGAGAAAAATCTCTGAATTTTATTGACAAAAGTAGGAATAATCTTTATTCTAATTGTAGCACAAATCTCTGTATAGAGAGTCCTGGTCACTAGTCCTTAACTAGAATCCTATTAGAAGGAATTGATTAAATCCTAAGAGAAATTGGAGTTCTAAGTCTAGTCAACTCTCTATGGGAATTAATGCTTGAAATAAAACCGAAAGAGAATAGGAAAAGAAATCTTAGAATCCTACTTGGCATTAGAAGCCCTATTCAATATATAATCAACTAAGACTCTATTTAACCTAATAAAACCCTAAAATAACTCTTAAACTAAGGAAATAATACCCCCAACAATAATTACGAAAATTAAAATAGAAAATTGTTAATTTTCTGGGTTGTATCACAATTCCTCTAGTCTGAAGTCATTCAGGGAGTCAGAAACATCAATATATACATCTCAGGCCTTTTTGTCAGCTGATGTAAGGTCATTGACTTTTTTTAGTTCTTTTGGCTAGCAAACAATATTTAATTATTAGGAATCTGATTTCCTGTTAACAATATGCCTGTTCATTTGCTGTTCTAGTCTGAAATAGTTCACAAATTTCTTGACATACACATATGGATATGAGGTAGATAGCTGTTTTGGATTATCAATGGATCATATTTCATACCCAAAAGATGCCTCTTCAAGATTGTGGATTTTATAATATCCATCAAGATTTTGAGCTCTCTGAATTAGCTGCAACTTGACTGTAGAAGTGGAGGGTGTTTCCTTTTGTTCCTCCCTTGGGCTAATAGCATTCTATCCCTAGTAGGACCAAGGCGAAAAAGTCCTACTTCTGTTCATTTTTCATGAATGTGGTTTCCTTGGTAAAATTTCACAAGCAAACTTTTGGTAGGTGATGATGAAGCTTTCTGCAAGTAATAGAAGGGATGAAAGACCTAAAGACCGTCTCCACTGTTTGATGGAAAGTTTTTCTCAATTTGCAATGTTGTAAATACTGATCTTGTAATATCAGCCTTGTGATAAACTGGAACAATAATAGTTACGGCTTAGATCATCTTCTCATGAAACTTCTCCTTGCAAGTTGAAATAACTTGTAACAATGATGGCTTTGGAACTCTTGTCATAGGAGAGTTTTCTGAGAAACGGTATCCTATGCATAAACTTGTTGCTTTGGTTTGTGTATTGATTTAGAGTTTCAGTGTTACTCATACATGAATTAGGTGCCCTTTAGGGATTAAGATGCAATATGGCTTTGGAACTCTTGTCATAGGAGAGTTTTCTGAGAAATGGTATCCTATGCATAAACTTGTTGCTTTGGTTTGTGTATTGATTTAGAGTTTCAGTGTGACTCATATATGAACTAGGTGCCCTTCAGGGATTAAGATGCAATATGATAACCATGCGTCTGATGGTATATTATGTTAGAAATGTAAAGTAGCAAAAGATATTATATACCCACATGTATAAATTTCGTTAGAGGTATGTGAGATGACTTGTTTGCTTCTGTTTTGCAGAGAAATTGTGACGATCATCTTTAGTTACATGATGAGTGGCCTGAAATCAATAGCTGCGAAGCTTAGGAAGAATGGCGAAAGGGGTTTTGGGTGGCCAAAACATAAAGAAAGCCGATGTCTTGTATCAACACAAAATAAAAGAAGTATTGGGGTCGAGTGTTCAGGATGCGAGTGTGTCTAGTGGTGCATTTTCATTTTTGGTAGGTAGAAATAAGCAATAGATATTAACACCCACACATGTTACTTTTCCTCCTGTAAAATGTATAATTCTTCCTCAAAGCTCTTATATTGTACCTAACGTTCTTGTAGTTTGGTTCTTCACATGAACGGTTTCATCAGCTTTGGAATTTGGACATCCACCAGTAATGTTTTCATAGGACTTGAAATTTTAGGGCGGTCTCGCCTCTCGCTAGCTCATTTCATTTGGTGCCCTAAGATGTGCCCTAAGCCAATCTCGTAAGATAAAGACATAATAATGTAAATCCAACATCAGGTATCTTGTAGTTTATGTGCAACAGGCTTAAGCTTGCATCACCCAAGCACAAGAAGTTTAGAAATATGGTGTTGAGATACTTGAAATGCACTACACCAAGCCTCCACTTGCCCCGCCTTAGCAGCTTCTTCCCAACTCCTGTATGATGCGTTAAAGTGCCCTTTTATGCATTTGGTTATGTAATCTACACTTTTGGCCCTTTGTGTTTTTTTCATTGTTTGACAATAATGTCTGAAATTTTAATCCATACTATTAAGTAACTATTTTACAATAAATGGAATATTTATTGAACTATTTCTCGTCATTTTGTATAATATTTTTTTTATAGTTAATGAATATTTTAAATTATCAGTTTTTCCCTCAATAAATGCAAAATAGAGAAAAGTACTAAATTGCCTACTAGTTGTCAATTATATATGGTAGCTTGGATTATGGGTTGTATATGCTAGCTTGGATTATGAGATATTCAATTCTCTCTTTACATATACATTAGAATTATGTATATATGTATACCAGACTTAGAAAGATAGATTGATGTAATTAGGTGATAGATTGATTTTAATTGGCTAAAAATCAGCCATATTCTTTGTACCTATTTTCTATATAAAGAGAATGAAACTCTCCTTTTGGAGGCATTGAAACCATTTGACATGGTATCAGAGACATCTTTCTAAAACTTCCTTTTCGAATCCCTTGAGTATTCTTTTTTATTAAAGGTTTTCTATTTTCTAAGTATTTTAATCGAGAGAGTTCATTTTAGTTTTGGGCTGACAGAAACCTTATCAAAGGTGGTGTCAGCATCTTCTGGTGGTTAAGGTGCAGTCAGTGGAGCTGACACTATCCAGAATTGCCAAAACTTTCTGTTACTCATTTATTTGAGTTTCTGGGTATTTTTTTTTTTGTCAGAAGAATTTGTTCCTGGCATTATTCTCTTGGTTGACAGATTTTGTTCTTGGATTCACTTGGTTGGTGGTGATTACTGAGATTTTGAAGCTGTGAGACAAACTCCTTGTTGTTGCTGTAGGTATGTTTGGTGAAAATTTTTTAATTCGCTTTAATGGCAAAAACTATGGAAGTTGGGAATTCCAATTTAGGATGTTTGTCAAAGGAAAAGAATTGTTGGGTCATTTGTATGAGTCTTTGAAGGCTCCAACTGACTCCAAGGAACTTCCCACATGGGAAAACAATGATGCTATGATTGTCTCTTGGCTACTGAGCTCCATTGAACCACATATGATGAACAATCTTTGTTCATTCACTACTGCTAAAGAGATGTGGGATAATCTTAGGAGGATCTACCATTAAGAAAATGCTGCAAGAAAATTTACGTTGGAGTTAGAAATTGCCGACTATAAACAAGGTAACCTTTCCATCGATCAGTTTTACGGTGGATTTCTGATCCTATGAAGTGAATATTCTAGGATAATTTATTCCAAAGTTCCCAAAGAAGCTTTAGCATCTCTGTAAGTTGTTTATGTTGATACAAAAAAGGATCAATTTCTATTGAAGTTGAGACCAGAATTTGAAACTGTGCGGTCGAGTTTACTCAACTGAAGCCAAGTTCCTTCACTAGATGTCTGCTTGGGAGAATTATTACATGAAGAGCAGTGTATTGCTACACAACTTGGCATCACCCAGGACATTGTAAAGATTGAATTGGTTAATGTAGCGTAAGTTGCTCGAGGGAAAAGTAAATTGAAAGCCCAGCCACAGTGTTACAATTGTAGGAAGTTTAGACATATTGTGAAAAATTGCAACAAGAAATTATGTAATTACTACAACAAGGAAGGACATATCATTAAAGACTATTGAGTGCGGCCTCAGAATTGACAAGCTCTAGCTTTCCATACCACCGTCCAACAAATGATTGTTTTAGCCTTCTCTGTTTTTGGTCTTCAAGGTAAGAAAACTTACTTACCTCTCCTTGATTGATCGACTCTACAGCCTCCAATCATATGACTGGTAGTACAGAGGCTCTCCATGATGTTCATACATACAAAGGTGACCAGCATATTCAAATAGCCAATGGCAATACACTTCCTATCACTGTAATTGGCAAATTGGGACCTACTTTTACCAATGTTTATGTGTCACCTGAATTATCCACAAACTTGATTTTTGTTGGACAACTAGTAGATAATAATTGTGAAGTTTATTTTGATCGTAGTGGTTGTTATGTGCAGGATCAAGCATCGGGGAAAGTGATCGCGAAAGGGCCTAAAGTGGGACGTTTATTTTCTTTACAGTTTTCTGTGTCTATGTTTGATTCCCTTGCTTGTACTGCTGTTGCTAATGATGGTAATGGCTAGCATAAGAAATTAGGACATCCTAATTTTAATGTTTTGACTTACCTAAAAAACAATGGTTATTTGGGCAATAAAGAATCTTTCCTTCATATGTCTTCTGATTTTACTTCTTGTAAACTCGGTAAAAGCAAATCTCTACCCTTTCCTTCACATGGCAGCCGAGCTTCCAATTGTTTTGAGATTATTCATACTGACGTAGGGGGTGAGTCCTATACTTTTTCATGCTCAGTTAAGTATTTCGTAACATTTATTGATGATCATAGTCATTTACTTGGGTCTATTTTCTTCTATCCAAAGTTGATGTGTTCTCAATATTTTAGGCTTTTGTTGCCTTTGTTGAGACCCAATTTTCTACTTGCATTAAAATCATTCACTTTGATTGTGGGGGGGGGGGGGGGGGGGGAATATATATCCAACGAGTTTTAAGAATTTCTCAAAACAAAGGGTATTCTTTCTCAACGATCTTGTCCATACATTCCTTAACAAATGGGGTTACTGAGCATAAGAATCATCATCTATTGGATATTGTTAGCACTCTGTTAATCGTTTCCCCTCTCAAAATCTAAAATTTGATTTTCCTTGTTATCGTTTGTTTGGTGTTGCTCATGAGTATAATTCTCTTCATGTCTTTGGATGTGTTTGTTTTATTCACCTACCTTATAACGAACGTCATAAACTTTCTGCCCATGCAGTTTGATGTGCATTTATTGGGTATAGTAATATGCATAAAGGGTTTGTGTGTTATGATGTAGATGCTAAAAGAATTTGTGTCTTTTGACATGTAGTTTTCTTCGAAAACCAATATTTCTTAACTTGTGTTATACCTAATTCAGTTTTTGTTCAACTTTTTATGTTTGCTATGTCTTCTACTATTGAACGTTTTAAGCCAAGAGTCGTTTACCGACGATGTCCTCTACCATGCCTACTACCTTCTCTTGACATTGAACCGATGTCTGATCTTGTCAACATTGAACCCCAACGATCTTCTCGGATTTCATGACCTTCGAACAAGTATGGATTCTCACATACTGCTCATTAGGCTACACTTGATACTGCTGTGCCTAAATCTTACTCCCAGGCTTCTACACAAGCTTGTTGGCAACAAGCTATGCAAAAAGAACTTTAGGCACTTCAGGATAATCAGACATGGGACATTATTCCATACCCTGATGGAGCTAAGCTTATTGCATGCAAATGGGTATACATGCTTAAACTTCGGCCTGATGGCACCATAGAGAGGTATAAAGCTCGTTTGGTGGCGCTCGACAATTTTTAGGAGTATGGCCTTGATTATAATGAGACATTTGCACCAGTGGCTAAAATGACTATGATACGAATTGTGATGGCAATAGCTGCTTCTAAAGGATGGTCACTCCGACAGATGGATGTGAATAATGCATTCTTACATGGGGATCTGAAGGAAAAAATCTATATGATTCCTCTTTCTTGTATGTTCACCCATTCCACGAATGAGGTTTGTTGATTGAAGCGATTTTTATATGGTTTAAAGTAGGCTCCCTGAGCATGGTTTGAGAAGCTTCGTACCATTCTTCTTGATTTTTATTTTACTCAGAGTCGGTTTGACCCTTCTCTGTTCCTTCAAAGGACTAGCATTGGACTTATTGTGTTTTTGGTATATGTGGATGACATTGTAATCATAGGATCTAATCCACAGTTGATTGCTCAAATCCAACAACACCTCAAAACCACCTTTCATATGAAAGATCTCAGTTCTTTACAGTACTTTCTTGCAAGGTTGTTAAAATTGCGATCCTGATCGTAGGATCGTACAATCCTACGATCATAACATAGAAAACCTTGTCAAAATGTTGTACGATCAAAGGCATGGTAGGATTGTAGTAGGATCGCGACTAGGATCGTAGGATCGTAGAATAGAAAGATCCTATCAATCCTACCCAGTTATTGATTTTTATTAGGGGTAAATTATATGGATGGTCCCTAACATTTGATTTTCATTCTGTTTTCATCTATAGTTTATTAAATGTTCTCTTTAAATCCTAAACCTATTAAAAACATCCTGTTTTGGTTCTAAATTCATTAAAAACATTTAATTTTGATCCCCAATTGAACGAAATTTGTTAACTTAAGGTAGCTGTCTAATAAAAACTTTTTAAAGCATAATTTAAATTATTTAGTAACTGTCTTACTATAAATTATATATATATATATATATGTATGTATGTATGTATGTATATATATATATGTATGTATGTATGTATAATGTAATAATAATAATAATATTTTTTACAATTAATGGATATTGAAATTACCAGTTTTTCCTATATGTAAGTTGAACTTATTTCATCAAGAAGAAAAAAATTACTAATTTTAAACTATTTACATACTGTAAAAAAATCATTATACATTTTAAATTTATTAGAAGTCAATTATTGATATTTAAATTATGGACATTGTACTATTTTCTATTTGTCAATAATGTGTTTGTTCATGAATTTTTTCAGACTTGTATTAATTATTTTATTGATTATGTTGATGTATACTTTATTAAAGTTTGAATTTTACCTGTATTGTATCAATAATTAGGTTTTACCATTACTATGACACTAAAGTTTTACTTGAGTTTTTAATATAATTGGTCTTTTACATAAACTATATTATTTAGATAAGAAATTTTAAGTTTTTTGTTGGATCTTACGATCTACGATCCTATTTTACGATCCCGATCTTACACAGCAAAAAACGATCATTGGTAGGATCCCGATCTTAACAACCTTGCTTTCTTGGTATAGTTCCTGCTCTAATGGTCTCTTTTTGAATCAGCACAAATATACACAAGAACTTCTCAACTTAGCTGGTCTTTAGTCTGTAAATTCAGTGCTTACTCATTTGGAGGTTAATGTAAAGCTCAGCAGGAGGAAGGGAAACTATTATCATATCCATCTGTATATTGATAGATTGTTAGGAGTTTGAACTATCTAACTATCACTAGGATTGATATTTCATTCACTATGCAACAGGTTAGCCAATTTATGCAAGCTCCTCGCAGCTCACACTTAGCAGTTGTACGGCGAATTCTTCACTATCTGAAGGGTACCTCTACTTATGGGTTATTCTTTTTGACTAGGAATTCCTTATAGTTGAAGGGTTATGCTGATTGGGCTGGATGTGTGGATACTTGCCGTTTAGTTACTAGTTAGTGTATGTTTCTTGATGATGCTATCATTTCTAGGAAAAGTAAGAAGCAGGATCGAGTCTCAAAGTTTTATACTAAATTTGAATATTGTGCAATGTCATCTATGTATTCAGAGATCGTATGGCTTCAGGGTTTGTAGGGTAAACTTAGCATTCCTCAACTTACTTCTACTCCACTTCATGCCGATAACACTAGTGCTATTCAAATTGCTACCAATCCAGTATTTCACGAGCATACAAAACACATTGAAGTAGATTGTCATTCCATCCGTGAAGCATTTGATCAACATGTGATTACTCTTCCTCATATATCCACCGAGCATTAAACTGTTGATGTTTTCACCAAGGCTCTATCTCATCATTGTCATCAATTAATGATTGACAAATTGATGTTTCTTGATCAGCTAGCATCAATTTGATGGGGGATGTCAGTTATATATGATAGCTTGGATTATGGGTTATAAATGGCAGTTTGGATTATAGGATATTCAATTCTCTCTTTTTACATATATATTAGAATTCTGTATATATGTATACCATACTTAGAAAGATAAATTGATGTAATTAGGTGATAGATTGATTCTAATTTGGCTCTAGTATTTAGCTCCTAGAATGGATTACTTACTAAATTTTTCTTCAGTATCAATATTGCCTCTAGCATTCCAATGTAGAACTAGATATACCATTGATGTTACAATTTAAGACTAAATATGCACAACTGAGGTAAAAGCGAAAAGTTGATGGTTTTTAAATGAGATTACTAATGGAACTTTAAAAAACTTCTGGAACTTTATCTAATTTGTCAAGTTTTTGTGCGCTAGCCACTGGATTTGCTAGAAATGAAATTCAAATTCATCATTGTGTTCTGATGCATTTTTTATCACCTAGTGGCAAATGTGGCGGCTTTGATCGGTGCACAAAAAAATGCTGATAGTAAATTATATAAAGTTTCTGAAGCTTGTTAAAAGTTACATTAGTACCCTAAGATTCAAAATTAGTAACTTCTCAAATTTACAGTTAGGTTTTAACATTGGTAGCATATTCAGTTCTAAACTATGACATTAGTAACATATCTGGTCCTAGACTACAATGTTACTGGTAATGTTAGTACTAAAGAAAATTTTAATAGGTAACCCAATCTAAGAGCCAAACAGTAGTAGAAAATTTGATACTTTTCCATGCAAAATAATATTTGAAATATTAATTAATTATTAAAAAAATACTTGAAAACTTGAAATAACTATAACATAGTTATTAAATAGTTTGAATAAGATTTTAAAAGTTGCAGCCAAATAGTATGATAAAAAAAACAAGTATAGATTTTCAAAGTTTTGGGTATAACTTTAGTATCAAACTGAATTTAGGGAAGCTAGCTATAACTTATACTAACGGCTGACTAACAAAATTAAAAAAACTGAGAGATAAGTGTATTTCCAACCTCAAAAGGTAAGTATAATATTACCTAAAGTTTAGGGGTAACTGTAAAAACCATTAAAAAAAAGAATTAAATGAATTTTACGGTAGATGAACCTGCTTATTCATGAGAGGATATGAGTTTTACTAAATTCACCACAAATTCGATGTAGGTGTTAGGAATTTACCTAAACCAACCCTAAGTTGTTAACATTCATGTTCATAAAGTGATACATTAAGAGGTAGTTATATACCTTTCCCCGAACTTTTTTTTACATAGTAAAGAATTCATTAAAGATGAAATTGGGTTTGTATTCCAAACATGAACTTCAATCTTACAACTTATTTTGTGAGTGTTTCTCTCCTATTTTAAACTTCTTTTAGATATATTATGTAGTATTATTCAAAAGGTCAAATCTTAAAAATACAAAAAATATTTTTATTTTTCAAAAAATAATAGAGAATCATTTATGAAAAACTTTTGTTAATGTTTTATAACATTGTGCTCGAATAATATCAGATTATTGTCAAAGACTAAAAAAAAAAGATAAGATAAAAAAGTGACTTATCTAACTTTTCCTATAAGTGTTGGACATTAGTTAACATTTTGTTACATTTTTTTTTGTACTCAGAATTGTCTATCACTATAAGTTGATGGTTTTTTTTTTTTAGGTAAGAGAAATAGAGGGGTATTACATCTAGCGCCAAGGCAGAGCAAAGCCTTTACCATGCCAATTGGGGATGTGGAGACAACTTTTTAATATTGGGTAAAATCTATTCAAAGTCCCTTAGTTTTAATGTTATTTTAATGTGATCACATACCTGACATATTACCATCATAAATTTCTCTAACTTTAAAAGTGCATCCCAAAATATTCACTTCTATTATTTTTTCCATTGTCTCAAATGAAATTTGATGATGTGGAGACTAAGATGTCTATGTGGTAGTGCTAAATGTCACATGGCCACCTCTTTTACAACACTAATTGACTTTATTGGAAGAATAAAAAGCTTTAAGATCAAAATTGACACAAATACATGGATTTAGGAATTTAAAACATAAATTTGCCATTTTTCATCTTCTTCACCAGAATCTTCTATACTAAAACGATGTTCAAGCAATTAAAATCTTCCCCTAAATTTTCTTTGCTTTTGTGAAACAGTCCAAGAACCGGGTTTTGTTATGGTCCGATTCTTGTTCCAAGATTGTCATGATTTTGGATTAAGATTTAGGATCCAACCAAGGATAGAATCGATAGGTGGCCACTGGTGCAAAGGGGTGAGTGGGTGTATCAAGAGGACAGTGACGGGTGCAAAGCGAAGCCAACATGGGGAAAGTGGGTATATTGGGAGGACAGCGGAGCAGGTCTTGTAGCGGAACGGTGTGTAAGGAGGAGCAGGTATATCAGGATTGTGGCGGATTGGCGAGAAGGAGGCTACGAAGGGGATGAAATTGATCGCTCACTTGACCTTGGTGCATGCTTAGATGTTCTTGCTAAAATCGAACCATTCCCAAATCTCACCAACAAACCGATTTCTTCACAATTGAGGGCAGAGAGGAAGAAGTTGATGAGGGAAGGGGTGTCAGCGGGGAGGGAAGGCTGACAAGGCATACTTGTAGAGGGAAAGGAAAGGATGCCGGATATCTCATCGGAATAGAAACCCAGAATCCATCAGTTTTGTGTCAATTTTAGCCTCAAACTTTTTATTCATTTAGTATAGCCCTTTCTTGTTATGAAAAAGAATGTCACATAATATTTTGGACTTCCACATCAACACCTAAGTCATGACATTATCAACTTCCGTCCGATATAATGGAAAAATTAACTAAATGGACTACAATAGGACGTGAATTAGGAGATAAAGGACTTTATACTGGTATTATGTTAACTACTTTAGGACAATCGTTAAGGCTAAGGAACCACGAATAGATTTTATTATTTTAATATTGGTTAAGTCACGCTAGAGTCATAGGCAAATAAGATTAAAATTACGAGTAAAATCCACCAGGGGTCATCTAGCTTATTTTCTTATCATAAATAGGTACCTGAACCTCATATTGTCCTAGTAATGTACATTTTCTTCTATTGCTTGTCCCGCTCAACTAGTTTCCATCAATTTAACTATTAAAACGGATGGAAAATGCTAATGTCACATTTAATAACACACTAAGATAAATTTAAAAAATATCAACTTTAGTCCTTAAACTTTTTCAATCACTAACTTTAGTCCTTTATATATTTTTTTAATGAGTAAACTCTACAGTGGGTCTTTTTTCTTCATTTTTTTGTCATAATTCTTTCACATTATATTGTGTGTCCTATTTGGATCTTTTCCATCAGTTTAACCATTAAATTTAACTAAATTTTGGTGAAAAATGATAACTCCAGTTCATAAAATTCATCTATCCTGCTCCTAGTACCCTAAACTTTATTCATCCTACTTCTAACACCTTAAAAGCTATAAATCTAACACATCAACCCAAAAAGAACATGACCATGTTTCTCCCATACACATGAATATGAAGAAACCCAGAAAAACTCAAAGAAAAACAGAAGGTAGTTTAAAGTCGAAGCCCAGATTCTTACCTTTATTGCCGAAATCAACCTAAATTTGTGAACAATGAGCAATTGAAATTTGTGGTTGGACTAAAGAAAAACCTCCATCCCACAGCCACATTGCCACTATGATGACCCTTCCTATGGTAGACCTAGATTACTAAAGTAACAAGGTTATTTTGGTAATTGTAATGCTTAGAATATTATTCTATCCATCTTAATTTAGATGAAATGTATTCTTTTTTTGGATGTCCAAAAAATGTTGAAATGTTTCCTTTTTTGGAAAATTTTAAACAATCAACTTACCCTTTTACACTCATTTAAACTCTCACTACACAAAACCCAATAAAGAATTTTTTTTAATCTTTACTCAATCTCTCACTGAACAAAACAAAAAAAAATTAAAATCATTATTTAAACTCTCATTACATAAAATCCAAAAAAAAATATAATTTTATTTCCATTGGTAAAATTGGAAAAAAAAAATAACATAAATTACATACACTTTGATCCTCATGTCTAGAGAAACGTTTTATCTATTATGGGACGGAGGAAGTATTTGCAAGTTAGAATATCGGTTTAGTAGGGTATAGGAGATAAAAAAAATGAATAAAATTGATCATTTAAGCAAAGACGGGCAAGAGGGGCATTTTGGTCATTTCACATAGTGATCAATTTTTATTACATGGTTAGATAGAGCATGAGAAAATATTGAATTTGAGGTACCACTGTTTTTGTGATTCTCACTCTATCGTGAAATTATGGATTGACTAGGTTATCCAGGGGTGGTTTAATGGTGTAGAGAGCTGAGGACTAAATTGCACGTTACTGAAAGCAGGGGGCTAGACGTGTAATTCAATATGTAGCTAAATACTAAATAGGGTCCTAATTTGTGCAGCGTGTTTCACAATGGTGCCAGATTTTCTAAAATCGTCCTCTAAAATTGTCACTGAATGCACCAGGTGCGTGGCAAATGCTGGTGAAGCTCCAGCTCCAGCTCGATCCTCTTTTCCCTAACCGGAACTTCTTCTTTCTCAGCCAAGAAACACCATGGCCGAAGCCTCAACCCAGCTCCACCGGCTAAATTAACTATAGAAAATGAAAACAAATTAGTGACAAACTGGTTTTGTAGCTTGAAGAGCTGGAGCTTGAGGTCAATATTTTTAGGTAAGTTGAAGTTCAATTACCTCTAGATTTTCTGGTTTTAATTCAGAGCCGGAGTTTCTGAAATTATTGTTTAAGCCAGCTCCTCATACGCTTATGAGTTTAACCAAGCATAGGAAGCTTGGAAAGAACAACTTGAATCACAAAGGAATTGGGTCCGGTTATTGTTGTGAGGTAAGGGGGCGACTTTGTTCCTTGTTTTTTTTTTCCTGTTTTGGTTCGGTTAAAGGGAGGGGCTGAAGAGAATAAAACAATGTAGTTGGATTGTTGTTCTTTTCAAATTATTGATAGAATTATATGTGAGAAGTTAGTAATAGGAACAAGGTTGAGTATGGAAAAAGTTGTGAGATTTGGTTCCTATTTTATCATTCCTACATGTTTTGTTCTTGTCCTGTTTCAGATATAGTATTGCTAGAATCATTCATTCTTGGTACAATGGATATCATGGACATATGTCTAATTAAACATAGTATTAATTTTACATTTTTACCCCTTACCCTAATTTTTTTTCTCAAACCGTTTATCTATCTCTCTCTCTCTTTCAAGCCGCCGCTCTGTTTCTCTTTCTACCCTCCTCTCATCGCCGTCGACCCCGCCGCCGCCGCTCTCATTGCCGATCACCGCTGTTGATTTCAATCTCTGTCGCTCTCTTCTCATGTTCGCCATCATTGATCAGGTTCCCATGATCTCCATCGCCCTCCTCTCATCTTCGCCACCACTAATTGCCAATCGCTGCTCGGTTTCGTATGATCTCCGTCGCCCTTCTCTCATCGCCATTACCACCGCTCACCGATCGCCGCTCCGAACTTTGATCTCCGTCGCGCACCTCCGATTTGAAACGTCACCGATCTCCATCACTCGATCGCCTTACCGATCTTCGTCGCGTCACCTATCTCTATTGCTCCAACGCCATTTGTGTTCTTCGTCGCTCCACCGAACTCTGTCACGCCACCAATCTCCGATCTTTATTGCATCATCGATCTCCATCACCATCTTCAATCTCCGGCACGTTACCGATCTCAGTAGCGTTCGAACTCCATCGTTGGGTCAAGCATCTCCGATCTCCGATCAAATCGCCCGGGTTTGTGCGCAAATCGACGGTGCAAACCACGCATTCTCTTTTATTTTTACAATTTTTTGGTTTACACATTCATTTACACTTTTACACTTTTATTAAGACACTTTTACAATTTTATTAAGACATTTTGCTTTATTTCAATTAGTTATTTTTTAAGAGAGTAAATTGTCTGCGTATTGGTTAGACACTTCTAAATATTTATTTAGACACTTTTAAATATTTATTTAGACACTTTTACACATTCATTCAGACACTTTTCTATTGTTTCAATTAGTTATTTTTGAAGAGAGTAAGTTGTCTACGTATTGGTCAGACACTTCTAAATATTTTTTTAGACACTTTTCGGTATCCATTCAGACACTTTTCATTTTTTCGAACATGACATATGACGTATATGATGAGATCATGATGTATGACAGTTCGGTGGCGGCACCGGCGCCGGCGCCAGCGCTGGAGAAGACAGCAGTAGCAAGCTATGATTTTTTGTAGAGAATAATATTTTAACTAAGGGTATTTTTATCAATTTTTTTGATAATTTATGCCTTATATATAGAAGATTAAGAGATGGGTTAGTATGTTTAATTAGACATATGTGCACAATAAAAGAACTACATTTTTTGTTGCTTAAGGCCGAAACAAGTAATAAGGACAAAGTTTAAGGTAATTGGAACAAAACTTAGGTCACAAGCAAAGTGTTAAATACCGTTGCCGCAAGGTATATCCCGTTACATATCATTACCATTTTTCACAAAAAAATAAATATTAGAATATTATTTTAAAATAATATAAATTCAATAATTTTTTTTTGCACATTTTATATGTATTCTAATTTTCTCACCATAATTTGTCAAATATAAATAAAATATATATGATAGAAGATATTTTTTAAAGCAAAAAACATAGAAAAATGCTATATATAGAGCAAAATAAATAATACTCAGAAAGAAACTAATTTATTGATATAAGTGAAAAAATACGTTAATAATAATAATAATAATAATAATAATACATTTTCTAATGCCACATTAAGTTTCTAGGTAACTCAAAGTAATCATTAAATTTTTATGTTAACTAAAAAAAGTAACCAAAAGAATAAAAATAAATATTTATTTTATGATATGTGTATTAATTATATTTCAATGTTTTATATATTTATGATATTTTGATGTAAAATGACCAAAAAAATTATTTTACACACATTCACAAGAAATAAAATACCGAGGCATGTACCTCGCAGTATTTGTGGTATACCATAATTTTTGGACAAAATGTAAACAAAAAGTAAGTAGTATGTGAAATACCGTAAAATACCACGGGATAAAATGACAAAATATGAAAACATTTATATTGGAGACTGCAGGTGTGGTATTTAATTCCATGGTCACAAGTAACATAAGGGCTAGATATTTAGAGTCCAAGATAAAGGTTGGGTTTTGGTCTCTTAAATCATATGGGAAATTGATTAATCTTGGCCTAGGAATGATTTGTTATATTCTTAATGATCAATTATAGCATATTAGTCAAACTACTTAGAAAGACCCTTGAAGAGACTAAAACTGAAATAGCTAGAACATTGGCTAGAATAAGGAAAGCTTGCATTTAATATTACTAAGGTAAGGGTCAAATTCAGCTATCTCTTGTTTATTTTTGTTAATGTTAGCTATGAAATTTGTATATGGGTACAAATAGCTGCATTGTTCAAGAAATGAGTATGAGAAGATTAAGTATATGTGAGGTAGCTCACAGTGGGAAATTGGTGTGGAATACACCTAAACCATGGTGCAATTATGCAGATAAAGGGTGTTAAATGGCCTAAGGACCTTTAGAGACCTAAGAGATCCTCATAAGAGTTCATGGAGCCAAGGGTGCCCTAAGTAGGTCAGTGAGTCCTAAGGGGCACTATATTATATTTGACACAAATTGGCTTTCCAATGTACTTGCTCCTGCACAAAAAAGGGAAAAGTAAATTGGATGCCGGTGGAATACGAGCAAGTCCAATGGAATACTGGCTATGAGCTAGTAATTATAAAGAGAATATGAACCAGGCAGGTCCTCTTGATGAGGATAAAGACCCGTGGTTTTCTTATAAATAGGACTAAAGAGGAAATTAGAGGCAAGATGTTCCAATGGGACCTTTGAATGAGGTGATTATATATTTGACACCTAGTGGTTGGGAACTTACCATTTAGGCAGGAGGTAGCCTATAGGGACCTCTATCATGGGATGATCATTGCTGAAATGCTATAAAAAATGAATGAATACAATGTCATGACTATGTATATATTTTATACATAAAGTACTATGTGGTTGTTGCAGGTAGATAAGACCTTATTGAGTATTTGTGGGATACTCACCCTTTACGATTATGTGTAGGAAACATGGATATAGAGCCTAGCAATTGTAGCATTGTTTGCTTAGGAGGGTTAAAGCAGTAGACATTGGACCCAAAGGCATTAAAAGGAGTCAGACACTATGGGTGCTGTGGTGCTAAAAGGTATATGATATAAGCCTATAGTATGGATATTGTACTAGGATTCTTATGCCTTAGAAAGTGAATGCCCTTAGTAACATTGTATCTAGCTAAGCGAAGAAACTTGCATGTATTAGTCCACATGGTATAGTACATGTATGAGGGACAATTGCTTAAATGTGGTTAAAGGAAATATATGTTTTATGCTTTGGTACTATTTTAATATTATTTTTAAGTGTTGGCCAGCTAGGTTTACTATTGTATATTTTATGTTTAAAATGAATACCAATGCTATTCATGCATGATTATTGTTAAAATTAAGCTAGAAAGCTTAACAACGTGTGAATGTTTTATTGAAACATTGAGTAACGAAATAGTAATACAAGTCATAAAATGAGCTCTAGCATTATAATGGCTTAATGAAAAGCCATTAGATCCTAGGAGGCCATACTCCAAATGTGAGTGAGGTGGGTCCTATAATACCCGAGTAGGGTAGTGGACGCTTCAGCCACTAAATCCAACCTTTAACTGCAATGTTGCCACATCCAAACCCACTATCACTACCCATGATGTCGTCGCACTCGCTGGTGGTCACACCTACTCAATCCAGATGGGCCACCATGTTACTCATCTAGGAATGAATCAGATCCGGTGCAATAGTCGAATTAGATCCGATGCACAAGCCAAGAAATCTCTATAAGGTGAGTCAAATTGATGAGAATGAGAAGGATTTTGTAACGGCGGACTGTTGATGCGCGCCGTCAAGTCAATCACAGAATCAAACACAATTTGCAAACAATTTCTTCCTCACGATTACAAGGCTTTTTGTTTTGGAATCGCTCTACCACGACTCAAAGAAGGACCTGTATCTTAGACTCTCTGAGGAACTGTTTTTCACTGATCATGGGAAGAATGTAAGATGAGTATGCAATTTAGTCAAAATTGTTTAAAAAATTTATTTGATTTGATGTTGGTGAAATTAATATGAGCCTTGCTTTATGAATCGCCAAAAAAGTAGACAATGACAATGCCTTGTTGAAATGTTAGTGATACAAACTACTATTCTACTATATACTAGATTATGACTAATAATTTTCAAGTCAAATTCAGGCCTATTATTGTTTGATATTGGCAGAGTCAGAATATAAGTTAACTTTCTTTTGTTTTAGTAATTTCTGAGGACAATAATATAATTGGTAAGAGGAAAAAGACAAAATGGTGCTTGGATTGAGATGGGGATGAGAGTTGAGTTGTTAGATTAATAAGTTTTAGGGTTTAAGGAGTAGGATGAATATAATCTAGGGACTAGAATTGTCATTTTTCACCAATATTTCATTAAAATTAACAACCCAACTAACGAAAAGGATCTAAATAGGATGCAAAATATAAGTTAACAGACCTTACAAAGACAAAATGGAGTTATGTGACCCGTCTAGGACAAAAAATAAAGGAAGAGAACCTATCATGAAATTTACTCTATTTTTAATTGTAGATTTGAAAGAGAAATGGTGAGAAAGATGTCTAATGTTCACCTGCCATCCACAAACCCAAAATTGTGTCCTAATTCCACTCTTCGATCTTTCTTGCCATCGTTCTCACTCCCTTCCTTGCCAGGTACTTGCCATTGCTCAGATCCACTACTGTCAACCTTCTTGCCATTGTCGCTTAGATTCAGCATTGTCCGGAAAGACGAGCAGGGAGTTGGAATCTATTCCCAAGTTCATCCCGATGGTGAGGGAAGGAAGGAGGAAGGTGAGCCATTGTAGCTTTTCTCAATAGTCAGTTTGCACCTGTCCTACTTCAGCAACACAATTTAGAGCATCCTTACAGTGGTTCCGATAGGGGAACTGCTAGCGCACGACTTGATGTTTGGCGCAAATTTATTCCACATGGTGTAACGATGAGTTCAAAGCTGTCAGCTGATCCAAAAATGAATCCAGAATTGGGTTCAAAGCTATGACTTAAAAGAGGAAGTCTGGTGAAGAGAAAAGTTGCCAAATTAGGTCTTGAAATGGAGGGAAAAAAAAAAGTGGGAATAAGAGTCACAAGGCTGATGGGGATAAAAGCATTTTCAAGTAATGGAGATCTGCCGGTGACAATTACTAGAGGTGATGAGGCAATGCCTGCAGCAGGAGGCTTGACAGTCAACATCACCTAGATGGTAAAGGGTTGACTAAACTATCGTAAAAGTGATAGTTTCTATATTTATATGAGTTAGAATTAGTGATTATAAAAACTTGATAACTAAAGTTGATATTTTAAATTTATTTTAATGTTTATTTATGTCATGTCATTATTTTTTATTTGATTTAATAGTCAAATTAATGAAACATAGTTAAATAGGATACACAATAAAAAAAAACATACCTTATTACAACAAGATGAAATTCATATATCCATAAAAATAAATTAGGTGACTCCAACGTCTTTTACCCTTAACATTACTCATGTTGGGGAATTAAGATTTGTAACAACCTTGTTGGGGAAAAAACTCACACATCTAGCATTGGCACGTTCAGTTGTTTCAGAGAACCGTAAGGTAGGAGGAGGAAAAGATCGGCGAAATCGCTAACGTCGGCCTAGCCGCGCCGTTCCTCGCACTCGCTTACTTTTCTCATCCATTGCTTGCTCGACGTTGGGTGAAGAATGTTCAGGATTTTGTAGATCCGGTATGTTGCTGAGGACAAGTGGCTTTCTCACTCAATTGTGTTTCCATTCCCACTCAATCTTCTCTTTGTCGTTATTATTTGCGTCTCTTTGCCATCATATTTTACTTGGCTTCCCGAGGACTCCCCGTTTTCAGGGACATTCGTTATCAAACCTGGCAATAATATGCTGTGAAATTTTTGCAGGCTTTTGATTATGTCAGTTTCCTTGTTGTTCGAAGCTGTTAATAGGACGGGATTTATTGGATTTGCTTCCCTGTGATGGATACATCATGGCTAAGTGCATTTCTAACTGGGGCTAGTTGCTTGGCCCTTGGATTTTGTATTGGCAGATTCCCACCCGCCCGTTTCCTTTTTTCTGCCGCAAGGTCTATGGATTCCGCGGTTCCTAACAAGAAGCCCAAAGAGCCTTTTGAAATCGACAAGTTGGCCGATATTCTTGATGACTTCAAAATGGTAAGGCATCTCTGTTCCCTCTGCCCCCTCTTCCAATTCCTGATTCACTGAAGCTTTTTGGACTTTGACGTTTCACATTAAATTGTTGAGAAATGATGATCTGGGCGTTGTTATCCACAGGTGTTAGTTGTACGGAATGATCTTAAGATGGGTAAAGGGAAAATTGCTGCCCAATGCAGGTACTCTTTCATTGTATAAACTGGTTAGAGAACAAATCACAAATTTCCAAACTTGGAATCATACATTTTATTTCTACCCTTTGAATATTGTTGTTAGTGAATCGTGATGTAGTTGTCTATCAGTCGGTTATGGAAAATTGTTTATTAATTTATGGGCACATAATTCTTTACAAATGGAGACCTTATGCATTCATTAGAATTCAGATGTTAGTTTAGTGTAGATCTGGGGGTGCGGGGGAGTTAAAATGCTTTGAAAAATTGAAACATGCAAGCTGCTTAGTGAGTTGTAATTCTGGTGTGCAATCAATGTAGTTTATTCAATTGCTACATTGCTTGGGGAGAAAGCTTGACTTTCTATAGTACATGGTATTCAGCCAAATTGATTGTAGTGGTTGAAGGATTTTTTGGTAGATCATCATTGCTATATGGAAATCACAGCATTAGGTGGGCTTCTGGTTAAACTATTGCTTACGAAGTACAAACAGAAATTTTACTCATTGTGCAAAGTCTCACAATATAGTGATGGGTTTTCATTTGTCAGATGCTACCATTGTAATCCCTCTTTCAATTGATGTGCTAAAGTTGATCAAGTTCCTCTATACTTAGCCTTTTTCCTTTTTGTTTCTATTTGGTAAGTTTGGCAAGGTTGCTCCTTTAAAAGTTAAGAATGGAATCCATAAGCATTTTGGGATAATTATATAACTATGACTTCTAATATGCATACCTAGTGGTTTAGTAAGTATGAGTATTGCATCATATTTCAGCAGTAAATTACTTTACTATATGTGTTCATTCAATCAAAGATATGCTATGCTATGTTACTTTTGTTGAAGATTGTTGTGATCTTTCTCTGGTTTTAGATTGAAACCCTATTGCTCTCTGGATGGTTTTTCTTCCATAGTTTGGGTTGATTGATCTAGTTTTCCATGCACTCGCATGCAGCAAGTTGTGGCAACTGCAGCATTTTCTACCTGTCAACTCGTCATTGTTGAAGAACATTTGCTCTTTCCTCCAGCTCTGATCTCTACCCTCTTGATGTTTTTTCAAACTCATTTTTACTAGTTTTTGGTCCAAATCTTTCCCTTGATTATACAGTCATGCAACATTGGGTCTCTACAAGAAGCTCTTTAATCGGGCACCAAAAGCATTAAATAGGTAAAGCAAACTAATATCTCATTAGCTAGTCACTTCATTTGTCTTTCTGCTGCAGAGACTTTGTTCAGGTCTCTCTTTCATGCATGTTTTAACCTGTTGTCAATGTTGCAGGTGGGAGATGTGTGCTCAGCCAAAGGTGGTTTTGAAGATAGAGAGTGAGGAAGATATGTTGGTTTTGCAGGTGAGGATGGTTTGAGATTCTTCTTTTCCCCATAAGAATGCAAAAAGTTTTCCTTCAACCAGAACACTTGGGAATTTTTTCTTAAGCAGATTTGATGCATATCATTTACCATTCAAAGCTCTATCTAAACTCCATATTTGGAGTTTTCCTTCCAAGCCACGTTTTTCCATGTTCCACTTCATTGACTGTTTCCCAATACATTTACTGCTTAATGTTTCATTCCTGATAATCAGCGAATTCACAGCAAAAGCGTCACAAGATTAGTAATCATGCTGCAGCACTGAGACAAAGCGATCTCTTTTTTGTTCAGCAAAACACTACAGAAGCTTCTAAAGCTTAGTCCCTTCCAACTGTGTCCTTTCCTGCACTTTGAGTTTCCAAACAAAGTGCGCAATTACCAGGTTTTAACTAATAAGCTTTAACGTAAATTGGAATAAACCAAGAATCAAACTCAGTTATACCTCATAGTTACTATAATCTGTCAAAGTTTAACCTGACTAGATATATATGACCATCATCACCATCGGCAGTACTATGTAGCTAGCAATAGCACTATTGTTAAATATGGGTCAAAGCATTGTTGTTAATTGAAACAAAAACGTACTGCAAACCAATTTAGACATGCAAAGAGCTCTTTTAAAACATGCCAGTGTGTTAAGGCTCTGAATCAAGACATAGCCTATACTACCTCTCTTCTGGTGATTTTGTTACAAAATCGGAGACAAGCTTGTTTAGGAGCCACCATATACATTTATTCTTGAATTAATTGTGAGATTTAGGATCTCTCTTTCCCTCTGCCAAACCTCCAATCTATGAAGAAGATCAGACAAAGACTTTCAGAACAATAAGAATTTTGATTAAGGAAACCCTTGAATCCTTATACTGGTCAAAATGAAGCCTAGAGACTTTCATGCAAACATTTGAAAGGCTTACTAGAAGAATCAAGCTTTTTTTCCTTATTTCAGAAGTCAGATTTGTGATTGGTTCTTGAATAGAAAGTAATCCATCAAGTTTGCTAGGTTCTTAAAGCTCTCGTAACCAAAATTTAGCTGAATCATTACCAATTTAGTCGAGAATCAATAAAGTGAACCGGTTGAATTCCCTTGAACCTTTAAAGGCCATGCTTTAACTCATAACTGAAGTAGAATTGAGTAACTACTATGAAGTAGCTTAATGCAAAAATTTTCACTCACTTCCAGTGTGGAGATGAACTAGATATCAGTAAACTAGTGCTGAAGTACAAGTTTCTGCAAGAATTCTATGGTCTCAACTTTTCTGAAATGATGGGAGGAAGATGACAATGGAGAAGTGAAAATTGAGTTCTGGCTCCCCAAATGATAGTTTAAACAGGTTCCAGCAGTTAGTGGGTGAACAGTGGGTAAAACCTGTGTTTTAATGTTCCACAAGTAATTGATTTAGGAAGAGAACACCTGATTTTTTAAAATGATGATGCAGACTTGTCAAACAGGTTACTGAATTTTCAATTCTACCCAAATAAACTTTTAACAACTTGCAGAAGCATGAACATCATATGCTTCTCTACAGAATTGGACTGCATTTTCAGTCAACCTGTGGGAAAACTGCAGTTGCCAACCTGCAGAATCTTCCAACCTTATCAAGTACTTAACATAGATAAGTTTCAGGGAATATCTTAGAAAACACCTGATATTTATTTCAATAGCTCCAATTTGCTAACAGACTTTAGCATTAGTAGTTTGAGCTGAAAGTAAAATGCTACTTATGCAGGCAGTTACCCTTTTTTTTTCTTTTTGATTTTTTACAGTTTTCCCTGAATTTCAATTTTTTGACCTCTTTTAATGTTGGGAATTCTTTTGAATCATTTTCTCAAATTATCTATTTATTGAAATTTCACACTTTAAGAAGTCCAAAGAGTAATTCTGAAAATAGTTTGGGTAAATAATAACTATATATAAGGATAATTAACAAGAATGCATTAAATTTAATTTCAAATGTAAAGCCCCTTAATTTCCTTAGTAGGAATAACAAAGGCTACTGAAAAGTGGTACCTTTTATATCTCATTATAATCTTGAATGTTGTTTGACTTTGACAAGTGCATGTATAGAAATTTATGTTGTGTTCCACTTTGAATGAGCATATGAAGCTGAGGTTTCACTTGTAACAAGCATGGTATCTGTTATTCGCAAAAGTTAAGAACTTGGTTTTTCTCCAATCTGTGTTCCATCTAAAAAACCAGGTCTATGTTCCATATATGTTAATTAGTTTTCTCTGTATATATTTGCTGGGCTACATGTTCTGCTCAAGATACTACTGCATCAATATTCTATTCCAGGTTCCAGTTAACAGTATACGGTGTGTACTATGTATTACTCTTCAATATGAAGCTTAGGCTTTTTTATTTGGTTCCTCTAGGCAAACATGGCTCTTTGTAACCATGGAACTTTATGATGTATACAGCTAACCATTTGTGTTATTTACTGAAATCCCCTATGTTTAGTCGCTTGGCATAGTAGTTGACAACATCTGCAACTTTGGACAGGAGAGATCCAAAGCGCTAAATTTGCCAACCCATATCACAATTGATGCTGGGAGAACTCAGATTGCACCAAGTGAGTACAAATGTTCTGTCAGTCTCTTCTTTCATGGTTTAGAAAGCATATTAACCACAATAAGTAAGTATCCTTGTATGGTTTTGGGATGTAGATTAGTCAGAATATGTGTATTCTGTAGTACAGTTTTTCTTTAGTGAGTGAGTCCATGTTGAAGATTTATGTAAGGATTTGCTTGGAAGTTGGATCATATCATGGCACAGTTGTTCTGCCTTTATTCGTATAACCACTGAGTTGTTTAGGACTCAAGCAGGGGTGGGATAGAAGTGAGAGAACGTAACTGTAGTGATGCATAATTTGGAGTTTCTACCAATTTGGGTAGGAAGCAACTCAAACTTGTAAATGAGTCCAGGTTCCGTGTGCACGTTTTATTTTAAAGAAGTATCAGGAGAACATCTATTAACTTCCCAAATATTTGGATATGATTGTTGATTGCTTGTTTGTGACCACCCTTTTGATCCTCAGAACATTTCCTGTACTAAATTTATATATTGCGCTTGGGGAGATGCTGGATTAATGTTGAATCATATTGTACCCTTAATAGTATATAGGATTTTGTATGATGAGCTTAAAGGTAGTAAGCATTACCTAAAGTCAAGGTCAGTATGTTCTGCTAAAAGCTACTTTATTAGTTCCCTCATACCCTTTTGACCTCAAGAAGATGCTTGAAAGGCTATTGTTTGATGCTTCAACTTGCCATCAATTGAGGCTACCCCGTTTTTTCTATTTTTATTTGAGTCATCAATTGGAGCAACATACTTGCCTTTCTTTTCTTTCTTGTGGAATTGTATGCTGCTCATGTTTGTTATTTGAAGTTGATTCTAGCTTCAGTGATACGGTTTTGTTCTTCAGAGCCTCTAAATCAATTAAATCTACTGTGTCCTTTTTCAGATTCAAGGACAGTGATGGCTATTCTCGGTTAGTGCTCATCTTAGCTCTTTTATACAACCAACTTGCACCTAGTTTCCTTTCTTGGTGCACCTGTGCCCAATTTGTGATTTGCTCGAGTCTGGAACTTCTTTTGACTGATGACTGGTTTGCCTTCTAGGTGTTTCATGAATTTCCAGTTGAAAGATGGTCTTCCCCTTTAATATGTGCCCATGTTTCTGTAGGACCTGTCAATGTCGTGGACGAAGTAACTGGTGGACTGAAGCTCTTGTAACTGCAGATTCAGAAACAAACACGAGATTCACAGGTTTGGTTACTTCTAACAGTGGAGATCAATGGGAATATGGTTAGGTCAGACTAGCAGTATGCCTTTGTATGGTATGCCTACGCAGTCGAGAGGTATTCCCCGTACGGTGCGTGGGTGACAACCAGGGACTTGTTACCTTTCTCCAAAGCCATTTACTTCTGTTTCTTTTGTGAGGATGACGGAAAAAAAATTTTAATTAGCAATGGGCAGGCAAACAAATTATTAAGTTCGTGATTATAGAATTGTTTCAAGAAATGCTTTAATTGAAAGGAGACAAGATTTTGATGTCTGCAGAATAATTTGCCAAACTTCTGTGAGTACGCCCATAAACTCCTCAAACTGTTTTCATTTTTTTTACTCATTCACCTATCGAATTTTTGAAATTGTGTCTACTAAGTTGAGGATGCCCCCATTGAAAAGTTTTTTGAAATTTTGTGCAAAAGTTTAATTTTCTTAGAGTAATGCTGCTGGCCCCAATTTTATCAGCCCTACAAGTACAGTCCGGACTATGCTTGGTGATGTGGCTGGTGATTTGGCAAAATGCTGGACCCTCTTGTTTGTCCCAATTTTTCACTTGAGTTATAATTATATGACTGACAGTAGACATTAGGGGTGAGCATGGGTTGGGTAAACCCGAAACCGAAACTGAACCACCCCCATTGGGTTGGGTTGGGTTGGGTAAAAATTGATCATGGTTCTCGGGTTGGTTCCACATATAGGAGAACCGACGGTTTTTGGGTTGGTTCTGGTTCCATATGGAACCAACCCGAGGTGGAACCGAACCCGAAATATATATATAATTATATAATAAAAATTATAGTATTACTAATATATCCATATATACATACACACACAAACACATATTTCTTTGAAGTATTATGATGGTTATTTTGTATTTTTATATTAAACTCATAAACTGATGTTCCAAATTGAAACAGTATAGAAGTTGTGGAATTATTTACGAAATTTTTCCATATTTACTTAAATTACTTTACTTCATAGACCCACCACTCCTAAGTCATTTTGCTTTCGATCTTTCATTTCAGATTACTCTTTACGACACAATTATGATATTTTTTTCATTTGAGTCATGTAAAATTAAAAATTTATGACATCAACATATTTTAGGTTTTGATACTGAAGAAGATGGTTTTAAAGGCTCAATTTTCCATATTGAATGTCATACCAATATTGGAATTACTGGAATGAAGTAAACTAGTTGAGATAAAAGATACCCCACAAGTAACTTTTTTGAACCATTTTTGTAAGAACAACATTTTAAACTCTTTTGAATGTATCTAAGTATATATATTTAAATATTAATTTAATTGTATATTATGTTGAATATGTCATAAAAATGATTATGGATGTAGATTTATTGAATTTTGGTGTTGTTATAGGTATATGGTATAAACCGAAAAACCTGAGAACCAGAACTGAGAAACCCAAAACCATGGTTCTTGTTCTGTTCGGTTCTCGGTTCTAGGTTGGGTAGAAAAATTTTGGAACCGAGACCATTTCGGGTTGGTTTGGTTCCACCATAAAACCGAACCAACCCGACCCATGCTCACCCCTAGTAGACATAACAGACATGTAGGCCGTTTTTGTGACAATAAGATTTTCCTTTTTTCTTTTCTTTTATTTGGTTGAATTAGTTCAATTAAGGGCCTGTTCAGCGGGGATTAATAGATCCTTGTTAGCCTGTTTGTGCTAACCGGACATGAGAGTTTTAATTGGGCCCTCAATTTTCTTCCTTAATTGCCCCTACAATTAAATTTAATTACCTTGATAATAATTGCTCGATGATGACGTTGTATCGATGGTGTTGCTTTCTGCTCAGCTGTGCCTAGCTTGCTACGAAGATGATGACCCAACTTGTTCCAACTAATAGGTTGATCTCAGAAGCTCAACTCGGCGATTATCGATTTTATATGTGAGGGTTGTCGAGGGTGCGGAAGGCCGATGGAGTCAATGGAGGAAGCTCAATGGAGTTGCAAAGGTCAATGGAGGCAGCGGTCAATGTCAGACATGAGGGTGGTCGATAGTTGTGAAAGTCAACGGTCATGAAGGTCAATAGAGTCACGAAGGTCGATAAAGGCCAGTAGGAAACTGAATTGCGCTTGTAGAAGGGCTAGCGAGAAGCAAAATGGGGTCTGATGTGCCTGGACAACAATAGAATTTGTGCAGTGGGAGTGGGCAGGTCTGAGGGAAGGTGAAGCGACTAGAGGAAACGGTGGAGTTGGCATTGTGTTTGACATGGGTTGACCGTAATTACTTTTAATTTTAAGAGAAATTGACAAATAATTTGCAACTGGGTCATGCCCATGATCCAAAAACACGTTAATAGCTTTGTATTTAAGTTAGAATGAACTAGGCTTGATTCTTGATGATAAATTGGTTGATTTAACATTGGACATTGGAGGTTGAGTGAGGCCATGTACAGCAGTATCAATGTTCGTTGATGCTATTTTGGGTTAAAACAAGTTGACTTAGCTGGTTTCTAGTTTCAAAGCAGAAGTTGAGCTTTAAATGCTCAAATGATATATTTTTTAATAAAAAAAACCTTTTGAAATTCAAAGAAACTTGTTTGGAAAGTAATCGACCATTCGCCTCATGAATTTTGTCAACTCGACTTTTCATCTTTGGATTTTGACTCAGGTTCACTTGCCCCATAAATTTTCCAAGTTAGTACCTTTCACCCTCTTTGTACACTTAAATGAAATAGAAATGACTCTTCAGGTTATATGAGGATCGAGACAAAGATAAAAGGAAAGATGAAGGGCAAATTAAGTTATCAAACTCACAAATGAATGAGAGAAGGCTTATAGCAGGCAAATGGTGATAACTTCTACAATGCACTTAATGCGATTACATCTTCATCCTAACAACTTGATGCAAAAGCATTTGTCAAAGATATTCTTAGGGTTATGATACAAGAATCAAGGGCAGAAGCAAATAGGAAATATATGAAGGTTGGTAGCATTGAATGAAGACTTCAAAATATGAAAGCCTTAATTAAGAAGTAGAGTCTCAAGTTGTTCAACTAGTTAACATTATGCACATACTTGAGAAGGGCAAGTTCCCAAGTGACATGAAAGTTAATCGCTAAGAGCAATGCAATTTTTTGACTCTAAGTAGTGGTAGGGGAGTTTGGGGAGATACTACTCAACATAGGGATGCACCAAAAGAAAATTTGGCAAAAGAAGTTACTTAAGGTCAACAAGATGAGGTTATGGAGCAAGTGCCACCAAAGAAGGTGAAAGTTGAGGCTCAAGCTACACCAAGAGGGGTTCATCCAAAGGCTACTCTAGATCGTTGACATATCTAGAAAAAGTCCTTGAAGATGTCTTGGTGAAAGCTAACAAGTTCAATGCCCAATTAAGTTTGTGGTGCTTACATGGAGGAGGACAAGGACATGCCCATTATCCACAAAAGACCTTTCCTAGCAAATAGGAAAGTTCCCACTAATGTAGAATTTTGAGGGGCTATTATGAGCAAGTAAAGTTCAATCTTGCCAATAACATGAAAGCTCCAAGGGAGGTATCATCTTGCTTTATTATAGATGTCATAAACAAATACGTGGTTAAGATGAAGGAGTAAATTCTTAGTGATGATTCTCTTGATAGATGCTTGACTAATGATGATGAGATAGATTACGATACTCTTTAGTATGTTCATGCTTTGAATTCTCTTCAGAAAAAAAAATGGGAGTATAAGGAGTTACTGTCAACTGATGATGTGAAGAGTTAAGACCCCCATCTAAAGTTAAAGCCGCTGCCAGAGAAGTTGAAGTATGCATTTGTAATAACTCTACTTTTTTGGTGATCATTTCTTCATGCTTGTCTGCACTTTCGGAGGGAAAGTTTATGAGAGTTCTACAGGAGCATAGGAATGCTATTGCTTAGCCTGCATATGATTTTAAAGGTTTAAACTCTTTTATTTGTATGCATAAAATCTTGATGGACGACTTAGATACACTTAACATTAGGCATCAAGGAGATTAGACCCACCGATGAAGAAGGTTGGTAGAGTGAAAATTCTCAAATTGTCCATTGTTGGAATCTATATGTGTTATACTCCCTCTATTCTAAATTTTTTGCATTGCATCATTTACTTTTCAATAATTAATCTTTGATTTTTTATTTTCAATATTTTTATATAAATGAAATACTTTTATATGTGAATGATAAATCAAAACCTACAGTTTCTAAATATATATATATATATATATATATATATATATATATATATATATATATAATTTTTTTTTAATAAAAAATTATATAAATAAATTCAAGTCAAATTAATCAAAAAAGTCAAATGGTCCAAAAAAAAGTAGGACGGAGAAAATATTTGTTAACAAGTGGGTGAATCAAATGCCAGGGCCAGTCGGTGTTTGGGCCTAACTTGCCACACCTCTCTCCCTCAGGCCCACAAACGGCTCACCACCTCCCATGCCTCCCCTCGAGTTGGGCCAATGACCACCTCTAAGTACAGCGAAGAAGCTAGCATTAATAGTATTTGTTACACAACGAGCTATGTGTCATAGACTGGAGGACCAATATGCAATGGTTAAAAAAGTTTGGGACCATCATTGATCATTCAACCAACGCAATTTAGGTTGGGAATGGATTTGCAACGAAAACTAAAGTATCGGGACCAATACAGTACAAAGACCGTTGTCACCCTAGCTGGAGCCTGGTGTGGACGATTGCCGAGTCACTCGGAGAAACAATAGCTAGGGTTTGTCAGCCCCCCGTAGGCAGCGATGCTCGGTAAAGGAAGGAAAATCTCCAGCCGAGGTGGAGAAACAGTGGCGGCCAATCACGCATTCGGCCCTCAGGAAGACGACATTATCATCAAACACCGCCTCGTCACCCGCACCACAACCACCAGAGGCGAGCCGCCGCTGAAGAAGCTGCAGAAGAAGTTTACTTCTTTCTTCCTCGAGATCGACAAAGACGAGGAGGAGAGCTCCTCTGACTGCGCGAAGCTGGCCAAAGCCTTCCTTCAGGAGCTCAATACTTTCGAGATTCCGCTCCTCAAGAGCCGAGCCGTGGTGAGCGCGAACGTCCGAGAGAAGGAGAATTTCAATGAGTTGAAAGAGGAGATCAATGGGAGGATCTTACGAGCGCGGTCGGAGATTGAAGATCTGAAGAAGCAACTCGAGGAAAGTAAGATCGAGCGGCGGCATAAGGAAGAGTGCGAGGCAATAAGGAAGTTGATCGCCGCGCAGCCTCCTAGGTCGGAGACGCAAAGGGCGATAACAGAGCTGGAGAAAGAGATTGCTGCCTTGGAGGCTGAGAATACTGCTACCTCAAGGCTCCTGGAGCTTCGGAAGAAGCAGTTTGCTCTTCTATTGCATGTGGTATGTCATTTCTTTCTCCTCAGAATTGAAGCTTGTTTCTTCATGTGTGCAAAATGCGAGTGTATGATCGTTTTGGGATTGAGAGCCTTGTTGATATGAAGTTTCCTGGTGACGGTTCCCAAACAGAGACTTTGGAAACCAGAGGTAGAATTTAGAGTGAGGGGGAAGAAGAAAGTGTTGGCCAATTCTATTCTCCTTCAGAATATGCGGTTTTGAATTGAATGGTGTTTGAGCTCATCTAAGCCATGTTAGGTTGTTAGGAAACTAGCATCTCTTTTTCCCTTTTTTTGTTACAGAGGGAGGAAAGGACAAAAAATGGGTGATACTACAGACTGTGCTTGAATTTAAGTAATAGGTCCCAATGTAATAGAGTCATAGAAGGTGAAGGTTCGACGCTAGCCAATCTGCTGCTAAATGCCCTTAAAGATAGATGTGCAAAACCAAAGAGGAGCTGTTGCTCAACAATAGCAGCCTGCAACGACCAGTGATGCAGGCATAGTGTCTTAAACATGTTCAATGATCTTATGTCCAAGGCAATTGGGCTCAAGAATTACATTCCCAGATCTTATGTCGAAGGCAATTTCTAAACCATTGAGAACCATGAAGCTTGTTTATGAGAGAAACAAAGTTACTAATACACTAGGTAAAGCCACCCAATCAGCTATGTGCAGCATGCTACATGCCTCCTGGTTTCAATTTGCTGGGTCCACCAAAGAAGATTAACCTACCCTGAACTTGACCACACCTGTTGGTTTCGGAACCAACCTACAAAAACTTGCTGTTTTGGGAAGATGCTCAATTTAAAAAACAAGTGGAATGTTGTTTATATTCCAGACTTAGTTGCAATTGCACTTGAACAAGCAAAAGGGCCAAGGTAAGTGCTGCCCAGACACCAACTTTTTTCTCCATTTCGGTATATTCCAGCCACTTAGACAGAACACTGCAAACCAAGGTAATTCGCCAATGAAAAGCTATCTGGAATATAGATTCCATTTAATCCAACCCATTGCTTTCAGTTTAGAAGTCGGCTGGCCTTCCTATATTCATCAAAAGGAAAATGTTGCCAAACTTAAACTCAGTGAGGAGTGTCTTGTAATAGGTACAAGAAGGTATCAATGTTAGACGAGCTCCTAGAGCAGTTCACTGCAATCACAAAAAATCAGGAGCTTGCCTCTAAGCAAGCTAGAGGAAGTGAGCAATATTTGTTGGAGCTGCTAATGTTGGCACTTTTGACCAGACAACAGAAAAATTACTGCCAATGGGATTCAGGGCTGATTGATAGTTAATCATGAACCATTTATCTATTTTAGAACATCCTTGGAGGATGTGTAGCCAAGAACCTCTCTTTGGCAGCATCCAATCCAGGCATTTTAGAAACCTAAGGAAGCTCATTCAACATTGTAGCAGGTAATCAACTCAAACTGTTTTGACTCCCACAAGCCATTATGTTTGAAATACAAGGAAATAGAAGCTTGGGATCAGGGCAGTGGATCTGTTTATTACCCAAACTTAGGCCAGGAAGGATTTGCTGCTGTAATATTCTTTTTCGTTTTCTGCATGGAAGTAGGGTTTGGTTTTGGCAGCCAGAAGTACTTAGTTTTGCCTATGGTATAAAGCTTTTTTTCACATTGGAACTGCACCCCGTTTTTAGCCTCCTTCACTAGTTGGTATTACCGATTATTGCATTTATATTTGCTGATTGGCTTAATCATAAGTTTCTAATTCTTAGATTTCTTTATTTTTATCTTTGAATTCACCATAAAATTTGCTTTCTTGTTTTATACTTCAATTATCTCTCCGGTAGATTAAGCAGATGAGTTCCCCATGAAATGGCTAAGAGCACTACTGCTTCTAATTCTACGAGCTGTAATAAACAACTAACTGCTTGCTAGGGCTTTAGTGGATTTGAACATTTCCAATTTACAGTACTTCACCTTCACTGTTCTTGTGACTTCCCTAGGTGGTGATGAGATTCATAACCGGACAACATTTCTAACTAATTGATATAAAATGGAAGCTGGTATCATCAATTTACTCGATTTAGTGTTTATATGAGTTACCTAACGTAGTATAAGGGTTGCTATTCAGAGAACCATGTAATGTTTTGATTCATCTAAAAAATATTTCCCTTTTGAGCTTCTATCCATGTTTTGCCATATGCAAAGCATGCCCTAGACTAAAGCCTCTCTGATATTTGCTCCGTATCCAACATATTGAGCTTTCCAAAGCTAACCATTGGCCTTGCATCCTTTGATGGGTATATTACAAAGGTAATTATAAGTTGAATATTTACACAACTTTCGAAACTTAAAGTATGTGATTGGTAATTCTCTCTTTCTTTTTTTGGTTCCTCTTGTGCAATATACAGTGAATACCATTTATGATCTGCATTGTGTTTATCCTCAGTGGTGTGTATTCAAAAGTTCTTTCATGGGCTTCTGTCGCACAATGTCCTGTTGCCTGCTTATGTGTATGTGTTGTCATGTGTAAGAAACAATAGGGATTGTTCCTTTTATGCACTTTTAGATCTTGTACCCGTTGGTAGCTGCTGAATCATTTTATGATTGCCTTCCTTAACCTTTTTTCTATTGGCTGTACATTGGTACAGGTTGATGAATTGCAAAATACTATAGAAGAAGATCAGAGGAGTTTAATGGATGAGATACGAATGGCAACTGAGGAGCAGAAAAGTGTGGAGGATGCTACTGGGGCCACCGAAAGTATGACTGTTGAATAACTCTCCTATTTCTGAAATTTTCACCATTGTACAAAGATGATAAAAGCATGCATGATGATCTCTTGTGGGTACTAGCACCATTGGTCCCAAGCCTTTAATTACCATTACAAATTGATCCTCAACCTACCTTCATTTGATTGCAAATTGGTCCTAAATATTTATAATTCATTGCATACTAGCCCCTAGCGTAGCCCTATGCATGTATAGAAATTTGATTTACAGTGAGAAAAAATTGATAACTTTAATGTTCTATTAGTTGTTAGAAGAGTATGGCATGGTTTGAATTTATGGAAAGATAGTATAAAATACTTAATGGGTTACTAAATTTAAATTATTCAGTAACTGTTTTTAAATAAATTCAAGCAATGGTATAATTCTTTTAAAATTAATAGACTATTTAAACTATTAATTTTCTCACTTTATAAATTGAGTTTCGGTGTTAACTTAGTCCTATTTAGAACTAGGGACTAATATGTAAGGAATATAGTTTTGCATTCAATTTACAATAAAATAAAAGTTGAGGACCCATTTGTAACAGCAACTAGAAGTTTGGGACTAGTGGTACTTTTTATCGATGGGAACTTAAGCGCAAGCATTGAAGGATGCGTTTGAACTTTGGATGACTCGAATGCATAAATGACGGTTCTCAGTTTCCGGCTAAAGCTTGGATATAGGCGCCATTTGGTATTAATTTCATTGATTAGCTTAGAGTTTTAGAAAAATCTTTTAATAGTAATTTTTAACTTTTAATTTAAGTTGTTTTATCTATACTATTAAATAAATTATCCAAAAGTTTGATACTAATCATAAAGTTATTTTCAAATAAGGGCATAAACTATTGATTTGTTTTTCTAGGGAAAATTACCGCCTAGAGGTTTGTTGACCAACAGTTGCAATTGGCCTCTACTCTCATAGAGAATTCTTGTTACATTTCCCCTGAACTTGTTCAACTCTTGTGAGTCAATTCAAAACTCAACGCTCAATAAATATTGGTCCCTGAAATTTTAAAAACTATATAAGTCCAAAATCTGTTGTAGACATCTGACAGCATTGGGAGTCTGTTTACTGAAGCTTTAAGCTCAAATCAAGTTTCAGGATTACCAAAGGTTCAAGATGAACTTGCAACAATGCTAAAACATTTGGGACTAAAGGTGTAGCTTACCCAATTATATGTCACTCAGTCCTTCACTCTTGGCCACAGGTGAGCAAAACAAAGTAGAAAATTATCGGCCTAAGACCAATTTTAGCCCCTTAACTCAAGTGACCTAAATAGTTTACCTTCCAAATATCAACTTAGCCCAACTCACCATTTTAGCTTGAAAAAATGGTGCACTTGGACCCTTTTTGTCCTTGTGCTCATCACATGAAGAATGTAAAAATTAACGCCACTTTTCATCATGTGAAGGCCTGACAATTACCTCAATTTGTATGGTGGCTGACTCGGGCGACAATGACCCAGTGAATTCAAAGCCAGCACGCTCCACAATGCAGTGATCTAGGATGAGCCCACTCTGGATTATCTTCACCCATGGCATGACCACCTAGTTGAAGGAGGAGCTTATCATGAACTTGTTACCTCTCCAACTAGAGATTGAGCGATTAAACCCCAAAAACCCAACAAAACTTAAATTTTTTATTCTAGCTCAGCTGCAATCTTAACCTGATCGAATTAAAGTCCCATTGCCATGAAGCCACTACAAATGAAACTATTAATGAAAGAAGAATCGGGCTTCTCGTCGTGGCCAAGGGAGGGCCTGGAAGGAGGGATGAAGCCCTTGAGGAGCATGACAGAGAACATTGTGGTGGTGCCTTCATCATTACCAGCAGAGGACTTTTTTCTATGAAAGGGGTTATTATACCTCCTGCGGCGATTCTGGAGGTAGAACACTTGGAAGTGTGGTGAGGGAGGGTATGAGGGGATTGTAGGTTAGGTAGCAAAAGGGGAAAAGAATGACCTGACTATCCATCTTCACTAATCTCTCTCTCTCTCTCTCTCTAGGCTCCATCTTCCTTTACTTTTTTAATTGTACTATCTTTAGTCTATCAGCCTATCCCTCAATGCCATATTTGGTAAAATCCCTTCCAATTTGTAGTACCTTGTCAATCTCACCGTCCTAAACCTCTTCTTGTGATTCATGAATAACAGACGCCTTCACCAATTCAAATTAACATGACCAAGCGGCATCAAGAAAATAAAGTTCACATAACAAGTATGAGGGCAAAAAGGCTAAAGTGCACTAAATTTTCAAGTTTAGTGGATGAGTTAGCCCGAGTTGATGTTTAGAGGGTTAATTGTCCAAGCCATCTGAGTTTAAAGGCTAAAAGTAGCTTTAGGTCAAAACTATCAGAATTAGATTGCTCGTTTGCCTGCCACCCTGACCATTAATTTAGGAGAATTCTAAAATACATGGGGGTAGTGATACCTTATTTTTTTTTTATACTTTTCTTCAAACTTTTAAAGTTTGCTCAGTTAAGGACCTAAATTTAGAAATGCAGCAAAACTAGAAAAAAAATAAGGGAATGGGCTAACAGCTTGATCTATAGGTTACAGGTTACGTGGTATAAAGTTCAGGTTAAGTAGTATAAGATTCAGATTAAGTGGTATGAGATTTAGGTTCATGTGATCTCAGATTAAGATGATATAAGATTCAAGTTTATATGGTATGAGATTAAAGTTTATGTGATATCAGGTTCATATGGCATGAGATTTATATTCATGTGGAATGAGTTTCAGGTTCAGGTGCTATGAGATTAAAGTTCATGTGGTATTAGTTTGATGTGTAGGTGATATAAGATTCAGGTTCATATGGTATCGAATTTAGGTTAAATAGTATAGGATTCAAGTTTATGTCGTATGAGATTCAGGTTCATGTGGTATCAAATTCAGGTTAAGTTGTATGACATTAAGATTGAAGTGATTATTAGATTCAAGTTAAGTAGTATGAGATTCAGGTTCATCTAGTATCAGATTCAAGTTAAGTGGTATAAGATTCAGGTTCATCTAGTATCGGATCCAAGTTCATGTAGTATGAGATTCATGTTATGTGGTATAAGATTCAGGTTCAGGTGGAATGATATTCAACTTTATATGGTGTAAGATTCAGATTAAATGATATGAAATTCAGGTTTACATGATATGATATTTAGGTTAAGCGATATGATATTCAATTTCATATGGTATGAGATTTAAGTTGATATATGTAACCATTTGAACCAATTAAACTGGTCACAGATTCAGGTTTAAGTGGTATATAAATCTGGTTAAGTGCGACTAGTTACTGATTGAATTGGCCAAAGTGGTGTGAAATTTAGGTTAAGTGTTATGAAATTTTGATTAAGCAGTATCAAATTTAGGTTAAGTGGTATGAAATTCACGTTTATGAGGTATCATGTTCATGTGGTATGAAATTCAAATTGATGTGGTATGAAATCTAACTTTATGTTATATGAGATTCAAATTAAGTGGCATGAGATTCAGGTTCAAGTGGTATAAGATTCAGGTTCAGGTGATATATGATTCAATTTCATGTAGTATGAAATTCAGGTTTATGTGTTATGATATTCAAGTTCATGTGCTATGAGTTTCAGGTTGATGTAGTATAAGATTTAAGTTAAGTGATATGAGATTCAGGTTAATATGGTATAAGATTCAAGTTAAGTGATATGAGATTTAGGTTAAGTGGTATAAAATTCAAATTCAGATGATATGAGATTTAGGTTTATGTGGTATGAGATTTAGGTTAAGTGGCATGAGATTCGGGTTTAAGTGGTATGAGATTCAAGTTCAGGTAATATATGATTCAGGTTCATATGGTATCATATTCAGGTTAAGAGTATAAAATTCAGGTTCAGATAATTTGAGATTCAGGTTAATGTAGTAATATATTCAGGTTAGGTGATATAAGATTCAGGTTCATATTGTAGCAAATTCAAGTTTACTTTAGGATTTAAGGTTAGGGTTTAAGGTTTAAGGCTTAGGATTAGGTTTAGGATTAGGGTTAGCATTTAGTACTAGGTTTAAGGTTTAGGTGGTACCAGGTTTAGTGTTAGGTTTATGGATTAGGATTAGGGTTTAAGGTTAGGATTAGGGTTAAGATTATAGATTGAGGTTAAGGTAAGGGTTTAGGATTTTAGGTTTTAGGTTACGGTTAGTGTTAAGGTTAGGGTTTAAGATTAGGGTTATGGTTAGTGTTAAGGTTAGGGTTTAGGGTAAGGTTTAGTATTAGGGTTTAGGATTCAAGGTTTAGAATTTTCTTTAAGATTTAAGGTTAAGATTTAGGATTCAGGTTTAAGGTTTAAGGTTTATGGTTAAGGTTATGATTTAATGTTAGTGTTTAGGCTTTAGGGTTAGGTTTAGATTTTATGGTTAGTGTTAAGTTTAAGGTTTAGTGTTAAGTGTATAGATTAAGGTTTGGATTAGGGTTGCAATTCGGTTTAGGTTTAGGGTCACAATTAGGCCTAGGATTTATAGATTAGGGTTAGGGTTATGATTAGGGTTTAGGTTTAAGGATAGGGTTTAAGGTTGTGGTTAAATCTAGGATTTACAGTTAGAGTTTATGTTTATAGCTTAGGATCACACTTCTAGAGTTTAGGGTTATGATTGGGTTTTAGGATGTTGTTAGGATTAAGGTTTATGGCTCAGGGTTATCGTTGCTAATCCACATGTCTATCTTTCCTTTAAAAAACTATAATTTTTTTTAAAATGTATTAAAAAAACTATACATTTGCTTACCTTTTTTAAATACAATATATTAATATATCGTGATAACAGTTTCCTTCCATGATGATTCATTACTAATGAAACATGACATAAATTAAATAACTAGATTAAATATATGATTCAAAATTTCATGTTAGTATTTGATTTAATTCATGACTTTGATTAAAACAAAACAAAAATTGCATAAATGAATAACTAAATAATGTTTTCAATGACTAAACCACAAAATAAAGAGGAGGTAAAGACTGAAATGAACAAACATGTAAAAAGCATGGCTACATAAAAGTGACAAAGCAATCAAACAAATCAGATCTGGGTCATAATTGAGTTTGTCTTTATTCTCTCAACAATGGCAACGGATAAACGTGTGGCGGCCTAGGGTGTCTTCAATTGTGGTCGGTGACTGCCAAGAGGACGGGCAATGTGCAAAAGAGGTGAGAGGCACGGCTTGGGATTTGCAATCGGCTCCTTCAGGCTGGTGGGTTGGTAGTGCGATGGATGGTAGCGCGATCGGAGGCCTTGGTCATGGAGAAGACGGCGACAATGATCTCTCAATGAACAAACGGCATGTAATGGTGGTAGCAAATAGTGAATTCCGAGGAAGTCACCAATTAAATCCTTTAACCGGTTGTCTATGCCTGATTTTTGACTAGTTTGAGCATGGATGATAAAATATGAAACCTAAATCCTTGTTGGATTTGTTCCAATTAATCAACTTAAAATTTTGATGATAATAAAACATTTATGAAAGGGTAATGTGTTTATTTTAGTGTGCAAGATAATTAGACAAATTTACATGTCTTTGGATGATGTTCATTTTTTCTCAAATTGTTTGAAGTATTCCAGGCATTGCTTGAAAAAGAAAAAAATTCACTAGAAAAAATCAACATTGAAGTTTGGAAGTTTGGATGTTAAAAATCTTGGAGGTGTAGTTTCAACAGGGTAAAAACTTTCAATCTGTTGAAACTGGACCAGTTTTTTTTTTAACTCAAAAGTATTTTAGTTCTAGACAAAAAAAAGACTTAGGTGAAATTTTTTCAACAGGATAAAAGCTTCAGTCCAGACTTGTGTGTGAATCTCCAGTTGGAAATATATGTGAAAATTTATTTTAAAATCATATCATATCAAATTGCCACATGAGTTAGGTGTTGACACCTCGTTAATTAGTAATATAGTCATTGGAGATCAAAGCTTAGCTGACGATACAAGACCTAAATTTTAATTGAGTGAAATTTTTTTCGCCTAAGTGAAACTGGGCAACAGAGACATTTTTTTGTCAAATTTCCTAGCAACAATTACCTATTTTCTTGAAGATTTTTTTAACATTCCTAGCGGTTTTTCAATATCTTTTTGGCCTCCAAAGGAGTATAAATACATGGCAAAACACCTTGGAAGTATATCTTGGCCATTAAAAGTAAGAATTCATCATCAAATCAAAGAGAAAGAGCTTATCTTGAGAAAATCATTAGTGTTCTTGTACTTTTACATGTATATCTAACAAAAGTGCTATTGTGCGAGTTTGTGATCTTGCAAACACTTCAAGTTTTAAAACATTTTGAGTGTGGAGTGGTTTCTAAAAAGCCTTGAAGAAAACTATAGAGTGATTTCTAGTTAGTCTTAAAGAAAACTAAAGATTGGTTAGGTGTGAACCTTGAAAAAAATACCATTGTAATCTTCATTAAGAGATTGTGGAGGAACTTTCAAGTAGGCAAACTTAAGGAGATGATGTAGACTCCGATTGGTGGAGTTAAACCTTTTTAAATCCTGGTACACTTTTTTCTTTATCTCTCTTTATATTTTGCTCATACTTGCTTAGTTTGTTCTTGATCTATAGTTGAGTGAATTTGGTTATAAAATTTGATTTGGCCAAAGTTTCTTAAAGCAACCAATTCATCATCTCTTGATTGCACTTGGACCAACAATTGGTATCAGAGCTTGGTGATTTTTGCTTTGAAAACTGGCCGGTCGTTGAAACCGTAAAAAATAATTCTGGTATCCCTAATAACTCAGAATAAATAAATTTATAGTCTAGCAGTGAAAACCAGGTCAAATCCCAAAGGAGATTTTTTTTTACTGAAAGCTTCCTATCAGAAAACTGAAATAAAAGATTATGAGGGTTTCTTCAATTAAAAGCTAAAATTAATTAACTGTAGAATCAAAACGAAATTAATCAATACTAAAAACGTTCAGTTCAGGGTTGATTATCCATTTCAATCACACAGTTGATCATCGAAAGAAAATATTTCTTCAATTCAAGCAAATAAACAGGACTCTCTTTAAAGCTAAAAAGAACCCTAAGAATTCAGCAGTAAAATTAACCAGAAAAAGCTTCAGATTAATTTCTTAATTTTGATTAACCAGATATTGAAAAGCAATATCTAATTATCTCAAAATCAGCATTAAGATCAATGAACCAAAAAGTTTATTCCAGGCAACAATCCAAAAGCTTGAACAATTTAACATGTCTTACTTCTTCGTATGAACTAACCAAAAATAAAAGCAATCTCTAATCAATTCACTTGCTTCTAATTGAATTCTTCACCTAAGCGGTTGAAAGAAAATCAAGCAGATTTGCAATTGCAGAACCAATTCAACAATCGAGAACAGGAAAATTAATTGCAATAAATCTGAACAACAAAGAAGTAAATACTTGAAATTAAAGAAAGTTTAAGCAAGAAAAATCAATCCTCACAACTGGTGTTGGCGATGAAAATTGTCCCTAAAACTGAACCAGAAAATTACTCGGTCATCATCGAAAGAAAAACAAAGAAGAATAAAAGAAACTAAAACTAGAAAATAAAAACGGAGAGCTCCCCGTGTGGTGTGCGCAGCCACGCTCATTAAAGACCAAAGAAACCTAAAACCTATGGCTAAACTCATAAAAACTCCCTAAACTTTCTATATTGTTATAAAAGTACCTTAAATAAATAAAAAGATTCAAAATAATTATAAGGTTTCAAAGTTGTCAGCCAAGTAATGTTCCAGAACAGCAACAGCAACAGCAACTTCAAGCTGATATTCGACCTTGATTCAGCCATTATTTCTCAAAACTCAAAGCATAAAAATTGTAGATCTCTTTCTTATCTTCGAAACGACACCTGAATTACATAAAACGGACATCTACAGCCAAAGATATGCCCAAAATACCGCAACTGCTTCTGAACCAGCGGTGACTCGTAAATCGCGACTTTGAAGATGCATTTGACCCTCTTAACATGAAAAATGGGTTTCATGGCCTGAATGTGATTTGTAGATCCAGATGTTAGCTTTCCAATGAATCAAGAATCACTTCATTCCGATCTCTGTAGCTCAAGATATGATTTTTCTACCTGAACATCACCAATCTGTCAACATCATAAAAGATCACAACCAAATTAAAACTTGTAAAATGGCAAATTAAATTCACTTTCAATCAATTAAGTCCAGATATGCTCTAAGCTACAAAACATACTCAAAATATATATTTAAGGTTCAAAACATATTAAAACATACTAAATATGAGAGAAATAAATATAATAAATATAAGCTTATCAAAAACTTTGTTGTTTTAAAATCTAAAGATCTATGGCAACCTTATGTGATAACATGAGTTCTATCTTTCCACCTCCTTTCAATTTTGGAAATTTGAACTTGTAGGAAGAAATGATGAAAATTTTTATTCAAACAAATGATTTTGAGCTTTGGAAAATAGTTGAAGAGAGGTTAAAAAGTTTTTATATAAGATCATGCACTCTAAATGCTAGAGCAATGCATATTTTTTATTCCTCTATGAACAATGAATCACTTGAAGGCTTTTTAGATTATAAGTCCGCTAATGAAATTTGAGAATGGCTTGCTCTAGTGGATGGAAAAGAGACGGCAAACCATGGAGAAGAAAAGAAAAATAAAAATTGAGTTAGTGACATGAAAAGAAAGAAAAAGAAAAAAATGAGATGCAATAACAAGAATAGAATATCAATGGTGGCAACATGGAGTGTTAGCGATTTATGTTCAAGTCAAAATAAAAGTACTTCATCATTAAGTGATAGAGATAACTTGTGAGTCATGGAAAAAGAGGAAGATGAGATAACAAGTACTTACTCTAGTAACACATCATCATCCTCATCATGCTCATTTAGTTGCTCATATGAAGAATTATTACATGTTTTTTGTGATCTTTTCAAAAACTTAAAAAGGCTTACCAAAAAGGTTAATGAATTGAAGGTTTTAAATGCTACATTAATAAAAGAAATTAATAACTTGAAGAAGGACAACTTGGATATTAGCTTATCCTTGAGATAAGAAATAGAGGAATTAAAAAAAGATAAATTTAATCTTAGTCAATCTTTATCTATATTTGTCAACAATGAAAAAAACCTTGATTTATTGTTTGGTGCTTAAAAGAAAGTCTATGACAAAGCAGGAAATGATTTTAAATCTTTGAAAAAAGAAAAAAAATGAGAATAGATTTATTATTGCATCTACATCCTCATATAGTCATTTATAACATGTTATGTTTGTGGCAAAAAAAACATTATTTTTATGAATGCATATTTAGAAGAGGAAAAATTCCTTTTAGATACAAATTTGTATGAGTTCCTAAAAGAACCAAAATTACTGGAGCTAACCCTCATAGACCCAATACTATTTGGATACTAAAGATCAAAATTTGAGATTTGTTGTAGGGTGTTGGAACATAGGGCAAAAATTGGAAGCCTATATATAACATTTTAAGCGCAGTGAAATTGGGGACTTGAAACAAAATGACAATCCTTAAGATTAAAGCTCAAATTTTGATGACATTATTGATTTTTATTGGTTAATGATAATTATTAATGCATTGAGCTATTTGGTTGTGATATATTACTTGATGAGTATATATGAGTTGATAATTATTCGTGGTAGATAAGTGATGTACTCGATGATTATAGTGGATTTATTCCAATAATTTTGATGATACGATTTTATGTTAACAATGCTATGTTACTAGCCTATTAGTTGATATTTGGTTATTTTATTCATTTAAAAATGGGAGAAATATTTTATATGCTTAAAGTAAGGGGGGGCATGTTTTGTTGTGGGAATACCTTAGAATTTGTTTGCTTTGATTAAGAGAGAGTTTGTTGAATATTTTGGTAACTTTGTTTGAAAATTTTCATGATTTATTTTGACGATATATGTCTTTTTGATTTGACAAAAAGGGAGAGAGAGAGAAAGAGAGAGAGAGCGAGAGAGAGATGAAATTGAAGAATATTTGATGAAATGGAGAGAAACAATGTTTATGCTTATTATTTGGATGTTATATATGTTCTTAAAATGTTGTTTTGTCATCATAAAAAAGAAGGAGATTGTTGGATTTGTTTCAATTGATTAACTTGAAATTTTGATGATAACAAAACATTTATAAAGAACTAATGTGTTTATTTTATTATGTAAAGTAATTAGACAAATTTATATGTCTTTTGGATGATGTTCATTGTTTCTCAAGTTATTTAAACCGTTCCAAGTATTACTTGAAAAAGAAAAAATTCATTGGAAAAAATCAACATTGAAATTTGGAAGTTTAGAAGTTTGGATGTTAAAAAAATCTTAAAGGTACAGTTTCAACAAGGTGGAAACTTTCAACTTGTTGAAACTGGAGTAGTTTTTCGAACCCAAAAGCATTTTGATTTTGTACAAGAAAAAGACTTGGGTGAAATTTTTTTCAACAGGGTAAAAGCATCGGTCCAAGCCTGTGCATGAATCATTGTTTAAAAAAATATTTGAAATTTCATTTTAAAATTGTATCACATCAGATTGCCACGTGGGTTAAGTGCTGACACCTCATTAATTAACAATATAGCCATTGGAGATCAAACCTTAGGTGATGATACAAGATCGAAATTTCAATCGAGTGGAATTTTTTTATCTGGATGAAACTAGGGGGACAAAGACATTTTTTCTGTCAAATTTGACAGCAACGGTCATCTATTTTCTCATAGATTTTTTAACATTCATAACGGTTCTTCAACGTATTTTTGGCCCCTAAAAAAGTATAAATACATGGAGAAACATATTGGAAGTATATCTTGATCATTAGAAGTGAGAATCCATCATCAAATCTAAGAGAAAAAACTTACATTGAGAAAATTATTAGTGTTCTTGTATTTTCACTAATATATCTAGCAATGTAAACACTTTAAGTCTTAGAATCTCTTGAGTGTGAAATGGTTTCTAGTGAGCCTTGAAGAAACTAGATAGTGGTTTCTAGTTTTCTAGTTAGCCTTAGAGAAAACTAGAGATTAGTTGAGTATGATTTATGAAGAAAATACCATTGTAATATTAATCAAGAGATAATGGAGGAACTCTCAAATGAGCAAGCTTGATGAGAGGACGTAAACTCCGATTGGTGGAGTTGAACCTCTGTAAATCTTTATGCTCTTTTTTCTTTATCTCTCTTTATATTTTGCTTATACTCGGTTTGTTCTTGATCTTTAGTTGAGGGAATTTTGTTGTAAAATTTGATTTTTCCAAAGTTTTTTAAAGTAATCAATTCACCCTCCTCTTGATTGCACTTAGGCCAACAATTCCTATTTCACAAAGAAAGGAAAATGTGGGACTTGATGGGTAACTAAACAAAAATTAGCACTTTTTGATTGAACGGTGGAAAGTGGGGGTATATTGATACACCCCCTGTATTTTAGAATGCTCCATTAATTTAATCCGTTGTTGCAAAACTTAGCGCCAGCCTCATCTTCACCTCTGTCATGTACTTCACGCCTACCATTGTCGCCAACTTCGGCCTCGAATTTGACTTCCCTGCTAGCAGCCGCTGCATGGATGGCCTTGGCAATTTTGTCTTTTTCTGTTTCCATTTTGGAGATATTCAGCAACTCCCTTATCATCCAACGGGTTGTCCAATTATGTCGGGCTCGTTGCCTTTGCAGTGATGAAAATGCTTAACATCCATTTGGTTCAATGTGTCTTTCCTCGGAACTCGAAAACTTTGCCTTTGTGCAATGAACTTGGTCCCAGCGTAGCGTTAGCTGCTGCAAGGTGGTGGCGGTCAATGAGTTGTTCAGACCAAGACTAAGGGTTGCTGAGCTTGTCCTGGCTGGATTGGAACTTGAGGCTAACACAATTATCATACTAAGAACATTACACCCACAATAATGGGAGGTTTCCTGCTAATCAAGAGCTATGAACCTCTGGAGTTGAAGCAGCCCAGTTTCCCAAATGATAAGGACCTCCACATCAGTAAGGATGTCAACGAGTAGGGTTTGGGCTGTGTATAGCTAATCCTAAGCCCTCCCCTCAAGTAATTGGGTTCAAGTAGTACCCTCCCCGCTAGTAGTTGGGTACTACCCACCATCCCATTTTAAGATATATGTTTGACTTTTTTTAGACTTCCTTTTTATAGATTTGCATATATTTTCAAAAAAATGTGTGTTCATAATTAATTAATACTTAAAAATCATAAACTAAAGTAATACTCCCTCTGTCTCAGGTTTTCTGCTCCATTTGCCATTTTCTGCTGTCTCAAATTCTTTGCACTATTTCTTTTTTTAGTAAATTTTACCGATCAACGTTATATTATTACCCCTTTCATTCTACCCTCTGATACGACAGATATCAGTTGCTTCTCTGATCTTTGGTGGCTGCCGCCGGTGAAATCGCAACGCTGCTTGTTCTCTGCACATCTCGTTGCCGCTGGCATCATCACAACATCGTCTGTTCTCTACATCTCTTCACTGTCATAGGAATCGCTGACCCATCTCCTCGCTATCATCAGAATCGTGAACCCATCTCCTTGTTGTCGTGTTGGTTGAGACGATGGGCGACTTGCGATCCGGCGCCAAGAGATCGGACTTGATCTGACACCGCGACATCAGATGTAAAAGAGGCGAATGCAGATGGCAAAATCAAAGAAATGAGCGATGGTGAGAGATCGAACATCGGGAGATCAATGAAAGGACGCCAAGGGACGCGACAGCAGAGAAAAAAGCGATGGTGAAATCGGAGAAGGGAGCGATGGCGAGATCGAAGAAGGGGGGGGGGGGGGGGGGGGGTGGTTTGTTCCGGAGAACAGTACCAAAGGGCGAAGGAAGAGTCGGCAGTGACATATGGGGTAGGAGAAAGATTGGGACAAGGGTAAAATTGAAAAAAGATATAAATTTTTATCATTTCTTAATTTTTGTGCCAAACACAAATGGAATAGAAAATCCGGGACAGAGGGAGTACAAGATAATTTATGTTAAATTATAATTTTATTTTTGAAATAAAATTATATTTTGAATATAAAACATACTAATTTAAAAGGAGTACGAGTAGGGTCTGGTAGGATAAGTTAAATTCATACCCTCTCCCTGGCTTTGCGGGTAGGGTCAGGTTCCGGTTTGAGTAGCCAAGTTCAAGGAGGATATGATGTGATATGGTATTTTTTGACATCCTTACACATCACCTAGTAAAAGCCACCCCAACAACACTTCTAACACAATTACCTGTCTACTACAGTAAATCTTAGACTAACTTATAAAGTATTTTAAAAAAGTTTGTCAAAAGTTTCAAATTTGCAACTAATATTTATGCGATGGCTCATATCTGCCACAATATTTTTATTTTTTGTCTAATTTCCCATTAATGTTTCAAAATGGGCTCAAATTGGCTATCGATAATTAAAAATTACAAGTTTATAATTTTAGGATAATAATGTAATGTTTAATAAATTTCAAGAATTTTAAATAATTTATTATTTTTCTTTAATAAAATCCAACACCAGCGCCACGTCCACTGCCTCTAACACCCATTGCCTCCGACACCCATTACCTCCAACACTTGCGGCCTTCAACAGCCACACCACATCTGCTGCCTTGCCAACCATGCTATTAAAGAAAAAATAATAAATTACTTAAAGTCCTTAAAATTTGTTAAATATTACATTATCATCTTGAAATTACAAAACCCGCACCTAAACATTAGTAACAACTTGAGACTTGCAAAAAATTTTCCACAAATATCGATACATCCATTCTGTCCATCAGAGATTAATGAGTATTAATCAGGCTGAAACATGTCAAAATAAATTAAGTAATCTCTATCACCACAAAAGATGCAGCTAATCCATGTCTCTTCAAAACCAGCTCTTCCTAGGATTATCCAGCCAGTGGCACAGACGACACGCACTTAACTCTCATGAAAAGGGCAAAATATAATAATAATAATAATAATAAATAAATAATGGGAAAGCACAGATTGTTTGCAGCTGTAACACCAGTGTAGCGTGATGAAGATGCCATAGCCGTCCAAAAATATGCATTCTGAACATGGCATGGAAAATGATACATGTAAAAACAATATGCATTCTGAACATGGCATGGAAAATGATACATGTAAAGACTGTTGCATATAATATATGGTCTGGTCCCATCGGATCCAACTATTCTAAAACCTCCTGCAAGTTAAAATGCTAACAATCTGGAAGTTGTGCCAATAAGTAGCTTCATCCCAAAATGAATAAATCAAGGAATATATAAGTAAACAGTTCCAGCTCATTAAAAGAATGGACCCATTTTAAGGGAACTGGAATGAACCCCCAATCTGGTTGGTGCCAGAAGGGGGATTGATGGCCACCCAGAGTAGGGATATGGTGATTGCAATGAGACCTGACCACACAAAAACAATGGTAGGGGTCCTCCCTCTTCTTCCCATCAGTCCCTTGGCAAAAGGATAGAGATGAGCCAAGACCCAGAAGCTGAAGAAAACTCCACCAAGCAACTTGCTCCACTGTGGAATCACGCTGTAGACTGTGCGGCTAAACCCGACCGCTATTGCTATCAAGTTCACCATCATGATCGTGATTGGAGGTATCATCAGGGATGTCCATTTTACAATGTATAGATCAGCAAACTCATCATCCATGTCGTCACCAGCTGACTTTGATGTCAGTGTGAAGGAGATCTCAATCCCAGCAACAACCTTCAAAAGCCCTTGAAGCACGGCAGCAAGATGTGCACTGGTTCCTCCAATCAGCCAAAACTGTTCATTCCTCCACCACTCCTCCAACTCGATTCCAGACCATTTGATTTCAAGTATGGCTAACATACATAAAGTAACAGTTATGATCAGGAGATACGTGAGAAAAGTTACATTCAGAGTCTTGACAATGAACTGGCCAGAGAAGAGAGACAGAGCCGGGAGGAAGCAGTAGACGATCAGGAAAATGGATGTGAAGGGATAGATTCCAACATTAAGATATGCGATCCTTTGCAAAAGCTTCATCTTTGGGCTGGCAAGTAGTGCATTGTTGCGGGAGAAGAAAATCTCCACAGAACCAGTTGCCCATCTCAACACCTGGTGAAGCCTATCTGTAAGATTAATTGGAGCAGTTCCACGAAATGCATCACGTTTGGTCACACAATAAACAGACTTCCATCCTCGGTTGTGCATCCTATAACCAGTAACCACATCTTCGGTAACAGAGCCGTAGATCCAACCAACTCTTTGTCCCCACTCTGTCTTGTCCTCATACCAGCACGAGATGACACTGATTGCTTCTGCAATAGTAGATGCATCAAGAAGTTCACGGGGAATAGTGAGAGCACCGGGTGGGCGCCCATTCTTCACTGAGGGATGATCAGCCAATGGACGACCCTGAAACTCTGCAACCGGAATAGAATCAATGAGAAAAGTGGAGTTCCCAAACTTCTTAGGAAACATGGAAAGGTTCATCTCCTCCTCATCCGAATCACCCATTCTCAGCGCACGATTTTCCTCAGCTGTATGTGCAGCTGAATGCTTCTTGTGACGATTGAAACAACAACTGCAGCAACCAGGATGGTCTTTTGATCGAGCTGGATCGAAACCGTAGAGGGCAGTCCTTCGAAACAAGCATCCAGTTCCAACATATACTGGGCCCATCAGACCATCAAGGGCTCGCATGTTAACATCAAAGAAGACAGTATTGTTGTTAGCATATCGATCAGAAGGATCAATGCCCTCAAACCTCTGAGGAAACTGAACATAACAAATACGGTCACCCCCTCGATCCATCATGAAGCACATGCCTTCCCTCATTGCTTGAGAATTGTAGATATAGTGATCACAGTCAAGGTTGAGGATAAATGGACCATTTGACATAATTGCAGAGGCTCGAACCAAGGCATTCATAGCGCCCGCCTTCTTGTTGTGATCATAACCTGGTCGTTTTTCACGAGAAACATAAACAAGTAATGGAAGGCGTATATCAATATCAGTGAGGTCAATGAGTCCATCATCAGCTGTCCCATGAAGTGGCTCATCACTGGGAGGCTTCAACATCACCTGCAGGGCAACAAATGAGGGGATAAACAAAAAAAAATTACTGTAGAATATACCCTAAGCCAACTGCAGTTTCAGATATCCTCTGCTAGCTAAGAGAAATGCATTTTAGAAAATAAACCCAAACACATACCTGTATTATACCAGCATGGTCACCCTTAGTGTGCTCTGTGGATGGATTTAACCAAGTCCCAGGCCAATGAGTACCATCAGCCATCCATGTTGCCTTTGGAATCTTGACAATCTCAACTGGTTCATCTTCCTGATTCTGTCTCTGAAGCTTCATGGCCTTAATTTCCTCCCGTGCATGGTATGCATCAGACCTACGCCGAATAGAATCAGGCAAGCTATTGATACGGACCTTGAACTCATCATATTCACGCTTTATTCGTCGACGATCCTTTACAAAATCGGGCTTCACTTTGTTCTTGTAAGGATCCCTCTTCAGATTGAAATAAGACTCCGGATTTCTGGGCTCAATATCATGCTTACGACAGAATGGAACCCATTTGTTTGCAAAGCTTGCCGCTTCAGCCATGGCTTCAAATGTAAGAAGTGCCCCCCCATCATCAGAAACATAACAGGCAAGTTTTTCTACAGGATAGTCAGCAGCTAGAATAGATAAGATGGTATTTGCAGTGACCAGGGGTGGTTCTTTCTCTGGATCTGCAGTGGAGACAAAGACATCAATTCCAGGAAGATCAGATTTTCCAGTAGGATTATTGGGGCCTGGAGTTTCAAACTTCTCCTTCAATACGTTTAAATCTGTGGAACGATTAATGGGGCAGAGCTTTGGAAGTTGATCAAGAAGCCAAGAAAAGGCAAACCATATTTCACAAACGACAGACATTCCCCACAGCCAAACAGCATCATTGTTGGGATTTTGGACCCGCCAGGACAAAAACAATCCAAGTACCACAATACGAAGAGCAATTAGAAGCCTGCATGACCACACCAAACAGGAGAAATGAGAAAACCATGAAGTAACAAGCTGCTAGCAATTCAGACAGAAAGATGCCCATGCTATGTAACCAAAAGCTGGAACTACCATAACCTTACTAAAGTTAAGATTGATGAGACAGATTCCGAAAACAAGAAGAGGGCTAAGCCCTATGATGCTGGCTATAAATTTCCTAAATGGCTCTTCAATCAAATCAGTAGCCTCCTCTTTATGAAAGAAATGTGACAGGTTACTGCGAGAGAGAGGGGAGGAACCAAAAGAAGAAGAAGAATAAGAAAGAAAGAAAGAAAGAAAGGGGAGAAGCAAATCATACATGAAACGACTGAAACTATTGTCCGACATAAATAATTCCACAAAGCACGCAGTATTAGTGCAAGATCACACAAAAAACTTAACAGGAAAAATGAGGCTGAAGCCATCCGCCTCATCTCTTTCTATTTCAAACAAGGATCCCTGTGAATTCCTAAATTACATCACAGACCTTACAACATATACACATGCAGGTTATTGTGGCCTAATCGTCATCAGCTTCCTTAATAAACGACAATTTTTGTCACACAAAAATGAAGATGAATGAAAGCTCAAAAACGGGATCTCATATGAAAAATCAAATCCTAAGAAACTATGCATACAGAAACAACAAGCTCTGGAGACTATTACCGATATGGGCTTAGAACAGCAGCTGGAATCTTCAACTTCCTGGTCAGTGGTCTCCATGGTTTGTTCATCAATTCTGAAGGCTCTGTAACTTCCTCATCCTTCCCATTTCCAATATTCCCATCCTTGGGCCATATAGCATTTCCATACCCATATGTGCCTCGAGTCTCAAATAGCCAACGGTTATGATCAAAATCCCCAGTTTGACTACGCATAAGAACTGATTTCGTTGATTTCATCAAAGACAATCTCCTCTCCATCTTGGATAGTCCAGCTGGGGGAGGTAGTGGAAGTGGACGAGCATTGTCCACAGCTAATTCATCTAGATCTGTATTCTTATAAGGCTCCTTACAGCCTGGGCATATACCACCTCCTGTTTTTACTGCATCAATATAACAATCACGGCATATTTTGAAATCACATTCACATGGGAGAATATCTACTCCACGCTCATCACTCATAACCTTTGCATCACACCCCGGGACTGCACAAGAAGATCCCTTCACACCAGCCATTTGGGGATGTGTAGCATCAGATTCAGTGACCTTGTCCATAAGATGTGCTCGGGTAACACTATTAAACCCACCTGTGAAGAGCGAATTAGATACATACTGCTCTTCCACCTTTTGTGAAATGGAAGGATCCATTGGTTGATTGTCAGGCGTAGGGGGTATATGAACTGTATAATTCATAAAGTCAGCACTACCAAGCTCACTATCAAGATCATCCCTTGAATAGCTGACATAACGACCTGATGAAGTCCTACGGGCAAATGTCACAGTGGGGGGCAGTGGGGGCTTCTGTGATTCTGCTGCATCAGAGCTAATAGACAAGGATGATTGGCTTGCTTTAAATGACCTTGACGTCATCTTGATTACAAATGGAGAACAACTTACACTTTAATCCTGTTTTCAAAAATTCCAAGATGGGATCAAATCCGACACTTAGTCGTGGGATTAAAGCAACAGATATTAAACACAATGAAACTCCATAATTTGATATTATAAAGAAAAAATTACATCTCCAAGTAACCCACATTTTCTGTCATAGAACAAGTGAAGGAGGGGATGAAACCAGTTCACATAAGTTCATTACATTAGTATACATTTTCCAAAGATCACACAGAGCATAAGACTTGCATTGACCAAAAGAATAGCAAGGATCCTGATTGTACTTCAGATCTTAGAGTGAAAAAAGAAAAAGAAAAGAAAACAAAGAATTCACAACTCAAACAAAAACAAAGAGCAAGAAGTAACCATATGCCCCAATAGATCTTGTCTACCCAACTCGAAGTGTGGATTGGCTGCCCAGAAAATGAGCACATCAAAGAGATCAGCTAAGAATCAAACACAAAAGCACTAAATGAGACTCGATTAGGGACAATCGAACTCTTCCACTTTTTATCTAGTTGTGCTCGACTATGAAAGGCTTAAAAGACGCCAGATCCAAAACCAGATTAAACTCTATTCTCCCCGCAACCCTTCCTCCTATGGGATACATCAATCCGACACCAAATCAAAACATAGAAAAGCAACAAACAAAGCAGCAAAATTAAAAAGAGAACTTCAAGAGCAAATCGAGAGCCCGAACCTTATCCGCCAAAAGCCCAGATATCACAAGCAAGACAAACCCATCATGCAAGACCTCATTAGCCTCCCTTTCCTCTGCATTTTTGCAATGAACTAGCCACAGACAAAGCTTAAGCCCTTAAGAGGAGAAACCAAAGTACGCAGAAAACAGAACCCCTTTTACTTCAAAGCCAATATACAGAGGAACGCGTCTTAAACACAGACCCAATTTTTTCCCAGCCAGTAGCGTGTAAAGGGCGTACCTTTTTCAAATGGGTCTTTTAAATCCCAGATCTTTTTGTCTAATCTTGACCAGCCCTATTCGAGCGTGCCTTAAAAACAGCAAAGTAAAAGCAGCTGGAACTAAAATCTGAACACTTCAAACCTTCTCTACAGAACTACCAATCCTGAGCTGTGGTCTCCAACTGTCTCTTAAGACTTAACACACCATTTGAAAAAAGATTACAAAGACCTGGTCCTGAGTAAGAGCACAAGCACTAAGAATCACGATGGCCACCCCTTTATTATTTTTAATGGGATCTTATAAAATAAGTAGTAATTATGAAGAATAACATGTCTTTGCATCTATAGCTATGTCTGAGTTGGATGTTTTCAAACGAAATGAGAAGGAAAATAATAAGGCAGAAGAAGGTTCTTGGAGTTGGGCAGGGGACAGAAGAGGCGAAAGCGTAAAAGGCTGAGATGGGCGAAATCGGATGTGTACGGTTCTTTTGTGGATCGCCGGCTGCCGATGAGCTGGCCGACTCTCCCACTTCCAACTCGAGCAAGCCAAATTGGTGGGTTTAGGTTTGAAGTTTGATTTCATTTGGGTAAATGCATCAATGGCCATTAACCTTTTACGTTTCTGGGAATTATCGTCTCAAACTTTTTTTATGATTCCCATATCCAACAAACTTTTCCAAATGTGCACAATACGCTGCTGGGCTACTAAGGGTAAACTCAAGTCAATTGAGTTATTTTTATTTTTATATCTTTTTTACTTAAAATTAATTTTATTTAAAAATTAATATTATACAGATGCAATAATCCATTTGAAAGTAAATTTTCATGATGTTGTTATATTTTTATGAAATTTTTTTTAATGCATTAAACTAAAAAAATTATAAAAATTTAGTAAGATTGTAAAAATTTTATTTTCAATGGATAATTGTAACTAAATAATATTAGCTTTTAATTAAAATTAGTTTCAAATAAAAATGACATAAAAATAAAAATAAGTCATTTTAAAGTCAATTAACTTAAATTAAAACTAACTTAGTGTAAATTGAGGCCCAATTCATTTCTTATTTAAAATTCATATAAATATTATGTAATTTATAGTAAGTGTTATTCTACTCATTATCATGTGGATAGTATACTGGTTTTCAAATGATATTAATTTTAAATAGAAAAATTTAAAAATAATGGTACTTATTTATATGAATTTTCCCTACCTATCTTAAAAAATTAATAAAACTACTTCACTTTTTTTTAAAAATAAAATATTTTTAAAATTCTTTTAAACTATAAAGTTTTAATAACTAAAAATATTAAACAAATAATCATTATATGAAAGGTAAATACTTTTAAAACAAAAATTAAACAAACTTCACCCGAATGTTTTTCCAAATGAAATCCGCCTCAATGTCTTCTCCGTAGTCTTAGCAAAAAAATTTGGATTTTAACCACAGTAAAAAATAATTGGATTTTAACCATTTCGGGACAGATCCCCTCTAATAGCACACGTTCTCAGTTTTAACACTACAAAAATCCTTTTTTATCATTTCTAAACTACTTGTATTGTGCGTTTGAAAATTTAGGTTTAACTGTAATCTGATTTTTATCATTTTAATCATATTTTGTTTAATATAAAAATACATAATAAAAAATATTTAATTTTTTAAAAGTAATATTTATACTTCTTAAAATGAAGAAATTTAATTAGTTTACAACTCCCCCAAAATATATCAAAATAAAAATGTCAGCACTAATTTTTCACTGTTCCATCTCTGAGCTTCCATTTGTTTGCTAAAATTCATTTTTGTTAACAAAGTTCTAAAACTTTTTCAATTGAGTCACTCAGTGGCCTAATGCACAAGTCTTTCAAAGTTCAGTGGGTGGATTGGAGTTATGGAGACAGTGACAGCACATATGTCACACGGTCGGTAACATTAACGTTATTGCTATTCCAGGATTATCCAAAAAATATAAAAAGGAATAGAAAAGGACCGGGTGATTATGATATTGATGAAAAGGGTAGTACGGGAATTTCTCTCCGAAGTAAGGGAGAATGTGAATGGAAAGGTTTGGTGGTATTTTCGCTACATTCACGGCTTTTATTGGAATTTTCTTATAGACGACAAGCTGAAAAAGAGGCAGGCCATCACATCGTCCCACTTTTGCCGAACGATTTCTTTCTTTTCAGACAGAAAAACAATTAATGATGATAGATTTGAAAACCCAGTTATCCTACAATGAAATACTATTTGTCTTTTAAGAGACTTGTACATTGACCAAATTTAATAAATGGTCTCTAATTTTTAGTTATTATTTTTTTTAATTTTTAATTTATTAAATATTTTATTTTTATTTTAAATTTATTAAAATATTTTATTTTAGTCTTAAATTTATTAAAAATGTTTTATTTTGGTGCCAATTTGATGAAAATTATTAACTCAAAGTATTTGTTTAATAATAATTTTTTAAATTATAATTTAAACTATCTTATAAATATTTTATAATAAATTTAATTTGTATAATAATTTTTTTATAGTTAGTGAAAAATTCAAACCACTTTTTTTTCTCTCTATTAATTGAACTTATTTCATTCAGAAAGAAAAAACTATTGATTTGAATTGTCTATTTATTGTAAAAAAATATTTAACTATTTAAATTTACTAACAGACAGTTACTAAATATTTAAATTAGAATTTAAAAAGTTTTTTTTAGACAATTATTCTAAGTTAATAAATTTCATCTGATAAGGGACCAAAATGAAACAATTTTAATAAGTTTAGGGCCAAAATAGAACATTCAATTAGTTAGCGCTAAAAGGAAACAATGAATAAAGCTTATGGACCATTTATGAAATTTACTCCTTGTACAAAAATGACACCAATCTTCATAAAATGATTAGCACCATTCGTCCCAAATCGTTTACTAATTGTTATTATAAATTGACTGTTAATACTTATAGAAACTTGATTTGTAAAAAGAAAAAATTGATTGCTAACACTAAATAAGATTGAGTTAATATGAAAACCTGATTTATAGAGAGAAAAACTTATCAACTATTAAACAATATTGAATTTATGGAAAGATGGTTACGAAAAAATTTAAAATGTTGATATCAGATAGTTATATGAGTTAATTAATTGAAGTTGTTTTATAACTGTCTTTCAATAAATTAATTCAAATGTGTCATAGTACTTTTACAATTAATGGACCATTTAAATTTTTTTTTCTTTTTATAAATCAAATTTCTGTGCCAACTCAGTTTTATTTAGGACTAGCTAAATTGTTATGTTATACCTTGTAAAGATGGAATTCAACATTATTGGAAGCTTTGTGGATTCCTATGTTAATGATAGGAAAGGGATGTACTTTGTGCATTTTGTATAGCATCCACTTGCAAGTAGGATCATGAAAATAATCTTCTTTTTTTTTTTAACCTAGAAGGTACTCAAACCAGTTTTAAATGATATTGTATGAAAAAGTAATGGTAGGGGGGCAAAAGTCAAATTCTTGACCTCCCATTTCCCTTAATGTCCCTTTATCACTTTGTTAAAGTAGCTAAGACATGAAAATAATCTTGATCATGGAGCATTATCTTTTACCAAGCCAGATAATAGACTTAACCCTATCAGTTAGGATTCACAGCAAAATTGGGTGATAATTAGTGATCCAAGTAGTTTAACTCGTGTTTTAAAAGGTTGTTAAATACTATGTCTAGTTTTTTTCAAAATGAATTCTTGGTCACATATGGCTATTGAACAAGGTTTATATGAGTATCTTCTCGGTAAAACCTGAAACTATGTAAATTAAGTAATGTAAGGATAGATGCAAGTTAATTGCAACAGGGTAAATGGATCCCACTAATTTTTTATTTTTTAGTAAACAATTAAGCAATTTCTTGAATGACTTTACAAATTATAATTTATCAAATAACCCCACTACTTAATAAAAGAAGTAAAATGAACATAAAAAGAAAAAAGAACAATTAAAAATATTATTTCCATAAGCACTTCAGTTCTTAATTATATTTTTTTAATTCACAATTTTCTTTTATAATTCTATTACATATAGTAGTAAATTATATAGGTACCCTAACGAAAAATTTCTAGATCCTTCTAAAGTACTATATAGGCTACTATTAGTTATAGTGCATGCGATTTGTTGCAGGACTATGTTACCAATATATATTTTCTTGTAACAGTAAACTTATTTTCTTACTTTAGGTTCAACAAAGCCTAGGCTAAATACTCACTTACTAGCACATTCCTAACCAGACAGGAAAGAAAAAAGAAGTCATCATTTCATAAATCAAAATGGTGACAGTTAACAAATGTTGGCAAAAAAAAGTAGGTACACAAACTAAATTGAAAAAGCATATACAAAAAACGTTTGAACTAAAAGAAAGTGTGAAATTTATGGGAGCCTGATCAATAACTAATTTCAAGGACTAAAAAGGCAGATACAAAAACTTCAGGGACTAAAAGAAAGCTTGAGGTTTTGTGGATTGAAATTGATATTTTATCATTTTCAACACCAATAGACCGGCTCCAGGGTAAAAAAAAAAGTTGTTTTTTAATTAATTAGGTCAGGCTGATTTTTTGGGCTAATTTCAACACAGTTCATTTTCATACAAGTAACATTTTCTGGCTAAAGCAACATCAGTATTTATACACAGCCAGTACTATATATCTGCAATAAAATGTCACTCTTCTTTAGCATACATGAGGTGATGTGTACCTATGCGTTACGATGGTTAATTTTCGTGATCATTACTACAAGTAATTGACAATGATACATAGTTCTATTATATAATAGATGTAATATGTTGTATAAGAAAATAGCAGTACCATATACTTTGGATGTCTGATACAAAGGATAGCAAAAGTTCAAAAGCAATGAGATTGGCAAAAGTCCAAAATCAATGAAATGCTTTAGATGTCTAATGCATAGTTGAGATGGACATTTAATACACATGATAGCAAAAGTCCAAAAGCAATTATACTTGGCATTTTGTAGCAGAGACCTTCATTACAGGGGAGATTTGCATTGTATGAGTGATTTTTGTTGTAGCTAATTGATATGCCCTTCAAAATTTTCAAAAGTGGGTTGCCTATGAAACAGGAAAAAGGTTATTTTGAAAATCTCTAGAATTTTAAAATGTAACATGGAATAAAAGATTATTGTTCGATATTACATCATCATAATCATGCGAAACTATTTTTTTTGGTTTCACCAGTTGTTCTTGGCTACTTTAATGGTGATTCATCGGGCATACTTTCATCTGTGGTGGAAAAAAAATGAAATGAAAAGTTAAAAGCTACAACTAAATCAATCTGATGAATCCATATAACTGAATATCATTCAATCCAATTAAACTTGTGTACATTACTACAGTAATTCAAAACAAATTAAATAAAGTTAACATAAAATTTCCTAATTTTCAAAATCAGGAAAAAATAAAGTATAAACATACAATGAGATTAACCAAATCTATCAACAACAATAACAATAACAAATGTCCAAATTCAAAATATATTTATTACGTTGTTGATGGAAAAGCCTTTTTTGTGTGGATGTGTATGATGATGGGGAAGATTAAATGACTGAAGGAGTGACTGCAACTAGTGTGGCTGGGGCATATTTTTCTAATGTTAACTAAGTTTACTGAAGGTTAAGGTCTAGGTCACTAGTGTTGTTCATCAAATTGCAAATGATGATATCTAGGTTTACCTGTTTGCTATTTTGACCAAAGTAGAGCTGGAAGATTTTCTCTTGTCCAATAAGTTATATGATTGGTAGTGGTATTATTTGGGATCAGTAAAGCCTTGGTCTTATATTATTTCCTCACAGCCCATTCTTAGGATGGTTTTGGCAGCTTTATTGTAAAAGGTGACCTCTGCTTCAGATGTATGATCAGCAATAATTACTCTAAAGCTATACCTATTTAAATTATTGATTAATAAATTTAATAAAAAAGATTCAAAGGTAGAGATAAAAAAAAAATAAAAAGATAAATGTAAAGATGGATGTATACAGGCATTTATGCATAGATGTGTAACTGGAGATAAAGTTATAAACATGGATATAGGCACTTGAGCATGAATTAGGATGTTGTTTTGATGATTGAGCATCAAGTAAGAATATATGTACAAAACTTACAAATTTATTGGTTTAGGTTCAGAAACTTCATGATTGGCATGTATAAGCTTGTCACCTTTAGGTTTAAGTTTTAGATGGCATTTTGTGCAACTTTATAGTACCAGTCTATCTATTCTTTTATCTTTGTTATTGTTGCTTTGCATGTAAATCGCACCAACTGCATGAGGAAACTAAACAGGTAAGTTTTAAGCATTAAATTGTATTTGGTTGCTAAATGCAGTATAAGAAAACATAAAGAACCTTATATATTTGTGGATTTTGTTTAATTAGATCAACTATAGTGATTCTATTCCTGTTTTTCTCTTTTTCTTCGCCCCGGAAAGGTTGGTTCTCTATGTTGAGTATTGGCATTTCATCATAAGCAGATCAAAACATGTAAATTTCATGGTTATTATATCTCCAAAAGATAGGAGTTTAATATAATGCATATATATGATAGAGTATGTAAAATTTAAGCTTTAGTGTCATTACTTAGGGAGATCTTCTTCTGTTTCTGGTATTTGTGGATTTGTATAGGGCATACAGGCATATTTGGCCCTTGGACTCGGTTGACCAAGTTAGACTGCTCCCTGAACATGAACTCAGCCCAACTTGCCCTCTGAACATGCAAAAATAGAACAGTTTACCCCTTTTGGGCTTCACGCGTCTCACATGAGTATCGTAAACCTGATGTCATCTCTTCTCCGTCAATGGTGCGTGGCTGTAGGTGCGAAATATCATAACAAAGGGCTCCAAATCAAGCCTCGTAGAGCACAAACCTCTTTTAACGTAAGTGAATTAGACCAGAATGAGTCTAAACAAAAAGGCACCACAAGGTCAGCAACATGAGTATGTGAAAGAGCAGAGATTCCTGAAGAAATCAGTTGCCATTTAAAAAAAAAAAAAACAAAAGGTTGGTCCACTTAATTGATTTGTTTTTTGGAATATTTTTTAGTACCTAGGTGTTTGTATCATTGGGTTTTCTTATGCGAGTAAAATCATTAACAAATGGGGTTGGAATTCTTTTGTCTAATGATGATGAGTGGGCTGTAGATTAGTGGGCAATTGTTTAATAATTGAGTTTTTGTATGTTGATGATGGTGGGACGTGTTATTCTTGTTTATGAGCTTTGCAATTTTTTTGCCTTACTTTACGAGTGCATTAATGAGTGATTATTGCTTGTTTGGGGTGCATATAAAGGAAATAAATATGTGAATTTATTATGATGGTAGATTTGTGAGACAAACAGTTATGAGGTATGTGGGCCATAAGGTGTATGAGAAAAAAATTGATAAAGACTTGGTCACATATTGGGTGTTTGAAGACATATTAAAGAAACCTGGCTACCAACCTAATGACATGAAAAAAATACACTATAGAGTCCTAGGAAAACATCTCGATGTAGGACTAAGTGAGCTATTTGATTATAAAAATGATATGGATCTAGTGGGTTATGCTCTATTGAATGGTGAAGTAGAGGTTTATATGGAGCATGTGACATGCATGGGCATTAATGTCATTTCAAATGAGTCTTACCCTAGGTTCATAAATGAGCCACTTGGTGAACGTATTAATGAGGTCAAGCCAAAAAACTGTGTATTGAAAAGGAAGCCAGGTTTAAGGTAGACTATGAGGAAGAAGTAGAAGAATTGCGATGTAGAGCTGGTGATAAGGGGAATGATGATGATGTTAAAAATTTAAGTGAAAAATGTAAGAAATAGCTTAATAATATTGAGAATACAATTTTTGTAGGTGAAGAAGAGGAACTTGATGACACTATACGTAGAGTGAGGGAATTCTGTGAATCTTTTTCATTCATAAGTAATGATGGTATCCCAAAAAATTAGACTGAATTTGGAAATGACATAAGAAAAAGACGACATCTTAAAAAAAAAAGTAGGGATGTTGATAATGGTGAAATTGCTAATGTGTTTCATTTGGACAGCTCAGATGTTGGAAGCTTTAGTTCTGGAAGTGACAATGATGGGAATAGAATTCTGTTGAAGAAGACAATTAAATTCCCTAGGTATGATAAGAATACAAAAAGGCTTAAATTTTTGTTGGTCTGAGTTTCACTAGAAATAAGCAGTGTAGAAAAACATTGAAAAAGTATAGTATAACTGAGAGATATGATTATAAGTACTTGAATAATGAAGGATGGAGAATTAGGGCAAAGTCTAAGGTGGAAAGTTGTCCATGGTTGTTTTTTACATCCATTGAGAAGTTTGAAAAAAAAGAGTATTTCGCGGTGAAAAAACATATTGATAGACATGATTATCAAAAGGTCTTTAAAGCATTAAGGGCAAATTGCCCATGGATTGCAAAAACATTTGAGTCATTAATTGCTGGCCACCCTAGAGTGAAGACTAGTTTTATTCAGGATACAGTTAGGGAGTAATTCCATCTTGATGTTACAAAAAATTAATGCAAGAAAGCAAAAAAGATGGTAAGGCACATGTTGAAAAGGGATGTAGGGCATGAGTACGTGAAATTGTATGATCATGCAAGGGCATTACAGGCTGTGAACCCAAGAAGCAATGTAGACATTAAGGTGGAACATAAAGCACTTAGTTGTCCTCCATTTTTCAAATGGACTTACGTTTGGTTTAGCATCATTGAGGAAAGGTTTTTTAGCCATATGTAGGAAATTCATAGGTTTGGATGGACGTTTCTTGAAAGGCATGGTGAAAGGCCAAATCTTGAAAGCTAAATCAAATGTTTCCCTTGACATAGGTTATTTTTTAAGTTGAGTGTAGTAGCTTTTGGGAATGGTTCTTAAATCATTTAAAGATGGACCTACAAATAATAAATGGCAAAGGATGGTGTTTTACGTCCGATCAACAAAAGGTATAATGTTATTTATTCTTCAATGAATGTAACTTGAGTAATTTTATTTTTATTTTTTTACTAACAAGACAGTGTTGAATTATAAGGCATTCTCAATGCCATTTCTGATATGTTTAGGCAAGTTGAGCACAAATTTTATGGAAGGCATATCTATAGCAGTTGGTATCATAAGTACAGAGGTAAAGTACTAAAACAAGGTTTTTATGTTGTAGCAAAGGTTTCGAATACATCTTCACTTAAAAAATGGCTCAATGAGTTGGAAAGATTAAAGCCTGGTGCTAAAGAAGCAATCATGCATGTAGACAAAAGAAAGTGGTGCAGGGCATACAATTCACCATCCATCAAGTATGATTTGGTGAACAATAATAGGTGTGAAACCTTCAACTTTGTATTAGTTGGCTCAAGAAGCAAGCCTATTATCACTATACTCAAAGAGATAAGAGAATTTGTGATGGAGCGGACAATATAAAAAAGTTTCGCTACAAAATGGAGAAAACATTATGGTTCCAAAATAATTGAAATTTTGCATGAAAATATTATCGAGAGCTACAAGTGGAAGATGAAATGGAATGGGGAAGATGGTTGTTAGGTGAGGTTTAGGAAGACTCAATATGTTGTTCATTTAGATGCAAAATTTTGCAACTGTAATAGTTGGGCATTATCGAGAATATCTTATCCATATACCGTAATGGATATCTTGCACAAAGGAAATGATTCTGAGAAATATGTTAACAATGTTTATAAGAAAGATATATTTTTCAAGGTATATGGATATGCAATAGGTCCCATGTCGGGTGAAGAATTTTGAAGAGATAGTGGCTTAGGTCCATTGTTAGCCCCTCTTGATAGGCAAGTACTAGGAAGACCACGAAAAAATAAAAGAAAAAAAATCAAGAAATGAGCCTATTAAGGGTACCTTCAAGCTTTCTAGGCATAGGGGCATAATGCAAAGATGCCACACATACCAGGAAATCATGCCCTATGAAGGTTTCATAATTTCTTTGTTTTGATTGTTTCGAACTACCTACAACAGTATGATCATTTTTGCCTTCTTAACTTATTGTGCCTTGTTAACTTATTATGTATATTCATCTTGTCAGGCACATTGGAGTCTAAACATTTCACATGGTGATTGTGTTTCACAAATGCCAAGTACTCAACAAAGTGTTACTACACATAATGGTGTTTTGAATGGAGCTCCAACAACATCACAAGACTTTGTGATTTTTTAGCAGTATGTTTCTGAAGCCACAAATATTTGCCAGGTTTTGATATACTAACAAAAGTGTAACAAGTTTTTGTGCTGTGTGGTTATGGGCATAGGTGTTTCAGTTAAGCATTGTAGAAGTGGTGAAGCTATTGTTTTGGGAAATGTGAATGTTTTGTATGCATCTAGGGCTATAAACTTGGTGGCTTCATTCAAGTGTTTTAGCTATTTCTATACTAGCTTCACTTTGGGAAAAACAGCATGATTGCGAAAGGTTGTATCATTTATCATTTTTTTCTATCATTTTAGCTTTCTTATTGTTTACCTTAGTGACTACAAAAGTATTGCTGTCATGCTATTGGTTTTCCAAGGATTTTTTGAATTAAGCATGGTTCAATACATAGCTTAGTAATTATAGTAAATTTAAAATGGTGAAGCCAACATTTCTTTAATTCGAACCAAGAATCCAATCCCAGGGGATCATACAACTTTAACGTGAACTTACAAGCCAAATCCCTGAACAAAGTAACTCCTACAACTTACACAAAAGGTGTCATTCATCCATGGTTGCCACCTAATCGGTCCTATACTATGTACTTAAACATCCAACACAACATAACTATAATAGAGACAACAACTACACACATACAAGATCCAAAACTAACACACATTTTAACTTCAAACACCTTTTGCCATATGATCTAATTGTTGTAAAACCAGCCCATATAACTTCTCACCAGCTTAGCCATTAGCATATAACAGTTGTGACACTTGAACCTTTAAAGCTTGGAGTTCATTTTTCAATTCTTTCTTCCTCTTCCAGAACTCAAAGATCACATTCTTTGTATACTTTGAGAATTCATCATCCATCCATGCAAAAAATCTACAGTCTTTGCAGTCTCCAAATAAAACATAAAAACCATGTCCTTAAGCCATGATATTCTCATTGCATATCAGACTCAAACTTTACTTTAGCCATCCAAGTATATCAAACACACAGTTCGAATATAGAGAATAAGGTTTAAGAAAACACACATTTTAAAGATTTCATATAGTTTAGTTATTGTCTAACTCAACTAACTGGCAAAAGTTTGTAACAAAACCATTTGCAAGTTTCACATACATGACCACATATTGAGTTTTTTTGCGTGTAAAATTACTGTCATTAAATGGGGCAGAGTGTATCTCTTTTATGAGTTGATTTGCCTCCATGTATTATTTACATTAACTTTATGGAAAAATAAGCAACAAAAAGTGTTCATAATAGAATCAAATTCAAAGAAAAATGAACTATGTCAGCCTAATTACATCATTAGAAAGCCAATCCTCAACTGAAAGGTTTAATGACTTGTCAACAAATATATGAACAAAGTGCTTTAATTTTTCCATAACCATGAGTCTTTTCTTTCAACTTTGGAAATTTTATATTGTAAACTGCATAACAAGACACAAAATTGACAAACCCATAAAATGACATACTGCAGTAGCATCAACCAAGACAAATTCTGTTAGGACCACCTTACTGAGCTTGGCTGAGGCCAAGAAAAATAAGAAACATACAATTAAAATACAAAAGGGACTCAGTTGAGCAAGGTAATAGTGATGAGAATGCAAAACTACAAAACTATGTGCCTTAAGTGCACTTAAATGGAAGACTATGTTGAGTTTGGCAGGAAACAAAGTTGAAAGGCTAAAGTGCACACTTGAATTAGTGGTGCTAATAAAACTACAAACTTTGAGTAGGCATTTGCGGCCATGCAAAACTATGTGATGATTAATGGCATACTAGGCCAAATTATGGTGGACATCAATGATAACTAGTCAAATCATGTCCCCCACTAAGGTATTAAGCATCATTACCTTAGTTTGCCTAACTAGTACTTGTACAAGTACTTGGCCAGTTACTACTTGGGTTTAATGGACTTATTGGACGCTTTGATTTGTGTGCTTGGCAATTTGAGCCATGAAGTAATGATTAAGGCTGAAAGTATTTATGTTTTAAGGACTAGAACAAGACCATGGAGTCTTGGAGGACTAGTTGGCGCCATGCAAAAAATGGTGAGGCTGAGAGCTAGCATTAGTGCCATTTTTATTACATGTGGCTTAAGGCTGGACATGCATGCTTCCATTAGTTCACTTTGCATTCATTTCGGGCTATCTCCCTTTGGCCGATAGCTTGGTTTGCTTGTTTGTTCTTGGCCGTGTTCTTGAGTTCCATCAAAGTTGGTCTCGAATTCAAGCATCAAAGGAGGCAGTTGAAGCTTGAGAGGAAGGAAATCAAGCTTGGGAACCTTGGTTTCGGCACTAGGCAACTCAATTCAAGCATTGTTTTCAAGAAACAAGCAAAGGCCGAGACGTTTCAAGCTTGGGATTAGGGTAATCCTTTGTGTTTTCGTTGAATACATGGCATAGCTTCCATGAACAAGGAGTATTAATGCCTAATTAGTGATGTGTTAGGCTAATTGAGGAAGAAACGTTTCGGTCTCAAGCTAAACCGAGGCTATTCAAGCTCAATTTGAGGTAGGGTTCACTAAACCATTTGATTGCTTGGTAGTATACAATGATTCAAGTGTTTAAGGTAGCTAAGTGATGGTTAAATTTGCTAAATGACCTTAGTTACTTGATGGGCTATTGAGATTGATTCGGTTATGGTTGTTAGCTAATTGACTATGGACATGTGCTAGAAATGCTAGTGAATGTGACCATTTTGCTAGGCATTTCGGAGCTCTAGTGGAAGTGAAGTTTATGGTGAAGTTTTGTGTGCAAAAATGCACAATGGCACATGTTATAGTACTTGGCCGAATGGTCATTATGGTGTGTGTGTGTGTGTGTTCATTGTGTGCTTGAATGATTCTTTGTGCTTGCTAACAATTTACTTGATTATTGTGCTTATTTGTCTCAGGTATGTTAGCATGTACATATATATGTTGTGTTTTTCTTGTCTTTGTGTTTTATTTTGCAGGGTATAGTGAGCTTGGGGAGGTTAAGCCTTAAGTTATACACTCAGCTTAACTAAATAAACTCTAAATGAGTTGGTATTGATAGTGAACTCTACTGAGTATTTATACTCATTGCCCATACATTTGTTTTTCAGGAAAGGACATTCGGCCTGAGTTGTAGTTGCTTGAGTTGTGCTAGTGTGTTTGTGTTAACTTGCTTGTGTATCAAGGTATGTGCCAATGTGTGCTTGGCTTGGTAAATTTGTACATTACAAGTCTTGTTTTTTAAGTTGGCCGAGACTTATGTATTAAGTTGTGCAGGCTTGTAGAGTGGGACTTGTCTAGGTGGGAAGCTATGGATATGTGGACACTTGCTCTGATCATAGTTTTCACTTTTATAACCATGAACATGGCCATAGGTTTGGTTCTGCAGTGTGTCTTGTTGTATGGCATACTTAAGGTTCTGTTTGAGCACTAGGTGCTTGGGGTTGTAACATAACTTGGTATTGAAGACTTTGGAACCATGGCATGTAGCCATGTATGTGTACTAGGTAGACTACTTTTGTTGTACATGTTTATGTAGTCTCGGTTGCCTAGTTATCTTGTGGTACATGTAGTACCTAGGTAGGCCAAGTTATGTTTGCACTTTTGGATTGGTTTTGGACTTGTATATGATGAATGCTTATGGGCTTATGTATGTTCTGGCATGAATGAGATGTATGTACTTCTTGTGAACCTTCTTTGTTCTTTTATAGCCGAGAGGTACATGTGCATTCAAACATGGGTTTTCAACTAAATGATACCTTGGGCTTTTTGGTTGCCATTCTAAAATAGCACACTTGATTGCACACAACTTAGGCACTTAAATTCCATTAAGTGTTTGCCTTGCTTGTCATGCAAGTAATCTATTAAAGCCTTGCTTGTTCTGCAAGTTAGTGGTATTGGGCCTTACTTCTGCTGCAAGTGACTATTTGGGTTTTATTCATAAGCCTCCTAGGCCACCTCCCAGGCTAACACCTTAGGAAAATAAGACTTAAGGTAAGAAACATTAGTTGGCCGAATTGAAAGGTTGGATACTAAACCTTAGTTGGGTGTTTATATTATAGAGTGTTGGGCCAAGGCCTGTGTGAGGTGTGACAAATTCAATGGCGAGATTCAAAATAAAAATATAGGGCACAATGAAAATGGCATAGAATTGAACCAAAATTGAGTACCATTATTTCACATCTATTTGCGGGAAGCATAACATAAGATCAAATCCTAGAAACAAATAAACGTAATTGCAAATACTTACTTTACTCACCCCATAATAATGACATCAATAGAATCTTCGAATGAAATTTTTCTCTTCATGTCGCACTGTCTCTCAGCATGCTTGGACACCATGCTTGCATTTTGGGACTTTTGATTCTACTATCCTTGCCTCTAATGATGATGACAAGTAATGAGACAACATCGAACAACAATTTTTGGCTAAAATCAATAGAACACAACTCCTGTCATTCGTAATTAACAGAGTACCAGTTGCAGCAGAACCCCTCGCATTTTTACCCCTAATTTCTAATTCATCCTATATACATTAGATATTTCCCCCAATTACTAAATCCTCCCACCTACCCCGCTTAATTTGGAGCCTTTTGGTCTGATATCTCGCACTTACAACCATGCACCATTAACAGAGAAAAGACGACATCAGGTTTATGATGCTCACGTGAGGTGCACGAAGCACAAAAGGGGTAAACTGCTTTACTTTTGTTTGTTCAGGGGGCGAGTTGGGTTGGGTCCGTGTTCGAAGGGCAGTCTGACTAGGTCAACCGAGTCCAAGGGCCAAATATGCCTTTATGCTTTTTTATATATATGAGTTGCAAGAGTTCTTGTCAACTGGATCTGACTTATAATAAAAAAACAAAAAATGCAAGTTTTCATGAAAATTTGAGAGTATTTGGATGTTTGTAAGAAAGTCAAATAGTATGAACCTCTCTATTTTGTGACTTTGACTGAAGTTACAGCTACTAAGATAACCTAAGGCAAGTTATCAAACATATTTCGTCTGTCAAATGATATAGCAATATGGTCTTAGATTATGCATTTGATGGTTTTGATACTATTTGAATTAAAAGGAGAATATTAAGATGAGTCATATAGAAGAGGGATAAAAGAAGTTAGAAGGTATGAACCTTAGATTTTCTATGTAAAGTTCTTTTTCATAGTGTTATTATCATTTCCATCTTTTGATTATATCAAGTTTGATACTAATGTCAGATTACCAAAGTAATATGCATGAAAAATGATTGTTTAGGACACTATATAGAAGATGCAAAGAATTCAATATTCAGCAAATGTGGTTGTTGAGACTTGAAAGGGGTTAATAGTATTGGACAAAGAAGAATTTATGAACCGAGAAGCCATCATTTGAAATCTGTTGAAATTTGGTCACTCATTCAAACTACAGTATGGTTTCATGTAGAATAATCTTGTAGTTTTTCTTTGATGGGGCACACATGCATTCAAAGATCTTGTAGCATGTGTTTAGCTTAATTTATGCATTGAAAGACTGTCGATTAGCATAATTCATTAGTGTGTATGACATTTGCATAAAATAACAGATAAAATGTCTTAGCTGTCATTTTTTGTGTTTTCGTTAATAACATTTAAGAAGCAGCTGAAGATAAATTTTTGTTATAAAGATGAATATTCACCTATTTGTCAAGCATAAGGCAACTGTAGTTGATTTTATTGGGGTCACCAGCATTATAATGCACATATTTTTTATTGATTTAAGGCTCTATTGCATCATTTTCATCTCTTGCCTTCAGATTAGCTAATTTTTTAAATTCTTTCCTAAAAATAATATAATGATGTCGAGGATAAGATAGAATTTAAAAGCACATATAAGCTAATGGTTTCAAATAATGGATGTAAGTAAAAGACCGAAAACAATCATATATGGTGAGTGTTCATATTATAGACCTGGGGTAACCCTATTTTTTTTTTCAAGAAAATCAATGTATAAAATGTTTTGTATGGTTTGATGGTTGCCCATCTCTCTGTTTAATAAGTACTTTTAAGCCATGTAATGATGTAGCTCTTGATAAATCCACATATAATTGTGTATGACCAAATGTGTGTTATGGCAAGTAAAATCTAATTTTATTTATAAATTTTCCTTGATCTTGTTAATTATCATTGCATAACAGAGCTTGATTGGAAATTGCCTCCTCTTGAAGATAAAAGGCAGTTTAGGATCCTTGTGTATAAGTGTTATACATGGAATGTACATTCTTTCGCCGATCCTTGTTCCTGTAATAAACTAGACTTTTATCACTTTGCTAGACATCTGTGTTATAATCATCCATGTCCATAACATAGATATACTCCCTTGTTAGTGTTTTTTAGTAACATAACAGGTGCTTTAACTTTAAGCTGAAGTTGGTGGTCAGGGAAATTAATGAAATTCAAATAGTTGAGATATTCTAAAGGATACAAAATCTCATCTTCTCAATGATCTCCATACAATGATGATGTAAAATTAGAGCTAAGATATATCTTTGAATGATCAAGCAATAAGGCTAAAACTTGATTGTTGAACGAATCAACTATATCATTTATAAAACAAACAATTGCCTTGTCACATAGTTGATAGGGACTTGAGTTATGAAGGGTGTGCTCATCATATATGAAATTTATTAAATTTGTATACCATGCTCATCATCTTGTATAATAAATTTGTCTAGAATTTGAATCCATTTGGAATATGAATATTCACCATTGATGGATTGACCAATTGTTCCATTTCCAATAGAAAGTAGCCATGCGAAAAATCAATAATTTGTCTTTTGTCACTTTTTTCAAGATTAGGCTGCAACAATCTCATGTTTTGTTTTAAATAGCATACTTTAAAGTGTCTTTATAAGTCTAAAAAGGCAATTAAAAAGGATATGACGTCACTTCATGTCCCTTTTCGCTTGACAATGAGAGTTTGGCGAAAGCCTCCTCCACACATGATTAATTTGCAGCCAAATACTTTGTTTGGCTCTTCAAGAATATCCCACAATAATCTGTCTAGTGTTTCAAAACATTGTCAATGATTTATCAATGATTCGTCTCAAACTATTAAGTTTGTTTTGAGTAATAACCTTGCTAGTTGTGGTTTTCTTCACATTACGTACTGATTCATTTGTAAGGTTTAACAACATTTTGAAATAAGAATAAGCCATTCATCTTGATGGGATGAGCAGTGATGCAATGTCGTATAATGCCACTATAAGGATAGTTTTAGATTTAGCTCTCAGCTCTATTGTTATTGTCTTCCATAAAAATATTTTGTTTGTTCCTCCATGACCATAGACAAAAATAAGTTATTGTGTACTGGAATCAAATATGTCCATCATTGCGTTATATATAGTTTGCTGTTCAGAATTCAGTTGAGAATCATGTGTCTCATACTCCAAGGGAAATACTTTTATATCATAGTTTTTTTTTTCATGAGAATTATTGCTATGTTCATATAATAAATGCTAAGGGGGCATGGGTAAACCAAGGCTTTCAAGTGAACTTGAGCATGAGTTTAGCAGTATTTCAACCTTGGATAAGAGCTAACTTTACAAATGCTAATTATTCATTTGTAGATTCTAAATTGAAATCTTAGACGCAACTTTCACAAGGAGATCATCAATCATTTCTTCCAATAAGCACTCCACAAAATCACAGCATTGAAGACGTTAAAATAACTCACTGCAACTATGATTGATATATATTAATCTGCCAATTGATCTTTTATTTTTTCATGTTCTGTGACTTCAAAATTTTCCATTTATGTGCTAGACATACTCATGTGGAAAATCCAAATATGTAAGATGATCGTTATTTATATCAAATGTGTTTGTTTCGAGCCACATTATTAATGTTGTTTTTCTGTTCAATGGATTATCAATAATTGATTGGAGTAGTTATTCTAAAATGTTACTTGGTGCATGGACTAAAGGTGTACTGCTAAGACCTAAACTATTGGTTTCCTTTTGTGTTATCAAACTTAAAGATTCTGCAACATGCTGTATGAGGACAAATATAACAACAATCCAAATAATTTTATATTTCATTTATCTCATTTTGCGAGCTAGTAGCGACATCGGTATGATTATTTTCTAGACGTGTGATTCGTCATCTAACACAACTAGCTCTTTTTTAAATATACTTAAATAAATATTTTATAAGCATGCTTGAACTGCAGAACTCTACATTGATACTCTATTATATGAGATAACCTATGAATTATCAAGTTAAACTCCATGCTTGATGACAAAAACAACAGTATTTCTTCTCTAGTTGTTAAATGGGAAAATCTCACATGGCCAAGAAAAGGGGTTAAGTCAATTCTTTATATAGTGATGAGGTCTCTCTATCTATTACCAATTGATTTTAGGTTGGATGCTTTAACATAGTATTAGAGCAGGTTTAAAATTGCCTCAACCATTGTCGAAAATAACCCATGTGATACAGCCGAAATGGCCTACACGTGGGGGGGCGTGTTAAGTGGGAAAATCTCACACATGACCAAGAAAATGGGTTAAGTCAATGTCTTATATAGTGATGAGGCATTTCCACCTATTGCCAATTGGTTTTCGGTTAGACGCTTTAACACTGGTATTGATATCAAAAGATGTAACAGACTAATACCTCTTAGGGAAAGATTTTTAGCATGGGTTCTCTAGCATACATGGTGCTATAAGCCTCGCCAAACCACACAGACCATGCATCAGGAATTCTATTATGACTACACAACCTTCTAGGTTTACCTTTTTATTTGGTACATTTATTGAAATGACTCAGTCTATTTCATCAAGTGTTTCTTTTTTACTTCAAGGAGTAAGCCAAGGAAGTGTATGATAGTGAGATAGACCTATCTTCTAGAATTCTATTGTGTAGAGCACTGTAAGAATAAATAATTTAAATTAATTATCAGAATATACTAAGAAAAAGGGATCCAGAATATGATTGATTGATAGAAACATGAGCATCACCTACTGCAATATCCCTAAATGGTTTTTTCTTTTTCAAATAAGTGACAAAATGTCACACTTTAAACTCAAAGATTCGGTCTATAATATCCTACCTATCTTTAGCTTTCATTACTGGAAATTTCTAAAGATGTCTTGTGATTTTTGGTCATTTAGAGTTGCATGTAAACATCAGAAAAAAATTGTGGGTTCCCATGCACTTTATAGATGGCCAATAGATCTTGACAATGTTTATACATATAGCGTGGACCTTTAGTGAATGATGATGACAATATATTTTTAATCCCAACATTTGATCAATTGTGGTCACCTATCATGAGAGCATTATGTATTCATTAAAAATATTCATTTCTTAAATATGCCTGTTTATATTTTATATAATCAAGCCTATGTTATTCTATGTACACACGTACACTAACCACATGCTGCTGAAATAATCTTCTAGAATGAATATGCAAAAAAAAAAAAAATATGAATTGAGCCTATGCTGTATCTGGAAGTAATAAAACACTCTCATACTAACTTACTTTATTTTCACAGTTGAATAAAGATTTACATTCTTCAGCCAAATATCAATCTGGAAGTCACCTTCACCAACTATGAATGTTAATGGAAATTGCATAAACATATATATGATGGATGAAGTTTCATTCTCTGCAAATGTCATTTCTATATTCAATCACAATATCATGATCATGATTATCTTTAAGGCCTAATTCAAAAACTATTGCTCCAATTGTGTTTACAACTGGTAATTCATACTGAGACTTACCTCTTTTATGATATAAACAAACCTTGAAGTTTGGAACATTTGCATCACAACACTTATTTCTGGCTATTCTGAAAAGTTTAACCAATGTATCATATTCATCAAGAATTTTAACTAGGCCTTCAACAATTTTAGGTCAAAGTGTTGTTGATTCTTCTCCTCTAAAATGTCACATTCTATTATAAATTTCATTGTTAGTGTCATATATATCAAGCTAAAAATATTTTAGCTCTTTACTAGGCAGTGGACATAGTAAACCCATCTTATGAAACATATGACCTTCTATCTTAAATACATATAATGCTAATCCATCATTAATGACTTCATCTATCTTTACTCCAAAGGAAATCATTGCAAACATTGAATTGTATGTTCTAATGTAGTCATTAAAGTGTTTCATGCGATATAACTCTTTAATGAACTCAAGAGGTTTCTAAAAAAGACCAACCTTTCTACCATTGCAACAACAGCTAAATGCAGATTGAACATGAAATGATGATTTTCTTGTACATTCTTCAAATGAAAACAATATTTGGCAGTGTTGTCATTTTCTATAGCAATCCCCTAAATTAATACATTAGGGAGAAATTGCAGTTAGCAAATTACACTTTCAAAAACTCTAGTCATTGTTAAACCTTGTGAAAAAAAGGGGATGAAATAAAATTCTGTATTTGATGGTGTTAACACCCAATTTTGTCCGGGCATTAACTTTTTGTTAAGTTTTAGATTAGGAAAATTAGTTTAGGAGGCATTTTCATTTTTAGGGATTATTTGGTCATTTGTTAGGAGTTTGGGTCATTTTTTTCATTTCAAGCTTTTGCATAATTATTGGGTCTAGTTACATTTAGGTTACATTATTATTTTGGTCTATAAATCTTTAGGAGTTTTAAGTGGTCATATAGGGTATAAATAGGAACTAATTTAGTGTAGGCACTAATTTGGAGTCTGAAAAGTTTTTTAGGGTCAATTTGTGCAAAAAGGAAAGTTTGGAAGGAAATTGGGGATTTTTAGAAAGTTTTTAGCAAAATTTGAAACCTTGGGGTTAATCTATCAAAATTGAAAAATTTGAGGTAAATCTGTCAAAAATTGAAAGTTTGGGAAAAATATGATGAAATATGAAATTCCAGGAAAATCTGGTAATTTTGGCAAAGATTTGGGCTTAATTGACATAATAAAGAAGTATCGAGTGAAATTGAAAATTTGAATAGAGTTTGGGGCAAAATAGAAACTTAAGAGTTTTTCTGGACTTGAATTAGTATTTTGACGAAAACTCTTTAAAATTGAATTTGGATCAGTTTTAAACTTGGAAACCTAGTTAATCTCGCTTAAGACTTCCTAGTATAAATATGGGTCACTATTGACATGAGAAGAGGAGAAAAAACGAAAACACTAAGGTGGCGTTTGGTTGTAGAAAACAGTTTTCATTTTCATTTTCTGTTTCTAGTTTTCATTTTCTATGTACAGTTTTCTAAAATGCTTTTCAGAAAACATGTTTGGTTGTTTATACAGGAAAACAGTTTTCTGAAAATGAAAAATTGAAAAATATGTTTAGTTAAGAAAATTTTCTTTACAACAAAATTCTATATTTTTACATTGTTAAAACATTCAAATGTAATACTCATATAAAAGAAAAAAAACATGTTCACATGATAAATAGAGTTTTCTTAGTCATAGTATTTTCCAACATATAATACAATTCCAAAGAGAGCATGTATCAAATATAATTAGATACAATAAAGTCAATGTCTATGTGAGCGAACTCTGCGCCGCTGGTAATCGTTCCACATACGCGTGGCTATCTTATCTCTCACTTTAGCCATTTGGGTTGTTTGAGACACATCAACCTCAATCATTTGTTGTTCAACTCCCAAACCTTCCTCACCTTCAACTATCATCCCTTCCTTTCCAAATTGAGTAAATATTTCATCTGCTTTATCTTGTTGTCGGATAAAATTGTGCAACACACAACAAGCAACAGGAATTAATCGTTGCGTGCGAAGTGGATAGTTGGGTATCTTCTTTAAAATTGGAAATCTAGCTTTCTATCCACCAAAAACCCTCTCCACCACATTACGCGAAGAAGAGTGTCGGTGATTGAACAACTCTTCTTTCCCTCTAAATCCAGTTCTCCCACGAAAATCTCTCAAGTGATATCTTTGGCCTATATAAGGAGGTAAAAATCCTGGAATATTTGGAAAACCAGAATCCACCAAATAAAAATGATTTGCATAAACCAACCTTCGCAATGGTCAAACAACCTATAACCCTCAATAGATAAAAACAAATTGTAACTGAAATAGCCCAAACTAGTCCAAAGTATTGCAATTGAACATCATTCCGTATACACAACAGAACATAGGTAAATTGTTTCGCCACAAGCACAATAAAACACAACAGAACATGTAATGCAAGTTAATAGCCCTAAATTTAAGCCAACAAAAACCCAACCCTCAAGTCAAAACACTATTGTGTCCCCTATGCATATAAATTAGTAGCATATATAACAGAAATCAACCATAATTAACATGTTTCTCATGCATATAGAAATCAGTAAACTTAAGTACGAGTGTCTCCTTTTAGAATAATAGAAGAAATGGGTTCAAAAAAACATGCCTTTCATGGGCAAAGGAAATTGATTTTCTTCTCTTGTAATTGCATCCATGAATATGCGCGAGTCATTTTCCGTGCCTTCCCATCCCGTATACACAAATGTGAACATCATGTCGTGCAAACAAGCTGCTAAGACATTCTGTGTAACAATAGAACTTTTTCTACCACGAAAATTGTTTTGCTTGGCAGCTGGAGCAGATGCAGCAACATGAGTACCATCAAGTGCACCAATGCAGTTCTGTAGAAAAAGAAAATTAGACTGTGATTAGAAGATTTAAAAATTACTGCTCATATGTACATAAACAAAAAAAGTATGTCATATATCTTGAAATAAGTATACCAATTGTGATTCTTTCGAATTTCTGGTTGCACTAAACCGCCTCTGTTTACAGGTTGAATTATATCCTTCCCCATAGTTGCCAAAGCCCTCAAAACCTTATTAAACCAATAACTTATAGTGGCTGTTGAATGTTGAAATCTCTCTGCCACATGCCTTTGGCTATTAATGTTACACAAAATAGATAAACAGATGGCAAGAGCTTCTTCCACAGATACATCCCTTTCATCCTTTAATAGATTCAACCTTTTCAGTCGATCACATAAATTCAGAAATACATCATGCGAAAGTTCTCAAAACATCTAGCCGGATGGCCTTGCAAGACTTCTATGACATAAGCTTTACCCGTTAACATTGATGTTCTACAAGGGATCCTTCTAAAAAGGGATCTTTCAAATTCCAACACATATGAAGCAAACATCATATCTCCCAAAGAGTCTATATCATCCCAAGAATCATTTGAGCTAGAGCTGTTGGAATCATAACAAACAACAGTAGAACTACTAGCACCCAAGCATGGCTCAATAGCTGCACAACCAATTAATACGAAACTAAATTAACATATAACATGAAACTCATAAAATCGAAGAAAAAAACCCATTAGCTTTGATTGATAAATAATTCATAAAGGTGTTTAATACAAAATACTCAAATATTCATAGTTCATCTAATAAAGCATTACAAGCCACTAAAGTACTTAAAACTAAATTCATGAGCTAATCCTCTAACTCATTATTCACTCTAAACTCTTCAACCATTCCTTTCGCCTTAAAGGTGACATTTTAACAAACATTCGTCTCCAAATAGGATCATGGAAGTGAATAAGCGCCTTGTTATAAGAGTTGGAAAAGACATCTTCTACACTTTCAAGAAGATCCATCACATTTTCGACAGAATATGGGTCAGATTCAGGACTAGTAACAGATTTATTTTTCGATTGAGTTTTAGCTTCAAGCAGTTTGGCTCTAGCACTCAAGCTTGATGACCACATATCTAAGCATGCCTCAAATTTCTCATATCTTGTTTCTTTTTTAGCATGTCGCTCACCCGAAGTATCACTGGCAGCACGCTTTTGGCCAACTTGCTCACTACTTTGAGCTCCTCCACTCAAAAACTCACTCTCAAGTTCACGCTCTTCCTCCTCTGTAGGTGGCACTTGAGTAGATGCATAATGAAGCTTTCTAGTAGCGGTGGTGGGGTTGAATATTTGGGAGAGCATGGTGTAATGCTTGCAGCCAGATTTGCAATATGTCTTAAAGTTCTTTTGATCTGCTGTAAATAGAGAAAAAAAGAACATTAAACAAAATAGTAAGGAGCATCAGAAAAAATAGTAAGTGCAATTTGATTTGAACAAGCAGTCATGTTTTGGAAGGGAAGCAAGCCAGTAATCAACTCCGACAACACTATTCCAAAACTATAGACATCGACCTTTTGTGTGTATGGCTGATGCTGGATTATTTCTCTGTGAAGAAGCAACAAAAACCACAGAAACACAAGCTAGAATTATTTACTATGAACACCAAAAACATTGTAAGAGACTTGTGCAGTTGTACATAGTTTTGATGGTTTGAATTGATTCATTTCAGTCCTATCAGCCATTACTTTAGGTAGTCCTTGGATTCCTAGCCCGTAATTTATATCTCCGCTTGTCATTTTCTAGTAAAACAATGGCTGGAGATGGCCCACACAGTCACTTCTACTGGAGATGGCTAGTGTTGATAGTAACAATGCTGAAGAAAGGTTGTACTTGGGAGGCAAGACGGGTTGTTTAAAATTGTCTTCTAAACTAAAAGCAGAGTTTTGCAGTAATGATCAGATGTTAGTTCCAGAAAAGCAGGAGATTAGAATCAGAATTTTGAAGCTCTTATCTATGTTAGAGGAGGTTAGTGAACCAACAGGAAATGTAGATTATTTCAATATCACCTTTTTCCAATTTCATTAGCTTGACACAGCATCTCGACCAGTCCATGCAGGCACCAAATAAACCAGAAAGCAAATTCTAATGGCAATGCACAATGATTGATTCTAAAGATTGAAAAGGAATAACAATAAACCCAGTGGAACAGAGTCAAACAACACTGAGGAGCGTGGTTGACAACTTGTTAGATTTCTGCTAGGATATCAGTGTACTTGGGATCTAAAATTAGAGTCAGCTGATATCCAGTGACAAACTTATCAGCAATCTAATATTCTTCTTACAACAGCCCATGGACATTAGAACATATACTAAGCTTGTTTTTGGTTAAAAATGAAGGCCCATTTAATAGTAGTAAATAGTAAAAATTCTTGTTGTTTAAGAATAATAAATGAAAGGAGATAAGTAGTAAATAGTAAATAGTTTGATTATTATTATTAGAGAACTGGCAGGCATATAAGTGAAAGCATTACTACCATATTGATCTTACACCTATGCCAACAAAACACTAGTACTCTGTTTCTCTTAGCCTTCTTTCTGCTCTTTGTTTTCCTTAGATAAACAAATGTATGGAAGTGAATGTTAGTTAAATGATCAGTATTTTCAAGAAAAATGAATTGCAAGTTTATACAGTTTCAAAAACCTATAATTTCTACAAACCTATAATTTTTACATTGATAAAGTTGGCTAGGAGATTAGTAAAAAGGGTACTAATCTAGGCAAATTTCCCCTAAGTATAGATAGAAATGTACACATTTTTCTAAAATCCTATCCAAGGCACCAGCCAAAATAAAGTTCAAATGGACAGAGGAGTGTGTAGAAGCAAATTAAAGAAATGTAAACAAATTGAAGAAATTTTTTTCTTTTCATATACAAAATTACTCTTCTACCACAGGAATAGCTCCAACACATCTTAAACATGTCTTAATCAAGTAAAAATATAATATAAATCTTAATCAAGCAGCAACTATAAATACCAATAACTCATATAAGATCAACAATACTAAACCAAAATACCTTGAAAAAATGTTGCCATGTTTCCTCCGAAGCATGCACAATGTTGGAATCAGCATCCTAAGTGACTCCGGTGTGTTCTAGTAGCTGTGTGAACTGATGAGTCTTAATCCGAAGTCAATGATATTTTGCTTTCAGCTTGTCACCGCCATAACTCACTCCAGTAGCTGCAAACATGTCCTTGTTCATGGCTTCCCAATCACTTGGCTTAAAAATATGAGCATTTTCTGGGTGATTGACAACTCTCTCATACAGAAGTTGAAGGAAGGAGAATTCATTTTTCTCAGGCCACTCTTTCTTATCATCTCCCTCCTTGATGTTCTAAGCCATCTATTACAGAAAAAAGAAAATAGAACAATATTAGAAGGCTGTTCACACAAAAACAAAGAAAAAATGCAACAAATACATAGAAAAGATATAACAATGTCGATCATGCTAATAAAACTGCTGCATTTACAAGGCTGTTCACAAAGAAACAGAGTAAAAAAGCAATCATTTATCAAAGATTTTCGATTTATGTGCTCCAATATTGTTACAAATTAAGGAAGTTATATGGAACAAAAAAAAACAAGGAAAGAAAATAATCCAATAATTAAATGTATCTTATTGTTTTACTTGTTCTTGATTCTTTCACTGTTTATACCAAATGATTCTTCATCTTTTCCCTAATTAATGTTAACCAATCCAAATATTATATAGTAGATGGAACTCTATAGATATAGGGTTGATCAAATATATTGCTTTTTGACATAAAACAAAGATGGAGGATTTACTATGATTGTAATGAGAAACAGAGTCATGGAGTTAAAAAGAGTGTCAGTCGTAAGAAATGCTTTAAGAGAAAACTAAAGTAGAAAGAAAAAAGAAAAAAGAAAAAAGAAAAAAGAAAAAGAAATAGACAAACATGGGTAATTTAGCAGAGATTTGAGTTGACACAAGGACTGATAAAAACCAATTTGGTCTTGAGTGAGGTCAAAGGAAAGTTCAGAGAAAATGAAAAGACCTCCATATAATTTTTGTTGCTGTCAGATAGGACTGAAATAGTTATCAAATCGACCTGCCATTAGCAATTAGGAAAATAAGTATTAACAAATACTAATACAGCAATTTCTTCCAGGGTTTATATTTCAATCAATTGCCAATAAAATGATCTGAACCCCAAAAAAAAATAGCAGATAATTTCGTTGCTGGGAAGACAATGGAAGGCAAACAGACAAGATTAGAAGGAAAAGTTATTAGATAAAAAATCAGTCTACAAGGTAACACCCACTCGAATCACTTATAGACTTGCGGCTAAACACTAAAGGGAGGAAAAGAAATACCATCTCATATCAGACTCCAAATTCTTATATGCGGAGCTTTTCCAGATAAACTCAAAGAGTCCACTGTGTCTCCTTCACAAATGACAGCATAAAACCACAATCCCTAATAACTTCACTAGCCATTCGACATTCAGACAACTATATTACACCTAAAGCCTTATCCAATGGCATTGATAATTAGCTTGAACCATTAGTTGAATCAATAAATAATAAATCCTGTCAACTATATTACACCTAAAGCCTTAATGAACTCTTGAATCAATAACCTCCAAACAAAAAGAAAAAATCAGATTAGATTCGTATTTTTCAACAACCAAAGAGAGAAATAAGAAAAGAAAAAGAAAGCAGGCGAGGCTAAAAAATGGAAACCAAAGGAATGAAGTAGGGAAGAAAACACCTACAAGGGAATTTCTCTTTGATCGAGCAAAATGGATACACAAAATTCAAGTGACAGATGAATGTTGGCTTAACTAATTGATGATTGATTCATGTTAGGGCATTTTTTATTTAACAAAAAGGAGCTATTGTCCCCTGAGTTGTTAAACTGAAAAGCTTAAAAAGAATCACGTACCTGGATAACAGTCTTCGACCCAATAAACGCCTCTATCTTCTTCCAATCACGATCAAACCTGAAGCAGGTTTCAAAAACACGAAATAATCAGCCACCTAGTAATTCTGAACGAAATATTGTGAATTAAAAATAGGGCATGCTTGGATTGACCAGACCATCCCATGAAAATCCAAAGAGAAATCAGTCCAGAAAACGAGATTGAGAAGAGGATGGGGGAGAGATAGATAGAGAGACACAAAGGGAAAGACAAAGAGATCGTATCGAAGGAGAAGTTCGAAGGCGCTGGGAGGGAGAAGTCCAAAGGAACCGGGAGGGAAAAGTCGAAGGCGCCGGGAGGGAGAAGGTCGAAGGCGTCGGGAGGGAGAAGGTCGAAGGTGTCGGGTGGGAGGGGGCCGATCGTGCGACGAGAGAAAACGAGCTCGATGGTTTTTGGAAAATAAAAAACAACTTAAACCAAGTTTTCTATTTCCTACTAACATAGAAAATTATTTTTCAGAAAAACTAAAAAAGAAAATTGTTCAACTAAACACATTTTCTTTTCATTTTCTAATTTTCAAAAATTTTTCTAAAAAAATTAGAAAATTCTCCATAACTAAACAGGGCCTAAGTTTCTAGTGAAAAAGGGTTAAACAGTAGTCTTAGCCCCAAGCCTCTCCTTCCTTCTTCCCAGAAAACCTAAACCTTTTCCCTCTGCCGCCGTCAACCTCCGGTCTCCTCTTTTCCCTTCCCCGTCCACCTTCCTGCCTCCAGCCTCCACTGCCGTTAGCGTCGCCCCCTTTCCGTCGCCACTAGCCACCGTCCGTCGCCGTCGCCGGCCCCAGGCTCGTCCTCCCTCGTCGCGGCGTTATCTCTCGCTCGACGCGTCGCGTCCGCCGTCGCCCACCGCTGCCAGCGTCGCCTGCCCAGCCGCTCCAGACGCCTTCGCCTCAGTACCGGTACTCCTCCCGCCGCCAGCTGCTCCTCGTCCGACCACCGAAGCGAAGGACGAGCTCGTCGCGACCCGGAGCTCCCGTCGCGACCCGTTTTCAAACCCAGAACCGACCCAACACCATTCACTTTTGGTAAAACCCCTCCTTAACCCTTCAGCTTTTTATTTCATTCATAAAAGTCACTAACGTTCTTCTATTTTGCAGATCAATCACTGACAGCAAGCTTTTATTTTAATTTTTTTTCTTTGTTTCTTTTTTTGTTTGTTTGTTTTGGGCACCCATTAAATTTAGTCATTAATTTCACCTAGTATGTTTTTTTGTTTATTCTATTTTCTTTTCTTAAATTACCTCAGTCATCTTTTATTTTTATTAACTAATTTTAGGATTATGCAATTTGGTTTTAGGATCTCGTAATATATCTTAGAATAAATAATAATTAGTTCTTTAATTGCTTAGATTTTATTTATTTTTCTCATTATATAGACATTAACAGGAAATCAAATGAAGGTAACTTTTTTTATATTTTTAGTACTTGACATTTATTTTTCAGGATGTCCGTTCTCGGTGGTTTGATAAAATCCCGAGACAGATTGTTTATTCCATATTCGGTTAGTTTGATAAGATCCCCGGTTTGGAATTAAAAAATTAAATAAAATTCATAAAAATCACTTTAAATCAAAGATTAGATCAAGAAATAAATGGTTAGGAAAAGATAAAACTAAACCTCATGGTATTAATTCCCGGGCGCTTTAATAAGGTTATTTTAGCGTAATCGATTCACGATCTTAGAATTTCTCGCAGACCATAATAGGTATCCAATCGACCTAGGTAAACTGATTGGTGGCGACTCATAAAAATCACGTTGCTACAGATGGTGATAGATTAACCTATTAGTATTAAAGCCATCTTTGCTAATTGAAACATTGGTTGACTATGTTGCTGAACAAAATGCATTTTGCACAGAAACGACTTTGGTCTGACACTAATCCTTAATATTAACATCACAAGAGGCATTTGACCGGAAATGAGTGAAGATGTTTGTATGTTTAAATATTTATAATTCATCAATAACTTTTTTTTATATTGTGAAATAGAAACAACAACATCATTTCATAAATAGTAGCCAATCACTGATGTTGTATATGGTTCATTGCTCTATTCATAAAGTTGAGTATTTTTAGGTTTATTTTTCATACTTGAAGTTATTCAATTAATATACAATCATAATAATGAACATTCAATCAATATCCAATAGCAAACAAACATTAATGGCCTTCGCACAAGAAATAGAAGAATTAATATGTCAATATGAAGTGTAAGAATCATATAACAAAAGAAAAGACCAAAGGAAAAAATATGTTCTTACTTATATACAAATAAAACTTAATGAAACAGACAACAGCAACTAAAATCACTTAATATAAAAAATAGTAAGATAATGAATAAAAATCAACACTTAACATCATTAATGGAATGATAAAAATACATTAATCTAAATACAACAACAAGAAAAAAAAGTATCTTTATCAAAACTGAGGTAGGAGAAAGTAAGAAAAATATAATCAAAGAAAACTTGAAAAGGCAAAATACAACAAGCACAATCCCTAGAGTACATGATATAATTAGTCTACATTGAAGACGTGTGATCCAAATGATGATGCTTTATGAATGTTGCAAACATATAAATAAAATAAAAAACAATAATCCAATAAAGATAAAACAACAAAAATATAATGAAGGAATTATAAAATGTAAAATATCAAGAGTAGAAAACAAAAAAAAATATCAGAAAAAGCCTTGTAATAGCCATAAGTTAACTAATTAGATAAAAACATTAAAATAACTATGTAGAGTTATTAAGGATAACCACAAAGGTGATACAAGACTCAATATCAATTGTAACAAAATAGATTTGAAAATGAATATGATCGTGGAAAGCATAAAAGGAAAGATAAAATCAAGGTGACTATGAAGAACAACAGAAAACCAGTGCAAGAAAAGAAGAAAATGCAAAAGAAAAAATTTAATGGTTTTTTCGTTTACTTTCTATGCTTAGAGCTATTTAAATAATGTAATCATAATAGTGAGCATTCAATCAATATTGAATAGCAAAAAAATATTAATACTCAGCACATAGAGATTAGAAGAATTAATGTACCAATAAAAAGTCTAAGAATTATACAACAGAAGAAAAAGACAAAAGGAAAAAAATATGTAGTTATTTATACACGGATAAAACTCAACAAAGCAAACAGCAATAACCAAAACCATCGAACATCTAAAACTTCAAGATAATGAATTAGATTAAGCATTCAGCATCATTAATGAAATAATAAAAATACAACAAGATAAATACACTAAGATGAAAAAAAAAAGTACATTGTTCACAACTAAAGTAAGAGAAAACAGACAAATGATAATCAAAGAAGACTTGAAGAGGCAGAATACAGCAAGCACAATCCCTGGAGTAAATATTAATAGATATAATCAATTTATAATTAAAGATTTGTAATTCAAACAATTAGGCTTCATGAATATTGGAAAAATATAAAGAAAATCAAGAGCACCAATTCAATTAAGATAAAACAACTAAAAGATAATAAAGAAATTGTAAAATGTAAAACATCAAAAATAAAAAAAAAATCAGAGAAAGCCCCAATAATAGCTATAAGTTAACTAAGTAGATAAAAACATAAAAATAAATATACTGAGTTCTTAAGGATACCAATAGAGGTGATGCAATGCTCAATATCAAAGATAAGAAAATAGCTTGAAAATGAATATGATCTTGGAAAGCGTAAAAGTATAGTTAAAATCAATGTGACTATAAAGAATAACATAAAACCAATAAAAGCATAAGCCGAAATGTAAAAGAAAAATTATTAACTATAAAACAGAACATGGAAGCAACATAAAGACTAACAAACCATATAAAAGGAGTTAATGCATGAAAGAGAAAAACCAAATAACAAAAAAATAGATCATGGTTAATAAATAAAACAACAAAAATCATTAAAGGTAACAGGACAGTCTATAGTAGGATAAGAATAAATTATGAATAAAGCATCTAAAGTAAATACATGCAATAAAGGAAAAGATACATCATAAGAATCACTCTAAATACACAACTAATAAACATCTTTTGTCTATCAAATAGAGAATCTCTAAAACAAAACTAAGAAGAGTTAGAAAAAAGAGAGAAGAAATACTAATGTATTAAAAAAAGAAGAAGAATATGGCAAAAAAACAACACAATAATAATCGCAAGCACATCATTTCAAAGAAAAATTACAAATCAAGAAGAAAAATAAAATCAACCTTCCAAATCCCCAATATGGAAAAAACTCAGAGTTTTGGTTGCATTTGGAGACGAATACAAAAAAAAATTTTCTTTTATGATTTATTATCCCAAGGGTAAACAAAGGTTTACTGAAAGATTTCACATAAAAAAAATATACATTTTCTTGGAAACATAATCACTTATCATAAAAACACACAAAATATTGTTAGGTAGTTTAATTATTTAACATATTCAGCGCTAGACTTAATGCATAATGTGACTAAAGAATAAATAAAGGTAAAAATATCACACAATAAAAGTTAATAAATTGAAATCAGGTATAAATCTGAACTTAATAATGCATAAATGAAGATATAAAATGATAAAATAATATAAATATGGTCTGTAAAAATAGGGGGGAAATCCAATATAAAATAGCAAATCCTTGCAAATACATATAAAACTGATAAGTATTTAAATAGCAAGAAATTTTTAACAATAGATCCAAAATGAAAAGTAGAACTTCTTCCAAACATAATCACCATAATGCAAAACGCAAAACAATGATCTAATCTAATTTCAATGCATATTACATCCTTTTAATCAATGTTTGATGTGATAAAACAACAAAAAACAGGGAAAAAGAACTTGAATAGTGAAACACCAATAAACTAAAATTAAAAGAAATTACAACATTAACACATATCAAGAAAACAAAAAACACAAAAAATAATTCCATAGAAATCAATAATTGCTAATTAAAATAGGAAAGAAAACCTTTAACAGTAAAAGACCCATAAACTGAAATCAAAAGTACTTTTTGTTCAATATCCATGTTTCTTATTTTCTCACAAATTATTTAGTGATTAATCTGGACAATGAATACTTTTAAATTAACATCGACTAATTTTTTAATGCGATATTAATACACGTCAAGAAAACAAAGAGCACAACAAATAAATCCATAGAAATCAAGAAATGCTAATTTCAACCTCCGGAGGAAAAAACCATAGTAGTAACAAACATTCTCTGATAATTCAAACAATAGAGGAAAAAATTTTATTGGTTGACAATAAGCAATTAAGGAAAACCTAGCTATAATTAGCATCTTGATTATCATAATTAACAATTATGGATCACGCATATATCCACCTCAAAAGAATTAAATGAAATAAACTATAAATTGACTTTAATAAAGTGCAAATGAAATCACAAATGATCAAATTGCATAATTGCTACAACAATCAACACCTAATGAAGAAGAAATGTGACAAATACAATAGAAGAAGCACCACTGACAGGAACGAAATAAAAAAATTGATGCTCCATCATCCCAAAGACGTGAAAGAAAAAGTTAAATATGACTCAAGCAATACAAATGAGATAGATCTAAAAGGAAACAGCAAAACCCAAAACCCATGAGCATCCAGGCCTGCAAATAGCCTACAAAACAAAGCACTGTTGATGAACAGTAAAAACTCTTCATCAGTTAAAGTATAGTTATAATATATATAATTAAAGACTAATATGCAACAAATTATAAAGTTACAACATTAATTTGGAATGAAATAGAGGTTAATAACTAATTTATAATGACAATTAAAAATTTGGAACTAATGGTGCACTTTACCCCCTACTTTTTAAACACAAAAACTCTCACCACCTTTTTATATTAGCCCTTTCCATGTCATCAATTATTTATTTGTTGTGAGGATAAAGTGAAAGAGAAACTTTATCTTCTATAAGAAATGATATTGTTGTCTTTTACTTACAATGGTTAAACAATATTGGATCCCTAATTTTGATTTGCTGAAACAAAAACATAAATCAAAGCTTTATCAAATGAGTAAATTAACAACACTGACGTTTTTTTCATCCAAACAAGAAATTAATGTAACATTCTCTAATGTCCATGTTCTACAAATGGCTGTTCATTTGAACTTCAATCATTTAAGCTACCAATTTTTGTTACAAGGAAAAACATTGAGAACAAATATATTTGTTCTACTGTATGCAATGAGAAAAAAGGAAAGAAAAACAAAAGAAAAAATCTTTACTCTTTGTGGAAATATAAAGTCCATAAGAATCATAAAATCTGAGAAGGTCTATAAAGCTCAATGAGGAAACAACTTGATCAATTGCCCATTAACTATGGACTTTGACTAAGAAGATTACATATCAACTAAAAAAAGTTAAATATTAATCACAATCCCATTATGCCTAGCAAACTATAGTTGAAGCTATAAAACACCATCTAGACGAACAAGTTGGTTGTTCATATTCATATTCATATTCAGAAAAATATAAAGTAGAGTGATAATAAATGAAATGAAACTTATTAAAGATCATCGTCATCATCATCATCATCATCTTCTTCTTTTTCTTCTTCTTCTTCCTTGTGTATTGTAATTCTTCATGTGCAGTTTTTTATTGAGTATGTCATTCATGTTAGAGAAGGTGATTAACAATAATTTTAGTTAAGAAAGGTAGACCATCTTACGAAGTTTAAACATAAGCTAGGGAAAAAATTAATTACTGTTATAGTTATTAATTAAAGGAAAATGCCATATATGTTATGGAATATGATAGGTGGATTGAAAATAGGCACTAGAGGGATCTTTTCTTTCATCAACAGATGATTTTTTGTGGGTTAAAAACAAGTCAACTCAACCTCCAGTCGAGTATTAAACTGACTTTTTTCAGATTCTATTGTCTGTTATTTCATGTTTCCTTTACCAAGACTGGTAGAAGGTAGTCGTCTAAGAACTACTACCTACTCAACCCCTCATTTTTTGGCTTGGGAGACAAGTGCAATCTTGTAGTTCAATAGATAAGGAATTTGACTCAACCACATAGGAGTGAATTTGATTTTGATCATTTGTTGACTTTTTTTATGTACTACATTTTATTGCGTATTCATGTTTGAGTTAGGGGAGATCTTTGATCCCTACATTTACTAGGGTGAAAGGCTTTTGATGACAAATAACTTAGAATAGGCCTACTAGCTGTAAAGTTGAAGGGCCCAAACACCAAACTTACGGTATGAGGCTCAGTAAAGCTAAGTAGGCTTGTGAACTGGAGCATAGGTTCATGAAGCCTAGTTATTCACTATAAATATACTACTTTTTTCCGTATCATGTAGTTACTACAACATTATTACTTGACTATCAGAAGGGCCTCCTCAAGGTCTTACTCCCGATGGTCTTTCTAACATCTTTCTCCTTGTTTTTGTATGTAAACAATTGGAGCTAACCTCAAGATCAAATGCCTTAATCGTTTGACTTGGAGCCTATGGGTGAGCATTCACTTGGTTCAATTTTAAATTGATCTTAATACAGTGATCTGATCAGTTTTCAATTTTAACAAAATATATCAAAACCATTTGAATTACATATAAGAAATGCAATCCAAACCATTTGAGTTACACTTTTTATGCACGCACCATATAGGAAACACGCCCCAAGATACTTCAAGCTCTACAAGGATCACCATTTGGATGTTTGAATAAAGAAGACAAACAAGGATTACATAGTTCCTTGAATGCCAAGCAAAGTTCACATAGAACTCAAGATAGATACTTTACTAGCAAAGAGTCAATAATAAACAGATTTTGAATGTTACAAGAGTTTAGATGGTCTTGAATAATGTTTGAAGGGTTGGAAGACTTATAAAAACCCTAAACCTTGTCAAAGTAGGCCTACTGGGTGCATAGAGTCATAGTAGGACTTGGCTAGGTGCCCAAAAAGGTCTTTCCTACACTCTTCCACACAAATGAAAGAACCCATATACCTTGAGGTACCTAATATCCATAATATACTTTAAAACAATGAAAAAAACTAGAATGGAGTGACTTAGAACTAAAACACATGTAGATGGCTCAAGAGGGTCTCTCTGGTGGACCCCAAGTGCATGTAGGGGCTCCTAGCTATGCCTAGTATTTCCTATCCATGTATGACTCTAGGTTTTTAGTATGTTAACTCACACTTCAAAAGGCTTTAAAAGTGGCTAGCCCTAGTGGCTGGTGTTACCTCATTTTCCAAGTGGCTTGAAGAGCCCTATAATGTGCATTTGGAGGGCTTCCTTGAGCTTTTGTGCACTCCTCCTAGTCACCATGGATGTTTTGGTTTATTTGATTTGGTTTATTCAATTCCTCTTTCTAAGACCTAAGCATACTATAAATGAAAAAATATGATAAATATTTAGAATTTTACATCTTATACCCAAAAGTAAAGAAGGAGTAACAATGTACAGTTCAAAAGTGAAGGAAAATAGCTTAATATTTGTATGGTTAATAAGGATAATAGTAAAATATTTATTACTATTTGGTTTATTCAGTTTATTTAGTTTCATGTATAAGAACCATTAATCAATCTGATAACTAAGCATGAAATTCAATTTTATTCTGAACAAACCAAATTCATAAAACAACATAACCATTTTATCCAACCATAATTGTTTTTTTTTATTTTTTTTTTGAAATAATGCTCACACCTAGTGGAGCTTCATTTTAGTTTTTGGTTGATTACAATTTGCCTCATGAGATTTAGGTGATATTACATTTGCTCCTTCTGTTTCAGAAATATATACTTTCCCCTGGCTTACACTTCATTTTTTGAAAAACTGTTTTGCATTTACAGTGAGAAAAAATGGATAATTTAAAATGTTTATTAACTATAGAAAATTAACATATAGACTAAATTACTGGAAGATGATTACCATATAATTTAAATTAATATTTTAGAAGTTACCATTGGACAATGTAAAAAGGAAGGAATAAAGTATATATATTTCTGAAATAGGAGAGGTAAAGTGTAAAATTATCTAAACCTCTAGGGACAAATTGTAATTAACCCTTTAGTTTTTGCTATCATGTAAAAATAATAATTGTTAATCACTTTTAATAAGTCTTCGTTGAATACTCCAGTATTTTATGGATTAATTGACCTTGTTCTTTAATTTAGGTTTTAGCCAAAACTGAATGAAAAAATTGAATTGTCTAGGTCATAAAAACAAATTGATTTGGTTTGAAACGAGTAGTAATCATCCATGTGCATATAAACTCAATGAGTTAATTTGAGTATGAGCTAAAACTCAAATAATCGGATTTCAGGTCACCTCAGACTCAAAATTGACTTGACCAATATTTCCTAAATAAATCATGACACAACCTAGCCTAAAACAGAAAATCCTACCAACTTGAGTAAACTTGCACCCAAAATAACCTAATCAAAACCCAAGATTATGATAAATAAGTCAATTTAACTTGAATATAAATAATCTGACTCAAACTTGACTTGACTACCACGATTACCATGCCTATTTGGTTTATGTGTCTAATTACAAAGCTTGAGATGCAAATTTGGCCGAAGTTTAAGTGTGAGAGGTTATGCATTTAAGTAAAAAAGGTTCAATGGCCGAATTTTGGTTAATAAAAGGGTAAACATTACTAAACGTCTTGAAAGTATTCCTTATGTTGCACTTTCATCCTCAAAGTATAAAAATGTTACACCATTTGTCCTCAAAGTTTGCAATTGTTGCACCATTCGTCTTTCCGTCAACTCTTCTATTAGACGGTATACCTTATGTTATATCATTCATCCTAAAAGTATGTCTTATGTTATACCATTCATCCTAGAAGTATACCTTATGTTGCACTTTCATCCTCAAAGTATAAAAATGTTACACCATTTGTCCTCAAAGTTTGCAATTGTTGCACTATTCGTCTTTCCGTCAACTCTTCTATTAGAGGGTATACCTATGTTACATCATTTATCCTAAAAGTATGTCTTATGTTATACCATTCATCCTAGAAGTATACCTTACGTTGCATCATTTGTCCCACTAGATTAAGGGTGAAAGGTTTTAACCCTAACCTAAAACCTGACCTTATTTTTCGAGTTAAGGTCGGGTCAGAGGAAGGAATAAGTGGCAATCGGGTTGACCTGAACCTGACCCGATTTCTTGAAGGGAAAACCGGGTTGGTTTGGGTTAAACCCGAAAAGACCTGATTCACTACTCCCTAACTATTTCCTAGCCTAAGCCCAAGCCTAACACCTACTTGACTATTTCTAACCTTAACCCTAGCACACCCCCATCCTCTTGGCCTTGTGCGTCTGCCTCCTCATCCTGCCTGTGTGTGTCTGCCGTCTACCGCCCTCCTTCCACGTCGTAGTCGCACCATATTCCTCGTTACGTCATCCTTTACTGTCCTCTTACTGCCCTTGCCCATCACGTCATTTTTACTTCTTTGCGTCGTCCTTCGCCTTTGTTTTCTCCTGGCCTCCTTTGTCTGTCGCATTGTCCTTCAACCTCTAGTTTGCCCATTCACCATCACACCGTCCTCCTATGTTGCTCACTGTTCCTTGCTCGTCGCCTGTCACCATCCTTTTTATCCGTCGACCTCCCTCGCTTGGTCACTGTATCTTATTTTCTCTCGATTTGATTAGCGATTTGTGGTTTCTTCTTTCTTAAATCTCAGTTTAATTCTTCTCCAATATGCTTGAAATTTGTGTTTTATTTCTTGGAAAAGAGGCACAATAGATTGGGCATAGAGGCCAAGTTGAAGCGGCATGCCAGACACAAATGTGTTGAACGAGTCAGAGGGAGGAGATGTCCAGATCGGGTCAAAACCGATCCAATTCGACCTTAATTTATTTTTTTCGGGTTAGGGTTTGTTCGGGTTTAGCTAATAAAAAAGGTTGAGTCAAGTTACATTTTTCGGATGGAGAAGTTACTTGAAAATTTCAGGTTTCGACCTAAACCTAACCTTAAACCCGAAAGTTATAGTCTTATTTTCCAATGATAAGAATTGACGGACAAAGGCAGATGCATGTATAAATTATGGGGGTCCATGGACCCCCATTTTTCCCATAAAAATGTTGATAAGAGGTATATAATTATGTGTTTGGACCACTTTAAATTTTTTAATAGGCTCCTTTAAATTTTTCAATGGACCCCCATAATTTTTATAATGTCTATTAAAACAAAATAATATGCCCCTCTTACCCTAAGAAATATAGAAAATGAGTCAATTTCTTCTTTCGATTGACAATTAGGATAATGAAAAAATTTTTATATTGGTCTTTTTTTGGCTTGGAACATTTTTTCACACTTTGTTTTCCTTGATTCAAAGGAAAAATTGTGAAATTAATTGGGTATAAGATATAGTTAATAAGCTAAGTAGAATATATACATACATATATACTAAAGGAGATTTTTATTTTTTCATTATATAAAACATGAATATTTTTCTCATCTTCTTCATAGTTTATATATTTTTTTAGTCATTTGACCAATGGCAGAAAAAAGATGTTAAATTAGAGAACATTTCAAATTTTCTTCTAATTTTTTCATCATTACATTATATTATAGTATATTTGAAAGTATAAGTTTTGTTATTTAATGTTACGGTTTAATAATTATATATGTATTCAGACCTCATTTTATAAAAGTCTTGGATCCACCATTGTTGACAGAAGGATGAAGGATACAACAATTAATAATGCAATGTTTTGTACTTTCAGGATGAATATGAAATACAGGACATACTTCCAGGACGTTCGGTGACGTTTACCCTTAATAAAAATTGTGCCATCTTCAGTTCTTGTCTTCGTGGACTGGATAAAGATCCAGGAGATGGAGATGGAGGAGGCAAGGCTAGAGAAGCGATCCAAAATGCGAACCAAGCAAATTACAGGATCCTTCTCCCGATCGAAATCCCCCTTCGTCCTTCTGTCTCTTGCCCTTCTTGCCGTTTCTCTTCCCTTCGTCCTCTTCGCTCTCTTTTCCTCTTCCTACACCTACCAGCCGACTGGAGTCCGACCGGAAAGTTCCTTCGTCGCTGCCCTCGAGCATTTCCTGAGCCACCACCGCTTGACGCGTTATTCCGATGAGGCTCCGTCTTCTGACCCGACGAGCCTCGATCTCCGCAAGTATGAGCTTGAGATGGAGCGGTTCCGCCGAGATCCGTTCTACCCGTTGAGCTTGCCGGTCAGGGTTTATGTGTACCAGATGCCGAACAAGTTCACCTACGATCTTCTTTGGCTCTTTCGCAATACTTACAAGGAGACCTCTAATCTCACCTCCAATGGCAGCCCCGTTCATCGATTGATCGAACAGGCGCGTCTCTCCCTGTTTGATATTCTTCTCCATTCTGTTTTTCCAACTGTTAATTGATTCCTTCTGAGTTCTGTCTTGCAGCATTCTGTTGATTTCTGGATTTGGGTGGATCTGATTGCTCCGGAATCTGAGAGGCTTTTGAAGAATGTTGTCAGAGTTAACCGTCAGGAAGAAGCGGACTTTTTTTACGTTCCCTTCTTCACGACTATCAGTTTTTTCTTGCTGGAGAAGCAGCAATGCAAGGCGCTTTATAGGGTGTGAGTGCACTTCATGTTCTTGTTTCATGCTTTACTTTTCATTTGGAACTTAACGTGACATGGCACCACATGTAGCTGCAGAAGTAGTTATAAATTTCTGCTAACTCAACCTTGCTAACTGCAGAAGTTGTAGTAATCTGAAAAAGGAAGAGTTTTTGAATCCCTGTAATTTTCTCCTACAATAGAAATCGCTTGACCCCTGGGAGAGCTCTACTATTGAGATCTTTGCGGACTAACCAAAAAATGGATAGAAGGATCAATGAAAAAGTAAGTCCGTGTGCTGTCTTTTGGAGAAGAATTCAGTGAAGCCCAAACTTTTGGTTTCAAAAGTTCAGGCAATGAACCAGTTAAACATGGTGCATTTTCTGTGGAAATTCCTTCATGAACAGTTCTGTTGGGCACAATAATGCCATTTTTCATTTACTTGCTCAATAATTCCATTTTTTATTTACTTTAAAAGTGGTGGTAACTAGCTCATTAGTTTGTAGGACTGGTTAACTGTATGGTGAAATGTACTTTTTACTGGTTAATCTTAGTAAAAATGACTGTGATTTAACTAATTTTACTGAGTATCCTCAGTCTGATTTCCGTCTTAACCTATCCTGCCAACATTTAATCTTTATCAGGAAAATAGCTATTCAGCCAACTACTTTTATGAAGCAAATAGAGGAGTGGCCGCACATTGAGAAACCAAATGATAAGAAAGTTAGACAATAAGAGCAGAGCTAAAAAGAGTAGAGTCTCTGCTAGAGAGGCACAAAATCAGTGTTAGGATCAAGCCTAGAATAATAAGGACAAAGAAGAAAGAGGCAGACGGGGAGATTTATGTTTGTTGAGAAGCATAACTTAGTCTACAACTCAAAATCTCATTCTAGATATATCGTTAACTTTTAATGCAGAAAGTTAGGAGAATACAATATTCTGAATGCCAATGGTTTCATATGCACCATTAATGCTGGCACTAAGCAGCTTAAAAGATGTACTACATGAGAGAAGTTTCATGTTTTGAATATGGCAAATTCATATTGTATATTTTTAAAATGTTAGGCAAAGAAAGAAACCACGAATCAAACACACTCCCAATAGAGTTGCTGATGAATGCCTATCCTTCTTTTCTGTTTCAAGTTGTTTAGATCAACTGCTACTTTAGAGTCCAGTAGAAGTTTCCAATAATTACTAATTCAGTTTCAGTTTTGGAGATGCACCATGGAAGGGTATTTTCATAATTTGAGTCTAACAATTGATTAGTAATAAAATAGGAATCTCTAAGGTAGTTTTCATTTGATCATCTGCCAAGATGTTGGCAAACAAAATTGGCGGCCGTCTTAAATCAAGTGGACAAGTGTCTTGACCATAGAAAATGATAACATTTTTTATGTATTTTAAGTCTAGAAATTTAGAGCATCTACTTTGTATGTTTAAAATTGGACTACAAAGAACTGAATGATATTTTGAGCTGTGAGTTGATGTGATGTAAGTTGTCTATGCAGGAGCAAGCCAACCAACCACCACTCTGGGTTTCTATCTTGAATATTCTTGTTGTTCTTTTATTACTGTTCTGTTGGGCTTGTATGAACATCACGAGGAAACCCCTGCTTTTAGAAGCCCCTGCTAAAATAGCTGAGAACCTTCTTTTCAGGCCAGCAGTCTTCTACTTCTAGTTGACTGCTCAACAGCGGGCTACCCTGTCAATGGAGCTCTTCCCCTTTGTCCTCCACCTTATTCTTTAGAATTCTGTAGGAGGGGCTGATAAGTTTGCCAAACCTGAACCTTCTCAATTATAAGTAAGAACATATGCAGGTAACATTTATAACCTGTCCTTCCTAACTGTAAGCTGTAGAAATCCCTATCTTTAGTTTAAGCTCCCAGTTAACTACAACTCTAGTAAAACAAATTGCTCGGAAACTGACCTGGTCAAAGCTATTGACAAAATTCCACAAAGGAACAGAGCAGCCCAGTGAATCAGTTAATTGATGAAATGACCTATGTGGAATCTAAATTAAGACAAGGCGGACGGAATCTTTGCACAAACTTGATTCCACCCTAAGCAAGCACATTTGCTTTATATTAGAATGGGAATTTGAATCAAAATATGAACAATCATAAGTAAGATAAGCCCAACTAATGAGTGGCAAGCTCGTAATTTCTTGCTGATCTTTAGGAGTATCCATACAAGCTGGAAATCATGTGAGACTTGGGAAGGTGAGCTGAAATTGAGATTGAAGCATGTAAGTTGGAGTCTACGTGCTGAATCAAGAAAAGTATTGGAACTAATAAAGAGAATGGCAGTAATACTGACCAAGTCCAACACCTTCCTCTCCTTCAGCACTTTCAAACTAAAAAGTCAAAGTTAACCAGGGCCAACTTATACAAGGAGATTCGAGCTTTAGTATGTCTATGATGTCATGCTGTAATTTTGGATAAGTTGTTCTTCAAGTGTGAGAAATAACTAGATTAACTTTTAGTGTGCATATACCCAATTCCTGTCCCTACCTTAGTTCAAAGTAAGGTAGACTTAATGCCTTGGTTTTGTATCATGTAAATGTGTGTACGCATTACTAATCCAGTTGATACATTTGAGTGATTTATCATGGAACCTTGTATTCACACTAGTGACTGGTCAATTTAAGGTGGTGGCTGATTAAAGTAGTCTTTGTCTATCATTAGGTGTGGCAAAATTTGACCCGACCCGAAGAGCTGACATGACCCACCCGAACCCAAGCCCGATCTGACATGATTTGACTAGGAAAGTCAATGACGCGAACTTGTACCCGACCTGACCCAGTGACTAAACCTGCAGCCCGATTTTAACTTAAATTAACATAAAATATATGGTCGACAAAGACTTTAGAAAAATTATGATTTAATATATGTGAATGGGTTTTTTTTATTTTATTGATCTGTTTTACATTGTAGAGCGAGCGAGTGAAAGTTATGGGAAATGATTAGTGAAACGATGATAGAGAGATAAGAATAATTAAGTTTTAGAAATTATAGTACTCCTTCCGTTCTATATTCTTTGAAATATTTGACTTTTTCGAATAGTTTGAATTGAATTTATTTGTATTACTCCCTCCGTTTCAAATTTTTTGCACCATTCTTATTTTAACAATTAATCTATAATTTTTTGTTTTCAACAATTTAATATATAAATAAAAAAAATTATACATGATTTTTAAATATATATTTTTTTAATTTTTTAATAAACAATAATATAAATAAATTCAAGTCAAACTAGTCAGAAAAGTTAAATAGAGCAAAGAAAATGGTATGGGGGGATTATTTGTTAGAAGAGGATTTAAAGAGTATATATTTAGAAACTATAGATCTTTATTTATTATTAATATAATCATTTTTTATTTATATACTAAAATGTTGAAAATAAAAAATCATAAATTAATTATTGAATGGTGAATGTTATAGAGAACTTGGCACAGAGGTAGTATTTTATTAAAGAAATTATATATTAATATATCCTCATAAATTTTATATTATTTTTTATATCTAGTTAAATTAAATTTTAATCAAAATTAAACAAAAAAAATTGAAGCAATTCAGTCATTTCAGCTTATGCATCAGTGAACCAAGTAAATCTGACAATCAAGTTGAATCTGGTCTAAAACCCGATAACCCAACCTGATTGGATCGGAACCCAAATAAACCCGAACTGACCCAACCCGAACCCAAAATCTATTCAACCCGAAATCAACCCGAACCCTAATAACTTGACCTGGACCCGAATGCATGCTGACCCGATTAAACATGAACCTGAATGACCTGACCCAAATTTGACCCAACCCACCTAATTGCCATCCCTATCTATCATGTTGCATCTAGAAAATTATGGAGAAGACTGGTTTTGTATTTAAGTGCCCTTATCTAAATCTTTTGGGCCCCACAGAGAAATTCTTCCTAGGGCCAATTGTAGAGGGATTCTCTTACCTGTGGTCAGGAATCTTATATTGCCTCTTACTTCAGTTTTCATTTTAGCTTACCTATGTTAGTAACTTAAAAGTGTTCACGATGTTATCTAAATGAAATCCTGAGTTAGAAATGATACTGTATTCTGGGAAAGGGAGTTGAAAAACTCAGTTGTTATCTTATAGGTTCCTCTTGTTGCAATTTTATCTTAATAATCTATTCCACCCACTCCCTTTTTCTGTTTCCTCTTGTCAATCTATCTGAATCCAGACATCAGTTGCTGTCCAAGTGCTATTTTATTCCCATCTAGTCTTCATTTTCTTGCTTTTCTTGCGCTCCTTTCTAACCCCCATTGCACATCTTTTTTGTGCCTTGCTTATTGCTTTATTCTTCTAATAAAAGTCATTTACTTAGTGGTGAATCCTAATGTAACAACCTCAATCTGATCTGACTTGTAATTATCTTAAGGCTAAAGTTTATGTTCAAACCTATTATTATTATTATTATTATTATGGTGGTGGTGGTGGTTGTGGTGATGATGATGGTCAGCATTATTATTACTTTTATTATGATAAGAAAAAAATAGATGTTCGTGTGGCATAGGTGATGCAGGGTCCCTTCTGTCATCTTCTCTATTGTTCTTGGGCAAGAGAATTGTGGGACACGGCTCTTTCATTTTATGGGTCATTTGTGGGTGGTTGCTGCAGGTATCAAAGATGAAATTTGGGATTCATCCCTTAACTGCATAAAAAATAAGAGGAGAGCTATTTCAATCGTTTGTTTCAGGTTTTTTTGGCTTCTCTGAGGGGAGTGTAGTTGTAGAGTTTTTTATGGCAAGTAGACATTATTGTCTATAGTGAAACTTAAGTGGTTAAATACTTTTAGTTTTTGTGTTTCTCAAGAAATAGTTTCAGATAGGGAGTTAGTTGAGGCTTTTGATCTTTTGTCCTGTAAATAATGGTTTAGGCACTTCCTTAATGCTGACTTTATTTTTAGTTTAAGCACTATGAATTAGTTTAATCATCAATTAACTTCAATGTTGAGTATATTTCCTCTGTACAAAATGATATGTTTTCTGTCTCAGAAAATGTCTCGGAGGACTTTTGGTGCTAGGATTTATTCTAGTTAATTTATCAGTGTTTTTTTTTTGTGTATTGACATTTTGCTGGTTGATGTTCATTTTCATCTCCTTTGCTTACAGGAAGCTCTGAAGTGGGTGACTGATCAGCCTGCTTGGCAACAATCTGAAGGAAGGGATCATATATTTCCTATCCACCATCCATGGTCTTTTAAATCTGTACGTAGATTTGTGAAACAAGCAATTTGGCTGTTACCTGATATGGATTCTACGGGAAACTGGTAACTATTTCAATTTTACAAATGAGACATGTTTATGTATTTGTTGGTTGTTTGTCTGTAGCTATTAATGAAAAGTTTCACCTTCTAGGTACAAGCCTGGACAAGTTTCACTTGAAAAGGACATCATTCTTCCATATGTTCCCAATGTTGAGTTGTGCGATGCGAAATGCTTGTCAGGGAATGAACCAAAGAGAAAAATATTGCTCTTCTTTCGTGGACGGCTTAATAGAAATGCTGTAAGAATTTTTTCTCTAGTTATTTCCTTTTCATATTCAGCAGTTAAAGTTTGGCAGGAAAATCCTCAAAGAATGGTAGAAGTTTAATCCCAAAAGCCATGACTAGTATTTTAGTTTGGTTTATGCTTAGCTGTTGGTCTTTTCCTTTTAGGGAGGAAAGATACGAGCTAAACTTGTAGCAGAACTCTCAGGTGCTCAAGATGTGGTCATAGAGGAGGGGACAGCTGGGCAAGGAGGGAAAGAAGCTGCACAGAATGGCATGCGCAGGTATTACAAGCTGCTTCTGCTCCATATCTTCCTTTTCTGAGCTGTTTCATGGTTGAGGATTTTCCTATGTTATTAGGTCTATTTTCTGCCTAAGCCCAGCTGGTGACACCCCTTCTTCTGCTAGACTCTTTGATGCTATTGTGAGTGGGTGTATCCCTGTCATTGTGAGTGATGAGTTGGAGCTTCCTTTTGAAGGAATACTTGACTATAAGAAGGTAAGTTGGTTTTCTTTTCCCTATTTGTTTTTGTTGCTGTTGTCATTGCCTTTTTTTTTTGGTTTTTGTTTTTTTGTTTTCTATAAAAACAGGAAGGTTTCTTGTCTTTCTCAGAGCTAGAAACTTTATCATTCATCTGATGCCTGCATTGGCGCTTTAAGCATTTCTGTTTAAATGTGGAAATAAATTGCAAAATGGCCATTTTACTGAAACAAATGACAACGAGAGGCACAAGTTTTGCCTCTGTGAATGGTCCTAAGGTGCAATACACAAAGGAAAAGTTCATGCGAGACTGAAGCAATGGATGAAATTTTTGTAGGTGAAAGTAAAGCTAGCATACTATGTCGCATGCCCCCACAAAGGCACTATAACCTGCACTGGACAATTGACAAGGTTGTTGGTGCCCATGGCCCAAGCTGATTGTCACACCAACCTGTTGCTTGTGACTTAAGCCTACAATCCAGCATATGCATGATTTCATAGTTGGGCCATTTTCTGTCTGGATTCTTTTCAGAGTGGAGTCATGCAGAGTAAAAGCCTTATGTGCCAAATGAATTTAGAAATTAGTCTTTTGAAGAAGGTTTGGACAGGTAATAGTCTAGTAGAGCCAGATGCAAATCCTGAGGTCTTTAATTGATTTGAAATCCATATTTTGCAAAAGGTAGGGGTTCTTGTCACACTCTCAAAGGGACTTTTGAAAGAATGTAAAAGATAAGATTCTTATGCTAACTACTTAGCAGTTCTGTACCTTGATTCATTTAAAGGATTAACCCAGAAAATAGGCACCGAAAGGAATCAGTTGTGCACTGTAATTCCATCACATAAAGTTTAATCCCAAAACATGGAGAAAACAGTTTGACAATCACATGGATTACAGTTAGTGAAATAGTGCCCAATAACAACAGAAACTACAGCAGTTCCTATAGCACAGCGAAAGTCTACTGGTATCATCAAATGGCCTTACAAGTTCAGAGCCAAAAACAGTTTGACAATCACATGGATTACGGTTAGTGAAATAGTGCCCAATAACAACAGAAACTGCAGCAGTTCCTATAGTGCAACAAAAGTCTACTGGTATCATCAAATGGCCTTACGAGTTCAGAGCCAAAGTAATAGCAGAGATATCCTCAATTGTCCACCACTGTTCCAATGCAAACACAGGCAATCAGCTGAGGAAAGCTGGATCCAATGACAGGCTTTCTATCCAAAATATTCATTATAGATCAAGTCAATTAGTTCATAGCATTTAAATCACATGTTTCTCGAGGACTTCTAATAACCAAATAATGTACCTGGAACTACTGGTCTAACACATGAAGACTTCTGAACCCTGTCTTGAGTCTTGATCTCTTTGTAGTCTAGAAAAGAGGTAAAACTAATGAGATAAAAAAGTCAATTTCTGTATGAACAAGCCATAAAGCAATCATAAACATACAGCCAGATGCTCTTGCATTCAGCACACACTAGGATGTGGCAGACTCAGAAGTGCATATTGAATAACTCATTGTTTAGAACCATAGATCCATTGTACAGGGTTTCTTGTGCAGCAATGAGCCTACACAACCCTCTAACAGTGCTAGCATTTATCAGTAACAGGGATTCAGTCCAGTACAGAATCAGATAAATCAGTATGGGACAAGCAGAAAGGGTGTCTCTGAGTCGTAGTACCCATAAGTTTTGGTGAGACAGTAACAAGAATGGATTGCCAGCTTTATCTCCTAGCTTATCTAGATTTCACTAGTCTTTGCAAGTCAATCCTCATTGAAGGCTTCATTTTTTATGCCTGTGAACAGATTTGAGCAGGACTCAAAACTACAGCCTGGAATAAGGTTTTCCTGCAATTAGAGCAGAACCAGCACCATTGTTGTTTGTGGTTCCACGATGCCTGTCATTGAATTCGGGTCTACTTTAGCTGTTGCAACCCCAAATTTGGTCAATGAATTTGTTTCAATTCTTCTAACCAGGAGAAAAAGCAACCCATTTTGTTGGAAAAGTAGCTGAGAATTTTGGCATTGTGGTCAATTTCAATGGGCTCTATTATGGTGACATCTTGTAGTTTTTTATTTTGTTTTTTTCATATGGAAACCCGATTGTTTTAAACTCTGAAGGTCCATAATTCCTCAAATCCTTTTACTGGTAACTTTCTTTGGAAAGTGTTTTAATTTTATGACCATGTTGAGGAAATTGTTTTGATTGATGGGTCCTGAGTATTTTTTTTATTCATCATGCAAGTCATTTGTCTTAATCTCTAGCTACATGTTACTTGTATGGTAAAGCTATCTATGCTGAATGTTGGTTAGACATTATGATCAAAGGCTTGTGAAACAATTCGTCCATTTAAGCATTTAATTAGAGAGAAAAGTTCAAAATCTGGAGGATGAGATTTGTGATGATAAAGTACTCTTTGTTGAGTTGTTCAATCGAAGGAATAAGTCTGTTGGAGTTAACCATGGTGCCTCTCTTAGATCAGCGTAGTTAGGAATTTGTTGTGGATGAGTTTTGGGAGTACTTGTAGCAAAGCTGTCATTAGAATAACCATTCGTCTACAACCTTTGTGAGGCTTCCAACTGACAAATGTAAATAATTAAAATAGGGTATGATCTGTAAGGAAAGAAAAAAAAAATCTGTGTATGAAAAACGCAGAATTTCTTGTAAATGTGATTTTTACTTGCTAAGTTTTAAAAACATTCTTATTGTTCTACTATATATTTAGTCTATTAGTATTTAATCTGGTGATAACAACTTCTTATATAAACTAAAATTTCACTAGCATGAGTTGTTCCAATTGGAAAGGGGGTTCAAGCCTTGTGGGTTGTGAATGGAAAAGTGCTCTATGGGGAGAGGTCCTTGCTTCTAGCGCTTGACTGTATCTTGAGGGATTAGTCTCCGTTGCCCGTGGCGGGGGATACTACAGGAAACCAGGAAAAAAAAAATCTGAGTTTTCAATTAAGAACATTTTCATTAATGTGGTTTAGGAAAAATATCTGGTAAATGTCAAATATGAACTTTTATGTTTATCAGTTGGACACTTAATGAAGGTCTTTAAACAGAATGACTATTTTGCAACTGATGGTTACCTTTAAGTATGGATCTGCTATCTTCTTCAATTCTGGGGTAGTTTGCAGTTTGGCGTATGGTTCATGGACAAATTTTGCAGTTTAGGCTTATTTTACCTTATTAGTTGTCCTAGGGTTTGGTTTAGTTATTCCTATACAAGGGCTCTCTATGTTATACTCCCTCCGTCTCATTTAGTTGAAACGTTTCTCTAGGCACGGACATTAAGGTGTATTTAATTTGTATTATTTTTTCCAATTTTACCCATGAAACTAAAATTAATTTTTTTTGGATTTTGTGTAGTGAGAGTTTAAATAATGATTAAAAAAGAAAAGATTTATTTTTCAGGTTTTGTGTAGAGAGAGATTGAGTGAAGATTAAAAAAAGATTCATTATTGGGTTTTGTGTAGTGAGAGTTTAAATGAGGGTAAGAGAGTAAATTGATTGTTTAAAATTTTCTAAAAGAGGAAACGTTTCAACTTTTTTGGGACATTTCAAAAAGGAATACGTTTCAACTAAAATAAGATGGAGGGAGTATTATTATTTGGCTTTTGGTGAAATTGAGTTGATTGTACTCTGCCCCCCTGGCTTCTCTTTTTTTTCTGTTTTGTTTCCTTCTTGTCCTACATCACTCTGAGGCATAGCTGTACTGTAGGTGTTCACTGGTTACATGTGCACGTTTTGTTTATTTAAATGGACTAACGAATGGTATGGTATATTATTGTCATGCAGTTTGTAGTTTCTATATGACATGATTATGCTTTCTTGCTTCGCAGATAGCTTTATTTGTTTCTTCCAGTGATGCTATGCAACCAGGTTGGCTTTTAACATTTTTAAAAGGTGTTCGCACTGATCAAATCAGAGAACTGAGAATGAACCTTGCACAGGTTTGTATTGCAAATACAGATGTGCTTCTATGAACTAAAAAACCTGTAATTTGGATTGAAGGATATATTCTGCGAAGCCTTCCTCAAGTTTTTTTCCCCTCTATAATAATACTAATGATAATGAGAGCAGCAGCAGCAAAACTGAAATGGAGTCTAGAAAATGTTTCGCTTGTTTTCTTCAGTTGTTTTCTGAATAGTAGCTTCTGGTGTCAAGCATTTTTTCTTCCTTTTTCTTTCTGAAACTGTCTGCAGTAAACAGAACGCTATTACTACTGAGAGCAGTGCAACTTTTGGACTTTTAACCAGCATGTATCAGCCAGCAATATTGTAACTTGCTCTCCGTTTTATGGGCTTGATCTTTAGTCCTCGCATATTTCAATTTTGATTTCATATCAACTTGTCAATTTCATATTTTGTATGTATCTGCAAGATTGTGTTATTTGAAATAATTTGATGTAATTTGGTTTTAATTCATTCCAGTACTCAAGGCATTTTGTATACTCCACTCCTGCTCAGCCACTAGGTCCTGAAGATTTGTTTTGGAGAATGGTTTGTCATCTTTCCTTCACTCAGCCGTCTTCTTTTTGCTCTTTTTTATATATTCAAATATGCATTGAAGATAGAAGCTTCTACTACTCCATCTGTCCCTTAATATGTCACTTTTGTCTTTTTATAAAAATTATAGATGTTCTGGCGACTAACATATTAAGTATTTTTTCCAATGTTATCATTTACTACATAGCATAATTACAACAAGCATTCATGGGCATTACATAAAGGGAAAGGTAATCTTGGAAGATGTATAAATATGAAAATATGACACATGTTTGTGACAAAAAATTAGACAAGTGACAAAATAGTATGGGATGGAGAGACTGTTACTTTGTAAATTGCTATAAGTATTCAGTTGTGACCTTCAGGGCTTGGTTTTTGTTTGGGAAATGTTCTTTTTTCACTTTTTCCTTTTACTCTTGGTTCTTGATTTAGGTTTACATAGTTGTTTACTTAGGCAGGACACAGAGTACGGAATTTGTAAGTACAGATGTACTGCTTACTCTAATGCATGGTATGGAGACAAACTGATATGGACTTGGTTGTTAAGTATGATTGTTAATCTGGCTCAAATAAGAGTATCTGCTTATTTTACATACTTTAATCTGTTTTCAAAATAATCATAGATAAGCTTATTACTGTTCCCTTCCCTAAAAGAAAAATAGACTTTTCTCATCTCCACAAAATCTATGGAAATGTGGCGTTGTTTTTAATTTTGCTTTTCCTTACTCTCATTCCATGTGCATGTAGGCTAAGTGATTGGTATCATGGTAGTTTACATATCTAGTATGGCTAAACTTTGAAAACCATATGAAAAATTTAGAGTCATTCATTTTGAGACAGAAAATTTTTTGGAAAGTGTTATGATTTCAAATAGTTTTGGCATTTACTGGTGGACTACTATCCTCTAAGAATTGTATGTTGTATTCTTGTGAAGTATATTCAGTTTGACCTTTTTGCCCCTCAGATGCCAAATAACTCCTGAACTATCAAAATTGCTTCCAACTAGCTCCTGGACAACCACCCACGATGGTGGTCATTGTTGCAGAGGGTGGGGCCCATTGTTTCATAATGTAGTTATTACTCTATAATTGAATTGTCCCCCAAAGTTACAAAAGGCTGGTCGATTGAATTCATCCAGGTAAAGTTACTGAACACAAATTTGGGGCAAGTATGATTAGGCTATGGTTGAAAGGTGGTGCTGTTTGTGGCCATCCAGGAGCTAGCTGGGCATAATTCTGACAGCTTAAGGACCGTTTCTGATTTTAGTTCCGGGTCCAAAAGGTCATATTTGTGATGGTTCAGGGGCCAATTGGGGACTGAAGCCTTGCAGAAACAACGGTGGCTAAGACCATGTTGTAGATTATTTTATTGCAAAGCAGTAGAGTAATATTTAATCTATTGAGGTTGCATCATGTGAAAATTTATGATATTTTATAAGTAAAAAAATTGTCCATATTATGAGATCAGTAAGGCAATCATGAAGACAGAAAACACCGATTAGTTGAAACTTGGTCAAAGATCAGGTACAGCTAAACTAACTTGAATTCCAAAGTTCAGAGAAAACACCGATTAGTTGAAACTTTGTCAAAGATCAAGTACAGCTAAACTAACTTGAATGCCAAAGTTAAAAAAACTCAATCCATGTCAGTCATTTGGTTGTTGGATCATGTCAATATTTTCTGTTCAGGGTAGAGTGACATTCAGGAAGACAGAGTCTAGGAATGGTGTCAGCAAGGTGCATTTTAGTATTGCTTGTAATTAAGTTATTAATGATTGATGTAATTGACTCTTGGTTTTGGATTAAGACTCAATTAATTGATTGATAAATAATTAATTTATGATTGATCCAAGAATTGTTTGGTCACCAACTTGCCCCCCGTTTTTTGTTTTCCCTGGTTGCGGTAAGTTTGTGATGAACCCCTACTTGGTTTGGTTGTTGCCTGCTCAACAGTTGATGTTTGTTTTGTTCAGAATGAAGTAATCAAATTGAACAATCGGCTTAAAGTTGATAAAACACAAACACAAATAATTAGCTTATGTTAGTGGAGATCTTGAACCAGAATATAACTGATGATAGTATCAAAATCATGTTTCTGTGTAAGCACCTTGATGCTTGTATTTGGAGCAGCCAGTCACTAGTGATGTTCATGTACTAAAGCTGTTCATATTCAATGGTTGATGTGCTGGAGATTTACTTAGCAACATACTTTCCATTTGCGCATAGGTTGCTGGTAAGCTGGTGAACATCAAGCTTCACACATGGAGGTCACAACGTGTAGTGAAGGAATCTCGAAGTGTATGCAGTTGTGACTGTAGGCATCCAAATATCACAACACTTAGCACGTTGCCCTGACTGATTTTTCTTTGCTGTGATCATCGTTTGAGGTAACACTCAGAGCTTCTACAACTCTTGCATTTCGAATTGGTGTACTTTCATTGTCTATGTTGTGATTCTCCTTAAAAAGATATATATTTTGCTCTGTCCCTTTTGCTTCGTGGTTTGTGAAGGTTCATCTGCCGGTGGCTGGCAAAGAAAATTTGCTGTTGGTCTTGTTCAGAAGATCGTTAATTCCATTTGAAAAACAGGCATGGTACTTGTTGAAATCTTGATCGGAGGACAAGAATTTGATGACTTATTTGGGGAAGCTGTCATGAGTGGCTTCTGCAGTCTTCACGGCTGAAAAATATTTCCTGGAGACGGGGATGTAAAAGAACCTATCGTACGTATAAAGAAATCTACTTTATACAGTCCCAGTACATGTAAAAGAACATATTATTGTGCCACTGGCTGAGCCCAGCTGGTTGCGGAGGTTGAGAGTTTGACCCTTGCCTCTCTAATTTCCACTTAAATGCCAAATATTCTGGTTTTCTGGGTTCTAAAAAAGCAGATATCTTTCGTTTTCTTAGATGTGTATGTACTTTCAATGTCATATATACTGGTCTTCCAGGTTCTAAAAAAGTAGATAACTTTTATTTTTTTAGAAATGCATGTAATTTCAATTCTAAACATTTGTAAAGATGCTTTTAAGTAAAAAAAAATATTTTTATGCGTAAATTTATCTACTCTTTATATAAGCTTGCCGTACATTTATGTATGAAATGTATTCAATTGCTATATTCAAAGCATTAGTTTATCATTCGTACAAATGTCTTAAGTGACATTCATATTTACGCATGTGACTTCTTTTTTTCTCCGTAAGTTTGCATATTTATCTATTTACATAAATATATATGTCTAAACAGGACAATATAGATTTGCAAAAACATGTGGGAAAGAATCATTCACATGTGGAGTGTCAATGGGTATGGATTATATTGGGTGCTGAGTTCAAGTCTTATCAAGTTGAGCCTTGTTTTTAAGTTCAGTATTTAAACGAGCAGAGCTTAAATTTAGTTAGACTCAGGGTCAAATTCTTATTGAGCATAATTGGGCATTGATATATTATTTCTCTTCAGGCTCAAGTCCTATTACCCTTAGAGTGAGCTAATTTAGCCCTACCTGAAAAAAACCCATGACCCTCTTTTGGTTACTCAGCCCAAATCACAACTATGAGATTCTCAACCTAACCTTGCCTTAGTATTAGCATCAAGTCCAACAATTTGGCCTCAACCATAGCCTACCTCGCCTTAACCTTACATTGATGAGGTATGCTTGAGGAATCTTATAATAACGTGTAAGATTTTAGGATTAGGTAACATAGCATGCAATACAATAAATATATTGAATATGGAAACTAGGTGTGTAAGGGGTTACTTATGCACAAGACGACTTCGAATGCCTTTGGTAGATAAGCTAAGTTAGGTGGTGTGTATTGAGTAAAATTCATTTTTAACCTGTTTAATTTTTAGGTCTATTTAATGTTCTGAATCATCTAAGGAGCCGTGAGCTTGGGTTAACTTGCTTCTAAGCCTCCTAAGTGAAAGGGATAGCATCCAACCCAAGCAAAAAAGTTATGTCAACAAAACTCATGAAGTAGCTCTGATGACAATTTAAGGAAAATTGAGTGGTTGCTAGGGTTTACTATGTTAGGGTTCACGTGTAGTATTAACCATTGACTGAAAATACATGGTTCGACCTCTTCTTTTCAACTGGGGAGTAACCTGGGAAATCAATTGCAGTTATACAATATTTAAATTAATTTTAAGCTTTCAACTTAGAAATCAAATCTAATGAACATTAGAAACTTCTCTGAGGACAAAGTTTTCAATTTTTATCATTGCTGTTGTGGTGGGAGATTGAAAAATACAAAATTACCCTCTGTGAACAAAATGATAATTTATGTTAAGGGCAATTAGTAATTTTTCCTAGCCTTACTATTGCACCAAAATATGTTCAAATCCCCAAATGTCTTTCATCTCTTTTTTGCTAAATTACAAGCAACCATTAAAGCTCTTCAAGATGTAATTGCAAACCTAGCTACTATTGTAACAATCTTTATTGAGTATGTTCATGTATTTTAACTAATCGCCAATTAACTGATAATAATATAGAATAGTAGTTCAACATATCATTCAACTTAGTTCAACATATCATTCAACTAATCTCCATAGAGAATATTCCTAGCTAGCATTCAACTCTCATAATTTAGCTAGTTCAATTATCTAGTTTTTTGTTTTCTACCTTAAATTCAGATTACAAAAAATCAATCATCTTCGTTAATAATTTTGTTTTGTTTTACTTTTAAAGGAAACCACCAGTGACGGCTTTGTAAGCCCCGACCCGTATTCAGATCCGATTTCAAAGTCCCAAACCCTACCAAAACCTTGAGCAGCTCCTTCGTGCCTTGTTAACTTTTTCCATCGACTCTTCTCCATGGAAAAGAAGGCTTCAATTGGCTTGCCCTTCAAGTTCAAGCCACAAGCTTGTGATCTTTTTGTCCCTTTAATGTATGCTCCTTGTGCTTCTATATATGCGAGTAAACCTAATCACCAATAGCAAACTCCCTTTTAAAGCGATGTCTATCTACCAATGACTTCATCCATTGTTGGGCCTTACTCAAATAAGTCTGAAGTTACAACAAAACAGCTTTACGCGTCCTTAAGTTCTTGTCAATTACTTCAACTGAGGAATCCCCAGTTAGATATGGAATATGCATTGGAGGAAGTTGGCAGTTAAGGGTTCATATGGGGATATCTTAATGGAAGTGTGATAACATGTGTTAAACCACCATTCGGTAAGGTGCAGCTAGTGAGTCCACTGAGTAAGGTGATCACTTGTCACATAACGAAGGAAGGACTCCAAACAATGATTTACTACTTCTGTTTGGCCATCCATTTGAGAATGGTAAGCCATGGACATTTTCAGCTACATACTTCGCTGCCTCATTAGTTCTTGCCAAAATTTACTAAGAAACATGACATCCTTATCACTTACTGTTAGTGTTGTACCCAAAAAGCCAATCATGAGATGATTGTATTTTTGCACATTTAGTCATGATATTTTATTGAGGCATTAATCTAGCAATTTTGTTTGTTGTTTTTTTTCTGCGTAACGTAATAAACATAATTGTAACCCTAGAATAATGATATTCTTAAACGTCCCTAGTCTAGTATTATTATGGAGCGGGTTGCAATAATAAATAATGACTAGCATATGTGGAGACTAATATGAGATATGTAGTCTACATATGGGTACAAGTTGGAGAACTTGTGTACTGGACCGACCCACCATGAGAACACTTCATGGATCGTTATATGAGTGTCATAAGTGATTCTCATAGTGATCATGGTATATGTAGTCCTTCGACCTAAGATCATCAAGGTTCCCTACATGTGAGTCACATACTTTGATACTTTCCTTTGTTGCTCGTAACTGAGTGAACTTGAAGGAGGTCATTGGGTATGTCACACATCATGCGGAGGGATTTGTATGATCAAGATGGGATTTGTCCCTCCTATGTAACGGGAGTGATATATTTGGGCCCCTTGATAGAGTAAGACTTAGAAAATGCATGGCCATGCTCCGATGAGTTGATATATGATATCAATGTCGTCAGTTTAAGTTGGTCTACTCGGTAATCAAGAAACCGAAGATTGGGCTATACGAGAGTGACACATTCCATGTCTCGTGCTTAGTCTTGATATCTTGGACAAAGGGACAATGGCATATATCGGTGATGATCATAAAGGTTTAGTCGATTCACCGACAATCTTGTCACTTGGGTAGCAATGATGTGTTGCTAGACACCGCTCATTGCTTATGATCATAAATGTGATTTATGATCATTGCCAACATGGCAAGAGCCTATTGGGTCGCACACATAGAGCTATTTTGATCATTAGAGTGCATGGGCTAATTATTTGGGTTATGGTTTCACTTTAATTTCGTATTAATAATGGGCCAAGGAGTTGAGCCATTATTAAGCCCGAAATTAAATCCTAATTGGATTAGGGCTTTGAAACCCATTAGGCCTGGAAGTTGAGTCTCACTATAAATACAACTTTTAAGTGAGAAATTCGCAGGTCTCCTTGCCCTAGCCTCCCAAAAGGACAGCCGCACTCTTCTCTTGCAATTCCTTGGAGGACGCAAGCTAGCACTGCGAGCGCAAGAGAAACGCATCTGCCGGGACGCGGTGGAAGCGTGGTGATCCCGAGAGGCTCGTGTGGATACCATAGAGAGCCTGAACACGTCAACTGTTCAGGTTTAGTGATTCGACTCTACAGTTGAGTGAAAGATCTCAACCGAAAATTAGGTATGAAATTTTCGAACACCCGGTTTACCCCGTTTCACTTGGATCCTGGAGGGTTTCTGTTAAATTCCGCTGCGCTGTTTGGTTCCCGAAACCCAACAGTGGTATCAGAGCTACTGGTGAAACCCTAAATCGGGATTGAGTGTTGAATCGGATGATGCTATGTCTTCAATTGGTTTTTGGCCATGATTAATTAGATTGATTCATGATGCATGAAACCGGAATTCGTAATGAACATATGAGATATATGAAGAAACGACACAAATTGGTTAATGAGATTAACCCGAAATTGATAGGTATGAGATACCTGTATGGATTAGGATTCTTGCAATAGTTGCAAAAACCCTAGGTTTGTTCGGATTCGGCCTGTTCGGGCACCGAAAGTAAGGTATTTTTGGTGGCTCGAATGGAGGAGTCTCGGGTGCCTACTTTCTCGAAATAGAAGATTTCGGGCTAAGCAATTGTAAGACAATTTTTTGCGCCGGGGGGCGCTGCCCCCCACGCCCCCACAAGGGCGGCTCCCCTTGACCCCGTTCGCTGATCGGTCAACGAAACCACCGCCCGCTGATCGGCCAGCGGGACCACCGTATGCGAAGCGCCACATAAATAAAAACTGGTTAATCAACACGCTAAAATTGGCATGCATCTTTGTTGAATGAGATTTGACATGATATGCTGATTGGTGTTTGAAGCATGGTGCATGGTTATAGCCTTTGATTGGTTGTACTTGTAAATACGGCCTGCGAGTCGTGCCTTTTCTTATCACTCTCATTGTACATTCTCTTCTCACCTTACTCCCCTCGAATGTAACTCGAGGTTTCTATTATTGATGTAATGGTGCATTATGGGATCGTCCAAGGTGGTATGTCCAAGGAGGTGACAACAAAAAGGCAACCAAGAACGGAAGAGAAGGAGCTTGTGAAGACTATTTTCTTTTCTTAGGCTTTTATGATATTCTCATTGGCTTGAGAATATCGCATAGTTTGGGCTATAACCATGTCACGTTTATTTCTTGTAAGCATGAGATGCATGTTTTATATTTGTATGTGATGCATGTATAAAACAACCGGAGATAACAAATTGGTGAGATCAAAAGAAAAAAAAAAAAACCCCTCAAACAAATATTAAGTCATTAAATGTGATGCCTTCCAAATGTTGGCACTCGTCAAGACTTTGATCAACATTAGGTAGGTTTGCCAAAGCAAAGCACCTATGTTCATCTTGGTAAGGCGCGATGAGATAATAGTGATATCCAAACTGCTAACTTTGGGTTCGACTTAACTAAGTCACCCTAATAGGATTAGGGACTTAGAGGCATAGAGTTGAGCTTAAGTTCATGAGATGAGCTTGGACAAGTGTTGTTCACCCAACTATCCAAGAGTTGCCTACCTAAATAGCTGTAACTTGAGAGAAAAGCCAAAGCTGACTCAAGTTGTGGTCAAATATGGATCTTGGCCCACTAGAATACCTTAGCGCCGAGGTGTTCCGAAATAATATCGAGGGTTATTATTTTGAGGAAAATAGTGGGAGTATCGTTTAATAAAAGTTCTTATTAAATGAATTAAAATACATGACTCTTACACTGCATATTTACTGTTGTAGATAAACATGGCACAAAACACATCGACACTTTCGTTGCGATCGATCCTTGAGAAGGAAAAACTGAATGGGACGAACTTTCTCAAATGGTACCGAAACTTGAGGATAGTCCTCAAACAAGAGAGAAAGGCTTATGTCCTAGAGCAGCCCATTCCGAATGAGCCTGCTGCCACTGCTCCAAGAGCTGAAAGGGATGCTCACAAGAGGCATTCTGATGATGCTTTGGATGTTGCATGCCTCATGCTTATTACCATGGAATCTGAGCTTCAGAAGCAACATGAGAACATGGGGGCGTTCGATATGATCGAACATCTCAAAATGCTTTTCCAAGAGCAAGCTAGGCATGAGAGGTTTGAGACCTCTAAGGCATTGTTTCAGTGCAAGATGTCTGAGGGAAGTCCCGTGGGTCCTTATGTGCTCAAGATGATTGGGTACATTGAGAATCTTGAGAATTTGGGATTTGCTCTTCAGAAAGAGTTGGCTATCGATGTAGTCTTGCAATCGTTGCCTGAAAGCTACAGTCAGTTCGTCATGAACTATAACATGAACGACCTTGACAAGTCCCTCCCTGAATTGCTCAACATGTTGAGAACTGCTGAGCAAAACCTTAAGAAGGCTAAGCCCATTTTGATGGTTCAAAAGGGCAAGGGAAAGAGAAAAGCCAATAAGAAGAAGGATAAAGCTAATGGAAAGTCCAATGCTAGTTCTTCTTCAGCTGCACTGAAACCAAAGGGTGGTGTGGCAAAGGAAAGGGAGTGCTTCCATTGTAAGCAACCTGGACACTGGAAGCGCAACTGCAAGCTCTATCTTGAAGAACTTGCTAAGGAAAAAGGAAGTAAGACTTTCATTTCAGGTATTCTTGTTATAGAGGCTAACTTTTCTACTTCCTCATCTTGGGTATTGGATACTGGATGTGGATCTCACATTTGTGCAAATGTGCAGGATCTAAGTAGAAGTAGAAGATTGGCCCGAGGTGAAGTGGACCTATGTGTTGGAAATGGAGCAAGGGTTGCTGCCTTAGCCGTAGGGACTTATGTTCTTACTTTACCTAGTGGATTAGTTTTACAATTAGACAACTGCTACTTTGTGCCTACTATTAGTAGAAATTTGATTTCTGTTTCTTGTTTGGACAAGAAAGGTTTTTCATTTATAATAAAGGACAAATGTTGTTCTATTTATTTGAATGAAATCTTTTATGGTAGTGCTCAACTTAGCAATGGGTTGTATGTTCTAGACATTGAAGATCCAATCTATAATGTGAATACCAAGAAGGTCAGATTAAATGATTCAAACCCGACCTATCTCTGGCACTGTCGCTTGGGCCATATAAATGAGACCCGCATATCCAAGCTCCATAAGGATGGACTCTTGGACTCATTTGATTTTGAATCATATGAGACATGTGAGTCATGTTTGTTGGGCAAGATGACCAAAGCCCCATTCACAGGGCAAAGTGAAAGGGCTAATGACTTACTAGGACTCATACATAGTGATGTATGTGGCCCTATGTCTACACAAGCTAGAGGAGGTTTCCAATACTTCATTACTTTCACTGATGACTTCAGCAGATATGGCTATGTGTATCTTATGAGACACAAGTCAGAATCCTTTGAAAAGTTCAAAGAATTCAAGAATGAAGTAGAGAATCAACTCGGGAAGAGTATCAAAGTGCTTCGATCAGATCGAGGTGGAGAGTACTTGGATCGAGAATTCCTTGACTATCTGAAGGAGTGTGGTATAGTATCACAACTCACTCCACCAGGTACACCTCAATGGAATGGTGTTTCTGAAAGGAGAAATCGAACTCTGTTAGACATGGTTCGCTCTATGATGAGTCAAGCTGACCTTCCAAACTCCTTTTGGGGACATGCTCTAGAGACAGCCGCTTTTACACTAAACCGAGTTCCATCTAAATCGATTCAAAAGACACCATATGAGATATGGAGTGGGAGGCATCCCAATTTGTCTTTTATGAAGATTTGGGGCTGTGACGCTTATGTGAAACGTCAATCCTCTGACAAACTAGGGCCCAAATCTCAAAAATGCCTTTTTGTTGGGTATCCTAAAGAAACAAAGGGTTACTATTTCTACAATCCCTCTAAGCAAAAAGTGTTTGTTGCTCGAACTGGTGTCTTTTTGGAGAAAGAGTTTATCTCTAAAGGAACTAGTGGGAGAAAAGTAGAACTTGAAGAAATTCAAGAACAATAAGGAGACATCGAACCTGAAATGGAACCTGAACAGACACCACAAGATGTTGTGGTTCAAGAGTCTGTTCCTGTAGCACAGAGCCCACGTAGGACTGGTAGGATTCGGCGTGAGCCCGAGAGATATGGATTTCTCATGACTCACACCGGTGATGTGATGCTCATGGATCAAGATGAGCCCACAACCTACCAACAAGCTATGTCGGGGCCTGACTCTGAGAAGTGGCTAGTGGCCATGAAATCCAAGATGGAATCCATGTATGAAAACCAAGTATGGACTTTGGTTGACCCACCTGAAGGGGTAAAACCCATAGGGTGCAAATGGGTTTTCAAGAAAAACTGACATGGATGGTAATGTGATTACCTTTAAGGGACGATTGGTCGCAAAAGGTTTCAAGCAAATTCATGGTATTGACTATGATGAAACTTTTTCACCAGTTGCTATGCTTAAATCCATCCGAATTTTGTTTGCTATTGCTGCACACTATGATTATGAGATATGGCAAATGGATGTCAAAACTGCATTCCTAAATGGAAAGCTACTTGAGGATGTGTACATGACACAACCTGAGGGTTTTGTCACTCCTGAGAATGCCAATAAAGTGTGCAAATTGCAAAGGTCCATTTATGGACTGAAGCAAGCTTCTCGAAGTTGGAATCTTCGTTTTGATGATGCAATCAAAGAGTTTGGTTTTATAAAAAATGAAGATGAACCTTGTGTCTACAAGAAGGTTAGTGGGAGCGCTATTGTCTTCTTGGTGTTGTATGTAGATGACATACTACTCATCGGGAATGACATTCCTGAGCTACAGTCTGTGAAGACTTGGCTAGGGAAATGTTTCTCTATGAAGGACTTGGGTGAAGCAGCCTATGTGTTAGGCATCAGGATCTATAGAGATAGATCTAGAAAGCTTCTTGGCCTAAGTCAAAGTACATATATTGACAAGGTGCTAAAGAGGTTTAGCATGCAAGATTCCAAGAAAGGATTCTTGCCCATGTCACATGGTATAACTCTTTCTAGATCTCAGTGTCCGAGTACAACCGAGGAGAGAGAGCGCATAAGTAAGATTCCATATGCCTCAGCAATTGGATCTATCATGTATGCCATGATATGTACTCGTCCCGATGTCTCATATGCTTTGAGCATGACGAGTAGGTACCAATCGAACCCTGGTGAAAGTCACTGGACAGCAGTTAAAAACATCCTTAAATACTTATGAAGAACTAAGGATGCATTCTTGGTCTTTGGAGGTGAAGATGAGCTTGTTGTAAGGGGTTACACCGATGCAAGCTTCCAATCCGATAAGGATGATTTTAGATCGCAATCTGGTTATGTGTTTTGTATTGGTGGTGGTGCTGTGAGCTGGAAGAGTTCAAAGCAAGAGACAGTAGCTGTTACCACCTTATAAAATAGGAGAATTACAAGTGTGTCATAATGGCTAAAAAACCATTATATTGTGTAATTCTCACCATAGTGATTGAAGTGTGAGGGGTAAAAGGCATAATCAACATCTCCTCAAAAGTGTTCCAAGTTGGCAACTTGGTCCCCAAGAAAAGTCTTAAGGATTGCTTGTTTGTCAAGCAACCTATGGACTTTTTTGTAAGATTTTGGAAACTCGGGTACTCAATTGTAAAACTCTCAAGAAAAAGATTTGGAGAGTTATGAGAGGAATATGAATGGTTTGAAAGTGCTATTGGAGGACCAAATTGCTCATGGAAGACAACTAAATACGAAGAAAACACAAAAAGGCATAAAGGACCTAAGTGTCCTAGTGTAAGCCTTATGATGTGTACGTTTTTGACTTAAGTCAAATGGAGCAATTTGGAGTTTTCCCACTATGGGGGAGGCAGCCAAGGCTTGATAATTAGTCAACATTGGTGGGCACATGTGTACCAATGAGTTTAAGACAAAGAGACCATAATTAATGGGAAGGAAAATGACATAAAGCAAGGTTAAGCTTGTTAAGTGTCTTTTGTGCCCTTAAGCTCATTTAAGGCCATTCAAGTGGCCAAATCACTTATCCTACTCAAGGGATGGCTGGCCAAAGCATGGCAAGAAAGTCAAATGTGGGCCAAGAAATGAAGACTAAGAAACCATGGTCTTGTAGCAAGGAAAATGACATAAAGCTTAACTAAGGCTATTAAGTGTGTTTTGTGCACTAAAGTCTTTATAAGTGGTTATCTTTGTCTTTATCTCCCACATTTGGTTTCTTCCAGCAGAAAAAACGTAGCTTCTCCACCCCCACACTTCTTCCATAGCCACCATACCTCCAAGATTAAAATTGAAGGCAAAAGAAAGCAAGAAAGGGCAATTGGAAGCTATGTGGTGCTAAAACTTGGGTGCACCTAGGATCAAGCTCCAATTTCAGCATACACTCAAGGTAAGGGTTCTCTTGCTCTCATGGACTATTTTCTGTAAATTTCAAGCAACCATGGAGCAAGGGCTAAGCTTGGAAGAGAGCCATGAGCTTGATGAACCAAGCTTAGTGAGGGGAGTGCACTTATTGAAGGTTTTGTGACCTAGTGGGAAGTGCACGAAGATGACAGTGAAACAAGTGTTTTCTAAAGTTTCCTGGATTGTTTACTGTATTTCCAAACATCCATGAAGCTAAGACCATGCTTGGAAGAGAGCAAAAAGCTCTAGGAACCAAGTATGGGTTAAGAGGAAAGAAGCATGGCAAGGTTTCGGCCTTAGTGTTACCATGCTAAAGATGGCAGTAAAGTGAGGGTTTCTAGAGCCCAAAGTTAGTACTAACTACTGTTAAAATTCTCCTAAGGCCAAGCATTAGCTTGAGGAGGGCTGCCATAGTGATTTATTTAAGTTTATTGCATGTTTTACGGACTAACCTATGGTTATTGTTGTTGCTGCATTTCATGTGTTTGTTTGTTGTGAATGGCTGCTGCATTTGGTTGCTATATCTTGTATATATGCATTGTGGTTTTTGTGTTTTAGTGTCTTTGGATGCAGGTTTTAATGAGGATCACATTACCTTAAGAAACCAAGTGCTACCCTTACTAAGTTTCTCAATGAAACTTACTCCCCTCAATTCTGTCATTTCAGGTCCAGCGGAATGATCACCTTCAAACTAACCTTTGTGGTTTGATTTTTGATCTGAAATTTCAGGTACATGAACTTCCATGTGTCTAGTTATGATCTGGAAATTTTGGTGATTTTAGGAGCACATTTGGTAATTTTAATGGTGGTACTTATTGTGTTGTGCAGCAGCTGTCCAGCATCCTATTTATGGAGTCCATTGCATTTCAGGCACTCCTGTAACTTAGGGTGCGTATTTAGCTGAGTTAAGAACATATTGTAGTGCATGTATGCATGTACATGTAGTGTATGTAAGATGAGACAAGTATGTGAACATTTGAGTAATGTTTTGGCTATGTAAGTGATGTGGTGCAAAGCTGCCTAAGTGTGAATGATAGGCTGCTTACTTGTAAATTCTGTTTTGGCCACATAAAGTTGCTAGATGCAAGAGAATGTAATTAATATGTGTATTGGACATATATGGGATAGCCTTGGAGGGCTTTTTCCTTGTCAATGAAGTGTTTACATACCTATGAAATTTTGTATGGGCAAAATGGTCCAAAAGTTGCAAGAATTTTGACTCTGGACCTAAAGTTTAATATCTCCATGTGTAGAATGAATATTGGTATGAAAGTTTGACCACACCTAGAGGAAATCTAGAGGGTTAACTGGGCTTTGGAATTTCTGGATTCAGAGCCTTGTAGCCAAAGATATGATGTTGCAAAGTTGGCTGAGTTACTGTTCATTTGGTCAGAATTTCGTAACCAACTTCAAAAATCCATAACTTGGTCCATAGGTGGGCTATTGATGTAAAACAAAATTCCTTGATTTGATCTAAGTCTCTACTTGATAATGGAGCAAATAAAACATGGGGCTATATGGCTAGAATGATACAGTTTATTAGTGGAAGTTACAGGTGCAGTAGCTGGCCACTAGAACTTAACAAGATTGCCTAATGTGTGGAAGCCAAAACTAAGACTTGTGCTAGTGTTTTCCTTCTTTGCTGCCATGGTGTGCATGAAATGTGAATATGTGTGTGATGGTTGGACCAATATGCATGTATTTACATAGTGCCCAAGAGGGCCACTTGGGTATGCACACTAAGGGTAGTGTTCTGATGGCCTACAGAACATTACCAATCCTGGGAGTCTAAATGCACAGTTTTGGCACCATAACTGGACTACCCTGGAGTGGGTAACAGTAGCTGACTCTACAACAGAATCTGAGTACATTGCCGCCTCTGATGCTTCGAAGGAGGCAGTTTGGATCAAGAAGTTCATCACTGAACTTGGAGTGGTTCCAAGCATTGTCGACCCGATAGAGCTCTATTGTGACAACAATGGAGCAATCGCACAGGCTAAGGAACCTCGATCTCACCAGCGATCCAAACACATACTCCGACGCTATCATCTCATCAGGGAGATCATCGAGAGGGGTGATGTAAGGATATGCAGGACTTCGACAGACAGCAACATTGCTGATCCACTGACAAAGCCCCTTACGCAGCAGAAGCATGATAGCCATTCTAGGTCCATCAGTATTAGATACATGGATGATTGGCTTTTAGTGCAAGTGAGAGATTGTTAGTGTTGTGCCCAAAAAGCCAATCATGAGATGATTGTATTTTTGCACATTTAGTCATGATATTTTATTGAGGCATTAATCTAGCAATTTTGTTTGTTGTTTTGTTTCTGCGTAACGTAATAAACATAATTGTAACCCTAGAATAATGATATTCTTAAACGTCCCTAGTCTAGTATTATTATGGAGCGGGTTGCAATAATACATAATGACTAGCATATGTGGAGACTAATATGAGATATGTAGTCTACATATGGGTACAAGTTGGAGAACTTGTGTACTGGACCGACCCACCATGAGAACACTTCATGGATCGTTATATGAGTGTCATAAGTGATTCTCATAGTGATCATGGTATATGTAGTCCTTCGACCTAAGATCATCAAGGTTCCCTACATGTGAGTCACATACTTTGATACTTTCCTTTGTTGCTCGTAACTGAGTGAACTTGAAGGAGGTCATTGGGTATGTCACACATCATGCGGAGGGATTTGTATAATCAAGATGGGATTTGTCCCTCCTATGTAACGGGAGTGATATATTTGGGCCCCTTGATAGAGTAAGACTTAGAAAATGCATGGCCATGCTCCGATGAGTTGATATATGATATCAATGTCGTCAGTTTAAGTTGGTCTACTCGGTAATCAAGAAACCGAAGATTGGGCTATACGAGAGTGACACATTCCATGTCTCGTGCTTAGTCTTGATATCTTGGACAAAGGGACAATGGCATATATCGGTGATGATCATAAAGGTTTAGTCGATTCACCGACAATCTTGTCACTTGGGTAGCAATGATGTGTTGCTAGACACCGCTCATTGCTTATGATCATAAATGTGATTTATGATCATTGCCAACATGGCAAGAGCCTATTGGGTCGCACACATAGAGCTATTTTGATCATTAGAGTGCATGGGCTAATTATTTGGGTTATGGTTTCACTTTAATTTCGTATTAATAATGGGCCAAGGAGTTGAGCCATTATTAAGCCCGAAATTAAATCCTAATTGGATTAGGGCTTTGAAACCCATTAGGCCTGGAAGTTGAGTCTCACTATAAATACAACTTTTAAGTGAGAAATTCGCAGGTCTCCTTGCCCTAGCCTCCCAAAAGGACAGCCGCACTCTTCTCTTGCAATTCCTTGGAGGACGCAAGCTAGCACTGCGAGCGCAAGAGAAACGCATCTGCCGGGACGCGGTGGAAGCGTGGTGATCCCGAGAGGCTCGTGTGGATACCATAGAGAGCCTGAACACGTCAACTGTTCAGGTTTAGTGATTCGACTCCACAGTTGAGTGAGAGATCTCAACTGAAAATTAGGTATGAAATTTTTGAACACCCGGTTTACCCCGTTTCACTTGGATCCTGGAGGGTTTCGGTTAAATTCCGCTGCGCTGTTTGGCTCCCGAAACCCAACACTTACTATGTCCTTAAGCATGCCATGCAACCTAAACACTGTCTCCATGAAAGCAAAAGCAACATTGGAAGTAGAATATGGGTGAGCTAGAGCTACAAAATGTGCATACTTTGCTGTGTTTATAAACTACTACTAGAATCACTTATTTCCCTTGAGATTTTGGTAAGTCTTCAATAAAATCAATCAACAAACTGCTATGGGAATAGGTAAGGGTTGCAGTTTACCTAGATAAGCAGCATGATCTGCCTTGCAACGTTACATCACAAGACCTTACAAAATTTTGAACAACTTTACTAAAGCCCTTCCAGTAGTAGAATTGAGCAACCTTTCTCCTGGTTACTTCCAAGCCATAGTGTCCCCCAGTTGGATTCTCATGACCATCTAGATTATTTTAGCTTGAAGCTCTTCATTAGCCCCTACAACCAACCCGTCTTTCCTTTTAAGTCCCAGTGGATCCAATGAATACTTAGGATATACTGTCGGTTTTGCTCGTATTTCTTGGACTAGGCGCTGAAGCTCCTGATCATGTAAGCAACTCTCCTGAATCTCCTTCAGCAAAGAAGTATAAAAAGTGGTGAGAGCTATAAGGTCATCTGGTGGGGGGAAACACATGAAAGAGAATCAGCAATAATATTTTCTTTGCTTTTCTTGTATTGGATCCCAAAATCATATGGTAGAAGCTTAACGATAAACTTATGTTGGAATGAAGTAAGTATCGTTTGCTCTAACATGTGCTTAAAATTGTGGTGGTCAGTCTTAATAATGAAATGATAGCCCAATAAGTAAGCTATCCATTTCTCAATAACAAAGACCGTGGCCATAAACTCTTTATCATAAGTAGATAGTGCCTGATGCCTTGGGGCAAATGGTTTTCTAATAAAGGCTATAGGGTGATCCCTTTGTTCCAACATAGCCCCTATTCCTTCAATACTTACCTCAGTTTCTACAATCAAGTAAGGCCAATATTGGGGCAGAAATCATAGCTTGCTTCAACTTAAAAAATGCATTAATAGCTGCTAGTCCCTACTTAAATCCTTATTTCTTGAGCAAGATGGGCAATGGCCTACTAATCACCCAATAACTCTTGATAAAATGCCTATAATAGCCAGTGAGACCTAATAAACCCTTCAGCCCAACTCTATTTGCTGCAAATGATCTTCCCAACTTCAGTTGTATATGAGAATATCATCGAAGAAGACTAGAACAAATCTTCTGAGATAGGGCTGAATGATGGAATTCATTAAAGACTGAAATGTAGATGGTGCATTAGTGATATGATCAAGGAAGGCACAACCAAGGATGGCAAGGACCCATTGAGGATAACTAGTGGACCATTGACAAGAAAGAAGGCTAAGGAGCTAAAAGTGCACATATAAGCCCTAATGGTGCAAGTTCAAGCTCAACAGATCTATAGCCATTTAAAAGGAGCTATTTCAAGTCCATATGCCTTTATTAAGTTATTTACTAGCTATCCAAGCCAAGAGAAGGTAGCATACTTGGATGGAGGACAAATGCCGAAGTCTTTGTTTCATCATGCTCAAATGAAGCCTAAAAGGAGTTTGATTTGTGTCAATTCATATCCATGGTGCCAAGGACATATCTTATGTTTATTCCAGAATTTTTGGATCATATATTATGGAAGGGAAACCAATACAGCAGCTTGGATAAGTTTTACACACCTAAGTGCACAATTTCAAAGCTTGGAGCCAACACATGCACCTTTGGAGCCTCCTTGAAGTGTTTCAAGGCCATTTTACTTCTACAAGCTTGATCTTTGAGTTCCAACATTTCAAGACCTCTTTTCAACATTTAAGAGGAAGTATCAAGTCAATGGAATTCAAATGTTCAAGTTTGGAGTTGAAGATACAAGCAAAAATCCTAAAAAGCCCATAAATGCACCCAAGAAGACCATTTTGAGGTTTTTAGGGCCAAACTTGTATTTGCATTTTATTTTATTTATTTTGCTAATTATTTACATTATTTAGGATGGTATTTAGGCTATGGAATTGATTCAGGTCACATAGGATAAGTGGCATACACTGCACACCTTAAACATGCGTTAAAAGGGTGTAGGAATCCTAGTTTGACTAGGTTTTCTTAAGTCTTTTGTACCTAGGTTTCCTATGTGACTTGGGCTATGAATTTTGCTGAGTCTTTTACCCTAGTTTTGGCCTATAAATAGGCACATATTCAGGTTGTAAAACACAACCTTTATACGAAATAATATTGCTACTTTAAAGAGAAATTCTCTTTTGTTCTTTGAGGGTGTGCAAGTTGTTTGTGTTCTTGGTTATCTTATATTTCTTATTTTTAATCACAAGTTGATTATGGGTGGGGGTTTAAATCTAGTCTCTTTGATGTCTTGTGGAGCTCGAAAAATATCGTGGGCGTATTTCTTGGTCATTATACCAAAGGGGTTTGCATCAATTAGTTAAGCTAAAAGATATAACTACAAACTCATAATGGCCATGATGTGTTTTGAAAGTAGTCTTAGCAATATCAGCTGCATTTATACGTATCTAATGATAACTAGAACATAGATCCAACTTAGTAAAAAACTCAGCTCTCTTCAATTCATTTAATAGCTCTTCAATAACTGGTACAGGGAACTTATCTTTCATAGTTACCTTATTTAAGGCTTTGTAATCAATGAATAACCTCCATGATTCATCCTTTTTCTTAACCAACACCACAAGTGATGAAAAAGGGCTTTGGCTAGGTCTGATAACTTTAGCTTGTAACATCTCATTAATCAATTTTTCAATGGCATCCTTCTGGATAGCAGGATATCTATATAGCCTAACATTCACAAGTAATGCTCTTGGATATAAGTTGATGTGACTTCGATGAAGAGTAAGTTGTTAGGGTCTTGAAACAAGTCATGATAAGATTGCAAGAGTCTCTCCAGGTTAGTACATATAGGCTCAACTTGCAACTCCATCTGGAAAAAACTAAAGGAAGTAGTAGAAGTTGGTGTCTAATGAATAGCATATGCCTCTCCTTGATGTCTAACCAATGCCCTTTTTACTAACTTCTAATGTGTTTGATGCTAGAGTTGACCCAAGGAGTTTACAACGTGCCCTTGAGTGTTGCTAGAGATCTTTTGTGATTGAATGTCATAGTCAGTTTCTTAAAGTTCCATGTAATATACCCCAACATTCATAGCCACTGAACTCGTAAAACCATTTCACATCCACCCAATGGAATCAACAGCACATCAACCTCCAAGTTCATACCTTGAAACTGACTATTTTAGATTTATGCAAACATTCATTCCAGAAATAAATTGACCATTGGCTATAGAAACCCCCATGGGCCCCACTTTTTTTTATTGGACATCCTAGACTTTGAGCTATATCCTCATCTAAGAAAATGTGTGCGCTTCTTGAGTCCACCAACATGCTCACCCTTTTACCACCAATCTGCCCTTTAATCTTTATATTATTGTAATTGAGGATACTAGTAAGTGCATGCAAAGAAATGCATGGATCCACCATCATTTCCTTAGAAAACTTTTTAGTATTTTCCTCTTCCTTCTTATCAATTAGTACAACCTCAATTTTATTGATCTATCCCTTCTTACACCTATTTCCAAGTATTAACTTTTCATTGCAACAATAACACTCATTTTGTGCTCTTTTTTCATTCATTTCCTTTTTTGTCAACCTCCTAGTAGTTCGTGGTTCCAAGGTTATTGTTTTGGGAACCAAATTATAGGCTTTCATAGCCTGACTCCTCACTTGTTCTCCATGAATAGGAGTTGGTAATAACCCCTTTCCCATGAACCTATTTTGCCTTCTTGCTGCCAATTCAACTTCTTGTAACCTAGCAAAGTATTGGGCCTCATGCAAGCTACTGGGACGTGGGGCACTAACTAGAGCTTGCTATTCCTCTTGTAATCCTCCCAAGAAATGACCAATAATAAAGTCTTGAGGAAATGGGCTAACCTTATTCAGAAGGGCATCGAACAAATTTTGGTACTTCTTCACTATGCCCTTTTACTTCAGATTCTTGAATTCAGTTGAAGGATCTTGATGAATGTCTCCAAATCTTTCAGTCACTGCTATAGCAAAAGCCCACCAAGTCAACCTCCTGTTTTCTGGCCAATCTCATAAGAACTGCTGATCCCATTGCACGTTGGCCCTTCCATGTGTATTGGTGCTAGCCACACATTTTGATCCTTTTCTACCTCATCAATATCAAAGATTTGTTTGCATCGAAATAGTTATCTCTCGACGTCATCACCATTGAAACGAGGGAATTCGATTCAACTGATTCTAGCCATGGGTGCATTACCACATGTCATATGAGATCCTTCCCTAGGACAGGAACGTGTTCCACCATTGTTAGGGCCGCAAGCTCTTCCACCAGCCTCCAACTACCACTCGAGTTTAGCGTCAATGTCGCTCAAGAGTCCCTTAAGAGCCATGAAATCTTGTTCTTTCTGGATCTAGAATTCATGCTTCATTTGCTCCATGCGATCCTCCAAACTCTTCCATAAGTCTTAATACCTCATTCTATCAGCCATGATTACCCAACAATGTGCTCTAATACCAAAATTGATACATGTAGAATCCAAAAAACAAAGATAGAAAGAAAGGTAGAACGAGAGAGAAAGAAAATTGAAAGAATTAGATAAAAGAAGAGAAAGATATGTGAACTGGGAAGTTTCTTATTGATTGCGAATTACAATGATGGCTCCCTTTATATTGAGAATCTGGTAAAACAGATTCAGATCAGAACGAAGAATCCATGAAATGAAAATAATAGCAACTACAATGACTTGGCTACATCAGCCAACTACCAATGCCTTTCCCGCTACTAATCCAAACGACACATTTTCTCCGCATGTGCGTCTGTACGTACTTATTAATATGATGCCCTAACATCTCAGGCTTTATTCTATATCAATTTCCCTTACTTTAGATCGACTTCAGAGTAGCGGTAGAGCATTGATTCCATTGACCTAAGCAATTGACGCCAGCGCAACCGTTGGAGATGACTGGCGGCGGTAGAGAAAGTGTCGGGTAGGGTTAGGGATTTCATTTGTTTATTCTTTTTTTCCCTTCATTTTCCACATCATTGTTCGGTTCATTTTTATTGTGCCATATGGCCAATTGCCCTAACCTGGCATGCTCCACGTGGCCAATTTTGTTAATTTTAACACTTTCCATCTTTCAAAGGTTGAAAATGGAAAAAAAAATTGAGTTGAGGACTTCCCATGCAATGTTTTGAGGTTATGGTTCAAAATAAAACAATAATAAGATGTTAGGGGCCATGGATGCAATTTACCTCACTTTTTGCTTCAGAATTGTGATTCCATATTTTTAACTTTTTTTCAGTAAGCCTATTTTCAGATCACTTTGTAGAGAAAGTTTTCTTCTTAATCTATTTGCACTAGTGTGAAACTATAAGTCGTACACCTTTTGTTAGCTACGGATGCAAGATAAGTCTAGTGGTCAAGATTGAATTTTATCGTAAAATATAGAGAACTATCATTTATTTGTTTGTGTTTTGTCATCCCATATGCTTCGTTAGTTTTTCATATTAGCCCGCGTCAAACCCAGTCTCTCTCCAGTTTCAAGAATTTGTCTACTTAGAAAGAAAGGTTTATTTAAAAAAAAAAAATTTGTATGCAGATCTTTATCTCTCTTTCTGCGTTCGACAATTTCTCTTCTCTCAACTCCTAGCTCCTCCCTTCCCCGAGAATTAAAATTCCAAAGCTGACTAGCTTACACGTTTGTCCCAACCTCTCTTCGTGAGGACTAATGAAATTCATATGATCATCGGGTACAAAATTAATTTGTATTCACTATTCCATAAATATTAAATTTCATAATACAGAATAATACCAATAACATGAAATAACGATCGAAAACGTCAAGTCCTTCATTGTAGTAAAGATGATACGATAGCAGCATGAATTTTCTTGATGAGGAAGGAGGAAAAAGTTTGGGTGGCATGAATGGGGTCGACCAAGGAAGAATTGTCGAGAGGAGTGAGAGAAAAAGCAGTTGGGTAGGGAATGAAAAAGAAATTGGGAAAACTTGTCCTTTTTGTACATCGACGGCCAAATAACAGCCATAAGTCATAATCATTAGGCTAATACTTTGATTGTTAATTAGATTTGGTTATGGTTGGGAGAAATTGGATGTGGTGAGGAGGGAGAGCGAATTTTGAAGTGACAAATAATGGAAACAATAAGTGATTCAATCTTCACCGCTAGGTTTATCTAAAAGACTTATGAAGGACTATTATGGGGTTTAACCCAAAATTTTTTTTAAAAAAAGATCAGTTATTACCCCTCAACTTTTCTGCCTGTCACCTGAGACCACCTGAAATCTAAAATCTGGACAAAACCAAACCTTTAAAACCACCAGCAAGCTGATAACAAATAGAATAATGTGATGTGTAACAAACAACACAAAAAAGGATGAACTTTCTTGTCCACGTATCTAAACACGTATTCAGGGGATCTACATAAATCAGCGCCTCATCTTGATGACTGATTTGAGAATAAAGGTGTCCACTGTCAGCCACGTGTCAAAATTGTGACTGTATATCATATACCTGCAACATTTGCAACTTCAGTGGCCAAAACTAAATAAAACAAAAAATATGAGGACTAAAAGTGGCAATCAACCCTAAGACAAAATGCACTTGTCGTTGTCTCGCCGCTTACTTCTCCTTCCATGTTTTGTAGATTTTGTGGCCAGTTGTGGGTACCTGAATCAAGGATGAATTGTCATTTGGTCTTCTCCATCCTGTGTAGGTTATTTGCTCAGTACAGTACAGACCAGCGGAAAACAATTATGAATATTTAATGCGTTTATTTTAGGATGTAAGATAAAACAATAATTTTATACGTTGTTTTTAAGGGTTTCATGATAAAAAGAAGCCGCAAATTGAATCGGGAATACAATGTGTTGTTAAAAAGTGAAAATCTGAAAGTTGTTGAAGCTAAAGAGCAAGGGAAGTTAAAAACAACTAGTTGGAAAAGCTCAACCAGTTGGTTTATTAAAGTATTGTTAGCTCCAAGGTGATGCTAGAGTTGGGGCCTTTGGGGGCTCTTAAAGTAACAAGTTGGAACCAGTGTTATCATAATCAGGCTGGATTGACCGATTCAATTGTGAACTGAGCACTCCACTAGTATGATTATCGACTCATTTTTGTGTTTAGAAAAAAATCGAAAAAGCCATCAAACCATCAAACCATCAAACCAGCGGTCTAAAAGTAATTATTTAAAAATTGGATAAGTTCTTAATTAAGAGCAGTACTAAGAAAGTAGCCTCTAGAATGAAGGGACAGAATATGTAAATATTGTGATTTTGTTCCGCGGGGATAGATCCATAATTTTGTAGACTTTCTTGGATCAATACCATGATTAACTGATTTATAAGAACTTAGATTGAGCCATCAATGTCTATTTTGTAGGAGAATGACTATAACATAAGACTTGCTTAAATCGAACTTCCACCCCCCCCAATTTTCTTCATTACAACTCCCGAAATTTGAAAACAACACTCCCATCAACTGATTCAAGCAACCCAACCTCGGCAAACGTTCCATCTTCAACCCCTTCATCATCCTCATGAATCGAAACATTCAAATCCAAGAAGCCAGGAGCCACAGCACCACTCTCTTCTCCATCCAGATTTCGTTTTCCCGAAGGCGAGCGAGCCCCCGACCTGTACCTCAACCTCTCGCAGCTGAAAATAACAACCGCGTCCATCAGCCTAACTTGCTCCCTATAACCATTCTCTATGCTCCCTCTCGCCATGGCTCTCCGGAATCCAATTCTCGAAGCATAATCCGCTTCCTCGGCGTCTTCCACAAAGAACACACGATGAGGATTGCACCGGACCGCCTCAGCCAATCTCTCCATGTGACTGCCGTCTTGTTCCTTGAGTCGCTTGTTCGGACCGTCTTGGTCGGTTGACTCGGCCCTGTTCGACCGCGACGTACTGGTTACTGTGATGGGGACGAACATTTCTTGGGAACCAAACACTACCCTAGCTATCTCTCTGCCGATCTTCTCCTTCGACTTGAAATGATCAGCTCCTTGGAAGAGCAACCAGGTTTCTTCTTTTGGGTCACCGCCATTTTCGTCTCTGGCTTTTCTTGGGACCGTCCCCGACCGGCATTTCAGTATTGTGGCTGCTATTTCGGAGATTACGTCACTATGCAGTGGAACCGTCCTCTCCAAAGCGCTGCAAAGAATGGCGAGGTTTCCGGAGCTGAGCTCCTTGAACTTGTTGACGCGTTCGTCGACCTCCATGACGGTTTCGTTGGAGGAAGCTGAGTTGGGGTTTGGTGATGATTTCTGCTCGTCGGAACTGAAATTCCAGAATCGGTCAAGTTCAGGATACTGCTGGTCGAGTGAGAAGCAAGAAGTTGAGGACGAAGGTGAAAGAGAAGACAATGTGGGGGTTCTTTCTGAGGATTCTGTTTCTTTGGTGGCCGAAGTGGAAAATATGTCCCATCTTTTGCAAAGTTGTTTCACCTGAGCAGCAGAGTCCTGAGTTGGAAAGAAGATTAAAATGGTATAATACAAAAAAAAAAAAAAAAGAGTTTAGTTTTCAACTTTGTCATACTATAACAAGTTAATATACATGTTTCATCCATTCCAAAACTATTGTAATATTTTTTATTTTGAGTAGTTCCAAATCTTTACAATATTTTCATATTTAGTAATTAAATAACTTTACCATACTATACTTCAAACTATCATTTCAATATTTCATCTTTTTCAACTTTTTCGATTTACATGTAAAAAGTTAACAACAAAAATAGTGTAAACTACATCTAAACTTTCTTTCCTTTCTTAATATCTTTGTGTCAAACCAAATGATTAAATAGATATGAGCGGGATGGAGTAATTAATTGGTAATTAAGTACTTTGTGCACTATTGCACAACTAGTTTTTTTTACACCAACACTTTATCATGAAAATAATCTGAATGTCTATACTTGATTAATCTAACGCCACTTGCAAATAAATAAAATCACTGGCATATATATGAAACTTAATGATACTACAATTATCACTAGCTACCTTATGGTTGCTCCCATCTTGTTCCTTGTTCTGATCCCTGCATTTTTGTAGCCAAGAAGGAAGGCTTGCGGTTGGGGAATCACTTCTGCAGTTCCCACCAGTTTCCAGTTTCTTGAACGAGGACTGGCTTTCTACCTCACTGAAGAAGAGAACTAGTAGTAATTAATTAACTGTTCTTATTTATTAGAACTTTTTTCTGATTTGTAAAGTTACCTGTTATGAGTGGTGAGACTAAAGCACAAGCTACCAGCAGGAATTGTGAGAGGATGAAGACCCCAAAGTGTCTCCAAAGATGGATGCCCAGATTTGCACTTCATGTATGTTTGGAAAGTAGCAATTCCCATCAACCCAACATTCCTCCCACCAACCAGCTTCCCAATCTCCATGATCATGTCCTCTATTGGACAATAATAGTCTCTTCCTTGCTCACTCATACTAGCTCTATATTCAACTGCCCATTTCACATCCCCTAAGTTCAAAACCACTCTCTGATCTCCTATGGAAGTGTTTCTCACAGCCCTGTTGAGTTCTTCAATTTTCTGCTCAATTTCTACCCTGTTCAGATGCCCAAAATGAGGGAGAGAGAGGTTTATGAATTTGAAGTTTCTCATTTTTTCCATCACAGCTCTGACCACAACTTCACTGGTTGAAACGCTCTCCCCAACAACCACAAAGCTTCTCTTTCTCTTGCTCATCAGATTGTCCATCACATACTCAATATCTTCGTCTCTTATTGGGTCTGTTCTGTGATGATCAGCTCCTGGTTGAGCGCCTGCTGGGTTTGGTTTGGACTTGATACTGTTGGTATGACTTAAAGATGGGTCCTTCTGAGAAGACGAAGAGATTTCCGGGGTTATTGCTTTTTCAACTTTGTTCTTCACCTGTGTGCTGGAAAATCCAGCTTCCCTCATCACCCTGCTGACGCTCGGGTCGTCCAAGATTGAAACTATAAGCTGCTCGAGGTCGATTTTGACGGTCAAAAGCGGCTGCTGCTGGCTGTCGAGCGTACCTCTGCGCTGGTGCGCCTGGGCACGCTTGAAGGCCGCAACGAGGGCGTTGGAGATGGAAGGGAAATGGTGGGGGTGTGGCCCGAGAATCGGTGAAGAGGTGGAGGCCGGGAGCCGGTTGAGTGCGACGTTGAAACACAGCTCTAGGGCACGACACTGGAGAGGGTGGGAGTGGGACTGGACACACGCAGCCCGGAGCAGCCCCGTGGGCGCCGAAAGCATTATGTTGGCCACATGTAGTGGAGTCACTTGCGCGTGCCCGCGCCGCCGGGCAAGAGCCATGGCTTGTTTCACCACCGTGGCAGCTTCCGCGGTTAGGGCTTGTTGCACAGTGTGACCTCCTGATCTCATGCTAGCTTTTCTGCCTCGGGCCGGTATAAAACCTACTTCCTTTCCATCGTAGCAAACAGATGGAAAGCTCGAAAGGAAGACAAAGGCCAGATCAGGAAATTCTGGGTGCAGGTTTCAGGTGCTTCAGTGGCTTTGAAATGAGGTTTATAGAAGAGCAAGTGGGTCTATAAAGCTAGTGTTTTTGGGAACCAGAAATGGGATTTAGAGAGATATAAGAGAGAGAGGCCAAGAGGGAGAGCTTAGGGTATGCTTTTCTTGTAGGTGACGTCAACATTTTTTAGTTAATTATAAAACTCAAATTTTTTAAATTTTGAGTGGAAAGTGGAAAGCATGTGCTCACAATGGAAGCAAGACTTGTAGCCAACTTATTAGCTTTTCATGTATCTGCCTACTTTAGTTTAAGAGGTTAATTAAGTACAAGAGGCTAGGTTAAGTGGGAGGAGTTGAGAGATTTTAAGTAATTCGTGTTAAATTAATTATAATTTTATATTTGAAAGATATTTTATTAAAAAATGTTTAATGTTACCGCTTGAAGTATATTGAAGACATTAATCTTAAGTACACATACTCTCTCAAAATACTTTGAATTGAAAAAGGGAATTAAAGCAAAGAGATTAAGTGATTAATTAATCAATGAACTGTCATAGTGGCATAAAAATACGAACAGACCTTATCTAATTCCTAATCATACCTTTACGATGTCTTTCATTCTCAAATCCAGCATCAGTTAATCATAACTGGCTTTTGCAGATTTTTACACAAATATATTTAAACTAGCAGAGAAATCTTTATTGTAATTTATCTTACTATTAAGAGTCGTGTAGAATGACGACTGAAATTAATGCCGATTGATTTTTTTTATCTTACTAAAAATTCAGTCACCAATCAATCATCAAAAGGTATCATGAGGGTTTTAGTTGTCGGTTAGTTGTCATTTGATTGCTATTCAGTTGCCGTTCAATTACAAGCAACTAAATATCAAAGTTTTGGTGACTAATCTTTTGCTCATCAAACAACTGCTACAGCGACCAACTGGTGACTAAAAAGCCGGTCACTATTTTGGGTTCTGTTGTATGGTATTGAATGTGTTTTTTAAAACAAATCCATTGTGTATACCTTGTAACTCGCATACATTTTGAAAAGTATAAATTCCTTTGCATATTCCTTCATTTTTTTATTCTTATGGTTATTGAATTTATTTAATATGGATTAATCATAAAAATATCTTTTCTCTATTACCGATCCACTGTAAACTTCTTAAACCATCGTACGTATAATTTGAGGGGTTAAGGAATAGTTCTTTTATTATGCACATATATCTAATTAGACATACTAACCCATCCATTAATCTTCTATATATAAGGCATAAATCATCAAAAAAATTGACAAAAATACCCTTAGTTAAAATATTCTTCTCTAAAAAAAATCCTAGCTTTCTATTGCTATCTTCTCCGGTGCTGGTACCAGCGCCAGCGCCGGTGCTGCCACCGAACTGTCATACATCATGATCTCGCTGTATACGTCATGTCATGTTTGGAAAAATGAAAAGTGTCTGAATGGATACCGAAAAGTGTCTAAAGAAATATTTAGAAGTGTTTAACTAATACGTAGCCAATTTACTCTCTTCAAAAATAATTAATTGAAACAATAAAAAAGTGTTTGAATGGATACTGAAAAGTGTTTAAAGAAATACTTATAAGTGTCTGACCAATACGTAGACAATTTACTCTCTTAAAAAAATAATAATTGAAACAATAAAAAGGTGTCTGAATGAATATGTAAAAGTGTCTAAAGAAAAATGACAAAATGTCTAAAGCAATACACAAACAATTTATTTTTATGATAAAAAAATGTATATGAAATAATAAAAGAAGTGTCTACATAAAAATTTAAAAGTGTCTAAATAACCATTAAAAAATTACAAAATGTCTGTACCAATATGTAAATAATAACAAAATTATAGTTGCCACCTGCCTGAAGCAATCCTCTACAACCGCTGCCTTCACATCTCACCAGAGTCTTCCATCCCCCAACGCCTGTTCACCTAGCCCCTTTGCCTCGTCGAACTCGCATCGCCCCTTCTCCTCCTTCCTCGCACCGCCTCGCTTCCTTCGACTCCTTGGATCGACGATTCACATCACCAATCTCCTCCTCCCTTGCACCTCCTTACTTCATTTGCTTCCTCCGATCAGAGCTCCTGTGATCATCTTGCCACTTCGCCCTTCGCGCCTCGCCTCGGATAAGCACCGCCTAGCATCGTATCTGGCTTCACCTCGCATCGCACCTTGCCACTTCGCCTCGTTGCTTCACCTCGACCCTCGTCTGAGACTCGCCTCGCTGCTTCGCCTTTTCAAATTGTCGATTCGCTTCACCGATCATCCGATCAAAGTCAACAGCGGTGATCGGCGATGATAACGGCGGCGGCGGGGGCGGTGGCAATGAGAGGAGGGTAGAGAGAGAAACAGAGCGGCGGCGTGAAAGAGACAGAGAGAGATAAACGTTTGAAAAAAAAAATTAGGTTAGGGGTAAAAATGTAAAATCAATAGTATGTCTAATTAGACATATGTCTACCATATACTTGGTAGTTAAGGAAAGCTGCTGAAATTTAATTAACTTATCTGTACATTTATGTCTATTTTTAAGGTGCCTATTTTTCACAGTGCCATTATATCATCTTGGACCTTATTCTTGCACGGCCAACTTTAATAAGCTTGTAAAGGAAAATTTAAAATTTCTCCAACCAGCTGATACGAGCTATTTAGGATTCCTTCCATGCACCCAACTACAATAATCACGTCCAAAAGAAAACGCTTATTGCCATTTACTTAATAAGCAATTGAATTTTTTTTTTGACAAAGTAATGTATTTTATAATTTTTTTTACCCAACTCAAAAAAATAAAAATTAAAAAAAAAAGAAGTTCATGCTTTTGCCAAAAAAATAATAATAAAATTAGTATTTTTTTTTCTTCAAAATGTAGAGTCTTTTCTTGGTATAATGGAATTATCTATATAGAAAAGAAACTAGAAATAGATAAAAGATATAAGTTTGACGCTATTAGGTGATAGAAGATTAACGTGTGTATCTCTTAACCCTAAAGTTAAGAGTTCTAGTTTCAAGAATTGCAGCGAAATGCAATATATATTTTGGTGAATGTAGTAGGCAACCTAGTTGAACTCTTGGTCATGGGTCCACGAATTAATGTTACTTGGCATAGATGTTACTAAATGAATATGTAACTTCATTCTTTATTCATTATTACGTAAAATCCACCGTGGGTCACCTAACTTATTTTTTTATCCTATTCGGGTACCTTAACTTTAATTTGTCCTAGCAAGGTACATATACTAGTAATGCGCATCTTACTGAGATACTTTCTTGTCACTTGCTTCATTAAGGTGGACAGAAAATGATGACATAGACTTAGTTACCCCCATACGTGGCCTCAGGGCACCACGGTGGACCATTACTGAGCGGGAAGAAAAGAGATAGACATTTAATGTAGCCAACCACCTACCCTACTTGAGAGTGTCTCAATCTCTACCACTTTCAATTCAACCATTTTGAAACCCTAAACCTTGTCGAAGAAAACACCGAAAGTTGAAGTCATTGATTTGTTAATCATGTGGTGTTTTCAACGTAGTGGAGCATTGGAGAAATGATGAATGGATCAAGAAAAGGGAATTCGAAGGTGAAGGGTTCTAGGCTGAAAGATTGGGCTTGGAGAAATGTGGACGAAGGGCATTGGCAATATAGTAAGTGTACTTAATCATGTCCTTCTCTACCTGTTTGGTGATGTGATTGATGTTAGTGTTTTGTATGGTGTAGAACATTGGGAAATGGACAGTTGTGAGGTTGAGGGGGGACCAATAGATTAATTTCTTATGGAAATATAATTGACTATTGGTTTGTTTGTCGTGTTCCTGAGTTAAAGTGTGTTTTGTTTTTATTTTTTGTTAAACATGCAGAAGAATCTAATCTATGGTTCAGTATAAAAATCCATGATGGAAGGTACTTTGCCAAGTTGCCATGGAAGGCATATGTTGGGGGAAATGTAGATCATTTTGACCTGGTTTACATGGAGAAGATATGTATGGTGGACATTGATGAGATGGTTCAAGAATGTGGGCATTTAGGGTTTATGAACTATTATTGGAGTATGGCAGGACCTAGTGAAATGGATTTGGAAAAGAAGCTGAAAAGCTTGAAGATTAACAGGGACGTTATGGATATGATCAATGCACATCTACCACAGCAACACAACATATCTATGTATGTGGTATCATTAACTTTGGAGGGGATGATTGAGCAGGAGAAAGCTAACATGGAGCATATTAAATCATCCTTGACTATCTCAAAGGCTAAGTTAGTGGATTTAGACATTACAGATGGCTCAAAGCAACAAGTAAATATAAATTTAAAAGGTGTTGGAGGTTAGAACAAAGGAAAAGCTCAAGTTTCACATCCAGTTAGAAAGCTCATTGTGCCTAGCTATAGTATAGGATTTGAAGGAATAGATGAGGTAGTGATTGATGGTGATGGTGATGGTGGTCATGAAAGTGAGTATGAGAGAGAAGAAGGTGATTTGGGGACTGGTCAGGGTGTTTAGTCATAGCAAAAGGAAGAATGGGTGGGGACTGTTAGAAGAAGTGATTACACAAGTACAGAAGTGCTAGAAATTGTTCCTCCAAAAAGATAGGATGATGGGCAGGGCATAAGTGGGGCAGAATTGGGCTACTTAGGAAGAGAGGATGAAGGAGATGAGGATGAGGACATGAAGATGTGGGCTATAAAGGTGAAGAAGGTGAAGAAGACAATAGAGGTTGCACAAATGAGTTCTATGAGATAGATAATGAAATTGGACAGGAAGATGAAGGTATGAATGTCAAAGTTAGGATTAATCCTAGTATTTCTGGTATGCAAAAGAGAGGTGGCATTTACAGGCCTGGGGAAAATAGGCCTTCAAAATAGGGCATTTCAGAGTAAGATGGTCATGATGGTCAGACCAACAAGTGTATAAGGTACATCTTTGATGAGAGGGAGCCAGATTATTCATCCTCAGATGATAGCCTGGAAAGTGTACATGAAAATAGTGAGGAGGAGTCTAAAAGTGTTTTTCTATTTAACCTTAAAACAGATATGAAGGATTTTAAGTTTCAACTGAGAATGATGTTTCCATCATTTGATATTCTAAAGAAAGCTATGAAGCAGTATTTAATAAGGAACAGAGTTGGAGTTGAGTTTGCTTATAATGATAAGAAGAGGATAAAGGTTGTCTCTTAGCCAAAGTGTCCTTTTTTGCTAACAGCAGGAAAGTATAGGGATGAGCCTAAGGTACAGATTAAGAAACTAGACCCTGATCATTTATATGCTTGGGTGGTGAAAAATAAATGGGCTAATTATGAATGGATAAGTGATGAATACCTTAAGGTCATAAGATCACACCTTGACATCTCATTAGCAGCCCTGGTAGATTACATCAAGAGAGATTTCAACATCAAAGATCAGAAGTCAAAAGCACAAAAAGGAAATAAGCTTGCATTGTAAAGAATAAAAGGGCATGAAGTTAAGTAGTATGCTAAACTCCCATATTCTTGAGGTGAGCTAAAGAAGATAAACCTTGACAGTGTGTTGATGTTAGGGCTTGAAAATTGGTTTTTTTTATAGGGTTTTCATATTCATAAGTGGGGCCAGCAATGGCTTCTTAGCTGGCTGTAGACCAATTATAATTCTAAAAGGATGTTTTTTGAAAGGTAATTATGAAGGACAATTACTGTTAGTAGTAAGGATTGATTTTAATGATTGCATATGACCAATTACAAATAAAGTGGTAGAAAGTGCGAGTAGGGACTCATGGAGTTGGTTTCTCTATCTGTTCTCAAATGCACCGGGGATCTCTGAGATAAACCATTGGACTATAATGTTAGATAGACAAAAGGTAAATTATATCTTACTTGTTGCCAGTTTCTTTTAAATTGGATCACTAATCTTTTGTAACATATTGCATGTATTATTGTAGGGCTTGATTCCTTTTGTGGAGGAACAATTTTCAGATGTAAAAAAGAGATTCTGTGTGAGGCACTTGTATGCCAACTTCAAAGGTAGCTATCTTGGGGTTACATTGATAGATGCTGTGTGGGGAGTAGCAAGGGCAATTGGATGTAAATGCTTGGGTATGGATGAATGAAGTGGATCCATCGTATTGGTCAAGAGCATTTTTTAGAGAATTTCCTAAATGTGATATCTTACTAAATAATATGTGTAAGTGTTTTAACTGATTCATCATTGGTACTAGAGATAAGTCTATCCTAACAATGTTACAGATTGTTAGATGTAAGTTAAAGGTAAGGATTGTCAAGAAGAGAGAAATTCAGGGTACGTGGACAGGGAGATTCAAAATATTTGGAAGAAATTGAATAGGAACATAGAACTTTCAAGGAATTGTTGGCCTATGGAGTTGGGAGGAATTAAATATCAAGTCACCATGCCGACTACCTAGCATGTGTTTGACATAGAGGATAGAAAATGCTCCTACAGGAAGTGGGAACTCACAGGTACTCTATGCATCCATGTTTATTCAGCATTAGCCCTGCATAGGAGCAATCCAGAAGAATATGTGGATGAGTGTTATAGTGTTACTACACATAAGTTGATATATGGGAATGTCATAAATCCAATAAGAAGTGTTGATTAGTGGGAATATACTGGTCATAACCCTATAAAACCTCTAAACCACGTTGTTGTAAAGAAGGGTAAACCAAAAAAAAAAAAAAAAGAGAGAAAAAGGGAGCAGGGTAAGCCAGAATGCACAAACAAAATGAGAAAAACTAGAATGATTGTGGATTGCTCAATTTGAAAATAGCTTGGCCATAATAAAAATACTTGTAAGGGAATACTCAGTAGCAGTGAGGCATCTAGATAGAGGACATGGAGAGTAAAAAATGGGACAAACTCCCAGCCACAGAGAAACAATTCAAGTGAACTACTAAACAAATTAACATTTGTTGAAGCCTTATGTAAGACTGACATTCACATGACATATAGCTGAAGACTTCAAAGGCAACCAATGTAGGCAGTTCTGACCCTTGTCCTAGCTAGATAAAACCAATGAGGGAGCTAAGACAAGGAGTTAGACACACATCTGCATTTGTTGACAGCAAATTATCACAGCAAGGAGAAATGCCAATGGATGGAAGTTGCCAATATAGATCAAGGAGAACAAGGGGTCATCCAAAAGGAAGCAAATGCTACCTCTAGACACCAACTAGAGGGATATATTCTAATGTCTTGTAGTCCTAAATTGGAGTTTGAGATTTTGATGTCTATTTTAGGTCAGACTTTTGATATAATGTGGGTGAAGAAAAACTCTAAGGTTGTACATTTTGATGCATATGTAGGGGCACTTTTGAGTTATAAGCCATTGCATTTTGGATATGGTTAAATGTTATTACTTTTGAGATTAAGTGTGTGATAAACCCATACTTTGGAAATGATCAGATAATGTCATTTGAGCAAAATTGGCTGCTTCTACTTTTCTGTTTTAGTTGTATCTTTGTTTTTCTAAAAGTGCTTGAGTTAACCCAATAACGCAATAACCCAAAAGTGCATTTTGTATAACACAAAAGTGCTACTTTTATAGCTAACACAAACACACCCCACTTACAAATGCACATTAAACACCCGTGCCACTGCATTACTGCCTCTCATTTTCTCCACTTACACATTATACCATCACTTTGCCATTAGTCTCACTTACTCCCCTACACCATTGCACCCAACTGTCATATTTGAAATGTACAAAAAAAAAAACCTGCACCCATGACAGAATCAAGGCCACCTTTAATTTCTTGATCTTTCTCTCCACTTATCCCACCTTCTTCTTTAATTTCCCTTCCCTCTCTGTAAGTCTGTAAACCTCTGTTTGTGTTTCCTCAATTCTTTCTATCTCTCTCTTCACTTCTTTCTTTGCTTCCTCCACCATTGATTAAAGCCTTTTTGCCTCATTGTCTGATTCGTCCATCCTCCTCAGCAGTCCAACAATCATACCCTTCAATCTTTTTGAGGTTGGCTCATCGTGCCACTGATGAAAGGGACAACACTTTGGACTCTGCACCACAAACACCAAAAATCTCAATTTTCAAACAAAATCCCCATCCCACCAAGACAACACTTACACACATACCCTGTAATTCCTACACCCAAAGAATCTTCGTCCAACATTTTGCTTTGTCCAAATTGGCTTTAGCTCCATGGGTATGCCACATCTACAGTAAGGCCACGATCCTCGTTCTCCTCCAACACTTAACGACAAACTCCCAGAACTCACCATTTCATGTAAGCTTCCTTGATCTATCACCCATTTCCCCTTGTTTGCCTTTTATTTGCCCTATTCCTTAGCATATTTCTCCTCTACTCTTGCACCTAATTTCTTGCCATTTTTTCACTTCAATCTCGTGCTCTAAAATAAGCTAGAGCTTTCATTGTTGACCATGTACTTTAACTTTACCATGTCATCCTTCTCTATCATAAATCTAGTCCACTATGGCATCCTGGGGGCACGTATGGGGGGAACTGAGTCCATGTCATCATTTTCCATCCACCTTAATGAAGCAAGTGACAAAAAGTTTCTTAGTAGGACGTGCACTAATAGTATGGGTACCTCACTAGGACAAAATACAGGTAAGGTACCCGAATATGACAAAAAAAATAAGTTAGGTGACATATGGTGGATTTTGCCCATTCATTATTATATCAATAATATTGAAAGTACTGCATTATCTTTAGCATATTTATGAGTGGATTCTCATATTTTCTCTTAGGTCAAGTGCAAGTAGTGTGTTGCAAATTAATACTAATTCTTATGTTTCCTTGATTTCTCATCGAGTAAAAAATCCTCTATAAATGAAAATATTGCAGCAATTCCACAATCATTTTATTAACCGTTACATATTGACCACCATTCCCACAACCTAGATGACCACCATTCCCACAACCTAGATGACCACATTCAACTACAAGCAAATTTAAGCTGTGATGAAATTTAAAGCTAGTTTATTTTAACTTCAGTCAATTAAATTCAAAATGATTTATTTTTATTATTATATTTTTGTATCCAAAACTAATTTTAATTAAAATCCAATATTATGTAGGTGCAATAATTCATTAAAAATACAATTTTTGTAATCTCATTAATTTTTTATGATTTTTTTTTCTAGTTTTAGGCATTAAAAAAATTAACAATATCATAAAAATTTACTTTCAAATGGATTATTGTATCTACATAATATTAGCTTTAAAATGAAATGGGTTTTAGGCCAAAAAAATGTAAAAATAAAAATAAGCAAGTTGACTTAAATTAAAATAAATTTACCCTTAAGTTGGTAACAACACACAACTAGTGGGGCTGCAATATATTTTTTTTGCAGATGACATGGCAACCATACATCTAGTTAAGGATTAATGATTCCCTTTACCCAACATATATAGGAATACTATATTCTACGGTAGATACATGTCTTTGTGACATAATCATCATTTGAGCATATTAATTTTAAAATAAGACCCAAACTTAAGCACATGACTCATCACAAATATAAAATTTTCAATGACCCTTCTAACATGATGGTGTAATTTTTCCACTAAACACATCCCCTCGCGTGAAGGTTAGGAAGTCTTAATTATGTGAGATTTTTTCACTTAACACGGCTTCCTCATGTATAAACTATAGATTATATATAATTAACATAAGAATATTATCAATATGTAACCTCTTAATTAACCATGAGAGATTTTTTTACTTAACAATTATTCTATGTACAGTGTCCTAGACAACAACCGAGTGCAGCACAATACAAAAGTTATACGTAGACCGCCAGATATCTAATTTGAAACCAAAAGGCAATCTTGAAAAACAAATTAGTGGGTCGACCCGAGGGCTAGATGTGGAGACAAATTAAAGTATTTGCATTGAGAGGCATCAATGAGCAAAAATCGAGGATAAGAAGAAAAGAGCTAGATGGGTATGTATAGGATAGTATACTATATAAGTCTATAAGAAAGTAGTAGTATAATTATACTTAACCAAGAATTTCATAAAATTTAATCTAGTTAATTAACAAATGTTTATCAAATAGTTTAATTTAAGTAAATTATATATATAAATTTATTATAATTAATTATATTATCTATTATCAATGATCTCTTTTATACAATTAATTAATTATTTTTACACAAATATTTATAACTTTTAGCTTGCACTATTATTCAGGGAGATGCGGTATGCGAGAGTAAAAAGGAATGGGGAAGTGTGTAGGATTTTCTTCAGGACCCAAAGCCGAGGGAGGGAGGGAGGAATAAAGTGCTTATCTTTTTCGCTTTCACTGTTTATTAGTTAGTATTTTCTTAGGAATGTTTTTGCTACCTGCATAGATCTGGGCATTGCAGGGCAGGCAGGGCCAGCCAGCCAGAACTTTGAACGCATTTCCTCTTTTCTTTTTGCATGGGGATTATGAATTCCAAAACATTCCCTCGTTACTCCCTCCCCCATTATTCCATAAAGTTATGCGAGCTTTTGGACCATATATCACCTTTCTTCCTTCCAATTGTTGTCTTTTATCTTGAGTTTAAATACTTGGTGGGGTTTTGAATTGTTTGAAGTATTTGGATTCTTCATGGAAATTTAAAAAAAAAAATTGTGTTTTTCAAGGCTGTTAAGATCGCAATGACACTATGATCTTGATTCATAATTAAGACATTGTCAAAATGTGTTAGGATCAAAGCCATGGTAGGATCACAACTAGTATAGTAAGATTTGTAAGATAAAAAGATCCTATTGATTCTACTGAAGGTATTGATTTTTGTTGTCTGTATAGCTATTTTAGCATAAATTTAGAAAAATTAAGTGATTGGCCCAATTGTCTAAGTAAACACGTGACAATTTCAATTATGAGAAGAAGAAAGTAAACAAAACACAGAGAAAAAATTTGTATTCCAAATGACACATCAATGGTTAAATTCTATCATGGTTGTTGTTCCACGGCTTGTTCGTTCTTCGTTTGTTCAATGAATTTGTTCGTACTTGTTGTTTCATGATATTCAGACGTTGCACTCTTTTTTGTTTGTTGATGATGTGTTTGTTTATGAATTTTTTTCATACTTTTACTAATCATTGTATTGGTTCAATTAATGTATATTTTATTAAACCTTGAACTTTGCTTGTGTTGTATTAATTAATGTGTTGTATCACTATTATGACACTTAAAACTTTACTTGAGTTTATAATATAATTGATTTTTTATATCAATTATATTATTTAGATAAGAAATTTCAGGTTTTTGATAGAATCTTAAGATCTAGGATCTGATCATGCAACTTCAATTTGCATGGTGAAAAATTAACCTGGATAAAATCTAGATCTTGACAACATCGGTACTTTCACTTTTGTCATTCACTTTTTTTTTAACAGCAAACAATGAATTTTTATTGATGATTGGCAACGAACAAAAGGAAAACCTGCAAATTACATCATAATGCAAGTATACAGAACTATAGGATATCTTAGGAAGTGACAAGTAATTAAGTAGCTAGTAGAGACAGCAAAAACACCCAAACTCAATAAAAAATTATTGTTTCTAGCTAGTAATAGGGCAATACACCAATCAATTTAGGAACAAGTAAACTTTGAATACCTATTTTTGAGCCTTAAGAATGATAGTACCTGAATTTTAGATAAGATACCTACCACCAAGAAGATTTTCCCATCAAACAAAATAATATATATAAAAAGTAAATATTAAAATGATAGATGAAAGGGTTATCTGATGAAACAGTTTACTAAATATTAAAATATTGCAATTATTCTTAAAATATAATATGCGGCAAATAATTTGAAAAACCCAATAAGCAATTTTTTTTTTTTGCTCCAAATTCATGATCAGTTGGAAATAATCTAAATTTCGTAAATTCTTAGGAAGAGAAGAATCTTGGGTGTGGGTATACCCGAGTTCGAGATCGACCATTTCTTTTTTCGGTCCAATCCCAAGTATTTATCCGAAGCCAAATTAATTGACTTTCACTAGTTTAAAGCCGAGCCAGGTCGGATGCTTGTTAAAGAAAGCTCTTTTGAAGTATATTTTTTTTTATGTACAAGACTCGAACTCAACTGGAGTTGAAGTGGTAAATAATTTCTCATCTCTTAAGTAATTAATAGTATTTTCAACCAAATATATAACGATGAATTAATTTTCAGTATTTTTGTTGGGTGTTTATCCAATTTGTACAAGATCTCATAATTTATCCAAAATTAATGCCCTTTGTCTTCAAAAAAAGAAAAAAAAAAAAAGAGAAGCAACGGGTACATATATATTAATTATACACAACGGACAGTAGAAATAATCAAAGTCTTAATCTAGTCGTTAAGACTTTCAGTTGTAATTGGTTCAAGGTTTAATCTCTGATTAACCTCTCTCTATTATATGTGGGCAAAAAATGGATATTAGAGAAATATGTGTGCTCCTACTCAAAAAAGAAAAAGAAAAAGAAAAAGAAAAAGAAAAAAGAGAGCGAAACTTGTGCTCAAAATATTAGAGATATCGATCCTCGGAAATTCTAATTATTATCTCACCAGTTAAATTTCTTATTCTTTTTCTAATGTATAAAGCTACTGATTGATGAAAAAGAAAAAGGGGATCAACATACTTGTACCTCACGATTTTGCAAACAATCCCTTTAAGCAATGACAATAAATAATATATTCAAGAACTTTTGTCCTTAGATGAGCATAATTGTTTGCTAGCTTTTCTACATGCATGATTTTTTGTGTAGCGTATAAATTCGCCATTCATTACAATGTTATTATTAGCCTCGTTACTATAAAGCTGGTGCTTTTGGTAGTGTTCTTAGCGGGCCAAAGGGGCCCGGGTTACAAATCACTACAAGAAATTAGTCTATTTGAGATACGAAAAATTGTAGCTTTATTGTAGTATAGATATATTTGTTACAAAAATAATTATCACAAAAATCATTGAAAAAACACCGTCGCTAACAAGGGATTATCATGATATCAAGGCAAAACGTGTGACAGTTTTAATCGTTGCAACAAAAGTAATGATTTTGTGATGATAAAGAAGGCGACGATTTTGTCTCAGTCCTATAGTGACAATCTACTCTTAGAAGAGCAACAAGTTTCCCTTGATACAAAAGCAACGATTAAAATCGTAGGAAATTTACCCTTGATTTTGAGACAATTCATGATTCTTATGTTTTTTTTTAAATGCCAATTTTTGTAAATAAAATTAATTAAATTAGCATATTATATTAATATTGTAGCATATTATATTAAATTATTGCAGAAGAATAATAAACTACTATTAATATAAATATCAATAATTTACATAAACATGTCTAATAAGTTAATGCATAAATATGAATAAGAACCCTAAACCCTAATGGTGCCCTCATTAATATGGTGGACTTAAATAGTCATCCTATTGGAACAAATGTAGCCGGAAGAACTCCACTCCATATAAGATCGTGTATAGTAGTAGTGACCGTAGCACTTGTCTGGCATTGGATTTGCACTTGTATGTCAAACCGGATCTGAGTCAACTCGGTAGTGACCTGCTCGAATCTACTGATCACCTCCTAGACTTAATTGCGCTAGGTTACATTCTTTGTCCTCAGCTGATCAATTTCAATTGACTGGGGACTAGTTTTGCTTCCAAAATTATGTCAGTTAGTTTTTTATATTTTATATAACTTAAAAAACAAACTACCAGTAAATATAGTGGATTAAAATTACCCGTAGGGGTCTAAAGGTGTTGGGATATGCAAGGTGAGGTTTAGAGATTAGGGTGAGGGTTAGGGGTTAGAGTAGGGTTTAGGGTAAGGGTTTAAGGTTAGGGTTAGTGTTAGGGATGTTTAGGGTAGAGAGTTAGGGTTAGAGGTTTAGGGATTAGGGTTTTATGGTAAGGGTCTAGGGACGCTTAGAGTTAGGATTAGGGTTTTAGGGTAAGGGTCTAGGGATTTAGGCCTAGGATTTAGGATTTTAGGGTAAAAGTTTAGGGTTTAGGTTATTATTATGATTTTACTACACTATAGTGCTATGATCCTATTGTAGCAAATCTGTCACAAATCTGTCACTCATTTTCTTATATTGAATCTAAATTGATATAGGATTTACAAGTTACTATATACCATATTTAAATCTTTATCTAAATTTAATTGGAAAATTATGTTGTTAAACAAACCAAAGAAAATGAGCAAAGAAAAACCAAAAAAGAAAAAAAAAACCAAACAACACCAAAGGAAATAGATCACAAGTCATAATAAAGAACCAGGTGGAAAGTGGAAACGAGTTTTTTTGTTGTTGCGTAAATACTTACTACTCCTCGTACTATAGTGATCACAACACTTTCCCCTTGAACTATAAAACGCATCAATTCAACGCCCCAATTATTAAGAATCGGACAGATTAAACCCTTAACCCAGTAAATTGGTGGCACGACTTTCCGTACACTAAATAAACGATTAGAAAAAAAAAAAAAAAGAGAAACCCCAAACCCAACCACCACAATTTCTACTTTCTGTGTTTCAACCTCTAACCTTTTACCTTCATTAGCCAGGCCCAGTCCCTAACTCGCCTTTAACTACTATCCGCTTTCCATTGCCATCCAGTTCAACCACCATTCTGTTGGTCCTTCCCTTGCCATCTCCTTCATCGCGTCTCTACCCACATCGGCTTCTATCATAACTAACATAATCTGAATCCAGTTGCCAACCTGAATCGAAAGGAAGAAGATGAAGATTTAAGCCCTTGAATTCCAAACTACAACATAGATGCACAAAAGCAATTGAAAAAACAGTCACAATTTGTCACTTAAAACAGCTGAAAAGTGATTAAATACATTAGTAGTGAATTTCCTAGTCGCTCGTAAGTAACAACTGAAAGATGACTATTACTAGTGATTGATCTTACTGGAGATTGGCTTTCAGTCGCTAGTTTTTGTCACTTTTGAGAATTTCTATTGCAGTGAATCTACAAGAAAAAGGATTCCCTCTGAGTTAGATGAGTTCATAGCTACCATTTGAAGTAGAGTTGGGGGCTCACAAAAACTTCTTCTAATTCTACTATGTGGCAAGATTTGTTAAAGCTCAAAAATCATTTTTGCTGAAGGATGGATCGGTGGAACTTACTAGGCAGGTGACGAATGGGTGTGATATGTATATAGCAACACTTCTTGCCTTTTTTTTGCAATATTTGGATTGAGAGGAACAACCGATCGATGCCATGGTTGAGGTGTGAAGGAGCTAAAGCTGCTGCTAGGTGACTTGTTTATGATGTTGCCGTGAAGATGTATGTTGTGCCCACTCTCAAGTTTCTAGATTCTAGCTGGTACCAGAGTCATGAAGTTTTAGTGAAGTTTTTTGTTTTTATTTTTATTTTTACTTTTCTTTGATTTTGTTTTCCCCAGGTATGCCCGGGAGTAGTTGTATTGAGGCTGGTTCAGTATTGGAAAATTTCGCCTTTTGCCTCAAGAAATGATAATGAAATATATAGCAAAATTTTAATTGCATATATTATACTATAATTTTATTTTATAATGAAAATTTAAAATAGTAAAAACAAGAATAAAAATATATAAAAAAAAGATGACGTTACAAAAAAAAGAAAAAATAAAAATGAAGAATAAAAAAAAACTATTCTAAAAAAATTAAAGAAGAAAATATTTTCCCGCTCTCTTACGTTCCTGCTTCTTCTGCATCTATTTATTTTCCATGCTCCTTAATTAAAACTCAAATTCTATAGTTCCAAAATCCGCACGATGAAATTGAATTTATTCATATTTCCATATATGTTCAACTAAATCGATAGAATTTTTCAACCTTTTGGAAATTAAAGTAGTAATAACGGTAAAGAAACCTCCAATTCCATTGCCTAACCCTATGATGGACCAATCCTCAGTGCCCATGCCGTCGACGGTGACGTCAAGTCAACTCCCATGCAGCGCAGCCCTAAAACCTATCCCGGCCTTTCAAATTGCCTCTTTTTCTCCCCTCCCATCCATCTCTCTCTCCCGATCAATATATATAACTAAAACTATCAGAAAATATTTAATTTTTTTTCATTCTTTTTTTATTTTTTTAAATTTTTATCATTTTATTCTTTATTTTCATTTTTAAGAATATTTTTAATTTTGATCATCCCTTTTTATTTTTTATTATTTTGTTTGTATTTCGGTCTTTTATGCTTTTTTATATGTAGTACCTTTTAGTTCACATTTTTATTTTATTTTGTATTTTATCCTTTTCAATTTAATTTATTATTCATTTATATCTTCTATTAAAATAAAAATATAACATAATTTAAGTAAAACATTTATGTTTTGTTATTATTTCTAATTTTTGTTTCTATGTTTTACTTTTTCCTTTCAACTTTCGTAAACCATAAGTCTTAATCTTATATTTGTTGTCAAATTACTTTCTCAACCCTTCAACTTAGTTCAATTGTTCAATTTGTTACATGTTTACTACTAAGGAATGATAGAGGATGAATGGTGCAACATATCAATAGTTCCAAGATAAATGCTGCAGTGTTTCATAATTTAAAAATGAATATGTAACATGGGTAATAATTCATTGATGTTCGGTGTAATTTATCCAATGATTAGTAATCCTCTTCTTTTTTTTTTTAAAAGAAACCTCTAACTAGCTATATTAGCAGTCCATCATAACAATCTTTTCCTTCTAGCTGATGTGACCATTTATGGGATTCCAAAATTCCAATACGAACCTACATCATTGAGACATAATGGTCAACAAGCACAAGTAGAAGGAAAGCTACCCATGAAAAGAAGAAATGACAAGCATTTGCTGACCTGCAAAATTGACTTACACTTTAAATGAGTAGTTGATCGGACCTTTTTCCTTTAGCAGCAAATCGGACAACTAATCCAAACAGATTGGAGTCTCTTTTCCTAATTAACCAAAGATTATGTGCCTTAATTATAGTTATGCTAATTAATTAATTAATTGAATGTCTATATATACATTTTGGGATATCATATATCTTAATATATATTAATTCTGTGATGGCTGGTGGTCTAGCTAACAGTAGTAGGGAAATGTTCATCTGATTTTATTCCATCCTGAGCGTGCTGAGACATTAAAAGCAGAGCTAAGCCCACTCCAACTTTCTTTAGGATTTCTCTTCTCATGCCATGCAAATTTATTCCAACCCTATATATTTTCCTAGCACTAACACAGTTCACGAGAGATCTCCCTATCGCCTCTTACATGGAACTGATCCTTTCAAATTTTTTGAAATCTATCTTCAACTGTAAAAAAATAGTGTTCTTTCAAGCTACTTCCAGTCAGGTTACTGTGTTACCCTTTATAGATGTGTACTGAAAAAAAAAACCATATTTCTCAGATGTTATTGTAGTTATTTTACATGTATGTCATGCATATTCGTATTGTTTTCAATGCAATAAAAAACTGAAATGTTTATAGTACTCTATTGCATCATTATCTTATACCTGCAAATGCTAGCTATTTGTAACACTTTTTTCTGATAAAATTGTACTAACACTTTTAATGTATCTCTTAATTAGAAGCGATTCCTGAGAAAAGCCATTATGTGTATCTAGGAAGTGTGAATTTAATCCATCAATCATCAAATCTACAATTGCACTGTTAGATAGACTATAGAGGACGGAATCTCACGGGAGGATGTGTATCTTTCCTTCTTCTTCTTCTTCTTTTTTTTTTTTTTTGTTAGGGTGGGTGAACTTATGAATGATGTAAAATGTGTAACATGATACCATAATGGGCTTGGACAGGCCCCATCAGTATAACAGGCCTATTTGCCGACTTGGACGATCTTCCTCTTTTGGGCCTGGAGCTCCAACCCAACATACTACCACGAACCTTTAGATCAAGACAACCTCTTCAAAAGTAATCATTGGATATGGTCAAACTCTTTACAAAGGCATCTTATAATAGGCAAGTGAATCCTATCTTATGATTGTCGAACCTCTTACGATCACTACCTCCAATCATCATGCAATCAACCTTATCTTTTATAGAAAGGTTTTTGTACAACCTGAAGAAGGTTTTGAAATGCCTCACTTTTTTCTACACTACCTATACTTTAAAAAACTTGACTAACATTAGTATTGGGTCACACTCTATGAGAATGCACATCTTGGTGTCTTCATTGCAGGTTTTTCAGTGGTCCAAGTTTTCTATTATGCTACGTCATCATTTGGTGATTAGTCAATAATTTGACTATCAATTGACATTATCTATGCCAATTTTTTGCATTTTCCATGTGAAACACAACCATAGTAGGAACACAAAATGGTTTGGGTTATAACAACATTAACTATCTAGTGGTGAAACCTTTTAGGGAACAAAGGGTTACTGGTCCTCAATTATTATCTAGGGGGTGGGTTGAACTTGATTGTTCCTTCCAATGGTGGTGTGTGACACACCCTCCATTTCTTAAGAATCTTTTGCTAAACAAATAGTTTGAGTGCCCACTTGGGCAAGGCGGGTGGTAGAGTTACAGAGAATAATTTTTGAAATTATACACGATGTGGTCTCCAACAAGCTACAACAACACCTATCAAGTGTTGGACAGAGCATAGGGCCCTAGCCATCCATAAATTCTATGCCTAGCTACTCCATTTGGGAACTAGGCATCCTTATCAATGAACATGATGTGCAGAACATGACTCATTCTCCTCAAGTGGAACCTTATGGGTAAGCTAAGGTCTAGGCTTTTGTCAAAGAAAGAAAGGATGAAAATTAGATCCACTAGTGCATGAGATAGGCTTCCAGGAATCACGACAAAACCTTAACATCTGGAAGGACCCCAGTAACCAAATGTGTTGGAGACTGTAGCATATGGCACATCTAGATGAATGAATTCAGGGACCAAAAATGGTCACGCATTATTTATTCCATTAATAAATATTGTAAGTTTCCAAAACCAAACTTTTAGCCCTGAGATTTTGTAATAACCTGCTATATAAGGATTTAGGTTACTGAAGATGGAAACTTTATAACCGGATCATGGATCCAACGGATTATGTTTTAAAATTACTTGACAACATGACTTGCTAGCATAGGCCAATAAGGCAACTATGTGTTAGGCATTTAGAGGCCCTTTGGTCGAGCCATAAAAAATGGCTTTCATCTTTAAAGATAGAACACTTTGCTTCTTCACAGGAGCTTTCTGACGTGTTTGCTTGATAATTGTCGGGTAGCCACCAAGCCCTAAAAACTATCATGCACTTTCTTTATTATCAACAGTAGTTTGACAAATCCCCTATGAGATTTATTAAATTGTTTTAACATGGAAGCTCTACAGGTTCCCAATTTGAACATCAAACTAAGAAAATGCCCTAACCAGGGGGCTAAAGAGCGATAATAAAGCTTTCTTAGGATTTTAGGGAGAATTTTTTCACAGATCTTAATTATCTCTATGGTTGTATTTAAAGCTTCCAAGTTGAACAAGCCTCAGAAGAAGGCAACAAAAATGCAAGCAACAACTCCAATTTAGGAAGAATGAATCAAGCCTTAATGACAAGTTTTGAGGCAAGCGGGAGAAGGGCCCTAGCCCCCTTACACACAGCCTATGGAAAAAGGAGTAATATTTTGTACACCTTCAAGTGTGAAAATCTTGTTACCATGTGGCCTAGACTATTTTTTTCAAATGCCAAAATGGATAAAGATTTGTGCTGTAGGCATTATAAAGACAATGGCCTTCACACTAACTAATACAAGGAATTCTAGTTGTTCATCGAAGAACTAGTGAAAGAAGGGTAGCTTAACCAATTCCCTCACCCCCAGTCTACTTCACTTTGCAGGAAACATGAGCACAAGGCTTAACATGATAATAAAATAGACAAAGGCAGGTGCCATGATGCTGGCAGGATTCCAAAACCTCCTTATTAGGGGCACAAAGCTATCCCTCCTCTTGTAAGGGTAATCGACATATTTATACACATGGAGTCGTGCTCAGATGAAAAACGGATGGCTAGAGAAATCGCCAACCTAAATCAAATGAATATCCTGAGAAGAGTAACTTGAGATGACTGGAGACAAGTCCTTCATATTGACCCGTTGGTCATCCAAGCAAGGATCAGGGCTCATGATGTGGGAGGGCCCTGATTGATGATAAGTTTAACATTAATCTTGTTTTTTCTCACTTTATTAACTTGTACCCAATTTTTTCTTTGGTACTATAGTGTGTATATTTTGTAAACATGTACAATGTGGTAAAATGTGATTGAGTCTCAACTTCATTAATTTCATATTTATTTATTAAGGGTATCAAAGTCTGTTTGAATTAGTTAAAGGACATTTCATGAATTTAATATCTTATGTGTGAATTTTGTATTGTTTGAGTAAACATTTTATTCTCCAATATTTGCATTAGAATTATGATATCTAAGATATGGTGTAGAGAATCCAATTATTTCATGATTGCAAATGAATAAGTTGATTGATCCTAATTATTATTGGATTTCTAAGGAATTTGAGAATTCTTCTTAGTCCTTAAGATCATTTTGAGAAAGTAATATACCATACAATAAATTTTTTCAATACTTGATACTTACAAAAATCACAATTTTGAGAAAGTAAGAATATAGAAATGTTTTGCATTTTATGATAACAATAGCGAGAATCATTTCCTAAGGTAATATGATGAGATGAATTATATCAATAAGATCCATCTTTACATACAAGAGCTATATAGTAACCAAACCTAAAATATACAATAAGGGAGGCTTCTCCACTTCATACTCATGGGTTAAAGACAATGGGCATCTTAAGAAACTTGAAGGATTGGGTGTTCTAATAGACAACAACTTCTATGTAGATTTTACCTCATAATATGTCATTGAATCACATGATTCGTTTGTCATAAATGAGAACTAAGTCAATGTGAAAAAGGAAAGAACTATCATGTTAGTTGGCTTATCAATTGGTTCTAGGGTAGAAGGAAAAATTATTAGAATAAACAAAGGATAAAGTTAATAATTGGTGTCTATTAAAAAAAATTCAATAATAAGTGCATAGAAAGCTAAAATCAAAGTAATAAAATATCATACTTTTATTATGTCTTTCTTAGGTGTTATAAGAAAAATTTAAGAGGTGTTCGCATGTACTTGTGTCCTTTATTTTTGTCATATATCTAAACAAAAAGGAAACATGATGGTTTATGGATTGTTGAATCCATCTAATTTTATCGACTTGTAGCTCTTGTCTCATTAAAAAAATGACAAAGAAAATATCATTTGGTAGACTAGTTGAGCATGTAAAAAAAATTTGATTTATTTTACAAGTTAGTGCTAAAGATTGCTTCTTGAGTTTCATTATTGTTACTCTCACCGTATCAAAACTTTTGCACCATTTGACTTTTTGTTATATTTTGACTTGAATTTATTCTTATTATTGTTTGTTAGAAAAATTAAAAAAATATATTTGGAAACTACATGTCTTAATTTATCATTCATATATAAAGATTTTCATTTATATATTAAAATGTTGAAAATAAAAACTCCTAGATTAATTGCTGAAAATAAATGAAGTAAAATTTTTAGGACGGATGAAGTACTATATTTTACATTATATCTTGAACTAACTCTAAGCCTGAGATAAGAGTCATCTCTATTCTAGGATAAAGAGCTCAGGAGTATGACTATTTGAGGTGTATATACATATATTTGAGACTATAAATAGTAAAAGATGAAAACAAGTCAAAATATAAATAGAAAAAGATGAAAACAAGTCAACATCACTTATCATAAAGACTAAAGTCCCCATGCTAAGGTCACCAAAATCAAGGCTAATAAATTGAGGTAGGCCAGCTGAGGTCAGTAAGAAGGTAACTTAGTGACATCAAAGGGCAATCTAAACAAAAGATAGTTCCATTCCAATGAATGATGTTACAACGCAGTTACACTTTCAGAAAATAAATGAAGAATAATAACTCATGAGTGAGGAGCATCTAGGACAATAAAAGAAAAATAATAACTCTAGTAATGAGATTTGTAGTCATCTTTCTTGAAGTCCCTCATTTCTCTAGTCTTCTTACATACATAATTTAATTTGATTATCAGTGGGTTTGCCTGGGTCCAAAACCTAGGGTTGCCTTATGCCCCTATTCTTTTACAAGTTAGCTTAATATTAGCACTTCTACCATGGATGCTCAAGGTTCGAAAAAGGTGGCATCACACCACCAAACAACATTGTCTGCAAGAAAATAAGGTCTTATTATAGCTGTGGTAGACATTAGCACGCAAGAACCAGTGTTGCCTCTCCTAAAAGAGAAAATTAGTCTAAAGGATCTTCTAGGTCAAAGCACCCATCAAATGATCAGCAGGTTATCTTAACCAAGTCTCTTTTTAGAAGATTGTAAAGTGATTTAGCCAAAGTAAGTAATAAGCAATCAGTTAGAAGAGAAACTTGGAGCTTGTTATCCCAATAATGCCATCACCCATCATACTTCCAAGGAGGGTGGCAGTAAGAAAGGTGGAAATGTGGCACAACTAACTATATTCAAACCCATTTGAGACTTATTTTCAATAGCATCAAGGTAAAAATGATAAATTTTTCTAGGAACTTTAAACCTTCAAGTTGTCCTGAATAGTTTGATGAATATTGAAATCAAGTCACTAAGAAGAATGTTTAGTCTAGATTGTCTAGTAGAGTAGCAAAATAAGAACGACCTTTTACCAAAAAAGTAATGGAAGCACCTGCTCCGCTATGTTCAACCTACCTTACTTAGATACTTATGATGGTTATGAGGACCCACAAGTCTAGATACAATATAGGAGTACCATTACTTTAAATGTTTTGATGACCCCCCTACAAGTTGTTTGAAACTACCTTAACTAGGCCTGCTTCTACTTGATACGAAAGTCTACCTCAATGGAAGATTTCCTATTTTCAAGAATTTGAGGCTGCTTTCATTTGAAACATTGTACGAAGCAAGCCAAACTGTGAGAAATTATTCCTATACATTCAATATCAAGTTGGAGTATGGTAAAACAATTCAAGGATATGTGCATGAATTAAACCAGAAAGCGCTCTCCACTTTAAACTTGTGCCCCGAGGTGGGAAATTCAATAAAAATCTAAGTAGGCCTTTGAATTTTCTTAGCATGTAGAAAAAAAATTAATTAATTAATTATGGGAAAACTCACTGATCCCAATGTGATTGAGAAACATTATGAGGTAGCCATCACAAAACTACCTTGAAGGATAACTTTAAGTTATAAAAGAATAAATTGAGTTTAGAGAAGACTACTCATTTCCTTAACACCACATGAGCTAATATCTTGATGGCCTTGGAGCATCAGGAGACCTCAAGCCCAATCACCAAGAATGAAGAAGAATCCAAGGAAGTATTATCAGTATCATCGGGACTAATAAGGAAATAACAGAAAAAAAAATAAGTAAGGGAACTTCCCTTACTTGACCATATTAGCACAAAATCTAAGTTAGTAGGATAAGGTATAAGCTTTGTGAAATTCCCACTTGATGATCCCATAGTTCTCAAAGCCCAAATCAGAAATTGAGATTCAAAAAGATTATTTTTCAATGATGGACCTAATACTAATGTTCTATTTGCCAAAAATGTTTTGCAAGCTTAAAAGTAGACCACCTACAACCCATGTTTACCTCTACTTATGGGATTAGCCCAATAGAATTGTCAGTCTTGGGATGGATAAAATTATCTTTTACACTAAAATGAAATTTAGTAAAGGATGGAACCAAGCTATATATCTTGGTCCTGATGTAGTTTGTGGTCATAAATCTAAATCCTCCATACAATCCACTCATTGGGAGGAAGATGCAAAGAATGTTGTCATGTGACCAGACATTAAATTTTTACTATACATTTCACACATAGCACAAAGATGCTTGCATGTACCTAAGTCAGGCTGAGATTAAGGAAATACTTTCCTAACTCAAAAACCACCTAAAATTGAGCTTTAGCTAGCTTATTCTAAGTATAAAAAAAAAATCTTGAAGAAGCAACACTATAAGGATTGACTAAGTAACTGGACCCAAAAAATGCAATGGCACTCAAATTGGCATGCATGGATATGTCAAAAGAGGTAGAGCTTAGTTTAATTCACTTTTGCTTCTATAGTGCTAATATTTTACTTTCTCTTGTATTAATATGTTTGGAGACTCTAGTATAATACAAGATAAATTGAAAATAAACCTTAATGCTATACCTATTAAGTAGAGAAAAAAATAAGTGTCACACTTGAGAAAAAGAAAGCTCATGGATGTGGTTGTGATAAATGAAGTCCATTATTTAGAGTGGTTGTGTAATATAGTCCTTACAAAAGTCACTGATTTATATTCAAATGGTTCATACTCTGTCCTTATAAGCTCCCTAGATATCTTTAGCAGTTATCACCAGATAAGGATGGCACTTGAGCACAAGAAAATGCTGCATTTGTCACAGACTAAGGGATTGTTTTGTTACAAAAGATTGCCTATTCAACTGAAGAATGCTAGAGTAACTTACCATAGGCTAAATGATTAGTTTTCAAAAAATATGTACAATCACTAGTTAAGAAAGTACAATATTTGGGTTGACCCTGAAAAATATGTTTTAGAGGTTAGGTTAGGAAAATCCATAGGTTATTTTGTTTTAGAAAAAGAGGAATTGATGCTACCCTTAAGAAGATCAAACCAATTTTAGAAATGAGACTCCTGAAGGTTAGTCAGAAGAATATCTACCTTAGGGGGGTCTCTCATTAAATATAGGGAAAGATGCAAGCCATTTTTAAAGTTTTAGTCAAAGTAGAAACATTTAAATAGAACAAGGAATACCATAAGGCCTTTGATGATTTAAAAACATTCATCACTAAGATTCCTACCCGATGCTAGGAAAAAATAAAGAAACTTCTCATTATTTATATCTTGGTAGATTCAAAAGCTATAAGGTTCATATTGATCTGAGATGCAATAAACAATGTCCTGTACATTATTACCATGAGGCAAAAGTGATATCCAAAGTCAAAGCCTAATAAGCCACATCAGCTTGGTACACTGATAGTATCATCAAACATGATGGATCAAGACAGGGTCTAGTCTACATCGCGATAAGTCAAGGTTATTCATACATGCACCTACACACCTGTTAGGTTGACGAAAGGTCCCAGAAGGCCCACTACACTATGTGTAGCTCCTTCTCTCTTGCATATACAGGGAATCATCCCAAAATCTAGATCTCATTTCCAAAAATATATCTCTTATTAACCGAAAATGGATCCTGCACAAGTTGTAGTACATTGCATGTGATTTTCCATGATCTTTTTCACTAACCATCATATGTTGAAGATTCTCCCTTATCCTTATGATCTACACGAATCTTTCACTATTTGCTCCTTGTAAGTGCTAATAGTTGTTTGAGTATAAATTGCCATTAATTGAGAATTGGTAGCTGTGGCAACGTCGGGTTTTCTGGAGTCGCCACCAATCGGTTTTCTTAGGTCGATTGGTCACCTTAAAATTGGTCTGCGAGAGTTCGGGGGTTCGGGAGTACGGTTACGCTAAAACAATATTGTTATAGCGCCCAAAATTGGCACCTTAGTTGATTTTAATTTTGTTTTACTTTGCTTTTAAAAATTTTCAGTTAATTTAGATATTTTAACTGAATTAGTCGAAAATGTGGATTATGGTAATTTGTATAGAATTTTATACTTCCGAACCATGGACTCTGCCGAGTCATTTGGACACGGAAGATTTGAATTCCGAACCATGGACTCTGCCGAGTCATTTGGACACGGAATTTGACGAAATTTTAATCAATTAATCCATATCATAAATATGGATTTTTACCTTTTTATTTAATTTATTTATTTTAAAAGGTTGATATTTTCCAAACCGTAGATCCTGCCAGATCATCCGGATATGGAATTTAATATCCAAGCCATGGATTCTAACCGAATCATCTGGACATGGATATGATCCGTCTTAGGATTTCGTTATTTAATTTTATTTTATTTTTTAATAATTTCAGTTAATATCCAAGCCATGGATTCTAACCGAATCATCTGGACATGGATTTTATGATCCGTCTTCAGACGGATTTCTAATAATTTGATACACATTTAATGCATTACAACAATTAAAATTAAACTATTCTAAATAAATAAATAAATATCCTAAATTACATCTTTAAGTGAATTTAACGATTAAATCTAATACATGGTTAAATAATCAAAGAAAGAAAGAAAACAAAAAGAGAACAAAGAAATAAATCTGCTGTCAGGGACTGATCTGCAACCAAAGAGAAATAGTTAGTGGCTCATAGGAACAAAATAGAAAGTTTGATAACTAAGATGAAGTTATACCCAAAAGGAACTGATTAATTGGATGTCAATAATAAGCATTCAGAAAATAGGATTAGCAGACTATATCAAAAGGCATAAGTAGATCTACAATATATACATTACTCCAGTAAAACCATAGTATCAGAACTGAAGTGGGAGATAAACCTTCCAGTTGTATATCTGCTGCCCAGAATTTCAAACTGACCTATCTTCATTCGCAAATTTATATATAAAAAGAATTGAGTTATCCAAACCACTATATAAAACTATATATATACATAACTTAGGCACATACATAAATTCACAAATGCAATATCAATTTGTGATTGACAGCACATAAATTATAAAAAAATATGCATGGTGAGTTAGCCCATCAGACAAGACCTCAGGTAGAATCACAGATAAGTACTCTTCACTCCAGAAATTAGATAAAATCATTTCTAAGTGCAAATGGAAGTCCATGAACCGGTACTGACACTAGACATTCATATGAACATTTTATTAAATTCACCAAAATTCAAACATGCAACACACAAATTACTATAAATTTTGAAATCAAGGACTCCTGTTAAACTTAAAGAAACAATTGTGAGACAAACTAGTCTCTACTTCAACAATTATATAAAATAAAAGAAACATCCAATTTTTGCGTTTTTTTGTAAAAAGTAGAAATAGATTAGACACAAATGGCTATTAGCACAAGAAATGACATCCTTAGATACAGAGCATACAATTTATCATAGATTTTATAACAAGTAACAAAGACAAGCCTACTGATGCCTATTCCATATTCAATGGAGTTCAGTAAAAATGCATATAAATTCAAACACGGCTCGAAATCCAATCCTATAAAAATTCTGTGTAAACTAGACTCATAGGGATATTACCATAAAAATTGGTTTGTTCAGCAACAAAACACATAATTTATGATGCAATTTCAAAATCCACGGATCAATAGAACTAACAGCAAACTCAAGGGTTGAGACACTTGTACCTTTTTATCTCGTTGTAATCTAGCTCGCATATCAGTCCATGGACAGCAGCATAGGCGTGTAGATGGTTCATATTACTACACAAGTATGTATGTTTCATAGCAATATAATTATTTATGTATTTTATTATTCTGAATCACTCAAGTTTATAAGGAGAGATATTATTTATTTATATCAATGTTGATAGCACTCTAGTCGGGTGTTAAAACTATAAAAATAATTCCGATTAATGGAGGGGCCGAAACAAACTAAACAAACAAAGGAAAGACAAACAATAAATATAAACAAAAACTTGCTATCCGTGCTCAATCTGCAAAGAAAATAAAATTAGTGACTTGGATGGATAAAATAAGGGAATCTAGGGATTAACAAGGAGTTTACCCAAATTTTTTTAATTTTGACTTGGTCAGAAATTTAAAACGGAAAAACGCGTCTTCTTCTTCTCTGTTGCACAACAGCAAAAGAGCTCAGGGGAAAGTGGCTGGAGGCGAAGCGGTGGCGTCATGGCGAGGGCGTCATGGCGGGAGAGGCTGGAAACGGCGAGGGGGAGCAGCGGCCGGAGGGGACTAGGCGAGGGCGAGACGACGGTGGCGCGGACGCGAACGGCAGGGAGATATGTGCGTCGCGAGGCTGAAGCAGGAGGTTCGGGCTGGCCGATCCTGTGGTGGCAGCGAGGAGGAGAAGCGGAGAATGGGCATCGGCAGCAAAAAGAGGAAAAAGGGAAGGCTGGCGTCGCGGCGAGCAGGAGGCGGCCACGCGAAGAGAGAAAGAGGAAGGCTGTTGGGCGCCGGCGGGAAGCAAAGGTTGGCTGAGGGAAGAGAAGGAAAAAACAGAACTTGATTAAGAGTGAGAGAGAGTATTTTTGAGGGAGGTCGAGCTCTGTAGAGAGAGAGGTTCGGTCGTGTTGGCCAGAAAGTGGTGGAGTGGGCGAGCTGAAGAAGGAAAATTGAGAGTGAAAAGCTGTTGTGAGAGTTCTCCTGGAGCGAGAGAGAGAGATCAGATAAAAAGGCGAGAGAGAAGCCCCCAGATTGTTCTGGAATTTGCCAGCTGGGGGAGACTAATTAATTAATTAATCAATTATAATATATATTTTTTTTTAATTAATTAATTTTTTTTATACATATAGATATATATATATGTGTATATCTATTATTTTAAAACTAACAAAATGCCCCCTAAACTATCTAACTAATTAAAAAAAAAAAATTCTTCTTTTCTTTTCTTTTTTTTTTTTTAATAATAACAATAATAATTAATTAATATTTTTTTTAAGATTAATTTAATTTTTTTAATTTAAAGGGTCGGACGAAATTGGGTGTCAACAGCTGCCCCCCTTTGCATGCTTCATGGGACATGATGTATGCAAAGTTAGTTACCAAATTTCGTCCGGCTTAGCTAGGCATTGAAAACCTTCTCGCCGCCTAAACTCTGAGGTTTAAGGAAAGATCCTTAGAACCTCTAACGATAGGAAAGGTTCTATCGTTGTAAGATGGACTGAAAGATTGATTGTTTGTTTGAGGTTCAGGAAAGGTCCTTAGAACCTCTAACGATAGGAAAGGTTCTATCGTTGTAAGATGGACTGAATGATTGATTGTTTGTTTGAGGTTAAGGAAAGGTCCTTAGAACCTCTAACGATAGGAAAGGTTCTATCGTTGTAAGATGGACTGAATGATTGATTGTTTGTTTGAGGTTTAAGGAAAGGTCCTTAGAACCTCTAACGATAGGAAAGGTTCTATCGTTGTAAGATGGACTGAATGATTGATTGTTTGTTTGAGGTTTAAGGAAAGGTCCTTAGAACCACTAACGATAGGAAAGGTTCTATCGTTGTAAGATGGACTGAATGATTGATTGTTTGTTTGAGGTTTAAGGAAAGGTCCTTAGAACCTCTAACGATAGGAAAGGTTCTATCGTTGTAAGATGGACTGAATGATTGATTGTTTGTTTGAGGTTAAGGAAAGGTCCTTAGAACCTCTAACGATAGGAAAGGTTCTATCGTTGTAAGATGGACTGAATGATTGATTATTTGAGGTTAAGGAACTCTCCTTAGAACCTCGACGATAGGAAAGGTTCTATCGTTGAAAGTTTGAGGTTAAGGGCCCTACCTTAGAACCTCTGCGATAAGAACTCTCTTATCGTTTAAGAAAAATTGATGATTGATTGTTTGAGGTTTAAGGAACTCTCCTTAGAACCTTAACGATAGGAACTCTCCTATCGTTGCAAGTTTGAGGTTAAGGGCCCTACCTTAGAACCTCTGCGATAAGAACTCTCTTATCGTTTGAAGAAAAATTGATGATTGATTGTTTGAGGTTTAAGGAACTTTCCTTAGAACCTCAACGATAGGAACTCTCCTATCGTTGCAAGTTTGAGGTTAAGGGCCCTACCTTAGAACCTCTGCGATAAGAACTCTCTTATCGTTTAAAGAAAAATTGATAATTGATTGTTTGAGGTTTAAGGAACTCTCCTTAGAACCTCGACGATAGGAACTCTCCTATCGTTTGAAGGAAAATTGATGATTTTGAGGTTAAGGGTCCTACCTTAGAACCTCGACGATAAGAACTCTCCTATCGTTTGAAGGAAAATTGATGATTTTGAGGTTAAGGGCCCTACCTTAGAACCTCGACGATAGGAACTCTCCTATCGTTTGAAGTAAAATTGATGATTTTGAGGTTAAGGGTCCTACCTTAGAACCTCGACGATAGGAACTCTCCTATCGTTTGAAGGAAAATTGATGATTTTGAGGTTAAGGGCCCTACCTTAGAACCTCGACGATAGGAACTCTCCTATCGTTTGAAGTAAAATTGATTGTTTTGAGGTTAAGGGTCCTACCTTAGAACCTCGACGATAGGAACTCTCCTATCGTTTGAAGGAAAATTGATGATTTTGAGGTTAAGGGTCCTACCTTAGAACCTCGACGATAGGAACTCTCCTATCGTTTGAAGGAAAATTGATTGAATGAGGTTAAGGGTCCTACCTTAGAACCTCGACGATAGGAACTCTCCTATCGTTTGAAGTAAAATTGATGATTTTGAGGTTAAGGGTCCTACCTTAGAACCTCGACGATAGGAACTCTCCTATCGTTTGAAGGAAAATTGATGATTTTGAGGTTAAGGGCCCTACCTTAGAACCTCGACGATAGGAACTCTCCTATCGTTTGAAGTAAAATTGATTGTTTTGAGGTTAAGGGTCCTACCTTAGAACCTCGACGATAGGAACTCTCCTATCGTTTGAAGGAAAATTGTTTGAATGAGGTTAAGGGTCCTACCTTAGAACCTCGACGATAGGAACTCTCCTATCGTTTGAAGGAAAATTGATGATTTTGAGGTTAAGGGTCCTACCTTAGAACCTCGACGATAGGAACTCTCCTATCGTTTGAAGGAAAATTGTTTGAATGAGGTTAAGGGTCCTACCTTAGAACCTCGACGATAGGAACTCTCCTATCGTTTGAAGGAAAATTGATGATTTTGAGGTTAAGGGTCCTACCTTAGAACCTCGACGATAGGAACTCTCCTATCGTTTGAAGTAAAATTGATTGATTTTGAGGTTAAGGGCCCTACCTTAGAACCTCGACGATAGGAACTCTCCTATCGTTTGAAGGAAAATTGATTGTTTTGAGGTTAAGGGTCCTACCTTAGAACCTCGACGATAGGAACTCTCCTATCGTTTGAAGGAAAATTGATGATTTTGATGTTAAGGGTCCTACCTTAGAACCTCGACGACAGGAACTCTCCTATCGTTTGAAGGAAAATTGTTTGAATGAGGTTAAGGGTCCTACCTTAGAACCTCGACGATAGGAACTCTCTTATCGTTTGAAGGAAAATTGATGATTTTGAGGTTAAGGGCCCTACCTTAGAACCTCGACGATAGGAACTCTCCTATCGTTTGAAGAAAAATTGATGATTTGAGGTTAAGGGCCCTTCCTTAGAACCTCGACGATAGGAACTCTCCTATCGTTTGAAGGAAAATTGATGGAATGAGGTTAAGGAAATCTCCTTGAACCTCGAGCGAAATTTATATGAAAGCAATTAGAATTGGAATAATTTTCTTCGAAAGTGTGAATTTGCATAATAGGCGAGTGCGAAATTTTAGACTTCGATAAAATGAGTGAATCTTGATGATGACAATATCGCTAACAAATTATGTAAAGGGAACGGATGTTTGGAATCAATATCCAAGGTTCATCTAATATTTTCTTTAGTAAATATAGATTCGCTTGAGAGATATGTCATCCAAATAAGGTTGAAGCTTAACTATCCTAAAATGTTATGCCTAGTAGACCTAATAGGATGCGTCTCAAGAGTAATAAAAATTACTCTTTACTCAGCCATTCCAACCTAAAGGCATTGTCCTATGGTTTTAATATCAGCATGGACGAGACTATCTTATAAGATAAAAAAAGAAATTCCCTGAAAGAAAAACTAAAACACGAAAGAAAATGCTGATAATAAAACTAAAGGACAAGCAAAACGGATCGGATCACTTCTTCTTCCACAATATTTCAACAGGGTTAGTAGAGGACTATTATGGGATCGAACTGTTCGGGAAAGACTGTCGCGTCCAGTCTATCTGAATCATTGCTGGATCTGGTTCAGGAACAAAAGCTTGTATTTTATCTAGCAATTCTTCAGCAGTTGTTGCGGATATTATGATTCGCCGTGCCACTCTTGATATAAAATTCTTCTGCATAGCATAATCCATAAAAGCTATCAGACCTGTAAAGAAATTGTTAACATTTAAAAGCCCAATGGGTTTCTTATGCAAATTAAGTTGGGCCATGGAAGCAATTTGAAAAACTTCTCCCAATGTGCCAAAACCACCTGGTAGAGCGATAAAAGCATCAGCATTTAAAAGCATTTGTAACACACGCTCTTGTAAATTTTTAACCACTAATTCTTCTCCAATCGTGCCCCCAGAAATAAATTTCAGAGGTCCAGGGATAATGCCCAGAACTTGACTTCCTCCTAAAGATGCTGCTGATGCTACACCTCCCATTAATCCGACACTACCTCCTCCATAAACTAAATGTATTTTTCGCTCAGCTAATACTCTACCCAAATGGTTGGCTGCTTTTAAATACTCTTCATCTTTTCCAGGAAAAGCCCCAGAAAATACACAAATACTTCGGGATTTACGAGTTGGGGTTTTCTCCATTCCTATCCTTACCCTTGTGAGAAAAGAGGATATATTTATAGAGATGAAGAGATAAGGCAATAATTTTATTTTTCAAGAATGGATACATTATTGCCAGCTATTCATAGTAGTCACGGGTATGACTCTGGTCAGGTATGGGTACACTATCGTTAAAAGAGGAGGAAAATTTTCAAAATAGCTGCTAGCATGTACAGTAGTCGCGACTGTAGCTTATGTCAGGAGTAGGTACATGATTGTCGGATGAGAAGGAAAATTTCAAAAGTGGCAGGTATATACAGTAGTCATAATTATAGCTCATGTCAGGAGTGGGTACATTATGGGAGGAAAATTTCAAAAGCGTCAGCTAGCATGTACAGTATCGTGACTATGGCTTATGTCAAGAGTGGATACATTATTGCTGAAAGAGGAGGAAAATTTCAAAAGCGACAGCTAGCACGTACAGTAATCGTGACTTTGGTTCATGTCAGGAGTGGATACATTATTACCAAAAGGGGAGGAAAATTTCAAAAGCGACAGCTAGCACGTACAGTAATTGTGACCTTGTTCCGTCTTCTACTGGCTTTGCGTCCAGTAACGGCTTCAATGCTTTCTATGAATCAGTGATTTGCATCTCATCTAGCTTTTTCACAAACTGGCAAACAGGGTCGTTTAGGGTCAGATTCCCAAGACTGTAACGTTCTCGTTCTTTTTGGAGAATTATCCATAATCCAACAACCTCAAATTGCACTATTCCGCAAGAATGCGCTTCAAGAACCTCTCGGATATCTTCCAGAGATTCCTTACGCAAGCCATTCTTGATGAATTTTATTCTATCATTACGATTTCTGGTGATCACTCCTGGAGAACGACATTTATTGCCGCAAATCCACCATCCACAATTGTGACAGACGCCTAGCCTCTTTGCTCTTCTCTTTTTGGCATAAACGCTTTTACCAAAGCCGGGCATACGGGGAAAGAACGCATCTGGAACTTCACCAGCCGAACGAACTTTAGCTTCGATTAGCCACCGCACATTATCAGGAATGCCTTTGTGCATAAATAGTCGGAATCGTTCACATCTAGCTTGATAAACCTTTTTAAGAACATTTATTGGGAAAGAAGGGAAATATTTTCGTAGAGCGGAAAGAGAAGGCTCCATTGATGAATGAGGCATTTAAGAGAAAAAGAAAGAAATTAGTGATTGTAGGAAATGGAAATAACTGAATTTGGGAGTTATGGAGTATCGTATCCAGAAGGAAGAACACGCATTTATAGTGATGAAAGGATAATGCGTTTATTACACTTACGGAAGTAAGTACATTATTGCCAAAAGAAAAGACAAATGACAGCTTATATGTACAGCAATCATGACTGTGGCTCTCATCTTCCACTGATTTATATCTAGTAATGGCTTCAATGCCTTCTATGAGTCGAGGACTTGCTTCCTATCCAGTTTTCTTACAAGCTGGCAGACAGGGTCGTTTACAGTCACATTCCCAAGACTGTAACGGTCTCGTTCTTTATGGTAAGTCCTCCACAATTTGACAATTTGACCTTGCACTTTTCCACAAGAATGCGTTTCAAGAGTCTCTCGGATATCTTCCAGAGATTCCTTACGCAGGCCATTCTTAATGAATTTTCTTTTATCTTCACGATTTGTGGAGATGTATCCTAAAGAGCGACATTTAGTATTACAATTCCATCGCCCACATTTATAACACACGCCTAGTCTCTTTGCTCTTCGCCTTTTGGCATAACGGCTTTTACCTAAACCGGGCATGCGGGGCATAAATGCATCTGGAACTTCACCCGCCAGACGGACCTTAGCTTCAATTATCCACTGCACATTATCGGGAATGCCTTTGCGTGTAAAAACTCTGATTCTTTCACATCTAGCAAGGTAGATCTTTTTAAGGACTTTTATTGGAAGGGAAGGAAAGTATTTTCGCAGTGCAGAAAGAGTAGAATCCATTGATGAGAGAAGAATTTGAGAGATGATGGAAAGGAATTAGTTATTGAAGGAAACTTAGATAACCGACTGGAAGAACATGCATTTATAGCGATGAAATGGATAACGTGTCGATTACACTTACGGGAGCAAATACATTATTAAAAGAAAAATGGAAAATTTTAAATATGATAAATTGTATGTACAGTGATTGTGACTGTGGCTCACATCTTCCACTGGTTTTACGTCCAGTAACGGGATTAATGGCTTCTATGAGTCGAGGATTTGCTTCCCATCCAGTTTTCTTACAAGCTGACAAATAGGGTCGTTTAACGTCAGATTCCCGGGACTGTATCGTTCTCGTTCTTCATGAAAAATGCTCCACAAACCAAGTAGTTCACGTTGCACAGATCCACAAGAATGCGTCTCAAGAGTCAATTGGATATCATCCAACGAGTCTTTACTCAAGCCATTCTTAATGAATCGTATTTTATCTTCTCGATTATCAGAGATCATCCTTAAAGAACGACATTTAGTATTACAAGTCCACCGTCCACATTTATGGCAGACTTGTAACCTTTTTGCTCTTCGCTTTTTGGCATAAGAGCTTTTGCCTATACCAGGCATGTGAGACACAAATGCCTCTGGGATTTCACCTGCTAGACGAACCTTGGCTTCGATTAACCACCGCACATCTTCAGGGATTCCTTTGTGCATCAGAACTCTTAATCGTTCACAGCGAACTTGGTAGATCTTTTTGAGGATGTTCATTGGGAGAGAAGGGAAATACTTTCGCAAGGCGGAAAAAGTAGGATCCATTTTCTAGGAGGAAGTAAAAGAAAGAAGGGGTGAAGGAATCAGTTATTATGGGCAACTGAGAGAACCGACTTGAGAGTCACGGAGTACCGTATCCGCCGTTAAACCGGAAAAGTGGATCCTACGTTATTTTGATGTGAATGATATTTCTTATCTTTGATATTCCATCCAGCTAACATCGATCCAGTCCTTGATTATTGAATCCATTGTCCGCTTTTGACAAATTTTCAACGACAATATTTCTTGATGTCTGCCTTATCTTTGACCACAGCTATCTCTTATCTTGGATGCTGCTAAGCTGGCATCAATCCTGTCTTTCCAGGTGTAGCCTCGATTATTGAATCAATTGCCAGGCTTTTGACAATATTGTCTACTTTATATTTTTTTTTTATATCTGCCTTATCCTTGGCTATAGCTATCTCTTATCTTGGATACTACTAACTGGCGTCAATCCTATCCTTCCAGGCATAGCCTCGATTATTGAATCGGTAGCCAAGCTTTTGACAATATTGTCTACTTTATCCTTGAATTCCTGATGCGGGTTGGTCCCGCATATTAGCTGTGTATCCAGTGATAGATTGGTAAGAGCTGATGACATTGAGATCTAAGCTTATACTGCTGTAACTGTGCTGTGAATGTGATTCCCGTTTGGTCCTTGTTATGTAAAGGCTATGTATGCATGATATGAAATGCATGAATGCAAAGCATGTGTAATTGATGGTTCTTTTTTATTTTTTATTTTTATTTTATTTTTTTATTTTTTATTTTTGGTGAATCTAGTTCTTCATGTCTTTGCTTTACTGGATCTTCTTTATGATTGCCTTCTTGGACTATCATTGAATCTCTTTATGCTTTCCAGCTTTTGTTCACTGCCTCAAAAGCCCAACTCTTTTCAAAATCCTCTTTCTTTGACTTGTTCTTTGAATTTTGGCCTCAATTTCTTTAAGGTTGGCCCACCTCATAATTTATATCTCTTTCGAATACTCATCCTTTGTCATTGATTTGATACCATCAAAGGTTTTACTTTCAATGTCTGCTTTGCCCATTTTCTTGTGGCCATGCCGACACTTGTTTACCCCCATGTTACAGTCCGAATGATTGCTCTTCCTTAGACTCAGGTTCTGATTTATAAGACTTGCCCCCTTGTCTGCTGAGTTTCTTTCTTGGCAGTACTATTCTTACGCTTCGTAGAGACTACTTTGCCCCCCTGAATATGGTATTTATGTGGATAAAAGGTATCATCTCGCCTTTGATTTAACAGAAGGTCGAGCATTTCTAGACCTTTGTGATGGCACTTGATCGTAAATTTCTCTTACAAGAACCACATCTTATTAAAGAAAGACTCAAGCTATCTCCTCACTTTTAAGTCTACATACATTAATGAATAATGGTTTGGCCTTAAAGAAAAACTTTCATCAATTTGTAAAGCTTGACAAAGTAATTTACGGTCTTTGTTTTTAATTAAAATATCCTGCCACTCTTCCCTTTCCAACTCGAAGACATAAACTGTGCAAGGCAATAAGGTAGAAACATGATTCACAATAATAGCCTTTTAGCTGAATGAGGATGATATCGAGAGGTAATTGTTAGGCGTGAGGAAAATTAAGTTCGAATGTTTTTTTTTTTTTGTTGTAGTCTTTTAGCTGAATGAGAATAATATTAAGAGGTAAATATTAGGTCTGAGTAAAGTTAAGTTTGAGTGGTGTGAAAGAATGGTCTTTTAATACTACTCGTGAGCAGTATTAAATAAGGTAGAAACAAGTTTCACAAAGATAGTCTTTTAGCTGAATGAGGATGATAAGTCTGAGGAAAGTTAAGTTTAAGTGGTTTGAAAGAAGGGTCTTTTAATACTACTCGTGAGCAAATTTGATTATAATGAAAAACTCAATAGTGATGACCTCAAACTTGCCACTCTTTCCAGAAAGTTAAACCTCATCTGTTGCCCCCCAACTATCGTGGTCATTATGTATGCTTGGCTTGAAAGTTGCTTTTGTCTTCTAGACCGCCTTTGCAGATTTTCAGTCTAGAATCCATAGCTCACTTGTTTTCTTTTTTTCTTTTGCTCTAGTTTGAGCCCCTTTTTTTTTTTGTTTTTTTTTTGTTTCCCCTTTTTTTTCTGTGAGCTATGGTGATGACACACTTGATAACTCTCTTGAAATAAGATGACTCAAGTGGCCTTGCTTGCTCGTGCTTGTTCTCAGTTCTTTTTGGTTTTGAATTTTTCCTTGTTGGCTTTTTGATGGAAGGGATGAACTTTTTCCTTTTCGGAGTTTTTGTTACAGAGAACCGAGATCATAGCCTTCTTGAAATGAGATGATTCAAGTGGCCTTACTTGCTTGTGTTTGCTCTCAGTTTCTCTTTTTTTTTTTTTTGGATTTTCCCTTTAATGGCTTTTTGATGGAAGGGATGAACTTTTTCTTTTCGGAGTTTGTGTTGCAGAAAACTGAGAACCTTTTTTTTTTTTTGTTTTTTTTTTTTGAGCATTTATGAGAATTGGGAGGCCACTGAAGTCATTTAATATGAGAGCTACCTTGTTTGGAAACTAACCCCAAACTTCTTGCAAGGATGTTGATAACCACTGTGAATTCTTTTTTAGGGTTGAGGTGCAACATATGAAATCCTTCTTACTAGATTTGGCAGCACTTTCAAGATCATTACTATCAAATTTTCCTTAACTTTTTATTTTCACCCACGAGTAGTATCATTTAGAAAGCAAAGTATGATAGCAATAATGGATAGTATAATGGAAAGGAGTGAGAGATGGATGTAAAAACAGAATTTTTGGTAAGAAGTGGTAGAATGTGTAGGTGTAATAATTGAATTTTTGGTAAAAATTGGTAGAATGTGTAGAAGTAATAATGGGATTGAAAAGTGGTAGAATGCACACGCAACATCTTTTTGTTAGAGAACAAAAAGAATTACCGGTTGTCGAAAAGTAAAGTGTGATAGCCATAATGGATAGTATAATGGCAAAGAGTGTAAAAATGGAAAGTAGTAGGATGCACGCATCACATCTTTTTGTTGTACCAGAAAAAGAATAGCAGGTGTCCATTTAACAAAGACTACACCCTAGATTCTGGACTAAATCTAGGAGATTTTTACTATTAAATTACTTTTGCAAGCTTTCAAAGATACAAGTTTATTCAAAGGATTCCCTGTCATTCAAAAGTGTGTGCGGACTATTAGGTCAGATCTGACTTGGAGTCCTTCCAAAATCAATGTAATTCCAGCTCGAAATCTTCACTTTCATTTACCAATCACATCATGGCCTAGGAATTTAAACTCGACCAACTGTTGGACCTTGAGTTTCAATATGACAGAATTTTCAGTTGAATGTCCAATTGAACCTTTTTGATAATCATATTTGGCATTTGGGTCATTCCAACTTGGAAGATGAGGCTACTTGGTCTTTGCTACCATTGATATAGGTGATAGCAGAATGCTTTCTTCAGCCAAAACTGTGATTAACTTTCTGTCAATAATGAATTTCATTTTTTGGTGTAATGAGGAGGGAATTGCTCCGGCCATATTTTCTATCTTGGACTCTATATCTATGAGACATCCTTCGGTTTGTTCTGCCATTAGTCTTGTTTGGAGCCGAGTTGGATATCGGTGTTGAGGTCCAATTTTACCTTTTTAAAGTAAGATTTATTAGACTCTACATGTATGTGATTGATGCAATGAATGCATGCATGCATGCGATGAGTGAGTTTGCTTATCCATTATCGTAGAACTTCAAAACTTTTAGTTGTCATTATAAAGACCAAAAAGTTAGCATAATTTGATGCGTGGTTTTGATGCATGAAGAATAATTGCACAAGAAAGATAAGGTTATTAATAAGTTAAATAGCAATTAACAACTCATGAAGTATTATGGAAAAATGAATTAAAACCATAAATATAAGACACGAAGAAAATAAAAGTGTAGAGCAACAACATAGCATAACAAGGACGTGCTTATGGCGTTGGTAAAATGGTAGAAATTCTATGGTCAGTTCTATGGTTAAGTGGGGAGTTCTATATGCATAAGGTAGCTTATCAAAAAGGCAAGGGATAGTTCCCGAATCCCGTCACTAAATCATAGTGACGGCCCGATTCCTTACCCTCTAGGGTTAATGTAAGGAATGGATTAATTCGAGTCGTAGCTTTTCGTGGGCCCATGCAGAGACTAACCGTCTCAGAAGGCAATACACTACTTTGCTACTTTGAAACCGGTGAAGGCTTGGAGACCGTGGCCTCACAAGGACAGCAACACCAATTCCGCTTAGAAAGAATCGTGTTTGATTTAAGGAAGCTCGGGTATAGAGCTTCATATTGTGAATGCATTATGCATGTTTAGAATAAGTAAATATAACATATAAATCCACATAATAAGCAAAGTAAATCAAAACAAATCAACTTTAAGCTCGACTCACTAATATTGACTCCCCAGTGGAGTCGCCAAGCTGTGGCAACGTCGGGTTTTCTGGAGTCGCCACCAATCGGTTTTCTTAGGTCGATTGGTCACCTTAAAATTGGTCTGCGAGAGTTCGGGGGTTCGGGAGTACGGTTACGCTAAAACAATATTGTTATAGCGCCCAAAATTGGCACCTTAGTTGATTTTAATTTTGTTTTACTTTGCTTTTAAAAATTTTCAGTTAATTTAGATATTTTAACTGAATTAGTCGAAAATGTGGATTATGGTAATTTGTATAGAATTTTATACTTCCGAACCATGGACTCTGCCGAGTCATTTGGACACGGAAGATTTGAATTCCGAACCATGGACTCTGCCGAGTCATTTGGACACGGAATTTGACGAAATTTTAATCAATTAATCCATATCATAAATATGGATTTTTACCTTTTTATTTAATTTATTTATTTTAAAAGGTTGATATTTTCCAAACCGTAGATCCTGCCAGATCATCCGGATATGGAATTTAATATCCAAGCCATGGATTCTAACCGAATCATCTGGACATGGATATGATCCGTCTTAGGATTTCGTTATTTAATTTTATTTTATTTTTTAATAATTTCAGTTAATATCCAAGCCATGGATTCTAACCGAATCATCTGGACATGGATTTTATGATCCGTCTTCAGACGGATTTCTAATAATTTGATACACATTTAATGCATTACAACAATTAAAATTAAACTATTCTAAATAAATAAATAAATATCCTAAATTACATCTTTAAGTGAATTTAACGATTAAATCTAATACATGGTTAAATAATCAAAGAAAGAAAGAAAACAAAAAGAGAACAAAGAAATAAATCTGCTGTCAGGGACTGATCTGCAACCAAAGAGAAATAGTTAGTGGCTCATAGGAACAAAATAGAAAGTTTGATAACTAAGATGAAGTTATACCCAAAAGGAACTGATTAATTGGATGTCAATAATAAGCATTCAGAAAATAGGATTAGCAGACTATATCAAAAGGCATAAGTAGATCTACAATATATACATTACTCCAGTAAAACCATAGTATCAGAACTGAAGTGGGAGATAAACCTTCCAGTTGTATATCTGCTGCCCAGAATTTCAAACTGACCTATCTTCATTCGCAAATTTATATATAAAAAGAATTGAGTTATCCAAACCACTATATAAAACTATATATATACATAACTTAGGCACATACATAAATTCACAAATGCAATATCAATTTGTGATTGACAGCACATAAATTATAAAAAAATATGCATGGTGAGTTAGCCCATCAGACAAGACCTCAGGTAGAATCACAGATAAGTACTCTTCACTCCAGAAATTAGATAAAATCATTTCTAAGTGCAAATGGAAGTCCATGAACCGGTACTGACACTAGACATTCATATGAACATTTTATTAAATTCACCAAAATTCAAACATGCAACACACAAATTACTATAAATTTTGAAATCAAGGACTCCTGTTAAACTTAAAGAAACAATTGTGAGACAAACTAGTCTCTACTTCAACAATTATATAAAATAAAAGAAACATCCAATTTTTGCGTTTTTTTTGTAAAAAGTAGAAATAGATTAGACACAAATGGCTATTAGCACAAGAAATGACATCCTTAGATACAGAGCATACAATTTATCATAGATTTTATAACAAGTAACAAAGACAAGCCTACTGATGCCTATTCCATATTCAATGGAGTTCAGTAAAAATGCATATAAATTCAAACACGGCTCGAAATCCAATCCTATAAAAATTCTGTGTAAACTAGACTCATAGGGATATTACCATAAAAATTGGTTTGTTCAGCAACAAAACACATAATTTATGATGCAATTTCAAAATCCACGGATCAATAGAACTAACAGCAAACTCAAGGGTTGAGACACTTGTACCTTTTTATCTCGTTGTAATCTAGCTCGCATATCAGTCCATGGACAGCAGCATAGGCGTGTAGATGGTTCATATTACTACACAAGTATGTATGTTTCATAGCAATATAATTATTTATGTATTTTATTATTCTGAATCACTCAAGTTTATAAGGAGAGATATTATTTATTTATATCAATGTTGATAGCACTCTAGTCGGGTGTTAAAACTATAAAAATAATTCCGATTAATGGAGGGGCCGAAACAAACTAAACAAACAAAGGAAAGACAAACAATAAATATAAACAAAAACTTGCTATCCGTGCTCAATCTGCAAAGAAAATAAAATTAGTGACTTGGATGGATAAAATAAGGGAATCTAGGGATTAACAAGGAGTTTACCCAAATTTTTTTAATTTTGACTTGGTCAGAAATTTAAAACGGAAAAACGCGTCTTCTTCTTCTCTGTTGCACAACAGCAAAAGAGCTCAGGGGAAAGTGGCTGGAGGCGAAGCGGTGGCGTCATGGCGAGGGCGTCATGGCGGGAGAGGCTGGAAACGGCGAGGGGGAGCAGCGGCCGGAGGGGACTAGGCGAGGGCGAGACGACGGTGGCGCGGACGCGAACGGCAGGGAGATATGTGCGTCGCGAGGCTGAAGCAGGAGGTTCGGGCTGGCCGATCCTGTGGTGGCAGCGAGGAGGAGAAGCGGAGAATGGGCATCGGCAGCAAAAAGAGGAAAAAGGGAAGGCTGGCGTCGCGGCGAGCAGGAGGCGGCCACGCGAAGAGAGAAAGAGGAAGGCTGTTGGGCGCCGGCGGGAAGCAAAGGTTGGCTGAGGGAAGAGAAGGAAAAAACAGAACTTGATTAAGAGTGAGAGAGAGTATTTTTGAGGGAGGTCGAGCTCTGTAGAGAGAGAGGTTCGGTCGTGTTGGCCAGAAAGTGGTGGAGTGGGCGAGCTGAAGAAGGAAAATTGAGAGTGAAAAGCTGTTGTGAGAGTTCTCCTGGAGCGAGAGAGAGAGATCAGATAAAAAGGCGAGAGAGAAGCCCCCAGATTGTTCTGGAATTTGCCAGCTGGGGGAGACTAATTAATTAATTAATCAATTATAATATATATTTTTTTTTAATTAATTAATTTTTTTTATACATATAGATATATATATATGTGTATATCTATTATTTTAAAACTAACAAAATGCCCCCTAAACTATCTAACTAATTAAAAAAAAAAAATTCTTCTTTTCTTTTCTTTTTTTTTTTTTAATAATAACAATAATAATTAATTAATATTTTTTTTAAGATTAATTTAATTTTTTTAATTTAAAGGGTCGGACGAAATTGGGTGTCAACAGTAGCCTTTGGTTGAAACTAAATCGGTGAGTACTTTGAGCTAAACATGCATGTATCTAATGAAGCTTGAGTGAATTCTTTCTTAAGAGTGCTCTTATGTGATTGATCCAGAACTTGCTAGTAAATATTTTTTATGACTGCATCGTTATGCAAATGTAAGGGAAGATGATGGCATTTATGTGTAAGTCACATCAGCATTTTCCATAAAGTTAACGATTAAATTAACATACCACAAATATGACATAAGATAAGAGTTAGGAGACATTGTAGCCATAAAATTAGGGCAAGAAACCATATTAAGATAAACATCAAAGCTAAAGAACCACAAACCTCACAAAAAATGTATAAAAGTACATTATTTTTTTATTTGAGTGAAATTATAATAACGTGATTGTAAGATTATTTTTATATATAAAGTTATCACCTCAACTTATTTACTAGTTGAAACCCAAAAGTAGGATGTCAATGGGCCGGGTTTAAGCTGGATATAGCTAATTCCAAACCATCATATCAAGTAATCGGATTTGGGTAGTACTCGTACCCACGGGTAGGTGAGTACTACTCACCAACCCATTTTAAGGCATATATTTGATTTTTTTAGATTTATATATACTTACATATATTTTCAAAAAAATGTGTATATTCACAATTAATTAATACTTAAAAAATCATACGATAAAGTAATATAAAATAATTTATGTTAAATTATAATTTTATTTTTTATATAAAATCATATTTTGAATATAAATAACTAATTTAAGAGGAGCACGAGTAAGGTCGGGTAAGATAGGTTAAACTCATACTCTCCCTATATCTTTGAGGGTAGGGTCGGGTTCGGATTTAGGTAGCCGGGTTTGGAGAGGGTAGGGTAGGTAAGGTATTTTTTAACATCCCTACCCAAAAGTTGAAAACTACTTTTAATTTCTTTTCTTTTCTTTTCTGTAAAAAGCCAAAAATTGTTATTATTATTTTTATCTTTTTAAGTTGGGTATGAAAAATTCATACAAACCAATAAATTTACAAAAGGAATTGTACATAGAATATTAACTTTTTAAATAGAATAGGATCCTAAAAAAAGAATTAAATTAAAAATAAGTAATTTTACAAGTAGTTATTTTAGTTGTGGAGCTGCAGCCTAAGGCAAATAATCCAAAACTCTCAACTGTTTATTCTTTGGGAGGGAATTAAAGCATTCTTGTATTTAGTCCCAATGCCAGTCAAAAAGCTTCTTCTATCTTTGCTGGCCACAAAAGAGATACCAACAAAAATTTTGAACACAAAGCAATTCTTAAACGGTAGGAAATAAGGAATAGAAGTGTTGACGGTAGGGCCACATACTTTTTTAACTTTAAAAGTGAAAAACCAATGTACCAGCTACGATTTCTAACTTATGAATCGAATGTTGGGAAATTAATTAGCCTGAAAAAATAATTGTTTTTTTTTTTTTAAAAGAGTGCCAAAAGGAAAGGTTGGGCTGTGTGCCTTTTCTTTCTATATCGTGGGAACACAAATTAATTAGCCCTTCCAATAGTTTTTTCTTTTTTCCTTTTTTTTTTAGGTGCTAAGAGTATCTTTCTTTAATTTCCTAGAGCTTTTCTCTTCTCTTTTTTCTTTTTTGGTACTAACAGTAAAATATTCTGTCGTTCCTTTCCATCGTTCCTTTCTTTCGCTGAAACAAAGGAAAAAATATTAAAAAAAAACAGATAGGTCTCTAAAAGCTAGCAATATCAAAAGTCAAAAAATGGCAAATTATATGTTCTCAATAGAAGCATAAAACTTCATGCTTTGGAGCTACCAAGCTTCAAACTACCCGGGCAAGACATAGCGTGGCAACGTAAGAGAAAGCAAACACTCTTTCAATTCTATTTCCAATCCTCTTAAATCTTTATATAATATTTTTATAGTCAGTCAATTATTTTAACATATTAATTTTTAAATTATTATTCTAATATTTCAATTTTTTTTCATTTTGTCATTTACATGCAAATAGTTTAGCAGAATAGTAAAAAAAATACGAATTTTTCCTTATTTCTGAATCTCTGTACCCAACCTAATATTTCAGCAGGCAAATGGAATAGTATATATAAAGCAAATGCTAAAGGGTAATTATGTAGCCCCTCACTTTTTTTTTTTGTCCTAAACAGGTCTATTAGTTTAACCTTTAATTTTATTAAAGTCTCTAATTTTTAAGATTGTTTTCCTTACATCACTTCACTTTAAATATTAAGAAAAATGCAATCTCAGTGAAAATTTGTCATATAAGCCCAAAATTATTTAATTTTTGTTTTTGATTAAGGAGCTCATACATTCAGGTTAATTATATGTCAAAAGACAAAAAGGAAATAACAGTCCTAGTCTCTAGTTTTTCTTCTCAAAGAAGGTTGGAAAACACGGAACTGAAATCAATTAATCCAATGAACAATTTGTGCAAAGAGTAAGGAATAAAAGAAGAGGGAACAAACTCAAAGACAACCGAAAGAACTTGAATTCGAATGAGAATAATTATACATTTAGCTGAAATAATAAAATGAAAGAAAACAATGAACTCCATGCAAATAATAATAATAATAATAATAATAATAATAATAATAATAATAATAATAATAATAACAAGAAGAAGAAGAAGAAGAAGAAGAAACAAATTAAACTAAAAAGAAAATTAAGATTATTAACTGCCATTTATTTATTGGTGATTCTTTGTTTATTTAATTATATTAAGTTGTTCATTTAAAAATGAACATCAATAATTATTTTTTCTTGTTACAAATGGACGATTTTATTTTACCAACCAATTCTATAGCCCTTTTTTTCTATATACTCAGCTCTGTTCTTTCAAGCCAAAACCTAGTTTCTTTTTTCTAAATTATTATGATGTTAAATAAATATATATTATGAAATGAACAAGGAAGCAAACGAAAAGAAACTAACTCGAACAAGACAAACGAACATGTCTCCAAATGTGAATGAACATAAAAATTGTTCAAATGAATATCGGATAACAAGACATGAGTATAAACCAAATAAAAATGAAAAAGACTGAAAAAAACACATTCATTTATTCGTCTTGGCTAGCTGGGCTTGAGGGCCGGTTGAGGCTGGCAACATAAAAAGCAACAGTGGAGAGAGGCCTCTCCAGTTTGGTTGGTTACCCTTTCGTCTCCTTTATGTTTTCTCACTTAATCTTACTCTTATTTAGAATTTTACATGAAGACTAAACATAAAGAGAGAAGATATGAAAATAATTAGTATTTGCTTGCGTGTTCATCTGCACATTTCTTACACAACTTGATTGTTTTCTTGAGGGAAAAAATAAATTAAATGCATTAAACACATTTCCCCTAATATTATAAAATATTAATGTTATTAACTATTTGAGAACATAAATTTTACTAATTCTACATATTGTTATGCAAAAATATTAAATTTCCCACTGGCCCAAAAACAATGTTTGCCACTCTAGTGAGTGGAAGTTTTGTAGTTGCGGACAACCAAAAAAAAAAAAAAAGGTTAATGACCAATTTGAGACCACTCCAAAACATTGGTAAGAAATTTGATACTTTTGCCATACTGTTATCTATATAAATATTAATAGACGGTCTGCATATTCTCATTTAATTCTTTATTTTTACTAATATGAATATCTCAAATTATAAATGTTAAGCAAAAATAAGGTAAATTACACAGCATTTCTTATTAAGAATCATGACTCAAGAAGTTAGATTAGGAACCTAGAGGCTTATCTGTACAATTTTAAAACCCTAAAAGTCAGACTCTGAGCTAATAATGTTAATAGGCAGACTAAATGGGCTGAAGGTCCAAGAAGTCGATTGTACATGTATTCTACAAAGAGAGGCCAAAAGTATAGGTTAGGGTAGACCTGGTTTTTGTAATATTCCCAGAAAAGATGTCCAAAGCATAACCAAAAAACAAAATACGAAAATACTTAAATCTGTTATATTTTTTAAGAGCTGGAACTGTAACAAAAATAATGACCCCTTCTTTAGTGAGATTATATGAATTGCTAGATCCAATCCCCTCGTCCCTGCGGAAAGGAAATAGTCCCCATCTAATAGGATGCAATATCATGTCAAGAGAACTACCATTGTTGCAGGGTTTACTCCAAGTACATTGGAACAATTGTACATAATTCCTATTACCAACCCTCTCCAAATATAACCAAACACATTACTAAGAAAACAGATTCGATTCTATGACCCAAAAGAATTGCAAATGCGAACTGAAAAGCATTGCCAATTCGTCACATTTCAATAATCCCATTCCATGAACCAAACAGCCCCAAACTTTTTGTCCTTTTTTTTTTTTCTGTCAGTAGCTGAAACCTCGACTTAAATCTGGGGAAGAAGATAGTACCAAAACAACCCTTACAAGAAAATGCTACCTAGTGTGTTATAAAGCAATAAAAACTAAGAAGGATGCTTTTTGAAAAGAAAAAAGAAATTGAATTAAGTTTCCTTGAGGGATTTCATTGATCCGATTCAGTAGTAGAGACAACCATATAGCAAAGGAACAACCCAAGTTCTCCGACCAAAACAAAGGGTCATCATTCATAGCTAATGCATGACCAACACTATATTTCTGAGAAAATGACTAAACATCAAATGCACCACTTTGACTGCACATCACGGAGAAGCAAAGCACGATTAGTACCTCGCACAACACATGCCGAAAAGAAAGCCAGTTTTATCTCCTAATCATGGGAATTATGCATCCCCACAGTAAGAGAGGGAGGGAGGGAGAGGTTGTTTTAACAATCGTATTACTCATAATCTATGATTGGCCTATTCAACTCATCCAGATCCTAATGTTTATCAGTTAGTCTTTTGTCAGCTAACACCAGCATCTTAATAGAGATGTACAAACATTGGAGGAAGTCTCAATTTTTCAAGAGCCAAGGAACACCATGCACCCCACCAAACTTCATGGGCTTTATACAGAAAAGTCTTGTATCACGATTCAGGACTTCCCATCAGGAAAATGGATTATATTCCATCCTAAATCAAGTATACCTGCAGCATAATGTTACTTGTCTTAAAGAAAACAAACTAATTGCCAAAGAATCATGGACCAAGGGGAAATGAGACAGATTCAGGATTTGTTTTTGTTCTACTTTCTTGATGTTAATGGAAATAAACTACAGACAGATTTTAACCTGGAAGATTAGAACGATGTTGATCCTAGTGAAGAATATCCAGCAGCCTTTATCTCCTTCAGTGTGCTAGCTAACCAGTCCAATCCTTCATAAAGGCCATCACCCCTGACTGCACAAGTCCCTTGTATGTGCCACTTTCTGTTTTTCAGATCAAAAAGACCTAGTCCTTCGCATACCTCCATTGGTGTCATTGCTCCTTTCTGAAACAGAAACAAAAAACACAAATTTTCCCACAAGCCTTTTTATGCACTGATTTTGCCAGACAAAAAGACCCTTAACGTGGCTACTATATTATTTTACCAAAGAGAAAAAACCAGAATAGCCCTGGGCATAATTTACACATGAAAAGTGCATGTTTAAGATTGACCAGACATCAGCAATGTCAATTGACAGATCACCTAGTCTATTAATAAATCTCTATCTAACAGTCAAACAAAAAGAGACAAGGCTTATTTATGAGATGGTTTCATGATTTTGTTCACAAGCTAAGTTGATTGTTCACCACCACCATGAGTTTGAACTGAGATGTTTAAGATATTGGCAGTAAACAATGGAGTGGCGTTTGAAATTGAATCTAATTGAGTGATGGGGAATGGTGGAGTCTATTGAAATAAATCAGGGGTACCATGATTGGAGGAATTGACCCAAATGATAGTGATCCCAGTTTGTTTCCCACATTTAAAAATGCATTATTTTGATTTTTTTAATTCCTTTTTGTCTGAAACCTATCTCATTTCAAAGCTAATACTATATATGCCCAATTATTTACCTTTTCAGGAAGTGAATAAATTTTTATAAATTTTTCAACTTACAAAGCCTAAAAAAATTAATAAAACAATTGCTTCCCACAAAAAAATTTCAAAATGCCTTTTGGGCTTCTTAGAGTGTAAGGTTTGATTTACAATTTTGACAATAGTCACTACATATGGTAATAAACACTATAATGCATTATTAATAATTTGTAAAGAAACCTTAAATAATCATCATCTGAATCGTTCCTCCATCGCAGCAATTTATATACATTAGCTTGCCTTCTCTTCGTACATTTCTGATGAAAAACGCAAGCATAGGCATTAATACCCTTCTAAAATTAGAGTCGTCTAGGATTTTAGATTATGATCCTTGGCTAATTCTATGTAGCTCTGGAGTCATTACTAAGTTTTAAGAAGAGGCTAAATTAATATGTTAATTTTTTCATCAACTTAGGAATAAGAGTATTCTGGTAATTTCCAGGTGTGATGGAAATTCCCGAATTTACTTACTGAGCCTTCATCTAGTACTTCTCCAACTCCTATTATGATTTTGAGTGCCATTAGGAATATGGTTTCTTAACGTAAAAGGAAAATGGCTTCTAAAGCTATGTAAAGCATATAATTCCTTCAGTAATATGAAGTGTTGATTTTTTCAGGAAAGTGGACCTCTAAAGCTTCCTTTGGATCATATCATGCAATCTAGATGTAATTTTAGCCCTATACTGGAAACCCTTCCCCTGTCCTCCATGAATTTCTCTAGTATATATATCCCTTTTCAACTCAAAAAGAAATACAAAGACGTAGTCTTTTGTGATCTCTCCTCTCTTCCTTTTTCTTGTTCTGTGATAGCATATATGAGCCATGAGAACATGCAGAAGGCTAGAACCTCTCGCCATTGAAAGCATACTTCATAGTATTTGGTTCGCCATATCTCAAAAGCTACAACAAACACATGACTTTATTCATGCAGATCTTACACATAAAGAATATAATTAGAAGAACTTACCAAGTCCTGTTTGTTGGCAAATACCAAGATGACACTGTTGAGCATAAACGGGTCGTTGATGATTGTCTGAGAAAGAATGATAATATAGTAAGCCACAATATATTAATAACTTGTATGGTACCCTTCATAACTTATTTTTTGGGTCTTTTGTTTTTTTTTTCCTTTGTTTCTTCAGCAATCATAGGTGATTAAAAAGCTTCCGTGTTCAAATATCCGTATAATTATCAAAAAATTTGTTTAAAAAAAAATTTGAAAATTGACCAGAAACAAATCATTAAAAGAATGTGCTTCAAAACAAAAGAAGTAACTACTCCAATTCTTTTCCATTGATTGGGCAGTGCTTATGGGTGTTTTATGATGTCAAGTGTTGTATGATACTCAATGTTTCCCAAAATAACAAGAAATAAACAGCGACTTCCAACAAATCATGGCAATTAAATTAAATTCAGTTTTATAACCTGAAATTCCTCTTTTGCTTTGCTAATCCTCTCCCTGTCCAAGGAATCAACAACATAGATCTACAGAGGAAAAAAAAACATCATCGCAAATATACCATATATAAAACTTTATGGTAAATGTTGAGAATAGTAAATGAGTTCCAGTGATAGCCAATAATTTCCAGACCCCCTCTGTCCCTTTTTACTTGGTTTGAATTCCCTTTTTCTCTTTGAATATTCTAGATTATTTGGCAATTCTAAAGAAATTACTTTACCTTCTTCCCCTGAAAAGTAGTCTGTATAATATTATTACTGTTTCTCCATTTTTCTTATATGTATAAGCACCAGAAAACAAAGCTCTTAAATCTGAGAGAAGTCAAATAGACCCACTTATATGAGAAAAAGGATAGAGTATTGCTTTGGGGATCAGCATATCTTGTAGAAACACGAACAGGGTTAGGCCAGTTGAGTGTTCTCTGCTGTGATCCAAACTTACTTTTAAATCGTATTAACACACAAACTGAGCAGTAGAATAAATGAAAAAGAGTACCAGTCCATCTGTATTATTAAAGTAATGCCTCCAGAGTGGCCTCAGTTTCTCCTGCCCACCAACATCCCAGACAGTGAATATCACATTCTTATATTGAACTTTCTCCACATTGAAGCCTGCAGGTGACAAAAGTGACAGCAGCAAGTTAGAAAAACATGACTTTCTCATGCAGTTGAAAAAAAAAAATCACCTTAAACCAAAAAGGAAAGAGAAGAAAGTAAGAACACTGCATTCCTTGATAAGACAGATCCCTGCATAAGCAAGGGTGACTTGCTCAACAGGAAATTAGTGAAACCTATTGACTAAAGCCCTTATTGACATTTCTGAGTAAGTGCAGTGACAAAAAGAGGTTTAAACCCCATTAATACGCTCCAATTCTGTATGTTTAGTTTCCACTGAGACATGTCACTCAATTAGACCCCAACTCATCTTCAACCTCCCCACTCACAGTCGACAATCATTCACATTAGCAAAAGAGAAAGAGAGTACAAAAAACCTGCCGGAACTCATTTCAAACTGCGTTAGCTAATTTATGCTTTAAAGGTGACTAAGTGGAACTGAGAAGTAGTGGCATGTTCCTATGTCTCTAAAGTCACATGGGTAAGGATCTGGCATTTTTCCACTTGCTGAACTAATTAACTCGTATGTCAAGCACTGTTTTAGCTCAGTGAGATTCTGAACCACACATATAGAAATGTGGTACTCAAACACAGTGATTGACTTGTGGTCAGCATGATTCATGTAAGGAAACTCATATTGCCACTGATTAAGGGAATCTGGTATGCCGTCAACCTAATTTAGCAAAGTCAGAACTGTTAAATGCAGACAAAACCTACAGCATTCCTGAAACAAGATAAAGACAGACATACACTGTGCATAGACAGATAGTTGCACCAGGAGTTTGATCATTTTCTATAATGCTGATATCTTGAGCACATGGTATATTGTTTAAATGGTTACTGCACTTGTTTACTGTACTAGTCTGAGTGCTTAAGGAACCCTTACTAAGACAAGTTCACCTCATCCCCTTGAGTAATGCAGAAAATCAAACTGATTAACCATGGTAACCTGTGGTAAAGATCAAATTTATTACTCATTGCTCTTAGGAACACCTTGAACAGTTTTTTAAGCACCCTTACCAAGTCATGTTCACCTCATCCCCTTGAGTAATGCAGAAAATCAAACTGATGAACCATGGTAACCTGTGGTAAAGATCAAATTTATTACTAATGCTCTAAGGAGCACCTTGAACAGTTTTTGCACAGTATTTGAACTTGACTGTTGTTCTAGCTTGCAAATAACTGAATTGTGGAACAGGTAGCTGCTGACCTGGTGAACCAGACTGGTGTCTCAAGGCAGCAACTCAACTAGTACCAATTAAATTGCTACTGCTCTCAGATTAGCCAGACCATAAACGTTCGCAGGCATTGGCCTGTAATTACCATGGTTGTGCAAGTTGTAAATCACGTTTTAAGGCTCCACCAAGGGCACTGGACTGGGTCACTGTGTAGTTTGCTTTTGTACACCTTAGGGGATCTTTCAAACTTCTAAAGACTGATGAAGTTTTCTGTTAAAATCTCTTGCTAATTTTTGAGGTTTGAGTACAAATTTTATAACTTCCTACTGAGAACCCAGCCGCACTGTATTGGGCAACAGACTGCTGGCTCCACTATATGGGCTCCCAACTGAACAATTATAAGTTGAGCATCACCCATAACTCTATCATAAGTAACTCATTCTATTACAAGAGAATCATGTGGTGAACCACAGCTTGTAGACTTTTGAATATGTCATTGTAATTAACTTTCATAATCTGTTTGCACTTTCTTCTGATCTTTGGTCAAACAAGCTTGGTGCTTAACAACAATATTTCTTTCACCTTTTTTCAAACTTGTTGAAACTGCTTATATGAATTCTGTTATCTCCCTTCAACTAAGTTCAAGGCCAATTCCTACAAACTCAAACAAAGCAGTCCTATTTTACTGTTTCTACCCAACAAAGCTTGGATCTTCCCTTCCTTCTTTTCCCTGCCTCATAGATTCGGCATAACTTGTAGAATCAAGTGCAATCAAACCATCTAATTCTCTATTTTATTCTCTATAAAAATTAATATTACCACATCATACCTTACATCAATTAATTTATGAGCACTTAGGTCGCAACTGAGCAAAAAAATGCATTCGTGCACCAGTAAAATCATACAGTCTCATCAATAATGACTCAGCATCAAGTATGACCCTAACCGATACCCCTGCCAAAAGTGCAGCAAATGCAGCATCAGTTAACTGACCATAGAGTTAAATCACTCCTTGCACTTTCATAAAGTTGGTACTACTAGCATCTCCAATAAGACAATGCACTAAATATGCCATATAAATAAAGATCGGAGATAAGCACTGCAGATTTTGCAAAGTTATGGTACCCAGGCACAGTGTAATCAGATGTATCTTTTGCACCTTATGAAATTAATTATGTGGACATGTGCCCAACTCAATGCTATCTAAGTCTCCAATAGAGAGAAGTATGCAAAAAATAATGTAAAAGAGAACTACAAGGAAGAATAAAATTAAAACAAAGAGAAGCATCTTTTTTAACAAACTTTACTACGAGCAATCCAACCTGGCATGGCCAGCTCCCACAGTATGACAATATATGCAAAATCAACGAGTACAAGGATGATATAAAATGACCAGGTGTGTGTATGTGTGCATGTGTGTGTGTGTGTGCGTGCATGTTTGTGTAGACTTGCTACAGGGAGATGTCTATAAGAATAAAACAATCAATAGAAGCCACGCCTCTGAATGGAGTCCCCAGGTTGTACAAGAGCAAACAGGGAGGGAAGAAGGGAAAGCAAAAGTACATAACTGAAATAACTATAACTATCTTGTAGGAGAAAGACTTCTTCCGAAAACATGTTAAGGGAAAATTCTTGTCATGGAATTGATTAGGGCTTGTTAGGGAGCAACTACAATCTAAAAGGCTTGTTAGAGGGAACCTTGTGACCTCAAAGGCTCATCAAAGGGAAGCTTCAAAGGTAAAAGAAACTCACTCTCCTATTTATTCTGAAATTGGAAAAAAATTGCTCTTTCCATGAATCTTCTTATTGACTCAAAATACAACACGTGCCAGAAACCAATATGAACCAAAGCGATTACTGCAACCAACAGAAACTAATCACATCCTAATACAACTGATGAAGAATACAGGCATAGGGACCAATAATATAATGATATGAGATTGATATAGGACTTCCAGTTACTGTTGTTTGTTAATTCTTTGTGTTTGCAAAATTATTATCAAGTTCATAATAGTCTAGCCTAAGTTATCAAACTATATTAGTATTAGTTTTAAAGAATAAGGGCAACTTGGTAAATTATGTACATGTGTTGGAAATTCCAGGATTTATTTGATGAGCTTATTTTGAGTCGATTTAGATTTCCTTTCTTGTTTAGGAGTTATTAATTGCTTAGTAGTTTTGGAAGTCCTATTATGCTTCTGGATCTGAGTCCTATTAGTTTTCTTAACCTAGAAGTAGTAGTGCTTCTAAAACTCTATATAAGAGTTAAATTGCTTCAATATTATGGAGAGATGATATTTCAGAAATTTTTAGAGCTTTCCTTTCTTTGGATCATGAGACATTTAGGGACCCTTGACTGTGACTGCCAAGGTCTCTTTTACCTTTCTTTTCTTTTTTTTTTCCTTGTTTTGAACAATTCATCCACCTCATCAAGCCCCTTAAACCAGAATTTCCAGCCCTAAAGTAAAGCGGCTTCAGCTGTCCTACATCAACAACTCAACTGCTATCTACTTTCACGTATATGGAGGTTAACAAACTAATGCCTATAAGTTCGCCTACACATCTACTGTTGGCCATTGACAAATGGAACTCCTATAACTTTGCAACTGCAAAACAACAGAACTTCTAAGCAGTACACAATAATTAAAAACAAATGCAACACATAGCCTAGGGCTCCAACATATATTCATCTATAGTTCATTTATATGTATCTGACAGCAAACTCGGGCACATAATAATGGGATAAGCAAAAGTTATCTCAGCTGGGGAAAAATGACCAACAACATGAACATAAATACATTGAAGAAATATGATCTCCAGCCAAGGTGGGTTACCAATAGTAGGGACAGTGGATAAAACTTCTCCAATATGCAATTTGTACAAGATGGTAGTTTTCCCAGCTGCATCAAGCCCTAGCATCACAACCTAACGAAGCTCCAGGAAAAATTGAAAACAAGCATAATCAGGAAAGTGCGAGATAAAACTTCCCAAGCAGAAAGTGAAATTTTCCGATCACACAATCAGCAACAAGATCACCAAAAAAGGAGTTGAATCGACAAAAGAATTCAGTAACCCGAGAACTACCAGAAAAATTGATCAGAAAAGAGGAGAAATGGGTTTACCCGCATCTCTGAATTGCCAAAGAAGGCATCGAAGAGCTTGCGAAAAGCTTGACCCATTCGCCAATTTTGCGTTCGAACTCCTCCCGGTGCAAAGAAATTTACGATAGAAGATTCTAGAAAGAATGGAAAACCGAGCTCCTTGCGATGCTCCGGTTGAGCGCGAGAGAGATGGTAGCGTTTGTTGCTCGGAATGGAATATGCATTCTTGTTTATTAATAGTTAAGGCTTAAAGGCCCTTTCACCCTTAAACTTTGTTAACTTGGATCTTTTACCCTTTGAATTTTAGCTCAGGTTCACTCGCCCTTCAAAGGCTCAAACTTTGAAAATTGATATTTTTTATCCCTTGGTCAACTAGTTGTTTAAGTTATATGGTGATTGAAATGAAAATAAAACAGAAGATGAAAAGGTTAACTAACTTTTTAGCTTGGACTTTTACATTATTTCGATGATCTACTTTAATCTTCTTGATTTAAGTAATTCAGGGAACCATCAATTCTGTATAATTTACACAACCCAACCGGCATTGTGCATTAAAATATGATTCATTTAATTGTAGCACCTAACTCATTTCACATATTTAGAGGTTTATGTGGGAGAAATGATTAATTAGGTCTCCATCTTCCGTTTTATGTTCATTTCAGTCCTTGTACAACCTAAACAGTCATTTAATTTAAGTGAGTTGACGGGCTCAACTTCAAAAGTTTGAGGAGCAAGTGGACCCGAGTCAAAGTTTAGAGGTGAAAGGGGTTTGGGCCTTTAATTAACCAATAAGAGTAAGGAAAGTTGTTTAGCCCGTGTTAATACTAGAAGTATATATTTAAATATATTATAGGATTTATAATATTATATATTTATGCATATATTCATTTGTTTAGGATATTTTTATAATTAAAAGTAGATGATGATTTCTCCTTAATGAATTTTGTAACTTAATGTATTACTGGTTAAAACTACATTGATTAAATGTGTATTCAAACTTTAGATGTAATGGTGAATTGTGCTAAATATTTATTAGTATGGTGAATCTTAATGGATCTAGTTATTTTTTACTCATCAAATAGTGTTGTGGATGAAATTTAATTGGATAAAGAATAGATAACTAAAACCAAAAAAGTTAGAACCATGACTCTAATTTCTTTCACTTCTTAGTTCTCAAGTTAGGTTAGATTTCTTTTTTTGAATTATTATTATTTTGGGTTGATTCAATTCCATCAAAGACTTGACTCAACCTAATCCATGCTGACCCATGGTGCAACTATGTTAATGTGTTTTCATTTTCTACATTTGTGGATACGTTCATAAAAAATATTTACATAAATATATAATTGAACAAATGTGATAAACATAATACACTTTTAATTATATAATGTGGAAGTATGAACTTTTTTAAAAAACTGAGATATAATACTTTAATAAATAGAAATTTTTATGAGTAAGTTTATGAATATCTATATAGATATTATTAGATTTAGTTGAGGACATATTACTTATAAATTAATAGTTGAAACAAAAATAATCATACCAATGGAAGTAAAAAAAATAAGGATTTAATTCATCTATTTAGAACAACTTATAGCCAATATCTTGATGACCTTATGAAAGAAGGACCAAATTAGTGATTGAAACCATTCTTAGCAAATAATTGGAGGAAGGACCGAAAGTATTGTTAATTCCACAAAGACAAAGGTAATGACACTAAAGGCCACAACCAATTAAAGAAATACTTGGAGTTATTCATCAAGCAGGGCAAAATTCGGTAGGTACCTAAAAATGCTGTCACCATCTTACAATAACAATGAATAACACTGGACAACTGGTGATAGCAATAAAGGTGCCTACTTGGAATAAAAATGGCATGAAATTAACCAAGTGCAGCCCCCATAGGGGAATTATACATATGATTATTGTTGGAGCCATTACAGTCAAAAGAAAATCTAAAGTGAAGGAAGTTGCTATGATCGTGTTAGAAAATGTTTATGTGAATACATTTCCTTGATACTTTTGATTGACGTCATACAAGAGTTTATATGCAAGAGTTCTGGTGCAACATAAACACTAGATACACAATGTGAGATAATGAAACACTACATACATAATATGAGATAAAGACCAGATACTCAATATAGGATAAAGACTTTCTTCCCATAGGCCCCCTCAAGTTGGAGCACGTAGGAATGATTTGCGAAGCTTGAGTTTTAGTTTATGAAAGTCTTCAGAACCAAAAGGCATGGTGAAGATGTCTGTAGGCTAGAGTTTTGTAGGAATATAAGCAGTCTCAAGCTCCTTAGATTGAATATTTTCCCAAAAAAATGATAGTCAATCTTTATATGTTTTGTTGACTCATGATAGACAGGGTTTGCAACAATATGAAGTGCCGCCTTGCTGTCACAAAACAATAACATGGGTGTCTTGTGATGAACAATGTGATCTTGCAATAAAGCCTTTAGCCACACCAACTGACTGACTGCCATTGTCATGGCCCTGCACTCGGCCTCAACTAAGGATTAACTCACAGTATGTTACTTCTTTGTTCTCCATGATAAAGGCGAATCTCCTAAGGCTACAAAATATCCTGTAATTGATTGTCTTATAGTCGGGCATTGCCCAGTTAGCATCACAGTATGTTAGCAACTACAAGTTTTTATTCCGAGGAAACAAAAGCCCTTGATTTGCTACTCCTTTCATGTGCCATAAGACTTTCAATGCTGCAATAACCTTGCACTGGGCACTACAATGCAGCATTGTAGTGCCCAGTGCATGGTTATTGCATATGCTGACTAAGAACGTTAACAACAAATACAACATCCGGCCTTATGATTGTCAAGTAAAGAAGTTCCTTACTAACCAGCAGTAAGGTGTTGGGTCTGTGAGCTTTGGTTCTGTAACCGCTCCTAACTTTTGTCCTTGTGACATGAGGACTTGTGCTAGTTTTGCTCTAGTTAGCCTAGCGCTATAAAGGAGATCAAGTGTGTACTTGTGTTGGCTTATGAAAATTTCATTCTGTCCGTGAGCTACTTCTAACCCCAAGAAGTATTTCACCCTCCTTATATCCTCCAAGTCAAAGTGTCGCTGTAAAAAATCCTTCACCTTTTGACATTCAGCTGTACTTATCTTTTGCTATTACCATGTCATCGACATATACTAAGATAGCCAAAAAATGACCATCTTGTTTCCTAGTAAGCAGGGATGTGTCTGAAATTAATTCTTTGAAATCAAATTCCTTCGAGGTGATGGAGAGCTTGGCAAACCACTCCCTAAAAGCTTGTTTAAGTTCAAAAAATAATTTCTTTATATGACAAACACTTGTGTCTCCAGATTAAAGATAATCGGGATGCGATTCCATGTAAATTTCTCTATGTAGATCATCATGCAAAAATGCATTGTTTACATCAAGTTAGTGAAGTTCCTACTTCTTCATTGCCGCCACAAGCAACAAACATTGTATACTCGTCAATTTTCCTACCGGCACAAAAGGTTTCATGTAGTCTAACTCTTTAACCTAAGTGTAGCCTTTTGCTACTAACCTTGCCTTGTACTTTTTAGTGTTGCCATTTGTCTGTCATTTAATTTTATACACCCGCTTGCATCAAATAACCTTTTTCCCTTGTGGCAATTCTTCTAAGTCCCATGTGTGATTGGCTTCCAAGGCTTCAATTTCGGCCCACATAGCACCTGCTTAATTTGGGTCTCCTTGAGCTACTAAAAAAGAAACTAGCTCTTTATTTTGTAACACTGTAGTAAGAAAAACTTGGTGGTGCACAAAAAAGCCTTTGTTGAAAATGTAACAAAAAAGGGCATAAGGGGTACCTGAAGATGCCATATTAGAATGTGTATATGTACTTCTTCCAGAAAAATTGACTTGGTAGTCATTCAAGTAATTGGAGGTGTGCCAAGTTCTAATACTACGCCTAATTTCAGGAACCACAGGTTGTTAAACATTTTCTTGAACCTCATCATTAAGTTCATTGTTTTCTTTTCTTGTTGATCAAAAAAGGTTTCGGAAGGGTTAAGAAAAACTTCATTATCTTCAATAATTTTAAATTGATTTTCATGACTTTTCTGTAAGCTGTGAAGGATTGTTTAATTTCGAATTCTTACCAAAAGGAAAATATTTTGTTAAAAATTAATATCTCTCGAGACAAAAAAACATTTAATTTCTAAATCATAAACTTTATACCTCTTCTAACCATTTGGGTAGCCAATAAAAACAAAGGCCCTTGACCTCAATTCAAACTTATCTTTTGGCTGAAGTGGGTTTAGGGCATAGCAAAGGCAACCTAAGACTTTAAGATGGTTATAACTAGGTGGTCTACTGTAAAGAGCTTCAAAAGGTGTTTTGCCTTTTAGCTTAGTAATTGGCATCCTATTCAAAATATGAATGGCTGTTAAGACACAATCCCCCAAAAAGTTGATAGGTAATTTTCCTTGAAATTTAAGTGCTTTAGCCACAGTAAGAATGTCTCTATGTTTTCTTTTTACTACACCAATTTTGCTGAAGAGTCCCTGCACATGAAGTTTTACTTAAAATCTCATTTTCTTTAAGAAAAACTCTCATTTCCCCTTTGACAAATTCTAAAGCATTATCGCTTTGTACTTTTTTATGTGCACTCCAAATTAATTTTCGAACATTTTGAAGAAAATTTGAAAACACCTGTGATATCACTTTTAAACTTTAACAAAAAGGTCCATATGGTCCTAGTGTGATCATCAACAATAGTAAGAAAACACCAAAAACCATCAGAAGTGAGGCTTTGATACAGCCCCCAAACATCAAGATGTACTAAATCAAAAGGAGTTGGTTCAATATTATTACTAGCATTAAAAGAGAGTCCAGAGTTTTTCACTAAAGGACAAATAGGGCAAGAAAAACCAATTTTACTTATCCTCTTGCAAAGGAGCTTAATAACGGCATTTTATCATTCCTGTGAAGGGTGCCCTAGGCTCTAGTGCCATAAATATTCTAGCTTAACCCCAATCTGTTGAATACTTGCCAGACTACCAACTTCGCTTACCCTGAATAAGTGCAAGCCATGTTTTTCCTTACCCACTTTAGTTGGCTTCTTTGAAGCTTAGTCCTATATGACATAGAAGTTTGGGAAAAAAAAAAGGTAGGAAGCAGTTAAGGTCTTTTGCTAGTTTACTCACAGACACAATGTTACATTTGAAGCTAGATGCATACAGGACTTTCTTTAATTGTATTAAATAGGTTAGGGAGCATGTACCAATTTCATTTATAATTTTTCTAAAGCCATCCAACAAGTATATTGCTCATCCGGATGACTTATAAAGATTGGTGAAAACCTCATTTTGGCCAGTAATATGATGGATAACACCTATATTTAGGATCCAAGAAAAAGGATGTGAAAGGCTAAAGCTTTTATTACCTGTAAACTTAACAAAACTCGCACATTTTTCTTTGTTCAAGAGCAACTTCAAAACTCGCACATTTTTCTTTGTTCAAGGGCCCTAAAAGTTGCTCATATTGGCCTTGTGTTAAACTAACCATCATCAAAGTAGAACTTTTTTCACCACCACATAGAATATCCTTGCCCACACATGCATTGGCATTCATTTTCCCTTGCCTCAACCTGCCCTTTAGCTGCTAGTTTTTGGGATATCCTATGATCTCCCAATAGTTCTTCCATTCATGTCCTAGCTTTTTGCAATGAGAACACTTCAACCTTGGTTTTCCACCTGGTTTGTTGTTTGCTAGAGCTTTTATTTTGTTTTACTACCCTTGTACCGCCATGGCTATACTATCCACTGGATCTTCATCCCAAGTCAAACTCAATTGTTACTCCTTAGCCACCACTATCGCATAGATCTTATTCAGGGATGGACATAGGTCTTATTCAGGGATAGAAGTGGCTCTATTACCAAGATTTATGAGCGCACGATTTTGAACCTCTGATCTAGAACTGGTGAATGCGTTCCTTTTCTTTCTCATCTGCCCAGACTTTGACTACCCAACACGTAAAAATAGGGATTTCGGTATAGGCGCTGAGCTTGTCTTAATAGCCCTTCAATTTGGTGTAATAGGCTCCCATATTCATGGTCCATTGCTTGAGAAATGTTATGCTTCTCTGTAGTTCATGTGTTTGGGGTTCACTGAACAAAACACTCATTCAGGCCATTCCATATTCATATGTTGTACCATGATATACTATAGAATCTTGGCGTGGGTGATGAATTGAATTTACCAGCCAAACGAGCACCAATCTGTTCGCAGCATTTTGTTTTGGTTTCTGGAGTTTTTCATTCACAAACCCGAACTTGCTGTTTTGATCGTAGGACATTCAGGACATTCCTTTTCCACCATGAATAGTTATCTCCAAGGTTGTCAAAAACATAATCCAGATTGTAAGATTACATGATTTTACGATCTAGATCCAAAAAACCAATCTAAATCATAGTAGGATCAACACCCTAGTAGGATCGTGGTGGGATTAAGTTCAAAAACATAAGATCGTAGGAAAATAAGATCCCAACGATCTTAGTTAGTCACTGCAACCAAGCTTCCCTTGCTCATTTTGCTCCACCATCAGTTGGGCTCTTATTCTTCCTCTGGTTTTTAACTCAGCTAAGACCAAAGATCCCTATCTTTGGAATAAAACTATGAATCTTTGCAAACTTGCCATGGCGGACCAATCAAACCCACTTTACTCTAGATATTTTCCCAACTAGATGAATAAATAATTGATTTTTTCTAGTACACATTAAGATGAGATGAGATGAGAGAGGGAAAAAAATGGAAGTTGCGTGAGAGGAGAAGAGAAAGAAAAGTGAGATATGGGAAGAAAAATAGGACCGGTCAAGTTCCAAAACATGAAAAAGAAGGCTGGTCAAACAAACTACATGGTACAACTTTCTCTCTTTAATTACTAACTAATTATTTTATTTTTGTCAAGTCCCAATATAGATATGGGAAGAATGGTCAAGAGTCAAATAAAAAAAATTAGAACAAAAATCAATTAGTAAGAATAATTTTTTTTAAAACTTTAACTAGATAAAAATAAAAAAATTATTAAAGAAAGATAAATACAATGAGGTAATAATTTTTAAATGGAGATTTTTACATTGTTATATAACTCAGGCTTTATATGGGTGCCTAATATAATTGATCTTTTCCATGAACTATATTATTTATTTAAGAAATTTTAGGTTTTTGTAGGATTTTACAATCCACAATCCGATCTTACAATCTCAATCTTATATGATGAAAAACAATCGAGGATAGGATCCTGATCTTGGTAACCTTGGTTAACACCATCTAAAGTAGTTGAGACCAAAGGGGCAGTAGTGTAGTCAGCTACAATCAAGAAGTATGGTGAAGTAGGGTCTTAAAAGACATTGAATGACGATCTGCTGAGACCTCCTGAGTTTGCTGGCACCACACCATCCTTGCCGTCGCTCATATCTGCAAACCTAATTTAGGAATCATATTCCTACTCTTATACTATGTAAAAGCATCCAACTTAAAATCAATTGGAAAAAGCATTGACTTAACTTTTTTTCTTAGCCAGGTGGGATTTTTCCTACTTAACATGCCCTTTCACGTATAGGCCTTTTTTTACTCTATCACATGGGTTATTTTCGGCAATGGTTGGGGTAGTTTTTAAGCTGCTATGATATTATATGAGAAAATGATTATATGGAATACTTTACCTTGATGTTTTTTTATTGACATCATACAAGTGTTTATATACAAATATTCTGGTACAACATAAACAATAAATACACAATGTAGGATAATGAAACACTACATACACAATATAGGATAAAGACTAGATACTCAATGTAGGATAAAGTCCTTCTTCCAATAGATCGAATATGATCCACCAGAGCACTAATTCAAGCAACCTGATAGAAGCACAATAAAATTCCAACATGACAAACCCATCGTTATTAGGGTGACAATTACAAATTGGGAACTAAGGAGGATGTTTTGTGGTGGTGACTCCAACATGATGTGTTTTGCTTTTAAACTTGACCCAATTTGTTATTAAAAGGATTAAGTTGATCCTTATATTATCCTATTGTCTAGATCCCTTGTAGATCCAACTTTCTATTCACTTAGGGGGTATGTCCAAAGACAATAAAGAAGTCATTTTTAGCCTATGAATTAGTTAAACATCATTTAGTAAAGTCATGCATGGACTTTCAAGGGAGTATATCATAAAAAAAAATCTAGTTCGCCTTATTTATTTACTTTAGGTTAGGTACTTAAGTGTACTTATTTATATGTAAACCTATAATTATATTTATTTGCTTTATTAGTTTCTTTACAATCCACTTAAAAGTATTTCAATCCTTACATAAAGTCTGAACGCGTTAAGAATTTCATAAGACCAATAGATGTATGTAACATGTGCGACACAAATAGTTGAGATTGGATAGATAATCAAGCCTATGGTAGCTATTGCATAACTTGAACTTGAGTGTCCTAAATATCATTGAAACACTTAAGTGATGAACTAAGTGACCATTTACCATCTTTTGAAAGATATCCTCATATTACTTTCTTTAATTTTTACGATTGAGTTTATCAAGAAGGAGTAGTTTAGGAAGTGGTATATTCGTATTTTGTTAGTATGTTAGTTTTTTATAGTTTATCTTGTAGTGTTAGTTTCTATAGTAGGATTGATTCAGTAGCCCCATTTTTTTTCCATCCCTTATTAGCTATTCATTATCCTCATCTTTCATCAGGACGAGCAAAGTAATAAGTTTAAGTGTGTGATATGTTTACGAATCTATTTTACAATAATTGTACATAAATTTTTATAAGTTTTTGTAATATTTCGTAGGTAATTTTTCCATTACTTTGTGGTTTGTAAATGGTGGAAGTTGACAACAAATGAGGATTTTGAGGAAGCAAGAAGCTTGAGGATAAAAGAAGATTTAACTTGTAACCTAGATTTAGACCTAATCTTTAAACTTTTATAACCATATATTACTAATAAGAATTTTAGCCATTCCCCTTAGTTTCATGTGGATTATTGAATTGCTTGAATTTAATATCTAGGGAAAAAACCATGCTCAATTTAGTAAAAGGTGTTGAAGCTATAAAAGTATCTTGTTCAAGCGAGAACAATATTTTAGCCATGGTGAGCTCTAGCTATAGCTAGATTTTTTATCTCGTGCTTGAGATTGGATATGCTATTATAAAATCTCTTGACAATTCATTGTGAAAATAGAGCCTTTTCTTATCAAACTTGCTTCAACTTTATTTTTCTCCTAAGGTTTTGATGGATTTTCAAGTTAGAAAAGTTAATTTGATGGAAATTTTTGGGTGGATTGGAGCAAAAACTTCTACAACAAGGATTTTTAGCGTGAATTTGACTTTTTTTTAGTTTCAATTCCTATTTTTTCTATATTTTTAGGGTATTTTGTACATATGTGTTTATTGTTTCTATATATATTATAGACCTTGTGGAATGATTTGATGCTTATATATGCATAATCGATTGATACTTGATTAATTGTCTTTGTTTTCTTGAGCTTAATTGTGTTCTTCATCTTTTGGCCATTAGTGTCGAACTTGTTGCTCGTTTTAATGAAGGCACTAGGGGGAAGTTTTCTCGGTGATAGGACAACTAATACAAGATAGGTAACATATGTGAGGCTATAATGGAGAATTTAAGCTTTAACAATATATTGGAACTAGAGTTTAATCAAGGTTCTAATGAGCTAATTGACTTTGCCTTTGGAGGAAACACGACAATTGAGAATTTCTCTGCCTACAATAATTGAGAAGTAACATTGGGTTTAGGTGTAAACTTTTGCTGAAACTATGTCTATATAGCAATTCAAGCTAATTACAACATAGAAACATTGTGTATGTTTGTTTAGGCTAGTTTGTTTGAGTCTGTTTGCTTTGGTGGTTTAGTACTTCAAAATTTTGAAGGTTTTCCATTGATCTCTTCATTTGATTTTTTGTTGCTCTAACTAATGTTAAGGCTAGTATGGTTTCATATTGACAAAGTTCTTTCTTATACAGTTTCCTATAGAATTGACTCCTAACCCACCAGCTGCTACATTCAACACTATACACTTGTAAGTAAGATTGGAGACTTGGAGTTAAGGTTTGAAAAATTTTTCTTCATAAATTTCAGTCTCCATAAAAGGTTCAAAAAAGGCTTGAAATTTAGAAGTGGAGATTATTGAACAATATAGGCTAACTCTAAACCAATCAAGTCTCTCACCCATGCCAATCTATATTCTTATTCAAAGTATACGTGATTATGGTGGTGAGGCTCACATGATTAGGAAAAGGATTATGAAGCAAAAAAGAGTCTCGGTGCTCAAACAAGCTTTTTGTTTTGAGTGCTCGAGCTAAGTATGGATTGCATCACTTGATTTGGCAGGTAAGATATGTTGGGTTTCGGGAGCTAAACAGCGCAGTGGAATTTAACCGAAATCCTCTAGGATCCAAGTGAAATGGGGTAAACAGGGTGTTCAAAAATTTTCATACCTAATTTTCGGTTGAGATCTCTCACTCAACTATAGAGTCGAATCACAAAACCTGAACAGTTGACGTGTTCAAGCTCTCTATGGTATCCACACGAGCCTCTTAAGATCACCACGCTTCCACCACGTCCCAATAGATGCGTTTCTCTTGCGCTCGCAGTGCTAGCTTGTGTCCTCCAAGGAATTGCAAGAGAAGAGTGCGGCTGTTCTTTTGGGAGGATAGGGCAAGAAGCTATGAATTTCTCACTAAAAATTGTATTTATAGTGAGACTCAACTTCTATGCCTAATTGGTTTCACAGCCCTAATCCAATTAGGCTTTAATTTTGGGCTTAATAATAGCTCAACTATTGGGCCCATTATTAATACGAAATTATTGTGAAACCAAAACCCAAATTATTAGCCCATGCACTCTAATGATCCAAATAGCTCTATGTGTGCGACCCAATAAGCTCTTACCACGTTGGCAATGATCATAAATCACATTTATGATCATAAGCAATGAGCGGTGTCTAGCAACACATCATTGCTACCCAAGTAACAAGATTGTCGGTGATTTGACTAAACCTTTATGATCATTACCTATATATGCTATTGTCCCTTTGTCCAAAATATCAAGACTAAGCACGAGGCATGGAATGTGTCACTCTCGTATAGCCCAATCTTTGGTTTATTGATTACCGAGTAGACCAACTTAAATTGATGATATTGATATCGTATATCAACTCATCCGAGTATGGCCATGCATGTTCTAAGTCTCACTCTATCAAGGGGCCCGAAAATATCACTCTCGTTACATAGGAGGGACAAATCTCATATTGATTATACAAATCCCTCTGCATGATATGTGACATGCCCAATGACCTCCTTCAAGTTCACTCAGTTACGAGCAACAAAGAAAAGTATCAAAGCATGTGACTCACATGTAGGGAAGCTTGATGACCTTAGGTCAAAGGGCTACATATACCATGATCACTATGAGAATCACTTATGACACTCATATAACAATTCATGTAGTGTTCTCATGGTGGGTCGGTCCAGTACACAAGTTCTCCAACTTGTACCCATATATAGACTAAATATCTCATATTAGTCTCCACATATGCTAGTCGTTATGTATTATTGCAACCCGCTCCATAATAATACTAGACCAGGGACGTTTGAGAGTATCATTATTCTAGGGTTACAATTATGTTTATTACGTTACACAGAAACAGAACAACAAACATAATTGCTGGATTAATGCTGTAATAAAATATCATGACTCAATGTGCAAAAATACAATCATCTCATGATTGGCTTTTGGGCACAACACTAACTAGATATACTAATAATGCTTCCTATACATGGATGGTCCTTTACATGGTCATGCATTTATTTCTTCTTCTATTCAATGGACTATAGCTATCCTGAATCAATCAAGATCTGGGAAGATTGTTGGATTGTTGAGATTTCCTTCCTTAACTATGTGCCTCCACCTTAGCCCTTCTAGCTAATCACTATTTCAGATCTTGTAGATACGAGGGAATGAAATATCCCCTTCTACATCACATCTTTATGCCAATAATAAATACGCATTTTTAAAACTGAATCCCCAACTAGCTTTTAAGGCTTGAACTATATCCATTTGGAATTTTAGCACTAAACAATAAGTAGTTCAAGAAAAGGCCTTGACACAGAGCGTCCAATGGATGAGTTATTGAAGCTAGCAGATTGTGAAAAATCGAAAAGGAGATCTCGAAAATAAGCTTTACACGACCTTCAATTTCTACAGGCTATAACTTTTATTGTAGTTGTTAGAATCATTATTATAATATGTCATTTTGAAGGAAATTTCGTGCTCTATAAGTGTCATTAAGACTTTGCCCTTTGTGGTTTCATTTTGTGAGCAAAAAATCCATCATTTTAAGGGGTATCCGGACCTCTGAAATTTGTGTTGATTTTTACTACTTGTTGTTTTCGGTTTTCCTTATTTATTTTGGACTAGAGTTTCTTTGTTGTAGGTCTATAAATAAGTCCTCTTACATTATTATGATTCATTCTATTAATAATATTAAAGTAATAAAATGATTTTTACTGGGTAAATTAAATTGCACTCATGGCCCCTAGCCTTTTATTATTGCCATATTTTGGACCCTAACCTTAAAATATTGCATGGGACATCCTCAACCTCAATTTTTTGTTCCATTTTAGACCTTTAGCGGATGAAAAGTGTTAAAATTAATGAAACTAGCCACGTGGCATGTCGGCTTAAGGCAATTAGCCACGTGGCATAATGAATCACTAGCTATGAATGTCTACAATTGGCCACATAAAAAATTTAGGGCTTATGTTACAAAAAATAAGGAAATTTAGGGCATATACGGGGTTAGCCCAGATCTTTCCTTCCTCCTCCCTCCCCCATAGCCTTCAGCCCTCTACCGCCGCTTCTGACCTCGGCCTCATCTGCCTCCCCTCCTTTCCTCTTCCCTTCATTCCCTCGTTTCCTCATCCATTAATCCCCCTCCGTCAATACAACGAGATTTCATCCAATTGCAACTATCGATTTGGGCCGATGGCAACCCACGATTTCATTTAATTTCATTCTCCATTTGACTCCACCATCCTTAATTTCACTCACCATTTGATTCGCCCACTCATTGTGCTTACCTCCTCAACTAATTGACCTTCTCTTCCCAACCTTTTATTTGAATCCCAGCTATGCTGCCGCATCCATCGTCATCTTTGTTGTTTCCTTGCCATCATCACATTCGTCATTGTTGTTTCTTCATATTTTAGGCGGGTTTAGGGTTCGGGGCGGGAAACAGGGGATGATGGTGGCTCAAGATGGGCGAATTTGACAAGGGACTGTGGCGCAATGAAATAGAGACGGTTGACTAGGACCATTAGTGATGCCGGGGCTAATGGCTGGAATGGCGTTAGGCAGGGGGAGCGATAGTCCAGAGGTGGTAGCGGCAGTTGCGGAAAAATTGGGGTTTTGAGGGAGGGAAGTGAAAAATTAAGGACATAGGCTGCTATTTACTTTTTATTCTTTTTTTCTTCCTTTTCCACGTCAATGACACCGTGGAAAATTGCCCACGTTGGTGTGCCACGTAACCAGTTTCGTCAATTTTAACACTTTCCATCCACCAAATGTCTAAAATGGAACAAAAAAAAAAAATTGAGATTGAGGATATCCCATATGAGGTTTTAAGATTATAATCCAAAATATGACAATAATAAAAGGTTAGGGGGTCATGGATGCAATTTACCCAATTTTTACTATACCTATGAGTGGGTTCTCATATTTGCTTCTTCATTAAAGTATGTTGCTTGATCAATCTTCTATTATCACTGCATCAAACCTTCCTTTAATCAGACCCGAGGATGATCTAATTGCATCATCTCCTTATCTGAACTTTTTCTAGAACTTTGTAAGACAAGCCATGGTGTTTAAATATTCCCTATAAATACAAGGGGTTTCTATATGGAAATGTCTCTTAAAGCTACCAATTTAGCAACATGTCCTCCCCAACTTGTTCATGATGCCATAGCAAGGATGAAATAGCATTGCATCTGTTTTGGGTATGTTTAGGATCATAAGAGGTATTGCGGGAATTTCCACCTTAATCAGATAGATATGAATTTCCTCTCCTTTGAGAGTCGGCTGTCATCTCTCCTACCAAATCAAGTGAAATGGCAGTATGATTGGGTTGATTATCTACCGTCCACTCTCTGGACTATATGATTGGGTAGAAATTAGCGCATCTTCTGCAATTCACAATTTCATGATCGATCTATCATAGCAACAACTAGCTATTGTTTCAGATTACCACAATTTCCATTATCTTTTTCCCTTCAACAATCCAAACCCACTTTGCCATACTATGGGCATTCCAAAGATGGGGAAGCCTACTCAGGTCCCAACCATATTCAGTGTTGACGGGGCATGGTACATTTGACTGATATGGGGGTGAGTTGATAGTTGTGGATGGGAATAGGCTCAACCCCAATCCTTACGCGCAATTGCAAAATGGTTTTGTTTTTCCAAATTGTAATTTTTTTTCCTGTTAGTACATAAGCGGAAGGCAAGGGGCAAATGAGGGATTGACGTTTATAACTTCTCATAAGAATTACAAGTCTTAACCATTAGACCAAGACTTGGGTTGTTATTCCGAATTGCTCCTCCGCTCTAAAGGCTGAACTGTGGGCTCTAGTTTCAATCAGCTCTCTATTGGGAGCTAACAGGATGACACTCGTTTCAATATTGCAGCATGCGACTATTTTATCATATTATTCCCAAATCCTTGCTGCCCTGCAAGGATCCTTAGTCCTTACCAGCTTTTTTAAGTCTCACACAACTAGTCATCACCAGTCTAGAGAATTTCGCTTGTTGCTACCCTACAAGGATCCCATAACTTGACACTTACGATGATCATGTGAATAGTCTACAAAGCCATATACTTTCTTCCATTGAGATAGGCCTACCTTTCATGTACAATATGCTACAACATAATAAACAAGTCCCCATACAGCAACTTTCACCCCACCCCACACCAGAACCAGCGAAAGACGAGAACCAGAGAACAGAATCAATGGGAATTACAAGAACATAGCTGATGCTAAAATAGCCACACTCTATTTGAATATGCCATTTTGAGATCAAGTGTATTGTCGTCTCATGTAAGTATCTTCATGCACGAAGACAGGTTCTTCTGTACTCTGGGGCGGGAACTGAGGTTGCCCCATGGCTATGCCACCTTGAATTGTAGGGACGGCGGGATTCGCCAAAGAAACATTACTGCTCTTTACTGAGGTCAAGGTTAGATAATACATGACTCCTAGAGTGAGACTGACAAGGGAGAGGACGGCACCACCAGCAAAGACTCCGGGTTTCACCACATAACAATAGTAGTTGCCAAAGTACATGCTCTCTTCACCATGTTGATCATTCAGCGCAGCACCAGTTAGCAAAAGCAGGAAAGCTATAACAAAAGTGAACCTGTGGAATTATAGAACCAGTCAGGTCACCAGTTGATTAACATTGCATGATCATACACTAAAAGAAGGTTGATCATTAACATTGCAAGCAGAGAAATAAATTACTTCTCCGGTATAAATTAACTTTTCCATTTTAGGCCGAGGAATACAAAAATGCTCCGTAGCAGGAAAAAGCAATGCAGGGAGCATCCACACCTCCTATTCTTATTTGCTCAAAGCCTTCTCAAGTGGCATATTCCAACCAGTTCCCTGACAACTAGGTGGACAACAAACAACTGGTGATGAATTAGGATGTGCACAAGAGGATGGTTTGGGTGTCATACTGGTTTAAGGTTTTAAAGATGTTTTAGAGAGTTTTTGCAGAACCTGAACCAAACTGTATTAGACAGAGGCCTAAACTGAAAAGAGATCAAAGCATTGGAAGGAACCCAAATTATTGTATGAGGATGTCTTCCGGAGGATTCCAGATTGAAGTGATTGAAGAAAACAGAACAAAGAATTAGAAGGAACATAAATTTGTGTCACAGGCTATCCAAACTGATCGAAGTCCTAGTCCACCAAGCACAATTTGCATCAGAAAGCAGTATCTATCATATCAGACACAAGTTCAAATGCACTCCACCATGTATCAGAATATCCCTGATGTCTAGTACCCATGTTAACAGTGGGAACTTTGACCAACATCAGCCTAACATCAAGCCTTCACTCACTGCAATCCCAGTTGCATCCTATAACAAAAATATGAAAAGCAACACTCCAACATTTCTAGAATGCTTCAGTTAATCAGGTGATGAGTTTATTCATAACCAGGTAGCTTAACCAACTCCACCTCTTCTAGCTCCTTAAAACATTGTATAATTCAGTTTTAGGAGCAAGACTGCATAACTGCACCAACTAATCCATGTTCATTCACACAAAAGCTCCCGGAGAATATATAAGGCTTGTAACAGTACATCAATGAACCAAGAGCTTGGAACAAGAATGAGTTCATTGTGAAAAGAGAGATGAAGGCAGCTGAAGTGTGCTCTGATTCATGGAAAACCCATCTACACCAGAAACAGCAGCTGACTGGTTCACTAAGAATTATATGGAAGTATAAAAACAAACATAAAGAATGATACTAGTGCTGTGGTAAAACTGAGAACAGATTTACACTCCTAAGCAAAAAATAAATTAGTAGGACAGAGCGACAGAAAGAGTAAAGAAAGACAGGCAAATAAACATTCTGCTCCAAGTTGAAGTTAAGAATTACCAGGAAGCAACAAAGCAGACAAGAGCTTTTGTCCAGTTAGAGTTCCAAGCTTGAGTGTTTCTTCGGCAACAAATGCACCCAGATGCAAAATTAACAGTTAACTGAGCAATGAGAAGACACAATGCTGCAGTTAAACCAAGACCAAGAGCTGGACTACGGGGGTATGAGCATTGTGAGTCTGTGGTAAATGTAACCTCAGAAGCCTACATAATATACAAAGAACCATATGAAAATCTTGAAGATCCACATTTAGCAGTTTCTCAGCTGCAAATAAAATTTTGGCTATAAAGAAAACAATTTGATCACATTAGAACACATAAAGTGACATTTCAATTGGCACTCAGAATAAAATTTGTACAGAAACCCAACCAGAGCTGATCTATCAAAAACAGCTTAATTTTATGATTGTCTAAAGGTGTAGGGAAAAAAGGAACTCTAATATTAGAAAAACAGATGAAAATTATGTCAGGCTTGTCCCAATCTCTTAGTTGTCACTGTCAATAACGTTTCATGCTATATGTATCTTTGTGTTTTAGAAGATTCTAAAGCTTAACTTGTGCATGTTTAATGTGTATGGGTTAGATAGTTTTAAGTGTCAGGTGAGCCTTTTGTATGTAACATGGATGTGGTGTGATTTTCTAGTTTGGTCGCTTCGGACCAAAACCGAATTTCATGTTCAGATATCAGATCTATTATTGGATCATAAACTTACAACTAAATAGATAGAATTGAAATAAATATGTTACCATTATCCATATTGACCCTACATATATAAAGCTATTTCCTGTTGATTTCAGACTATATATTGTTTAACCTTTTCTAATTTTGGGTACATGAGGTAAAATTTTTAATATTTATCTTATTTTTTCATTTACTATGTGCCTAGGTCCTAATAAGAGGACCGAATAACAAAGCTTTTAGCCCTGTTAACAAAAATTTCTCATCAGCCAAAGTTTATCGTCTTTCTAAGTCCCTAAAGGAAATTCCCACTCTATGATCCCAAAATAGGATCCCTCTGTCGTCTAACGAAAAAGCAAACAAGTAGAAACATAAAACCTTTGTCCTGAGGCTCTTGGATTGACAAGCATCTATAAGATAGAAAATTAATAATCTGTGGCAGTGATAGCGAGCGACAGAAGCTAGGATTTTGCTGAAATTAAACAAAGCCAGAAATCAACCGAGAACCAGAACCTATTTATGTAGTAGCCAAGCTAGAATTAGATTTGACATAAAGTTGCGAAATTTTCAGAGTTCACTCGAAAGTTATGGGGCAAGAGGGCGATAAATAATGACAGAAAGAAACCCATTTGAGATCTATGGAAAAAGCTGCGGTTACCTTAATCCTGGTACCCTCTGCAGCAAAGCCAGTAGCTGCTGCTAGCAATCCCAACACAGCCACAAATCCGCAAACCAGCATCACCTTTCTCTCCATCTTTCTATCTCTCTTCCTCACTCCCCCTCTCGCTCTCTCTCAGTTGCTTGCTTTGTCTGCAAACCGGTAAATTTCAAAAACCCCTCAGGTTTGACTGAAAATACAGTTTGTCCTATTATGTTTCCAAAACTTTTACATTTTGTCCCTAAAACCTGCATTGACATTGATAACAGAGAGGACCCGAAAAAAATAAAAAACTGTCACATTTTTTTTTGTAAATAAACTGTTGCACATTAAAAATTGGGAAATTTTGTTAATTTAAAATTTTTATTAGCTGTCAAATTATTATTATTTAATTTAAATTTACTAAATGACTGTTTAAATTATAAAATGATGGTATCAATAACCAAAAAGCGCAATAAAAAATTAATTGTATTTAGAAGCATAGCCAAGAAGAATGGATATGTTATAGGTGAATTGACCCTTGCTAACAAGAGTTTTTTGAAACTTACTTTAAGAGAATATCTTCAATAAGAAGTTGATGCAAGTACTACTTTGGGTTTGAAACAAGGGAGAGTTTTTAGTCTTCCTTCTTTTAACTTTTTTTAATGGTAATTTAAAAAAATTATTGAGTTTTTAATGAATTAAATTTAATAAAAAACATAAATTGTATAGTTTAAAATATATTAAAATTTGATTTTTTTCAAAAAAATAATAAAAATTTAGAAATATTCAGGGTGATATCACACGGGCTTGCATACGGCCCATAGTGAGAAGACCCATAATGGGAGACATAAAAGGCCTAGCCCAAGATGAATTAAAGAGGTAACCCGATGAAGATAAAAATGAAATCCCTTAATTACGAGATAATTCCCTATCCAATAATGATTCTCTTGGATTCCTGACAGCTATATAAAAAGACTCCTTGCACCAGTCCCCATGTACAGAAAATCTACTCTACACCTTACTATCATCCACGTTCATTGAAGACTAATTTGATCGTTGGATGGTTTTCCTCAGGAAAAATGTCTCAGGGCTCTGACATTGTCTTTGGTTGTAAGACCTTTGGTTCACCTCCTCTGAAGCTTCTAAGCCAACCCCACCTGGTCCAGACGGTCCCACTTTTACTATCAATTTGGCACCATCTGTGAAAAAATGGTGAACAACAAGAGGTCACGCATAAATTAAGATTTGCAGGGGAACAAGCACGAAAGCTAGCACAAGGATTTGACCAACCACCAGAAGTTGTCCGTAGGACCACAAGATGATAGGACAACCCAAAGGTCAAAGGGATAAGCCCAGGTACCACTGAAAAACCCTTGCAAAAGGAAAAGAGCCGCCCTCTTGAATGATAATCAGTTCCACAGGCCCTCCAGCACATTCTCTTCTAGCAGTTGAAGGCGATCGTCCAGTAGGAAATACAAAAAGCTTTACCAAGGGCACTTGAAAAAGCTACCGAAGCAATTTGGTGCCTAACGAATTCCACTAGGTCTTACCTCGAAATTCACCACTGTGAATCCCCATAGAGGAACCTCAAGCATTGCAAGGCTGATCTAATGGGCCATTGGCAATGAATATAAGAGCCATTTTAAAGAGGTTGGACTAAATGGAATAATGTTTGAGGGTACTTGAGCCCCCTGTAGTGGGATCCAGTCCCAACATTGACATTAAGTACATGTGGCTTCCATCATTCATGGAAGAAATCATCAATGCCCCTACTACTAGTGGATTTAGGATGCTTAAAATTGACCTCTACAATGAACTCAAGGACCCCATTAATCACTTGCAATAACACATTACCTTCATAAGACTTGAAAAGGCATCAAATGTCATCATGTGTTGAGTGTTTAGCACAACTATAACAGGAGCTGCCGCCTCCTAGTTTGGAATCAACAGGGGTTGTCCACATGATCATAAAAGGTGAACCTTCCGTAGCTTGTAAGCACCAGGAGGGTGAGATTGCCCAGCTAGAGAAAGTCGATTCCAACAATGTGTTAACAAGACCCAATGGGTCACATATACTTGTCTCTCGTGTGGACCGAATTGTCATTACTGCAAAGATTAACAACTTCAATGTTGAGAAAGTTTACTTGGATACAGAAGCTAACTCCATTGTCCTTTTCATTAATTTGTTGGAAAAAAAAATTAGAGCTAGGAGATCCTCACTAACACTAGTCTTGGGACCCACATATGGAATTGGTGAAGTGCCAACCCTCAAAATGGTCAAGTTACTCCTTTTGTTGATTGGCACTGGGACCATGGGAAAACTCTCATGCAACTAAATTCTTAATTTTAGATGTGCCATCATCATATAATGCCATACTTGGAAGGTTGACACAGGTACAATTCTATATTAAGTATGATATTAAATGGCTAATGATGATCTTTACAACTCCCATAGGAGACATAACTGTATATATAGATCAGGCACTAATGCGACAAAGCTATATGGCGAGTCTATGAGGTTCAAGAAATAAGCAAGTCCTACTATAACCAAAAAGAAGGGATGAGAGCCATGATAATGAGCCTAGCGCGTCCATGTCTAAAGACTCATAAAAGATGGAGCTGGCCCCCCGCAAAACTGTGAAAATTAGCAAAGACCTTTTTCCCAAGGTAAATAGACAATTTATTGAATTCTTGGGAGTAAACATGGATGACTTTGCATGGTCTACTAGTGATATTCCAGGCATAAACCCTGAGATTATCACTCATAAGCTATAAGTTAACCCTTTCTTCTCGACCAGTTTAACAAAAAAAGTTAAATACGGCCTTGGAGAGAATGGACTTTTTTAAAAAGAAAGTCGAAAGAATGCTAATGGCTGGGATTATCCGAGAAGTATGATACCTTGAATGGTTAGTGAATGTGGTATTTGTGAAGAAAGAGAATGGGGAATGGCGTATGTACAGCGATTACATGAACTTGAACAACGCCTATGCTAATGACCCTTACCCATTGTCAACCTTCAACCACTTAGTCGATGCCACTATGGAGTTCAAAATTTTATCCTATATGGATACCTTCAGTAGTTATCACCAAATTTGGATGGACCTTGAAGATGAAGAAAAGATCATTTTCACCACTGGAGAAGGCATGTATTATTACCAAATAATGCCCTTTGGCCTGAAGAACATAGGAACCACCTACCAACGCCTCATGAATAAAATCTTTACTAAACAGTTAGGGCAGCACATAGAGGTCTATAAAGATGACATCATTTTCAAGATCAAGGAGATACACCATTACTTCGATGACTTGCATGAAACTTTTCAAAGGATGAGATAGTTTAATATGATATTGAACCCCTAAAAATGAACTTTTAGGGTTAGGGTAGAAAGGTTTCTTAAGTATATGGTCTTTGAGAGAAGAATTGATGCTAACCTTAATAAAACCAAAGCAATACTAGCAATGTCCAACCCCCAAACTAAGAATTATGACTAGAAGTTAGCAAAAAGATTGACTTCCTTGGGACTTTCCATGTCCCATTTCTAGGACCATTGCCAACCCTTTTTCTATATACTTAAAAAGGAGGTGGTGTTTGAATGGACAAAGGAGTGCCAATAAGCTTTTAAGCAAATCAAAGAATACTTACGATAGTTCCCTACATTAAAGCAACTGAGGCCCGACGAACCTCTCATGCTATATCTGGCAGTCACGGAAGGCTCCATCAGCATTGTTCTTATTAAAGAACAAGGACCTAAGCAATGTCATGATACCCCATCATACAAAAGGCTATCCTTGCCCATGTAGTGGCATCTAGAAAATTGAGGCTCTATTTTCAAACGCGCAAGATCATCGTGTGAATGGGGTTACCCCTTAGAGACATTTTTAAAAACCAGACTAATCTAGAAGGTTAGCCAAATAGGGCATCGAGTTAAGGGAGTTTGATATCCAATATGAACTCCGAAAGAGCTATCAAAGCTTAAGCATTGGCTAACTTTGGCACAAAGATGACACCAACAGAAAATACCCAAGAAAAGCACCAACCAGATGCCCCACCTTAGGAAATGTATGTTGGTGGAGTATCTGGCCTAGAATACTAAGGTGCTAGGTTCGTATTATAAAGACCACTTGGTATGGAGGCCATACTTCGAATAAAGTTTTAGTACCCGGTTACAAATAATGTAGTAGAGTATGAGGCCCTCCTAGCAAGGCTACGAATGACTGGTCGAGAGGGGTTACGTTTGTAAATATATAGTGACTCTCAACTAATCATGAGCTTAGCCACTAGAGCTACATGAGAAAAAAAAAATCCAACACTCTGTAAGTACTTGAGCTTGGTTAAGAATTTAATGAAGGCATAGTCCAGAAAATTTCAAGGGCCTAAAATGCAAGGGTTGATGCCTTATCAAAAGGTTGAAAAAAAGCCTTGATGAAAGAGCTACTAGAACCATCGATCCACTTGTTAGACCACCAAGCCCTTATGAATGATTGGAGATAGCCAATACAGTTCTATCTTGAGACTAGAACCATGAGCGGGATGCCCAAGAAATGAAGGAAGACAAGGATATTATCAGGAAGGTTCTTCATCGAATGAGGTGAGTTATACACACGAGAGTTCACTTTACCCCTGCAAAGATGCCTGATTCACCAAGAGGGATAAGACGTCATTAGAGAAATCCATCAAGAAGACTGTGGAGTGCATATTGGCATGGATTCACTGGCCCACAAACACTAAGGAAGGGATATTTTTGACCAAAAATTTAAGGAGATGCTATAAGATTCGTTCAACAATGCCACTTTTGCCAGCTTAACTCTCGAGTCCAGAGATTGTCATCTTCTAATGCCTCGCTTACAGTTGACCCTTGGCCTTTACTATGAGGAGCCTCAACTTAATTGGAATGGTCCTTATGGCACATAGGCAAGTGAATTATTGCATCATAGCCATTATACTTCATTTAGTGGGTGGAGGTAGAGCCCTTGGAAATAATAACAGTCCCTCAAATCAAAAAATTCTTGTGGGAAAATATAATCTATCAATTCAATTGCCCACAAGCTATTGTTACAGAAAATAGCAAGTAGTTCGATAACCAACAAGTATGTAAATTTGCTGAGACAAAGGGCATTCATCTTTACTTTGCACTTGTTGGCCATCCGCAATTAAATTGGCAAGTTGAAGTCACTAATCGAATCATAAAAAAAGGACTAAAAAAGAGTTTGAATGAGGCTACGGGAAAATGGGCAGAAGAGCTGACCAGCATTTTATGGGACTACAAAATGACATCTTGAAAGTCAATAGGATAAAGCCCTTTCGCTATGGCTTATGGAACAAAGGTATTCATACATATTGAAATTGCATACTCCACCCTATGAGTCCAAGCATTTAATCCCAAACAAAAGAATAAATCATTGGAAGAAAACTTGGACCTCCTTAGAAAAAACACTAGAATACACATAAGAGCTTTCAAACAATTAATAGCTTTAGCCCACGATGGTAAAGTTAAGAGAAAAGTGATCCAATAAAAGGAATGACCATTGTTAAAGTCAAATTGACAAGAAAAAACCCAGGGAACATTAAGGTAAAATTAGGATGGACCTTTTGTTGGTAAAAAATAAAGTCAGGCAAGGTATTTACAAGTTGATGGATTTCGAGGGTAGGCCGATGCCTAGGACCTACCATTCTGATGACCTATGACCTTACTTTGTATGAATTATTTAATTGAATGCATTAATTTTATTGAATTCCATTTTATGAATAAATTTTGATGGATCCATATACGAGGCCTCATGAATAGGCCACTAGGAACACAAGAACCTAAAATCAAGTTTGAAAGATAGATGCCAAATAAAGATTACCATATTCACCCATTTTATAATCTATAAAATGTTTTTAATATGCCACTCAGAAGTAAGGCCATGTAAAGGCCTTAGTTTAGCTCGAAATGAATGAAACACAAGAAAAACTTTTGGATGAGGCTAGCCATTTTGAAGAATGACCAAATGTTATTTGAGGCTGAGCTAGAATAATGAAAACAATGGCAATGGTTAAAGACACGAAAATAGAAATGATGGACAAGTAAAAAGACTTCACTAACTCTATTTAAATAGTTACATCTTTACAAAGTGTCTTTTATACAGGTAAAGATGCATGAATAACGTGTTGGCTCATAGTAGGCAAAAGCTTCTACTGATGAGATTGATGACTTCTAGTAGGGGAAAATGACTCATAGGCAGATCGAACTGATAGGGAAACACTAATCATATGCACGTCCGGTTTGTTACTCAGAGGCCTGTGGAATTGGCGTACACCAATCCTAAAGTTTTGGGGAAGTACCTCCTACTAGCTCTATGATGGTTTGCCGAACAAATTTTGTTGAAAATGATGCTTAGAATTCATCCATAATCGAATCTTTTTCGGTATTAGTCACCACCAAACCCTCATCATAGGGTGGCATTTCCATCTTATTCTTCTTTGATTGCACATCAAAGTCTGGAACTAACCCTGCGTTGGCTAAAAGAAAAGAAAGATCCAGGTTTGAATGCCTTTGTTCAACTTGAAAACGGCAAGAACGAAAGCCAACTTTGAACTCTTCAAAGGGCTATTTACCGAGCGCCCTTTCCAGCACCGTGATGGTCAACATAAGCTCATTGACATAGGCATTGGCCTTTTAACGAAGCCCCGATTCTCCTCCCACACACCTCGAGTGACGAATTTGTTCAACCTGATCAGAGAGAGGAGGAGCAACCTTAAGCTCGAGCTGGCTTTGCCTTAAGGAGCCAATGAACCTAGTGAAGGTTCTCTTTAACAGTCGATAACTTTTTCTCAATGGTTTCCAGATGAACCCTCGGCTATTAGGCCTTAGAGAGAGTGAGGATTTCCCTCTCCTTAACCTTGTGAAGAGCCTTCTAAAGCTTCTGAGCCAAGTTATTGGCAAGCTTCTCTTGTTTCTCCTCCTCTGCCATCATCTTCTTAAGCTCCCTTACTAACGCCTTACGAGCAGTATGCTCCACCGATAGCTCACTGTTCAATGTCACATTCAGTGACTTAAAGTTGTTGACCTATGTGGCTAACATCTTCATCACCCTTTCCTGGACAATACATCGCTCCCCCTATAGAATAAGTGACCATGGCCTCCTACAAGAAAAAATAATTACAAAAAAGTGCTTACACATAAAGAGCATATTTATGATGAATGATGATAAACATACCTAAAAGAGGCCCCCATTACACTCATTAATTAGGCGCCATCCCCTCGAGGAGGATTGGCGAAATGGTGTTGATCTCTGGGGCTCATTAACCCTTTTATAATGTAGTGGGCAATATTGATCCAATCTTTCAAGATCAACTCCTCCAGGCCCACCACCCACTAGGGACCGAACAATTAGTCTAGTGGGATCCCCCCTAAGCACCATAACGTGATTTTATGCCTGGCCTTGCTCAATGACCTAGTTTTGGGGTTGGTAGTAAGCTTCCACCTCACTAAGTGAGATGGGCCCCTAGCAAGTAGGCTTCACAGCTGCCCCTACTGATTCCCTTTAAGAATTTTCTGCAGAATAACCTCCGCATGAATTACGATTAGGGGATGAGGAAAAGGAGGTCCTGACACTCTTTAAAATGAAGCCCTCAATGTTCTCTCTAATGACTTCTCAGATGAGACCACAACGGATGGGGTTTTGTTCCCCATATGCACTTTGTATGATAGGTTGGATGAAAAAATCCACAATCAGCGCAGAACAACATCAAATCGATGCCATCGAAGAAGGGAAAACCATTAAATGGATAAATCCTACCATAGATCCCGCTTTGTAAAGTCTTGGACCTCTTAGAAGCCAAAGAATGGGTCCTCTTCTAGACCAACTAAGGCCCTTTTCCTAAGGGAGGTTCCTTTAAATACACCATTTGGTGCGTTGACTTGGAAACAGGGACCGTAGGTACAACCCCTTTAATTCTAGAAGCATGAGGCACCTCCACTAGCAAAAGTTGGAGCTTATGGGCATTTGCTAGCCTATTGGAGATACTCTTTTGCCATTTCAAAAGCTCCATGGCACAATCATTGATATCTGCAATGAATCAAAATCAAGTTAGGATCATTCTAACAAATGGAACCAGGATGGAAAGATAAGCATGCAATGAGTACAACTATCAAGATCCAATGGACCACACGGAGCTCTGAAGGCAACCTAAAAAGACTCTACCAACAACCCCTTTTTGCAATGGAACCCATTCAACTGGATTCACCACATTAGGATAAGACAGGTGAGCCTGCTGATTCTTGCCCACATGAATGTCATCTCCCATACTTTTGTATAGGAGATCGGGAACAACTCCATGAAGTTCTTATTCCCCATTAAAGATCCAACCACGTAAGGAGCCTATTGTAAGCTATAAGCCCCTTAGAACCCTCGTACAACAAAGGCCTTTGGACAAAGGCCATTTGAGAGGTTGCTGAGAACTCGCATAGAAAGCCCCACTCTAACTCCCTCCAATTGTAGAAAAACCAATCCCTCCAATTGGCCCATGAATCCTTGCAGGAGATGAAGGGGAAGGGCTTATTTCCCTTTTGGTTGACGGGAGCAACATGGTAGAAAAGTGAATCCTTCATCAGCTCCACCATGTAGAACTAGAAGAAAACCTCCAAAAGTGGTCCACCATTACCATTCTACAGCAAATGGTGAAAGTGTTGATGTGGTTAAAAGAGTTTGGGTTAGCTGTGAGGGCGGCACCTAGGAATGCTCACAGAATTGCTCTACCAAGGGGTGGAAAAAAACAGAAGCCCAACGTCAGCCCTCGTATTGCGCCCAGTGCGACCTTCATCTTCTAATGCCTAGGCCCTCCTTAAGGTAGCCACCATTCCATTAGGCTAATAGAACCACCTCAGTTTGGTGGCCAGAGTTCCCTTTGTGAGAGATGTCCTCATCCCTCTCAACATGGATGTGTTAGGAGCAAATGACTTTTTAAAGGCTTTCACCCTAGTTGCTCTATAGTTAGATTAAGAAATATGACTGGTGCCAGTTTTTCCCAATGATGATCTCAAAGGCACCATTTAAAAAAACTAACAGAAAGAAGATAAGGGTTACCGCTTATAAAGAATAGACGACGAAAGAAAAAGAAAACCCACCAAACATTACAAAAAAAATCCAGGCTAGAAAGAAACTAATAATCTAACATGGAATCACAACAAACAACTAAAACACCATAATGTAAATAGGTGATAAGAATCAAAATTCATTACCTGATTGAAGTTGTTTGAACTAGAATGGAAAAGAAGATTAAAAGGCAGATTCTGAGCAACACCAGAGGAAGAACTTCAAAAAGAATTGGAAAAAATCACCAAGAGGTAAAAACAGCAGAGGTAGTAAAACGGTAAAAAGAAGAAGTTAAAAACTGTACCTTATTTATAGGGGAAATTATGACTTTCAAGTAACCTCCTTGAAAATTGCTATCATTATGAGAGAAAGTATGGCTTATAACAGGTGAACACGTGGCAAAGCATAACCGCTAAAAGAGTCACGGTTAGTCACTTCCCTGAAGAAACATTTAATAGGCATCATTTCACCTCCTAACATGGCCATTGAGTCTACCATGTATGGCAGAAATGAACGGCCATCATCAACTCATTACAATATGATGATGTATCTACACCGTCCTTAAGCAATTGTTGGAAGAGGCATCGTGTTAGAAAAAGAAGTATCAAAAGAAGTATCACATCTTATTTATATGGTGACATATAAAAAAAACTCTAGGATGGTGAAAAGGGGCATCATACCCCATCCTAAAATGGCAACGCATCTAAAAGGGACCTCACCTAGAATCACAACAACCCCTCATTGAAAATGTAGGGCACAAAACCACATTTTCCAAATGGAAGGGAGTTATTGATATCACACGGACTTGCATATGGCCCATAGTAAGAAGGGTTATAATGGGAGACACAAGAGGCCTGGCCTAAGATGAATAAAAAATGAAACCTGATAAAGAAAGAAACAAAATCCCCTAATTACAGGATAATTCCTTATCCAAGAAAGATCCTCTCAAATTCCCCATAACTATATAAAGAAACTCCCCCTCAGTAGTCTCGAGGTATGAAAAATAGGTAAAAGGCACCATTAGTCCCAAAGCTTTAATTATCATTGCAAATCGATCCTCAATTTTCATTTCATTGCGAATTGATTCCAATCTTTATATTTCATTGAATATTAGTCTCTAGCCCTAAGTAGTGGTGGCCGGTGGGCTGACCCGGTCTGGCCAGGTTGGGTTTTCCAGACATGGGCACAGTCCATATATAAGCGGGGTGGGCCTGGGCCGAGTCCTATGAGGGCCCGGGTAGGTCGGGTCGAGTTTATCAGATTATTTAAAATTGTGGTTTAATAGGCTTTCAATAATTTTTTGTGAGTAATTTTATAAATTATATATTTTTTATAAGAAACATCACCAACGGTGTAAATTTTATTAACGAAAAAGCCAAACAACACTTACATAATTTGGAATGTGCCTTACACTTGAAAATGACAAAACGTTCCAGGAAAAAAAAAAAAGAGAAGGTAAAAATTAAGATCTGTGCTTAATAGCATAACCAGATCGATTACATTCTTTAAATTATAATGAAAACCTACAATCTACTTTTGCGGGTCATCATTAGAAGAGACCTCATCATTCGAGCTTTTCATATCTTGCTTCCTAAGAGTAGCAAGGGCCCAATCCCAGTCACAGACATAAACCTCAATGGCCTAAGGTATGAGCCTTGCTAATTTTTCCAAGATGACTTGTTTCCCCGCACTAAAGGCACCCTTGGAGGCGACGATAGAGACCGAAACTACTAAGATCTCTTATGCCAGTATGGATAAGATTGGAAATCTTCCTCTTTTATTCTTCCACCACTCGAGGATGTCTTCCTCATTATTTTCAAATGAAGTGCGGAGGTAATCATCCCATTCCGCCAATCCCAGGTTTGTGGCCTTCAGTCGTTTCAGGATATTTGCCTCTAAGTTGAACCTTAATGATGATGAAGAGGTGGAATGCCTGGCAAGTGTTGGATCGGATGACATAACCTTATCAAAATGCTTAATGGAGTAAAGTTTATATAACTCTATCAAATTATAGTTAACTTTAGTAGAAATAGTAAGTGCAAAACCTTGTGGTTGACCTAAATATTTATGATAGTATACTTCTAACAATTGCAGATGACCCATGATTTTGGCATTTGGATCTAATGCACATGCAAAAAGATAAATTTGCAGGATTTGTTGAAAATAATCAAGTCATTTCTTTTGCATTGCTTTAACAGTTGGTTGCAAAAACTCATCGCCCTTGTATTGGTGAAAAACATAGATGATGTGTACAAAATATAATATTGCTTGGTGCACTATTGGGCAATAAACCCTAGAGAAAAAGTTTCTTGCCTCGTAAAAATATCTAAGCAACTCAACTAATTTAAAACATTTTTCTTAAACCTCATCCGTTAGCCAATCGCCTTGTACTTTTGAGTTCACAAAGCGAGTCAAAAGATTTGCCTATGGTTAAGTATCATTTAACATTTCAAAGGCTGAGTTCCATCAAGTGGGGTAATCGATTTTAAACCTTTTCTAAGAAAAATTCACCCCATTTTCAACACAAAACATTTTATATTCACGAGCTAATTTGTTCCTTGTTTTAGTAAAGCATTCCGAATTGGCTCAATTTGGTTTTATAGTTGTTGTAAACCATTTTGAACACATAAATTCAAAATGTAACACAAGCAATGAACATGAAAAAAAATTTCATCAAGTGGTGGTTTTATTTCTTTATCAATTCTCTCACCATCAAATCATTGTTTGAAGCATTATCAAAAGAAATGGACAAAACTTTATTAGTAGCAAAAAAATTCATGCAGACTTTCAATAATACAGTTGAAAATATTTCAACCCATATGATCAAATTTCATACATTTGAAAGCAATGATCCATTTTTGAATAACTTATTCATCATCTGTCTAATGAGCAGTGACACAATAGTAATTTTGTCCTATTAGAGATATTCACATATCAGATGTAAATGATAGACAATGATCAACAATAGAAAAATATGCTTGGAAATCACTTTTCCTAGCTTCATACAGTTTAAAGCTTTCTCTTCTAGTCGTTTGCCTAGACGTTTTTTTATAAGGAGGATTTAGATGTTCTTGTATGAATCTTTCTAAGTGTTCATCCTCAACTTGTCTAAATAGTTTTTCAGTAATCATCATCCAGTTAATTAAACCTTGCCTAGCAATTTTTGGATTAAATCAAAAAATACCTGGACCACTGAAGCTTCCAATGCCTGTCAATTGTGTTTGTCCACCGGATATGTCGTCGATGTCTCCATGGACTTTGTTCAAGTGCCGTGTTAAGGTATCCTGAAGTTCAATTTGTGTGCAAATTTATTGTCGCAATATTTGCACTTGGCATACCTTTTATCGCCTTCCCAAACTTGCTCAAAATACACCTAAATAGAAGCCTTCAAATTCCCACTCTTGACTTGAGTCCGCTCGGGTTGCTCGCTTTTTGGCGTCAGTTGGGACTCTTTGGCGTTGACTTGGGTCGGTGGAATTTCCTCAACGTCATCATCGGAGAGTTGATCGTCAAGGCCTAGGTCGTACACCACCATGTCGATGTTGGGATTGTTGTCGTCAATTTCTTGTGAATGCAAGCTTCAGTTTTTGCGGAACAAACATCCTCACAAAAATAAACTGACCTCGGTGCTGGAGGAGGAGAAGGAAACACCCTTGCCTTTGCCAGAGTTCTTCCCTCATGAAGCCATTAGTGGAAGAAAATAATTGAAGAGATTGAGAGATGATTAGGAGGAAATTAAAAAAATATTGGTGAAAGATTAAGAAACTTTGAGAGAGATAGTAGAGAGAATAAGAGAATATTGTAAGAGATTGGATAAGAAAGGATTGGTGTGAGGAAGTATGAGAATGAGGCTGGCTGTTTATAGGAGAAGGAAAAATTGGTTTTGCCCAAAAAACCCTAAAAAACTAACTGTTGGTGGCTATTAGGTGACAGTAAAAAAGTCAGGGGAAAAAAAAACTGTCTAGAGCCAATAGGGGGCAAGCTGTCCTTTTACCTTTTTTTGAAAAATTCAAAAATTGCAACGGTTCCTGGAAAACGTTTGACCCGGTGCGAGCCCGGCTCGGCGGGGTCAAGGGCCGGTCCGGTCCGGTTCGAGTTGAACGCACTAATGGGCTAGGTTGTGCTATTTTGGGTTTTCCTCTTCTTACAGGCCCATGTTCACCCTGCCACCTCCTAAGCTTGTTCTGTACTAGGCCGAACCTGGGTTTGACCGTGCTATGCCAAGTTTGACCCGAGCCGAGTCCAGGTTGGGCCCAAGTCAACCCGGCCCATTGGCCACCTTAGCCATAGGTAGGCATGAAAACTCAATTTACAGAGAAGAAAACTGATAGTTTAAATTGTCAATTAATTATTAAAAAATTAAGCTACAGTTTAAATTTATGGGAAAAAAAAAACAATTATCGAACAGTTTAAATTAGAAACTACAAAGTTAATATCATATAATTCATGACAGTTAAAGAATTCAAACTATTCGGTATCTATCTTCCAATAAATTCAAATGGTTTCATAATTTTCTGGAAATTAATAGATAATTTAAATTATCAGTTTTTCTTATGTGTAAATTGAGTTTTTGTGCCTTCCTAGGTTCAGGGACTAATATGCAATGAGTTATAAAAGCTTGGGATCGATTTGCAATAAAATAAAGGTTAGGGACTAATTGGTAATGTTTATTAAAGGTTTGGGACCATGGTGCTATTTACCCTATGATGTTGTCTTTAGCTGTAGGACCTTGGGTTCACTACCTCTGAAGCTTCAAAACTGGTCCCACCTAGTCCGAACGATTCCACTTTTACTATCACAAGGCAAATTATAGTTCTTTAAAAAAAATTTGAAAATTATACTTTTACTCACACTTACTTTAAGATCAACATGAAATTGATAAAAATGTTACTTTGGGTTTGGAAACAAGGGAAGTTTTCAATATATGATTATTGGGAATAAGAACAAAGAATTGAGATGATGTTTAATTGTCACAAATATTCGGAGCAAAAAAAGATAAAATTAGCCACTATTGAGTTTACTGATTATGTTATTGTATGGTGGAATCAGGTTGTAACTTCTATGAGGAGAAATGATGAAGAGCCTATAAAGACAATGATGGATCTCCAAACTTTGATGAGAAGGCTCTTTGTTCCAATTTATTACCATAGAGATCAACACTTAAAGCTCTAAAGATTGGTGCAGGGCAATAGGTGTATGCAAGACTACCACAAGGAGTTAGAGATAACTTTGAAAAGGTAAAAATTATTAAAGATGATGAAACTACCCTAGCAAGATTCATCAATGGTCTAAATCTTGAGATACCCAACAACGTAGAGATGGTTCACAATGAAAACTTTGACGAGTTGCTGCATCATGTTACTAAGGCCGAAAGGATGCTTCAAAGAGCCAAGCTAACAAAGATGGCTAAGGAGGAAGTTCTACTTGGAAAGGAGGTTGGAGCAAGGATGTGAAAAAGGAGGTACCTAAGATAAGGGTGAAGGCCCTAACAAATAGCAAAGGGATCATGTCTCAACCTCAAGACAAAGGTACACCTTAACTTAAGCATGCTCCTAAAGCTAGAGAGATTCTGTGTTTTAAATGCTAGGGAAATAGGTACTACATGAAAGATTGCCTAAACAAGAAAGTTATGATCATTAGAGAGGATAAAGAGATCACTTCCGAGGATGTAGAGGTCTTACAAGGGAGTTTTCATGACATACCACCTGTAAAGGATGTCCCATTAGGACAAGAGGAAGACTACGCTTTTGTTGCAATGAGATCTCTAAGTGTGCAAATTAAGTAGGAGACCAACCAAAATAAGTGCATATTCCATACTAGATGCCAAATCAAATATCAATTATGCAGCCTTATGATTGATGAAGGGAGCTGCACCAATGTAGCTAGCACAACTATGGTGGAGAAATTACAACTTCCTACACAAAAACATCCTAATCCATATAGGTTGCAATGTTTGAATAATGTCAACAAGGTAAGGGTGGTAAAGCAAGTTCTTGTTGCTTTTAACATTAGTTCTTATCATAATGAGGTGCTTTGTGATGTTGTGTAAATGCAAGTATGTCATAACTTACTTGGGAAACCATGGCAATATGATAGGAAGGTTACTCATGATGGTGTTAGAAATTTGTACTCTTTTTTTCATGAAAATAGGCCGATTACTCTTCTACCACTTTCTCCATAATAAGTCTTAAAGGATCAATGCGAACTTCAAAGTAAGGTTGAGAGAAAAGTAAATTAGGGGAAAGTTGAAGGCAGGATAGAAAAGTATGAAGGCAAAACCAAAAGAACAATCGAGAGAAAAGGTAAAAAGAGTGAAATTGAGAGGAAATAAAGTATAGAGTTCCCGATAAAAAAGAAAGGGGAAGCTGAATGAAAAGAAAGAGTGTTTTATTGCTAAAATAAGGGATGTGAGGCAAGCCATTCAAGCATAAAGACCAATGTTTCTTTTACTTTACAAAGACTCTTTTGTTACTTTAAATGAGCTAACTTCTCTTCCAAGTTCTGTTGTGTCTTTGTTGTAGGAGTTTGGGGATATTTTCCCTAAGGAGCTTAAGGGGTTGCCACCAATAAAGGGGGATAAAGCACCAAATTAACTTAATTCCTAGAGCTCTTATTCCAAATAGGCCTACATATAAGACCAACCCTAAGGAAACTAAACAGATTCGAAAGTAAGTTGAGGATTTGTTGGCAAAGGGCTTTATTAGAGAGATCATGAGTGCATGTTCAATACCTGTGCTTTTAGTGCCAACAGAGGATGGATCGTGGCCCATGTGCATAGATTGTAGGCCTGTCAACAAAATCACTATAAAGTATAGAAACCCTATCCCTAGACTTGATGATATGTTAGCTGAGTTGCATGGTTCTACTTTGTTTTCTAAGATTTATTTGAAAAGTAAAAACCATCAAATAAGAATAAGGGAATGGGCTAAGTAGAAGACAAATTTTAAAACTAAATTTGGGCTATATAAGTGGTTGGTAATACCATTTGGTTTAACTAATGCTCTTAGCATTTTTATGAGACTTATGAATCATGTTTTGTGTGACTTTATAGGCAAATATGTTGTTGTTTACTTTGATGACATCTTAATTTATAGCAAAGGCTTAGAAGAACATATAGAACATCTAAAACAAGTGTTAGGAACATTAAGGGAACAAAAGTTGTATGCTAATCTTAAAAAGTATTCTTTTTGTGTTGATAAACTAATCTTTCTTGGATATGTTATGAGTTTTAAAGATATTGAGGTTGATAAGGAAAAGGTAAAGGCAGTCCAAGAATGCCTAATCCCTACATTTATTTCTAAAATAAGATCATTCCATGGGTTAACTAGTTTTTATAGGAGGTTTGTTAAGAACTTTTCTACTAGTGTTATACCTCTTACTAAATTTGTTAAGAAGAATGTTGGATTTAGGTGGAAAAAGGCACAAAATGATGTTTTTTTGTTGTTAAAGAATAAGTTATACAATGCACCACTTTTAGCACTTCCTAACTTTGCTAAAACTTTTGAAATTGAGAGTGATGCTTCAAGAATAGGTATTGGAGCTGTCTTGATTCAAAAAGGCCACCCCATTGCTTCTTTTAGTGAGAAACTTAATGGTGCTACATTGAACTATCCTACATATGACAAAGAATTGTATGTACTTGTGAGAGCTTTGGAGACTTAACAGCATTATTTGTGGCCGAAGGAGTTTGTGATCCATACAGATCATCAATCTCTTAAGTTTCTTAGTGGCCAAGGCAAGTTGGATAAGAGGCATACAAGGTGGGTGGATTTCATGGAATCATTTCCATATGTCATCAAATACAATCAAGGTAAGGAAAACATTGTGCTGGATGCTCGTTCAAGGAAGTATGTCATATTTTCTGCTTTAGATACTAAGCACTTGGTTTTGAGCATTTGAAAAACTTGTATGCTTTTAACCACGATTTTGGTAAGATTTACTCTAAATTTGAGAAGCTTTATCAAGTTAATGGCTTTCTTTTCAAAGAAAATAGGTTGTGTGTGCCTAAGACTTCATTGAAGGAATTGCTTACAAAGGAAGCACATAGTGGTGACTTAATGGGTCATTTTGGTATGGCTAAGACTTTACGCATTTTAAAAGAGCAATACTATTGGTTTAACATGATGAAGGATTTTAAGAAGGTTTGTAAGCATTGCATTGCATGTAAGAGAACTAAATCATCAAAAGCCACACATAGTTTGTACACACAACTTCCTACACCTTAACACCCTTGGATGGACATATCTATAAATTTCATAGTAGGCTTACCTAGGACTAGGAAAGGCCATGATTCTGTGTTTGTTATAGTGGATAGGTTTTCAAAGATGACATACTTTATTCCATGCAATAGAACTAATGATGCTGTGAATGTTGCTCAGTTGTTTTTCAGGGAGGTGGTTCTACTTCATGCAATTCCAAAGACCATTCTCTCTAATAATGACTCGAAGTTCTTGAGTCACTTTTGGAGAACTTTGTAGGGAAATCTTGGTATAAACATTTTATTTTCTATATCACGTCACCCACAAGCAGATGGTCAAACTGAGGTAACTAATATAACTCTTAGTTCTATGCTTAGAGATACCATATGTTAAAATTTGAAGTCATGAGAAGATAGTTTACCTCATATTAGGTCTACTTATAATAGGGCTGTGCATGGCACTACTGGCTTTCACATGTTGAGATTGTGTATGGCTTTAACCCATTAACTCCATTAGATTTTTCAACTTTACCTACTAATGAGATTTTTAACTTAGATAATGAAAGGAAGGCGAAAATGGTTGGAAAGTTGCATTAGAAGGTCAAGTTGCAAATTGAGCACAAGAACCAAAAATATGCGAGGAAAGCTAATCAAAGCCGAAAGAAGATCACATTTGAACCTGGAGATTAGGTTTGGCTACACATAAGGAAAGAAAGGTTTTTAGCAAATAGGTTGTCACGGAGCAGGGTCCTAGTGCCTTGGATTATTTAACGTGTAAGCTTTTAGGGACTGTGATCCCACTTAGTTACCATTGGCTAATTATTACTTGTCTATAAATTAAAACAATTTACATGCAACTAGTTACTTAGCTTACCTTGCAATAAGATATGCATGCATTTGTCCTGACTATGCAACTCAAATAAATTAAATAAGTAAAGAAAATCTCGTTTAAGCACTTTATTTAAAACATATTCAAAGCGTGCCAAGACAATAAAACACCAGTTACTTAAACTTTAAGTAATAGTTTTGTGCACACATATAGGCTCTAGCATGCACCCAAAAGTAACTTAATGGTCTTACACCACAATACGTCCTAATAGAGGCAATGTCTTAGTACACAATGTACTATATATACAAGGCAAAATACTACTAAGATCATCTACTTGAGCTATCAAGCTCTAAGTGCAAGCCCTCACCTGTCCTTGTGCAACTCTTAGCCTCTAGACTATAAAGGCACAAACACTTAGTTAGTACAAAACTTAGCTCATAAGTAACTTAGAAACATAAGGTTTCAAGTAGAATAAGTACCTGAAAAATAGAGCAAATTAACCACAACTATCCATCTAGTTGTTGGGCACGGGGTTAGTACTTGCATAAATAAGCTTAAGGGAGTGAGTACGTTATCGTACTCAGTAAGGGGTCCTTCGATACCTACAAGGAAACTCAAGCAACCATGTACATATGGAAAAAAAACAACCAAGCATCCAACAATCAACCACAAATAATAAAATGATAATAAATGCAATCCACGAGTGAACGATATGCAACATACAACACTTGGGACTTTTTACACCCTAAGGTGTCTTACACTTGCTGTGAGCTTAAACAGCAGAGCTACTTGAGACACTGGCCCACGTATCTTGAGTCGTTTACCTCCCTTAAATTCCATTTATGGGTCATAGAGAGCAAGTCCTCACCCACTCCTATCACTTACCCATCTTTCCCTTGCTTAATGTGTGGGGTAATCCACTTAGTAGCTTGACTTCGCCAAGTTCTTCGAACTTGACTCAAACTTCCTTAGTGTACCTACTTACCAAGCCTCTTAGCTTAGTTGGGACTCCCTTAGGTTTTACTCTAGTGACCTGGGATCCACGACCCAACACTTAGGTCATTCGAGAAATCGAACCCAACTTAGCTCCCACTTTGCACCTTAATCCTTCCTTAAGGAACCATTAATTATCCACCAAACTTAGCCCTCTTAGACCATACACTTAATTACCCTACTTAATTAATGCTTCAAAATATTTTAGAAGTGAATTGGGAACTTAATTTGAGTATGATATAGCCTTAGGATTGTATAGGAAACACTTAAACATGTTTTTAAGAGACCAATAAAGTAACTTGGGGAGATTTCTGGTTGATGCGATTGCATCCCATTATTGATGTTATTTCATCTCATTTTTCCCCAGCTGCTGGAAATGATGCTGTCGCATCCCTTTATTGATGCTATAGCATTTCACTTTTTTCCTAGCTGTTGGAAATGATGCTGTTGCACCACCAAATGAGGTGCAATAGCATCACACATGATGCTTCATCCGCCAAAGGCTTTTTATGCCCCATTTGGCCTTTTAATCTCATTTTTTTGCAATCCCTTTACAACTTAGCTCAAATCTCACTTATAATATTTAAATTATATAATAAATGCATCAATTTAACTTAATTTAACTTAACCTCATACGTCAAATTTAAACTAAAGCAAGATTAAAGCAAACAAGCCACATAAAGCCACTTGAGCTTAATTTGTTTCCCTTGATATCCAAGCCTAAATCAAAGCAAAATAGGCATCAGAAGCACTAAATTAAGACCATCATTAACCATATTTTAACCTTAAAACCAAGTTAAACCCATGGACAAACTCACCTTAGATTTTGAAGCCAAAACTTGCAAGATATGAGACAAATGTACCCAAACCACAAAAAATAAGCTAGAACCTTGATATATATGCTTTGGAACCTTCAATTTTGCATCAATTTTGTGGCATTTTGAAGAAATGGTAAAGATTAACTATGGAGGAAAGGAAGAACAAAAATGGGTTGGGAAGGAAATGATGAATAATTACTTTATTTGTTCTAAAAGATCAACACCTACTCCTGCTTACCTTTGACTTAAATTCTTCCACAAGCCAATTTAATTTTTTTTTCTTTCTTTCCATCCCCACCAGCCGGCTGTCTCAAGGCCCCAAAGGAGAAAAATTATCACCTTGCCCTTAGCTTTTCATTTTTATGCCTAATTCCTTAGTTAGTGCATTTTAGTCCCCTAAATTTCATTTTTGGTTCCAATGGTTAGAGTAACCTATGGCCTCGACTTATTTGGAAAAAAATACTAACATGACCTTAATTTTGTTGAAATTACAGCTATGCCACTCACTTAGGTCAAAATTATCATTTTACCCTTTTTACCCTTTGGTACCATTTTACATTTAGGAACTCAATACAACCTTACTTAGCTTGGTTTTCTTGCTTAATAGGAAACTAATTTGAGGCATTTAAATAAAAACACCTTAATTAAACATACTTACCAAGTCAAAACAAGGTATTGACAATGAGAGTTGTCACATAGGTGGGCAAAGCTTCATCCAATAAGAAATCATCCTTTTCAAGTTGCAAAGAAAATTAGTGACAATTTATACATGCTTGACTTGCCAAGTGAGTACAATGTTAGTGTCACTTTTAATGTCTTTGGTTTGTCTTTGCTTGACAATGCTTTGGGGATAAATCCTTCTAAGGAGGGGGGGAGTTGATACATATCAAGAAGGCACAATCAATGACCTCTTAAGGATCACAAGTGGACCTATCATAAGAAAGAGGGCTAAGGAGTTGGCTACGGCTTTATGTGGCCTGGTCATGTAATATTTCATACAACATAAAGCTTGAAACTCAAGTGACTGACTTGGAGCACCATTTGGACACACAAGGAGCAAGGACATACCATGGTGCATAAGCTTCGAGGTTGAGAGTCTACATACACCCTAGTCCACATGTACACCAAAGGAACATACACCCTAGTGTACATATGGATCCTAGAGACACCTATGGACCCAAAACCATGGACTTCATTGTTGAACCAAGCCTGAGCCATTGCCCCAGAGCCCTTGGGATGCACCTGGGGGTGCCCATTTGAGCCCCAACATGGACCACCATAGCTTAATAGACTTTTTAGCTGCCATATTTGGTTACTTAAGTGTGAGCTAGTGTGAACATGTATATTTTAGCATAATCATCTAGTGTGGCCAACCTTAGGCTTTACTTTCTAGTGTTTAAAGTGTTTTAAGTGAGTTCTAGTTGAATTAAGAGTTCTAATCTTGCAAGGGCTTGGTTTTTATTTCTCTTTTAGTGAAATAAAACTACATGGCCTTTGTTTTCATTAAAAAGGCCAAAAGTATGCATTGTAACACACAGATTTCAAGATATACAATATTGCTTGAGAAGTTCTTTCTTTTTGGTTCTTTGTGAACTTAACTTGATGAATAAAGAAGCTAATTTTCTCTATGTTCCTTCTATGCTTCTCATTTCTAGCCACAGGCTGGTTAAGGGTAATCATCAAATCCAGTATTTAGAGTGTTTTCTGTGGAGCTTGTAGCTTCTTAGGTGCATTTCTTGGTCATATACCAACGGGGTTTGCATTAAGTAACTTTGGCAAGGACCTCGTCCATGCATAAAACACTCCTCATATTGTAAGATTGCACACTCTTCATAATATAGCAACCACATATGTTTACTATACTCACCGCATTCTAACTTTTGGTGTTTTTGATCCCATATTGGGCCAAAGTTAAGGCCCAGCAGATCATGTTAGCTTAGTTTGCTAATGGCATTGCTAGACATAGTGAACTTAGACAGGGTCTAGCATTGTCACAAGTTAGTGCCTGCAGGGACCTGTACCCTTCACCTGGCTAGTAAAGGCCCCTCCAATGTGTTACAATTATGCACAGCTCTCTCTCTCTCCCTTCACTTGGCCAATAAAGGCCCCCCCAAATGTGTTACAATTATGCATAGCTCTCTCTCTCTCTCTCTCTCTCTCTCCCCCCTTCTCTTTCTGTGAAAATCTAGGCTTTACTTCTAGAAGCATATCTTCTACTAAAGACAAGTAAATCACACCTAGAATGGTTACAGAAACCTACATGATCTTCTCTGTCTTCCATAACTCGGGATTCTCCTCAATCTCATATAACCTGACTAAACCTCCCATAGATTTGGTTTCTATCCGACACAACTACTCGCCTACACAATCTCATTATCCTAGCAAGGTAAGCCAAGTGAAACTTTCACAAGACATAAGCACATCATACTTTCATTTTCATTTTCTTATTCTTATTTTTTCCAAATGCTAACTTCAGTGTCAAAGTTCTCTCCCCAACAACACAAACCTCAAAGGTCTTCTAATGGCCTTTTTCGGTGCAGGAAGTTTCAGTGCTCCCACATCAACAAGAGTAAAAGTGTACATTCAGATTATGAACATAGAAACAATTAAAAATAAAAATAAAAAACCATGCCTAAAGTAAAAACAAAAACAGAGACCATTGAACATTAGTGCTAATTACATAGTTAACTAAAGTGTTAAGAGGTTGAGAAATTGTGAGAGGATTCTTTGTCTCTTACCCCATTTCTAATATTTATTGTACTTGTATACACTCCTTAATTTACTAATAAAACTCTCTTTTCTATGGAAAAATACTCTCCCTAAAAAATTAATGTATATCCTAAGAAAATAGAAAAAAAATAAACAAATGTTTTACAAGAATGATCGAAGACTTCATGCCAATCAATGGCACATTTGGCTTAAATAAAAATGTGGGCAGATAAATACACAATTGTAACAAAAAACTAATAATTTTACCGATCTCAATTCCATGGCATATATGCATTACCACATGTACAACGTATGTCACATTTGAAGGGTAAAAATGTTGGTTTTCAAATAGTATGGAGTAAACTATCAAGTAATGTGTTTGGTTTGAAAGAGTTTTAAGCAATAAACCTTTTCTCTACTATTGTTGGGTGTCATCCCACTTGCTATGATAAAGACCTAAAAGTTTGCCAAAACTACTGGTCATGTCATTGGTCAATTATTGCAACTCACTACTCTCTTTCCCTTATGTGAAAGCTTACGGCTTCGTTATCCTAAGCTCCCCCCTAATAGGAGTCTTAATACCAAGCGACCAACCAAAATTGTACCATTAGTTCGGTTGCATCCCATCTGCCCCCCACTACGGTTGACTATTTAGAAAGAAGGGACCCTTTGCCACCCTCTATTGCGCACCTCCTACCAACCTGATCTACCCATATTTTTTCCTCCACGGCTGACAGAATGTTACCCTAGCTAGATATGCATTGAATAAGGAAGGGATCCTCCACTGCCCTCCTTTGCCCACTTCCTACCAACCAGATCTGCCAACATTTGCTCCACCACAGTCACTGGAACATTAACCTAGTTGGGTTTCAAGGATCAAGCTTCTAAATGCTTAGGTATGGATGTTTTTTAGCTGTTTGTTTTAACTGTTTTGCTTCTCTTATAGTTTAGACTGTCAAGAGGAAATCTTTGTGATTTGGGTTTTCTTCACCAAATGCCCAAAAAAAATTGGTATTCAAATAAAAGTACACATGCTCTATATATTGTGTAATTTAGGTACTTCTCCGGCTAGTCATTTGATGACATTAAAACCAATAGGAGTCTTATTGAATCGCTCACTACTCTGTTGTGGCTGAAACTTTTTGAAATAGTTAGTTCATTTCCAACTATCTCTGTTTATTACTAGTAACTACATGAAACACTTTGTACATGTTTGGGTTGAGTTATTATTATAAGTCTTATTACGTTACATGAGGTGTTGGATGCCAAAAAAAAAAAAATTCGGAGGTGTTGGATGATTAGGCGTTACAGCTTCGCGCAATACGGGTGATACACTAGACTTCTAAACCACCAACTTGTAGAGGTATTGGATGATTAGGCATTACATGAGAAGACACAATCCATGGCCCAAACACGTGACAAGATAGCAAGTCAAGTAGCATCATTTTTTTGATGTGAACATCATGCAACGAGCCGCTATAGTGTTAACTAGGGTCAATTACCAAGACCAAGGATATCCCATCATATAACTTGAAACTACAGGGTTAAAAAATGCTTGATAATTTATCATTTCTTTCTATTATTCCATGAGGGTAATCACTTATATGCCCAAAAAAATAAAAATTTTGGCCTTGTAAGTGTGAGTGCAAGCTAAAATCAAAATACTAAATTCACGCAAACACATATATTCTACATCCTAACCATGCACACAATACAGGACATGAAATAGTGCAACAAATAACAACTATTAAATGTGAACGAAGCCAACACATGACTAATAGAATAAATATCTTATGACATAGACTGCAAGTGAATTCTAAAAATAGAAACAAAATGGAAAATAATATCTCAACACCTACGTGTCATTTATAGGAATATGAATGTCGCAAGTCGGGTAATAGATGTTATAACCTTGTCCTTAAAACAACACGGCCATTATTTTTATGTTTGAAACTTGTTTGTTCCTCAATGGGAAAAAGTTTGGGCTTCCCTGTGTTTTAAAAAGTGGTCAGCCCATTAGCAACATAAAAGCCACATAAAGGAAGGAACACAAAATTAATACGAAACATATACTCACTTGTGTTTGATGTGCCCACCAACTATCATACACCCGAATGGCCTTGCTGCATTGATCCCACTCTCATCCACGAACGCATCCCATGTCTTCAAGGAATGGCAAATAATCGCCATGGAGCTGGAACCATAGGTTTTTAAGCTGCTTGTCGGTCCATGAATATCCAATAAGCCATTTGAAACCGGACAACTCTCCCCCTAGACATGTTTAACGTGTCACCAAAGAAATAACTACGATTTTTCACCTTCATGCAAAAATGAAGAAACATGTTAGTTGTCCAAAAAGCACAACCTGGATGCTACATCCAAGATGGCTGTGTTTCCTCGTCCTAGTTCAAGTCAAATAGTAGGAATCCACGTTCAACCATACTTTGAGATCTCGTTGTTTTTTTTTTTTTCACAAACGGAAAGAAGAACACTGAGAGGAGAGCTGAGTGCGAGGATGTTCTAGGTGCAAGCCTATTCGTTTGTTTATCTCCAATTTAGCATGAGTAATTACCTAAACCAAGAAAAAATGTAAGAGGGGTAAAACGTGAGGAATCAATCATATTAAAAAGTTATAAAAACATTCACATGGGTATAAGGTAGATTTGACTAGTCAATATGACTTAGGACAGAGAGGAAGGTAGCTTTCACATGAAAGGAGATATATGAGAGTTGAATGAATTGACCAATAGCACAACACATAATTTAGGTGAACTTTTCAATCTTCCCCACAGCAAATGGGACCACACACAACAACAATTAGAAAAAGATGTATTGCTTAAGACTCTTTCAAACCAAATGAATTGCTTGTATAATTTTGATTAAATGTCAAAAGCCTTTATATAATTTATCCAACTGGATTAAACCCATAATAGAATCACAACCTGTGATCTTCATATTTTTCACCCTAGGGTACATAAAAGCGGCTCTCTTTCTACCGCTCCACACTCCATAGCTCGAGTTCATACTTCGAGTCCGGAAGCATGATAAACTCGTGCTCTAGATTCTGTGAAAGCGCACCTTCATGCTTGATGTTCGCGCACTACAGCATTCATTCCAAACTTTCGCTTAAAACTTGCCAGGTTATGAGCACTTCAACTTCCAGTCATATATTTCCAATTTTTTTTCTTATTTTCCTTTCCTTTTATGGCGTCAATCCAATTCTTTTTTTCTTTTTCCTGCCAAATATTTAATTTTATTTATCTACAAATATAAATTACTCCATTTATCCTGAGTCCTCTGCTTCATTTGTATATGGCACAGAATTTGAAAAATGATACCATTTCACTCTTATTTCTAGTATTGCCTTTATCCTCTTAATCTCTCCACTTCAAAAATTTTTGTGATCTCTTGCCCGAATTCTCTGTGTTCACTCATACCCGTTCTTAGTCCCACGCCCACCTTGCAATGGCCCCAAGCTCTATGTGAATCTCTAGTTCATTGTTGCTGTCGAGCTCCATAAACACCAGAGCCCTTCCTCCCTTCCCTCACTCGCCTCGCCACTTATCCCTACTTGCCTCATCTCAAATCAATTCGACCTCCTCTAAAATCCTCACCTTGTCAACACGCTCTCCACCTAGACCCAAATAGAAGCCCCTCTAATCTCACCAAAACTTATCAACTCAAACTCAACCTCCTCGCTTCGAATCATTTGAAATCAACCTCCTTGCCTCGCTGCTTGTCCTAACTCGCCTCATCTCAAATCAATTTGGCCACCTCCTAAATCCTCACCTCATTGACTCATCTCGCCAAAACTCATCAATTCAGACTCAACCTCCTCACCATGCTGACTTCCTTCACCTCAACCTGAACCGCCACCATCAATCAATTAAGTGATATCTACCAACAACCACCATCAATCACCCATTGCATCAAGACCAATTTGGAGGAAATTGATCTACTTTCATTTTTCCATAGTGAAAGTAGAAGAGAGCAAAGCGGTCATTATACATGATAAAACTTACCAAAATAAGAAATCATACAGAAAAGGAAAAATTACAATTTGCCCTATGAGATTTAGGTAAAATTACATTTTGCCCCCTACCTGTTTAATACAGTCCAACAGCAAGTTCTAAAATCTTAATTTAGTGATTATGATAGTCATGTTCCAGTAATTTCAATCTGTATAGTATTTTTTTATAGTAAATGGTCATTTTAAATTATCAATTTTTTCTTTTTGTATTTCTTTAAATTTTTAAAACAATATTTTTTAAATATCAATTAAGTATAAAAAAATACCATACAGATTGAAATTATTTGACAATGACTACTGTATAATCTAAATTAAGATTTCAAAAGTTACTGCCGAATTATATTAAAAATACAGGGGACAAAGTGTATATTTCTTAAACAGGAGAGGGCAAAGAATAATTTTACCTATACCTCATGGGACAAATTGTAATTTACCCTATAGAAAAATTAGAATAGCCCAAAATAATAAATGGAACACAAAACCTAAGACAAAGGAAGTATAGATTACACATCATATTCTTACTATATATTAAAGAGCGTGGGAAAAAATACTGTTAATTGAACAGTAATAAAAACTACGTCATTTTGCTGTCTTTGGTTGAGTTTTTGTTTTGGTTTCTTATTAAACTAAATTCTAAAACCCGTGACGCGGAATTGTTGAAGGTACAGTTATTAACAGTAGCGGGACGCTTTTGCCCTTCTAATTCCTATGGGCTGCTGGAGACCTCTTTCCGCTGTTGGGTCACTGGGCTGTTTGGCCCGCGTTTTGTGTTTTTTCCGTCAGGTATTGGTCTGGCTTTCTTCAGCCTGACCCAATTTAGTTTGTGTTGATTGGGGTTTGTGTTGTTGCTTTTGCCAGTCTGTGTTTTTATGACCGTTGGAGTTCGTTGTGTGCTGATTTTGACTGCCCTATTGTTTTCGCGGTATTGGTTTTGTTCTGCAGTTCCTTTGTGCTTCGTTGTGAAATGCCTTGTGTTGTCTTCATGTTTGTTTGGCTTGGATGTCGGTTATGTGTTTTCCGTCGTTTGTCCGGTGTGACCAACAATTCGCTTTGGCGCTGGTGGTTTCAGTTCTCCATCTTCGTCTTGCAGGTTTTTTATTTTCCTCTAATCTTAATTTGTTTCCTTTATTTATTATCGTGTTTTTTCCCTCTTACTGATACAATTAGTTTTTTCAGAGGATGGATCGTTCCTTCTTCTCTGTCGGCTTCTCCTTATGTTTTAGCTGCCATTTATGCCGGCTCTTTTGGTTTTTGACATTGCTGTTGTTAGTATGGTAAGTCTTATGTTATTGGGTTTTTTTATCTTCTCTTTTTATGGATGTTTCTGATTCATTTCGTCTTTTTGTGTATTCGACTTTAGTTGCTGTGATTTAATTTTTTTCACTTCCTCTTCCTGTTATGTTTATGCGAAATATTCCATATTTTAATGATTTTTTGTGTTTACAGGTGTCTGTGGTGCATTTTCCCAGTTTGTTTGTTAATGTTCAATTGTTGTGCCATTTTCACTTAAGCGGTGAGTTTTTTCTTTGTTAAATATTGAGAGAATTATTGCTTTGAAGGTTGTGAGTGTGTTTGTTAGTATGGGTATGTGTGTTGTTCCCGAAAATTCCTTTTCCTGTCTTCAGAGGCATTTATGTATTGTCGAATTTTCACTGATAACCATTGTGATTTTGCCATTGTTTTGTTATTCTATCATATCATTCATTAATTGTTGTTTCTTTCTCCATGTTCTCAGATGGTGTTTATCATTGTTTGCACATTTATATAATCTGTGTTGTCATTTCTGAGGAATTTTATTGCATATGAAAAGTACTTTTGATGAGTCATTTGTCTTCAGCTTTGGTTTTTTTGGGTCTATTTTCAGCTGGCGTGCGTACTTAATCCCCTTATCTTCTGACTACAAGTGTTTGTAGTACATTTTCCCTGTTTGTTTGTGTCTCTTGCATTGTTGTGCTGTTTCACTGAAGCAGTGAGTTTTTTTCCTGTTAAATACGGAGAGAATTCTGCCTTTTAAGGTCGTCAATCTGTTTGTTTGTGTGGGTATCTGTGTTGTTCCCGGATATTCCTTTTGCTTTCGGCAGAGGCATTTATGTATTGTGAACTCTTCACCGTTTAGCGTTGCATTTTTGTCTTTCTTTTGTTATTGTGTCATATCATTCATTAATTGTTGTTCCTTTCTCCATGTTCTCAAATGGTGCTTATCATTATTCACAGAATTTTATAATCTCTATTGTCATTTTCGAGGAATTTGATTGCATAGAAAAAGTCCTGTTGATTCCTAATTTGGCTTAAGCTTTGGTTCATTTGGGTCTACTTTCCTGCTCATTTGTTCACAAATCCTCTTATGGTGGTAGAGCTTCTCAGTCCTGTTCTTTGTTTTTCCTAGGGTGTGTACTAAATTCTCTTATCTTTTGACCTCCTCTGATAACTTTATGTATTCCCTTTGTCTCAACTCTATTTCTTTATTTGGTTTAGCCGTGTTTCGTTGTTTGTTGCTGTTGGTTTATTTCATTTATGTGTTTGGTTTTATCTATTGTTTCCTGTTTTATTTGTTTGGTTGACATTAGACTTGAGTTTCCCTGATTAATGCTTCAACATATGCTGTGTTTTTTACCCCAACCTGTTTCCTTTTATTCATTCTGCTTCCCTGTTGTCTTAAATAGATTTGTGCTTACTATTTACTTCACTTATTGATTGCTTGAATATGTGAGCATTCTCTTATTTTGTTTGTCTGTGTCTTTCTTTTTGTCTTCTTCCTCTATGTTCACAAGCTGCTTTAGTATGAACTCTTCCTGTCTTTGGTTTTTTTTTTTTTGTGTCCTCTTCATGCTGTTTCATTTCTGTTTTTGCTTTTTGTTTTTTGTAGGTTCCTTTATGTCAGCTTCTATTTTCAATAATTACAACTTCACTATCTAATGTTCCATTTCCTTTATTGTTGGGGATTTTGCATAGCGTATATTGATTCTTTATCTCCTCCTCTATGCCATTTGACCTCATTTTCTTATTAGCTTATTACTACTTCTGTTGTTGCCTTTTTTTGTTTGTTTTATCCATTGTTTTGTAGTGGTCAGAGACAACCGAACTGTTGTTCCCTTTGTCAAACTCTCACACTTTCCAAACAACATCTATTCTCCATTAATCAGTAAGTGTAAATTCATCCTTTAATTATATTCATTTTGTTTACTTATTTGTTTTCTTATTGTTGTGTTTCTTTTTTACTGCAAAACCATTCCTTAAACTATGGTGATTATGGATGCTCATTTTTAACTGCAAATGCATTGCTTTATTTATGCCGGTTATAGATAACTCATTTGCTGTTGCATTTTCATTTTATTCTAATGTTATAGTTGTTCTTAGCAGTCTTTCATTGATATGGCGAGTGGATCAAATGAGAATTTGCTTGACAAAGAATTTGATATTATATGTTATGATGCAATGGTTAGTGGTTCAAACGAAACTCCTGGCTGCTCTTCTACTCGAACTAAGGAAAAAAGACACAGAATCATTGATCAAACAGATTCACATACTTCCCTTGATGTGCCACACTATTATAATCAATCAATTTCAATCGATGATCTTTATTTTCAAAATACCCGTAGGAGAGATTTGTTTAGGATGAGGAGTAGTTCTTTGGAGAAAATTCTGCCAGCTGAAATCCCTGATTTTAAAGAGACATCCTATAATCAATGCGACAACCCACATCTTTCTGTTTTTAGTCATGCTGAGAAAAATACTGCTGCTTCATTCCACCATATGTCTTCTGGTTATTCTTTATTGTGTGATCAACACTATGCTGGCTTGCCCACACAACCTCTTGCAAAACCTCAAACTTCTACTATGAGACATACTGGAGGCATCACAGATCAGTCTTCTCAGTGTTCAACAGAAGAGTATTTACCTGCACAATCTGAGGTGATTGACATGTTTGAAGCTTCTAGGAACAACCCTTCCCCTTTGTGCTCATTCAACAACACATGTGCTGAAGCATTAAACCATCCTCAAAACACTAATCTATTATCAGCAGGTATATCATTGGTTTATCATAGACTTGCTTATTGCATATTCTATACGAATTGTAATTTTTTCTTGCTCTTTTTGTTTATGATTTCAGATCCACCAGCTCAGTACATTGATTTGGGAGATTGTGATCAGCAATGTCAATACTGCCACGCCTTATTTTGGTTTGAAGAACGGGTTAAGCGATTATCTCACAATGGTCAGATTAGGTATAATCGATGTTGTAATGGTGGTAAGGTCATGCTTCTGCCTCCACGCGAGCCTCCTGATTTGATTAAAAATTTATACAAAAATAGGCATTTTTGAGATAATATTCGAGCCTACAATTCTATGTTTGCTATGACATCTTTTGGAGCAAAGATTGATGAAATGATTAATGATGGCTTAGGACCCTATGTTTTTAAGGTGCAGGGTCAGGTATTTCATAGAATGGGCTCTTTGTGTCCATTAGCAGGTGAAGATCCAAGATTTCTGCAGCTTTATATATATGATACTGATAATGAGGTTTCTAATAGATTACAGCATTTCGGAGGTCAAGAGGCTTCAGTTTTACAGGCTGACATAATCACGGAATTGATCACAATGCTTGATGAGCATAATGTGTTGGTACAACTTTTCAGAACAGCAAAGGATAGATTCAAGGATACAGAAATTCCAGAATTTCAGATTCGGTTGTATCATAAAAGAGGTGAATCACAATATGTCCTGCCAACTTCAAATGACATAGGTGCAATTATGTTTGAATCTCCTGGAAAAGAAACCAACGACCATGATATTGTGATTCAGTTCAAGCATGGGCCTTTACAAAGAATCAACAAGTTGCATCCTTCATATATGGCTCTACAGTTCCCCCTTATATTCGTGTTTGGTGAAGATGGTTTCAGAATTGACATTTGGTTTGCTGAGACTGATCACGCATCCATGGGTAAAAGAAGACGAGTCAGTATGAGAATGTTTTATTCTTTTCAACTCCATGATCACCTAAACTCCTTCTCCCTCATAACTCATGCAGGTCGCCTATTTTAGCAGTATGTTGTTAATGCATATATTTGTATAGAGCAGGATCGTTTGGATTATATACAAGCTAACCAGGCAAATTTAAGGAATGAATATTTTCAAGGAATTCATGATGCCATACTAAGAGGTGACCAAGATGGATCAGATACTGGCGGACGAATTATATTACCAGCTTTTTTCACTGGAGGCCCTCACTACATGTACAAGCATTATCAAGATGCCCTTGCTATTTGCAGAGTCCATGGAAATCCCCAATTTTTCATTACATTCACCTGTAATGTAAAGTGGCCTGAGATAACGAGATACCTTCAAAAATTTCCACAGAGTAAGCCAGAAGATAGACCAGATATAATCGACCGAATCTTCGAGCTGAAAGTCCAAAAATTTGTAGCTTACTTGCGAGATAAAAAACCCTTCGGCAGTGTGGCAGCAAGTGCTTCTCCAACTGAATTCTACTATAGCTTTAATGTTTCTTTATATACCTTATTCATCTTTCACTATATAACATCTTTTATTATATATTTCAGTGCTGTATACTATAGAATTTCAGAAAAGAGGCCTCCCACATTGCCACACATTGCTTTGGCTGGAGGAAAAAAGCAAAATCCAAAAGCCAATAGACATTGACAAGGTGATTTTAGCTGAAATTCCTGACAAAGAAGGACATCCAGAGGCCCATACTGTTGTTATTGATTTTATGATTCATGGCCCCTGCGGTTTGGTAAGACCAAAAGCTCCTTTATCTTGCATGCTCAAAATCTTTTCCCAAGAGGTATCAACCAATTACTCTATTTGACAAGAATGGATATATTCAAACCAAAGAAGAGATACAGGTAACTTTATCCTTAAACATGGAGTTAGATTGGATAATGCGTATGTTGTTCCATACAACATTGACTTATGCTTGGCCTTTAATGCACATATTAATGTTGAATTTTGTGGGTGGAGCATGCTTATCAAATATCCCTTCAAGTATATCTCTAAAGGGGCAGACCGTGTTAGAGCTAGAATTGTCAAATCACTAGATGACTCTTATGATATAAGTGATACTCAACAAAACAGAATTAATGAGATTCAAAATTATCTTGATTGTCGTTATATATGTCCTTACGAAGCATGTTGGAGAATATTTGAGTTTGAGATACAAATGAGACAACCTGCTGTGCAAGTTTTATCTATGCATTTAGAAATGATGCAGCAAGTGACATTTCGTTCAAATCACCATGTACAATCTGTAATGAATAACCCTCTCAACAGAAAAACAACACTAACAGAATGGTTTATCACAAACACTGTTGATCTCGGTGCAAGACATTTGACATATATAGATTTCCCCAGTGAATATGTTTGGCATAACAACGGCAAATTTTGGACTCGCAGATTACAGAAAAACAAAATTTCCATTGGCAGATTAATTTATATCCACCCAACTTCTGGTGAATTATTTTATCTCAGAATGTTATTGTCTCATCAAAAAGGTTGCAAATCATTTGTAGATGTTCGAACAGTAAATAACAAACTATTTCCTACTTATAGATTAGCCTGTCAAGCAATGGGCTTGCTTCAGGATGACAACGAATGGGAGTTCGCCATGAACGAGGCTTCTGTTTGGGCTACATCAAAAGATCTCAGATCACTTTTCGTCCATATGCTTTTATATTGTGAAGTATCAAATCCAGTTGCTCTTTGGACTAATAATTGGCAAAAAATGACTGATGATATAGCTTTCAAATATAAATCCAGGTTTTCAATTGCCAATCTCCAATTAAATGATCAATACCTTCATGACTATGCATTATATGAAATGGAGAATCTGCTTACTTCATGTTCTACTTCACTAATAAATTATGGATTGCCAATGCCTCCTGATGAATTGTTATCAGAATTAAACAACAAAATTTTGATGGAGGAGAAAAACTATGACACTCACGCTTTATCAGCAGAACAAGAAAAGTTATTTCTGTTGTAAGTAGCAATTTGCAACAAACACGAACCACCAAGACTCGAGGCGTGTATTCACTGTCCTCAAGGATTATATTTCGCGACTCTCCAAAGTGTGCAGGAGAACAGGTCTGCAAAAATCCCCCAGGATACAACGGGTCTTCCGGGAAGTGTGCACTCACACCCGGGATACTCTAGGAATCAGCAGAAACTCAAGAACCACCAAGGATCAGAGCAAGAGGGGGAGAGAAGAGAGAGCTCGAAAGCGGTGTGTCGTGAGAGAGGAGTGGAAAATGGGTATTTATAGGTAGTAGTGATCCGATTTTAAACGTTGGGTAATAATGTATCAGAATTTAAAACGCTGGGGTAATAATGTGCAATAAGTTTGGGAGTTACAGAATTTATCCTGGTTTTATGATTTTGTCCGTTTTGATATCCAAACACGTGAAAAACAAGTTTTCTGGATAAGGATAAAAAAGTAAATTCAGAAAAATATAAAAACTGACTTGGACCGGGCCTCGTGATACTTTGCGCGCAGGGGGGGCAAATCGGACTCTTTCCACTGTTTTGGCCCATCTTGTGTGCGCGAGCCCATTACCATTTTCTTTCTTATCTAGCCCACTTGGGTATGTTAACTTATAAAGTCTTAGAACTCTCATTGTCCAAGCCATGTGGGATTTGCCTTTTGGAATACTTGACAACAATCCCCCACATATTTCAAAAGGCATTACTTCAAGGTTTCTTTGCTGGCTTTAAGCTCAAGAGTGCAATGCATCGTGGCTGGTGTCTATTAGACTATGAACCAGTCCTAGAGCCAATGAAACTTAACTTATAGAGTACTTGGTGAAGCATTTAGTTTCTATGAACCAAATACCCTTTTGTAATTTAAGTGATTCATTGATCACATTACACCCCTACAATTTCTGCTGTTCATCGCGGTGTTGTGCTTATCGGCCATGCGCATGTCCTGGTTTTCATGAGTGCTTTAGAGATTCTGCCACAAATCTCATAGGAGTGGCTTCACTCCTACACTCATATAGGTGATTCCATCAAGTATATACAGCATAAATACACTACCTATCATGGCTTATGTAAATCATTAAGAGCTTTTTGCTCATCCTCTAGTAAATACAGTATTTGCATTATCTACACCATAGGAGGGACCTTTTAAGAAAAGTTTCGATAATGCTTCCAGGTCTAACAGTGACTTGTTATTACCCATATGAACCTAATTCATGGGATCTCCAATCACATAGGTTGGGTTACCATCACTATTGACTCAAGTTGGCAATAGTCCCATTCCCCTCGATGTTTCATATATCATTTTCCTTCCCAGAGGTTTAGTCAGAGGATCGGCCAAATTCACTTCTGACTTTACATAATCGATCGATATAACACCATCATTAAGCAGCTGCTTTATAACATCAGGTCTTAATCGAATGTGTCTATTTTTGCCATTGTAAGATTTATTTTTTGCAATTGCTATTACCGCTTGGCAATCACAATGCATAGACACAGAAGGCATTGGCTTTATACCCAACGGTATATCTGCTAAAAAGTTTTTCAACCACTCAGCTTCACTTCCAGCCATTTCTAAGGCTATAAATTCTGACTCCATAGTGGATCTGGCAATGATGGTTTGCTTTGAAGATTTCCAAGACACAGCTCCACCACCAAGAGTAAAAATGTACCCACTAGTAGATTTGGTTTCATCAGAGTCAGAGATCCAATTAGCATCACTGTACCCTTCTAGTACAGCAGGAAAACCACTATACATGATACCACATTTCATGGTACCCTTTAGATATTTCATAATTCTTACCAAAGCATTCCAATGTTCTTCATTCGGATTTTGAGTATATCTACTCAATCTACACACAGCATAAGCTATGTCAGGTCGAGTGAAGTTCATTAGGTGCATCAGACTTCTAATAATTTGTGCATACTCTTGTTGAGCAACACTTTCACCTTTATTTTTCTTTAATTGTGTGTTTGCATCATAAGGAGTGCTTACAGATGTCACCTCAAAATAGTTAAACTTCTTTAGAATTTTTTCAACATAGTGTTCCTGTGACAACATTAAGCAACTTTCTTTCCTTATGATCTTAAAACCCAAAATTACACTAGCTTCCCCTAGATCTTTCATGTCAAACTGTGAAGATAGGAAGATTTTGGTGTGTTCAACTATTTCAAGAGTAGTTCCAAAAATGAGCATATCATCCACATAGAGGCTAATTATTACACATTCACCACCTTCAAGTTTTTTGTAAACACATTTATCAACTCCAGTAGTTGAAAAATTATTACCTAACAAGACTTGATCAAATTTCTCATGCCATTGTTTAGGTGCTTGTTTTAATCCATATAAGGATTTTCGCAACTTGCACACCTTTGTTTCTTGTCCAGAAACAACATAGCCTTCTGGCTGGGCCATATATATTTCCTCTTGTAGATCCCCATTTAAGAAAGCAGTTTTAATATCCATTTGATGTATAATAAGTTTATGTACAGAAGCCAAGGCAAATAAAACTCTTATTGAAGAAATCCTAGAAATTGGTGCAAAAGTGTCAAAATAATCAACATTTTCTTTTTGAGTAAATCCTTTTGCTACCAATCTTGCTTTATATTTTTCAACCGAGCCATCAGGCTTAAGTTTTCTTTTGAAAACCCATTTACAACCAATGGGTTTAGCACCAGGTGGTAAATCTACCAAATCCCATGTTTGATTTTGTAAAATAGAATCTATTTTATTTTGAATGGCTTCTTTCCAGAAAACAGATTCTTTCGAATAAATCGCCTGGTTAAAAGTTATGGGATCATCTACAAGATAAGTGTAAAAGTCATGTCCAAAGGAACTCTCTTTCCTTCTCCTTTTACTCCTTCTCAAATCTTCCACTTGATGTTCAGGGATATTTTCATCAGTGGGGGCACGAGAAATCTTTTCTTTCTTCAAAGAAAAGATATGCTAAAAAAAAAACTCAGCATTTTTTGTTTCGATTATGGTGTTGCAGTCCAACACATCACTTCTCAACACTAAAAATCTATATGCAGCACTATGATCTGCATATCCAATAAACATGCAATTGGATGTCTTTGATCCAATTTTACGCTTTTTTGGTTCAGGAAGCATAACCTTTGCAAGACATCGAACAACTCATTAGATAAAGTTGAAATTATTGTGTGACGGCATACCTTATCAGCATAAGTCCAAGACTCCTGTAGCTTGGGGTCATTTGGTTTAGACTCATTCAATGCGAAAGCAACTCCATGCACATCTAAAAGTATGTAAATGCGTTCCTGCCACCTCTTGTAGTTTTCTCCACTAAACACTTCTATATTTGAAATGTCAGGAAATGGCTTTGCTAATGTCGATGGAGGGGTTGGAGGAACCGGTATCCTGGCATTGGATGCAACTTTCATGTAGAAGCGAGCATCAGCGAGAGCCCTATCGCAAGCAGCAGCAAGGTCGGGATCCTTCTCTCGATCAATTTGTGCAATTGCAGTTGCAAGAGCTTGCTCACAGTTGGCAGCTGCAGCTTCGATATCAGCAGGTTCTTCCCGGACAATGTCCAAAGGATCGATGATTGGAGCACCATTGTTGTGGTTCGGATTCATGATATAATCCTTGAGATTGTTGTAAGTAGCAATTTGCAACAAACACGAACCACCAAGACCCGAGGCGTGTATTCACTGTCCTCAAAGATTATATTTCGCGACTCTCCAAAGTGTGCAGGAGAACAGGTCTGCGAAAATCCCCCAGGATACAACGGGTCTTCCGAGAAGTGTGCACTCACACCCGGGATACTCTAGGAATCAGCAGAAACTCAAGAACCAGCAAGGATCAGAGCAAGAGGGGGAGAGAAGAAAGAGCTCGAAAGCAGTGTGTCGTGAGAGAGGAGTGGAAAATGGGTATTTATAGGTAGTAGTGGTCCGATTTTAAACGTTGGGTAATAATGTATCAGAATTTAAAACGCTGGGGCAATAATGTGCAATAAGTTTGGGAGGTACAGAATTTATCCTGGTTTTATGATTTTGTCCGTTTTGATATCCAAACACGTGAAAAACAAGTTAACTGACTTGGACCGGGCCTCGTGATACTTTGCGCGCAGGGGGGGCCAAATCGGACTCTTTCCACTATTTTGGCCCATCTTATGCGTGCGAGCCCATTACCATTTTCTTTCTTATCTAGCCCACTTGGGTATGTTAACGTATAAAGTCTTAGAACTCTCATTGTCCAAGCCATGTGGGATTTGCCTTTTGGAATACTTGACAACAATTTCCACTGCTTAATTCAGAGCAAAGAACCATCCATGATATTATTATGCATGCATCTCAAACTAAAACACAACAGCTAATGTTTATCTATGGTCATGGAGGTACAGGGAAAACTTTCTTATGGAAAACAATTATCACTGGCTTCAAAGCATAAGGAAAAATTGTTCTTGCTGTTGCTTCCTCTGGCATCGCATCATTACTGCTTCCTTCCGGAAGAACAGCACATTCACGTTTCAAACTTCCATTAGATTTAACAGATGAGTCAGTATACAGCATCAAAAAAGGAACACACTTAGGAAAGTTATTGTTTCAAACTGATTTAATAGTCTGGGATGAATCACCTATGAATCATAGACAATGTTTTGAAACACTCAACAGAACACTCCAAGACATTGTTGAAAGACCATATTTATTATTTAGAGGTAAATCAATCATGCTAAGGGGGGACTTTCGGCAGACACTTCCTGTTAAGCCATTGGGAACAAAATCTGACATATTGGCCTCTTCAATTGTATCATCAACATTATGGAAATATTTCAGGATTTACTATTTGAAGCAGAATATGAGATTACTTCAGCCTGATATTGATCAGAATGACAAAACAGAAATAAATGAGTTTGCACAGTGGCTTCTTGCAGTTAGAGATGGTGCTATAGGTCAGTCCATGAATGATGAAAATAAAGATTGCAGATGGATTGAAATACCACAAAAATTTCTCATCGAGGATAATGAAGATGGTATTCAGAAACTGATCAGCTTTGTATATGATGACAGTAGGTTGAAAAATCCAGACCCTTATCAACTCTCTGACAGAGCTATCATATGTCCAAAGAATGACGCAACAGATTCCATTAATGAGCAGATCTTATCACTGTTAGATGGTTAGCTCATGATATATACAAGTTCTGACTCAATTTCTCCCCTTTCTGGTGACCGTGGTGAAGCTGAAGTATTATATCCAACTAAGTTACTCAACACATTCAGTTTCAGTGGCTTTCCAAACCATCAAATTTAGCTCAAAGTTGGCGCACCAGTTATGCTTCTTAGAAACATCAACCAACAGCTTGGCTTATGTAATGGTACAAGGATGATTGTGACACAGATGTTAACAAAGGTGATAAAAGTCCAGCTGATAACAGGAACCAAAATAGGGAAAAAGTGTATATTCCACGGATTTCACTCACACACAAAGATCCAAGACTTCCTTTTATATTTAAAAGAAGACAGTTGCCAATCAAGCTATGCTACGCAATGACAATCAACAAAAGCCAAGGCCAGTCCTTAAACAAAATTGGAATTTACCTGCCCGAACCTATCTTCAGCCATGGACAACTTTATGTTGCATTATCAAGAGCAACATCACCGAATGGCCTCAAAATTCTCATCAGAAAAACAGATGACCAACCACCAAATACCACAAAAAATATCGTATATACAGATTTTCTTAAAAAAATTGATTTCCTACAGGTTTAGGAGCTTATTTCAGCATCTTGATCCTTTAGTTTGATGCATTTTCTCTTTTTCCCCTCACATTTACATGACATTTACTAACACTTTTTCAGGAATTTCTAATATTCTCTGTTTTACCTTATTTCCAGGATGGAACCAACACCATTAGTGAATCTTAAACCAAGAGACGACAATGGTGTGATTGAAGTACGTGTTTACAGAAAATGGGTCCATTATAATGCTGGAGATCCTAATCCTGTCAGCTACAACTGCATTTTAATTGATAAACAGGTTTTTTATCTATTACACCATCATCATATATTAAATTTCTGCTGTGATAATTTTTCCCTACCTTATAAACTCTTTTCACATGCTCTACCATATATTAATGTCATATTCCATTCATTCTTAATTTTTACAGCCAATGTATATGCTAACCTAATTACACCAGACGTTAAACAATACCAATAAATAATAGTTCCTGTTTTCAGGTGGATACTATACACGCCACAATGCCCCATGCTGACAAATACCATTTCGATGCTCAGATTGAACTCAACTTATGTTATAGAATCTCAGACTATCTCTATATCCCTGCCAAAAGAAGTTTTAGAATTGTTCCACATGATACAATGTTACAACTTGGCAAGGCTACAAAATTCGAGTGCATCTCAGATGATGGTTTCCCTCTCCATAAGTTCTATTTTATCCAGTATAACCAGCTCCTCCCACGCCTCAACAAACATGACCACTTATCAGGTTATATCATTCTTACTTTCTACCTTTCATCATTACCTACATTTTAGCTCTGATATGGCTATTTCATCATTACCACATATTATTTTGGAAGCATAACACTGGTATCTGACATCATCAAATCAATTGATGCAAAAGGAAATGAATGCATTAGAAGAGACTTTGAGATTGAAAATTTAAGGTACATACCCCACTTTTATCATTGACATCAATCTCCCTCCCCCCTAACATTTCAGCTTTTATTATGGTAGTGGCAAAAGCATCAAATGTACTGTTTGGGATCAAATTGCAAGCTGCTTCTACAAAACTGATACGTTCGATCAAATGCCAAAACCAGTTCTCACAGCAATAACATCTCTAAAAGTTAATGAGTGGAAAGGTACATATATCTAGAATTTATGACACCCCAATATCTCATTATTCTCTTGAGCTTTATTTTATCGTTCTTGCTTCCATTTTGTTTTTTTTTTTTTGGCAAGCCCTTTCTCATTTCTATGCGTCCAAACAATTTTTTTACCATTCGCTTACCCTTAATACATCTCCATATGATCATTTTTACCACTTGAAATACACAACAACAACAAAATAAGTGTTAAATCTTTTTCTTTTATCACAACAGGACGCATCCAGCTTACAGGCACACCAGCAACACATATCTATATCAACCCTGAAATACAAGAAGCAGCAGCAGCTGACAGCTTCCCTCTGTAATCTATTTATGCATTTACTTCTTTGTTCCTTAAGAACTTCATGCATTATGTAAACCTCTAACTTTAAAATCTTATTATGACATCCATTGTAACTTTATAGTTTCCAGTCTGCCTATAATACTGCACCAGCATTGATAATTGAAAGCAAGGCTTTCCTGGATAAAGAAAAAGAAAATATGAGAAACAGAATCACAATAGCTGATCTCATGAGCCAAAATCCACAAAGATACAAGGTAGCTAACATTATATACTGAATCAACATCAATATTGTACTTGCCACACCATCTCTGCGCACTTACATGTTTTTCCTTTTATCCTTACATTATTATAGTATGTTAGATTCACCTGTAGAGCAACTCTAACCAAAATAACTAAAGGCCGAGATTGGTATTACAAAGCTTGCACACAATGCCCACTCAAACTGAGACCAAAAGGTAATAGACTCATATGCAGCAACCATGGAGAGCCTACAACTGAACCAAGAAACCTGTATATCTACTTACTCTCACATCTCATATTATACCCTTTTTCACTCTGAATATAATCTCATGCCTATCAACCATATTCTAAATTGACTTAGCAGATACAGTTTCAAAGCCACAATCACAGATCACACCTCTGAAATTGACGTCACCTTCTTCAATGACGCTGCAACGAGGTTTCTGCATATGGAATGCAACACAATAGTACGAGATCTTGGCTTTACTGATCCTACTATCACGCCACTCCCGCTCATCAACTTAATTGGACAACAAAAGATTTTCCAATTTTACTTAGGGCAGAATACCAGACAATCAGCAATGGATGTTATCATCTGCGATGTCATGGACGACACAACTCACGCTAGCCATCCACAGCAAACATCTGAGGAGCTGAATGAACCATCAACACCAACACCAACAATTCCTTTAATGATTCAGCCCACGCCAACGCCGCAGCAAGCATTACTTCAGCAGCAAGAAAAATCTGCAAGAAAAAGACTTTTCCCAGTACAGGGTTAGATTGCATGCTACATTCTTACAAAAAATTGCATACTTAAAATTAATCATTTTCCTAACAATGTTCATATACAGATGAGCCCCCAGCAAAAGAACCTAGATCATCAGACACCTCATCCCACCACCAACGACCCTGAGCTTAGCAATGTATAAAACTGTTTCTCAATCATACACTACCACACAATGCATAACAACTGAAATATCATTGCTCCATTTTGTTCGCGCAGGCTTTCGGCACCACAGGCAACTGCATAGCATGCTCCTACCTTTTCCTCCCTTTTGTAGCAGCATCATCATCAACATCTCAATATACCAGCTGCTATTTTGATTGTATTCCAGCAATAGCTTCGCTTACTATAAATCAATTATGTATGCCAAAAGCAAAGACAATATGGCAACAAAATATCAATTTGCCTGTGTTACATGCATGATCTACAAAATTCTACACCACAATGATTTATCTTATAGTTCACACAAAATCAACCGCGGCAACGTGCAGGTTCCCACAACCTCGTGGTATATTAAAGAGCGTCAGCAAAATCACTGTTCATTAAACAGTAATCAAAACTGCGTCATTTTGGTTTCTCTTTTGGTCAAAAAGTGCTTGGTTTGCCCGTCTGTTGTCGCTGCTTTTCTCACTCTCTTACTTGTTGCCCAACTGGCTTTCGCCGGCGATACACCATTTCCGCCTCCTTCGCCGTAATTCGGAGTGGATTCTTCTCCACAACTTGCTCTTGCACCGTTGACAGGATCACCACTTTGGAATTCTTCTGTGTCTTCGCTTTCCTGTTTCCCGGTAGTTTCTTTACCTCCGCCCCCTCGATCCGTATTTCTGAGGTTACCACTGATTCTCATCCCTACGTTCCGCTGAACTACTTTTATCAATTTTAGTTTTTATTTCTTTTACCCTGACTATCTAATTCGATTGCTTTTTTTTACGTCTACGGTTTTGGATTCAGTTTTATTTTACTTCCTCTCCGTGATTAATTGTTTTCAGGCTTAACTGGCTTTCCCTTCATTCCACTGGTGGGTTCGTTAGAACAAAAAGCTGTAAAAGGTATGAATCTACAAGGGCTGATTATTTTTATTCAGTTTTTTGCCATGAATCTGTAGATGGAATAGTATCTGCAATGGTGTCATTTTTTTATTACTTTTTGGATGTTAATTTTATATTTAAATGATGTTTTAGGATAAACGTTGGTTCTTTATGTGTAAAACGGTGTCTGATGTGCGTCTGTGTCTAACTTGTCTGAGGGTTTGGTGGGAGTGAGGCCGAGCGGCCTTCAGATTCATGGGGAGTGTGAATTGGCCAGGTGTCAGAAGGAAACTTGCAATTCATGGAGAGTTGCAGTCGGCTATTGTGGCTATCGCCGATCACAGTGGAGATACCCGAAGATATCCCAAGAGGATTGTACATGGAAAGGTGTCGGTGATACCCGATTTTGACTGAAGTTCTAATGGTTTTTGCTACTTGGACTTTTATTCTATTATATTAACATTTACTTTTACTTTATGTGTTGTCAGTATTTGGTTATGTTTCTCTGCCGCGTGGAGGGGTGGGATGCTTCGGTGATGCATCTATCTAGAATATGAGGTAATTAAATTATTAGTTATTTATATGTGGTATTTGTTTTGTGTTATTTGAGAAATCGGGATGTATGAGATATAATAAGGTTATTTTGTGTGTTTATTGTCCTGTGTGTTTTTTATCTTATAGTACTGAAAAGCACACCGTCAACACAAAAATACTGCATTGGTAAAACAACTATAGATACAATACTTATGGTATTTAATAGATTTTGTTTTCAATTCCTACTTTTATTGGAAAAAGAAGTAAAAAGCTTTGCCTTGAGGTTTCATCCTTTCTTATTTCTCTGGAGACTTTCAAGTCCTCTGCCTTCTTTTGTATAAGCCGTGTGGATTGTGAGTGTTATATTTGTGCGTGAAGAATCTGTGGTTTGTTTTCCTTTGTGTATTCAGAGTTTGTCCTTCTTTTATGCTTTTATATTCATTTTTCAGTTATTCATTTCATTTGTGTTTATGAAGGCTTTTTTTCCTGATTTGGGTTTTTTGTTATGTCTTAGTTGAAGAATAGTTTGCTGTTTTTGTATTTGAACTATATTTAATGTAATTTGCCTTTTTAGCTTTCTTCTCAAATCAATTTTATCTTCAGAAGTTATGGTTTTAGGCAACTATTCTTTTGTGGTTTCTTCTTAAATGGTTGATCGTTGATTAGTAATGCTGTCTATGAAATATATGTGTGTGTGTGTGAGTTCAGGTCTTCTGCTAAACAAGTCGTGTTCTTATAGTACTTGCCAAATATACCAAAAATAACTAATACTAATATAATAGTGAAGTTTTAAGTCAGCTAACTAGTGTCACAATGGAGGATTTATTTCATTTCACTTTTCTTTTTATTTATCAGCTTTAGGCAAGTATCAACAATAATAATCTATCTATAGCTCTATGTGTACACTCACCACAACATTAAGAATATAGTTTAAGTGTGTCATTTGTAAGTTTATCTGTATATTCAACTTATGTGGTTTTACCATTGTGGTATTTTTGTACTGATAATGATTGGTTTTAAGTAGTTTGGTCTTATTGTTCTATATATATTGTGTCTTAGATATTTCATAGGTTTCTTTTTCGTTGACATATTTTATTGTATGCAAGCATTTTTGCTTTGTTTGAACTTATCAGCTTTTTATTGCCCTCTGTTGATTATTGTTGAAATTTAGGATTTATTTTACATTTTGAATTTCTTTTTTTTTTTTGTTTTGCCTTCCTTTGCTTAAGACTGACTTTGTTGTGTTAAAGATATTAGAGATGTTATTAGCTATTATTATTATATGGGTCTATGCTTTTGTATTTCTTTTCTTAGACCATTAATTTCTTATTCTATATAGAGATTCAGTTTTTGGCATAATTAACTTCAGAATTTTATTTTATTTTTTAGTAAATTTGGACGAATCAACTTTGGTCTAATTTTACCTCCATGTTTTTAACAAATTAGTTGTCATAGTTATTTTTACCCTATTCATTCAATTGAATTCTGTTCAAGGAAAACAAAATATTTTATAATCATTTATCAATAATTTTAATTATTTTCTAATTGTTTATCAATGGTTTTTCAAAATTATTTCAGATAAACAATAAAAATATTTATTTTTCTAAAAAAAAATTTTGAAATTATTTTGAGTTTCTTAAAATGTAGAGTGTCAATTGGTATACAAGTTAATCTAATAATCAGTAAAAAAAATTAATGTATTAAGTAGCTCATTATTTCTATTTCCTTTTTCTATAGTTGCTGAAGCCTACTCAAATGTAGATTATTTTGTGCAGCTTTGTAGGTTGAGTAATTTAATATATTAAAAAAATTTGATTGTTTAAAAATCAATCATCACAAATGAGCTTACACTTATTTACAAAAATTTTTTGGAAGATTTGACTTTAACTAATCATACCCAATTTTTTCCATGTTCTCCTTAATGGATGTCCTCAAATTTAAATATAAATTCTCTTAAAAAATAAAGTGTACATGATCCTATTCTACTTTATTTTATGAAACCTTTTCATTTATTAACTATTATAAATATACATGTTTTTTTTAATATAAAAAAAACTAGCAAAAGACAAAATAGAAATAATATATATGTATGTGTCTCTTAATTAAATTGGTGGAAATATTTGTTAAAAATAGGAACAAAAATTGATCTAAATATCTAACATCTGGAAAGATAGTCAATGTCTACAATATAAATGAGATTCTTTTATCTTTCTTTACTGATTCTTATTTAACTTTATATTACATTTGTGTTATTTTAATTTGATTCTCGCTCGGACATGAATGAACTTTGGTCTAACTTTGCCTCCATGGTTTTAAGAAATTAGTAGTCATGTTTATAATTACTTAGGGCTTTAGTGAATGAGATATTTACATAAATTTTATCTTTCTTGCAGCAATATTGTCAATTCATGGATGCAGTAGTTCATTTCTGAAGTTAAACGTGTGCCCCATAGGTATCATTTATATATTTTTACCGTATTCATTCAATTTAATTTTTCTTAATGAAAAACAAAATATTTTCTAATTATTTATCAATGAATTTAATTATTTTCTAATTATTTAGCAATGGTTTTTCAAATAAAATATTTTCTGATTTAATTATTTTCAAATTATATAATAAAAGCAATAAAAATATTTATTTTCCAAAAAAAATATTTTAAAATTTATTTTGCATTTCTTAAAATGTAGAGTCTCAATTGGTGTACAAGTTAATTGAATTATTAGTAAAAAAAATAATGTATAAAATAACTCATTATTTCTATTTTCTATCTCTGTAGTTCCTCAAACCTAATCAAATGTTGATTATTTTATACAGCTTTAAAGGTATTATCATTTAATATATTAAAAAAATCCACTATCAAAAATCAATCATTTGAAACTAGCTTACACTTATTTACAAAATTTTTTTGGAAGGAATAAGTTTAGCCAATCATACTCTATTTTTTCCATATTCCCCTCAATTGGTGTCCTTGGATTTAAATATAAATTCTTTTCAATAATAATGTGTGGATTATTCTATTCTACTTTATTTTATAAAATCTATTATTATAAATATACATGTTTTTATAATATAAAAAATTTCTACAATTACAAAATAAAAATAATATATATGTATATATCTCTTAACTAGATTGGTGGAAATATTTATTAAAAATAGGAACAAAAATTCATCTAAATATCTAACACTTGGAAAAATAGTCAATGCCTATAAGATAAATATAGAAAAAGAATTATGTTGACAAATAAATTCTATTTATCATATAGAATTCCATATTTATAATTATACATGAGATAATACGTGTAAACCTTAATCAATGTATCATAAATATTTTTACTAATTTTAACTTCTTTGAGAAAACAAATTTCTCGTTATTTTATAGTTTTTATACTCATTTATGCTATTTACCAAAACATATAATTAATTTATTTCATATTTTCTTATCATTTCCTTGGATATCATATAATATATTCTTTTAGTATCCTTTTCTCTTTCTTGGCTGATTCTTATTTAACTTTATATTGTAGTTTGTATTATTTTGATCTGACTCTTGCTGGGCTTCACAACTTTGGGTTGCATTGTTGGTTTTGCAAGTATTGATCAAGCGAGTTCAGTTCTTCCTTTTCCTTTGTTATAGTTGAATCAAATATTTTTTTTTCCTTTCTTTGGTGATTCTTATTTAAATTTAATTTTGATATTCATTTCTTATATTTTCATATGCCATTTCGATGTGTTGTCTCATGTTTGATCTTGTTATGGTTGTTGAACATCTTTTGTGATTGAGAATGTGGGATGAAAAAGGAAATTACCAATGACTGATGACCAATGTAGACTGAGTAATAAAAAACAAATTTTACAATATAATTCTATCACACCACATCAGAATCGAAAAAGAATAAGAATGTTAACTTCTAAGAATGATCCCTCAGATTTATCATCAGATAACTCTCCCACTTTTCACCAATTCAAAACAGGTATTTATTTAATAGGTATACTATTGAATTCTTCTATGTTATCTATTATTTCTTGTTTGTAACTTTAGTATTTTTTTGACCTTGTATTAGGACCTCCAAGTAGATATATAGACTTCGGAGATTGTTCTTATCTATGTGAACATTGCAAAGCCTTCTTCTGGTTCAGCGAGCGACTTAAAAGAATTCCTTCAAATCAACGTGTTAAATATACTAGCTGTTGTAATAGAGGAAAAGTTCAACTACCCTCTGCAAAAGAACCTCCACTTTTATTAAAACAATTGCTTGATTTAAATGGAGATCAAAGGGATGAACATTTCATGTCTAACATTAGACATTATAATTCAATGTTTGCTATGACATTATTTGGGGCAAAAATTGATCATTCTATAAATCAATGTCAAGGTCCCTTTATTTTCAAGATAAGAGGAGATATATTTCATAGAATGGGGACATTATGTCCTGCAAAAGGAGAACAACCAAAATTTCTTCAATTATATATCTATGATACAGAAAATGAAGTGGTTAATAGGATGAACAAGTTTCAACAATTTGAGACATTGAATCTTGATCCTCAAATTGTCCAAGTTTTAATTCAAATGTTTGATGAACATAATATCCTTGTGAAACTTGTAAGAACAGCAAGAGAAAAATATTTGGATGGCACAATTCCATATTATAGGTTAAGACTCTACCGTGAAAGAATTCTACCCCAATATAAATTACCAACTGGAAATCACATTGGAGGTTTATTGATTGAAAATTGACCTTTTGATGAAAGTGATAAGGGTATTGTTGTGTAATATAGGGGAGGTACTCTTAAAAGAATATCAAAGTTGCATCCATCTTGCATGGCTATGCAATTTCCAATCATTTTTTGTTATGGCAAGGATGGATATCATATTAATATACCTCAAGCTTATCCAGCTGAAAATTCTTTTAACTATAATAAGCAAATCAGCATGAGAAAGAATGTTTTATGCTTAGCAGTTACATGATAGAGAAGGACCACCATCAATTTTGACCCAAACTGGTAGACTATTTCAGCAATACATAGTTAATGCCTATGTTTATATTGAACAAAGCAGACTTGACTATATAAGAGCTAATCAAAAAAATCTTAGAAGTGAATTTTATTAAGATATTCATGATGCAATTCTTCGTAGTGATACTAATGGTTCAGATGCTGGTATACGTACCATTCTACCATCAAGTTTCACTGGCGGTCCTTGATATATGTACAAACATTATCAAGATGCATTAGATATATGTAGAGTTCAAGGAAATCCTCAATTCTTCATTACTTTCACATGCAATGTCAAGTGGCTAGAAATTACAAGATATTTGAATAAGTTTTCTGGAGCAAATTCTGAAGATAGGCCTGATATAGTAGATCAAGTTTTTCAGATGAAAGCTCTAGAGCTCATCTCTTACTTGAAAACTAAAAAACCTCTTGGTGAAGTCGCAGCAAGTATTATAATACCAATAATTTTTTTAAATCAAATTTTTAATCAAAATTTATACTAAATGTTTCTATTTTTTCTTCCTTCTTGTGTTTCCTCACTCTTATTCAGTACTTTACACAATTGAGTTTAAAAAACGAGGACTTCCACATTGCCATACACTATTATGAGTCCATCCTTCAACCAAAACTAACATGCCAAATGAAGTAAACAATGTGATTTCAGTTGAAATTCCTGATAAAGATCTTGATCCAGAGGGATACATGGTGGTTTCTAAATTTATGATGCCTAGCCCATGTGGTCTTGGAAATCCTTCATGCCCTTGCATGAAAAATAATTCATGTTCAAAGTCCTTCCCAAAATAATTCCAAGAAAGAACTTCAATTGAAAAAAATGGATTTGTTCAGTATAGAAGAAAGAATATGAGAAACTTTGTTATGAAAAATGGAGTTCTTTTAGATAATTCTCATGTCGTACCCTATAATAGAGAACTTTGCCTGATTTTTTATGCACATATCAATGTTGAATTTTGTGGTTATAGTATGTTAATGAAATACTTATTTAAATATGTTTCAAAAGGAGCAGCTAGGATCTAAGCTAAACTCTTATATGGACCTCAAAATAGTCATAATCTTCATAGTTCTCACCATGTAGAAATCAATGAGATTCAAAATTTTGTGGATTTTAGATATATTTGTCTTTATGAAGCTGCTTGGCGAATTTTTGAATTTGATATTCACATGAAAGAGCTTGTAGTTCAGGTATTAGCTGTCCACTTACCATTTATGAATCGAGTAACATTTCGAGATAACCAATCTCTTCAATCAATTATTGTTGATGAAATGAGCAAAAAATTGACATTAACTCAATGGATGAAAATAAATAAAGTAGATACTAGAGCTCATGAATTAACATACATAGACTGTCCACAAAAATATGTCTGAAATAACACTAGAAAATTTTGGTCATATAGAGTCAGAGGTAGTTCAATAGGCAGATTAGCATACGTACATCCAAATTCACAAGAGTTATTTTTCTTGAGATTACTTTTGAGCCATAAAAAAGGATGTACTTCTTTTCGAGATATAAGAACAATTACTGGTATTGTATATCCTTCATACTGACTTGCATGTGAAGCTTTAGTATTATTAGGTGATGATAGAGAATAGGAATCAGCATTTTTAGAAGCAGCCACTTGTGCACCATCTTCTCAACTCAGAATGTTGTTCGTTTATATGCTTATTTATTGTGATTTATCAAATCCTAATACATTTCTTAAAAAACATTGGTGCAAGATGAGTGATGATATAGTCTATAATTTACAAAAATCATGCAATGCAAATTATCTCAATATTGAAAATTCCTTGCTACACAACCATGTCCTTTATGAACTTGAAACCCTTTTGAATCATCTATCAACTTCATTGTCACATTTTAACCTGCCAATGCCATCTGATGAACTCATTGTTGAATTGAAGAATAAATTACTCATGGAAGAGAAAACATATGACAAACAAGTTCTCCATGAAGAACATGAAATGTGTAAAGTCCTTTTAAATATTGAACAAAAAGTTATATATGATGCTGTTATGAAAGCATATATGAATAAAACACAATAACTTATTTTTGTTTATGGACATGGAGGAACAGGTAAGACATTTCTTTGGAAAACGATTATAAATGCAATTCGAGCAGCTGGTTAGGTTGTCCTTGCTGTTGCATCATCTGAAATAGCATATTTGTTATTGCCATCAGGCCGTACAGCCCACTCTAGACTTAAAATCTCATTGGATTTATCAAATAAAAGTCTATGTCATATACAAAAGGGAACCCAATTGGCTAAATTACTAGAACAAACAGAGTTTATTGTTTGGGATAAAGCACCAATGAATGATAGGTTATGTTTTGAAGCATTGGATAGGAGCTTACGGGATATAATGTTTAGGCCTAATAATTTATTTGGTGGCAAATCTATACTTTTGGGTAGTGATTTTCGGCAAACATTGCTTGTCAAACCAAAGGCAAATAAATATGAAATTATTTATTCATGCATTGTTGCTTCACCACTCTGGTTTCATTTTAAAGTTTATAAATTAACACAGAACATGAGACATCATTAGCCAAATTTAGATAATAACTAGGGATTAGACATACTTGACTTCTCGATGTGGCTTCTATCTATTGGTGATGGAAATTTAGCTGGTTCTCAAGATGAAAATGATTTAGATTCTACATGGATAACAATATCATAAAATTTTTTGATACCAGATGATGATAATGGTTTAAAAAATCTCATAAATTTTATCTATGGTAGAAATACAATAGAAAATCCAACACTAGAACTATTATGTGACAAAGTCATCGTATGTCCTAAAAATGAAACAGCAGATTGGCTAAATGAGCAAGTACTTTGCTTACTTAAATCTATATCCACCGTTTATCTAAGTTGTGATAGTGTATCTGCACTCAATGAAAATAATAAAGAAATACAAACATTGTTCCCAAAAGAATACCTGAATTCATTACACTTTACTGGTTTACCTCAACACAAATTAGAACTTAAAGTTGGAGCTCCAATTATGTTGATTAGAAATTTAAATCAAATTGTGGGCCTCTATAATGGAACAAGACTCATTGTCACTCAATTATTATCAAAAGTCATTAAGGCAAAAAAAAATTACTGGAACACGAATTGGTGAAAAAGTTTACATTCCAAGAATAACACTTATCCACAAAAATGAAAAACAACCGTTCATATTTAAGCGTAGACAATTTCCTGTCAAATTATGTTATGCCTTGACTATTAATAAGAGTCAAGGGCAATCATTAAATCGAATTGATATTTACTTGCCTGAGCCAATATTTTCACATGGACAATTATATGTTGCTATGTCAAGAGCAACTTCTATCGCTGGTTTGAAAATCTTAATAAAGAAAGCAGAAGGTCATCCTGAAAATACAACAAGAAATATTGTTTACGTTGATTTTCTACATTCTATTGTTCCTTATGAGGTCAACTTTTGCTATATATTTATTATTTTGATTATTACTTTGAGCATTACTTTTGTTTATATCTTCCTATAAAATTGCTGCTAAAAAAATTTCACTTATGTATTAAAACAGAATGAACCCTAGAACTCTTTGTGATCTAAAGCCAGCTGATGAAGATGGTATGATTGAAGCTCAAATTTGTAGAAGCTGGCTTTTTTTCTATCCATCAGATAAGAAACCAAAAAATTATAATTATTTACTTGTAGACAAAGAGGTCAATACTATGTTACTTATTCTCATCAATCTACTTATTGTTCCTTTCATTTTTTTTCCCTCAAATCCTCTATTATAATAACTTTCTGGTTCATCTTTCTTTATCCCCTTAAATTCCATCTTTCCTTTTTAATTCGTTGTATCTTTTTCAGTTGTTCGTTTGCTTTATATGTGTGAAATCTTTGATTCTATTTAGATTTTATTGGTATTTTATATTCCGTTTGATTGGAATTCAATGTTTGTCTAGCATTTTGGTTTGTAGCTTTTTTGTTCTTTAATATATAAAGATTAATTTTTTTTTCTACTGGAATCATTTTTTCTGATGAACTACTATTTTGGAACACTATATTTGTCTCATTTATCTTCCTTTCTTTGCTTACTTAACTGCAGTCTAGTTTGCTAAATAATAACTAGAAATTTGATCACCAAATATTTCTCTGATAATTTCGAAAAAAAAAAAATTGTGTTTAAAATGTAAGCACATTTAAAACTATTTTGAAAGAGAATATCATGTGTGAACAACAGATTAGAAAAATACTGTACCAAGTAGTTAAAAAGTGTTTGTTATATAAATAATAAATAGTGTTTCAAGTAAGTGAAATAATAAAATAAAAAATGACCATTTTTTGTTGAATGGCTTCAACAACCATTCTCTCTCAAAATCTGATCCCTATAAAATCATTTACCAGTTTTCTATTAAAAAACCTACCTAATAAACTTGCCTCAAAAAGTTAGGAACGTGGCTGAAACAAAAATAGAGAAATCATAATTTAGAAATCTAAACACCTAGCGTTTGGTTTTGCACTCACAATTTTTTATAGGATTCAAGATTCTCAGAAAAATTATAAATAATTTATAACTATCTTACACATAATAGAAACTTACTAATTCCTGAAACAAACTTTGAGATATTAAATCAAAGAACCCATATGAAATATGACATTTGAAAAATTTTATGCTTCATATAAAAGAAACAAATATTTTATATTTTTCTTCAATAGCTTAGGTAACCCACCCTAAAGAAAACTTCATTCTTAGAAATGATCAACTCCTCAAGAAACAGAAGAGAAGCCAGTTCATAAATTCACTTGGTACGGATATAAGATGTTTAAACATAACTACATCAAAAGAATAACAATTTTCTTTTACATCTTTGTTCTTTTCAAGTTTACTTTCCAATTTGATAACTATAGATTTTAGAAACCTCATATGAAAAGATTATCGGAGGTAAGCTCAACACACAGACACACACATTCATTCATTTGAGATATTAATCTCAAACAAAAGGTCTACATGAAAAAATATTAGCTAAATAAAAGTAATTACAAAACAAAAATACCTCATCACAGACTCACAATAATCAAGTTATTGTTCTTCTTCTTGTTGTGTATATACATATATACAGACATTTCTTCTTTCATTGACCTTATAAGTTTTTCATTCTGCTGTGTTGATTTAGGAAAATGCTATCCAAGCATCTATGTCATTCACCAATAGAGAACATTTTGATAATGTTGCCAAAGTTGGGAAAAAATATAGAATCACAAACTTTATTTGCATCTAAGCATGGAAAACCAACAAAATCGTGCCCCACAATACTATGCTTGAATTTGGTTTGATCACAAGATTTGAAGAAATAGATGGAGCAAAGTTCCCAATTAACAAATTTAACTTCATACAATATGTAGATCTTGCTCCAAGAATAAAAAATGACGTTATTCTTACAGGTTTTTCCTTCACACTCAATCTTCTTATTAATATTAAATTAATAATATGTATTATAATTTTTTTAGATTATTTGTAGATTACTTGGGCATGCTATCAGAAGTTTCAGATATCAAAATTTCACAAGATGAAAAAGGAATGAAAAAACGAAGGGAACTATAGATAACAAATCTCAGGTCTTATGACTTAACTTTGTCCCTATCTTATAAATGATTATTTATTCATGTTTTTTTATAATATTGCAGCAACCAGAAAATTCAGTTAACACTTTGGGTTGAGTTTGCTGATACATTTGAAAAGGAACATTTTAGCAATATGGCACCTCCAGTTATAATTTCAATTACTTCTACAAGAGTTGGTCTCTACAGAGTTATTAATAATCAATACATAAGATATTTTACACTTTTCTTATATTTAATACATTTTGAAATCCAGTTTTTATTTATGTAGGTGATGTCCAATTAATAAGAACTTCAGCAACACGCTAGTACCTGAATCCAGACATACAAGAAGCATGCAATTTCATTGCAAGGTATTATATTCATCAAATTAAATAAATTTTATTAACTGTTAAGTTCCGGTACACATTCTACGCTATTGACCAACATTTTTTATGAATTTATTTCAGATTGACTACTACAACTGTGACTCCTACACAAGAAAAGTCTTCTTACATATGCACAGTTGCTGAAATACTACACCAAAATCCAGATGGTCTGAGGGTATAAAAATCCAATCATATCTTCTATCTATTATATTTAGATATCCTTCATTCTTAACATTAATCGTTCACTTTGTACATGAAGGCACAAAAATTTATATGCAATGCTTTAATCAAAACAATTGATGCATCAAAAGGTTGGTTTCACAAAGCATGTACCACCTGTCAACAACAACTAAGACCAGCAGGACATAGATTCATTTGCAAAAACCATGGAGAGCCTAACCCAAAACCCAGGCCCTTGTGAGTACTTAAAAACTCGTCTTTTCCATCTTCACCCAACATATATAATAATTGTTATTCCACTCTTACTGTAAATTCATATATAAATTCAGAGCTACAATTGCTGATCACAGAGCTACAGTAGAAGTCATATTCTTCAACAATGCTGCACAACAACTACTAAATATCAGTTGTGTTGATATGATGAAGAAACATGGTTTCACTAATCCAGACACATTGCCAAACCTACTAAGGCTGCTTCCACAAGAAGAAAAGAATTTACAGTTTTCCTATGGGGAATTATACAGAGGACAACATCCAAATATTATAGTTTCTAGCATTATATTAGACTCCTCATCTGAACTTCCACAGGAAGAATCAAGTGGCAAAAAAACTGAATCACCAATCGGCATCGCACTAATGAAACCATTAACACCAACTCCACACCAACTGATTCCCCAAAGAAGCATTACTGAACAATCCAAAAAGAACACAATTGAAGGAATAGCACAAGTACAAAGAAGACTTTTCAGCTCAACAGGTAATTTTAAAAAACCCAATATATTTATTTGTTCTTGATTTGATTTTATCTATTAGTATTCACATATATATATATATATCATAACTTTACTGCTAATCTCCCCAACAAATATACCAGGCGAACATGAACCTACCACTCCATCAGTAATAAAGAAAAGCAAGAAGGATGATCCATCAGCATAATCTTTTGAAATCACTACTTCTAATTATGTAAGTGAACGCTAAAGTACAACTATAACATTCCACTTCTTTTACATCCAATCTTTATTGTCTCATATATCTAAATTCAGGTACAATGGCTTTGCTACAAATCAATCCACCTCCTGTTGAAGAACGTATCCAATCAAATCTATTTTGTATCTGTGCATAAACTAACCAGATCTATCTTGTATCTATATTAGCTACCTAATCGCCAAAGGAGATGGATACTTTTGAAATACTTCCCCTAATAGCATATGCCATATATACAAGATAGCACTGTAATAATAGAAATGCTATTATAACTTGTTATCATACTGTGCAAGGCCTTCTGGTTGTGTCCATCATCTCCTTCTTTTGAACAATGAAGAAGCCATGAAGTTATTCCTGTTGTTGCTTCCTGTTATGCATCTCTCCCAAATAGCATTAAGGAACGAATTTGCTTAAACTTTGATTGTTGTTTTTTTCCTACCTTTATAAGTTGAGCCAGGCCTTCATTACAAAAGTTGTTGACTAATATGCACCTTGCTTCATCCATCAAACTTCTGTTTGCTGCTTCGAACTCTACAACTTCTTACTTGTCGTTCGAAATCTGTTTCAGTAACATAAACCAGATTCCTTTGAATTTTATATATTAAAAAGCGTAGAGGATATTACTGTTCATGGAACAATAGTTGAGACGCTATCATATTTGTGTTGTGCATTTTAAACGCTGCGGATTTTAAACCCTAGCATTTTCAGTAGCTTTTTTGCCATTTTTTGTGCGTTTGTGCATGAAACATTGCCATTTTTGTTGTTTGTATTAAAGTTTGTGAATTTTCTTTCTCTTCACGTGGCCATATGGTCGCATATGTTAAGCTTGAATCAGTGAGTCTGGAGAGGGATTATAGTTTGGCTTCATCACTATGCAAGAAACAGCCGCCGCGGAACGCGGGCTTCCAGCCTAGTTATTATTTAAGAGCTGTCGTGCGGCTCCCACCCTCAATACTTTTACAATTCTAACAACTTCGAGCTTACATTTCCACTATGTAACGTGGGTGTTATCAAGGGCACACACACACACACACACAAACAACAACAACAACAACAACAAGAAAAAAAAACTCGAAAATTTTAAGCCTTTGGTTGCTTTTGTTATTGGGAGCATGTGTTAGCATTCAACCACAAAATATGAACTTGTGTATCCCCCCAAAAAAGAAATGAATAAAATAACATACCATGGAGAACCATAAATATACTCATCCTACCAAGATTGCTGCAAAATGCAACCCAAAAATGGCCGCGAGTTCAATAATATAGCCCCGTAACGGTGGGAAAAAAATGGGCCTTCTCAGTCAGTTAAATACCAACCTGTTACGGACTTACCATCAGATTAGATCATAAATCAAGCACCTTTTTCATCTGCAGCAGCAAGTTTTATTCTCTGTTGATGTTCAGCAACCTTATAATCTACAACCTCCCGAAACAGACTCGTATCAAGCAAACAGTTGTCGCTCCCATAAACAGCGGCCTGCACGCTTGCCATCAATTTGGCTATTTCTCTACCTGAAAATCCCTCAGTTCTCTCAGCTGCTTCTTTTAAAATATCATCTGTCAGTCCCTTGATCTGGATCTTCTGCTGTTGCTTTCTAAACAAAGAACGGAATGGACCCGATTTTCCTGATCCTGCCTGGGCTATATACTTATCCAGATAGAGTTTTAGCAATTTGAACCTTTCTTCTTTTCCGGGCAAAGGAAATTCCAAAGCTTCATCTATACGATCAGCAACAGCTGAATCTAGATCACCAGGTCGATTTGTGGCAAGCGCAAGAACTATGTCCTTGGACTGGTCACCTGTGCGGAAAAGAAGAGCGTTGAGTGCACTCCGTTGAGCTTCACTCATGTAGGTTTTATTCCGTCTGCATAAGTCGGAAAGGATCAGCATTCTTATCAAACACCCTTCAAGGCACTATCAGCTAGAAAAAATTACTACCTGTTCAACTTCTCATTCATACCTTGCAGATCTTTGAAAAACCAATAATAAACCAGAAAAAAATAATTTTATTAGGTAGGATTGCTCAACAAACTATTTGAGCTTGACTAATTCTTTACTACTCTGCATCCCTACAAAAGAGTCCACTTCTGCTATTCAGCAATGTCCCAAACTTTGAATTCTCTTCCCACATAAATAAAATTTACGGTTTCTATATTCCATGTCTGAACTGAAATGTTTAATTCATATTTTATACGTAAGTATGTTCAAGGAAAGCGCAAACAAAAGAGAAAGTTGTCACAATATGTATATGTGTGTAAAAGTATAACTTTGGGATGAAGGGAGTACATAAAGATGTCAAAGGCAGTCCTCATCACACAGCAGAATTCCACTTTCTCCAGAGTAGAGATAGAGGGGAGAGAGAGGGGGATAAACAAATAAAAAACCTAAAACCCTAGATCAAATCAAAGGGTCATTTAACCACATAACAATGATAAGCCTTTACAGGACTAGGTCAGAAGATGCAATACAGCCTTATGAATTCAAAGTCATACCACATGATCCCCACAGAATATAATAGAAGAAAAATCCAACAGAATTTTCAATTGCACAAAGTTCACGAAACAAGAGTTATCTCTTGGAATGAGGAGCTAAAAGGAATTATAAAGGGAAACGCTGATTAAATGTTGTCACTTACTCGCACAGAAATGCATCTGCTTCATCAATGAACAGCAATAAACCTCTCTTGGACTTCTTAGCCCAGTCAAACAGCTGGTGTATCTTAGTCACAGCCTGTGATCCCAGTGGAGCCACATCTCCACCTGTCATCAATGCATAGTCTAAACCCTGAATACAAACTGATAATCAGAGATCGAATTTGCAAGACAGGAACAGAAAGGTGGGCAGAAGCAATAAATTGGAAACACACAACCAGTTTAATGTTGCACAAAACAATAAACGACAAACCATGTTCAAATTGTTAATAGATTTCCTTATTCGATATTTAGCTTTGAAAAACTAAAGTTTGACCAATGCAATATCTATCTAAGCTTGTATACGCATCATCAGCAAACTTCAAAAACACACAAAAATTGAACATGTGGTATGGAAACAAAACTTGAAAGACATTGTACCAAGCAGATGCTTTATCATAGAGACATTTAACTGCTCAAAAGAGCAATCAACACATGGGTAAAGGGCATACAGATTTACGAGCCAACTCTCTTGCAGCCATTGTCTTGCCAGTTCCTGGTGGACCATAAAACAGCATGTTGCGGAATGGTGCCTCATGTGCTTTTGTATTAGCAGTTGCACTAGCTAGCTGTTCTATTCGTTTTTGAAGAGAAGGATGTAATATCACATCACCAAAGCCATTTCCACTTTTTGAGGATGATCCATTTTTGCCACCTCGAAGTGAGGACATAACACGGGAAAAGAAGCCAGACCAAGGATATTTCCCTCTGGAAGATTCTCTGATCAATGCTGGCTGCCCCAATATTCTATCTACATAGCCCCATATTACCCTTGCACCTTCTCTACATCAAAAAATGGGATATATGTGACATATTCCCAGTTAGATTTGCAAGAGTTCTAAATAGCTCTTAATGCTCTCTGCAAACAAATCTAAAGTGAAAAATAAAGCAGATATTGTTTTCAAGCTTAAAAAACTCTCAAGGTCTGATCTTGTGCAGCTCCTGACCAAGGACAAAAACTCTCATAACCAACTTTTTGGTTCTAAAACAGAATAAAGAATACAAATAAATTCAAATTTGCTTGTTGGCTGTACAGGATAAATTGCTCGTCAAGGACCAATGGTTTTGCTGGGTATCATATACGACATGGCTGCTCACCTTGTTGTGTAAACCCCAGCAGCAAGGGCAGTTACTCCACCAACAAGAACAACCAGTTTGTTTTGATCAGTCAAAACGGCTCTTAGGCCCCCTAGACAAAGACAGATGAAGACAGATTAACAAACTCAACAATAAGCCCTAAAAGAATATCATAACAAATCACATACCTTGATGATTACAAATTAATAAGAAGACAGCAATAGCCCATCCTTCCAATCATGGGTATGTAGAATAACAAAAGCATGTGTATATATGTACACGCATGTACAGACACATAATCGATAACTGGACACAAAATGGAGAATAAAAATTCAATCAGATCCACTTTTTCCACATTTTAGCAAGCTCGCACAGTAGCATCTGTGCCACTCCTCCACACGCCTAAACTTCCAGGAACATGCATAATTTCCAAAAGTCTGAGAATATTTGGAAACAGTCTTACTATAAATATGTTGTTTCAAAGTTTAATCAATCAGCACTAATTTTTTATGAATACTCCTATTAGTAGAACTGCTAGTCTTGAAAGCTTGTTATTTAGTCACTATGCTCTGGGACTTAACTATTTACAATTAAACCAAAGTATTCAAATCCCCTAAAAGTGACCAAAAGTTATGACCACTTCACTAGTGAAAAATCATTTAGTTCATAAAATTCCTTCTCCTATTGAGGTGCCCAAAGACAGTTCCCTCATGCATGTTAATGCTCGTTTCAGATGAACAGCAAAAAAAATAGTTAATCCTTCAGGGCAGATGCAAAAAGAAAAACAAAATACAGCAAAATAAAACTGCGACTTTAGACATGAACATTCCAATTGTCATGATCCAAGCAATAAAGGTAAGACTGCCATATAGTACACAACAGATAAGTATGAAGAACACCACGAGTGTTTGCCCAATGCTTCCTAGATCAGTCATATGAGAACTAGTACCTCCAATATGATCAAAAGTAGTATTTATGGCAGCAACCCACTTCTCTCTCTCTGCATTTGCACGATCTATGAGCATTCGCCTATTAACATCCTCAGCAAGCTTAGCTTCATGGGCTCTCCCTTCTGCTTCTGCTATTGCTCTCACTCTGATTGTTTCACGTTCTATCTCAGCCTTTTCTCTCTCAGTCTGGCGCCGCAGTGCCTGAATCTGTTCTTCAGAAGCTCGTCGAGCTTGCTCCAGCCTAGCTGCTGACTCTTCTTGCATCTTTACAAGCTCCTGATTCCTGAGTCTTTGGTTTTCATTTTCCACCTGTAACAAAATTGTGCATTAAAAATCTTTAAGACATAAATCATTTACAACCAAGGCACATCAATATTTACATGCCTGCATCCTCTTCCTTGCTAATTCATCCTCGTAACGTGCCATCTGTGATTTCGTTTGTGCTTGATGCTGAGCTAGCTTTTTCTGTTCTTCATAGATTACCCTTTGTCTCTCCTGCCAGACATCAATTTTAACACTTAATGTTCTGTAAGATTTAAAAGCAAGACTGAACAAACAAAGCCTAAGGGTAAATGTTACATAGATACTAGTTTCAAGCTTCTAAAACTTGAAAAAGACGTGAATGAAAACTAAAAAATTAAACTACTACTGATGTAAAAGCAAATTGATCTTAGGGTGGCATCTTACAGATTCAGCTTGTGCTTGCATTGCTTTGAACTCCTGAACTTTTGCAGCCAACTCCATTTGCCTTGTCTCTTCTTGTTTCTTTAAAACTTCGAAAAGCTAACCCAATGAGAAAGCACTCTCGTTAAACACAAGTCCATAGAGTATCCACAACATAAACTGAAGCCTGTAAAATTCTCTCAAAAATAAAGCAAAACATAGATGGGAGCATAAAATTCATGAGAACTCCAATTGTAAAAGAAAAGACTGCCAAGGACATGTGACAACAATTGATAATAATGTACCAAAAACATACATCAAACAAGCAACAACTCCTCCAAATGGCTGGATATGGAGAATAGAAATGCTGAAACTGCTTCAAGATGAGATTTCATGAAAGAATCAACAAGTAATCTCCCACAAAACTGTATTCCGTATGGCATTTTTACTTGGTTGCATTTCATAAATTCATTGAACCAGATTCCATGATGAACAAAGTAAACAAGACCTTAATTTTTCATATCCTCCGCCAAAGAGAGAACTTTATACATAACAAGGATGAACTGAATAAAAATTCACGCTCCTGATTTTCTCCCTTCAAACCACAAAAATAAACCCCCTCCACAAGCTAAGAAACTAGTGCATAAAAATTCCACAGAGAAAATAAACCACAATACCCCTGGCATTGAGAAAGAACAAGAATCAGAACAGCATAAACAACGAACTGAGATAAAGAGACAGAGGCTGTCTACGAATCAGAACACCATAAACAACGAACGGAAATAAAGAGACAGAAGCTGTCTAAACACAAAGTCAGCAGAAACCGAAAGAATAAAAAAGGGGAAATGGATTTTGAACTCCAGAAAAGAGGCCAAGAATAGGAACCTTTTTGCCATGAGGAGAGCTGCTGATCTCCTTAACATAACTCGCACCCCTCTCGAGAGGTTCAGGGTCAAACCCGGCCGACGTAGTCCTCGGTTGGTCATTCCTAACTCTCACGGGAGCAGCGGGCACCTTCTCCCCCGGCGGCTGTGATTGCCCAGAAGAAGCTTGAGAAGGGGGCGAAGACGAGAAAGGCGAGAAGCTGAAAGGGCCGTCTGCAGAAGCAAAGTTCGCCTGTGACAGGGAAGCGGAGGCTGCTACAGCTGAAATCAGTCCCATTGCACATGTTCTCGCCATCGTTTTTCTTCCCTCTAAGCCGATGAAGAGTTAAGAATTGGGGTCTATGAAGAGAGGAATGATAAACCAAGAGAATTTAACAGTGGATGGTAGGTGGCTTGAATTTGAAGGGCAAGTCAATAGTAGTCTCTTTTTTCATGGAGAAGATCCGGTGGAAAAGGTTAACAAGGCATGAAGAAGCTGCTCAGGGTTTTGGTAGGGTTTGGGACTTTGAAATTGAATCTAAATACGGGTCGGGACTTACAAAGCCGCCACGGGTGGTTCCCTTAAAAGCAAAATAAAATAAAATTGGCTAAAAGACTCTTTTGCTCCCTAGACTTTATCAACTCAAACTTTTAACCCCTTAAACTATAACTCAGTATCAATCGTCCCTTGAATTATGTAAAATAGGACCTTTTACCCTCTTAATGAATCACGTGCTTCATTAAACTGAGTCCAAAGGGTAAAAGGTCCCATTTAACAAAGTTTGAGGGTCCATTAGTACTGAGTCAAAGTACAAGTGGTTAAAAGTCTAAGTTGATAAAGTTCAGGGGGCAAAAGGGTCTTTTGGCCAAACAAAATTATTCTCAAAGATAATTGATTTTTTGTAATCTAAATTTAAGGGGGAAAAAAAAGCTTGTCAATATAACTAGCTAAATTATGAGAGTTAAATGCTAGCTAGGAATATTCTCTATGGAGATTAGTTGAATGATATGTTGAACTAAATTGAATGGTATGTTAAACTACCTGGGACTATTCTATATTATTATCAGTTAATTGGTGATTAGTTAAAATACATGAACATAGTCAATAAAGATTGTTACAATATTAGCTAGGTTTGCAATTACATCTTGAAGTGCTTTAATGGCTGCTTATAATTTAGCGAAAAAAAGATAAAGGACATTTGGGGATTTAAATATATTTTTGTGCAATAGTAAGGCTAGGAAAAATTACTAATTGCCTTTAACGTAAATTATCATTTTGTTCACAAAGGGTAATTTTGTATTTTTCAATCTCCCACTACAAAAGCAATGGTAAAAATTGAAAACTTTGTCCTCAAAGAAGTTTCTAATGTTCGTTATATTCAATTTATAAGTCGAAAGCTTAAAATTAATTTAAATCTTGTATAATTGCAATTGATTTCCCAAGTTATTCCTCAGTTGAAAAGAAGAGGTCGAACCTTATATTTTCAGTCAATGGTTAATACTACACGTGAACCCTAACATGGAAAACCCTAGCAACCACTCAATTTTCCTTAAATTGTCATCAGAGCTACTTTATGAGTTTTGTTGACATAACTTTTTTGCTTAAGTTGGATGCTATCCCTTTCACTTATGAGGCTTAGGAGCAAGTCAACCAAAGCTCACGACTCCTTGGATGCTTCAGAACATCAATAGACCTAAAAATTAAACATGTTAGCAATGAATTTTACTCAATACACACCACCTAACTTAGCTTATCTGCCAAAGGCATTCGAAGTCGTCCTATGCATAAGTAACCCCTTACACGCCTAGTTTCCATATTCAGTATATTTATTGTATTGCATGCTATGTTACCTAATCCTAAAATCTTGCACGTCACTATAAGATTCCTCAAGCATACCCAATCAATGTAAGGTTAAGGCGAGGTGGGCTATGGTTGAGGCCAAATTTTTGGACTTGATACTGATGCTAAGGCAATGTTAGGTTGAGAATTTCATGGTTGTGATTTGGGCTAAGTAACCAAAAGATATTCATGGGTTTTTTTCAGGTAAGGCTGCGTTAGCTCACTCTAAGGGTCATGAGACTTGGGCCTGAAGAGGAATAATATGTCAAAGCCCAATTAGGCTCAATAAGAATTTGACCCTAAGTCTAACTAAATTTAGGCTCTGCTCATTTAAATACTGAACTTAAAAACAAGGCTCAACTTGATAAGACTTGAACTCAGCACCCACTATAATCCATACCCATTTACACTCCAACATGTGAATGATTCTTTCTCACATGTTCTTGCAAATCTATATTGTTCTGTTTATACATATATATTTGTGCAAGTAGATAAATATGCAAACTTACAAAAAAAAAAGTCACATGCATAAATATGAATGTCATTTAAGATATTTGTACGAATGATAAACTACTGCATTGAATATAGCAATCAAATACATTCCATACATAAATGTACGGCAAGCTTATATAAAGAGTAGATAAACTTACGCATAAAAATATATTTTTTATCAGTGGATGGAAGGTGGCTTGAACTTGAAAGGCAAGCCAATTGAAGCCTCATTTTCCATGGAGAAGAGTCGGTGGAAAAGGTTAACAAGGCACGAAGGAGCTGCTCAGGGTTTTGGTAGGGTTTGGGACTTTGAAATTATATTTGAATACGAGTCAGGGCTTACAAAGCCACCATTAATGATTTCCCTTAAAAGCAAAACAAAACAAAATTATTAACGAAGATGATTGATTTTTTATAATATGAATTTAAGGGAAAAAAAAACTAGACAAATAGAACTATATAAATTATGAGAGTTCAATGCTAGCTAGGAATATTCTTTATGGAGATTAGTTGAATGATATGTTGAACTAAGTTGAATGATATGTTGAACTAGTATTCTATATTATTATCAGTTAATTGGCGGTTAGTTAAAATACATGAACATAGTCAATAAAGATTGTTACAATAGTAGCTAGGTTTGCAATTATCTTGAAGAGCTTTAATTGTTGCTTGTAATTTAGCAAAAAAGAGATGAAGGACATTTGGGGATTCGAACATATTTTTGTACAATAGTAAGGCTAGGAAAAATTACTAATTGCCCTTAACATTAATTATTATTTTGTTCACGGAGGGTAATTTTTTATTTTTCAATCTCCCACTACCAAAGCAATGGTAAAAATTGAAAACTTTGTCCTCAGAGAAGTTTCTAATGTTCGTTAGATTAGATTTCTAAGTTGAAAACTTAAAATTAATTTAAATCTTGTATAATTGCAATTGATTTCCCAAGTTATTCCTCAGTTGAAAAGAAGAGGTCGAACCTTATATTTTCAGTCAATGGTTAATACTACACGTGAACCCTAACATGGAAAACCCTAGCAACCACTCAATTTTCCTTAAATTGTCATCAGAGCTACTTTATGAGTTTTGTTGACATAACTTTTTTGCTTAAGTTGGATGCTATCCCTTTCACTTATGAGGCTTAGGAGCAAGTCAACCAAAGCTCACGACTCCTTGGATGCTTCAGAACATCAATAGACCTAAAAATTAAACATGTTAGCAATGAATTTTACTCAATACACACCACCTAACTTAGCTTATCTGCCAAAGGCATTCGAAGTCGTCCTATGCATAAGTAACCCCTTACACGCCTAGTTTCCATATTCAGTATATTTATTGTATTGCATGCTATGTTACCTAATCCTAAAATCTTGCACGTCACTATAAGATTCCTCAAGCATACCCAATCAATGTAAGGTTAAGGCGAGGTGGGCTATGGTTGAGGCCAAATTTTTGGACTTGATACTGATGCTAAGGCAATGTTAGGTTGAGAATTTCATGGTTGTGATTTGGGCTAAGTAACCAAAAGATATTCATGGGTTTTTTTCAGGTAAGGCTGCGTTAGCTCACTCTAAGGGTCATGAGACTTGGGCCTGAAGAGGAATAATATGTCAAAGCCCAATTAGGCTCAATAAGAATTTGACCCTAAGTCTAACTAAATTTAGGCTCTGCTCATTTAAATACTGAACTTAAAAACAAGGCTCAACTTGATAAGACTTGAACTCAGCACCCACTATAATCCATACCCATTTACACTCCAACATGTGAATGATTCTTTCTCACATGTTCTTGCAAATCTATATTGTTCTGTTTATACATATATATTTGTGCAAGTAGATAAATATGCAAACTTACAAAAAAAAAAGTCACATGCATAAATATGAATGTCATTTAAGATATTTGTACGAATGATAAACTACTGCATTGAATATAGCAATCAAATACATTCCATACATAAATGTACGGCAAGCTTATATAAAGAGTAGATAAACTTACGCATAAAAATATATTTTTTATCAGTGGATGGAAGGTGGCTTGAACTTGAAAGGCAAGCCAATTGAAGCCTCATTTTCCATGGAGAAGAGTCGGTGGAAAAGGTTAACAAGGCACGAAGGAGCTGCTCAGGGTTTTGGTAGGGTTTGGGACTTTGAAATTATATTTGAATACGAGTCAGGGCTTACAAAGCCACCATTAATGATTTCCCTTAAAAGCAAAACAAAACAAAATTATTAACGAAGATGATTGATTTTTTATAATATGAATTTAAGGGAAAAAAAAACTAGACAAATAGAACTATATAAATTATGAGAGTTCAATGCTAGCTAGGAATATTCTTTATGGAGATTAGTTGAATGATATGTTGAACTAAGTTGAATGATATGTTGAACTAGTATTCTATATTATTATCAGTTAATTGGCGGTTAGTTAAAATACATGAACATAGTCAATAAAGATTGTTACAATAGTAGCTAGGTTTGCAATTATCTTGAAGAGCTTTAATTGTTGCTTGTAATTTAGCAAAAAAGAGATGAAGGACATTTGGGGATTCGAACATATTTTTGTACAATAGTAAGGCTAGGAAAAATTACTAATTGCCCTTAACATTAATTATTATTTTGTTCACGGAGGGTAATTTTGTATTTTTCAATCTCCCACTACCAAAGCAATGGTAAAAATTGAAAACTTTGTCCTCAGAGAAGTTTCTAATGTTCGTTAGATTAGATTTCTAAGTTGAAAACTTAAAATTAATTTAAATCTTGTATAACTGCAATTGATTTATCAAGTTACTCCCCAATTGAAAAGAAGAGGTCGAACCTTGTATTTTCAGTCAATGGTTAATACTACATGTGAACCCTAACATGGTAAACCCTAGCAACTACTCAATTTTCCTTAAATTGTCATCAGAGCTACTTTATGAGTTTTGTTGACATAACTTTTTTACTTAGGTTGGATGTTATCCCTTTCACTTAAGAGGCTTAAGAGCAAGTCAACTAAAGCTCATGGCTCCTTAGATGCTTCAGAACATCAATAGACCTAAAAATTAGACATGTTAGCAATGAATTTTACTCAATACACACCACCTAACTTAGCTTATTTGCCAAAGGAATTCGAAGTCATCCTATGCATAAGTAACCCCTTACATGCCTAGTTTCCATATTCAGTATATTTATTGTATTGCATACTATGTTACATAATCCTAAAATCTTGCACGTTACTGTAAGATTCCTTAAGCATAGCCCATCAATGTAAGGTTAAGGCGAGGTGGGCTATGGTTGAGGCCAAATTGTTGGACTTGATGCTGATGCTAAGGCAAGGTTAGGTTGAGAATCTCATGGTTGTGATTTGGGCTGAGTAACCAAAAGAGGTTCATGGGTTTTTTTCAGGTAAGGCTGAGTTAGCTCACTCTAAAGGTCATAGGACTTGGGCCTAAAAAGGAATAATATGTCAAAGCCCAGTTAGGCTCAATAAGAATTTGACCCCAAGTCTAACTAAATTTAAGCTCTGCTCGTTTAAATACTGAACCTAAAAACAAGGCTCAACTTGATAAGACTTGAACTCAGCACCTAAATATAATCCATACCCATTTACACTCCAACATGTGAATGATTCTTTCCCACATGTTCTTGCAAATCTATATTGTTCTATTTATACATATATATTTGTGCAAATAGATAAATATGCAAACTTACAAAAAAAAAAAGTCATGCATAAATATGAATGTCACTTAAGATATTTGTACAAATGATAAACTATTGCATTGAATATAGCAATCGAATACATTCTATACATAAATGTACGACAAGCTTATATAAAGAGTAGATAAACTTACGCATAAAAGTATATTTTTTTTGTAGCCCTTTTTCCGAAGATTGATCATATTGGCTCAATGGCTTACCGTCTCCAGTTGCCCTCTTAAGCACGGATTCATAATGTTTTTCATGTGTCTCTCTTGAAAAAGAAGATAGGCAATCAGCTTGTGAACTCTCATTGGTATGATCCTGGGCATGATCTTGAGCCTAAAAGGCATATACGTGTGTTGGATAGGAAGATGGTTCAGCGGGGGAATCGTGCTGCTACCAAAGTTTTGCTCTTATGGTCTGATTCACCCTCTAAAGATGCTACTTGAGAATTCTTGTATGATCTGCAGTGCCAATTTCTTGACTTCGATAACTCTTGAGGACAAGAGCATTCTTTAGGAAAGGGGAGTTGATACAAAATAAAGCTTGAGATGTTACGGCGTCATATTAATAAGTACTTCTAGACGCGCATACAAAGAAACCGTATCTTTTGGATTAATAGCGGGAAAAGGGGTTGGTAGTTGGTTGACGTAGTCAGGTCGTTGTAGTTGTTGTTATTTTCATTTCATGGATTTTTCATCCTGATCTGAATCTGTTTAACCAGATTCTCAATATAAGAGGAGCAATCATTGTAATTCATAGTCAATAAGAAAATTCTTAGTTCACATATCTCTTTCTTATTTTCTTTGATTCTCTCAATTTTCTTTCTCTCTCGTTTTACCTTTCTTTCTATCTCTGTTTTTTGGATTCTACACATTTCAAAAATTGATGCTCTACCGCTACTCTGAATCGGATGAAGGCATTTCTTGCGGTGGCCAATCGGACGATTGAGAACGGTGGCAAAATCAAAGATCGGCAATTGGGAACAACAAACATCGAATCCGCCACATCGCCCCACGTCCATCCCTCCTCCGCCGTTTGTACCCAAGCCCCAATACGAAATCTCTCTACTCGATTCACAATAGAAAGATTCAAGCGGTATGGTGATTCAGCCTCATTGATTATCGATTCGGTGATTCAAATGTATGGTCTAGTGGGTGATTCAGACTGCAAGAGAGGGCGATTCGGACAGATAGCATGGAAGGGCAAGTCAGCCAGCGGCTGTGGGGCTGCATGAATGAATGAAATTGAAGCTTTTTGTTTGTTTCCTTTTTGTATTATTTTCCATTTTTCATATTTTCTTTTTTTTTTATTAGTTTTCTTCCTTTCCACATCATCACTAACAGTTGATTATTGTATCACGTGGTCAATCACCCCAAGCTGGCATACCACATTGTTAGTTTTATTAATTTTAATATTTTCCGTCCTTCAAATGTCTAAAATGAAATAAAAAATTAAGGTTGAAGGCTTCCCACGTGAGGTTTTGATGTTAGAGTTCAAAATAGAACTATAATAAAAGATTAGAGGCAACGAATGCAATTTACCCAAGGGGTGGATTTCCATTTTCAAAACAGAACACCGTGTCCTAGTGAGTGCCTTGCCTGCAACAAACACGAACATAAAAACAAGTTTAATTCGTCAATTGTTCGCGCTTAGTTGGATCCGGAAGTTGTGTAGGAACAACCTTGGAGAATCAAAATGTAAAAACTCCCCCCTCATATGTAATTTGATTGTTTACAAACCAGATTCCGACCGGTCAAATACCATATTCAAAGACCCAAACAAATTGCCATGGATCAGCTAGCTACTGACTCGATTAAAAATCAATGGAAGTCCAAGAAATATTAATGAACAGAACATAAAGGTTGATCTAGATTCACAAGCGAAAAAGAGGACCAAAAACAAAAGTGTTCCCTATTCCTGCAGAAAAAGAAGACAGTTAGGCCCATACAGACTACCCTCAGTTTAAACACTCTCCACATCATATCAATTTCTCTAGTCAAAGGATCTGCGCTAGGAGAGACTATATCCACACCAAACACCTGTAACGTGAATTATAAACTCCTCCTTTGAGCGAAGTCTCAAATTCGAGTTTTGTGAATAAAGAAACATGCTCGACTCTAGAGTAGTTGGAGTCCAACGCTTGCAGCAACATCAATTCCTGATATTTCTCGGCTGCTTAAACAACTCATCTACACTGCATACATATTCTCTTGCACATTTGGAAGAACAAACTTGGGACTTTACGGCATTTACGATAATGTAGCTAGGCCTAAACATTAACTTGATCACTAATGATAGTACCTAGAGGGATACAAAGAGCTTACCTATTCGTACAAATTCTACAAAGCTAGCTGAAATCAAAATGTAACATCAAGCACCTTGGCTATTAAACTGAAGTTCAGCATGATTGACGCTAGATAAGGGCTCAACAACACTCTCAATAAACGACCTCTGCTTTCTAGTTTCCTCAAGGATTGACGATCGGGCAGCCCTGCAAGCTTCTTCAGTAGAAAAACCAAGTGTCCATCGTCCATCAGTAGCAGGATTGGACCCCCGTAATGAATTGCTTCTTGCTAAAGCGAACTTTGGATCATATTCTCTTATCCGAAGATGAAGCCAACTGGGTCGATCATCATCAATTTTTGGCTGTTACAGGTGAAAATTTTGAAGGGAAAACAGAAAAGGTAAGTGAGAAAAACTTCCTTCCTCTCCCAAGATTTTAAGTTCGATAATAACAGAGCAATTCCACTCTCTTGTGAACAGGAATAGAGCCAATTTATGAGTTTCTGGAAAAAAATTTCGGTAGAAATGACCCTATTATTAACGGGTGTTACGAACAGCATGTTTCAGTATATTATGTGGACAAGTCTGTAGCAGTTTTCATTGACAAACTCTAGGACTTGAGAGGAACATGCAGAAAGATCACCAAGTGCATGCCAAATATGGTGAAGGCTAATCTTAGTCAAATGAAATATTTTTCTTGGGGCATAAAAAAATGAAATAATGTGAATTGGTGGTAAATGGAACTAGAGACTTGTTCGCAGAAATCAAACAGGTAAGCTTGTCTAAGGATTTCCTTCATGTCAATGGTTTTTTTATGCGGATTGATTCTATTTGGTGCATGATCATATGGTATTTATGCATGTTACAGACAAACACCAGCCAATGGTAAAACGAGGAAAAGATTTATTGATCAATGCATGCAATGAAAACACAGACTGAAGCAGGCACACAATTCCTAGGCAACTTTCGGGTGCAAAAAAATGCTAGTAGATGCTGTAAATTTGCATTCCAGTATAGATCCAATTTACTGTTTCAATCCCTTTTGTTCCAAAGACCTTCATAATCTCTCTTGCTGACTGAAAATGCAACAAGTTGAAACTCAAACGTAGAGATGGCAAACGGGGTCAGTTTTGGGTGAGGTTATTCGGGTTTCAGGTTTGCTTACATGATCAGTTTTTCAAGTTCAGATCAAGTCCAAGTCGAGCTATTTGGGTTTAGGTTGAGTGACACTTCAAATTCTGGTTGATTCAGGTTGATTACATTTCAGGTTTGGGAGTTTAATTGAGTTTGGGTTGATACGGGTTGGTCACTTTTGTTATCAGATCAAACCAGATTTACTCAGGGTTTAGTCCACATTCGGTCTGCCCCATTGGGTTTATTCAGATGAAACACTGGAAGTTAATATTTCAATTTTAGGTTAATTCAAATTTTATTGGGTTTAAACTAAGGACATTTCAGTTTGAGTCATTTCGGGAGAGGGCCTTTTGGATTCAGACAGTTTCAGTTCAAGTCATCCAGATTCACTACAATCTGGTTTAGGTTCAGGTCAGGTTGGATTCAATTCAGTCCAAAACAGATTTGGGTGGTGAGGTCCAATTTTGACATCCCTAGTTTAACCTAACCATAGCAATATCTGTATTATTTGGGTACTGCAGTAATCAACCTTAGCATGATTAATGTAAATTCGTGTGCGTGCTATTCTCATGGTTTTCATGACAATCAGATTTCATATCAACTAGAGTAACTAGTGACGCTAATAAAGTTCACTTAAACCAGGCCCTCTCGGGTGGAGAGGAGTCAAATGAAAGGGGAAGGCTAGGTTTTCTCCTTGGAATCCTGATGGAGAGAACTTAACTAAATAGATAACTCAGAGAGAAGCGGAACGATATTGGTAACTAGACGTTTTTCATGCAAGGCCTCAGACATTGCTTTGTCATTCTTAGGAATTGTTAGGCTATTCGATGCAGTACTGAAGAAGAATTATGGGTTTGGTTACATCTTTGCCCATGAAAGAATCAAAGGAGAGCCCATTTGGTTATTCTGTTACCCCATCTTTGACAGTTTGGCAGGAAGTAAAGAAACCGGTTTCAAAAGAGTAACCCTTAAAGAATGGATTCATAAGCACTCTGTTTGGGCCAATGGGACCTAAACATTACTGCAATGGAGGTAATGGATACAACAGGACTGGACCATGACACTTTATTATAGCCTCAGTAAAATGATATCTATAAAGCCGTCAATCTACTCTTGTCCTCAAAAAACATGTCTTCCAACAATTTAGCTCAACAATTTGACGAAGCATTTCTTCCTGCCATGTTTCTATCCTTCCTAGTTCCTATTGAGCATATAGCAAAGAACACTAGCAGCTAAACGCAAAACTGGCTACACCACTTATAATGGTATGTCTGAACACATGAGCATGACCAAGCAATGAGACAAAACACAGATACTAATGCCAAACCTGGTTCATTGAAGTTTAAAAGATTTTCTAGTTTTCTTTTTTAGGAATATGAAAAAAGGCACCAAATTAATTGAAAGAAACCAATTGCAGCATTTTAGGCACTTACACTTAACCCAGCCAAGGGAGCAATGGCAAGTACAACTCCTCGCCGGCTCCTGAAAGGATGTTTCTCCGCAAGAATAAGTTTTCCATAGATTTCTCTTGACACCGGTATTAGGTAAACGTCCCTAATCCCAGCATTTGAAAAAGCAATTCTACATGGGACTCCAGATCCTACAAAATATAGAGATCTACCATGAGGTTTCTGAACAATCTGTATGACCAAACCAATCATCCAGATTACTATATGATGTACGACCTAAAGGAACTTCTGACCCAAAGCTTGCACATGATAAATCTGAAGAATGAGTATTTCCATTATCACTATTGGGGCATCTCCATGGCTTCAGGAAGGACTTCTCAGGCAAACACCCATTTAACATGTATGCCCTTAGCTGAACTTGGATAACAAAAACCTGCATCAGCAGAACAACATGAATCTTCCTAGAGAAGAAAGCACAAGTCAGAATAAATGGTTGAAGATGATTCATGCAAGCAATGTCAACTAATTCAGATTAGATTTTGATTGATTGATTTGCCCCATAAAAAAAATAAAAATATAAATAAAAAGAAGACTTGAGCTTAACATAGGAACCAGATGCAATGCTTACATTCAAAGCTTTGAGCTTTCAATCTGTAATAGGCCTACCATACTACATAGCCAATAACAGTCAAGCATGTGTAATTGCGACAATCTTACATGACATCAGGTATTGTTCAAGAAATTTACAAGCTAGTCCGTGGATGTCAGGTTATCCAGTGCATTTAAAAGAAACATAGATTGTTCCCCAAGCCAAGAGGTCCTCATATCAGATTCTAAGAACTAAGCCGGAAGGATATCCTTCATCATCTATTCCAACTACAGAACAATTTGAGCACAAGCAGCCTAAAACCAGCATGTTGGCATCAATTGAAGCATGTCAAACAGCTAATATTGAAGCTTAAATGGCATAAACCACAACGCTGGAGAAGGCATATCCAAGGAAAAGCAAATAAGACAAGCAAACTGCAAATACTGTCAAGTAATTAGAAACCTTTACAGCATCGACCATATTTTGCCATGCAAAATGAGAAGAAGCAGGATTCCCTGCAATGCACCAGGGAAAAACAAATAGTTAGTTTATGAAACTTCTAAAGAGATTAACTTTAAGTCAGACTTCAGAAAATTTAAGGACGCATAAACAGGTAAAGAAAAAAGTTCTAATACCATTCACTGATTTCTGGGAGACAGCAAGTTCCAACAGAAAGAAGGGGTCTTTAGCTCGGGAGGGTTCCTCAAGGGCTACAAGAGAGATAAAACAGATAAATAGATCTTCAACTCTTCAGAACATATAATTAATAAACCAGAAAGTCAGAGAGAGAGAGAGAGAGAGAGAGAGAGAGAGAGAGCAAAGACATGAGAAATATGAAGAAAATGCTCAATGTGGTCTCCAGCAAAGACCCTCAAAAATCTCTCCAATCAAATTTTGATAGTTTTCACATGTATGACGGAATTTCATGGGCTCCAATATGTTGTGATACTTAAATTCCAACAGAAATGAACTACCATCATTCATACCTCTTTTACAGCTTCCCCATTCCTTTCTTATAGTATCTGGGATATGATCAAACCAACATCCATTAAGTTCTTTTCTGAACAACTCACAGGACTGCTGGTATGAAGTCTGTCAACAAAAACTAGACAACATAAAACTTTAGAAATTATCTTACAAAGCCATCAGACTAAGTTAAGAAAGCTAAGTCAAAGTTACTGTTTTTTTTTTTGGGGGGGGGGAACATGGGAGGGCCAAGGGGGAGTGGGGCATTGAACCTTAAACCTCCTGGTAACAACAAATCTAGACCACTAGGCCAAGACTTCGGTTATGTCAAAGTTACTGTTTTACACTGCTGGTATGAAGTCTGTCAACAAAAACTAGACAACATAAAACTTTAGAAAGTATCTTAAAAAGCCATTAGACTAAGTTAAGAAAGCTAAGACAAAGTTACTGATTTTTTTTTTTTTTTGGAACATGGGAGAGAGGCCAAAGGGGAGTGGGGGATTGACCCTTAAACCTCCTGGTAACAACAAATCTAGACCACTAGGCCAAGACTTCGGTTATGTCAAAGTTACTGTTTTACACTGACCAGGATAAACTAGATTTCCATCCTGCTACACTCGACACTCTTTAAACAAGATATATCAAAGGGGGTTCACTTACCAAACACAAGAAACAAAGAAAGATTGTTCACTAAGAATTTATTTTTTTAAAAGGAAAAGTTAAAAAAAAAAATTCTTTATAAGCCACTGTAGCAGCAGTAAGCATTTTGTCAGTTAAAACTACCTCAGATTGCAAAGTGGATCAAAAGACCTCAAATGTTAGCCTGAGATTGATTTCAGCTAAAGATGATCCTTTAATTGTTTGATATATTGATGCAACAAAAAAATTCATGTTCATACATGGCCTTAATCATTAAACTTGCTGCCCATCCGTCATGGAAACATATGGTCCATTTTCAATGGGAAGTTATCTTGTTCTAGCTCATTGAAAATATATACATTCAAATTTACCATGAAGATATTCAGACAATTTCTCAACTTACTGCTTGGTCGACAATATATATTCAAACTATTTCTTAACTTACTCCCTTTTTTTTCCTTCTAAGAAATTTCATTGTTTTACAGACTCTTATAATGCTCAAGTCAATTTATTATCTGAATGAAGCTGATAATATCAACCAAAAAACACAATGGACATCATATTAGAACTAATTTCAGTACCCAATTATAATATGCTTTGAAGCTTTTCTTTTATCAAAAAATCACAAGCATATAAATTATGATTTTATAAAATCATATAGCTAAAACTTGATTCCTTAACCAATGACAATGGAACTGCACAGATTATGCATGACAAATATCTAAAATGCTTACATTTAGTAGCCGGAGGTTATCACCACTTGGCATCTGTCTGTGGAACATCAGCAGCTTTTGCAGGAACCACCCTGTATGCCACCTTATTTGTGACGAAATTGAAGATTCACTCCGCAAAATCTTCAGCAAGGCCTTCAAAGTCTACTAAAACATTTTATAAGAAAGATTAAGCAAATAAACTGAACACAGTATTGAGATAATCAATTTCAAAAAAAACAACACATGATCATTCAATTATAGCAATTGATTCAAACATTCAACTGATAAAATGTAAAAAGCTCTCACTATTTTTATAACATGCTTGCAAAGAAAGATCAATAAATTCAAATGGATATCAGGATTTGTACTCACTATATTTTCATGGACCTGATTTTCCTGAATAAATGAATCTGAAAAATAGTCAAGACATGTAAAACAAGAAAATAAATAAAATGAATGTGAAAAGAGAACAATAAAACAACAAGAAGGACCGTGGCATTTAAAATTAGCCAATAAAGTGAAAAAAAAAAGGAAAAAGAAAGCTGATGACATAACATGGATGTTGCACAAAATTGAGAATGGAATCACTAACAGGTTTTGAAGCAATACCTTTTGATTCTGCCAAAAACAGAAACAAAAAAAGTGATGCCATGGATATAATGGGACAGTCAGAGAAAATATGTCCTAGTATGCCACTCCTGCACCAAAACCAAAATAGAAAATTAATATGAAATATAAGTAGAACAGCTCATGTAGAATTGGTAACAAATTAAGTAGTCAAAGAATAACAGCCTGCAATTGAAATGATCAATTTGTACAGTTGCCTGCCCTACATATTGTCAGATGCATGAACTCCTATCACAGGGTATGAGGAAACATCAAGTCCTATCGACTGACAAGAACCAAGAATGCCAACACATCAAAAACTTTCTACATTTTCTTTGTTTTTCTTTCCTGGATCTCTTTCTGATAACATAACACAAAGAACCAAATATTTTCTGTAAGGGACAAGTTAAAAAAGGCAGAGCAGAAACTGAAGCCAAAATGTCATTACTCTTGACATTGTCATTTTATAGAAAACAGGTATCACGTACAAGAAAACATCACTTTATGAATAAGAGAAAGTATCAATTGTAAAAAAGAACTCTTGTCAAAATATTAGTACTACCGCAAAAACTTAGCTTTACACTTGATTTGAAACACTAATCACTCTGATTTAGGACTACAAAAAGATTTAAGAACAAAATTAATTTATTCTGCATTTTGCGCTTTTGATGTACACTATCAAGTTCATCATCTGGCTGCATAAAAATCAATCAGTCAACTAGCTGAGAATTAATATCAACAAGTTGAGGTCAGCTACATGAATCCTATACCTCCATTTCACTCGATTGATAGCAAGCTTCTTCAGAAGCCCTAGAAAAGGGTGAGATCTTTTTGTAATAATCTCTCCAAGTTTAAGTCTCCTCTTACCTCTTTTACCCCCAACTATATCCATTCTATTGCATCTATTGGTCTCTAACGGATATGACCAGACCATCAAAGGCACCATCAAAGATTTTATCCTCAACTGGAGTTACTTTACCATGCCTCCAATATCTTCATTTCTAATTTATCCCTTAGCATACACCCACTCATTGACCACAACATTCTAATCTGTGCAATATCTATTTTCTTCGCGTGTTGTTTTTGCATTGCCCAAAACTCCGTTATCCTGAAGCAATTACACGTTTCGATAGACCTTTAGAAGCCATATTTCTTGTAGGCTAACAAGACCTAATCCTAATTAGGACTTAATCATACTTTAACTCAGACAACTTATAACACAAGTAATAAGTCCTAAACAACAAAGGAAACCTAGATAGAATTACATAAGACATAAACAAATTCTGGAGTTAATCAAACAGATCTTGAAAGATCTGAAAAATTACCGGAATACCTTTATTCCTTCAAAATAAACTAAGCGAGATTCTTCCTAATAGCTTAGTAATGTCCAGAATTAACCAAGAATAATAATCTTAAGTCTTAGACTAATCTAATGCCATCGTAGTATTGATTCCCATCCTTGTATTCTTCATCAGCCTAAATACCTAAAAGATTCAATTCGGGGGAGCTTTTGACCTTCTGGTGAAACTATATTATCTTCTCTACCCTACGTATGTAAACTTACACTCCCTGTATTCCATCTTAGTTCTACTTATTCTGGAACCTCCTGATTCTAGGCATTTTTCCAGAATCCTGACTGATAATTCCTTCAATCAGCCATCTACATCAGGCTGGAAATGACAAAATCTTATGGTCTCTGGCATAAGTGGATCATATTTCAAAAGAAAAATGCCAAGATACTAAATACAACAATGAGCTGTAATTATCACAGAAGACAGCACCCAAACACTACTCAATCATATAACTAGACATACAGAGGTGCATGTATGCAATACAGAGACCCATAACCTGGAAATCAAAGGTATGGATTGCACTTGAGGGGCAAGGACCAGCCTAAGGAAAACAGACCAGGGGAAAAAAACTAACAAAACAAAAGTGGTTGCTGAACAGGCCCCCCTCTGAAACGCATGTCATCTTTCCAACCTTTAGAAACTAAAACCAAACTATCTTCAGTTAGAACCAATTAAATTGTATTGAAATCTCATTGCTCAACAAATATGAAGAATACAATAGCACTTAAAAGAGGCTCTTGGAATTGATTGCTCAATTCAACTGTCCCCACCATCAATATGACAATCAGATATTGTTACTAGTCAATTTGGGGCATACCAAAAGAATCTCCAAGTAAGAGATACCAAGAAAGGGTAAGTGTGTACTTTTCTCAAACATGAACTATCTTATATCTTCTATGGCTTTCAGTTTTGGGCAGGGGGTGTTAAACCCAGTTCAGCAAGCACAAAAGCATGCCACAAAACAATACTCTCCACAGGTAGCCAGAGGTCGAACAGGTATACCTTCTGCTATTCAGTGCTTAAGCGAGCACTCTTTGCTCATTTTACCCAATGACAACATACAAGCAGCTCAAGAAGATGTCAAACCAAAAACTCTTTAGAGTATCAAATCCTCATTTCTAGTGCACATGCTTTAATGCTTAAAAGGAATAAAAAAACATTTAAAAGAGAAACAAAAACTCATAGTCAACAAGTGATACTAAGAACGAGAACTGACACATCGGTACCCAAGAACTTCACTTCAGCCCAAGCCAATCAATGAGAAAAGCAATATTATTAAAAGCGCACTACAGCAAGCTTAAAAAGCAAAGCGCAAGGCTATGGAGCATGTAGGCTTTTCGCTATTAAAGCAACACCTGTTAACAAAAGCTCGCTTTAAGCACATGAAACGCACACTTCTAATGAAGCTCAAACTGCCGCTTCACTTTAGTGACCATTTTGACAATGAATCTTCAACAATATTTTACTTAAGAATCGAACTCAAGGGTCCCACAAGGAGAAAGCTTTGTCAAACAAGCATTGAAAATAAAAACTCTTAAAGTTTCAAGAGAAATGGAATGGAAGGTTGAAAGATCTAACAAGAAACAAAAAAGAAAAAACAAAATGTAGAGAAGTGAAATGGAGGAGACAACCAAGCTGACAAGGGCACCAACAGCAGCTTTCCAGCATTTTCTCTCTTTTTTTCTTCCTCCTCCTCTGTTTTTGGTATTTTTTATTCTTCAAGTGAGACGACGATGTTATTTTCAATAGTCTTATTTCTTTTTCTTCTTGGTGGAACTTGACTTTTTCTTCATATTGGTTGGAAGGGTTGAGGAAGAAGATACTATGGATGAACTTATGTTTGTAGATGATGATTGTTTAACATGGGTGATGTTGCTAGAGCTACCAGAGTTCATGAGCAAAGGTTCAATATGAGGTTCAAAATGATGTTATTTCAAGTTCTCACACACAACAAACTATAAATCAAGTGATGGAAGAGAATGTTCATGATGCAGAAGAGGAAGATGATAAGGATATATATCTAATCCTGATTGTAACTTTGATGACTTTATTAGTATTCAAGATTATGAGAGTTGGCATTTACATATTTTGAGACTTAGGATTCACAATGTCAGACTTTGCTAGTATTCTATACATATTTATTACTAATTCAGCATATAATATGAATGGGTTTGTGTTTCTTTATAGATATTAAACATATATAGTAGTTGATTTTGATATATTTTATGTCTAGATTAGATAGTTTACATATACTAGAATTTATTTATAAAATAGTGTCTTGCTTCATTAAACCGGCACTTTTGCTTTGCAGTTTGCACTTTGGGAACCTTAGCACTTTAGTGCACGTTGAGCTTCTCAAAGCCCCTCCATGCTGAATTTCAATTACTATGCAAATAACACCACGATATGATGAGCAAACAATGCACTGGTTAAACATTAAATATGCAACATGCTTCAACCATTTTCAAGGTTTTGAAAAGCGCAATGTGCACTAAAATATTAAGGGTCCCAAAGCGCAAAGCAAAAGTGTGGACTTAATGAAGTAAGGCGATACTTTATAAATAAATTCTAGTATACGTAAACTAGCTAATTTTAGACAAAATATACAAAATCAACTACTAAATATGCTTACTACCTATTAAAAAACACAAACTCATCCATATAATGTGGAAAAGTAGTAATAAAAATATATAAAATACTATCAAAGTCTTAACACTCTAAATCATAGTCTTAAAATGCTTAAATATAACTCCCATCATCTTGAAGACCAATAAAGTTATCAAAATCACAATTAGGATTAGATTTATACCCCTCGTCATCTTCCTCTTCTATGCCATGAACATCCTCTTCCACTGGAGTTATAGTTGCTTGTGTGCAAGATTTGAAACAACACCAGTCCTCGAGCTATTGGTGTCTTAGTGGAAGAATAAGATCAAAAAAGACAGAAGAAGGAAGACAAAAAAAAAAGAAAAAAAAACCTGAAAACCTCCTGCTAGAATGCCCTTACAAAAAAAAAAAACAGAAAACCTCCTGCTAGAATTCCCTTACCTGCTCGGGTGTCTCCTCCACTCCACTTCTCTACTTTCTTCTTTTTTTTTCCGTTTATCTTTCAACCTTGCATGCCACTTCCCTCAAAACTTTAAGAGTTCTTATTTTTATGAATGTTTGACAAAGTTTTCTCTATATGGGACCCTCAAGTTCAATTCTTAAACAAAGCATTGTTGAAGATTCATTGTCAAACGGTCACTAAAGTTAAGCGGTGTTTTGCACTTTGGTAGAAACATGCGCTTCATGCGCTTAGAGTGTGTTTTTGTCAACAGGCATCGCTTTAATAGTGAAAAGCCATATGCTCAATCTCCTTGCACTTGGCTCTTTGCGCTTTAAGTGCCCTATAGCGCGCTTTAAATAACTTTTTTGTCACCATAATATTCTGGAAGGTGCATGTATTAGTTGGAATTTACTAATCTAGATGAAGAAATCCAAGAACAGGCTTCAAAACTAGGTAGCATACCAACCTTTTAGCATAAACACCATAAGTTCCAAAATTGACATCAGACTGAAAATCTGAGGATAGATGTTCCAGAAATTCTCCCATCAGATGATTTATGTTGATGTCACTCATATTTCTACCATCAAGCAAATTAAGAAAAGAATCTGCAAGCCTGCAGCCATCAGTTGTGTCTCCAATGGTTGCATCTTCGGAATTGAAGTCCATATAAGGGTATAGAACAAGACAGGCTACTGCATTGATTAAGTTTTCTCCACCAACTATTTGAATAGCACGGGAAACGACATACAAACAAGTGACTACAGATACACTTCGCCCCTGAAACAAAATTTCATGGTTGAATCGATACTGCATGAAAGAGAAGTTCAAAAAGTAAATTATGAATGCCACCAATGTAACCAGTGCAGAGCACTACAGCTAGAACTCCAAACTCGCGGCCACCAACTCTTTTTAGTTTAAAACTCATTCTAAAATGAGTTAATTTAAAATTTTTGAAGATCTGTATCTACAATTTTTAAAATTTTTGAATTAATGCATTTTAAACTCATGAGCACAATTTATTTGTTTTTTATATGGATACAATGATTTCTCACTCATCCAATGAATCCAAAATGGATTCCTTTCCTGTTGATTTTAATCCTTTACCTTTATGATTTTATAACTAAATCCAAACTGAAAAATCCATAATTTTATAAGTGAAGACTTTTTCTTGCAAGAAATAGTAACAATGAAAATAAAATGAGTGATGGCATACATTGATTTCTCCTGAATGAAGCAGCGGGAACAGCAATGGTAATATAAGAAGAGAGAGAAGATTCTGCGTAACAACTTTGCTTAAACGAGAATCTCCAACCGACATAACATCTTTAAGGTAGTAAAGATCATCGGTCATTTTATCTGTGGCTAGAAACAAATCATTAGTCCTTTCATTAAAACTTTTTTCCCTGCAACAAAATCAAGAAGATATTACATCACCATAAAACTACACTAAACAGCAAAGTTATTCACAAAAAATTTCTGCAGTCCAAGGAAGAAACAACATACTTTGCAGATTGCACAAGAGAATCCAAATAAGAGCACTGCTTTCCTAATCCATGCACCAACTCCTTGAAGTAATTAGAGGCAGGAGGAGTTGTGAGAAATTCATAGACCATATCATCACTAACTGCATTGATGGAATATATATATATTGAGAATGCTATAGTTTCACACCTCACTACATTTCAGCTCTAAGCCCAACACCTTATTTATTTGTTAATTAATTATTTTCCAAGTAATTGGAGCACAAGAAGATCGCCATCGTAATTTTCTAGTGACAAAGGACAAGAAGATTACCATTGTATATACTGAGAGTCAATGCACGAATAGCTGTCTGAATCATCTTTTCACCATGCTGAGCAAATTTGAGTGCCTCAGAATACAATGGGAAAGAGACAACTGCATCCTGCAGCAAAATTAGATTATAGAAGATGCAGAAAATAACAAGCAAGAGTGCCCTATTCTTCCCAAAGTACAATAACACCCCATGTACCAAAATAAAATCCAGTTAATGCCAATGGGAAAGATACAGACATCCATCTGTGAACACATTGAGACAATAAAAATACAATGCTTAGAAATGATGTTAACTGCAGACACCACATTAGGCCTACAGAGGATGATGGGGAGTGGATATTTTATTCAAGTATGAAAGAACTTTTTCAATGTCACTTTCTAATGCATGGTGATCGCCTACAGCATGATAATTAAAACAAAAGGCTGAAACAAAGGCAAACAAACTCGAACACAGGCTGAAACTATGAATGTAAACTTTAAAATACCCAAAGTACAATAAAATCATTGAAAGGCTCATAAACTTGAATTGCTACTTACCTCATGAACCTTTACAAGCAAGCAAAGGGTGTCTCTATTCACTTTACTGCTCACTGCTCTGATTTAACACAGGAAATGGAACAAAAAATGATTGAAAACATTTGCCCAACACAATAAAGTAATCAAGTGAAAATAAAAATGCTTTTTGGAAATAGAAAGAGGAGAAGCAGTAATACATCATAGGCTTGTACATGTCAGTAGATGAAATTGTCACAGGTAAGATTTATGGAAAGATAATATGCATAACTTTAGAAACCTAAGAAGACTGTTCTGTTTTTTACAAAATAAGGTGTAGTTTTGTGTTCCATTAACATTATAGGCAGATACAGCATAGCGTAGCAGTTACTATCTCATTCTAGAAAAATAAAGTCAAACTACCCTCAATGTGTAAATTGAATTCAAAAATAAATTTACTTTGGACAAAAAAAAGTACCTCAAGAACGAGACATAATAGAGAGCTAAATCTCCAACATTGAAGTTATACTGGTGTTCTATTATGCTGTTGATGTAGTCATTGCTCAAACAGTAGTCTGCAGCAACAATTGTAAGGCCCCATCAGAGATGCATTTCGCAAGGGAAAAACAGCAATGCATATTGAAGAGATACAAATGTCAAATGTGCACTCTAGCAAGACAGCAGATTCCCTTGAGTGTGAGCATACATGCAATGGATGATCAGACCGTCATAGTGAAGCAGCCTCAACAAGAAAGAAGTTTTAAAACATGTTGATGGCAGGAAGCATCTTACAAATTCCATGCTCGCTTTGCATATTCTGAATCATTATGCTTAAATACTGCAGCAAAGGTGCCTCAATTCTCGAGTTCCTACTGATCTTCAGTACACGTACAAAGTCTGCTAAAACTTGGTATTCCATGAAACATCTGCCAAAGATCAAGGAGCATAAATACAACCAAATGAAATGAAGGTAAAGAATGAAAAAGAGCTTGCTTCACAAGCATGCGTACTCAAAGATCATTGGATCATGTCTGTCGCCATATGTAACTATATCGACTATAGACTGGAGGAGATCGATGATTATTTCCTAAAAATTTCACAAAAAGCAGAACAAAACAAAACAAAAATAACCAGTCAAATAAAGGGAAGAACTTGATGGATTCCAACCAAATAACAAGCAACTAGTATAACCAAAGGTAGAGGCAATACTCTGTTCTGCTGATCTACAACTTTGATCCGGCGCAATTCATGGATTACATATCTGGATTCCAACCGAAACAAAATAAGGCCCCCGCAAAACCAACTTTTGACAAAGAGTAAATAGAGAATTCGAAGCATGAAAACTTTACGAAACTGAACAAACCCTAAGGAACAAAATGAAATTGAGTTGATGAAGAAGTGGTCCGTACTTGAAGTGTTGGAGCGAGTAGCGATCTATGGATCGCCAGAGAGAACGCCACATAGCAACAACCAGAGATCCGATTTCCCGCAAATGGAAGCCGGACGAAGACGAGTCACTTGCTCAGGCCTTGCTTCGTTTGGAAGTGAGCGAGATGACGGTCCCTCGGACAGCTGCCACCGGTCAGACTTCTTTGGTTGGGCCGTTCGGTGAGGCACTGAGGCGACTACATGGGGCCAACGAAACTGAGATTAGTGGCAGCCGTTGGATGTATGTGAACTCTTATCAGCCATCCGATCAACAACTTGCAACCGGCTATGTGAAGGAAAATTTTCCTTAAGAAAAAAGAAACAAAAAGGCCACCTCGCGTGCCCACCGCCGCCATCCGAGCCCGGCCACATCCCCTGCCAAGCCTCACCAACATCACAATTTCTGTGCTCATTTGCATGAATCGAAATCTGGAGCCCCACAACGGCAAACCCATTTCGCGCGCTACTCCTGCAGCTGCTGATTTGAGAAGCCGGCAGAAAATCTCGCTTCTAGGAAGAAAGTCCGCTCTCTCTTAGTTATGGGCTAACCATGTTATTAGCTTTAAAGTTCTTGGTGTTAGTTAGTTTAGACACAAATTCTTCCTCTTTATCATATTTGGAACTTTTTTGTAGCATTTTGTTACAATCAGAGCACTGAAATCTTTTCCTTTTATTTCTATAAGCTAATTCTATTCTCGTCCCCAGACCGTTCTATTTTAAAAAATATATATATAATTAGAAAATAATATTACGTAAATTAGAAAATAATGCATTAATAAGAGCAGGAGTGTAACGAGTGTTTGTCTTTATCCAATTAGTCTTTGATAACGTAATGGGCCGAGTAAGCCGAATAAATCTGATAGCCCATTTATGGAGTTCGGCGGCTTTTGTCTCTTATGCCTGGAGCTCAATTCCAATAATTATTTTATTATACTATATTTTAAACAAGAAAGCGTTTTCACTGTTTATCAATAGTATTTCCTTACCACCGTAAAACCTCTATTTGGGTCTCTAAATATTTCACATCTGTCATACTGATCCCCACGTTCTCCTTCTATCATGAGATAGGGTGAAGGCAAGGCTGTATGTTGATGATGGTAAGATCGACAAATAATAAAGTATGGAGACTGATACCTAAAGCAACCAATAATAAAGAGACTGAAAGCATATTTGTCCATTTTATGGCAAGTCCCCCTCGGGCCGTTCCATTTTTTTTACTGTAATCTGTACTACAGAACAATTTTTTGAAAATCTCTGTAGAGGGTCTGGTTGAGTAACAACACCACGTACGAGGATCAGGGGAATGTTAAAATCCCTCTATTGGTCCCTCAATATAATAATTTTTCAATAGTAGTCTCCAGCTTTTGCAATCTGCTAGAAACTTTAGAAAAAAAAAAGATGATTTGTTTAAATTTAAAATAATGGAGCCTTAAATGAAAATGAGAGACATGTTTTTATTAACTATATTAAAAACCCCAAACTTTTTCTTTTACATGTTTTTGTTCATAGGTTTAGTTAGATAAATCAGATTCAGAGTTTTGATTAATTGAAACAGATACACAATTTGTAAAATGCACGAGTGCTTTTACATGGGGTTTGATTCAGAGTTTTAATTAGTTAAAACAGTGCACAATTTGCATTACATATAAGGGATTGGTTCTTAAAAAGTTTCATTTATCACTGATTTATTAGTAAGTAAAAATCTGGAAAAACTTATGCATATATATTGTGTGATAGTATTCTACAGTATAAGTACCATAAGCTTTTTCTTTCTCTTTGATGGTTTCATTTAAATTGGTTAATTAAACTGCTTTGACAATTTTTTTGTCTGTTATCTTTAATGTTTTTTTTACAATACGCAAACACATCTTTATTTCACTATTCTGTGTATATACAATTATCTATACTTGGATTTTATTTAATGTCAAAGTATGTCTTATCTTTTTATATTGTTCTATCAATGACTTGCATTATTACACAGGTCTCCACATATCTCACTTACTTTTAGAAAAGTAAACACATCTTTATTTCGCTATTCTGTGTATATACAATTATCTATACTCGGATTTTATTTAATATCAAAATATGTCTTATCTTTTTATATCATTCTATCAACGACTTGCATTATTACACAGGTCTCCACATATCTCACTTACTTTTAGAAAATATTAGTGTTTGTACTATTCATCTATAGTTAATTCCATTGTATATTAACAGTGCCTCTTTTTGTTTTTTTTCCCCTTTTCTTGGATTCTATTGACTCTTTTTTAAGTTTGATTCCTTTTTCACAAGGCATTCACCTTTCGAAAGCATGTGTTGCAATTTCCCATTTTTAATCTGTTTCATGTTTTGTTTTAGTTAAAACTCGATTTCAATCCCTAAATTTTCGCTCTTTAGGAAGTTAGTCCCCAAGTTTCATCTGTGTTCTATTGTGGTCCCCAAATTTAATAACTATTAAACTAGATTTTTTCTATTAGCTCTCTTGGTCCCTAAATTTTTTTGTTGTTTTTTATATACTATCTTTTAAACTAAGGCATTAGTCACCATAGTTTAGTAGTTAAATAATTTTTTTGACTTTATTAAATCAATTATTAAACCTTTAATACATAAAATTTTTCCAGTTTTTATCTTGGTTCAAACTTTTTTTGTCATTGTTTTTTATTATTGCTTTCTGAAATGAAACTTTAATCATTATAATTTTCCTACTTTTGATTATGGTTTTGGTTAATTTGGCTTAAGTCAATTTTTTCCTTTTATTTTTATTAAGTTAATAGTTAAATCATTAATTGATTGACATAAGTTAAATATGGTTTTGTATTTTTGGTTTTTTTTATTATTGATGATTGAATTTTGCAGTATCAATTATTTACTTTAAGGTCTATAGTTAACTAAAATAATTTGGTCCATAATTGCTGAAATTTAAAATAAATTTTTTTAGATAAATTTTTTATTGATATTAAAAATTGGAGTTTGAATTAATAAGAGATGAAAAATTTTAGTAAATTATTTTTTAATAACAAAGAAAATATGTATAAATTCAAAGCACATACAAATTTTTGTTTCACGGTATTATGTTTTGATTATAACTAATCATTTTAATTATAAGAATATAATGTAAAGAGAACCAAAATCAAAATTAAAATAAAGCAAAATTTTAGTTGATCAATATGAATTTAGGAGTGAAAAATTTTTACTTACTTAAAATAAAAATTTATTTTAATGCTAAATTTATTGAATTAAATCCCCACAACAACGTGCGGGTCATCAAAACCTCATATATACTAAAGAGCCAAGGCTTGATGTGATGCTAATAATAGCAATGTAGCAACGTCTGTTCTACAGTACCCTTATTTTTTGCAATTCCTCATTTTTTCAGTATTTGGGTTTTTCAATTTGTTTTTTTTTTTCTACATTTAGGTTTCTTTAGGCTTAAAATTGTTTCTTGCAGTAGCATGTCTTCTATAGTAATTTTTTTTTTGTTTAGGTTAGGCCATTTGGTTTTTTTTTTTTTTGTTGTCCTAAAATATGTCCAAGGAAAAAAATAAAAGGTCATACCACATAATAGAAGCCCTATTTATGTGTAATAATATATTTTGGTCCCCAAATTTTAAAATCAGTTATTTTTATTACCTTGCCCTAATAAACATAAAAGATATTCTAAACTTCTAATTTTTACATTTTCGGACCCAAACTATAGATTAGTTACAAAACAAATTAGTTATCAGTAACATTAAAATGTTTCAAGTTTTCCAAAATCTTTAAATTAATTATGACTTGGTTTGAATTCATAGTTTTTTTTAAAAAAAAATCACTATAGAATATAGATGTATTTGGTATGAAAAATTTGTATCTTTATTGATCAACCTGCAATGAAATATAGCTTTATGCAAAATTTACTTGTATATCTATATATCTTTCATGTATAGTAAAATCAATCATCCATTATATTTTCACCATCAGTCATGTTCCTTTGATATTGATCAACTTATGAATTTAAAAAGTAAATTAATTATGAAAAATCTTTCTACATTATAGTAAAATAATGCATACCACATGACAAGATGCAGGCTTGCCTTTAGTCTATATTCTATATCTACATTATAGCATTAAAGTGAAAGAGGTGTTTGTGGTCTAATTATGGTTTTGGGTCTTTGGTTTTTGTAATTTGTGTGTTAGGGATGGTTGTTTGTTTAGAGTTACAGTTGTATCTTCTTTTTCCACAAGGCACGTGTCTTTATGGTGTGGAGGTAATGAGAGGGAGAATTGTTAATTTGTTTTTCTCTCATAGTTGGGTCATTATGTTTCCCTATGTTGCAATGAGACTTTTGTGCAACAGTTGTTATTTTTTGTAATTATTTTATATATTTTGTTTGTTTTAGGAGTTGTTTGTTAACATTATATATCAGAATCTGTTGTCTGTGTTGTCTTATGCAATAGTGTTTTTTTGTCCTATGATGAAATACATATGTGTTTGTATAGATGATAACTTGGGTGGTTTATGTGTTTTTTGTAGTTTTTTCATTGCGAAAATTGGAATGTAGGTATTCATAAGTTTTGTTTGGTTCAGTCGAAGAACTGATTGTGTAGGTTCTACATTTTAGCATTGTGGATAATGTCCTTTTTTTGTTGTTAGAAATAAAGATTGTTGGTGGTAGCTGAATATGTATAGAGACATAAATCATTATTTTGTCAATGCTATTAATGCTATGTATGTATATGTGTCATTTGGAGAAGTGTATTTGCTTATACGTGGCTACCAAAAGGAAGATGCAGTATTTACTATCATGATGCCAATGGATGGTTCTTACTTATTTCCATTTTTATTCTTCAGGATATGAAGTCATTTCCTATGCGCTTCTGTCTTGACGTGGCTGCCAAAGATTATGTTAAGGGGTATGTGGATGTTGGGGGATAAGTTGCATGAGATAAAAAGAATGCTTAATGCGACTGGTGGCTTTTGTGGTCGAGTAAACCAATGTGATTTAGATATTGAGCAAGTTTTTTTCGCGGCTAATTGTTTGTCTTGCTTTGTGTATGTATATGGATTTGAAGGCTATCGACACAATGAGCAGAAAACCACTCCTGCATGTTGTTTTCTATTGGTCAAAGAACAACTTTTGGTTGTTACTTTCTGTTGGTCATAAAGACACCCCAGTCTTCTATTTTTTGTTGGTTCTCTGAGTTAGTAGTGTATTTTAGCTAGGGATAGCAATGGATAAAATGTGGGCAGGATAGTGTTAAACCTACATCTTATCCATCATGTCTGATACTCAATCCATGTCCTATCCACCATCTTTTGGTTTTACAATTTTAATATTTATATCTTATCCATTTTAAGGCAGGTAGGATTAGATAAAATCCACCTACCTGCTGTATACTTCCATAATAAAAAATAATAATGCTATAATAAAGTTCCATAAAAAATTATTAAAATTGATTTTGTAAAAATAACAATATTAATAATAAAAACAGAAATCAACTTAGCCATAGATCAATCATAAAGAATTTGTCCACATCAAATTAATAAAATGAGCACGTACTAACCATTAGTACAACCATACAACTTTGTGCAAAAAAAAAAAAGGTGGGAACCTTCCTGGAGTTTTGCCCTAGCCATTTTGTCTTGGTGTTACAATGATATTTAGTTGTTATTCCAAGTAGTGAAGTCAATTAAATTATTTTGTAAACTATTATATTGCCCTTAGTGTGTGTGTGTGTGTGTGTGTGTGTGTGTGTGTGTGTATGTGTGTGCGGGTAGGATATGGGGCCGGTAGGCCTAAACTCGCATCCTACCCGCATCCTACCCATTTAATTGTAAAAAAAATCCTATCCATCGAATAGGATATACTAAGATATTCGTCGGAGTAAATACCTATTGACATTTTTAATTCTAGCGGAAGAAACATTTTTTCTTCTCATTGTCTTTATTTCAAACAGTAGGTTTGCTTTAAATAGGTTCAATGTTTTTTCTCTAGTCATCTTAAATACTGGTTTATGTAATTGTTTTTATTTCTTTTCATGTCTTCTATTTTTCTTGCTACTAATATTTTATTATTTCAGAAAACTATTTACACACAGGTTAAATTGAACTACATAAGTCTAGGTAATAGAGCAACAAAGTCAAAGTTCTTCAAAGATTCCCACTCAATATGAGGAACATTCATTACTGGAAAAAGCAATAATCGACGTTGAAAGGTGGTTCTAGTAGGTTATGCTAAAAAATAAGCTCATTTTCCCACAATAAACATTGTTATATATGGCAATAAAGCTATTTGCTTTTTCTTCCATTTGAGGCCCATTTGATGTAACGAGAAACGGAAAATCGATCAAGCGACATGCTTAATCAACAAGAAAAATGAGAATTTACTCATAAAGATAGCAAAGGCTATAAAAATACTTCAATAATACTGATAGGCTGTTTAATAATAATGTAGGGAAGGCTATTTTTAGTCTTACAAAGAAACTCTAATTCAAAACAGTTAAAGAAACCGAATATAACAAGGAAAGAAAATCAACACAAATTTTAGAGGCCTAGATACCCTTCAAAATGATGGAATTTTGACTCGATAAACGCAATCACAAAGGGCATTGCCCTTGTGACATCTGTAGAGCATACAATTTCCCTCGGAATGTAGTGGCAGTTTAGAATTTTCACAAGGGGTTCCGTATATATATATAACTAATAAATCCTAACATTAAATAATGAAGCTTATAAATTCACATGTACAGTCAAGTAATGATGAAAAATATTTTTTTGAAGAAAATTTGAAAAATGCTGTAATTTACCATTTTTTTGTCATTAATCAAATGACTAAAAAAATATGTATAAACTATTAAGAAGATGGACGAGATATTCATGTTATATATAATGTAAAATTCAAAAATCTCCTTTTAGCCTTTATATATACTTTCCACTTAGCTTTATTAACTTTATCTTGCTTTACAAATTTTCCTTTGAATTGGAAAAAAAATGCCTATAAAAAAAAGAAAAATAATGGCAAAAAAAGTTTAAGGCCTAGATAGGGTAATGTGTGAAAGTTAAAAGGCAAATATAGGATTTTTTTCATTATTTTAATTGTTTGCATAAATGAATGACTGACTCATTTTGTATATTTCAAGAGGTAAGAGGGACATATTATTGCATTGTAATGGATATTATGAAAATTATTTGGGTCCATTAAAAAATTCAAAGGCTTCAAATTACTTAGTTATATATCTCTTATCAACATTTTTTTAGGAAAATTGGTGGTCCATAGACCCTTATATTTTTAACATGCATTCGCCTCTATTAAAATGACATATTATAATAGTCATTCTGACAGGTGTAGCAAATGTTATGGCCTTCAAAAGTTGGGGTTCGAGCGAGGCCTATTTTCAAGACTTTTTTCTTAGTTTCGTACGATCAACCAACTCTATGAACTCATCCAGTAGATGTTTAAGAACTCATCCAGTAGATGTTCCACGTCTGTCTCTTATACTTGAGAAAAAGTCAACCTCGAGTTACCCAGAAAGTTTGGGTACAAAGGTTCATCAAAAGAGTAAAATTTATTGCATTAAATGTCGTAGAAATTCCAATACTATCTGACAGATTAATCACATAAGCATTGTTGTTAATCTTCTTCATAACCTTATACGGGCCACATTTGCATGACTACAGCTTGCCATATGTACCAATTGGGAGCCTCTCTTTTCACAGAAATACCATCACTTCATCACTTACTTAAAAAATCTGCTCATGATGGTGTTGATCAACAGTTTGCTGATACTTCCTATTTGTCTACTCCAATTTCAGTTTTTAACTTTATCTGAGTATTTTACCATTGCTCTGACACATTTTTCTATAGCCTTATTCACTCCAATTCTAGCCTTTACTAAATCAATGGTATATTGGGGCAGTTTGGTGTAAACCATTAGAAAAGGGGACTTTCGTGTGGCACTATAAACAACACTGTTGTAGGCAAACTCTGCCTGAGCTAATGCAAGATCTCACTACTTAGGCTTGTCTCCACAAGTGCTATGAATCAGATTACCTAATGTTCGATTGACCACCTTCGTCTGTTCACTTGTCTGTTATAATTCAAGGAAGAATTAAACATCCTCCATTAAGTCCTTTAGAAATGCCCAAAAAATGTGCTATTTTGTTCTAATGTGGTTGTTTTGGGGACTCCATGCAAGCTAACAACTTCTTTGAAAAACAATTTAGCAATCCCACTTGCATCCATTGTCTTGTTACAGGCAATGAAATGCGCCATCTTGGAAAAATTGGCCACCATAACAAACACGTAATCTACCTTTTTTGGGATCAAGGTAATCCAAGAATAAAATCCATGGACAAATCTCGCCAACTATTATCAAGAATAGGTAAAGGCATATACAAACCCACATTCTGAGACTGTCCCTTTATACTTTGGTATAAATAAAACCCCCACACAAATTTGGAGACATCCTTATGCATATATGACCAATAATAATGCTCTTCTACTGCAGCAAAAGTTCTCTCTCCCCATATGACCAACTAGTCCTCCACTAAGCAAATCCCAAATTATTTTTTCTCTTAGTAAAGTACTAGGAATATAGAGTTGATTACCTCATAAAAGAAAACCATCTTGAATGTTGAAGTCTTCTACAAGTTGTTGTTTGCTGCATTTTCCCAAATGCCGGAAAAATCCTCGTCAGTAGCATACACCTACTTCAACTCATCAAAGCCAACAATCTGTTGTCTGAAAGTCACCAATAAATCTACATGCTAGCTCAAGGCATCTGCTACTTTGTTCTATATTCCAACCTTGTGCTTAAGCTTCAAAGGGAATTTTTGCAAAAGCTACTACTGTCTCGCATGCATATTCTTACTAATCATCTTGTGACTATTTACGTACTTCAAAGTATCATGGTCAAATAAATAATGAATTCATGATCAATCAAATAATATTCTCATGCCTTCAAAGCACACACAATGGAATAGAACTTCTTATCATAAGTGATCCATTTTCACATTGCATAAAAAAACTACTCGTTGTATTAAGTAATTGGTCTACGTCACTAGGAAGAAATGACATTAATTCCCACACCACTAAGCATTACACTTTACCTCAAGAGCCTTAAAATCTTGCAAGACAAGAACTGGTTTAGTGCACAGCTTTTTCTTCAACAAGGCAAAACTCGCATTTACCTCCTCACCCTAGTGAAACTTCCTTTTCTTCAAACACTCTGTAATAAGGTAAGCAATATTGCTAAAATTCTTAATAAACTACCTGTAGAAAGTGGCTAACCCATGGAAACTTTGAACTTTAGAAACTGTCTTTGGCGTAAACCACTCTTTGATGGCCCGAACCTTGGCTTCATCCACCTAAATCCCCTCTATGCTAACCACATAGCACAAGAATAATATCTTGTTAGTCATAAAGCTACACGTCCTTAGGTCCATATATAGTTTATTCTCTTAAAAGATTATGAATACTCGGCACAAGTGTGAAACATGTTATTCCTCTAAATGACTATAAATCAGGATATCATCAAAATATACAACAACAAAACTTCCAATAAATGGTTTCAATGCTTGGTTCATCACCATCATAAATGTACTCGATGCATTGATGAGACCAAATGACATAACCTGCCACTCACACAACCCATCCTTAGTCTTGAATGTTGTTTTTCACTCATCTCTAGGTCGAATTCTAATCTAATGATATTCGTTCGTAATATCAATTTTGGAAAACATCACTGATCCATGCAACTGGCCTAACATGTCATCCAACTGAGGTATAAGAAATTTGTAACCAACAGTAATCTTATTGATGGCCCTACTATCAACACACATCCTCCAACTCCCATCCAACTTAGGTGTCAATAAAGCTAGTACTACACATAGACTTATGCTCTCCCAAACATATCCTTTTTATAGCAATTCTTCCACTTTCTCTTACAAGATTTTACACTCTTTTGGGCTCATCCGATAATGCGAAAAGTTAAATAGATTTGCTCCAAGAATTAAAATAATATGATACTAAATGTCTTTCATGGGTAGAAGGTCATCCAGAAACCCCTCCAGCATCATATCTTGAAACTTATGTAACAGAACCTGCATTGCTTCTAGAACTTTTTCTGCTTCGATTCAGAAATAAGGATGACCTTTCTCACTACCAATGCATAAAATCCCTTAGCCTCCTTTATTGCTGTGCACAACTCTTGTTCAGAATATGTAAGGGTAAGAAAACTCTGCCCCACTACTTTAGAGGCTTTGGTCTGAGAGCTTTTTTGTTACTGCGGATGAAGCACAAACTTCTTCCTTTTTCTATCCAACCTGTACATGTTGTTTTGTACATCATGCTAAGCTACAACATTAAACTTTCATTGACTATCGAATAACAAGTGACAAGCATCCATATCCATAACATCAAAATAAATCTCATACCGATACTATCCAATGGAGAAAGGTACCATACAGTGTTTAGTCACTTGAATTTTATACGCCAATTTAATCCATCTAATCGTGTAAGGTTCTGGATATTTCTTAGTTTTTAACCTCAAATGTCACACCATGTCCTTGTTAATGATATTTTTATAACTCCTACTGCCAATAACCACATCAAACAATTGATCAATTATTGTGCACTGAGAATAAAACAACTGATGGCACTAGGTTTAGTCTTCTTGTTCAAGGGCCAACAACAACTTCTGTGCCACATAATTCTCCCGCTCATCACCGTCTTTATCTTGGCTCTTATATTCCTCTTCTTTTTAGTCAGGTGTATAAACAATCTCCTCATTGCCCTCTTTATCAACAACATTAACATTCTAAAGTGGACACTTTTGGGTTAAGTGCTCAGGCTCCCAACAACAATAACAACCATTAGGTGTTAGTCTTACTGGTCTTGGTTAATGGTTCATCACCTTTGGAGCCTTTTTATTCTTTCTGACCTTTTACTTCCCTGCTGCCTTTTCCTCCTGATAACAATTCCTGTGTGGAGTAGGTTTAGGTAATGCTTTCACCTTTTAACCGAACTCCCTGATCCTTCTCCCTGGTAATTTTTGCAAAGAAACTTCTACTTCCCCCTCTCTTGGACCAAAAGCTTTGTTATTAACACTAAATTCCAAGATTCAGCAAAAGTTCGTACTAGTAGAATCCTAATCTTGTTTCAAAATGGAAGCTTCAACCCATCCCAAAATCACAAAGCCATCTGCCCTTCTGTCTGCCCTAGATCATTACATTAGGACAACTACACATATCTCGTCGTATAATCCTAGACTGATCGTGACCCTTGTCGACGCTGATGGTATTGCTGGAACAAAATCCACTCATGTTCTAGGGGGAGAAAATCCCCCTAAATCATCCACTTCATCCTCACCCATGACCCTATAAAATCTTTTCTATCATGTCATCTTCTCTCTTTTATCTTCTCCCACTAAGCAGAAGTTACTGTTTTCAATCTATAAGCCACTGACTTTATTTTTCTTTCATTCGAGATGTCATAATACTTAAAGAATTGCTCAACCTTGGCTATATAATCAAGAACACCCTTGTTGTTGAAATCTCCATTGAAGGCAGGAATATCCACCCTGAACCTAAAATTTACATCACAACCTCCCACATCCTGATCACTATAAAATTTGTCATAAAGAGGACAATCTTTATCTGACTTAGAATCACTATCATTGACAATGTGTCTCTGACCTTAAGCAAGAATAGGTCTCCCAGCAGCATGGGTTGGGGCAAGTTTTTCCGTAACACGTTGCCTATATTCATCCCTATCCCTGTTGACAAAATGATTAATGGCACTAAGTCTTTCCAATATCTCTTCGAAGTGTGCCTCCAAACGATCCTCTAACCGTTGAACGATCCGATGCTCTATCTCTCATAACATCTTCCTTTGGTCATTTGACCAACGATGTTTAGCAACACATTGTTTGTTTTTACTACCATCACTAGCCATAGAATAGGTGATGTAACTCGCTCTGATACCACGTAACGCAACAAAAAACAGAAATCAATCAAGCAACACGCTTAATCTACAAGAAAAATAAAAATCTACTCATAAAGATAACAAAGGCTTTAAAAATACTTCAATAATACTAATAGGATGCCTAATAATAATGTAGTAAGACTTATTTATAGGCTTACAAAAAAACCCTAGTCCAAAACAATTAAGGAAACTGAAAATAACAAGAAAAGAAAATTGACACAAACTTTAGAGGTTGAGATACGCCTTAAAAAGATTAAATTTTCACCCAAAAAATGCAATCATAAAGGGCAAAGGCTTTGCAACACCTGTAGAGCATGAAATTTCCTTCAAAATGATATATTCTAATAATCATTCTAACAATTGTAGCAAAAGTTGTAGCCTCCAAAAGTTGGGGTTCACGTGAAGCTTATTTTCAAGACTTCTTCTTCAGTTTTACACAATCAACCCACTCCATGAACTCATCCACTAGATACTCCACATCACCATTAGTTTTGAAATGTTAAAATCACTGCCTTTTAATCTATTATTGAGGTGCCATGTTTTATCCATAAGTGGTTTGAGCTCAGATTGTGCTATATTTGTGGATGAGAAATAGTTGCTTAGTTTTTACAAGAAATCTTTTCATGAAGGCTTTGATAAAAAGAAATTGGCCTTCTTGATCAAATATTTGGCAATTTGTTGGTTTTGTCAAGTGAGTGCAGTAATATATGACAGGTGTCATTTGGGATATAGGCTAACTATAATGCATTGTTCCACATTCTTTATTTGTTGCACTTAGGTGCTGAACTTTTAACAAATACAGTTATTTGTGAGGTTCTAGGTTAAGTCCAATACTGTGGTCCAATATGGTTTTTTTTTAATTTTTCTTAGGTCCTAAAATATTATAGAGTTGCAAATGCATCTTTTTACAAAGTCTTGGATTTTTGTCGCTTTTGTTCCCCATGTTTTGCTTAGTGTCACTTTTCTCTTTTGTATGGATCATAAGAGAGTTTTAATTAGACAATTGTTATATGTGTTATGTGGAATTACAAATTTAAGCATGTTGTTGCACGAAAGAAAATAAAATTTGAAGGAAATTGAAAACAAATGCATAACATTTGGGTCAATTCAAATGTGCACTATTTGCTACCTGTTTTTCCGCATGTTTTGTTTCTTATCACTTTTTTCTTCTTTTTATGAATCGTAAGAGGGTTTTAATTGAACAATTGTTATAGATGATATGTGCAAGTATGAATTTTCATATGTTATTGAATAAAAAAATAAAATTTGGGGGAATTCAAAATAAATGCTCAACATTTGGGTTAATCCCAATTATCAGTCTGAATCTTTAATTTTTTTTTCTTTTGGTTCGTAAAGGCACCCAAACATTTGAAACTAACATAAATGACAATACCCACTATAAAGCAGTGGTATTCTCTTGCTAGTAACATTTTATTTTGGACATTCAAATAAAGACAAATGTTTAAAAAACAACTAGCAGATAAAGTTAAACTCCCTATGAAGGCATCTTGTAACAGCAAAATACCGTCTTTGTCTCATATTCTTTGTACCACTTTCCTTTTTTACCAGTCCGAAATTCTTTGTACCTTTTCCTTTTTAAGTAAGTTTTACTAACCCAAAAGACAGATATGCCTCTCTTTCTAATTCTCATAAAAACTTCAACTTGATTTTCCTTCCAATTCTCACCAAAACTTCAAATTGCTTTTTACTCCTTTAATCAATGATTGAGGAAGTAAGGAGACGAACAACAATCAAGCGTGAAGAGATCAAGAATGGCGATGGCCGAAGATCGAGAATGGCAGTGATCGCTGGCCAGAATCGACTCGACTGGGGCGGAGATGAAGTCGGTGATCATCTTGATTGGGGACATGGTGGGCGAAGAGGCTCAATCAATGATAAAGGACAAGGAGATTGACTTCGGCAATGAGGCGACGATGCAATCGATGGAGGCGGTGAGGCTTTTGGCTTTTGCAACGAAGTGATAAGAACAGAAGTAAGGATATCGGAGATATCAATTAATGCATTAGGGACAGAAGCAAGGAGGTCAAGGATGGCAATTGATGCTTTGGGGATAGAATTGACATGACAATGACAATAATCGATGCATCAGGGATGAAAATTGACGCATCAGGGATGGAATCAATGTGATGGGGATGACAATTGACCTATCAGATGACAATCAATATGATAGAAGTGAAAAGGTTGGATGGCAAATCAATGTGATCACAAAACGAATGGCATAGGGTGGGATCGAAAGCATGAAGTGAAGGGTAGACAGACGACATGAGTAGAGGCAATGAGTTAATGGTGTGGTAGATTGGGGGAGAGAGAAAGAAGGGCAGGGGTAAACTTGGAAAAAAAATACAAACTTTCATCATTTCTTAATCTCCATGCAAACACAAATGGAGCAAAGAAAGTAGGATGAAGGGAGTAGATCATATCTTATCATCATATGAGCTCTCATGATCTTTACTTCCAATCATCATGCAACCAGCCTTATCATTTTAACATGTTACAGTGGCAACTTATATGGTTTTGTGCTTATTTTCTTTTTACCTTTTATATAAAAATAAAAAATAAATCGCTCACATTTTTTGGTTGTTCCAAATTTGTTCACAATGTCTTTTCTTACTGGATAAACAATCATGTTTTGAGTTCACATAAATCAAGCACTTGTCATCAATTAAATAAAATATTCATTTTCATATAAGATATTCTATTTCTTGTAGCCAACCATTAGTTTATTATTGTTAATATAAAAGTTAGAGCTCCATCAGAAGATACTACAAATTACAGTCCAAGATTATATTTAAGTGCAAACGCCCCCTTATATAGTCTTTAGACTTTAATCTACTTCTAGGTAGCTTAATATATTGCATACTTTGGAAGATATTTCTTATCATCACCTCTTGTCTTGTTAGTGCAACAACCCTTGTCTTGAAGCCTAACAACTTAAGTAGGTGGTGACTAAAAGGATTAGTGTCCAGGTTAGACATGTGTACCTCGACATTAATCATCCAAGATGCGAGATGGGAAAAACATTAGGAGAACCTTAATCTGTTACTCTTGAGCTCAATATTGCTTCAGGCTTGAGGTTTGATTTTGGCAACACCTTGGCATTTTCTCGTGGAACATTGAGGGTGTCCCTATATGGCAATCCTCGAAGTAAGGGCCTACCTTGATGATAAAAGATCACTTCATTTGTGAAAAGGCGTAAGCCTTTATCTATCATGTTATAAGATAGAAGTTCCATCCATAATCTTGATCATCCATAAAGATTTTTATATTTGCCTTCATCCCTTATGGAAGAAAATCTAAACATAAGTAAATGTTAAAATTGATTTATATCAGATATAGTAATCAGAGACTTAGTCAAAAAATTAAAATTACTTTCTGCAGATGACGTCATCTTAGAATGTTAGTAAAGAAGCCAAGCTTGTAAAAAGGAAAATAAAAAAAAGAAACATCAAGAATTTTCCTATGAGGAAAGTCCCTGATATTTAGGTCAGGAGACGGTTTTTGGATGAGTGAGAAGTGCAAAATTAAGAGAAAATGGGGTTATCCCATAGGTAGATATAAGTAAAGGGTTTTCCTCGAGAGTAAGTCCACATATGGTCTATCCACTAAAAGCTTCCAAAAGATTCCTTTTCCATGCCAGTTCACCATGTTCACAATACTTTTTCTCAAAGAGTTCTAGTTAATCTTACACATGTCAAAGTCATTTTACTTTTATGAATTTTCCTCTAAGAGTTGTGCTCACCAATTGAGCATCTTATCCTACTTTAATGAGTTGCTAGTTTGGCCTTTCAAGCTTGTGCATTGAGGTATCAGTTCAACCCCTCTAAGCCATTTTCGAGTTTTCACTTTGGCCCTCTTAGTCTCACTACAAGAAAATCACCATGGAGCAACCATCATTTTGGTGGCCAAATGGTCGCCAAATCACCTTTTAGGTGACCAAAATAGATGGTTTGCCAACAGTCGCCAAAACTATGGTTACTAAGGGCTTAGCAACCGAATTGTGACTAAAATGGCTACGAAGGTATCAGTCGCTGGGATGGTTGCCATGCTGACCGAAGCAAATGGTCGCTACACTGACCGCAAACAACAATTGCCAGAGCAACTGAATAAGATGGTCGTTGGTCGGTTGTCAAAACTACAAAAAATAATTTTGGTATTACTGATAACTCAGAATAAGTAAATTTGTAATATGGTAGTAAAAACCAAGTCGAATCCAAAGGGAAATTGTTTAACCGAAAGCTTCCAGTCAGAAAACTGAAATAAAAGGTTGGAGGGTTTTCTTGAATTGAATACTGAAATAAATTAATTGTAGAATCAAAATGAAATTAACCAATACTAAAAATGCTCAATTCATGGTTGATTACCCATTTCAGTCACCCAGTTGATCATTGAAAGAAAATATTTCTTCAATCTAAGCAAATAAACAGGATTTTCTTTAAAGCTGAAAAGAACCCAAAAAATTTGACAGTAGAATTAACAACAAAAAAAAACTTTAGATTAATTTCTTAATTTCGAATAACCGGATATTGAAAAATAATTTCTAATAAACCCAAAATTAGCATTAAGAACAATGAACAAAAATTTATTCTAGGCAATAATCCAAAAGCTTGAACAATTTAACCTGCTTCACTTCTCTGTATGAACTAACCAGAAACAAAAGTAATCTCAGTCAATTCACTTGCTTCTAAATCGAATTCTTCACCTAAGCGGTTGAAAAAAAATCAAGTAGATTTGCAATCGCTTAACCAATCCAACAAGTAAGAATAGGAAAATTAATTGTAATAAATCTGAACAACAAAAAAGTAAGTACTTGAATTTAAAGAAAGTTTTAGCAAGAAAAATCAATTATCATAATCGGTATTGACAATGAAAATCATCCCTAAAATTGAATCAGAAAAATTATTCGCTCATATTTGAAGCAAAAGGCACAAGAAAATGAAAAAAAGAAAAACCTAAAATTTTCTATCTCCTGGTGCCTTCTCCCTAGCTCCTTTTATTCTCCTCCAGGGAACCAACGTCCTAAAACAATAAGATTTTGGGTTTGATCAGGTACCTTCAAGTTAGGTTGAAATTGGGCTCTCCTATGATGGGCTAATAACCTTCGGATAAATAAGAAGTCCAAAATTGGAATGACTCTTCTTCCAGCTTCACTCAAGCATTCTATCGAGCATCTTTTGTGCGCCAAGTTCCTAGAGCACCCACTTCCTTCTTTGTTCGCAGCTATCCACTTAAACAAGCATAACCGGCACCAAGCTCCAATTCCGAATGTTGCGCACTTCGTTTCTACTGCCCTGCTTCAAACAAATATGGAAGGAATGAAAGGCATTTGACCGAAGGTGAGCTCCGATATGTAACCAGTCTTCACATGCGGATGGGAGGCGTTTAAGAAGTAAAATTGGATTTCGCTTCCTCATGGACCCATAGACCAAGAGTACTGATTGCATAAACCTGGCTTATGCCATAAGCCTACCTTCTACTATATAACTATTGTCACTTCAACCCCTACCTATTAGAAACTAACATTCGGCAGACGCGCTACAATTTCTATGAAATTACGGGCGTGCCACCGCGTCCAAATCTCTCGAAATTACATCTCATGCCATCCAATAAATATCTGAGCGCGAAACTGATACATTTCAACTTCTCCGAGAAGCTTCTGTTCCGTCGTCGACGAATCGTTGCATACTGTTCCATTCAGCCACAACACTCAGTTTTCCGTTCAAACGCCGGAGAGAAAACAAGCCGACGATAAACAACGATGATGACATCGCAGGAAGAAGAAACGATGAGTGAGCAACTGTAAGTACATCTAACCTGTTGCATCTTCCATTGTTTGTCGTTCTTTCGCACCATAAACGTATTTAATCCCTGCAGAAAGTCGATAATCAGAGCGACAAAAAAGAGAAAAGCTTCTGAACAAGAGGAACAAGAAAAACAAAAGAAAATCAGACCGGCTGCAAAAGACGAACTACAAGAATCTACGAGGAGTAAAAAAATTAGAAAGAAGTCAAAAAAAATCAAGAATCAAAGGTATCTCACTTTTTTGTTCTTTTAACGGTATTCGTATGTTCCTCTATGTTCTTCAAATGTGAATGTGTTTGTTCTTTTGAGGAGGTTTGTGCGTCTTAGATCTCGTGTTTTCTTAAAGTGTCTGTTTGTTCTTTTGTGTGTTTGTCCTTTTCGAAGTGCCTGTTTGTTCCTTTGGAAGGCATTGTTGGTTCTTTTGTGCTTGCAACAGGCCTGTATGTTCTTTTGTGTGTTTGTTCTTTTAGAAGTGCCTGTTTGTTCCTTTAGAAGGCATTCTTGGTTCTTTTGTGTGTTTGTTCTTTTAGAACTGGTTGTTTGTTCCTTTAGAAGGCATTGTTGGTTCTTTTGTGCTTACAACAGGGTTGTTTGTTCTTTTGTGTGTTTGTTCTTTTAGAACTGGCTGTTTGTTCCTTTAGAAGGCATTGTTGGTTCTTTTGTGCTTACAACAGGCCTGTTTTTTTTTTGTGTGTTTGTTCTGTTAGAAGTGTCTGTTTGTTCCATTAGAAGCCATTGTTGGTTCTTTTGTTCTTACAGCAGCCCTGTTTGTTCTTTTAGAACTGCCTGTTTGTTCTTTTAGAATTCATTGTTTTTTCTTTTGTCCTTACAACAGGCCTGTTTTTTTTTTTTTTTTGTGTGTTTGTTCTGTTAGAACTGCCTGTTTGTTCATTTAGAAGGCATTGTTGGTTCTTTTGTGCTTACAACAGGCATGTTTGTTCTTTTGTGTGTTTGTTCTTTTAGAACTGCCTGTTTGTTCATTTAGAAGGCATTGTTGGTTCTTTTGTGCTTACAACAGGCCTGTTTTTTTCTTTTGTGTGTTTGTTCTGTTAGAAGTGCCTGTTTGTTCCATTAGAAGCTATTGTTGGTTCTTTTGTTCTTAGAGCAGCCCTGTTTTTTCTTTCGTGTTTTCGTTCTTTTAGAAGTGCCTGTTTGTTCCTTTAAAAGGCATTGTTGGTTCTTTTTTGCTTACAACTGGCCTGTTTGTTCCTTTGGTTGTTTGTTCTTTTAGAAGTGCCTGTTTGTTCCTTTAGAAGGTATTGTTGGTTCTTTTGTACTCAAGTGTTTGTTCTTTTTTTTTTTCATTGTTTGCAGGTCATCTGTTACACCCAGGTGCTCTGCATTGCAAGTTCATGAGCTTATGCAAATAATATCAAACAACCCTAACCAGAAAAATGCTGTTGTGGAGCTTGGCTTTGAAAGGCTTTTCCATCTTCCCGGGATCACTATTAGGCAGGAGCTGATGACATTTTTAATCTCCGCCTTTGACTGCAACTCTTCGAGTCTATGTATTCCAAACAAGAGGGAGATTGAGATTGACGCTGCTGATGCCCATGTATTGTTTGGGATACCCTTTGGGCAGATAACTGTGCCAACATATGACACGTTCTTCACACCAAACTCTGATCGAGCACCCTTATTTGCTTCTTGGGCGCAGTAATTTGGTGGCAAATCCCCACACCCGAGGCAACTAAAGGAAGCAATTCTTCAGGACATTGAGGGAGGGGACAATTTCAAGAGGAACTTTATTGTCTTTGTTGTTACACATTTGATTGCTCCAACAGCAAAAGCAAATGACTGCACATGGAAAGTTGTGAAAGCAACAGAGGATTTGTCACTTGTCAAGAATATGAACTGGGCTCAGTACTTGATTGATTCTCTTGTTTCATCAGTAGAAAAATACAAGCAGAAAAGTTCAATGGCCAACATTGGTGGATGCACACTTCTACTTCAGGTATTCCTCTTATCATGTCATAACATTGTTAGGTCGCTATTGTTACAACTAACTAATTCTAAAAAGTTCATCCGCAGCAACTATACTTTGACAGATTTTGGATGAAGGGACAACCAACTGTTGCTAGGCAGATACCAAGAGTGTCTGGATGGGACAACAAATTAATCATCCAAAGAATCAACCAAGAAAAAGCTGCAGGTTCCTTTGGACTAGGAAAGGTGACACTCTTTCTTCTTTTTTGTTCTCTTTTGTTCTTTTACACGTTACTGTTTGTTCTTTTAGAATCATTTTTTTGTGCTTTTTTATTCTCTTACTTGTTTGGTCTTTTGCACGTTCTTGTCTGTACTTTGACCATATGTACATGTTACTGTTTGTTCTTTTAGGCTTCTTTATTTGTTCTTGTTTATTCTTTTACATGGTAGTGTTTGTTCTTTTCCACGTTCCTGTCTGTTCTTTTACATGTTACTTTTTGTTCTTTTAAAATTATCTGTTTGTTATTTGTTTTATCACTTGTTGTTTTATATTCTGTTGGTTGTACCTTTTATATCAATGTTTGTTCTTTTCCACGTTCTTGTCTGTAATTTTACATGTTACTCTTTGTTCATTACCATTGTTTTTTATGTTTAGGTGGCGGATGATACACTGGTTGCTACTGTCAGACAAAAATGGTTGGAAAACTTGCAAAACACATCTAGAGAGGCTGAGGAAAATGCACAGGGAGAATCGGCCTCGCAAGAGCTTGAAAGATTTGGGGAACTTATTGATGCTGTGTTACAGCATGCAAAGAGGGCTGCGGATGCCAATCGGGATTTGTTTAAGGCCATGAAAGATGCCATGGATGCCTACCCTGATCAGACAACAACCATTGCTGAATACATGGCAATGAGGACATCTGCACAAGAAGGGTCATCTGACTCTCAGTTCAGTTCAACTGCCCTCAACCAAATTCATGAGTTAACACAGCTGTAGGAGCGTGCAAGAGAACAATTCACACAACCACAGAGACACAGCTGTGAGAGCGTGCGTAAAGGAGGGTTTCATGATGATGGGGAAGAAGAGGATGAGCAGATAAGTACAGATGATTTATGTTCTGATGATTTTCAGCAAGATCATCATGACAGTGATGATGATGATGATTTGCAGCAACCAGGGAAGCAAGGTGGCAAGGAAGCACAGCATGAACCACAGGCAGAGCAACCAGGGGAGCAAGGAGGCAATAAAGCACAGCATGAATCACAGGTAGAGCAACCAGGGGAGCAAGGAGTTGACAAAGCTCTGGAAAACCCTGTTGAAGAAAAACATGCAAAAAAACAGAGGATTACGTTCCTCTTTTCACGCAAGTCTGGTAATGAACAACATGAATCACTTCATACATGCCATGAAGGAAAAAGAGGTCAAAAACAACACGAACGAGCTGGTATGTTCTTTTTTTCTTGTTCTTTCTTTTATGTGTTACTTTTTGTTCTTTTATGTGTTACTCTTTGTTCTTTTATGTGTGGCTAATTGTTCTTTTACCATATTTACATGAAGATGAAGGTGATTTATGTTTTGATGATCTGGAGGAACATGATCATCACAGTAATATTTTGAAAGAACAACATGAATCAATTCTTGGAGGCCAACCAGCTGGTATGTTCTCGTAAGTTCTTTTATGAGTTACTTTTTGTTGTTTTATGAGTTACTAATTGTTCTTTTACCATTTGTACATGAAGAATCGATTGCTATTCAGACCAAGAAACAAGAAAAGACAAATAAGAGTAAGCTTATATTCTCTCACTATTAATTTTGTTAATGATTGTTTTCTTTTTTGCATTACAAATGATCTTCTACATTTTCTTTGCAGAACCTGTGAGTTACTTGGATGAAATACCAGACTTCACATTGCTGTCGGACTCTCAAACTGATAATGCTGTTCCAAACTCTCCCATATCAAAACTCCTAACTGAGCTCCCAATATTGAGGCCTCCACCAAATACTTTGAATGAGCAAACCAAAGAACCAGAGGAAGCTACCATGCCTACCAGAGACATCAGCTTCATTCAGAATGAATTCATCCGAAAGTATGCTGCATATGCACCTAATGAAAACCTTACAGACCTTGAAATTAGAGCTGTGGAAAAGGCACTTTCAATGAGGTATTATTCCTGCAAATTTACTGAAAAACTTACAGTTTGTGTTTGTTCTTTTAGAAAACCTTGTGTTTGTTCTTTTAGAAAGCCTTGTTTGTTCTTTTAGAAGTGCGTATTTGTTCTTTTAGTTCCTTGTATAAATTGCTTGTGATTTATAATCTGCAGTTCAAGTTTGATTCAAATTTCTGATAATTCGGTTCCAACGGACATACTTGCAACATTAATTGGTGAAGGTTACGTTGAAGTACAAATTGTACAAGTGTGGACAGCCCTGCTAAACATGAAGGAAAACCAGAGTCCTCACAGTAAAAGGGCTTTCATCACTCCTTTCTTATCAGTAATCCCAAACCACTGCTCTAATTCATTTTTTTTTTGCATGTTATTGTTTGTTCTTTTTTATGGTACTGTTTATTCTTTTTTATGCTTCTGTCTGTCCTTTTGCATGTTGGTGCTTTTTCTTCCGTGTCTCTCTGCTCATTTCCACAAGTTCACTGCCCTGAATATCCTGGAGAATGGGACAAAGGAAAAGAAGAAGGAAAAAGTTGTTGTTGACGAGATTAAACTAGTGGGAATTGAAACTTTGAAAAACTGGACTACAAGCCAGAATTTACGACCTCTGGAACAATATGAACTGGTAGAATTTATTTTTTATGTTTATTCCACTTATGTTAGTGTCTATTATTTGATATAATTTTACTTTGATGTAGATTTTCTTTCCTGTCATCCAGCACGAACACTTCTTCATTATAGTGTTTGATATGAAAGCAAGAAAAGTCAGGTCAATTGACAACCTGCAACCAGTTGAAGCAAGATACGGGAAAATAAGAAGTGCACTCGTAAGTCGCTCAATCTCTGGTCAATCTATCTGTTCTTTTATGTGTTGCCTCTTGTTCTTTTATTCTGAAAGATATGTACATATCATTTCTTTTGTTACTGTTTATTCTTTTAGAATCTTTTTTTTTAGCTTTTTTATTCTCTTATATGTTACTCTTTGTTCTTTTGCACGTTCTTGTCTGTACTTTGACCATATGTGCATGTTACTGTTTGTTCTTTTAGTCTTCTTTATTTCTTCTTGTTTATTGTTTTACGTGTTAGTGTTTGTTCTTTTCCATGTTATTTTCTGTACTTTTACGTGTTACTGTTTGTTCTTTTAGAATTCTCTCTTAGTTATTTGTTGTATCACTTGTTGTTTTATATTCTGTTGGTTGTACCTCTTATATCAATGTTTGTTCCTTCTACTATATAACTACTGTATTAAAAACTGTGACTCATTGGATGGTTTCTTTTCTTTTTGTTTCAGATGTTAATATTCAACTCCTACTTTGTCGAAAACAATGTCAAACTCAAGCATCCAGTAACAGTCTTCAAACACTCAAATGTGAATCTAATTTGGAAGGAAGTCATGCATAAAGCTGGCAGGAAAGATGAATATATATTGAACGCAGTTGACTGCGGAATTTTCACATGTAGGCATTTGGAACTTTATGAGGGTAAGCAGTTTCATTCTGACTTGGGACCAAATGACATAATGAAGATTCATCGCATCAAGATTGAAGCGGAACTTCTCCTTTCGGAACACAACAGCAAAAGGAATATTGTTCTTAGCGCCATAGGACAGTAGAGAAACAAACTCTTAGGTCAACTGTTATACTTTTGTATAAGGTTTTTGGATCTACACTGGTTGTCTCTATACAGATTGTATATGTTATTCTGTGAATAAAATATGAATATCAAAGAAATTATTATCCTTTTGGCAATGAAATTTTTGTTCATTCATGTTACCTTCTATGCTACAAGGCACTGTTTGTCTGTTTTTTATGAGTGACTGTTTGAACTTTTGTTCTTTTGTGTTTCTTCATTTCAAAACCACTCTTTGTTCTTTTGGAAAGGAACTTTTGTTCTTTTGTCGTTATGTGTTTGCTCTTTTAGAAGGGTATGTTTGTTCTTTTCACTGTAACTCTTTGTTCTTTTGTCTGTAACTCTATGTTCTTTTGTTCTTTTATGTATGTTCTTTTCAATGTAACTCATTGTTTTTTTATTTTCAACTCTTTGTTCTTTTGTTCTTTTATGTATGTTCTTTTCACAGTAACTCGTTGTTCTTTTATGTTTGTTCTTTTCACTGTAACTCTTTGTTCTTTTCGCTATAACTCTTTGTTCTTTTGTTCTTTTATGTTTGTTCTTTTCACCGTAAAACTTTGTTCTTATATCAGAACAACTGTTCATTCCGATGCAACTCTTTGTTCTTATATCAGAACCTGTTTGTACTTTTACTTGAAACTACATATTCATAACACTTGTATAAAAATGTTAGTCCTCTGTAGGGAATCATATAAAATTTCATAGAGGAACAAACAGTTCCCCATGAAAGAACAAATTTCTAACCATAAAATAACAAAGAAATATATGAAACTACTTCTTTGACTTCTTCAACTGCTTTTCAACACAACTCTGAATACGCTTCTTGCTGCGGCCCTTTGTCCTAACAGGCAACGGATTTTGTATTCCAGTCTCATCAACCCCAGACACACAACTGCTGCTAGGACCCATCGCTTGGTTAAAACTCAAACAAACACTCACCTTTATACTCAAATCTGTGACCCATTGTTCACATAAATGCCTCGCCTCCTCAATTTCTTGACTTGAAATCACAACATCATATATATCTTTCATCAACTTGTTTCTCCAAAACATGCTAACAAACTTCACATTAGTTCCACCACCCATACTATCAATACGCTTACCAGCTCTAGCATTCTTTGTCCACCTTCTCCCAATATACGCAGTAGGAATTGTTGTAACATTTCTCACATTAACAATTCTGAGGATATGCAAATAAAACCACCCCATCTCCTCAAAATGCTTGCATGAACAATTTACCTTAATTGAATCACTGTTTCTGAAAGACACCATGCAGTAACGTCCTTCAGAATCTTGATTTGCAACTTCATACTCAGAAACACCATCAACCTCACTTAACAACTTGTAATCAGCAAAAGAACCAATCTCAAGCTCATCCTCAAACTCTTTATAGATACGAAATGTATATACCTCAGCAGCATGCATCAAAAGCGAACAACGAAATTTCACACTCAATGACCCTCGGTTACGAAAATCTTCACCAACCTCAGCATCTCTCCATTCTCTGATTCTCTGCTCAATCGAATGAAACATTGACAAAAGTGATGTCTGGTTGCTGCAAATCCCATTCAACATGTGATTTGTACTTTCACTTTTCTGGGTTGACAATATACCTACGAAAAGAACAGACATTAATTCATAAAAGAACACCAACTAACGAATGAAAGAACATACACTAATACATAAAAGAACAAGCATTAACTGAAGAAAAACAAACAACAATATATAAAACAACACACATATAGATGAGAAATTACCCGCTGAAAAAACATCTCTGCAATAAGCAGGGCACCACTTCTCCCGCAGTGCAAATATACTCTCCAGCCAACTATTACCTTCTAAACCAAATGTCTCTATCATATTTGACCACCTTTCAATAAACTCCTGAACAGTAATACAACCATAAAAACACCAGCACAAAGCTCTAGAAAACTCTTTGTTGCTGTTCATTAACCACCCCAAATGTTTTCGTGCATTCTATGAAATATGCCACAGGCACAACCTATGCTTAGAACCAGGCAAATGTCTCTTAGTAGCAAACATAATGGCAGCATCTTGGTCTGTCATAAAAGTTGATGGCTGAACACCTCCCATACTCTCCAAAAATTGATCAAACAACCACCCAAAAGTCTCCTTCTCCTCGTTGATCAAGAAGCCACAACCAAAAATAACAATCTACCTGTGATTGTTCTCTCCAACAAAGGGGGCACATATGAGACCATACATATTTATTCTGTATGTTGTATAAAAAACAACAACATCACCAAAGCACTGATAATCTTCATACATACGTGAATCTCTCCATATAAAATTACCCAAACGACCGTCAACAACTTGATATTGATAGTAAAAATTGCCATCACAAACATATCTTTCTTTAAAACAATCAAGCAATGACTGCGCATCAGCACTCCCAATCTGAATTGACTTTTCACGAGTAAAAAAATTGTATAAATCCCTCTTCGTAAACCCAACAGACTCAATACCTCCACATTCTTGGTACATTATCCTGAATGCATCTATAGCTCGAATACCAATTTGCATGAAAGACATCAACATATTCTTCTTACTATCATCTATATGCCTCGCAGCATGCAAAAAATGAGTCTGATGTTGTGGAACAAATGGATGACTATGCTGCCTATCATGTCTATCACACTTCCAAGTACCACTCATATCAATTTTAAACCTCACAAATGCCCTGCAATTAGAACGAAAACTGGCTCTTTCATGACTCCCATCAATCACAGAACTATGTTTTTCACCAGCACAAGAACAGCAAAACTCCCTTCCACAACAAGAACCATATACCCGACAACGGAGCCTAGTCCTCCTTACATTAAAACCATGGCTAAGACCATGCTTCCTGTAATACTCATATGCTTGATTCTCACCGCCAAACTCCATACCAGTCATATCAATCCGTTCAAATCCATCATCTTCAGAATAACCTACATGCAGTTCTATTATAAGAGCATATACAACATGCAAAAACAAAAAAGTCTAACACATAAAAGAACATATGCATTTTTAAAAGAACAAACTATGTAGCATAAAAGAACAAGGTCTAAAACACAAAGGTATAAACAGTTCTGTAGAAAGGTACAAATACTAATGAAGAAAAGAACATAAAAGCCCAAAACATCAGTTCCGTAAAGACAACAGACTGTGAACCATAAAAAAATGAAGGCTAACTCATAAAAAACAAATGCCCCAGACCAAAAAGCATATATATAAAACCAATATAAAAAACAAAAAAATAACAATGTCTAAAATAGCCAAGAACAAACAGTATTATTAGAAAGAACAAACAGTATTCTTAAAAAGAAGAAATACAAATATAAAAAAGAACATGTACCTTCAACATGAATACCACATGAAATCGCCAGAGAATTGGACAATGCACCCAAATCAGATCCCTCAACAGCAGATATCAAAGACCGAACATCTAATCCACAACCTAAATCACCAGAAACTGAGGCAAACATTTAAAAAACATTAAAAAACACAAATAAATATCAAACATGAAAAGGCAATCCAAATAACGTTCGTACCTAAGTTAACAGAGCAAATAACGTCGGACGACAGAGCAGGAGAAACATTCAGATCTAGATCCATTACCGACCACAAGCAAACACCTCCATCAAAACAAGAGTTCCGAAACTTGTCCTTCAATGGCACAGAAAAGAAACTAAGATCGAAATCCACACCGAAGAACGATCGATGCAACCCGAAACTCGCGAGACAAAGTTAGAAGAAGAAACGGATTAGAAGAAGAAGCAGAGCAACTAATACACACCTAAGAACGATCGATGGAACGCGAAAATTGCGAGACAAAGCTAGAGAAGAAACGGAGTAGAAGAAGAAGCAGAGCAACTAACTAACAAGAAACGACCCAAAAAAGAAAAAAACAGAAAAAGAGTAAATAGGTCATAATGGCATGGATGTAAATAAGCCAGCCGACTGTCAAATGGCACGGATGTAAATAAGCCAGGCGCACACAAGAATTGGCCATAGACCAAAACGGCTTCGTTTCTTTAACTCCACTTTAAAAAAAAACTTGGAAATGCTCCACTTAACGAAATTTTCCATGCAAATTTGGGTGCCAGCTAGTAAAAACAAAGCAACTTAAGATTTTGCTTCTTAATTGCTAAAACGGCAACGTAAACAAGTGGGCCAATTACTCCTTCATCCATGCAATATTGGTCCCAAGTCAAAAAGAGCCACTTATTTTCTTCTAGTTCAAAAACACCATTGTGCCTTTAATTCCTTCAAAACACAAAATAACATCATTAATAGCCCTATCAACTTAATAAATTGGAACAAAAACTAAGGTAATTATTGTAAAAATATATATAAATTATGAACTCATTAGTTACTCATAGTGGCCACCTTTGCAGTTGCCCCTTATAACATCTTTAATACATTTTCATATATAATTTAAATTTATAATATTACTAGATAAATTAAAATAAACCAATAAATTTATATATAATTTAAATAAACCAATAAATTAAAATAAAAAACACTAAATATAGAACATAAATTTTAATTAACTAAAACTCCATACATATTAATTAATTAAAACATCCATAATTTATATATAAGTGTTTAATTACCAAAATATCTAAAATTATTTAATAGCAATGTGTTTCCTAATCCTTCTAATACCTACGAAATCGATCATATTGCTCCTGTTTGTCCTTTTCAACCTCTTCCTAATATGATGGAGTGATGTGCGTGTTGGATGATCCGGGAATCTAAGTTAGGTCTACACTAGGTCGAAGGAGCCCAAGTGCCTGCAACCTTGTAAGAGTGCCCATTACAACACGCTCCTCAACCATTTGCACTCTCTCCTACATTGCCTGAATTTTGATATGCTAATTCTCCATGGCATTGTTATGCTCAAGTTATGACAGGAAGGCACACTGTTGTGTCTCTTAAACCTTTTGCTGCAACTCCTCAACTTGACCCCGCAATATCTAATTTTCAGTAGAGAAGTGCTAAAATTGCTGCTCAGTGCGTGAATCGGAGTAGCCCTAGTATGCTTATAAAGAAAGCAAACAACAAGGATAATCAACCTAAATGAATCATAGAATATGCTAAAAAAGAACTATAACTTAAAAATTTTGTTAAGTCAAGTAGAAATAAATATAGCAAACTTAATAGAAGTACCTCTAATTGAGACCATCGATATCTATTAGGAAATGCAAGAAACTCTGGCGTGCCCATCTATTCACCCTTCTTGGGCCCACTAGTGACTACTTGCAATGCCGCTGGGTCAAATTGGGGATGATATTTTTGTATCAACCCTATGATGCAATCTAACTTCTATCAACCCTATGATGCAACCAAAAATGAATTGGAAAATAAATATGTGCAAAGATAACGAAATTTGATTTTAACCTGTAGCTTCCTCTATGACTCATAAGACCTTTTACTTGTGCCTTTTTTTTGTAGTGACCCTCTCATAGAACTTGTGCCACATTAGTTGCCTATTCATCTTAACAGCCTGTTGCAAATTTATGTTTACTTTAAATAAATTTAGAAAACTATTAGTTAAACAAACAAATTTGAATAAAAATTTTACCATCTTATCAAAGAACATTTCCTTGGTTAGACTACCCATGGAATGCTTTGAACCCTCAACATTTGGTGGAGCATGCTTTCTTCTTTTATTCTTCTTCCCTTGTAGACTTTTCTACTTCCACTCAAGGGTATTCTAAATTTCACATAACTTCATCCAATTAGTAGTAGCAATCTCAGTTGGTTAGTGTGGAATAATGAGTGAGAAATCTTGGTCCAGGTAGAAATCAGGGCCCATATTCTCTATTGCTATATTCTGCAATTTACTTAGCTTCTTCTTGTAACTTTTTCTTATAACGTCAGAATAAGCATTCTTCAGCATTAAGTCATCCTCAGAGCCCATCTGTATGTTTGCTACAATTCCCACAAGACAAACAATTTGGATGATAAAGCATAATTGCAAAATTTGGTAAAAAATAATTTATGAAAATTATTATAGTTACCTGTAGCATATCTAGGTACACCTGCTTTCTGCTCATCTTGAGGTCCTTAAACTTTGCAACTTCGCCCCTCAAAAGTGATAGTGAGATGTAGCTAGCCCTATCATGAATGACCTTGCTATAAAGAAAGTATATACAAAATTTTATGTAATTAAAATTTTCATACAAAACATAACAATTAATGAATATAATAATACAAAAAATTAAACTATTATAAGAATGCCATTTAAACTTACTCGAATGAGACAAGAACAGGTCATAGATCCTTGTCTTAATGACCTTGCTGCTGATGGCTTCATGGCTGCCTGTGCTGCCTAGTCGATTCTTCGAACTAGACTTTGATACTTATGCAGGCGACTCACATGCCCTAAGGAAATCAGCAATATTGTGGAGACTCCTAAGAATTATCCTTTCACATTGAGCAGAATTCGAAATATGTGGATATGGGTACTGAAACAAAGTGGCCACGGATGGATCATGCCACGTGCATGAACCCCCACTTGTTGTTGGATCTGCCTGATAAAGATAATGCCCACTAGTTGCCCTTCCTCGACGAGCAACCTGGTGTGAAGTATGCACTTCTCGACTAGGATTCCTAGATGACTAATCTTGCTCAGTGGTACCCATCCACAACCAAATTGGTCATAAAATGGGTCCAAATCACCACTTTACCTGGATGGACAGGGCCCACGTGCCATCACCTGAAAATGGAGGTATACATAATAAATTTAAAAATAAAAAATTTGATAACAGAAGTTTAGGTACTACAAAATTAAATAAATAAATCCTAATTACAACATAAGAAAATTTTAATTGAATAAAATTTCTAATAATTGATATATGGTTAGTAAAATTATGATTTCACAAAATTCATTAGAATTTTATCAATTCCAGGTAAAACAAATTTAACACCTCAGCAACATTATTTCAGTAGAATATATATGTATATATATTCTAGCAACAATGCTTCATAAAATTTTTGCATATCACATTTCAGGTTTAATATTTCAGCAACAAGACATCATATATTTTTTTTATTTTCATATTTTCAACCAAAAATGGCACATTTCAACAACAATATTTCACATATTTTTTTATTATCATATTTTTTCAGAAAAAAATGATAGATTTCAACAACAATATTTCATATACTTTTTTACTATCATATTTTCAGCAAAAAATGACACATTTCAGCAACAATATTTCACATATTTTTTATTATCATATTTCCAGAAAAAAATGATACATTTTAGCAACAATAAATGCATACATATCACATTTTCAGGAACAAGATTTCTAAATATTTCAGTAAGAAAGACGAGTAAAGAACTGCATAAAAAAATAGAAAGAAAATCAAAATAGCTACAGAAATTAAAAAAAAACATGAAAAAATAGCGGTGATGATATGACTTCCAGGAGAAGCACTAGGAATCCAAAAAAACTAAAGAACATGGCATGAATTATCCAACAAACAAGTTGTCCCAAATTATAAATAAACTAGTTTTATAACTCGTCTAACGGACGGTATAGTAATTGATATTAAACATGGGTAGTCACATTATCTTAAAGGTTATATCTGCATAGGGAAAAATGGAATGCAACGTTCATGGAACAAAGGAATAATTTGGTTGTGAGCTTAACGAATAGGATGGAAAATATTATACGTAAAAAGAGAGTAAAATTAAAATAAAATTCAGGTAGATAATATATTATAGATACAATAAAGATACTGACTAATCAATTTGAAAGTATGAATAACAAATAAATCGTATGTGACATATTGAATATGAATCTTAAAATTACATGTTAGCAATACATATTGTTAGCAAAAGGTAAATGGAAGGAAAGAAAAAAATAGTTTGAAAAAGAGGAGGGATTTTTTTTTTTTGGAATATATAAATAATTACAAGTAATAAGCCATTTTTTTAAGGGAAAAAAATATAGCCCAAATATCGTTAAATAGGTGGGCCATGAGGTAAGGAAGAATTATTTCGATGGGCCTACTGTAGTTAGGTATCTGGGCCGAGTATTGAGAGCTCGAGTTTTAAAAAAATTAAGGCTAGCATAAAGAGAAGTATACTTGACGGATGGTAATGGGCCCAAAAAAGAAATGAGTTAGTACGAAAGGGTGATTATGAATTACAACAGAGTAGGTGGGCAAAAATTGGAACCTAATCAAAGCTATAGGAGTAAGAAATAAGTTTAAATTTATACAGGCTAATAAATGATGATGTTTGTCCAAACCCTAGCTAATACATGCTTTCTTTCTGATATGCTCACCGCTAGTAAAAGGCATCTCTCCAAGTTTTTCTCATTGTGTCCGAACAAATCATGTCCATTGTCACCGTTCACCGTCAGTTGTGCACTTGTAATGGCGGTGGCATGACATTATGAAGTGGAAAGTAGCAAAGAAGGGCCCTCCATTTTCCAGACCTTGAAAAGCCACTAGTTGGTGGGTCTTTTACTGTTTGTCCTTTTTTTCAAGCAGGTGGGTTTTGTTCTTCTTGTTTTTTTTTTGTTTGTATGTTTTCCACTTCTTAAGGAAGTTAGGCCCTTTTCTTTTTAGAAGGGTTAAAACCTGCTAATCAGTCGCCCTTCCGCCGCTTGTGTTCTTTTTTGGGCAGTGGGCCGACCTCAGATGCCGGAACATTAACCCACATTTGATTTTCAAAATGGATGCATTTTGTCCTTTTTTCCCCCATCTGTATGTGTTCTCCTTTGCTTTCTACAGCTTTAATCGTATGACTTCTCCAAGTTATTCTGCTTTCAATAAATTTTATCCAATCACTTCCGGTGAGGGGAACGGGTATTTAAAAAGATTTGGGTTTTATCTTGAAATTCCCATCTCTATGAGTTGCTTTCGTCTTCTCTTTAGTGTCAAGCCGTATTGGTTTGATGAAATGACCTTAGCATTCCAGATCCATTCTTGTTTGACTTCTATTCGATGGGAATAACTTTATTTCACCTTCTCTGATGGTAAATGTACAGTTGAATTCTCAAAACTTCACTTGTTGCTTGTTCATATGTCATAATTCGTTTCCTTTACTAACTTGTGTATATTATATCCGGAGCCCATTTCGTTCATCCTTAACGTCATCTCCCTGGCATTAGTAGATTCACCTTTACTGCCCGAAGATAAAACATATGGAAGGCCCTTATGTCCTATACTTGTGGCTGGTAAAATAAGGAGACAACGGTAATAAAAGGGATACACCAATCTCGACGGGAATAAAACCTGTGGTAATCCTATGGTGTGGAAATTTGGTTTTCTTTTATTCTTTATTCCTTTCATCTTATTATTATTATTTTACTTTGAAACTTATGTAAGCAAGCTAGAGTATATATGAATTTATGTATTTAGAGCAATAGAAATAAAACCGATGTCTTAAAACCATAGACTTAAAGCTTAGGAATTGATATTTTTTTAGTCATAAGGGACTGTATTTGAAAATAGTTAATAAAAAGGATGTATAAAAAATGTATTTAAAATAGAGGTTAGTAGCAAGAATGGAGAGGTAATTAAGTGAAGGTGCATGTAAAAGAAAAGGAAAATAAAAATTAATGTGATTTGAATTCGATTCCAAATTTGAGACAAATGGTATGAAGGGATGAAAATGTTTATGTTGTTGGCTAAAAAATAGAAAAATTGAAGCTCCACATTAAAACTGTAAGAACAATGCTTTCTTTAAAAATTACACAGCAAAAGCAGTACATTAACAAACGCAGTGAAGCATGCATTTAACATGTAAAGAAAATGATTATATTAATAAAATAGGAACCTAGAAAACTGGTGTAAACTCATACTTGTGGCCTTGCTTCTTGAGAATGAGTGAAATCTGCAAGTAAAAAATTTTTATAGTTAGCAACTGTGTTAGGCTATGAAGAAAAATCATAAAAAATCATTATAAAATATGATTTTTGCCTTATTCACTCCGTGAAGTTTATGTCAGTTTGGTTATCTTCCTCATTTTAATATTTCTTTGCAAAGAATAGTACTCCCATTGTTAATACCTTTTCAATATAGGGTTATGTGAATATATAGCAGGTATTATACTCTACCTTCTTTGCCTTCTGTGGATCTGCAAATTGTCTCAACATTTTCACTGCTTAACTTCCCCTTCTATTGCTATGTAGAGCTTCAGTGAAAACACCTTAATAGGGTACGCTCAAACTGCTTCTGAAACTGTAGCCATAGTATGCCAAATTATTTGAGTAGAAGATGAGGAAAAACTGTTGCTGTAGAGGAGCTTGTTTTTATATGTAGATGTAAAATTGCTAAAGTAGTGGATTGTGAAGTGGAAGTCGATTTAAAGGGGAGTGTTGGTAACAGTTGTGGGGGGGGGGGTGGGAAAGAATGTTGAGTGGGGGATCTAACCAATTACAATTTTAAAAATTTATTTTTTTAGATTTTATTAATTTAAAATTTTACATTTTGTCGGTAACGAGTCCTCCTTTGAAGGGAAAATGAAACATGGGTATGGGATGAAATATGTCGGAAGTTTTTGGAATACCTAAACATAAACATCGTGGGTCAACTCTGAAATATGAGTTTTTATTTTTTTTCAAAAAAAGGAAAATGAAATTTTTTTCTTAAATGAGAGTATGGAACGTGGTGGAAACTAGATAAAGAAGAAATTTAGAGTTGTACATGCATCAAAATTATAATAGGCATGGTAAACATGTAAATATGGGTTAAAAAAGAACTTAAGTCAAACAGATAGCTAATAGAATTCAATCACATGTACTTCAATAGGGGTAAATCTAGAAGTTGCCAGGTGTCATTTTCTCTAAGCTTTGGTCCTACATGAGTCTGGTGGTTGAATTATTTCAATTTTTTTTATTTATGCAATGACAATTTTGTCAAGTGACATGTTTCCATATATGTTAGTAGATGGGAGACCATAGAACAAAAGGGAGGAGGAAAACCAATAATGCCAAGAAATTTACTTTTCAAGCACAAATCCCAAGTGTATTTGGAGAAGGAAATTCAATAGTTGGACGCTTGGTCATTAGCAAACGGTACCGGTGAAAACTAGAGAAAACAATTAGGGGAGCTTTTTGTTTTGATGTAGGAGTGGGGCATAAATTATAATGCTTGAAAGGGGCGATCATCAATAATGGTGGCCAAGTGGTGATTTTACTTAATGGGCCACACCCTGTTGACCTCACATTCATGTGCTTTGGTGAAGAAAAAAGGGGCATAATGTAATTTTGTCATCACAACGATCGTAATACAGACCGTATAAATGGTCACCCAAAAAATTTAAGTTAGTTGCACCTTTCTCCATGTTGCCATTGTCATATCGAACGAAGCAATGATTGTTCCTTTTAAATTTCAAAAATTTGCCATATTCTTATGTTATTATCAACAAAAAATTTATCTTATGACGCTAAAAAGTAAAATAAAAAATTATTAAATTATGCACAGTTAATTCTTTTAAAATATATTTTCATTTAGATCTATATTCATTAAAAATTACATTTCTAAATATTATTTTCTAAAATTTTTTAAATATTATTACTAAATATTACTAAATACTATTTTTAAATATTTCTAAATATTATTTAAGTATTATATCTAAATATATCTAAATATTCCTAAAAATTATATTTTTAAATACTATTTCTAAATATTGCTAAATATTATTAAATACTGTTTCTAAAAAAATATTACTAAATAGTATTCAATATAAAATGATTTCTAAATATTTAAATATTTTTAAATACTATTTAAGTATTTTTCTAACTATTTTATTTCTTTCACTAACAGACTTTCCTATGACATAGAAAGTACAATATATATTTCCATAATATACCCGAATAAATGTTCTTATAAAAGGGAAAGAACAATTAATCATCATCCTCTGATGAGGACAGTTGAATGTCGTCCCTTTTATCTTTAGACATCTCAATGTTGGCATTAAGGTCAATCGCAGTATGGCCAATGTTTTGTTGAAGAACATCCCCACATGTAGTAAAGTCCATAAGTATGTTAACAGTATCAAGTTCGAGCGAGTTGGACACAGTTATTTCATTCTCGACATCAAGTTGTTAGAACGATTCATTAGCTGGTGCATGTGCAGAAGTGCTCTGGGTAGATCTTCTACATTGTCTTCCATATCACACTCAATGAACACGTAAGGCTTGATTCTAACAACATTCCACTAGTGTTGTAATGAACAATGATGATACTTGGTATAGTACGCTTGTTGAGCTTCGCACGCTATATTAAATGGCTCATGTGGACTTAACCTTAATCTTCACTTCACATCAACTAAACTGGAATTAACATGCACACAACACAGTGAGTTGGATCAAACCATGTGCACATGAATAAAATAACTTTATTGGTAGATGCTCCAGAATACTCTAGTTAGACAATATCATCAATAATTCCAGAAAAGTCAAAACCCCCAAATCCCAATGTGTCACCTTTAACCATTACACCCTAGTTGGTTGTTGTCAGACCCTCCCCTCAGTGCTTCGTCCAGGTAAAAAATGTAAGAAAACTACATTTAAAACATGAGGGACTCAAAGGAAGAATGGGACTAGTGGTGTATATTCACAACCGAGAACTATCGGGTTTCAATTGCACAATTAAAATGGCCAAAGTGTTAGTGGCGAAAAACAAAGTTTAAGGGCCATTTTGAATGTTCTTTCGAGTGCTAATCTTGACACTAAGAAGCATGGAAGGAATCATTAAGCCATTTTAAGGCACATGTGGCACATGGCCAGTTAATGCATGCTTAGATTTAACTGAAACCCATTAGTTTCGATCAAAACTCTAATTTGCAAGTCAAGGAGGTGTTCTTTGTGTTCTTGGGTTGAAGGTTGAAGGTTTCGGGTTCATGACAAATTGTTGGTGATTGAAGCTTGAATTGAAGAATCAAGCTTAAAATTGGTGGTTTTGGTACTAGGCGTCCTTGGACTTGTGATTTCAAGAGTTGTCTTGAAGATTCAAGGTTGGCCGAGAGCTCAAGCTTGTGTTTGGGTAGGGTTTCATGAATTCTACTTGATTTTGGTAATGATTCCATGTTCAAGTAGATTAATGGCATCTAAGTGATAGTATATTTGAGCTATATAATCTTAGTTTGCTAGATGGGGCGTATATGGAAGCTTCGGGTTTATGTGTTTTCTTGATTAACTAATCAATTATGGCAAGTACTAAAGTTCAAGGTAAGTAGGCCAACTTATCTTTGAACTTGGAGCTCTAGTAGATTGGAGATGGAATTGCAAAGCTTGGAGTGCACGGATTATGTGTGTGTACTTGCTAGTGGTTTCGGCTGAGAAGGGCATTGTGGTGTATGTGTGAGTTGTGTGCTTTTCTTGATTGGATGTGCTTGCTAACCCTTTGTAGATGTGTTACCATGTTTATTTATCTCGGTTATCATGTGTATATGCCATATTGCTTGTGTTTTTGGTGTTTTCTTGCCTTTCTTGCAGGTTAAGTAATGCTTAATGGAGGTTAAGCTTTTGGGCTTAACTAAATAAACTCTTTGGAGTTATAGTGAACCTTACTCAGTTATATACTCACGCCCCTTATTGTGTATGTTTCAAGAAAAGGTTTAGAGCTTGAGTGATTGTGTTGCTTTTGTGCTAAGTTAGTACACTTTTGTCAAGGTATGTGCCAAAACCGAGAGCTTGGCTTATTAAGTACAATGTGCAAGTCTTATGTTTATGGCTCAAACTTATGTGTTTGAGTTTTGCAGGCTTTGTTTAGAGTTGTGGGACAAGTCTAGGAGGAGCTATGGATGTGTGTTCATGGGCATTAGTGTGGTGGTTTGCTTTTATGACTATGAACTTGGTTGTAGGACTTGTCCTTCAATCCTTGATTTTGTATTGCACCTTCAAAGTGCTTCTCGGGTACTATAGGTGAATATGTACTTGTAATGCATAACTTGGGCTTATTTTGGTGTGTGAATACTCTTGTTATGTTGCCAAGTAGGTAGTACTTATAGGTAGGCTACTTTTGTGTATATTTAGCCTTGGTTGAACCATGGTTTTGTGTATATACTATGGATGGATGGAATGCCAAGTTATGCTTGTTTATATATGCCTTGGAATTGCCCTTTTGAGTTAAACCTCTTATGTTCTTTGTTTGGTTGAATGTACATGGACATGAAAAGTGTGATTTCAAAACACAAAATGATGTGGGCTTCTTGGTTTCCATGCATTGAATAGCACACTTGATGAACACACACCATAGACACTTAAAGATAAAAGTGTAATGCCTTGCCTTGTGTTACAAGTTATTGCTAAAGCCTTGCCTTATGTTGCAAGTAACTTATAGGACTTGCCTTGTGCTACAAGTAAAGTATACAGAACTACTTAGTATGCCTCCTGGGGCACCTCCCAGGCCTTAACCTTAAGAAAATAAGACTTAAGTTACAGGTTTGAAAGTAGGCCGAAGCTAAAGTTTACTCATAACACTTTTAAGCATAAGTGTTTAATAACTTTCTTGGTAACTTGGTGAGTGGCACTGAGAGTGCACAGGATAGGGCATGTGTGAGGTGTGACAGCTGTTGTTTTAGTTAAACCATACATCCGTATAGTCGATAAATAGTACAACAAATGGTTGTAATTCACATCAAATAGTAGATACAAAACATAACATAAGTTAAAGATGAATGTCATACATATTCACAAAACCATTGAGTGAACTCCTAATGGCAGAACATCTCAAGTTGTCTTTTGGTTGCATGAGGGAACTTACATTGTAAGACATCTGTTAAATTTCTGTATGTAGTCAAAGAAACATTACTAAATTTAACTCTAGTGGATATCAAAGGATGATATGAAATTTTTCATGCTCGACAATACTAACCTGACATAAGGATTCACTTCTTCATTATTTAACAAAATATATTGATGAGCTTGATGCAATTCATTTTCATCAAGCACCTTTTGGGTGCCATGTGAAGGAAATTTTTGAACTTCATTACAAAAAACTTTTAGGCTTTTAGATGGTACACAGAACTAATCTGGATTGGCATTAATGCTTCATGGTCAAAATAATGTTCACAGAAAGTAGGCATCTCTTAAACTAAGTATGCTTCAACAATTGACCTCTGTAGCTTGGCTTTGTTATGAGCCATCTGCTTGAAGGAGCACTTTAGCCTAAACATTTTTTGGAAAACAACAAACTTTCTGGTAACTTAATTACTGTCATGCACAACATTAAAGTACATGAAAATATTATAAACAAGTACATATACATGTAAAAAAGATACATCCAATGATATTCCACTAGTTTGCAAAGATGGGTCTCGCATACTTTGTGCACAATTAGCTGCTCCATTGAATCAAAGAACACTGAAGGAAAAATCTTATCAAGCTTACAAACAGTGATGATGATGCTATGTTCCCATTTTTCAACATCTTGTAATCGAAATTTTGCTTGAACATGATTGTAAAAAAATGAACTAAACTTTGAAATGGTTCCCAGATAACAAGAACTAAATATCCACTTAGTGCAATCGGGAGCAAATGTTGTAGGAACACATGACAATCACGGCTCTTTAAGGCATAAAACTATTATCTGATAAATTCACATTATGAGATAAATTTTAAGCATAACCATTCGAAAGTTTCAAATCTTTAAGCCACAAGCATATTTATTGAACTTGATCTTTGTCTAAAGTGTAAGCAACCTTCGGTTTAATAATTGAATTGCCCATTTGTTTCAAGCGCAGTTCCGGTTACAACTTCAAGACCACTAGATCCAATAACGCATTTTCATTTTCCTTTGTCTTGCTTTTGATGTCCATTACAGTTTAAAATAAATTTTTGAAATTGTTATTCTCAATGTGCATGGCGTCAAGGTTATGTCCCACTAACAAATGCTTACAATAGGGTAACTCAAAAAAAAAAAAAAGAACATTTTAACCAATTGTGACTTCCTTCAAATCTAGGACAATGTTTAGTATCTTAATTAGTACCAAAAGGTGGGAATTACAGATTATCCAATATTTCTAATATCTCTTAATCGGATATGGGTGATATAACATCTACCCACTCTTTTTTACTAGTCTTAAAAATAGTGAGATTTGCATGAAATGGAGGATTATTATGTAAAAACTCCCTCTGATAATCCCATCAGCAAGGTTTTCATCCATGCTTTAGTTGAAATGGGTCAAGATTATCCATGCAATTCGGACATGCTAGTTTACCGCAGGTATTCATCCTGATAACATCCCACATGTTGGGAAATCATCGATTGTCCATAGTAAGTATGCATGCATTATAAAATTTTGAGAATGAAATGCATCTCACATTTTGACAACATCTTTCCATAACATTTTTAGTTCCTCAGTTAGTGGTCTAAGGAACACATTGGTATTCCACCCTGAGGACCTAGGTCTTAGAATTAATAATGATAAAAATATACATGGTTTTTTCATGCATATATTTAATGGTAAATTATATACTACTATAAACATAGGCCAAATATAATAAGTGCCTCCGAGTACAGAATTTGGCATAAAGCCTTAAGGTCCTAACTTCCGATGAAAACATCAAAAAAGTTTGGTCAATTGCCTCCAAGCTTCTGTTTGGCACATATGTCCCATCGTATTATCACTTCCCAATCTATTATTTGCATACCAAGTCATATACTAAGTAGTCTTTGTTGACATAAATAATCAGTTTAACCGATTGGTTATTGGAAATTTTGAAGAACCTTTCTTGGAATCGATTTTTTTCTTTCTCTCTATTCAATGTATTATCTTTATACCTACATTGCCCATAAACTAAGCAATGCGTCAATTGCATATTATCACCATTAAATAGCATACAATTCTTTGGGCATGCATTTATTTTTAGATATGGTAAACTCAATCCTTTCATCATTTACTTCGAGTCATATAATATGTTTAGTATTCTGTTATCCTTTGGAGCCATTTTTCTAACAAGTGATAGCACCTTATTAAAGCAATCATCCAACATATTGAATTGAATTTTACAACGTAATAATTGAGACATTGTTGATAATCATCTGTGTTTTATACATCCTTTCCACAAAGATGTTGAAGCATTGCCAAGTAGATTGTAAAATTTTTGTGCATTTGGATTTGGAATTTACTAACCTACAACATTAAAATTAGCTGCATCACCATTGTCATTTTCTTCTTTAATATCATCATTTACATCCATTTCACCAGGCAGATAGCTATTAGTAATCAGTCCTATTGAATAGATCACCATTTGCTCATACCTACTTCTAATGTTGTACTCGATATGATTATCCAAATTTATTCTCAATAATGCTTGATTTGATGTTTCTCACATATAATAATTAAGCTGTTCCATATTATATCCTTTACTAGGACAATACCACACATAATAATTATCTATAAATCCAACTCGGCATAAATGCTTTCATACTTCATTTTGTGATAGAAAATAACTATTAAGACAATGACGACTTAGACATTTCACCAACTCTGTCTTATCATTATTACACATAATTGATAAAAATTATTTAACACTATTAATAAATTCTGGATTCATATATCCATCTGCCAATAGTATTTTATACATCCATTCACTCCTATCAGCCACACTGTTTGGTGACCGATTCATCAATAAACAAAAACGCATGTTTTCCTATAATCCAACTGATGGTGCACTTTCTTCGATATATGGCCTAGATGCTCGGGAATGAGGTTCGTCACACTTGTATACCTTGGAGGAAGGAGCATGGAGTCCTGTAAAAGATGCTTCGATGCTCAAGTCAATAAGAACTATAATAGGATGAAATTACCAAAGAAAGTGATCTCATACCTAGTATGTTGTATTGAATGCCTTTATATAGGTTTTCGGGGTTTTGTGCCCTAGAGTCTAGTATCGCTAAATGATGTGGTTATCTATTGAATTGTTAGATCTGGGACACTTGTCCTTTTTAGGGTGATGGGCATAACTGAGTCAGATTGAGCTTGAAACTCCTATTGAGCTTTATTTTCCTAAAGTAGTGTGAAGGCTCAATGGGGGCCCAAATTCCTAGGGAGGGTATCACCGTTTGCCCCTTTAGTCTCAAAAGGGCATGACTAGGCTCTAGTAGAGACTTATTTGTAACTCGCTCAAATTTCCATTAAGTTATGAAGAGATTTTCTAAAGAGAGGTTATGGTAAATTTTTCCATTTATGTAAAAATGTGTGATATCCCCCCATTTTTTTCTAAAAATTATGGGAATGTTCATTTATGGGAAATATATTTGAAAATGGCAGTTTTTGGGAAAACGTTTTTGAAAAATTGAGGCTAAGCCATCTAGTAAACATATCGCCATCTATTTCCTGGCATGTTCGTTCGTGCTTGGCGAATCTCCCGCCTACTTCATTTGCTTCTCTCTTTTTCCCTTCTTTTTCTATTCTTCTTTGTTCCTTTTATCCTTTGCCATTTATTTCTCTCTTTCAGGCGGACCTATCGCCATCTATTTCTAAGCATGTTTTTTCATACTTGGGGGATTTACCGCCTACTCCACTGGCTTCTTTCCTTTATTTGCTTTTTTTCTTCCTCATGGTTTTATCTACTACCATCCTTTACCATCCCTTAAATTTCTATCTCTCATTGTTCACGACTTTATCTACCGTTGATCCGTTCACTCTTTTATCTACCGCTATATTTAGCTCCTCACTTTCTTTTGCTTACCGCCATCCTTATTCCCTTGTAATTTTCTATCTACCGTCATCCTATTCTTTCTTTTTTTTTTTCTTAATTTTGTTTCTACCACCGTTCATCTCTTTCTTTTCTTTTTGGGTAACTATTGTTGTTTGAAATTAGTCGTGTGAGGTTTGGTACCGTCATTCCTCATTACCTTCGTGAGCTTGTATACTTAGTTTTTCTCCTTGTCATTGTCTTCATCTAAATGGCCTTTTTTACTTGTCTTAATGTTGCCGTCCTATTTGCCTGGTTTCTTTGTCTTGGGCTTTATTCCACTAGCCATTCTTGTTGTCTTAATACCACCATCTTGTATACCTTGTTCTAATGTGTTGTTATCTTACTCTCAATTTTCTACCGCCGTATTTGCCTGGTTTCTTTGTCTTGGGCTTTATTCCACTAGCCATTCTTGTTGTCTTAATACCACCATCTTATATACCTTGTTCTAATGTGTTGTTCTCTTACTCTTAGTTTTCTACCACCGTCATTTAGCTATTGTCCTATTGACTTGTCCTTTCTAGCATGCTCAGCACCTTTGTGCCTTTCATAATTGGTATTACATTTGAATAAATATGTTGTTTAATGTTTCACATGGCATTAAAGGACCTAGGGAACCATTCCTCTCATTTTGTTCTCTATCAAAGGTGGAGAAGGTTACTTTCTTTCTTCATCTTGCTACTTGAGAGGTTCACATCTCTTCTCTAAATTTTGTATCTTCAGTTGTGCCTTCCTTCAGCGTTTGGTGGTTTGTATCCCTCATAGTAGGTATGCCTTCTTCTTTCAACAAGTTACTTTCATTAGATAGTGATAGCGAGAGTTCTTTGGGAACCCTTACTGAAGTTACAGGAGTCACTCACATAGACTCTGCTACTGGAACTAAGGTAGGCCCTTCGGAGCTTTTTAATATTCGATATGGGGCCACAATCCCATTATGTTTGGTAACTATTGCTGACCCAAGCAATTTTGTTCAACTTTCTAGAAACGCGAGGGAGAGATTGGAAAGGAAAGCAAGCCTAGGTAAGCTGAAAGTTGGAAAAAGGTGGGGAAAACTGATGCAAGATGAATAAATGAAATTTCTCAACTCTGAACCTGACTAGGAGGGTCTTTTAGATCATAGAGAAGGTGAATACCTCTTAGAGCATTGGCAGGTTAAGTTTCTTTATCGCTTTTATAATGTATCTTTATTTTATGATTTCGTTTACTCTCTCGTGGTGACCGACTTGATGCCTAATTTTCTGATGCGGTTCTCCCGTTTTTGTTAGGATCAATTTGAAGCCAATTTTCCTCTACTCCCTTCTTCTTTCATTTTTGACCTACTTAATTATTTTTGAATCCCCCATTCAATATTCTCTAAATAGCTAGCTGTACATATTAGCCTTCATCATTGTTACTAAGAATCTTAATATAGAACCTATCATGCCCTTATTTCGATCTTTCTTCTGCCTTAATTTTGTCCCAAGTGGTTGGTATGGTTTGCACCAAAAATTCCTTTTTATTTCTTGCATCGTGAGTAACTATAAGGGCTAGAAGGGTAGGTTTTTCTTGCTTAGACCGAAGCACGGGACTTTTCTATTCCCTACCGAGGCAAGGGCTTTCAATGAAATTGAGAAAGAGGATCTCAATAGGATCATTCTTTCTCAGCGCTCTAAAGAGGAGGAATAACCTTCCAGCTGCTTAGGAAGATTGTAAATGACGATGGTCATTTTTAAACTAATAGGTGCCTAGCCCTAGAGTTCTTGTTTGCTCATGGTGTATAGTGTTTTCCTTTGTGTTTTACATATTTTTGGTTAAATGGCTCACTTGCTTTCCTTGTAAGTTTTAGCGTTCACTATTATGAGAAGACTTCTCCTTGTTTTGCTTGGTAAAAAGAAAGAAAAAAAAGATGGAGGCCCAAGATTTCCTGTAGAAAGTTCTCGTGCATGTCAAGCTATTGAGGAATCGGAGGCCTCCTTGACATTCTTCCACCAAACACTTATGTTGTCTTGGCAACTGTTGCCCCTTCAGCAACAGTTGCTCCTTCAGTGAGGGGTCAACCTAGTAGGAATGAGTCAAGCTCTTTCAGAAGTTCTTTTGTTGTAACTAAAATATCAAAGCTAGTGAAGGCACTCTATATCTATGCTGCCAAGCATTCTTACCCTTCTCTTGTCCGCTTAACAACCATTATGGTTCAACACAACTTTAAGGTTTTTAGTGCTCCTTTTTTCTTCTTTCTAATCCTTACTTTGCTCATTCGAAGGTACTAACCATTCTTTTTTCTTTTTAATCTTCACAGGCTTTAATGGGCTCATTTGCTCTTTATAAGTATGCCAAGGATTTGGAAGATCAAGGTGCTGAGGTTCAGGAAAAGGAGAAAACACTTGTGAAGTGATTTAAGGAACTTCAGTGACTAAGCACCTTGGAAAAGAAAAATGAAAAGCCACCAAATTAAGTTGGAGAAAGAGTTGAGTGATGTCAAAGGTTCTTTCTCATCCAAGGAAGATGAACTAGCATCTAAAGAGATGGAGTTGATCGATGCTTCTAACTCTTTGGCACCTAAAGGTAAAGAGCTCAATGATGCTTTTTCCTATGTTGTGGAAGCTTACACTCATGTTGTTAAGGAAGTTGGGACAATGTTGTCTCACATTTACCAGGGGATTGACTTATCTCATTTGGAGTAACTCCCTGATATAATGGACAATGATGATTTTTTGGGCCTCGAGTCAATAAACCTTTATGACTATCTTCTTGAGGGGCTTCATGGACCCCTCCCTTCTGGTCATGCTTTTGATACTAGGGGGAACCATTTGAAGAAAAGGAAAATAGGTCGAGGTCAAACCTTAGTTGATTAAAGTGGCTTGCATATGGCCATTCTGTGCTTCGGAGCATGAATTCTAAAGCGCGGAAGCGCACTAGATGAGCGCTATTACGGTCCTCATAGCGGGAAACTCAACTGAGGGAGGTAAATTAATTTAATTCCTAGTTTAATACCTTATCTCAAGTTAACTAGGTAAGGATTAGTAACTTGGACAAAGTTAACTAAGTTCCGAGTAGTCTATGGCACCAAAAGAAGGTGGGGGCAAAATGGTAATTTTATATCCTGAGTTATTGGGCTGAGACCCGATAGCCAAAAATATGTTTTGAATCATAAACCTTGCTTAAAACCTAAAGATTTGTTTAAGTGTTAAAGATTTGACCAAAGTTTGACTAGAACTACTATTTTGGGAAGGGGTTTGTTTTGGCCAACTTATGAAACTTTGGGGGGCATGTTTGAAAATGGGGTTTAAAACATGGTAAAGTGTTCTTAACTGCTACTATTCCTATTTTCCCAGCCAAACCTTCTTCCCCTCAATATTTTTCCTTTAATTCTTAGTCAAAAACAAATATTCTAGGTGGGATTTGAAGGCTCAAAGGGTGCATAAGCTTTGAGCAACTTGTTTCAAGCTTATTTCTTGGTTTTGAAAGTGTTCTCCACATTTTCCAGCTGGGTTCTTGTTTTTGGCGAGAGGTAACCTTGAATTCTTGTTTGTTTCATGATTGTTTGTTGATTTCAAGCTTAGGTTTTGGTTAATACTTGATAATTTGGGGCCATTTGACCTGGATTGCTTGGAACTTAGGTTAAACTTTGTGGAGCTTTGTTCTTATTGAATGGTTGGGTAATCCTTGCTTGGTAGACGAAATTGAGGTAAGGGATTTATGGTTTTAAGCTTGATTAATGCTATTGGAGTGTTGTTGCTTGATGAATTCAAGTAGTTTTGGCAATAGCATTAGTTAGTGGGCAAGTTTAATTATGGTGGACTAGGCTTGAATTTGAGGTTGTGATGACATTTTAATGCATTATAGTTGTGTTGTGATGGTGTATTTGTGGCCTATGCAAGCTGTTTTACAGGTTTATGATGATTTTAAGCATCCATTGTATGCCTTAAACGCATAGGAAGTCTCCAAAGAGGCTTATGAGGGTGTTTTTAAGGTTCAGGACATGGGGTCCTGGCGCCTCAGCGCCCAGTTGCATTTTTCTCTCAACAGAGCAGGGTGCTCTTGGCGCCCAGGCCCCAGAGACACCCTTCCTGGCGCATAGGCCCCAGAGCAATTTTTTAGCAAAATTTAGCTTTTTAAAAGAGGATCCAGGAGAGGGCAAGGATGGTCCTAGGGGTGCCTTAAGGGTTGAAATGGTACAAAGGCACTTCGGAACATCCAAAAACTCTCTCATGATCTAGGGTTTTCTCATACTTTTGTAAATGGTAGTTATACTTCATGAGAAAACTAGTTCATAGGCCATAACAAATACACCATCATAGAAGGTGGTAGGTTTAGCACCATTGAGACCTTAGTTGCACCTTTGGATTCAAGGCCTCGATGAGGAAACCTTAGTACACCTAGTGGGTTCTTCGGGACCTAGGAAATATTAGTCCTACCATAGTGCCCCTGTAGAACATAAGAAAGGTTCAACTAGTGATGAACTTCACTAGTTACGCTAGTAAGCAATGCTTGCTAGTAAACAAGGTTTTGCCTTGTAGTTCAAGGACTAGGTAGAGGGCAAGTCCCAAGGGACTGAAACGTATGCGCATAGGTTTAGCCTCACGCTGTATGAGCTCACAGTAGATTACATATGTTGATATATGTGATGTCCTTAGCATTTTTCTTGCAGATGAAGATCCCTTACTAAGAATTACACATTTTCACGCCTTACCTCATGTTGTGCAGATTCTGACCGTGTTGAGCCCGATAACCGCTGAGGATTATCGTGATAGTCTTTTGTTGCAAATATATTGTTATGGGAATCTTTATTATTCTAGTTTTTTTAGTTACTTGTCAGTGAAGTAACAGTACTAACTGTAGTATCTTCTTAGCCTTAACGGCTAGTAGCACGTGGATAGGCTTTTGTGACTCGCCACTGGGACTCATCTCCAAGGTGGAAGTTAGTTAAGAGGATCTCAATAGAGACTTGTATATGTTAAAGCCTAGTTGCCTCCTGTATCTATGTTTAGAGCTTTAGAGTCTTGGGTGAGGGACATTAGTCTACTTTTGTTGAATGCCTTCACATGGTTATTATGTGTAGCAATGATAATACAAATGTTGATTATGTATGCTTTGACCATTTGAGCTTGTTTTCTATGAAAATACTTGGCCAAGTGAATGCTCTTATGATTTCTTTTAGCTTTAGTCAAAGCACAAAGAGCATGCATCCTCTATATTCTAGGTTAATCAACTAGTATCACGAAGTTTTAATTCGCATATATATATAACTAGCAAATTGCAACCACCATGAGACTCATTGTTACAGGCTTCCTGGGCAGGGCTGAGGGCAGCCATGTCACGCGCTTTTGAATATTCTAAAGTGCCCTATTGTTTTGTCAGGCTACGGAGTCGTTAGAGGCTAGCGGATCAAAGACAAGAATTAGCAGGGTAGTATGCAAATAGCTTCCCTTTATCATTATTGGAAATGCTTATGGACTATAGGGAATCAAGATGGAACAACGACTAGCTGGCTGGAATGGATGACACCAGCGATTGGGCGGCAGTGGCATTTAGGCGAAGTTTGAAGATATGGTGGTGGAAAATTGGACAGAGGAGAACGACAAGGAAAAGAGCTCCAAGTGTCACCTGTTTAGGGAAGAAAAAGAGTTATAAGAAGTGTGCCAGCCTATTTGAAAAGTCAAAATGTTGGCTAGAGTGGTCTGAATTGGAAGTAGTATTTCACTTTCCCCAATATTAAAGTTTTCATTTCATTTAATTTTTTAAGATTTTATTGTAACTTTTTTATCTTACTAGAATTTCTTGTCAAGTTTTCATTTCATCTCTTTTTTTTTTATATTTTATTGTATTTTTTTGTGCGACTATAATTTCTTGTTAGGCTAGTTTATTACTGTTACACACACACACACACACACACACACACACATATATGGAAGATAAAAATGTGTGGGTGTGACGCTCTTAAGCCGTTCCTGTTCTAAAGATTTTTACAATTTTAAAGAATTTACACTTTTGCTTTCACCGCGCTCTCACTTTTGCTCCAGTTTTGTGTAACTTAAGGTTAAACTGTAAGGAAATCTTTGAAGCTCCTGCAGTCTGCGCATTCTACCTCGATCGGGTCTATGACTTATGATATTGACACTGAGGGTGTCAATGAAAATTGATGCATTTTTTACTATCTTATTGGCGTTGTGTTTGCACACTTGTTTTGTGTTCTTTTAGTTTACCTATCTCTGTTATGTCATGTTGTGATTGTCTTCATTTCTATGGACTTGTGACTATTTCCTTAGTTTGCTCGCCTTTTCTGGTTATTGTATTAGTTTTTTTTCCTTTTTTTATGTTCTGCACTTTTTTAAATTGGTTTGCTTCACTACTAGAAAAAGGGCATTTAACGATGATTTAATTAGTGATGGCTAAAAATAGTTACTAATTAGCAAAGCCAAATAGTCACTAAAAGTTTTGTGAAAGTTTAGCGGCAGTTGTCTGTCACTAAAATTTAGTGATGGTTAGCAGTAACTAAATTTAGTGACGGTTTGTCATTGCTAATTTAGTGACAGTTAGCTGTCGCTAAATTTAGTGATGACCTGTCTTCGCTAAAATCCCAAAAATTAGTACCCGTTAGCATTCGCTAAGTTTCTTTTGAATTTTGTGACATGTAGCCTACGCTAAAAGTCGATAAAGTATCTACAGTAAGTCATCACTAAAGTATGCCTCAATTAAAAACAACTTACCCACATTAGCTACGTTCTCGCATGTTAGTCATTTTTTTATACTAACTTGTCATCTATTTTAACATAAATAATTTTTTTGAATATATGTAATGCAGTGGAGATGTGTACCCTAAAGTCTAATAAAAATTTTGCAATGGTTAGCTGTCACTAACTTCCGGCCAAAGTTAGTGACGGCTTGCCCTCACTAACTTAGCGAAGGTTAGTCGTCATTAAATTATGACAATAGTTAATGAAGGTTTGTCATCGCTAACTTAGTGACGGCTAGCCCTCGCTAACTTAATGACGGCTAGCCATCGCTAAATTTAGCGACAACTTATCTTCGCTAATTTAGCGACGGTTAGCAGTCCCTAACTTTAACGACGGCTTGCCCTCATTAACTTAGTGATTTAAGTGACGGGTTGCCCTCGCTAACTTAGTGATGCTCGTCGTCACTAATTGAGCGACTATTAGCCGTCACTGCAGTCATTAACTTTAGCGACTGTTAGCAGTCGTTAACTTTAGCGATGGCTTGCTTTTGCTAACTTAGTGACGGCTAGTTGTCATTAATTTTAGTGACGGCTAGTAGTCATTAATTTTGGTGACGGTTTACCCTCGCTAATTTAGTGTCTATTACAAAACATATATTATAATTTTTGATAAATTTTGTTTATGATTAAAAAATTCTTTCATCTTATTTATTGTTTTTGTAAAAAAAAAATAGTTAAGTTATCAATTACTTATGTGCGGTTAAGCTTTTCACATTTTATTTTAGTTTTTATTAAGTCTAACTAACTAAATTAATTTTGTTAGTTTACATTTTAGTTTATTTTTAGTTTTGATTAAATCTAGCTACATCATGTACTCCTAATTATTTATGACTTGTTCAATTGACTAAGTACAATAATTGAAAAATTATTTCTTTAAATGTGTACATGTTTAGTGACAAATGAATAGTTATGATTATCCATTATTTTGTATTATAGAATTTCATTGTAGCTAAATTTAATGCCGGCTTAGCCTCGCTAATTTGCGAGGGCTAGCCGTCGTTACTAAATTTAGCGACTGCTAACCGTCACTAAATTTTATGAAAAATTTATTCGTCTTAGTTATTTTCTAGCACAAGGAAAAGAGAAGCGGTAATTTGTTGAATTTTAACTGATTTTTTTTCTTAACCTTACAAATAGTATTTTATTGATTTGGAATCAAAATTAGTCATTTACATATAGAAAAAGGACATTAAATATACTTCATAATTTTATAAACTTCATAATTTTTTTACAAAATAATGAATGAACAAAATTGGTGATATAAAAATAATAGAAAGAAGTAGCGACCACTCCTACTCGCTACCTGGCATTGTACAGCCATCAACAAGCAAAGGTTAAAGTCGTCGCTAGTTCGAATTGTTTTAAAGCCCTCGTATCCTCCTATTGAGACATTTGCGAAGCAGAACTCATCGCAGACATTTGTTCCCATCCTGAGATTTGCCAAACTTCCTCAATCCATGTCTTCGCCGAATCCTTGCTCGGGTCGCTAGTTCCCGGCCATGGCCCGCTCCCCCACCATCGGCTCGTCTCCACCAGAGTTTTGGATCGAAGAAATAAAGGCAAAGAAATCAATTTGAGAAGCTTGATTGCTCAGCGACTGAATAGAGTCTTCAGAGACAATCTTTAGCGATCGAAATAAAAAAGCACTACTCTCGGAAGCACGGCGAGAAGAAGTGGAAATGCGAGAATTGCTCCAAGATCTACGCCGTCCAGTCGGATTGGAAGGCTCACTCTAAAACCTGCGGCACCCCAGAGTACCGATGTGACTGTGGCACTCTTTTCTCTACATAATAATTAAGAATGTTCATTTGACTCACACCACTTTCCTTTATCATCATTGTTTGTTTCTGCAGGAAATTATGGAAACATCTATATTGTTCTGGTTCTTTGAGCTGTTTGTTTTTTATTTGTTGCTGGTTTTTGGATTATGCATTGTTTGTATTTCTGCGTGAAATGTCGAGGGATCTAGGGGGTTTGAATGCTTATGAATTGAAAGTGTTAGAAATTTGGACCTCAAAAAAACCGGCAGATAATTTGTACCGATTCACGTGTTGTTAATTTATGCTGTGTCAGAGAGAGTGAGGCCCTGAGGGATAATTTGTGGGTGGATTTGTTCTCATGTGAGCGACTGGATCTTGTGTTTGTTCTCTACAGGGTCTTGGTTGGCTTAGCTTTCTTGAAACATGCTCATGAATTGCTCTCGAAAGAGCTTACTGTAGATTCATTCAGTCTCATGGTGAATGAAATGCAAGAGAACATATCTCTTGTGTCATATTCTAGTCAGCTTAGCATCTCAGGTCTGAAAAGTTTGTTTTCTTTGTAGCATGTTTTGTAGTATTAATTGTATCATGTCATCATTAGAGAGTTATGTTGGATTTTTGTTGTCATGACTCTTTCAGTGTGTGTGGTACGAAAGTTCCATTGCCCCTTTACAAAATTCTGTTCAATAAAACTTGTTCAGCTCCACCAATCACGACTTGGCCATTCCGTTTTACATATGCCCCTAAAATCTCCATAAAACTTCGTGAACATTGTTGATTTCTTGGCTTTCATAGCTCTTCCTTCAAAACCAGGAAATTTTCATGGAAAAAGTGCTCAACAAGTTGTATTTTACCTTTATAACATACCTGGAAAAACTCAGGTTCAACAGCTTTTCCAAGCTCAAAGTCAAGCTTTGGTCAAACATTAGCCATATGAAATTTTCCAGCAGCTTCAGCAATTATTTTCTTTGATTTGAAGAGGTCATCTTAAGTTATACAGCTCCAAATGCCTTAAAATTTACAATCAGCATGCATTTTTTCATTTGAAATTTGGTTGCAGTCCATAACTTTAATTTAGAAGTCATGTTCCAAGAATTTGAAGCATATTTCCTCAGCAAGTGTTTTTAATAGAAACTTGATATCCAAGAACTCATTGTTGTCTTTTGAGTTCTGGTGCTTCAAACCACCCCAAATTTTACAGTGACCTTTTGATATCCATTTTGACATTGTTTAAATAATCTGCAATTTTCCATTTTGAGGTTTGAATGTCAGAGTTTGAAGCAACTTTGCCTCTGCTGGTAGCTTTAGCAAAAAAGTAGTGGATTTAATTGTGATTTTAGGTTCTAGAGCTTCAAATCATCTCAAACATAGCATTATACTTCCCTAGGTTATAATAAACCTGTTCGTCACATTAGACCTCAATTTAGAAGTCATTCTCCTAGAGTTCGAAGAGTACCAAGTTCTGTAGGTTGTCTTACTAGCAATCTTGATCTGAAGAGGCCATCTTGAGTTCCAGGGCTTCAAATGGTACAAAAACTTACAGATAAGTCCTGAATATGCATATAAACTCTGCTGCAAAATTTCCGACTGAAACTGCATTCCAAATTCAAGGTCAAACTTGAGTCAAAGTTGCCCAACAACCTATCCTTGTACAGGTGTTCAGCAGCTGTAAATAAAATCAGCTCCCTTCGCCAAAATTTTGGTTTCAAGCCATGAACAGGTCCATTTTGAACTCATAAATGGGGCTGTAGAATTCAACTCAGGATTCTTTCTCCTTCTCAAAGTCAAACCTGAAGTCAAACTTGTTCCTTCTAGCTTCTATGCAGATTTCCAGCAACTGTTACATTAAACTCAAGGGTCTCTTTCTTAGTTTCACAGCTTGAAACTCCACCAAAATGTGCAGTTATCATCTTTCAGTGATAACAAACATGTCTGAGCTAAAAAATGCAAGTTTACAAGCCTTCTTGTAAGAGTTTGAAGCATTTTATTTGCAGCAGATTTCATAGCAACAACTTGGACTTTAAAGAACCATTTTGAGTCCTGCTACTCCAATTGAATCCGAACTTTGCAGTATCCTTACTACCTATGTATATAACCTGTATTCACTTCAAAACCTCCACTTTGATCTATTTTTCCCAAATTTTGAAGCAACTCTTGTTCTGCAGCCTTGTTTAGTAGAAATTTGGGTTTTAGAGGTCATTTCAGGTTTTAGTGCACCAAATGGCACCAAAATTTGCAGTCATAATCCTTTTATCATATAAAACTTGCTTCAAGTCTTACATCTCAAGATATAGGCCATCTTTCCAAAGTTTGAAGCACAAATAGTTCTGCAGGTCACATAAGCCATAATATTGGGTGTCTTATGAGTTCATTGCCCTCTACAATTTGGAATCCAGCCAAACTTTCCGGTCATGTTCCATTATCATTGTGAAACATATATGTACTAAAAAATCTTAGTTTAAGGCTTCAAAACCAGAATTTGGTTTTTGACCAGTTCTGTTGGCCATAGCTTTCAAAAATTGGAGCATAAGAAGTGATTTTGAGTTCCACTCTTCCAAATTGGTTCAAACTTTGTAGGAATCTTCCCTTAGACATAAGTAACTGGTCTAAGGCCCAAGACTATAGTTTAGATATCCTTTAGGCAAAATTTGAGCCATGTTTTGTTCTGATGAACACTTAGGCTGGAAAGTTTGTTTTTAATGCATTTTTCTGTTGCTTTACTGGGTTGTTTTAATTTTTTCCTGTTAGGTTTCTATTTGTGTCTGTGTCTGATTGTACACTAGCCTGGGCTTTGAATGTTTGAGTCTTCTTCAGTAATAACCCAATAATCTTCTAAAAAAATGTGTTGTTCAATTTTATATGTCTTCAGTTATTTTTTCAGCTTAATAGCATCATGAAGTTTTATGTGGTTTTAAGTTTGCTTCTATTTGAAGTGATGCATTCATTGAAAATTTCCTCCATATAAATCTATGGTTACTTTGCCTTGATGTGTTATTCTTCTCTCCATTTAGCGTTCTTTGTTTCTTCGAGTCTCTTTGCTCATTAGTTTTTCTTCCCTAAAATCTTACCTTAGACTTGTATTTATCTTCTTTTTTTTATTTAATAAATTTATGTTCCTTTAGTTGATAAAATGTTTATCTTCTTGTAGATTGAGGAAATGAGAGGTTCATTGTTGTTTTCATAATCTTACCTGAAGAATCTTTTGCTCAATCCTGCGGCACGAGGAATTTGAGCTCAGTTTTTATCTTGTAGATGAAATTGTAACCTTATATGTTTTAATTGTCAAATGACATGACATTTTATAAATCATATTTTGGATTAATGAAAAATACTTTAGTACCCTGGTTGTTGCATTCATGTGGAATCGATGATAATATTAGAATGTATGTAGAAGGATTAAGAAATGGATAGAGCGAGCTATTGAGAATTGTTTGCAAAAACTAGAGAAGGTCAACTGTTACAAACTAGCGACTACTATGAGTCACAAATTATCCTAAGGTAGCGACAGCCACATGTCACTAACTAGCGACGGTCACCAGTCACTAACTAGTGACGGTCATGCATCATTAATTATCGACGACCATCAGTCACTAACCAGCGATAGCTACATGTCACTAACTAGTGACGGCCACCAGTCACTAACTAATGATGGTCATGCATCATTAACTAGCGACGACCACCAGTCACTAACTAGCTACAACCATGAGTCACTAACTAGTGATGGCCATTAGCCACTAACTAGTGGCAGTCATGTATCACTAAATCTCCGGCTGATCACCAGTATCGGGAAATATGTGGCCGCCAATATTGTGATAGTTAGAAGTAGCTAATTTGCGATGACAACCATCACTAAAAAATTAGCGACGAGTGAATTAAAAATGGACTTATTAAGGACAGCTACCCGTCTCTAAATCAATTTTTTCTAGTAGTGCTTGCCTCACCTAGGCTTTGTATCCTGTGTTTGCCTTTTTCTGAAGGCATGTGTCTGTTTGTTTGTTTATGCAATGCATATTTTCTCTGTATACTTCTCTTATTGATAATATTTTTTAAGTACATCTATATTCCATGTTCTTGGTATTTCCATACTATCTAAGTGTTTAAGTCTATATGCTCTTTTCCCAATAATTTTCTTGACAACATAAAGTCCCTTTTATCGAGGATTGAACTTTCCCTTATTCAAGTCATGTTGAGAGGCTTTTACTTGTCATAACACCAAGTCTCCCACATGGGAATGTCTTGGCTTGATCTTAAGAGTCATAATATTTGACCACTTTTTCTTTGTAAACTAAGGCTCTTACTTCACCCATCTCCCTTAGCTCATCTAGCATATCTAGATTGACCCTTAAATTTTTGTCATTCACTTTTTCAATGAAATGGTATATCCTATGTGTGGGGAGGCCGATTTCAACTAGTGCTACAACCTTAGTGCCATATGTTAAACGGAATGAGGTTTTTCCTGTTGAATTCTTATATGTCGTCCTGTGGGTCCAATGTACTTTTGGGATTAAATCTACCCATGCTCTGAGGGCTTGATCTTGCTTCTTACTTAAAGCCTTAGGGATTGATTTGTTTGAAAACTCAACAAGACTATTGGATGGTGGCTTTACTATGGAAGTTCTACAGTGGATGATACTTAGGTCATCTAGGTACTCAAACAACCTCTTTCCTGTTAATTGGGTGTCATTGTCTGTGAAGATTTCCCGTGGAATGCCAAATCTGCATACTATTGACTGTCATACAAAGTCCTTTGTCTCTTGCTCTCTGATTTTTGCTAGGGGTTTTTCTTCAACCTACTTAGCAAAGTAATCTATGGCAACTATTAAGTATTTTCTCCATCCCGAGGCAAGAGGAAAGGGTCCAAGGATGTCAACTCTTCATTTTATAAAAGGTCATGGTTTAGTGATTAGAGGTATTTATTCATCATGTTTTTTCAACACCAGGCCAAACCTCGAACATTTATCACTTCTTAACAAACTCCATGGCATCATCAGCTAATGTAAGCAAATAATATCCCTGAAGTATGAGTTTTCTGATTAAAGCCGTAGCGCGCCAACGTGATTTCCATAAATACCTTCACGAACTTCCCTTAATGCATAGTGTGCCTCTTCGGTTAAGAGACATCTTCTATACCTGGCTACAAGAGACTAAAAGTACAATTTACCATCATTGGACAAGTAAAACTTAGTGGCATTCTTTTCTAGCTTGGCTGCTTTCTTGGGATCTTCTGGGAGTTTGCTAGTAGATAAGTAGCTCTTGATGGGTGCATCCATCCTGCATTTTCGTCTTGAGAAATAGCCAAAACAATATCTTTGCAAATATTTGGTTTCTTGATAACATCAATATGGATCTCTGTTGCTTCTCCAAAAGCTGATACTACAATAATTAGAGCATTTGCCTGGCTATTCTCTGCTCATAGAACATTTTCAATGGTCGCTTTTTGAATGTTGCCATCAAATTTTTTAATAAGCCTTGATACTTAATCATGGCAAGTACTTTAGCTCCATAGTCCTCTTGAGCTTGTTTGGTGATGATCTGAGAGTCACTTCGGAGCCTTACTTCCATGATAATTAGGTCCTAACATATTTGTAACAGTGTGATGGCTGCTTCATATTATGTTTCATTGTTTATGGACTTAAAATTAAGCTTGAAAGCATGCTCTGTCCTTACCCCATCTGGCCTTACAATGACTATTTTGATGCCACATCCTTTGAAATTGAAAGAAAAGTTGGTGTGCGCAATCCATTATGCTAGCATCTTCGTGGCCCGGTAGGAAGTACATTCAAAGATAAAATCTGCCAATGCTTGAGATTTAATACTAATTCGAAGGACATATGTGATGTTAAACTCAGTGAGTTCCATACTCCATTTTGTCAGTCTTTCTGACAGTTTTGATTTCCTTATGATTTATCACAATGGATATGAGGTAATCATGGTTATGAGATGAGAATGAAAAAAAAGGTTGAAGCCTTCTTGTTGTAGTAATGAGCATCAATATCACTTTTTTACCTCAGGATAGTTGGGCTCTATACCCTGAAAAACTCTATTAACAAAATGGACGAGACTTTACATTCCTTACTCTTTTTACACAAGAGTTGATGTGCCTGTTTCTTGGGTTAGTGACAAATAACAAATAAGAGGTTTTTCGTAGGTTGGTCAATTCTTCCTTAATTTGGTTGAAGGCTTTTTGGCATTCTTCATCTCACGGTGGCTGTGAGTTTTCCTTTTTCCTTAGTGCCCTAAAAAATTGAAGAAATTTTTTAGCTAATCTTGCCAAGAATCTTCTAAGGGCTGTGATTCTCTCCACCAAGGTATGTATGCCTCTAATATCATTGGGTGGAGCCAGGTCAATGACTTTTTTCGAGTTAGCCTCTATGCCTTGATGAATGACCATATAGCCTAAAAAAACCTTTCTTAAGTCAACTCCAAAGGCAGATTTAGCTGGATTGAGTTTCATCTTGCATTTTTGCAAAGAGTCAAATGCCTATTTTAAGTTGGCAATATGATCAGGTCTTTGTTTGCTTTTGATGAGCATATCGTCTACATAAACCTCTACATTTCTACCAATTTGTTCTTTAAAGACTTTATTCATAGGTTTTTGGTAGGTTGTTCAAGCATTTTAAAGGCCAAAGGGCATTCTAATGAAGTAAATAGTCCCTGGTCTGTTACAAAGGTAGTGTGAATTCTATCATCTAGATGAATGCGAATCTGGTTATAACTACTTAAAGCATCCATAAAACTTCTACATAACTTTTCAGGGACTCTCATTTGTTTTGTTTCACAGTAAAAAGGTGAGTTGGAACTCACGTGCAAGCTTTCCTTCCAAGAAAGTAGTTTGTGAAGGCTTTATTGAGGTCATCCCATGAACCTATTGATTATGCTTCAAGATCAAAGTACCATGTCCGAACATCTCCCATTAGTGTTGCTAGAAAGGCTTGACACATAGCCGCGTCTAAAAATCCTGCTAGGGTCATAATGTTTTCATATTGACTTAAGTGATCTATAGGGTCTCCCATTTTTCATCATATGGTTCAAAGTAAAGAATTTTCATTTTTTCTGGTATCGGCTCATTCATGAGTTTAACAATAATGAGATGTTTTCCTTGTTTCCTTAGGCTATTTTGGATGAGAGTTTTTATCATTCCATTTGAGCAATGGTGTTTTGACTAGCTTGAATTGTTGCCACTGAAGCTAGGCCTAATATACTAACCATAGGTTGCTGAAGAGAGGTGAGGTAAGCTTTCTATGCCAATGGAGGCATACTAGCTACTGGCATGGCTGTGGACTGTGCGTAGACACTCTGATATGCTGTACCGGGCCAAAAATAATGAGCGCAAGTGTTGGCACCCAATTTCGTCCGGCCATTAAAATAATTTAAAAAAAAATTTAAATAAAAAAATTAAATAAAAAAATGTATTATTATTATTATTGTTATTATTATTACTAAATTTTTTTTTTAATTAGTTTAAAATATATATATATATATTTTTTGTTTTGTTTTGTGAAGATTTGATATATGTGTGTATATATGTATGTTTGAAAGAAAAAAAGGAAAACTCCATAAAAATGACAAAATTTAAAAGTTTGAGGTAAAAATGACAAAATTAAGAAGTTTCAGGTAAAATTGACAAATTCTGAAAGTTCCAGGAGCATTTGGCAGTTTGTCACATAAAATTTTGAGCCTGCCGACGTTTTTGGCTCAAATTGACAGAAAACGACAAAATTGTCAAAATCAGAAGCTTCAGGAACTTATCCAGAGGCTGAGAGACGTAAAGGACTAAAACTGTCATTTTACCAATTTAAGAGATAAGTTTGGATTTTTTTATTAATTTATCCATCAACAGTTCAGCTAAACTTCCTCTATAAATAGCCCCCCAAATTTTGTGCTGAACACAGAAAAAAATAGAAAAAAAACTTAGAGCTCCGTTTCAAAAAAAAGAGAAAATTACAGCCCTTAGCCCCAGACCTCTTCCCTTCTTCCCCAGAAAGCCAAATTTTTTTTCACTGCTGTTCCCTCTCTCTCTCTCTCTCTCTCTCTCTCTCTCTCTCCGCCGTGCCCCTCGCCGCCCGCCGCCGCCGCCCCTGCCCGGCGCCACCCCTGCCCGCCGCCGCGTCGCCCCTGCCCGCCGCCGGCCCCGCCCCCCCCCCCCGTGCCCCACGCCGTCGCCCCCTGCCCCTGGCCGTGCCGCCAGCTGTCCCTTCCCTTCCCCCCCTCGCGCCGTCGTCGTTCTCATTTCCTGGGATTCAAAATTCAAAACTAAAAGGGTAAACCCTTGTTTCACCCATCATCTTTTCAATTTCTTTCTATTAGGTCACTAACCTTTTTATTTTGTCTTTGCAGAAAATTAATTAACTAACTCATTTATTTTTTTTACTTGTTTATTTATTTGTTTATTATTGTTATTATTACTAACCTTTTTTTTTTTGTTATTAGCAACTAACAACTAACTTGCTAATTTTTACTAACCTTTATTATTATTGTTGTTAATAATTAATTAAATTGTCTAACTTTTATTTTTGTTGTAATTAATTAACTTAATTAAACTTGGCTAACTTTTATTTTTGTTGTAATTAATTAACTTAATTAAACTTGGCTAACTTTTATTTATTGTTGTTAATTAATTAACTTAATTAAACTTGGCTAATTTTTATTTATTGTTGTTAATTAATTAACTTAATTAAACTTGGCTAATTTTTATTTATTGTTGTTAATTAATTAACTTAATTAAACTTGGCTAACTTTTATTTATTGTTGTTAATTAATTAACTTAATTAAACTTGGTTAATTTTTATTTATTGTTGTTAATTAATTAACTTAATTAAACTTGGCTAACTTTTATTATTGTTGTTAATTAATTAAATTAATTAAATTGTCTAACTTTTATTTTTGTTGTAATTAATTAACTTAATTAACTTGACTAACTTTTTATTATTGTTGTTAACCATTAATTTAATTAAACTTGGCTAATTTTTATTATTGTTGTTAATTAATTTAATCTAACTTTTACTAACCTTTTTTATTGTTATTAACTAACTAATCCAACTAATCTAACTATATTAATTGTGCTAACTTTTATTATTATTGTGTTATTAAAGTGGATGGCCAAAAAGCCCCACTTTATTAATTGAATTTTTTTTATGATTAAAAGATAAAAAAAGGAATTTTATGTGAATAATTTTCTAAAGGCTAATAAAAATTACTTTTTTTTATTTTGAAACAAAGTTTTTATTCCTTTTAATAAACAAACATAATGAAATAATTCAAAAATAAAATAAATAAATAAATAAACATAAAACCATTCTTTTAATACATCTTTAAAATTAATAATTAATGAAATAAAAAAATTTAATTAAAACTCCATGACCAAATGATCCGCCAGGATCCATGGCTCGGAAATATTTTTAAAATAAAATATATAAATAAATTTTTTTTCTTTATAAAAAATAAAAAAAAAAACTTTAGACTAATATATTAATTATCTATTAATATATAATTTTTTTTAGTTTTCTTTATTAAAAAGAATAAAAAGCGTAAAATTTTTGAGTTAATATTTTTCAATAATATTTTATTTATTTCTTTTAAAAATATAATTTTTTTTTAGTTTTCTTTATTAATAAAAAGAATGAAAAGAATAAAAATTTTGGGTTAATATTTTATTCAGTAATATTTTACTTATTAAAAGATATAACTTTTTGTTTCCTTTATAAAAATCTTAATCAAATAATTTCAAAATAATACAAAATAAAACAAAAATAATTGAATTTTCTCTTAAATATTTTTGACTTATTGATTAGATATATTTTCAGAAATATAAATTAAAATTAAAAAAAAAATCTTTCATCAAACAAAGAAGAATATAAAAATAAAAATATCAAGACTTTTGTTTTAAAATACATATAAGTTTTCGGTTAAATAATCTTTTATTCCAAAAATAAATTAAATAAATATCAAAACTTTTCTTCTTTTGTTTAAAATTTTTGATTCTCTTAATAAAAAAAAATAATAATAAAAAAATAATAAAAAATAAAAATAAAAATAAAAATTTTTTTTAGTTCATGGTATATTGGCTGGAAACTGTCTCGTGCCCGCTTTTGAGCTGCTTCACCTGGTGAAGAGGGTCTGGCTGAGTAACAACGCCCCGTACCATGATCAAAATTTTTATTTTTAAACTCTTTAATTCTTTTAAATTAACTTCTTATTAAATAAAAATTAATTATTATTTTTTTTAATTCTTTTATAAATTGAGTAATCCTTTAAAATAATAAATATCTTTCATTAAACAAGAAAAACAAAAAAAGTAAACAAGAAAAAAAAGAAAGATAAGAAAAATAAAAGAAAGATAAGAAACAAAAATAAAAGAAAGATAAGAAAGAAAAGAAAGATAAAAAAAATATAAAAGAAAAGATAAGATAAGAAAAGAAAGAAAGAAAAGACAAGAAAAATAAAAGAAAGATAAGAAAGAAAAATAAAAGAAAGATAAGATAAAGAAAAAAAGGAAATATAAGAAAAAGAAAAGAAAGATAAAAGAAAGAAAAAGAAAAAGCAAAGAAAGAAAGAAAAGAATAAAAAAGAAAGAAAAGAAAAGAAATTAAAAGAAATTAAAAAAGAAGTAAAAATAAGTAAAAAAAGAAGAAAAAGAAAGAAAGTAAAAAAAAAGTAAAAAATATAAAGATAAATTTTTTAGTTAGTATTAAAAATCATTCATAAACAAAAAGAATTACCATTTAAAAATTAATTTCATAATAATAAGAATTAAATAATTACGATAAATCAATTTCCATATCCGGATGATCCGGTAGGATCTACGGTTTGGAAAATATCAAACTTTTTAAAATAAACAAATTAAATAAACAGATAAAAATCCATATTTTTACAATATGGATAAAATTGTTTAAAATTTCACCAAATTCCGTGTCCAAATGACTCGGCAGAGTCCATGGTTCGGAATCAAAATCTTCCGTGTCCAAATGACTCGGCAGAGTCCATGGTTCGGAATCAAAATCTTCCGTGTCCAAATGACTCGGCAGAGTCCATGGTTCGGAAGTATAAAATTCTATACAAATTAATTTCCAAAAATCCGCATTCAACTAATTCAGTTAAAATTTCTAGTTTGAAAATTAACTGAATTTTTTTAAAGCAAAGTAAAACAAAATTAAAATCAACTAAGGTGCCAATTTTGGGCGCTATAACAATATTGTTTTAGCGTAACCGTACTCCCGATCCCCGAACTCTCGCAGACCATATTTTAAGGTATCCAATCGACCTGAGCGAAAACCGATTGGTGGCGACTCCAGAAATCCCGACGTTGCCACAGCTTGGCGACTCCGCTGGGGAGTCGACGTTAGTGAGTCGAGCCTAAAGTTGATTTGTTTTTATTTACTTTGCTTTACTATTATGTGGATTTATATATTATATTTACTTAAGTAAACATGCATAATGCATTCACAAAATGAAGCTCTATACCCGAGCTTCCTTAAATCAAACACGATTCTTTCTAAGCGGAATTGGTGTTGCTGTCCTTGTGAGGCCACGGTCTCCAAGCCTTCACCGGTTTCAAAGTAGCAAAGTAGTGTATTGCCTTCTGAGACGGTTAGTCTCTGCATGGGCCCACGAAAAGCTACGACTCGAATTAATCCATTCCTTACATAAACCCTAGAGGGTAAGGAATCGGGCCGTCACTATGATTCAGTGACGGGATTCGGGAACTATCCCTTGCCTTTTTGATAAACCACCTTCTGCATGTAGAATTCCTTACTCCACCTTAGAACCAGCCATTAAGAATTTCCCATACCTCGGTTCCCATTTCCATAGGTTTTGTTTTATCTATATGTTTGTATGATCCTATGTGTTATTTTTTTACTAACTCTATTTTTCCTTATTTTTCCGGCATATACATTTCATCATTAAAGATAAGTATTTGGTGAAAGAACTATTATCATGGATATTCTCGATTATCTTCCCACGGCTGTTACTGGATCATGGAATGACACGGTAATCGAAACTCAGCCTGAAGCTATGGAATATTCCGAAACGGCTCAAAAGCTTCACGGAGATGCTCTGACATCCCATTCTCACGTACAGCTTAAGGACCAGGTATCGGTCCGGATAAATCAGAACGACACCACGGAATTATTGCAAGTCTGGAATAGTTGGAATTCTGCTGATCGGGAAGCTTTTACGGCAAAATATGGTCACATCACTTGCCTACTAAAGGTTACCGTTGATGCATCACTTGTCCGGGCTCTAATACAATTTTGGGATCCATTTTATCGATGCTTTTCTTTCGATAAGATGGATCTGGTTCCAACCATTGAAGAATACAACAGCCTCTTGGGTTGGTCCTCCGACTATCCAATTGAGACTTATCAACATGATAGAAGAACGGAGCCTCATCGAGCCCTAGCAAAATTATTGGATATGCCAGCTTCCAGTCTTCAAACCAAGTTTGCAACAAAAGGATCTCGAAAATTTATCAGTTGGATCGACTTAAAACAATTAAGTCACGTTCTCCCTCAGAAAAATCAACGACGCAAGCTTTTCGCCTTGGCGATATATGGCCTGGTAGTCTTCCCAAGAATCGTCGGATTCATTGAAGGAGACATCATTACACTATTTGAGCAAATCTGCAATGCTCAAATAAATCCGACCTCAGTAATATTATGTGAAACTATCAGGGCATTAAACTTTTGTCGCCAAAGAGGGGGCAAATTCATAGGATGTTCACATCTCCTCAACATTTGGATCAAAAGCCACCTTCCTTGTGAGAAGCAACATTTTGGAAATCGCTTTTCAAAGGACTTCATCCCAATCGAAGCCTTTTTGAAAAGTGAAACCATTCATCACGACAGCAAGGAAGCATGGGTTGATTATTTCAAGAACATCACCGAATTCCAAATTGAATGGAGAGCCCCCTGGTCTACCTCCACCCGCGTTGTCTACCGATGCGGCAATTGCCCGTGGGTTCCTCTCTTAGGTATATGGGGAGGAACAAGTTATGCCCCAGCTCAAGTACGAAAACAATTTGGGTCCATGCAATTTATACCCATGACGCATAATCTGAGTAAGTTGGAATTTTCACACGAAGATCCAAATTCAAATAAGCTCGCAATGGGTATTTCAGTTGCGTGGAAAAGAATTTTCATATTGAAGTCGGGGCCTATTATTTCTCCCACTGCTTATTATGAATGGAGAAATAACCGGAAGGAAGGAATAGTTCTATCTGAAGAGGTCATCAGAAAATTGGCGAAAAGAGAGTTGGAGAAAGAACTAGAGGAAGAAAAGGAGAAGAACAAGAGGATGCTCCTTGACATGCAACAGCTCGGTCACAAAACACAACTCCTCGAAGAGAAAGTTGAATACCAAAAACAAGTCATCTCCCAATTGGTTGATGAAACCGATCAAAAAGAGATGAGAGTCAGATACTGGGAAGATCAATACAGATTTTCTCAAGATCAATTGCAAACATTTTTGGTAGAAGTCAGAAAAGTTACAGAACAAGCCCAACTAATGGGCGAAGAAGCCAAGGAGTTAGAAGAACTGAGCTGTCCTACTCCATCAGTAAATGTTCAAAGAATGATGGAGTTCATATCTAAGGCCAGAAAGCAGTATTGTACTTTGGGTCGTTTCTTTTAAACAAACCTTTTGCTGAATGTAATTGAGAAATTCCATTATAGTTCTTCTTTCACCAAGTATTTACAATATTCATGCATGCATCCATCACATCAATCATACACACATAGAATCTAATAAAATAAATATTCCTTTAAAAGGGTAAAATTGGACCTCAACACCGATATTCAACTCGACTCCAAACAAGATTAATGGCAGAACAAGCCGAAGGACGTCTCATGGAGATGGAGTCCAAGATTGAAAGTATGTCAGAACAGATGAGACAATTGATGGAATTAATCAAAGGGAAAGCAACTCAAGTCCCCATCAAAGAAGTGCAAGATCCCACTTATCCCCCAGGATTCACCCCGCAACGAGTCTCAGTCCAAGAAAACCTGTTTCAAGAATCAGGACCGTCTGCTAGTGTTCACCTGAAACAAGACACTGTACAGGAAGAGAAGAAGACATTACCAAAAGAAGAAGCAGAATCTCAAAAACTCGAAACAATAGAAAAGCGACTGCGAGCCATTGAAGGAGGCACTATATTCGGATCTCTCTCGGTAGATGACCTCTGCTTAGTGCCAGATGTCGTAATCCCTTCAGATTTTAAGGTGCCAGATTTCGTGAAATACGATGGAACGAGTGATCCCATCACTCACATCACATTGTTCCTAAGGAGACTACAACCACTCACAAAAGATGAAAAGGTGTGGATCGCACTTTTTCAGGAAAGTCTCACAAAATCAGCATTACAGTGGTATCTAAGCCAAGGTCCAAGGAACATAAAAACTTGGAATGACCTTGCTCAGGCCTTCATCGGCAACTATAAACACGTTATGGACTTGGCTCCGGATCGCCAAACTCTCCAAAACATGGAGAAGAAAAAGCCAGAAACTTTCAAGGAATATGCGCAGCGGTGGAGGGACTTAGCTGCACAGGTTCAGCCACCCATGACAGAAAGAGAAATGGTCACTTTATTTGTCCAGACACTGAAATACCCATATTATGACAAACTTATTGGCAATGCGGCAACTAACTTCTCCGACGTAGTAATGTCTGGAGAAAGGATCGAGCATGGTATCAGGACTGGGAAGATTACTGAATCCTTTAGCGATCCTATGAAAAGAGGAGGACCTTCCAGAAGAAAAGATGAAGAAATACAACAAATAGGAAGAGGAAGAGGGATTCCCTTCGTGGGCACTGTGGCCACCGGACCTCGCCTATCCTATTCTGCCAATAAGCCCAATTATTATCCTACCAATAGGCCCAATGATTACCCTCCCAATAGGCCCAATGATTATCTTCCCAATAGACCCAACAATTATCCTCCCAACAGACCTAATCAGTTACGGCCACCTGTTCCAACTCCTCCAGTACCTGCACCAAGACCAAGAGAAATCTTCGCACCAATTCCCATGACTTACACTGAGCTGTATCCAAAACTCATCGAAAGTCAACTTATTCGCCCAATCCCTACAAGGCCATTGGAACCCCCGTATCCAAGGTGGTATGACCCTAACATAAATTGCCCATATCATGATGGTACCGTGGGCCACGGACTGGAAAATTGCATAGCATTGAAGCGTATAGTCCAACAATTAATTGAGTCAAAGTGGTTGGACTTTTCCGATGAACCAAACGTCACTCATAATCCATTGCCTCCTCATCAAGCCAAACCAGTCAATATGATGGAAGAATACTGGCCGATGAAGAAAACAGTCAATGATATCATAACCCCTCTTAAGCATGTATATTCATGCCTTGTGAAAGAAGGGATTATCATAGGAAAGTCTTCTGGAAATAAAGAAGTCGAGGATGAGGAGTGGTGCAACTTTCATAACAGTAAGAGTCATTCTATCCAAGAATGCCCAGAATTCCGTAAAAGTCTACAAAGTCTTATGGACTCCTCCCAAATCATCGTTTTTATGTCAGATAAAGAGGATGACGTGAATGTGATAATTAAAGAACAAGAAATCAATATCATGCCAAGACCACTAGTCATTCCAATATCAAAATCTGCTCTCAAGCCTTTAAGAATTCAAGTTCCAAAGCCATTCCCGTACAAATCAGACAAAACTGTTCCATGGAACTATGGCTATACTTCTAACATCACATCAACTCCGTTAGAAGTTGGGGGCATGACTAGAAGCGGTCGGTGTTATTCTCCCGAGCAAATGAACAAGCTCCAACAAGAGAAGAATGTTACGGATCCAGCAAATGGACCTATTAACACATCTAAAGAGCAAGAGATGCCTCGAGCAGTAACAGATGAACAAGCTACTGAGTTTCTCAAACTCATAAAGCAAAGTGAATACAGTATCGTGGAGCAGTTGAACCGTCTGCCAGCAAAGATCTCCATACTTTCATTACTCTTAAGTTCTGATGCCCATCGAGAAGCTCTTCTCAAAGTCCTGAATAAGGCTTATGTTGAACAAGATATCTCCGTGAACAACTTTGACCACCTTGTCAACAACATCACGGCACAAAATCTCATCACATTCACTGACGATGAGATACCAGCAGAAGGAAGGGGTCACTCTAAGGCTCTGCATATTTCGATTAAATACAAAGATCGGATTATGGCCAGAGTTCTTATCGACAATGGGTCAGCTCTAAATGTAATGCCACTCGAAACCTTACATAAGATTGGTTTAGACCCATCATACCTCAACAACAGTCATATTGTTGTTCGAGCATTTGACGGAACGAAGAGAGATGTTGTTGGAGAAATAGAGCTACCAATAGGGATTGGTCCCTGTCTTTTCCACATCACATTCCAAGTCATGGATATTTGTCCATCTTATACCTGCCTGCTGGGAAGACCATGGATCCATATGGCCGGAGCAATTCCTTCTTCATTACACCAGAAAATGAAATTCATTATTGAAGGAAAGATAATCACGGTCTTCGCTGAAGAAGACATCTTGCTATCAAGACCTGCGGATGCTCAATATGTCGAAGTCAATGAAAATGTACCTGATTGCTCCTTCAGGTCTTTTGAGATTGTCAATGCTGCTTATGTCAGTGAATATGAAGAAGAACCCATTCCTAGCATCTCTAAAACAAGTCGCATGGTTGCCAAACTCATGATAAAAGGAGGATACTCACCGGGGTTAGGACTGGGACAAGATTTACAAGGAATCACAGAACCATTGAAAATCACCACAAATGAAGGGAAATACGGCCTAGGCTTCACACCGACAAGACATGATAAAATGAAGGCAATAGCTGAAAAGAGAGAAAAGAGGATTGCACGATTAACAGGGCATCCTCTCCAGGAAAGAAATCTGGATATCCCTGAAATCACCGAAACGTTCGTGAGTGGTGGTCTCATTCCAAAAAATGACAATGAAGGCAAGCTGACTATCAACATCAACAAGTCTTTTGAAAGTCTTTTTATTCAGGCAATCATCAGCGATTCACCTGAAGAGGAGGAGCTTGTTCAACCTTGTGGCCCACGGGATGTGCTGAACAATTGGGAGGCGATAGAACTGCCTGTTATAATCGAAAGCTTTCCAAAGTAATCTAATAGTAAAAACCTCCTAAAGAAAGGTTCAATCAATAGGGTGTAGTCTTTGTTTAAGTGAACCTTTTAGTTATTGCTTTTTATTCCAATAAAGTTGTGATTTATGCACATTGTAAATAAAGTACCAGTTTGCATCCATCTCATTCGTGCCATTTTTTTTTTTTTCTTCTCTTTCTTTTCTCTCTGGATAATGCAGACCCAAAACTCTCTTTGATGACAATGAAAGAATGAACTTTGATAATCCTGTAAACACTACCGACTCGGATGACGAAGATCTTCAAGTATCTCCTGAGCTATTAAAAATGATTGAGCGAGATGAAAAAGAAAGAGCAACAAGTCAAGAACCAACTGAGGTATTCAACCTGGGAGACAGTCAGGATGTAAAAGAAGTCAAGATTGGCACTTTATTCCCTCCTGAAGAAAAAGAAGAATTAGTCCATTTATTGAAAGAATATGTGGATGTGTTTGCTTGGTCATACCAAGATATGCCTGGCTTAAGCTCAGACATAGTACTACACAAAATACCCTTGAAACCTGGGGCGAAGCCTGTTAGACAAAAGTTACGAAGATTAAAGCCGGATCTAATCTTAAGAGTGAAAGATGAGATTCGAAAGCTGTGGGATGCAGGATTCCTTGGGGTCGCTGAATATACAGAATGGGTGGTTAACATTGTTCCAGTCGAAAAGAAAGAAAGCGGGAAACTAAGAGTTTGTCAGGACTACCGGCCATTGAACGAAGCCAGTCCTAAAGATAACTTCCCACTTCCTCACATTGATACGCTGGTGGATAATACCGCAGGAAACTCCTATTTTTCCTTCATGGATGGCTTCTCTGGATACAATCAAATCAAACTTGATCCAGATGATATGATAAAAACTGCCTTTATAACCCTTTGGGGTACCTTCTACTACAAGGTGATGCCTTTTGGGTTAAAGAATGCTGGTGCTACATATCAAAGAGCCATGGTTGCATTATTCCATGACATGATGCATAAAGAAATTGAAGTATATGTAGACGACATGATCGCCAAAACTTTCACTGCTAAGGGGCATCTAAAAGTGCTAAGAAAACTATTCGATAGACTTCGCAAATATCAACTGAAGTTGAATCCTGCCAAATGTATTTTTGGAGCCTCTTCAGGAAAGTTATTGGGTTTCATGGTCAGCAAGGATGGGATTCGAGTTGACCCGAGTAAAGTCAAAGCAATACAAGAAATGCAACCCCCGAAGACTCCAAAACAAGTAAGAAGTTTCCTGGGCAGAATCAACTTCATAGCAAGGTTCATTTCACAATTGACATCCAAGTGTGAACCTCTTTTCAAATCACTGAAGAAGAACAATCCGATCGAGTGGAATAACGAATGCCAAGAAGCATTCGAGAAAATCAAGCAATATCTATCAAATCCACCAGTCTTGGTACCACCCCGATCTGGAGAATCGTTGATTCTATATTTATCCATACAGGATTCTTCATTAGGATCCATATTGGGTCAACGTGATGAGACAGGCAAGAAAGAGCACGCAATTTACTATTTGAGCAAGAAGCTTACCACATATGAAGCGAAATACTCAATAGTAGAAAAGTCCTGTTGTGCCCTTGCATGGGTAGCACACCGACTACGACACTACATGCTCAACAACACCACATTGCTAATCTCCAAGACTGATCCCATTAAGTACATTTTTGAGAAACCAGCTTTATCAGGCAGGATCGCAAAATGGCAAATGCTGTTGTCTGAATACGACATACAGTATGTCACCCAAAAGGCTGTAAAAGGGAGTGTGATTGCTGAATATCTGGCTGATAGAGCATTGGATGATTATGAGCCAATGAAAATGGAGTTTCCTGATGGAGATATAATGACGATAGAACAGGAAGTCTCTAAAGATGATGAAACATGGAAAATGGCATTCGATGGAGCATCTAATGCTTTGGGACAAGGGATTGGAGCCATACTCATCTCTCCAAGTGGAGAGCAATTCCCTCTTACAGCAAAAATTACATTTCCTTGTACCAACAATATAGTAGAGTATGAGGCATGTGCTATGGGACTCCAAATGGCACTGGAATTGAAAGTGCGAAATCTCCGAGTTTATGGGGATTCCGCATTAGTCATATATCAAATCAACGGAGAATGGGAGACAAGGGATTCAAAATTGATCCCTTACCAAAAGCTCATACTAGACTTGGCTCGAAAATTCAACAGTATAAGCTTCCATCATCTTCCAAGGGAAGATAATCAAATACCGGATGCTTTAGCTACTTTGGCTGTTATGTACAAGATCAGTGACCCCGAGCATACTCCTGTGTTCGAGATGAGAATAATAGATTCTCCAGCTTATTGCATGAGCATCGAAGAAGAATTGGATGGAAAGCCTTGGTATCACGATATCAAGAAATACCTCAAAGAAAGAGTATATCCACCAGAAGTATCAGAAAATGACAAGAAATTTCTACGAAGATTGTCAATGGGTTTTCTTTTAAACCTAGACATACTTTACAAGAAAACCCCAGACTCGATGCTACTTCGCTGTGTAGATACTCATGAAGCACGAAAGATCATGGAAGAAGTTCATTCTGGAATATGTGGAGCACACACTAGTGGTCATACCATGGCAAGACAAATAATGAGGGCTGGTTACTATTGGCTCACATTGGAAAGTGATTGCGTCAATCACGTAAGAAAATGTCACAAATGCCAAATATATGCCAACAAGATCCAAGCTCCACCTGTTCCTCTTAATGTAACAGCAATACCTTGGCCTTTTGCCATGTGGGGAATCGATGTTATTGGAGCGATTACCCCTAAAGCTTCCAATGGTCACAAATTCATCCTAGTTGCAATTGACTACTTTACTAAATGGGTAGAAGCTGTGTCTTATGCAAGCGTAACTCAAAAGGTGGTATGCCGGTTCATTAAGAAAGAAATCATTTGTCGCTATGGACCGCCAGAGTGTATCATCTCAGACAATGCCACGAACCTGAATAATGCAATGATGCAGACTTTGTGCCGGCAATTCAAAATCAAGCATCTCAATTCAGCACCTTATCGACCGATGATGAATGGTGCAGTAGAAGCGGCCAATAAAAATATCAAGAGAATTGTTGAAAAGATGATCGTCACTTACAAGGACTGGCATGAGATGTTACCTTTTGCACTGCATGCTTATAGAACTTCTACCCGTACTTCTACTGGAGCAACACCTTTTTCTCTGGTATACGGTATGGAGGCTGTATTGCCTATCGAAGTTGAAATTCCTTCATTAAGGGTACTAATGGATACTCAATTAGGAGAAGCAGAATGGGTCAAAGCTAGATACGAGCAATTAAATCTAATTGATGAAAGAAGAATGATAGCCCTCTGCCATGGGCAACTTTATCAAAGAAGGATGATTCGTGCTTACAACAAAAAGGTTCGCCCACGACAATTTCACGAAGGTGACATAGTGCTCAAGAAAATTTTACCCATGCAACATGATTCAAGAGGAAAATGGACACCAAATTATGACGGGCCATATGTCGTGAAGAAAGCATTTTCAGGAGGGGCACTAATTCTGACAGAAATGGATGGACGAGAATTACCGAAGCCAGTAAATTCGGATGCAGTAAAGAAATACTTTGCATAATGAAGAAATTTTCGAACAGAAGGGGAGAAGTGGATACAGGGTTACCAAAGTTTATTTGATCAAAGTTGTCAAAGAGAGCTTTCTTCCCTTACACTTTCATTATCTATCTGTACCCAAGATTTTCATATTCTTTTACCCATAAATAAAAGCCAATTCTCTTTAACTTACCTTAGATTCTCACGTTCAAAATGCTAAAGTCGCTTCTATCCAGTTCTTTTCCTTTAAATCTCACATTCCTACTAGCCTTAAGTGTGCAATAAATTGTGACTTTTGAAGGAAGAATAGTGATAATTAAAACTTAGAAAAAAACAAAGACCGTAGATTACTTTGATAAGCTTTGTGAATTAAAACAGGTAAGATTGAGGTCCTGCTTTGCGAGCAGCACAGAATATAGGCTAACAAAGAAGAAGGAGTAACAAATCTTTGGGAGATAGCCTTGGTGGTAGCCTGAATGATCATTTCAGAAGTCTTAACATGTCTATGTTAGCAGGAAAGAATCATGCTCACGAATATTTCAACAGGGACAATTATCCAGAGAAGCATAAAATATGAGGCGGGCATTAAAGAAAATTGAGGTCAAAATTCAAAAATAAGGCAAGGAAAGAGGATTTTTGAACAGAGTTGGGCTTTTGAGACAATGGACAACAGCTGGAAAGCATAAAGAGATTCAATAATAGTCCGAGAAGGAAATCACAAAGAAGATCCAGTAAAGTAAAGCAAAGACATGAAGAGCTAGATTAAAAAAAAAAAAAACATCAGTTACACATGCCTTGCATTCATGCATTTCACATCATGCATGCATGGCTTTTACATAACAGGGATCAAATGAAAAGCATGTCCGCAGCATGATTGCAGCAGTATAAGCTGAGATCTTAATGACATCAGCTCTTACTAATTGGACGCATAGCTAATACGCTGGACCCAGCCCCATCAGGAATCCAAGGATAAAGCATACAATATCGTCAAAAGCCTGGCAATTGAGGCTACACCTAAAAGAACAGAATTGATGCCAGCTTAGCAGCATCCAAGATGAGTGATAGCTATCGTCAAAGATAAGGCAGACATCAAGAAATATTGTCGTTGAAAATTCGTCAAAAGCCTGGCAATTGAGGCTACACCTAAAAGAACAGAATTGATGCCAGCTTAGCAGCATCCAAGATGAGTGATAGCTATCGTCAAAGATAAGGCAGACATCAAGAAATATTGTCGTTGAAAATTCGTCAAAAGCGGACAATGGATTCAATAATCAAGGACTGAATCGACGTCAGCTGGATGGAATATCTATCACATCAAAATAAAGTAGGATTCACTTTTCCGGTTAAGCGGCGGATACGGTACTCCGTGACTCTCAAGTCGGTTCTCTCAGTTGCCCATAATAACTGATCATTTCCTCCCTCCTTTCTTTTACTTTCTCCTAGAAAATGGATCCTACTTTTTCTGCCTTGCGAAAATATTTTCCTTCTCTCCCAATGAACATCCTCAAAAAGATCTACCAAGTTCGCTGTGAACGATTAAGAGCTCTGATGCATAAAGGAATCCCTGAAGATGTGCGGTGGTTAATTGAAGCTAAGGTTCGTCTGGCAGGTGAAATCCCAGAGGCATTTGTGTCTCACATGCCTGGTGTAGGCAAAAGCTCTTATGCCAAAAAACGAAGAGCGAGGAGACTAGGCGTCTGTCATAAATGCGGACGCTGGACCTGTAATACTAAATGTCGTTCTTTAGGGATGATCTCTGATAATCGAGAAGATAAAATACGATTCATTAAGAATGGCCTGAGTAAGGACTCATTGGATGATCTCCAATTGACTCTTGAGACGCATTCTTGTGGATCCGTGCAACGTGAACTTCTCGATTTATGGAGCATTTTTCATGAAGAACGAGAACGATACAGTCCCGGGAATCTGACATTAAACGACCCTATTTGTCAGCTTGTAAGAAAACTGGATGGGAAGCAAATCCTCGACTCATAGAAGCCATTAATCCCGTTACTGGACGTAAAACCAGTGGAAGATGTGAGCCACAGTCACAATCACTGTACATACAATTTATCATATTTAAAATTTTCCATTTTTCTTTTAATAATGTATTTGCTCCCGTAAGTGTAATCGACACGTTATCCATTTCATCGCTATAAATGCATGTTCTTCCAGTCGGTTATCTAAGTTTCCTTCAATAACTGATTCATTTCCCTCTTCTCTCAAATTCTTCTCTCATCAATGGATTCTACTCTTTCTGCACTGCGAAAATACTTTCCTTCCTTTCCAATAAAAGTCCTTAAAAAGATCTACCTTGCTAGATGTGAAAGAATCAGAGTTTTTACACGCAAAGGCATTCCCGATAATGTGCAGTGGATAATTGAAGCTAAGGTCCGTCTGGCGGGTGAAGTTCCAGATGCATTTATGCCCCGCATGCCCGGTTTAGGTAAAAGCCGTTATGCCAAAAGGCGAAGAGCAAAGAGACTAGGCGTGTGTTATAAATGTGGGCGATGGAATTGTATTACTAAATGTCGCTCTTTAGGATACATCTCCATAAATCGTGAAGATAAAAGAAAATTCATTAAGAATGGCCTGCGTAAGGAATCTCTGGAAGATATCCGAGAGACTCTTGAAACGCATTCTTGTGGAAAAGTGCAAGGTGAAATTATCAGTTTATGGAGGACTTACCATAAAGAACGAAACCGTTACAGTCTTGGGAATGTGACTTTAAACGATCCTGTTTGTCAGTTTGTAAGAAAACTGGATGGGAAGCAAATCCCCGACTTATAGATGGCATTGAAGCCATTACTGGACATAAATCAGGGGAAGATGAGAGCCACGGTCATGATTCCTGTACATATAAGCTGTCATTTGTCTTTTCTTTTAATATACTTGTTCCTGTAAGCGTAATTAACACATTATCCTTTCATCGCTATAAATGCGTGTTCTTCTTTCCGGTTAAGTAGCGGATACAATACTCTCTGACTCTCAGTTTCCTACAATAACTGATTTCTTCATCTCTTCTCTCAAATTCTTCTTTTATCAATGGATTCTACTCTTTCCGCCATGCGAAAATACTTTCCTTCCATCCCAATAAATGTTCTTAAAATGATTTACCAAGCTAGATGTGAAAGGATTAGAGTCTTTATGCACAAAGGCATTCCTGACAATGTGCGGTGGCTAATTGAAGCTAAGGTTCGTTCAGCTGGTGAAGTTCCAGAAGCGTTCTTTCCCCGTATGCCCGGCTTTGGTAAAAGCGCTTATGCCAAAAAGCGAAGAGCAAAGAGGCTTGGTGTCTGTCATAAATGTGGACGATGGAATTGTAATACTAAATGTCGCTTTTTAGGATACATCTCCAGAAATCATGAAGATAAAAGAAAATTCATCAAGAATGGCCTGCGTAAGGAATCTTTGGATGATATCCTATTAACTTTTGAAACACATTCTTGTGAAATAGTGCAATGGGAAATTATGGATTTATGGTGGACTTTCCGTAAAGAACAGGATCGTTACAGTCTTGGAAATCTAACTTTTAATGACCCTGTTTGCCAGTTTGTGAGAAAACTGGATGGGAAGCAAATCCCCGACTTATAGAAGGCATTGAAGCCGTTACTAGACATAAATCAGTGGAAGATGAGAGCCACAGTCATGATTACTGTACATATAAGCTGTCATTTGTCTTTTCTTTTGACAATAATGTACTTGCTTCTGTAAGTGTAATAAACGCATTATCCCTTTCGTCACTATAAATATGTGTTAGTTATGTTCGTTTCCTACAATCACTAATTTCTTTCTTTGCCTCCTTCATCAATGGAGTCTTCTCTTTCCGCCCTACGAAAGTATTTTCCTTCCTTCCCAATAAATGTTCTTAAAAAGATTTATCAAGCTAGATGTGAACGATTCAGAGTATTTATGCACAAAGGCATTCCTGATAATGTGCGGTGGCTAATTGAAGCTAAGGTTCGTTCAGCTGGTGAAGTTCCCGAAGCGTTCTTTCCCCGTATGCCCGGCTTTGGTAAAAGCGCTTATGCCAAAAAAAGAAGAGCAAAGAGGCTAGGCGTTTGTCATAATTGTGGATGGTGGATTTGCGGCAATAAATGTCGTGCTCCAGGAGTGATCACCAGAAATCGTAATGATAGAATAAGATTCATTAAGAATGGCTTGCGTAAGGAATCTCTAGAAGATATTCGAGAGGTTCTTGAAGCGCATTCTTGTGGAATAGTGCAATTTGAGGTTGTTGGATTATGGATAATTTTCCAAAAAGAACGAGATCGTTACAGTCTTGGGAATCTGACCCTAAACGACCCTGTTTGCCAGTTTGTGAGAAAGCTAGATGAGATGCAAATCACCGATTCATAGAAAACATTGAAGCCATTACTGGACGCAAAGCCAGTGGAAGACGAGGATCAAAGTCACGATTACTGTACGTGCTAGCTGTCGCTTTTGAAATTTTCCTCCCCTTTTGGTAATAATGTATCCACTCCTGACGTGAACCAAAGTCACGATTACTGTACGTACTAGCTGTCGCTTTTGAAATTTTCCTCCCCTTTTGGTAATAATGTATCCACTCCTGACGTGAACCAAAGTCACGATTACTGTACGTACTAGCTGTCGCTTTTGAAATTTTCCTCCCCTTTTGGTAATAATGTATCCACTCCTGACGTGAACCAAAGTCACGATTACTGTACGTACTAGCTGTCGCTTTTAAAATTTTCCTCCCCTTTCAGTGATAATGTATCCACTCCTGACATGAGCCATAGTTACGATTACTGTACGTGCTAGCTGTCGCTTTTGAAATTTTCCTCCCCTTTGGCAATAATGTACCCACTCCTGACACGGACTACTATATATAGCTGCCACTTTTGAAATTTTCCTTCCCTTCCAACAATCACATACCTACTCCTGACGTAAGCTACAGTAGTGACTACTGTACATGCTAGCAGCTATTTTGAAAATTTTCCTCCTCTTTTAACGATAGTGTACCCATACCTGACCAGAGTCATACTCGTGACTACTGTGTATAGCTGGCAATAATGTATCCACTCTTGAAAATAAAATTATTGCCTTATCTCTTCATCTCTATAAATATATCCTCTTTTCTCACAAGGATAAGGATAGGAATGGAGAAAACCCCAACTCGTAAATCCCGAAGTATTTGTGTATTTTCTGGGGCTTTTCCTGGAAAAGATGAAGAGTATTTAAAAGCAGCCAACCATTTGGGAAGAGTATTAGCTGAGCGAAAAATACATTTAGTTTATGGAGGAGGTAGTGTCGGATTAATGGGAGGTGTAGCATCAGCAGCATCTCTAGGAGGAAGTCAAGTTCTGGGTATTATCCCTGGACCTCTGAAATTTATTTCTGGGGGCACGATTGGAGAAGAATTAGTGGTTAAAAATTTGCAAGAGCGTGTGTTACAAATGCTTTTAAATGCTGATGCTTTTATCGCTCTACCAGGTGGTTTTGGCACGTTGGGAGAAGTCTTTCAAATTGCTTCCATGGCCCAACTTAATTTGCATAAGAAACCCATTGGGCTTTTAAATGTTAACAATTTCTTTACAGGTCTGATAGCTTTTATGGATTATGCTATGCAGAAGAATTTCATATCAAGAGTGGCACGGCGAATCATAATATCCGCAACAACTGCTGAAGAATTGCTAGATAAAATACAAGCTTTTGTTCCTGAACCAGATCCAGCAATGATTCAGATAGACTGGACACGACAGTCTTTTCCGACCAGTTCACTCCCATAATGGTCCTCTACTCACCCTGTTGAAGTATTGTGGAAGAAAGAAGCGATCTGATCCGTTTTTCTTGTCCTTTAGTTTTATTATCAGCATTTTCTTTCGCGTTTCAGTTTTTCTTTTCAAGGAATTTCTTTTCTTATAAGATAGTTTCGTCCATGCTGATATTAAAACCATGGGACAATGCCTTTAGGTTGGAATGGCTGAGTAAAGAGTAATTTTTATTACTCTTGAGACGCATCCTATTAGGTCTACTAGGCATAACATTTTGGGGTAGTTAAGCTTTAACCTTATTTGGATGACATATCTCATAAGGGAATCTATATTTACTGAAGAAAATATTAGATGAACCTTGGATATTGATTCCAAACATCCGTTCCCTTTACATAATTTGTCAGTGTTATTGTCATCATCAAGATTCACTCATCTTATCGAAGTTTAAATTTTTGCACTCACCTATTATGAAAATTCACACTTTCGAAGAAAATTATTCCAATTTCAATTACTTTCATATAAATTTCGCTCGAGATCCTAAGGAAAGCTCCTTAGCCTCAAAATCAATTTTCATCATCGGGGTTTTAAGGATGGAACCTTTGCCTCGAAAACAATCAATTTTCATCATCGGGGTTTTAAGGATGGAACCTTTGCCTCGAAATCAATCAATCAATCCGAGGTTTTAAGGATGGAACCTTTGCCTCGAGAACAATCAATCATTCAGTCCATCTTACAACGATAGAACCTTTCCTATCGTTAGAGGTTCCAAGGACCTTTCCTTAAACCTCAAACAAACAATCAATCATTCAGTCCATCTTACAACGATAGAACCTTTCCTATCGTTAGAGGTTCTAAGGATCTTTCCTTAACCTCAAACAAACAATCAATCATTCAGTCCATCTTACAACGATAGAACCTTTCCTATCGTTAGAGGTTCTAAGGATCTTTCCTTAACCTCAAACAAACAATCAATCATTCAGTCCATCTTACAACGATAGAACCTTTCCTATCGTTAGGGGTTCTAAGGACCTTTCCTTAAACCTCAAACAAACAATCAATCATTCAGTCCATCTTACAACGATAGAACCTTTCCTATCGTTAGAGGTTCCAAGGACCTTTCCTTAAACCTCAAACAAACAATCAATCATTCAGTCCATCTTACAACGATAGAACCTTTCCTATCGTTAGAGGTTCTAAGGACCTTTCCTTAAACCTCAAACAAACAATCAATCATTCAGTCCATCTTACAACGATAGAACCTTTCCTATCGTTAGAGGTTCTAAGGACCTTTCCTTAAACCTCAAACAAACAATCAATCATTCAGTCCATCTTACAACGATAGAACCTTTCCTATCGTTAGAGGTTCCAAGGACCTTTCCTTAAACCTCAAACAAACAATCAATCATTCAGTCCATCTTACAACGATAGAACCTTTCCTATCGTTAGGGGTTCTAAGGACCTTTCCTTAAACCTCAAACAAACAATCAATCATTCAGTCCATCTTACAACGATAGAACCTTTCCTATCGTTAGAGGTTCCAAGGACCTTTCCTTAAACCTCAAACAAACAATCAATCATTCAGTCCATCTTACAACGATAGAACCTTTCCTATCGTTAGAGGTTCTAAGGACCTTTCCTTAAACCTCAAACAAACAATCAATCATTCAGTCCATCTTACAACGATAGAACCTTTCCTATCGTTAGAGGTTCTAAGGACCTTTCCTTAAACCTCAAACAAACAATCAATCATTCAGTCCATCTTACAACGATAGAACCTTTCCTATCGTTAGAGGTTCTAAGGACCTTTCCTTAAACCTCAAACAAACAATCAATCATTCAGTCCATCTTACAACGATAGAACCTTTCCTATCGTTAGAGGTTCCAAGGACCTTTCCTTAAACCTCAAACAAACAATCAATCATTCAGTCCATCTTACAACGATAGAACCTTTCCTATCGTTAGAGGTTCTAAGGACCTTTCCTTAAACCTCAAACAAACAATCAATCATTCAGTCCATCTTACAACGATAGAACCTTTCCTATCGTTAGAGGTTCTAAGGACCTTTCCTTAAACCTCAAACAAACAATCAATCATTCAGTCCATCTTACAACGATAGAACCTTTCCTATCGTTAGAGGTTCTAAGGACCTTTCCTTAAACCTCAAACAAACAATCAATCATTCAGTCCATCTTACAACGATAGAACCTTTCCTATCGTTAGAGGTTCTAAGGACCTTTCCTTAACCTCAAACAAACAATCAATCATTCAGTCCATCTTACAACGATAGAACCTTTCCTATCGTTAGAGGTTCTAAGGAACTTTCCTTAAACCTCAAACGAACAATCAATCATTCAGTCCATCTTACAACGATAGAACCTTTCCTATCGTTAGAGGTTCTAAAGAACTTTCCTTAAACCTCAAACGAACAATCAATCATTCAGTCCATCTTACAACGATAGAACCTTTCCTATCGTTAGAGGTTCTAAGGAACTTTCCTTAAACCTCAAACAAACAATCAATCATTCAGTCCATCTTACAACGATAGAACCTTTCCTATCGTTAGAGGTTCTAAGGAACTTTCCTTAAACCTCAAACAAACAATCAATCATTCAGTCCATCTTACAACGATATAACCTTTCCTATCGTTAGAGGTTCTAAGGAACTTTCCTTAACCTCAAACAAACAATCAATTATTTAGTCCATCTTACAACGATAGAACATTTCCTATCGTTAAAGGTTCTAAGGACCTTTCCTTAAACCTCAAACAAACAATCAATCATTCAGTCCATCTTACAACGATAGAACCTTTCCTATCGTTAGAGGTTCTAAGGACCTTTCCTTAAACCTCAGAGTTTAGGCGGCGAGAAGGTTTTCAATGCCTAGCTAAGCTGGACGAAATTTGGTAACTAACTTTGCATACATCATGTCCCATGAAGCATGCAAAGGGGGGCAGCTGTTGGCACCCAATTTCGTCCGGCCATTAAAATAATTTAAAAAAAAATTTAAATAAAAAAATTAAATAAAAAAATGTATTATTATTATTATTGTTATTATTATTACTAAATTTTTTTTTTAATTAGTTTAAAATATATATATATATATTTTTTGTTTTGTTTTGTGAAGATTTGATATATGTGTGTATATATGTATGTTTGAAAGAAAAAAAGGAAAACTCCATAAAAATGACAAAATTTAAAAGTTTGAGGTAAAAATGACAAAATTAAGAAGTTTCAGGTAAAATTGACAAATTCTGAAAGTTCCAGGAGCATTTGGCAGTTTGTCACATAAAATTTTGAGCCTGCCGACGTTTTTGGCTCAAATTGACAGAAAACGACAAAATTGTCAAAATCAGAAGCTTCAGGAACTTATCCAGAGGCTGAGAGACGTAAAGGACTAAAACTGTCATTTTACCAATTTAAGAGATAAGTTTGGATTTTTTTATTAATTTATCCATCAACAGTTCAGCTAAACTTCCTCTATAAATAGCCCCCCAAATTTTGTGCTGAACACAGAAAAAAATAGAAAAAAAACTTAGAGCTCCGTTTCAAAAAAAAGAGAAAATTACAGCCCTTAGCCCCAGACCTCTTCCCTTCTTCCCCAGAAAGCCAAATTTTTTTTCACTGCTGTTCCCTCTCTCTCTCTCTCTCTCTCTCTCTCTCTCTCTCCGCCGTGCCCCTCGCCGCCCGCCGCCGCCGCCCCTGCCCGGCGCCACCCCTGCCCGCCGCCGCGTCGCCCCTGCCCGCCGCCGGCCCCCCCCCCCCCCCCCGTGCCCCACGCCGTCGCCCCCTGCCCCTGGCCGTGCCGCCAGCTGTCCCTTCCCTTCCCCCCCTCGCGCCGTCGTCGTTCTCATTTCCTGGGATTCAAAATTCAAAACTAAAAGGGTAAACCCTTGTTTCACCCATCATCTTTTCAATTTCTTTCTATTAGGTCACTAACCTTTTTATTTTGTCTTTGCAGAAAATTAATTAACTAACTCATTTATTTTTTTTACTTGTTTATTTATTTGTTTATTATTGTTATTATTACTAACCTTTTTTTTTTTGTTATTAGCAACTAACAACTAACTTGCTAATTTTTACTAACCTTTATTATTATTGTTGTTAATAATTAATTAAATTGTCTAACTTTTATTTTTGTTGTAATTAATTAACTTAATTAAACTTGGCTAACTTTTATTTTTGTTGTAATTAATTAACTTAATTAAACTTGGCTAACTTTTATTTATTGTTGTTAATTAATTAACTTAATTAAACTTGGCTAATTTTTATTTATTGTTGTTAATTAATTAACTTAATTAAACTTGGCTAATTTTTATTTATTGTTGTTAATTAATTAACTTAATTAAACTTGGCTAACTTTTATTTATTGTTGTTAATTAATTAACTTAATTAAACTTGGTTAATTTTTATTTATTGTTGTTAATTAATTAACTTAATTAAACTTGGCTAACTTTTATTATTGTTGTTAATTAATTAAATTAATTAAATTGTCTAACTTTTATTTTTGTTGTAATTAATTAACTTAATTAACTTGACTAACTTTTTATTATTGTTGTTAACCATTAATTTAATTAAACTTGGCTAATTTTTATTATTGTTGTTAATTAATTTAATCTAACTTTTACTAACCTTTTTTATTGTTATTAACTAACTAATCCAACTAATCTAACTATATTAATTGTGCTAACTTTTATTATTATTGTGTTATTAAAGTGGATGGCCAAAAAGCCCCACTTTATTAATTGAATTTTTTTTATGATTAAAAGATAAAAAAAGGAATTTTATGTGAATAATTTTCTAAAGGCTAATAAAAATTACTTTTTTTTATTTTGAAACAAAGTTTTTATTCCTTTTAATAAACAAACATAATGAAATAATTCAAAAATAAAATAAATAAATAAATAAACATAAAACCATTCTTTTAATACATCTTTAAAATTAATAATTAATGAAATAAAAAAATTTAATTAAAACTCCATGACCAAATGATCCGCCAGGATCCATGGCTCGGAAATATTTTTAAAATAAAATATATAAATAAATTTTTTTTCTTTATAAAAAATAAAAAAAAAAACTTTAGACTAATATATTAATTATCTATTAATATATAATTTTTTTTAGTTTTCTTTATTAAAAAGAATAAAAAGCGTAAAATTTTTGAGTTAATATTTTTCAATAATATTTTATTTATTTCTTTTAAAAATATAATTTTTTTTTAGTTTTCTTTATTAATAAAAAGAATGAAAAGAATAAAAATTTTGGGTTAATATTTTATTCAGTAATATTTTACTTATTAAAAGATATAACTTTTTGTTTCCTTTATAAAAATCTTAATCAAATAATTTCAAAATAATACAAAATAAAACAAAAATAATTGAATTTTCTCTTAAATATTTTTGACTTATTGATTAGATATATTTTCAGAAATATAAATTAAAATTAAAAAAAAAATCTTTCATCAAACAAAGAAGAATATAAAAATAAAAATATCAAGACTTTTGTTTTAAAATACATATAAGTTTTCGGTTAAATAATCTTTTATTCCAAAAATAAATTAAATAAATATCAAAACTTTTCTTCTTTTGTTTAAAATTTTTGATTCTCTTAATAAAAAAAAATAATAATAAAAAAATAATAAAAAATAAAAATAAAAATAAAAATTTTTTTTAGTTCATGGTATATTGGCTGGAAACTGTCTCGTGCCCGCTTTTGAGCTGCTTCACCTGGTGAAGAGGGTCTGGCTGAGTAACAACGCCCCGTACCATGATCAAAATTTTTATTTTTAAACTCTTTAATTCTTTTAAATTAACTTCTTATTAAATAAAAATTAATTATTATTTTTTTTAATTCTTTTATAAATTGAGTAATCCTTTAAAATAATAAATATCTTTCATTAAACAAGAAAAACAAAAAAAGTAAACAAGAAAAAAAAGAAAGATAAGAAAAATAAAAGAAAGATAAGAAACAAAAATAAAAGAAAGATAAGAAAGAAAAGAAAGATAAAAAAAATATAAAAGAAAAGATAAGATAAGAAAAGAAAGAAAGAAAAGACAAGAAAAATAAAAGAAAGATAAGAAAGAAAAATAAAAGAAAGATAAGATAAAGAAAAAAAGGAAATATAAGAAAAAGAAAAGAAAGATAAAAGAAAGAAAAAGAAAAAGCAAAGAAAGAAAGAAAAGAATAAAAAAGAAAGAAAAGAAAAGAAATTAAAAGAAATTAAAAAAGAAGTAAAAATAAGTAAAAAAAGAAGAAAAAGAAAGAAAGTAAAAAAAAAGTAAAAAATATAAAGATAAATTTTTTAGTTAGTATTAAAAATCATTCATAAACAAAAAGAATTACCATTTAAAAATTAATTTCATAATAATAAGAATTAAATAATTACGATAAATCAATTTCCATATCCGGATGATCCGGTAGGATCTACGGTTTGGAAAATATCAAACTTTTTAAAATAAACAAATTAAATAAACAGATAAAAATCCATATTTTTACAATATGGATAAAATTGTTTAAAATTTCACCAAATTCCGTGTCCAAATGACTCGGCAGAGTCCATGGTTCGGAATCAAAATCTTCCGTGTCCAAATGACTCGGCAGAGTCCATGGTTCGGAATCAAAATCTTCCGTGTCCAAATGACTCGGCAGAGTCCATGGTTCGGAAGTATAAAATTCTATACAAATTAATTTCCAAAAATCCGCATTCAACTAATTCAGTTAAAATTTCTAGTTTGAAAATTAACTGAATTTTTTTAAAGCAAAGTAAAACAAAATTAAAATCAACTAAGGTGCCAATTTTGGGCGCTATAACAATATTGTTTTAGCGTAACCGTACTCCCGATCCCCGAACTCTCGCAGACCATATTTTAAGGTATCCAATCGACCTGAGCGAAAACCGATTGGTGGCGACTCCAGAAATCCCGACGTTGCCACAGCAAGCCAATTAAAGATTGTCTCTAAAGAAGGCTTATGGGACTAATAGGTGAGGTAATTGGGCAATGAAATTGTTGCCCATTTCTCTCTAGGCTTAGGTAGCACCATAGTTGTTGGCAAAACAGTCGTGAGAGGTATTCCTTGGGTTGATGGGATGGCTGTATGTTTGAATGAAGATACTAATTGGTGAGGCGATGGTACTGCTGATGTTGGTGGGATTTGGAGTGGTGGCAGGACATGCCCATGAGGTCCCAAATCGCCACCATTAGGGATGCGGATACTAGGGAGGCCTTCTGTCTAGCTTTAGATATGAGTTTCAACACTTGTGCCATCATTGATTGACTGGATTCCTCGTACGTATAGGTGATGCCAATGGCTCTAAGGTGCGGATGGTGCTTGCATTTCTGGGGGAGGCTGTACGAAATACTTAGCCATGACTGTGGTGATTGAATCCAACTTGCTTATGAGTTGTACATTCATGTTTCAAACTTTGCTTTTATAGGGTAAATGACCTCCTACACTAACTCCCTTGGGTGCGAAAGCAGGCCAGCTTTGCCATCCCTAGTGTCAAGGGTACGACTTAGGGATGTTGATGCTAAAGTATTGCCTTATACTTTGCCAATAAGGAGGCTTTTCCTTACCTCATTGTCAAGAGTATCCGAATGCTATACCTCATTTCCAAGAAAGGTGGGGTCCAAGTGTGTACTCAAGTATAAAGCATGGTGGGTGCCAAATAATGATGCACTTCCTTCAGTACGAGGTCTGGATGCTCGGGAATAAGGTCCATCACATGTGTACACCTTGGAGGAAGGAGCGTGGAAACTTTCAAAGATACTCTGACGCTAAAGTTAATAAGAGTTCTAGTAGGATACAATTATGAAATAAAGTAATCTTATACCAGGTATGTTGTATTAAATGCCTTTATATAGGTTTTTGGGGTTTTATGCCCTAAAGTCTAGTGCCACTAGATGATGTGGTTATCTTTTGAATTGTTAGATTTAGGACACCTGTCCCTTTTTAGGGTGGTGGGCTTAACTGAGTCAGATTGGGCTTGAAGCCCTTAATGAGCCTTATTTTTCTAAAGCAGCATGAAGGCCCAATGGGGGCCCAAATTCCTAGGGTGGCTATTACCACCAACAATAATATCTAAAGGGAATGACCCTAGCCTATTAAAAAATATACAAGTCATATCTTACTAACATATTTTAATTTGTCTTACTGACTAGAAGAAATTTCAGGGCATGTTTCCCCAATTTCTCGAAATACTATATTTTTAAAAAATGTATCCCAAATCAAGTACCCAAGAAATAAAGTTTCAGATCACCGGAACTACTTCACTGGAAAGACAGATCACAACAATAGTTGTATTATATCGCTTATACATTTCTGAACTGTCCAACTTGGACAATTATTGATAACCGAAGAGACAAATATTGCCCATATACAAATTCCAAATCTTCAAAACTAACACACAACATTAATATTTCTCATAAAAATAGTAATTATTGATAAGCAATCTACGATTTAGGTGCATGTAAAATTACAATCTATCTAACCATGTTTCAAAAATAATGAATAATTTGTAAAAAAATAACTATTTTTAACATAACTATGAAATATTATTACCCATATAACTATAAAATAAAAATTAAATCACTATAAAAGTTACACTTGAAGGACTGGATAACTCAATAAAAACCAGTAGTTGCTTCTTGTAAGGGGGCAGAGTTGAAAGGAAGTAAAAGAGAAAGAGACATTCAAAAGCAATCTGGATGGCTAAAATTACAAAGGGAGAAGGAGGAGTAGGTGATTCATGTGGGTTGGGCAACCGTCCTAACTACTAGAAGTGACAAATTTTTAGGGCCCACAAAAAATGATTGCCCTAATGATTGCCGTGAGCAACCGAATGGCGACCATCTACTATGGTCGCTATGGCCATTGTCTGGGCGGCCATTACAGTGACCATAACAAAACAGTAGCTAGATAGTTGCTATAAAGTTGCACCTACTTTTTGCCGACTGTTTTCTTAGCCGTCTCTTTTTCAGTCGCTACCGTCAGTTGCTCTAACCTAAATTTGTTGTAGTGGCTTTGTCTCTATGTTTTCAGCCTTAAGTTCTTTCTATTTTTCTAAGAATATTTAAGGACTAATGTTGATCACCCTTAAGCTATTTAGTGATAGCTAGCTCTAGTTAACCTTTGTGATATAAATAACTAACCAAGTGTGATTGTCATGTGGCCTGGGCCCCTAAGGCTTTCAAGTCAAGCATCACTTTCTTTCACGTGCCTCACCTAGAAGAACCTTACCATGCACAATAAAGGGGAGGTTGCTTTCTTTTTCACTCTTTTTCCCCATATTGCACACGCACTAACTACCATCAAATGTTTCTCCCTACGGAAACATCGAAGGCTTTGAGTTTTTACAATTCTCCACTGGAATCCAACTCGCCACAACCAATGTCTTTAATTTCGCATGGCACTACAGCATTTTTCGAGGTCTACCACATGTCACCATGGTACAAGGTGCACATGTTTCGTGGTTTGTCAATTTTTACGTTATAAATTGTGGTATTTCACAATATCAATGCTTTTTTGTACAACTTTTTCAATTTTTATGGTATAACGATACATGAGTTAAGGAATTTTTTTTCTTTTAAATGATTGTGCCATACATGTATATAAAATGATAAAATATAACAAATACCTATACTTTAACATAAATATATATTGTGATGTTATTTCCTTTTCCTTAATTTAAAAGCAAATTTTAATTGGCTTAAAACCTCTTTCAACTTTTTAACTTTACCAATTCAGGCTTTGACCCTTGGCGTTGACTCAAGTTCACTCATCCTTCAAACTTTAGAAATTTTTATCTTTTATCCCATTAGTCCACTTAAATGACTATTTAGGTTATATGATGACTGAGATGAAGATAAAATAGAAGATGAAAGAAAAACTATCCATTTTTCCCACATAAATTTCTAATTGTGTGAAATGAGTTGGGATAAGAGTTAAATGAATCATATTACCATGTTGAATGTTAGTTGGATTGTGTAGATTATACAGAGTTGGTGGTTTCTTAAATTGCTTGAATTAGAAAGATTGAAGCAGAAAATTAAAATGATGTAAAAGTTCGAGTTAAATGATAAATTGGTCTTTTATCTTCCATATTATCATTATTTCAGTCCTCACATAACTTAAACAATTATTTAAGTGGGCCAAGAGGGTAAAAGGTACTAATTTCAAAAGTTTGAGAGGTGAGTGACCCCGACTAAAAGTTCAAAATGTAAAATGTTAGAGTTGGCAAAGTTCAGGAGGTAAAGGGGTCTTTAGGCAAATTCAACTAGTAAATTTTTTTTCATAATATTTATCTTGTTTTACACATTCAATTTTTGTATATTTTCATATAAAATATTTTAGTTTATATTTATTTCATTTATATTAGGGAAATTATGACAAATATAATTACAATATATGTTAAAAAAGCGCAAAAAATTGCATTTAATATTTTTTCATATTACATACATACATACATACATACATACATATAGATATAGAGTAAATTACAAAAATGGTCCCAAATCTTTGGTCATTGTTTCCTTTTAGTCTATAACCTATTAAAATTGTTTATTTTGGCCCATCATCAAATGAAATTCATTAACTCAGAATAATTATCTGATAGAAACTTTTGAAATTCTAATTTAAATATTCGGTAACTGTCTTTCAGTAAATTTAAATGGTTTAATATTTTTTTACAGTAAATAGAAAATTTAAATTAATAGTTTTTTGTTCTTTCTGAATGAAATAAGTTCAATTTACAGAGAGAGAAAAAAAAGGTGCTTTGAATTTTTCAATAACTATAAAAAATTATTATACAAATTAAATTTATTATAAGACAGTTACCAGATAGTTTAAATTATGATCTAAAAAGTTGTTATCAGACCAATACTTTGAGTTAATAAATTTTATCAAGTTAGGACCAAAATGAAACATTTTCAATAAATTTAGGACTAAAAGGAAACATTTTAATAGGTTTAGGACTAAAATAGAACATTCAACAGGTTAGAGATTAAAAGAAATTAATGAGTAAATGTTAGGGACCATTCACACACACACACACACACACACACACATATTATGACAACCTTCAATGTGATATGTCATATTGTATACCTAATGGTAATGGTATTAAAAACCTTAGTCACAACATATGTGAAGGAGTTCATCATTAGGATAAATTCTAGTTCACTATAAGAGAAATGCAATATTGCGACTGAAAAGGGCGATTGAAAGTCAGTTGGTAGCCATGACAATCACCATTCAGTGGAAATAAAAAACATGTCTTATTTAGATGGTGACTGCTGGACATTCAGTCACCTACTTTATAGTCGCCTTTCAATCGGTAAATTTTGTCAGATTTTACTACATTCACCTTTCAGTTGTTAAGGTTATTGGATATAGAGTTAGGGTTTAAGATTTTTATTTAGGTTTTAGGGTTTGAAATTAGTGTTTAGGGATATATAGCTAGGGTTAGGGTATTGAACTAGTGTTTTGGAAATTTTTTTAAGGTTATTTAAGGTTAATTTAAAGTTTTTTTATGGTTTCAAGTGTAAGGATATAGAATTAGTATTTATGGTTTTTTTAAGGTTATTGAATTAGGTATTAGGGTATTATTGCATATGAGTATTATGGTATTTATTTAGGGTTTAGTGTTAAGGATTTAGGGTTAAAGGTTAATGGTAGATTAGGGTTTAGGGTTTAGCGATATATAATTAGGATTTAGGGTTTTTTAGTGTGTAAGGGTATTGAATTAGGGATTTGGGTATTAAATGAGTTTAGGGTTTGTGATTTTTATTTAGAGTTTAGGAATTAAGTTTTTTTTTGTATCAGATGTAAGGTTTAGGGTTTGAGATTTAGGTTTTAAGGTCTTTAAATAATTTAGTACGCTAATTACACTACAAGAAAAATGCAAGATTGCAACTGAAGTCAATTTAATCTAAAATGACTTATTTTTATTTTTACATTTTTTTTATCTAGAACCAATTTCATTTGAAATTCCAATACTATGTAGGTGTAATATTCCATTTCAATTATAATTTTTACAATCTTATTAAATTTTTATGAAATTTTCCTTTTTAATGCCTAAAAAATTCATAAATATTTAATAACATCATGAAATTTTACTTTCAAATGGATTCTTATATTTACTTAATATGTAAAAATAAAAATAAAAATAAGTTGTTTTAGATTAAGTTAACTTAAGTTAAAATAAATTGGCTTTAAACTTTTTTATATATTTAATTACACACACACACACACACACACACACACACACACACATATAAATACACACACACACACACACACACACACTATGTGTGTAAATAAATCATTTACATTTAACAAAAAAATTTGCTAAAAAGGATGAATATAACTAATGAGAAGTGGCTACATTTATATCAAAAGCGACTGAATAATAGCTGATTACAAAAAGTGACTACATTTATAGCAATAATGACTAAAAGGTGACTACATTCATAGCAAAAGCGACAGAGTAGTAATTGATTGCAACTGAATAGTGGCTAATGTTTCAGTCACTTTTTAGTTGCTAGTTTTCCCTCTCATTTAAAACCTTCACTCAACTCGATTCTATCATTTTCAATTCTCCATTCTCTTCCTATTAGTTCTCTCTTTACTCTTCCATTCTCAATTCTCTTCCCATTAGCTATTCTTTTATTTTTCCATCTAATTGTTTTTCTTTTCATCTTTTGGCTAAGTTTTTCTTGTCTGGGTTTAGTTTGAGTTTTTACATCCGACCACTTTCATTTTCTTGCAAGGTAAATTGTACGCATTAACCTCAAATTTTTAATATGTTTCTGTTTTAACCATAACCTCACATTTGTTCATAGTGTCTTCCTAACGTAGTTAAAACGTTCCATTTTGAACCTTTTTTGGATGGAATCCATTATCTCAGACAAAAAAATACCACATCATCATATAATAGTAAGGGAAAATGTTTATTTTAACCCTTGTAAAAATTCTCTTTGCCAAAGAAAGCCCTAAAACTTTCAAATCTAACAAAATCCCCGGCCAACCTTTCCTACCTATCCTTCATCTCTGGTAGCCCTATCTTTGACCGCTCTTTCCGGCAGTCCTTTAATGAGTGGCTATAGGTGAGGGAGGTGAAGGGAGGAAAGATAAGGAAAGGAGTCTATTGCCCGTTCGACTCTATCATTTAAAGTGCATACCTTCATCGTTTGAAACCTAAATCGGAATTGAAGTCTGTGACTGGGATTTCCAAGTACACCCTGCCCATCACCTGTTCGACGTCCATCATTTAAAGTCCAAATCAGAATCGAAGCCCAAGAACCCGAGATCTTTTGGCACAAAATTCCTATTTGATTCAACTTCCATCGGAGAAGACTGCAAGCGTCAGAGGCAGGTTTATAGGTGAAATTGGGTAAGAAGAGGGTGAGTGGGCATTGGGGATGAGGGAAAGGAAAGTGAATTGGGGGGAGTGAACGGAGGAGAGGGTGAGCAAATCAGTGGATGAAAGAGAGGAATGCTAATAAAGGTGAGGGAGGTAAATGGAGGAAAGGGAGGAAGCTGGAGGAGAGGGAAGTGGCTGGAGGAAAAGGAGCCGAACGGGCGCTGCCGGAGGAAAGAGAGGTGGACAGATGCGGCTGGAGGACAAGGAAGCGGATGAAGGAGAGGGTAGGCCAGATAGGGAGGCCGAGATGGAGGTAAAAGGGGTTTTGTTAAAGGGAAAAGTTTGATGGGGGTTAAAGTTATGATTTTTTTCCTACAATAATATGCTAACGTGACATTTTCCGTATAAGTTAACGACTTCCGTCATAAAAGGGTATGTTAGGGAGGCGCTACAAACAAATTTGATGTTAGAGTTAGAACAGGAATAGAATTAAAAGGTTAGGGTTAATACGTGCAGTTTACCCTTTTCTTGCATCATTGTAGGTTTTGTTTGAGTTTTCCATTGGGCATTGCTTAGCTTTTCATTTAGGTCCAAGTTTGAGTGGTGTGGATAGTATTTTTCCTTTAATTTAGAGTTTTTCAGCTAACATTGTTCATCAAAGAAGCATCTTTGTTATTGCTGTGCCAAAAAAAAAAACTAGTGTTAAACTGTTAAATTGTTAAGTGTTAAATTTTGAATTAGTGTTAAAATTTATTTAAATTTTAATTTCATTATTTGATTATTAATAATTAAAATAATTAATATTTATACCAATTTAATATAAGTATCAATTAAATAAAAATGAAATAAATAAAAAATTAAATTATTAATATTAATTAAATAACAATTATACTCTCTCTCTCTCAGAAGTTTTGATATATTTGACTTTTTATTGTATTTTGACTTAATTTTATTCATATTATTGTTTTTAGAAAAAATTAAAAAAAATATATATTTAGAAACTACATATCTCAAATTATCATTCATAAAAAAAATAATTTTTATTTATATATTAAAATATTAAAAATAAAAAATTTTAAATTAATTACAAAATATAAATAGAGCAAAGTTTTTGGGGCAAGGCAGTATTAAATAATGATGTAATTTTTTAAAAGAAAAACGTCTCAATGTAGGTGGGCGATTTGGGTTCATCGCGAGCTGTTCATCGCGGGCTATCGCGCGGCATGGTATCGGAACCGGAACGAAAATTTGGCGTGGGTTTGCTAAGTCAGACACGAGCGCCGGTAACTACAAAAGAAGCTGCCCCTCGTTATATTTCCTTTTCATGGATGACCCTTACTTTTTTGCAGCAAATCCCACCCAGATCTCCGGCAAGCTCCAGGTACGTACCGTTTGTTCGCGAGCTACCGCGCGACATGGTATCGCGACCGAAAGGAAAATTTTGGAGTGGGTGTGCTAAGCCCAAGGTGTTACATAGCACGTGGTAACTATAAAAGAAGCTGCCCCTCGTTATATATATTTTTCATGGATGACCCTTACATTTTCACGGCAAATCCCCACCCAGATCTCTGGCAAGCTCCAGGTACGTGGTAACTATGGTCGGTTGTTCTCTTTTCTTGGATTTTATTGGTAAAATAGATTTTTGCTTTTTTTTTTTTTTAATGGGTAAGTCATTGTTCTTGGTTTGACTTGAAATTCGGTTGCAGTTGATTCGGAATATGGAATCTTTGCGTCGGAGACGGTATGGGCTCCGGGAAATGCGACCCAGCTCGGCGGAGCTCAAGGTTGGAATAGATCGACGCCGCCGGGGGACGGCGATTCGAATCACCATTTGGCAAAAACAGCAAGAAAAAGGGTATCTGATAGAATGTATCGGCAGAGGCAAAAGGTAATTTACTAAGTAGTTGAAAAGTCAACGGGGGATATTGAGTTGGATCGGATTAGCGTGAAGGAGGGGTTAAGGGAAGTGCGGTAGTTTTAACTAAGCCCCTACAGAAAATGTTGATCTTAAAAAAAAAACAAAATCGGTACATGAAAAAAAAATGTTGATGTAATGTTGGATAAATGCATCGAAGCTATTTAACTTGATGTAATGTTGTATAAATGCATCAAAGCTAACTAACATTCCATCTTCGTTGATTTAGACCATGTTTGGTATTAATGTTAGTAACTAGTATTTTAATTTTGGAAAAGTTATTTAGTATAGTTTCAGTGGTTAGATCTCTATTTTTTATAAATTATCCAAAACCCCTGATGTACTCGTGAGGAGCTAGATTCAATAGTGTCTCGTTATGTTCATAGTTTCAGGTAGTTATTTTGTATATTACATATGTTGATGCAGAAAGGGAAAGAAGAGATGAAAACCCAGTTGGAAGTTCTTACCAAGGAAAACTCGCAGCTGAATGATGAGAACAAAAGGGTGAAACTTGAAGCTGAAACCATGAAAAGTAGTTTACAAGCTCAAGCAACGCAGATCGAGAATCTAAAGAATGACCTCAATCGATTCAGGCTTGAGTACGAAAAACAAAATGCTCTGATACAATCACTCTCGGACTTATGTGTAAGGCCATTGATTGATGAACTTGATTACTTAATCTTTGTATGTTTTTTTGTTTTAGTGTGATGTGGTAATGAAATGTTCCGTTGCTACATACAGGCCAAGAGTCCGCATCTTCAAGTTGAGAACCAGAGGCTTCGGATTGAAAATGATCGGCTCAAGGCAGTTCAGCCACCGCAGCCAACACTTGACGAGCTCGTCCAACTCAAACACGAGAATATGGTTCTGCAAGTACAGAACGATGCTTTGTGTGGAAAAATTCTTCAGGAATGTTGTGTTCATCAACAACACTAGGCTCTTCCTTACGTAACTTTCTTTTGCAGGAAATCGTTCTTCCGTTTCTTTATATCTTTTTGTCCCTGATCCTTTGATCATGTTTTGTGCCAAAGTTGAGGAGTTGATGCAATCTCTTGTACCCTCCAACGATATACAGAGAAACAGACTGATGTCCATGCACAAAAGTGAGCCATGTGCCCATTTTTGGAAGTCTTTACATATTCTCATATGAAGCAGATGCAACATAAATCTCCAGGCTGTAGAAAAAGAACAAAAAAAGGGAAAAAAAAAAAATAGAAACAATGCTACTACTTTTCAAAGAAAAAAAAATCAGCCAGACTCCAGGAATCCACAGCATAGGTTACCCAATTACTACTTTCACAAACCAATTCTTTTAAAAACCAAAAGAAAGGAACCCAAGAAAGCAGACAACCACAAGAAGTTAGTTTTGCCCAAAATGAAGTAAAAAATCACTTCTTACAGTACGAAACTAAGGAGGCGTTTGGATGTAGAAAATATTTTTTCTTTTCATTTTGTATGTACAATTTTTCAAAGTGTGTTTTAGAAAACATGTTTAGTTGTTTTAAAGCAAGTAAATATGATTATATACATATACAATACATTGGAAAAGCTCGATGGTTTATTTGAAAGTTGAAGGAAAGTTTGTGCACTATAATAGAATATTTTCCCTAGTCTATCACCTTCAAAAACAGAAATGTAAACTTCACAAAGCCAGCCCCCAACTGTTTTCTCTTTGCCACTTAGGCTCCCAAATTTTTCTATTCCTTACATCTGCTCCATCGTTTCCAGCACTATCGGCATCCCACTTTCCGTTGCCGATTTCGCAATCCCAGAGCTCCGATTAGGGATGGGCATGGAGCTAGTCGATCTGCTTCATGGAGCGATCCACCATTGCTCTATTCCTTTATAAATTAATCCACAACCTACTCCATTCCTTTATGGATCAATCCATGACCCACTCCGCCTAACTTGTGATAATCCATGGATATCCAATTTATAATATTTTAGTAGAAATTTTAAGAAGAATTGTTTTTTTGTAGCTATTTCAACTATTTATTTTTATAGTAAGTAATTGATGCATAAAATGTGTTTTTCAATATATAATTTTTTTTTCAATTTTTATTTTTTATTTCCCTATACAAATATTTACTTTTATCAATTTATGAAAGAATTCTCAAGTGAAAACAATAACAAAGAATTCAATACAACATACCTATCCAAATTAACAAATACAAATACCAAAACCGAAATCAGCAATGATTCATAACTTCTAAGGCACTTAAGTATGCAAATGAACCATTAGAAATGTAAAATAAAAACTCATTTTCTTGGCTTCAGTCGAGTAATCCAAAGCAACAAGTAAAAACAGACCAATCCGAGTGGATAGGACTAAACGAATAAAAATGTCTTTCGTAACATTTTGTTAGTCCTGTTCTTAAGAATTGATGATTGGGTAATACTCATAAAGGTGAAACACAAGGGTAAGGGAGTATCTTGATAATAAAAAGGGATTAGATTGGAAGGAGATTAAGAAATATTGGAAATTTCACCATTGTGGTTTGAGAAATTCCAGTAATAGATTAAGATATTTTGGTTGGTTATATGCTCAAAATGTGACTAAAACCTAGGCTTATAGTATATCATTGGAAAGGTCTATGAGTTTGCTTTAACATAGAAGAAACAAAATTTGATTTGGAGGCCTGAGTAAAGAGTTATGTTGATTCTTGCTAGACATCATCGAAATGATGGTCTTTAAATGAGTATGAAAGTTGAAGAATAAACTGTGTTAATTGACTAAATAAAAAATTGTGAATAAAATATATATTATAGATTGAGAAGTCTAGTTTTATAGGAATTTTACGAATTGCAATTTGAAGTTTTCTACAAAGAGTTATGGTTATTCTCGTGGGAGTGCGCAATATTGTAAGTTTAATTATTAGCGGATTTAAGATGAATATTATTGTATTCAAGTTGAATCAAGGCCTTTGGAAATTGAATTAGGCTCTGATAATAGTTCATACTCTTTTGATTAGGTTCTTGCACCTAAGTGATCATTGGATTGATTCTAGGATCGGAACAATGTAAGTGACATCCTATATTCATTACTTGTTTTCTACTTATACTCTACTTGAGTTAAATATGATTTTGATTATTGGAATTTCATAAGATAATTGTTATAGTGTAATGATTTCTTCTTAATTTCTTGTTTTATAAATGATTTATGTTTTCCTTATGTAAGGATTGAGCATGAGATGATTTACGAAGTTGTTAATTACTATTATGATCAAATATTAAATAAAATAAGAACATGATTACCCCCAAATCTGGCTAATACATACATGAACAAAGGCTTGCTCTCTTTTGTCCCTAAATTTTTTCATTCAATCATTTTAACACTCAAAATTTTTAAATCTCATATTCACCCCCAACCTATATTCTTCTTTTCTGTTGTTTCTCAGACCTATTCATCGTGATTTAAATCTGATGGTTTCGCGATGAAAACCGATGGTGAGAGCGGTGACGGAGAGACGGAAAACGCGGTGATAGTGTGATGGTGAGTACGAATCAATCTCTTAGGTGAACGTCAGTAAGGGCAGTTACAGCGAAGGCGAGGCCGAGGCCGATTCCAGCCACTTGACTAGATCCGGCAATAGTAAACCCAGGTGGCGGGTCATGGTCAAGATTCCATTTTTCATATTTGAGCCAAAAAAGCAAAATCGACACCTTGTCCCGTCCCTATCTACACTGGCCGTCGTTCCTATTGCCAAATCAGTAAACTTGAGTAGCCATCATTGTCGTTCGTCAAAGCGACACATGGTGATTCCTTATCCGTTGCTCCCCTTCTGCCTCTCCCAGAAGCTATCCCTTGTCACCGTTGTCGAAGCCCAAACACCACTGCCCCCTGCCTGCCACTGATGGAAAATGGTGTCCAAATCCTTGTTGAATAACTCTTTGGGCCAAATATGATCGGATAGGCGATGGTTTGCATTGCCCTAGAGGATTTGGGGAAATTTGGGGTAAATTGTTGATTTAAATTGTTTTAGGGTTGAGAACTATTAATTGGAAAAGTTTGAGGGACTAAATCTGCTATTTTACATTTATTTTAGTTTTAAATAATGCCACATCAACAATTTTCATCCAATTTAATGGTGAAATTAACAAAAAGTACCTAATTGAGACACACAATATGAGATAAGAGACTTTGATAAGACAACCTTAAGGTGGGGTCCTCATTTGGGAGAAAAAAATAAGCTAAGAAACCCCCAACAGATTTTACATGATGTATATATAGCGAGGCTTAACTCCCAAGCCTAATGGGTTTTAAAACCCTAATCTAATTAGGTTTAATTTAAAGCTTAATAATGGCTTAACCTTTTGGCTAATTATTAATCTGAAATTATTATGAAACTAAAACTAAACAATTCTGCACATGCACTCAAATAATCCAATTGACTCTTAGTATGCAACCCTATAAGCTCATACCACGTCGACAATGATCATAAATCACATTTATGATCATAAACAATGAATGGTGTCTAGCAACATATCATTGATGCCCAAGTGACAAAATAGTCGGTGATTCAACTAAACCTCTATGATTATTATTCGTATATGTCATCGTCCATTTGTCCAAGATATCAAGACCAAGCACGAGACATGGAATGTGTCACTCTCATGCAACTCAATATATGGTTTCTTGATTCCCGAGTAAACTAACTTAAACTAATGACATTGATATCTTATATTAACTCATCTGAGCATGACCATGCATTTTCTTAGTCTCACTTTGTCAAACCCTTACCTCAGTGCTTGGCCCAGGCAAAATTGTGAGAGAAAATGTAAGAAAAAAAATACATTAAAGACATGAGGAACTCAAATGAAAATGTAAAGGGTGATGTATATGTACAACCGAGAACTATCGGGCCTAAATTGCACATGAGAAATGGCTTAATTGCTAGTGGCGGAAAACAAAGTTTAATGGCCCATTTGAATGTTCTTTCGGGTGCTAATCTTGACACTAATAGTCATGAAAGACTATAATGTGCCATGCAATTAATAGGGGTATTAGGGCTAGAGTTGGCCCATTTTTAATGCCATTTGGCACTAAACCAGAATGCATAACTCCATTTAAGCCAAAAATCTCTAATTTCGATCAAAACACCATCTTTGCAAGTCAAACGTGTTCTTAGTTGTTCTTGGTGTTGAGGTGTCGGGTTCTTGCCAAATTGGTGGAGATTAGAGCTTGACTTGAAGAATCAAGCTTGAAATTGGTGGTTTCGGCACTAGGTGACCTTGCATTTGAGTTGCCAAGCTTGGATTTGGAGTTTCAAATGGTAACTGAGAGCTCAAGTTAGTTAATTGGTAAGGTTTCACGAATTCTACTTGATTTTGGTAATGATTTTATGTTCAAGTAGATTAATGGCATCTAAGTGATAGCATATTTGAGATATATGATCTTAGTTTGCTAGATGGGACATATATTGGAACCTTCAGGTTTATATGGTTTCTTGGCGAGCTAGTCATTAAAGGCAAAGGTAAGTAGGCCAACTTATCTTTGAACTTGGAGTTCTAGTGGATTGGAGATAGAATTGCAAAGCTTGAAGTGCAAAATTATGTGTGTGTACTTGCTAATGGTTTCGGCCGAGAAAAGCATTGCGGTGTGTGTATGTGTATTGTGTGCTTGTTTGCTTGGATATGCTTGCTAACCCTTTATAGATGTAGTTATCATATATATATGTGTGTGTGTGTGTGTGTGTGTATGTGTGTCTCGATTAACATGTGTATATGTTATTGTGCTTGTGTTTTGGTGTTTTCTTTGTCTTTCTTGCAGGCTAAGCAAAGCTAATGGAGGTTAAGCTTTCAGGCTTAACTAAATAAACTCTTTGGAGTTGTAGTAAACCTTACTAAGTTTATAAACTCATGCCCCTTATTGTTATATTTCAGGAAAAGGCTTAGAGCTTAAGTGATTGTGTGTGTAGCTTGTGTACTAAGTTATTGCACATTTTGACAAGGTATGTGCCAAAACCGAGAGCTTGGCTTATAAGTACAATGTGCAAGTCTTATGTTTATGGCCCAAACTTATGTGTTTGAGTTTTGCAGGCTTTGTATAAAGTTATGGGACAAGTCTAGGAGGAGCTATGGATGTGTGTTCAGGGGCATTAGTGTAGTGGTTTGCTTTTATGACTATCAATTTAGTTATAGGACTTGTCCTTCAATGCTTGATTTTGTATTGTACCTTCAAAGTACCTCTCGGGTACTATAGGTAGTGTGGGCTTGTAATACATAACTTGTGCTAGTTTTGAGATTTTAAGTACTCTTGGTATGTTGCCAAGTAGGTAGTACTTTTATGAAGGCATTTGGTGTATGTATATGGCCTTGGTTGGACTATGAACTTGTGTATATATGTTGAATGGTTGAATGCCAAGTTATGCTTTATTTATGTGTTCTTGGAATTGCTCTTTTGGAGTTAAACCTCTTATGTTCCTTGATTGGCTGAATGTACATGTCATGAAAAACAAGTTTTTGAACTTGATGATGAGATGGACTTATTGGTTGTCATGCATTAAAATGCCACACTTGATGAGCACACACCTTAGACACTTAAAGATAAAAGTGTAATACCTTGCCTTATGTTACAAGTTATTGTTATAGTCTTGCCTTATGTTGCAAGTAAGTTATGGGTCTTGCCTTGTGCTGCAAGTAAAGTATGCAGGATTATTCAATAAGCCTCCTGGGGCACTTCCCAGGTTAAGCTACAAGTTTGAAAGTTGGCCGAAATTAAAGTCTACTTATAACTCTTAAAAGTGCTTATGTCTAATAACTTTCATGGTAGCTTAGTGAGTGTCACTGTGAGTGCATAGGCTGAGACCTGTGTGGGGTGTGACACACTCTATCAAAGGGCCCAAAGATATCACTCCAATATATAGGACGGACAAATTCCATCTTGATCATATAAATCCTTCCGCATGATATGTGACTTACCCAATGACCACTTTTATATTCACTCAGTTACGAACAACATACAGTAGCATCAAAGTATGTGACTCACATGTAGGGAACTTTGATGATCTTAGGTCAAAGGACTACATACACTATGATCACTATAAGAAACACTTATGACACTCATAGAATGATCCATGTAGCGTTCTCTTGATGGGTTGGTCCAGTACATAAGTTCTCCAACTTGTATCCATATGTAGACTACATATCTCATATTAGTCTCTACATATGTTAGTCTTTATGTATTATTGTAACTCGCTACATAATAATACTAGACCGGAGACATTTAAGAATATCATTATTTTAGGGTTATAATTATGTTTGATTACGTTACGCAGAATCAAATAACAAACACAACTACTGGAACAATGTCTTAATAAAATATTATAACTCAATGTGCAAAACACAATCATTTCATAATTGGCTTTAGGCACAATACTAACAATATCAGCCATCATTTTTTTGATCACTACCATTGGTTGCTCTAACTTAAATTTGTTATAGTGGCTTTGTCTAGGGGTGAAAAGGGGTCGGGCTTTGTTCGGGTAGCTCAAGCTTAAGTAAAGGTTTTTCAAGTCAGGCTTTTTCAAGCTTGAGCTCGAGATCAAGCCAAAAATTGAGCTAGAGTTTATGTAGGGCCGAGCTTGAGCCTAATAATACTCAGCCCCTTAAGCTCGCAGGCCTAACAAACCATGTATTTTGTCATTTAGACCCTTTTCTCATCAGGCCCGTTACTCCCTTAGGCCTTAGTCATTTCCACTGCCTTAGTCCATTCGGCCTTCGTCCTACCCCTACCAATCTCCCAAGTTCCTTATCTGTTCAGCTAAGGCCTAAATTCATCAGCCCCAACAAAATTCAGTTGAAGAACCAGTCATGGCCGGCCATGGCCACGGGCCACAACTAGGCCACTACAACGATCGACGATGATCACAACAACCCCATATCAACGACAATTGACGACAATCCCAACAGCAGTCCCAAATTGAACTCTGATGCAGATGATGATTAATGATGATCCTAGTAGCAAATGATAATTGATACCCAAAGCAGACCATGATCGACAACAATCGATGACAATCCCAGCGGCAGACGACGATTGGTGCATAAGGTAGACGACGATTGGCGCATGAAACAAACAACGATCGTAACAGCAACCCCAAGCCGACAATGATGGATGACGATCCAAGTAGCAGTAGCCCAGAAATCAACGAAACAACTGTCAAATAACAGATTACGGTGGCTTCATAGTCGAAGTGAGGAAGATGATGGTTTATTTGTGAAGTTCACAAAATCAGGGTAGAACAGCAAAGGGTTTCAAAATTTGGGATAAGTTCTCTTATTTTCCCTTCTCTGGTTATCTACGTAAGAAAATTACCGATTCAGTCCTCATTTTTCATCCAAATTATAATTAGGGTACTAAAGATTTATGTGTCATTCGAGTTTTGCGGGCTTTTAAGCTAAGCTTAAGCCCACCTCGAGTTCAAACTCGAGCCTGAAAAGTTAGGCTCGAGTAATTCGAGCTCAAGCCTAGGTAGTGCCGAATAGTGAAGGAGGCCGAGCTCGAGCCTGGTTGGCTCGGGCTCGGGCCGGCTCATTTTCACCCCTAACTTTGTCTCTATGTTTTCAGCATTGAGTTCTTTCTATCTTTCTAAGAATATTCAGGGACTAATGTTGATCACCCTTAAGCTATTTAGTGATAGCCAGCCTAATTAACCTTTGCGCTATAAATAACTAACTGAGTGTGATTCTCATGTGGCCGGGGCCTCTAAAGCTTACTGGTCAAGCATCACTCTCTTTCACATGCTTCACCTATAAAACCTCACCATGCACAATAAAGGGGAGGTTGCTTTCTTTTTCACTATCTTTCCCCATATTGTACACACACTAGTTACCTACAGAGGCTTCTCCCTATGGAAATACCCAAGGGCTTTGAGTTCTTACAATTCTCCACTAAAATCCAACTCGCCACAACCAATGTCTTTAATTTTGCATGGTACTACAGTATTTTGCGAGGTTTACCACATGTCACCACGGTACAAGGTGCATGCTTTTTGTGGTTTGTCAATTTTTACGTTATAAATTGTGGTATTTCACAATATCAATGCCTTTTTGTACAAGTTTTCAATTTCCTATGGTATAATGATACATGAGTTAGGGAATTTTTTTATTTTAAATTAGTGTACCATACACATATATAAAATGATAAAATATAACTAATACATATGCCTTAACATGAATATATATTGTGATGTTATTTCTTTTTCCTTATTTTAAAAGCAAATTTTAATTGGCTTAAAAACTTTTTCAGCTTCTAAACTTTACCAACTCGGGCTTTTACCCTTGACTTTGACTCTGGTTCACTTACCCTTCAAACTTTGGAAATTTTTATCTTTTACCCTATCAGTCCACTTAAATAGCTATTTAGGTTATACCATGACTAAGATGAAGATAAAATAGAAGTTGCAAGACTAACAAACCAACTTTCCCACATAAATCTCTAGTTGTGTAAAATAAGCTGGGATTAGAATTAAATGAATCATATTATAGTGTGGAATGTTAGTTTGCTTGTGTGGATTATACAGAGTTGGTGATTCCTTTAGTTTCTTGAATTAAGAAGATTGAAGTAGAAAACCAAAATGATGTAAAAGTCCAAGTCAAATGATAAATTAGTCTTTTATCTTCCATGTTATTATCATTTTAGTCCTCACATAACTTAAACAATCATTTAAGTGGGCTGGGGGTAAAAGTAACCAATTTCAAAAGTTTGAGGGTAAACCCAAGTAAAAGTTTAGGAGATAAAAGGTAAGAGTTGGCAAATTTCAGGAAGTAAAGGGGTCTTCAGGCAAATTCAACTAGTAAATTTTTTTTTCGTAATATTTATCTTGTTTTATGTATTCAATATAAAATATTTTATTTCATATTTATTTTATTTATATTAGGGAAATTATGATAAATATAATTGTAATATATGTAAAAAATCTGAAAAATTACATTAAACCCTAAACCCTATATATATATATATATATATATATATATATTGTGGCAGCCTTCAATGTGATATATCATGCTATATACATAATGGTAATAGTATTGAAAACCTTAGTCACAACAAATGTAAAGGAGTTCGCCATTAGGATAAATTCTAGTTCACTATAAGAAAGATGCAATATTGCGATTGAAAATGGGGACTGAAAGTCAGTCGGTAGCCATGACAGTCACTATTTAATTAGAATAAAAAAAATGTTTTATTTAGATGGTGATTGCTGGGTGACTGCTTGTGTCAGTCGCTACATTCAATCCCCCACTTTACAGTCACCTTTCAATTGGTAAATTTTACCAGATTTTACTGCAGTTACCCTTCAATCAAAATTTTAGGTAACCAATTTAACTATAGTTGCCCTTCAATGGCTAAGATAATTTAGGGTTTAACTTTTTTTTTTTTTGGGTTTAGGGTTTTTTAAGGTTTGGAGTTTTTTTAAAGTTTAGGGTATTGAGATTTTTTTAGGGTTTAGGGTTTGAGATTTTTTTAGGGTTTAGGGATGTATAATTAGGATTTAAGGTTTTTTAAGGGTTTAAGGTTATTAGATATAAATTTAGGGTTTAGGTTTGAAATTAGTGTTTAGGGATATATAGCTAGGGTTAGGGTATTGAACTGGTGTTTTGGAATTTTTTTAGGTTATTTAGGGGAAGTTTTTTTATGGTTTCAGGTGTAAGGATATAAAATTAGTATTTAGGGTTTTTTAAGGGTATGGAATTAGGTATTATTGCATATGAGTATTAGGGTTTATTGTTTAGGATTTAGGGTTAAAGGTTAATGGTAGATTAGGATTTATGGTTTAGAGATATATAATTAAGATTTAGGGTTTTTTAGGGTGTAAGGGTATTGAATTAGGGATTAAAGTATTGAATGAGTTTAGGGTTTCTGATTTCTATTTAAGGTTTAGGAATTAATAATTTTTTTTTTGTATCAGATGTAAGGTTTAGGGTTTTAGATTTAGGTTTTAGGGTTTTTAAATAATTTAGTACGCTAATTACACTATAAGAAAAATGCAAGATCATGACTGAAGTCAACTTAATCCAAAACGGTTTTTTTTTTATTTTTGCATGTTTTTTATTTGGAACCAACTTCATTTAAAAGCCCAATATTATATAGGTGTAATATTCCATTTATATTATAATTTTTACAATCTTATTAAATTTTTATGAATTTTTACTTTTTAATGCCAAAATAAATTCATAAATATTTAATAACATCATGAAAACTTACTTTCAAATAAACTCTTACATTTGATTAAGATGCAAAAATAAAAATAAGCTATTTTAGATTAAGTTGACTTAAGTTAAAATGAATTGGCTCTAAAGTTTTATATATATTTAATTATATACATATATAGATACATGTATGTATGTATGTATATAACTAAATCATTTACATTTAATAAAAAAATATGCTAAAAAGGATGTATATAGCCAATGAGAAATGACTACATTTATATCAAAAGCAATTGAATATTAACTGATTGCAACTGAATAGTGACTAATGTTTCAGTCGCTTTTCAGTAGCTAATTTTCCATCTCCTCTAAAACCTTCACTCAACTCGCTTCTATCACTCTTAATTCTCCATTCTCTTCCCATTAGCTCTCTCTTTACTCTTCCATTCTAAATTCTCTTATTCTTCCAACTCGTTGTTTTTTTTTTCATCTTTTGGCTAAGTTTTTCTTGTCTGGGTTTAGTTTGCGTTTTTTGTATCCAGCCAACTCCATTTTCTTGCATCATTGTAGGTTTTGTTTGAGTTTTTCATAGGTGTTGCTTAGCTTTTCATTTAGGTTCAAGTTTGAGTGGTTTGGGTAGTGTTTCCCTTTAGTTTAGGGTTTTTTTAGCCAACATTGTTCATCAAAGAAATTTTTTTTTTGTTGCTGTGCGAAAAAAAAATGTTAAACTGTTAAATTGTTAAGTGTTAATTTTTTAATTAGTGTTAAATTTTATGTAAATTTTAATTTCATTATTTGATTATTTTAATATTATTAATTAAAATAAGTTAATATTTATACCAATTTAATATAAGTATCAACTAAATAACAAATGAAATAAACAACCAATTGAATTAAATAATATTGATTAAATAACAATTATTTTAAATAATAATGTAATTTTTTAAAAGAAAAAAGTCCTAATATATCGACTGAATTGCGACTGAACTAGCAGTTACTAATATAGCGATTGAAATAGTTAGTCACAAATTCTTGACTGAATCTTGACTAAACATGATAGTCGCTTTTGGTGGTCTACATTCAGTCGCAAATTATTTTGTGACTTGGGAAAATCCAACTACTATCTACAATCGCTAGGTAGTCACTTCTGGATTATATAACGACTAAAACGAGATTGGGATGACAGTTACTATATTGCATCCATCTTGTAGCAGTTTTTGATTGCATAGTTCCAATCAAAGTTTGGACACTCTAGTTTCTCATGTTTGACTGGTTTACTTTGTTACTTTCTTCATCTGTTTTTCTGTATTATCTTTGATAAGTTATATCATAAGTAGGGATGTTAGTGGGCTACGTTTGGAAAGGTAGAGTCATTCCCAAATTTAACCCACAATAGGTAGGTTTTCTTACCCAAATCCTTCCCGCATTAAGGTAGGCAAGGTCCTGCACAAATGTTCACATAATAGAAAATAAATTAAAAACACGAAACTACTATATTTTATAACCAATAATATTAACTCCGTAAAAAATTGAAACAAACTTCACAAATAAATATGACATCCAATGTATCTAGGAAATTTTCAAATAAAGTGAAAAAATTAACATATAAAAAAAATTCAAGTTAGGTGACAAACAACATCACTGCAATTCTAAAACACAATAAAGTAAAAAAAATTGATAATATGACTCATGAATTTTAGAAATTTAAAATTAGATTGTATTGGATATGATTGTATATGTAATATTTTAAATACTCAAGCATTATACATTATACGCATAGGAGTATGAGCTAGGTTTGGTGATGATAGATCCCTAAACTCGTATCCCTCCTCGTACTTGATTTGGTAGAATTAGTTAAATTCGTATATTTCCAAGAGTTTGTGGGTAGGGGCAGGTTTGAATTTAGATGACCAACTTAACAAATGATGGGCATGTTCGAGTTTGGATGGTTAATTTAGCAATAATCAGTCGACAGTAGCCTTGACTTTCAACTGAGCAGCAACCTTAAAGTAACTGCACCTTGGCAAGTCAAGAGTTAAATTGTCCCACTTGCAAAGTTCAGGGTGCTCAGCGAACCAAGTCGCAGTTCACGGGTAAAATCATGCGATTTGGAAACCTTAAAGAGCTGTGTGGGCATTTTTGACCTTACATAATAAAAGGTAGGCGATTCCTATTCATCGCGAGCTATCGCGCGACATAGCACAAGAACCAAAGACTGGTATGGGCGCTCCAAGTCAGACACAAATGGCGGTAGATTTAAAGCTGCCTTTCATCATATTTTCTCGTCCTGGCGATCGCATCCACATGCTTCAAATCCATGGATGACTCTTACTTTTTTGCAGCAACTCCCCATGGGCATGACCCAGATCTCCTGCAAGCTCCCGGTACGTGGAACCATAGTCTTTTGTTCTCTTTTCTTGGATTTTATTGGTAAAATAGATTTTTGCTTTTTTTTTTTTTTAAACGGGTAAGTCATTGTTCGTGGTTTGAGTTGAAATTCGGTTGCAGTTGGCTCGGAATCTGGAATCTTTGAGTCGGAGATGGTATGGGCTCTGGGAAATGCGACCCAGCTCGGCGGAGCTGAAGGTTGGAATAGATCGACGCCGCCGGGGGATGGCGATTCGAATCACCCTTTGGCAAAAGCAGCAAGAAAAAGGGAACTTGATAGAATGTATCGGCTGAGGCAAAAGGTAACTTATTAAGTAGTTGAAAAGATCAATGGGGGTTATTGAGTTGGATCGGATTAGCATGAAGGAGAGGGTTAAGCGGAGTGCGGCCCTGCAAAAAATGTTGATCTTAAAAAAAAAGCCGGAACATGAAAAAAATTGTTGATGTAATGTTGGATAAATGCATCAAAGCTATTTAACATTCCATCTTCGTTGATTTAGGCCCTATTTTTGGAAAGTTATTTATTTTAATTTCGGCGGTTAGATCTCTATTTTTATAAATTATCCAAAATTTTAATATTAAATTATTAATAATAAAAAAAAATTTACAAAAATCCCTTTACCCTTACCTATACCCATATTGAAAAACCTACAGTTTGCCCTCCAAATCTTGAGCTCTGGGACTGTCTGTTGAACAAAAAAAATAGATAAAACCCAATTTTCCCCTAGAATTCTCCATTCGTAAATTTTTACCCTTAAGCTTTTGCATCTAACAGATTTGCCATAACCTTCAACTATTCAACTTCATCTCTCCTTACAACTTTAAAACCAACAACCGTCTCCATCATCGATGATGCCCATGCTCGACCTGCAACAGTCTTGCGTTCACTCCCCCTACTTGAAGCCCAACTGCTCGCCCTGCTACATCAAGCTTTAGTGATACCAAATATGATCCAGATCAAGCTCCACCGAAGCTCATTTTCACCACTTCAGCATCCCCTCGCCCCCTAAGGGCTCCCTCAACTCCTTCCGTGTTCGATTTCAAGTTATCAACATGATACGCGACCGACTTCAAATTCGACATCAAGCTTCAGCGTCTCCGGCGTCTTCTACCTCCCGCTGTCGTGAATTTCTTAGATCCAGAGAAGAAGAGAACCTTCGACATCTTCGGCAACGCTTATGAAATCTACATCATGAAGCAGCCCTATCACTGCTCCTCGATTTGCGTTTGCATCAATTCTCTTACCGGCGAAGAAGTCAAAATCGCCGATGAACGGAATGGCAGACGTCCGAGGAAATGGGAACGATGTCGGGGTGGAGGTTGAGCATGAAATTGGAGAGTGGGGTTTATTTGTGTGATGCTTAAAAGTTCATTGGTACTACTAGTATTTCAGCCCATTACCTAAACGGACAAACTGATAGAGGGTAGAATTCAGAAGACAAACTATAAGTTTCTAAATATATAGGAGGGTAAGTGTAGGTTAGGGTGTACCACGAGGGTTTCTGTAAATTTCCCAATAATAAAAGTTTCCCAAACGGTCTTAAAAATCTAAACCCCTGATGAACTCGTGAGGAGCTAGATTCAATAGTGTCTCTTTATGTTCATAGTTTCAGGTAGTTACTTCGTATATTACATATATTGATGCAGAAAGTGAAAGAAGAGATGAAAACCCAATTGGAAGTTCTTACCAAGGAAAACTCGCAGCTGACTGATGAGAACAAAAGGTTGAAACTTGAAGCTGAAACCATGAAAAGTAGTTTACAAGCTCAAGCAAAGCAGATCGAGAATCTAAAGAATGACCTCAATCGATTGAGGCTTGAGTACGACAAACAAAATGCTCTGATACAATCACTCTCGGACATATGTGTAAGGCCATTGATTGATGAACTTGATTACTTGATCTTTGTATGTCTTTTTCTGGTGTGATGTGGTAATGAATTGTTCCGTTGCTACATACAGGCCAAGAGTCCGCATCTTCAACTTGAGAACCAGAGGCTTCGGATTGAAAATGACCTGCTCAAAGCAGTTCAGCAACCGCAGCTGACATTTGACGAGCTTGTCCAGCTCAAACTCGAGAATAGGGTTCTGCGAGTACAGAACGATGCTTTGTGTGGAAAAATTCTTCAGGGATGTGATGTTCATCAACAACTCTAGGCTCTTCCCCACCCAACTTTCTTTCGCAGGAAATCGTTCTTCCGTTTCTTTATATCTTTTTGTCCCTGATCATTTGATCACGTTTTGTGCCAAAGTTGAGGAGTTGATGCATCTCTTGTACCCTCCAACGAATTACAGAGAAACAGACTGATGTACATGCACAAAGTGAGAGCCATGTGCCCATTTTTGGTGCTTGGAAACACTGTTTCTTACGCCAACCCTAACTCCACTTATGGAAGTCTTTACATATTCACATATGAACCAGATGCAACATAAATCTCCAGGCTGTAGAAAAATAATACATAAATAAATAAAACAGAAACAATGCTACTACTTTTCAAAGGTCAAAAAAATCAGCCAGACTCCACTACTCCACAGCATAGGTTACCCAGTTACCCAGAGTATAAGAAAAGAGCAGAAAGCAGCGTATTTTGAGGAAACATCCCTAGTTGGTTGGATAGCTAAGCCAAACATCACAATCAAACGCAACCAAGAAAAGTAGGTGCTTTTATAGCAGCATTTGATTGGATAGCTGCTACATAGGAACATAACAGCATAAATCAACATCTCGCCATTCTTATCACCAAAACAGACTACAGTCCCAGAAGAAACAAGCATTGTATAATTTGGACCAATCCATTGAATTTCTTTTTTTTTTTAAAAAAAAAAAAAGATTATAAGTCATCACTGGCCCTATTTCAGAAGCTTAAGCCAACATTAACATTAACATGAGTCACTTATCTTTATTAATCAATGTGTAACTAATATACATCAGGAACTAAATACTTCTCCATATGGCCATGAATTGCAGTGACATAAAATCTTTTCCATGCTTCTAAGGCACTCACTTTCACAGACCAATTCTTTTAAAAAACAAAACAAAGGAACCCAAGAAAACAGACAACCACGAGAAGTCAGAAATCACTTCTTGCGGTACAAAACTAATCCTCCCCTAATAACTCATGTCCAATGAAAAAGGAAGCTGCATTGCAACATCAATTCCAGTAATACTATGCAAATTAGCAGTTATCTTCGGCAACGAAAAGTTTTGAGGCAGAAATCTAATTGAAACAGCCGATAGAGTCTTAGGGACTCACAGCAGAAGCCTTGACGACAAAGCTCCTCCGAAAATGGGACCCGCGAGAAAAGGCGATGGAGCGGGCGACCCTCGAATGGAGAGGTCTTGACAGACCTTTGAAGGAATTGGGTAGCGCAACCGATTGGACGGCGCTGTTAGAGGTACCAGAGGACAGAGCCCTAGGGCTAGCGCAGATGAGAGCGGCCGCGGAAGTAGCTGTGGACGTCATTGTCGGAGGTCGATAGATGAAGATCAGACTTGGCCTCGCTGGGTCGCTCACTGATGTTTTCCAGAATTTTCCGTGGTTGAGATACTGGAGTAGGAGATAAGTGAAGCGATGAACTGATGAAGGGTTCGGGTCGGGCACTTATAAAATGCGATGCTGGTACGTTTTTTGTTTTTTAACTATTTTTTTTTTCATAATCATAAACATAAGCATATTAGCCAAGAAAGTAAAGCAAAAGTTAAATAGTGAGTTGAAGGGACTTGCTCCATCGTGATCATAACAAAAGATCAGTAATAGAATTTTACCATAGACATCTTAATTTGTTGTGATAGAGCTGGTAGAGAAGTTATCTATGGTATAACAATTATCATGCTATCTAAAACCGTTAATGCGGTTATATACTCTAAAAGAATGGTGATAACATATAAATTATAATTAAAAGTAAAAGTAATAACTCTGTAAATAGTAACTAAGTTGGCTTCAAGTGCAGACTTGCAAAAGTGAATAATATATGATCTTCGCGCATGGGGAAGGTCATTAGAACCCATCTAGAGCCAAGCAATTGCCGCCATCAAAGAATCTCTTCATCATGCACCATCCACAATAAACACTGCAGGGGTTTGGGTAATATAACATCCAGCATTTATGACCACATGAGTGACAAAGAGTGTTCAACTGAAAAGAGTAAAGCTTGGTAATGTAAAGGTGGTAGTCTCTAGCAACTACTAGGTGTTGAAGCATCATATCTTTTTTAGCTATAATGGAAGAAACATAATAGATGGTGTGTCAAAAAATGCTTTCATTTTGCCCCTGCCAAAAAGACCAAAGAATAAAGACCAAGAAGGCAAACCACTCAAAATTCCATTTCGGGGAACTGGCTAGGATGCTAACTAACCAACTACCCAAGTGAAACTGGGGATCAACAAAAGGCGTACGACAGAAGTTAATCCAAATTTGATTGGAACCATCACAACCCCAAAACAGATAATAAGGGGTTTCAGCCATCACATGACATTAAGAGCAAATAGGATCTGCTAGACCACCGTGGGATGCCAACTTGGGCTATCGAAAGAGCATCAAGAATACACTTCCAAAGAAAAACTTTGAACTTCTATTGAACGTTGAAGGCAAAAATCCTTTTCACAACTATGGTGGCCCTAAGGTGGTTAGGGAGAATAGTATAGTTATGTTGTTGATTGGCCAATGTATAAGATTGGCTAATAGTCCTCCAAGAGTACATGTGCTTTGTAGAATAAATACTTGATAGGGTGCCCTCCTGAATTATTTGCTCAGGTCTTTTATTTGGGGACAGAGGAGAGAGAGTCATTGTGCAATTCATAATCTTACAAAGGAAGAGGAAGTTGATTAGATTCCAATTCCATTTTTCCTGATTTGCTAGAGCTAGATCAGATACACTCAAAAGACTTCATCCATAGAGGCGGAGTGGTTATAGAGTTAAGAAGCTGAACTAAAACCTAAGGAATCCAAGGGTTATCCCAAACTTTAATGTGGCACCCATTACCTATGTGCCAACGAACCTTTGGTGTCAAAAGTTTTCTCTCATATAAAAGACTTTTCCAGATGGCTGAAGAATTTCTCAACATAAAGGCAGCTTATGTAGTTTGACCAGATCCATGTTTAGCTAATAAAACCTAAGAGACAAAGGATGGTTGGTCCTTAGCAAAAATTTGCTACAATGTTTTACCTAAGAGCACCTAATTAAATAGACAAAGATCCTTTATGCTCAAACCACCAATGCCTTTTGGCAAAGTTAGAACCCTATTTTACTTCAGATGAATTCATCTATAAGACTAAAAACTAGCCACCATAAGTGAATATATGATTTGGAAATAGAATAAAAAAGTGTGACAGAAATTTTGCAGAAGGACATGATGTAAACAAGTAACGAAGATAAGGTGGACTAAATAAGAGCTAACCTTTTTCCACTATTAAGTAGGCGTTATATCCAGCTTTCCAGACTATGTTTGACCTTATCCTCTAGAAACTGGAAAGAGATAGACTTAGACATTTCTTAGGAAAAGGGACCCCCAAATAGTGTTGTATACCTTCATTGATTTAAAATGGAAGGCTTTGGTAAACATCTATCTAAAGAATCTAGGGAATATTGTTACTAAATATCCATTCAAATTTTTATAAGTTTATTTCCTGACCTCAAGCTAGAGAATAAAGATCCAACATTTCCTTAATGGCATTAACCCCTTTAATGGTAGGTTTAAAGAATAAAAGGCAACCAACTGGCAAAAAGAGGTAACTAATTGTTGGACCACTTCTATTGGCCCTAAGGCCCATAATGAACTTCTTAGATTGTAAAAACTATAATTGGGAAGATTGCTAAAGTTACTATTTGCCACATTTGCATTTTTTTTTTAAATTAGAAGCATTTGTATAAATATAAGGGTACAAGGTATATTATAGTTAAGAGAAAGGTGAAATGCCTTTTGTTTTTTTTAGACCCGGAAGGTCACTAAATCAACATAATTTGTTACACCCGGAAAGTGATGAATGATTAATTACCGGGTTAAGTGGATTAGTGGTATAAATAGTTTCCTAATTTGGAAACTTAGCGAAATTATTTGTAGAGACTTTGAATTATTTATGGAATGGGCATTAATGAGTGTTGGACACTCTAAGAATTATGCTTGGCTAAGGCCAAAAGTTTGGGTGATAAAAAAAATGGCAAGTTTGGAAGTTGAGGGACTCAATTGCAAAGTTGGAGAAAGATGGAGGACCAAGTGAGTAATTTGGCCATTTTTCATGAAAAATATATGCATGGCCAGCCACCCCATGTTATCAATTTAAAATTGGCCTACTACACATTCCACTCATAATTATTTAATCCCTCCACTACATCCTCCACTCACCAATTAAATATTACCCCACCTACTTTTGTCCCCCACTTTCCCAATTTGACTATTCTATTACCCATGCCTTGTCTCCCACTACAAATCCCACTCACCATATTTTAATCACCCACTTACATTGTCTCCCACTTACATTAAAATATTGCCCCTTCATTTTTGACTTATTCTCCTACCTTTTTCATTCAAAATTCGTCCATACCTCCAAATTATGCATTTGATATGCATTTTGGGTGCATTTCACTTCATTTAGCACCATGACCACCCACCTTCTTTGAATATACGTTTAATGCACATTTAGAATGCATTTGAGTTTCATTTCTCTTTCATTTGCAAGTGCATAACCAGCCATCACTCCCACTTTCATTTCATTTTCATTTCCACTCTCTCTCTAGCACCAAAAGCTCTCCCTTCTCTCTAAGTTCCAGCCATGGTGTTCTTCAAACTCCATCTCCTTCTTTCTTCATCTAAGATTCGGCCATAGCTAGAAATGCATGTTCTTGCACATGCAAACACATTTTCTTGAAGCTTTCAAGCTCCTAAACCCATCTAGACCAAGAACAAAGTGAGAAATCAAAGAAAACCCATGAAGAAATGCTTATGAAGTTTCGGCCATATGGATAAAATGGTGTTCTTGAGCTCACCTCAAGAGCTCCTTACATGCATGGCATTTCTAAGCCATGAAGAGCAAGAAGATGAAGACGAACTCCAAGAAAGTGAAGCTCAAGTTTCGGCCATTTAAAGGTTGTAAGTGAACCAACTTTTTCTTGGTAGTTTCATGTATTTTGAGCTAGATGCTACTCTCTAATGACTTGGCCATGTTGGATTTTTGCAAGGAAATCAAGTGGATATTTCGGCCATGGAAGGATATTGTTGTTCTTGAGCTCAACTCAAGAGCTCTTTATATGCATGGCACTTTTAAGCCATGGAAAGCAAGGATGGAGGTTTCGGCCATGAGTATACATGGCATTTGGAGGCATGAAACCAAGTGTTCTTGGTGCCTCGAGGCTTGTATGGCCATTCCAAGGAAGGAAACAAGCAAAAGATGAAAGAAAAGCAAGAAAAAGAAATGATGGGGCTATTTGGGCCAAAAGTTAAATTTGAAGACCCAAATTGAAAACCAAGTGTTCTTGGTCCATAAATTATGAAATGGGCTATTTTGGGCCATAATGGCATTATTAGAAAATGGGCTAAATCCTGAAAAGGTTAATATAGGCCCAAGTCCTGAAAAGGTTAATATGGGCCTCAGTTCACAAAAAGGCTAAGTGGGCCTTTACCTCCTTAAGTGAGGTCCATTAAGGAAATGGCAAAGTTCCAACAACAAACAAAGCAAAGCAAAGGCAATAAGCAAAAGGTTACACCAATGGTGGTAAGGGTCCTTTACTCACTTATTGCATGGTGTACTTCCATGATATTGTTTGTGAGTATAAATGCCCCTATGTGATGGTCATAGTACCAAGTGACCATAGGTGTGCAGCGGGTTAGTTGTTCTTTGTGTGAGGGCTCATGTTACTTTCTTAGTTTAATAATTGGGCACGTAAGTGCATAATTGATGAGGTATCATTGCTTCGGCAACTTTGGGCACGTAAGTGCATATTGGACGTGGATTGTTGCTTCGGCAACTATGGATATGAATAATGGGCAATTCTGGATATATATATGGTTTGATTAGCTAATCAATATAAAGGCAAGTGTTAGAGTTTATAGTAAGAATGACCAACTTACTATGTAACTCGGAGCTCTAGGGGAACGGGTGGTATGATTAAGAAGGAGAATTGAGGTTTAAAGCCTTGGACACTTGCCAGGGGTGCCAGTGGTGCCAGTACTGCCAGTCTGGCCAGGAGTGCCAGTAGTGGGTGGCAGTAGTGATTGCCCAGGAAAACTTGTGGTTGAGTGCGTGTGTTGTGTGCTTCTCTGAACCGTTGTTGTTTGTGCATGCTGACCCAAATTATTATTATTATTGTTGATGCTGCTATTGTGCTGTATCTTGTGTTTTCTTTGTTTTAGTGTTTTCCTTTGCAGGAACAGGATTATTTTCCATGATATTCTTGGCATTGGATTTAATTGCCATGACATTCTTGGCTTAAGAATAGGCTTTGGAAGCCATATGTGACTACAAAAGTCACGAGAGATTACCTCATTCTGATTTGGCATTGCCATTACGTTCTTGGCACAATTTTGGCTTTTTAAGCCGGATATGACTATGAAAGTCATGAGTTACTTACCTCACACCTGGATCCTTACTGAGTTTTATAACTCACCCGCCCTTCTTTACTTTTTTCAGGAAGTGGATTGGATGGCTTGATAGATCAAGTAGGGAGTACTAGAGTACTCGTTATGTTTTGCTAAAGGGTTGGGTATGAGTTTAGTGTTGCTTAATATATTCATTTGACTCTAAGTGACTTATGTGGTATATTTTACTTGCGGAACAAGCTAATGGTTTGGACTTCCTTGTGCAGGCTTGTGGAGTCTAGAAGTTGTGGGAACAAGGTCTATTAAGCTGGAATGAGTTCCAGGTTATGAGTTAAAGTTTGGGTAGACATAAGAACTTGGTCTGTAAAACCTAAACTTAACTAGTTATGGACATATAGCATCCTTGGTATGTTTTCCAAGTAGGAGATGCTTGTTAGATGCACATTGTGATCATGATTATCTTAGGATGAATTTTGATGAAATGCCATGATGGATATTCATGTTATGTGTACTAGACTTGGCTGATGCTCATGGATATATAAATGTGGTTTTCAAAGTTGAAAATGAGATGGGCTTCTTTGTTGCCATGCATTGGATTAGTACACTTGATGGACACACATCCTATGCACTTAATGGATTAAGTGTATGCTTTGCTTGAATTGCAAGTATGATTTGCTGATTATGTGTGTAACTAAGGGAAGACTTCCAGTGAATCTGGATTTATTGGATTTTGTTGAAATGGCATCTAAAGACTTGTGTGTGTAACCGGCTAAGTGGTAAAGTCCATAAATGGAACACTAGAATTCCACATAGGTATTAGCTCGTTCCTGGAGAGCACCCTGACAACACATTGAAAGTATTTAAGTAACAAGCTAGTACCAGAATAGATCCTGGAGTCACGCCGTAGGTGCTCATAACTAGCTAATAAAGCCCCTTCAGTATGAATAACTTCCGCTGCATTAATCTGATAATCGGGCCCAGATGGGCCAGGGGCAGTTTGGGGCGTGACAGTTTTTGGTATCAGAGCATGGATTTGCTTTGGAGGACCAGTGTTCTGGTCGTTGATGGTTATAGTATAGACTTGTTCCCACATAGGAAGTCCATTAGGTTGAGTCACTTATGAGTATTGAGCATATATGTGTATCGTGCTTTGCTTTGTTGTTGTGAACAGGATGAGAACCAATGATGTGAACAAGAGGCCCAATGAAAATGAGAATACTGGCTTTGTGCCAATGAAAGTGAGAATACTGGCTTTGTGCCAATGAAAATGAGAATACTGGCTTTGTGCCAATGAAAGTGAGAATACTGGCTTTGTGCCAATGAAAGTGGATACACTGGCTTTATGCCAATGAAAGTGAGAATACTGGCTTTGTGCCAATGAAAGTGGATACACTGGCTTTATGCCAAGGAAAGGGGATTGTTCTGGCTTTGTGCCAGAGGAACAAGTTGAGGCCTAGTAACAGACCTTGAAGCCCTAAGAAAAGAAATATTGGAAGCAGTGTCAATGGTTATGATAACCATTGAGCATACCAGACCTTTTGTCAAGTATGAGTCCCAGAAATTGCTGGGCAATAAAGAGAGCTAGCAATGAGGAAAAGAATAGAAAGAGAATATATGCTACAAGATGAAACCAGTGGAACTGGTGATTATGATAATGATGATGAAAGAAGAGAGTTCGGAAGCAAAGGAACTGGACATGTTGAAATTAAAGACTATGACCCTGGAGCAAGAACTCCAGAAATAAGCCATGAAAGGCTAGCAAGATGCAGAAACCATCTAAGAAATGAAGCAGAAGATACTTGGTATATGAACCAAGAATGAGTAATGAAAGTAGTCCACATGATAAATTCTGAGAGACCTCGGGAGTACCAGCAAGATGAAAAAGGTATCAAGAGGAATAGATGGTTAAAACTTGGCACGTGAGCCAAGAAAAGGAAGGCAATTATTATGAATTGTCAGGCGAGACTAGAGGAAGATTTTGTGGCCAAAGGCCATGCTATATGATCATGGGCAGTAATCTTAAGTACAGTGTCCAGAAGTTCATGAGGACAATGTCCAGAATTACTTGAGTGCATCCAGAATTACTGGATAGAAGATTGTACTGCCTAGAAAGACAGAAGACCCCATGAGGGATTGTAGCAGGTGGATCAGGACTAAAATATGAATTATGGATTCACCATAGTATATTCTGGAGCAGGAAAGGAAAATTTAGTATACTGGAAGAGTATTCCAGATTGAGGGTACAAGGAAAGCCTAAGAGGAAATATTGCAAGGCAATATGTCCTGATTGATAAAAGGCATGGAAGACTTGGCTAGAGGCCAAGACCAATGCAAGGAAAAAAGTCCCAGCCCAATGAAAGACTTTTCCTCCTTATGATTAAGTTGTTGAAGTGAAAATAGAAGAAATAGAAGAAAGCCTGGCAAAAGGCCAGCACATGAAGGCCAGTTGAGTAATTACTAGATAATCAAGCAGAGGAAAAAGCTTATGTGAAGATGTTGATAAAGAAATGGGCCAGGTCAGGGTCTTTCAAATAAATCCTGACAGGTATTTTTTTTATTTGACAGTATTAAAGTACCAATTTTAATACTAGTGCATCTATGGTAGTTAAAGGATGAACTGGAAATATGATACGAAGCATGCCTGGATAGAGCTATCAGGAATGAAATTTATGAATAATAGATGAGGAGAAAATTGGCATGCTTAGCACTAGTAGAGTAATCACAGACATTGGTGCCAGGAGCTGCACCAGCACATATTACTCCTTACAGGATAGTTATTCCTGAAGTGATGGAGTTAAGTAAGTATCGGGGTAAATTGGCCTTGAGAAATCATTGGCCAGGTAAATAATGGAGGAAACTAAACCTCGAATCTGGATATTTCCAGCTGAGAATCAAGAAAGAGCACCCAAGAGTGGTGCCCAGCCTGAAAAGGAATAACAGTTGTATGGCAAACTAAGTGCCAATTATGGGCTAAGGAAGTTGAAATCCTTTGATTATCTTGGAATGGAAGAAACCTTTGATTATGAGGAACTGGAGAACAGATTGACTGCAGCCCAATACTGGTTTCACCAGATATTACTAAAAAATATTAGTTAATTATTGATGGGTTGGGATGAGTCTTATGAAAAAGGGGAAACATGCTATGACTTGTGAATCAAGGCAAATAAGACTTTATGAGGAGAGCTATCCAGCATATAATCTGGAGTTAAAAGAGAGAGTTGAAACAAAAGGGGGAGATGAGTACTTATATGGCCAAGAAGGAGGCTGCTTGATAATTAAGGTAGTCCACCAGTGTTCTGGTAATGAACTACAGATTACCTGAGTATGAGATTTTGGACTCCTAGGAAATTTGGAGGACCAAATTTCTTAAGGTGGGGAGTGTTGTTACACCCGGAAAGTGATGAATGATTAATTACCGGGTTAAGTGGATTAGTGGCATAAATAGTTTCCTAATTTGGAAACTTAGCGAAATTATTTGTAGAGACTTTGAATTATTTATGGAATGGGCATTAATGAGTGTTGGACACTCTAAGAATTATGCTTGGCTAAGGCCAAAAGTTTGGGTGATAAAAAAAATGGCAAGTTTGGAAGTTGAGGGACTCAATTGCAAAGTTGGAGAAAGATGGAGGACCAAGTGAGTAATTTGGCCATTTTTCATGAAAAATATATGCATGGCCAGCCACCCCATGTTATCAATTTAAAATTGGCCTACTACACATTCCACTCATAATTATTTAATCCCTCCACTACATCCTCCACTCACCAATTAAATATTACCCCACCTACTTTTGTCCCCCACTTTCCCAATTTGACTATTCTATTACCCATGCCTTGTCTCCCACTACAAATCCCACTCACCATATTTTAATCACCCACTTACATTGTCTCCCACTTACATTAAAATATTGGCCCATCATTTTTGACTTATTCTCCTACCTTTTTAATTCAAAATTCGTCCATACCTCCAAATTATGCATTTGATATGCATTTTGGGTGCATTTCACTTCATTTAGCACCATGACCACCCACCTTCTTTGAATATACGTTTAATGCACATTTAGAATGCATTTGAGTTTCATTTCTCTTTCATTTGCAAGTGCATAACCAGCCATCACTCCCACTTTCATTTCATTTTCATTTCCACTCTCTCTCTAGCACCAAAAGCTCTCCCTTCTCTCTAAGTTCCAGCCATGGTGTTCTTCAAACTCCATCTCCTTCTTTCTTCATCTAAGATTCGGCCATAGCTAGAAATGCATGTTCTTGCACATGCAAACACATTTTCTTGAAGCTTTCAAGCTCCTAAACCCATCTAGACCAAGAACAAAGTGAGAAATCAAAGAAAACCCATGAAGAAATGCTTATGAAGTTTTGGCCATATGGATAAAATGGTGTTCTTGAGCTCACCTCAAGAGCTCCTTACATGCATGGCATTTCTAAGCCATGAAGAGCAAGAAGATGAAGACGAACTCCAAGAAAGTGAAGCTCAAGTTTCGGCCATTTAAAGGTTGTAAGTGAACCAACTTTTTCTTGGTAGTTTCATGTATTTTGAGCTAGATGCTACTCTCTAATGACTTGGCCATGTTGGATTTTTGCAAGGAAATCAAGTGGATATTTCGGCCATGGAAGGATATTGTTGTTCTTGAGCTCAACTCAAGAGCTCTTTATATGCATGGCACTTTTAAGCCATGGAAAGCAAGGATGGAGGTTTCGGCCATGAGTATACATGGCATTTGGAGGCATGAAACCAAGTGTTCTTGGTGCCTCGAGGCTTGTATGGCCATTCCAAGGAAGGAAACAAGCAAAAGATGAAAGAAAAGCAAGAAAAAGAAATGATGGGGCTATTTGGGCCAAAAGTTAAATTTGAAGACCCAAATTGAAAACCAAGTGTTCTTGGTCCATAAATTATGAAATGGGCTATTTTGGGCCATAATGGCATTATTAGAAAATGGGCTAAATCCTGAAAAGGTTAATATAGGCCCAAGTCCTGAAAAGGTTAATATGGGCCTCAGTTCACAAAAAGGCTAAGTGGGCCTTTACCTCCTTAAGTGAGGTCCATTAAGGAAATGGCAAAGTTCCAACAACAAACAAAGCAAAGCAAAGGCAATAAGCAAAAGGTTACACCAATGGTGGTAAGGGTCCTTTACTCACTTATTGCATGGTGTACTTCCATGATATTGTTTGTGAGTATAAATGCCCCTATGTGATGGTCATAGTACCAAGTGACCATAGGTGTGCAGCGGGTTAGTTGTTCTTTGTGTGAGGGCTCATGTTACTTTCTTAGTTTAATAATTGGGCACGTAAGTGCATAATTGATGAGGTATCATTGCTTCGGCAACTTTGGGCACGTAAGTGCATATTGGACGTGGATTGTTGCTTCGGCAACTATGGATATGAATAATGGGCAATTCTGGATATATATATGGTTTGATTAGCTAATCAATATAAAGGCAAGTGTTAGAGTTTATAGTAAGAATGGCCAACTTACTATGTAACTCGGAGCTCTAGGGGAACGGGTGGTATGATTAAGAAGGAGAATTGAGGTTTAAAGCCTTGGACACTTGCCAGGGGTGCCAGTGGTGCCAGTACTGCCAGTCTGGCCAGGAGTGCCAGTAGTGGGTGGCAGTAGTGATTGCCCAGGAAAACTTGTGGTTGAGTGCGTGTGTTGTGTGCTTCTCTGAACCGTTGTTGTTTGTGCATGCTGACCCAAATTATTATTATTATTGTTGATGCTGCTATTGTGCTGTATCTTGTGTTTTCTTTGTTTTAGTGTTTTCCTTTGCAGGAACAGGATTATTTGCCATGATATTCTTGGCATTGGATTTAATTGCCATGACATTCTTGGCTTAAGAATAGGCTTTGGAAGCCATATGTGACTACAAAAGTCACGAGAGATTACCTCATTCTGATTTGGCATTGCCATTACGTTCTTGGCACAATTTTGGCTTTTTAAGCCGGATATGACTATGAAAGTCATGAGTTACTTACCTCACACCTGGATCCTTACTGAGTTTTATAACTCACCCGCCCTTCTTTACTTTTTTCAGGAAGTGGATTGGATGGCTTGATAGATCAAGTAGGGAGTACAAGAGTACTCGTTATGTTTTGCTAAAGGGTTGGGTATGAGTTTAGTGTTGCTTAATATATTCATTTGACTCTAAGTGACTTATGTGGTATATTTTACTTGCGGAACAAGCTAATGGTTTGGACTTCCTTGTGCAGGCTTGTGGAGTCTAGAAGTTGTGGGAACAAGGTCTATTAAGCTGGAATGAGTTCCAGGTTATGAGTTAAAGTTTGGGTAGACATAAGAACTTGGTCTGTAAAACCTAAACTTAACTAGTTATGGACATATAGCATCCTTGGTATGTTTTCCAAGTAGGAGATGCTTGTTAGATGCACATTGTGATCATGATTATCTTAGGATGAATTTTGATGAAATGCCATGATGGATATTCATGTTATGTGTACTAGACTTGGCTGATGCTCATGGATATATAAATGTGGTTTTCAAAGTTGAAAATGAGATGGGCTTCTTTGTTGCCATGCATTGGATTAGTACACTTGATGGACACACATCCTATGCACTTAATGGATTAAGTGTATGCTTTGCTTGAATTGCAAGTATGATTTGCTGATTATGTGTGTAACTAAGGGAAGACTTCCAGTGAATCTGGATTTATTGGATTTTGTTGAAATGGCATCTAAAGACTTGTGTGTGTAACCGGCTAAGTGGTAAAGTCCATAAATGGAACACTAGAATTCCACATAGGTATTAGCTCGTTCCTGGAGAGCACCCTGACAACACATTGAAAGTATTTAAGTAACAAGCTAGTACCAGAATAGATCCTGGAGTCACGCCGTAGGTGCTCATAACTAGCTAATAAAGCCCCTTCAGTATGAATAACTTCCGCTGCATTAATCTGATAATCGGGCCCAGATGGGCCAGGGGCAGTTTGGGGCGTGACATAATTGGTATTTTATGAGAAGTTTGGTGGAGACAGAATTCAAACCCATGACTGCTACCTTAGTGCCCTAAGTTTTAACCACTTGGGCTGAGGCTTCAGAACACAATTGTATGTTGAACCATATTGCATACTTGATCAAACACAAAATTTTGTACTACTAAGCAAAGGTGCTCATTATTCCACATAAAACCCAAAAAAAAATTAAAAAAAAAAATTGAATTAATTTAGTTTCTAATTAAGTGTTTTGGTTTGATTTTAGTTAAAACCAAATTTTTAAAAATCAATTTTGGTTCAGTTTCAGTTGGAAGGTTGACAAATTAGTTTTTTTACGTTTTTGGCCTACTGCTACTGTCCTGCTGCCTCCTAACTCGACGGCACTTAATGTTCAGGCCCAAATGGCCTAATTAACCCCAAACATTAACAAAAGAGTACCTTCTCTTTCCTTTACTCCATGGCATGCTACCCTCAATCTTTACTCCTTAGTTCCCCATGTTGTGCAAGCCCTTCTCCCAGACTTCCCCCAACAGACCGCTGCATAGGTTTGATGAAATTTAATTGGTGATAAAGGAAGCATGTCAACTAAAATGGAATGGTGCGCAACCCAAAAGCAATATTTACTTAATATTAGCTGTCACTATGTTAAAAAAAAACTCTTCCATTTATTATGATGCTAGTTATTTAATATCATAATGTGTAAATTTAAAAAATTCAAATGCTTGTTTGGTACCTTGTGGGATCATCTATTTAAGATTTCTAAAACTTGGATGGATGACTAATTTATATTTTGTTGAATTTTTATGTTAAATCTCTTAGCTATTGCATTTTTAATGGAAGTATAAGAGCTACCCGAAAAATCGGTTTATTTCGTTTTAAACTAAACCAATTGTAATATTTTAATTAAATTTTGCTTAGCTTTTTTTGCTAATTGGGTTTATCATGGTCAAAAACTAAAAATCAAGTTAACAACTATTTCAGTTCTGTTCAAACTAAAATAATCATATACACACCCCTATTAGTAAGGTCACTTGAGCACCTGGAATACGTCCTATGTGCACCTACCTATAAAATGTCACATATGTCACAATTAAAAATAGTAAATTCTCAGTATGACATTTTCTCTACTGATTTACGTATTGTCTCTCTCCTTCGCTCATCTTTATCCTATTTAATTTAAGTCTTTCCCACCCCTATCAGCTATAGCAAAGTGTGATTGATGCTTTACTACATTGGGTGATGCTCTACCACTATTGATCAGGTTCCATTCAACACATAGCCATTGCTGTTACTGCTGCCACGTTGCCAGATCCGACCACAAAACTAAGAGAAGGGACTTGGCGTGCTACCGCCATCGAGATCAAGTGAAAAGAATGAGGAGGAGAAGAGACATGTCATGCCTCTACCATCGAAATCGAACAAAAGAACTAGAGGACAATGAGTCTCCTGTCCAAACCGCAACTCGACCTTAACCAACCATCGCCCTAGATTAGTAATAGTAATCAATATTCGGTGAAATGCCACTATAAGTCCTTAAACTTCCTTGAGTGGTTATTATGGTCACTAGCTAATATTTTTTGCCATTAGGCCACTAAAAGCTCTTTTTATGGATCTTTTTCGCTTTCATGGATCGAGTATTCAAAGTATTGTATACATACATAATACATAGTTACATAGATACATCCACACACACACACATACACATATATACATATATATGTATGTATGTATGTATGTATGTATGTATGTATGTATTCACGTATGTATATGTGAACATCTATACATAATTTTGTACATATGAGAATAGATATTTGTACATTTACACGTAACACTTTAATTTATGAGTAACAATTTTAATATCAAAGTATAACATTTATAAATACATAAGGACAATGTATAAACATAATCACATATGTAAAATTAAAGATTAACTCATTTGTACACATAATTAAACAAATGAATGCATGCATACAATTCAATATATCAATAATAGTATTGTGTTCTCGTTTGTACATATATATCATGCAATTTGTATATATCCTTCATATTCTTTGTATATTAAGTTCATAAATATTTGTTATTAGAGTTTTATATATCTCGAATTTTGATGAGATGCATGGTTTGGTATGCTCATATCTATTTTTTGATATATAGTAACATGTTTATGATCTAAATATACATATTTCTTACATGATTGTTGTATATTCCTAACTTTATTTGTACATCAAATTCATAATATCTATCATCTGATTTATACATATCACCACTTTGTTAATACTAAATATTTTTTTATGTTTTGGAAACATAATTTTATTTCATTTCCAAAGAATAATTTATGTTGTATGAAAATATGGATAATATGTTCAAATAAATTTAAAAATTATGTACACAGCAAAATGAATTGTATGGTAAGCCATGAAATAACGAGTATGAAAGTATATAAAGGATTGAAGTCATAAATAGAGTTGAATATATTAGCTATAGTTTTTATGATTTCATCTATGTAGAGGTCTTAAGATTTGCACTTATCTCTCACTTTTTTTTTAATGTTATTTTCTCACTTTCTTTGCACATTGTATTATAGTATTGTATTGGGCTTAAAAGGTTTGAGCCTATTGATTAAACTATTTCATATAGAAGACCAGTTTGGTAAAAAACCAAACATGTGTGAGATGAAGTAGCATGTGTGAGATGAAATGGTAATAAGCTCCTCTTAACATGTGTGAGATGAAATGGTAATAAGCTCATCTTTCATTCCTTATGTAAGGTTTTAAATTGAAGTCTTGTAAAAAAAAGAACTGGGCTTCATAGAGCTTCCCCTAAATGAAATATGGATTCTGGCCTGTTTAACTCTAGAGTAGTCGATGTCTAGTCGATGTCTAATGTGGCTACCGAATACAAAGTAGCCTTGGACAAAAAACAAATCAAGGATAAAACATCATCAATTTAAGAATATGATTCATTATTTTTAAATATTTTCAAAGGAATGTGGCCCAAAGATTTTGGGTACGATGGAGTATATAACTCGGCCCATAAGGATCTTTTCCCATGTATGCCCAACAAAGAACATAACCTAGCCCATGGCCCCGTTCCCTGAACCGTACAACCACCCCCACCTCGCTACCCCTGTAACCCAACCTTCTTCAAGCCAACCTCTTCTGAGTTCATTTTGCTCCTAAGTGTTTATTTTAGAAGTGATTTGGTGGCTTTCATCCACCAAATATACGACATCATAAGTCATAAAACTGATTGATGTAGCAACAAAAGAAAAGCCATTCTAACAAACAGGTCAAAGTTCAACCTTGTCTCCTATTACTAGTCATGTTCCTCCAAACAAAAACAAATACTTTGCCCAGCATATAACCAAACAAACACAGCACCATTTGACTTCCAAGAAGTAAATGAAAGAAAGTGCTAAACATTTTAAAAATTCCACAAACGCTTCCTTTAATAAAGGGTCATTAGATGCGAATTGTGAATAATATTCCTTTGAATCTAAATTTTTCATTTAGTATAACTACCAATTAAAGGAAAACCCATGGCATCATAAAGAAACATGGTGTTGGTTGACCATAATATAAACTTGAGAGAGAAGAAAGTGAGGCAAATGCAAGCCTTGACCCTATTCCATTAGTCAACCATCTTTATACGTACAAGAGGATAATGTGCAGCAGGAGATAATGATAAGTACAACATTACTGACAATGATAATGATAAGCCTAGAATAAGTTCTCATTTATCCTTATTACGCCCCCGCAAGATGGTGGTTCCGTCTGTAACGCCGATCTTGGAATGAAGGAGCTTAAAACGTTGTTGAGTCAGAGGCTTGGTCAAGAGGTCAGCGAGTTGGTGTTCAGTGGGAACGTGGCTAACAGACTGTGTGCCAGATGTTACTCATTCTCAGACAAAATGATAGTCAATAGCGAAGTGCTTCATGTGAGTGTGGAAGACAGGATTTTGGCAGACATAGGTAGCTCCAAGGTTGTCACATCAAAGAGGGGGATGAGTAGTAAGGTGAACACCCAGTTCTCGAAGAAGGCAACGAATCCAATCCACTTCACAGGTGGCCAAGGTGATGGAGTGGTACTCGGCTTTAGTCAACAACCGGGCCACAGTTTGTTGGCGTTTGAACCACCAGGAAACAGGAGTGTCTCCAAGAAACACAATGTAGGATGGGGTGGAGAGGGGACTGTCAGTGTCTCCAGTCCAATCGGAGTCCGAATATACTGTCAGCTGGAGGGAAGTTGTTCTGCGAATAAGTATGCCATGAAATGGAGTAGCCTTTAAATAGCGTAGAAGGCATTTGAGAGCAGCCCAATGAATTGCAGTTGGCCAATGCATGTACTGAGATAACTTATTTACTATGAATATGACATCAGATTGAGTGAAATAGATGTACTGGAGAGCACCAACTAATTGCTGAAATTCTGAGGCATCGACGGGGGCATTGTCAGTGTCCTGATGTAGAAAGGCCGAAGAGGATAGTGGGGTGAAGACTGCTTTGGCACCACTCATGTTGGCTCGATCCAATAGATCTGCTACATATTTATGCTGTGACAAAAAGAGACCATCCTGTGTAGGGGCAACCTCAATACCCAAGAAGTAATTCAGGGAGCCCAAGTCTTTGATTGAGAACCTCGACGATAAAGAGGCAACAAAGTCGGAGACGAACTGAATATCACTTCCAGTGACAATGATGTCATCGACGTAGACGAGCACATATATCGTGTAAGTATTATGATGGAAAACAAAAATTGACGATCAGCTTGAGATTTGGAGAAGCCACGAAAAGAGAGGAACTTGGCTAGGGAATTGTACCAGGCTCTAGGAGATTGTTTGAGGCCATAAATAGGCTTCTTAAGTCGGCAGACATGATTCGAAAGGTCTTTGCTGATGAAATTAAGGGGTTGGTGCATGAAGACTTCATCATCTAATTCTCCTTGAAGGAACGCATTACTAACATCCAACTGGTTGATAGCCCATCCAGAAGAGATAGCAATGGTGAGGGCACACCTGATTGTTGCTGGTTTGACAATAGAACTGAAGGTGTCGCCATAGTCAATGCTAGGACGTTGGTGGAACCTTTTGGCGACCAGGCGTGCTTTGTAGCGTTGGATGCTTCCATTAGGATTACGCTTGAGACGGAACACCCGCTTGCAACCAACAATATTTTGAATGGAGGTTGGAGGTACAAGGTCCCAGGTGTGATTGTGGAGAAGGGCAGCATATTCTTTAGCCATGGCACATCGCCACTCTGGAACTTGTTTTGCTTGAGTAACAAGGTTTGTTTGATGGTGTTTGGAAAAGGATGAGTAATAGTTTAGTAGAGACGCTTTGGCTTGAAGATGTTGTACTGAGATCTCGTGGTCATAGGATGAGTTTGGAGTGAATGTTCAGGTATAGAATGGAAAGGTTTGGTGGGTTCTGCAAGTGGGTAGAGTGGTGGTTCCATGGAAGGGGAAGATGAGGTAGTACACACAAGGTTAGGAGAGGTTTGGGAAGGAGGCGAGGTGGGCTTAGGAGGGGAGGTTGGTGGTGTATGATGTGATTGTTGGTTAGGTGGGGCGGTGGGGTGGAGGTAGCTTGCAGGCGAACCAGATGGAATGATCGGAGTCGAATTTCCTAAAGGTTGAGGGGTCGATGGACACATATGGAATGAGAATACTGTTTCATTGAATGTAACATGTCGACAGATGAAGATTCTTTGTGTTGATGGGTCAAGACAGATATAAGCACTTTGATGCACTGAGTAACCAAGGAAGACACAAGGACGGGAACGAGGTTGAAGTTTGTAGTGATTATAGGGGGATAGCCATGGATAGCAAAGGCATCCAAACACCCGAAGCTTTAGGTAGTTAGGTTTTATGCGAAATATAGTGTGGAAGGGAGAGTGATTGTTAAGAACAGGAGTGGGTAGGTGGTTGATTAGGTAGGTGGCAGTAGAAAGGCATAAGACCAATAGGTAAGGGGTATAGAGGCTTGATGGAGTAGAGTAAGTCCCGTTTCGACAATGTGGCGATGACCTCTTTCGACTATGACATTGTGTTGGAAGGTGTAAGGAAGAGAAAGAAGATGCGTGATTCCATGGGTTTATAGAATAGTTTTGAGAACAGTGAATTCGCCCCCGCCATCGGTGTATAGGGTAGTGATGAAGAGTGTGAAGAAATTTTCAACTAGAGCTTTAAATTGTTGAAAAATGGTTAAAACGCCAGATTTGAGCTTCATTGGATAGAGCCAGACATATTTTGTAAAATGATCAACAAATGAGATGTAGTTTTTAAAACCATTAATGGAAGTGACTGGGGCTAGACCCCAAACATCTGCATAGATAATTTCCAAAGGGCGGTGACTACAGATAAATGATACACCAAATGGGAGCTGATGGTTTTTATTACATTCTCATGAATTGCAAAAGGACTATAAACGACCAGAGCTGGGTAGCTTAAATTGACGGGAGATAATGTTCTTGACAAAGCTCGATGGGTGACCAATACGACAGTGCCAAGTTTCGGTTGATGCTTATTTGATGCTGGAGAGAGCAGTAGGAGATGAGGGTGTGGTGATAGTAGGAAGCGTATATAGGCCGTGTTTACTCGGTCGACTTGTGAGCACCTCCTTGGTGTGTAGATCCTTGACTTCAAAATAGGAAGCAAAAAGTTCAATTGAAACGTTATTAGAGGCACAGAATTTGGAAGCTGAAATCAAGTTTTGATTTAGTTAGGGAACACAGAGTGTATCGTGTAGTATAAAGTCTGTGTGAGTGGGAGTGGTAAGGTGTGTAGCGCCAGAATGAGAGATTTTTAAACCTTGTCCATCATCGACGATGAGTTCGTTTGTGCCAGTGTAGTCATTGCTAATGCTCAAGTTCTTAAAATCCGGAGTGGCATGGTGACTGGCGCCGGAGTCAATGACCCAGCTGCGAGCGGGTTTCTGGGAGGCAATTTGAGCTCATGGCGCCGATATAAGGTTTTGAGGATTCGGTTGAATATGCCAACAGATGCTTGCTGTGTGGCCAAGTTTGTTGCAGTATTGGCACCTCGAAATGTCATCAATTGAGGTATTTGATGGGAATGTGCGTGGTTGTAGCCGAGAGTTGCCACTACTGTTGCGGCTGCCATTATTAGGTTTGATTTGGCGAGGGTTGCCTGGAGATCGAGGCAGCAGACCATCTCTTCTTTGTCCCGGTCTTTGAGAGATATTAGTAGTAGCAATGGGGGTGTCGTCAGTTACTTCAAGTTTCTTAAGAAAAAGTTCATAATCAAGCAACTTATCATGTAGTTCAGCAAACAAGACAGGAGTGTCCCGAGCACGTACGTATGGCAGCAGCAATCTCTTTGTATTCACTCCCCAGGCCTTCCAGGACGTAAAGCACCAAGTCATCATCACCGAATGGCTCATGGACGAGAGCGAGTTCATCAGCAGTGGTTTTTACATGATGAAGGTAGTCGGAAATCGTTTTTCCAGCCTTGGGCATGCGAAGCTTCTCTTTTAGTGACATGATTCGAGATCTAGATTTGTTGGCAAACAATGTTTGAATTTGCATCCATGCTAAACGGGAGGTAGGGGCTGTTGCAATGAGAGCCAGGACCAGTTCGGTCGTCGACGAGAATATGGCGTTAAGAAGGAGTTGGTCCTGGCATTTCCAGAACAGGTAGTCTGGATTAGTTCTTGTCGTTTTGCCGTCTTTGATTGTTGGAGATGGCGCTGGTGTGGTGCCGTCAATGTAGCCGATGAGGTCAAATCCTTCAAGAAGCGGCATAAGTTGGGCTTTCCAAGATGGGAAGTTGCTGTGCGTAAGTTTGATGGGCACTTGAGTGACAGCATTGATTGAAATAAGTTTCTTCTCTGAAGGGTCAAGGGGTGTTGAAGAGGAAGATGGTGGCGAAGTGGTGAATTTAGAAGAAGGAGAGACGCTGGTTTCGTCTACCATTGTTGGTTGCTTGTAAGAGCTTCAATGCTCTGACACCATAATAGAAACTTGAGAGAGAAGAAAGTGAGGCAAATGTGAGCCTTGATCCTATTCCATTAGTCGACCATCTTTATACGTACAGGAGGATAATGTGCAGCAGGAGATAATGATAAGTACAATATAATTGATAATGATAATGATAAGCCTAGAAGAAGTTCTCAGGGTTAGACCAACCCATCAACTCCAATATCAGTTTTTTCAGTCTTAAAGAAACTTTAATTAAGGGATTAACTAAAATTACATCATTATGAACTATAATTAACAGTGATAGTTATCACCCTATTGCAAAATGATGGAAACCAGATGGAATGGTGATTACCGAGTAAATCATGGATCTGAATAGATAATTGCTTACCAATACTGGCACCAAAACCTGAGTTCCCCAATATCAACTCTGTTCTTTTCCACTGATTTAAAGCATTCAAAAGCAGGATACGCATACCCCAGAAGCAACCTGCAAAACCCAAAATCCCAGGTCAGAAGCGAGGAATCGAAACCATTTCCAGTTCGTAAACAAAAAAAAAAAAAAAATTTAATTAAGGCATCATAAAGAAACATGATATTGGTTGACCAACCCATCAACTCCAACATCAGTTTTTTCAGTCTTAAAGAAACTTTAATTAAGGGATTAACTAAAATTACATCATTATGAACTATAATTAACAGTGATAGTTATCACCCTATTGCAAAATCATGGAAACCAGATGGAATGGTGATTACCGAGTAAATCATGGATCTGAATAGATAATTGCTTACCAATACTGGCACCAAAACCTGAGTTCCCGATAACTCTGTTCTTTTCCACTGATTTAAAGCATTCAAAAGCGGGATACGTATACCCCAGAAGCAACCTGCAAAACCCAAAATCTCGGGTCAGACGCCAGGAATCAAAACCATTTCCAGTTCGGAAACCAAAAAAAAAAACAGACGAAAAGAAATGCTGATACAGAATCAAAATTCTTACACAAGACATCTTGTGATGAATTCCCCCAACATGTTTTCTTCCTAAATTCACGAAATTCAGAATCGAAGGAATGACAAAAAAAAGACCGGACACCCAGAAAGATTCCCCCGAAGAGAAAGACATTGGAACCGGTGATCTGCAATTCGGACCCAGAAACGAAAAAGAACGGAGACCCAGAAGCTTGGATCGGAAGGAAAATGGAGGGGAATTATTAAAGGAGGGAGCAGTTATGGCGTTGAGGGATGAAAATGATTGAAAGTGAGTAATAATAAAAGAAGAAGATACGAATAAAAGAATTGGGTCTGCGGAAGAGAGATTATTAAAGGAGGGGAAGGGAAACAGGAAACTGGAAGTTTGGTTGGGGTCGGGGACAGAGATTTCTTGGCAGGGACGCTTCGTCGTTATTTTACATGCAACTCTTTGACGCCCTCAAGGGAATTCTTGGAATTCTACCACCAAGTTCAACGCTGTGGCATTAATGTTCTCTTTTGTTCCAGCGTGGGCATTTTCGTCATTACACTTCACTTTGTGTTTTATTCCCGTATTTTAGGTCTAAGTACAGAAGAAGCCATTGAACTTTTTCAACTAGGTCAAGTTAGTCCTCCGACTAAAATTCAGACACTAGCAGCGTCTAACTTTGCAACTCATATGAAGCTGGGCTATTGGCTGTTGGATTAGAAATACAGAATGCGTAATCACACGATCGGACACCGTAACAGTAATTCCGTAAAGAAGTATAGAAGAGTACATCCCATGGCCTATTTTTCAATGATTTCTCAAATGAAAAAGATACAGATGGTTTTTTTTTTTTTAACCAGTCACTTTTGGTTCAGTTCATCACATATTAGCCCTCCAATTAACATACGTAACAAAAGACCAAAAACAAAAGCAGAAGAAAGAATGTGCCAAAAACCAGTATTAAAAACCCAAAATCAACAATCCTAATAACCCTAAAATAAGGAAGAAATTGTAGAAAAGAACATGAAAAGAAAAAAATATTGGGGGGGAAGGGGGGGCAACAATAACAAAAGATGCAAAAAACAATCAAACAAGTAATCACAAAGATTTCAAGAAAACATACTCATCTTGCCTTTTCCATATGTGGTGCCAATTGATAGCCAATGTGCTAACTATTTTAGAAATTTGTCAATGAGTTAACATAGTGAATATCAAAACTCATGCAATGTAAAAAAATGATAAAAGGGCACCAGAGTCACTTAAGATAGTACAAGAATGTACTGGGTATTTAGGTCTAATTTTTAAAGTTACTCTTATCCCCAGGTAACTAAGATTAGAGAAATCCAAATAAATTTACTCATAATCATGGAAAAAATAGATTTTGTGACTGGTGATTTTAGCACCAAAGAAGGGTGCAAATATGAGATTTATGTTGTTATTATGCCTAGCGAGAAGGGTGAACTTATGTTGTTCTTTATAATTGTATAATATGTCTGAAAAATATTTTATGAAGTTTAAATTTGTGCAATTTTGTAGGAAATTGTATGCCCAGTTAAGCAACGCGTTGGATGGCGTCCACTTCCCATCACACGATAGACCAACTGGCAACGACTTGCGAGTGGGAAAGTTGGAGAGCTCTCGAATTTTAGTTGGAGGACCAACTCATATGAATTAACGGAATTCGGGGGCTGTTAAGAGCTTCTTCTAAAACTCCATTTTTAGTTTCGTTCTTATTTGATTTTCAAAAAATTGAATATGAAAATTTTTGGACTCATGTTTCATCAAAAGCCCCAGTTAAGATTATAGAGACGAAAAAAAGTTAGCGCCCAATTATGTAATGTGCTCGTTTGTTGTTTTAGTTACACTTGATTGTGATTTTCAAAAAAGTGATTGAAAACTTAAGAGAATCTTGTTTTCCTCTTTTTAGGAAAATAAAACTGAACTTATGACCCATTTCGTAATTTTATCAAGTTTTTTTTTTAGAAAAGGTTTGTTACTATTTTAATTATGCATATTCATTTTTTTTTTTGGTTACTCACAATCAAGTATATAAGTATAGAATTTCAATGAAGTATTGTTATCATAAATAAAGGGGGGGAATGTCAACTTGTTTAGGATACGAAAGACAACTAAACTAAATAAATGATATTTTATATGATTGGGGAATACCAACTTGTTTAAGATACGAAAAACAACTAAACTAGATAAATGATATTTTATAGGATTGGAGAACTGGGAGGCGGGAATCGAACCCAACTAGCACCGGGACTGGTGTCCCCTTACACCAATCAAGCTAAAGCTTGGGGATATGCATATTCTTTTAAAAATACTATTTTCATTATCTAAAGCTTATAAACTTTGACTGTTGTAATTATATAATTAGTTGGCCGATGATAATATTGGATAAACATGTTTAATATTCTTTTTTTGCACAATCAACAATATTTAGAAAAATATCAAAAGTGAAAAACAGTTTAAGATAGGAGCAGTTATAGCGTACATCTGATGTAGCTCGCTACTACCTCATTTTCACATTATTTACTAAAATACTACCGCATCCTAAACAGTATATTTGTTTGAATAGAATACCACTGTATAAAACAACATGTTTATCTGAAGAGAATAACACATTTGTCTGAACAGAACAGTACTTTACAGAAAAGCATATTTGTCTGAAGGAAACAATGATTCTTATTAAATCAAACAATATTATTTATGAATAGTATTTTTTCTAAAATTAACAATATTTTATAGAACAATGCATTTAGAAAAATGGGATATCACTTCTTACTAAATGGAACAACATCATTTACGAACATCATATATTACAAAATGAACAGTATATTTCAAAATAGCACATTTGTCTGAATGGAATAATACTTGTAGTTTGCCGGTTTTTTTGTTTCAATCTAGCTTCTTGCTGGTTCAAAAAAAAAAAACTTTTACTTGCATATGTTAGATTGTATTTGGATTTGAACCATGTTAGTTTCTAGTATTTTACAATGGGACACAAGCATATTGATTTCTAGGCTTCTAGTCGACTAAAAAATTAAGCAATAACCAAGCTTCAATCTATGCCAAGCTTCAAATCTTTTGCTATTTGGGTTCCACTCGTACTTGAGTTCAAACTGTATCGATAATGTCAATGTTTGTCAAACGGATATAATTGGTTATGTAATGGGAGGTAGTCTTCTTCTTTCCCTTGGCTTTTCCAACTAGAGTGGCATATTTGTTTTAATGATTGGTTATGTAATGGGATATAATTTTACTGCCATATTTGTTTTAACAATTGGTTTTTTGTTAACAATAGAAAATACATAGTTTAATTTCGGAGAGAAATTGATTCAGAACTTGTTTTAACAATAGAAAATACATAGCTTAATTTCTCGCCATATGTGGAATGGCTGAATTTTTCTTACTTTTGTTTTTTTTTTATGGTTGTTTAGGTTCTTACTGAGGAGCTTATTATCAAGAGTTGCTAAAAAAAGTACAAGTGTAAAAGGTAAGCACTATTTCTTTTTCTCCCATTTTTTATTTATGTATTTGGTATATATTTCCATATGTATATGTTTGGTGTATGTCTGTATCTATTTCATATATATTTTTATATGTATGTGTGTTGTTTGTCTGTATAAAGTATAATGGGAATAATCATCCACCCATACTTTGGCATTTCATAACTTCACCATGAGATAATTAACTAATTTAGTGGTTAAATAATTCAGTGGTTAGATAATTAACTAGTAATAATTATAATTAGAGATAGGTATCTTGTATTGATCTAGAGATGTGGGTTTATTTTTTACTAGTCAATGCTTTTTAGCCCATGTTTTGTACCTTATGTTGACTTTTTAGTAGACTAATTACTAATTGCATTTTATATTTAAATGAACAATCATGGAAATGATATAAACTTTGCAATACTTTGGTGGGCACAAACACGCAGAATAAGAATGGAATATCTGTTAATGCTTATTGTTTATTGGTATTACTCTAATAAATAAAAATATAGGTTGTCAATAAGAAATAATAGGATTAATTTTTAAAAAGGAGAGAAGGTGAAAGCTCAAGTTATGCATGACTTGTTGGGGCCCACATGCCGTGATATAGTTAGGATGAGCCATACGGCTTTTATAAAGTTGTGTGAATTACTCCAAACAAAAAGGTAGTCTTGAACCAACGTAGCGTGCCGGTATCGATGAGCTGGTAGCCAAGACCTTGTACATATTAACCCATCATGCAAGGAATCATGTGGTGAATTTTTGGTTTAAGCGTTCTGGAGAAACAACAAGTCATCATTTATATCGAGTTTTAAGCGTTTTGGAGAAACAAGTCATCATTTATATCGAGTTTTGAAAGCTATTTTAGAGTTGGAGGAAAGATTCATAAGACAACCTAATGGATTTGTCACTCCTCTGGAAATTGAATAGAACAATAAATTTTATCCATATTTTAAGGGAATAATTGTTTTGCTTATAGTTTTCCTTTACATCTTGGTAACAATGGTGTACTTGACATTTAGTTTTGTTAGTGTTGTGCCCAAAAGCCAATTATGAGATGATTGTATTTTTGCACATTGAGTCATGATATTTTATTAAAGCATTAATCCAGCAATTATGTTTGTTGTTTTGTTTCTGCGTAACATAATAAACATAATTGTAACCCTAGAATAATAATATTCTCAAATGTCTTTGGTCTAGTATTATTGTGGAGCGGGTTATAATAATATATAACGACTAGCATATATGGAGACTAATATGAGATATGTAATCTACATATGGGTACAAGTTGGAGAACTTGTGTACTGGACCGACCCGCCATGAGAACACTATATGGATCGTTATATGAGTGTCATAAGTGATTCTCATAGTGATCATGGTATGTGTAGTCCTTCGACCTAAGATCATCAAGGTTCCCTACATGTGAGTCACATACTTTGATACTTTCCTTTGTTGCTCGTAACTGAGTGCACTTAAAGGAGGTCGTTGGGTATGTCACATATCATGCAGAGAAATTTGTATGATCAAAATAGGATTTGTCCCTCCTATATAACGGGAGTGATATCTTCGGGCCCCCTTGATAAAGTGAGACTTAGAAAATGCATGGTCATGCTCGAATGAGTTGATATACGATATCAATGTCATAAGTTTAAGTTGGTCTACTCGGTAATCAAGAAACCAAAGATTAGGCTATACGAGAGTGACACATTCCATGTCTCGTGCTTAGTCTTAATATCTTGGATAAAGGGACAATGGTATATATCGGTAATGATAATAAAGGTTTAGTCAAATCACCGACAATCTTGTTACTTGGGCAGCAATGATGTGTTGTTAGACACCGCTCATTGCTTATGATCATAAATGTGATTTATGATCATTGCCAACGTGATAAAAGCCTATTGGGTCGCACACATAGAGCTATTTGGATCATTAGAGTGCATGGGCTAATTATTTAGGTTATGGTTTCACAATAATTTCGTATTAATAATGGGCCAAAAAGTTGAACCATTATTAAGCCCGAAATTGAAGCCTAATTGGATTAGGGCTTTGAAACCCATTAGGCATGGAAGTTGAGTCTCACTATAAATACAACTTTTAGTGAGAAATTCGTAGCTTCTTACCCTAACCTCCCAAAAGGACAACCGCACTTTTCTCTTGCAATTCCTTGGAAGACGCAAGCTAGCACTGCTAGCGTAAGAGAAAAGCATCTACCGGGACGTGATGGAAGCGTGGTGATCCCTGGAGGCTCATGTAGATACCATAGAGAGCTTGAACACGTCAACTGTTCAGGTTTTGTGATTCGACTCTACACTTGGGTGAAAGATCTCAACCGAAAATTAGGTATGAAAATTTTCGAACACCCGGTTTACCCCGTTTCACTTGCATCCTGGAGGGTTTCGGTTAAATTCTGCTGTGCTTGTTTGGTTCACGAAACACAACAATTTTCCCAACCATAAAATAATAGGATTGCATTGGGGCAATTGATAGCACACACATTTGTGCTAAAGTGTATGCTCGAGTCACTTGACGATATTATGGAAGGAAAGATTACCCAACAATGAACATGCTATGTGCTTTGCTCATTTGATTTGAAGTTAACGTATATTCTACCTAAATGGGAAGGTACTACATCTGACTCAAGAATTCTGAAGGATGCATTGTTTAAGGAAGACAAGCTTGAGGTTCCTGAATGTATCATACTAAGAATTATCAAATTCTAAAATTTTAATTAATTATTATATTTTATTTTTTAAAAATATTTTGTTGCGGATGCTGGATTCGGGCTAAAAGTTGAATTTATCACACCCTATAGAGGAGTCCAATATCATTTGAATGAGTTCTCAGATAACCATCCGAGAACTATACGAGACTTATTTAATCATCTTCATGCATATCTACAAAATGCAATAAAATGTGCTTATGGGGTGTTACAAAAGAGATTTTCAATCATATAAAGTGTCAATGAACCAACATATGGAGTTAAAACACATAAATTGATTGTTTTTGCATGTTTTATTTTACATAACTATTTATTGGGTATTGATCCAGATAAGGGTCTTCTAGCAGAGGTTGGCCAATAAATTAAGGATCGACGTCTGCATTGCTGCCCTAGAGCAGATGAAGATGATGAACATAGAGGGGAGTTTGTTAGAAATTCTTTAGCTAGTGCCATGTGAACTAATTATATTTATCGTACATCAAATGCTCAGCATTATTTGCCCTTTATAAGATAGACTTCTTTTTTGTTTAGTTGAATAATGATCATGATCGCTTGTCATAATATAGAACAGTTATTTGTTATTTAAAATTTCCCGATTGTTTCCTTATTAGGGCATTAATTAACTTCTTCAATTTTGTAATTAATTGTTCTTATCATGTGACTAAAATGGAGGAGAACAATTTCAGTGGTGTTGAAATTTATGATAAAAGGAATCCAGTGGTTCGGACACCTTTAATGGATGAAGTTTTGCTAGATGCCTTAATGTGCCAATAGGAAAAAGACCTCAAGCAAAATGGAACTTTTATCTCCCAAGTTTATGACAATATTTTCATTGAATTAAGAGAAAAAATTGGGAAAGATATAACTAAGGACAAGGTTAAAAAAACCAATGGAAAACACTGAAAAATAATTTTAAAAAATGCTATGATTTTTGGAGGAATGGTATGAATGGATTTGCATGGAATCCTATTACCAAGCTTTGGAGTGCAGAACCTAAGGTTTGGGAAATCCTCATTAAGGTCAATATCTTCTACTAACAAGTACCCACAAAAAATTATTTTATTTATTGTTTATTTATATGAATCATTTTGGAATTATTGTTTTGTTATTTATTTTTTTAGTAAAGGCCCACAGCTTGTGAATGGAATGATGAGACCTATTTCCCCATTATGATAAAGTGCTAATACTCTATGAAAATGATAAAGCTACAGGTGATGAAAGTGGAACTGTAAAAGAGGTAAAACGTCTTCAAGCTTTTTAGCAGATTGAAACCATTGAAGACATTGATCACCTTGTCTCTCAAAATGAAGTTAATTTGGAGACTTTAGACATGTTTGATGATGCGGAACAACCTTCTTCTCAAGCACAAGCTCATAAAAGTAAGGTTAAGAAAGCCAAGAACGATAATGATGATGGAATATTGATTAAACAAGCAATTGATAATGTTGCTCAAGCCATGGAATGATGAAATTTAGTACTTGAGAAGGTGATGCAATGACTTCTAATTCCTGAAGAACAAGTCAGGTCTCTTTCAGATGAAATATCACTTGAGCCATATGTGTTAACTAGTGCATATGTTCATTTAATTGCACATCCTGAAAAAATGCAAGCAGTGCTAGGATGTCCTCAAGAAATAAGGAAGGAAATTGTCATGCGATTTGTATCTGGACATTTTGGCTATGATGGTCTTAAATCTATATTTTAGCTACATTCAATAAGTTGGAACATTTTTAGTTTTAAAGGTAGAAAATTTGCTATTTTTCCATGAACAATTTTAGGTTTTATTACTTATGTTTTATCTAATAAGTATCTAGTTACATTGTAATTAGGAGAACATTTATGAAAATTTTTGGTACATTTTGTTTAATAATTTTCATTTCCTTTTTTTAACAATTTCACTTAGTAATAAAAGGCTCCAAACAATTTTTATTATCTTGTTTCGCAAATTAAATTTTACTTAAAAATAAAAAAAATTACACATTTTTTTTCATTAATATCTTCTTAAAATCAACCAACATGTTTTGCTTCTATATGCACAAATTTTGCTATTATTAGCAATTAATCACACTATTATGAAAAATAAAAAATTTGTTTAAACAGGTAAAATTACGGTAAATTTGTAACAAGGAAAAAATTCCTTTCATCCCCTTCCTTTAATAAATATATCCAAACAAGGTAAAGTGATGATCTCCTCCCATAACCTCACCTCACCTTCCTTCCCCTTCCCTCACCTCCCCTCCATGAATTAATCCAAACAAAGACTAAAGCATTGTATGGGGCACGTCGGTTTGGCTGAGGTTCATAAGGATGCTTATTCATCGTAAGTTATCGTGCGAAATTTGAGATTGGGTATTGGGTTGTTGGAGGTGGCTCCCAAGTCAGAGACAAACAGCAGTCAGTTTAAAGGCAATGAGTTTAAAAGCGGTAAGTTGAAAGCTAATTGTCATCGCATTTCTAGTCCTGGTGATCACATTTAAAAGTGTTTGCATTAGTTCTCTTACTGGTGAAAAAGTCGAAATCTCTTATGACGGGATGGCAGACGTCCGAGGAAATGGGAACGATGTTGGGGTGGAGGTTGACAGTGAAATTAGAGAGTGGGGTTGATTTTGTGATGCTTAAAAGTTCATGGGTACTAACAGTATTTGAGCCCATTTCCTAAATAGACAAATTAACGGAGGATAGGATTCAGAAGGGCAAATTGTAGCTTTTTGAATATATAGGGGGTGCTGCTTAGCTTTTCATTTAGGTTCAGGTTTGAGAGGTTTGTGTAATATTTTTCCTTTAGTTTAGGTTTTTTCAGCCAACATTGTCCATCAAATAAACTTCTTTTTTGTTGCTGTGCAAAAAAAAAATAGTGTTAAATTGTTAAATTGTTAAGTGTTAATTATTGAATTAGTGTTAAATTTAATTTAAATTTAAATTTCATTATTTTGATTATTTTATTATTAATAATTAAAATAAGTTAATATTTATACCGATTTAATATAAGTATCAATTAAATAAAAAATGAAATAAATAACCAATTGAATTAAATAATATTTATTAATAACAATTATATTAAATAATAATGAAATTTTTTAAAAGAAAAAAGTCCTAATATATTGACTGAATTGCAACCAAACCGGCAGTTGTAAATATGGGGATTGAAATAGTTAGTCATAATTTCTCAATTGAATCTTGACTAAATATGTCAATTACTTTTGGTAATCTAGATTCAATCGTGAATTATTTGCGACTTGAAAAAATCTAACCACCCTCTGTAGCAACTGGGCAGTCGCTTCTGGATTATATAACAACTAAAATGAGATTGGGATGACAGTTGCCATATTGCATCAATTTTGTAGTGGTTTTGGATGGCAAAGTTCCAATCAAAGTTTGGACACTCTAGTTTTTCATGTTTAGCTAGTTAACTTTGTTACTTTCTTCATATATCTTTTTGTATTATATTTGATAAGTTATATCATAAGTAAGGAAGTCAGTGGGCTGGGTTTGGAAAGGTTGAGTCATTCCCTAACCCTCCTCATAACCCAAATCCTCTCCGTATTAAGGTAGGGTCTCGCACAAATGTTCACATAATAGAAAAGAAAGTAAAAACATTAAACTACTATATTTTATAAAAAATAATATTAACTCTGTAAAAATTTGAAACAAACCCCGCAAATATATATGATATCCAATGTATTTAGGAAATTTTCAAATAAAGTGAAAAAATTAACATATAAAAAACAAAATTTAAGTTAGGTGTTAAACAACATCGCTACAATTCTAAAACACAACAAGGCAAGAAAAAAAAATTGGTCATACAACTCGTGAATTTTAGGAATTTAAAATTAGATTGTATTAGGTATGATTGTATATGTAATATGTTAAATACTCAAGCATTATACATTATATGCATAGGAGTATGGGCTAGGTTTGGCAATGATAGATCCTTAAACTCATATCCTTCCTCATACTAGCTTTAGTATGATTAGTTAAACTGATACATTTTAAGAGTTTGTGGGTAGGGGAAGGTTTGAGTTTGGATGGTCAATTTAGCAAATGATATGGGCAGGTTCGAGTTTGGATGGTCAATTTAGCAATAACCAGTAGCCTTGACTTTCAACTGAGCAGCAAGCTTAAATTAACTACACCCTGGCAAGTCGAGTTAAATTATCCCACTTGCAAAGTTCAGGGCGCTCGGCGAACCAAGTCATAGTCCACGTGTTAAATCGTCCAATTTAGAAACCTTAAAGCGCTTTGGCCTTCCATAATTAAAGGTTATTGCATGGCTATTACACGATTTCGAACACACACCTATATTTAGATTTATTTAAGCAACAGTTAGTTAAAGATCCACATTTGGCCAGCCGCTAGATGCAAATCTTTAACTAATTGGTGCTGAAATATATCTAAATATAGCTAGTGCCTAGTAGTGGGCCTGATTGGCTCCTTTCTAATAGGTGGGATCAAGATGGTAAATCTCAAATTTTACAAGGGTAGTGCATGGTAATAGGTACTCTTATGGGGCATTCTATAATGTCGTAGTGGTGAAACTACGATAAGTTGCCGGAGTGACTTGTGAGCCGTTAGATTAGAAGGTGGGAGCATAGCTGTTGGATGGTGAGTCAATTTTTAACCCGTAACTTGTATCTTTAGTTTTATTTTAAAAGCAATAAAAAATTACATACATATTAAAATACCTCAGTACAAAATCAAACTTCAACAAAGTCGCAAGGGAGTTTGAATATGAAAAAAATTGAGAATGGCAATTATGTGTTGACATTGCGTGAGACGACATTGTTGTTATGGAAATATGCATCGAAATGATAATGAAGAATAAAGGAAGAAAATCAGAAACAGGTGATAATCCAAATAATCCAACTAATTGAAAACAGAGTTTCAAGAGCAAAGCAAAAAGCGTGAAAATGAATAAAAAGGTGATATTTTAATGAAAACAGTATTTGGGAAAAAAATGCATTAAATAGAATAAAAAAGTGTCATTCTAATGGAAAAAGCGTTCACAATGTTTTAGAAGAAAAAAAGCATTTAAAAAGCAAAAAATGTGTTAAAATTAACAGAAAGACGATGTTATAATGGAAAAAGCATTTACAATTGTGATGCAATTTATGAACTGCTTTTTTTTTGTGATACAAATTACGGGGTCTTGAGGTTTAATTTTAGGGTCCTTGCTCGAAACCACTGGTATGTGTTTAGGGGTTACTTTATGAACCACATTTCCTAGAAAATTAACTGCTAAATTAATGGTTGAATTTTCAGTGTCAGAATATTAACCGTTTTTCCTTAGTGTAATTTCTGGGCTTTTGTGGTCAAATTTAATGAGACAGAAAATAAATCGCTAAATTTATGGTGAACTTTTTAGGGTCATCATATGAACCGCATTTTTATGCGGTACAAATTATAGGATATTGTGGTTCAATTTGAGGGGCTTGACTCGAAACCGTTGGTACTCTGTTATGGGTCACTTTATGAACCACTTTACCTAGAAATTAAACCGCTGGTATGTGTTTAAGGGACACTTTATGAACCAAATTCACCATAAAATTAACCACCAAATTAGTTGTTGACTTTTCAGGGCCAAAATATTAACCGTTTTTCTTTGGTACAATTCTTAGGCTCTTGTGGTTAAATTTGAGGGGCCAGAAAATGAATCGATAAAGTTGTGGTAAACTTTTAGGAGCCATAAGATGAACCACATTTTTTTGTGGTACAAATTTTGAGGTGTTATGGTTAAATTTGAGGGGCCTGACTCAAAACTGTTGGTACACGATTAAGGGACACTATTTGAACCACTTTACCCAGAAATTAAACCATTGGTATGTATTTAGGGGCTACTTTATGAACCACATTCCCTAAAAAATTAACCGCTAAATTAGTGGTTGATTTTTCAGGGCTAGAATATTAACCGCTTTTTCCGTGGTGCAATTTTTAAGCTTTTTTGGTTAAATTTGAAGGGCCACTTTATGCACCACACACCTCAGAAAATGAACTGCTAAATTTGTGGTGAACATTTTAGGGGCCATAATATAAACCCCATTTTTTTGTAGTACAAATTGTAGGATGTTTTGGTTCAATTTGATGGGCCTAACTTGAAATTGCTGGTACACGGTTAGGAGCCACTTTTTGAATCAATTTACCCAGAATTTATTCCGATTGTATGTATTTAAGAGCCACTTTATAAACCACATTCCCCAGAAAATTAACCGCTAAATTAGTGGTTGACTTATTCATTCCTGTATATCCATTTTTTTTCGTGTAAAATCATTTTAATATTTTTTAAATTTCAATTAGCTATGATACAAATATGAAAAATATTTAAATTATTGAATTTGGTTATTAAATGTTTTAATTTTGGATGTTAGAAGTTGTTGTTAAACAATGTAAATGAAGTCGGGGTAAAGTATTGCCTTTTAAAGATAAAGGGGAAAGAGTAAGTTACATTAGACCATAGGGGGATGTGGTCATTAACCCTTAAAGGATATGAAAAGGCAATAAACCTCTAGAAAAGACGATTAAAATTTCAAAAAAGTGATAAAAAATTGAAAAAAGTGTTAAAAATGTGGAAAAGGCGATAAAAATTTTAAAAAGGCAATAAAAATGTGAAAAAACTGATAAAAATGTAGAAAAGGTGATAAAATTTTTAAAAATGTGATAATATTATTTAAAACACAATAACATTTTAAAAAGGGATAAAATTTAAAAAGCGATAAACTTTAGGAAAAGGCAATAAAATATTAAAAAGGCAATAATATTATTTAAAACACGATAACATTTTAAAAAGGGATAAAATTTAAAAAGAGATAAAATTTAGAAAAAGGCAATAGAATTTACGAAAAGACAATAAAATTTTTAAAAAGACTATAATATTATTTAAAAAGCGATAGAAATAGTTACTGCTTGTATGTTCAATTTCACGTTATGTGCAGTTTTCATACTTTGACGATTCACACCTTCGCCCTTGATGATTCACACGTTATCACTTGATGATTCATGTATACTCTCATTTACATTCCATTCTTGCATTGTTCCATTAATTTTCTTTGGACTTAAAAACTATGAAAAACAATGAATAAAGCCAAATTAACCTTACTTTAAATTAACTTCTGCTTCCAAATTTCCCAATTCACTCATCTATTGTATTAACTCTTTACCAACAAACATAACACTGCTCCTACATTTATTCTCATCTCCGCATTAAATCAAATTTCTCACAATAACTCTTATTCCTTTTTTCTTTCCACCAACCCAGTCTTTCTCTTAACATCTTAGGTGCGATTTTTTTTTGTAATCCTATCTTACATTAAATCAAATTCATCATATTAACTGTCATTCACTTTTCCTTCCACCCACCAGCTCACTTCTTTCTTTCAAACTCTTTAATATCATTTTTAATGCCAACAATTATATTTACTGAATTTTGAAATATAATATTGCACATTATTTCAACTTCCTACTATTTATTCCATTCATAAATTAAACTGATAACTACATTAATATTAGTTGTAATTTAAAAATCATAAACACACAAAAAAGTGATACAAATACAATAAAAGCGAAAAAAAAAAGCGATTCACAGTACAAAAAGTGATAAACATAAAAGAAAAAGTGATAAAAGTCTTAAAAATTGATTAAAAACATGAAAAACTGATAATTTCTTAAAAACCGATGGGGTGACCTGAAAAGGTGATAAGGGATCCAAAAATGCGTTTGCATCAAAAGTAAACTACCGCAGAACACTAATTGCAAATCACAACAATCGTGATTCAAAATCAGGTGACCAGAAGGTGAACCACTAACATTCAAATTATGAACCACTAACTCTGTGATTTACAATTAAGAGATATGTGGTTCACGATCAAGAGTCTTGAATATAAGCCACAAATTTAGTGGTTCAAAATCAGGGAGTTTGTTGTTATAAAAAAAAGTGACAATATATATAAAAAGTTGACAACATAACATAAAAGACGTTTAAAAAATAATAAAGGTGGCAAAAAAATCATAATGGTGAAGGGCAGTTTTGCAAAAAAAAATGATAATGAGTCAGAAAAAGTAATTACGTGACAACAAAAACAAATTTATGCCAAAATAATTGATTATTAGTTTATCGACTATTTGCTTTCATTATCACATTTTTCTATCCATTGTCACCCTTTTACATCCACTGTATAAACACCATCCCATTGTTTTTCTTATAAATTAATCATTTTTTTCTATACCAAAATTGATTGTTTATCTGTTTATCACTTTTATAAGTAACATAACACTAACTCATCATCGTCCTTTTATTAGTAATAAAAGCCAACACCTTATCCGCGAGAAAAGTGAATTAGTAAAAATAAAAGTGATTTAGTCCAAACAAATGCGATTTAGTCAAAAATAAAAGCGATTTAGTTCAAACAAATGTATTTTAGTTAGAAAGGCTATTACTTGTATTTAAAAGCATTTTCATGTGTAACTCTTTTACTACGCTATTGGCAAATCTTAAAAAAACTTCACAAATAAATTAAGCATCATTACTGAGCTAATATTTCACAAACTCTTTATAATTCACACTTCCTCCCTTTATGATTTGCCTATAATTGACAATCACATTCTTTTCTTACGTTGCTACATTAATCTTATGTAGAATTACAAATGTGGAAGAAGATGCACTTAAAGCTTATGAACTTCTACTTCTAGACTTCCTCTCCTCCACATATCCATCTTCATTGGTTGTATTAACTCCCTCTTACTAACAAACACAACTACTACTTATACATTAATTCATTTATTCATATTAATTCAAATTTCTCACATTAATTCTCATTCATTTTTCATTTCACCCACATTCTTCTTATTCTGTTAATATATGCTCCTCATTCTCTCAAATTCTTTAAAACTATTTTTTTTTAATTTTTATCTCACATTAAATTAAACTCATCACATTATATCTCTTTCTCTCAAACTATTTAATACCATTTTTTTTAACTCTACCTAAATTATTTACCACTAATAAAATTTTTAATATAATATTACACATGATTTTATCTGTTTATTTTTTATTCCCTTTATAAACTAAACTTATCATTACATTTACAATCGACACAACCAATTGATCAGTAAAACTTTTTCATACATTTTTTTTATTTTTTATTTAGTATTTTCTGCCATATCCGCTGTGATAACTTATTCCAGCGGCACTGCAGAATCTTCCGCACTATTACCGATAATCCCCAATTAGCGCGGGTTGGTGCAATGATCGAACCCAAGGCAGGTGGGCACGTGTGTATCTGCCAGTCAGACACAAACGGAGGTGCCTTTAAAATGCTGCCCTTTCATCTTCGCAATCACATCCACATGCTTCAAATCAATGGATGAGCCTGACTTTTTCACAGCAACTCCCCATGGCCATGACGCAGATCTCCGACAAACTCCAGGTACGTGGAACTATAGTCGGTTGTTCTCTTTCCTTGGTTTTTATTGGTAAAATAGATTTTTGCCTTTTTTCTTTTTTTACGGGTAAGTCATTGTTCTTGGTTTGACTTGAAGTTCGGTTGCAGTTGGTTCGGAATCTGGAATCTTTGCGTCGGAGACGGTATGGGCTCCGGGAAATGCATCAAAGCTACTTAACATTCCATCTTCGTTGATTTAGGCTTTAATTTTGAAAAAATTATTTATTTTAGTTTTAGTCATTAGATCTCTATTTTTTTTATAAATTATTAAAAATTTTAATATTAATAATAAAAGGCAACTTACAGAAATCTGTGATGGTTTTACCCTAACTTACACTTACCTCGTTGTATATTAAAAAACCTATACGTTACCCTCCAAATCTTGAGTTCTGTGACTGTTTGTTCGATGAAAAAATAGGTAAAACCTATTTTTCCCCTAGAATTCTCCATTCGTAAATTTTTACCCTTAAGCTTTTGTATCTAACAAATTAGCCATCACCTTCAACTAGTCAACTTCACCCCTCCTTACAACTTTAAAACCCACAACCGTCTCCATCACCGATGATGCCCATGCTTGACCCGCAACAGTCTCGCGTTCATTCCCCCTACTCGAAGGCCCACTGCCCAACCTGCTACATCAAGCTTCGGTGGTACCAAATATGATCCAGATCAAGCTCCACCGAAGCTCATTTCCACCACTCTAGCATCCCTCGTCAGCTAAGGGCTCCCTCAACTCCTTCCGTGTTCGATTCAAAGTTATCAACATGATAGGCGACCAACTTCAACTTCGACATCAAGCTTCAGCGTCTCCCGCGTCTTCTACCTCCCGCAGACGTGAATTTCTTAGATCTGGATAAGAAGAGAACATTCGACATCTCCGGCAAAGCTTATGAAATTTGCATTGCAAAGCAGCCCCATCACTGCTCCTCGATTTGCGTTTGCATCAGTTCTCTTACCGCGAAGAAGTCGAAATCGCCGATGACAGGATGGCAGACGTCCGAGGAAATGGGAACGACGTCGGGGTGGAGGTTGACTGTGAAATTGGAGAGTGGGGTTGATTTGTGTGATGCTCAAATGTTCATGGGCACTAACAGTATTTGAGCCCATTACCTAAACAAACAAATTGACAGAGGGAAGGAATCAGGGGGCAAACTGTAGGTTTCTGAATATATGGGGGGTAATTGTAGGTTAGGGTATACCGCGGGGCGTTTCTGTAAGTTTCCTAACAATAAAAGTTTCCCAAACGGTCTTAAAAAGCTAAACCCCTGATGTACTCGTGAGGAGCTAGATTCAATAGTCTCTTTATGTTGACAGTTTCAGGTAGTTATTCTGTATATTACATATGTTGATGCAGATGAGGAAAGAAGAGAAGGAAACCCAATTGGAAGTTCTTACCAAGGAAAACTCCCAGCTGACAGATGAGAACAAAAGGTTGAAACTTGAAGCTGAAACCATGAAAAGTAGTTTACAAGCTCATGCAAAGCAGATCGAGAATCTAAAGAATGACCTCAGTCGATTGAGGCTCGAGTACGACAAACAAAATGCTCTGATACAAGCACTCTCGGACAAATGTGTAAGGCCATTGATTGATGAACTTGATTACTTGATCTTTGTATGTTTTTTTGTTTTGGTGTGATGTGGTAATGAAATGTTCCGTTGCTACTTACAGGCCAAGAATCCGCATCTTCAACTTGAGAACCAGAGGATTCGGATTGAAATTGATCTGCTTAAACCAATTCAGCCACCGCAGCCAACACTTGACGAGCTCGTCCAACTCAAACTCGAGAATAGGGTTCTGCGAGTACAGAATGATGCTTTGTGTGGAAAAATTCTAGGAATGTGATGCTCATCAACAACGCTAGGCTCTTTTGCAATAATTCGTTCTTCCTTTTCTTTATATCCTTTTGTCCCTGATCCTTTGACTACTTTTCAATTGTACATTTTCATTAGATGTACGCTAGATTCAACAATATGCTGCAACTATTACCCAGAGTATAAGAAAAGAGCACAAAGCGGGGTAACCTTCCTAGTACTCAGAAACCAAATTACCCAAATAGAACTTACTTCAGTATTAGCAGACATATAGCAGACAAGTGATGTCATGTAACACACTTTGTCTCATGCTATGAATTGAAAATGAGCAAGAACCGATGCAATTGAATTCAAATAAGCTGCTTTCATTGCACCTAAAAGCTAATCTATCCTAAAGAGGTCTGTTCTCTCTTTTCAAACATAAATAACTTACCACACTATCTATTGAAACACCCAGTACTTCTGTGTTTAACTTCTTGTTGGATTTGTTCTATTTATGGCTCATATTTATTTAATTTTAATGATAATAAAACATATATTTTTTATGTGTTTTAAAGCTTTACATAAAGATTAATTCATTGGTCTTTTATTGATAAAATTTTGATCTTTGGAAGGAAAATTATTTCATAAGTATATTTGAAATATTTATGTTGATTCAAGCATTGCTTATGAAGGAAGAAATCATTTTGGAGAAAAATTCATTGAAGTTTGAAAGTTTGGAAGTAAGAAAATCCTGGAACTACAGTTTCAACAGAGTGAAACATTTTCAACCGGCTGAAACTGGAGTCAGTTTTCGAACCCGAGAGCATTTTATTCCTGGACAAGAAAATCATTCGAGTGAAATGTTTTCAACTGGGTGAAACTGGAGTCAGTTTTCGAACCTGAGAGCATTTTATTTCTGGACAAAGAATGAGTTAGTTTTCGAACCCGAGAGCATTTTATTTCTAGACAAAAAAATCATTCGAGTGAAATGTTTTCAACCGGGTGAAACTGGAGTCAGTTTTCGAACCCGAGAGTATTTTATTTCTGGACAAGAAAATCATTCGAATTAAAAATTTTCAACCGGGTGAAACTTGAATTCCAGATCTGCGCGCGAGTTTCCGGTTCGAAGCCTTCACTTGTTTATCTAGCTTTGAGAGCTTCTATTGTTCTTACCATTTTGTAACATTGTAAACAACATTTTGGTGAGATTGAGTTTGTGAGGTTTCTAGTTAGCCTCTAGGAAAACTAGTGAGGGACAGGGTGTTGTTGAGGTTTCTAGTTAGCCTTTAGGAAAATTAGTGAGTGGTTGTGGTAAAGAGAACTACCAAAGAAGTGTGTACTCTTGTAATTCATAGTGAAAAAGAAAACTCTCAAGTGATGAACTTGAGGAAAGGAGTAGGCTCTCAAGAGTAGAGACCGAACCTCTATAAATCCTTGTGTGCAAGCTTCTCTCCTTCTCTCTACATACTCGATCTTTGGTTGGTGTTCTATGTAACCTATCTTGGTTGAACTTGTTTGTTTTCAAAAATAATTCAAAGGTTGCTTTTAAAGCAAATTTTAGGTAGATTGTGGTAGTCATTTTCTGGTTAGAATAGGGTTAATTATTGTTCCTTAAATTAACTTTGAGTTTGAAGGTTAAATAACTCATTTTTTGTTTGATTTGGAACCCAACCAATTCACCCTCCTTCTTGGTTCCATTTGGGCCAACAATTCTCAAATTCCCCATACCGGTCACTAAAAGCAGTGATCTCTATAAGCAAAGACAAGCACAAAATCAGATGAACAAATCACCAAAATCAATGTACCAAAATCTCCAATTGGATTGTAAGAGTTAAATCAACCTGTAGGGCAGACAAATGTGAAGTCCAATGGGTAGAAAAATAGAATCACATATTTCTTCCCAATATATTCAGAGAGCTTGACCTGAAAAAAGGATGACCCACATCAATAAAATATGAAAATATGTTTAACGGATAGAGTCTAATTTTGATGAACAGATGGCAGAATTTGGACTAACCATGGTTGACATAAATTACCTTGATGAACTCCTGATCGAAAACTGCCTCTGCTTCAAAATCAGGAGCAACATTTCCCACGAGTGGAAACTCGTTCTGCAGGAAGACTTATGTAACTAAGCCAAACATCAGAATCAAACGCAACCGAGAAAAGTAGGTGCTTTTATAGCAGCATTTGATTGGATAACTGCTAAATAGGAACATAACAGCATAAATCAACATCTCGCCATTCTTATCACTAAGACAGACTACATGATGGCCAGGGGCCTCATCGTTTAGAGTCATGGTGACTGTTGGAGAGACTTCTGGGAGGAAGAACGTCTGGAGGATGGTGCGCCCAAGGGAAAGTACCTGAGATGCTCAGAAAAAGTGGGTTAGGAGGCCCCCAGAATGTGTTTCCAGGGGGGGAGCCTCCGACGCCCAAGTCAGTGGTGGCTGAGAAAGGCAAAGGAAATAGCACAAAGGGCTGAAGAGTCTCGCCTGGTGATTTTCTCAGAGTTTGGGAGTCAGACGTTTTGCCAACCAACCTCCTGCCAAGTATTTATTTCTTGGTATTTATAGGAGTGCCTAGCCCGTTCAGATCGCGACACGTGTTCGGTCGGATGTTCCCTGAGTTTCTGGGCGTAGGGGACAGATAGCTGGTAGCAGGTTGCCTTGAGCCTTGTGCTGAGATGGGCCATGATGTGATTTTGATGGCGTCAGCGTGTCAGAGCGCCTATTGAGGCGGCTTTATGACGTCTGTGAAATGACATGTCAGAGGCTTCCTTAAATGCTTCCTTAAATGCTCCTGCCGTACTCCTGAGGTCCCTGGACGAGGTCGTCCTCTGGCACGGACGATGCCTCTTCGGGAAACACGTACCTAGTTCGGGGGTTCCCAGCTTCAGGGAGTTCCATCTTCGGGGAGATCATGTTCGGCCCGCAATAGCTGGTGCCTCTTTTCCGAAGGCGATCTGTTTGCAACCTCGGGGGGGGCTAATAGTATCCTCAAGTTTCCTAGCGTGCCGGGCTCGGAGCTCTTCGGCTATCTCCCAAGGTGTATGATCTCACCTTTTCTCGGGTAGCGCCAGTTTCTTCTGGCCATTCTTGTGGCAGGGAGTTCGGCCAGATAGAGGCGACAGCCTTTGGCTATCACATGCCCCCCTTTGGAAAGCCGAAGTGAAGACTTCGGTTTTGCATCTCTTTCCGGGGTTGCTCTTGGGAGTTTCTTAGGAAGCTTAGCCTGTTCCGAGGATGCACCTCTTGCCCGAAGGTATGGGCTGTTCGGCCTTGGCCTGTTCTTTGGTGTCTTTGAGGCGGAGCCTGTGCCGAAGATACACCTCTTGCCCGAAATTCATGGGCTGTTTGGCCAAAGCCTATCTCTTAGTGTCCTCGAGGTGGCCTGCTCTTTGTTTCTGCAGGTCAGATGGCCAAGCGTGTCAGTCTGAGCGACGCGACCCAGCTTTTTAGGGATGTCAGAAGATGTGCTCCCTTTTTCCTAGGGATGTCAGGAGACGTGTCCCCGATTTGGCGCGGCGGCTGACACGTGGCGCTTTGCCATTGGAGGAGAGCTGCGTCGGTTATAGAGGGCGTGCCTTTTCAGGTGCAGAGGGCAGTTACGGCGACGGTTCGCCTCCAAAGGGTACTTATGACGACATTTCGGTTACCCACCCCTGGCCTATAAATGGCTCGTTCCATCATAAGTTCCTTTTGCTTTTTTTTTCTGCTCTTCTCTCTGCTTTGCCTCTGTTCTTGCACTTTCTTGCTTTCTGTGGCGGAGCTGCCTTAATCAGAGCTTTTTCCAGCCAACTTTCACGACGGCGTCCTCAAACTTTGGCAAATCTTTTGGTGGGTTTTTGTTTTCCAGAGTGTTTTGATCTCTCTGTTCTTTGGAGTTTTTTTTGGAAACTGTTTTCTTGTCTTTTCCAAACTCGTTTTCATGTCTGCAATGCCTATCCCTGAGAGCTGGCAGCCTCTTTTAGCCCATCCTTGTTGCACCACCCCTGCAAAGTTAGAGAGGTGGAAGAAAAAGTTCTTTCTTCCCTCTTACGCCATTACTAGGCTGCCTCGTTCTAGCCATTATGCTTTTTCAAACCACAGAAATGAGGTTACCATTTTCCGAGCCCAGCTGAAGGCCGGTCTTCGGTATCCTCCCCCGAAGATGGTTTGCGAGTTCTGCCAATTTCATGGCATTGTTGTGAACCAGCTTCCCCCGAACTCGTTCTGCTATTTTAACGCCTACCTCTGCATGTGTGGCGTGTTCGGGATAGAACCCCATTTTATAATCTTCATGCAGTACTACAAGCTCTCTGTGGTCCCAAAGGGTGGCTTCTATTTCATGCTACCTCGGGGATCCGGGAGTAAAAAATTCATGTTCACCTTCGCCACTAAGGACAGCTGGCGGGGGTGGCAACAGAAGTTCTTCTTCCTGAAGGTGGATGAGGCCTGGTCGTACATCCCGACCAAATGGGCTTAAGGAACACTGAATGTGGACATCGTTGATCCGAGGATGCTGCTGACTCCAGAGTTGGCTCCCGTGTTCGCGGATTTTGACGCCCGCATTCGGGCTGTCTCTGACTGGACTCCCGAGGTCGCTCCGCGTGCCCTTTACCCTTTTCCTATCAACTGGAAGTTGATGACCGAAGAGGTCCTTCGGGAGCTAAAGGTGGTGAAAGAGCACAAGACTGACCTCAAGATGCCAGCTCCTGCCATCGCCGGGAAGGATTCCTGGTTGGTCAAGCTTCTTAAGGAGGAAATTTCTTTCGAAACGCTTGTCGAAAGTGAGTTGTCTTCTACTCCCTTGCTGTTTTCCTCCTCGGACTTGTGCTGATATTTCTCTTCTTTTTCAGAGATGGGCGATGGGACTGCCGCCTATTACAAGTCCCTTTTCTCCGGCCAAGTGGAGAAGGGGGAGCAGACAAAGAAGGCAACTTCCCGAAGGCGGAAGTCTGTCGGTGCTGGTCCTTCGGCTAAACGGGCGAAGAAGACTGTTCTTTCCTCCCCTTTGGAAAGTATTGGGGAGGAAGGCGAGGACGCTGAGGCCGCTGTCGCTTCGCTGCCCGATCCTTCGGCCGAGGTCCCTGCCGCCGCCGACGTCCCTCATACCGACGTTCCTCCCCAAAGTCCTACCCCGTCACAAGTCCTTCTGGACGTCGTGGTAGAGGCACCTTCTGCCGAGGAGCGGCGCAGGAAGAAGGGTAAGGGCATTTCGACCGAGGAGGCTGAGGACTCCGAGGACGCCGTTGTCGAGGTCCCTCCAGGTTAGTTGCTTTCATAACAAGTATGCTTCTTTTTGTTTTTCTGAATTTTCCTTTGTCTCTGACCCACTTCTCGTTTTCGCCGCGCAGGGGAGTTACTTACCATGAACTGGGCGGCCGAACATGCGAAGGCGCGGGCCCTTCGCAATGCCAAAGTCCCGCAAGGGAAGGTTCCCAAAGAGCATTTCTGGACATTCACGGAGGACATGAACTTGTACTCCGAGGACTGTCCAGAAATGGCGAAGCAAATTTCGAAGGGGGTGCTTACAGAGGCCTCCTTCAAGGCTATTGCGGCGGCCCATCCGGATGATGACACCCTTGCCGCCAAAGTCACCGAGCATGCTGCTCAGGTATGTTCTTCACACCTTTTTCCCTTCAATTTTTCCTAAGTGCTTGGCTCTTATTGACCTTGCGTTTGTCTTTTTGCAGCTGCTGGGATACGTCGGCTTTCTCCGAGTTCGGGTGGCCAGGCAGGCGAAGTTCCGAGCTTCGGCCTTAGAGGCCTTAGAGAAGGCGAAGGCCACTCGCTTGGCATTGATCGCCAAGAACCAGCAGCTGTCAGATGCTGTGAAGGAAGAAGTTGCTGCCCTTCGGGAGGAGTTCCGGAAGGAGAAAGAAGAACTTGAGAAGGATTCCTCCCGGAAGATTGCTGACCTCGGCGAGCAGATAAATGGAATGCTGGCCGCCAACGAGGAGCTCCTAAAGGATAAGTCAGATTCTGACAAGCTCATACTGGCGCTGACAGCTGAGAAAAACATCCTTGCAGCCGAGGTCAAGTCCTTGAAGAAGGATCCGAAGGGGAAGGAGCAAATAAGGGCGCTGGAGGAGGAGATCGCGGATCTGAAGGACGAGCTTGACGACCTTAAGCTTGACAAGAGTAAGTCTGATCAGATGGCCAAGGTCGCTTTCCAGGACGGCTTCTGCCTTGCTCGGCACCAAGTCCTCCAGAGGTTCCCAGATCTGGACCTCTCTTTTCTAGAGGCTCTAAACATTCCCGAGGGACCTCGGTGGGAATGGTCCAAGGTCGAACATTTGAATCTTCCTTCTTCAATTCCAGCGCCGAAGGTGGTGGAAAAGGGTGGGTAGGCACATGGCTCTCGGGACGCTGCGAATCCTTAGGCTATTTTAGGGCCCCTTTTCCTTCCCTTCAATTTTGTGTTCCTTCTTCGGGCACTTCTTCATTGTAAAGCAGCTTACTCTTTAATGAAGACTTTTTTGGCTAAGTCTTTTCGCAAGTTTCTTTATTTCCATTGCCCCGAATGCATTTGCTCAAGAGACTTCGGAAAACCTGCGATCAAAGAAACTTGACTAAATGTGAAAGATCTTTCCCTTATCCGAGCTTGTTTGCTCAAGAGGCTTTTTGAAAATTCTGAAAAATTTGACTAAGTCTTTTGCAGGTTTTTGCATTTCCATTTTTTCCCGAACACGTTCGCTCGAGGGACTTCGGAAACCCTTTTAGTCAAGATTTTTCATTTCCCCTTGTCCCGAACATGTTCGCTCAAGAGACTTCGGAAACCTTTTTTGCGAGATTTTTTGTTTTCCATTTTTCCCGAGCGTGATGGCTCAAGGGACTTCGGAAAACTGTCTCTGCGCTTATTTCGGCGAGTACCGCTGAGATTTTCCCATCTTTCCCGAGCGTGGTGGCTCAAAGGACTTCGGAAAATTGTCCCTGCGCTTGTGGCGAGCATCTTCGCGGAATTCTGTATAATTCTGCACTTAAGAAATTTTTCTCAAGGCACTTCTGTACTTAGAATATTTTTTGTACAGTATGATTCCTTCTCTCAAGCTTGGATGTAGAATTTTCTCAAGGCGTCTGAGTGCCATGTGTTTTTCAATTCTACGCCTTCGGTATCGCCAAGTTTGTACACGCCTTTTCGTACTTCGGCGAGGACCAGATAAGGTCCTTCCCAGTTTGCGCGAAGTACTCTGTGGGATGGCCTTCGGGGCGCAAAGTCAGCCTTTCGGAGAACGAGGTCTCCTTTCTTGATTTCTTTTGGCCTGGCCCGTAAATTTATGGCCGCGGCCACTCTTTGCTGGAAAGCTTTTCTTCTCAGCTCAGCTATTTCTCTGTGTTCGCCGACGAGGTCGAGCTTCGTTCTTAGGCCGAGGTCGTTTCCACCTTCATCAAATATTTGCACCCGTACTGATGGTCTAACTATCTCGATTGGGATAATGGCCTCTGTACCGAAGACGAGTGAGAAGGGAGTCTCCCCTGTGGCTCTTCGGGGCGTTGTTCGGTAACTCCATAACACACTTTGGAGTTCTCCTGGCCATTTCCCTTTTGCTTCCCCCAGTCTCTTCTTCAGGCCATCTTTTATGGTCCTGTTAGATACTTCCACCTGCTCGTTGCTTTGGGGGTGAGCTACTGGGGCGAAGTGCATTTTTATTCCGAGGTCGCTGATAAATTCCTGGAATCCTTTGTCTATGAACTGGGATCCATTATCAGCCACTAGTACCCTCGGTATGCCGAATCTGCATACAATGTTCTTCCATACGAACTTTTGCACTTCTTTTGCCGAGATAGTTGCTAGGGGTTCTGCCTCGACCCATTTGGAGAAATAGTCTACTGCTACCACGCAGAATTTCACGCCTCCGGGCGCTGAGGGGAGTGGCCGAATAAGGTCTATACCCCAGACTGCGAAAGGCCAAGGATAGTCAGCCGAGGACACCATTTCCGAGGGTGCCTTCTGGATGTTCACGTGTCTCTGGCAACTTCCGCATTTTCGGACGAACTGCCTTGCATCCTTTCTCAGGGTAGGCCAGAAGTATCCTTGGCGAAGTATCACCGCCGCAAGGGCATCAGTTCCAATATGTGAACCACACATGCCTTCGTGGACCTCTTCAAGGACCATTTCAGTATCCTCTTCATCCACGCATCTTTGCAGCGTGTTTGCATATCCCTGTCTGTATAATTCTTCGCCAATCAGGACGAATCGTCCTGAGCGTCTTCGCAGTTTTGCGGTGTCGCCGGGGTCTTCGGGGAGCACATTTTCTGCGAGGTATGTTTTTATGGGATCTTTCCATCCTTTTCCCGAGGTCGCTATGCTCAGCACTGAGATGCTTGGGTGGTCTAGCACCTCGGTGTATGTTTTTGACTTCGCCAAGCAATCTGCCTCAATGTTATTCCGCCGAGGTACATTTTCGATCCGTACGGCGTCAAACTCTTGGATGAGCTTTGCTACCAGCTCGTGGTATTTTGCCAAGATTGGGTCCTTCGCCCCATAATCTCCTGCCATCTGCCAAACTACCAGTTGGGAATCGCTGTGAGCCTTTAAGTTTCTCACGCCAATCCTTCTGGCCAAGCGTAATCCCGCTATGAGGGCTTCATACTCTGCCACATTGTTAGTGACGCTGAAGCTGAACTTAATAGCCTTTTTTACCTCTAGGCCTTCGGGTCCTCTGATAATTACTCCAGCTCCCTGGTGTTCGGATCCCGAGGCTCCGTCAACATGTAAGGTCCACTCTGGCTCACCTCCATTCGGATCCAAATGGCTTTCCTTAGTGGTGGGTATTTCGGCGATAAAATCTGCCAGTGCTTGAGCTTTTATGGCCTTCCGAGGTTCATATGTGATTTCGTGTTTGCCAAGCTCTATGCACCATTTGGAAAGCCTTCCCGAATGATCAACTTTCTTCATAACATCCCGTAGTGGTAGACTACTTCGGACGATGATGGGATGAGCCTGAAAGTACGGTCGCAGCCTTCTCCCTGCAAGCACCAAGGCGAATATAGCTTTTTGAAGCAGAGGGTACCTGAATTCGGCGCCATGCAGGGATTTGCTGACGTAGTAGACTGGCCATTGCTTTGGTCCTTCTTCTTTCACGAGGACCGAGCTTACAGCTTTCTCCGTGACGGCAAGGTACAAAACAAGGGGTTCTCCCTCCCGAGGTTATCGCAGAGTCGGCAGGCTAGCCAAGTAGACTTTGAGTTCTTCCCAGGCCTTTTGGCAATCTTCACCCCAAGGGTGATCATTCCTTCCGAGGTCGCCTTCCATTTTTGCTGCCTTTGTGAGGACTTTGAAGAAAGGTCGACACCTATCTCCGTACCTGGAAATAAATCTGCTCAGGGAGGTTATTCTTCCGGTGAGCCTCTGCACGTCTTTGACTGTGGCAGGAGTTCGAAACTCAAGCAGCGCCTTAATCTTCTCGGGGTTAGCGTCAATGCCTCTTTCGGATACCATGTACCCAAGGAATTTTCCCGAGGTTACCCCGAAGATGCACTTTTCAGGATTGAGCCGAATCCCGAAGGCTCTAAGTTTTTGGAAGGTTTCCTCCAGATCTGCAACGTGGTAGCTAGGCAGCTTGCTCTTGACTATCATATCGTCAACATACACCTCCATGTTTCTCCCCATTTGGTCTTTAAAGACCTTGTTCATCAACCTTTGGTAGGTGGCTCCTGCATTTTTGAGCCCGAAGGGCATCCTGATATAGCAGTATGTTCCTCCCTCGGTGATGAAGGTCATTTTTTCTTCATCTTCCGGGTCCATCCTTATTTGATGGTAGCCACTGAAGGCGTCTAGGAAACTTAGGAGCCCATATTCGGCAGTTGAATCTACCAGTTGATCTATTGGCGGCAGAGGGTATGAGTCTTTTGGGCAAGCATCGTTCAAGTTTCTGAAATCGATGCACATCCGGAGTTTGCTGCTACCTTCTTTTGTGGCAATGACCACGTTGGTTAACCACTCGGGGTATTTGACCTCCCGGATGACTTCAGCGTCCAACAGGCGTTGGACCTCAGTTTTCACGAAGTTGCTCTTATGGGCTGAGATGCTCCGTTTCTTTTGCCGGACAGGTTTTGCTTCCGGGCTTACTTTGAGGCTATGCTGTATTATGCCGGAGTTTACCCCTGGCATATCTTTCGGCGAGTAGGCAAACAGATCTTTATTTTTTAGCAGAAAAGATACAAGATTTTGCTTCTCACCTTCGGCCAAGCTCTTCCCTATTCGGGTAGATTGTCCTGGGATAAGTTCTACTGTTTCCATTTCTGCTTCTGGGAGATCTTCTTCTTTGCCTTTTTCTGGCGCCTTTGCCTCCATTGTTTGTGCGAAGTTGCTCGCAGGGGCCTTTCGTGCTTTCACAAACACCTTTCTTACCTCGGCCTGGTCTATGAAGACCTCTGCATCTCCATCTTTGGTGGCAAATGTGACAGTCAAGTACTTCACATCAGGGCGAATGTGCAGGTTTCCCTGTGTCTGCCTTCCAAGGATGGCGTTGTACGAGGACGGCACGTCCATGATGATGAACCTCGCCATTGTGGAGGCGTATAACTCAGCTGCTCCAACCACCGAAGTCCCTCTCATCATTAGTGGGAGGTCGACCCATCCGAGAACGGGCAGTTCAGATGGTCCAACCCCGAAGGTGGGCGAGGTGACTGGCTTAAGCTCGCTGCTGGAGATGCCCAAGCTCGGCAGTAAGTGCGAGAATAGGACGTCCGCATTTGACCCGTCATCAAGTAGCACCCTTTTGACGTCCCAGTTCCCTATTCTCGCCATGATCAGCAGCGGATCGTCGTGGGGGAAGACGATGGTGGATCCATCTTTGCGGGCCAGCTTCTTTGCTGGATTTTGATATTCCATGACTGCAATTTCTCTGGCCTTCCGCTTTCTTTCCGAGGATGGGAGCCCCGTGGTGATTGTTTGGATAACTCCTGTCGGAGGTGGAGGGCGCTTTTTTGGACTTCGGTTTCTCCGCCTGTCGGAGTCATAGTCCTCATCTTCGGCCCTTTCTTCCTCCACTTTTCTGCCTTTCGGAGATGGCATCCGCAGGTATTTCCGAAGTTGGCCCTGCTTTATCAGCGACTCTATGTACTTCTTCAGCTGGAAGCAGTCTTCGGTGTCATGACCGTGGTCGCGATGAAACTGGCAGAACTTCTTTGCATTCTTCTTATTATCGGCGGTCATGGCCCTTGGCCGCCGAATCTGCGTCCCTTGCCTTTCCAGCGCCATGAGGATGTTGGTCCGTGTAGTGCTCAGGGGGGTGAAACTTTGAGGTTTCCTTCCCCGCATCCTCCGAGGTCTGCCTGCCTGTTCGGCCGGATGCCGTGTTTGCTGATTGGACCCTTCGGCGCGATGGTGATCCGACTTCGGCCCGGCCATTCTTAGCTCTTCGGCAGTCATATGCTGTTCTGCCCTCCGGTAAAATTCTCTGAAGGTCTCTGGGGGGTCCTTTGAGAACTCGTAGAACAGCTGTGAGTCTCGCCGAAGGCCCCATGTCATGGCGAGAATACGGATTTTGGGCCGGAAGTCTGGGACGCTCAGTGCTTCCCTGTTGAACCTTTCGACATAGTCCCGGATGGTCCCTCCGTTTCTCTGCTCTATGTCGAACATCTGAACAGGCATCTTCGCCGTTGGCCTGCTCCCAATGAATTGCTGTGTGAAGGCCGTGGACAACTCTTGGAACTCAGTGATGGTCCCGGGAGGCAGTGAATTGTACCACGCAGTTGCCGGGCCCGTGAGGATGACTTCAAAGCATTTGCACATGGTAGCGTCATCAGCTCCGTTTATTATCATGCTGCTGTTGACACCCAATTTCGTCCGGCCTTTTTTTTAAAAAATTTTTAAAAAAAAAACTAATTAAAAAAATTATTATTATTATTATTATTATTGCTAAAAAATTTTAATTATGTTAATTAGTTTAAAATATATTTTTATTTTGAGAAGATTTGATTTAAAATAATATATGTGCGAATATGTATGTGTTTGGAATAAAAATAAAATTTCAGAAAAAAATGACAAAAAAATTAAAAGTTTGAGGTAAAAATGACAAAATTAAGAAGTTTCGGACAAAATTGACAAATTCTGAAAGTTTCAGGAGCTTTGGGTAATTTTTCGCGTCAATTTTGGGCCTAAACGGACGTTTCTAGCCCAAATTGACAGAAAACGTTAAAATTGTCAAAATCAGAAGCTTCTGAGCTTATCCAGAGCTGGAGTAACGTAAAGGACTGAAACTGTCATTTTACCAATTTAAAAGATAAGTTTGATATTTTTTATTAATTTATCCGTCCACAGTTCAGCTAAGCTCCTTCTATAAATACCCCCCCAAATTCAGTGCTGAACACACAGAAAATCAGAGAAAAAAGTTCAGAGCTCCGTTTTAAAAATAGAGAAAATTACAGCCTTATTCCCTAGCCTCTCCTCCTTCTGCCAGAAAGTCTCAAAATTTTATTTTTCTACGATTTGACCATCTCTTTCGTTTGATCTCCTTCGTTGTTCTCTCTCTCTCTCCTCTCGTTTTCTCTCTCTTTCTCCTCCTGCCGCCGTGCTGCCTCGCCCGTTGCCGTCCCGCCGCCGTGCCGCCTCGCCCGTCGCCGTCCTGCCACCATACCGCCTCGCCGCGCCGCCCTCGCCGCGTCAACCTACCCTCGCCGGCCGCTGTTTCCGCCGTGCCGTCGCTCGCCGCCCCGTGCCCGTGCCGCCGCGCCACCCCCGCCGTCCCCCCTGCCCCTGGCCCAGCCGCCGCCGGCCGCCAGCCCCTTTTCCCCCTCGCGCTCGCGTCGCGCCTGTACCCAGCAAATTCAAAAATTTCAACCTTTAGGTAAAATTCTACTTTAATACTTCATCTTTTCAATTCTTTTCATTTTGGTCACTAATCTTTTTATTTTGTTTTTTTTTCAGAATTAATTACTAACTTTATTTTTTTTTACTTGTGTATTTATTTGTTTATTATTGTTATTGTTACTAACCCTTTTTTTTTTTTGTTATTATTAACTTGTTAACTAACTTACTAACAACTAACTTTTAACATTATTATTGTTACTAACCTTTTAATTTTTGCATTATTACTAACTTTTATTATTGTTAATTAATTTAATCAACTTGGTTAATTAACAATTAATTAATTTGGCTAAATTTTATTATTGTTGTTAATTAATTAATTTAATTAACTTGACTAACTTTTTATTATTGTTGTTAACAATTAATTTAATTAAACTTGGCTAATTTTTATTATTGTTGTTAATTAATTTAATCTAACTTTTACTAACCTTTTTTATTGTTATTAACTAACTAATCCAACTAATCTAACTATATTAATTGTGCTAACTTTTATTATTATTGTGTTATTAAAGTGGATGGCCAAAAAGCCCCACTTTATTAATTGAATTTTTTTATGATTAAAAGATAAAAAAAGGAATTTTATGTGAATAATTTTCTAAAGGCTAATAAAAATTACTTTTTTTTATTTTGAAACAAAGTTTTTATTCCTTTTAATAAACAAACATAATGAAATAATTCAAAAATAAAATAAATAAATAAATAAACATAAAATCATTCTTTTAATACATCTTTAAAATTAATAATTAATGAAATAAAAAAAAATTAAAACTTCATGACCAAATGATCCGCCAGGATCCATGGCTTGGAAATATTTTTAAATAAAATATATAAATAAATTTTTTCTTTATAAAAAATAAAAAAACTTTAGACTAATATATTAATTATCTATTAATATATAATTTTTTTTAGTTTTCTTTATTAATAAAAAGAATAAAAAGCGTGAAATTTTTGGGTTAATATTTTTCAGTAATATTTTATTTATTTCTTTTAAGATAATAAAATATAACTTTTTTTAGTAAAAAGAATAAAAAAAAGTAATTTTTTTTTTGGGTTAATATTTTTCAGTAAAATTTATTTCTTTTAAAATAATAAAATATAACTTTTTTATTAAAATGAATAAAAAGAGTAAATTTTGGGTTAATATTTTTCAGTAATATTTTATTTATTTCTTTTAAAATATAACTTTTTTTTAGTTTTCTTTATTAATAAAAAGAATAAAAAGAGTAAATTTTGAGTTAATATTTTTCAGTAATATTTTATTTATTTCTTTTAAAATATAATTTTTTTTAATGAAAAGAATAAAAATTTTGGGTTAATATTTTATTCAGTAATATTTTACTTATTAAAAGATATAACTTTTTGTTTCCTTTATAAAAATCTTAATCAAATAATTTCAAAATAATACAAAATAAAACAAAAATAATTGAATTTTCTCTTAAATATTTTTGACTTATTGATTAGATATATTTTCAGAAATATAAATTAAAATTAAAAAAAAAATCTTTCATCAAACAAAGAAGAATATAAAAAATAAAAATATCAAGACTTTTGTTTTAAAATACATATAAGTTTTCGGTTAAATAATCTTTTATTCCAAAATAAATTAAATAAATATCAAAACTTTTCTTCTTTTGTTTAAAATATACATATAAATTTTTGATTCTCTTAATAAAACAATTACTTTTGGTTAATCTTTTATAAAAAAAAATAAAAAATAATAAAAAAATAAAAAAATAAAAAAATAAAAAAATTTTAGTTCATGGTATATTGGCTGGAAACTGTCTCGTGCCCGCTTTTGAGCTGCTTCACCTAGTGAAGAGGGTCTGGCTGAGTAACAACGCCCCGTACCATGATCAAAATTTTTATTTTTAAACTCTTTAATTCTTTTAAATTAACTTCTTATTAAATAAAAATTAATTATTATTTTTTTTAATTCTTTTATAAATTGAGTAATCCTTTAAAATAATAAATATCTTTCATTAAACAAGAAAACAAAAAAAGTAAACAAGAAAAAAAAAAAAAGAAAGATAAGAAAAATAAAAGAAAGATAAGAAAGAAAAATAAAAGAAAGATAAGAAAGAAAAGAAAGATAAAAGAAAGAAAAAGAAAAAGAAAAGAAAGAAAGAAAAGAATAAAAAAGAAAGAAAAGAAAAGAAATTATAAGAAAATTAAAAAAAAAAAGTAAAAATAAGTAAAAAAAGAAGAAAAAGAAAGAAAGTAAAAAAAGAAGTAAAAATATAAAGATAAATTTTTTAGTTAGTATTAAAAATCATTCATAAACAAAAAGAATTACCATTTAAAAATTAATTTCATAATAATAAGAATTAAATAATTACGATAAATCAATTTCCATATCCGGATGATCCGGCAGGATCTACGGTTTGGAAAATATCAAACTTTTAAAATAAATAAATTAAATAAAAAGATAAAAATCCATATTTTTTACAATATGGATAAAATTGTTTAAAATTTCACCAAATTCCGTGTCCAAATGACTCGGCAGAGTCCATGGTTCGGAATCAAAATCTTCCGTGTCCAAATGACTCGGCAGAGTCTATGGTTCGGAAGTATAAAATTTTATCCGAATTAATTACCAAAATCCACATTTTCGACTAATTCAGGTAAAATATCTAAATTAACTGAAAAGTTTTAAAAGCAAAGTAAAACAAAATTAAAATCAACTAAGGTGCCAATTTTTGGGCGTTTTAACAAAGTTGTTTTAACGTAACCGTACTCCCGATCCCCGAACTCTCGCAGACCATATTTTAGGTGACCAATCGACCTAGGTGAAACCGATTGGTGGCGACTCCAGAAAACATTGACGTTGCCACAGCTTGGCGACTCCACTGGGGACATGCGACGTTAGTGAGTCGAGCCTAAAGTTGATTTGTTTTGATTTACTTTGCTTTACTATTATGTGGATTTATATATTATATTTACTTAAGTAAACATGCATAACGCATTCACAAAATGAAGCTCTATACCCGAGCTTCCTTAAATCAAACACGATTCTTTCTAAGCGGAATTGGTGTTGCTGTCCTTGTGAGGCCACGGTCTCCAAGCCTTCACCGGTTTCAAAGTAGCAAAGTAGTGTATTGCCTTCTGAGACGGTTAGTCTCTGCATGGGCCCACGAAAAGCTACGACTCGAATTAATCCATTCCTTACATAAACCCTAGAGGGTAAGGAATCGGGCCGTCACTATGATTCAGTGACGGGATTCGGGAACTATCCCTTGCCTTTTTGATAAACCACCTTCTGCATGTAGAATTCCTTACTCTACCTTAGAACCAGCCATTAAGAATTTCCCATACCTCGGTTCCCATTTCCATAGGTTTTGTTTTATCTATATGTTTGTATGATCCTATGTGTTATTTTTTTTTACTAACTCTATTTTTCCTTATTTTTCCGGCATATACATTTCATCATTAAAGATAAGTATTTGGTGAAAGAACTATTATCATGGATATTCTCGATTATCTTCCCACGGCTGTTACTGGATCATGGAATGACACGGTAATCGAAACTCAGCCTGAAGCTATGGAATATTCCGAAACGGCTCAAAAGCTTCACGGAGATGCTCTGACATCCCATTCTCACGTACAGCTTAAGGACCAGGTATCGGTCCGGATAAATCAGAACGACACCACGGAATTATTGCAAGTCTGGAATAGTTGGAATTCTGCTGATCGGGAAGCTTTTACGGCAAAATATGGTCACATCACTTGCCTACTAAAGGTTACCGTTGATGCATCACTTGTCCGGGCTCTAATACAATTTTGGGATCCATTTTATCGATGCTTTTCTTTCGATAAGATGGATCTGGTTCCAACCATTGAAGAATACAACAGCCTCTTGGGCTGGTCCTCCGACTATCCAATCGAGACTTATCAACATGATAGAAGAACGGAGCCTCATCGAGCCCTAGCAAAATTATTGGACATGCCAGCTTCCAGTCTTCAACCCAAATTTGCAACAAAAGGGTGTCGGAAATTTATCAGCTGGACCGATCTAAAACAACTAAGTCACACCCTCCCTCAGAAGAATCAACGACGCAAGTTGTTCGCCTTGGCAATATATGGCCTGGTAGTCTTCCCAAGAATTGTCGGATTTATTGAAGGAGACGTCATCACATTATTTGAGCAAGTCTGCAATGCCCAAGTAAATCCGACCTCAGTGATATTATGTGAAACTATCAGGGCATTAAACTTTTGTCGCCAAAGAGGAGGCAAATTCATAGGATGTTCACATCTCCTCAACGTTTGGATCAAAAGCCACCTTCCTTGTGAGAAGCAACATTTTGGAAATCGCTTTTCAAAGGACTTCATCCCAATTGAAGCCTTTTTGAAAAGTGAAACCACTAATCATGATAGCAAGGAAGCATGGGTTGACTACTTCAAGAACATCAGCGAATTCCAAATTGAATGGAGAGCACCCTGGTCCACCACCACCCGCATAGTTTACCGTTGCGGCAATTGCCCGTGGGTTCCTCTCTTAGGCATATGGGGAGGAACAAGCTATGCTCCAGCCCAAGTACGTAAACAATTTGGGTCCATGCAATTTATACCCATGACACATAACCTGAGCAAGTTGGAGTTTTCACATGAAGATCCAAATTCAAATAAGCTTGCAATGGGTATTTCAGTTGCATGGAAAAGACTTTTCATATTAAAGTCAGGCCCTATTATTTCTCCTACTGCGTATTATGAATGGAGAAATAATCGGAAAGAAGGAACAGTTCTTCCCGAAGAGGTCATTAGAAAATTGGCAAAAAGAGAGTTGGAGAAAGAGCTAGAGGAAGAAAAGGAGAAGAACAAGAAGATGCTCTTCGACATACAACAGCTCAGTCACAAAACACAACTCCTCGAAGAAAAGATCGAAAGCCAAAAACAAGTCATCACCGAATTAGTTGATGAAACCGATCAAACAGAGATGAGAGCAAGATATTGGGAAGATCAATACAGATTTTCTCAAGAACAGCTTCAAATATTTTTGGCAGAAGTCAGAAAAGTGACTGAGCAAGCCCAACTAATGGGCGAAGAAGCCAAGGAGTTAGAAGAATTGAGCTGCCCTACTCCATCAGTGAATATTCAAAAAATGATGGAGTTTATTTCAAAGGCCAGAAAGCAATACTGTACTTTGGGCCGTTTCTTTTGAAAATAATAAGCTTTTGGTGAATGTAATTGAGAAATTCCACTATAATTCTTCTTTCACCAAGTATTTACAATATTCATGCATGCATCCATCACATCAATCATACACACATAGAATCTAATAAAATAAATATTTCCTTTAAAAGGGTAAAATTGGACCTCAACACCGATATTCAACTCGACTCCAAACAAGATTAATGGCAGAACAAGCCGAAGGACGTCTCATGGAGATGGAGTCCAAGATTGAAAGTATGTCAGAACAGATGAAACAATTGATGGAATTAATCAAAGGGAAAGCAACTCAAGTCCCCATCAAAGAAGTACAAGATCCCACTTATCCTCCGGGATTCACCCCGCAACGAGTCTCAGTCCAAGAAAACCTGTTTCAAGAATCAGGACCCTCTGCTAGTGTTCACCTGAAACAAGACACTGTACAGGAAGAGAAGAAGACATTACCAAAAGATGAAGCAGAATCTCAAAAAATCGAGACAATAGAGAAAAGACTGAGAGCCATTGAAGGAGGCACTATATTCGGATCCCTTTCAGTGGATGACCTCTGCTTAGTGCCAGACGTCGTAATCCCTTCAGATTTTAAGGTGCCAGATTTCGTAAAATACGATGGAACGAGTGATCCCATCACTCACATCACTTTGTTTCTCAGAAGACTACAACCACTTACCAAAGATGAGAAGGTGTGGATCGCACTTTTTCAGGAAAGTCTCACAAAATCAGCATTACAGTGGTATCTAAGCCAAGGTCCAAGAAACATAAAAACTTGGAATGACCTTGCTCAGGCCTTCATCGGCAACTATAAACATGTTATGGACTTAGCTCCGGATCGCCAAACTCTCCAAAACATGGAGAAGAAAAAAATAGAAACTTTTAAGGAATACGCCCAACGATGGAGGGACTTAGCTGCACAAGTACAGCCACCCATGACAGAAAGAGAAATGGTCACTTTGTTTGTCCAGACACTGAAATACCCATATTATGACAAACTTATTGGCAATGCGGCAACTAACTTCTCCGACGTAGTCATGTCTGGAGAAAGGATCGAGCATGGTATCAGAACCGGGAAGATTACTGAGTCCTTTAGTGATCCTATGAAAAGAGGAGGACCATCCAGAAGAAAAGATGAAGAAATACAACAAATCGGACGAGGAAGAGGGATTCCCCTCGTGGGTACCGTGGCTACCGGACCTCGCCTATCCTATTCTGCCAACAGGCCCAATTATTATCCTACCAATAGGCCCAATGATTATCCTCCAAATAGGCCCAGTGATTATCTTCCCAATAGACCCAACAATTATCCTCTCAACAGGCCTAATCAGTTACGGCCACCTGTTCCGACTCCTCCAATGCCTGCACCAAGACCAAGAGAAATTTTCGCACCGATTCCCATGACTTATACTGAGTTATATCCAAAACTCATCCAGAGCCAACTCATTCACCCAATTCCCACAAGGCCATTCGAACCCCCATATCCAACATGGTATGACCCTAAACTAAATTGCCCATATCATGATGGTGCCGTGGGCCACGGACTCGAAAATTGCATAGCATTGAAGCGTATAGTCCAACAATTAATTGAGTCAAAGTGGTTGGACTTTTCCGATGAACCAAACGTCACTCATAATCCATTGCCTCCTCATCAAGCCAAACCAGTCAATATGATGGAAGAATACTGGCCGATGAAGAAAACAGTCAATGATATCATAACCCCTCTTAAGCATGTATATTCATGCCTTGTGAAAGAAGGGATTATCATAGGAAAGTCTTCTGGAAATAAAGAAGTCGAGGATGAGGAGTGGTGCAACTTTCATAACAGTAAGAGTCATTCTATCCAAGAATGCCCAGAATTCCGTAAAAGTCTACAAAGTCTCATGGACTCCTCCCAAATCATCGTTTTTATGTCAGATAAAGAGGATGACGTGAATGTGATAATTAAAGAACAAGAAGTCAATATCATGCCAAGACCACTAGTCATTCCAATCTCAAAATCTGCTCTCAAGCCTTTAAGAATTCAAGTTCCAAAGCCATTCCCGTACAAATCAGACAAAACTGTTCCATGGAACTATGGCTATACTTCTAACATCACATCAACTCCGTTAGAAGTTGGGGGCATGACTAGAAGCGGTCGGTGTTATTCTCCCGAGCAAATGAACAAGCTCCAACAAGAGAAGAATGTTACGGATCCAGCAAATGGACCTATTAACACATCTAAAGAGCAAGAGATGCCTCGAGCAGTAACAGATGAACAAGCTACTGAGTTTCTCAAACTCATAAAGCAAAGTGAATACAGTATCGTGGAGCAGTTGAACCGTCTGCCAGCAAAGATCTCCATACTTTCATTACTCTTAAGTTCTGATGCCCATCGAGAAGCTCTTCTCAAAGTCCTGAATAAGGCTTATGTTGAACAAGATATCTCCGTGAACAACTTTGACCACCTTGTCAACAACATCATGGCACAAAATCTCATCACATTCACTGACGATGAGATACCAGCAGAAGGAAGGGGTCACTCTAAGGCTCTACATATTTCGATTAAATACAAAGATCGGATTATGGCTAGAGTTCTGATCGACAATGGATCAGCTCTAAATGTAATGCCATTAGAAACTTTACATAAGATCGGTTTAGACCCATCACACCTCAACAACAGTCATATTGTTGTTCGAGCATTTGACGGAACAAAGAGAGATGTGGTTGGAGAAATAGAGCTACCAATTGGGATTGGTCCCTGTCTTTTCCATATCACATTCCAAGTCATGGACATTTCTCCATCTTATACTTGTCTGCTGGGAAGACCATGGATCCATATGGCTGGAGCAATTCCTTCCTCATTACATCAAAAAATGAAATTCATCATTGAAGGAAAGATAATCACAGTCTTTGCTGAAGAAGACATTCTGCTATCTAGACCTGCGGATGCTCAATATGTTGAGGTCAATGAAAATATACCTGATTGCTCCTTCAGGTCTTTTGAGATTGTCAATGCTGCTTATGTCAGTGAATATGGAGAAGAACCCGTTCCTAACATCTCTAAAACAAGTCGCATGGTCGCCAAACTCATGATAAAAGGAGGATACTCACCAGGGTTAGGTTTGGGACAAGATTTACAAGGAATCCCAGAGCCATTGAAAATATCCGCAAATGAAGGGAAATACGGCCTAGGCTTCACACCGACAAGACATGATAAAATGAAGGCAGTAGCTGAAAAGAGAGAAAAGAGGATTGCACGATTAACAGGGCATCCTCTCCAGGAAAGAAATCTGGATATCCCTGAAATCACCGAAACGTTCGTGAGTGGTGGTCTCATTCCGAAAAATGACAATGAAGGCAAGCTGACTATCAACATCAACAAGTCTTTTGAAAGTCTTTCTATTCAGGCAATCATCAGCGATTCACCTGAAGAGGAGGAGCTCGTTCAACCTTGTGGCCCACAGGATGTGCTGAACAATTGGGAGGCGATAGAACTGCCTGTTATAATCGAAAGCTTTCCAAAGTAATCTAATAGTAAAAACCTCCTAAAGAAAGGTTCAATCAATAGGGTGTAGTCTTTGTTTAAGTGAACCTTTTAGTTATTGCTTTTTATTCCAATAAAGTTGTGATTTATGCACATTGTAAATAAAGTACCAGTTTGCATCCATCTCATTCGTGCCATTTTTTTTTCTCTTCTCTTTCTTTTCTCTCTGGATAATGCAGACCCAAAACTCTCTTTGATGACAATGAAAGAATGAACTTTGATAATCCTGTAAACACTACCGACTCGGACGACGAAGATCTTCAAGTATCTCCTGAGCTATTAAAAATGATTGAGCAAGATGAAAAAGAAAGAGCAACAAGTCAAGAACCAACTGAGGTATTCAACCTAGGAGACAGTCAGGATGTAAAAGAAGTCAAGATTGGCACTTTATTCCCTCCTGAAGAAAAAGAAGAATTAGTCCATTTATTGAAAGAATATGTGGATGTATTCGCTTGGTCATACCAAGATATGCCCGGCTTAAGCTCAGACATTGTACTACACAAAATACCCTTGAAACCTGGGGCGAAGCCTGTCAGACAGAAGTTACGAAGATTAAAGCCGGAGTTAATCTTAAGAGTAAAAGACGAGATTCAAAAGCTGTGGGATGCAGGATTCCTGGGGGTTGCTGAATATACAGAATGGGTGGTTAACATTGTCCCAGTCGAAAAGAAAGAAAGTGGGAAACTAAGAGTTTGTCAGGACTACCGGCCTTTGAACGAAGCCAGTCCTAAAGATAACTTCCCACTTCCTCATATTGATACACTGGTGGATAATACCGCAGGAAACTCCTACTTTTCCTTCATGGATGGTTTTTCTGGATACAATCAAATCAAACTTGATCCAGATGACATGATAAAAACTGCTTTTATTACCCTTTGGGGTACCTTCTACTATAAGGTGATGCCTTTCGGGTTAAAGAATGCTGGTGCTACATATCAAAGAGCCATGGTCACGTTGTTCCATGACATGATGCATAAAGAAATTGAAGTATATGTGGACGACATGATCGCCAAAACTTTCACTGCTGGGGGGCATCTAAAAGTGCTAAGAAAACTATTCGATAGACTTCGCAAATATCAATTGAAGTTGAATCCTGCCAAATGTACTTTTGGAGCCTCTTCAGGAAAGTTATTGGGTTTCATAGTCAGCAAGGACGGGATTCGAGTTGACCCGAGTAAAGTCAAAGCGATACAAGAAATGCAACCCCCGAAGACTCCAAAACAAGTAAGAAGTTTTCTGGGTAGAATCAACTTCATAGCAAGGTTCATATCACAATTGACGTCCAAGTGTGAACCGCTTTTCAAATCACTAAAGAAGAACAATCCGATTGAGTGGAATAACGAATGTCAAGAAGCGTTCGAGAAAATCAAACGATATCTATCAAATCCACCAGTCTTGATACCACCTCGATCCGGAGAACCGTTGATTCTATATCTATCCATACAGGATTCTTCATTAGGATCCGTATTGGGTCAACGTGATGAGACAAGCAAGAAGGAGCATGCAATTTACTATTTGAGCAAAAAGCTTACCACATATGAAGCTAAATACTCAATAGTAGAAAAGTCCTGTTGTGCCCTTGCATGGGTAGCACATCGACTACGACACTACATGCTCAACAACACAACATTACTGATCTCCAAGACTGACCCCATTAAGTACATTTTCGAGAAACCCGCTTTATCAGGCAGGATTGCAAAATGGCAAATGCTGTTATCTGAATACGACATACAGTATGTCACCCAAAAGGCCGTAAAAGGAAGTGTGATCGCTGAATATCTGGCTGATAGAGCATTGGAGGATTATGAGCCCATGAGAATGGACTTTCCTGATGGAGATATAATGACGATAGAACAGGAAGTCGATGAAGAAAATGAAACATGGAAAATGGCATTCGATGGAGCATCTAATGCTTTGGGACAAGGGATCGGAGCTATACTCATCTCTCCAAGCGGAGAGCAGTTTCCCCTCACAGCAAAAATTACATTTCCTTGTACCAACAATATAGTAGAGTATGAAGCATGTGCCATGGGACTCCAAATGGCATTGGATTTGAAAGTGCGAGATCTCCGAGTCTATGGGGATTCCGCATTAGTCATATATCAAATCAATGGAGAATGGGAGACAAGAGATTCAAAATTAATCCCTTACCAAAAGCTTATACTAGACATGACTCGAAGATTTAACAGTATAAGTTTCCATCATCTTCCAAGGGAAGATAATCAAATCCCAGACGCTTTAGCTACTTTGGCTGCTATGTACAAGATAAGCGACCCTGAGCATACTCCTGTCTTCGAAATGAAAATAATAGATTCTCCAGCTTATTGCATGAGCATCGAAGAAGAATTGGATGGAAAGCCTTGGTATCATGATATCAAGAAATACCTCCAAGAACGAACATATCCACTAGAAGCATCAGAAAATGACAAGAAATTTCTACGAAGATTGTCAATGGGTTTTCTTTTAAACCTAGACATACTCTACAAGAAAACCCCAGACTCGATGCTACTTCGCTGTGTAGATACTCATGAAGCACGAAAGATTATGGAAGAAGTTCATTCTGGAATATGTGGAGCACACACTAGTGGTCATACCATGGCAAGACAAATAATGAGGGCTGGCTACTATTGGCTCACATTGGAAAGTGATTGTATTAATCACGTGAGAAAATGTCACAAATGTCAAATATATGCCAACAAGATCCAAGCTCCACCCACCCCTCTTAATGTAACAGCAATACCTTGGCCTTTTGCCATGTGGGGAATTGACGTCATTGGAGCCATTACCCCTAAAGCTTCCAATGGTCACAAATTCATCCTAGTGGCAATTGACTACTTCACTAAATGGGTAGAAGCTATGTCATATGCAAGTGTGACTCAAAAGGTGGTATGCCGGTTCATTAAGAAAGAAATCATTTGTCGTTATGGGCCGCCGGAATGTATCATCTCAGACAATGCCACGAACCTGAACAATGCAATGATGCAGACTTTGTGCCGGCAGTTCAAAATCAAACATCTCAATTCGGCACCTTATCGACCAATGATGAATGGTGCAGTAGAAGCGGCCAATAAAAATATCAAAAGAATTGTTGAAAAGATGATCGTCACTTACAAGGACTGGCATGAGATGTTACCTTTTGCACTACATGCTTATAGAACTTCTACCCGTACTTCTACTGGAGCAACACCTTTTTCTCTGGTATACGGTATGGAGGCTGTATTGCCCATCGAAGTTGAAATACCTTCATTAAGGGTACTAATGGATACTCAATTAAGAGAAGCAGAATGGGTCAAAGCTAGATACGAGCAATTAAATCTAATTGATGAAAGAAGAATGATAGCCCTCTGCCATGGGCAACTTTATCAAAGAAGGATGATTCGTTCTTACAACAAAAAGGTTCGCCCACGACAATTTCACGAGGGTGACATAGTGCTCAAGAAAATTTTACCCATGCAACATGATTCAAGAGGAAAATGGACACCAAATTATGACGGGCCATATGTCGTGAAGAAAGCATTTTCAGGAGGGGCACTAATTCTGACAGAAATGGATGGACGAGAATTACCGAAGCCAGTAAATTCGGATGCAGTAAAGAAATACTTTGCATAATGACGAAATTTTCAAACAGAAGGGGAGAAGTGGATACAGGGTTACCAAAGTTTATTTGATCAAAGTTGTCAAAGAGAGCTTTCTTCTCTTACACTTTCATTATCTATCTGTACCCAAGATTTTCATATTACTCATAAATAAAAAGCCAATTTTCTTTAACTTACCTTAGATTCTCACGTTCAAAATGCTAAAGTCGCTTCTATCCAGTTCTTTTCCTTCAAATCTCACATTCTTACTAGCCTTAAGTGTGCAATAAATTATGACTTTTGAAGGAAGAATAGTAATAATTAAAACTTAGAAAAAACAAAGACCGTAGATTACTTTGATAAGCTTTATGAATTAAAACAGGTAAGATTGAGGTCCTGCTTTGCGAGCGGCACAGAACATAGGCTAACAAAGAAGAAGGAGTAACAAATCTTTGGGAGATAGCCTTGGTGGTAGCCTGAATGATCGCTTCAGAAGTCTTAACACGTCCATGTCAGCAAGAAAGAATCATACTCACGAATATCTCAACAGGGACAATTATCCAGAGAGGCATAAAGTACGAGGCGGACATTAAGGAAATTGAAGCCAAAATTTAAGAACAAATCAAGGAAAGAAGATTTTTGAAAAGAGTTAGGCTTTTGAGACAATGGACAATAGCTGGAAAGCGAGACAATGAACAACAGCTGGAAAGCAAGACAAGGAACAACAGCTGGAAAGCAAGACAATGAACAACAGCTGGAAAGTGAAACAATGGACAACAGTTGGAAAGCATAAAGAGATTCAACGATAGAAGGCAATTACAAAGAGGATCCAGTAAAGCAAAGATATAAAAATAAATCCATCAGTTACACATGCTCTGCATTCATGCATTTCACATCATGCATGCATGGCATACAGAACAAGGATCAAATGGGAAGCGTATCCACCGCACAGTCACAGCAGTATAAGCTGACGTCTCAGTGACATCCGTTTTTACCAATCTACCGCTGGATGCACAGCTGATATAGTGGACCCAGCCCCATCAGCAATTCAAGGATAAAGTAGACAATATTGTCAAAATCCTGGTAATCAATTCAATAATCGAGGCTACACCGGGATGGACAGAATTGACGCCAGCTTAGCGGTATCCAAGATAAGAAATAGCTATGGTCAAAGATAAGCGTGGATATCGAGAAATATTGTCGTCGAAAGCAGACAATGGATTCAATAATCAAGGACTGGATCAATGTTATGCCTGATGAGATATCAAAGATAAGAAATATCTATGATACTAAAATAAAGTAGGATCCACTTTTCCGGTTAAACGGCGGATACGGTACTCCGTGACTCTCAAGTCGGTTCTCTCAGTTGCCCATAATAACTGATTCCTTCACCCCTTCTTTCTTTTACTTCCTCCTAGAAAATGGATCCTACTTTTTCCGCCTTGCGAAAGTATTTCCCTTCTCTCCCAATGAACATCCTAAAAAAGATCTACCAAGTTCGCTGTGAACGATTAAGAGCTCTGATGCATAAAGGAATCCCTGAAGATGTGCGGTGGTTAATTGAAGCTAAGGTTCGTCTGGCAGGTGAAATCCCAGAGGCATTTGTGTCTTACATGCCTGGTGTTGGCAAAAGTTCTTATGCCAGAAAAAGAAGAGCGAAAAGATTACAAGTCTGCCATAAATGTGGTAGGTGGACTTGTAAGACTAGGTGTCGTTCTTTAGGAATGATCTCCAATAATCGAGAAGATAAAATACGGTTCATCAAGAATGGCTTGAGTAAGGACTCATTGGATGATATCCAATTGACTCTTGAGACGCATTCTTGTGGATCTGTGCAACGTGAAATTCTTGATTTATGGAGTATTTTTCATGAAAAACGAGACCGTTACAGTCCCGGGAATCTGACTTTAAACGACCCTGTTTGCCGGCTTGTAAGAAAGCTAGATGGGAAGCAGATCCTCGACTCATAGAAGCCGTTAATGCCGTTACTGGACGTAAAACCAGTGGAAGATGTGAGCCACAGTCACAATTACTGTACATACAGTTTGTTATATTTGGAAAAATTTGCATTTTCTTTTGACAGATGTACATGCTCCCCTAAGTGTAATCGACACGTTATCCCTTTTCATCACTATAAATGCGTGTTCTTCCTTCTGATTAAACAACAAGATAAGATACCCCGTGACTTCTAAAGTCGATTATTCCAGTTTCCTGCAATAACTGATTCATTTCCCTCTTCTCTCAAATTCTTCTCTCATCAATGGATTCTACTCTTTCTGTACTGCGAAAATACTTTCCTTCCCTCCCACTAAAAGTCCTTAAAAAGATCTACCTTGCTAGATGTGAAAGAATCAGAGTTTTTACACGCAAAGGCATTCCCGACAATGTGCAGTGGATAATTGAAGCTAAGGTCCGTTTGGCGGGTGAAGTTCCAGATGCATTTATGCCCCGCATGCCCGGTTTAGGTAAAAGCCGTTATGCCAAAAGGCGAAGAGCAAAGAGACTAGGCGTGTGTTATAAATGTGGGCGATGGAATTGTAATACTAAATGTCGCTCTTTAGGATACATCTCCATAAATCGTGAAGATAAAAGAAAATTCATTAAGAATGGCCTGCGTAAGGAGTCTCTGAAAGATATCCGAGAGACTCTTGAAACGCATTCTTGTGGAAAAGTGCAAGGTGAAATTATCGGTTTATGGAGGACTTACCATAAAGAACGAAACCGTTACAGTCTTGGGAATGTGATTTTAAACGACCCCGTTTGTCAGTTTGTAAGAAAACTAGATGGGAAGCAAATCCCCGACTTATAGAAGGCATTGAAGCCATTACTGGACATGAATTAGTGGAAGATGAGAGCCACAGTCATGATTGCTGTACATATAAGCTGTCATTTGTCTTTTCTTTTGGCAATAATGTACTTACTTCCGTAAGTGTAATAAACGCATTATCCTTTCATCACTATAAATGCGTGTTCTTCCTTCTGGATACGGTACTCCATAACTCCCAAATTCAGTTATTTCCATTTCCTACAATCACTAATTTCTTTCTTTTTCTCTTAAATGCCTCATTCATCAATGGAGCCTTCTCTTTCCGCTCTACGAAAATATTTCCCTTCTTTCCCAATAAATGTTCTTAAAAAGGTTTATCAAGCTAGATGTGAACGATTCCGACTATTTATGCACAAAGGCATTCCTGATAATGTGCGATGGCTAATCGAAGCTAAAGTTCGTTCGGCTGGTGAAGTTCCAGATGCGTTCTTTCCCCGTATGCCCGGCTTTGGTAAAAGCGTTTATGCCAAAAAGAGAAGAGCAAAGAGGCTAGGCGTCTGTCACAATTGTGGATGGTGGATTTGCGGCAATAAATGTCGTTCTCCAGGAGTGATCACCAGAAATCGTAATGATAGAATAAAATTCATCAAGAATGGCTTGCGTAAGGAATCTCTGGAAGATATCCGAGAGGTTCTTGAAGCGCATTCTTGCGGAATAGTGCAATTTGAGGTTGTTGGATTATGGATAATTCTCCAAAAAGAACGAGAACGTTACAGTCTTGGGAATCTGACCCTAAACGACCCTGTTTGCCAGTTTGTGAAAAAGCTAGATGAGATGCAAATCACTGATTCATAGAAAGCATTGAAGCCGTTACTGGACGCAAAGCCAGTAGAAGACGGAACAAGGTCACGATTACTGTACGTGCTAGCTGTCGCTTTTGAAATTTTCCTCCCCTTTTGGTAATAATGTATCCACTCCTGACATGAACCAAAGTCACGATTACTGTACGTGCTAGCTGTCGCTTTTGAAATTTTCCTCCTCTTTCAGCAATAATGTATCCACTCTTGACATAAGGCATAGTCACGATACTGTACATGCTAGCTGACGCTTTTGAAATTTTCCTCCCATAATGTACCCACTCCTGACATGAGCTATAATTATGACTACTGTATATACCTGCCACTTTTGAAATTTTCCTTCTCATCCGACAATCATGTACCTACTCCTGACATAAGCTACAGTCGCAACTACTGTACATGCTAGCAGCTATTTTGAAAATTTTCCTCCTCTTTTAACGATAGTGTACCCATACCTGACCAGAGTCATACCCGTGACTACTATGAATAGCTGGCAATAATGTATCCATTCTTGAAAAATAAAATTATTGCCTTATCTCTTCATCTCTATAAATATATCCTCTTTTCTCACAAGGGTAAGGATAGGAATGGAGAAAACCCCAACTCGTAAATCCCGAAGTATTTGTGTATTTTCTGGGGCTTTTCCAGGAAAAATGAAGAGTATTTAAAAGCAGCCAACCATTTGGGTAGAGTATTAGCTGAGCGAAAAATACATTTAGTTTATGGAGGAGGTAGTGTCGGATTAATGGGAGGTGTAGCATCAGCAGCATCTCTAGGAGGAAGTCAAGTTCTGGGCATTATCCCTGGACCTCTGAAATTTATTTCTGGGGGCACGATTGGAGAAGAATTAGTGGTTAAAAATTTACAAGAGCGTGTGTTACAAATGCTTTTAAATGCTGATGCTTTTATCGCTCTACCAGGTGGTTTTGGCACATTGGGAGAAGTCTTTCAAATTGCTTCCATGGCCCAACTTAATTTGCATAAGAAACCCATTGGGCTTTTAAATGTTAACAATTTCTTTACAGGTCTGATAGCTTTTATGGATTATGCTATGCAGAAGAATTTTATATCAAGAGTGGCACGGCGAATCATAATATCCGCAACAACTGCTGAAGAATTGCTAGATAAAATACAAGCTTTTGTTCCTGAACCAGATCCAGCAATGATTCAGATAGACTGGACGCGACAGTCTTTCCCGAACAGTTCGATCCCATAATAGTCCTCTACTAACCCTGTTGAAATATTGTGGAAGAAGAAGTGATCCGATCCGTTTTGCTTGTCCTTTAGTTTTATTATCAGCATTTTCTTTCGTGTTTTAGTTTTTCTTTCAGGGAATTTCTTTTTTTATCTTATAAGATAGTCTCGTCCATGCTGATATTAAAACCATAGGACAATGACTTTAGGTTGGAATGGCTGAGTAAAGAGTAATTTTTATTGCTCTTGAGACGCATCCTATTAGGTCTACTAGGCATAACATTTTAGGATAGTTAAGCTTCAACCTTATTTGGATGACATATCTCTCAAGCGAATCTATATTTACTAAAGAAAATATTAGATGAACCTTGGATATTGATTCCAAACATCCGTTCCCTTTACATAATTTGTTAGCGATATTGTCATCATCAAGATTCACTCATTTTATCGAAGTCTAAAATTTCGCACTCGCCTATTATGCAAATTCACACTTTCGAAGAAAATTATTCCAATTCTAATTGCTTTCATATAAATTTCGCTCGAGGTTCAAGGAGATTTCCTTAACCTCATTCCATCAATTTTCCTTCAAACGATAGGAGAGTTCCTATCGTCGAGGTTCTAAGGAAGGGCCCTTAACCTCAAATCATCAATTTTTCTTCAAACGATAGGAGAGTTCCTATCGTCGAGGTTCTAAGGTAGGACCCTTAACCTCAAAATCATCAATTTTCCTTCAAACGATAGGAGAGTTCCTATCGTCGAGGTTCTAAGGTAGGGCCCTTAACCTCAAAATCATCAATTTTCCTTCAAACGATAGGAGAGTTCCTATCGTCGAGGTTCTAAGGTAGGACCCTTAACCTCATTCAATCAATTTTACTTCAAACGATAGGAGAGTTCCTATCGTCGAGGTTCTAAGGTAGGACCCTTAACCTCAAAATCATCAATTTTCCTTCAAACGATAGGAGAGTTCCTATCGTCGAGGTTCTAAGGTAGGACCCTTAACCTCATTCAAACAATTTTCCTTCAAACGATAGGAGAGTTCCTATCGTCGAGGTTCTAAGGTAGGGCCCTTAACCTCAAAATCATCAATTTTCCTTCAAACGATAGGAGAGTTCCTATTGTCGAGGTTCTAAGGTAGGACCCTTAACCTCAAAAACAATCAATTTTCCTTCAAACGATAGGAGAGTTCCTATCGTCGAGGTTCTAAGGTAGGGCCCTTAACCTCAAAATCATCAATTTTCCTTCAAACGATAGGAGAGTTCCTATTGTCGAGGTTCTAAGGTAGGACCCTTAACCTCAAAATCATCAATTTTCCTTCAAACGATAGGAGAGTTCCTATCGTCGAGGTTCTAAGGTAGGACCCTTAACCTCAAAATCATCAATTTTCCTTCAAACGATAGGAGAGTTCCTATCGTCGAGGTTCTAAGGTAGGACCCTTAACCTCAAAACAATCAATTTTCCTTCAAACGATAGGAGAGTTCCTATCGTTGAGGTTCTAAGGTAGGGCCCTTAACCTCAAAATCATCAATTTTCCTTCAAACGATAGGAGAGTTCCTATTGTCGAGGTTCTAAGGTAGGACCCTTAACCTCAAAATCATCAATTTTCCTTCAAACGATAGGAGAGTTCCTATCGTCGAGGTTCTAAGGTAGGGCCCTTAACCTCAAAATCATCAATTTTCCTTCAAACGATAGGAGAGTTCCTATCGTCGAGGTTCTAAGGTAGGACCCTTAACCTCATTCAAACAATTTTCCTTCAAACGATAGGAGAGTTCCTATCGTCGAGGTTCTAAGGTAGGACCCTTAACCTCAAAATCATCAATTTTCCTTCAAACGATAGGAGAGTTCCTATCGTCGAGGTTCTAAGGTAGGACCCTTAACCTCAAAACAATCAATTTTACTTCAAACGATAGAAGAGTTCCTATCGTCGAGGTTCTAAGGTAGGACCCTTAACCTCAAAATCATCAATTTTCCTTCAAACGATAGGAGAGTTCCTATCGTCGAAGTTCTAAGGTAGGACCCTTAACCTCAAAACAATCAATTTTACTTCAAACGATAGGAGAGTTCCTATCGTCGAGGTTCTAAGGTAGGACCCTTAACCTCAAAATTATCAAATTTTCCCTTCAACGATAGGAGAGTTCTTATCGCAGAGGCTCTAAAAAAAATTTTCCTTAACCACATAGTTTAGGCGGCGAGAAGGTTCTCAAAGGCTAGCTAAGACGGACGAAATTTGGTAACTACTTTGCATACATCATGTCCCATGAAGCATGCAAAGGGGGGCAGCTGTTGACACCCAATTTCGTCCGGCCTTTTTTTTAAAAAATTTTTAAAAAAAAAACTAATTAAAAAAATTATTATTATTATTATTATTATTGCTAAAAAATTTTAATTATGTTAATTAGTTTAAAATATATTTTTATTTTGAGAAGATTTGATTTAAAATAATATATGTGCGAATATGTATGTGTTTGGAATAAAAATAAAATTTCAGAAAAAAATGACAAAAAAATTAAAAGTTTGAGGTAAAAATGACAAAATTAAGAAGTTTCGGACAAAATTGACAAATTCTGAAAGTTTCAGGAGCTTTGGGTAATTTTTCGCGTCAATTTTGGGCCTAAACGGACGTTTCTAGCCCAAATTGACAGAAAACGTTAAAATTGTCAAAATCAGAAGCTTCTGAGCTTATCCAGAGCTGGAGTAACGTAAAGGACTGAAACTGTCATTTTACCAATTTAAAAGATAAGTTTGATATTTTTTATTAATTTATCCGTCCACAGTTCAGCTAAGCTCCTTCTATAAATACCCCCCCAAATTCAGTGCTGAACACACAGAAAATCAGAGAAAAAAGTTCAGAGCTCCGTTTTAAAAATAGAGAAAATTACAGCCTTATTCCCTAGCCTCTCCTCCTTCTGCCAGAAAGTCTCAAAATTTTATTTTTCTACGATTTGACCATCTCTTTCGTTTGATCTCCTTCGTTGTTCTCTCTCTCTCTCCTCTCGTTTTCTCTCTCTTTCTCCTCCTGCCGCCGTGCTGCCTCGCCCGTTGCCGTCCCGCCGCCGTGCCGCCTCGCCCGTCGCCGTCCTGCCACCATACCGCCTCGCCGCGCCGCCCTCGCCGCGTCAACCTACCCTCGCCGGCCGCTGTTTCCGCCGTGCCGTCGCTCGCCGCCCCGTGCCCGTGCCGCCGCGCCACCCCCGCCGTCCCCCCTGCCCCTGGCCCAGCCGCCGCCGGCCGCCAGCCCCTTTTCCCCCTCGCGCTCGCGTCGCGCCTGTACCCAGCAAATTCAAAAATTTCAACCTTTAGGTAAAATTCTACTTTAATACTTCATCTTTTCAATTCTTTTCATTTTGGTCACTAATCTTTTTATTTTGTTTTTTTTTCAGAATTAATTACTAACTTTATTTTTTTTTACTTGTGTATTTATTTGTTTATTATTGTTATTGTTACTAACCCTTTTTTTTTTTTGTTATTATTAACTTGTTAACTAACTTACTAACAACTAACTTTTAACATTATTATTGTTACTAACCTTTTAATTTTTGCATTATTACTAACTTTTATTATTGTTAATTAATTTAATCAACTTGGTTAATTAACAATTAATTAATTTGGCTAAATTTTATTATTGTTGTTAATTAATTAATTTAATTAACTTGACTAACTTTTTATTATTGTTGTTAACAATTAATTTAATTAAACTTGGCTAATTTTTATTATTGTTGTTAATTAATTTAATCTAACTTTTACTAACCTTTTTTATTGTTATTAACTAACTAATCCAACTAATCTAACTATATTAATTGTGCTAACTTTTATTATTATTGTGTTATTAAAGTGGATGGCCAAAAAGCCCCACTTTATTAATTGAATTTTTTTATGATTAAAAGATAAAAAAAGGAATTTTATGTGAATAATTTTCTAAAGGCTAATAAAAATTACTTTTTTTTATTTTGAAACAAAGTTTTTATTCCTTTTAATAAACAAACATAATGAAATAATTCAAAAATAAAATAAATAAATAAATAAACATAAAATCATTCTTTTAATACATCTTTAAAATTAATAATTAATGAAATAAAAAAAAATTAAAACTTCATGACCAAATGATCCGCCAGGATCCATGGCTTGGAAATATTTTTAAATAAAATATATAAATAAATTTTTTCTTTATAAAAAATAAAAAAACTTTAGACTAATATATTAATTATCTATTAATATATAATTTTTTTTAGTTTTCTTTATTAATAAAAAGAATAAAAAGCGTGAAATTTTTGGGTTAATATTTTTCAGTAATATTTTATTTATTTCTTTTAAGATAATAAAATATAACTTTTTTTAGTAAAAAGAATAAAAAAAAGTAATTTTTTTTTTGGGTTAATATTTTTCAGTAAAATTTATTTCTTTTAAAATAATAAAATATAACTTTTTTATTAAAATGAATAAAAAGAGTAAATTTTGGGTTAATATTTTTCAGTAATATTTTATTTATTTCTTTTAAAATATAACTTTTTTTTAGTTTTCTTTATTAATAAAAAGAATAAAAAGAGTAAATTTTGAGTTAATATTTTTCAGTAATATTTTATTTATTTCTTTTAAAATATAATTTTTTTTAATGAAAAGAATAAAAATTTTGGGTTAATATTTTATTCAGTAATATTTTACTTATTAAAAGATATAACTTTTTGTTTCCTTTATAAAAATCTTAATCAAATAATTTCAAAATAATACAAAATAAAACAAAAATAATTGAATTTTCTCTTAAATATTTTTGACTTATTGATTAGATATATTTTCAGAAATATAAATTAAAATTAAAAAAAAAATCTTTCATCAAACAAAGAAGAATATAAAAAATAAAAATATCAAGACTTTTGTTTTAAAATACATATAAGTTTTCGGTTAAATAATCTTTTATTCCAAAATAAATTAAATAAATATCAAAACTTTTCTTCTTTTGTTTAAAATATACATATAAATTTTTGATTCTCTTAATAAAACAATTACTTTTGGTTAATCTTTTATAAAAAATAATAAAAAATAATAAAAAAATAAAAAAATAAAAAAATAAAAAAATTTTAGTTCATGGTATATTGGCTGGAAACTGTCTCGTGCCCGCTTTTGAGCTGCTTCACCTAGTGAAGAGGGTCTGGCTGAGTAACAACGCCCCGTACCATGATCAAAATTTTTATTTTTAAACTCTTTAATTCTTTTAAATTAACTTCTTATTAAATAAAAATTAATTATTATTTTTTTTAATTCTTTTATAAATTGAGTAATCCTTTAAAATAATAAATATCTTTCATTAAACAAGAAAACAAAAAAAGTAAACAAGAAAAAAAAAAAAGAAAGATAAGAAAAATAAAAGAAAGATAAGAAAGAAAAATAAAAGAAAGATAAGAAAGAAAAGAAAGATAAAAGAAAGAAAAAGAAAAAGAAAAGAAAGAAAGAAAAGAATAAAAAAGAAAGAAAAGAAAAGAAATTATAAGAAAATTAAAAAAAAAAAGTAAAAATAAGTAAAAAAAGAAGAAAAAGAAAGAAAGTAAAAAAAGAAGTAAAAATATAAAGATAAATTTTTTAGTTAGTATTAAAAATCATTCATAAACAAAAAGAATTACCATTTAAAAATTAATTTCATAATAATAAGAATTAAATAATTACGATAAATCAATTTCCATATCCGGATGATCCGGCAGGATCTACGGTTTGGAAAATATCAAACTTTTAAAATAAATAAATTAAATAAAAAGATAAAAATCCATATTTTTTACAATATGGATAAAATTGTTTAAAATTTCACCAAATTCCGTGTCCAAATGACTCGGCAGAGTCCATGGTTCGGAATCAAAATCTTCCGTGTCCAAATGACTCGGCAGAGTCCATGGTTCGGAAGTATAAAATTTTATCCGAATTAATTACCAAAATCCACATTTTCGACTAATTCAGGTAAAATATCTAAATTAACTGAAAAGTTTTAAAAGCAAAGTAAAACAAAATTAAAATCAACTAAGGTGCCAATTTTTGGGCGTTTTAACAAAGTTGTTTTAACGTAACCGTACTCCCGATCCCCGAACTCTCGCAGACCATATTTTAGGTGACCAATCGACCTAGGTGAAACCGATTGGTGGCGACTCCAGAAAACATTGACGTTGCCACAGCTGCGCCTGTACTTTGTCAGATGGGCCTGTAGATCAGTGCGGCCATCATAAATCTCCAGCCGAGGTACTCTGAAATCACCTGGCATGGATGCCTCAACAACGGCCTGAATGAATGGGGAGTTATCTTCGCAGAACTTTCCCGAAAGTCTGGCCCAAACAGGTTTTCTGGCCATTTGTTTCTCCACCCTTTCTAGCCGTGCTAATATCCTCTCCATGAGCACTGTGGCACTGGGCCCTTCTTCGGGGAAGGGAGTTTGCCGGCGCCTCTTCAGGGAGCGAGTTCGGCGCTGAAGGGACATGGACCTCACCTCAGCCGACGAACTTCTTCGCTGCGAGACCCTCGGTGGCCCAGACCTCTTCTGTCCCACAGGCTGTTTCCCGATGGGCATATTTTCTGTGGAGGATTCTTCGCGCTGGTCTCCGCTTCCCAAACTACGATGAGTAGACTTGGGGCTTCTCTCCCGAGGGCGTGCTGGTGAGGGAGGCCTCTGGGCTTGCGTATGCTGTGGCCATCTTCGGTCGATCTGCTGTGTCATTTCAGACACGACCGAACGCTGAAAGTCCCTCAGGAAGCTCATGGTGATCACCAGAGGGCGGTCTTCCTTGGGCGCAGAAGTCCCTGGGAGTGTTTGCTCGGCAGCCGGTTGTGTCTCAGGCGCAGACGGGGACCTTGGGAGTCCCTTGTCCTTAGAACGCCGAGTTTCAACGACGGCGATCTCAGAGCGGGTTCCCACAGACGGCGCCAAATGATGGCCAGGGGCCTCATCGTTTAGAGTCATGGTGACTGTTGGAGAAACTTCTGGGAGGAAGAACGTCTGGAGGATGGTGCGCCCAAGGGAGAGCACCTGAGATGTTCAGAAAAAGTGGGTTAGGAGGCCCCCGGAATGTGTTTCCGGGGGGGGAGCCTCTGACGCCCAAGTCAGTGGTGGCTGAGAAAGGCAAAGGAAATAGCACAAAGGGCTGAAGAGTCTCGCCTGGTGATTTTCTCAGAGTCTGGGAGTCAGACGTTTTGCCAACCAACCTCCTGCCAAGTATTATTTCCTGGCATTTATAGGAGTGCCTAGCCCGTTCAGATCGCGACACGTGTTTGGTCGGATGTTCCCTGAGTTTCTGGGCGTAGGGGACAGATAGCTGGTAGCAGGTTGCCTTGAGCCTTGTGCTGAGATGGGCCATGATGTGATTTTGATGGCGTCAGCGTGTCAGAGCGCCTATTGAGGTGGCTTTATGACGTCTGTGAAAGGACATGTCAGAGGCTTCTTTAAATGCTTCCTTAAATGCTCCTGCCGTACTCCCGAGGTCCCTGGACGAGGTCGTCCTCTGGCACGGACGATGCCTCTTCGGGAAACACGCACCCAGTTCGGGGGTTCCTAGCTTCAGGGAGTTCGGCCTTCGGGGAGATCATGTTCAGCCCGCAATAGCTGGTGCCTCTTTTCCGAAGGCGATCTGTTTGCAACCTCGGGGGGGCTAGTAGTATCCTCAAGTTTCCTGGCGTGCCGGGCTCGGAGCTCTTCGGCTATCTCCCGAGGTGTATGATCTCACCTTTTCTCGGGTAGCGCCAGTTTCTTCTGGCCATTCTTGTGGCAGGGAGTTCGGCCAGATAGAGGCGACAGCCTTTGGCTATCACTACAGTCCCAAAAGAAAGAAGCATTTGTATAATTTGGACCAATCCATTGAATTTTTTTTTATTTTTTTAAAAAAAAGATTATAAGTCATCACTAGCCCTATTTCAGAAGCTTAACCCGACATTAACATTAACATGAGTCACTTATCTTCATTAATCAATGTGTAACTAATATACATCAGGAACTAAATACTTCTCCATATGGCCATGAATTGCAGTGACATAAAATCTTTTCCATGCTTCTAAGGCTCTCACTTTCACAAACCAATTCTTTTAAAAACCAAAACAAAGGAACCCAAGATAACAGACAACGACAAGAAGTTAGTTTTGCCCAAAACGAAGTCAGAAATCACTTCTTGTGGTACGAAACTAAGGAGGCATTTGGATGTAGAAAACATTTTTCCCTTTCATTTTTTGTTATGTGTTTTCATTTTTTATGTTCCATTTTCCAAAGTGTGTTTTAGAAACCATATTTAGTTGTTTTAAAGCAAGCAAATATAATTATATCTCTATGCTTTATTTGAAAGTTGAAGGAAGGTTTGTGCACTATAATAGAATATTTTCCCAAGCCTATCAACTTCAAAAAAAAAAAATGCAAACTGCACAAAGACAGCCCCCAACTATTTTCTATTTACCACTTAGGCTCTCAATTTTTCTATTCCTTACTTCTGCACCACCGTTTCCAGCACTGTTGGCATCCCACTTTCCGTTGCCGATTCTGCAATCCTAGAGGTTCGATGTCGCTACTATTGCTTCCCCAGGATCGCATCATTCCCCAAGGGCAGCTCAATCGCCTGCAATCGAAGGAGAGAGGAAAGTATTTAGCGATCCTGAGAAGTCGATAAGATCGAGGCCGACCAAAGCCGCGTCGGAGGAGTTTCATTATGATGGTCAGACGACGATGACAGGGAGATTGGTCGGATGGTGGTGGAAAGTGAGATGTGGTGAGGATGGTGCGTATACAGCGCAAAGCGTACACCTTTTTTTTCTTTAAGGCCGAAGTGCCCCACACAGTGCTTTAAGGTTTCTGAATCGGACGATTTTACACGTGAACTTCGACTTGGTTTGCTGAGCACCCTGAACTTTGGAAGTGGGACAATTTAACTAGGCTTGCCAAGGTGCAGTTAATTTAAGCTTGCTGCTCAGTTGAAAGTCAAGGCTACTGTCAACTGATTATTGCTAAATTGACCATCCAAACTCGAACATGCCTCTATCATTTGTTAAATTGATCATCCAAATTCGAACCTGCCCCTACCCACAAACTATTGAAAATATATAAGTTTAACTACTTCTATCAAATCGAGTATGATGAGGGGTACGGGTTTAGGGATCTATCATCACCAAACCTAGCCTATACTCCTATGCGTATAATGTATAATTCTTGAGTATTTAAAATATTACATATACAATCATATCCAATACAATCTAATTTTAAATCTCTAAAATTCATGAGTCATATTATCAATTTTTTTTCTTGCTTTGTTGTGTTTTAGAATTGCAGTAAATTTGTTTGGCACCTAACTTGAATTTTTTTTATATTTTAATTTTTTCACTTTATTTGGAAATTTCCTAGATACATTGGATATCATATTTATCTGTGAGGTTTGTTTCAATTTTTCATGGCGTTAATATTGTTTGTTATAAATTATAGTAGTTTAATGTTTTTAATTTATTTTCTATTATGTGAACAAGTGGAGATATAATCACGCGAGATGTGGCCTAGTCGGATGGCAGCGGGAACCAAGATGTGGTAAGGACGGAATATGAACGAGTGGAGATCCGAGGGATCTAAAAGTCTCGAGAGAGAGAGAGAGAGAGACATGAGAGAGAGAGGTCAGAAAATTGGGAAGACAACAAAAATAATGTTTTCTATTCAGGTAAAATGACTAAAAAATCACTAATGTTTTCGATTTAGCCCGATTCACCCACTAATGTATTTTTTGGGCCAAATAAACAACTGACGTTATTGGTTCAACCCGATTTAGCCACTTCCGTTAAGTTTGGTTGACTGACTTGATGATGTGGGTGGGATACTCTACCTAAGATATGGCGCGAAGAGTTAACCTTATTCCCGCTTTTGAAACCCATTCTTTCTTGAGAATCACTTTTGTGCTTTTTTATTATGATGAAGACAAAGTGATTGTAAGAGTGGGGCTCGTCTGAATCAACAGTGGAAAAGATGAAGTGTGAGATTAAAGAAAAAGGCAAAAGGAATCCATTGAAGCATATTAAAAGGTACGGGAAGATTTGGCAATTGTATTACTTTTGCTTTAACTGAGAGAAAGAGGTGGCATGGTGAAAAAAGCATGGGAAAAGTGTTCGTGTTGTGTCTGGGGCACCTCGTTCTGTTTTTTGTTCAATTGATTATTTGGTTTTGACTAGTTGACTGCAAGGACAAACAACAATTGATGATTTGTTTTGTTTCATGGGTCTGGTCATGGTTTTATCTCTAATGCTCACATGTAAATAGGAGAAGGGTCCATAGGTTGATTTTTTTAATGATTGGTGTGGACTTGGTATATATTAAGGAAATTTTATAATATTTTTCTTTTGTTTTTTTCACAGTGGGGAGGACATTCAAGCCCTACAAGCAGATTCTGATGACCTCTGGTTATTGCAGTACACCATACATGGAGGTAAATTTAAGAAAAATTCTTTGAGATATGTTGGTGGAGAAGTGAACACATTTGTGGTGAGTGAATATTGGTTCGGATTGAAAGAGTTGATGAAGTTTATACAAGGTAGGAATTACAAGAATGTTCGTAAAATAAGTTATAAGATCACAAGAAAACCACTAACAAGTGTTGATGATATTAGACTTGTTTGGGATGATGGGCCTATTTTGGATTTGTTTGAGTTGTAGCTTGAACATAGTGAGGAGTTGGATTCATTACATGTAGTAGGTGGGGTTAGTGTTGAATTGAAGTCTACTAGTATAGAGAGATAAGGTGATGACCACAATTTGAGGTTAATAAGGTTAGTGGAATAGAGATAGGTGTATGGGGGACTTGTTTCAGCAACAAAAAGTCCCAAATACGACAATGCAAAGGCAACTTGAAGGTGGTTCAAGATCAAATAATTAAGATTTTTGCAATGATGAAAAGTACTTGTCAAACAATGATGAAGAAGCAAGGGCAAGCAGAGGAAATCTGAATTTGTTCAAGTCGAAGACACAATAAAATAGAAGAATTGTTGAACAAAATGGTTCAGATGGAGAAGAATTGCCAAATGAACTAGAAAATGATGCTAATGAAGATGATGCAGCTAATACATTGAATGGCCAAGAAGACAATGATGAGCAGGTTTTAATCTGAACCCAACAACAGAGAATGTTCTAGAGGTTGATGGTGGTGAAAATGAGAAGATTGAATAAATAAGTTTTGATGATGCAGAGAGTGTGACCTCAGAAGATGCACCACATGATGGTGATGGTGAATCAAACTTGAGGTTCAAGAGAAGTAAGTACCCTCATTACAATCCAAACAATAAGATTTCTAAATTCGAATTGGGTAAGAAATTTGATTATTGTCAACAATTTAAGAAGGCTATCAAGACACATAGAAATATTTATTTCAAGGTTAATGAGCCTAATAAAATCCAAGTTAGGTGTGCTGGTGCATGTCCTTTTAAAGTCTGTGGTTCTAAAACTAATGCACAAGGTTGCTTTCGGATAAAGTCATGGAGCATGACACATAAATGTAGGCACAAAAGTAAGTTGAGACTAGTGACAACAAAACAGATTATTGAAAGGTATAGTAAAGTAAAGGACTCATCAAGGGAGAGTTAAAAATAAATGTATCTGTGAACATAGTTAAGAGGGCTAAAGAGATGGCAAGAAAAGTGATGGAAGGCAATTATAAGGACGAGTATGGTTTGTTGAAAAGATATGTTGCCGAGTTGCATAAAAGTAATCTTGGTAGCATTATTGAACTTAAGGTTGAGCCTAGTGTTGATTTGTCTATCCCAATATTTAAAAGATTATACATAATGCTTTGATGCTTGTAAGAAAGACTTCTTAACAGGATGTAGACCTATTATTGGGCTAGATGGTTGTTTTTTAAAAGGATTAGTTAAAGGGGAAATATTGACAGCAGTGGGTAGAGATGGCAATGATCAGATATTCCCAATTGCATGGATTGTTGTTGAGGTGAAAAACAAGGATTCATGGGTATGGTTCCTCAAGTTGTTAATGACTGAACTTAAAATTCAAAACAGTAGCAAATGGACCCTTTTTTCAGACCAACAAAAGGTATTTTGTTTCACCCACACTTTCTATCAATAAGGTCCTAGAAATTTTCTTTTTTTGCTTTTATTTTTTAACTAAAGAACTCTGTTTTTGGTTTCATATGTATAGGGTCTACTTCCAGCCATAGATGAGCTACTATCTGTTACTGAGCATAAGAGGTGTACTCGGCATATTTATGCTAACTAGAGTAAAAAACATCTTGTGACATACTTAAGAACTTGTTTTAGAAAGCAGCCAAGAATACTTCACATAGACAATTTTTAGACATGTTGGATATGATTGATAAATGGGAAAATATTAAGGTTGACCTCCTGAAAGTATATCTAAGATATTGGTGCAAATATTTCTTTATGACGTGTTTACAATGTGATGTTAGCCACAACAACCTTTGTAAAGCATTTAATGGGGTGAAGGACATTCTTGCTGCATGACAGAAACCAATTTTTTCTATACTAGAAGACATTATAAGGTACATTATGAAAAGATTTGTTGAAAAATGAAGTTTTTTTAAAGATGGCCTGGTAATTATGGAAAAATAATACTTGATAAGCTGGATACTGAGAGCTAAGATATTAGTACGTGGAAGTGCACATATGCTGGTGATGATGATTATGAGGTCAAGTTTGGGTTAGATGTTTATGCAATAATTTAAGGAATAGAATACGTGCATGTGGTAAATATGCTCTATCTAGCATTCTTAGCAAACATGCCATAGTTTGTATTGAAGAACTAGGAGAGGACACTAAGGACTATCTTAGTGAGTGGTACCACAAACAACAGTACATAAAAACTTTGAACTTCTATGGAATGTTAAAGGCCCAAATCCTTTTCATAACTATGGTGGCCTTAAGGTGGTTATGGAGAATAATAGAGTTATATTGTCGATTGACCAATGCATAAAATTGGCTAATAGTATTCCAAGAGTACCTATGCTTTGTGAAATTAATACTTGATAGGGTGTATTCTTAAATTATTTAATCAAGTCCCTTATTTAGGGTCAGAGGAGAAAAAGTCATTGTGCGATTTACAATCTTAGAAAGGAAAAGGGAGTTGGTTAGATTCCAATTCCATTTTTCTTGATTTGCTAAAGCTAGATTAGAGACTCTCAAAAGCCTTCATCCGTAGAGGCCGAGTGATTATAGAGTTAAGAAGCTGAACTGAAACCTACAGAATCCAAGTCCCAGACTTTAATTCGGCACCTATTACCTATGTACCAACGAACCTTTAGTGCCAAAATTTCTCTCCCATATAGAAAACTTTCCCAGTTGGCTGACGAATTTCTCAGCACAAAGGTAGCCCATATAGCTCGACCATATCCATATTCTGCTAATAAAACTTGAGAGACAAATGATGATTGGTCCCTAGCAAAAATTCACTAGAATGTTTTACCCAAGAGCACCTAACTAAATAGACAAAGATCCTTTATGCTCAAACCACCAATACTTTTTGGCAAAGTTAGAACCCTCTTTTGCTTATATGAATTCCTCTATGAGACTTAAAACTAGACCACTAGGATTGAATATAAGATTTGGAAATAGAACAAAAAAGTGTGATAGATATTTTCCAGGGGGACATGATGTAAACAGGTCACGAGGACAAAGTGGATTGAATGAGAGTTAACCTTCTTGCATTATTAAGCGGGCGCTATTTCTAGTTTTCTAAACTATGTTTGACCTTATCTCCTAGAAACTGGTAAGAGGCAGACTAAGACATATCCTAGGAAAAGGGACCCCTGAATAGTGTTATATACCTTCATTGATTTAAAATGGAAGGATTCGAAAAAGATTTATCTAAAGAATCTAGGGAACATTGTTATTGAATATACATTTAGATTTCTATAAGTTTATTTCTTGACTTGAAGCCAAGGAATAAAGATCCAACATTTCCTTAGTGGCATTAACCTCTTTAATGGTAGGTTTAAAGAACAAAAGGCAACCATTTAGCAAAAAGAGGTAACTAATTGTTGGACCACTTCTATTGGCCCTAAGGCCCATAATGAACCTTTAAGATTGTAAAAACTGTAATTCGGAAGATTGCTAAAGTTACTTTTCCCACAATTTTTTTTTTTGTAGTTAGAAGTATCTGCACAAGTATAAGGGTGCAAGGTACATTATAATTAGGAGAAAATAGAAATGTCTATTTTTTCGGGAACTAAAAGGTCACTAAACCAGCATAATTGGTATTTTATAGAAAGTTTGGTGGAGACAGAATTCAAACCCCTGACTGCTATCTTGGTGCCCTAACCTTCAACCACTTGGGCTAAAGGTTTAAAACACAATTGTATGTTGAACCATATTGCATACTTGATCCAACACAAAATTTTGTAATAGTAAGCAAGGGTGCCCACTATTCCACATAAAATCAGAAAAATCAAAAAATTGAATTAATGTAGTTTTTGATTAAGTGTTTTGGTTTGATTTTTGTTAAAACCAAAATTTTAAAAATCAGTTTTGGTTCAATTTCAGTTGGAAGGGTTGGGAAATTAATTTTTCTATATTTTTGGGCTACTGCTATTGGCCTGCTACCTCTTAACTCATCGACACTTAATGTTCAAGTCCAAATAGCCCAACTAACCCCAAAAATTAACAAAAGACTACATCCTCTTTTCTCTACTCCTTGGCATGCTACCCTTGATCCTTACTCCTTAGTTCCCTATGTTGTGCGAACTCTCCTCTCGAACCTCCCCTAACTGACCGCTAAGTAAGTTTGATGAAATTTAATTAGTCATAAAGGAAGCATGTCAATTAAAATGGAATGATGCACAACGCAAGAGCACTATTTACTTAATATTAGTTGTCACTATGTTAAAAAAATCTTCCATTTATTATGATGCTAGTTATTTAATATTATAATGTGTAAGTTTAAGAAGTTCCAATCCTTGTTTGGTACCTTGTGGGATCATTTATTTAATATTTCTAAAATTTGGATGGATGACTAGTTTATATTTTTTTGAAATATTATGTTGAATCTCCTAACTACAGCATTTTTAATGGAAGTATATGAGCTACTTGAAAAATTGGTTTATTCGGTTTAAACTAAACCAATCGTAATATTTCAATTCATTTTTGCTTAGCTTTTGTTGTTAATTCGGTTTATCATGGCCAAGAACTGAAAAAACAATTTAACAACTATTTTAGTTCGGTCCAAATTGAAATAATCAAATACACACCCCTATTAGTAAGGTCACTTGTGCATTTGGAATACATCCTATGTGCATCGTGCTTATAAAATGTCACATATGTCACAATTAAAAATAGTAAATTCTCAGTGTGTCCTTTTATCTACTAATCTATGTATTGTTTTTCTCCTTCACTCATCTATATCATCTTTAATTTGAGCATTTATCACCACCATTAGCTATAGGAAAGCGTGATTGATGCTTTACTACATTGAGTGATGCTCTACCATTATCGATCAGGTTTCATTCAGCACATAGCCATTACTGCAACTATCGCGTTGCTAGATTAGACCGCAAAACTAAGAGAAAGGACTTGGCATCCTACCGCCATCGAGACCAAGTGAAAGGAATGAGGAGCAGAAGAGACATGCTGTGCCTCCACCATCAAAATCGAGCCAAAAAACCAGAGGACAATAGACCTCCAGACCAAACTGCAACTTGACCTTAACTAGCCATTGCCCAAGATTACTAATAGTAATCAGTTTCATACTTATTTGATGAAACCCCACTATTAGTCCTTATGCTCCCTTGAATGGTTATTATGGCCACTAATTAATAGTTTTTACAATTAGGCCACTAAAAGCTCTTTTTATGGATTTTTTTTTAACTTTTATGGATCAAGTATTCAAAGTATTGTACACATACATAATATATAGATACATGGATACATTCATGCATACACACACACACACACATATATGTATGTATGTATGTATGTATGTATATATTCACGCATGTATATGTGAACATATATACATAATTTTGTACATATGAGAATGGATATTTGTACATTTACAAGTAACACTTTAATTTACGAGCAACAATTTTAAATTCAAAGTTTAACATTTACAAATACATAAGGACAATTGTATAAACATAATCACAAATGTAAATTTAAAGATTAACTCATTTGTACACATAATTAAACACATAAACTCATACATACGATTCACTATATCAATAATAGTATTGTGATCTCATTTGTATATATCCTTCATATTCTTTGTATATTAAGTTCATAAATATCTATTATTAGAGTTACACATATCTATATTTTTTACAAAATGCACTGCTTAGTATGTTCATATCTATTTTTTTATATTCAGTAACATTTTTATGATCTCAATATACATATTTCTTATGTGATAGTTGTATATCCGTAACTTTATTTGTACATCAAATTCATAATATCTATCATCTGATTTATACAATGTCACTACTTTGTTAATACTAATTATTTTTTATTTTTTGGAAACATAATTTTATTTCATTTACAAAAGAATAATTTATGTTGTATGAAAATATGTATAATATGTTCAAATAAAAAAAATTTATGTACACATCAAAATGACTTGTATGGTAAGCCATGAAATAACACGTATGAAAGTATATAAAGGATTGCAGTCATACATAGATTTGAACGAGGTTTTGATGACCCACACGTTATTGCGGGGATTTAATTCGATAAATTTAGCATTAAAATAAATTTTTATTATAAGTAAGCAAAAAAATTTTACCCATAAATTCACATTGATCAACTAAAATTTTATTTTATTTCAATTTTGAATTGGGTTCTCTTTACATTATATTCTTATAATTAAAATGATTAATTATGATCGAAACATAATACTGTAAAACAAAATTTGTATGTGCTTTGAATCTATACATATTTTCTTTGTTATTAAAAAAATAATTTACTAAAATTTTTCAACTCTTATTAATTCAAACTCCAATTTTTAATATCAATGAAAATTTTATTTTAAATTTCAACAATTATAGGCCAAATTATTTTAGTTAACTATATTCCTTAAAGATATAATTGATGCTGCAAAATTCAATCATCAATGATGAAAAAAATGATCGAAAATACATCAGAAACACAAAACTGTATTTAACTTATGCCAATCAATTAATAGTTTAACTATTAATTTAATAAAAATAAAAAAAATGACTTAAGCCAAATCAACCAGAACCATAGTCAAAAGTAGGTAAATTATAATTATTAAAGTTTCATTTTAAAAAGCAATAATAAAGAAAGATGACAAAAAAAAGTTTGGATCAAGATAAAAACTAGAAAAATGTTTAAAATTTGATTTAATGAAGTCAAAAAAAATTATTTAACTAATAAACTATGGTGCTGATGTCTTAGTTTAAAAGATAATATATAAAAAAAGACAATTTAGGGACCAAGAGAGCAAATTAAAAAAAATCTAGTTCAATAGTTATTAAATTTGAGGACCAAAATGGAACACGGATAGAACTTGGGGACTAACTTCTTAAAGAGTGAAAATTCAGGGATTGAAATCAAGTTTTAACCAAAACAAAACATGGAACAGACTAAAAATGAAAAATTGCAACACATGCTCTTGAAAAGATGAATGCTTTATGAAAAGAGAATAAAATTTAAAAAAGAGTCAATGGCATCCAGGAATAGGAAAAAAAACAAGGCACTATTAATGTACAATAGAATTCACCATAAATGAATAGTATAAACACTGGTATCTTCTAGGAGTAAGTGAGATATGTGGAGACCTGTGTAATAATGCAAGTCATTGACGAAACAATATAAAAAGATAAGACAAACTTTGACATTAAATAAAATCTGAGTATAAATAATTGTATATACACAAAATATTTAAATGAAGATGTGTTTATATATTGTCAAAAAAGCATTAAAGATAATAGACAAAAAAATGTCAAAGCAATTTCATTAACCAATTCAAATGAAACCATTAGGAGAAAGAAAAAGCTTCTGGTATTTATAATGTAAAATAACATTGCATAATATATATGCATAAGTTTTTCCAAATTTTTACTCACTAATGAATCAGTGATAAAATGAAACTTTTTAAGACTCAATCACTTATACGTAATGCAAATTGTGCACTTTTTAACTAATTTAAACTCTGAATCAAACCCCATATAAAAGTACTCATGCATTCTACAAACTGTGTATCTATTTCAATTAATTAAAATTTTGAATCTAACTTATCTAACTAAACCTTTGAATAAAAACATGTAAAAGAAAAATTTTTGGTATTTAATATGGTTAAAAAAGCATATTTCTCATTTTCGTTTAAGGCTCCATCATTTTAAATTTAAATAAACCATCCAAGTTTTTTTCTAAAGTTTCCAACAGATTGAAAAAGTTGGGGACCACTATGGCAAAATTGATATATTGAGGGACCAAATGGGGGATTTTTTAACATTCCCCTTGAATGCAAAAATGAAAACAGGGGAACTTGCCATAAAATGTACAAATATACATTCAGTCCCTAAATTATTAGTATCATCAAGTATCAGTCCTCATACTTTATTATCTGCGGATCTTACTTAGGGATGGCAATTAGGTGGGTCAGGTCATTCAGGTTCGGGTATACTCGGGTTATCATGAATTCGGGTCCAGGTCGGGTTCAGGTCAGGTCATTTGGGTTCGGGTTAGGTTGGGCCGGGTTTATTTGGGTTCGGGTTCACTTCAGGTTTGGTAATTTTAGTCTCGGGTAACTTCAGGCCAACTTTCGGGTCAAATTTGGGTCAACCTTTGTGTTTATGTGGGTTACTAGTGTGAAGTCAAAACGATTGAATCTATTCAATTTTTTTTTTAAATTTAAATCAAATAATTCAATTTTTTGTGTGATTTAATTTAAATTAAAATTTCATTTTTAGTATATTTAATTAAAATATTCATAAAAATCTTCTTCATTATAGTTTAGTACATATTTAAGTAATTTAACATTGATAGTAATATTTAATTATTTTTCTAAACCCATACCCTTTAACTATCATTGTATAGATTATTCACATCTTCACCTAGCTATCACTCAGACATAGACAATGACAATTACGCTTATGTTTCAATGAATTTTCTTTAAAATTACAACGAAATGCAAATCAAGTTCATTATCAGTGACTAAATTGTAAATTTTAAAAAATTTTGGGTGAAAGTGTAAAGATTTCAAAAATTTTAGGATCCATGTTGTAATTATTATGGTTGACTAAAATAAATTTTTTTAAATTTAGGTACCTTATTGCATTATACTTAAAATTTTAAGGATGAATTTTGTAATTTTAATAATTGCCTATTAAGATCATTAAACTTACTAAATATAAAAATTACTTCTGTTGGAAAAATCCAAATTTGGGATTCACTAAATATAGATGTTTTTTCCCCAAATAAGATACTTGTAATATATAGAAGTCCTAAAAAAATAGAAGTTACTAAATATGGAAATCCTTTCTCAAAATATGAAAATTATTAAACATGAATATCTTAAAAAAAGAAATAAAACTACTAAATATGAAAGTCTCATCTCCAAATATGAGACTCACTAAATATGAAAGTACCAAAAAATGGAAGTTACTAATAACGGAAGTTACAATTCCTAAATAAAAGACATACTGAATATGAAAGACTCAAAAACTGGAAGTTACTAAACATGGAAACCTCCATATTCATGACTGACTTAATATGGAAAATAATGAAAGAGGAAAATTAAGGTTTATGGTGAGGGTTAAAATTGGGTATTATCGAGTTTAGTTATAGGGTCATCTCGGGTTCAGGTCAGGTCAGTCTCGAGTTTGGATAATTTCAGGTTTGGGTCAATTCAGTCTCGTCATTTCGAGGCTCGGGTATTTCGGGTTTGGGTCATTTGGGTTTGGGTTTTCTCGGGTTTCTCTTTAATCGAGTTTGAGTTCAGGTCAGATTGGGCACAGTAGGGTTAAAGTCTTTGACTTTTTTAGTCAAATCGGGTCAAGTCGGGCTTGGGTTCGGGTGGGTTGGTCCAGGTTATCTGGTCGGGTCCGATTTTGCCATCCCTAATCTTACTGTCATCCACATCCAATCTTCAACATATCTCGTGATAGAAGGAGAAAGTTGAGGATCAATATGGTAGATATGAAATATTCAGAGATCAAAATAGATGTTTTACCACAAAAAATGAAAAAGCCAAAAAAAAAAGTGCCGAAATGGTACTGTTGGTGAACAATAAAAAAGCTTTCTTCTTTAGAATATAGTAAAATATATTAGCTATAGCTTTTATGATTCCATCCATGCAGAGGTCTCCTAAGATTTGTACATATCTTTCACTATTTTTAATGTTATTTTCTCACTTTCTTTGCATATTTTATTATAATACTATATTGGGCTTAAAAGGTTTGAGCCTATTGACTAAACGGTTTCATATAAAAGACCAGTTTAGTAAAAAATTAAACATGTGTGAGATAAAGTGGTAATAAGCTCCGGTAAGGTTTTAAATTTGAGTTTTGTAAATAAAGAACCAGGCTTCATAGAGCTTCCTCTGGATTCTGGCCGGTTCAACTCTGTGGTAGCCGATGTCTAATGTGGCTACCAATTGCAAAGGAGCCTTGAACAAAAAACAAATCAGGGATATAACATCACCAATTTCAGAATGTGATTCATCATTTTTAAATATTTTAAAAAGTATTGCGGCCCAAAGATATTGAGTACGATGGAGTATATAACTCGGCCCATAAGAATCATTTCCCATGTAGGCTCAGCGCAACCCACTCCTACGTAAAAACCACAATCCCAACAAAGAACGCAACCGCTAGCCCATGACCTCGCCTGGCTGAGCCGAATCTCATATCATATACAGTATAATGGAGACCGGTTACCTAATATTACTAGCTATACCAACCAATCTATTCAAGTGGTGGCACTCTTCAGAGTTCATTTTGCTCTAAGCGTTTATTTTAGAAGTGATTTGGTGGCTTTCATCCACCAAATATACGACCTCATAAAACTGATTGATGTAGTAACAAAAGAAAAGTCATTCTAACGAACAGGCCTTCAAACTCCTCTCCTATTACTAATCATGTTCCTCCAAACAAAAACAAATACTTTGGCCCAGCATATAACCAAACAAACACATCAGGATTTGACTTCCAAGAAGTAGATGAAAGAAAGTACTAAACATTTTAAAAATTCCACAAGCTCTTCCTTTAATAAAGGGTCATTAGACATGAATTGTGAATAATATTCTACTGCAAAATAGATACAAAATCGCAACTGAAAATAGCGATTGAAAGTCAATCGCTAGGTGTTTCAGTCACTAATCAGTCGGAAGTAAAAAGATCTACTTTTTATTGCAACTAATAGGCGACTGAAGGTTTTAGTCACCGAAATATTAATTGCTTTTCAGTCAGAAATTTTTTAGTGATTTGACTTAAGTCGCACCTTCAGTTAGCGAAATATTAGTCGCTTTTCGGTTAGAAATTTTTTAGATATTTGACTTAAGTCACCTTTCAATCGGAATTCAATCGCTCCAACTACTTCCCTTATACTTTTCTTCTTCTTTAGCCGGTCATAGCTCTCGTCTTTAGCTCTCATCTTAATTTCTTCTTTCACTCTCATCTCACTTTCTTCTCCGCTTGTCCGCCTTGCCCTTTCGCCTCACCATCTGCCTCATCGTCCCTCTCCTATCTACCCCTCCCGAATTCCTTGTCATTCCTCATCATTGCCTCCTCAGCCTCCGCCTTGGCTTCACCTCCATTTGAATTGGTCTCCTCCTCAACCTCGCCATTGCCTGCCTCCGTCTTGTTGGCCTCGCTGCCGTCCGCCTCAGCCTCCTCTGCCTCATCCATCTCGATCTTCTCCAAATCTGAGTTTTGAAATTGTGATTTTTGAAAATTTTGAATTATTGTATTGAAATTTTTGAATTGTACTTTAGATCTAATTTTTGAATTTTTTTTAAATTTTATATTTTGGTATGTTTGTTGATTTTTATATTAATGTAAATGTGTTTTATTTAAATTTTAATTTCATCATGTTTTTATTTTGTTATTAATATTTGAAATAAGATAAAATTCATAGCAATTTAATGAAATTATCAATTAAATAACAAATGAATTAAATTAAAGAATATTAATTAAACAATAATTATATTACAGAGTAATGTCTTTTGTTTGAAAAATAAAAATCTTATTGTAGCAACTGAACATGACAGTCGCTAATATAGCGACTGAACTAGCCAATCACAACCCATAATATTTTTTATTAATTTTTGACTAAAAGTTTCAGTCACTTTTTACAATCGAGATTTAGTCGTAATAAAATTGTGAATTGAAAAAATGCAACTGTCATATGTAATCGTAAAGCAATCGCTTCTACTGTCAGTATCATGACTGAAACACGACTGGACTTTTAATCGCGATTTTTCACATATTTTATAGCGTTCATTTGATTCTAAATTGTTCATTTAGTATAACGACCAATTAAAGGGAAACCCAGGACATCATAAAGAACCATGATGTTGGTTGACCAACCCATTAACTCCAATATCAGTTTTTTCAGTCTTAAAGAAACTTTAATTAAGGGATTATCTAAAATTACATCATTATGAACTATAATTAACAGTGATAGTTATCACCCTATTGCAAAATCATGGAAACCAGATGGAATGGTGATTACCGAGTAAATCATGGATCTGAATAGATAATTGTTTACCAATACTGGCACCAAAACCTGAGTTCCCCAATATCAACTCTGTTCTTTTCCACTGATTTAAAGCATTCAAAAGCAGGATACGCATACCCCAGAAGCAACCTGCAAAACCCAAAATCCCAGGTCAGAAGCGAGGAATCAAAACCATTTCCAGTTCGTAAACAAAAAAAAAACCACGAAAAGAAATGTTGATTCAGAATCGAAATTCTTACACAAGACATCTTGTGACGAATTTCCCCAACATGTTTTCCTCCTAAATTCAAGAAATTCAGAATCGAAGGAATGACAAAAAAAGACCGGACACCAAGAAAGATTCTCCCGAAGAGATAGAGAATGGAACCGGTGATCTGCAATTCGGACCCAGAAACGAAATAGAACGGAGACCCAGAAGCTTGGATCGGAAGGAAAATGGAGGCGAATTATTTAAGGAGGGAGCAGTTAGGGCGTTGTGGATGAAAATGTATAGTGTATTTGATCAACTAGATTCACAGAAGATCAAAAACTCTTTTAATTGGAGGAATGACTTGCATAATATATTAGACTGACTTTGCTTTGCTTTTATAGCATATTACACAAGAAACCTAATAGTAGTAAATTACCTAAACCTAATTGATCTCGAATACTTAAAGCAACACGTTTGCATGCAGCCATGCATGTGAGAACTAGACCTAATCGAACTGAACTATTGTCAAGGAGTCCTAACTGGACTTTTCTTTATCATTCCCTCCCCTAAACTAACTACTACAAGCAGTTAGTTTATACCAGTAGTATCAACAACTCCCAGCTCCTTGCACAGCTTCTGAAATGCTTCAAGCTTCAGAGGTTTAGTCATAATGTCTGCCACCTGGTCCTCACTCTTGCAATATACTAGCTCAATCTCTCCCTTTCCAGCAAGCTCTCTCAGAAGATGAAAATGTACATCAATGTGTTTGCTGCGGCCATGCATAACAGGATTCTTTGAAAGTTTAATTGTTGAGCTGTTGTCACACTTTATTGTAGTGCAATCTTCATAAGTGTGTCCTAGATCCTTCAAAATTCTACTCATCCAAATGGCTTGTGAAGCACATCCTGTTGCGGCCACAAATTCTGCTTCAGTAGTTGATAACGTTACTATAGGTTGCTTTTTCAAAGACCATGCTATTGCTCCTGAGCTCATCAAAAACATGTACCTAGATGTACTCTTCCTATCTTCTACATCTCTAGCACAATCACTGTCAGTGTAAGCCAAAACTTCACCATTTCCTCCTTTTTTATATTGAATCCCATAGTTTAATGGTCCCTTTTAGATACCTCAAAACCTTTTTAGTTGCCCACATGTGAAGTTCAATAGGCGTTCCCATATATCTGCTGATGAGACTTGTAGCAAACATCATGTCTGGTCATGTTGCAATAAGATACATAAGGCTTCCTACAATCTTCTTGAAATAAGTCTCATCAGTGGCTATTCCCTCAATGTCTTTGCTTAGTTTGAAGCCTGGGACAATTGGACTAGTCATTGGATTGCTTTCCATCATTCCAAATCTCTTTAACACTTCTTAAGCATATCTTATTTGACAAATGTAGATGCTTTCATGTTGTTGAAATACTTCAATGCCTAGGAAGAATATCATTCTTCCTAAGTCAGTCATGTCAAATTCTTTATCATTAATCTTTTAAAACCATCCATCAAATCCTCATCATCTCCAGTATAAATCAAATCATCTACATATATGCTTACAACCAACACCTTCCCTTCTCTATTCTTCTTGATGAACAGTGTTTGTTCATTGCTGCACCTTCTAAAGCCTTCATTCAGAAAATGTGCCTCAATCCTAGTAAACCAGGCTCTAGGGCCTGTTTTAGTCCATACAATGCTTTATGTAGTTTGTAAACCAAATGCTCATTCCCCTTTTTCTCATACCCCTTTGGCTGCTCAATGAAGACATCTTCATTTAAGTTCCCATGAGGGACTTTACATCCATCTGAAAGATTTCCCATTCCTTTTGAGCTGCCAATGCAATAATCATTCTGACTGTGTCCATCCTGGCCACTAGAGCATATACTTCAGTGTAATCAACTTCATGTTCTTGAAAGTATACTTTAGCAACCAAACGCGCCTTGAACTTATCAACTTCTCCTTTTTCATTGAATTTTGTTTTGTAGACCCACTTTACTCCAATCCTTTTTGCACCATCAGGCAACTCAGTTAGAGTCCAAGTATTATTTTTCTCTATGGACTCTATCTCAGCATCCATAGTTTTTCTCCATTTGAGACTTTTCACAGCATCTTCAAAGAACATAGGATCAAACTGCACCATGTTAGCTTCATCTTCAGAAAGTCCTGCTCCATTGTTATAATCTTACATCCACCTAGGAGCTTGCCTTCTTCTTTCACTTGGTCTTGCATCTAGTCTTTCTTCTAATCTACTTCCAACATTGTCACTGTTATTCTCATCTTCATTCTCCCCCTTATCAGTTTCTGAGTCTATTTCATTTTCATCCCATTCCAATTCCATTGAAATATGGTTTTTATGGTCTTGCTCCCACTTCCATTGCCCTTCTTTTTCAAAAAGCACATCTCTACATACGACAATTCTTTTTGTTGTAGGATCATACAGTCTATATCCCTTAGACTCTTCACTAACTCCCAGGAATACACAAGTGACACTCTTATCATCGAGCTTAGTTCTCTTTGCATCTGGTACATGAACATGAGCTATGCTCCCAAAGATTATGAAATGCTCTACTGATGGTTTAACTCCACTTAAAGCTTCCTAAGGAGTCATATTCTTGACAGCTAATGTGGGACATATATTTAGAATATAGATTACCCAATTTACTGCTTCAGGCCAGAAAGTTTTAGGTAGTTTCCTGTCTGAAAACATGGATCAAACCATGTTCATTATTGTCCTATTTTTCCTTTTTGCCGCCCCATTTTGTTATGGGTAAAGGCTGTAGTCAGGTGTCTCTTTACTCCACTTTCTTCACAAAACTTCTTGAACTCTTCTAAGTTAAACTCCCCTCCTCTATTAGTAAGTAGACATTTAACAAACATTCCAGTCTCCTTTTCAACAAGTCTTTTAAAAGTTTTTGAATACTTGTAAGGCATTTGACTTCTCAGTCAAAAAATAGACCTATGTTTTCCTACTATAGTCATCAATAAGGCACAGAAAGTACCTTTTCTTGCTGTTGGATGTAGGATTAATAGGTCCACATATGTCTGCATGAATGAATTCCAACTTTTGTTTCGCTCTTCAAGTGTTTTCTTTAGGAATAGGGTTTCTATGTTGTTTCCCTATTAGGCAGTCTGTGCATGTGATGTTTGAAGCTAATAGTTAAGGAAGTCCACGTACCATATCCTTGGATTTCAAGAGACCCTTGTAGTTCAAATGTCCATAACTTCGATGCCAAAACTAGGTTAAGTTCTGAGTTCTTGTGCGAAGACAATTGCTTTCCTGAATTTGTACTTTGTTTATCAGGACAAACATTCTGTTTGATGTCATGTTGGTTTCAGTTAACAATCTCCTCTCTGAATGATAGACTTTGCATTTGTCTTTTTTGAACACAATAGCCATACCTTTCTTTTGAAGCTACCCTATACTCAACAAGTTATTCTTCAATTCTGGAACATAATACATGTCTGTAATAGTGTGCGTGACATTGTTTAGAGTCAACTTCACAGTTCCCTTTTCTGTGACATTCATCCTTGTATTATTTCCCAGTTTTATAATATGTTTAAACCTTTCATCCATGTTGCTGAACACTGATGGATTTCCACTCATGTGATTTGAACATCCTGAATCCAGGAACCATGCTTCTTCTTTTCCGACTTAAAAAATATCAACACGTGTCATCAAGAGCATCCTTTCTTCTTCAAATTCTGTAAAGTTTGCTTTTCTCTCCCATACAGGGCACTCATATTGAAAGTGTCCTAGTTTATGACACTTAAAGCACTTAACACCAAATTTATTAAAGCCTAGTCGACCCCTTCCTCTTCCTCTTCCTCTAAAGCTTCCTCTTCCTCCAGCCTTATTCTCTATTGTCACTTTTAAGGATTTCTCTTCACTGTTTACTTTCTGAAACTTTTGCTCATGCATAATTAAGGAGCTCTACAATTCATCTATTGAGAGTATATCTATATCATTTAATTCTTCAATAGAGCTAACAATGTAGTTAAACTTACCTGTCAATGATTTGAGGATCTTCTTTACCATGGTGACATCACTCATTCGTTCACCATAGGTTCTCATCTTATTGGCTACTTTCATTACTTTGGCAAAGTATTCAGAGACAACTTCTCCTGGTTTCATCTCAAGAGTTTTGAACTCCTTTCTTTGTGCTTGAAGAATTGATCTCTTCACTTTTGAATTCCCTTCGAACTTTCTCCTCATAGAATCCCAAATCTGTTTGGATGTATTCTTTTCCAGAATAGTCTTAAGGATAGTTCTATCTACAACTTGAAACAGATAGTTTTTTACCTTTAGATCCTTCAGTTTTAATTCATCGAGCTTCTTCTGTTGGGCTTCTGTAAGCACAATTCCTTCAGCTGGTTACTCATATCCTATTTCTACCAAGCTCCAATATTCTTTAGATCTCAGAAAGTTTTCCATCAACATGCTCCAATGATCATAATGACCATCAAAACAGGGTATTGCTGGTTGAACAAAACTCCCATTGCCTTCGCTTGCCATCTTATTTGGTCACAAGTCACTAGAAAAGGCTGTTGCTTTTGTGTTTATCAAGCCCAGTGGGAGCTCTGATACCAATTGTAAAGTGTATTTGATCAACTAGATTCATAGAAGATCAAAAACTCTTTTAATTGGAGGAATGACTTGCATAATATATTAGACTGACTTTGTTTTGCTTTTATAGCTTATTACACAAGAAACCTATTAGGAGTAAATTACCTAAACCTAATTGATCTCGAATACTTCAAGGAACACGTTTGCATGCAGCCATGCATGTGAAAACTAGACCTAATCGAACTAAACTACTATCAAGGAGTCCTAGCTGGACTTTTCTTTATTAGAAAATGATTGAAAGTGACTAATAATAAAAGAAGAAGATATGAATAAAAGAATTGGGTCTGCGGAATAGACTATTAAAGGAGGGGGAGGGAAAAACGGCGAGAGAGATTTCTTGGCAGGGATGCTTCTTTGTTATTTTACACGCAACTCTTTACTCTTCTACGCCCTCCAGGGGATTTCTTCGGATTCTACCACCAAGTTCAACGTTGTGGCAGTTTTTGTTATGTTTTGTTCAGCGTGGGCATTTTCGTCATTACACTTTAGTTTGTTTTTTTACTCCTATTTTGTATTTTGGGTCTAAGTACGGAGGAAGACCTTGAGTTTTTTCAACCAGGTCAAGTTAGTACTCAGACTAAAATTCAGATCCTAGCACCTTCGAACTTTGCAACTCATATGAAGTTGGGCCGTTAGATGTTGGATTGGAAATAAAGAATGCGCAATCACATGATCGGACACCATAACAGTAATTCTGTAAAGAAGTATCAGAAGTGTATACCCCATGATGGGCCTATTTTTCAGTGATTTCTCAAATGAAATGACGACAGATGGTTTTATTCTTTTTCCTGACCAGTCACTTTTGGTTGATTTCATTACAAATTAGCTCTCCAATTAACATACGTAACAAAAGACCAAAACAAAAGCAGGAGAAAGAATGAGCCAAAAAGCAAATTAAGAACCCAAAATCAACAATCCTAATAACCCTAAGATAGGGAAGAAATTGTAGAAAAGAACACGAAATGAAAAAAAAATTTGGGGCGGGGGAATAACATAAGATGCAAAAAATAATAAAAACATACTCATCTTTTCTTTTCCACATGTGTTGCCAATTGATAGCCAATGTACTTACTGCTACAGAAATTTATCAATGAGCTAACATAATGAATATAAAAACTCATGCAATGCAAAAAAATGTTAAAAGGACCCAGCGTCACTCAAGATAGTACAAGAATGTACTTGGTATTTAGGTCTAATTTTTAGAGTTACTCTTATCCCCAGGTAATAAAGATTAGAGAAATCCAAATAAATTCACTCAGGATCAGAGGTGGAACAAAGGGGAGGCTAGCAGGGGTCTCGGTCTCCCCTTGAATCTTAGAAATACATAGGGCGGTAGTATTAGTTGTAAAAATATTTAAAAGAGTTTTATATGTCGACCCCTTCAAGTTATGTTGTATGGTTCTATCTCTATTTCTCTTTTTTACATGAAGTATTTTTTATTACTAGGATTAGTTCTTTTAAATTAAATTATTATATTAAATGCTATTTAAAATAAATAATTCTTAAAAAATAAATTTAAGTTTACTATAAAAAAAATAAATTTAAGTCATTTGATGCTGCAAAAATTTACGAGCTTGCCCAGAAATATTATCCTAAAGATTTTAGTGAGTAAGAGAATGAGCATTTTGCCTTATAAGCTGATATTATATCAATTTGATGTGCCACAAAGTTCTGATTTAATAAAATTTTCAACATTTTCATAGCTTTATCGATGGCTAGTACACAATGGAAAATCAGAAATATATCCTCTGATTGGTAGATTAATTCGACTTATGCTTACTCTTCCAGTTTCTACAGCATCTACAGAGCGAACTTTTTCTGTTATGAATATTATAAAGGACTCGACTTCGTAGCAAGATGGATAATGACTTTCTTAGGGATTCTTTATTAATGTATATAAAGAAGGAGTTTGTTGCAAAAATTGATATCGATATAATTATAGACGAATTTAGTTCCTTACAAGAAAGAAGAGTACAATTTAAATAAGTTATATCTATATTTTGGATTTCTTTATTATATTAAAATATTTTAAGGTCCTAATAGTCAGCCCCTCCTAACAAAAATTTCTAGTTCTGCCCCTGCTCATGATCATGGAAAAAGTAGATTTGGCGACGGGTAATTCTAGCACCAAAGAAGGGTGCAAATATGAGATTTATGTTGTTATTATGGCTAGCGAGAAGGAAGAACTTATGTTGTTCTTTATAATTGTATAGTATGTTTGTGAAAAATATTTTGTGAAGTTTAAGTTTGTGCAATTTTGTAGGAAATTGCATGCCCGGTTAAATAAAGCATTGGATGGCATCCACTTCCCATCACATGATAGACCAACCTGCTACGTCTTGAAAGTGCTAAAGTTAGAGAGCTGTTAGTGTTTTGAATTTTAGTTTGAGGATCAACTCATATGAATTAACAAAATTCGGGGGCTGTTAAGAGCTTCTTCTAAAACTCTATTTTTTGTTTTGTTCTTATTTGATTTTCAAACAATTGAATATGAAAATTTTTGAAATCATGTTTCATCAAAAGCCCCAGCTAAGATTAGTGGTGGTGGGTGGGCCGACCTGACCCAAGCCCGATCGGGCTTGGGTTGGGTTTTCTGGACCCCAGCACAGCCCACATATAAGCAATGTGGGCCTGGGCCAGGTCCTACGCAGGCTCAGGCTGGGGCGGGTCGGGTCGGGTCCGAGCTAGGCCGATTTTATCATATTTATTTAAAATTGTGTTTTAATATGTTTTCAATCATTTTTTGTGAGTAATTTTATGAATTATATTTTTTTTTTATGGGAAACACTACCGGCAATATAAATTTTATTAATGAAAAAGTTAAACGGCACTTACATAATTTGAAACGTGCCTTACACTTGAAAATGACGAAACGTTCCAAGAAAAAAAGACGGTAAAAATTAAGGTATGTGCTTAACAATATAATCAAATCGATTACATTCTTTAAATTATAATGAAAACCTACAATCTACTCTTGTGGGTCATCATCAGAAGGGACCTCATCATCCGAACTTTTCATATCTTACTTCCTAAGAGCAGCAAGGGCCCAATCCCAATTACGGACATAAATCTCAACGGCCTCAGGTGTGAGCCTTGCTCGTTTCTCTGAGATAACTCATTTCCTTGTACTAAAGGCAGCCTCGAAGGCAACGACAGAGACCGAAACTACTAAGATCTCTTATGCCGGTATGGATAACATTGGGAAACTTCCTCTTTTGTTCTTCCACCACTCGAGGATGTCTTCCTCATTGTTTTCAAATGAAGTGCGGAGGTAATCATCCCATTCTGTCAATCCCGAGTTTGTGGGTTTCGGTCGTTTAAGGATATTTGCTACTAGGTTGAACCTTAATGATGATGAAGAGGTGGAATGTCTGGTGGGTGTTTGATCGGATGACCTAACCGTATCAGAATGGATAACGGAGTAAAGTTTGTATAACTCTCTCAAATTGTAGTCAGCTTCAGCAGAAATAGCAAGTGTAGAAACTTGTAGTTGACATAAATATGTATGATAGTCTGCTTCTAAAAATTATAGATAACCCGTGATTTTGACATTTAGATCTAATGCATATGCAACAAGATAAATTTGCAAAATTTGTTAAAAATAATCAAGCCATTTTTTTTTATTGCTTCAACAGTTGGTTGCAAAAACTAATTGTCCTTATATTGGTGAAAAACGTAAACGATATTTAAAAAATATAACATTGTTTAGTGCACTGTTGGATAATAAACCCCAGAGAAAAAGTTTGTTACCTCGTAAAAATATCTAAGCAACTTAATTACTTAAAACATTTTTCTCAAATCTCATCCGTTAGCCAATCACCTTGCACTTTTGAGTTTACAAAGTAAGTCAAAATATTTGCCCATGGTTGAGCATCATTTAAAATGTTGAGTTCCATCAAGTGGGGCAATCGATTTTAAACCTTTTCCAAGAAAAATTCACCCCATTTTCAATACAAAATATTTTAAATTCATGAGCCAATTTATTCCTAGTTTTAACAAAAAGTAAAGCATTCCAAATTGGCTTGATTTGGTTTTACAGTTGTTGTAAATCATTTTGAACATATAAATTCAAAATGTAACACAAGTAACGAACATGAAAAAATCTTCCATCAAGTGGTGGTTTTGTTTCTTTTATCAATTTTCTCATCGCCAAATCATTGTTTGAAGCAATGTCAAAAGAAATGGACAAAACTTTATTGGTAACAAAAAATTCACACAGACTTTCAATAATATAGTTGAAAACGTTCCAACTCGTATGATCCGATTTCATACATTTAAAAGTAATGATCCATTTTTGAATAACTCATTCATCATCTATCCAATTGGCAGTGACACAATAGTCATTTTGTCCTATAGGAGATGTCCACATATCAGATGTAAATGATAGACAATGATCAACGATAGAAAAATATGCTTGGAAATTATTTTTCCTAGCTTTATACAGTTTAAAGCTTTCTCTTCTAGTCGTTTGCCTAGACGTTTTTTTATAAGCAGGATTTAGATTTTCTGGTATGAATCTTTCTAAGTCTTTATCCTTAACTTGTCTAAATGATTTTTCCATGATTAACATCCAATTAATTAAACCTTGCTTATCAGTTTTTGGATTAAATCAAAAAATACCTGTACCGCTAAAGCTCCCAATGCCTGTCAATTGTGTTTGTTCACCGGATATGTCGCCCATGTCTCTATGGACTTTGCTCAAGTGCCACGTGAGAGTGCCCGTTCTAGAGTTTAATTTGTGTGCAAAATTATTGTTGTAATGTTTACACTTGGCATACCTCATATCGCCTTCCCAAACTTGCTCAAAATGCACCCAAATGGAAGCTTTCAAATTCATGTTCTTGACTTGAGTCCACTCAGGTTGCTCGCTTTGTGGCGTTGATTGGGACCCTTCAGCGCCAACTTGGGTCGGTGGAATTTTCTGAACGTCATTATCAGAGAGTTGATCATCAAGGCCTAGGTCGTACGCTGCCATGTCGATGTTGGGATCATTGTTGTCAATTCCTTATGAATGTAGGCCTCGATTTTTGTGGAACAAACGTCCTTGCAAAAATGAACCGACCCCCACGCCAGAAGAGGAGGAGGCAACACTGTTGCCCTTGCTAAAGTTCTTCCTTCGTGAAGCCATTAGTGGAAGAAAATAATTGAAGAGATTAAGAGATGATTAAGAGAAAATTAAGAAAATATTAGTGAAAGATTAAGAAATTTGGAGGGAGATAGTAGCAAAAATGAAAGAATATTGTAGAAGATTGGAGAAGAGAGGATTTGTGTGAGGAAGTATGAGAATGAGGCTGGTTATTTATAGCAGAAGGAAAATTTGGTTTTGCCCAAAAACCCTAAAAAACTAGCCGTTAGTGGCTATTGGGTGAGGGTAAAAACATTTGGGGCAAAAAAAACTGTCTGGAGCCGTTAGGGGGTAGGCTGTCATAAATTTGAAAACTACAACGGCTCCTGGAAAACATTCAACCCCGCCAAACCGGTCTGGTCCGGTTGAACACACTGATGGGTCAAGAGGTGCTATTTTGGGCTCTCCTCTTCTTCCAAGCCCATGTTCGCCCCGCCACCTGCCAAGCCTATTCTGTATTAGGCAGAGCCCAGGTTTGACCCGAGCGGGGTCTAGGTTGTGCCCGGGTCAACCCGACTCATTGGCCACCTCTAGTTAAGATTATAAATACGGAAAAAAGTTAGCCCCCAATTAAATAATGTGCTCGTTTGTTGTTTTTAGACTTTTAGTTATACTTGATTTTCAGTCTAAAAAAAGTGATTGAAAACTTAGGAGAATCTTGTTTCCATTTTTTAGGAAAATAAAAGTGAACTTATGACCCATTTCATAATTTTATTAAGTTTTTTTTTTTGTTAGAAAAGGTTTGTTACTTTTTTAATTATGCATATTCATTTTTTTTTTTGTGTTACTCACAATCAAGTATATAAGTATAGAATTTCAATGAAGTATTGTTATCATATATAAAGGGGGGAATGTCAACTTGTTTGAGATATAAAAGACAACTAAACTAAACAAATGATATTTTGTAGGATCGGGGAATGTCAACTTTTTTGGGATATGAAAGACAACTAAACTAAACAAATGATATTTTATAAGATTGGGGAAGGGGGAGGGAGGAATCGAACCTAGCCAGCACCGGGATTGGTGTCCCCTCACATCAATCGAGCTAGGGCTTGGGGATATGCATATTCTTTTAAAAATACTATTTTCATCATATAAATCTTATAAACATTGATTGTTGTAATTATATAATTAGTTAGCCGATGATAATATTGGATAAAGATGCTTAATTTTCTTTTGTTGCACAATCAACAATATTTATAAAAATATCAAAAGTGAAAAATAGTTTAAGATAGGAGTAGTTATAAGGTACACCTGATGTAGCTCGCTACTCCCTTGTTTTCACATTATTTAAAAAAATGTCAATGTGTCCTAAACAGCATATTTGTCTGAATAGAATACCACTATATAGAACAGCACATTTTTCTGAAAAGAACAACACATTTTTCTCAAGTAAACATCATTTCTTATTAAATCAAACAATATTATTTATAAATAGTATTTCTTCTCAAATTAACTATATTTTATAGAACAACGCATTTGTAAGAATGAAATATCGCTTCTTACTAAACGGAACAATATCATTTACGAACAACATATATTACAATATGAACAATATATTTCAAAGTAGCACATTTATCTGAATGGAATAATATTTCTTTTTGAATCAAGCAACATTATTTACAAACAATATTTCTTCCAAAATTAACAATATTTTACAAAACATCAAATTTATAAGTGTGAAACAATACATCTTACTGAAAGAAACAACACTTATGATTGAAAGGAATAACACTTGTTACTGAACAGAATAGCACTTATCACGAATAACACTTATCACGAATAACACATCTTATGAAATGAACAAAGTATTATAGAACAACACATTTGTATGAATAAAACAACATTTATTAATAAACGGAACAACACTTATTACGAATATCACTCTTATAATATGAACAACATATCACAGAACAAAACATTTGTATGATTAAAACAACACTTATTACTGAATAAAACATCAATTATTTCTGAACAAAGCAACACTTATTATGAATAACACATTAACAAAATGAACAATACAGTATAGAATAACACATTTGTATGAATGGAACTGTTGAGTTTCGGGAGCCAAACAGCGCAGCGAAATTTAACCAAAACCCTCCAGGATCCAAGTGAAACGAGGTAAATCGGGTGTTCGAAAATTTTCATACCTAATTTTCAGTTGAGATCTCTCACTCAACTGTAGAGTCGAATCACAAAACCTGAACAGTTGACGTGTTCAGGCTCTTTATGGTATCCATACGAGCCTCTCGGGATCACCACGCTTCCACCGCATCCCGGCAGATGCGTTTCTCTTGCGCTCGTAGTGATAGCTTGCGTCCTCTAAGAAATTGCAAGAGAAAAGTGCAGCTGTCCTTTTGGGAGGCTGGGGCAAGGATACTTGCGAATTTCTCACTAAAAGTTGTATTTATAGTAAGACTTAACTTCCAGGCCTAATGGGTTTCAAAGCCCTAATCCAATTAGGCTTTAATTTCGGGCTTAATAATGGCTCAACTATTGGGCCCATTATTAATACAAAATTATTGTGAAACCAAAACCCAAATTATTAGCCCATGCACTCTAATGATCCAAATAGCTCTATGTGTGCGACCCAATAGGCTCTTACCACGTTGGCAATGATCATAAATCACATTTATGTTCATAAGCAATGGGCGGTGTCTAGCAACACATCATTGCTACCCAAGTGACAAGATTGTCGATGATTCGACTAAACCTTTATGATCATCACCGATATATGCTATTGTCTCTTTGTCCAAGATATCAAGACTAAGCACGAGACATGGAAAGTGTCACTCTCATATAGCCCAATCTTTGGTTTCTTGATTACCGAGTAGACCAACTTAAATTGATGACATTGATATCGTATATCAACTCATCCGAGCATGGCCATGCATTTTTCTAAGTCTCACTCTATCAAGGGGCCCGAAGATATTACTCTCATTACATAGGAGGGACAAATCTCATCTTGATCATACAAATCCCTCCGCATGATATGTGGTATACCCAATGACCTCCTTCAAGTTCACTCAGTTACGAGCAAAAAAAGGAAGTATCAAAGTATGTGACTCACATGTAAGGAACCTTGATGATCTTAGGTCGAAGGACTACATATACCATGATCACTAAGAGAATCACTTATGATACTCATATAACGATCCATGTAGTGTTCTCATGGCGGGTTGGTCCAGTACACAAGTTCTCCAACTTGTACTCATATGTAACTACATATCTCATATTAGTCTCCACATATGCTAGTCATTATGTATTATTACAACCCGCTCCACAATAATACTAGACTAGGGACATTTGAGAATATCATTATTCTAGGGTTACAATTATGTTTATTACGTTACGCAAAAACAAAACAACAAACATAATTGCTGGATTAATGCCTTAATAAAATATCATGACTCAATGTGCAAAAACACAATCATATCATGATTGGCTTTTTGAGCACAACACTAACAGGAACAACATTTATTACTAAATGAAACAACACTTATTACTAAATAAAATAACACTTATTATAAACAACACATATTACAAAATCAATAGCATGTTATAGAACAACACATTTGTGTAAATGGAACATCACTTATCACTAAACAAAACAACACTATGGAATAAAATTGTATTTGACTCTGAATAAAAGTTGAGTCATTTAGCACTACTATCAACATACTCATTCAGCCAACTCCTACCGATGGGTTGCCTTCGTTATAGTGTTGTCTTCTTCAATCTCCTCTTTATCAGACATATTCTTCTGGTAATTCTAATTCATGCTCACTCGGACTTGTCATCAGCCACATAATTGAAAGAGCCAAAAAAGCATGACGTCCTCTGCTGTTTCATTCTTATAAGTTTTGTGTTCTGTAAAATATTGTTAATTTGGAAAAAAAAATATTATCCATAAAGAATATTCTTTGAATCAGCATAATAAATGTTGTTCTCGTCAAACAAATGTGCTGCTCTGTGAAGTGTCATTCTTTTCTAACAAATGTGCTGCTTTGTGAAGTGCTATTCTTTTCTAACAAATGTGTTATTCTCTTTAGACAAATATGTTGTTCAAGACACTATGGTAGTTTCACAAATATTATAAAAGTATGGGTGCACCACCTGATCCGGAAGTATTTTATCCTTAGCCTTAAGGTAGATATGTATAATATTATTCCTAGTATTTAGTATCTCTAAATCTTATTTTCATTTCCTTTTTTAAATGAACATTTGAACATTGTACACCTAGAAGTACAATATAATGTACTGCTATAGCTCTAGAACACCAAAAGCTTCTTATTTGCTCTTTTTAATTTATTAATACGGTTTGAATAGGTATACATAAAAGGGTCACGTTTAACCATTGAAATTTCAAGGGAAACTTACAATTACCACTAAGGTTTGCCCTAATATACAGTTTGCCTCCTTCATTTTTCAAAACATACATTTTACCCTTATTTCTTTTATATTTCCCAATAACAACTTCTAGAACTGTAATTTAAAGTATAAGATAGTTGTATTCTAATAATTTTGATCTCTTTAATATTTTTTTAAAGTTAACAGATATTTTAAATTATCAATTTTTTCTTTCTGTAAATGCATTTTTCTCTCTATAAATACATATCAGTATTTTGTAAAGATCTGTTACCTATAAAAAAAAATATCAAAAATATTGAAATTATTGAAACATGGTTATCAAATAGTTTAAATTAGGGTTTTAGGAGTTGCTGTCGGATACTGTAAAGAAAGCAATGGGTAAAGTGTAGGTTTTAAAAATAAGGGGGCAAAGTGTAGGCTACATGAAACCATAGGGGTTTTTGTAATTTCCCAAATTTCAAATATTCAAGAAGGCTTACCAGGAATAAATATATATATTCCAGAAGGGCAGGCGCGCTCTTGGTTCTACTTTAACCATGAAAACCAATTGGCAGTTAAATTCAGGATTCGTCAAATTTATCAACAAAAGAGAAGTCAGAAGACTCCGAAGGAATTCCAAATTCTTTCTCTTTCGGTGGGTCTTTCACTCTTTCTCAACGTCAAGGCTCTTTTGTCCCCTATTCTTTCAATGTGCGAGAAAAAGGGCAAATGTGATATTTGGTCTTAAAACTTTGTACTTTTCTTTTGTTTTAGTCTCAACACTTTGTACTTTATTCAATAGTAAGCCATAATTCCTGTTACTTTGGTATCTACTTTTTTCAAAATTTTAATTTATATTTTTTTTTTCATTATCTTCCCGTAAATTCAAATAGTGCAGTAACATTTTATTTTATAGTTAATAGACTGTTTGGAAGAGATTAAATAATAAGCTATTAATGCATTATCCTTATTTTTAAAAAAATTTTACTTAATTTATATAGCAATTAAAACTCTATAATTTAAAAAGCCAAAAAGTAGTTTTAAAATTATTTTTAAAAAAAAATTAAGTATTTTTTTATCAAAATTTCTAAAATTTTTTTATTCAAGTGATATTAGTTAGATTGAATGTTAGTTTTCAAATGATATTAATTTTGGATAAAAAAATCAACAAATTGAGAATACTGGGTTTTCAATCAGTTTTTGAATTTGGTACTTCCATGTTATCTACGTGTTTAAGTCTATATGCTCCTTTCCCAATAGCTTCCTCGACAACATAAGGTCCCTTCCATTGAGAATTAAACTTTCCCCTCTTCAAGTCATGCCAAGAGGCTTTTGCTTGTCATAACACTAAGTCTCCCACCCAAAAATGTCTTGGCTTGATCTTGGAGTTGTAATATTTGGTCACTATTTCTTTGTAAACTAAGATTCTTACTTCAGCCGTCTCCCTTAGCTCATCCAGCATATCTAGATTGACCCTTAACTCTTTATCATTTGCTTTTTCAATGAAATGGTGGATCCTATGAGTGGGGAGGCCGATTTCAACTAGTACTACAGCTTCAGTGCCATATGTCAAACAGATAGGGGTTTTTCCTGTGGAAGTCTTATATGTTGTCATGTAGGTCCAAAGTACTTTTGGGATTAAATTTACCCATGCTCTAAGGGCCTGATGCAGCTTTTTGCTTAAAGCCTCAAGGATTGATCCATTTGTGAGCTCAATAAGACCATTGGACGGTGACCTTACTATGGAAGTTTTGCAGTGGATGATACTTAGCTCATCTAGGAACTCGAACAACCTTTTACTTGTTAATTGTGTGCTGTTTGTGATGATTTCCTATGGAATGCCAAATCTACATATTATCTATTGCCGTACAAAGTGCTTTGTTTCTTGCTTTCTGATTTTTGCTAAGGGTTTTGCTTTAACAAAATTAGTGAAGTAATCTATGGCAACTATCAAGTATTTTCTTCCTCCCAAGGCAGAAGCAAAGAGCCCGAGGATGTCAATTCCCCATTTTACGAAAGGCCATGGTGTAGTGATTGGAGTCATTTGTTCCTCATGTTTGTTCAGCACCGGGGCAAACTTCTGACATTTATCACACTTCTTACCAAACTCTATGTCATCATCAGCAAATGTAGGCAAATAATATCCCCAAAAAATAAGTTTTCTAATTAAAGCCCTAGCACCGATGTGATTTCCACAAATACCTTCACGAACTTCCCTTAGCACATAGTTCGCCTCTTTGGTTCAGAGACATATTTTGTATGGGGCAGTAAAAGACTAGAAGTATAATATACCATCCTCGGACAAGTAAACCTTAGTGGCATTCTTTTCCAGCTTGGCTACTTCCTTGGGATCTTTTGGGAGTTTGCCAATAGATAAGTAGTTCTTGATGGGGTGCATCCATCCTGCATTTTCATCTTGAGAAATAGCCAAAACAACCTCTTCGCAAATATTTGGTTTCTCGATAGCATGAATATGGATATCTGTTGATGCTCCAAAAGCTTAGGCTACCTTAACTAGAACATCTGCTTGGCTGTTCTCTGCTCACAAAACATTTTCAATGGTCACCTTTTTTAATGTTGCCATCAAATTTTTTAGTAACTCTTGATAGTCAATCATGGTAGATACTTTTGCTCCATAGTCCCCATGAGCCTATCTGGCGACTATGTGAGAGTTACTTCAGAGCCATACCTCCATGATACTGAGGTTTTTACATATTCGTAATACTGTGATGGCTGCTTCATATTCTGTTTCATTGTTTGTGGCCATAAAATTAAGCTTGAAAGCATGGTTTGTCCTTGCCCCATCTGGGCTTATAATGACTATTCAGATGCCACATCCTTTGAAACTAGAGGAACCTGTCGATGTGCACAATGCATTCTCCTAGCATCTTTGTGGTCTGATAGGGAGTACATTTAAAGATAAAATCTTCCAATGCTTGTGATTTAATACTAAGTCGAGGTACATGTATGATGTCAAACCCAGTGAGTTCCATACTTCATTTTGTAAGTCATCCCAATAGTTTCGGTTCCCCCATGACTTACCGTAACAGATATGAGGTAGTCACGGTTATAGGATAAGAATGAAAATAAGGTTAAAGTCTTCTTACTGTAGTGGTGAGCATCAGTATTACTTGTTTTACCTCAGGATATCCAGGCTCTACCCCCTAAAAGACTCTGTTAACAAAATAGACGAGACTTTGCATTTCTTGTTCTTCTTGCACAAGAGTTATTGTGCCCACTTCTAAGGTTAATGACAAGTAACAAATAAGAGGTTCTCTTACCTTTGGGCTTTTCAAAATAGGTAGGGTGCTGAAAAGGGCAATATCGCCATTAGGATAAATTTTAGTTCACTACAAGGAAGATGCAATATCGTGACTGAAAAGGGCAACTGAAAATCAGTTGGTAGCCATGGAAGTCACTATTTAGTTGGAATAAAAAGGTGTTCTTTAGATGGTGACTGTTGGGCAACTGAATGTGTCAGTCGCTACATTCAATCGCCCACTTTACAGTCGTCTTTCAATCAGTAAATTTTTCCAGATTTTACTACAGTCACCCTTCAATCAGAATTTTAGGTACCAATTTAACTACAGTTGCCCTTCAATGGCTAAGATAATTTAGGGTTTGATATTTTTTTTGGGTTTAGGGTTTTTTAGGGTTTGGAGTTTTTTAAAGTTTAGGGTATTGAGATTTTTTTAGGGTTTGGGGATGTATAATTAGGATTTAAGGTTATTGGATACAGATTTAGGGTTTAGGGTTTGAAATTAGTGTTTAGGGATATATAGCTAGGGTTAGGGTATTGAATTGGTGTTTTGAAATTTTTTAGGGTTATTTAGGGATAAATAATTTGAAGCTTTTTTATGGTTTCAGGTGTAAGGATATAGAATTATTTAGGGTTTAGGGTTTAGGGTTTATTTTTATTTAGGGTTTAGGAATTAAATTTTTTTTTTGTATCAGATGTAAGGTTTAGGGTACGCTAAATACACTATAAGAAAAATGCAAGATCGTGACTAAAGTCAACTTAATTCAAAATGACTTATTTTTATTTTTACATATTTTTTACTTGAAAGCTTAATATTATGTAGGTGTAATATTCCATTTCAATTATAAGTTTTACAATATTATTAAATTTTTATGATTTTTTCCTTTTTAATGCCAAAAAAAATTCATAAATATTTAATAACATTATGAAAGTTTACGTTCAAATTGATGCTTACATTTGAGTAATATGTAAAAATAAAAATAAGCTGTTTTAAATTAAGTTGACTTAAATTAAAATAAATTGGCTCTAAAGTTTTATATATATTTAATTATATACATACATACATACATACATACATTTAACAAAAAAATCTGCTAAAAAGGATGTGTATAGCCAGTGAGAAGTGACTACATTTATATCAAAAGAAATTGAATAGTAAATGATAGCAAGAAGTGGCCACATTCATAGCAATAGCTACTAAAAAGTGATTACATTCATAGCAAAAATGACCAAATAATAACTTATTGCAATTGAATAGTGTTTGATGTTTAAGTCACTTTTCAATAGCTAATTTTCCATCTCCTCTAAAACCTTCACTCAACTCACTTCTATCACTCTTAACTCTCAATTCTCTTCTTATTAGCTCTCCCTTTACTCTTCCATTCTCAATTCTCTTCCCAATATGTATTCTTTTATTCTTCCATCTCGTCATTTTTTTTTTTCATCTTTTCGCTAAGTTTTTCTTGTCTGGGTTTAGTTTGAGTTTTTTATATCTGGCCAACTCCATTTTCTTGCATCATTGTAGGTTTTGTTTGAGTTTTTCATAGGTGTTGCTTAGCTTTTCATTTAGGTTTGAGTTTGAGTGGTTTTGGGTAGTGTTTTCCCTTTAGTTTAGGGTTTTTCTAGCCAACATTGTTCATCAAAGAAACTTCTTTGTTGTTGCTGTGCAAAAAAAAAAAATAGTGTTAAACTGTTAAATTGTTAAGTGTTAATTTTTGAATTAGTGTTAAATTTTATTTAAATTTTAATTCCATTATTTGATTATTTTATTATTAATAATTAAAATAAGTTAATATTTATACCAATTTAATATAAGTATCAATTAAGTAACAAATAAAATAAATAACCAATTAAACTAAATAATATTGATTAAATAACAATTATATTAAATAATAATGTCATTTTTTAAAAGAAAAAGTTGTAATACATTGACTGAATTGTGATTGAACTAATAGTTATTAATATAGCAACTGAAATAGTTAGTCACAATTTCTTAATTGAATCTTGACTAAATATGTCAGTCGCTTTTGGTAGTATAGATTCAGTCACAAACTATTTGTGACTTGGAAAAATCCAACTACCCTCTACAATCGCTAGGTAGTCACTTCTGGATTATATAACAATTGAAACGAGATTGGGATGGATGTCAAAATATTGCATCCATCTTGTAGTGGTTTTGGATCGTAAAGTTCCAATCAAAGCTCAAACACTCTAGTTTCTCATGTTTGACTGGTTAACTTTGTTACTTTCTTCATCTTTTTTTCTATATTATCTTTAATAAGTTATATCATAAGTAGGGATGTCAGTGAGCTGGGTTTGAGAAAGTTGAGTCATTCCCGAACCCCCCTCGCAATATGAGAACCATGCCAAACCCTCATCGCAACCCACAACAAGTAGGTTTTCTCACCCAAATCCTTCCCCAAATCCTTCCTGCAATAAGGTAAGCAAGGTCCTGCACAAATGTTCACATAATAGAAAATAAATTAAAAACATTAAACTACCATAATTTATAACAAACAATATTAACTCCGTAAAAAATCAAAACAAACCTCACAAATAAATATGATATCCAATGTATCTAGGAGATTTTCAAATAAAGTGAAAGAATTAACACATAAAAAAAATTTAAGTTAGGTTTCAAACAACATCACTACAATTCTAAAACACAACAAAGCAAGAAAAAATTTGATAATACAACTCGTGAATTTTAGAAATTTAAAATTAGATTCTATTTGATATGATTGTATATATAATGTTTTAAATACTCATGCATTATATATTATATGCATAGGAGTATGAGCTAGGTTTGGGAATAATAGATCCCTAAACCCATACCCCTCCTTATATTCAATTTGATAGGATTAGTTAAACTCATATATTTTCAAGAGTTTGTGGGCAGGGGCAGGTTCGAGTTTGGATGGTCAATTTAGCAAACGATAGGGGCAGGTTATTTGGATGGTCAGTTTAGCAATAATCAGTAGCCTTGACTTTCAACTGAGTAGCAAGCTTGAATTAACTGCACCTTGGCAAGTCAAGAGTTAAATTGTCCCACTTGCAAAGTTCAGGGTGCTCAGAGAACCAAGTCGCAGTTCACGGGTAAAATCATGCGATTTAGAAACCTTAAAGAGCTGTGTGGGCACTTTTGACCTTACATAATAAAAGGTGGGCGATTCCCATTCATCGCGAGCTATCGCGCGACATAACACAAGAACCAAAGGCTGGTATGGGCGCTCCAAGTCAGACACAAACGGCGGTAGGTTTAAAGCTGCCTTTCATCATATTTTCTTGTCCTGGTGATCACATCCACATGCTTCAAACCCATGGATGACCCTTACTTTTTCGCAGCAACTCCCCATGGCCACGACCCAGATCTCCTGCAAGCTCCCGGTACGTGGAACTATAGTCGGTTGTTCTCTTTTCTTGGTTTTTATTGGTAAAATAGATTTTTTTTTCTTTCTTTTTTTTACGGATAAGTAATTGTTCTTGATTAACTTGAAATTCGGTTGCAGTTGGTTCGGAATCTGGAATCTTTGAGTCGGAGATGGTATGGGCTCCGGGAAATGCGACCCAGCTCGGCGGAGCTCAAGGTTGGAATAGATCGACGCCGCCGGGGGATAGCGATTCGAATCACCCTTTGGCAAAGGTAGCAAGGAAAAGGGAACTTGATAGAGTGTATCGGCAGAGGCAAAAGGTAACTTATTATGTAGTTGGAAAATCAATGGGGGATATTGAGTTGGATCGGATTAGCATGAAGGAGAGGGTTAGGCGAAGTGCGGCCCCTACAGAAAATGTTCATCTTAAAAAAAATAAAAAATCGAAACATGAAAAAAAAATGTTGATGTATTGTTGGATAAATGCATCAAAGCTGTTTAACATTCCATCTTCGTTGATTTAGGCCCTGTTTGGTATTAATGTAGGCGATTAGCGTTTTAGTTTTGAAAAAGTTATTTCTTTTAGTTTCAGTGGTTAGCTCTCTACTTTTGATCAATTATCCAAAATTCTAATGCGAATGATAAAAAATTTTCTCAAACGGGTCTTAAAAAGCTAAACCCCTGATGTACTTTGTCAGGTGCTAGATCCAATAGTGTCTCTTTATGTTCATAGTTTCAGGTAGTTATACTGTATATTACATATGTTGATGCAGAAAGGGAAAGAAGAGATGAAAAGCCAATTGGAAGTTCTTACCAAGGAAAACTTGCAGCTGACTGATGAGAACAAAAGGTTGAAACTTGAAGCTGAAACCATGAAAAGTAGTTTACAAGCTCAAGCAAAGCAGATCGAGAATCTAAAGAATGACCTCAATCGATTGAGGCTTGAGTACGACAAACAAAATGCTCTGATACAATCACTCTCGGACATATGTGTAAGGCCATTGATTGATGAACTTGATTACTTGATCTTTGTATGTCTTTTTCTGGTGTGATGTGGTAATGAATTGTTCCGTTGCTACATACAGGCCAAGAGTCCGCATCTTCAACTCGAGAACCAGAGGCTTCGGATTGAAAATGACCTGCTCAAAGCAGTTCAGCAACCGCAGCTGACATTTGACGAGCTTGTCCAGCTCAAACTCGAGAATAGGGTTCTGCGAGTACAGAACGATGCTTTGTGTGGAAAAATTCTTCAGGGATGTGATGTTCATCAACAACTCTAGGCTCTTCCCCACCCAACTTTCTTTCGCAGGAAATCGTTCTTCCGTTTCTTTATATCTTTTTGTCCCTGATCATTTGATCACGTTTTGTGCCAAAGTTGAGGAGTTGATGCATCTCTTGTACCCTCCAACGAATTACAGAGAAACAGACTGATGTACATGCACAAAGTGAGTGCCACGTGCCCATTTTTTGTGCTTGTAAACACTGTTTCTTACGCCAACCCTGACTCTACTTATGGAAGTCTTTACATATTCACATATGAACCAGATGCAAAACAAATCCCCATGCTGTAGAAAAATAAAAAACAAATAACAGAAACAATGTTACTACCACATATGTTCCTTACGTCTGCCGTCCTAAGTCTTCTTGGATGGCCAAGTTACAATTTTTGCAAGCTCATCAGCAAGAAAGCGATATTTGACATTCAGCTCTCTGAAATGAGCTTTCTTGCCAAAGTCTTCCTGGACGGCCAAGTTACAATTTTTGCAAGCTCATCAGCAAGAAAGCGATGTTTGACATATTCAGCTCTCTGAAATGAGCTTTCTTGCCATCTTTCACACAGGCAACATACATTCTTCTCATAAATGCAACTAACAGGATCGATTTGTTCCAACAAAATAACGCAGTTTATTCCAGACAGAATTACCAGGCAAACAAATCCAAAACTCTTGACCGTCAAGTTTCATCACTTGAAAGAAGACTAGGTTACATAGTGAGATAGATTCTATATAGCCGCAAAGTACTCCTTGCTGAGCTTTGGATCTGGTTTCATGGATCTATCCCCAGGCTTCCATCCAGCTGGGCATACTTCATCTGGGTTTTCCTGCACATACTGCAATGCCTGGAAATTTCACAAAAATACAAGATAGAGTTAGTAGTATGCAACCTAATCTTAATATTTTTCAAAAACATGATCTAGCGAACCCTGCTCTTTGAATTATCATATTTTTACCTGAAGAGTCCTCAATGTCTCATCAACACTTCGCCCAATTGCAAGATTATTGATGGTGGAGTGCTGAATAACTCCGTCCTTGTCAATGATGAACAGCCCTCTCAATGCAATTCCCTGACATCAAAATCCAATTTCAAATCAGTTTAGAATTTCGCTCATCCAGTTTCTTCATGTAGCATGAAATTGGAGAAACAGATTTTTCCATCTAAATGCCCCCATTATTTGTATGATTGGAGGATTATGTGTTCCATTTTCACATGCCTTGAAACTCAAAAGAATGCATTCATTTGTCTAAATAACAATCTCAAATCATGCACGAGGCCAGTGTTGTGTCCTGTTGACACAAGCACAGCTGATTTAAATGCCATGTTAGAGAACCATAGCCCATGCATGCTCTACATTAATTTAACAACAGAATCAAGTTTTATATAATCAATAATGAGAACTCAATGTAGACATCCTCCGCCAAAAAAAAAAATCACAAAACAACCACTACAAGTGAATATATGAATAGATAACACCATTTACCGCACAGAAGATAACAAAATTTCAGAATAAACAATGATGTCCACAAGGTCTTTTCTTTTGTTAATAGATGCCTCAAGTCTAGGATGATGGATTAACGAAAACAAGGCTATCTCTTACCTGGTCAGGGATCAACACTCCATAGGATTTTGAGATTGACTTGGTGACATCAGAGATAAGTGGGTACCTCAAATCACCAAGACCACCAGATTTTCTGTCTGTTTGGACCCATGCAAGATGTGAAAACTACAGATACGTAACCAAAGAAAAAAAAAAATCAGCCAGACTCCAGTACTCCACAGCATAGGTTACCCAATTACTACTTTTCAATTGTACATTTCCATTAGATGTACACTAGATTCAATATGCTGCAACTATTACCCAGAGTATAAGAAAAGTGCACAAAGCAGGGTATTTTAAGAAAACCTTCCTAGTACTCAGAAAGCAAATTACCCAAATAGAACTTACTACAGTATTAGCAGACATATAGCAGACAAGTGATGTCATGTAACACACTTTGTCTCATGCTATGAATTGAAAATGAGCAAGAACCGATGCAATTGAATTCAAATAAGCTGCTTTCATTGCAGCTAAATGCTAATCTATCCTAAAGAGGTCTGTTCTCTCTTTTCAAACAGAAATAACTTACCACACTATCTATTGAAACACCCAGTACTTCTGTGTTTAACTTCTCAAATTCCCCATACCGGTCACTAAAAGCAGTGATCTCTATAAGCAAAGACAAGCACAAAATCAGATGGACAAATCATCAAAATCAATGAACCAAAATCTCTAATTGGATTGTAAGAGTTCAATCAACCTGTAGGGCAGACAAATGTGAAGTCCAATGGGTAGAAAAATAGAATCACATATTTCTTCCCAATATATTCAGAGAGCTTGACCTGAAAGAAGGATGACCCACATCAATAAAATATGCAAAATATGTATAACGGACAGAGTCTAATTCTGATGAGCAGATGGCAGAATTTGGACTAACCATGGTTGACATAAATTACCTTAATGAACTCCTGATCGAAAACTGCCTCTGCTTCAAAATCAGGAGCAACATTTCCCACAAGTGGAAACTCGTTCTGCAGAAAGACTTATGTAACTAAGCCAAACATCAGAATCAAACGCAACCGAGAAAAGTAAGTGCTTTTATAGTAGCATTTGATTGGATAGCTGCTAAATAGGAACATAACAGCATAAACCAACATCTCGCCATTCTTATCGCCAAAACAGACTACAGTCCCGGAAGTATGAAGCATTTATATAATTTGGACCAATCCATTGAATTCATTCTTTTTTATTTAAAAAAAATATATTATAAGTCATCACTGGCCCTATTTCGGAAGCTTAAGCCAACATTAACATTAACATGAGTCACTTATCTTTATCAATCAATGTGTAACTAATATACATCAGGAACTAAATACTTCTCCATATGGCCATGAATTGCAGTGACATAAAATCTTTTCCATGCTTCTAAGGCTACCAATTCTTTTAAAAAACAAAACAAAGGAACCCAAGAAAACAGACAACCACAAGAAGTTAGTTTTGCCCAAAACGAAGTCAGAAATCACTTCTTGCGGTACAAAACTAATCCTCCCCTAATAACTCATGTCCAATGAAAAAGGAAGCTGCATTGCAACATCAATTCCAGTAATACTATGCAAATTAGCAGTTATCTTCGGCAACGAAAAGTTTTGAGGCAGAAATCTAATTGAAACAGCCGATAGAGTCTTAGGGACTCACAGCAGAAGCCTTGACGACAAAGCTCCTCCGCAAATGGGACCCGCGAGAAGAGGCGACGGAGCGGGCGACCCTCGAATGGAGAGGTCTTGACAGACCTTTGAAGGAATTGGGTAGCGCAACCGATTGGACGGCGCTGTTAGAGGTACCGGAGGACAGAGCCCTAGGGCTAGCGCAGATGAGAGCGGCCGCGGAAGTAGCTGTAGACGTCATTGTCGGAGGTCGATAGATGAAGATCAGACTTGGCCTCGCTGGGTCGCTCACTGATGTTTTACAGAATTTTCCGTGGTTGAAATAGTGAGGGAGGAGATAAGTGAAGCGCTGAACTGACGAAGGGTTCGGGTCGGGCACTCATAAAATGCGATGCTTGTAAGGTTTTTTTTATTAATTTTTTTATAACCATAAATATAAAAATATCAGCTACTAAAGTAAAGAAAAAGTTAAATAGTGTGCTGGAGAGACTTGCTCCATCGGGATCATAACAAAAGATCAGCAATAGAATTTTACCAAAGACATATTGATCTATTGTGATGTGGCAGTCATCTATGGTATAGCAATCACCATGCCATTCAAAATTATTAATGCGATTGTGTATTCTGGAAGGGTAGTGGTAACATACAAAATATAATTAAAAGCAAAAGTAATCATTCTCTGAATAGTGACCAAGTTAGTTTCAAAGACAGACTCGCAACAATGGATAAATTTATGATCTTTGAGCATGGGGAGGGTCATTAGAACCCACCTAGAGTCCAGCAATTGCTCCCATTGAAAAATGTCTTCACCATACACCATCCACAATAAACATTGTAGGGGTTTGGGTAATATAACCTCCAGCATTTATGACCACATGAATGCCAAAGAGTGCTAAGCTAATAAGAGTAAAGCTTGGTAGTGTAAAGGTGGTAGTCTCTAGCAACTACTAGTTGTTGAAGCAACATATCCCTTTTGGCTATAATGGAATAAGCATGGAAGATGGGGTGTCAAAAAATGCTTTCATTTTGCCCCTGCCAGATAAATCAAAGAGTAGAGACTAAGAAGGCAAACCACACTCAAAATTGAAAATTTTATTTCAGGGAACTAGCTAGGATGTTAATTAACCAACTACCCAAATGAAACTAAGGTTCAACAACAGGCTTATGACAGAAATTGGTCAAATTTTGATTGGAACCATCACAACCCCAAAAAAGACAATAAAGGGTTTCAGCCGTCACATGACATTGAGAGTAAATAGGATCTGCTAGACCACTGTGAGATGGCAACATGGGTTGTTGGAAGAGCATCAAGAATACACTTCCAAAGAAAAACTTTGAACTTCTATGGAATGTTGAAGGCCCAGATTCTTTTCATAATTGTGGTGGCCTTAGGGTGGTTAGGGATAATAGTAAAGTTATGTTGTTGATTGACCAGTGCATAAGATTGGCTAATAGTCTTCCAAGAGTACCTGTGCTTTGTAGAATAAATACCTGATAGGGTGCCTTCCTAAATTATTCGATCTGATCCTTTATTTGGAGTCAGAGGAAAGAGAGCCATTGTGCAATTCACAATCTTATAAAGGAAGAGAGAGTTGATTAGATTCTAATTCCATTTTTCCTGATTTCCTAGAGTTGATCAGACACTTTTAAAAGACTTCATCGGTAGAGGTGGAGTGATTATAGAATTAAAAAGCTAAATTGAAACCTATGGAATCCAAGAATTATCTTAGACTTTAATTCGGCACCCATTACCTATGTGCCAACAAACCTTTGGTGCCAAAAGTTCTCTCCCATATAGAAGACTTTTTTCAGATAGCTGAAGAATTTCTTAACACAGGGGTAGCCCATATAGCTCAATCAAATCTATATTTAGCTAATAAAACCTGAGAGACAAAGGATGGTTAATCTTTAGCAAAAATTTCCTAGAATTTTTTACCTAAAAGTACCTAATTAAATATACAAAGATCCTTTATGCTCAAACCACCAATACCTTTTGGTAAAGTTAGAACCCTCTTTTTCTTTAGATGAATTCCTCTATGAGACTAAAAACCAGACACCAGAAATGAATATAGGATTTGGAAATTGAATAAGAAAGTGTGATAGATATTTTGAAGAGGGACATGATGTAAACAGGTAACGGGAAAAGGTGGACTAAATAAGAGTTAACCTTCTTGCACTATTAAGTAGGCACTATTTCCAGCTTTCCAAACTATGTTTGACCTTTTCCCCCAGAAACTGGCAAGAGGTAGACTTAGACATATCCTATGAAAAGGGACTCCCAAATAGTGTTGTATACCTTCATTGATTTAAAATGGAAGGATTTGAAAAAGGTTTATCTAAAGAATTTGGGGAACATAGTTACTAAATATCCATTTAGATTTTTATAAGTTTATTTCTTGACCTGAAGCTAGGGAATAAAGATCCAGCATTTCCTTAATGGCATTATCCCCTTTAATGGCAGGTTTAAAGAATAAAAGATAACCAACTGGCAAAAAGAGGTAACTAATTGTCTGACCACTTCTATTGGCCCAAAAGCCCACAATAAGCCTCTTATATGGTAAAAATTGTAATTAGGAAGATTGCTAAAGTTACTTTTGCCACCATTTGTATTTTTTTTTTTTAATTAGAACCATCTGTATAAGTATAAGGGTACAAGGTACATTATAGTTAAGAGAAAAGGGAAACACCTGTTTTTTCGGGACCTGAAAGGTCACTAAACCAACATAATTGGCATTTTATAGGAGGTTTAGTGGAGACAGAATTCAAACCCCTGATTGCCTTCTTAGTGCCCTAAGTTTCAATCATTTAGGCTAAGGCTTCAAAACACAATTGTATTTTGAACCATATTGCACACTTGATCATACATAAAATTTTGTACTAGTAAGTAGGGGTGCCCACTATTCCACATAAAACTGAAAAAAAAAATAAAAAATCGAATTAATTTAGTTTCTGATTAAATGTTTTGGTTTCATTTTAGTTAAAACCAAATTTTTAAAAATCAATTTTTGTTCAGTTTCAATTGGAAAGGTCAACGAATTAATTTTTTTACATTTTTTGGCTACCGTTACTGTCTTGCTGCCTCCTAACTCGCCAACACTTAATGTTCAGGCCCAAATGGCACAACTAACCCTAAACATTAACAAAAGACTACCTCATCTTTTCTCTGCTACATGGCATGCTACCCTTGATCCTTACTCCTTAGCTCCCTATGTTGTGTGAATTCTCTGTTAGTATTGTGTTCAAAAGCCAATTATAAGATGATTGTATTTTGCATATTAAGTCATGATATTTTATTGAGGTATCATTCCAATAATTGTATTTATTATTTGTTCTACATAACATAATCAAATATAATTATAACCCTGGAATAATAGTATTCTTAAACGTCCATGGTCTAGTATTATTGTGGAGTAAGTTACAATAATACATGAAGACTAGTATATATGAAGACTAATATGAGATATGTAGTCTACATATGGGTACAAGTTAGAGAACTCGTGTACTGGACCGACCCACCATGAGAACGCTACATAGATCGTTATATGAGTATCATAAATGAGTCTCATAATGATCATGGTATATGTAGTCCTTTGACTTAAGATCAACAGGGTTCCCTACATGTGAGTCATATACTTTGATACTTCCTTTTGTTGCTCGTAATTGAGTGAACATAAAGGTGATCATTAGGTATGTCACATATTATGTCAAGAGTTTTGTATGATCAAGATGAGATTTGCCCCTCCAATGTAACGAAAGTAATATTTTTAGGCCCCTTGATAGAGTTAGACTAAGAAAATGTATGGTCATGCTCAGATTAGTTGATATACAATATCAATGTCATCAGTTTAAATTAATCTACTCGGTAATCAAGAAACCATAGATCGAGCTATACGAAAGTGACACATTCTATGTCTTGTGCATGGTCTTGATATCTTGGATAAAGGGATAATGATATATACGGATAATGATCATAAATGTTTAGTCAAATCACCAACTATCTTTTCACTTGGGTTATAATGATGTGTTGCTAGATACCGCTCATTGTTTATGATCATAAATATGATTTATGATCATTGTCAATGTGATATAAGTCTATTGGGTCACACACATAGAGCCAATTGGCTTATTTAAATGCATGGGCTAAATTGTTTGGGTTTTGATTTTGATTCAAAGGTTGATCCATTAATTAAGCCCAAAATTAAGCTTAATTGGATTAGGGTTTTGAAACCCATTAGATTTAGGAGTTGAGTCTCACTATAAATACATCATATAGTGAGAATTTCATAACTCTTGCCTTAGCCTCCATTAGGACAAAATCATAAGGGTTCTGAAAGGTTCCAGCCGCATTCTTCTCTTGCCATTCCATAGAGGACGCAAGCTAGCACTATAGGTGCAAGATGAATGCATTTACTGGGACTTGATGGAGGCGTGGTGATCTTGAGATGCTCGTGTGGATACTATAAAGAGCTTTGAACACGTCAACTATTTGGTGAAAAATCTTAACCGAATTTGGTATAAAATTTTCTAACTCGCGATTTACCCCATTTTACTTGGATCTTAAAAGGGTTTCGATTATCTTTCACTGCATTTTTTTAGCTCTTGAAACCCAACACTCTCTTCCTGGACTTCCCCTAACCGACCGCTACATTGGTCTGATGAAATTTAATTGGTGATAAAGGAAACATGTCAATTGAAATGGAATGGTGCGTAACGCAATAGCACTATTTACTTAATATTAGCTATCATTATGTTAAAAACCTCTTCCATTTATTATGATGCTAGCTATTTAATATCATACTATGTAAATTTAAGAAGTCCAAATGCTTGTTTAGTACCTTGTGGGTTCGTTTATTTAAGATTTCTAAAACTTGGATGGATGACTAGTTTATATTTTGTTGAATTATTATATTGAATCTCCTAACTATTGTATTCTTAATGGAACTATATGAGTTACCCGAAAAATTAATTTATTTCATTTTAAACTGAACCAACCATAATATTTCAATTCGGTTTTGCTTAGCTTTTGTTCCTAATTTGGTTTATTATGGTCAAAAACTGAAAATCAATTTAACAACTACTTCAGTTCGGTCCAAATCGAAATAATCAGATACACACCCTTATTAGTAAGGTCACTTGAGCATCTGGATTATATCCTATTTGCATCCTACCTACAAAATGTCATAATTAAAAATAGTAAATTCTCATTTCTTAGTATGTCATTTTTTCTACTGATCTACAGATTGTCTCTTTCTCTCTCTCTTTTTCTCTCTTATCTTTATCCTCTTTAATTTGAGTATTTCCCACCACCATCAGCTATAGGAAAATGTGATTGATGCTTTACTACATTGGGTGATGCTCAACCACTATCGATCAAGTTCTATTTAACACATAGTCATTGCCATTGCTACCATTGCCAGATCCGACCATAAAACTAAAAAAAGGACTTGGCGTGCTACTGCCATCAAGATCAAGTGAAAGGAATGAGGAAGAGAAGAGACATGTCGTGTCTTCACCATTGAAATCAAGTAAAAGAACTAGAGGACAATGGACCTCCAGACCAAACCGCAACTCGACCTTAACCAACCATTGCCCTAGATTACTAATACTGCTTTCGTCCTATATTCTTTGCACCATTTCATTTTGCACGAAGTTTTAGGTATTTTATTGCTTAACAATTTTTTCCAATTTTATCCTTAATTTCCTTTATCAATCTTTCCCACATCCCACCTTTTCCATCGCCAGTCACTTTTCAAGCTCTAAGCCTCCATCTCAGCCTTCTCCATCTCCACCTCTTAGCTTTCATTTCCGTCTTAGTGTTGACCGACACCCTTTATCCTTCTTGCCCTTCCCCTTTCATTTCCATCTTCGGCTCGACCATTCACCCTTCTTCATCTCTGTCTCAGCCATCCCCCTTTGCCTCCGTCTAGGACTTTTGCCCTAGCTCCATCTCCATCCTTTTGCCTCCACCTCTGCCTCCGACTCAACCATCCATCTCTGTCTTCGTCTTCAATTTTCGTCTCTATTTCCATTTTTTATTGTTATCTTTGGTCACCATTTCCATTACTGTCATTGATAAAATGCCAGATCTGATGCAAATCGTGAGCGATGAAGAAAGCGGCAACGTTGTCAAAAAGCACCAACTGGTTTTCGCAAAATTAGATGCAAGCAGAAAAACGAGAAGCAAGCGAAGATTAGACAAAATTAGCCAACTTGGAGAGATTTCTAGTAAAACGCAACAATTAGGCAAAATAATAGGAGTAGAAGCTCTATCAATGGGTATTTGAATCCTTACACAGGAGAGAAAAATGTACTAATGGCCAAATTGTTTTTCAAAATGGGGATGGGATGTGGGTATAATAGTAAATGAAGTATTAAAACTTTACCATAAATGGAAATGGTGCAAATAATAGGAGACTGATGAAGTAGTGATCAATTTCATACTTATTTGGTGAAACCACACTATTAGTCCTTAAACTTCCTTGAATGGTTTTTATGGTCACTAACTAATATTTTTTGCAATTAGGCCACTAAAAGCTCTTTTTATGGATCTTTTTTACTTGTATGGATCAAGTATTCAAAGTATTGTATACATACATAACACACACACACACACACACACACACACACACACACACACACACACACACACATACATACATACATACATACATACATACATACATACATGTATGTATGTATGTATTCACGTATGTATATGTGAACATCTATACATAATTTTGTACATGTGAGAATAGATATTTGTACATTTACCAGTAACACTTTAATTTACGAGTAACAATTTTAAGATCAAAGTATAACATTTACAAATACATAAGGAAAATCATACAAACATAATCACATATGTAAAATTAAAGATTAACTCATTTGTACACATAATTAAACAAATGAACTCATACGTACGATTCAATATATCAATAATAGTATTGTGATCTCGTTTGTACATATATATCATGCAATTTGCATATATTCTTCATGTTCTTTGTATATTAAGTTCATAAATATCTATTATTAGAGTTATACATATCTCTAATTTTGATGAGATGCACAGTTTAGTATGTTCATATCTATTTTTTGATATTTAGTAACATTTTTATGATCTCAATATACATATTTTTTTACATGATTGTCGTATATCTATAACTTTATTTGTACAACAAATTCATAATATCTATCATCTGATTTATACATATTACTACTTTGTTAATACTAATTATTATTTTTTTTTGAAACATAATTTTATTTCATTTACAAAAAGAATAATTTATGTTGTATGAAAATATGGATAATATGTTCAAATAAATTAAAAAACAATTATGCACACATCAAAATGAATTGTATGATAAGTCATGAAACGACACATATGAAAGTATATAAAGGATTGAAGTCATACATAGAGTTGAATATATTAGCTATAGTTTTTATGATTTTATTTATGCAGAGGTCTCCTAAGATTTGTACTTATCTCTCACTATTTTTTAATTTTATTTTCTCACTTTCTTTGAATATTTTATTATAATACTATGTTAGGCTTAAGAGGTTTGAGCCTATTGACTAAACTGTTTCATATAGAAGACCAATTTGGGAAAAAACCAAACATGTGTGAGATGAAGTAACATGCGTGAGATGAAGTGGTAATAAGCTCCTCTTTACTTTCTTATGTAAGGTTTTAAATTTGAGTCTTGTAAATAAAGAATCAGGCTTCATAGAGCTTACCTTAAATGAAATCTGGATTTTAGCTGGTTCAACTTTAGAGTAGTTGTCTACACCACGTTCGTTTTAATTTAAGTCAATTGATTTCAAAAGGATTTTTTTTTGTAATCTTACTAAATTTTTATGAATTTTTCTAGTTTAAGGTATTAAAAATAAAAGATTCATAAAAATTTGACAATATCATGAAAATTTACTTTCAAACACATTATTGCATTTATATAATATTGACTTTTAAATGAAATTAATCTTAGGAAAAAAAATATAAAAATAAAAATAAGTCAGTTAACTTAAGTTAAAATGAATTGACTCCTAATGTGGCTATCGAATGTAAATGAGCCTTGGACAAAAAACAGGATAAAACATCACCAATTTAAGAATGTGATTCATCATTTTTAAATATTTCAAAAAGGAATGAGGGCCCAAAGGTATTGGGTTCGATGGAGTTTATAACTCGGCCCATAAGGATCTTTTTCCATGTAGGCTCAACGCAACCCACTCCTACGTAAAAACCACAAGCCCAACAAATAACACAACCGTACGGCCACCGCCACTTCGCTGCTCCCGCAACCGCAACCCAACCCAACCTCCCCCAAGCTTTCAAACTTCAACCCCCATCTTCTTCCTCCGATCACAAGGACGTTGGATCAAATCCTCAGCTCCGCTGGAGCTCACTCGCCGGAAAACATCCACAACCAACGGCAATTATGCGATTGCGGAAATCATTATAGTTTATTCTGGCGTCTAATCATTTCGAATTAGATATATCTGAAGCTTATGATTTTCATTTCACAACCATATACTATATGTTACAAAGAACGAAAAGATTAAATAAAATAAACAAGTTTCCGATTTGTTGGGTTTTTTTTTTCTTTTCTCCACTATACTATCTTCTGGGTTTGCTTTTTTTTTTTTTTAAATGTACAAGTGTTAGTTCCACCTCCTATTTCTGATCCCTCCATTCATTTCGGCGGCTTGGTGCTGCGGAGCTTCAGGCGAGCCTGCCCCGGCCTCTCCTTGCTGGGAGAACCCGGTGGTGAAGTATACTCCACTTTTATACGCTGTGTTTCGCCGTGAGGATCGACCTGAACGACCTTCGATTTTGGTGAGTTGGAAACAGAGCGGTAGGCCTGCAGACCCGGGAATGCCGGGGGTGGCGGCGGCCGCTTCTTGCCCTTCTTTGATTGATTATCTCCGGACGGGTACAGCGGCGGTGCACTTGGAATTGGCTTGTCAGCCTTCTGGAAATATGACATTGAGAAGAGATTTAGTGCTTAATCCCATTGATTCTGCTGCCCATTGTACTGTCATTTGTTGATAATTTATTCTAACATCTAATGCTAATTTAAATGCTATTCCCAGACGAAGTATAAATCTGAATTAACCTGAGAAATCAACCTTATCACTTGATTTTCCTCCGGTGATCCTGCTAGATTGAGAAGCCAAAAACTGAAGCATATCAAAGAATTTTGCTTGTCCAAGTTCTGTACAGTTGTGCCAGTAGTAAATGGCAAAGTCCCATGCTCTAGCTCTCCATTCCAGCAACTTCCGGTCGATCTCGGTTTCATGGCTGGTGAAGTAAGGCCGCAGGATTGCTTCATACAGATAACTAGTTCCCTACATCATTTTGGACCAACATAGAACTGATCATTGTCCTGACCATCGAAGGGTAAAAGAAAAGGAACTTGTTGCTTCCCAACTTTGTCTTGTACCTTTGTTTTTGGGTACCACAAGTAGATGAAGAGTGCCAGCTTCACCTCTCCATACATTGGCAACCTTCAAAGCATCAAAAGAAAATTTTAACTTGGAGCAACCAAAACCAATCATTATTGAAATTTGAAGCCTCAGGGCCTACCAGGAAAAGAATGCATCCCCTATATTCTCAAAAACTGTTAGGAGGGCCACAAGAATCCTGCAAAACATTGTTATCAAAATCAGTCTTCAATTCAACAACTGGGTATGTATGGGGAGTCAACCATGGCCTAGGTTGGTCCAGTGAGACACTTGCCTCGCCTGGCTGAGCCAAGGGTTCAAGGCCTGACCCCAGCTAGGGCCAAATCTCATGTCATATTCAGTATAATGGAGATAGGCGACCTAATATTACTAGCTATACCAACCAATCCATTCAAGTGGTGGCACTCTTCTGAGTTCATTTTGCTCTAAGTGTTTATTTTAGAAGTGATTTGGTGGCTTTCATCCACCAAATATACGACCTCATAAAACTGAATCAACTGATTGATGTAGCAACAAAAGAAAAGTCATTCTAACGAACAGGTAAAAGTTCAAACCCGTCTAATATTACTAACCATGTTCCTCCAAACAAAAACAAATAATTTGGTCCGCATATAACCAAACAAACACAGCACCATTTGACTTCCAAGAAGTAGATGAAAGAAAGTGCTAAACATTTTAAAAATTCCACAAGCTCTTCCTTTAATAAAGGGTCATTAGACACGAATTGTGAATAACATTCCTTTGGATCTAAATTGTTCATTCAGTATAACTACCAATTAAAGGAAAACCCATGGCATCATAAAGAAACGTGATGTTGGTTGACCAACCCATCAACTCCAACATCAGTTTTTTCAGTCTTAAAGAAACTATAATTAAGGGATTAACTAAAATTACATCATTATGAACTATAATTAACAGTGATAATTATCAACCTATTGCAAAATCATGGAAACCAAATGGAATGGTGATTACCGAGTAAATCATGTATCTGAATAGATAATAGCTTACCAATACTGGCACCAAAACCTGAGTTCCCCAATATCAACTCTGTTCTTTTCCACTGATTTAAAGCATTCAAAGGCAGGATACGCATACCCCAGAAGCAACCTGCAAAACCCAAAATCCCGGGTCAGACGCCAGGAATCAAAACCATTTCCAGTTCGGAAACCAAAAAAAAAAGACGAAAAGAAATGCTGATACAGAATCGAAATTCTTACACAAGACATCTTGTGACGAATTCCCCCAACATGTTTTCTTCCTAAATTCACGAAATTCAGAATCGAAGGAATGACAAAAAAAGACCGGACACCCAGAAAGATTCTCCCGAAGAGAAAGAGATTGGAATCGGTGATCTGCAACTCGGGCCAGAAACGAAAAAGAACGGAGACCCAGAAGCTTGGATCGGAAGGAAAATGGAGGGGAATTATTAAAGGAGGGAGCAGTTATGGCGTTGAGAGATGAAAATGATTGAAAGTGAGTAATAATAACAGAAGGAGATATGAATAAAAGAATTGGGTCTGCGGAAGAGAGATTATTAAAGGAGGGGAAGGAAAAAAGCAAACTGGAAGTTGGGTTGGGGTCGGGGAGAGAGATTTCTTGGCAGGGACGCTTCGTCGTTATTTTACACGCAACTCTTCGGCGCTCTCCAGGGAATTTCTTGGGATTCTACCACCAAGTTCAACGCTGTGGCAATTTTTGTTCTATTTTGTTCAGCGTGGGCATTTTCGTCATTACACTTCACTTTGTTTTTTACTCCTATTTTGTATCTTGGGTCTAAGTACAGAAAAAGCCGTTGAACTTGTTCAACCAGGTCAAGTTAGTCCTCCGACTAAAATTCTGACCCTAACAGCGTCAAACTTTGCAATTCATATGAAGTTGGGCTGTTAGCTGTTGGATTGGAAATAAAGAATGCGCAATCACAGGATAGGACACCGTAAGAATAATTCCGTAAAGAAGAATCAGAAGAGTACACCCCATGGCCTATTTTTCTGTGATTTCTCAAATGAAATGGCGACAAATGGTTTTATTCTTTTTTTTTTTACCAGTCGCTTTTGATTTAGTTCATTACAAATTAGCCCTCCAATTAACATACATAACAAAAGACCAAAAGCAAAAGCAGGAGAAAGAATGTGCCAAAAAGCAGCATTAAGAACCCAAAATCAACAATCTTAATAACCCTACAATAAGGAAGAAATTGTAGAAAGGAGCACGAAAAGAAAAAAAAGGGGGGGGGGGGGGGGGGTGTGACAATAACATAAGATGTGAAAAACAATCAAACAAGTAATCACAAAGATTTCAAGAAAACTTGCTCATTTTTTTTCCCACTTGCGGTGCCAATTGATAGTCAAAGTACTAACTATCATAAAAATTTATAGACGAGCAAACATAGTGAATATCAAGACTCATGCAATGTAAAACAATGTTAGAAGGCCCTTGGGGTCACTCAAGACAGCGCAAGGATGTACCGGGTATTTAGCTCTAATTTTTAGAGTTACTCTGAGCCCCAACTAACAAAGATTAGAAAAATTCAAGTAAATTCACTTAGGATCATGGAAAAAATAGATTTTGCAACCAAATTTTACCACCAAAGTAGGGTGCAAATATGAGAGTTATGTTGTTATTATGGCGAGCAAGAAGGAAGAACTTATGTTGTTCTTTATAATTGTATAGTAATTTTGTGAAAAATATTTTATGAAGTTTAAATTTGTGCAATTTTGTAGGAAATTGCGTGCCTAGTTAAATAACACGTTGGATGGCGTCCACTTCTCATCACACAATAGACCAACTTGCTACGACCTGTGATTGCGATAGTTTGTGGGCTCTTACACCCAATTCATTTTAACTTAAGACAAGTTAATTTAAAATGATTTATTTTTATTTTTAAATTTTTTTTATCTAAAACTAATTTCATTTAAAAGCTAATATTATATAGGTATAATAATCCATTTGAAACAAAATTTTTATCATATTATTAAATTTCTATGAAATTTTCTTTTTTAATGTTTAAAAAAGAAAAATTCATAAAAAAATTAATAATGTTATAAAAATTTTACAATCAATAGATTATTTCACCTAAATAATATTGACTTTCAAATGAAATTGGATTTGAGTAAAAAATATGTAAACATAAAAATAAGTTATTTTGGATTAAGTTGGTTTAAGTTAACACAAATTGGCCTAGTGTTCGAATTTTAGTTGGAGGATTTTTTAAACATAAAAATAAGTTATTTTGGATTAAGTTAATTTAAGTTAACACAAATTAGCCTAGTGTTTGAATTTTAGTTGGAGGACCAATCCATATGAATTAACAAAATTTGGGGGTTGTTAAGTAGAGGTGAGCATAGTTCGGGTTGGTTTGGTTTTATGGTGGAACCAAATCAACATGGTTCTGGTTTTTTCGATTTTGGTTCTAGGGTTTTTCGGTTTATACCATATACTTATAACAACACCAAAATTCAATAAAATTGTATCTATAACCAGTTTATGAAATATTCAACATAATATACAATTAAATTAACATTTAAATACATGTATTTAGACATATTCAAAAGAGTTTAACATACTATTACCAAAATTGTTCAAAAAGTTACTTATGAAGTATTTCTATCTCAACCAGTTTACTTCCTTCTAGTAATTCCAACATTGGTATAACATTCAGTATGGTAAGCTGAGTCTTTAAGACTATATGCTTTATTATCAAAACTTAAAATATGTTGATTTCATGAATTTCTAGTTTCACATGACTCATAAATAAAAAAAAAATATGAGGATTGTGTCGTAAAAAGTAGTCTAGATTAGAGAGATAGAGATTGCAAAATGACTTATGAGTAGTCTGTCTAGAAATTGAAATGATTCAAGTGAATATGGAGAAATTTCGTGAATAATCTCACAACTTTCATATTATTTCAATTTGGGACATCAGTTTAAAGATTTAATATAAAAATATAATATGACTATCATAATTCTTCAAAGAAATACATATATATTTGGATATATTAGTAATACTATAAGTTTTATTGTATACTTATATATATACCTCGGTTTCAGTTTCACCTCAGGTTGATTCTATATGGAACTAGAACCAATAAAAAAACCATCAGTTCTCCTATATGTGAAACCAACCTGCTTATCATGATCCATTTTCACCCAACACAACTCAACCCAATGGGAGTGGTTCGAGTTGGGTTTTGAGTTTACTCAACCCATGCTCACCTTTACTGTTAAGAGCTTCTTTTAAAACTCTATTTTTTACTTCGTTCTTATTTGATTTTCAAAAAGTTGAATGTGAAAATTTTTGAAATCATGTTTCATCAAAAGCCCCAGTTAAGTTATAAAGTTAGCCCCCAATTAAATAATGTGCTCGTTTGTTGTTTTTAGTTATACTTGATTTTAAGTCTCGAAAAAGTGACTGAAAACGATTAAGAGAATCTTGTTTCCTTTTTTTAAAAAAATAAAAGTGAACTTATGACCCATTTCGTAAATTTATCAAATTTCCTTTTTTTTTTGTTAGAAAAGGTTTGTTACTTTTTTAATTATGCATATTCATTTTTCTTTTTTTTTTTCGTTACTCACAACAAGGTATATAAGTATAGAATTTCAATGAAGTATTGTTATCATCTATAAACAGAGGAAGGCCAACTTATTTGGGATATAAATGACAACTAAACTAGACAACTGATATTTTATAAGATTTGGGAAGGGTGAGGGGGCAATCGAACCCAGCCGGCACCAAGACCCGTGTCCCTTAACACCAATCGAGCTAACACTTGGGGACATGCATATTCTTTTAAAAATGTTTTTTTCATTATATAAAGCTTATAAACGTGTTTAATATTCTTTTGTTGCATAATCAACAATATTTATAAAAATATCAAAAGTGAAAAATAGTTTAAGATAGAAGTAGCTATAGGGTACAATTGGTGTAGCTCGCTACCCCATCGTTTTTGCATTATTTACAAAAATGTTATCGCGTCTTAAATAGCACATTTGTCTAAATGGAACACCACTATACAAAACATCATATTTGTCTAAAGAGAACAACACGTTTATCTGAAAAGAACAGCACTTTAACAGAATAGCACATTTGTCTTAAGGAAATAACATTTTTTATTAAATCAAACAATATTATTTATGAATAATATTTTTTTACAAAATTAACAATATTTTATAAAACACTACATTTGTAAGAATGAAACAGCATTTCTTTCTGAACAGAACAACATCATTTATGAACAGCACATATTATAAAATGAACTGTATATTTCAAAACAATACATTTATCTAAATGAAACAATATTTCTTATTGAAGCAAATAACATTATTTACAAACAATATTTCTTCTAAAATTAACAATATTTTACGGAACACCATATTTGTAAGTGGGAAACAATACTTTTTATTGAAAAGAACAATACTTAAAATTAAAAGAAATAACATTTATTATTAAACAGAACAACACTTACCACGAACAACACATTTTATGAAAATAAATAACATATTATAGAATATCACATTTGTACGAACGAAACATTTATTACTGAATAGAATAACACTTATTATGAATGCTACATCTTATGATATAAATAATATATTATATAAACAACACATTTGTATGATTGAAAAAACACTTATTACTAAACGGAACATCAATTATTTCTGAACAGAACAACACTTATTATAAATAACATATTTACGAAATGAACAATACATTACAGAACAGCATATTTGTATGGATGGAACAACACTTATTACTAAATGAAACAATACTTATTACTAAATGAAACAACAATTATTACTGAATGAAACAACACTTATTACGAACAACACATATTATAAAATGAACAGTATATTATAGAACAACATATTTGTGTGAGTGGAACATCATTTATCATTGAACGAAATAACACTATAGAATAAAACTGTATTTGACTCTAAATAAAAATTAAGTCTTTCAGTACTACTTTCAACATACTCATTTAGCCACCTCCTACAGGCGGCAATCTCCACTGCTAGGGTTGTCTCTGTTGTAGCGTCGTTTTTTTCAATCTCCTCTTTATCAAACATATTCTTCTCATGAGTCTGACTGATACTCACTCGGACTTGTCATCAACCACATAATCGAATGAGTAGATGAAGTATTTACTATTTCATTCTTATAATTTTGGTGTTCTGTAAAATATTATTAATTTGAGATGAAATATTGTCCATAAATAATATCTTTTGAATCAGCATAAGAAATGTTGCTCCAGTCAGACAAATGTGCTGTTCTGTGAAGTTTTGTTTTTTTTCAAACAAATATGTTGTTTTCTTCATATAAATATGTTGTTCAAGACACAATGGTAAATTCATAAATATCACAAAAATATGGGTGCAACACGTGATCTTGAAGTATTTTATCCCTAGCCTTAAGATAGATATGTATAATATTATTCATAGTATTTAGTATCTCTAAATCTTATTTTCATTTCCTTTTTTTAATGAATATTTGAACATTGTACATCCGGAAATACAATATAATATACTGCCATAGCTCTAGAACGCCAAAAGCCTTTTATTTTCTCTTTTTAATTTATTAACATGGTTTGAATAGGTCTACATAAAAGGGTCACGTTTAACCGTTGAAATTTCAAATACTCCAGAAGGTTCACCAGGAATAAAAAAATATATTCCAGAAGGGCAGCGACCATGCTCTTGGTCCTACTTTAACCATGAAGGCCAATTGGCAGTTAAATTCAGGATTCGTCAAATGTATCAACAAAAGAGAAGTCAGAAGACTCCGAACGAATTCCAAATTCTTTTTCTCTTTTAGTGGCTCTTTCTCAACGCCAAGACTCTTTCGTCCCCTATTCTATCATTGTGCGAGAGAAAGGGGAAATGTCATATTTGGCCTTAAAACTTTGTACTTTTTTTTTGTTTTAGTCTCAACAGTTTGCACTTTATTAAATAGTTAGCCATAAAACCTGTTACTTTGGTATCAACTTTTTTCTAAATTTTAATTTATATTTTTTTGTCATTATCTTCTCGTAAATTCAAATAGCGTAGTAACATTTTCTTTTATAGTTAATAGACTGTTTGGAAGAGATTAAATAATAAGCTATTAATGCATTATCCTTTTTTTTTTGAATTTTTTACTTAATTTATATAACAATTAAAACTCTATAATTTAAAAAGCCAAAAAATATTTTTAAAATCATTTTTTTTTTCAAAAATTAAGTATTTTTTATTAAAACTTCTAAAAAAATTAGTCACATGATATCAGTTAGATTGAACGTTAATTTTCAAATGATATTAGTTCTGGATAAAAAAAAAATCAACAAAATTGAGAATAGTGAGTTTTCAATGAGTTTTTGAATTTGAAAATAATACAACCACAATTTTTCTCTCTGTATATCGTGTCCCTATTTAATAACTGTCTTTAGTAGATCTATGACTAACTATAGTTTTAGGACTTATTAGAAATATGAAAAACACTAAGACCTAAATATAAAAGTAGAATAAGTTTTAGGACTAAAAGTGACATTTTCTTAAGACCAAGAGGGGTGAGCATGGGTTGGGTAAACCTGAAACCTAACCCGAACCACCCTCATTGGGTTGGGTAAAAATAGACCATGATTTGCATGTTTGTTCCACATATAAAAGAACTGATAATTTTTTTGTTAGTTCCGGTTCCATATGAAACCAGCCCGAGGTGGAACCAAACTTGAGATATATATATAATTATATAATAAAAATTATAGTATTACTAATATATCTATATATATGTATTTCTTTGAAGAATTATTTTGGCCATCTTATATTTTTATATTAAATTGTTAAACTAATGTTCCAAATTAAAATAACATGGAAGTTGTAGGGTCATTTACAAAATTTCTTCATATTTACTTAAATCACTTTGCTTCCTAAACTTACTACTCCTAGGTCATTTTGCTTTTGTTCTCTCTACTTCAAACTACTCTCTATGACACAATCCTCATACTTTTTCATTTATGAGCCATACGAAATTAGAAATTTATGATATCAACATATTTTAGGTTTTAATACTGAAGAATATAGCCTTAAAGACTCAATTTTCAATATTGAATGTCATGCCAATGTTGGAATTACTAGAGAAAAGTAAACTAGTTACAATAAAAGATACTCCACAAACAATTCTTTTGAACCATTTTGGTAATAACAACATTTTAAATTCTTTTGAATATATTTAAGTACATGTATTTAAATGTTAATTAAATTCTATATTATGTTGAGCATTTCATAAAACTAGTTACGTATGTAATTTTATTGAATTTTAGTATTGTTATAGGTATATGATATAAATTGAAAAACCCGAGAACCAGAACAAAAAAATACGAAACTATGGTTCTAGTCCTGTTCAATTCTTGGTTCTCAATAGAAAAATTTTGAAACCAATTCCATTTCGGGTTGGTTTGGTTCTACCATAAAATCGAATCAACCCGAATCATGCTTACTCCTACCAAAAGGAGAAACTTTTTCATTAAGGCAAACTACAAAAAACCCTTTGATTATTGCATCATTTACACTTGTCCCTTCATTGTTTCAGAAAATATACACTACACTTCATTATGTCATCTTCGTCCAACTACTAGTTAACAATGTGAGCCATACAAATATTGGAAAACAATTCAACTAGCCAAGAGAAAAATGAAGACAAGCTTAAACCAACATATCTCCACCAAATAATAAGGAGTAACATTCCACTTGAACCTCGATGAAGCAGAAGGAAAGTGATATCCAACTAGTCTCAGGCCCACAACTTTAGAAATTAATTGAAGACATTTTCATAAGCTGACCCATTGGATGCAATCTTATGTGTTGCCTCGATATTGATTGCTAATATTAATAATAAACTTGGAGATGATTCGGGATCTTCAGCATCGGGGTTCTAGTCTGAGAAAGGGGGAACTACTCTCTTTGCCAAATATGTCTTAAGCTTATAATAGACTCCTCGAGGAAACCTTTCGATATGTCCACTCTCCACCACTGATTTTTCTTACATTTTTCTCAAGCTTTTACTGACTTAGGCATCGAAGGATTTTCCTGGACACATCTGAGGCCCCTAACCTCATCTTTCTTTCAGGTTGAGCTTATAGCAAAGATCTTTTACAACTCACTTCCTCATCAAAATATCATAAAGAAAAAAAAATGAACTGTAAAAAGAAGAAATATTAACCAAAGCAACACTTCTACCTCTTATTGCTCCCTAAAATACAATTCCATTTTTATCAAGCTTTTTATGTTGCGATTCATTATGACATTAAGCTTTATGATACTTTAAGTTTGCCAGAGATTGAAGGAAAGCTAAAACTCTTTAGCACACAAATTAATTTGTTGGCTTATGCAAGTTGATGTAGTTTTGCTTTTGCTGCAAAAAATCTAGAAAGAAAGAATTAATCTTACAAAGCTAGCTACAATAGTCGATTCTCAAATGGCTTCGATATCATATCATAGACATTATCAGTATTGTTTTTGTTAGGCAATTTTAGAACTTAAAAACAAAGCATTGGGATCAGATTCTTTGTGGGTCTATTAGATTTAGAAGCCACAAATACAAAATAGCTGAGAATACAATACATAGCAAATTATGAAAACTCGCTTGCTAGTGCTTATAAGTGGAATGGAGCAAAATTATACTATATTCTAAAAATGAAGGCATTTTACTGTTCATTAACAGTGTTTAATGTACATAAACAGTTCTGCCATTTTTTTTTTTTTTTGCTTTTCCGGGATGCGATTTGCTCCTATTTGAAATTTGATCATCTTTTCACAAGGCGCTTTACTTTCTAGGTGCCAGTGTTACAATTTTTTCAGTTTCAGTCTATTTCACGTTTTGTTTCTGTTAAAACGCAGTTTCATTCTCTAACTTTCTAATTTTTCCATTTTAGACTCTAAGTTATGTTTGTATTACATTTTAGTCCCCAAACTTTATAGCTATTTAACTAGATATTCTATTTGCTCTCTTGGTCCTCAAGTTTTTATTGTTGTTTTTTTATGTACTATCTTTCAAAGTGAGACATTGATGACCATAATTTATTTATTTTTTAATTAAACCATTTTTTATCTTGATTAAGTCAATTGTTAAATCCTTAATACCTAAAGTTTTTTTTTGTCTTCATCCTAACATTTTTTAATGATTTTATTTATTGTTATTTTCTAAAATAAAACTTTAATTATTATAATTTGCCTACTTTTGATATGATTTTACTTGATTTGGCTTTAGTCAGCTTTTTTTTTTTTACTTTATTTTTTTTATCTTTGTTAAGTTAAAGATTAGATTATTAATTGATTAACATATATTAAAAATAATTTTGTATATCGGTCATTTTTTATCATTATTGATGATGAATTTTTATAGCATTAATTATCTACTTCAAGCTCTGTAGTTTAATAAAGTAATTTGATCTATAATTGTTAAAATTGAAAGTAAAATTTTTCTAAACAAATTTTTTAATCTACTTCAAGCAAAAAAAAAAAAGACAAAAGCAAAAAAAAAAATGTTGTTCCAGTACCTAATTTTTTAATCTTTCCATTTTAGGCTATAAGTTACGTCTGTATTAGATTTTGATCATCAGATTTTATAATTATTTAACTAGATCTTCTATTTGCTCTCCTGGTCCCCAAGCTTTTTTTTTATTATTATTTTATGCACTATCTTTTGAAGAAAGACATTGGTGACTATAATTTATTTATTTTTTATTTAATCTATTTTTATCTTTGTTAAGTCAATTTTAAATCCTTAATAGCTAAAGTTTTTCCATTTTTGTCTTAATCCTAATTTTTTTATTGATGTTATTTATTGTTATTTTCTAAAATAAAACTTTAATTATTATAATTTCCTTACTTTTGGCATGGTTCTAGTTTAAAATTAAATACCAAGAGAACAAATGGAGAGGTTTGGTAACCCACAAATCGTAGCGGATCCTTTTTGTAATAAAATTTTAATAATAAATAAATAAAGATTTATCATAAATAAATTTATGATAATCAATTAAAATTTATTTTATTTATTTATTGTCTTCTAAAGTAAAATATTTATAACCATGGTTTATTTCTTTTATATTTTTAATCAACCATAGTGACTTCGTTTAGACTTTTTTTTTATGGTTTTTTATTATCATTTTTTTGAACAAAATTTTAATCAATATGGATTGTCTACTTTTTTGTATGATTCGAATTGATTCATTTTAACCAATATTTTCATTTATTTTATTTTTTCCTTTATTAAGTTGATGGTTAAGTTTTTAATTTAAAAAATCTTTATATTTCTCTTTTAGCCTAACGACCATTTTAGTCGCCACTTTTTTGTCATTGAAATTCCACTATTTGTCTTATATTATTAACTTTTTATATTATTTATATTTTCTAAAAAAAAAATTTAGCCACCATGGTTTATCTCTTCATACTTAGATTTTTATTTTTTTGCTCTCTTAGTTCCAAAACTTTACTTGACTTTTTTTTTTTATCTCAATTCTTGTTTTTCTTTTTTTTTTTATGAAACTTTTTTCCTTCATCAATTATCACTACTACTTATATTCATATTTAATGTTGAAATAGATTAAACCGTCGTAACGTGTGGGTACCATGAACCTTGTGGTTACTGGTAAAAAAAAAAAGTTGGCCCACATAGCGAGTGCAGGGCAACTGTTTTATGTGTACAGGTTGTATGTATATGGGTCGGGTCCAACTGAGATGATTGGACTAGCTAAATAGGCCGGGGATATGGGTTTGGCTACGATCCCATAACATTCCTTATAAACCATTCCAATCGTATCCAAAGCTTTGTTTCCTTAAACAACCACTTTTCTGCTCTGCCTTCCGAGCCGACTTCAGTTCCTGGCAATATAAGCTTTGTTCTCCCTCTTCGCTTCCTGGTTTGTGCCCTAGTTTTGATCTTGCATCTTGTTCCACTATTGGATCGGCATGACGTATTCCCCTTTGCGGCGCCACCAACTTGATTCAAGGTACTTCTTCCAGTGTTCCGATAAAATTAATTTTCATATCAGAGGATTTTCATTGTACACAAAACTTCGAGGACCTCTATAATTGTCTTTGACTGCAAATTCCGTTATTACCTCCATGTCTTGGGCCCAGAATATTGGTTGGACATCACAATACAAACCGATTTTATATCACCAAAACCAGTCATTGGCATGTACACATAAGCTCAAACCGAGCTACAAAAATGAAATGCCATATGTGTGGGAACTCCAAAATATCAAAATCATAGGCTGTACAAGAGATACTCAACTCAATACTATCTAAAGCCTACCTAATTAATATATGAATGCCTAAACTTCTTTGGTGATGAGACATGAAAGGCCAAAATCCAGTGCACATTTTGACTTAAAATGGATCTCATTGGGACATGTTTGAGCAAAACTTCATCTAGGAAGGATGCATTGAATTAAAAGATATTAAGTATAGTCCAATAATCTGTGTTGTTTGTAGGACAGAAACCAAGTTCAATATAGGCTGTTCATGGTACCAACCCAAAGAATGAGACTGAAAATGGGCCCAACAACCCAACAATCTCTTTATTAGCAAATAAGCCGAGGCTTGTGTTGTGATTGGGTTCTTTTTGTTACACCTGATAGCAGGTCACTAATGGCAGCAAAATCTGGACATGCCAGAAGTCCAAAACATGCATACAAAAGAAAGGAATGAGATTAACTGGAATTGTTACTAAGCCCGCTAGCAAGCTAAGACCAGAGTCTGCTAGAAGTGCTTATCTTGGCAACCAAGCAAGGGCATTGTTGCTTCATCAATCTTAAATTGTAACTAGAGGACATGTCGCTTTGTTAATGGTTTCGCTAACAACGTTAATCTCGTTGAAGGGAAAGGAGCAATGCAGGTACTAGCCACCATAAAGAACAACAAAAACTATAAGAATCTATATATTTGAGCAAAAGATGATCATTTTTAATAAGAAGACAGTTACTGAATAGTTTAAATTAAGATTTAAAAAGTTGACATTAGATAGTTATACAAGAGTTAACAATTTCATGCTGCTCTGCAACAATCTTCTAATAAATTCAAATTATTCAATAATTTTTTTACAGCTAATAGACGATTTAAACTGTTAATTTAGCTTTTATATGAATCAGGTTTCTATGACAACTTAGTCCTATCTAGCTTTAGAAAAAGATATGCAATGAATTATAGATATTTGAGACTAATTTATAATAATGATTTGGAACTAACAGTGGTCTTTACAAAAAAAAAAAAAAGATATCTCACTTAATTTTAGATAATTGTAATACAAGAGGACTATTTTGTAGCACAAAAAGAAGAAAAAGAATATTATCTACTTGGTTTGCTTTGAAAGTCATTCACTGTGTTTTTTTATTAAGTGGAAGGATTTCCTACCTTCCATTGGTAGATAGTTCTTCAACCCAAGATCTCATCAAACACTATGTAATGATTTGGAAATGAATTCATTCATGTTGCATCTAAATGAACTATTTCATCATGCAAATACTTACACTTCGTACGAAAATGTACACATATAAATCATCAACCACTAAATACACAAGACAATGTAATTAAGTAAATAAAATATATAATAACACCATCAAAGTGCACAACAATAGAAAGGTTATTTATTATGGTACAAAGAAAATAGCAAATTTTCTTTTTGGAGTGAACAGTCAATTACAACACCAAAAACACAGGGTTAAAAATCATGTATCTGGAGAGTTGCAATATTAAACTTTGACAAGCTAGCTTGTTAGAGCAAAAAGGTACGGTAGATAGGTTGATAAGTTGATAACTAGTTAACTACTTAAAACAAGATGCAATTTGAGGCTGGTGGGAAGTAAAGGAGTTGAACTATTAATGGACTTAGAAGTTGAAATGCCTCCTAAATCCTTCAGTTTTTTAGTTTAATGAACTTTCCCGCAATTATAAGTAGCCAGCTCTCTCCCATTACCCTTTGCATGAACAACAACACAAACAAATTCACCACAAATCTCCTAGTCCTAACTAGCTTCATCTTCTCCATGGCTCTCCATCGATTCTCACCGCTTCTTCCTCCTCTTCTCTTGATGATTACTCTTCAATCATGCAACGCTGACCAAGTACCGGTCTCTGCTCGTCATCTACTTGAGGCAATAGACACGCCTAAGCTCGAAGCACCAAAAGTACCTTCCTTCCCAGAGCCTGAACTACCAAAACCTCATGTGCCTGAGTTACCTAAGGAGCCTGAATATCCGAAACCTGAAGTCCCTAAAATACCAGAATTCCCAAAGCCCCATCTGCCCAAAGCCCCTGAGATCCCAAAACCTGAAATGCCAAAAATGCCTGAGGTGCCAAAACCAGAAATGCCTAAGGTGCCAGAAATTCCAAAGCCCCAAGTGCCCAAAGCCCCTGAGATCCCAAAACCTGAAATGCCGAAAATGCCTGAGGTGCCAAAACCAGAAATGCCTAAGGTGCCAGAAACTCCAAAGCCCCAAGTGCCAAAAATACCTGAGCTACCAAAACCTGAAGTGCCTAAAGTGCCCGAAATTCCAAAGCCCCAGGGTCCCAAAGCCCCTGAAATTCCAAAACCTGAAATACCAAAAATGCCTGAGCTGCCGAAACCTGAAATGCCTAAAGTGCCAGAAATTCCAAAGCCTCAAATGCCCACAATGCCTGAGGTGCCAAAACCAAAAATGCCTAAGGTGCCAGAAACTCCAAAGCCCCAAGTGCCCGAATCCCCCAAGATCCCAGACCCTAAAATGCCAAAAATACCTGAGCTACCAAAACCTAAAGTGCCTAAAGTGCCCGAAATCCCAAAGGCCCAGGGTCCCAAAGCCCCTGAAATTCCAAAACCTGAAATACCAAAAATGCCCGAGCTGCCGAAACCTGAAATGCCTAAAGTGCCAGAAATTCCAAAGCCTCAAATGCCCAAAGTCCCAGAGATTCCAGAGCCTGAAATGCCGAAAACACATGTGCTACCAAAACCAGAAGCGCCTAAAGTGCCAGAAATCCCAAAGCCTCAAGTTCCCAAATTCCCTGAAATCCCAAAACCTGAAATTCCAAAAGCTCCTGAGCTACCAAAACCTGAAGTGCCCAAATTGCTAGAACTTTCGAATCCTCAAGTGCATAAAACACCTGAAATTCCAAAGCTGCAAGTTCCCAGAACATCAAATCCGAAACTTGATTCATCTAAAGAGTGTGAGTTTCCAAAGCCTGAAGTACCAAAAATTCCAAAACCCCAAGTGCCAAAAATGCCTGAGATTCCAAAACCCCAGGTGCCAAAAACACATGAGCATCCAAAACCTGAACCACCTAAAAAGCCAGAAATATCAAAACCTCAATTCCCCTAAATGCCTGAGATTCCAAAACATGAGCTGCCGAAATTGCCAAAGCCTGAGTACTAGAATTGCCCAGAATTCCAAAGCCCCAAGTTCCCTAAAGCAGCAGAGATATTGAAGCCTGCTAAGTAGACCACTATATAGTACGCTCTTGAGTCGTCATACTGTTTCAAAAGCATCACTCAACTCCCTTGCACTTATAATTTATACGTTGGTCCATGTGGTGTGTGAAAAAATTGTGATCTCATATGAATCTCCTAAGTCGAGATTCATAGGGAAAATTAATACGCATTCTTTTTTTGTTTTTTGAAAGATGAAAAAAGTACTTCTTGTTGCTTGAAAGTTGTGATATTTATTGTAGCACACTACTTTAAACAAATAATACTGTACTTTTATGTTTATTACTAACTTCTCTACATACTAACTTCTCTAAATTATATAGATGAACGACTGGGAAAGAAGATTTCTAATTGAATTATATTGCGTAGTTAATCAAGGGTTCCTATATTAAACAAACCTGTGTCAAAGTAGCTAGACCTTATTATATATGCCCATCTCAAGGCAGCTAGATATCGGGACCTCTGCAAGGAAAAATGGATCTCTCCCCGTTTGCCTACATCTGGACACCAATTCCTGAAATTCAGTGCAAAACCGAATAATGCCCCCAGATGTCCTTCAAACATCCTTCCGACTGTCGTACCTATATGGCTTCTTCAAGATGATGTTCCCCCCTCCCTCCGCATTCCATGTCCACAACAAGAGCCCACCCCACAGACGTACCGTTTATCCTTGGAGCCCTTCTTCAGCTGAGTGAAGAAGTAAAAGTCTCGCTCCCACAGCTCTGCACCAATCAGCACCTGCAGCCTGTCCCTGCCAAGCAGCAGGGTCCATATCTGCCGCGGCTCTTTGTCTCCTTACAGGTAGAAATCTTTCACCATATCCAGATCTGCCAACAATTTATTAGGGCCTCCATTCAGTACCTTGGGGCAGAGAAACCTCTGAACTGAGTCCCTGTCGGTGGGGGCGACCACAAAGCGCATCATACTGTTTTGTGATGAGGCTCATGATGCTATCTCAAGTTGTGCTCCATTAGGGCGGCATCGGAATGGCAGGTTCTTGTGGACTGTTACCGTGGCGGCTGCCTCCTCGATGCAGCTGAAGTAAAGGAAAGTGCAGTGGCGAGAGAAATAGGGGAAAATAAGATCAATGGACCCGAAGCGGCAGAAAAGAGCCCTCAACTGGAGCTATGTAAGGGAAACCATAGTGGCAAGAGAAATAGGGGAGAATAAGATCAATGAACCCAAAGCTGCCAAGAAGAGCCCTCAACTGGAGCTCTGTCATATTGGGTGGCAGCTCACCGGTTACCAACTCAGAGCTTCTTGCTCTGCATCGGTGACATCAATGAGATTAGCAAGGTTTTGAAAAGCAAAAAACGCACTAAAGCACTAAGGGCATCAAAGCGTGAAGCGCACAGCAGAAAGCGAAATAACACACTTTAATGAAGTAAGGTGCTACACTATATACAGAAGCTCTAATGCATGCGAGCTAGCTAATTCAGTTCCTTACTGGACCAGTAGGTTGTAAAGATCTGATTCATAGTAATTGAAGTTCTTTCTATGTAAAAAAATAGCGCTAATTCCAGTCATAAAATATATCAAAATCAACTGCTAAATTGGTTTAATATCCATAAAAAAAAAAACATAAAATCGTCTATATAATGTGCCAAAATAGTTATAAAAAAAAGGCTTATAAAGTATAGCAAAGTCTAACTCCCAAATCTTAAAATACTAATGTCAAATCTCAAATCTCATCATCCTGATGACTAGCAAACTTTTCAAAATCAAAATCAAGACCAGACTCATACTTAATTTACATTCTATCCATTGTCATCTCTATACTCAAATCAATACTATCTAAAGCCTTCCTAATTAATATTTGAATTCCTAAACTTCTTGTGCTGAGACATGGGAGGCCAAAATCCAATGCATAATTTGTAGGAAATGCTGAGGTGCTTTGTTTTTCCTATTTTTAGCCCATAGTATTGAAACCTGTTAGAAACGAGGTCTTCCATGAAAAACATATTGATCCATTTATGTGGCCTTTTCATTGAATAAATTGTTTACTTTTGTTTTAGTTGCACTCTTATAGTTTCTCACCACAAGTTGTTTAAACGAAACCTAAAGACACATAACCATCATACCTTTTTTTTATCATTACAAAGAGGACGGTACCCTGATTTTATATCATCAAAAGCCATCATTGGTATGTACACATAAAGCTCAATCTGGGCTACAAAATGAAACGCCAAATTAGAGGGGAACTGCAAAATATCAAAATAATAGGAACAACAAGAAATACATCAAGTGAAAACTGCCTAAAGCCTGCCTAGTTAACATATGAATGAATAAAGATCTTCTGAGTTGCTAGCCGCAGGATTCCTCCACAGAAAACTAGCTACATCATCACTACCACATACTCGAGGGCAGTGCCAAATTACTCAGAAATTCTGAATTCAAACTGAAAACACTGAATAGGAGAACATGCACAGCATGTGACCATGTCACAGTACAAAAAAAAAGAATGAGACTGCATAAAAATGAGCTGGGCAGAAACCATGTTCAATATAGTCTGCTCATAGTACAAAACAAAAGAATGAGCCAACAAAATGAGCCCAACAACTCAACACTCTCTTTGTTAGCAAATAAGTCAAGGCTTGTGATTGTGTTCTTTTTGTTACACCTGATAGCAGGTCACTCGTGGCAGCAAAATTTGGAACAGCGAGAATTCCAAAATATAGATACAAAATAAAGGAGTGAGATTAACTGTAATTGTCACTAAGCATACTAGCATGCTAGACTCTTGTCTGCTATAAGTGCTTATCTTGCCACCAAGCAAAGGCGTTGTTGCTTAATGAATCCTAAATTGCGACTAGAGGACATGTCGCTTTGTTAATGGTTTCACGAACAATGTTAACCTCGTTGAAGGGAAAGGAACGACATAGGTACTACCCACCATAAAGAACAACAAAAACTACAAGAAGCTACCATTTTGAGAAACAATAGAGCAAAATCACCGATTCATAACGTTAAAAAGAATAAATTTTTATATGAATATTATGAACATATGTCTAATTGAACATGGTAGTTGTTTTATAATTTTACCCCTAAACTTTCCCTTCTCAGACAATCTCTCCTTCCCTATTCGCCGGCGTTCATTCTCCCCTATTCGCTGCCGCTGCCCTGAATTCCAACTTTGTTCCGGCTTCATCACCGCCGCTCTTCGTTCATTTCAATTTGATTCTCCCCTGTTCCGACCTCAATCCGACTTCATCGCTGCCGCTCGTTGTTCGCTTCGACTTCATCGTCGTTGCTCTTCATTCAGACGACGCAATGGCTGCTTATCGCCGCCGCTCTACGTTCTTCTTCGTAGCTACAATCTCCGGTCTTTCGTCTGGATCTGCTTCGATCTCGAATCTCTCACGCCCACCTCAATCTCTGATCGCTTGCATCGCTTTGATCTCTGATTTCCAATCTCTTACGCCACTCCGATCTCCGATCTCTCACCTCGAGATCTTTGTCGTCGCTCGGGTCGAAAGCTCCTTCGATCTCCGATCTCTCACTGCTTTGATCAAAGGCTGCAATCGATGCGAGATGAGGGAGATGAGGGGACGCGAGACGAGGCATGGTCAGGGGCGAGGCAAAGCACGAGGCGACGCGAGGCGCGCCAGGGGCGAGGTGAGGTGTGGCCAGGGGCGGGGAGCCACTGTTTCTGGTGATGGGAAGATATGCACCGCGCGATTGACAGGAGGTCGAGCGACACTGCCAAGGAGCGACGAGAAACAAACGGCAATGTGACAAAGCCACGAACGCCAAGGAAGCCGAGGAACCATGAACGGCGAGGACGAGATTTGGAAAATGAACGATGTCACGAGATCCGAAACGAACAGCTAGGGGTAAGAGAAGGGTATTTTGTAATTTTTTAAATGATTATTTAGACAGTTTTAAATATTGATTTAAATATTTTTAAATTTTTATTTAGGTATTTTTTTTATTATTTTGTATATATTTTTTTTATTATGAAAATAAATTGTTTGCGTATTGCTTTAGACATTTTGTCACTTTTCTTTAGATACTTTTACATATTCATTTAGAAATCTTTTTATTGTTTCAATTAATTATTTTTAAAGAGAGTAAATTATTTACGTATTGTTTAGACACTTCTAAATATTTATTTAGACACTTTACCACATTCATTTAGACATTTTTTTATTGTTTCAATTAGTTATTTTTTAATAGAGTAAATTGTATACGTATTGATCAGACGCTTCTAAATATTTTTTAAAACACTTTTCGGTATCCATTCAGACACTTTTCATTTTTTCGGACATGATATATGACGTATACTGTGATATCATGACATATGACAGTTTGGTTGCGGCATCGGCACCGGAGGAGACAGCAATAGCAAGCTAAGGTTTTTTGCAGAGAAAAATATTTTAATTAAGAATTTTTGTCAATTTTTTTGATAATTTATAACTTATATATATAAGATTGGTGAATAATAAAAGAACTAATAAACTTTGAATTCAAGGTCAAACGGATTATTATCAAATACCATAATTCACAGGGCGATTAACCTGGAAAATTTTGCTTACTCCGTCAATGGAAAGGTAAACCCGAATGAAATAACAATCAGAATTTTCGACTAAGGAGGACAGACAGGGGGCCTGCAACTGACGAGAAGAAGACGAAACGCTAAGAAAATTAAGCGAGTTGAAGGCGCTGATTTGTGTCGAAGGATCCGGAGATCAATTCCTTCTAAGTGGCAAGCGTCGATTTTGTGCCAATCGTAGTGCTTATTTCTTTCGTAAGGCAATCAGGCGATTCTCAGTTGTGGAGTTGGTCAGTGTTTGATGTAGAATGTTGGTATCTTTTTCTTCTTTCCCTTTTTTACAATCATCATGTCTGATTCGATTATTTCTAAATTCAATTTTTATTTAATTTCAATTCACCTAAATTCTTAATTTTCAATTTTCATTCTTCAAAAGTTTTTTTTATACATAAGTATTACAAGATCGTAGTTAGAAAAGTTAGGGGAAGTGATTATTGCATGAAAGTTGGAGGATCTCACTGCATTTTGTTACTGTCAGGGTGTCTTGGTTGGAGGAGAGTACAATACTTATTGCTTGAAACCCGGTTTGCCCTGTGATGTTTCTTACACTTTACTAGTTATGTTGGCTGTGCCCATTCTTCAAGAGTTGGATGATATTTTTGTGTGGGAGATTCTACATTGTCGCTACGACAATTGAAGAAAACGATAAAAAATAAAACAGTAATGTGTAAATGATTTTTACCGGTTAACTAGTTTTTTCGCTTGTAATGATTGTTTCGGTTGTAAATATAAATAAATTTAGTTTATACAGGGAATAAAGTATAAAAAATGAAATAATGTGCAATATTATATTAAAAAAATTCAGTAAATATAATTGTTAACATGTTAATGGTAAATAATTTAGATAGAAGTAAGAAAATGGTATTGCATAGTTTGAAAGAAAGAGAATTAATGTGATTAGCTTGATTTAATGTGGGATAAAAGTTTAAAAAATAAAGTATTAAAGAATTTGAGAGAAATAGCAGTATGTATTAACAGAAAAAGAAGAGGAAGAGTGGAATGAAAAATGAATGAGAATTAATGTGAGAAATTTGATTTAATATAGAGAATTGAATTAATATAGAAGTTGTAGTTTTGTTTATTGATAAGAGGAAGTTAATACAGTCAATGAAAGTAGATAGGTGGAGGGGAGGAAGTCTGGAAGTAGAAGTTTAAAAGCTTAAGAGTTTGTTAATCTTCTTCCATAGTTGTAACTCTAAAGAATTAATTATCAATGTGAGAGAAAAATGTGAGTATAATCTTCCTCCATAGTTGTAACACATTTTTATAAATTTTAGTACATGCTCTTAAATTTTATCACTTTTTTAATTTTATCGCCTTTTCTACATTTTTATCACTTTTTTAAAATTTTTATAGCCTTTTCTACATTTTTTAAATTTTTTCAAATTTTTATCACCTTTTTAAAATTTAAATCACCTTTTCATAATTTTTATTTCATCATCTTTTCATATCCTTTAAAGGTTAATGATAACATCCCCGTATGGTCTAATGTAACTTAAACTTTGGCCCTTATCTTTAAAAACTAATAATTTACCCCGACTTCATTTATAGTGTTTTACAACAACTTCTGACATCCAAAATTAAAACATTTGATAACCAAATTTCATTAATTTTAAGATTTTTCATATTTCTTTCATAGCTAATTAAACTTTAAAAAATACTAAAATGATTTTACACAAAAAAAATGAATATACAGGAATGAATAAGTCAACCACTAATTTAGCGGTTAATTTTTTAGGGAATATGATTCGCAAAGTGGCTCCTAAATACACATCAATAATGTAAATTTCAGGTAAAGTGGTTGAAAAAGTAGTCTCTAACTGTGTACCAGCGGTTTCGAGTCAAACCCTTTAAATTGAACCACAACACTCCACAATTTGTACCACAAAAAAATGCGGTTTATATTATGATCCCTAAAATGTTCACCACAAATTTAGTGGTTCATTTTCTGGGGTGCATAGTTCATAAAGTGGCATATCAAATTTAACCACAAAAGACCAGAAAATTTCATAATGGAAAAACGGTTAATATTCTGACCCAGAAAAGTCAACTACTAATTTAGTGGTTAATTTTCTGGGAAATGTGGTTCATAAAGTGGCCCCTAAACACATACCAGCGGTATAAATTATGGGTAAAGTGGTTCAAAAACTGGCTCCTAATCGTGCACAAGTGGTTTTGATTCAGGCTTTTTAAATTGAACCACAAAACCCTACAATTTGTACCATAAAAAAATGCAGTTTATATTATGGTCCCAAGAAAACTCACCACAAATGTAGCGGTTGCATAAAATGGCCCCTCAAATTATACCACAATGGTCTAGAAAGTGCACAACAGAAAATCGGTTAATATTCTATCCCCGAAAAGTCAACAACTAATTTAGCGATTTATTTTCTAGGAAATGTGGCTCACAAAGTGGCTCCTAAATACATACTAGTAATATAAATTCTAGGTAAAATGGTTAAAAAACTGGTCCCTAACCGTGTATTAGCAGTTTTGACTAAGACTCCTCAAATTGAACCACAAAACCCCACAATTTATACTACAAAAAAATGCGGTTTATATTATGGCCCCAAAAAACCTCCCCACAAATGTAGTGGTTGCATAAAGTGACCCCTTAAATTAAACCATGAGGGCCTAAAAAGTGCATAACAGAAAATCGGTTAATATCTGTCCCCGAAAAATCAACCGCTAATTTAGCAGTTAATTTTATGGGGAATGTGGTTCATAAAGTGACTTCTAAATATATACCAATGGTATAAATTCTGGGTAAAGTGGTTCAAAAATGTATTTTTTTAATCTAAAATGATGCAAATGGTTTTTTCATTATAATATGGCCTTTCTATTCTATTTAACACTTTTTTTCTTCTGAAACATTTTTTAGGACTCAATTAAAAACTTTATAAGTTTTAGGACTAAGTTGACAAAACACTAAAAGTTTTAGGTCTGAAAGTGTCATTTTAGGCCAAATGGTAGGTGGCAATGCTTTTCTCTCTAACTTATTGCTTTTTTTTCTCTGTCAAACACTGTCCCCCCCCCCCCCCCAAAAGCGCTTTTTTCTATTTTTGAAACGGTTTTTATTAAATTTAATTGTTAGTTCACCAAATTTAATTATTTTTAAATTTTAAAAATTAATAAATTATTTAATAATATGTATCAAAATGGTTGCAACTTATTTCCTATTTTTTAAAATTTATTTATCATAACATTTTTCATTTTATCTACTAGTATTACATATCTAGTAACATATTTTTCAACAGTAAAAAGTAAGTTATGAAAGAGCTTTACCCGTTAACTGATTTGTTTTGGTTGTAAATGTAATTATAAGTTTTGTTTATAAAAGGAATAAATATTAGACAGATAAAATAATTTGTAATATTATATTAAAAAATTTATTAGTGGTAAATAATTTAGGTAAAAATAAGAAAAATTGTATTAAATAGTTTGAAAGAAAGAGAAGAAATGTGATGAGTTTAATTTAATGTGAGATAAAAGTAACAAAAAAAACAGTTTTAAAGAAGTTAAGAGAAGAAGCATCATGTATTAATAGAATAAGAAGAGGGTGGGCGGAATGAAAAAGGAATAAGGATTAATATGAGAAATTTGAATTAATATGGAGAAGTGAATTAATGTAGAAAAAATAGTTGTGTTTGTTAGAAAGAGGGAGTTAATACAACTAATGAAGATAGATAGGTGAAGGGGAGGAATTGTGGAAGTAGAAGTTCAGAAGTTTTAAGTGCTTCTTTTCCATATTTATATCTCAACATAAGATTAATGTAGAATTGTGAGAAGAGAATGTAAGTGTCAATTATAGGTAAATCATAAAGAAAGGATGTGTGAATTAGAAAGAGTTGAAAGAAGATGAATGGAGGAACAATGGAAGAAGAAAATGTGGATGTAGAGTATAGGTGAATCATGGAGTGATAAGGTGTGAATCATCAATGGCGAAGGTATGAATGATCAAATGCGAAAGTGTTTGTGAGAAAACACCTTAAGGAATTAGGTAAGTAGTGATAATTAATCTATATATTTTGCAAATATTTTTTAAGGGTATGGGAAAAGCTTAAAGAAGAGCGACCCATTCAAACAGCTTTTAAAAACAAACTAATCACGTTTGATAAAACTCCCATTTGTTTTTGTCCTAAGTTATGTTTTGATTGAGGTGTTGGTTGATCAGTTGGCGTTATTTAGGCGATGAAGCAGATAAACATGTGAGTATATGTTTATACCATAAAAAGAAATTACCTCAATATAGCATTTTTATGTTAAGAAAAAAGGTGACTATACCAATATATGAGCATTTAAGTATGTAAAAAAATGATTATGAAGCAGGAAAGTTCATATTTGTGAAGAAAAAGTGACTGTTCTGGATACATGTTGTAAAAGAAATAGGAGTAAACACTTTTGTGGGAGTATATCATGAAAGCATTTGTTGTTTTAAAAAAATGTTAATTGTTAATACATTCACATGTGTTATGTAGATGATAGAAATGTACAACTATAGTGAACTTGGTGGGCAATCGACATACGGAGAGAAAGAAATGGATGGAAATAGAACATGGCAAATGAAAGGAATACCAAGTGAGATGACAGTAATAATAAGTTGATCCCATGAGATTTGTTCACAGGAAGTGGAGAGTGATCATGGTGAAAATGTACATAGTGATGAACAAATTGGTTTGACTGAGGAATCACATGAGGAGGTAGATGAAATTCCAGCAAGGAATGAAGGAAATGCAATTATTATGAAGATAAATAAACCAGTTGCACTTTGGGGGATAGAAGATTTTCATGAGATAGAATTTGAGTCTATTGAAAAGGTTGAGTAATTCTATAACAGATATGCGCATGTGATGGGATTTTCTACTAGAAGGAAAGATATTAAAGTTGATAATGGGGGAATCATATCTAGGCACAGATGGATTTGTGGGAAGGAAGGGCACAATAAACCAAAATTGGAACCAGTAGATAGAATAAGAGAACCTAAGAAGGTGAGTAGATGCGGTTGCAGTGCATCATTTCGAGTTAATTACAACCATGTATCAGGAAAATATGTGGTAAAAGAGTTAAATACCATGCACAACCATGACCTTGCCGAACAAGAAGAAGTTCACATCTGCAGTTCTCAGAGACAAATAAATGTAGCTGATAAGGAGCAAGCCAAACAAATGAGAAAGGTTGGTGTGAAGACAAGTCAAATTATGGATTACATGGTGCAGGTTGTCAGAGGCTATGGTAGCGTGGGGTTTACTACCAAAGATTTGTATAATTATGTAGATAGCGACAGGAGAGAGCAAATTTTAGATAATGATGCAGAGACTGCAATCAAGGTTGTTAAAAACGAGATTCTACCTAGAGTCGTTTTGATTGTTCTAAAGTCGTAAAGTCGTAAAAAGTCGACTTTACGAACAATACAAAAAAGAATTTAGAGAAAAATTATGAAAAATAAAACCATCTAAATTACTAGAATATCCTTACAATACCATAATCAAAGTTCATCCATAGTTCCACGCAGCAAACATACAAATTGAAAAAAAAAAAACAAGTATTACAATCAATCTTCCATAATAAGAAATTAACAATAATTTTTCAATCATCCAAATGTGGACATGAAACATCAAAGCCAACGGTGGTATCAATATCATCAATGGCAAAATCCATATCTTCATTTTCCCTTGCCATTCATTCATTGGAGAAGCAAATGCCAGCACTCAGACCATCATTGGTATTTTTAACCAAATCCACATCCACACCTATATTATTTAAAGGAAAAATTAAAAATTAATATTGAACAAACCATAAACATCAAAAGCTAAATAAACTAGTAGTTACCATATTCGCTTTCATCATTCTCATCATTATCTTTTGACCCAGCTACCTTATCAAGTTTGTGAATCCACTTCTTGCTTGTGGGAAGAATTAGGGGCTCTTTTTTAGTGATCCATTCATCATCTGACTCCATCTCATCAAATGTCATCCTTTTAAGCTTTTCTATTGCAGCAACACTTTTTCGCATTTGCCTTTCTTTCAACTTCAAGTTGTACATCACAAAAACAAGGTCATTTATTTTTTTGTTGATGCAGCCGATTCCTCCTTTTAGAATGCACCTACAAATTATGAATATGTGGAATAAAATAGTAAGATTTTTACTAGCATGCTATAAGAAATACAATATAAATTTAGTTAGTTTACCATTTCAAAGGCACTCCAATTCCTTTCACAACCAGAAGATGAACAAGTCAAACTCAAAACTCTCATTGCAAGCTTTTTAAGCTTAAGTGCTGAATCTCCAAAGGAATCCCACCAATCAACAGGTGATTTTACATATCTTGATTCCACAGCTAAAGGATGGCCAAACAATCCATTTGTATACTTGAAATCATCTAATTGAACATTCATTTTCAACCTTTTTTTCTTGTCAGGGCACAACTTTTTTAAAACTGTGTATAACCTAAGCTTGACTTTAATATCAACTTCGAAGGTCTCTGTATACTAAATTGAGGATTCAGGCAATAACCAACAGCATGGAGAGGGCCATGTAACTGATTTTTCCATCTCTCATCAATGATTTCAAGAATTGGCTCATATCTAAAACGAGATAGAAATATAAAAAAAATAGTTATACATCATACAACATTGATACTTTTATAGAAAGTATAAAACAAAGAGCACAAAAATTACCTTGATTGAACCTCATTGAAATTTTTTTTGATTTCTTCCCTAGCATTTCTCATGGCATTATAAATGAAGCCCATGGATGGTTTCATGTCTGAATCAACCAAACGAAGGACCTTGACTAAGGGAACTGCCGTCTTAAGACACATGACAACCCGATGCCAGAAAGTATGAGTGTTCATAACAATTTCTTCAATTTTTTTTCCTTGGGCAGATTTTGTATATTTGCTTTTGCTCCACTTTTCAGATGAAAAGAAATTAAGCAATGCTCCCTTTTGTTCTTGCAAATGATCAAGTGTAAGATAAGCAATAGCAAATCTAGTAACAGCTAGCCTGATTAGGTCCTTTCCTTTGGTAAATTCTTTCAACCAATAAATGAGCTGAGTTCTATTATATATGAAGCTTGTGATTTGCCTACCCTTTTCTATTATCACTTTGTGATCATTTATTTTTTTCTCATAGTCCTCCAACATCAAGTCAATACAATGGGCTACACATGGTGTCCAGAATAACTTTTTCCTTTTCTCCATCAACATTTGACCAGCTGCTTTATAATTTGCAGTATTATTAGTTACAAGTTGCATTACATGCTCCTCACCTACTTGGTCAACAACATCATCCAACATCTCAAAAACCTTATCAATAGTCTTACTAATTTCAGATGTGTCAATTGATGACAGAAAAACAGATCCTTTAGGGCTATTGACCAAGAAATTGCAAATAGACCGATGACTTCTATCAGTCCAACCATCACTCATAATAGTGCCCCCGGTTCTCCTCCACTCTAGTTTGTACTCTTCAAGACTTTGAAGAGTACTTTTAACTTCATTCTTAAAAAACTTTACCCTTACTTCATGAAAAGATGGTGGTTTAAGACCCATTCCAAACTTCCCAATCATTTCCACCATTTTGCCAAATTCCGGATTGTTGACACAATTGAAAGGAATGGCACTAGTGTAGAAAAACCTACATATTTGTTGGCAAACTTTTTCTCGCTCTTCTTTTTTAAACATGGCATTTAATGTTTGAGCTTTCGGTTTTTTCAAAGCAAAGCCATCAAGGGTGCTTTGGCTTTCAACTTTTGAGCCACTTGTATGGGTTTCATCCTCATCTTTTTCATCATCAACAAAAGCAATCTTGGAATGTTTTCTCTTAAGGCTCAACTCAAATTGATCATTTAATAAATTCAGAAACTTTTCCTTAACATCTTTGGGAACTTTTAAGCAAGGGTTAACATTTAAACTAGTTCTAGCTAAATGGTGCTTAAATCTAAATATCTTAGCAAAAACTAGCAATCCACAATATTTGCATTTCACTTTTTTTCCTTCAACCTCTATACCATGCTCCCAACCCGAATCAGACCTATTACCAGGTGCATTCATTCTTAAAGCTCTTCCTTTCTTAGAACTACCATCAAGATTACCAGAAGTAGCATCATTGCTTGCCATGATTACTGATGACATACAATTAAAAAAAAAACAATAAGGCGCAACACCAAATTTTAAAGAACAATATAACAACACAGAGTCACAAACAATTGGCCAGTAAAGAACAAACTAGCTGCATAACTTTTCAATGAAGACAACATAAACAAAAAGTAAAGAATGTCACGAACAGGCTCACCAACCTTATAGCCAAGCTTATAGTTGCTTTTGTCCTTGAAAATCTTCAGTACAGAGCTGTCACTAGACTATATCTTCACCTTTTTCTGTGTCTGTTTATTGTAACCAGCTTCGCTTAAGGTATCAATTACTGCACCATGCCATCAACTACACCCAATTGCTCATTTTCAGCAAGGTAAGCAACATGCTAAAATGTATGTAGAAGAGTCAGAGGAACTACCTTTTAAAGAACCTCAGTCATACTCCAGCAATTAAAAGAAAAAGAAACTAATATTCACATAAAAATTATTGCACTAGTAAGTTAAGCTCAGGTATGAAAAGTTTGTTTTATTCCCAAAAAGCAAAGTATTTGCATATCCATCCTCTACTTCCCTCTTGACAAAAACAATTTCAAGTATTGTGCATGTAGCAGCTGTAGGCCAATAACATATAACTTACAGATGCTTGGAACTTGTAACATATATAGGAAATACTCACCTCAATGCCAATTAATACACTAGAAAAAGAACTAGCATTTTTTGCTAATGCCAAAAATCCTTTTTAGATAAGTCCCTTTATTACCTCAATTACAAAGAATCTATTTTCCATACAGAGTAAGGCACATTATCATATTTAGTGTTTTATTACAACTCACCCCCACCTATCACTAATATGTTTTCATCAACAGTTTAGTACATTGTGATTAAACATGAATAGCATAATATACATTTTACATCCACGCCATTTAGTTGGACAGAGAATATCAAAATACTATGTCCCATTTGGCACGGAGAGTATCCTAACTTTTGTTTGGTCCTATATGAATATATATAACACCATTTAGTGCTTTTCTGCTATGCAGTGTTATTTCGTAAGAGTAATAGCTGAATATGATGGCTTGCCTCTAATGAAACTTGAACCTGATAACATAAACAATCGGCCAACTAAAGAGCAAACAAAGCATAACCATACAGATACAATCGGCCAACCATAGAACAACCCAAAGAAAAAATGATTTAGTAAAATGGTTACCTCCAGATGAACCCAATTTCACACTTCTAATAAAGCACCTGATTGCAATTTAATATGAATTCAGAATTTCAGCCCTGTTTCAAGCAAACTGAATATATCAATATACCATTACAAACTTTTCAATAAACCCTAAACTCTAAAGAATATTAAAGATTTCAATTGAATGTAGATATATATTGTTTGATACTTTGCTTACCTTTTGATTGATTTCGATATAAGCTAGAGGGAGAAGACCAGCAGAAGATGAATGGAGGAGACCAGTGAGCGGAAGAACAAGGCGAGGGCAGCACCGCAGCAGAGCACGAGCTGAACGTGAACAGGGCTAGACACCGAAGAGCGGGAGGCCCACGTTCAGCTGCCGATTAGACTGGACGACGAAGAGGAGGAGGCGCAGAATTCGTAACTGGCAGGTGAAGAGCAAAGCAGATCAGTAGAGAGTCGGCACCAGGGAAAGGCGAGACTCGTTACTCGTGAGAGCACCAGTGTACGAGAATGGATTCTAGTATGGTGACTGGTGAATGTAATGCGAGGGATGGAAGTTTGGACCGAGAAAGTGAATGTGTGAAAGACAAAGTTTCGGGTTGGGCCTTAATTTTATGCTAGTTGAGCCGCGAAAATAAGCTTCATTTTTAATGTAAATGATTTTTAACCCATTTTTACCCATTAAGCTAGAATCATAGAGTCTTTCCGTTTCTACGTTTCAACAACTCTAAACGTGTTTTTACTCCAAGTTATGTTTCTATAACATTTCAACTCGGTTTCTACACCTAGAGTCATAAAAAAGTACGATTCTACAACTAGAAACGCATTTTTAATAACCATGATTGCAATTGCATACGTAACCTGTTATGCAAGTAGAGACCCTGAGTTTTATTGTTGATATGTAGTTGATAAGGAAAAAATGTTACATTACATTTTTTGGGCTGATAGTTCAATGCGCATGCACTATGCATGCTTTGGTGATGTTATTGGATTTGTTGCAACATTCAAAATGAATGAATACAGGATGTCATATGTTGTGTTTATTGGGGTTAACCACCACTATAATAGCATTGTTTTGGGATGCGCACTTATGTCCAATCAGTCTGAAAAAGGTTATGTGTGGCTCAGAAAGGTTCTTGGATTGTATACGTGGAAAGGCACCTGGAGCAGTTATCATAGATGGGGACAAGGCGATGAGACTTACAATAACGAGAATGTTTCCATATGCAAAACACCACTTATGCTCTTGGCACTTACAAGGCAATTGTAAGGAGAATGTGAAGGTCAAGGGATTTGGAGATCATTTCACAAAGATGATGAATAGTGTGGATAATGTGGATGAGTTCGAGAAGCAATGGGCAAATACTATTGCCATGTTGCATCTGGAAGATAATGAGTAGGTGCAAGAAACATAGGAAAAGTGTGAAATGTAGGCAATCTGTTATTTGAAACAACATTTTTTTGCAGGGAAGACAAGTAGCCAAAAATTAGAAGAGGTGCACTCTTATAAAAAAAGGTTTCTTGGAAGTAAGTTTCAGTTGTATGAATTTGTAAGAAAGGTTGATATTACATTAGAAAGATTACATGAGATTAAGGTGCTAAACAATTTTAAGAGCAGACACACAAATCCTCAATTCATTACACATCTTAAGATACTTGAGAAGCATGCAGCTGAAGTGTACACCTCATCAATGTTCCAGAAAGTGCATTGTGAGATAATAGAAGAGGCAAATTATTTTGTTGTGTTATATTGTATGAATGGGTCGATGTGGTAGCATCGCTTAACCACGGGTGGTACATCACTTGTTTGAGAGAGAGATATGGGAATGTTCATGCAAAAAGCTAACTTATAGAGGCAAATCATGATTCAAATTAAATTATTAATGCGATTGAATTATAGTTAATTTTTTTATTGATATTTATAGTTGTGCTAATGAATTGAATGTTATGGCAATGTACTAGGAATTCCATGTTACCATATTTTCTCAATCCTGAAGTTAGAAAATGCAAGGATGATTCCCGACAGATTGATCATGAAAAAATGGAAAAAAGATGCTAAAAAACTGGGTAAAATATAGGTGTTACAAAAAATTTGTCTGCCGGTATAGAGAAGGTGTACAATGCAAAATGATCACAATTAACTACCATGGGTAATAAAATTTTTTATTTTGCAGCTAGGTGTGATGAAAAAGGGTATAACGAAGTCAAAGAATAATTGAGTAAGCTAACTTTTCAAGTTGGAGAGTTGTACACCAAGAGGTCAAAAGGAGTGAATACTATGGATAGTAAGGCTACAGTGCCTGAATTAGATATAGTTTGTAATCCAGTTGTCATCACTGGTAGAAGACGTCGTAGGAATACATCAAATATTGGTGAATGAAGGATGAAGTGTAGAAAATATGGATCAAATAACCACACAACTCGTGGGTGCGTGAATGAATCCTAAGTTGACAAAGAATGTCCTGAAAAAGGAAATGTTGATGAAGTTGTTTTTGTTCTTAACAAATCACCTAGCTTTATCTCAGACAACCATGTTAGTAGTAGCCACACAATCTTTTTAGGTTCTGCAGTTGGCCCAAATAATAAAGAAAGTTAAACTACTTCAGTGCTAGACTTTAAAGCTAATTGGAGAACGGCACAGTCCTTCGCAGGTAATGATAATTCATTCCAGAATTTGTTGAGAACTTAATTCATGAGATGAACCTTCAACAGAGGGGAGTCTGGGTTTTTTAAGTGCAACGAGGCAACTGACTGTTATGACCATAATGCTGAAAGTAGCTTTCAAGGTACATGGAGGCATCATTCTAGTACAGGTTAATATAAGAGATGACTTTATCATGTTGGAACATATATTTATTTAAAACCTAAGACTATAATGACTGGGATTATGGAACGACACAGTCCTTCACAGGTAATGATAATTCATTCCAGAATTTGTTAAGATCTCAATTTATGGGATGGACCGTCAATAGAGGTGAATCTGGGTTTTTTAAGTGCAACGAGGCAACTGATTGTTATGACCATAATGCTGAAAGTAGCTTTCAAGGTACATAGCGGCATTATTCTAGTATGGGTTAATATAAGAGATGACTTTATCATGTTGGACCGTATATTTATTTAAAACCTAAGACAGTAATGACTGGGATTATGGAACGACACAGTCCTTTACAGGTAATGATAATTCATTCCAGAATTTGTTGAGATCTCAATTCATGGGATAGACCTTCAATAGAGAGGAATCTGGGTTTTTTAAGTACAACGAGGCAACTGACTGTTATGACCATAATGCTGAAAGTAGCTTTCAAGATACATGGAGGAATCATTCTAGTACGGGTTAATATAAAAGATGACTTTATCATGTTGGACCGTATATTTATTTAAAACCTAAGACTGTAATGACTGGGATTATGGAATGATATTAATGTGTTAAGAAATACCATAGATGTATGTGATTTATTTTAACAAAGTTGTGGGGGTAAAATAGCCATTTTAAGGAACTTGCATGCCTAATTTGCGATTTAACAAGGAAAAAGGCGATTTGAGTTCAAAATGAACGACAAAAGCTAAAAACAGACAATAACATATAAAGAAAGGTGATAGGGTTAATTGAAATGTGAGAATATGTTGATAAAACCGTTTTTTCGTACGAATAAATATTATTGGGAAATAATAGGAAATAAATAATATATTTATCATACTTCAGTCTATATAAAGTTTCAAAGGAATAACATTTTAGCATCCATGGTACATCGATTTAACATAACATAGTTCAAAAATCATGAATATTGTCTTGAAACAAAATTGAAAAGCATATAATATTTTTTGTAAACGAAATTGAAAAGCATCCTAGTTCCAATGCCATTCACCTTCTCCTTCCCTTCTTAACTGCAGGCCTATCTTCCATGCACTTAATACGGCCCTCCAACCGTCCACCGGATGTAGGCTTATCTGAGTCTGACCCAGGTTCATCATCCAACTCTGCAGTTAAGTCATCTTCATCATTATCCTTATCCTCTTCATTCCCACCATCAGAATCTAAACCTTCTTCACTAACAATATCTTCATTGGCCATCATCATCCACCTCATCTCTTTTTGACTGGGATTCAGCACCAACTTCATCGCTTTCACCTCCATCATTGTGGGAACCTTTGTCCTGCACCACTTATTTGCCAGGACAACGATATTGCCTGTGTTCCAAGCCAGCCTCTGCAGTTGTTCCTCCACATGCCACCTAGAACCATAAGATCATTAATATGTCGTAGTTAAAAAAAAAATTATATAGACTATAGACTTACACACTGTTTCAGAAAAAAATTCTTCACATCCTTCCACATTTTGTCCGTTACAGCTTTCTTAAAACCTACCACCAAGTGCAGTAGCTTCTTGACAATGTCTCTCCTCACCTATACATTACATTTTAAAATCAGAAGCTAAGTCTGTTATGGAATTGAGTACAATAACGTAGGATATGATAACTTACAGATTTTATCGAAAGATCAAGTGATAGACCCTTGACATCTTTATTCTCAATGCTTGGAATTCTTAGCAGTTTAGTTTCTTTTGTCTCGAGATCTGGGAGCAACATACATGTTGCAGGTAGTTGTATTTTAACTCCTTCTATTATAGTGTCTGTTTCGCGTGCAACAGTAGACATAGATGTCCCACCTAAGCAGCTAGTAGATGCACCTGTGTCCCCACCTTTCATGGCTTCGGCCAATTCTTTTATCATGCCCTCCCACCACAACTGAAATGTACTGGATAACAAAATTGTTGAATTATAGTCCCACAATGATCCTTCAATTGCTGCTGTCACTTCCGCGTGGCACCACTTACGGTTGAACATGGATGTTGACAGCGGGTTCAAAATGGTCTTGTAATGGACTTGTCGAAAACTAATGTGTTGTCTAAAGACCCTCTCACCTAAAAACCAAACTTGACTACATGAGCTTTCAAGTAAAATTCGACACTTTTTTCCCTTAAACTTTCACTCACGTACTGCGGAAGGTCATCCACGTACTTCTCCCATGGCCATATCTTCACCCCGCCACGTTTACTTTCTTAAATAGCTTAATATACACTTCAGTGTCATATACCATGTCCCCTAACTGTCCCTCAGCATAGTACTTTGCTATAGGGTATGTCCCATCACCCCTCAAATTTAGGTTAGACCTAATATCCATGAAATACTCGCACGCCCATATCTGTGATTGGAAATAATTCATATTAGACATGATCATTCAATAATCATTTCAAATGTAACTAATGTATATAATTCAGTAAAGTAATTCAGCTATGTAATAGTTACCTGCTATGACTACCAAAAGCCACCACTCTCATGAGCACCCCTGCTATACAAGTATAGATTAGCCAATGTGGTGCTTCCCCAATTATACTTTACCAGTCAGGATGTGTCTGCTACAGCTGAAATCCACCATGCATAAAAGCTACTGGTGCTTGTGTCACAGAATATGGTGGTGCCAAGAAAGGTTGTTAGAAAAACACGAACCAAGGGATTCTTTCTCTCCATAGTATTTGAGCGGTAGCCTCTGTACGTGTCAAGTACTATATTAAAACTCACCTTTCTCTTTTGATGGAATATCTCCCAACCATCACTGACTAGCAGTTGCAAGCGGGACGCATCTTTGCATATTTCCACATCAATAGGTATCCTATCGCCATTCCAACACAAGCCAGTTATTGCCACAAAATCTGTAGGTGTCAGGGTTATTTTTCCTATAGTTGGGAAGTGAAACGTGTGTGTCGTATCTTATCAAAAGTGGCTAAGTGCACAAACTAAGTGTCTATCGCAGCAGTTGGACTTCAGTGCTTTGACTGCGTTGAACATACCTGTTGCTTTAATCATATCTTTCAGTGTTTATAAACCCGTTAAACCACTTCAATAGTTGCTTCGCGCTGTCATGTCCATGGTATGCACTGAGCCTATTCTGTACATACCAAATTGCATGTCACAGTATGAAAACTGCATGTAATATGAAATCGAATATAAAAGGGGTAACAGTTTCACAGACAATGATATTCTTTAACAATAATAGTGTTTTGTTAACAATATCACTTTTAAAATTATACAAATCGCTATATTGAATTACATATCGCATTATTGGAATTTTTAGCACATTTTTACAATCTTATGCACTTTTTTATAGTTTTTTCACTTTTTTAAATTATTATCGCCTTTGTTAAATTCTAATCGCTTTTATAAAATACTTGTCCTCTTTTTTATTTTTTTTGGTCTTTAAAATAATATTATAGCCTTTTGTTGCTTTTTTATTGTATAACTTTTTTAATAGATATCTCATTTTTTATCACATTCTTAAAATCTTTATCGTTATTTTGAATTCTTATAGCCTTTTTTTAATTTTTAATCACCTATTAATAATTATTATCGACAATTTACAATTTTTATTGTCTTTCTAAAATTCTTCAAGCCTTTTCTACTTTTCTTTTTCTTTTTTTAATAATATTAATGCATTATTGCAATTTTTATTTTATCACTTTTTTTACATATTTATCGCATTTTTTGTTTCTTTATCGCCTTCTTAAAATCTTTATCACTTTTTTGAATTATTATAGCCCTTTTTAATTTTTAATCACCTATTAATAATTATCATCACCTATTTAGAATTTTTGTTGCCTTTTTAAAATTCTTCAAGCCTTTTCTACTTTTCTTTTTATTTTTTAAATAATATTAATGCATTTTTTCAATTTTTATTTTATCACTTTTTTGACATATTTTTCACATTTTTTTTGTTTTTTAACCACCTTTTAAAATCTTTATCACTTTTTTAAATTATTATCACCCTTTTTTAATTTTAATTGCATACTAATCATTATTATCACCTTTTTACAATTATTCAAGCATTTTCCAATTTTTTTTTGCTTTTTTAAATAATATTAATGCATTTTTTAATCTTTATTTTATTGCATTTTTTGTTTTTTAATCACCTATTAATAATTATTATCACCTATTTAGAATTTTTATCGGCTTTTTAAAAATTTTCAAGCCTTTTCTACTTTTATTTTTCTTTTCAAATAATATTGATGCATTTTTGAAATTTTTTATTTTATTAAATTTTTAAAATATTTATCACTTTTTTTTTCATTTTTCTTGCCTTTGTAAAATCTTTGTCACTTGTTATATATATTTTTTATTTTTTAAATTATTATTGACTTTTTAATTTTTAATCGCTTTTCTAAAATTCATGTCATATTTTTTACTTTTTTACATAATATTATTGCCCCTTATGGCATGTTTTCAATTTTTATCATCTTTTTACATGTTTTTGGCTTTTAAATTATTATCGTCTTTGTTAATTTTTAATCGCTTATTCATAATTATTATCACTTTTTGACATAATATGTCACCATTTTTTTTGTCATTCTACATTAATAATTTCTTTTGATGTTCAATAAAATCACTATCCTAATACACGGGAATTGTATAACAAAATCTCTATCTCTGTTTGTTCACAATATTCAATTCACTTACGTTTTTGTAAAATAGTTACTAATTTTCTAACATCCTACATATAAAATCTCCCAACAAATTTAGCAGTTAAAATAGAAACATACCGACTATAAAGGGTGAGAAACGTAGGACTCCAGGTCTAAGTAGATAATCGTTGAAGGTCGAAATTTATTTCGAGGTGTTAATCTTTTGATCATGGATGTCCTAAAATCACATGGTAATTCCTTCACAAAGTCTCCAGCAGCACCGTGAGACATTGTTTGCTGATGAAAAGGAGGAATATGGAAGGTGAGGAGAGGGAAAGATGGACCTGGGGGCGATAGGAGCAAAGAAGAATAGAGGAACTTTAAATAATGGAGTTACAGGGTGTAGGTGTAAAAATTCAAATGAGGGTTGGGGAAATTTAATAGTGGGGTTCTATCCTTTGAGGGTTAATGACAACATCTCCCATATAGTTAATGTAACTTACACATTGCTCCATATCTTTCAAAACTAATACATAACCCCACCTTCATGGCTTAGTGTTTTACAACTTCTAATCTCCAAAATTAAAACATCTAATAACCAAATTTGATGAATTTTAACATTTTGCCTATTTCCTGCATACCTAATTATAATTTTAAAAAATACTAAAATGATTTGACACCAAATAAATGGATATACACAAAAAAAAACTAATTTATCGGTTAATTTTATGGGGAATGTGGTTCATAAAGGATCCCTAAATACATACAAATGATATCAATTATAGGTGTATGGTGTATGAAGTGGCCCACAAATTTAATCACAATTGCCTAGAAAGTGCATCATGTAAAAGCGGTTCCCAGTAAGGCCCCTAAAATTCAACCACTAATATAGCAATTAATTTTCTGGGGAATGCGTTTAAATTTTAGGAAAACGACAAAAATTTTACAAGAGCAATTAAAAATTAAAAAAGTGATAATAATTTCAAAAAGTGAAAATAAATATAATAAACGACAAAGAGTTTAGAAAGGTGATAAAAATTCCAAAAATGCAATGAAGATTTTATGAAAGCAAAAATATAAAAAAGATGACCCCTAAAACTCAACTAGTAATGCCATACTTTAGAAATGCTATTTTGTTGTTGTTCTGTTCTCATATGTTGCATTTCTCTATTTCATAACGGTTTTGTTGGTTACATTTCACCTTTTAATATTTCATTGCTGGTTTTTCATTGAAAATATCTAAGCATGTACAGTTTCCAAAAATATGTTTCTTACACATTAAGGCACTTAATCATGTAATCAACTCTTCTTCTTAGTGCCTTTACTTTTCCCTTTCCCTTTCCCTCTCCCTATGCCCTTTTTAACATCCATAACAGATGTTGTTGCGGTACTAAGAACTTCACCTTTCACATATTTTACTTGCCTAGCACGTGTTCTTTACTTCTCAGCGGGTCGCACATCTATATCACTTGATGAGAGAATATCTTTAAGCTTAACTACCGCTGGAGCACGCTTAACTACTTGTGCTTTGTGCCATGATGTTGCTGCTTTTCTTAGGAGCTGGGCATTACTATTCTCTTCACCATACAAAATTTGAACCAGCAAATCACATATTTGTTTATGGCTATCCCACTGGAACACCACAAAAATGTTAGAAATTAATATTGAATAAATATACCTAAGTAGTGAATGGAGAGTAAAACATAATGTTTCACTGTTGAAAAATGTGGCTAGCTCCAGCTTCTCCATTAAAATACATGTAAAAATTCCACAGTCATACCTATTTAATTGCTCTGTAACCGGAACTCTTACATGATGAAAATCCAAAACGCAATACCTCTTTGGTAAAATAATATACTCCAATGCTCTAGCCTACAATTAAAACAACTCCACTATAATCACTCTCTCATTACAACTTTCAAACTACCATTAAGTCAATACTAAACTTACAATGTGTGATATCCAATGTCTATACTCATGCACAGGTTTGCTAGATGACATAGAGTCCCACAACTGCACCTGTTTATCTAATATATCAACAACAACAAGGAAAAAATGTTTACGGGGTCGATCATACACTGGTACATAAATCTGCAAAAGGAAATCATAAATAATCTGATAAATGTAACAACAATATTTCAGATAATTATTCTTCATAAAAACTTTTAAGTTGCCACCGAACCCCTGCATCAAGATTAAACCATCCATGGTCATCAGTTTGTTCAAAAGCACACAATTCACCCCCTAATGTCCCATGCTGCTTTGCAAAAAATAAATTCATTCCTAACCACATTTAATTACTTACATCTAAAATTTACTTTTATATTCATACAAATCAAAAATTCTATCAGAAACCACCAACAACGAACACCATATGTTTTCCCCTTCTCCTTTGCATAAAGAACAGTCAGCATATAGCTTACAACAGTTGAAAACAGCCACTTACATGGCCTCAATGTCCGAACATCTTTTCTTACCAACTCATAGCTGGATGGTGATATAGGAAGAACCTCACTACCAAACAACATAATCATATAAACTAAATCATTGCATTAACCCATCACAATCATATATAGTTAATGAGTATACCTCATATCTTTTATATTCTCTAAAAGAGCATATTGAATCACTCGATAAGTTCTATCCTTAACAGGAGCTGCCACCATATAAGGCCCAGCTCAATACCTTTCCCCAAAACAACTCGTCGTTTTTCCCACTATGCAGAAAGGTAATTTTCGCCAATGTGATGGAATTACATCACGCTCTGATTTTCTTCTTGTTATATCTTGCTCCATCAAAAATTTTAACTTATCCTTCATGTCCTACAATTAGTGGAAACTAGTTAAGCGGTTAATTAAGAAGCAAATAGTTAATCAGCTAAGCACTAATTACCTCATCATTTTCATCATTTCTTTTAGGTGATTTCTCCTCAATTTGGAAATCATCTCCCACATTTTCAACCCATAACTTCTTCTTGCAAGAGCTCATAACGTTAATCCCGACAGGTGGTTCTAAATCATTCATTCTTAGTGAGCATATCTCAGGATCATTAATCTTCTGCTTACGTGGTTCTTTAAATTTCTCTACCTTCTTTTTGCCAGTCCCAATCATGGGAAAAAACTCATCGTTCCTTATAGGTGTTCCAACATCCTTGTCTTCACCATTATCAGGATATCTTGACATGGGAGCCTTTTTCGGTGTTGGCATATTCTACGTATGAGTATCTGTTTTGTCATCCTTGGCCCGTCTTGCTACTCCTTGTACAACAAGCAAATTAGCAATCTGTGCAACCTTCTCCATTGTACCTTCTAGAGTTTCTTGCATCAATTAAACCATAGTAACGTCGGTCCTCATTCTTTGATATTCTAGCACTAGCTTCCTTACATCATCAACTAACTTATTCAACTTTTCTCGATCCTCATCTACATTCTTCCCACTTATCCCCTCATAACACTTTTTAGACCAAAATTTCATTCTTTCCCATTCTGATCTGACTCTTATTCTTTATTCACATCATCTGCACCATCTGCATAATGTCTATCTCTCAGCTGATTTGCACCACGTCTATCTCTTCTTCCTCCTCAACATCTACATTATCCTGATTCACGTAACTTTCATCATCGTTACCCACTAGATCTCCTCTAAACCTCATATCAATCTTTGCCAATAACTTACGAGTCACTTCCTTATTAAGTTGAACCACTATTGGGTTCAAACCGTCATTCTTCAATTCACCAGCAACAATCTTCATAAAAAAAAACATTTGTAACAAAACATAGATTCAATCAACTATATATGCAAAATAATAATATGCACCAAATTACAATATGCATGAAACAACACTTACTTGTAGAAATAAAGCACATCCCCTCAATTTCTTATGTTTTTTCATCTTCCACTTTTCAATTCCTACAACCAATTGATCCACTGCTAAGCTTACCCAAGCATTTTCCTCAATCTTGCTGACATCCCCAACACATCCAAGATGATCCAGACCAACATGGCCTCGAATTGGTGGACACAAAATATGAGTCATGCAATACAATGCATGTGCTCTCTACACCTTCTCTAGATCATTACTCTTCAACAAATCATGCTTTACAACTTTTCTCCTAACGGTCCACCTTCTATCCCGTTCCTTCCAGCAATAATATGCCTCCAAATCTTCTTTAGGTACATCACCTCAATTCAACTCAATTGTTCAATGTCATTCTTAATCCCAATTATCTCAGTGAAATCATCTACTCAAATCTTATACTTTCTTCCATTTATTAGAATAGTCCTCTTTTTCACATCAAACTTTTGAATTAATGGAAACACCAAGTCCGCCCACATAGCATGCGATTTTATTCCTAATAAACTCCAAAAAACTATTTTTTTCAGTATTTTTCTTTCTCCTCTCCCAACTTCCTCATGATCATACAAATGTGAAAATTGTAAACTTTAACTTTAACTTTTCCTTCTCTTCAACTTTGTTTGCATAGTCACTATTTTTATCAAATGACATTTCCAGCCAATTTTTACGATAAGCCTAAATATAAAATCATCTCATTATAATCTTATTACTCTATACTGTTATAATTCAACTTATAATATACTTTCATCACTATCATATGTCAATCCAGCATCTTCACATCTCTCCCTCTCTGCCCTCTTGCATATATTTCAACACAAACTCTAATAACCATGGTAAACAATAACACACACCAATAGCTAACACCAGTTTGCTCACTGATAATTATTCTATGCACCAGCTACCCTCTCATCCCTTCAACTTTTCTTTGATGTTGAAACATCTTCCTCATCACCACTGTACAAAATCGAAACAATTTTTCCTCACTGAATTAATAAAAAGTCACACATTATTGCAAACATGTTAATAATTAAAGCAAAAAGGTGACAAAATGCATATAAAGGTGTCAAAATCACAAAAAATGTGAAAAAAATCAACAAATAGGCGACAAACATTTAAAAACAGTGACTAATTTTGTCACCTTTTTCATTTCACTATAGCCTTTCCCCTTTTTTTTTCACCTTTTGTCTCTCCCAATCATTTCTCTGTAACTAATACTATTCACCACCCAATATCTAACTTCCATTCATCAATTCGTCCTAAAGCCATTCCTATTTTTCTACAAATACAGAAGAAAAGTAACATTTACTTTTATTCTGTTTCTGATTTTCTCCCATTATTCTTTGTCATCATTTCACTTCTTGTTTCCATGCCAACAATGTTGTCTCACGCAACGTCAATACACAATCGTCCACTCTTCATTTTTTTCAGAGTCAAACTTAGTTGGACAGTTGTAACCTAGTTGAAGTTTGATTTTAGAGTGAGGTGTTTTAATATGTTTGTAATTTTCAATCACTTTTAAAAGCTAAAGCTGCAAGTTCCGGGTTAAAAGTTTATGCAACATCGAACAGTTATACTCTTACCTCATAATCTAACAACTCACAAGTTTTATTGCTTAATTGGTTGTGTTAGTTATAAATGTAATGATAAGTTTAGTTTATAAAGGAAATAAAGAATAAACAGGCACAATCATGTGTAACATTATAGTAAAAAATTTATTAGTGATAAATAGTTTAGGTAGCAGTAAGGAAAATGGTATTAAATAGTTTGAGAGAAACAGAGGTAACCTGATGAGTTTAATTTAATGTGAGATAAAAATAAAGAAAAAAGAAAATAATTTTAAAGAATTTGAGAGAAAGAGTAGCATGTATTAACAAACAAGAGGCAACTATTACAATCGCCTTTTAAATAATATTATAGCCTTTTTAAAAAATTTATCATCTTTTCCTAATTTCTATCATCTTTTTAAATTTTATCCTTTTTTAAATTATTACTGTGTTTTAAATAATATTTATCACATTTTTAAACATTTTATCACCTTTTTTAAAAATAATTTTAGCATATTTTCCTAAATTTTATCACTTTTTTAATTTTATCACATTTTCTACATTTTTATCGCTTTTCTCAAAATTTTATTGCCTTTTTAAATTTTTTTTATCACTTTTTCAACTTCTTATCACCTTTTTTTAAATTTTAATCGCCTTTTAATAATTTTTATCACCTTTCCAAAAGGTTTATCACTTTTTCATATCCTTTAAGGGTTAATGACAACATCCCCCTATGGTCTAATGTAACTTACACTTTGCCCTTTATATTTACAAACTAATACTTTACGCCAACTTCAATTAAAGTATTTTACAACAACTTCTAACATCCAAAATTAAAACATTTGATAACCATATTTTAATAATTTTAAGATTTTTCATATTTCTTTCGTAGTTAACTGAACTTTAAAAAATACTAAAATGATTTTACACGATAAAAATGGATATATAGGAATGAATAAGTTAACCACTAATTTAGCAGTTAATTTTTTTGAAGAATGTGGTTCGTAAAGTGGCACTTAAATATACATCAGCAGTGTAAATTCTAGATAAAGTGGTTGAAAAAGTGGCCCCTAACAATGTACCAACGGTATTGAGTCAGGCCCCTCAAATTGAACCACAAAACCCCATGATTTGCACCACAAAAAAATGCGGTTTATATTGTGGCCCCTAAAATGTTCACCATAAATTTAGCGGTTCATTTTCTGGGGTGCATGGTGCATAAAGTGGTCCCTCAAATTTAATCACAAATGCCTAAAAAATTGCGCAATGGAAAAACGGTTAATATTCTGGGTCTGAAAAGTAAACCACTAATTTAGCAGTTAAATTTCTAGGAAATGTGGTTCATAATGTGGCTTCTAAATACATACCAGCAGAATAAATTCTAGGTAAAATGGTTCAAAAACTGGCCCATAATTGTGTACCAGCGGTTTCGAGTCAGGCCCCTCAAATTGAACTACAAAACCCCACAATTTGTACCATAAAAAAATGCGGTTCATATTATGGCCCTAAAAAAAACTCACTACAAATGTAACGGTTGCATAAAATGACCCCTCAAATTAAAATATAAGGGCCCAGAAAGTGCACCACAGAAAATCGGTTCATATTTTGACTCCGAAAAGTCAACCACTAATTTAGCAGTTTATTTCTAGGGAATGTGGTTCACAAAGTGGCCCTAAATATATACCAGTGGTATAAATTTTGGGTAAAACGGTTAAAAAACTGGTCCCTAACTGTGTACTAGTGGTTTTGACTCAGACCCCTCAAATTGAACCACAAAATCCCACAATTTGTACTACAAAAAAATGTGATTCATATTATGGCCCTAAAAAAGTTTACCACAAATTTAGCGGTTACATAAAGTGACCCCTTAAATTAAACCACAAGGGCCTAGAAAGTCAAAATATTCACCCCTTTTCTGTGGCTCACTTCTTGGGCCCTTGTGGTTTAATTTGAGGGGCCACTTTATGCAACCACTGCATTTGTGGTGAGTTTTTTGGGGTTCATAATATGAACTACTTTTTTTTTTGTGGTATAATTGTGAGGTTTTGTGGTTCAATTTGAGGTGTTTAAGTTGAAACAGCTGGTACACAGTTAGGGAGCAGTTTTTTAACTATTTTACTCAAAATTTATACCATTGGCATGTATTTAAGAGCCACTTTGTGAACCACATACCCCAGAAAATAAATCGCAAAATTAGTGGTTGACTTTTCAGGACTAGAATATTAACCGCTTTTCTGTGGTGCACTTTTTAGGCCCTTGTGGTTTAATTTGATGAGCCACTTTATGCAACTGCTGCATTTGTGGTAAGTTTTTTTAGCGCCATAAAATGAACCGCATTTTTTTTGTAGAACAAATTGTGAGGTTTTGTGGTTCAATTTAAGGGGTCTGACTTGAAACCACTGGTACACGATTAGGGGCTAATTTTTAAACCATTTTACCCAGAATTTATATCACTGGTATGTGTTTAGGAGCTACTTTGCGAACCACAGGTATGTGTTTAGGAGCTACTTTGCGAACCACATTCCTAAAAAAATTAACTACTAAATTAGTAGTTGACTTATTCATTCCTGTATGACCATTTTTTTCATGTAAAATCAATTTAGTATTTTTTAAAGTTCAATTGACTATAAAAGAAATATGAAAAATCTTAAAATTAATGAAATTTGGTAATCAAATGTTTTAATTTTGGATGTCAGAAGTTGTTGTAAAACACTATAAATGAAGTCGGGGTAAATTATTAGTTTTTAAAGATAAGGGGCAAAGTGCAACTTACATTAGACTATAGGGGATGTTGTCATTAACCCTTAAAGGATATAAAAAGGCAAAAAAAATTATGAAAAGGTGATTAAAATTTTAAAAAGGTGATAAACATTTGAAAAAATTGAAAAAATGTAGAAAAGGCTATAAAAACTTTAAAAAGGCAATAAAAATGTAGAAAAGATGATAAAATTTAGGAAAATGTTCCAAAATTTATAAAAAGGTGTTACAATTATGGAAGAAGATTACACTCATATTCTTCTCTCACATTAATAATTAATCTTCTTTAGAGTTACAACTATGGAAGAAGATTAACAAACTCTAAAGCCTCAAAGCTTCTACTTTCAGACTTCCTCCCCTTCACTTATCTACTCTCATTAGTTGTATTAACTCGTTTTTATTAATAAAAAAACTACAACTACTATATTAATTTAATTCTCCATATTATACCAAATTTCTCACATTAATTCTCATTCTTTTTTCATTCTACCCTCACTCTTATTTTTCTGTTAATATATACTGCTATTTCTCTTAAATTCTTCAATACTTTTTTTTTTTACTTTTATCTTACATTTAAATCAAGCCAATCACATTAAATCTCTTTCTCTCAAACTATGTAATACCATTTTTCTTCCTTTTATCTAAATTATTTACCACTAACATGTTAACAATTATATTTACTGAATTTTTTTAAAATAATATTACACATTATTGCATTTTTTACACTTTATTCCCTGTATAAACTAAACTTATTTATATTCACAACCGAAACAACCATTACAATCGAAAAAACCAGTTAAGTGGTAAATTTTTTTTACATGTTACTATTTTATTTTTTATCGTTTTCTTCAATAGAATCTCCCTATTTTTGTAGGTTCCTTTTATAAAAGCAAAACCAATTGACTGCATATTTGGCTAGCTATGTAAGCTAAAGGTGGGACATGGGCCAGTTCAACCCATCCTAAATAGGGACCGGCCAGGAAGTCAAACCCGCCCTCGGCACGGCCCATAAAAAACTCAAGCAAATATGGGCCTAAATGAAAAGGAATACGTAAATCAAATTGCCCCGGCCCGCCTTGGGCCACAACCTGACCAGGCCCGAGACCGGCAGGTCTGGGCCTAGATCCTCCAACGGCTCTTTCACAATGAAAACCTGTAGAAAAAAATTTTAAAAATGGTTTAATTACAAAGTAAGCCATGCAATGGTTTTTTACTCCATTTTAGCCCCCAAAATTCCACTTTCACCCCTCTCAACAACTAAATTTTAAGCACTTTTTTATCCAAATAAATTTTGGCCTTCCCCTATAAATACCAATGTCATTTTCACTCTATCCTCACACCAAACTCAATCTCTCTTTTTCCTTTACCATATTCTCTCAAGCATTTAAATTTTTTTCTTAATCTCTTCCAAAGTTCTGACTAATCTCTACCTAATATTTTCATAATCTCATCTTAATTTTGCATTAATCACTACTATTAGTTTGTGACTCATGGCTTCAAGAAGAAAGAGCAAGTTGACAGAGACTTCATCTTCTTGCATCATCGGATTCCAAGGCTTGTTTTGTCACCGTTCTTGGTCGGCCGATAAAGGCATTTCAATTGAAGAGTTGCACGATGATGATGCCGGAATCAATATGATGAATTACAATTTGGGACTCGAAGATCAATTATCTGGTAATGAAGTTGAAGAATTAGATACGATGGCGGCTAGGGATCCGTCAACACAACTGACGCCAACAAATCATGGACCCGCTGTAGAGGAAACCCAAGGACAAGGTAAATCATTGAGACTAACTGCTTGGGTTTGGGAGCATTATGAGCATATACATGAATGGGAGTTAAGGTACAGGAAATGCAAACATTATAGGAAAAATTGGTGCATAAAAAGAATTTAGGCACTGGAATGCTGAAGCAACACATTGAAAATCAACATTCTAATGTCCTCCCCAGTGCCGCGACTAGTTCTGGACGACAAACACAACTTGGGCCTACAACTAGCGCTAGCGGGTCAAATATATTTCATTTTAACCAACAATCTTGTAGAGAATGTATGATAAATTGGATGATGTTTACCAAAAAACCTTTGTCATAAGCTGAAGATGTGTATCTAGAATCTTGGATAAAATCAAAATCAAATCCTGCATTTTAAAAAATTTCTAGGAAAACCGCTATGAAAGAAAGCTTTAGATTATTTGAAGCCAAAAAATCAAATTTGTAAGCCTATTTTTCCGCTCTTGATCATTGTGTGACATTCACTTCTGATATGTAGACATCACTTGTAGGTTAATCATGTTATTGTGTCACTTCTCATTTGATTGATTCTAATTGGGTTATACAAAAAATGAATTTTGTCATTTAGGGTCATTAAAATGGATCATACTGGTTATCACATATTCAATTGTATCTTAGAAACTTTAAATGATTATTTTTGTGCTAATAAAGTTATGTGCATTTCATTTGATAATGCTTCAAACAATGATTGCTGCTCACCTTTTGAGTCAAGTATTGAAACCACCTCTAAGCAATGTATTTTTTCACAGTAGATACATGTGTCATATTTTGAACATTTGTGTGCAAAAGGGTTTAGAAGTTCTCCAAAATGAAATTGTGCCTATTCGGAAATCATTGGCATTTTTGAAATCAAGATCCGTTGTATGTCATGAATTCAAACGGTTTTGTTTTGAAAATAAAAAAGAATTTTCTTGGAAACGGTTTAAATTGGATTACCCAACCCGCTGAAACTCTACATATTTGATGTTGCAAGATACATACCCATATGCAATTTTGTTGGCACATTTCATGAACTTAAAAATGGGTTGTGAATTTCTTATGGCTGAAGTTTGGAAAAAATGTTCTAAAACCGGTGAATTACTTAAGTTTTTTTATGAGGCTACTGAATTTTTCATCTAGTGTTTGCTACATTAATTTAAAGCTGATGAGTTGTGAAAATCGACTGTTGAAATCATGTTGGCTAAGTGGCTTCAGTATTTTGAAAACATTCCACCTATCATTTTAGTTGCTTCTTTGCTTGACCCATATGTCAAATCAATGGATACAACAACATTGCTTGAAGGAATTTTTTATTTTTATTTAAAAATATCTCATATAAATGTTTTGGCTATGTCAGCTACTGCTTCCGAGTACTTGCATTATTTGTACAAGTTATATTATGAGCAGCATTCGGATAAGGTAAAATCTGAAACTCCTCAAATAGAGCCTCCAAGGAGATCACTGATTATTTGAGGTCAATGATTATTTTAACACATTGTTTGAGTTAAGCGACATCAACATATTGGAGTGGTGGAAACAAAAGAGATCAAAGTTTCCAATCTTGTCGGTAATCGCATAGAAGATTCTTACTGTTCCAGTCTTAACTGTAGCATTTGAAGCAGCATTTAGTGCAGGAAAACGAGTGATATTGAAGAAACAATCAAGATTAACACCCAATGAGGTGGATGTATGCATGTGCAATCAAGATTGGGTCCTCGCAGTACTCCAGCAGTAAGACCAAAAGAGTTCGGATGATGAGGTAATATCCAATTTCAAGACTTGAATTTTTTTTTTCAATCATACATGTAATTTATATTTGATTTGCCTATCCTCATAGATTTCTATTTTTCATTGTTTTTGGAACATTTTTGCCATTTCAAAATGTAAGGTCCGTTCCAATTATTTGTAAATGTCATTTGGCTATTTTACTTAATAAAACTTACATCGAAGATAGTGTTTTTTCTTAAAAATATTTATTACATATACAATTAATTATGTTTATAATTTTTTTAAAAAAATAAAAATACCTCCAAACCCGCCTCGAGACCGCTTTGCCTAAGACCGGTTTAAGCTTGGTCCTACTCAACCCAGACCCAGGGCCAACCAGTCCAGGCCAACCCAGCACCAATATCTAATGTAAGCAAACATTTCAACAGCACATGGTACCCATATGGGAACTATAAAATAGGGTTGTAAATGAACTATGAATATGAGTAAGCTCTATTTTTGTTCATTTATTTAGGTTTTAATTGAATACAAACATAAACAAGCTCTATTCATGTTCGTTTGTTTGTTTGATAAAAAAAAAGTATTTGTGTTCATTCATGAACAACAATATACGAACCAAATGAACAAACACATTCATGAATGATGTATATGAACATGTTCGTGAATAGTTTAAACAAACATAAACAAATATAAATGAACAAACTTAAACAAATGAATACATATATAACCACAAACAAACATTATTTTGGTTTAAATGACCAATTAAAACCTAAACTTGAAAGGGGGTAAGGATGATATATGGATGCTTTATGTAGACATAAATGAGTATATATATTAATATGAATAATAAATTAATAAACAAACAAATGTACAATGAACAAATAAATGAACGAACATAAATGAACAATAATTGAACTGTTTGTGAACATAAATGAGTGAACATAAGCTTGTTTGTGTTTGTTCCTTTAAATAAATGAACAAAATATTATGTTCGTGTTCATTTGTTACACTTAATAAATGACATAAATAAACTCCTACTAAATGGTTCACCAAATGCATTGTTCATTTACAACCCTAACTGTAAAATGATTCATGTTACTTTAGACACATTGACCTATTGTTCTGGATACGTATCCATTCTTTATGACTTTTGATATACCCTCGAGTGAAATAAATAGAATAAGGTTCACTAGCAATTTTCAAATGCATTTACCTATTATTTATGGCACATCTTATGTTTCAAGTGTAAAAGAGTTTTAAGTCAGAATGCTCATATACTTTTACCTTCCTTGTTTAACTTAGGCTTAAACATGAACTCCTCACCTAAAGTCAATGAGATGACATTCTTGTCTTTGGAAACAAACAAGATTCTCAGCATTAAAATGGATGGCATGCGATGATTGAATATTGTTGGTGTTGGAAAGGGTAACTGATACCCATGATTTGAATTAGACTTAAAGGTACCAAATTACTAGGCTCAAGAGCCAATTGGCTACTGAGACCCTCCTAAACCCTATGTAGGCTCAAAAATTAAGGCACATCCTAATGAAGCTTATCATTCAGCTATTTATATAGGGAGTATATCTCACATTCCCTAGGTTGAGACAATTATCATTACAAACTTGAGCGTTCGAAAAGCCCTCATTAGGTATTACCCTTGAGGATTCTCCTAACCTTGTATTTTGTCTTTATACATATATGACTAGAGCTAGCCACCTGCTTGCATGTGTCTGTCACTTGTCAGACCCTAAAAGTGCTTCAAATATCAAATGATGCCTTTTGTAGAAAAAGAGAAACCTTCAGTCACCTATCACGCGACATCAACACTCCTCCATTGTTAAGGTGACTATTACTATGACTATGTGGTAAAGAATTGGGCCCATTTTATCATAGCTTTGGTGGCAGTTAAGATCATGGCCGCCCTCATCACCAACCACCACAAAAGCTAAACTCATCAAGAACCCATATGCTAGCAGGCAAAGGTCGAAAGCCTAACCCATATCTATGACCGTAGTAGAGTTTATAATTATTCCCTCTCTCAGTTACTGTCCATCTAAATCAAAGTTGGTGCTATGAAGTACAAATAACAACATTAAATAAAGACCAAAACATTGCCGGAAACTTTTGCCAAAGTTGAGTATGAATAAATCACTGACGAGACGCCATCGGGAAATGGAGCAAAGAAAGAAGGAAACCCAAAATAGAAATCCAATGAAAACTTCATCCTCTTCCATCACCTCTTAATTGTCATCAAATTCGGAACACAATTTCTTTAACCAGATTGGGTTAGTTAGAGATAGATTTGATCAGAAACTCTAATTAGCTAGTGCACGTGGTAGTTCATGATAGTTGTAGTACTATTTGCATGTGGATGCTTAACAAAATCGGATGTCAGAGGTGTGCTCTTGGTTAGGCCTTTCCAAGGAGGCTAAAGATGCATTCAATGGTGTTATTCACGCTAACATAGGGAGACCATGTTGCAAGCCCTCGGGGGTCACCAAAATGCCTACAAATAGAAAGACACCTTCTTGAAGCATCCATAAGGGGTTAAGGTACATAGTAGATTTGATTTACGTAACTCCCTGAGTGGTGTGACAGTTGTGCCCATGTAGGCAAGAAAATAAGAAGATGATTTATATATGATATATATATATATATATATATAATTTGGCACTAATTCCAAGGAGCTTTTGGATTTATGGGAAAATTTTCAAATTTCTCCCAAGGTACCAAATATATCTTTGTATAAATATTTGCATGGAAATTAGATGCTATCATGAATATGTGTGTGTGTGTGTGTGTGTGTGTTAATGTTCCTGTGCATGGAAAGTATTGGTTGCGTATAAATTACTATATTAATAAACTAGTATAAGTCTTTTAAAGACAAGAATTTGGAAAATTTGGAAGGGATGATGCCCATGATAACTTGTTTAATCAAAATCTTGTAATCCCATGCTTAACTAGTCACAGTTGGCTAGTCAATACTCATACTTCTTTAAAACTTTATATGAACTGATTTATTAACATAGAACATGTATATGTATACGTTGCTTTGATTTTAAGTAACTGGAAATAAATGAACAAATACTTTAAACAAAACATAGAATGACTACCAAAGCTATAAATCAAGTATCTCAATCTTCAAGCGTTGACTCTATGTACATCACTATTTTAGCTTAATGTACATCTAAAAGCAACCTTGATGTTCATATATGCTAATAAGTCTTTAAGACACTTTTCTATACTAAAGGCATAACTTGGTACAACTAGTACCTAACTTACTAATCTTATCTAAAATCACTAATTAAACTTCCACCTGAGCTTAGGGCTTAAGTGATGGAGGCTTCCACTTTGCTTATGCACCTTAAGCCTCTAACTGTTAAGGCCAATCAAACAACTTAGTTAGTTATTCATAATGTTTAACCATGAATCTTACACAATAATCTTATAATTAATAATGAATTAGAATACATAATACCTTCAATAAAGATTTGGAATAACATGCTTTCCTTAGTGTTAAGCTCCCACAATGATATATGCTACATAACATGAATCTTAAATGGATGAAAATCCAATGATTTTCAATAAAGGATTTATAAACTTGGAAAAAAGATCTTTAGGACAAGTATATATATATATATATACAACTTAACATGAGCCTTTACGTTCTGAGATTTTAATTAATAGCCTTTATCAAAGGTTCTATGGTGGAGAACCTATTCTTAACCTAGTTCTACTTTGCAAGAACCTAGTTCTTGTCGTAGCAAATTTTGTTTTGCCACTTTGTTACCCTTCCTCATGCTTACGGGAGTTATTCTTTAACTTAGGTTATTCATCTTACCAAGTTCGGTAACTTGGCTAGGGCACCCTTGAGATTTAAAACCTCCCTTACTTACTTAGCACCTATTTACTTTCTTAAAGTCTTATTTTCTTGCTTGTGCTTTAAGCTACTTCTTGTCCACCACTTAGCTCCTTTAGTAAATACATTTTAAGCAAATTAAAAGTAGTTTTAAGACCTAAACAAAGGTTCTAAATGTCTTAGAATATTATGCATATAAAAAGGGTTACATTGGGGTTCTAATTGGATGACCCTAGCTCGAGGTGAATTGTAGTATGGGGTTGCGATGCTAGGGGGTGGGGATTTAGCACCATAGGTCGCTTAGGGGTATCTTAGGATTGGGCTCCTAATATTGCAGTTCCAATCCTAGCACTAGAGCTCTAAAGTATAACCTGGCTTCTTCGCTTTTGTGCATTTGTTGCACAATATCACCCAAATCCAACTTGCTCTCACCAATTCACTTTGCTACCACTTCCTGAACTCTTTTATATGCCAAATAACATGTATATGAATCTATTGAATGTTTGGAAACTTGTCTCTTACCTAGTATAATCAATGCAAGCAACACCAAGTTTTAGCATCTTTGTAGTATTAGTTTTTTGCTCTTCTTTATGCGCTTTTATGGTACCATGAGTATTTCCCTTTTAATTGATCATTTAGCTACATATATAAACTATATTTAGGCCAATTAACATAAGAATTCCCATGGTTTAAGTCTTTGAACCAACTTTTACCTTGAACATAATAAAATAGGGTCTTAATGCTTTTTTCAAACCTAATGTTTTCTTATTGCTTCTTTGACTTAATTTCCAACAATTAAATTAAGATATTATTTACTCACTACTTTTAGCCATTTTTAGTCGAACCCAAATAAGAACAAAATAAAAAAACAAAATGCATTTCATACCTCCCCTATAATCAATCACCTTAGCTTGCTTGTTGTTTTAAGTTATTCTTCCCATACATCCTATGCTCGATTTAACTCACAGGCATATAAAGAGCTAATTTAAAAAATAATTCTAACACCTCCAAGTTTGAATTAACACCAGAAAACTTAGATGAAATTGAACCATAGCTTACATAGTAATATTGAGCTCAAACTCTAGTTCCTCATGCCACAAAACCAATTTAATCACTAATTTTTTTGATTTTGTGATTAATTTAGCTAGGGTTTAGCTTTGTTGGAGCTTTAGGAGGTTCAGTCATGGTAAAGAGAGAGATTTTAAGTGGTTGAATGAGGAAGAAGGTGATCAGGTAGGGTTAGTCACCACCCTACCTCTTCACCACTTTACCATTTCACACACAAGTTCCACACATGACACACTTGGTGCCTTGTTTATCACTTCCGTTCCTGGGTCCCTATTTTTAACAAGCTAGAAACTATAGGACCATAATCGACACACCTGAATCCTTTTATACTTTAATTACATGTCCAATCCCCAATTTTTAAGAACATGCAATTTAGTCCTCAAGTCTCTAAAGGCCACACTTAAACTGCAATGAACAATCTAGTCAATTCACAATTTCATGAGGGTAGAGAAAGAATCACAAAAAATTGTAACATTCTAGATGTCATATTTTTTCACCCTTATCTAACTGTGCAATAAAACTGGGTTAATGTGAAATAACCAAAATGCCCCACTTGACACGATTCACCTAAATGACAAATTTTACATATTTTAAGCCACTATATTTCATTAAACTGAGACTTTATTTGCAATAATTATTCTAAGAATATAAGATTACTAAAATAATCAAGGTTATCTCAGTAATTCAGATATAGGGGTTTAAGAGCCATCATAGAAATACATCATTGCTGCAGCATCTCATGAAGCATGTATATGTATATGTGTAGTTTGAATTAAAAGCATAGGTATACACGTGCATAATACTAGCACCCACCTGGAAAAACATGCACACTTAAAAGGCTTTGGAGGCCAATAAGTGCATAGGTAGTGATTGAGCATGAAAAATATTGGCCCATATATTATTTGCATTCTTGTAATGGCCATATGCTCTCATATGTATATAGATGGATAAGTGATGGTCTTGGTAGATGAAATGATGAACCATTTATAGCAAGGGGCCTTACCCTTCCTAATGGCGAGAGAAGCCATAATCATATCATGAGATGAAAATATTTTATTTTGATAAGCAAAAATTGGCCACCCGCAACATGCATGTGAAATGTTTGAGGGCTTAAAATGACATTAATGGGACATGAGAAGAACTAGTGATTTATAAGATTTTTTAGTAGCATATTAGAGACTTTTTCATGTGCCTGACACACAGTTTCATTAGCTTGGCATTGAGTAAGGCCTCGTCTTCTAGACAAGCATCAAGTAAGACCTCATTTTTGCATAGGGCACCAAGTCAAACCTTAGAGACTATGGTCCTTGGGAAAAGGCCCTAGGTCGAGTAACCTCTTTGAAGGCCTGACATTTTGATAGAAAACCTCGAGTGAAAAACCTCCCCATGGACTTGACATCTTAAGAAAAAGCCCTGGGGAGTTGGTATCTTAAGGGAAAGTCTTGGGTAGATAGACCTCTATAAGGAATTGACATCTTGAGAGAAAGCCATGGGCTAAAAAGACATCTTAGGGACTTGGCATTTTGGGATGGGGCCTCGAGTCAAATGCCTTTTTGGGGAATTGTATTTGATTTTTCAGCCCTTGTGCAGCATTTGAACTTAGGCCAGTGGCCTTGGCCCTAGAGATGTGCCTCTTGGGATTTCGGCCCCTGGGCAGAATAACACTTAGGGCGAGCTTTCATGGACCTCAAAATAGACCTCTTGGGATTTTAGCCCATGGGTGGAATCATACCCCTAGTGAGCGGGCTTGGTCCCGGAGATAGGCCTATTGGATTTTGGCTCTTGGGCACAATTGAGAACCCTGACGATTGGTTTTGGCCCTAGAGATAAGTCTTTTTGGGATTTTGGCCTTTGGGTAGAATCACACCCTTGACAAGCGGCCTTAACCCTAGATATGAGCTTTTTGGGATTTCAGCCATTGTGCTCGAATATAGGTCACTCGGGATTTCACCCCCAGGTGGAACGATAGCCCCAATGAATAGCCTTAGTCCTGGAGATAGGTTTCTTAGGATTTTGGACCCTAGGCAGAATGGTACCTTTGGCAAATGGGCTAGGCCCCAATTATAAGCCTTATAGGATTTTCGAGCCTTTGGTGGAATAATACCCCCAGGTGGCATGACGACCTTAGAGGAGTGGCGTCAGCCTCAGAGATTGGTTCTTTGATTTCTGCCCCCAAGCAGAATGAGACTATCTACAGGTGGCTTTTTAGATGACAGCCCTGGAGATCGGCTTCTTTGAGGAGAACCCCAGGAGAATGGCGTCATGAACAATGACCATAGAAACATACTTCTTGGATGATGGTCTCGGGTGGAGTAGACCTCTTGGGAGTTAGGCCTATTAGATTACATCCCCTGAATAAAGTAGAACCCATTGGGAATTAAGCCTTTTGAATGATGATTTCTGGTAATTTAGCCTTGGGGAAGGCTTTTTAGGAGAGGGACTCAGAGCAATCCTTAGAAAGTAGGATTTAGGGGAGTCCTCAAAAAGGCTGGTCTCACGAAAAGAAAGCTAAGCCTCAAAGGAGACAAAGACTTGAGACCTAGAGGACTATAAGAGATTTATTACTAGGTTTCTGTATCAAGGCTAGAGCATGAGAAGATACTAGACATCATAAACATGCCATACAACATTTCCAATAGGATAAGAATAAAAAAGTTCCTCCAAGTGATTGTCTATAAGTACTCTTGTTACTAATGCTAAATGGCCTACTCCATCCAATTTTTAGAAGGGACGTTTGATAAGGTGTTCCACACCTTATAAGTAATACTACATGCTGCAAGTCTGTGGCTAGAAGCCTTCAGGGTTCATATATCCTATTAGAATAATTTGATTGTTGCATATAAGGTCAGGATGGAAACTGGTCTCACAGCCACAATAAGACCCCTTAAATGAATGAAAGAAAATTGTGATGGAAAAAGACCAATAAGGTACCTATAGAATCCCAATTATTTCTCGATCACTAACGGGAAAAGGTACACACATATAAGAGTGAAGTTAGTTTTAGTAGCTCGAGCAACCTCTCGAGGAGGGGCATTTTCTACATATGCGCATAAGAATGCAAGGACCCCTAAGTCCTTGCATTCATTAAATGGGAGTGACTTGTTGATACCATGATTTGGATTAGACCTGAAAGTACTAGGTTATTGTGACCAAAGCCTAATTATGATGGAGGCCCACCTAAAAATTATGCAGGCTTGAAAAGTAAGGCATATGCCAATAAAGCCTACCATTTGGCTATTTATTTAGAGAGTATCTCTCACATTTTCCTAGGTTGAGATTGTTGCGTTTATTGACTTAATCTTTGGGGATAGAAGTGAAAGATTTCAACCATAACCTGAAACCTGATTAGAAACCCAACGTATAGGGTCAGGTTAGAGGAAAGAAAAATAAGCATTCATGTTAGCTCGAACCCGACCCTGTTGTAGGACATATAAGTTGGGTTAGTTCAGGTAAAACTTGAAACCACCCGATGAACCCAAATCTAGGTTCCAAACTAAAAAGTCTATAATACATATACCCAGCCTAGCCTATTCCCTAATTTGCTTGTTGGGCCCATTACACCTAAGCTTAAATGCCTAACCTTAAATGACCTTATTTCCCAATCCTCATCCTTAACCTCGCCCTGTATGGCTGTATCCCTGCCTCTGCCCTCCCTGGCCCCTTTTTTGTTGCCTCTGCTATGAAAACCTTAATTTTATCAGGTAATTAATTTATTTTATTTACATAATCCTTGATAAGATTACACTTACAAGCTAGGTTTAAGTCAAGTTAATGAGTCAAATAGTCATTGGAGTTCATAGGATTAAAAATCTAAGGTAAATTGACCACAAGGGCAACTAGGGGCATTTTGGTAATTTGGCATGTAAAAGGTCAAAATGTGACCAAGAGAGATATAATTGACCTTCTAGAGGTGAAATGAACATCTCAATGAAATTTGAACTCAATTTGACCAAAAGATTGACTTTTTCTTGGTAAGGAAGCAAAGAAGGGCAAAATCATAATTTCTAGGTCAAATATGGTCAAAAAGGATCTAGGAAGGTGAGAAATGGTATTTGAAACCATTTTGTGAAGTTTGGTGAAGTTGGAACTTAAATTGACCAAGTTTGAAAATTTTCTTATAAGTAAAGCTTAAAAGGGCATTTTGGTAATTTTGGTTAGTCAAACTTGGTCAAACATGAGTCAAACCTGGAAAAATAGAGTCAACCCTGGTCAAGGGTAGTAAAATACATGGTTTAAAGTAGAGGGAAGAAAATATAAGAATTTAAGTGCAAATGGAGACATATTTGAGCATTTTATAGAAGTAACTTCCTTTTAACCAAAGGTTATGAGGCCTAAAAGGCACTTTTACCTCAAGTACCTCTTGGAAAATTTAGGGAATGTGGCAACCTGGTTTTGAGGCAGGAAATAAGCTTCCAAAAAAGTGGAAAAGCCCCAATTTCCCTTGGTTAAAAAGGCTAAAGCACTACTAACCATGTAAAAGCCTTAATCCTCTACCATTTTAACCTTTTCACCCATTTTCCATCCTTATTCATCCCCAAACACTCCAGCTCACTTTCTTCTCTTCCTCTACCATTTAGCAAGTCCTAAAACCTCACAAACATAGAAACTCACCAAGAGAATGAAGTAAAAATAAGATAAAAAGAGCTTGTAAGTGAGAAATCAAGGAAATAGTGTGTTTGTTGTAAGGGAGGGCTTAGGAGTTTAGTTTCTTTCTTCTCCAAGAGGTGGCCACGATTTTGGGCTATTTATTTTGAGGTGAGAAACTTTATTTTACTAGACCTTAGTTTCCTTTTCTTTAAACAATAATCTTTTGCTCATAAAAACCCTTGGTTGTTGAGGTTAAGTTTGGTGAGAGGGAGAAGAACTGTGGAGCTTCGAAAATGAGTTTTGGTTTGAGATTTTCTACCAAGTTGAGAAGGTATTTTTGGTTTGTTTATGTGCAGTAAAAAACGTTGCCCCTAGGCTTAAAATGTGTTGATTGGTCAAGTGGTTATTTTACTATGTAATTAAGGGATTCCAAGAAGACTAGGAAAGGACTCTTGGTGCTTGAAACTTGAGCTTGCAAGGTGGTAATCTACACAAGGGAAAGGTGTTCTAGCCCTTCTTTCTTTTTCTTTGGGAAGCTTTGGCGATGTTTTAGCTTTTTTAAAAGCTAGTATAAATGGCAGTGCATAAGGGGCACGAGGTGACCAAAAGAGCCAAAAAGGGCTCAAGTGGCACTAAGGTCAGACTTATCTCCTAATTTTGGGCAATAGGTGATGTCCTTGGTGCATGGGCTGTAAAATGGCGTGTGGATCAAGCATTGAGTGCTTGGTAAATGAGTTTGGCTGAACCTTCAAGGTTTGGCAAGCACAAGAAAGGTGTGCTTCAATTTGGGTGTGTAGGTGTTGTGATCGAGCTCAAGAGCTTGGTATGTGGTTGTGTGTGTGTGCCATGGGCTCCTAGGTGCATGAGTATTTTGGGGTGCTTAGAAGCATGGTGAGTTAGGTGTGACAAGGTGCACATGCGTGTGCCCAAGGGGTCATGCAACTATGTGTGCCTAAGAGTCTTCTAATGGCACACCCAGGGTGCGCGTGTGCACATGCCTACGGGCTCGTGGCTGTGCACACCTAGGAGATTGTATGGGCATGCCCTAAGAGCTTGGTTTCCATGGGGGCCGTGGGTTATGCTTTGGGCATGACCCCATGTGGAAGAGCCCACGATAAAAACCCTAGGGCCTAAATGGCACTAAAGCTTACTGAATGACTTAGGCCACAAATAAGTACACATATCGGCCCAATGAGGCATAGGTCCCAAGATGGAGCAAAATACATCCAAGGGCACTAGGACACATCAAATTGGGTCAAACCCTACTGCATACAATAAGGGAGTTTTTGATTTAGCAAGCTCAAGGGCAAATGCAAGGATGCATGCTTAAAGGCAAATGCAAAGATGCATGCTCATGGTTATTTTGTTGTTTGTTGTTGTTTGTTTGCTTGTGTGAGAAGTATAATGAGTCATGCACCCAAAGGGGCATGATATGGTGATCATTATATAATACTCTACGTCATAAGAGCTCGTGGCATGTTCATATAGTTTATGGGCAAGGTTCATGCATGTATGACAATGTGTGCATATGGTCCATTATGTGTGATGTTGTTATGTATTGTTTATTTTAGAATGTCTTACTAAGTATTTTATATATTTACCATTGTTGTTAATGTGCAGATAACATCATCTAGGAGACAAATAATCCATAGTGATTATTTGATATTTGTTTGTTAGTTTCTCATAGGTACATTTTGCATGCACTACATGTTCGTTTTTCATATGTTGCATGCACTTATGGTCAGAGTCTAACTCCAAACTTATTTGCCTTATACAATAAGGTAGTCGGACAAGGACTTCTTAGGTCACTCATTTCTTGGGTTTCTCTCTCCCAGGCAAAGGTGGGCCTACCGATCGTTTAGGTCATGACTATTTTGTAGCACGGTTGTAGTAACTAGTATAAGGTCTACTGGTGTTGACTTTGATTTAGTATAACCGTGGCATGTATTATTATTAATTTGGGTTAGGCTTATCAACCCATGACATTACTTATTTAGGTTGATTGGTAAAACACTTAGATATTGTGTTGTTGTAGTATTTACTTGCTATAAGTGTAGTTTTCATCCATGGTTTGACATGATACATTATTTGTGTATGCATGAACATTAAAAATGTTTTTCTTATGCGGCCACACATATTTATTTCATGTTTTCTTTAAATCTCGCCAAACCACTATCTTTGTTTAATAAACTTAAGTGTTTTATTGGAACTAAGTAAATGTTTTTCTTAACTCTCAAGTAAATACTAAACGTTAGGCAAGTGGCTAGGATTTATATAGTAAATCTCGGCAAAAGATCCTGAAAATGAGGAACGATTCTGGCCTAATTAAGAGTTTGGATTAGGCAACAAAATAATTTAGCCTAATTAAAAAATTAATTATGTATTTATTAGGACGGTTCCTTCCTCACATCTGCCTTCTAACCCTCCTCAGCCCTGCATAGCATTGCCCGCCCATGGTCCTCCTTTACCTCACCTGCTGGAACAAGATCGTCACCATCACTGTCGCCTGATTCATTCTTTGGTTTGTTCGCGCACGAGATCATCGCCATTGCTATTGCTTAGTTCGTTCTCCAATTCATTCATCACACGAGATCATCATCGTCGTCGTCGTTGCCTAGTTGTCGATCTCCTTCTTAAAGCCCTTTGCCTGTAGCTCCATCGTTGGCCTCCTTGTCAGCCTCTAGTTTGCCATTCACCACCGTCCCTCAGTCCACTGCCATCGTCCCTCGCCGGGAGTGTCAGGTAAACCTGACTCTAACCTTATATTTTTGGGGTTATGGTTGGTTCTGGTTAAGTTAATAAATAGGATAAGGTCAGGTTGCATTTTTCAAATAGAGAAGCTGCTTGAAAATTTCAGGTTTCAACTCGAACCTAACTCTAAACCAAAATTTACAACACTATTTAGAGAGGCCTCCTCAAGGGTCTTCCAAACACTATTTTTTGTCTTTATACGTAAGTGACCAGAACTTACCTTCTCACACATATCCGCTAGTCACTAGATCCTGAAAAGTACTTCAAATATCAATTATAATAAAGGATTAGAGAGATCTCCCTTTGTGGAGGTAGGTTCGATTAGAGTTTCTTCTTGATGATTGGGCTCGTCATTTGATGGTTTGGCCTCATTGCTAAATGACTCAAATCCTTCGCGAGGTCAAGGATGGTCCAGCAAAATGGCAGAAACACGAGACAACAAATGGTGCAACGCGAGATGAGAGGGGTGGTTGGGGAAAGGACATTTTTATGCAGTGGTAATTTTGTCAATAAACTAATATAAGCAGGGCAGTTCCTTCTCCCCAAATTATTGTTACGCCCTATGCATAAATGCATGCAAACCTCAGGGCCCAGCCTCGGCTTTAAGATCACGGCCATTTCCCATTTTCGAGTTCTCCCCCTTTTCTTGCTTTATTTCCCTTTTCTCTCTGAAAAGATCTAATAAAGTAGTACTACTAATAAATAACAGTGCTTGGAATATCTCTGTCCAAACGCCCCCCCTAACTCATCTATACCCTCTCTCTCTGATCCCAATCGACTCTCAGATCCTCCAGACTCCTCTTTTCTCCTCGTCTTGGTTTATGAGGTATTCATCTCGTTCTTCTTCTTGATCTGTTATCACTTGTTTTCGTGGATCTGATTTCCTGCCGCTATGATTGGGTCTCCTAATTGCTTTGCTGATTCTGTTTTTATCTTCTTGGCCTTCTTTGATTGCATGAAAAGGGTTTTCTTTTTGTGATTTGGGTTTCGCTAGATTTGATTGGAAAAAAGGTCACCGATCCGTTCGTGTTTACATGATTTTGTGCTTGAGGGTTTTGTAATGATCGAATTGTTTGGATTCGTTTTCTGCCTATGTGTTTTGTTGTTGGGGTTGAGTTGGGGAAGGAAGTTTGTAAAGATCGATCCTTTACATAATCGGATTGTTTGGGGGCAAGTTGTCGGTTTATTAGGAACACTCTTTGGATCTTTATTGCTTGTTTTCTTGACATGGTTCTGTCAAAGTTCAATCTTTATGTGGTCAAGACTACTTTGGAATTTATTTGCATTATTTGATTACATTGGCTATTCCCAGCCTGAAACTGCTGTTAATTCCTCTATTTTACTTAGGTTTTCCTGTGATATTGTCTTTTTTTTTTTCCTATTCATAGAGAGGGTTTACTTAAAATCGGGTGGTTGATTGAAAGATGGATAAGGTTACATCTACCCATGGTTGGCTTCCTACGGCAGATTTGCTTGTCAACCACTTGCTTTGAATGTAGACAGAAAGAAAATGCTGATGTTGTTTTTGTCGTCAGTATATATTTACACACTGCACTGCTTTCTAATTGACTTTGCTCTTTCTTTTTTGTGGTGTGGATATCTGCAGCTCGAAGGAGAAACCCACTCTTGGGTAAGCATTTTGCTTCATTTTCATTTTCCCCCCTGTTATAAGAGCGTGCAGGGAACTTTCCATTTAAAAATAGCACACAGTTTCTTGGATGTTGTTTTTCCTCGTTGGGTTTCTGATTGTGTCCATTTATCTGATTTGCAGTGGTACGCGGATTAAGACCCGCAAGCGGAATATTGCGGCTCCCCTGGACCCTGCAGCATTTTCTGATGCAGTGGTCCAGATTTACCTGGATAATGCTGGTGATCTGGTATTCCTATTTTTACAAGTCACTACCCTTTGAGTTGATCTATGAGCTTCCTTAGAAATTGCAGTGGTTGCCACTACTGATGAAATTTTTACTTGATACAGGAACTTGTTGCAAAAAACATCGAGTCTTCAGAGCTTAATTTCTCGCGATATGGTGACACTTTCTTTGAGGCAAGAGCCTTTAATAAACAGTCTATATTTTTTAGCATAACTTTGATTGCTTTTACTGAAGGTGTTTTAGACCTCTCGCATCACAAATGAAGAGGTCTGTATCACCATTTATATGTGTGAGATAGTGCTGACTATTATGAAACTCTATGATCAGAGATTGCCATTCTTTGTGTGTGTGCTTGTCTGTATAATAAAAGCAGTTGATTGACTAAATAAATGTTATTGATTACTTGAGGTCTGGATTAAGATATTTAGGATGGTTAATTTCAGGAATTCCTTACAGAACTTAACATCAACTACTGATTTATCCAAAGGAAGATTTTGATGTACTTACTGCAGTTAAAAGTTGGAAGTTTGATCCTTGGTTTCATCTGCTTCATTTGAAACTTGTAAACAAAAAGGGTGACACACCATTTTCATCAAATGCCTGATGCTTCAGCACTCAAATCCTGTTCCAATATTGATTCCTTTAGATATCAATTGAAACTACTTTTATGGGAGAGGTGGCCTAATGTTTTGAACTCATAAGAATTCTTTTGTGGTAAAGCAAGTATTTGGCTGGGTTGCATGGTTAAATATTTGCTATCCCTTAAGTTTGCTATCCAACTAGGGTGTACATGTTGGCTGAACCTTATTGCTGCTGCAGGTAGCTTTCACTGGAGGCCGCACACAGCCGGGTACAACTAAACCTGATGAGGGGGAGCGACATCCATACTCTATTCTAGATTGTGAGCCTAAGCGTGAAGTCATTTTGCCTTCTGTAATATACATTCAGAAAATTCTGCGCCGAAGGCCTTTCCTCATAAAGAACCTCGAAAATGTCATGCGAAGATTCCTGCAGTCCTTGGAGCTATTTGAGGAAAATGAGAGGAGGAAACTTGCAATTTTCACAGCACTTGCATTTTCACAGAAACTGTCGGGATTGCCCCCAGAAACTGTATTCCAGCCACTGCTCAAAGATAATCTTGTGGCAAAAGGGCTAGTTCTTTCCTTCGTAACTGACTTCTTCAGGGAGTATCTCGTTGATAATAGCCTTGATGACTTAATTGCAATTCTTAAACGGGGTAAAATGGAGGACAACCTATTGGATATCTTCCCATCTGCAAAGCAATCTGCAGAGGCTTTTGCAGACCATTTCACGTGAGTTTTATAGCTTTGACTAGAGAAATATGTCTATGGGTTCATGCTCTGGAATGTGTTCTTGCACATGGAGTTTCTTGGATTCTACATGAACTACTTTTGGATTGCTAAAATCAGTTCTCTTCAGTTGTAATCCTAGGTTCTCTTTAGTATTTGCGTCAACTCAATGATTTAGTCCTAAATCACATAAAACCCGTTTGTGTGCTTATCTTTTCTTGGTGAATATGCTGGGGGAATCTTTGCTCTTGGGACGTGAGTTTTCCATGGTATAAAGTTTCCTAGTGGTTTGCCCAGGTGAAAAGTTTATTCTAGTGCTCCACCCTCTATTTTGGCGAGAGAGCAAAATTAAACCTATATTTAGGAGTATCTTATTGATACAATCATTTTTTGTAGGCTATCGAAGCAGAAACTATAACTTAAGCATTTCTAGTTCTGAGTATTAAAGGACAAAGAATTGTTATTGCTGCTCTCTATGATGTCAGCCATTTCAAGGAAGAAGTTACATCTTCCTTTTAGAAAAATTCCATATGTTATTCTTCTCCTCGTGTGTGTGTGTGTGTGTGTTAGTCATTTGCCTTCTTGTGACAAGTCATTTTCTAGCATAATTCAGCATTTTTTGAATGTGATGAAAATATGCAATCAACAAATATGCTTTGCATGCCATGGTATATTGCTTTTGTCAAACTTGAGACTGATTCATGTCTAATTTTGGCTTTTTCCAGTAAGGCAGGATTAACAGCATTGGTTGAATACAACCAGAAAAAGATGTTTGAGGTGAAACTAAAAGAAATGAAAACTACTATAACTACTCAGATAGCTGAGGAAGCTGATATTTCTGAAGTGATAGAAAATGTCAAGCAGCGTATGAGAGATGCTAACTTGCCTGATATTGAGGTTGTAAGAATTTTATGGGATGTATTGATGGATGCTGTTCAGTGGTCTGGAAAGAATCAGCAGCAGAATTCCAATGCAGCTCTACGACAAGTAAGTCTAGCTTCAGTTTTCTACATGTGCATAGCCTTTGTTTCCTTGCGTATTGGGACTGCCATGTTTTCTGAACCTGCATATTCTGATAATCAAGCGGGCTTGAAATTGTTTTCAATAAAGGTTAGAAAAATGATAAGAGATGATATCGTTTCATTCTCTGTTTGCTATTTGAAGATATTTCATCGGTATCTGAAAATTGAGATTAAAATTATATGCTCGTGCAAAGCTTGATGCATTTATTGAGCCACTTCAAACTCTACTGGCTGCATCCCCTGTGACAAGTTGCATATACTTTCTCTCAATTGTTATGTTCCCCACATTATTGATATATATCTTTTAAAAATTCTTCTATCTGGAATGCTAACATTTTACAATTCTTGAATGTGGAATAATGGCATCAAATATTGTCTGCTTATGTGGTCCTTGTGGCAGGTGAAAACATGGGCAAAGCTTTTAAATACCTTCTGTACCAGTGGGAAACTTGAACTGGAACTCATATATAAAGTTCAGATGCAATGTTATGAGGATGCTAAACTGATGAAATTGTTCCCTGAGATTGTGAGGTCCCTCTATGACCAAGATGTGCTTGCTGAAGACACCATTATGTTCTGGTTCCGCAAAGGAACTAACCCAAAGGGCAGGTATGCAATACTCGTTTCTATGAAAGGCTATCACTATATCCAGTTTCTAGTGATTGTCATCAGTTTTAGACTGTTGGTTCAGCCTGGTTTGGCTACAAAATGAATTGACATGTGTAACATGTCTTGAAACCCCTCATATCTAGATCAAGTAAATGATGTTTCTGTAGAAGATTGTTTTACATAGGCATTATGTATGTAACATTGTTTCTCCTCCAGCTGGGCACGTATCTGTCGATTCTCTTTTAGTTTCATTGTTTCAGACATTTCCCAAGATTTCCTACAAATTTACGTATGCATACATATGTATGTTTACAGTCTATATATGCATACATGTGAATTTTGTCAGGTATTTGGTTTAGTTGGATAATTTAGCTTCGATTCACCAAAACCAAGTAAACTAATTTCTTTCAAATAGGATAACTATTTTATTAGAAAGTGAGTATGAAATCTGGATTCTATAGTATGGTAATAGTTGCTGGGTCCTTGTAGCAGTGATGGCTAGGCCATAATCCCACCATTATCTGGGCACAACCCGTAGAAACTCAGGATAGCTTTGATGAAAGACTAATCTGTATGCGTTGTAGTAATTGAAGGCATTGATGATTATTGCAGGCAAACATTTGTTAAGGCATTGGAGCCGTTCGTGAATTGGCTGGAGGAAGCCGAAGAGGAGGAATAAGAAGAAAGCGAAGAAAGCCGTTGGGTGAAATGGCTGGAGGGAAGCTGAGATAAGGAATAAGAAGGAGAAGAAGCTGCGGTGGTAGTCTTGCTTTGTTTCATCTGCTTCAATTTGTTCCTGAGTTACCGACTCATCTGATCCCATGATCAAATTCTGTCTTTCCATTTTCAGTGTGGCTGTTGGCTTGTATGATGATTATTTTTACTGCTTGTGGATTTTTATTTCCTGCAATAATCAAACACTACTTTCTGCCTTTCGGTCTCGTTATTTTTGAAGAAATTTGACCAAGTGCGTCAACTATTTATGAGTTCGGGCTTAGGTGTTGATGTGCCGTATTAATCTCAAGACTCTTAACTCGAAAGCACTTTGGTCGATTTTATCTTTTACACTAGAAAAAAGAGACTTAAATTACTACTTATGGTCATGCTGTGGCCACATTAGTTGAAGCACTTTTTAACTCACGACCAAGATTTGGTCTACTTGTTCGATCTAAAGGTCATGCTGTTGCCAACTTTCTTCTTATCCTTCCAATATGTATAAAAAATTAAAGATTTTTCCATAGTAAGATAATATATATATATATATATATATATATATATATATATATATATATATATATATATATTGATTCATTGAACACGTTAATTCTGTTGCCACGTTCATTGAACGCATTGATCATCATCATCGTTATTTTCAAAGAAATTTGACCAAGTGCACCACACCTAATATTTCAAAGCAGCCCAATATTTTCAATGTGAGTTCAGCTTAGATGGTGATGTTTAATCCAAACGTAGTCGATTTTTTGATGCATGTAAGAAACTGGCTTTTAAGTTTCTAACTTGAAAGGACTTTGGACTAATGTTATTAAAGTCGGGATTTTATATATCTCTCACACTAAATAAAATAGACTTAAATTGCTACTTGTGGTCATGCTGTTGCCAAGTTAATTGGAACACTTTCTCTTTCACGACCAAGTGTTGGTCCACTTATTCGATTTGAGGTTCACATCAAGAGACGTCGGCTGAAGTGGTTGCTACTTTCTCCTTGGCCTTCCACTGTGTATAGAAAATTAAAGATTTGTCCATAGGAAGATGAACACGTCAATGTTGGATAACAACCAAAGACTAGACTTGACACATGTATGTATGTCTGTAGACTTTACACTTAAACTTAGTAGGTTTAGGTTCATAGTTAGGGTTTAGAGTTAAGTTTAAGCTTAGAGAAAGGTTTTGTTTGAGGGCTTAGAAGTTACAGGGGGAGGATTTAGCCATTTAGGTTTTGTTTGAGGTTCCCCTTTTGTTCTCATTTTGAATTAATGTATTATTTTTCATTTTCATTTTCGTTTTACCTAGAACCAATACCATCTAGAAGCTAACACTATATTAATCTGATAATTTCTTAAATTCATATTTTTTTGCATAGTAATAATTCTTACGTTTTTTTCTTACCAAGTCTGAAAAAATAATCATAAATACTTAATTTTTACCAAAATAATAATAACCCGTTTGGATATAGGCATCGACTTTTTAAAGTATAGGGTCTTAATTGATGTACAATTTGATCTCTCTCTCTACACATACACACACCAAACACCCTTGAGTTAGGTTTTAGTTACTAGTTATAATATTACTTCATTCGTTTCACAAAAATTGATCATTTTACTATTCAAAATAATTAATTTATAATTTTATTTCTTTGAAAATTTATTACAAAAATATGAATATTTTATATAAAAATGAAACTTTAAAAATTATAGTTTCTAAATATCATTAATTTTTTTTAATACATATTAATATGATTACGTTCAAGTCAAATTTCAGTCAAAAAAGGTAAAAAGGTTAATTAACGCGATACAGGGAGTATAAAATTGTAAAAATGAAGAAAGTGAAAAACAAATTGTAATAATTCATGAAGTAAAACTGATTACATCTGATTTTTGCTTCTAACACAAAAGCGTAGCACTATAACGAGCACTACTAGTGGTATTTACTTGGTACAAACTACGACCCACATACTAAGCCTAAGAACCTAAAGTCATGATCATGTCTATTTTGCCCTCCACGCCCACTATATGAAAACGTTAGGTGTTTAAGTGCTCAAACTTTATGTCATATATACAAGCAATTATAAATCTCACATCTCTCTCACATAGGATTCTTGGGTCTCACAATTTTTCTAACTTGTAACTTAATGTTCTTGATGAGCCACAAATGGACCTGGAATTATTAACCTGGTTGGTGATGGATATGGAGAATGGTTCAAAATTTATTATTTGAGACTTACGCTATATACATTGATTTGTATGGTCCATGCCATTGCAGGCAGGAGTCAACTCCGATACTATTTCCACTACATAGCTGCAAAACCATCTTAGGTAGCACTCATTCATCCACATGAGCTATTAGTCAAGAAAAAGATAAGCGTTTTTGCTCATATTTTAGTATGAAACCAACCAAAAGATCTTAATCTACTACTAAAATTTCTAGTCTAAGAAAACTTTCAAGCTTTCTTAATTTCCTCCCAAATTAATCCGTCTTCTTACTCATCAAGATGCACCCATATTAATTATAGTCTTTCACCTTTATGAATAAAAACCAACCATCAAATCTTAAGAAATAATTGATAAATAATTACATCTTAGGAAGAAGATTAATGTTTTACCTTAAATTTTTAGCATGAAATGGCCAATTCACTTTTTTTCTTCTCCCATTCTCCATGTTCTCCCTCTTTTGCTACAACTGCCCCAGCCCAAGCAAAAGGGCCAAAGATAAAAAAAAAAAAAAATTCTTTTTTTTGTTTAATAATAAAAGGCTGGTGGGTATCTAGGGTAACTAGTGATTTAAGATAAAGAAGCTAATTCTCGAACCTGCAATCAAAAAGGTTTGGGAGCATCCTCTGGTTTAGCTATTGTCCCACCAGTGGTTATAGTGTCAAAGACAATACTTGTCATCTTTAGAAGTAAGCATCCAAGTGTGTAAGATATAAGCAATCCCAAATCCTTCTGGGGCCCAAAACTCCATTTATTCAAACCTATTGCCCACCTTGCTCGGACGTGCCTCCAAGCAATGGTGTGTATCACGTGCATAATGTAATGTCCACAGAAGTGATGGGGCAGGAGAAGCTAACCTGGGCTTGGTGGGTTTAGGGACCAATGTCTCACCCAACTCTATTGTTCAATGTTCAATCTTCAATGTCTTATATATTTATTATACTAGAATCATTATGAAAGAAGAGTAAAGAAATCATTGAAGTAAAGAGATGTAGTGCTATGCAACCCACTTACACCTACCACAATGTCTATCTAAGGCCACTCACTAAATGCAAACGGAAGAAATTTCATGTATAAATTAAGACTTCAATCTTGACTCGGCACGTAATATAGTGATTCCCATATTAATAGACTATAGTCGGCATAGTTTATTATTTTAACTTTATTGTATATTAATGTCTCTTCATTTTGAAACAAATATTTAGATTTATGCCACTATTTTTGTTTTTTGCTTTTTTAAATTTTGGGGATGGGCCTAATCAAGGTTGTCATTATGGCCCCAAGTTTTCATCTCTTTATTTCATTTTAACTCTTAACATTTTAAGATGCAGACTTAAGAAAACAAAAAAAAAAAAAAATGGCTTTCATTAAATAGTTAAACTGGAAAGAAATTTCAATCTTGAAAAATGTCAACTATAGTTGTTGGACATCCCTAGAAAAATGAGTAGACCTATGAGTAGATGTTTGCTATTCATTTGATAGGGCCATTAACGCTTGAGAAGATGCATATTACTTGATGATAATTAGCTTCCAAATAAAAAATAAGATAACATAAAATATACAGAATTAACACAAAAACTGCAACTTTCAATAATCGCCAAGTTATTGCCAACGTACAATACAATTGCCCAAAAAATCACACAAAATCTGGGAATAAAAATTTCACGGGACAAAAAAAGGTTACTACAAAACTTCGCAATTTTACCCACGCCACAAATTAAGAGACAGGGCTGCATCCCCAGACACACTAATACAGCTGGGTCAATCGCCCCCCTCCCCTTCTTCTCCCAACACCAACACGAATTTTGTACCAAAGGCCCCAAGAGATCTTTTCAAATCCCTTTTTTCTTTCTCGATCATCCTTTTGTAGAAATGAAACAATATATGCTGCAAAAATACAGAATAAAAGAAAGAGAACAGTACACATTAACAAATGCTAATCCAGACCAGATCACCTTCCCCTTTGTCATTTCCATGCCTTCGATTTCTTCAGCAGCCTTCTTATTTGTCCTTCCCGGGCACAAACCTAGGAAGGTTCAGAAGCGTATTCACACGAGAAACTCCTTCAAGTGCCGACCAATCTATTCCAGACGCAGACTCGAGTTCCTCCTGCTTCAAAGGATCATCTTCACCTCCTTCCATGTTGCTTTCTTCTCTGCTTCTGGGAGTACCTGAATCATCTTGGCTGGTCGCTTGACAGATAACACCGGCTTTCACTTTGCCATTACTGACTTTGTCTACTGAATAAGATTGCTCTTTGGTCTTGGAATTGGAAGCTGTAGTTAGATTATTGGAACCTGAATCAAGGAACAGACAAACTACAGCACAGTCATCAATTTTTGAAGATGGGAATTTGTATTTCCAAGCCCTAACAGCTGACTCAACCAAAGCCCGAGCAGCTGATGATCGTACGGGGGCAGATGCAACAATATCAACCACTTCTTTGTTTGAGAGGACATCCCAGACCTGGAAAGTATGTAAGAAAACATATAATCAGGATGTGAAGGGCTAAAAGCACATCAAGCATATCCAGGTGATTATATAGGCATCTTACTCCATCAGTAGCCAACACAATGAACTCATCCTTCTCAGTCAGATGCCTGAAAGATACTTCAGGTACAGATATGAGACCAAAGTCCTTGAGGCAAAAGTCTCCAAAAGCTCGTGCCATGGCAAGACCAGGTGCATCATTGTTTGGCAGCCAAACTCGGGCAACCTCAGGTTCATCCTGAAGAGCAAAGACACGACCCTTGCATTTCCTAATCCTCTCTGCTTCCGCTGTTCAAAGCATTCAAAGTGCAAAGTAATATGAGTGGAGATGCTCTAGCCTTCTTAATATTAACCCTTAGGTGACATGTTGCTTCACATTTCTCCTTGTTAACATAAAGAAAAGTAAGGAGTGCGTGATCCAACGAGGAAGCAATAGAAATACAATCTATAAGTAGAATATAGGACTTGAAAGTCTGAATTCCTGTGTGTCCTACCAGATATAACGACCAGAAGAACATGGACAAATGTTGACATTGAAAATTTGTTCTCATTTATATCAAGATATGATCACAAAATAAGGCCGACTATCAATGTGTTTCAGGCTAGCAAGAAGATCACTTTGAAATTGTAAAAGAAACCCTCATCCCTATGTCTAGTTTCTGAGAAACGTCACAGAGCAAGATATGCAATTCATAGATATCATCATCTGTATATAGAACAACAGGGTATATTTTAGACATTGATACCTTTTACAGATGTCACCTTAGCTTATATCTACTGCAATATCTATATCTACTTAAAGAAAAGGACAGGGAAGGCCCGGGCAAAAGAAAAAGAAACCTGGAAGGTTTGGTTTAAGATCAACAGTCAACTGAACAGCAACAAGTGCATCATCGTCGTCCCTTGTACCCAACACTGCTCTAGAGTCCCCAACATTTCCAAGAACAAGAAGTTGACCCTACAAACAGCCAGAAATAAATATAATTAAAACAAATACAAACAGCAAGGCAACATATTTCCCAATAAATTCTATAACTATTGAGACAGTACATGCTTGATCAAAGTTACTGCTGTTGTTCCACTGCAAAAGCAATCAGCATTTGCATGCATTCTGAGTTCCCTGTCCATCACCTTGAAAGCCTTCAGAAATGACTCTTTTAGCATCTGAAAAATCACCTCGTACTTTTCTGTTTCTTCAACATCAACAGACACTCTGGATTCCTCATCAGCTGATATGAAAGGAGCATTTTCAGAGTTCATGCTTCCTGCTGTATTAAGGCTGATTTCTCTGAGTACAGTCTCAGCCGTTGTATGAAGGTCCCAATGAGCACTGAGTTTTAAGGGAAGCAAGTCCCTCACTCTTCTGGCAACCATATGACCATAAGGACCATGGCCATCAAAAACACCACAGAAAACTGTGTCTGTTCGTGAACTGAAATTCTGAAATGATAGTAGATTGAGACATTAAATTGTTCAAAATTGAAAACATTGACACAGATAAGAAATTCCCGCCAAATTGAAAGAATGTGCAGGTTGACTGAAGAAAGGGATACAGAGCCCACAGTTCTATGTACATTCTGTGAGGACCAAAGACAAAGTAAAAAAAGCAAAAGATATCCAACTCTTACACAACCAAAACCAGGATTAAAGAGATAACTATCTTAACTGACCATCCAGTCCAAAGTTTCTAATTGAACCAATGCCTCTTAACTCATCTAGCAATCAAGTAGAACTAGAATCTGCTTCATGAGCTGCTAGCTGAGAACTGGAACACAAACATATGTACATTAGGCCAACTAAAACTAAAATCCTTTTATGTTATTATAAACAAACAATACCCCTCCCTCAAGTGCACTTAAATAGTTTATATACGAAAACTCCCTGTATCTGGTATTACTGGACAAGTTATTAGGGAATAATCTCTTTTAAGGAAGGCCATACAAGTCTTGCATTCCATGTCACATGACTTGCAAAGTCTAGTAAGATGCCAGTGGCTAGGAGTCCTATGTATCTATTTTCTGTTTGCACGTGTGTGTGTGTGTGTGTGTGAGAGAGAGAGAGAGAGAGAGAGCGTGTGTCCATCTTTATAAAGCAGTGAAATTTCTTCAACAAGAAACATATTAGTCATGGAAGCTATCACTATCTAACGGAGCTTTGCTTGCATGCAAAGCTATTCAAGAACATATTGAACAGATTCGAAGTAATTAGCTAAATTTCAAACGACTGACCAATTTTACAAAACCACATGAAAATTATCTGACAGTCGAAAATGGAAACACAACTGACCTCCCAAACAAGCATTGCATCCTGGTTAGTCCCTTTCTTGCCTTGTTGGCTGAAGAGTGACGCAAAATCACTGGAACCATTCAAGAACATCCTCCCAGGAATCCTATGCAGAGGTTCTTCCTTTCGATAGTCAAACGGAGAATTCCTTGATCCCGGCCTCTTCTTTGAATTCTTCCTCTTCCTGATACCCAAAGCCGGTGAGGTAGGTGAACCAGGAAGAGAGTTCCGGCTTTCTGCAGATAAGCAGGACCCCATTCTAAGGGCCCTGATAATGTCTATGATGCACTCCAGACCAGCCAGGCAGCCACAACCCCTATTTTCTGTAGAGGGATCCGTCAGGCCTTCTTGCGAAAACCCAAAGAGCCCTTTTGGCTAATTTCCAGATTCTTCAATGGAATTTACCAGAACCAAGGAAGCACTAACAAAATCCTTTAGAAATCCTCAAATTCAGATGGTTGATTTGTTCCTATATCTTTTTACTAGAAGCCCTAGGTATGGTATGCCCAAAATCCTCAACTCACTCTAAAATCCTACCAATTCCTTCGATCTCCCTTTAAATAGTTTGATCCCCAAACTAGACGATAGCAGCATATTGCTTCTGCTCTCACAAACAATTAGATCAAACACCAAAACTCTCCCTCAGATACCATAAAATTGCCCTTGATCAATGCGAAAATCAGAATAAAGTATTGATCAGAAAGCATAACGAACTAAAGCTTGCAACAAACTGTCCACGGGAAAAGTAGCCTTTTTGCAGACACGGGAAAATAAAATCGTATTGCCTTGTGCCTTTTTCCCTTTTGCAATTACAGAAAATAGAAAAACGGTAGATCTATGTCATACAGATTTGTACTTTCTCCTGCAAAATCTTCACCAAAAAAAAAAGAAGACCTTTCATAATCTCAAACCCCAGAATTCCCAGCAACCAATTCAACGGAAATGCCGAATTTTCACCCAAATGAAAAGAAATCGACCTCGAGCCCAGAAGGAAACAGCATAAAGCCGCAAACTTTGAGCAGATCAAACAAAAACCGATCAAACCCAAATCAGCAATCAGGACTGAAAAGCCAATTCACGCCGCCAAATAATTGGGGAAAAGTAAAGAGGCAGAGAGAAGAGCTTCCATGGGGATCGAGACAAGACGAGAATGGGCACGAGAGAGGAAGTACGGAGCGGGGAGAGGAGAGCTTTTCAGAGAGATAAAACAGGGAAGAAGCCGAGACGGAGTCCGAGTCCGAGTGCGAGCACAAATCGCAAAAGAAATAACCGCAACCACCAACAACAAACCCGGTCTTGATTTTCTAACCCTTATTTTGTTTATTTCAGTTTGTTTGGAGCTCCTTAATTTTTAGATTATGTTTTGGATAAGATGAATCACAAGTTATTTAACACCTTTTGTTTAGTTTTAATAGTTGTTTAAATTTTACAGTTTAGTAATTTTAAAAAGTATTTTTACAAATTTTTTTTTTAAAAATAATTATTTTTCTGAAAGAATTTTTATTCCAATTAGAGATGATAAAATTTGACCCAACCTGAAAATCTGACCCACCCGAACTCAGACCAGACTTGACTTGATTTGATTAAAAAAATCAACAACCCGAACCCGACCTAACTCGAACCCGAAATGACTCGATGACTAAACCCGACATTACCCGATTTTAACTTAAATCAACATAAAATATATGGTTGACAAAGACTTTAGAAAATTTATGATTTAATATATGTGAATGATTTTCTTCTATTATGTTGATATGTTTTGCGTTGTAGAACAAACAAGTGAGAGTTATGGTAAACGATTAGTAATACGGCAATAGAGAGATAAGAATAATTAGGTTTTAGAAATTATAATATTTCTTCCGTCCCATATTCTTTAAAAATTTTGACTTTTTTGAATAGTTTGAATTGAATTTATTCATATTACTCCATCTGTCTCAAATTCTTTACATTATTTATATTTTAATAACTAATCTATATTTTTTATTTTCAACATTTTAATATATAAATAAAAATATTTTATACATGAATGATAAATCAAGACTTATAGTTTTTAAATATATTTTTAAAATTTTTAATAAACAATAATTTAAATAAATTTAAGTCAAATTATTTGTTATAAAAAAATTAAGAAAGTATATATTTAGAAACTATAGGTCTTTATTTATTATTTAATATAATAATTTTTTATTTATATACTAAAATATTGAAAATAAAAATCATAGATTAATTGTTAAATAGTGAATGTTATAAAAAACTTGGCACAGAGAGAATATTTTATTAAAGAAATTATATAGTAATATATTTTCATAAATTTTATATTATTTTATATATCTAGTTAAATTAAATTTTAATCAAAACTAAATAAAAAAAACTGAATCGATTCAACCATTTTGGTTTATACATCAGTGAACTAAATAAACTCGATAATTAAGTTAAATCTGGTCTAAGACCCGATAACCTAACTTGATTGGATCTAGGGGTGAAAATGGGCCGGGCCGAGCTCGAGCCCACTAAGCTCGAGCTCGGCCCCTTCACTGTTCGGTACTACTCGGGCTCGAGCTCGAATTGCTCGAGCCCAATTTTTTAGGCTCGAGCTCGACTCGAGGTGGGCTCGAGTTCGGCTCGAAAGCCCGGGAAGCTCGAATGATACATAAATCTTTAGTACCCTATCTACAACTTAGATAAAAGATTGGGACTAAATTTGTAATTTTTCTTACATTGATAACCAGAGAAGGGAAAATGGAGAACTTATCCCAAACTTTATAGTTGCTTGCGGTTCTACCCTAATCTTGTGAACTTCACAAATGAGGCATCATCTCCCTCAATTCGACAGTGGAGCCACCTTAGTCCATCCACGAGTTGCAGATCTGGGTCTCCGGCGTCTGTTTTGAGCGTTGATAGCGGCAGCATCTATCTTGAGTGGGGCTATCGTTGGTAGTGGTGCGAGCAATCAATCGGCGGATCGTTGGCAGTGGTGCGAGCAACCAATTGGCGGCGATTGTCATCATCGAGCAACACGATCGGCGGCGATTGTCATCATCCAGCAACACGATCTCGTCGGGTGGGGTTGTTGTCAGCGATGGTGACAGCGGCGTCGATCTTCTGCTCTTGCTGTCGATGGTGGCCGACATTGTGGTGGCTGATAGTGGCGGCACCGTGGTCGAGGGAGGAGGAATCGGCGTCGTCGGCAATGGCGGAGGCGAAGGAGAGACACGAAGGAGGGGGCTTTTAGGGACACGCAGAACGAAGAACGCAGAACGAAGGAGAGACACGCAGAACGCAGAAGAGAGAGGAATAGAGTTTAGGCCTTTAGGGCCTGATGGCCCGAAAAAAAAAACGTAAAAGGGGCCTGATAAGCCCGCGAGCTTTTGGGGCCGGGTTTGCTCAAGCTCGAGCTCGAGCCCTAAAAATATTCGAGCCCGTTTTTCAGCTCGAGCTCGACTAGGCTCGACTCGAAATGCCCTAACTCGAGCTCGAGCTCGAGCTACCCGAAAAAAGCCCGGCCTTTTTTCACCTCTAATTGGATCCGAACCTAAATAAACTCGGCCTGACTTAACCCGAACCTAAAATCTATTTAATCCAAAATCAACCTGAACCCAACTAACCCAACCTAAACCTGAATACATGCTAATCCGATTAAACCTAAACCTGAATGACCTGACCAAAACCTAAACCGACCCACCCAATTGTCATCCCTAATTCCAATAATGTAGATAGAGTGTTGGCTAATTGAATGACATTAGTTCTAAAAAAACAATTAATAAAATTCAGAAATTTATAAATTTTTAAATTGAAAAAAAGAACACAGCCAATTTTCGTACAATTGCATGGTTATTCCCAACCTTTTTATTTATTTATTTTTATTTTTCCTAAGTGGGCCTTAATCCTAGGTTTGTCCTAATGAAGCCTCTAACTTTTAAACTTTTATTCTAATTAAAGTTCTTCTGTCAATTTTATAGTTAAATTTGGTAGAATCTTGATAAAAAATGTCAACTTTGGTACATAATTTCTTTTGTATCCCACTCAAAACGCCCTTAGACTAGTGAAATTAACACTTTGACAATATCTTGTCCTCTGTTCTTCCTTACCATCAATGGCCACCATCATCTAGTCACTAGAAAATTTGACCGTATCGAAAAACAAACCACCATTGGATTGCTCTTGTCGCTTCGTCTCAATGATATTCAATGATTTATCTAACTCTCTCATTTTCAATATTTTTTGATGGTTTGGTTTTTCTCACCCTACTAATTCTCACTGAAACCAAGGCTCAAAATTTGACCCTAGCTAAAGCTTTGTCGGCCTCTTCCGAGTTGAGGGAGATGGATATTGTGAAAGGTCAGATCTGTTTGGACGGGTTGAGCTCGCTTGTGGATGAGAAGCGGGCGGAAAAGGGGAGGAAGTTGCTAAAAGTAGGGTAGATGACGATGGTGAAATTGAAGCTAAGAGATACGGGGAAGATTTAAATCACTTATTTAAAACTTGTCTAGATTTGTTATAAATGTTGTTCAGATTCAAATTAGGGTCTATGGACTGCGAAATCGCTGGATGAATCAGAGATGGTGATTGTCCTTGAAGATATTGCCATTATCAAGCTTGAACGGGTTGGTTTAAAGTTATCTTTAATTTTTTCTTTAAAGAAAATTGTGGATTGTTTATATTATTGTTTATTTTTTATTATCTTTCTTCAAATTATGGGTTTACATTACAGATTATTAATATGCATCACTCAAAAAAAAAAAAAAAACCATAGGTTTTTCATTTTAATTTTGATTTTGAGAACGTCTTCTGAAGGCCTTCTCATGTTTTTGTTTTCGAGGTATCCAAAAATGATATGGTTTTTATGTATATATTTTAATAACTGGACGGTGGCAGTTGGGAATGGTAAGGAAAGTCAGACGATGCGTGGTGGTTGAAGTATTAATTCCAATGATTTAAGCGTGGTTTGAGTGAGAGAAAAAAAAAAGTAGGACCAAAATTTTATTTTATTTTATTTTGGGGGGAAGGAATTGAAAAATAAAGAATCTGAAAAATAAATAAATAAATGGGTAAAATCCATATTTAGTCCTCTAACTTTAAAGGTCTTCCTAATGTGGTCTCTTAACTTTAAAAGTGATTATTAAAGTCTCCCAGCTCAATTAACACGTCCTATTTTGGTCAATACCATTAGTTCTACCGTTATTTCGGATGGAAATTGCTTATGTGACGAGCATGCTGCCACGTGGCTGCCCTTTTCATGACAATAAGTAGCTAAAATAAAAAAATAAATAAATATCAGGCTAAAATGACGCAAATGCATAATCCAAATATCCTAGGGCATAGTTTAACACACTCGTTGTTTTCTTCTTTCCATTTCCTAATTTTTCATGTCCCGTGGACAGAACTATGAGTCCCAAGAATGGTGGAACAAGCAGCGCAAGAAGAACCATGAAGATCTCTTCTACGCTGACCCCTCCACCCTTGGATCATTCCTCACTATTGAGATCTCCAACCCTGTCGGAGATCGCTCGGCCAATAAGGGTAGATCTCGTAGCGCTCGCCAACTTTCCTGGGTTTGCCTTCTAAGATTCCAACAGCTTGCTAACTCTATCGCCTGGCTTGCCACCACATTCCTCTTTTTCCTCCAGACTGCCAACCACCGAATTTCCTCCATTGATATGTCGGCTGATTCATCCGCCTTGAGGCTCTACCGGATTATAAGGTTCCCTTCGCCGCCATGCTAATCGGCTGACTTGATCGCCGTTCAGGGGAAAGAGAGAGATAGAGGCATAGGTGGGCGATGGTGTATCAATGAAGAGTGGGTGGCTGGACGCCCAAAATGGCGGCGTTGAGTTGGTGAAAAAGATTTGGGTTAAACTATGCCCTAGGACTTTTGGACTATGTATTTGCATATTTTAGCCTGATATTTGTTTTTTCTTTTTAGTTTAGCCATTTACTGTCATGAAAAGGTAGCCATGTGACAGTATGGTCACAACGTAGACAATTTCTATTTGAAATAATGACAAAACTAACTGTAGGGACCAAAATAAGATGCATTAATTGAATTAAGGGACTTTAATATTTATTTTTAGAGCTAATGGATCATATTAGGAAGACCCTTAAAGTTAGGGGACTAAATGTGGATTTTCCCGAATAAAAAATACTTCAAGCGCCTCCTATACATGGCGCGGAGGGTGCTCAATGGCCTGAGGCATTTGTACCAGCTCGGACACGTGGTGCCGGCGTGCCGCCACTGCTTTACTACACATCCAGGTTTCCCTACGGAAACTCAATTGAAAATTCATTAAAGTTGACTCGAAGGCCGAACTCTCTTTAGCCAATTGTACCTAAACACGACTCAATTGGTGTTTCATCTAGTTCTTTCTTTTTCCCTTTTTAATTTCTTTTACCTCAGAAATATCATTATGGAAAAATTCACTATGATTTTAACAAGTATGTAACAGAAGATGTACTAACATATTAATTAAGGCGAATAGATATTCTGTCTTTTCTTAAAGTTTTGAAGGACAACCGAGTTACTTGTTTATGATATGACATAGAGAGTAGGGACACCGAAATTAAACTCTAGACCTACTTATATCCTCTTATGCTACGCTTTTAACTATTGCATCAAGGCATGAAGGACAATTTCATCTGGTTATTTGAATGATATTATTATATGCCACCAAAAATATCTTTATTGATTTTTTATTTAAAATTAATGTCATCTTGAAACTATAAACTCTATCTAATTAATAATGATTTCAATAATTTTTAAAACATTAATTATTTCTTATGGATTTTTTTCCTAACTAAGAAAAGGGAAAATTGATAAAAAAAATACATATTTTCTTAAATTTTTTTTTTAAAAAATACTTCTAGGTTCTTAATTTATGTGTTCTTTCCATCCCATTTTGGATGTTGCATTTCTTTAAATACGGAGATTAAAATATGTATAATTTATATTAATCTTTTCATTTTTACCCCTAAAACTAAAATAAAATAATTTCTTTTGGGGTTTTGTATAGTGAAATTTTAAATGAACATTAGAAAAAGAAAAATATTCTATTTTTTTTAGATTTATGTTGTTTTTGGGTTTTATGCATAGAGAGTTTAAACAAGGGTAGTAAGATAAACTGAATGTTATGAACTAAAAAAAATAGTATATCCTTTTTAGGACTACCAAAAAAAATAATTGTCATTTTTTTTATAGAGGGAGTATAAAATTTTAATTTGGTATTTAAGCTAAGTGAATAATCACTATGAAATAAACTAATCACTAATAACTCTTTTTTTAAAAATCATTGTGACCAATAGTCTTTACTTTCACATTAGTCAACACTATTATTAATTTTGTAAAAATTAAAGATATAATGTTTTATATACATATTATTATTTTTATCTAAGGTAAAAAGGGTAATTTTGCCACTAAAGTATAAAGCCCAAAGTTTTTTTTCCATTAAAGTTCTATTCCAGAGAAATTTGCAACTAACGTTTTCAAAATGGGTATACTTACCATCAATATTTTGGAATAGAGGGATATTTACCTCTATGACAATTAACGATAGGAATATTCAACTATCACAAAGAATATTCTATCAGGTAGGGGTGAGTTAAATAATGCGCCATCATGTTAGCCAATATGTGGCATATTTGCCATCAACTTTTTTGAAATGGGCAATTTTTCCATCAATGTTTTCAAAATGGGCATATTTACCATCAAGTTTTGACACCGGTGATGGTGGTAATATCCATGAGGGACAAACAAAGTAGGGGGTTATCCAATAATGGCAGATCAGTCACAAGACATGACAACCAACAATTGGCTGGGGCTGAGAGTGCTGCGGTTATATGAGCAAGTTGAAAGAAAATTGTGGTGGAAGAATTTGTCAGTGCATTTCTTTGGCCTTCCATTTCCACTAGGTTGAGGAAGACAAGTTAGGGATGGTGGCTTTGGTGTTAGAGATGAAAGATGAAAGTGAAAAATAAGAAAGAAATACAACTTGAATGATTATACAATAAATTTTCCTTTTTACTGTTTCCACATGTGCTTTCATTTGTGCTCTACATTGACAAAATATTGACACATCATTGCTTTGTCAGCATGTCTTGACATGTCGCTAATGACAGTGACAAATATGCTCATTTTGAAAATGTTACTGGAAAATTTCTCTGAAATAGAACTTTAGTTGCAAAACTACTATGAGCCCTGTACTTTAATAGCAAAATTTTAGTGGAAAAATTGCCAAATTTTCCTTTTATCTAATCACACAATTATAGTAAAATAGTAAAAGTGCAATATTATGTTGCATAAATCTAGATTGATCCACATGACTCCTTTGGCTTTGCTCTCCTATGTATGGATCTCAACAAATATTCACACCGATGATTACCCAACCATATCCTACTCGATGGAATTAAAGATTTTTTATGATTAAATGGATTTTGGGTTCAATTTGAGCTTCTTTCCCCTGCCTACATATTGTACCAGTATATGTATGTATTATTATATGTTTATGTCATCTAGATATCTCTTTGTAATTTAAACATACAAGGGAAAGATGTACTACTAGATTAACAAGTATACAAAGAATGATGTACTATTATATTAATTAGAGGGAAGAGGCATGTTGTCTCTTTTTAGACCCAAAGGGCAACTAAGTCAGAGTCAAAGTCCACATTTCCCTAATGTCCTCCCACGCCTTTAACTATTATACCAAGGCATAGAGGACTGTTTCATGTGGTTTAGTTGAATGATATTGCTACATACCGCTAAAAATAATTTTTTTTATTTTTTTATTGATTTTTATTTTTAAAATTAGTGTCATCTTGAAAGCATAAACTCTACCAAACTAATAAATTGGTTAACAAGTTTTTTTAAAAAAAAAATTGGTTAATTTTTTATGGATTTTTGTACCAACTAAGAAAAATAAAAATTGAGAAAAAAAATACATAAATTTTAAAAAATGTTTCAAAAATACTTTTTAGGTTCTTAATTTATGTATAAAATTTCAATTTGGTATATAAGCTGAGTGAATAATCCCTATGAACTAAAATAACCACTAATAACTCTTTTTTAAAAATCATTGTGACCACTAGTCTTTATCATATAATTAAATATTGTGATATACCATTTATCCCAGGTATGTGGTATGCGGAATGCAAGTTATCATAATATGTCAAAATACCACACAACATGCCATAATATGCTGTGCTTACTACAGATATATAACCTACCACTAATTTTTAAATTATTTTGGACAATAATTTACCATAGTATACTGCAATTACCATAGGTTTACTATCAACCCCTACATGATTTACTTGATGTGGGCACCTGGGCAGGGCATTCCTTGCTGCCTGGAGGTAAGCTTAAGTGGCATTTGGACAAGGAACACATGGGAATTAGTGCTAGAGTTGGTAGGCTTGCCTAAGGTGGCACTACTGAGATCAGGCACAAACTGGAGTATGTTGGGTGTGCATGTGACCCGCACATGCAGACAGTTGTGCTGGTCTGAGGGAGGTAGGGTTACCTCACGTGCATGGTACATGCCAAAGACGATTGGCAAGGTCATGGTCAATTATGGGGTGCTACAGAGGGCTAGTTGGATGGCCCTGATGTTTTGGATAGTTATGCATATCCCTTGGCGGTTGGGGTGTAACCGCCAAAGCCTTTTTATAGCTTTTTATGTGTACCAGTGGCCTTGGTCGAGTTGGCTGGGCATACACACAACAGACATTGTATTTCCTTCATTTTTTTAAGTAATAAGGTTATGGTTGGGGCACTACCCTGTAATATTGCTTGTGCTACCTTTTTTTTTTCTCAATGTGTGCTGGTTGTTGCTATGTGTTTGTGTGAGAAAGTTTGGTTAGGTGTGGACTTGACACCATCGTTGGTGCTTTTTGGGTGTAAAAACTCTACGGACTGTGACAACTTGGTATCAAAGCAGCATTTGGTTGTGGGTTTCCTTGTATTTACATTGTTGGAATCATGAGGCTCGATGATAGATTGGGGAACCTAGAGACCATTATTGGTGAGTTTCTAGACATATTCATGTTAGTGTTTGATCGTCTTGCCATCATTGTGGATAGCCTCACCATATTGAATTAAACTCTGGATGGAAATCTTTCTCAGTCTATGGCCCAGTTTGAAGCAATGGAGGCAGACATTGCTTTGTTAAAGCGAGTTATGGCCAGCTCATGCCCTAGTAAGGGTGTAGTAAGGGTGAAAGTCCCAAAACCATGTGCCTTTGGTGGAGAAAGGAATGCGAGGAATCTAGAAAACTTAATGTAGGACATGGAACAATACTTCAGTGCGATGAAGGTGATGGAGGAGCACAAGGTTCAAATTACCTCAATGTACCTTACCAATGATGCTAAGTTGTGGTAGCGTACTCAGATGGATGATGAAAGCAGCCCCAAGATTGAGACATGGGCTTCCTTGAAAAAAGAACTTAAAGAGTGGTTTCTTCCTATAAACACCTCATGGTTGGCTCAAGGTAATCTAAATAAATTGAAGTAAACTTGTACAGCAAGGGAATAGGTGAAAGAGTTCACAACATTGATGATTGAGATACGTAATATGCCTAAAGAAGATAAACTTTTTAACTTTATGTTTGGACTATAAGGATGCGCTTATGCTGAGTTACGAAGGCTAGGTGTGAAGGACCTCCCTTCTACCTTAGCCATGGCTGAAGGATTAATTGATTTTCAAATGAAAAAAGGGAAGTGACATTGCTAGAAATTTCAATAATAAGAAAGGAAGAACAAGCAGAAGGATGATAAAAATAAAAAAAGGAAACTAACAATGAGAGTAAGAAGAATAGTGCTTCAAACTAAAAGGGGAAAGACATGGGTTGCTTCATTTACAATGGGCCACACTTGGCTAAGGATTGCCCTAAGAAGGAAAAGTTGAATGTCTTGGTGGCAAAGAGCGAGACCTCTTCTGAGGTGGAGCTTTCTGTAAGGGTGAACCTACTGCATTGTATCAATGCAGTCTTGGTGAAAGGTACAATGCCCTTGCGATCCAATTTGATGTATAAGAGTTGTGTGGTGAATGATCATTGGCTGGACTACTTGTTGGATAGTGGTGCCATGAACAACTTCAAGGCTAAGTGAATGGTAGAGCCTTTGGGCCTTACTATGCATTTGAACCCTGGTAGGACTAAGACAATGAACTTTCAGGCCCTCTATAGTCTTGGGCATGGCGCACAATGTACCTTTGATTGTTGGTCCTTGGTCTGTAAGTTTGATTTAATGATGATGCCCTTGGATGATTTTGACACAATTTTTGGCTTAAAATTCTTTAAGGTGGCGAAGTCAGTCCTTATTCCACATCTGCATGAACTTAAGTGCTATGATGAGACTGCCCTTGGCCATTACCTATGTGTGAAGGTGGAGGAGCTCTCGGGTCCCAATGAGTCTACTATGATTTCAGCTATTCAGCTAGAAGATGGGTTAAAGTGTGGTGATAAGACATAGCTGGCCATGATGATTAAGGTGAAACTAGACTATAGTGTGGATGTGTCGGATGATGTGGTTGTAGTACTCTCTGAGTTTAGTGATTTGATGCCCTTAGAGTTGCCTAAGTCGCTGCCTCCTTAATGCCTCATAAACCACAGGATTAAATTGTTGCCAGGTGTGAAACCCTTTGCTCAGGTACCATATCAATTGTCCCATTTAGAACTTGTAGAGTTGAGGAGGCAGCTTATGGAGTTATTGGATGCAGGCCTGATTTGACCCTCCAAAGCACTATATAGGGCACCTATGTTGTTCCAAAAGAAGCAAGATGGTTCATTAAGGATGTGTATTGACTTTCGGGCTCTGAACAAGGTCACCATAAATAACAAGTATCCAATTCCATTGGTGGTAGACTTGTTTCATCGGTTGGCTAAGGCATCTTACTTCACGAAGCTGGATTTGAGGTATGGTTTTTGGCAGGTGAGGATAATGGAGGGTGATGGGCAAAAAAACCACCTATATAACAAGGTATGGCTCATTTGAGTTCTTATTGTTGTTTTTCTTAATGAATGCCCCTGCTACATTTGGCAATCTGATGAATGATGTACTATATGAGTTCATTGATGATTTTATGGTTGTATATCTTGATGACATTGCTGTCTATAGTAATTCATTGGTGGAGCACATTGCTCATTTGAGACAGGTATTCTCTCGGCTTAGAGAGTGCTACTTGTATGTTAAGAATGAGAAATGTGAGTTTTGCAAATCAGAGGTGATGTTCCTTGGTCACTGGATCAGCAAGGTCAAGTGCATATAGGTGAGCGTAAGGTGGAGGAGACAAGGTATTGGGAGAGACCTTCAAAGGTGGCTGACCTTCACTCATTCCTTAGCTTAACTAACTATTATAGACGCTTTATTCAAGGTTATTTAAGGATGGTGGCTCTTTTCACGGATTTACTCAAGAAGGCTCAAGTGTGGTAATAGATGGATGCTTGTGAGGCTATATTTAAGGCTTTAAAGTGTGTTGTATCATCAGAGCCAGTGTTCAAGTTGTCTGAGTTTGACAAGCCTTTTGAGGTACATACAGATGCATCGGATAGAACTATTGGGGAGTGTTGGTGCAATATAAACACCCCGTGCCCTTTGAGAGCAGGAAGCTTGGTGGCGTTGAGTTGCAGTATTCAGCACATGAGAAGGAAATGCTTAATGTGTTGCATTGCTTATGGGTGTGGTGGGTATACTTGCTTGGTATTACCTTTATGGTAAAGACAGACAATGTTGCAAACATTTTCTTCATTATTTAGAAAAAGTTGTCCGCTAGGTAAGCTTGGTGGCAAGAATTCCTGGCAGAGTATGATTTTGTGTGGGAGCATCGTGTTGGGGCATAGAATAAGGTAGCTGATGTATTAAGCTGAAAAACTGTGAAGTTTGTGGTAGCACTGCTGCATGCCCAGATTGACTTTGGGGAGAAGATTTGTGCTGCTACTCCTAATGATGTCAAATACCATAAGGTAGTGCAACAAGTGGCTGATGGTTGCTGCATGCTAAGGAAATTGATTTAATGTCCCTTGTGGAGGTAACTTGAGGCAAATGCTTTTGAAGGAAACTTATGATAACAGGTGGGTTGGGCACCCTGGACATGAGCGAATGTTGGCATTGTTGACTCGAGATTATTTCTGGTCGCGTATAACGAACGGTGTTAAGCTCTATGTGAAGACTTGCTTAGTGTACCAGTAAGACAAGGTGGAGCACCAGAGGCTGGCAAGATTGCTCCAGCCTTTGCCCATTCTAGACAAACCTTGGTTTCGATTTCTATAGACTCTATTGGTGGGTTTTCTAAGGTTGATGGCATGGGATCTATGTTGGTCATGGTGGATCGGTTTTCTAAGTAAGGAGTTTTTACAATAGCTCCTGAGTTATGCATGGCTAAGTTTGCAGTGGCGCTATTCCATAGGCATGTTGTGAAACACTTTGGATTGCAGCTGGACATAGTAAGTGACAGAGATGCTCAGTTTACTAGATGGTTTTGGACTTCTCTTCTCAACTTGTTGGGTTCCAAGTTGAAGTTCTTTACTACCAATCACCCATAGATGGATGGGCAGATGGAATGGGTGAATAGGTTGCTTAAAGAGTACTTGAGGCATTTTGTGTCGACTAGTCAATAGAATTGGTTAAAATTGGTTGATACAGTCAGTTTAGTTATAATTTACAACATTCTTCCTCCACTGGGAAGAGCCTTTTTGAGTTGGTGTTGGGTGTTGAACCTTTGACTACCAATGAAATGGCCAAGCAAAAGGTAAAGTGCAAGTGTTTGACTGTGTACAGATTTGCTCATAAGAGGCAAGAGATGTTGGCTGAGGCTAAAGATAGCCTCGAGAGGGCCCAACAATGCATGAAGAAGTATGCAGACAAGGGTAGACGCTCTGTAGAGTTTCAAGTAGGTGACTTGGTGTTGCTAAAACTCACCCCTCAAATGTGGAAACACATAAGCAGCAAGAAGGCATATAGAGGGTTGATTTCACACTATGATGGGCCATTTGTTGTGATGCAACAAGTGGGGAAAGCTGCCTGAGAGTTTGCATCTGCACTTTATTTTCCATGTAAGTTTTTTGAAGCCATACCTTGCTGACTTTGGAAAGATTTCAAGGCACTAGATGGTGTGTACTCCTCTCAATGTGCGGGATTAATTTGAGCATGAGATGGACAAGATACTAGACATGCAAGTTAAGGGGCAAAGTAAAAAAGAATTGAAGGCCTTTCTACTTGGGGAAGTGGAAAGAGATGCCCAAACCTGAAGCTATCTAGGATAAGGAAGCTAGCTTATGGCAGTTTGAGAATTAAGTTAGGGAGTACTTAACTTTGTCGAGGTTGATGAATTCCTTTGGTAGGGGTAGTTTGTCAGCCCCTGCATGATTTATTTGATGTAAGCACTTAGGCAGGGCATTCCTTGTTAGCTGGGGGCGAGCTTGAGTGGCATTCAGATAAGGAACATGTGCAAATTAGTGCTAGAGCTCGTAGGCTTGCCCGAGGTGGCATTGCTGAGATCAGGCACAAATTGGAGCACACTAAGCATGCATGTGACATGTACATACAGATGGTTATGCTGGTTTAAAGGAGGTAGGCTTACCTCACCGTGCATGGTGCATGCTAGAGACAGTTCGCAAGGTCGTGGGCAGTTATGAGGCACTACAAGGGGCTATCTGAATATTTATTTTGGCTATATATTCCATTTTTGTATGTTTTATTATAAAAAATATCGTCTTTAATGTGTATTTTATTTATATAAGGACAATTATGTTAAAAATAATTAAGATACATATAAAAATGTGCAAATGAATTATATTTGATTTTTTTAATCTTAAACTAATATTTTTTTATGAAAATGGTAATGATATGTAGTGTTGTATCCCATGCGAGAAAGTTATTGAATACCTTAGTCTTTACTTTGACATTAGTTAACACTATTATTAGTTCTATAAAAATTAAACATATGTAATGTTTTATAAACATATTATTACTTTTATCTAACAATTACAGTAAAAAAAAAGTAAAAGTGCAATATTATGTTTGCACAAATCTAAATTGATTGGCATGCATTTTTTTTCTCCCCCATGCTAGGGTTTTGCTTTCCTTGGTAGGGATGTCAACAAACATTCACCAATGATTATCTGACCATATCCTACTTGGTAGATGAGATTTTTTTATGATTAAATGGATTTGGATTCGATTTCCCTCCTTTATCCTGTATCCTACCTGCATATATATGTATTATTACATGTTTGTATCATCTAGATATCTTTTTGTAATTTAACATATGCTCAATATAGTAATATAGTAAATTTTATTTTAGACCTCCATTATATTTTCTTAGCGAAATAACACTCTTGATAACAGAGATAGCTCCATTTCCATTAGTTGAAAGAAAATTCCTTGATAGGTACTCCAAAGCTAATAGTTTAGCAAGACAATGACTTTATCTTTCAACTCCTTTATTAGAATTATTGTCTTGGTGTACTCCTGTTTGAATTTTTATTGGTACTTTTTTGTAAATATGTTATTGATTTTTTCTTCAATGACCTGCTATACTGCTTTTTATTCACATCTTTTGGGTACATTGATGACTAATGAAAGCATTAGTAAAGGTTGTTAGGAAAGATGTCCTACACAACAAAAGCTTGATGTTTCCTGTGGATGAGCAGTTAAGTTGATAATGGTTACAATGACAATCTCGATTGAGCTTTTAGCTAAGATGACACGAGTTGTGTGGTAGGGGAAGGTGAAGGTGTCAACAGAGATGAGAAAAGGGTTGGGGGTTCCTCATACTATTTGAGAGTTGCAAGCTCTGGGTTGTGTTGTTTTTCTTTTGACAAAAAGGGAAAATTTGCCACTAAACTAAATGGATAGAGTAATGTAGTCATTAAACCTTTTTATAAGTAAAATTGTTATTAATCTTTTCAAAAAGTGCAAATTTGCCATCAAAATTTTATGTTAAGAGTAAATCTACCACTGCTAGTTAAAACTGTTTAATGTGGCTATTGTCCCAAGTGCAACTAGGGGTAAATTGGCTAAGTTCTGAAAAATCACCAAAAAAGGGTTCTTAAACCCTTAAACCAAAATTCAATTTGAAAAGCAATAAATAAACCTATTCTAACCAGAAAATGACTGCTAGAGTGATCCTAAATTTTGCTTTGGAAGCTAACTTTGAAGAATTTTTAAAATCAACCAAGGTAAAAGCACCAGTCACCAAGCAATGATCAAGTAAGTAGAGAGAAAGAAGCTTCCACACAAGGATTATTATAGATGTTCAGTCTCTTCTTTTGAGAGCCTACTCTTCTCCTCAAGTTCACCGCTTGAGAGTTTTATTCTGTACACAAGAACACACATTTCTTTGGTAGCTTTCTCTACCATCAACATTCACTAGTTTTCCTATAGGCTAACTAGAAATCTCTTTAACTTTATTTCCCTTACAAAGAAATGACTCAAACAATCAAGAGAAACTTAATAAATTCTTGGTTACAAAGTGGTACGAACAATAGAAGCACTAAAAGCTAAATAAGCAAGTAAAAGATTAATTTTTTGGCAATTCTCAAACTTAAGCTCTTTAAATATGAATTCTCTTTTCTTATTTCCAAGAGTTCTTTCCTAGGTGATCCTTGATATTTTTATACTCTAATGGATGAAAAAGAGATGTTGAAAATCATTGGAATGATCTTCAAATTTGATAGGAAATCACCTCTATCGCCCAGTTTCACCTAAATAAAATTTTTTCACTCAGTTGAAAATTCGGTTTTATATCATCACCCAAGGTTTTATATCTAACGGGCTAGATTGCTAATTAATAAGGTGTCAGCACTTAACACGCATGGCAATCTGATGTGGCACAAATTTAAAATAAATTTTCAACGAATTCTCAAATTGAAAAATTGTGCGCAGGTCTAGAATGAACTTTTCATCCGGTTTAAAAACTTTTACTTGAATGATTTTTTTTCTAGAATCAAAATACTCTCGGGATCAAAGAATTGGTCCAATTTCAACATGTTGAAATACTTTTACCCTGTTGAAACTATAGCTCCAAGTTTTTCTCACTTCTAGACGTCCAAACTTCAATGAATTTTGCACCAAAAAGCTTTCTTCTTTCACAAGTAATGCTTGAATCACCAAAAATACTTGAACCACATAAAGGAACAATTAAGAAACATTTTTCCTTATAAAGATCAAAATTTTATCAACAAAAGGCTAATGTATAAATCTTTAAAAAAGGATTTGAAACACATAAAGCAAATATGTTTAATAATCATCAAAATTAAATAAATATGAGCCATGAGTGAAACAAATCCAACAATCTCCCCTTTTTAGATGATGACAAAACCTTTTTTAGGAGACATTACAAAAGTATAAGAATTTTGAATTTTTTTTTGTGTAATCTCCCCTAAAAATTGAACAAACCTCCTTATTTAAAGATGTAAAACACCCATAAAATATTTCTAGAAAAACCAACACTCAACAGATATAACACCAAACACTTCCACAATTACTAACTAAGCATGTTTTCCATTACTCCAACATTCAAAACAACAATAACAATACTACTCTCCCTCACTTCTTGCATATATATGCTTGAATCAATAAGCATAATATAACACCAAATTATCATGAACAACAATAAACCAATGAACCAATAATTTTCTCCCCATTTTTTTCTTAATAAAATAAAGTGAAATAGAAAGCACAGTGAACATAGACAAAAATGCACATACGAAAGACAATGATAATGAACATGATGCGCACAATGAAATATCACAAAGAGAATGACATATAAGCACTTAAACACATCCATAAGAAGTCATAATATCCATGTGGAACAAATCCACAATAACAAAAGCATACTACTGGAAGGGCAGCCCAAGTCTAAAAATAAGTTAAAAACAGTGTTTGTGCTACATTAAGAACAAGCTTTTCAAACTTGAGCCAAAGAAGAACTAATGGGGGGTAGGAAAAGAGTGTCTCAGAAGAAGGGAAATGATGAAAAGGCAAGGGTTTGGCGATGGAACAGTAGGGGAAGTGGTTGTAGGAGCTTTAAAAGCCATGTCTGCTAGGCTGTTGGGCATTGTAGAAGCTGTAAGATCTTTAGTTATGGTCCGAGATTGCTTACCTTGGTGAGAAACCATTTGGAGAAGAAGAGAGTGGATGTCATCAAGCTTTTCAAGTTTGGCATGAATCTCTACTTGAGATTTTTCCAACGAGGCAATTTTGGCATTGGTTTAAGCTAGCTCCAGGTTAAGTTTCTCCAACTTAGTAGGCTTATGTTCTTCATCCTCATCAACATTGTCATTACTCTCCTCATCGGGCTCTTTATCTCCATACTTCCTCTTTGCCTCTCTAAGTGTCATCTGAAGACACTTCTTATAAGTGGTTTCATTTCTTTTCCAATCAACTCATTTAACAAACTTTAAACCTTCCAACCTCAAATTGGTGTGATTAACAAGAGATGCACGATTTTTCAAAGGAATTTCACCGATGTTGCAAACCACCCCATGGCCTTTAAGAAGCCGAGTGATAAGAGTAAGATAGGGCAAAGGTGCTGCTTTATTGGTGGCTGCCTTTTTCATTTGGTAAAAGATTCTAGTACTGAAATCCACATTAAGCCTTTTAGCTATCTTGTACATAAGACATGCATCATGACATGTGACATTATTTTCACCCTCCCTAAGCACCAAAATATCAACAATAATCCAGTGTAAAAACTTGGTCATGAGACTTTAGCAAACTTGGAAAAACCCTATTTGACAATTGTGAGTAATCTTTAAACAACGCTAGAAAGAAATTCCTAAAAAATATACTTATGTTTAACCTTAAAATTCTTCTTAGTTTCTGATTTGGCACTATTTAGAGTAGAGATAATGTCCTTGGATCTAAAATCTTAGTGTCATTTACTTGACTAGTGAGTATGAAAGATTTCATATCCACTTTCAAATTTTTGTAAAATTCACTAATTTGAGCCTTTGAACCTCTAGGTTTCGGACTAACAAAGGAGCCTAACTTGAAATATTCAACGCAAAGCACCAGTTTATCAAATTTTTCTTTCTTCAAATCTTCAATAGAAACAATCTAATTCTTGCACAATTTCTTAAGCTTTTGAGTTTCTTCAGTAATAGGAGCCGCATTCATAGTAAGAAAGTCCATTCCTCAATTTTTTCTTTTTCAAAGGAGGAGGGCAGCTCAGAAGATGGTTCAGCAGCCAAAAGTTTTTTATTTATCGTACTTGCCTTTAACCGTTTATGAGCAGAGCTCCATTTTTCAATAGCATCTTGGCCTCTTTTATGTGTCCTACTACAACAAGTTCAAGGTGACATGGAAGACAGCACAAAGAATTTAAAGAGACAATTTCAGATATTGGGACTGCCTGAAGCAGGTTCGAAGATTGGGCTAAGATTTTGATAGAGAATAGCTTGTTTGATGAGAAATGTTGGCGAGCGAATGAACGCTGGGTACTCGGCGAGCAGCATAGGGAATAAGAAAAAACAAAGGGGAGTGGTTCGACTAAGAGAGAAGGAGAGAGACCAAGTTGAATTGGGGAAGAAGACGAATGTCCTTTTAAAGACACGTTAAAACTTGTTTTAGCAGGATCGAAATGGCAGCATTTTCTTTTGATTTGCGTAAAAACAAACATTTTGCATTTTGAAACGACAATGTTGAGGAAAAAAACATTTTTTTTTTCTAAAAACACCTGATTGAAAATAAATACCCGATTGAAAATAAATACCCAATTGAAACAAATGGACAGAGAGCTTAGAAGTAAAAACCTGGAAGCAAAACTTTTAAAACACCTGATTAAAAAATTCTAACTTGATTAAGTTTAAAAATCTGGTCCAAAAATTTTAAAACTTAAGAGAAACACTTTGAAAACCCAAAACAAGTACAAGCAAGATTTCAGACAATGAGTGACACATTTCACTATATGGACATTTGAATTATATTGCCATGAAATTGAGTTTTCTTGATTATATAATTCTATTTTTTTTTTGCATGAAAAACAAGTTGCCTTGGGTTGCTCATTCCTAGTTCTTTCCTAATAAAAATAAATTTTTTTCACACAAAGGTTTGGTAAAAAATAACAACCAATTGGTGTTGAGTGTCAATAAATTCAAGCACAATATCACCATCATGCACATGATCTCTAATGAAATGATGTCTAACTTCTATATGCTTTGCTATAGAGTGAAAAATAAGAGTTTTAGCTAGACTTGTGGCGATTGTGTTGTCATATTTAATGGGTGTCTTTTTGAAATTAAAACAATAATCTTTCAACTGTTGGTTCACCCACAATATTTGAGCTACACAACTCCCGGTAGCCTCCGCGATGGATAAAGCAACCGAATTTTATTTCTTTGAAAACAATGATACAAGACAACACCCAATAAATTGACAAGAACTGCTAGTTGATTTTTTATCCACTTTTCTTCTGACATAATCCACATTGGAATATCCCAAAAGATTAAAACTGATGTCTCTAGAGTACCATAATCCTAAATTTGGTGTAACCACCAGATATCTAAATATCCTTTTTACCACTTTCAAATGAGATTCCTTAAGGCATGCTTGAAAACGAGCACAGAAACATACACTAAACAATATATCATATCTACTTGCCGTCAAATAAAGCAAAAAACCTATCATGCTCCTATAGAGTTTTGATCAACAGGTTTACCATTTTCATCCGCATCAAGTTTAGTTGTGGTATTCATTGGAATGACACTAGGTTAGCATTTGTGTAACCAAACCTTTTGAGTAGTTTTCTTGTGTGCTTAGCTTGGTTGGTGAAAATGCCTTCCTTTGATTGTTTGATTTGAAGTACAAGGAAAAAGGCTAGCTCACCCGTTATGCTCATCTTAAATTCTCCTTGCATTAACTAAGAAAACTCTTCACACAAAGATTCATTAGTAGCACCGAATATACTATCATCCACATAAATTTGCATAATCAACATAGTATCCTTGAAATGCTTAATAAAAAGAGCAGTATCTACCTTACCTTTAACAAACCTTTGATCAATCAAGAATTTACTCAACCTATTATACCAAGCTCTTAAAGATTGCTTTAACCTATACAAAGCCTTTTTCAATTTAAAAGCACGGTTTGAAAATTTTGGATCTTTAAAACCGGGGGGTTGTAAAACATAAACTTCATCTTTAATAAAATGATTTAAAAAGGCACTTTTCACATTCATTTGAAAAATCTTAATCTCCATATGGCAAGCAAAGACACAAAAGTAATCTAATAGCTTTTAATCTTGCAACGGGTGCAGAGGCTTTTTCAAAGTTTAAACCTTTTTCTTGACTATAACCCATTGCAACAAGTCTTGCCTTGTTTCTAGTATCAACATCATTTTTATCAAGTTTGTTTCTAAACATCAATTTCGTCCCTGTAAATGGTGTGATCTTTTGGCTTAGGCACTAACTCCCAAACCTCATTCCAACAAAATTGGTTTAGTTCTTCTTGCATAACCAAAGTTCAATTTTCATCTCCAAAGGCTTCATAAATTGTTTTAGGCTCTATTTGAGACAAGAAGGCATAGTAACTATATAAGTTTCTCAAGGAGAATCTAGTTACAATACTTCTTCACTCTTGAAGTGTCATCTTTTATGAGGTCCTTTGAATGACTAGATTTATGCTTGAATTTCCATTCACTAGGCAATCATTGATGAGAATACTTTTCTTGTTATGGGTGTTGCTCTTTAGATTGATCTCTGTTGTGATACAAAAGATCTTAAGGCTTATATGCTTTTCTTTCACCTTGCGCATCCTCTAGTACATCATTAGACTCATTTCTTTCAAACGTGTCATCTTTAGGTGGAATGTGAGAGACTCCCTTTTTATTGTGATTAATCTTTTTTTGATGAGCGTTATCTACAACATCATCATCACTACAACACTCTTTTTTAGTAGCATTGTTAGCCTCATCAAATACAACATGTATAAATTCTTCAATTACAAGAGTTCTTTTATTAAAGGCTCTAAATTCCTTGCTTTTACTAGAGTACCCAACAAATATAGCTTTATCCCTTTTTGCATCAAACTTACCAAGTTTATCTTTGCCATTATTTAAGACAAAACACTTGTAACCAAATGCATGAAAATATAAAATGTTTGGCTTCTTAATTTTCCATAGATCATATGAAGTTTTATTGATAATGGGTTTAATCAATTTTCTATTAATAATGTCACATGCAGTATTTGTAGCTTTGACTAAAAAATACTTTGTCAAACCACTTTCACACAACATGGTTCTAGCCATCTCCTCAAAAGTTATATTTTTTCTTTTTACAAAACCATTTTGTTGAGGAGTTCTTGGAGCTGAAAAGTTATGAGAAATGTCACTAGATTCATAAAATGAAATTATGTTATTATTGATGAAGTTTTTACCACAATTACTATGAATAGAACTAATGCATAAACCTTTTTATTTGGAATTCTATGTGCAAAAAAAATGAACACATCACAAGTCCATGTGAAGTAATTAGAGAGGCCTAGAAGTTGAAACTTAGTTTTTTTTTTATTTAAAATAAACCTTAGTTTGGTTTCCCTTCATGCAAGCATCACACACTTTAACTTTTTCAAACTCTATTCTAGGTAAACCTCTAGCCAAATCACTTTTCACAAGTTTTGAAATTGTGTGCATGCTAGCAAAGACCAAGTCTCCTATGCCATAACCAACCATCATCTTTGTTTGTGGCTATTAGACACTTCACATTGAAAGAAGATAAATCATTTAAATCAATCACATAAACATTTTCTTGTCTTCTACCAATGAACTTAGTTTTATTGGAAGCAATATCAACCATTTAGCATACAAGAGCTTCAAATCTGACTCTATAACCTTTATCACACAATTAACTAATACTAAGCAAGTTATGCTTTAATCCATCAACAAGTAACACATTGTCAATTGAGGAAGAATTTTCCTCACTAACTTTACCAATACCAATGATGGTACTTTTGCTATTATCTCCAAATGAGACAATTCCTCCTTGTTTTAGCTTGAGGCTTAGCAATTGAGACTTGTCACCAGTCATATGTCTTCAACATCCACTATCCAAGTATCAAGTCCAATTTCTTGCCCCTTACAAATGAACAATCACTTGTTGGATTTTAGTATCCAAATTTTCTTGGATCCTTCAATGTTAGTCATAACCTTAGTTCCTTTAGGAAACCAAATCATCTTGTAGTCAATTTGTGCATTTGGTTTCTTGGTTATATAATTATATGCATAATGACATTTTTTACCACATGCTTGAAAAGTTTTGAATGAGCTATACATAGTAGATGATGTACCAACAAACCTATTCTCAAATTTTTTTTTCTTAATTAAGGGATTATAACATATTCCAGCCTTGCCATAAATACTCTTTTGTGCTCCAAGTAACAAGTCAAGTTTTTTTTCCTTTGACAAATCTAGACAAAGATTGTGTAAGATGAAAGTTCTTATTTTTTAGCTCATCTCTTTCTTTAGTCAGGAAGCATTCAAAGCTTTCAATTAACCTATTTGTTTAGTAAGTTTTTGGGAATCCTTCTAAAGTGCATTGAAATCATTTTGCAATTCTAAATATTCACTATCTATGGATATGTATGGGCTAGATGAGTCACTTGAGTCATTGTTTACCTCATCTTTTTTTTTTTTTGCATGAGACATAGGTTAGAGTGACTTTGGCTTGTTAAGGAAGCTACATCATCATCTATCATTAAGCAAAGATTTGCTTGATCACTTGTGCTATTGGGTGAAGATGATCCTTTACTTGAAGATGTGTCACTTGCACTCCAAGTCACCATAGCTTTTCCGTTCTTTTTCTTTAAGAATTTATTGTGCTTGTTGGGATTTTTCTTCTTCTTCAAAGGACAATCGAATTAGAGGTGTCCAGGCTCCTTGCAATTGTAACAAACAACTTCATCCTTCTTCTTGGAATGTTCTTCCTTGCTTTTTTCATGCTTCTCTTTTTTTAAATTCTTGCTTTTTGATTTTTTGAATATCTTACTAAATTTTCTTGCTAAAAGGTTCATATCAATATCTCTGTCTTCACTTGATGATGTGTGTACCTCTTGAGTCTTCAAAGCTATTAACTTATTCTTCTTGATGAATCTTTCTTTAACTTGCTAATTCTTCTCATAAGTCAACAACTTTCTAAAGAGCTCATCCACATGCAGGGTTTTGATGATTTCTCCTTCATTGATGGCTTCAGCTATGCTTTATCATGATATAGGTAAGCTCCATAAGATTTTCCTCACCAACTCTTCATTTGTATTATTTTTTCCCAAGCAACTTGAGTGGTGTGAGGATTTCATTAAACCGCGTAAACATTTCTCGGATGCTTTCATTCGGCTTCATTATAAATAACTCATAACCCTCACAAGCATATGCATCTTGGTGTCCTTTACTTATGTTGTTCCTTCATATGTGACCAACAACTTGTTCTATATATGTCTAGCATTTCCATAAGAAGAAACTAATTAAATACATTGGGGGGTTAGTGTGCAATAAATAACATTCATTGCCCTTGCATTCATAGTGCACATGAGATCATCTTTTGGTTTATATTTCATTTGATTTTTTGGGACTTGGTTCCCATCAACTATTTTTGCAGGAATTCTAGGACCATCCTTAATGATCCTCCAAAAAGCATGATCAATTGCTTGGATATGAATGTCCATTCTAGTTTTCCAATAATTAAAGTTTATAGAGTCAAAAAATGGTAGCCTAGATGGGCTTTGCCCCTCAAAATGTATACTAATGGCTATCATGGTTTTTTTAGCATAAAAATTCCTAGATTTTTTCAAAAACACAGCCACTAGCTATGATACTAATTGTTGGGCCAAGTGCAACCAAGAGGGGGGTGAATTGGTTAAGTTCTGAAGAAATCACAAAAAATTCCTAAGCCTTTAAACCAAAATGCAATTTGAAAAGTAATAAATAAACCTATTCTAACCATGAAATGACTACCAAAATGATCCTAAATTTTTCTTTAAAAGCTGGCTTTGAAGAAATTTTGAAATCAAGCAACTTCAACCAAGGTAAAAGCACAAGTCACCAAGCAATGATCGAGTAAGTAAAGGGGGAAAAGCTTGAACACAATGATTTTTATAGAGGTTCAATTTCTCCTCTTGAGAGCCTACTTCTTTCCTCGAGTTTACCACTTGAGAGTTTTCTTCTTTACCATGAATCACAAATGTACACAAGAACATACACTTTTTTTGTAGCTTTCTCCACCACTACCACTCACTGATTTTCCTAGAAGCTAACTAAAAACCTATCTAACTCTCTTTCTTTTATAAAGAAATAACTTAAATACTCAAGAAAAAATTAGTAAATTCGTGGTTATAAAGTGGTAAGAATAATAAAAGCACTGAAAGCTAAATAAGCAAGTGAAAGCTCAATTTCTTAGCAATTCTCAAACTTTTCTTTTTGAAGATATATTTTTTTTCTTGTTGCCAAGAATTCTTTCCCAGGTGATTCTTGATATTTTTATACTCCAATGGATGCAAAAAAGATGTTAAAGTGTTGGAATGATTAGAAAAGTCCTCTAAAAAATTGATGAATGTTGTTGTCAAATTTGACAGGAAATTGCCTCTGTCTCCCAATTTCACCCGAATGAAAAAATTTCACTTGGTTGAAAATTCGGTCTTATATAGTCACCCAAGGTTTGATCTGCAATGGCTAGATTGCTAATTAATAAGGTTTCAGCACCTAAGACTTATGACAATCTAATGTGACATGAATTTAAAATGAATTGTTAAAGAATTCTCAAACAGGAAAATCGTGCATAGGTCTGGAATGAGCTTTTCACCCAATTGAAAAACTAAAATACTCTAGGGTTTGAAATTGCTTCAGTTTTAACATGTTCAAACACTTTCACCTTGTTGAAATTGTAGCTCCAGATTTTTCTCCCTTCCACACTTCCAAACTTCAACGAAATTTGCACCAAAAAGCTTTATTCTTTAACAAGTAATGCTTGAATCTCCAAAAATACTTGAAATATACTTAGGAAACATTTTTCCTTCCAAAGATTAAAACTTTATCAATAAGAGACCAATGTGTAAATCCTTAAAAAAGGACCTGAAACACATAAAGCAAATATTTTTGGTAATCATCAAAGCCAATGTGAAAAATTGAGAAAAATGCAAGTTTCAATACCATGTTTCCTTTATATAATACCGTGGCACCTAAGTTTTGAATATACAATTTTTGCCATGATCTTCGCTCCAGCAAACCCTTGTACATTCGCCACTCTCCTGTCTTTTCGACACTAAAATTACCTGCACTCTTCCACACATCTCAGAAAATACTCCTAAAAATCCTTCTTAGAATAAACCTTAATAAAACCATGTAAGTGGAATTAAATTCAGAAGCGCTACAGTTCTTGAATAGATGATCGATGGTAATGGCGAAGGAAGGCTGCTCAACGACAATGAAGAAGATGAAAACAAGAAGGCTTATCAGTGAGGGTGTGTGGTCAAACATAGGATTTTGACTTATTTAGGTATAGTGAAAGGTTTGGGTAGGTAGGAGTTAAAGAGAAAATATTTAGGGATTTGTTTAAGATTTATAGAATGAAATATTTTCTGAACAAATAAAATATTCATGTCATTTAATGGCCAGTGGTGAAATTACCCACAAAAAAATGTCAAATGCAAATTAATTTGCCTGTAAAAAAAATTTAGTGGCAAAATTACTCTACTTTCTATAGTTTAGTGGCAAATTTGCCCATTTTCCCTTTTTCTTTTTGAAACAAAGAAAACAACACTGTTGACACCCAATTTCGTCCGACCTTTTTTTTTTTTAAATAATAATTAAAAAAAATTTAATTAAAAATTAAAAAAATAATAATTATATAAAAATTATTATTAATTAATTACACAAAGAGAGAAGTAAATTAAATAGTTTTGGGGAAGGGGCATTTTGTTAAGTTAATTTCTATGTGTGTATATCCAAAGAAATTAAAGTTCAAAAAAAATTAATTAAAAAAAATTATTATTATTAACTAATTAATTATTATTACTAAAAAAATTTTAATTAATTAGTTTAAAATATATTTTGTTTTATAAGGGTTTAGTAAAAAATAATATATGTGTGTATGTATGTATGTAGGAATTACAAAACAAAACTCCATAAAAAAAAAAAAACAAACAAACAAAATTGAAAAGTTTGGGGTGAAAATGACAAAATTAAGAAGTTTTGGGAAAATTTGACAAAATATGAAAGTTCCAGGAGCATTTGGTAGTTTGTCACATGAATTTTGGGCAAGAACGACGATTCTGGCCCAAATTGACAGAAAAAGACAAAATTATCTCAATCAGAAGTTTCAGAAACATCCCCAAAGTCAAAAGAGACGGAAAGGACTGAAACTGTCATTTTACGAAATTAAGAGATAAGTTTGATTTTAATTATTTTTTAATTATGAACAGTCCAGCACTCCTTCCCTTATAAATAGGGGTCCAAATATGTAAAGAAAGGGAGAGAAAAGAAGAAAATTAAGATTAGAGCTCCATTTTTTAAAAAAAAAGGAAAAATTGTAGCTTAGTCCCTGGCCTCTCATCCCTCTTCCCAGAAGACCAAAAATTTCCTGTTTCTTACGATCCAGCCCTCCCCTTCCCCACGCCGTCACCCGTCGCGTGCCGTCCGTTCTCCTATTCTCTCTCTCTCTCTCGGCTCGCCACACCCTCGCTCCTCTCTCCTTCTCTCCTTCTCCCTCCGCTGCGCTCGCTGTCCCTACTTCTTCGCTCCGCCCCGACCGCCACGCTCGCCGCTCCCCTTTTCTTTTCCCCCCGACGCGACCTCCGCCTCGCTCATTCCTTCCCCTGCTGCGTCGTCGCCCTCCCAGTCCGTCCACCGCCTCGGCGTCGCCTCCAGCCTGCCTTCGTCCCCGGCCGCCGCCGCCGTTTCCCTTCGCCTGCCTACCTCCCTTGCACGCCGCCGTCGCCCAGCCGCCGCTTCTCGTATTTCCTGTAACAAGAATTTCAAAACTCATTTCTTTAGGTAAAATCCTGGTGTAATCCTTCATATTTTCATAATTATTCCTTTTGGTCACTAACCTTTTAATTTTTGCAGAACTAATTATTAACAACTAACTTTACTAACAACTAACTTTTATTACTATTATTGTTATTATTATTATTCCATTCAAGTCACTAACCTTTTAATTTTTGCAAAAAAACTAATTACTAACAACTAATTACTAACAACTAACTATACTAACAACTAATTACTAACAACTAACTTTTATTATTATTATTATTATTATTATTATTATAATTCATGGAAGGTTATACCTCCTATTTATTTATTTTTAAAGTGGATGGCCAAAAATACCCACTTTATTTATTTATTATCTTTTAATATTCCTTTATTTACTTTATGTGCTTTCTCTTTATTTATTTGTATGTGTTATTTAATTTATGCACCTTTTTTTAATGGATATCCAAACCAAAAAAAAAAAAAAGAGAAAAACCTCCACTTTACTTTATTTATTTATTGTCATTTAATTTTCCTTTATTTACTTTATGCAATTATGTGGATGATTAAACTTATTTCACTTTTAGCCATAAAAGATAATAAATAAATAAATAAAAAGAAAGAAGATTTTTTTTGTGAATCATTAACCTTCTCTCACTTATTTTTAGTGCTAATCAAGAATCCATTTTTACAACAAAGCCCCCATCCTTTATTATTTTGGAATACATATATTTAAAAAAAAAACAATAAAAAGTTAACCTTTTATTCCCTTTTTATTAAAATTATTAAACAAACATAATTAAATAATTCCAAAAAAAATAAAAATCAATGCTTTTTAAATATATCTTTAAAGTAATGATAATTAAAAATTTAAGAAAAATATAAAAATAATAATAAAATCCAATAAAAATTATGATTAAAGTTAATAATTAATTAAATAAACAAAAACTTAAATTAAATTCCATGTCCAAATGATCCGACAGGACCCATGGTTTGGAAAACGAAAAAATATTTTTTTAAATAAAGTATACAAATAAAATTAATTTTTTTTGATAGTTACTTTAAATTTTTCTTTGTCCAGTAAAAAGAATAAAAGAGTAAGAAAAAAGAAAAAAAAAACTTTGGGTAATATTTTACTTATTTCTTTATCTAGTAATATTTTACTTATTTATTTTAAAATAATAAAAAATATAACTTTTTGTTTCCTTTATTAAAAAAAAAATCTTAACCAAATGATTTCAAATAAAGATATTAAAAATAAATAGAAAATAATTAAATTCTCTTTAAATATATTTTAAACTTATCAATTATATATATATTTTAAGACTTATAAATTAGAAAACTATTTCAAAATCTTTTATCAAACAAAAAGAAAAAAAATAAAATAAAATCTATGAATATCATGATTATTTTTAGAAAAATATATAACTCTCTGTTTTCTTTAGTAAATAAATAAAATCTTGATATTAAATAATTAAATAATTACTTTTTGGTTCTTCTTTTATCAAATCAAAAGAATAAAAATAAAATAAAATATATGAATGTCAAGATTTTTTAGAAAATTATATAACTCTTTAGTTTCTTTATTAAATAAAGAATCTTGATATTAGATAATTTAAAAAATTACTTTGTTGGTTCCTTTATAAATTAAGTAATTACTTAAAAAATAAATAATAAAGATGTTTCATTGAATAAGAAAATAAAAAGAGAAAGAAATGAAAGAATTTTTTTTTTTAACATTAAGATCATTAACAAAATCTAAAATTTCCTAAAAATTATGACAAAATTAATAATTAAATAAAAAAATAATAAGAATTAAAAATCTAAATAATTAACAATAAGTTTTAAATTAAAATCCATGTCCGGGTGATCCGATAGGATTCATGGCTTGGAGAAATATACAAACTTTTAATTGAATAAAAATTAAATACAAAGATGAAAATCCATATTCAGATAATTCGGTAGAATTTATAATATGGATTAAAATAAAATTTCATCAAATTCCATGTCCGGGTGATCCGATAGGAGTCATGGCTTGGAGAAGAAAAAAAAAATTTTTTAAATGAAATGAAATTAAGTATCAGCATGTAAATTCATATTCTGATAATTCGGTAGAATTCATGATATGAATTATTAATTAATTAAAATATTTAAAATAATTAACTAAAATTTCATCAAATTCCATGACCAGGTGATCCGATAGGATTCATGGCTTGGAGAAGGAAAAATAAATTTTTTAAATGAAATAAAATTAAATATCAAGATAAAAATCCATATTTTGATAATTCAGCAGAATTCATGATATGGATTGTTAACTAATTAAAATATTTAATTAAAATTTCATCAAATTTCGTGTCTGGGTGAGTCGGCAGAGTCCACGGTTCGGAAATATCGAATTTGTAAAAAAATTATATTAATTAATTACCAAAATTTTTTGAAGTCCATATTAATTTAAAAATTCACATCCGACTAATTCAGTTAAAGTTTCTGTTTGAAAATTAACTGAAATTATTTAAAAGCAAGCAAAACAAAGTTGAAATCAACTAAGGTACCAATTTTTGGGTGTTTTAACAAAGTTGTTTTAATGTAACCGTACTCCCGAACCCCCGAACTCTCGCAGACCATATTTTTAAGATATCCAATCGACTAAGCGAAAACCGATTGGTGGCGACTCCCGAAAACGACCCGCACGTTGCTACAGCTTGGCGACTCCACTGGGGAGTCGATGTTAGTGAGTCAAGCCTAGAAGTTGATTTGTTTTGATTTACTTTGCTTATTTTTATGTGAATTTATATGTTATATCTACTTAAGTAAACATGCATAATGCATTCACGACATGAAGCTCTATACCCGAGCTTCCTTAAATCGAACACGTTCTTTCTAAGCGGAATTGGTGTTGTTGTCTTTGTGAGGCCATGGTCTCCAAGCCTTCACCGGTTTCAAAGTAGCATAGTAGTGTATTGCCTCCTGAGACGGTTAGTCTCTGCATGGGCCCACGAAAAGTTACGACTCGAATTAATCATTTCCTTATATAAACCCTAGAGGGTAAGGAATTGGGCGGTCACTATAATTTAGTGATGGGATTCGGGAACTATCCCTTGCCTTTTTGATAAACCACCTTCTGCTTATAGAACTCCTTACTCTACCATAGAACCAGACAATAAGAAACTCCTATATTTCGGTTCCAATTACCATAGGCATTTTTTTTATCTATATGTTTGTATGATCCTGTGTATTACCTTTTTACTAACTCTGTTTTTCTGGCATATACATATCATTCATTAAAGATAAGTATTTGGTGAATGGATTACTATCATGGACGTTCTCGAATACCTTCCCATGGTTGTTAATGGATCATGGAATGACACAATAGTAGAAACTCAGCCCGAGGCTATGGAATTCTCAGAAACGGCCCAAAAGCTTCACGGAGATTCTCTGACGTCCCATTCTCATGTACAGCTCAAGGACCAGGTATCAGTCCAGATAGATCAGAACGACATAACTGAATTATTACGAGTGTGGAATAGTTGGAGCTCTGCAGATCGGGAAGCATTCACATCAAAGTATGGTCATGTCGCTCGCCTACAAAAAGTCACCGTCGATGCATCACTTATCCGGGCTCTAATACAGTTCTGGGATCCGTATTATCAGTGTTTTTCCTTCGACAAGATGGATCTGGTTCTAACTATAGAAGAATACAATAATCTCTTGGGCTGGTCCTCTGACTATCCAATTGAGATGTATCATTATGATAGGAGAATTGAGCCTCATCGGGCCTTGGCAAAATTGTTGGATGTGCCAGCTTCCAGTCTTCAATCCAAGTTTGCAACAAAAGGGTATCGGAAATTCATTAGTTGGTACGATTTAAAGCAATTGAGCCACTCTCTCCCTCAGAAAGATCAAAGACGTAAGCTTTTTGCCTTGGCAATATATGGCCTGGTAATCTTCCCAAGAATTATCGGATTTATTGAAGGAGACGTCATCACACTATTCGAGCAATTCTGCAACGCTCAAGTGAATCCGACTTCAGTTATCCTATGTGAAACCATCAGGGCATTAAACTATTGTCGCCAAAGAGGGGGGCAAATTCATGGGATGTTCTCACCTTCTTAACGTATGGATCAAAAGTCATCTTCCTTGTGATAAACAACATTTCGGAAATCACTTTTCAAAGGACTTCATCCCAATTGAAGCCTTCTTGAAAACTGAATCCACTCATCACGACAGTAAAGAAGCATGGATTGATTATTTTAAGAACATCACTGAATTGCAAATTGAATAGCGAGCCCCCTAGTCTACCTCCACCCGCGTTGTCTATCGTTGCGGCAATTACCCGTGGGTTCCTCTCCTAGGCATATGGGGAGGAACAAGCTATGCCTGACCTCAAGTACGAAAAAAATTTGGGTCCATGCAGTTTATACCCATGACGCACAACCTGAGTAAATTGGAATTTTCACATGAAGATCCAATGTCAAATAAGTTCGCAATGGGTATTTCAGTCGAATGGAAAAGACTATTCATATTGAAGTCAGGCCCTATTATTTCTCCCACCACTTACTATGAATGGAGAAGTAACCGAAAAGAAGGAATAGTACTACCCGATGAGGTTACCAGAAAATTGGCGAAAAGAGAGCTTGAGAAAGAATTAGAGGAAGAAAAGGAGAAGAATAAGAGAATGCTCCTTGACATGCAACAGCTCAATCACAAAACACAACTCCTTGAAGAGAAAATTGAATGCCAAAAATAAGTCATCTCCCAATTAGTTGAGGAAACTGATCAAAAAGAGATGAGAGCAAGATATTGGGAAGATCAATACAGATTTTCTCAAGATCAACTACAAGTATTTTTGGCAGAAGTCAGGAAAGTTACAGAGCAAGCCCAACAAATGGGCGAAGAAGCTAAAGAACTAGAAGAACTGAGCTGTCCTACTCCATCATTAACTGTTCAAAAAATGATAGAATTCATTTCTAAAGCCAGAAAGCAATATTGTACTTTAGGCCGTTTCTTCTAAGAAACAATCCTTTTGTGAATGAATTGAGAAGTTCCACTATAGTTCTTCTTTCACCAAGTACTTACAATATTCATGCATGCATCCATTGCATCAATCACATACACATAGAATCTAATAAAATAAATTTTACTTTAAAAAGGTAAAATTGGACCTCAACATCGATATTCAACTCGGCTCCAAACAAGATTAATGGCAGAACAAACCGAAGGACGTCTCATAGATATGGAGTCCAAGATAGAAAGTATGGCCGAACAAATGAGACAATTGATGGAGCTAATCAAGGAGAAAGCAACTCAAGTTCCCATCAAAGAAGCACAAGATCCCATTTATCCTCCGGGATTTACCCCGCAACGAGTCTCAGTCCAAGAAAATCTGTTTCAGGAATCAGGTCCATCCGCTAGCGTTCACCTGAAACAAGACACTGTATATGAAGAGAAGAAGACATTACCAAAGGAAGAAGGAGAATCTCAAAAGTTTGAAACAATAGAGAAGAGACTTCGGGCCATTGAAGGAGGCACTATATTCGGATCTCTCTCAGTGGATGACCTCTGCTTAGTGCCAGATGTCGTAATCCCCTCAGACTTTAAGGTGCCAAACTTTGTGAAATATGACGGAACGAGTGATCCCATCACTCACATCACGTTGTTTCTAAGAAGACTACAACCACTCACAAAAGATGAAAAGGTGTGGATTGCACTTTTTCAAGAAAGTCTTACAAAATCAGCATTACAGTGGTATCTAAGTCAAGGTCCAAGAAACATTAAAACATGGAATGACCTTGCTCAGGCCTTCATCAGCAATTACAAACATGTTATGGACTTGGCCCCGGATCGCCAAACTCTCCAGAATATGGAGAGGAAAAAGCAAGAAACCTTCAAGGAATACGCTCAAAGGTGGAGGGACTTAGCCGCACAAGTTCAGCCACCCATGACGGAGAGAGAAATGGTTACTTTATTTGTTCAGACACTGAAGTACCTATATTATGACAAGCTCATTGGCAATTCGGAAACTAATTTCTCCGACGTTGTCATGTCTGGAGAAAGGATCGAGCATGGGATTAGGACTGGGAAGATTGCTGAGTCCTTTAATGATCCTATGAAAAGAGGAGGACCATCCAGAAGAAAGGATGACGAAGTACAACAAATAGGACGTGGAAGAGGGATTCCCCTTGTGGGTACTGTGGCTACTGGGCCTTGCCTATTCTATTATGCCAATACGCCCAATGATTATCCTCCCAATAGGCCCAACAATTATCCTCTCAATAGGCCTAATCAGTTACGGCCACCTGTTCCAACTCCTCCAGTACCTGCATAAAGACCAAGAGAAGTTTTTGCGCCAATTCCCATGACTTACACTGAATTGTATCCAAAACTCATCGAAAGTCAACTTATTCGCCCAATTCCTACAAGGCCATTGGAACCCCCATACCCAAGGTGGTATGACCCTAACATAACTTGCCCATATCATGAAGGCGTTCCGGGCCATGGCCTGGAAAATTGCGTAGCATTGAAACGCATAGTCCAACAATTAATCCAGTCAAAATGGTTGGACTTTTCTGATGAACCAAATGTCACTCAAAGCCCATTGCCACCTCATCAAGCTAAACCAGTCAATATGATAGAAGAACATCGGCTGATAAAGAAGTCAGTCAATGATATCATAACACCTCTTAAGCATGTATATTATGCCTTCTGAAAGAAGGGGTCATCATTCGGAAGTCTTCTTTTAAACATGAAGAAGTCGAAGATGAGGAATGGTGCGATTTTCATGACAGTAAGAGTCATTCTATTCAAGAATGCTCAGAATTTCGTGACGATCTACAAAGATTCATAGACTCATCCCAACTTAGCATTTGCCTGGGACAAGATTTACAAGGAATACCAGAGCCATTGAAAATCTCTGCAAATAAAGGGAAATATGGCCTAGGTTTCACACCGACAAGGCAAGACAAAATGAAGGCGATAGCTGAAAAGAGAGAAAAGAGGATTGCACGATTAACAGGGCATCCTCTACAGGAAAGAAATCTGGATATCCCTGACATCACTGAAACATTCGTGAGTGGTGGCTTAATTCCGAAAAATGACAATGAAGGCGCGCTGACCATCAACATCAACAAGCCTTTTGAAGGTCTTTCTATTCAGGCAATAATCAGTGATTCACCTGAAGATGAGGAGCTCGTTCTACCTTGTAGCCCACGGGATGTGCTGAACAATTGGGAGGCGATAGAACTGCCCGTTATAATCGAGAGCTTTTCAAAGTAATCTAATAGTAAAAACCTCCTAAAGAAAGGTTCAATCAATAGGGTGTAGTCTTTGCTTAAGTGAACCTTTTAGTTATTGCTTTTCATTCCAATAAAGTTGTGATTTATGCACATTATAAATAAAGTACCAGTTTGCATCCATCTCATTCTTGCCATTTTCTCTTCTCTTTCTTTTCTTTCTGGTTAATGCAGACCTGAGACTCTCTTTGATGACAATGAAAGAATGAACTTTGATAATCCTGTAAACACTACCGACTCGAATGACGAAGATCTTCAAATATCTCCTGAGCTATTAAAAATGATCGAGCGAGATGAAAAAGAAAGAGCAACAAGTCAGGAACCAACTGAGGCATTCAACTTGGGAGACAGTCAAGATGTAAAAGAAGTCAAGATGTAAAAGAAGTCAAGATTGGCACTCTATTTCTTCCTGAAGAGAAAGAAGAATTAGTCCACTTATTGAAGGAATATGTGGATGAATTTGCTTGGTCATACCAAGATATGTCTGGCTTAAGCTCAGACATAGTGCTACACAAAATACCCTTGAAGCCTGGGGCGAAGCCTGTCAGACAGAAGTTACGAAGATTAAAGCCAGATCTAATATTGAGAGTAAAAGATGAGATTCGAAAGCTATGGGATGCAGGATTCCTTGGGGTCGCTGAATATACAGAATGGGTGGTCAACATAGTTCTAGTCGAAAAGAAAGAAAGTGGGAAACTAAGAGTTTGTCAGGACTACTGGCCCTTGAACGATGCCAGTCCTAAAGATAACTTCCCACTTCCTCACATTAATACGCTGGTGGATAATATCGCAGGAAACTCCTACTTTTCCTTCATGGATGGCTTTTCTGGGTACAATCAAATCAAACTTGATCCAGATGATATGATAAAAACTGCTTTTATTACCCTTTGGGGTACCTTCTACTATAAGGTGATGCCTTTTGGGTTAAAGAATGCTGGTGCTACATATCAAAGAGCCATGGTCGCATTATTCCATGACATGATGCATAAAGAAATTGAAGTATATGTAGACGACATGATCGCCAAAACTTTCACTGCTGGGGGGCATATAAAAGTGCTAAGAAAACTATTCGATAGACTTCGTAAATATCAACTAAAGTTGAATCCTGCCAAATGTACTTTCGGAGCCTCTTCAGGAAAGTTATTGGGTTTCATGGTAAGCAAAGATGGGATTCGAGTTGACTCAAGTAAAGTTAAGGCGATACAAGAAATGCAACCCCCGAAAACTCCAAAACAAGTAAGAAGTTTTCTGGGCAGAATCAACTTCATAGCAAGGTTTATTTCACAATTGACGTCCAAGTGTGAACCTCTTTTCAAATCACTAAAGAAGAACAATCCGATCGAGTGGAATAACGAATGCCAAGAAGCATTCGAGAAAATCAAGCAATATCTATCAAACCCGCCAGTCTTGGTACCACCTCGATCTGGAGAACCATTGATTCTATATTTATCCATACAGGATTCTTCATTAGGATCCGTATTGGGTCAACGTGATGAGACAGGCAAGAAAGAGCATGCAATTTACTATTTGAGCAAGAAGATTACCACATATGAAGCGAAATACTCAATAGTAGAAAAGTCCTATTGTGCCCTTGCATGGGTAGCACACCGACTACGACCCTACATGCTCAACAACACCACATTGTTGATCTCCAAGACTGATCCTATTAAGTACATTTTTGAGAAACCCGCTTTATCAGGCAGGATTGCAAAATGACAAATGCTGTTGTCTGAATACGACGTACAGTATGTCACCCAAAAGGCTGTAAAAGGGAGTGTGATTGCTGAATATCTGGCTGATAGAGCATTGGATGATTATGAGCCAATGAAAATGGACTTTCCTGATGGAGATATAATGACGATAGAACAGGAAGTCTCTGAAGATGATGAAACATGGAAAATGGCATTCGATGGAGCATCTAATGCTTTGGGACAAGGGATTGGAGCTATACTCATCTCTCCAAGCGGAGAGCAGTTTCCCTTCACAGCAAAAATTACATTTCCTTGTACCAACAATATAGTAGAATATGAGGCATGTGCTATGGGACTCCAAATGGCACTGGAACTGAAAGTACGAGATCTCCGAGTTTATGGGGATTTCGCATTAGTCATATATCAAATCAATGGAGAATGGGAGACAATGGATTCAAAATTGATCCCTTACCAAAAGCTCATACTAGACTTGGCTCAAAAATTTAACAATATAAGCTTCCATCATCTTCCAAGGGAAGATAATCAAGTTCCGGACGCTTTAGCTACTTTAGCTGCTATGTACAAGATAAGCGACCCTGAGCATACTCCTGTGTTCGAAATAAAAATAATAGATTCCCCAGCTTATTGCATGAGCATCGAAGAAGAATTAGATGGGAAACCTTGGTATTACGATATCAAGAAATACCTCTAAGAACGAGTATATCCTCTAGAAGCATCAGAAAATGACAAGAAATTTTTACGAAGATTGTCAATGGGTTTTCTTCTAGATCTAGACATACTCTATAAGAAAACCTCGGATTTGATGCTACTTCGCTGTGTAGATGCTCATGAAGCACGAAAGATCATGGAAGAAGTTCATGCTGGAATATGTGGAGCACACACTAGTGGTCACACCATGGCAAGACAAATAATGAGGGCTGGCTACTATTGGCTCACATTGGAAAGTGATTGCATCAATCACGTAAGAAAATGTCACAAATGCCAAATATATGCCAACAAGATCCAGGCTCCACCTACTCCTCTTAATGTAACAGCAATACCTTGGCCTTTTGCCATGTGGGGAATTGACGTCATTGGAGCCATTACCCCCAAAGCTTCTAATGGTCACAAATTCATCCTAGTGGCAATAGATTACTTCACTAAATGGGTAGAAGCTGTGTCTTATACAAATGTAACTCAAAAGGTGGTATGCCGGTTCATTAAGAAAGAAATCATTTGTCGCTATGGGCTGCCAGAGTGTATCATCTCAGACAATGCCACAAACTTGAACAATGTAATGATGCAGACTTTGTGCCAACAGTTCAAGATCAAGCATCTCAATTCGGCACCTTATCGACCAATGATGAATGGTGCAGTAGAAGCGGCCAATAAAAATATCAAGAGAATTATTGAAAAGATGATCGTCACTTACAAGGACTGGCATGAGATGTTACCTTTTGCACTACATGCTTGTAGAACTTCTACCCGTACTTCTACTGGAGCAACACCTTTTTCTCTGGTATATGGTATGGAGGCAGTATTGCCCATTGAAGTTGAAATTCCTTCATTAAAGGTACTAATGGATACTTAATTAAGAGAAGCAGAATGGGTCAAGGCTAGATACAAGCAATTAAACCTAATTGATGAAAGAAGAATGATAGCCCTCTGCCATGGGCAGCTTTATCAAAGGAGGATGATTCGCGATTACAATAAAAAGGTTCGCCCACGGCAATTTCATAAGGGTGACATAGTGCTCAAGAAAATTCTACTCATTCAGCATGATTCTAGAGGAAAATGGACACCAAATTATGATGGGCCATATGTCGTGAAGAAAGCATTTTCAGGAGGGGCTCTAATTCTGACAGAAATGGATGGGCAAGAGTTACCAAAGCCAGTAAATTTAGATTCAGTAAAGAAATACTTTGCATAATGAAGAAATTTTCGGACAGAAGGGAAGAAGTGGATACAGGGTTACCAAAGTCTATTTGATCAAAGTTGTCAAAGAGAGTGTTCTTCCCTCACACTTTCATTGTTATGCATCTGTACCCAAGACTTTTATATTCTCTTACCCATAAATAAAAAGCCAATTCTATTTAGCTTTCCTTTGATTCTCACGTTCAACTTTTATATTCCCTTGTTCAAAAAAATGATGAAGTCATTTTTATCCAGTTCTTTTCCTTCAAATCTCGCATTCCTACTAGCCTTTAGTGTGCAATAAATTGTGACTTTTGTAGGAAGAATAGTACTAATTAAAACTCAGAAAAAGCAAAGACCGTAGATTACTTTGATAAGCTTCGTGAATTAAAACAGGTAAGATTGAGGTCCTGCTTTGCGAATGGCACAGAACATAGGCTAACAAAGAAGAAGGAGTAACAAATCTTCGGGAGATAGCCTTGGTAGTTGCCTGGATGATCGCTTCAGAAGCCTTAGCATGTTCACGTCAGTAAGAAAGAACCATACTCACGAATATTTCAACAGGGATAATTATCCAGAGAGGCATAAAGTATGAGGCGGGCGAACATTAAAGAAATTGAGGCCAAAATTCAAGAACAAGTCAAGGAAAGGGGATTTTTTAAAGAGTTGGGCTTTTGAGGCAATGGACAAGAGCTGGGAGGCATAAAGAGATTCAATGATAGTCCAAGAAGGCAATCACAAAGAAGATCCAATAAAGCAAAGACATGAAGAACTAGATCCATCCAAAAATCCAAAAAAAAAAAACCATCAGTTACACATGCTCTGCATTCATGCATTTCACATCATGCATGCACGGCCTTTGCATAACAAGGACCAAACGGGAAGCACATTCACAGCACAGTTACAGCAGTATAAGCTGAGATCTCAATGACATCAGATCTTACCAGTCTATCACTAGATACACAGCTAATACGCGAGACCAACCCGCATCAGGAATTCAAGGATAAGGTAGATAATATGTCAAAAGCCTGGCAATCGATTCAATAATCGAGACTACACCTAGAAGGACAGGATTGACGTCAGCTAGTAGTATCCAAGATAAGAGATAGCTATAGCCAAGGATAAGGCAGATGTCAAGAAATATTGTCGTTGATAATTTGTCAAAAGCTGCTAATGGATTCAATAATCGAGGCTACACCTGGAAGGACAGGATCGACGATAAGAGATAGCTATGGCCCAAGGATAAGGCAGATGTCAAGAAATATTGTCGTTGACAATTTGTCAAAAGCTGGTAATGGATTCAATAATCGAGGCTACACCTGGAAGGACAGGATCGACGATAAGAGATAGCTATAACCAAGGATAAGGCAGATGTCAAGAAATATTGTCGTTGACAATTTGTCAAAAGCTATTAATGGATTCAATAATCGAGGCTACACCTGGAAGGACAGGATCGATGATAAGAGATAGTTATGGCCAAGGATAAGGTAGATGTTAAGAAATATTGTCGTTGACAATTTGTCAAAAGCGGGCAATAGATTCAATAATCGAGGACTGGATCAACGTCAGCTCGATGGAATATCAAAGATAAGAAATATCTATGACATCAAAATAAAGTAGGATCCACTTTTCCGATTAAATGGCGGATACGGTACTTCGTGACTCTCAAGTCGGTTCTCGCAGTTGCCCATAATAACTGATTCCTTCCTCCCTTCTTTCTTTTACTTCCCGCTAGAAAATGGATCCTACTCTTTCTCCCTTGCGAAAATATTTTCCTTCTCTCCCAATGAACATTCTAAAAAAGATCTACCGAGTTCACTGTGAACGATTAAGAGTTTTGATGCACAAAGGATTCCCTGAAGATGTACGGTGGTTAATCGAAGCTATGGTTCGTCTGGCAGGCGAAGCCCCAGATGCATTTACGTCTCACATGCCTGGCATAGGCAAAAGCTCTTATGCCAAAAAGCGAAGAGCGAAAAGGTTACAAGTCTGTCATAAATGTGGTCGATGGACTTGTAATACTAAATGTCGTTCTTTAGGAATGATCTCCGATAATCGAGAAGATAAAATACGATTCATTAAGAATGGCCTGCGTAAGGAATCTCTGGAAGATATCCGAGAGACTCTTGAAATGCACTCTTGTGGATCAGTGCAACGCGAACTTCTTGGTTTATGGAGTATTTTTCATGAAGAATGAGAGCGTTACAGTCTCGGGAATCTGACTTTCAAAGACCCTGTTTGCCAGTTTGTAAGAAAACTGGATGGGAAGCAAATCCCCGACTCATAGAAGGCGTTGAAGCCGTTACTGGACGTAAAACCAGTGGAAGATGTGAGCCACAGTCACAATCACTGTACATACAATTGGTCATATTTGAAAATTTACATTTTTCTTTTGACAATAATGTACTTGCTCCCGTAAGCGTAATTAACACGTTATCCTTTCATCGCTATAAATGCGTGTTCTTCTTCCCAGTTAAGTAACGGATACGGTACTCTGTGACTCTTATAGTCGGTTATTTCAGTTTCCTACAATAACTGATTTTTTCCTCTCTTCTCTCAAATTCTTCTCTTATCAATGGATTCTACTCTTTCCGCCTTGCGAAAGTACTTTCCTTCCCTCCCAATAAACGTTGTTAGAAGAATTTACCAAGCTAGATGTGAAAGAATCAGAGTTTTTATACACAATGGCATTCCTAACGATGTGCGGTGGTTAATTGAAGCTAAGGTCTGTTCGGCTGGTGAAGTTTCAGATGCATTTATGCCCCGTATGCCCGGCTTAGGTAAAAGCGCTTATGCCAAAAAGTGAAGAGCAAAGAGGCTAGGTGTCTGTCATAAATGTGGACGATGGAATTGTGATACTAAATGTCACTCTTTAGGATACATCTCGAAAAATCTTGAAGATAAAAGAAAATAATTAAGAATGACCTGCGTAAGGAATCTTTGGAAGATATCCGAGAGACTCTTGAAACACATTCTTGTGGAGGAGTGCAAGGTGAAATTATCGGTTTATGGAGGACTTACCATAAAGAACGAGACCGTTACAGTCTTGGGAATCTGACTTTAAACGACCCTGTTTGCCAGTTTGTAAGAAAACTGGATGGGAAGTAAATCCCCGACTTATAGAAGCCGTTACTGGACGTAAAACCAGTGGAAGATGTGAGCCACAGTCACAATTACTGTACATATAAGCTGTCATTTGTCTTTTCTTTTGACAATAATGTACTTGCTTCTGTAAGCGTAATAAACACGTTATCCTTTCATCGCTATAAATGTGTGTTCTTCTTTTTGGATACGGTACTCCGTGACTCTCAAAGTCAGTTATTTTCGTTTCCTACAATCACTAATTTCTTCCTTTTTTCTCTTAAATGCCTCCTTCATCAATGGAGTCTTCTCTTTCCGCCCTACGAAAGTATTTTCCTTCCCTCCCAATAAATGCTCTTAAAAAGATTTATCAAGCTAGATGTGAACGATTTAGAGTATTTATGCACAAAGGCATTCCTGATAATGTATGGTGGCTAATCGAAACTAAGGTTCGGTCGGCTGGTGAAGTTCCAGATGCATTCTTCCCCCGTATGCCCGGCTTTGGTAAAAGCGCTTATGCCAAAAAGAGAAGAGCAAGGAGGCTAGGCGTCTGTCATAATTGTGGATGGTGGATTTGCAGCACTAAATGTCGTTCTTCAGGGATAATCACCAAAAATCGTGAAGATAGAAGAAAATTCATTAAGAATGGCCTGCGTAAGGAATCTCTGGAGGATATCTGAGAGACTCTTGAAGCGCACTCTTATGGAATGGTGCAATTTGAGATTGTCGGTTTATGGATGACTTTCCAAAAAGAACGAGATCGTTACAGTCTTAGAAATCTGACTTTAAACGACCCTGTTTGCCAGTTTGTAAGAAAACTGGAATGGATGCAAATTGCCAATTCATAGAAGGCATTGAAGCCGTTACTGGACGTAAAGCCAGTGGAAGACGTGAACCAAAGTAACGACTACTGTACACGCTAGCCGTCACTTTTGAAAATTTTCCTTCTCTTCCAAGAATAATGTACCTATTCCTGATGTGAGCCACAGTCACGACTACTGTACATGCTAGCTGTCGCTTTTGAAAATTTTCCTTTTCTTCTGACAATAATGTACCTACTCCTGACGCGAGCCACAGTCATGACTACTGTACATGCTAACAGTCATTTTAGAAATCTTCCTCCCCTTTTGACAATAATGTACCCATTCCTGACGTGAGCTACAGTTATGAATACTGTTTATGCTAGCTGCCACTTTTGAAAATTTTCCTCCTTTTCCGACAATAGTACACCTACTCTTATAGATGTGATTATTGCATTATCCTTTTACCTCTATAAATACATTTTCATTTCTTCATTTCTCACAAGGTTAATGATAGGAATGGAGAAAACCCAAACTCGTAAATCCCGAAGTATTTGTGTATTTTCTGGAGCTTTTTCTGGAAAAGATGAAGAGTATTTAAAGGCAGCCAACCATTTGGGTAGAGTATTAGCTGAGCGAAAAATATATTTAGTTTATGGAGGAGGTAGTGTCGGATTAATGGGAGGTGTAGCATGAGCAGCATCTTTAGGAGGAAGTCAAGTTTTGGGCATTATCCCTAGACCTTTGAAATTTGTTTCTAGGGGCACGATTGGAGAAGAATTAGTGGTTAAAAATTTGCAAGAGCGTGTGTTACAAATGCTTTTAATGCTGATGCTTTTATCGCTCTACCAGGTGGTTTTGGCACATTGGGAGAAGTCTTTCAAATTGCTTCCATGGCCCAACTTAATTTGCATAAGAAACCCATTGGGCTGTTGAATGTTAACAATTTCTTTACAGGTCTGATAGCTTTTGTGGATTATGCTATGCAGAAGAATTTCATATCAAGAGTGGCACGACGAATCATAATATCCGTAATAACTGTTGAAGAATTGCTAGATAAAATGCAAGCTTTTGTTTCTGAACCAGATCCAGCGATGATCCAGATAGACTGGACATGACAGTCTTTTCCAACCAGTTACGTCCCATAATTGTCCTTTACCCGGCCTGTTGAAGCATTGTGGAAGAAGAAACGATCTGATCCGTTTTTTTTGTCCTTTAGTTTTATTATCAGCATTTTCTTTCGTGTTTCAGTTTTTCTTTTCAGGGAATTTCTTTATCTTATAAGATAGTTTCGTGCATGCTGATATTAAAACCATAGGACAATGCCTTTAGGTTGGAATGGCTGAGTAAAGAGTAATTTTTATTGCTCTTGAGACGCATCCTATTAGGTCAACTAGTCAGGACATTTTTGGGTAGCTAAGCTTCAACATTATTTGGATGACATATCTCACAAGGGAATCTATATTTTCTGAAGAAAATATTATATGAAACCTTGGGTATTGATTCCAAACATCCGTACCCTTACATAATTTGTCTGTTTTATTTCACATCATCAAGATTCACTCATCTTATCGAAGTCTAAATTTTTTCACTCGCCTATTATGAAGATCCACACTTTCAAAGAAAATTATTCCAATTTCAATTGTTTTCATATAAATTTCGCTCGAGGTCCTAAAGAAAGCTCATTAGCCTCAAAATCAATCAATTTTCATTCAACGGTAGGACTGCTCCTATCGTCGGGGTTCTAAGGATGGAACCTTTGCCTCGAAAACAATCAATTTTCATTCAACAGTAGGACTGCTCCTATCGTCGGGGTTCTAAGGATGGAACATTTGCCTCGAAAACAATCAATTTTCATTCAACGGTAGGACTGCTCCTATCGTCGGGGTTCTAAGGATGGAACCTTTGCCTCGAAATCAATCAATTTTCATTCAACGGTAGGACTGCTCCTATCGTTGGGGTTCTAAGGATGGAACCTTTGCCTCGAAAACAATCAATTTTCATTCAACGGTAGGACTGCTCCTATCATCGGGGTTCTAAGGATGGAACCTTTGCCTCGAAAACAATCAATTTTCATTCAACGGTAGGACTGCTCTTATCGTCGGGGTTCTAAGGATGGAACCTTTGCCTCGAAAACAATCAATTTTCATTCAACGGTAGGACTGCTCCTATCGTCGGGGTTCTAAGGATGGAACCTTTGCCTCGAAAACAATCAATTTTCATTCAACGGTAGGACTGCTCCTATCGCCGGGGTTCTAAGGAAAGCTCCTTAGCCTCAAAATCAATCAATTTTCATTCAACGGTAGGACTGCTCCTATCGCCGGGGTTCTAAGGATGGAACCTTTGCCTCGAAATCAATCAATTTTCATTCAACGGTAGGGCTGCTCCTATCGTCGGGGTTCTAAGGATGGAACTTTTGCCTCGAAAACAATTAATTTTCATTCAACGGTAGGACTGCTCCTATTGTTGGGGTTTTAAGGATGGAACCTTTGCCTCAAAAACAATCAATTTTCATTCAACGGTAGGACTGCTCCTATCGTCGGGGTTCTAAGGATAGAACCTTTGCCTCGAAAACAATCAATTTTCATTCAACGGTAGGACTGCTCCTATCGTCGGGGTTCTAAGGATGGAACCTTTGCCTCGAAAACAATCAATTTTCATTCAATGGTAGGACTGCTCCTATCGTCGGGGTTCTAAGGAAAGCTCCTTAGCCTCAAAATCAATCAATTTTCATTCAACGGTAGGACTGCTCCTATCGTCGGGGTTTTAAGGATGGAACCTTTGCCTCGAAAACAATCAATTTTCATTCAACGGTAGGACTGCTCCTATCGTCGGGGTTTTAAGGATGGAACCTTTGCCTAAAAAACAATCAATTTTCATTCAACGGTAGGACTACTCCTATCGTCGGGGTTCTAAGGATGGAACCTTCTTCAAAACGGTAGGAAGGTTCCTATCTTAGAGATACTAAGGATGGAACCTTTGCCTCGAAATCAATCAACTTTTCTTCAAAATGGTAGGAAGGTTCCTATCGTAGAGGTTCTAAGGAGGATTCCTTAACCTCAGGATTTAGGCGGCGAGAAAGTTCTCAATGCCTAGCTAAGCCGGACGAAATTTGGTAACGACTTTGCATGCGTCATGTCCCATGAAACATGCAAAGGGGGGCAACTGTTGATACTCAATTTCGTCCGACCCCTTTGTTTTTAAATAATAATTAAAATAAATTTAATTAAAAATTAAAAAAATAATAATTATATAAAAATTATTATTAATTAATTACACAAAGAGAGAAGTAAATTAAATAGTTTTGGGGAAGGGGCATTTTGTTAAGTTAATAACTATGTGTGTATATCCAAAGAAATTAAAATTCAAAAAAAAATTAATTAAAAAAAATTATTATTATTAACTAATTAATTATTATTACTAAAAAAATTTTAATTAATTAGTTTAAAATATATTTTGTTTTATAAGGGTTTAGTTAAAAATAATATATGTGTGTATGTATGTATGTAGGAATTACAAAAGAAAACTCCATAAAAAAAAAAAAACAAACAAAATTGAAAAGTTTGGGGTACAAATGACAAAATTAAGAAGTTTTGGGAAAATTTGACAAAATATGAAAGTTTCAGGAGCATTTGGTAGTTTGTCACATGAATTTTGGGCCAGAACTCTGGCCAAGACAAAATTATCTCAATCAGAAGTTTTAGGAATATCCCCAAAGTCAAAAGAGATGGAAAGGATTGAAACTGTCATTTTACGAAATTAAGAGATAAGTTTGATTTTAATTATGAACAGTCCAGCACTCATTCCCCTATAAATAGGGGTCCAAATATGTAAAGAAAGGGAGAGAAAAGAAGAAAATTAAGATTAGAGCTCCATTTTTTTAAAAAAAGGAAAAACTGTAGCTTAGTCCCTGGCCTCTACTCCCTCTTCCCAGAAGACCAAAAATTTCCTGTTTCTCACGATCCAGCCCTCGCCTTCCCCACGTCGTCACCCATCGCCTGCCGTCCGTTCTCCTATTCTCTCTCTCTCTCTCGGCTCGCCACACCCTCGCTCCTCTCTCCCTCTCTCCTTCTCCCTCCGTCGCGCTCGCTGTCCCTCCTTCTTCCCTCCGCCCCAACCGCCACGCTCGCCGCTCCCCTTTTCTTTTCCCCCCGACGCGACCTCCGCCTCGCTTCTTCCTTCCCCTGCTGCGTCGTCGCCCTCCCAGTCCGTCCACCGCCTCGGCGTCGCCTCCAGCCTGCCTTCGTCCCCGGCCGCCGCCGCCGTTTCCCTTCGCCTGCCTACCTCCCTTGCACGCCGCCGTCGCCCAGCCGCCGCTTCTCGTATTTCCTATAACAAGAATTTCAAAACTCATTTCTTTAGGTAAAATCCTGGTGTAATCCTTCATATTTTCATAATTATTCCTTTTGGTCACTAACATTTTAATTTTTGCAGAACTAATTATTAACAACTAACTTTACTAACAACTAACTTTTATTACTATTATTGTTATTATTATTATTCCATTCAAGTCACTAACCTTTTAATTTTTGCAAAAAAACTAATTACTAACAACTAACTATACTAACAACTAACTTTTATTATTATTATTATTATTATTATAATTCATGGAAGGTTATACCTCCTATTTATTTATTTTTATAGTGGATGGCCAAAAAGCCCCACTTTATTTATTTATTATCTTTTAATATTCCTTTATTTACTTTATGTGCTTTCTCTTTATTTATTTGTATGTGTTATTTAATTTATGCACCTTTTTTTAATGGATATCCAAACCAAAAAAGAGAAAAACCTCCACTTTACTTTATTTATTTATTGTCATTTAATTTTCCTTTATTTACTTTATGCAATTATGTGGATGATTAAACTTATTTCACTTTTAGCCATAAAAGATAATAAATAAATAAATAAAAAGAAAGAAGATTTTTTTTGTGAATCATTAACCTTCTCTCACTTATTTTTAGTGCTAATCAAGAATCCATTTTTACAACAAAGCCCCCATCCTTTATTATTTTGGAATACATATATTTTAAAAAAAAAACAATAAAAAGTTAACCTTTTATTCCCTTTTTATTAAAATTATTAAACAAACATAATTAAATAATTCCAAAAAAAATAAAAATCAATGCTTTTTAAATATATCTTTAAAGTAATGATAATTAAAAATTTAAGAAAAATATAAAAATAATAATAAAATCCAATGGTTTGGAAAACAAAAAAATATTTTTTAAATAAATTAAATTAAATAAACAAAAACTTAAATTAAATTCCATGTCCAAATGATCCGATAGGATCCATGGTTTGGAAAATAAAAAAATATTTTTTTAAATAAAGTATATAAATAAAATTAATTTTGTTTGATAGTTACTTTAAATTTTTCTTTATCCAGTAAAAAGAATAAAAGAGTAAGAAAAAAGAAAAAAAAACTTTGGGTAATATTTTACTTATTTCTTTATCTAGTAATATTTTACTTATTTATTTTAAAATAATAAAAAATATAAATTTTGGTTTCCTTTATTAAACAAAAAAATCTTAACCAAATGATTTCAAATAAAGATAATAAAAATAAATAGAAAATAATTAAATTCTCTTTAATTATATTTTAAACTTATCAATTATATATATATTTTAAGACTTATAAATTAGAAAACTATTTCAAAATCTTTTATCAAACAAAAAGAACAAAAATAAAATAAAATCTATGAATATCAAGATTATTTTTAGAAAAATATATAACTCTTTGTTTTCTTTAGTAAATAAATAAAATCTTGATATTAAATAATTAAATAATAACTTTTTGGTTCATCTTTTATCAAATCAAAAGAATAAAAATAAAATAAAATATATGAATGTCAAGATTTTTTAGAAAATTATGTAACTCTTTAGTTTCTTTATTAAATAAAGAATCTTGATATTAGATAATTTAAAAAATTACTTTTTTGGTTCCTTTATAAAGTAAGTAATTACTTAAAAAATAAATAATAAAGATCTTTCATTGAATAAGAAAATAAAAAGAGAAAGAAAAGAAAGAAGTAAAAAGAAAGAAAAGAAAGAAAAGAAAGAAATTTTTTTTTTAACATTAAGATCATTAAAAAAATCTAAAATTACATAAAAATTATGACAAAATTAATAATTAAATAAAAAAATAATAAGAATTAAAAATCTAAATAATTAACAATAAGTTTTAAATTAAAATCCATGTCCGGGTGATCCGATAGGATTCATGGCTTGGAGAAATATACAAACTTTTAATTGAATAAAAATTAAATACAAAGATGAAAATCCATATTCAGATAATTCGGTAGAATTTATAATATGGATTAAAATAAAGTTTCATCAAATTCCATGTCCGGGTGATCCGATAGGATTCATGGCTTGGAGAAGAAAAAAAAAATTTTTTTAAATGAAATGAAATTAAGTATCAGCATGTAAATCCATATTATGATAATTCGGTAGAATTCATGATATGGATTATTAATTAATTAAAATATTTAAAATAATTAACTAAAATTTCATCAAATTCCATGACCGGGTGATCCGATAGGATTCATGGCTTGGAGAAGGAAAACTAAATTTTTTAAATGAAATAAAATTAAATATTAGGATAAAAATTCATATTATGATAATTCAGTAGAATTCATGATATGGATTGTTAACTAATTAAAATATTTAATTAAAATTTCATCAAATTCCGTGTCTAGGTGACTCGGCAGAGTCCATGGTTCGAAAATATCGAATTTGTAAAAAAATTATATAAATTAATTACCAAAATTTTTTGAAGTCCATATTAATTTAAAAATTCACATTCGACTAATTCAGTTAAAGTTTATGTTTGAAAATTAACTGAAATCATTTAAAAGCAAGCAAAACAAAATTGAAATCAACTAAGGTACCAATTTTTGGGCGTTTTAACAAAGTTGTTTTAACGTAACCGTACTCCCGAACCCCCGAACTCTCGCAGACCATATTTTTAAGGTATCCAATCGACCCGAGCGAAAACCGATTGGTGGCAACTCCCGAAAACGACCCGCACGTTGCCACAAACACAAAAAATGGAGTTCTTTTGGGTATAGTTGAGTTTTAATAACTATTTGTTAGTAGATATCAATTGATAATGGGTGACTTCTTTTGTTGCGTAAATTACATGTACAACTAGGTAGGTAACTTCATGCATGCTTTGCTCTAGGCACAATTCATCTTCAAAATGATGTATTGTAAAAAATCTAAATGCGGTAAATAAATACATAGCTTAATTTTTAGATAAAATCCATTTTAAATTGCCAACAAAGTTGTGTTGTTAACTAACTATTTTGTTTTTTTTTTCTAAATAGTAAGGAGATTCTATTAATGAATTAACTGTTAAAGGTGATGTAAATGAAAAATTAATCTCTTTGTTCTCCTTGATAAACCAATGACCTTAGTCCCAAAGTGTCACTAACAATCTTCTCAAATTTCTTGTGACATGGTAGAGAGAGTTTTGCCTTTTGGTTGTAGAACAAGTGGAGAGGTCAGGATAATAAATTCTTCTTCATAACTATCTCTTTTGAATAGGGAGGCTTGGGTTAAGGTTAGGGAAGGCCAAGGATATCTAGGATCCTATTATGAGTTTCAATCTTATTAGACTCGGCACAGGGAGCAAGCCGGAAAGGTAAACAACTAATATGCCAACCAGTTCAACTGGTTTAACTGACCAGTCTAATCGTAATATATAACAACATTTGCATATAAGTATGCTTGCACCATACCAAGTATATCCTGCTACTGTTATACAAAATGCAACATGCTTCCATGCTTTTTAATACATATGTCGTATAATAATTCTTTACTATTTTATATTTCATTGCAGAATAATACATAATTTGAACATTCAATAAGCTAAGTACATAGTCAATCAATCAGTTTTCCTCCATCTCCCATTGCTTCTTCTAAGACTTCATTTGCACTTTACCTTGAGTGTTAGTGTAGTTTGCATTCTTTTAACATCTAAGCCTTTCCTTTTTACTTTTTTTTTTCAATTTTATTTTAACTTTGGGGCAACTAAACATCAATACAATATAATTAAGTGATTTAAGTTACAAAACCCACATTATAACAAAAAAAAAGGATGTGCAAAGCCCAAAACTCACATAAATCCGGGTTAACTAAGCTGCTCAAGTCATTGAGTCTATTGAGTTTAAGTAAATTTTTACCTAAGTGGGTTTAAGGGTGCAACAGTTAAACTCGTTTGACCAGCCGGGCTTGGCTTAATAACACCGAATAGTTTGGGTAGGGATGACAAGGATATTATTCAACAATGTCGAAACTTTGAACATTAGAATTTGGAGAAAAAACTATCTAATGGGTAGTTTTTAACATTTATAAAACTCTAACTTTTTAATCCTTAATGTTAATAAATCATCAAAAACTCAAAAAAAAAATTCCTAAATGTGTCCAATTTAAGGACTTCAAAGCTTAATACCTTTCCAATCTTTAACTTTTTTTTTATTTTTTAAGGTATTTTTCATCACAAATGTCGGAGACTAATCCCTCAAAGCACTAATAGGTTCTAGAGAGCTCTTCTAATGGAACAATTTTTATTCACAATACCTGAATTTTATTCATGCTGCATAAGGGGCTCAAGCACCACCAATAGACCAACTTATGTTGGATGTGGTCAACATGTGTTTTGGTCGGTATCAATTTTCAAATAATTCTTTGCACCATGAAATTGATAAGAATATAAACTACACCACCCTCTTACATTGCATGGGCCTAACAATTGCTAGCTATATGCTTCTTGAAAAGATGGTGGTTTTTGATTGATTTAGGTAATCAGATAAAATTGGTAATGATTTCTTTTAAGGCTCATGGAGAGAAAAAAAAAAAAAGAAAACTATCTATCTTATTGATTGAGATAAATGTCATAAAGCCATTTAACTAGACAAGCCTAGAATAATATTAATCATAAACTTGAGAGATTTCATTGTCTGGTGTTAAAAGGAAAATATGGTAAAATCTCCTGCTTGAATTATGTCTCTTGAACTTGGAAGGAAATCAGGAAAATGAATTTTGATTCTTCTATGACTAGGAAAATTTTGATTAATGGAAGAAACACCAATTGGTGGTATGACAATTTGCTCGTCTCTAGCACTACCTATTAGATAAAAAATTTTAGTGGCTCTAAATTTTTTGGTGAAGAATCTCTACTAGTTGTTGATTTCTTTTATTGAGATGTTTGGAATTTGCATGGAGATTTTGCTTATTGATACATGAACTAGGAGGACCTCCAAGGATGCCACCCTGGGAGGTTTCTCTAGTGTTCAAGTCAATAAATGACAGTGATATCAACCTAGGGAAATGCGAGAAATAGGCTTCATAAGTTTATGCCTTAATTTCTAAGCCTACATAGGCTGCCATGGGCCTACATTGTCTATTGGGCTTTGGGCTTAATAATCCAATACCTTTGATTCTAACTCTAATTTCTATGCTAAAAAGAGAATAACTATATTTTTGTTAGCCAAATCCAATCATCCAATGATCTACTAGTTTGGAATTGGTGACCAATTTAGTCTCAAAACTGCTTATAATTGTGATCAATCTTTCCTGGTGCCCGTACCTCTAGGCTGGTTTTAAATAGAATATTGATGGCTCTTGTCATAATTCCAGTCTAGCAATAATGCAAGTGCAGGAGGGCATTATAAGGAATAACTATGTTATAGAGGAATTTCCTATACTGCTATAACTACAAAGGATTCCTATAACTCTAGCTAGTGCTGCTCCTCCTTTTTATCTAGTTGTATATCACCCTAATTAGTTACGACGCCCTTAGGGGCTTTGCTTTTATAATAGTATAGTCTTCACCCTTACAAACAAAAATAAAGTGGGGGTTAAGATCAAAGTATTCCTTAAATTTGCTATATGTTGCGGGAGACACCATGACTCCACATCAATATCTTGTAGGTATTCATAGTTTTAATGCCTTTACCGAAAGGTATATTGTTCCCTTTATATTATAGGTATATTGTCGTAAATTATATTGCTTACAGTTACTGATTTCAAGATATATATATATATATATATATATAATATTAAAAATATTATTCTATGATAAAAAATTTAAATATAATCTTGTTGCACCTTTTCATAAGTATTAAGATTATTCTCATCATAATTTTAATGTCTCTAATACAAGTAAAATATATCTATAAATAGAGTATACTTTGGTAAATATTACAAATAATGCATACAATCGTGAAAGACTCGACCCATAAAAACAGACATAATAATATAGTTTTAAATGTGGCTGGGTGAGAGTTAGAGATCACATGAAAGTTAAAATAAAACGATAAATGAAATCAAAGAATAAAAGAAAAGAAAAGAATCACAACAATTTCTAAATCTTAACCATAAAATTTATCAATTGAATCTTGTTCTTAAATTAAAAGGGAGGAAATACCATTAATATCTATGCTAAAATATGTGTATCAATTATATTTTGTCATTTTATGTATGTATTGTTGGTATTTTGATGGGTAAAAGGGGCAAATTTGCCACTAAACATTATTAGCGATTGGAGTAGTGACTGAAAGAGAGACTGGCAAAAACGGTCGCTAGTCAGTGGCAAGAGGTGACCAATATAATCTATTGGTAGCCTGGATGCAAATTAATTGTAAAATTAAATTAATAATGATAAATTTTTATTATTAATATTAATAATTTAATTAACTATATATAATACAATCACAATGTATGTATTAACAATAAGAAGAATTTTAAATAATACAATTTCAAATTTATTAATCTGCATATTTTTAATTTAAAATACATAAATTTGAAAATAGCCAAATAAATTCAAAAATATCAAAATGATCTACAATAATAAATTATCCTTAAATACTAACCATTGTCCGATGCTTTATTATCATCTGCATTTGATGTCCTTCTCATCATTCCACACATGATCCAGATCATGCTTCATTCTTTTCTCTGTAGCTTGCATTTGCAATTGCTAAAGCATTCTAGATGAAACAAAGAAAAATTAGAAAAAAAAAATAATTAATACCATTCTAAATAAAATAAAAATAAGAAAACAAAAAAAATAAAATAAAATCAACAACATTTTAGATGAAAGAAAAAAAAATAAGAAAACAACAAAACATATAGAGTCGACAGCATGATCTAGATGAAAAAAATTAAGAAAACATCAAAACAAATAAAATGAATTTGGGGAGCATGAACAGGCAAGATGGGAGCATGTTCATTGTAAAAGACTTGTCTAATTAATATAGATTAACTTAGAAAATTTTCATAGCAAATTTACTGCAGAAAATCAAATTTTCTCAATTCTTCAATTCAAATTTAGTACAATTGCTGCCCAATTTTATATGTGTACTGTAAAAAATCAATTTATCTCAATTGTTAAATTAAAATTTATAGCATTTGATTCCAAATTTTACTTATGTATTATAGATTATAGATTAGATTATAGACTATAGATTTGTGTTTCTTCTCATCCAAGAAGTCGAACTCTTCTAGCCCCAATGGATCCTCGAACAACAAATCTCGATCTACCACCAATGCCCTTATATGATCCGGCAAGATATCTTTAGTTCCTTAGTTCCTTTTCTCGTTTCAACCTTATGGCTTGCAAACAAACCTAAGTCAAAGATGTACTTGAAAAGGACCCTAGGTCTAAAGAAACCATAAAGCTCAAAATTGGCTAAGTCAGTTACTTCAGGCTGCTCAAAAAAACTGGATTCTAAAGATACATTGGCCGCACTGCCCTTGCTATTGATGATATCGGCATTGTTGCGTGGACTGAACAAGATGATAAAGGTCTGGTTTATGCCACTTCCTTAGTAGAACTTCTTCGGTTTCATAGGGGAGAATGGGTTTGCAGCTTCAATGCTTGGTGCAAGTAATCTATCCAAGGTTAGAGGTTCCAGAGCTACTACTGAGAGTTTTAGAAAGAAAAAAAAAAGTGAATTAGTTGTTTTCTTATGAGAGTGTTGTGGATACTTTAAGCAATTCAAAAAGTATGTTTGTTGGACAAAGCACGCCATAGGAGCAATCGATGGAGCTGAGTCCCAATGTGCCTAGTAGGTCATGGATGTTGGGATTTTTATGAAATTCTATGTTATCAAATTAGCATGTAACAAGATCAAATCATAGGAATAATTCCACGGGCACCTTATTTTCAAATTTCACAAGTTCAAAATCTCCAAGTTTCACACTCAAAAACTCCTTACTCTTCCTAATTTACATATGCTTTGAATTAGACCACTAGTTCTTTTTAAGGTACTATTATTTGAAAACTCATATGCTTATATCTCCATGTGATTTGGACATAAAAATAATTTAGAAAACATTTGAAATATATATCATATATATATAATTTCATATACCAAAATAATATTTAATAAAACACTTTCTAAATTGTCCACTGGTAGATTTCTAATCCAAAATCACAAAGACATATTTTTTAACTATTCACTCTTACTATACAAATGGTGAATCCCTTATAAACGACCATAAATATTAATGTGTTAATTATGTAATCTTACATATCCAAGTATATCCAGTAGCAATTATCATCGGTTGATATATCAAAATCACATAACCACCACAAAATATTCATAATATTCATAGGTTTATGGATTAATATAACTTGCACTTTTTTTCTTGACAGTTTATGGGTCTAAGGGTTCTAACATTTGGTTTTGTTTAATATTTGTTTATCACAAATACTCACATATACTAAGAGTCTCCACTATGATAAATTAAGACACATTATCTTATCATTTATATTAGTAATCACATGATAACTTTTTATTAACGTAATGTCCTTATGCTTAGAGGTTGTGAACCAAGGTTTAAGTTTATATGATAGTAAAATCAAGTTTCATTATTGGTATCCTCTATTATCAATTTGATTTTATTCAATATAACATTTTGACACATTCTCATGATATCTTATACCAATGAGAATCATACATTACGCATAAGCTTATCATGACATCTTTATGTCGTTCTGTTACATATATCGTTATACATGTAGTGTAAGCTCACATTTGTCACACAATATCCAAAAGTGCATGTGCGTAATATATGACTTGTTATCTAATAATAAATCCTAAATTAACTTTATGGGCATATATTTTTCAAAGACTTCAAAATTTAAAGTCATCCTTTTAAGTTAGTATGTTGCTTTTGTTAGTTGTTTTTTTGTTCTATTTTAGCGGTTTGATTGGCTATTTTAGGGTGTGTAATTGTTCTTATGTGTAATGCCTGTGTAGAGATTTCTCAGTTGATTAGTTCTGCTACTAGATGGTATTGTCTATGTTTAAGTCTAGAAATGTCACTTGACATATTCTAGGTTGACTCTCATGAATGCCTTAAGATTTCAATTTTCTATTTAAGAGCTTAGAGGTACAAACATCTTCAAAAGCTTAATCCTTTTTTTAATGTGCACTAGATAGTGAAAAATCTTCAAATCAATTAACTACAGAAGTGACATCTTTCTAAGCCTATGTACAACCTTTCACACTAATTTTCTTATGCATTTTCAAATAACTTTAGTACGGAATTCTTATAGTAGATTGTGGTTGCCAATTATGGTGAAATCAAGCTTATACAAAGAAGAAATCAAAATTAATGTTTTGGCACCAAACAGATCGAGAACAAAGGAGATTGATGAACATACATAGAGAAGGAGCAGGGAGATGATTTGTGCATTTTCAACATCAGAGGTTTGTATACTATCTTTCTATGGGTTTTTCCTTTTTTATTTTTTAATACATTCTTACTATGTGTCAATACCATAATATCCTCCTTTCTTTGTAGGTGGGGTTCAATTACTTATGTTTTGCAAGTTGCTGACTCCTTTACTTCTTCACCCCAAGTTTGGGTTTGAAGGCCATTTTTATTGCATATTTATACACAATTTTCTTTTATTCTTCTCTTTCATCTTGGTTATAGAATGTTTCTTAACTATGTCCTTAATTTCTTTCTAGTTCTGCCTTTTAATTTTCATGGTCCTTTGATTCCCATTGGTTACCTATAGTTGTTTCATGTTTCTTATTATTTTTCCTTGACTTCACTGTTTCAGTTCTACATTATGTACCTTTGCTGATGCCTCTTATCATATTTTGCTATTTGTTATCCTTAAGATAAGATAGTCTATATTTTGATTTCGCTTGTACAATGTGTCCCAACTATGCCCTTAATTTGTTTTTGGTTCTATGCATTGATTCTCATAGTTCTTTGATTGGTCACCTATAGTTGCTTCATGTCACTTATTAGTTTTCCTTGCCTTCATTTTTTCAATTCCTACATTTTACCTTTTCTTGTGACTCCCATCATATTCTAGTATTTGTCGTCATTAAGGTAAAGGTGATTTATAATATGCTTCCACTAAATTCTTTTTTTCATTTTTTTCCAACAAGTTTGTGACTATTTGCATTTCGTGATTTTCACCTGTTTTTCATTTTACGATCATTTACTGTTGCCCACTGGTTGCACATCTAGTCACATCCATGGAATTATTCATGTAAGTTATAATTTGGTTTTTTCACTATCATTTTTTGTCCAGGATTATAGATAAATTTTTTTTTTCTGAATTGTCATCATCATTGCTTCATGCATCAAGACGGCAATGTACACTTGGGATATTCCATTTTTTCAAGCTACATGGTCCACCATTTCCATCTTCAAATTTTATCTCCCATGGTATTATTTGATTTAACATCATTTCTATCTTCAAATTCCATCTCCCATGGTATTATTTGCTTTAAAAATACTCATATAGAAAATCATAGATATCAATGTTATAAAAGTTAAAATAAAATTTTCTTTTATGAACAATATTCAACACTTTAAGACATAAGTAATTTGTTATTTTATGTTCTATTATTGGTTTTACCAGTTGATATTACATAATCTTTCGTGCTTTTTTGTTGGTTGAATATCACTAGCTTCTATTTTGGTTTGGCTTTGAAGTGGTATTGTGTTTTTTCCTTGGGTATATCTCTTGGCAAATGAGTTATTTCTGATACCTATAATTTTAGTTTCTCACTATTAACTAATAGTTGATTCTTTAATTCTAATTACTTTCATTAGAATTTCAGATTTTTTAATGCCCTTGTAATACTAACACAATCAACAAGAATAGTGAAAATGTCTGAGCACTTTTTTCCCTTTCTTTTCTTTTTCTCATAGAGTTTGTACAATAATTAGTAGCTGTTTTTCTTTTTTAACAAAAATCAGTTGTATTAAACTTGGGTTCAAATACAAACTATCATGGGTTGCTAGGTTTGCTTAATAATAATGATTTTTTGCTGAGTTAATCTTGTTATGTGCATTGATTAGAATATTATTGAATTTTCTACTTGATATCATTTATTTTGTCTCTTTGTTAACTTTTTTTGAAATAATGAAAAGAAAAGATTTAAGAAACTATTACAACAATGTTTAATACTCAGGTAATACCACATAATATGGAATAAAAGCTACTCTACCCTCACATATCAACAATCACTGTATTGCACTTTTAACGAATGACAAGTTAAAACTGGAGTGACCAAGAAACAGAGTTAGAATTTTTAAATCTTTAAAGCTTTGAGCCCACAAAAAACTTGTCAATTTTTTCTTCATTTGTTCTTCTTGTTCTTGTTATTCTTCTCCTTCTCCATGCTCTTCTTCTTCTTCTTCTGTTGTTGCTGCTTCTGCCAAATCACCTTGTTCTTGTTCTTCTTCTTCTAATCATCCTCTTCCTTAAAATGCATATATATTCCTTAGCCTAATCAATCTTATCATCTTCCATAAATTTAGGCACTTTGTTTAGATGCTTAATAAAAATCAAAATTTTATAGTCCCTTTCCTCTTCAAGTACGAGATCATGATCCACACCTCTCAGTAGTAAAACTTACTTCCAAACATTTTGGCAGATGAATCCCTTATTTTCCTTAATGTAACGACACCATTCATCGATCAAACTCAAAATTGCCAGTGAAAAGCACCTTTAATGCTTCAACAGATTTGTTTATGCTGACTTTAACTTATCCCTTCCTAGCAACAATAAAAAACACAAAGTTATAAAATCATTAAAACACTAGAGAGCTCATTGTTAAATTCAATTTAGACAGAAGACATGAAACCTCATTTAACAGGGAGTGCGCCAATCAAATGCCTGAACCAAATCAAGTAGAACAATTTATGTCGGTTTTTCATTAGTCACTTTGTAGAAGCATTCATGCATATCTTCTAGATGTATGGTCCTTCTAAACTTATTGATCTCTAACAAAATCTTCATAATAAAATAATTTGACTTTTTGTTAGACTTATAGGTGTTGTTTTACAACAATTAATTGTGTTTTAATTTTGGTCATTTCTCAATAAATTGCGGTACTAATTTTCTTTTAACAAATACAAATAGACTCATTTATGCATATATTAGCTACACAGGTTTTAGAATATCCTATAGCATAATGGCTCTGTTTGGGAACAGCTTTTATCATCAATGTTAGAGTTTTGGATAAATTATTTAATGGTTGAGATGAAAATGCTGAAGCTAAAAGCTAAAAGCTACCATTGGATAGCTTTTTCAAAACTCTAACGCTAATCGCTGACGCTAATGCCAAACAAGGCCAATATGAGAATTCACACGAAGAATAAACTAATAGTTTTTTTTTTTCAAACGAAAATCAATTGGTGTATTAAACTTGGGTTTCCTTGCAAACTATCATAGGCCACTAGGTTTGTTTAATAATAATGATTTTTTGTTGAGTTAATCTTGTTACATGTATTAATTATAATTTTATTAAATTTTTTAATTGATATCATTTACTTTTAGTCTCTTTGCTATTTTTTTGAAATAATGAAAGAAAAGACTTAAGAAACTATTCCAACAATATTAGATACTCAGATAATACCACATAATGTAGAATAAAAACTGCTCTACCCTCACATATCAACAATCACAACTTTTGACTTTTGATGAGTGATAAGTCGAAAGTGAAGTGATAGAAAAATAGAATGAAAATTCTAAAATTTATAAAGCTTTAAGCCCATACAAAACATAGATCAATTTCTTCTCCATTTTTTTTTTATTCTTCTCATTCTCCTTCTCCTTTTTCTCCTCCTTTTTCTTTTTCCAAACCACCATGTTCTTCTTGTTCCAATTATCTTCTTCCTTAAAATGCATGTATTCCTCAGCCCAATCAATCTCATCTTCTTCTATGAATTCAGGTAATCTATTTAGATGCTTAAGAAAATTTACAATTTTAGGGTCCTAGTCCTCTTCAATCACCAAATCATGATCCACATCTCTCAGTAATAAAACTTGCTTCCAAACATTTTAGTAGATGAATCCTCATTTTCCTTAACATAATGACAACATTTGTTGATAAACTCAAAACTACCACCCAAAAGCACCTTTCGTACTTCAATAGCTTTGGTTATGATGATTTTATCTTGTATTTTCCCAACAACAATGAAAAAAAAAGGTTATAAAACCGTTCAAACCAATCAAATGCCTAAATCAAATTGTTGAGGAGGTATCTATTAAGTGAGATACCACATATGATAATGGTTTTGAGGATGTTCCCAAAATCTTAAGCCAATATAACAAGAGACCACCACCATATATATGTATCTCACTTTGGACAACTTTCAACAATGTAGGGCAAGTCGTTGGCGCACATCTCAACATAGATCAAGTAGCACAATCAATGCCATCTTTTCATTAGTCATTTTGCTATATAATAGAAGTATTCATAAATCTCTTCTAGATGTGTTGTCCTTTTGAACTTATTAATTTCGTATTAAATCTTCACAATAAAACAATTTTATTTTCTATTAGACTTACAGATGTTCTCTTACAACAATTAATTGTGTTTTAATTTTGGTCATTTGTCAATAGATTTTGGTACTAATTTTCTTTAAATAGAGAATAACAAGTACAAATAAACTCATTTGTGTATATACTAGTTCCACAAATCATAAAATATCCTTTAACATAATATGAGAATTCATACGAAGAGTATCCTACTCTTTTGACACAATAAATTTTTGAACTCACAAATATAATATAAGAAAAGAAATAGTATTTTTTTTATAGTTCAATGAATCCTAAATAGTTCAACCAAAGCCTACCAAAGAAGGCGATATGTCACATTTAATGTTGCATTTTGATTACATCTAGATATGTTAATGAGGTGAGTTTAGCTAAATTTGCACACTACCCATAAGTAAATGGGTTAGTTATTACCTTCACTAAAGACTGTCACAGAACAATTTCTCTTAATTTTAAATTCTTTGCAAAATTTGTTTAAAAAAATTTATACTTCATCCACCCTAGATTGTATGACTTATTTACAAATACACAAAGTTTTAGGAAGTTTTTTTTCCCTATACTTACCCTTTATTGCTGTGGCTAAGAACGTCAAATTTGAGAATTTCTTTTACTTTGAGAATTGTGTGGAGTGTGTAATATTTCAAGCTCATAGGTTTCATTTGTCAAATTTTAATGACATCATCACATTAAACCATTAAATATGTGGTCCCTTTCTCAAAGGTATAATTGGAAGATATTACAATTTTATTTTTGTTTTTATGATATTATTTAATCATTTCAGGATATCCTATAGTTGAAGATGACTCATAGAAAATGGAACACAAGAGTAGTTTCTTGATGAGATTCCCATTTCCCGTTTTCAACCATGTACTTGTGTTTTATGAGGCTTTTCAATGAGTCTAATTGCATGCTAGAGTAATGGTTGTTGGTTAAGACAAACTCTACCAATAAAAGACACCAACTCTAAAAAGTTCAATAATACAAGATATAAGCCCTAAGCATGTCGCTAACATTTGTGTAATTCACTTTGATTCCTCAACTATTTATAGATGTCAAGCTATGCTTCTTATTCTAGCACTGCCCATTTACTCTTGAAAGCCAAGCAGAAATGTGCGATAAGTCATTGATCTTGGTATGATACCTCATACACATAATATAAAAGTAAAAGGCTCCATGTGTATTTTAATAATAAATTTAATTATTCAGTAAATAGGTTTCAACTTAATTTCTAGAGTAGTTACTTCTGATTTCTATTAATAAGCCTCATCTTGCTCTTAAAGTCATTGCCTTGTCAAAGTTACAAGTGTGTGCAATTCGGGCAAGTCTAACGACCAAATGACAATTCATTTAGGATCATTGATATGCATTAAAAATGTTTATTTCTATATATACAATAATAGAATTTAGCACACATGTTTATGGGTTCAAACTAACACCATAATTGTAGAATTTAAGTAATCAATCATATTAGCAGGTGTAAATAACAGTACTCCTAAAGGGTTCAGACTAACACCGCCCCATAAATATTTGTGGTAAATTGGTCCATTTTCCTTTTCTTGTTTTGCCTATATCCATAGTCCTTTTTATTTTATTTTTCCCTTGCAAATTGACATCATCCCGTAAACATGAGTAATTTTTACTAACCTTGTTATTTTTGCAAAAACTTGCCATTAATGTTTTGAAGTGGGAACATATTTGCCTTCAAAGTTACATAATGATAGGATGCACTAATTGGTTTGATAGTACGAATATTCTATCTAATGTCTAAATATTTTCTTTGTATTGTCAATGCCACACCAATCTTAGTCAAGTAACACATGTAGAAAAAAAAAATAACTAAGTCCTTAACATTTTTCTCCTCAATCCCATTTACGCTAATCTTGAGAATACATTACTTAGGCCATCTTCCTTATTGAACTCATTATGATCCTACTATGTTTCTCCAATGATGTGCTATCCACAATAATACTAATCAGCAGCAATTGGTTGTTCTTTATTTGATGGTGAGCAGTGTGACCTCCAAGCTGTGAGTAATAGTGTGGCGCTCAAGCATTAGAGTGCCGAGATTGTTGTTGAAATTACAGAACGAGCAAACCCACAATTAGAATTTTTCTTTTTTACTTCCATTAGCATCATCGACAAGTGTTGGCACCTTAAATCGGTGGTATGGATTGAGATAGAACAGCAAAACTGATGAACAAGTAGTAAGTTTTGAGTTATAGTACTCATAATTTGGATATCACGAAGATGGCAGCGGGAACAATAGATTTAAAAATTTTGAAGGGCTATGATGGTAGGCAAATAAATCTTGAGATCAAAATTGAGGTTTTCCTTTATTTCTACATTTACCACATTAGTAATTTTAAAAGTGCATGTCAAATTTTCTTTGAAACGTAACACTAGTGGCAAATTTATATAAAAAAAAAATGTGGCAAAATTACCCCAACAGGTGAACAAGAATGGCAAATTTATCCTTTTTTTCATAATACTTCGACAAAAAGTTACCAAGCTTCATAAATTTATGTTAGGCATTAGCTCTTACTTCAACAATGTGGCACAACATTTTAACATAAAAAGGTACTCATGAGATAATATTCACCGCTATATAAAAATATATCAAACATCTATGAAGAAATACTGAATAAAATGTAATACTCCCTCCACTGTGTATTCATTGATCCATTTAATCATTTTTTTCATTTAAGTTTAACTTAAATTTATTTATCTTATTTTTAAAAAACATTAAAAAATATATTTGAAAACTGCAAGCTTTCATTTTTTATTTGTGAATATAAATTGTTCATTTATATATCAAAATGGTGAAGATGAAAAATTATATATTAATTATTGTGAGTAGTATATTAGTATAAAAAAATTAGGATAGAGATAATACAATGTTTAGTATAGTTCCTACAATGTCATATTTAATTTCATACAATGTCCAACGTTATTTGATAAGTATTTGCTTATGTTAATTGTGAAACCGTATATACTTCAAGAAGTACCTAAATAACTAAGAAGCATATTCTACAAAAGTTAATACTATGGAAAGTAAAAATTTTTATAATGATAAAACTTTACGAAAACTTGTGATGGTAAGTTTTCCAAGGAGATTTGACAAGTTACAATGAAATCATAATCATATATTTAGCCTTCTTACATTTAACTGTTTGACATATATTTCTGTAAGAATTATTTTTTATGATTGTTTCCAAGTTTTGCACTAGTTTTAAAAAGTTAAAAAAACTATGCACTCTTATGGGCACAAAAAACTATGGTACAACAAAATAAATGAATAACGTTTTAATTACATGCTTCTTATATCCATAGTTTATATTCTATAGATGAAATAAACTAAATTGTGGATAAAGAAGCAAATTGTTAGGATGTAGAACTGCGTAACAAATGAATTAGTGTAAAGATGAAGATTCTTATTAACATTTCACAATAGCTAAGGCTCCGCTTAGATGCTGCTGATATATTATGAGCACTCACATCATACGTTTTTCCACTAGAATCATCTTTCACCTTGATACTTGAGGAGCCTACATATACCAACTATATATGATTACCAAAATAATAATAACAACTTTTCTATATATTATAAAGTTTAATATACACATCCACCATGCAATAATACATCATCTAGTGTATATTTCAAAAGCAAAAATAAAAAGAATTCACTATAACAACAAATTAATAAAATTTTAGTTACTTGTATGAATAATATAATATTTAAAAATTTATTAATTTTCACTTATGTTTTAGATTTGAATATGAATCAAGTGGTAGTAGTAGTTGTAGTAGTAAGAGGTTATATAAGAATTAATGGATATCTAGATATTTATAATTTATATTCAATATTTAAAATAAAAAATATGTCTTATATTAGGATTCAATTTTTGTTTGTTAGTGTGAATAGGTAGATACAATTAATTTTTTCATCATATGAGAAAGTAAAAGAGGTTAATCATAACTATGAAGTTAACATATAGAAGAAAGAGAAAAATGTACTTACAATTGTATGGTGTCCATCCAATGGTCTGACTCACTGAATCATACACAACTAACTTGTTTGAAAGTGCTAGATCTATAAAGAATTGCAGAAATAAAATTTGTAACCACTATGGAAGATAACTATGGGAAACTCAAACATTAATTTAAATATAAATAGATTGAAAATAAAATAGGGAAAAAGAGATGGAAAATTATGGATCACATGACAAATGGTCTTTTCCCTTTCTTACTTCAAATGGAGGATGTTATTTCCTTTAAAATGGATAAGAAGCCTCATATCATATCAAATAAGGCTAAGACAAAATTATCATGGAACAATAAATCTATTATATCTTTTTAATCATAAATATATTCAAATAATTAATGTCATAATTTACTCAAATACCTCCTAACAAAAGCATTTCTCTTCCATTGCTTTCTTCACTACGAAGCCAACCGAGACAAAATGTGTTATCCTGGGAATTCATAAAATTATAAATTTATGAAAATTCAATAATTAATGAACATAATTCTTGATAACTATCTTAAGATGATAATATGGGTTATGAATATATATAAGATATATAATATTGGCTACTTTGTTATTTTTTTTTAACTATGCAAGATGAATATTGTCTATTCTACAAGGTAATACAAAACACTTACACGAATTTGAAACAAATATTCATGTGGGAAGATTATCAAATTAAGAGTATCGTCGAAGATAAAATCCACAATTGGAAATTCATCATTTATACTGCATAAACATAAGCATGAATAAATTAATTAATTATTTTTTTGTACAAAAAACAAGAATTATATTTAAGAAAAATCTCTTACTTGTTATCAAATTTGAAACAAGTGAAATTCTCAACACTATGCAATTTCAACTCTGGGTGATTACGAAGGATCTAAATGAAAATGAAACACAAATTAGTGCTGGTATATATATAAAAGCAATTTATTGTTTTGAATCAACTGATATAAAAAAGAAAAAAGAAAAAAGAGACCTGGTCTATTAATGGTTTATAAATTGAAGGTGGTAGATAGGCTAATGTTGTCCCACTGTCAATTATTGCTTTTCGATTTCCGGTGTCAAATATACTTGATTCATATTCGAGGTTAGTTTCACCCACCTTAATTCCCTTCAACACAACATTATAATGGGCTCTGCAATTATTATTAAACAAAAAAAAGTATAACCATTAAAATTTCTATATAAGTTTTTAGATTGATGAAATATGAATAAATAAATAAATAAATGAACAAGGCATACACGTACACCTAAATTGCTTTATCTCTTAAACTTTTCTTGAATGTTTTTTAATATCTTGTTCAAGTATATATATTTTACTTTCACTTTATTAGTTCCTAAACTTATGTTTTTCTTTTTCAATTAATATATGTCCCTTTTTTTGTTTATATATGCAAGTTCATATATTACTGTTGTTGTTCATAAGCTCATTTATGTACGTCTATTGTCTAAGAATAAGTATTTACTAATGTAAGATACTCAAGTCTACATATTCATATAACTTGGAAAAAATCAACTTTTATATTTTTTTTGTTGGATTTTAGCTTTCAAAAGTGATTGATCTGTCTGAAATATAATATATGTGCGTACTATATATAAAGTATAAATAGAAATTAGTTTAGTAATAGATGGTAAATTAGTAATAATAGATAATAGTTGAGTAATAAATCATGAATTTTGACTAAAACTTGATTATACCATTAATCTATTGCATATATTTCCAAATATCACTGACATATTTTAATAAACTATCACTCAATTATGCATTTAGCTTTCAATCGATTAGGTTCTTTAGAGTGAGAAAAATTATCACAATTTCTTCAAAAGTGATATTTTGTTTTTGGAAAGTTCGAAGCTAACAGGTTTAACTTAATTATTTTTTTTCAAATTAGAAAAGTTATTCTTTAATTCATTTAAAAATCAAAATGAAATAAATCCAATAAAAAAAATTAATAAAATTTGTGTTCTCACACTCAACTTAACTGTACATCCAAACAAATCAATAACATATATGTGCATGTAATTTATATTGTAAGTTTTTATGCTTTATGACAATTTTCTAATTTTTAGAAATTCTTCTTCAACCTTACTACATCTAATATTTTCAATTTTTGATCCGATGTTTTTCAATTATTAATTGATATTATAAGTTTGTAATATTGTACCCTTTCAAAGTGAAGCATCAATGTGCATTATTAAATACTGCAACAATCTGCATTAGTCCAAACGTTTGAAATAATTTTTTATTATTATCATATAAGTAAATTTCTCAGTATAATATTACATAGAGATCAATATTATAAAATCATACTCATCAATGAGTGACACTACTAACAAATTTATTTTATATTAAAAATTCTAATTAACTTTTTTCCCTTGTAGGGCATGAAATTAGTGATAACTTGGGGTACATCTTCTTTGACCACTAGATTTAGTAATAACTATATTGAAGAAACATTTTAAAATTTTGAATAATTAATTTATATATTATATTTTGCTAATTAGGAATAACTTAAACAGTAATTAGTGGGAATTAAAAATAAAATTCCTCCAAAAAATAAATAAAAATTAAAGTAAGCTATAGATATTAGTATGATAAAAGTACACAAAAAATGAAAAAGATTTACAAAAAAATTTATCACAAGTTTTTAGTTCTTGTGTCAAGATGAATAAATTATAAGTTTTCTAATACGTTGTATTTTTAGAAAAAATAATAATTAAAAATAAAAAAACTTACTGGTGTGGAACCATGGGAGTTGTATTTACTTTTGGTGATGCTACTTCACCGATGGCAAATATCCCACCTCCGTTGTCAATATCTAAACAGTGAGAGAAAACTTTTTTCACCTTCCCTGTTGCAGCAAGCTGAGAAATCATGGAAGAATTTGCTTGTCCAAATCCAATTATTCCATCAAGTGCGTCTGTTGATGAACTCAAGGGAGAATTTTCTTGGAAGCCGCAACTAGTCACATTAAATTAATGATTCAACTCTTTTAGAAAAAAATGTAGGTTTTGATACTATAAGAATATAGTCAGCAAACAAAATTTATACTATAAGAATAAAAAAAAAAAGCTCATAATGTTTTAGTATTCAGAATAAGTTTGTAGTAGTTACGGATAAATTAGTTAGTTCCGCGAAATTTGGAGGGTATTGCCCACTTTTTAACTATCAAAACTTGTCATTTCTATGCAAGCTGGAGTGGGGAGATTTTAACCCTTAGGAATTAAGAGACCAAAGTCTCATCTAACTCATCTAGGCATCAGGTTTAACTTATAAATTTGTTTGCAAGTTATCAAATTAAATCAATTAAATAACAAAAAAACTATAGTTTGATGAACTAAAGAAAGAATCAAAATAGAAATGATTTGTTTTGTCTTTCATCTTGAACTCGGTTTGTTGTGTAATAGCTTTAAAAAGTCAACTTATATTACCCAAAAACAACGTTGCCCTTCATAGGTGTAGTTTGTGAATTTCCAGTTACTTGATCAAGCTGGACAGCATCTTTGACAAAGTATCCTGCAGTGGCACTACCATCGCCATAAACAACTTTATACTGGCATTGTGTTCCTTGCTTGCAAGTAGAAAATTGATCATCATATGTGGCGGTGCAGAAATCTTGATCACAATATACTAAATTGGCAGTAGAAGAGCTCTCCGGATCATAAAATGACAACTTTATCTGTACCAAAGTTTTTTAGGAAATGATCTTCTAAGATAATACCAGAAAAGAAATAGTTGCAAATGATGAGGTGACGAACAATGATGTTGTTCATCCATCTTGTGTCATCAATCAATGGGGGCTCACATAATTCAAGGGGTTCCAGTAGCTGAGTAATGGACCGTGATAAATGATGAACATCACAAAATGTCATCTTATGATTTTCCTGAATGAAAAGAAAGAAAATGAAACAAGAAGACATACGCCGAGGTCACTTTTTGTAGGGCAGTTGTTGCAACCGGCACAATTCACCCATAGAATGTCACTTCCTGTGTCAACTTGTACGTAGAATTGGTGTGACGGATTTCCTATGCCAAGGGTAGCGTAGTAAAGCCTGATGTTGGAACATTCATACATATGACCGTGTTAGAACCAGAACGAGGATCACAACCTTAATTACCATAACCAAAACATGAAGAAATTATGAAGAAAACAACCCGGCCTCCGTAGGGTTCCCAATGCCACCTAATGGAACGTCGGCGGCAGCCGTGGCAGCAAGAAGCCTCCCATGACGGCGAACATCGTGAGCCCTCAACGCAGTCAAGTTATGGGTTGGCCCAGAATATTTACGTGTGACGCGGAAACTAAAAACATTTCCATAGGCACAGCCTACCAGCTGGAGGGAGACAACCGCCATTGCCACCACCCACATTACTGGTCTTTGTCTTTGATCCATCAATGCCTTTCCCCCCCTTGTTTTGCAGCTACCGGGGAAAGAACCAAAACCCATATCTAAAATCACCAGAAAATGTCTCTATCTTTTTTTCTTTTTTAATATCTTTTGTGATGGTGGGAGGAAGAAGGTGCGTCCTCAAAGGCTGGAGATGCGTATATTAGTCCATTGTTGCGAATTTTTAGTAAACATTATCCTTTCCTTCATTCCTCTAACTTCACACGGCTATATATGTCTCTATCCTTGCAAGACTCGCAACCATACACTTACCCAACTGCTTAATTAATTATTAAGCCAAGGGCACAAGTCCTCCAACTTTTTTTTCCTCTTTTTTTTTTTTAGTAATATTATACGAATGGTACATGATGTTGTTGTATGTCTTTTTCATTTTCTAAATTATTATTTGCCAAATTAATTTTACTGAACATTTTATATTCTTTCGCGTTTTAGTATTAACTCAGTACTACAAGATGTAAAGTTTGAAAGAGATATATTTAGGATAAAGGCGGCAGATGAATGCATGACTTTCTTTTTTTTATTTAAAGGTAACTCAAACCATCATTAATGACAATATCTGGAATTGGGGAAGGGTGAACGGAATCACACCTGCAAGCTGGATTCAAAGTCATCCCATTTCATTGGTCGCAAGATTATGTGGCTTCTATTAGAATATGCTCTATGCATGAGTCATGTATCTTTATATGTTTGTAAGATATAAAATTAATTTTTATTATGGATGATAGATGGTGGCCGGGAGCAATGGTTCGTGGTGGCCAGTGACAAAAAGTTTTAGATTTTCCAAATTTTTTATGTGGTTCAATTTATTTAACTTTTCTCCACAACATTTACCAAAGTGTTGAATTCAAAATCTTAGCTATCGACTTCGAATCAAAAGAAATTTTTTTTATTTTTTTAGTTTTAAAAGCTTCGATGATGATCTAGAGGAGATGTGCTAAGATTTAAAATTTGGTGGTTTAGTAAAATGATAGAAGAGAGCAGAAGAAATCCAAGCATGTGAAAAAAAATTTGAAAATCTTTTACCCTTTGTCATTGGCTACTACGAATCATCACTCCCAACCATCGTACGTTGTGGTTGGCACCACAATTTTTTTTTTTAGATTTTTAAAATGTGTTTGTGGTTCAATTTCACCTACTATCCTCTATAAGTTTTTTTAAAGTACCAAAAACAAAAGCTTAGCCTATCACCTCCAAATCCTCACCGAATCTTTGAAACTCAAAAGTTTTCATGTTTGTGGTCTCTTCCTTTTTAGACCCCCAATTTATTTTATTTGCTCAATTTGGCCCATTTTAATGGAAAAACTGATGGAGCAAGAATGATGCAATATTAATAATAATTCTACGATGAATAAGTAACAACTGATAGTTTAAAGATGAATAAGCAATATTAGCCACAATTTAGGGCCATTTTCTGCCATTATCCCTCTTTTTTTTCCTTGTAAGTATGAAAAGCAAAATTAAAGTGGTGTAAGTTTATTTTTAATTTTTTGTTTTGAAGCACTTTTACAAATAGGTAATAGTTTAGTGACTTAATTGTAAAAATTTGAATTCTTAATCACTACATCACAAAAATACTCAACTTGAAGAGCTTAATTATAATTAAATGCAAACTTAATGTCCATATTGCCATCCTGCTGTCATCCCCAACTTTGTCCCCACATCCATCCTCCAATTGTCTAGTCCCAGGGGTGGATGCTTGTTGAAAATATAAGGGTCCATGGACCCCTTTTTCCTAGAAAAATGTTGAAAAAAAGATATATAATTAAATATTTGAACCCCTTTAAATTTTTTAATGGACTCCTTTAAATTTTTCAATGAACTCTCATAATTTTTTATAATATCTATTGAACCAAAATATCATGCCCCTTTTACCTTAAGAAAGATAAAAAAAAAATGAGTCAGTTTCTTTTTTTGACTGATAATTAAGATAATGGAAAAGGTTTTATATTGGTCATTCAACTTTCACATTTTCCTATTTAAGATTGGAACTTTTTTCGCACTTTTTTTTTCTCTAATTCAAAAGAAAAATTGTGAAAGAAATTGGGCACAAGATAAAGTTATATATATATATATATATAAGAGGTAAAGAAAATTTTTATCTCTTACATTATTGTTCAACCAATGACATAATAAAGATGTTAAATTAAAGCATTTTTCAAAAAAAATTTCTAATTTTTTCATCATTACTTTATATTATAGTATATGTGAAATTGTAAGTTTCATTATTTAATGTTATGATTTAATAATTATATATGTATTTGGACCCCATTTTGTAAAAGTTTTGGATCTGCCACTGCAAATGTCCCCCTTCTCCATCCACACCTTCGCCTCTACCTCAAGCTATATCATCCCTTATGTAGTCTTCTCCGCCTCTTTCCACTCCATCACCACAGCCTCAGTTGTCTTTCACTCTTATGTCCTCTCCATCCTTTCCATCTTCTGCCCCATCATTGTCGCCCCTACGAGCAGGTCTAGGATGCCATTGTCGCCATCGCCTCAAGGGAGTCCAGGAACTACACCTCCTCCTCCTTCGCCTTTGTCATCGTCTTCCTTGTTCAGCTCGAGTGAAGGATTTTGTCGCCTCCTCCTCCATAATTCTCCATTCCCACTTGCTTTAGGATTTTGCCGCCAATGGACCAACCTTTTTCCCCACTTTTTCCCCACCTTAGACATGACCCCAATTGAAAAGGATGAACCTTCAAACACAACCCCAATCAACGGCGAAGCATTAAGGTAGATAGTGGCGTAGCCAGGATTTGGCTGTTGGGGGAGGGGGCCAATATTGATATTCTATTTGAAAAAATGTACTCATATGAGTAAAAATTGTTAGACCCTATTGGGCAACAGAAGGAGAATCCATCCAAATAAATTCATTACTTCATTTCCTAGTTACTTATTACATTTCTTAGAAAACAATTAGCACCAAAAAAAATACTCCATCTGTTTTGCATTAATTAACCCTTTTACCTTTTTTAACTAAAGTTTAACTTGAACATATTCATATTAGTATGTATTGAAAAAAAATTCTTAAAAATGATATTTAGAAACTATAATATTTAAAGTTTCATTTTCATATAAAATATTCATATTTTTATGATAAATTTTGAAAGAAATATCATAGATTAATTGTTCTAAATAGTAAAATGGTCAGTTTTTGTGAAACGGAGGGAATAAGAGATAATGAAGAAATATATATAGGAAAGAAGCCAAATCAAACAATTAATTGATTACTTTCCTAATTGTAGAAGAAACTCATAGCATTTCATATAATAACAAACAAGCCTATTAAAAAAAACCATTACATGTTTTTAAATTAATGATTCACATAGTAAATTAGTATACATTAGACAAGCAATTAGCTTAGAACTAGAAAACACAATTACTTAGATGAATTTGTCTATTTTAAAAATATAACATTCAAATGTAAATATACATAAAGTTTAGAGTTACTTTGTAATTTGACTAATTATAACAATAATATCTAAATTCTAATTAGTATATATAAAGTTTGGTGGAGAGTTTGGGGAGGCCATGGCCCCCTCAGAAGCATACATAGCTTCGCCATTAAAGGTAGAGAGGAAGACAAGTTGGGGATGATGCTTAGATTGTTAGATGATAAAGCATAGAGTATAAAAGAAATTAAAATAAGACGTTAGGTGATTTCACATGCAATATTCTCTTTTTTATGGATTAGCCAACTAACATAGGCAAAGTGATTTACTACTCATAGTTAGGGGATCAGGTTGCACCACTCCAACCTACAGGGACTCTTTTCAATGAGTCAACAAAATTCAAGTGACAGAAAATGATTTAGGCCATTGTCAATTATAATATACTATAGTAAATCATTGTAAGTTACAAAGACAGTACATGAGCTATAATGAATTGCAACAATATGCCACCGGATAAATTGACAAAATGTAAAACTATGTTTACCATTATATCCATGGTAAGAAGTTTATAGCACAGTAAACCATTGCATACTATGTCATTTGATACAATGATATTAAGAAGTTTTCATTTCGGATAATCAATAAGGTTACAAAAACCCATCTAAGGCTTTCTGATGGTAGAGCCAAATATCTAATTGACCTTTAGGATTCCATAATTGTGCAGATCAACCCCTAGATTCATGTTATGCGGTTCCAGTCCAATATTCAATTCGGTAGTCATCGCCATCGGCCGGTTTCGCTTATGTGACTGCTGCCAAAGTGACTACGGTCATCAATAATAGTTGGGCTTTTCAGAGAGAATGTTATTGTTTTTTTCTTTCAAAAGCACCACGCTTTTGATGATCAATTGTTCATGAAGTCACATTACATCCTAAATTATTCAGGGTTCATGAAGAAACACTAAACAATTTAAGGAAATTCAAGGTTGTTAACTCCAAATTGAAGCTCGGATTAGGGACAAATAGAGCTAGGGGGCGAAATCCCTTAATTTTTATCGTCTTTTGTCGGCATTGGATGGCCGATAAAGCTATGAGGGTGCTTGATCGCCATTTTCAAGCTTTGCGGGGTTTGGCTTGGCAACGAAGGCTGTTAATGGCGTCAATGCAGTCAGCCGTTGAGTCTCCAGTGACTGGACAATTACAATACCTCCAGCCAACCTCGCTTTGTCCTGGCCAATTAGGCTGCTTAAGGCTGAGAACGGGAGCTAGATCATCAAATTCCAAAGTTTAGGGAGGGTAATAGTTTCTGGGAGAAGAAAGCTAGGGAAAATCTGGGCTATCTGGCTTTTGTGGGTTCACGTCTGAGTCACAGAGCTAACTTTTTACGAGGCAAAGTGTTGGTATTCCAAAAAGAAAGGGTGCATTAAAAGTATTTATTTCTGTGTTATGATTATTTCTCTAAATTGTTTATTTATTGAATCTTTTACGAGCTACTGGAGCTTTTGCATCGAAAACAAATCATAGGTTAAATGATTAATTGCTAGAAAGCTCTTGCAAGAAAACTAGTGTACTTAAAAAATACTGCTGAATGAATGTTTTGAGTGAAACAGCTCTGGAAACACAGAATGACTGTAGGCATTGGTCACTTCCAATGCCTTCATATATAAAATCACTTGCTAGTCATACTTAACAGCCTGGTACATTTAGCAAAAGCTTTAGTCAACAGCAGGATATTCCAAGTGTAAGTTTAAAGGTCCTTGTAGCTGCTAATCTGCGGTAGCTGCTGACCCTATGCCAAAACACTTAGCAGATCAGTTATTAATTCTCTCCATGCAGCATCGTTGTTTGTCTGCCAAATTTATGGGCCATTCAGTAAAATTTTACGGCAGCCAATTACAGAATCAGGCAGAACCAATTTGCACAGCTGAACTTAATACAGTACAAGGGTACCTTGGCAAGTTGTAGTTTAAGCTGCAGTTTCATCAAAGCGATCAGGAGTGGTAGAATCTGCAATGTGGTCAGTAAAGTGAGTGAGATTGCTGCCACAACCTCAGTAAAAATCAATAACTGCGGCAGCTTAGAATTGATCAAAAGGGAGGAGCAACTAACAATTAACACCTTAAGCATTGTACTTAGCTTCGGCCATTGCAGCTAAGTGAAAATACTCCGGCAGATACCAAGTTTCATGCCTAGTGGAGCTAAAACAAGTCAGCATCCTTCAAAAGTAGAAGCCAAGCTTCTTAACCTCAGTTCCTGCATAATTATTCTGTCCCCAAGATCTTGATGTTTCATTTCTTACATGCAAACTATCGGAAGCTCGAGGGAGCTGGTTCCACATTTGTATAGCGAGGTAACACAAATAGCAGAGAGAAATAAACACAGATCGTTACCTGAACTGAGCTGCTGATTCTTATCTGACTTAGCTGTAAGCTTTTACAACACTTGCAGCCTTGAACATTAAGACACATAAGACTTCCATTTGAGCTTAACTCCTCTTAGGCAAAGATTTTACCCAGTTTCTCTCAAACCCTCAGATGGACCAGTTTTACCTAAATGCAGGTGGAGAAAAGCAAAGATTAGATGAAGACATGGTAAGGAAAAGGTTTTAGATGGTGAAAGGCCAGATGGCTCGTTGGGGCAGAACTTCAATTGTTGGGGTTTTAAAACCAGCCATCACTAGTTCACTCTACTTTAAGTACCTCTACTTTCAGTTAAGCCACTAACTTCCGCTTGGCCATAATTACCACTGTCTCTAGGAAGGCAGCCATTGCTTTAGATGGTACCAGTACAGAACAGTAGCAACTTCCATAAGAGTCTAGTTTCAGAGAATAGCTAAATAGGTTTAATTTCCCTTAAACTATTCTTACCATCTTTATTTTCAGTGACTAGCTAATCCTGCTAGTCATGTTGATAATGAACTCACTTCCACACAAGGTTCAACAGAGTTATCTGAAATCAGAATCTGTATTTATTAAGCAATACATCAACTGCTTCATTATTATTTTCCAGAAATATACTTGACTTCTAAATCAAACTTAATTCAATCAAAATGCAATTACAGAATTTCCAGCTAAGGGAAATGGTGCTCAGTGCTTTACAACTGTAGGAAGGTTACTGTGGCAACGTCGGGTTTTCGGGAGTCGCCACCAATCTGTTTACCTAGGTCGATTGGTCACCTTAAATATTGGTCTGCGAGAGTTCGGGGATCGGGAGTACGGTTACGCTAAAACAATATTGTTATAGCGCCCAAAATTGGCACCTTAGTTGATTTTAATTTTGTTTTACTTTGCTTTTAAATAATTTTCAGTTAATTTAGAGATTTTAACTGAATTAGTCGAAATGTGGATTTTTAAGTTAATTTGTATAAAATTTTATACTTCCGAACCATGGACTCTGCCGAGTCATTTGGACACGGAAGATTTTGATTCCGAACCATGGACTCTGCCGAGTCATTTGGACACGGAATTTGGTGAAATTTTAAACAATTTTATCCATATTGTAAAAATATGAATTTTTTATCTTTTTATTTAATTTATTTATTTTAAAAAGTTTGATATTTTCCAAACCGTAGATCCTGCCGGATCATCCGGATATGGAAATTAAATTTAATTTATTGTTAGTTATATAATTATTACTTTTATGGAATTAATTATTAGTTTAATTACTAATTCGTAATTCTTTTTGTTATAGAATTTTTAGATAAAAAAATTTTATTTTTTTATTTTCTTTCTTTTCTTTTCTCTCTTTTCTTTCTTATATTTTTCTTTTCTTTTTGATTTAATCTTTCCTTTCTTTTCTTTCTTTTCTTTCTTTTCTTTTTCTTATCTTTCTTATCTTTTTCTTATCTTTCTTTTCTTTTCTTTTTCTTGTCTTTCTTATCTTTTTCTTATCTTGTTTTAGTTTTCTTTTTGTTTTCTTGTTTAATGAAAAATATTTATTATTTTAGTGGATTTAAAAGTTATATTTTAAATAAATCAGTAAAATATAAAGTCTTAATTTTCATGTATTTTTTTTAAACAGGTTTTATTTTTATTTTTTTTTTATTATTTTTACTGGATAAAAATAACTATTAAAATTAATTTTAACTTTTTGTTATCTTTAAAGAATTAAAAACATGTATATAAAAATAAAAATAATTGGCTTTTTTAAAAATGATTTTTATTAGCCTTAATAATTAATTACAGAATAATCTTCTTTTAATTTTCATTTATTTATTAATTAGTAAAGGGTAAAGGTGAATTAAATAAAAAAATTATATAAAGAAAAAAATTAATAATAATAAAGTGGGGCTTTTTGGCCATCCACTTTAAAAATAATAATAAATGTTAGCAAAGTTAATTAAATTAATTGTTAAACAACAATAATAAAAAGTTAGTCAAGTTAATTAAATTAATTAATTAACAACAATAATAAAAAGTTAGCCAAGTTAATTAAATTAATTAATTAACAACAGTAAAAAGTTAGCCAAGTTAATTAAATTAATTAATTAACAACAATAATAAAAAGTTAGCCAAATTAATTAAATTAATTAACAACAATAAATAAAAAGTTAGCCAAATTAATTAAATTAATTAATTAACAAAAATAATAAAAAGCTAGCCAAGTTAATTAAATTAATTAATTAACAACAATAATAAAAGTTAGCCAAGTTAATTAAATTAATTAATTAACAACAATAATAAAAAGTTAGCCAAATTAATTAAATTAATTAACAACAATAAATAAAAAGTTAGCCAAATTAATTAAATTAATTAATTAACAAAAATAATAAAAAGCTAGCCAAGTTAATTAAATTAATTAATTAACAACAATAATAAAAGTTAGCCAAGTTAATTAAATTAATTAATTAACAAAAATAATAAAAAGCTAGCCAAGTTAATTAAATTAATTAATTAACAACAATAATAAAAGTTAGCCAAGTTAATTAAATTAATTAATTAACAACAATAATAAAAGTTAATTAATTGTTAACAACAATTATAAAAGTTAGTAATAATGCAAAAATTAAAAGGTTAGTAACAATAATAATATTAAAAGTTAGTTGTTAGTAAGTTAATAACAAAAAAAAAAAAGGGTTAGTAATAATAACAAATAAGTAAAACAAGTAAAAATTAAAATAGTTAGGAATTAATTCTGCAAGAACAAATAAAAGGTTAGTGACCAAAGTGAAAGAAAATTGAAAAGATGAAGGATTAAATGAGAGTTGTACCCTTAAAAACTGAATTTGAAATTCTGGAAACGTGAAGAACAGAACGCACGCGCGCGGGGGGAGAGAAAAAAAAAAAAAAAAAAAAAAGGGTCAGAGAAGGTTTAGGTTTTCTGGAGAGGAAGAGAAGAGGGCCAGGGACCTAGGCTATAATTTTTTCTTTTTTTAAAACGGAGCTCTAAGCTTCATTTCTATTTTTTTTCTGTGTTCAGCACAAAATTTGGGGGGCTATTTATAGAGGAAGTTTGGCTGAACTGTTGATGGATAAATTAATAAAAAATTTCAAACCTATCTTTTAAATTGGTAAAATGACAATTTTAGTCCTTTACGTCTCTCAGCCTCTGGATAAGTTCCTGAAGCTTCTGATTTTGACAATTTTGTCGTTTTCTGTCAATTTGCGCCAGAAACGTCGGCAGGCCCAAAATTTTATGTTACAAACTACCAAATGCTCCTAGAACTTTCATAATTTGTCAATTTTTCCCGAAACTTCTCAATTTTGTCATTTTTACCTCAAACTTTTAAATTTTGCCATTTTTTTTGGAGTTTTCTTTTTTCTTTCAAATACACACATATATCATTTTAAATCAAATCTTCACAAAAAAAAAATGTATTTTAAACTAATTAAAATTTTTAGTAATAATAATAATAATAATAATAATTTTTTTTTATTTAATTTCTTTTAAAATTTTTTATGGTCGGACGAAATTGGGTGTCAACAGCTGCCCCCCTTTGCATGCTTCATGAGACATGATGTATGCAAAGTCGTTACCAAATTTCGTCCGGCTTAGCTAGGCATTGAAAACCTTTTCGCCGCCTAAATCCTGAGGTTAAGGAACTCTCCTTAGAACCCTGGCGATAGGAGCTCTCCTATCGTTGAAGGAAAATTGATTGTTTCTGAGGCAAAGGTTCCATCCTTAAAACCTCGGATTGATTGATTGATTTCGAAGCAAAGGTTCCATCCTTAAAACCTCGAATTGATTGATTGATTTCGAGGCAAAGGTTCCATCCTTAAAACCTTGAATTGATTGATTGATCTCGAGGCAAAGATTTCATCCTTAAAACCTCAGATTGATTGATTGATTTCGAGGCAAAGGTTCCATCCTTAAAACCTCAGATTGATTGGTTGATTTCGAGGCAAAGGTTCCATCCTTAAAGCCTCGAATTGATTGATTGATGTCGAGGTAAAGGTTCCATCCTTAAAGCCTCGAATTGATTGATTGATGTCGAGGTAAAGGTTCCATCCTTAAAACCTCGAATTGATTGATTGATCTCGAGGCAAAGGTTCCATCCTTAAAACCTCGAATTGATTGATTGATCTCGAGGCAAAGGTTCCATCCTTAAAACCTCGGATTGATTGATTGATTTCGAGGCAAAGGTTTCATCCTTAAAACCTCAGATTGATTGGTTGATTTCGAGGCAAAGGTTCCATCCTTAAAACCTCAGATTGATTGATTGATGTCGAGGTAAAGGTTCCATCCTTAAAGCCTCGAATTGATTGATTGACCTCGAGGCAAAGGTTCCATCCTTAAAACCTCGGATTGATTGATTGATTTCGAGGCAAAGGTTCCATCCTTAAAACCTCGGATTGATTGATTGATGTCGAGGTAAAGGTTCCATCCTTAAAACCTCGGATTGATTGATTGATTTCGAGGCAAAGGTTCCATCCTTAAAACCTCGGATTGATTGATTGATGTCGAGGCAAAGGTTCCATCCTTAAAACCTCGGATTGATTGATTGATGTCGAGGTAAAGGTTCCATCCTTAAAACCTCGGATTGATTGATTGATTTCGAGGCAAAGGTTCCATCCTTAAAACCTCGGATTGATTGATTGATTTCGAGGCAAAGGTTCCATCCTTAAAACCCCGACGATGAAAATTGATTGTTTTCGAGGCAAAGGTTCCATCCTTAAAACCTCGGATTGATTGATTGATTTCGAGGCAAAGGTTCCATCCTTAAAACCCCGAATTGATTGATTGATGTCGAGGCAAAGGTTCCATCCTTAAAACCCCGACGATGAAAATTGATTGTTTTCGAGGCAAAGGTTCCATCCTTAAAACCTCGGATTGATTAATTGATTTCGAGGCAAAGGTTCCATCCTTAAAACCTCGGTAATGAAAATTGATTGTTTTCGAGGCAAAGGTTCCATCCTTAAAACCTCGGATTGATTAATTGATTTCGAGGCAAAGGTTCCATCCTTAAAACCTCGGTAATGAAAATTGATTATTTTCGAGGCAAAAGTTCCATCCTTAAAACCCCGATGATGAAAATTGATTGTTTTCGAGGCAAAGGTTCCATCCTTAAAACCCCGATGATGAAAATTGATTATTTTCGAGGCAAAGGTTCCATCCTTAAAACCCTGATGATGAAAATTGATTGTTTTCGAGGCAAAGGTTCCATCCTTAAAACCCCGATGATGAAAATTGATTATTTTCGAGGCAAAGGTTCCATCCTTAAAACCCCGGCGATGAAAATTGATTGTTTTCGAGGCAAAGGTTCCATCCTTAAAACCCCGGCGATGAAAATTGATTCTTTTCGAGGCAAAGGTTCCATCCTTAAAACCCCGATGATGAAAATTGATTATTTTCGATGCAAAGGTTCCATCCTTAAAACCCCGATGATGAAAATTGATTGTTTTCGAGGCAAAGGTTCCATCCTTAAAACCCCGATGATGAAAATTGATTATTTTCGAGGCAAAGGTTCCATCCTTAAAACCCCGGCGATGAAAATTGATTGTTTTCGAGGCAAAGGTTCCATCCTTAAAACCCCGGCGATGAAAATTGATTCTTTTCGAGGCAAAGGTTCCATCCTTAAAACCCCGATGATGAAAATTGATTTTGAGGCTAAGGAGCTTTCCTTAGGACCTCGAGCGAAATTTATATGAAAGCAATTGAAATTGGAATAATTTTCTTCGAAAGTGTGAATTTTCATAATAGACGAGCGCAAAGAATTAGGCTTCGATAAAACGAGTGAATCTTGATGATGACAATAACACTGACAAATTATGTAAAGGGAACGGATGTTTGGAATCAATATTCAAGGTTCATTTAATATTTTCTTCAGTAAATATAGATTCCCTTGTGAGATATGTCATCCGAATAAGGTTAAAGCTTAACTACCCCAAAATGTTATGCCTAGTAGACCTAATAGGATGCGTCTCAAGAGTAACAAAAATTACTCTTTACTCAGCCATTCCAACCTAAAGGCATTGTCCTATGGTTTTAATATCAGCCTGGACGAAACTATATTATAAAAAAAAAAGAAATTCCCTGAAAAGAAAAACTGAAACGCGAAAGAAAATGCTGATAATAAAACTAAAGGACAAGAAAAACGGATCAGATCGCTTCTTTCTTCCACAATACTTCAACAAGGTGAGTAGAGGACCATTATGGGAGTGAACTGGTCGGGAAAGACTGTCGTGTCCAGTCTATCTGAATCATTGCTGGATCTGGTTCAGGAACAAAAGCTTGTATTTTATCTAACAATTCTTCAGCAGTTGTTGCGGATATTATAATTCGCCGTGCCACTCTTGATATGAAATTCTTCTGCATAGCATAATCCATAAAAGCTATCAGACCTATAAAGAAATTGTTAACATTTAAAAGCCCAATGGGTTTCCTATGCAAATTAAGTTGGGCCATGGAAGCAATTTGAAAGACTTCTCCCAATGTGCCAAAACCACCTGGTAGAGCGATAAAAGCATCAGCATTTAAAAGCATTTGTAACACACGCTCTTGCAAATTTTTAACCACTAATTCTTCTCCAATCGTGCCCCCAGAAATAAATTTCAAAGGTCCAGGGATAATGCCCAGAACTTGACTTCCTCCTAGAGATGCTGCTGATGCTACACCTCCCATTAATCCGACACTACCTCCTCCATAAACTAAATGTATTTTTCGCTCAGCTAATACTCTACCCAAATGGTTGGCTGCTTTTAAATACTCTTCATCTTTTCCAGGAAAAGCCCCAGAAAATACACAAATACTTCGGGATTTACGAGTTGGGGTTTTCTCCATTCCTATCCTTACCCTTGTGAGAAAAGATGATATATTTATAGAGATGAAGAGATAAGGCAATAATTTTATTTTCAAGAATGGATACATTATTGCCAACTATTCACAGTAGTCACGAGTATGACTCTGGTCAGGTATGGGTACACTATCGTTAAAAGAGGAGGAAAATTTTCAAAATAGCTGCTAGCATGTACAGTAGTCACTACTGTAGCTTACGTCAGGAGTAGGTACGTGATTGTTGGAAGAGAAGGAAAATTTTAAAAAGTGGCAGCTATATACAGTAATCATAACTGTATCTCATGTCAGGAGTGGGTACATTATTGGGAGGATAATTTCAAAAGCGACAGCTAGCATGTACAGTAATCGTGACTTTGGTTCACGTCAGGAGTGAATACATTATTACCAAAAGGGGAGGAAAATTTCAAAAGCGACAGCTAGCACGTACAGTAATCGTGACTTTGATCCTCGTCTTCCACTGGCTTTGCGTCCAGTAATGGCTTTAATGCTTTCTATGAATCGGTGATTTGCATCTCATCTAGCTTTCTCACAAACTGGCAAACAGGGTCGTTTAGGGTCAGATTCCCAAGACTGTAACGATCTCGTTCTTTTTGGAAAATTATCCATAATCCAACAACCTCAAATTGCACTATTCCGCAAGAATGCGCTTCAAGAACCTCTCGAATATCTTCTAGAGATTCCTTACGCAAGCCATTCTTAATGAATCTTATTCTATCATTACGATTTCTGGTGATCACTCCTGGAGACCGACATTTATTGCCGCAAATCCACCATCCACAATTATGACAAACGCCTAGCCTCTTTGCTCTTCTTTTTTTGGCATAAGCGCTTTTACCAAAGCCGGGCATACGGGGAAAGAACGCTTCTGGAACTTCACCAGCTGAACGAACCTTAGCTTCAATTAGCCACCGCACATTATCAGGAATGCCTTTGTGCATAAATACTCTGAATCGTTCACATCTAGCTTGATAAATCTTTTTAAGAACATTTATTGGGAAGGAAGGAAAATACTTTCGTAGGGCGGAAAGAGAAGACTCCACTGATGAAGGAGGCAAAGAAAGAAATTAGTGATTGTAGGAAACGAAAATAACTAACACATATTTATAGTGATGAAAGGGATAATGCGTTAATTACACTTACAGAAGCAAGTACATTATTGTCAAAAGAAAAGACAAATGACAGCTTATATGTACAGGAATCATGACCGTGGCTCTCATCTTCCACTGATTTATGTCCAGTAATGGCTTCAATGCCTTCTATAAGTCGGGGATTTGCTTCCCATCCAGTTTTCTTACAAGCTGGCAAACAGGGTCATTTACAGTCAGATTCCCGAGACTGTAACGGTTTCATTCTTCATGAAAAATGCTCCATAAACCAAGAAGTTCACGTTGCACGGATCCACAAGAATGCGTCTCAAGAGTCAATTGGATATCATCCAACGAGTCCTTACTCAGGCCATTCTTAATGAATCGTATTTTATCTTCTCGATTATCAGAGATCATCCCTAAAGAACGACATTTAGTATTACAAGTCCACCGTCCACATTTATGGCAGACTTGTAACCTTTTCGCTCTTCACTTTTTGGCATAAGAGCTTTTGCCTATACCAGGCATGTGAGACATAAATGCCTCTGGGATTTTACCTGCCAGACGAACCTTGGCTTCGATTAACCACCGCACATCTTCAGGGATTCCTTTGTGCATCAGAACTCTTAATCGTTCACAGCGAACTTGGTAGATCTTTTTGAGAATGTTCATTGGGAGAGAAGGGAAATACTTTCGCAAGGCGAAAAAAGTAGGATCCATTTTCTAGGAGGAAGTAAAAGAAAGAAGGGGTGAAGGAATCAGTTATTATGGGCAACTGAGAGAACCGACTTGAGAGTCACGGAGTACCGTATCCGCCGTTTAACCGGAAAAGTGGATCCTACTTCATTTTGATGTGATAGATATTTTTTATATTCCATCGAGCTGACGTCGATCCAGTCCTCGATTATTGAATCCATTGTCCGCTTTTGACAAATTTTCAACGACAATATTTCTTGATGTCTGCCTTATCTTTGACTATCTCTTATCTTGGATGCTGCTAAGCTGGCATCAATCCTGTCCTTCCAGGTGTAGCCTCGATTATTGAATCAATTGCCAGGCTTTTGACAATATTGTCTATTTTATATTTTTTTTTTGATATCTGTCTTATCCTTGGCTATAGCTATCTCTTATCTTGGATACTACTAGCTGGCGTCAATCCGATCCTTCCAGGTGTAGCCTCGATTATTGAATCGGTAGCCAAGCTTTTGACAATATTGTCTACTTTATTCTTGAATTCCTGATGCGGGTTGGTCCCGCATATTAGCTGTGTATCCAGTGATAGATTGGTAAGAGCTGATGACATTGAGATCTCAGCTTATATTGCTGTAGCTGTGCCGTAGATGTGCTTCCCGTTTGGTCCTTGTTATGTAAAGGCTATGTATGCATGATATGAAATGCATGAATGCAGAGCATGTGTAACTAATGGCTTTTTTTTTTTTTTTTTTATGGATCTAGTTCTTTATGTCTTTGTTTTACTGGATCCTCTTTGTGATGGCCTTCTTGGATTATCATTGAATCTCTTTATGCTTTCCAGCTTTTGTTCGCTGCCTCAAAAGCCCAACTCTTTTCAAAATCCTCTTTCTTTGACTTGTTCTTTGAATTTTGGCCTCAATTTCTTTAAGGTTGGCCCACCTCATAATTTATATCTCTTTCGGGTACCCATCCATTGTCATGGATTTGATACCATCAAAGGCTTTACTTTCAATGTCTGCTTTGCCCCTTTTCTTGTGACCGTGCCGACACTTACTTATTCCCATGTTATAATCTGAATGATTGCTCTTCCTTGAACTCATGTTTTGATCCATAAGACTTGCCCCCTTGTCTATTGAACTTCTTTGTTGGCGGTACTCCTCTTACGCTTCGTAGAGACTACTTTGCCCCCCTGAATATGGTGTTTATGTGGAAAGAGATATCATCTCGCCTTTGATTTAACAGAAGGTCGAGCATTTCTAGACCTTTGTGATGGCACTTGATCGTAAATTTCTCTTACAAGAACCATATCTTATTAAAGAAAGACTCAAGCTATGTCCTCACTTTTAAGTCTACATACATTAATGAATAATGGTTTGGCCTTAAAGAAAAACTTTCATCAATTTGCAAAGCTTGACAAAGTAATTTACGGTCTTTGTTTTTAATTAAAATATCCTGCCATTCTTCCCTTTCCAACTCGAAGACATAAACTGTGCAAGGCAATAAGGTATAAACATGATTCACAATAATAGCCTTTTAACTGAATGAGGATGATATCGAGAGGTAAATGTTAGGTGTGAGGAAAGTTAAGTTTGAATGTTTTTTTTTTTGTGGTAGTCTTTTAGCTGAATGAGAATAATATTAAGAGGTAAATATTAGGTCTGAATAAAGTTAAGTTTGAGTGGTGTGAAAGAAGGGTCTTTTAATACTACTCGTGAGCAAATTTGATTATGGTGAAAAACTCAATAGTGATGACCTCAATTTGCCACTCTTTCCAGAAAGTTAGACCTCATCTGTTGCCCCCCAACTATTGTGATCTTTATGCATGCTTGGTTTGAGGGTTGCTTTTGTGTTCTAAACCGCCTTTGCAGGTTTTCAGTCTAGAATCCATAGCTCACTTTTTTTCTTTCTTTTTTTTTTTCTAGTTTGAGCCCTTTTTCCTCTTTTTTTTTTTTTTTGTTTTTTTTTGTTTTTTTGTGTGAGCTATGGTGATAACATACTTGATAACTCTCTTAAAGTGAGATGACTCAAGTGGCCTTGCTTGCTCGTGCTTGTTCTCAGTTCTTTTTGGTTTTGAATTTTCCCTTGTTGGCTTTTTGGTGGAAGGGATGAACTTTTTCCTTTTCGGAGTTTTTGTTACAGAGAACCGAGATCATAGCCTTCTTGAAATGAGATGATTCAAGTGGCCTTACTTGCTTGTGTTTGCTCTCAGTCTCGCTTTTTTTGGTTTTGAATTTTCCCTTGTTGGCTTTTTGATGGAAGGGATGAACTTTTTCCCTTTTTTTTTTGGAGTTTGTGTTATGGAGAACCGAGATCATAGCCTTCTTGAAGTAAGATGACTCAAGTGGCTTTATTTGCTTCTCAGTCTCTTTTTTTTTTTTGGATTTTTTTTTCTTGTTTGGATTTTCTCTTTAATGGCTTTTGATGGAAGGGAGGAACTTCTTTCCTTTGTTGGAACTTGTGTTGCGGAAAACTGAGAATTTTTTTTTTTGTATTGAGCATTTGTGAGAATTGGGAGGCCACTGAAGTCATTTAATATGAGAGCTAACTTTTTTTGGAAGCTAACCCCAAACTTCTTGCAAGGATGTTGATAATCACTGTGAATTCTTTTTTAGGGTTGAGGTGCAACTTATGAAATCCTTCTTACTAGATTTGGCAGCACTTTCAAGATCATTACTATCAAATTTTCCTTAACTTTTTATTTTCACCCACGAGTAGTATCATTTAGAAAGCAAAGTATGATAGCAATAATGGATAGTATAATGGAAAGGAGTGAGAGATGGATGTAAAAACGGAATTTTTGGTAAGAAGTGGTAGAATGTGTAGGTGTAATAATTGAATTTTTGGTAAAAATTGGTAGAATGTGTAGAAGTAATAATGGGATTAAAAAGTGGTAGAATGCACACATAACATCTTTTTGTTGAAGAACAAAAAAAAATTACCGGTTGTCAAAAAGTAAAGTGTGATGACAATAATGGATAGTATAATGGCAAAGAGTGTATAAATGGAAAGTAGTAGAATGCACGCATTACATCTTTTTGTTGTACCAGAAAGAATACCAGGTGTCCATCTAACAAAGACTACACCCTAGATTTTGGACTAAATCTAGGAGATTTTTACTATTAGATTACTTTTGCAAGCTTTCAAAGATACAAGTTTATTCAAAGGATTCCCTGTCATTCGAAAATGTATGCGGACTGTTAGGTCAGATCTGACTTGGAGCCCTTCCAAAATCAATGTAATTCCAGCTCAAAATCTTCACTTTCAATTATCAATCACATCGGGCCTAGCAACTTGGACTTGGTTTTGCTTGATGAGGCGGCAATGGATTGTGGGTGTCATTTGGCTCATCGGAAAAGTCCAACCACTTTGACTCGATTAATTGTTGAACTATACGCTTCAATGCCATGCAGTTTTCCAAGCCATGGCCTGGAACGCCACCATGATATGGGCAGGTAATGTTAGGGTCATACCACCTTGGATATGGGGGTTTGAATGGCTTTGTAGGAATTGGACGGATAAATTGTCTTTTGATGAGTTTTGGGTACAACTCAGTATAAGTCATGGAAATTGGTGTGAAAACTTCTCTTGGTCTTGGTGCAGGTACTGGAGGAGTAGGAGCAGGTGGCCATGACTGATTAGGTCTGTTAAAAGGATAATTGTTGGGCCTATTGGAAGGATAATCATTGGGCCTATTTGGAGGATAATTATTGGGCCTATTCAGAGGATAATCATTGGGCCTATTTGGAAGGTAATTATCGGGCCCATTGGCAAAATAGGATAGGCGAGGTCCAATAGCCACAGTATCCACGAGGGGAATCCTTCTTCCGCTTCCTATTTGTTGTACTTCGTCATCTTTTCTTCTGGATGGTCCTCCTCTTTTCATAGGATTATTAAAGGATTCAGCAATATTCCCAGTCCTAATCTCATGCTCGATTCTTTCTCCAGACATGACAATGTTAGAAAAATTAGTTGCCGAATTGCCAATGAGTTCGTCATAATATAGGTACTTCAGTGTCTGGACAAACAAAGTGACCATTTCTCTTTCTGTCATGGGTGGCTGAACTTGTGCTTCTTGAATTGCTTTCGCCTTGATTAGCTCGATCAATTGTCTCATTTGTTCGGCCATACTTTCTATCTTGGATTCTATCTTTATGAGACGTCCTTCGATTTGTTCTGCCATTAATCTTATTTGGAGCCGAGTTGAATATCGGTGTCGAGGTCCAATTTTATCCCTTTAAAAGTAAGATATATTTTATTAGATCCTATGTGTATGTGATTGATGCAATGGATGCATGTAGGAAAAATGAGATTATGTTTTTATCAGACTTTGTATGCACGTGATTGATGTAATAGATGTATGCAATGAGATTATGTTTTTATTAGACTTTATATGCACGTGATTAATGTAATGGATGTATGCAATGAGATTATGTTTTTATCAGACTTTATATGCACGTGATTAATGTAATGGATGTATGCAATGAGATTATGTTTTTATCAGACTTTATATGCACGTGATTAATGTAATGGATGTATGCGATGAGTGAATTTGATTATCCACTATCGTGGAACTTCAAGACTTTTAGTTGTTATTAAAAAGACCAAAAAGTTAGCATAGTTTGATGCGTGGTTTTGATGCATGAAGAATATTTGCACAAAACAGAAGTATAACAAAAGAAAGATAAGTTTATTAATAACTTAAATAGCAATTAACAACTCATGAACTATTATGGAAAAATGAGTTAAAACCATAAATACGAAAATAAAAGTGTAGAGCAACAACACAGCATAACAAGGATATGCTTATGGCGTTGGTAAATGGGAGGAATACTATGGTTAGTTCTATGGTTAAATGGGGAGTTCTATATGCATAAGGTGGCTTATCAAAAAGGCAAGGGATAGTTCCCGAATCCCGTCACTAAATTATAGTGACGGCCCGATTCCTTACCCTCTAGGGTTAATGTAAGGAATGGATTAATTCGAGTCGTAGCTTTTCGTGGGCCCATGCAGAGACTAACCGTCTCAGAAGGCAATACACTACTTTGCTACTTTGAAACCGGTGAAGGCTTGGAGACCATGGCCTCACAAGGACAACAACACCAATTCCGCTTAGAAAGAATCGTGTTCGATTTAATTAAGCTCGGGTATAGAGCTTCATATTGTGAATCCATAATGCATGTTTTCGCTAAGTAAATATAGCATATAAAAATCCACATAATAAGCAAAGTAAATTAAAACAAATCAACTTTAGGCTCGACTCACTAACGTCGAGTCCCCAGTGGAGTCGCCAAGCTGTGGCAACGTCGGGTTTTCGGGAGTCGCCACCAATCTGTTTACCTAGGTCGATTGGTCACCTTAAATATTGGTCTGCGAGAGTTCGGGGATCGGGAGTACGGTTACGCTAAAACAATATTGTTATAGCGCCCAAAATTGGCACCTTAGTTGATTTTAATTTTGTTTTACTTTGCTTTTAAATAATTTTCAGTTAATTTAGAGATTTTAACTGAATTAGTCGAAATGTGGATTTTTAAGTTAATTTGTATAAAATTTTATACTTCCGAACCATGGACTCTGCCGAGTCATTTGGACACGGAAGATTTTGATTCCGAACCATGGACTCTGCCGAGTCATTTGGACACGGAATTTGGTGAAATTTTAAACAATTTTATCCATATTGTAAAAATATGAATTTTTTATCTTTTTATTTAATTTATTTATTTTAAAAAGTTTGATATTTTCCAAACCGTAGATCCTGCCGGATCATCCGGATATGGAAATTAAATTTAATTTATTGTTAGTTATATAATTATTACTTTTATGGAATTAATTATTAGTTTAATTACTAATTCGTAATTCTTTTTGTTATAGAATTTTTAGATAAAAAAATTTTATTTTTTTATTTTCTTTCTTTTCTTTTCTCTCTTTTCTTTCTTATATTTTTCTTTTCTTTTTGATTTAATCTTTCCTTTCTTTTCTTTCTTTTCTTTCTTTTCTTTTTCTTATCTTTCTTATCTTTTTCTTATCTTTCTTTTCTTTTCTTTTTCTTGTCTTTCTTATCTTTTTCTTATCTTGTTTTAGTTTTCTTTTTGTTTTCTTGTTTAATGAAAAATATTTATTATTTTAGTGGATTTAAAAGTTATATTTTAAATAAATCAGTAAAATATAAAGTCTTAATTTTCATGTATTTTTTTTTAAACAGGTTTTATTTTTATTTTTTTTTTATTATTTTTACTGGATAAAAATAACTATTAAAATTAATTTTAACTTTTTGTTATCTTTAAAGAATTAAAAACATGTATATAAAAATAAAAATAATTGGCTTTTTTAAAAATGATTTTTATTAGCCTTAATAATTAATTACAGAATAATCTTCTTTTAATTTTCATTTATTTATTAATTAGTAAAGGGTAAAGGTGAATTAAATAAAAAAATTATATAAAGAAAAAAATTAATAATAATAAAGTGGGGCTTTTTGGCCATCCACTTTAAAAATAATAATAAATGTTAGCAAAGTTAATTAAATTAATTGTTAAACAACAATAATAAAAAGTTAGTCAAGTTAATTAAATTAATTAATTAACAACAATAATAAAAAGTTAGCCAAGTTAATTAAATTAATTAATTAACAACAGTAAAAAGTTAGCCAAGTTAATTAAATTAATTAATTAACAACAATAATAAAAAGTTAGCCAAATTAATTAAATTAATTAACAACAATAAATAAAAAGTTAGCCAAATTAATTAAATTAATTAATTAACAAAAATAATAAAAAGCTAGCCAAGTTAATTAAATTAATTAATTAACAACAATAATAAAAGTTAGCCAAGTTAATTAAATTAATTAATTAACAACAATAATAAAAAGTTAGCCAAATTAATTAAATTAATTAACAACAATAAATAAAAAGTTAGCCAAATTAATTAAATTAATTAATTAACAAAAATAATAAAAAGCTAGCCAAGTTAATTAAATTAATTAATTAACAACAATAATAAAAGTTAGCCAAGTTAATTAAATTAATTAATTAACAAAAATAATAAAAAGCTAGCCAAGTTAATTAAATTAATTAATTAACAACAATAATAAAAGTTAGCCAAGTTAATTAAATTAATTAATTAACAACAATAATAAAAGTTAATTAATTGTTAACAACAATTATAAAAGTTAGTAATAATGCAAAAATTAAAAGGTTAGTAACAATAATAATATTAAAAGTTAGTTGTTAGTAAGTTAATAACAAAAAAAAAAAAAGGGTTAGTAATAATAACAAATAAGTAAAACAAGTAAAAATTAAAATAGTTAGGAATTAATTCTGCAAGAACAAAATAAAAGGTTAGTGACCAAAGTGAAAGAAAATTGAAAAGATGAAGGATTAAATGAGAGTTGTACCCTTAAAAACTGAATTTGAAATTCTGGAAACGTGAAGAACAGAACGCACGCGCGCGGGGGGAGAGAAAAAAAAGAAAAAAAAAAAAAGGGTCAGAGAAGGTTTAGGTTTTCTGGAGAGGAAGAGAAGAGGGCCAGGGACCTAGGCTATAATTTTTTCTTTTTTTAAAACGGAGCTCTAAGCTTCATTTCTATTTTTTTTCTGTGTTCAGCACAAAATTTGGGGGGCTATTTATAGAGGAAGTTTGGCTGAACTGTTGATGGATAAATTAATAAAAAATTTCAAACCTATCTTTTAAATTGGTAAAATGACAATTTTAGTCCTTTACGTCTCTCAGCCTCTGGATAAGTTCCTGAAGCTTCTGATTTTGACAATTTTGTCGTTTTCTGTCAATTTGCGCCAGAAACGTCGGCAGGCCCAAAATTTTATGTGACAAACTACCAAATGCTCCTAGAACTTTCATAATTTGTCAAGTTTTCCCGAAACTTCTCAATTTTGTCATTTTTACCTCAAACTTTTAAATTTTGCCATTTTTTTTGGAGTTTTCTTTTTTCTTTCAAATACACACATATATCATTTTAAATCAAATCTTCACAAAAAAAAAATGTATTTTAAACTAATTAAAATTTTTAGTAATAATAATAATAATAATAATAATTTTTTTTTATTTAATTTCTTTTAAAATTTTTTATGGTCGGACGAAATTGGGTGTCAACAGTTACAATGTCCATCACGAGTATATGAAGCTTAATCACCCACAAAAATACAAAAGATCAAAAGTGCTTCATACTTTAGTGATGATATCAAATATATTTTACAATGTACATGGAACCAGGAACATCAGATTCAATCGCTTATGAAATTTAGAACCTTCGCCACCTGTATCAGACATTGTTTTTCGGATGAAAACCATGTCTGAGAAAAGTTCAAAAGCAGCATTAAATTGCTCTTAAGGTGAAAAGGAAGGTGGAGATACAAATAGATGCATGATATACTGTCCAAGGGTTTGGCAGGAGGAAGGAAACTGAAAGAGTGAACAATTCAGGAAAATCACATGGTCTTATTTTCTTCACATCATTTTTACCACCTTTACTACCGGGGCAATGCAAACAAGCTTTCAGAAGCCCTTTACATAAAAACAATTTAATTAACTGTTAAAATCAATACAATTGAATGAAACCACCCCAAGTACATTGTATAAGGTTCAGTTTAGCTTGATCCACCGATTCATTGGTGCCAGAGAGAAGGATTTCTAAGCACTGAGGTAATACGTTTCTCTATTTTAACCCTCTCAAGCATTTGTTTGTCTGAACTTGAATAATAAAATCAGTTATGCATCAACATCTCATTTGATTTTTCATGATTTAATTGAATGACACTCTTTTAAAGCTGGTTACAAGAATGAATGAAAAGCTTTGGCATTGTCGAATTGGATTAATTGATTAAAAATTCATGTTAAAAGTTCAACAAGTTACTGATAACTACAATATGTGGATAAAATAGACATTACTTGGGTAGAAATACCAATTAGTGAATTTTTCTGCTTAAAAAGCAATAACTTCAACCAGCAATCAAGAGATGTTCAAACGTGCCATAATTATTAGAAGCCTCTCACCTGGGCAGTAAAAGCAGGAGACCGCAGCTGATGAAACCAAAGAGCTAATAATAAGGATGTCTGCTGTCCACTATTTCCTGCCAGATGTTCCTTGAAAGACTCGCCACATTTGGGGATCATGCGTCAAGTTGAGCCGCGAAACCACGTTCACGTTGCCACCCTGGAACAGCTTTGGCCATTTTTTGTATGTACGTTTCATATTGGCATAAATATAACTATGACAGCTCTTGTTTGTAAATTTAACCATCGAGACAGCTTCTCCAAAATCACTAACTTCTTTACGTACCGCCAACCAAAACGTTCAACTATGTACCATATTTGGATTTTGAGATCATATTACAGATTGAAGTTGAAGGTTTAAGACCTGACTCAGTCATCTGCTTCACCAAAGTATCTGCCTCTTCAACCTTCCCATCCCTACAAAGAACACCAATAGTGGCACTGTAGCTAACCATATTTGGAACCATTCTTTTCTCACACATTTCTTCCAGAAACCTCAAGGCCCTGAAGGCATTACCTTCTTTGCAGTAGCCAAGAATCAGCATGTTGTAAATCACATCATTTGGCTTCAACTGCATGTCTTTCATGGACTTGCACATCTCAAGTGCTTTTGTCATATTGCCTTTCCTGCAAAAACCATGTATTAAAATTCCATACGTGTAAACATCAGGAGCCACACCAGCTTTCTTCATGGAAGAGTATAGATCTAGTCCTTTTTCCATGTCCCCAGAACCAATAAAAGCATCAATGCAAACTGAGTACGTCACTTTTGAAGGTGTAATGCCTTTCTCTTCCATTTCCTTTGCCAGCTCAGTCACTGTGGCTGCATCTCCAGCCCTAGAGAACCCAGAAATAAGAATGTTATAAGTCACCAAAGATGGAGATAGACCACTAGATTTCAATTGATTGAATAAGCTAATAGCATTCTCCAACTTCCCAACGTTACAGAAGCCATCAATCAGTGTGTTATACGTGATCAGATTCGGACTGATACCCACATTTTTCATTCGAAGCACCAACTTGTTAGCTTCCCGCATCCTCTCCTCCTTACACAACCCACCAATCAAAGCGTTGAAAGTAACCACGTTCCACACAACCCCTATCTCACGCATTTCCTCAAACACTTGGAAAGCTGCACCGACTTTCCCCGCATTGCAATACTCATGGATAACAGAACTGTAAGTGTAGAGGCTGGGGTTCACTCCTTTAACTTGCATCTTCTCATACATCTCAAACCCCTCTCTTTTCAGTCCTTCCCTAAAGAACCCATTCATCAAAGCCGTGTAAGTGTAATGGTTGGCAACCAAACCCAGTCCCTCCATCTTGCAGAACAGCCGCTTGGCCATCTGAATATCGCCATGTTTACAGCATCCATCGATCAAAGTAGTGAATATAGCAACATCCGGAGACAAACCCATCCCGAGCATCTGAGCCAAAAGCACAAAACTCGTCCTCAAGTCACCATTTCGGCAAAACCCTTTGATCATAATACAAAATGTATATTCGTCCAACCTGACCTTCCATCTTAAGTCCCTGAAAACAAACCAAGCCCGCTTGAAACAATCGAATTTGGAGAGCTCTGTCAGGACATGGTTGAAGAGGCCTGGTTCAGGAGCAGGGCCTTGATCAAGCAAGAGCACGAGATAGGGAAGAGCTTGGAGAGGCGAGTGAGAGCGAAGAAGGAAGGTGATTCTAGTGTGGAGAAAAAGGGGGTGAGGTTTGGGGTCAGAAGAGGAGGGGGTGTGCGTGAAATTAGAGAGAAGAGAAGAGGGAAGACGAGAAAGGGCGTGGGAGAGGCCAAGGGGCTGCATCTGCACCACCAACGTAGAAGCTCCATATTTCTGCAACATAGCTCCATTCAACAGCAATGAAGGAATTTTAATGGAGTTCCGGCGGAGGATCGTTCCCGACGAAATGCTCGACACTGCGGAGCAGTGGCGGACCTAGGTCGGGGCGGGTTACTGCCGCACCGAAATTTTGAAAATGCGTATAGAGGTTGTACTAGATCGTTTTTTTCAGAAGTTAGAGATAGAATAGAATATGAAATTTTGTGGAAGAATAGAAAGAAAGGGGTCAATGAGGCATGTGTTCAAACGTATGGGGACCGTGTTTGTCATTCTCCCATAAGTACCTTAACTATGGAATATAAAGAAAAAGGTCAATGTGGCATGTGTTCAAAATTATGTAGACATCAATATGTAAGTCTCCCATAAGTATCTTAAGTGACTCCTCGGAGCAAAATGGTGTTATTTCAGAATTTGTCCTCTTTTCTCTCTAAAGGGTATCATATGTCTAATCTCTTACCTCTTTAATCTCTCGCAGGCAAAAGTCCTTCAAACCCTAAATCCCCAATTACCACACCTACCTAGTGCGTCTACTCTCATCCAATCATCTGTATTACTCAGCCTTGCCACTATCTCACTACTCACTCTCCCTCCTCCACTCTCTTCTATTGCTTTTGTCCTATCTCGTCCCAACACTGTCCATCGCATCTCACTATCCACTCACCTTGGTAGTTCACTTGCGTTGATCTTTTAACTTTACTTCCTTTTTATTTAATTCATTTGTGTATTGTAATTATGTTTTCTGCTGATCTTTGTTTTTCCCGTCTTGTAAATTTTATTCACAATATGTTCTGCCCTGTATACCTATAGTCTTTTGCTTTTATAGAGTTATGTTGAATATGTTTTTATGTTTATACATATATAGAAACAAATTTGTATCTACTTTATCTGTTTTTAAATGATCTATGGCCAACTTGTTTTTTATGTAGGCGTTAAAGAAATGCATTTCAAGGGGCTTGGATGTTTGACTTGATTGGATGCTGAAGGAGAATAGATCTATTTTTAAATGCAATTACACTAACTTATAAAAGTCGTGAGTTGGTATTGTTTGATCTACAGGAAGGAACAATATTAGGACGTTTTTACCCTTCAGATATTCATGGGCTGCTGGCCAGTTCTTTCACCTGTTGGGTCTATGCATTCCTTAGGCCGTGTATTGGGTGTTTGAATAGAGGTGTTGGTTTTTCCTTTTTTGGGCTAACCCAATTTTGTTTATGCTAATTGGGATTGGTGCCGGTTGTTTTTTTCAGTGTGTGTTTCGTTCTTATGATCATTGGAATATGTTGGCCCCTGATGTTGATTGGCTGGGTGTTTTGGCAAAATTGCTTTCGTTCAAGAGTTCCATTGTCTTTGCCTGTGCGATGCCTTTCGTTTCCTTCATCTTTGTTTATTCTAGATGTAAGGATCATGTGCTTCCCCGTCGTGTTTTGACAGTCAGGAACAATTCAATTTCACGCTATTGGTTTCGTCTTTTCATCTTCTTATTGGGAGTTTTTTATTTTGCTGTGAGCTTCATTTGTTTGTTTTCTTTTTTTTGCTCTTTTTGTTTTTTATTGATGCCATTAGTTTGTTTCAAGGGATGGATTATTGCTGCTTTTGCATCGCCTTCTCCTTATACTTTAGCTGCCTTTTACTCACGCCCTTTTGTTTTTGGGGCTTGCTGGTGTTCATATAGTAAGTGTTATATTTTTTGGTATTTTAATCTCCTCTTTCTATGGGTGTTTGTAGTTCATTTGGTCTCTTTGTGTATCCGCCCTGAGTTATTATGATTGGATTTTTTCAGTGTATTTCACATTTTTCCCTTCCTCCTCCTGCTATGGTTATGCCATGTATTTCATATTTTTATGGTTTGCTATGTTTATGTGTGTTTGTACCCCATTTTGCCTGTTTGTTTGTGGGCCATGGATTGTTGTGCCGTTTCATTAGTGGGGTGATTTTTTCTCTATTAAATATTAAGGGAATTATTGCTTTTAGGTTGTCAGTTTGTTTATTGGTATGGGTTAGTAGGATAGTGTTGTGTATTGTTTGCGAATTTCCCTTCCCTCTCGCCAGAGCCATTTATGTTATGTGTACTTTTTACTGTTCAGTGTTATGTATTAGTGTTTCTTTTGTTATTTTGTCATGTCATTCATTAATTGTTGCTTTTTTCTCCATGTTCTTAAACAGTGTTTTCCATTCTTCAGAAGTTTATATAATCTTTGTTGTCATTCCCTAAGAATTTTATTGCATAAAAAAAGTGTTGTTAGGGGCTGACTGATCTTAAGGTTAGGTTTTTTGGGTCTGTTTTGCTGCTCATTAGTGGACAGTTCATGTACTACTAATGGAGGCTTTGAATGCTATTGTTCGTGGTTGCTAAGGTGTGTGCTTATTCCTCTTATCTTCTTACCTCCTGTGATCATTTTATGTATTCCATTTTTATTTACTTTATTTTTTTATTTGCTTTAGTTGTGGGGTGTAGTTTCATTTCCCCCCCCCCCCCCCTGTTAGTTTTTATCCAGTTGTTATATTGCTATTGGTTTATTTTGTTCATGTGTCTGGTCTTATGCGCACTTGCTGCTTTATTTGTTTGTCCCACGTTAGAGTTCAGTTGCTCATTAATGCTTCAGTGTATAGTCTGTTTTTGACCATATACTTTTTGCTTTCATTCATTTGCCTTTCCTGTTGTCTTAAATGCATTTTGTTGTTTATGATGCTTTTCCTAGGTAGTTCATATTCTGTCCTTTTAGCATCTATTATTTGCTTGATTTATTGATTATGTGGATATGTGTACATTTTGTTTTTTTGGTTTGTGTGTGCCTTTTGTTTTGTCTTCTTTGTGCATGTTCATGAATTAATTTAATATGGAGTGTTCCTATCTTTGGTGTGTTTTTTTTCAGTGTTCATGCTGTATCATTTCTATTTTGCACATTTTTTTTGCAGGTTGCCCTATGTCATATTTTATTCTCAACTATTACAACTTTGACATCAAATTTTTCATTTGCTTTGTTGTTGGCAATTCTGCGCAGGTTATATTAATTCTTTATCTCCTTTCTTTTTCCATTTGGGCTGATTTTCTTATTAGCTTATTACTGCTTCTATTGTTGCCTTTTTCATTTGTTTTATCCATTGTTTTGCAGGGGTTAGACATAGCAAAACTATTATTAGTTCTATTGAATTCACACGCCTTCTAAAGAATATCTGTTGCAGATTCATTAGTAGGTGTGAATTCATCCTTTATTGTTATTCCTACTCTTTAATTATATTTTTCTCCTTGTTTTTGACAATTTTTTATCTCACTGCAAATGCATTGCTTGATTTGTGATGATCATGGATGTTCATTTACTATTGCATTTTTTGTTTATTCTGATGTTATAGTTACTTTTAGTAGACTTGCATTAGTATGAGTAGTGGATTGAATGAGGATTTACTTGACAAAGAAATTGATGTGATATCTTATGATATAATAATTACTGGTTCAGACCAGACTAATGCTAACTCTTATGCTCAAAGTAATAAAAAAAGACACATAATAATTACTGAAACAGTTTCACATACTTTTTTGGATTTGCCACACCATTATAATGAATCAATTTTAGTCGATGATCTTTGTTTTCGAAACACTCATAAAATAGATTTATTTAGGATGAAAAGTGGTTGCTCAGAGCAAATTGTGCAAGCTTAGATCCCTCATTTTGAGGGGACATTCTATGGTCAATGTAGGATCCCACATCTTTCTTCTTTGAGCCATGCTCAGACAAGGGCTACTGCTGTATTCCATCACATCTCTTCTGGTTATTCTTCATCGTGTGATCAACACCATGCTAGCTTAGCCACACAAGCCGCTGCAAAAGGTGAAACTTCTAGTATGAGAGATGCTGGAAGCATCACAGATCACTCTTCTCAGTTTTTAGGAGAAGAGTGTTTGGCTTCACATTTGGAGATAAGTGACACATTTGAAGCTTTTAGGAATAAGGCGCACCCTTCAAGCTCTTCCAACAATAGATTTGCTCAGTCATCAGACGATGCTCAAAACACTAATTTGTCATCAGGAGGTATATTATTAGTATATTGTAGACTTATTTATTGTATTTTTTATATAGACTGCATTTTTTTTACTAATTTTTTTAATGTTTTCATATATTCCATCTTAGTACATTGATTTAGAAGATTTTGACCAGCAATATGAATACTTGTCATGCCTTATTTTGGTTTGAAGAACAGGTTAGGTGATTATCTCACAATGGTTGAACTAGGTATAATCGTTGTTGTAATGGTGGTAAGGTGATGCTTCCGCCTTCACGAGACCCTCCTAATTTGATTAAATATTTATATAAAAATAGGCATTTTAGGGATAATATTCGAGCCTACAATTCTATGTTTGCTATGACATTTTTCAGAGCAAACATAGATGAGATGATTAATGATGGCTCGGGATCATATGTTTTCAAGATACAAGGTTAGGTATTTCATAGAATGGGCTCTTTGTGTCCGTTGCTAGGTGAAGATCCAAGATATCTACAACGTTATATTTATGATACTGATATGAAGTTTCTAATAGAATACATCATTTTGGAGGTGAAGAACTCTTAGTTTTACAGCTTGACATAATTGTGGCATTGAACAAAATGCTTGATGACCATAATATCTTGGTCAAACTTTTTAGAACAGCAAGAAATAAATTCTAGGATTCAGAAATTCTAAAATTTCAGATTCAGCTGTATCATAAAAAAGGTCAATCACAGTATGTGTTGCCAACTTCAAGTGGCATTGGTGCAATTGTGTTTGAATCTCCTATAAAAAAAAAAAGCAATGACCATGGTATTGTCATTTAATTCAGGGATGGTAGTTTACACCGAATCAACAAGTTGCATCCCTCATATATGTCTCTACAGTTCCCCCTCATATTCATATTTGGTGAAGATGGTTTCAGAATCGATATTTGGTTTGCTAAGATTGACCCTGCATCCATGGCTAAAAGAAGACAAGTTAGTATGAGGATGTTTTATTCTTTTCAACTCTATGATCGCCTGAATTCCTCATCCCTCATAACTCATGCAAGGCGCCTATGTCAGTAATATATGGTTAATGCATATATTTGCATTGAGCAAGATCTTTTGGATTATATACAGGCTAACTAGGCAAATTTTAAGGAATGAATATTTTCAAAGGATTCATGATGCGATACTAAGAGATGACCAAGATGGATCAGATATTGGGCGACGAATTATATTGCTAGTGTCTTTCACTAGAGGCCTCGCTATATGTATAAGCATTATCAAGATGCTCTTGCAATTTACAGAGTGCATCGAAATCCCTAATTTTTCATTACCTTCACTTGTAACGTCGAGTGGCTTAAGATTACAAGATACCTTCAGAAATTTCCACCAAGTAAAGCAAAAGATAGACCAGGCATAATTGACAGAATCTTCGAGCTGAAAGTCTAGAAATTTGTGGCTTACTTTTTTCTATAACTTAAATGTCCTTCTATATCGCTTATTCATCTTTCACCCCATAACATCTTTTATTAAGTTTTTCAGTGCTGTATACTATAGAATTTCAGAAAAGAGACCTCCTATATTGTCACACATTGCTTTGGCTAGAAGAAAATAGCAAAATTCAAACACCAGGTAACATAGACAAGGTGATCTTAGCTGAAATTCCTAACAGAGAAGCCAATCCAAAGGCCCATGCTGTTGTTACTTAATGTATGATCCATGGCCCTTGCGTTTTGGTAAAACCAAGAGCTCTATGCATGTAAGATAGTGCATGCTCAAAATCTTTTCCTAAGAAGTATCAACCAGTTACTGTATTTGACAAGAACGGATGTATTCAATATCGAAGAAGAAATACAGATAACTTTGTTATTAAACATGGACTTAGGCTGGATAATGCATATGTTGTTCCTTATAACATTGAGTTATGCTTGGTCTTTAACGCAAAGATTAATGTTGAATTTTGTGGGTGGAGTATGCTAATAAAATACTTTTTCAAGTATACTTCTAAAGGGGCAAACCGCATTAGAGCTAGAATTGTTAAATCAGTAAATGACTCTTATGATACGTGTGATGCTCAATAGAACAGAATTAATGAAATTCAAAATTATCTTGATTGTCATTATATCTACCCTTATGAGGTATGTTGAAGAATATTTAAGGTTGATATACATAGAAGAGAGCCTGCTGTCCAAGTTTTAGCTATGCATTTACCAATGATGCAGCAAGTAACATTTCATGCTAGTTAACAATTAGAGTCTGTTATGAGCAACCCTCTTAACAGGAAGACAACACTCACAGAATGGTTTATGATAAACAACAGTGATCCCACTACAAACCATTTGACATACATAGATTTCCCGAGTGAATATGTCTGGCATAATAATGGCAAATTTTGGACTCGCAGGTTACAGAAAAACAAAAGTTCCATTAGTAGATTAATTTATGTCCACCCAAGTTTTGGTGAACTATTCTGTCTCAGAATGTTATTATCTCATCAGAAAGGTTGCAAATCATTCAAAGATGTTCAAACGGTCAATAATGAAGTATTCCCTACTTACAGATTAACATGTCAAGCAATGGGCTTCCTCTAGGATGACAGCGAATGGGAGCTTGCCATGAGTGAGGCTTCTCTTTGGGCAACATCAAAAGTGCTCAGGTCACTTTTTGTCCATATACTTTTATATTATTATGTGTCAAATCCAGTTGCTCTTTGGTCTGATAATAAGTGAAAGATGATTGATGATATAGCTTTCAGATATAAATCAAGGTTTTTAGCTGCCAATCTTCAATTGAATGATCAATATCTTTATGACTACACATTATATGAAATGGAGAATCTACTTGCTTTATGTTCTACCTCACTAATAAATTTTGGGCTACCAATGCCTCCTGCTGAATTGTTATCAGAATTAAACAACAGAATTTTGATGGAGGAGAAAAACTATGACATACAGGCTCTATCAGCAGAACATCTACGATATTATTATGTATGCATCTCAAACTAAAACACAACAGCTGATGTTTATCTATGGTCATGGAGGTACATGAAAAACGTTCTTATGGAAAATAATTATCACTGGCTTGAGAGCGTAAGGAAAAATTGTTCTTGCTATTGCTTCCTCTGGCATCGCATCATTACTGCTTCCTTCCAGGAGAACAGCACGCTCATGCTTCAAACTTCCATCGGATTTGACTGAGTCAATATGCAGCATAAAAGAAAAGAACATACGTAGCAAAGTTGTTGTTTGAAATTGATTTAGTTGTGTGGGATGAATCACCTATGAATGATAGACAATGCTTTAAAGCACTCAACAGAACACTCCAAGACATCCTTGAAAAACTAGAATTATTATTTGGAGGCAAATCAATCATGCTATGGGGGACTTTCGACAGACACTTCTTATTAAGCCATTGGGAACAAAAAGTGATATATTGGGTTCTTCAATAATATCATTAGCATTATGGAAACATTTCAATGTTTATTATTTAAACAAGAACATGAGATTGCTTCAGCCTGACATTGATGAGAAAGAGAAAACAGAAATCAGTGCATTTTCACAATGGCTTCTACCAGTTGGAAATGGTGCTATAGGTCAATACATAAATGATGAAAATAAAGATTACAGATGGATTGAAATACCAAAAAAAATTATCATCCAGGATAATAAGGATGGTATTCAAAGACTTATCAACTTTGTGTATGATGATAGCAGCCTGAAAAATCCATACCCTTATCAACTTTCTGACAAAGCTATAATATGTTCAAAGAATAAAACAGCAGATTGCATTAATGAACACGTCTTATCACTGTTAAATGGTGAACTCATCATATATATAAGCTCTGACTTAATTTCTCCCTTATCTCGTGACCATGGAGAGGCTGAAGTGCTATATCCAACTGAGTTACTCAACACATTCAACTTCAATGGCTTCCCAAACCATGAAATTAAGCTCAAAGTTGGGCAATAGTTATGCTACTAAGGAACATCAACTAGCAACTAGGCTTATGTAATGGCACAAGGATGATTGTGACACAGATGCTAACAAAAGTCATAGAAGTTCAACTGATGACAGGAACTAGAATAGGCTAAAAAGTCTATATTCCACAAATTTCACTCACACACAAAGATCCAAGGCTCCCTTTTATATTTAAAAGAAGACAATTACCAATCAAGTTATGCTACAGAATGACAATCAACAAAGGCCAAGGACAGTCCTTAAACAGGATAGGAATCTACCTCTCTGAACTTATCTTCAGCCATGTACAACCTTATGTTGCATTATCAAGAGCTACATCATCAAATGGCCTCAAAATTCTCATCAGGGAAACAGATGGCTAACCACCAAATAGCACAAAAAATATTGTGTATACAAATTTTCTTAAAAAAATTATTTTGCTGCAGGTTTAGGAGATTATTTTACTTTGTTGATGATTTAGTTTCATTATATTTTGCCTTCCTTCCTAACATATACATGACATTTTGTGGCACTTTTTTAGGAGTTCCTCATATTCTTTCTTTTTCCTGATTTCCAGGATGGAACCAAGGCCATTGGTGGGTCTTAAACCAAGAGACGATGATGGTGTGATTGAAGTGCATATTCATAGAAAATGGGTCCATTATAATGCGGGAGATCCTAATCCTATCAGCTACAACTGCATTTTAATTGATAAACAGGTTTTTAGTCAATTCCACCATCATCTGTTATTCATTCTTGCCTATGAAGAATTTATTCCACCCTATAAACTGTTTTCACTTGCTATGTCATATATTAATGCCATACTCTATTCATTGTTTTATTTTTATAGCCAATACATGCACTTACCTAATCCTACCAGACGGATGGCAATGCCTACCAATAATAATTTTTGTTTTCAGGTGGATACTATACATGCCACAATGACCCATGCTGACAAACACCATTTCAATACTCAGATTGAACTCAATTCATGCTATAGAATCTCAGACTACGTCTCTATCCCTGCTAAAAAAAGTTTAGAATTATCCCACATGATACAATGTTACAATTTGGCAAGGCTACAAAATTCCAACGCATCTCAGATGATGGTTTACCCCTCCATAGGTTCTACTTTGTCTAGTATAACCAGCTACTCCCATGCCTTAAACACGACTAGTTATTAGGTTACATCATTCTTACTTTCTACCTTCCATCATTCCTTTCATTTCAAAACTAATATGACAATTTCATCATTTACACAGATTATTTTGGAAGCATAACATTGGTTTTTGACATAATGAAATCAGTTGATGCAAAAGGAAATGAGTGCATTAGAAGAGAGTTTGAGATAGAAAATTTAATGTACATATGACATATTCATCATTGACATTAACCTAGCTGCCTGTTAACGTTTTAGCTCTTGATATGGTAGTGGCAAAAGCATTAAGTGTACTATTTGGGATCAAATAGCAAGCTGCTTCAACAAGACTGATATGTTCGATCACAAGACAAAACCTGTTCCCGCAACAATAACATCTTTGAAAGTGAATAAATGGAAAGGTACATATCTCCTGAATTTATTACACATACTTCTTAGATTATGATTAGACCATATATCATTCTCTGGGATTTTTTTTATCATTCTTGTTTCCTTCTCTTTTTCCCCAGCCTTTTCTTCTTTCTATCCCTTCCAAACTGTGTTCTTCCTACCTGGTTACCCCTGAAGCACCTGTATATGATCACTTCTACCCATTGAAATGCACTACGGGAGAAAATTAAATATTTACGCCTTTTTTTTTATCACAACAGGATGCATCTAGTTAACCAGGACACCAGCAAGACACATTTACATCAGCCCTAAAATACAAGAAGCAGTTTACAGTTTCCATTTTTTACCAAATTCATGCTCGCCCCTACATGCAAACTTTGCTCTCAGTTGACTAGGACGTCAGGATATATATATATATATATATATATATATATATATATATATATATGATATTATATAATAAGGCGAATTTATATTATACATATTCTTATTGCAGATGGCCACCACTGATATTTTTGCAATTGTAACATTTTTGCAATTGTAACGAATCCATGCTCCCACTCCCCTTTCCGCTCACTCTCCCACTTTTGCTCTGTATAACTTAGGGTTCCTTCTTTATTTTGGATACGGCTGAACATTTTTTTGTTGTTGGGTCCTATATATCAATGTCGGTCTTGAATATGCTAGCTACCTGAAGACGGAAAACAGATTTGTTTTAATCCAAAAATCTTGGCTTATATTCAGTCTAAACTTGGTTAATATAACTTACGAGCCATAGACAACCCTTGTCTACCATTGTGAGAAAATAAGGTTAGACTCACCTAGAATGAGGTGAATATATAGTTAGAGGCCATTTACCAGAGATGGTCATATTGAATCTATATTGACCTTGTTTAAGAACAACTTTTTTTAATAAAATTAAAGTTTTGACAATTTATTTAACAGTATATATAAAACTGATGAAGTTAAGAGGTAAAAGTTATTCTTAGATAGCATTTTCAGTTCTAATATTAATCACTAACGCTAATGCTAAATAGTGCCAATGTTATTTAGGTATAGAGAAGTCTGGTATTCCCTTTTGTTACTTAACATGATGAATCTACAAACTTGCAGATTTGGTGTGAATAATTGATCATTGCTTGCAGCAGCCTAAGATGATTTCCCTGTTTACTTGTGTTTCGGCTGCAAAAGTTAGTTCTTTCTTCAAATTACACGGTTTCAGGTAAAAGGCAGACCCTCTTATGGTCATTCTATCTTAGAAAAGCTACTGTTTTTGCTGTTACTAGAAAGATCTGGTGAGAAAGCAGAAAAGTGATCTTATCCACCCAAGAACTAAATTGGAGAGCAAAACCTTATGTCAAGCTTGCTCTGATTGCCTGCATCTAAAATGCTAATTTTCAACTTTGATCCATTTGCATAGATCTTGGAAATAAAACGAGTTCTGGCATGAGCCGAAGGAAATATAGATGAAAACGAAGAACAATGGCATTCAACTTCTAAAGCTCCCAGAAAAATGGCTTATCAAAAACATCAAGATGGACAAAATGACATCGTAAACCATGTTTTGACAGCAGCCGCAGCCAACACCGGCAAGTGCCATTTGAAATGGAGGTTTGAGCATGAATGGCCAACATATTTATCGTGGCACAGCTTTGAAGACAAGGCCTTGTTGATTTAACCAGTGAGAAAATCACGAAAGAGCCTACTGCTCACAGGTGTTTGGTAACTCAGGAATTCCATATCATTATTTTAGTATTTTCTCGTAACCAAAATGAAGACTATCAAGGTACTCTCTGCCAGAAACTTCAAAATACATTACTAGCACCAATGCAGCGAGGGAATCAGAAACCTACCAGAAACATTCCATGCATTCTTCGAACATTTCAAATCCCTGGAAAACTGATTGGCAGCATAAAAAACTGTTCACCTTCCACATCATGTGCTAATTGAGAAGAACCGTTGGATAACTTGAGTGCAATTCCCGAAAATCTTATGTTCACTCTGTGGACATGCAGCTCGTTGTAACATTCAGATGGGCATTACAACTCTGCTGATCTAGGAAGCTAGCCTTGTTCAGTCTGTTGCCTTTTGGACCACAGGCCTGTGTGGTTTTGGTGCTGGCATTTCACATACAAGTAATACAACTTCAGAAAATTGAACTCCAATAATGTTGGTGTCAAATGTAAGTTACCGATAACAACTACTGAAAGAAAAAACAGAAAAGAGGAGATTTCCTTGCTGAAACCAGTCAATGAATGAGGCAGAGGTAGAATAATAGAATCTTCTTTTTACTATAGTATAGAAGTCCAGTCTGAGCAGATTAAGATGTTTCTTTATTTCAAAAACACAAACGATGAATGGCAGAAAGATACTTCCATAAACTCACACTTTTCTAGGTGAGGAAACCTTGAGGACAATAAAGTGTATTTCAAATAATTTTGCAGTCTGTAGAAAGACATTTCAGCATAACAAGTTCGACCAGACGATGGAAGTAAAACTAGAAGTTTATATCAGTGCCATGAACACAAAATGTAAATCATTAGGCAGTGACAAACCATTTGGATTCCCCTGCTCATAGAAGCATCGGAAAAGTGAAATTGCTTCTGATGCCATTATTCCACCTGTACATTTGAAACCCTTTTGCTGTTGAATTTCACTACTAGCAAATGCAAAGAAAACAGAAAAAGGAATGAGCGAAAAAAAAAAATGGTACTAGTGAATGTTTCAAAGACAAATCATGAGTCTTTAAGTTGTCCAATGTCCACCTTATTTAGAAGAAACTAACATCTTGTTACGACAAATTAGAAATGTTCATCAAAGTGGTTTAAAGCAGCTGCAACCCAAGTACAAGAAAAAATAAAAGAAACTAAATGAACAGCCACGGCTGATACTGAAACCGAAAAAACACAATGTCAAACAATGAACCTGAAAATTGCATTAGGACGTTGAAGGGTAGTATGTAAAATCCAACTGAAGGCAGATAAATGCAGCCAACTTTAGGTCATTTTCGACTAGTTTAGTCAATTGCTTGATTATTGTTCTTGTCATGCTTTGCAAATAGTTCATGCATGTTTATGGATTACAAAAAAGATGAATTCATTATTTAATCAAGAAGGCTGATAAATAAAAAAAAAATCTAATCAGTTTTATTGTACAGGGTCCACAAACAAACCTTGCAAGTGATTTGGATCCACTTGAATTCAAAGAGAGAACTGATCCACATCCTCCAAATTTTTCATTTGCACATCCATAGTATACTTCCTTTATACCTAACAATGCAAAGATCACCTCATTATGATCAGGCAAGCTTGGAAAAACTGAAAAAATTTTACAATTAGATTACAACAAATGAATAGTAAAAACAGAATACCAAGGATGGACAAAGCTGCAGCGCACATTATGCATGGCTCACAGGTTACATACAAGATGCACTTTGAAAATTCTTCAGCAGCTTGTGACTTTGAAAGTCCATCTATCTGCCACTTCTCCAGAAGACTATCAATAGCTTCCATCTCTGCATGTCTAGTGGCCTGTTCTAAGAAATCAAAATGGAAATTTAGCTGAACACCAAGCGGTTTAAGGTCTGATACCATATACTAACTTGCATGCTAGGACAATAAATTAGTTGATTAGATGTAGGAAGGAAACATATTAGAAGGGATTAGGAGAGAAGATGACAAAAAGGGGGAGAAAATGACAGAAGAGGACCAATCCTTTAGAAAATTGAAATTCTAATGCATCTGTCTACAACAAACCAAGTAAATTAATCGTACTGTTTTAGGCTTAATCACAAGCAATTTTCTTCTTAAAGTAAATACAATCAGACGGCACAGAGATGTAGTTAAAAGAAAACATGAACTTACATTGCGGGTCACATTTGTTTGATTTCTCCCTGAGGCAATTACCTTTCCATTTTGAACAATCACACAACTGATCAACAAGAAAAATCCACACAAATAAGCTTAAAGATCTAAGCAAGTTACAGTTTAAGAAAACAATAACAAGAGAAAGGGAGGAAGAAAAATAAGAATCTTATGGCCTTGACTCAAATAAAGAAATAATTCAAGAAACAAGAAGATGATGCTTAGGTATTAGTAATATTACAGAATAAGAGATGGAAATAAAGTTGCTATAAATTCAGAACACACACTAACACACATACATGACCATAGAGTTTAAGCATTAATCAAGTATATAACACTGACATATGTCTTAATAGGCTGATACAGTTAGTAGAATACTTTAGCAACATTTTGAGGCACCACAAGAGTAACAGAAAGGAAATTTCTCTGTATCTTCTAGTTTCTGCCCCTTATATTTTTCTCTCCGCAAACATTTGTAATTGTCAAACATGATGTGGCAAATCTCTTAGACAGAAAGCATCTGACCATGCCTTAAATACCCACTGGCAGAACGACCCATAATGCAAGACACTCCTGAACTGAGAAAGCAGAGTCCCAAAGCTCCCTTACTAAGTGAAATGAAAAATGATTAGCCTTCTGCTCCAATTTCGTTCCAATGAATCAGGTACGTAAAAAGGCATGACCATTATTGCACGTCAACATTCATGCAAAATGATAACTAGAAGCACACATAAATAGATCTAAATGAATATTCCACACTGGAAAGATAGAGTTCAAGCTAGATCACACACGGAACACTCGAGAAATAAATTACCAAACAGTTCACAATATCAATCCTTACCCAACGGGTACTTCAAGACTATCCAAAGCGAGTTTTGCCTGGTAGAGCAAAAAATGCTTAATCAGATAATAGAAGGACAAAGATCAAAAGGAGGGAAAAAGACGATTGCGGGAAATCAACCAATGGATATCAACAAAACTATCAAAACAGGGACCTCAGAAACAGTAGAACCTAAACAACACAATGCCCCAAACCCATAATGAGGCTACAAAGAAATTTGGATATTGAATAAACCATCAACTTAAAATTATGCTTCTTTGAGCTTCCAAAATGCAGGTCAACAAAATTGTAAAATGAACTTTTTAGTAAGCCTGTTAATTATTTTGTCCATGAAAGATCATCAGATTTCTGATTGTACCATCAATAGTTACTTAGATGTGTTTTTCTTCCCACTATAAAGACTGTTATTTAGGCATTTGACAAACTATTAGATTTTTTGACATTAACCATCTCCCAAACACAGCTAAAAGTGTCCATTGAAAGATGATATCAGAAATATTGAAAAGAAAACAAGAATCAACATCCAAATATGAAGCAAAAGAAGAGAAGACGTGGGCTTCTAACAGTCTTCTAGCAAAACAACCTGATTTTGACACAGGTCTTAAGGCTATGAGCGAGATATGCAGTGCCTGTTTAAACAAGCTTAATTACCTCCTGCAATGCAAGTTCCATGTAGGAAAGGTTAGCAAGAGAACACTCCCCTTCAAGAGAAGCCATAGAAACAAAATTGAGACAAATGAGTTGAACCTGTAACACATAAAAAGGAATCAGAGAAAGCAGTAAAATGTTAAATTACCTTTCAGGCAGATGGACAGTTTAAGACACTATATTTCCAATTACCTTATTTCCCAATTATTTGTTAGGCTTTTGGTTACAAAGACAAACTTGAGAATGATTATTGGAAGTTGACCTGATGAAGCTACAATTGCAAGATGAAAATAAATACCAGAAGCGCTAAAACTAAACAAGGTAAAGAGATTTTTTCAGGTCAAAGTCTTGACATGAAAAAGAAGTCAGATTTCAGTAATCAAAAAGACATGGAGAAGCAAGATGAGGAATTGGAAATGATGTGGAAAAACCTGTAAGGTGTTTCGAACTAACGTAGCTAATAATCTCATATTTTCAGCAGCTTTTCTTTTCCTCAGTAATTCAGTATTAACCCTGAATGTTCTTAGCCACAAAGCTGAGTATAAAAACGTAAAGGCTTTGAATGATATCATTTCCATAGGTACATAAGTTACAAAAGAGTTCCAACTTCAAACTTATTCACGCCATACCAAAAGAAAAAAAGTCTTACTGAATCAACTGGCAATAAACAAGCCAAATTACTGTAAGAAGGACACATACCTGTTGCAAGGACCCCAGCTATTCAAGTATTTTTCCACTTAGCTGATCACAACAGAACTGTAGAACAAACAGAAAAAAATTACTGACTTTTGTTTATTTAATGTTACTAATTGGTGTGGCAAAGCGAAAAAGTTTTTTATACCTTTTAGTTTCAGACTTTCAGTAGAATGACACTAAACAAGACCGGACAAAAGCTCTAGAACTGTAGAAAGCAATAATTAAAAGAGGATGGGTTGGTTACTAACCGATGAATCTGCAGAGAGTTTGAGAACTTTAAGGGAAAGAAAAGGCAAGTCCTTGATCACATGAAGCATTTACATGTACACAAGAAGCTGCATGCCGAAAAATGAGAACACCGGATGAAATATGTGAAACTTGAATTAGCGAGGATAAACTGCATATTCTAGAATTATTGTTGAATATTTCGTAAGAGCAATTCGCTTACAGAGCCAAGAAATGTCAAAAGAAGCATAATGGCAGAAACTTCAATAAGAGCAATTCGCCTGCACAAGCATAAACATGTCAGCAGAAAATACTTGGAAGCACAAAACAGTGAGAAAACTGGATTACCCATTTCCCCTTGCTTACACAGAATCTAGGAGATCTTGGAAGCACACAGAATCCGAAACATCTGGAGTCCGACGCGAAGAGGCAAGGCGCTGGGCAGGGCAGGCACGAAGAGGCAAGGCGCTGGGCAGGGCAGGCACGAAGAGGTAAGGCGCTGGGCAGGGCAGGCACGAAGAGGCAAGGCGCTGGGAGGGCAGGCACGAAGAGGCAAGGCGCTGGGCAGGGCAGGCACGAAGAGCCGGTGGGATAAGGGTTCACCGGAACATCTGGAGTCCGACGCGAAGAGGCAAGGCAGGGTTCACCGGAATGTCGTGCGCGGGAGTCGGGACTCGGGAAGCGAAGGGCACAAGAACTTTGGTCTGGTGGAGGGCCTGGTCCGCCTGGACTGGAGGCGACAGAATTAGGGATTTAGGGTAGGGGTAACCGGGTAAGTAATTATATTATATATTTTTTTTACTAGGCTCGTTAAGCTCGATAAGTATTCGAGCCGAACATTGTCTGGCTCGAAGCTCGGCTCGTTAAATATTTGAACTTATCTAATAACTCGAAGCTCGGCTCGAGGCTCGTTAAGCTCGGCTCGAAAAGAAAAAAATCGAACTCGAGCCCGAACCGTTTGATAAGCGGCTTGGCTCGCTTCCACCCCTATTTCTATCTAGTGGAAATGCTCGTTTTGGTTTCCAAGAGACTTAAATGACAATAAAATTGAACAAAGATGCGGAACTTGACATTTTAGCATATTATTGTTTGAGAGCTTGTCTTCCTCCACAGTTTCACATGTAAGAGCTCCTTGGAAAATGGGAGCATACTCAACATACCAATTGAAGCTTCAGAGGAAGATAACCTGTTAAACAGCAATATACTAAATTGCCAAATTTGTCTTCTTTGTTAATGTTATTGTCATTTAAGCTCCTGAAGAACCAAAAAGAACATTTTCATCAATTAGAGGGGGTTGTGTATCCTAGTTTACAAAGTTTGGGGGCTGTGTTGCCCCGAGTAATAGTTAAAGGGATCAAGTGTCCGAGTTAGCAATTTTTGGGGGTGAATTAAGGATTTATGCCAACTTAGAATTAGGAAATAAGGGTTTATTAAAATATTAATGTTATTTATTATATTAACGGAAAGCGTACGACTGAACCAAGAAATCTGTATATCTACTTACTGCTCACATCTTAATATTGTACTCTCTTTTATTGCCAATTGAATCTGATGCCCATTGACCCCATTTTGAATAGACTGAACAAAGAGAGTTTCAAAGCCACAATCACAGATCACACCTCCGAAATAGAAGTCACTTTATTAAATTATGTTGCAAACCAGATTCCTGAATATGGAATGCAACACAATAAGTGCGAGATCTTGGCTCACTGATCCTGCTATCACACCACTCCCACTCATGTAGTTAATTGGACAACAAAAGATTTTCCAATTTTACTTAGGCCAGAATACCAGACAATCAGCATTGGATGTTATCATCTGTGATGTCATGGACAACACAGCTAAGATAGCCTTCCATAGCAAACATCTGAGCAACTGAATGAACCAGCAACACTGGCACTAATGGTTCCCTCCATAATTCAACCAACACCTACATCAGAGCAGCCATTAATTCATCAGCAAGAAAAATCTGCAAGGATAAGACTTTTTCCAGCAGAGGGTTAGATTTCACACTACATTCTCCTGAGATGAAAAAATTTACATGTTTAGAGTTAATCATGTTCCTGACATTCTTTATATGTAGATGACCCACCATCAAAACAGCCTAGAGGATCAGACACCTAGCCACTCCACTAGCTAACCTCAGCTAAGCAATGTGAGAAACTGCTTCTCAATCGTACACTGCCTCACAATACATAATGCCTGAAACATCCTTTCTCCATTTCTTGGCGCAGGCTTTTGGCAGCACAGGCAATCACATGGCAACTACTGACTTCATCCTCACCCATCAGCAGCTCACATCCTTCCACATACTGCTACCTTTTGCTCTCTTTTGCTCACTTTTGTAACAACAGCATCAGCTTTTCGATGCAACAACTGCTCTTTTGATTGTATTCCAGCAATGGCTGCAAACATTACATCTAACTTATGTATGTCTGAAGCAAAAACAATATCCCGATGCAACATACGTTTGCTTGTGTTACATGCGTAACCTACAACATTCTATGCCAGCATGATTTCTCTCATTGTTCCAACAAAATGAACCGCCATAACATGTGGGTTTTCACAACCTTGTTATGTTTAATTGCCACTATGCTTCTCTCTACTGCAAGTCTTCACCTTAACATCTCACCTCAAGCTCCCCTGTCCGGCTACCTAGCCACTACCCCTAACCTCCGCCACCCCGGTGAAGCCCCTAGTAGGCACGGCCTTGCTTTGAGGCCATCTGTTTGTGCAACTGCTTCTTACACCCTCCCCTTGCTCGTACCCCCACAACTTGTCCCTGTTCCTTCCTCACATGCAACCCTGACAACAGAACCGGCCAAATCGCGGTTTTGATGCCCAAGTTGATGAATCTCTATAACAAAACTCGGAGGTTGAATTAGTTCACGATTTGTCGCACCCACTCTCTTAGCCACCACTGATTTGCTTCTTAGGCAATGACGCTACAGATTAAGGAGAAGAGACCATCGTTGGAAGACCGGCCGATTTGCCCGACCTTTTGTAGAAGTAAGAGATTATCGAGCAAACGACCCTCATTGGTACGACCTTACTCTAATGTGTCCTGTGATCCTGCTCGTGGTTGTGATTCGCTTGTCCAGATCCAGCGAAGATGATCCTCACCCAAATCTGTGGATGAAGGCGTGGAATTGATTGGAAATGGATCTGGTTTGTTGGCGGCGCTCTATCGCGGTAGAGAATCTGATCTCGTTTGCTGGGTAGCGGTATGGAGTGGTGGGGCTTCAGTCATCATGGCAGGCTTCGAGCGAGGAGAAACAGGCAACGATTGTCGAGGTAATTTGGGAATTATGAATTACAGATCTAGAATGACCCACAAATTAGCCCAACCCGTCCTAGTTTTAACAGGTTAACCCATACACCAAAAACTAATTGGACCCTAGTTTTGGGTAGTCATGAAGCATTAGGCAAAGTGGTTAAGGCTTAGGACACTAATGTGGAAGTTAAGGGTTTGGATCCTATCTCTACCAAACTTCCCAAAAAATACCAATTATGTTAATTCAATGACCTTTTGAATCCTAAAAAAACGTGCATTCCCCCTTCCATTGACTATAATGTACCCCTTACCCTTATCATTATACAGTTGCTTTTGATTACAAAAAAAAAATTATGGGTGATTGTACGATATCATCATCCCGCCCTCGGCGCCTGAGCCAAAAATTACGATTCCACTACTACTTTGTAGGTGAGCTGCAGGACAAATAAGTGAGCAAATTTAGCAAAGTCAAGTTTCTACCTAGAGTCATTTTAATTTTTCTATACTTGTAAGTCATAATGTCGTAAGATTCTACCATAAAACTTTTAGAAAAAAATGAAAAAAAATGTCCATCTAAATTATACTAGGAAGTTCATATTACATAACATTTTCACTTACTAATACTCTAAACAATAAAAAAAAATATGTCTTGCACATAAACATACAATACAAGAAAAAGAAGTTCTACAGCCACTGTTCATAATGAGAAGTTAAAAATATTTCAATTATCTAATAGAACATGTTAAACATTATGACTAATGGCAATATTAATATGCCATGTAAATAAACATACATAAAAGAAAAAAAATTCTACAATTCACAGTTCATAATGAAAAGTTGAGGTAAAGAAGGCAAATTTATCATTAAACAATAGAGGTAGAGTAATTTTACCGCTAAATTTTTTTATAGACAAATTTGTTATTAAATTTTCCATTGTGGGCAATTTTTCTACTGATAATTAAATGGTAGGAATATTTCGTTTGTTCAAAGATATTTTATGGCACAACTTTTAAACTAGTCTCTGAAAGTTTTTTTTCTTAACCTTCAACTACTCAAACATTTATTAATACCTAAATGAGTCAAAACCCTATATTTAACCATATACCCTCATTATTGAGCCTTTTTATATTCACATTTCTCATTATTATCGAACAATCCTCTGCTACCGTAGTCATTGATCCTTTATTATGAAACTATAATGCCTCTAAAGTTAGTCATAGTTGCGTCAATTGAGCCATGTTTGATCAGGATTTATTCTAAGAAATGTTTATAGGAGTTTTGTCAGGATATGTGGAATAGTGGAGGTAATGTTGGTGGCAAAAAGGGTAGAGGCTTGTGAAAAGTATAAGGCTTTGTTAGAGAAGACGATAATGAAAATGATAGATTCAGAAACTTAGGGGCCAATATGTTGGGTAAAGGAAAGTTGGAATTGAAACTTGCATTTTTCTTTTATATATATATATATATATATATATATATATATATATATATATATATATATATTCCATGTTAAGCAACTTTAATGGCTAGTGGTAGATTTGTCCCCAACACAAAACATAGATACTAAATTTGCACTTTTTGAAAAGATTAATGGCAAATTTGCCCACAAAAAAAAACTTTAATGAGAAAATTACTTTACCTCATATAATTTAGTGGCAAATTTGTCTTTCCTGCCGAAAAGTTAAAAATATTTAAATTATTGAATAAAACATATTGAAAATCATGACCAATGACAATATTAGTATTATCATCTTCAAAAGTTCATATCTTCATTTTATTTTTTTGCCATTCATCATTTAAGAGATCAAACTCATTTATGCAAACACTTGTACCATCATTGACATTTTTTTAATCTATATCCACATATATATAAATTTGATAACCAACGTTATCAAAGTCATAGTAGAGAATCAAGCGGCACAGGGAGCCTAAGGGAAAAGAAAAAACAAAGATGATTTGTGTTTTTTCTGGTTATTTTAATTTTTTTAACACTAAATGAGTTAGGTTTGGTCATACAAAGATTGAATTGGGCAATATATCTACATATTTTTGACTTACTATCATTTTTTAGCCTAATTTCACTAAATTTGACCTAAGAATGTAGAAACATAAAATCTTAATATTTCTAAGTTTCTAGATTAATATCAAGACTCTACTTGTTTTTACCTAGATATATGTTTTTACTAAGATTTGAGACATTTTTTGCTTCTAGAGTCATAGAAACGTAAGTTTCCATGACTTAAATTTAGATTTTAATAATCATGTTATATACTACCAATATATCAGCCTTAACTGGGAACAAATTTTGTAATTAAAGTTAGAATAATTTATTAATCCTCGTGATTAAATTGCTAAAGTTGAAAGTTAAATGGTTCGTTTCATGTTAGTATTAGAAATTTAAAGAATTATTTAAGGGTAACTTTTGGTTTTAATTTCTGCGGTTTATTCTCTATTGGTAATAAATTACCTAATGCTACTCGCAAAAAATATTTTCAAATAGCAACAAAAGCTACACTTAGCTAGCTTTTTTAAAACTCTAACCTTACTATCAAACATCGCCACTGACAATGCTACAAAAAATATATATAATCCCATAAAAATTTCACTAATTTCTTTCTAACTAGCAATTAAAATATGGCTAAAATTTTACTATAAGATTTTAACAAAAATCATTAATACGTCTGATGGTACTACTTCAGCTGTTAGCAAGATGATAATTCAGTGTTTTTTTTTATAATACTCCATCTGTCCTAATATGGATAATGAATTTTTTTATACAAAGATTAAGATATGTGTAATTTATGTTATCTTTATTTATTTTTTACACTTAAAATTAAAATAAATAAATACAATATTTTTTTTGGGATTTATGTAGTGAGAATTTAAATGAATATAGTAAGATAAATTATATGTTAAAAAATTCTCAGAAAGGGAAGCAATTTATTTTTTTCAATAGTCCAAAAAGAAATATTTGTCATCCTTTTTTAAACGGGGGGAGTATTTTATATAAAGTATTTTACGGTTACCTCTAAACATTGATACTATAATTATACTTTTAAGATTTGAAAATCTACACCTTCTCTATGTTTTTTTATACTACTAGATAATGACATCCAAAATTTGTGTTGATAGTATTTCTTTTACAACTAATTGAATTTAAAAAGTACAGTTAGCAAGACGATAATTTAGTGCCTTCTTAGAGTATTTTACAGTTACCTCTAAACTTAGGTTGATATTATAATTATACTTTAGATGTTTTGAAATCTACACTCTATAATTTTTTTTATACTACGGGATAGTAACTTCTAAAATCCTAATATAAATTATTTAGTAATTATTTTCAAGTAATTTCAAGTTATTGGTATTTTTTCTACAACTAATTGAATTTAAAAAGTGTAATTTTTCATGTACATAGAAGAAAAATTAATAATTTAAAATCTCAATAAATTATAAAAAAATACTTGATAGATTAAAATTATTGATAAACACATAATTACAAATTCAGTCTAGAGAAATAAAATTCCATCAAAAGAAAAATAAAAGACTTTCTCCATGTTTCAAAAATAAACATTTTTATAAAAGTGATAAATTATTAACTTTAATATGTGACTTAAATTCTATAAGTAAAATTTCAAAAGAAAAAAAAAAAGAAACGAATAGAGCGTTAAAAGTAAGGTGACCCAAACAAGACAATTTGCTAATCAAACCAAACAATAGGATTTGAAATCTTTTGCTTAAAATATGATACTACGGATACCGTGCGCATATGTTCATTTGAACATATGCAAGTAAATGACACTTTTACCCCTATTTATTGTATCTAATTACTGCCATATCCCACAGGTCAGATTGTGAAATTTGAGAGTTCCAGAACCTTCGTCCTCTCCAATCTCCATGCTCGACGCCGATGGCAGCCCGTGACAATGGTCGAGTCAAGGAAGATCTGAGAAAGCGGCAAGGGGCGAGGCACTACCAGGGGTGAAGCCAAGCACAGTGAGGGGTGAGGCAAGGAAACACTTATATATGAATCTTTTCGACGTTTTTTCCACTATGATTTTGGCCGAAAGTGTGGGTTTTGTTGTTGTTGGAGACGACGAACCTTTGGATATTGAATCGTTGATTTTTTTTTTCTGATGAGAATGTCGTTGATTGGTTCTATGATTATGGCGGTGAAGGCAATGACGGCGAAGGTGATGTCTATGATAAAGGAATTGGCGAGCATACAGGTTTTGTTTCTTGTTGTATTTAAGTATCCAGCATTTCTTGTGGACATTTTTTCATATTATTTTATACAATTTATGGTGCAGTATCTGGACATGTTTCATCTGGTTGTGGTGGATGTCAGTCTATGAGTGTGGAAGTTGATTAAGGTATTGTTTGGTTGCTTGTGTAAATTTTGTTCATACATTTTGGTTGTAATGCTTAGACGTTTTGGGAATAATGCTTTGACACTCTTTGTTGAAGGATGTGGACATTTTTTGTCTGGGAGTGAGGGACTTCGATCTATAAGTGTTGAAGTATATTCAGGTTGTGATGTTGGTTTTTTATTAGATATTTTGTGTATACTGTTAGGACACATTTGGACTTATTTGTAGACACTTACCTGTGTAGGTAGTGGACGGTTCTTTGGTGATTATAAAGTTTGTAAACATATTTCTGAAATTGAATCATGTAGGATTTTGGGTTTTTTGAAGATTTCCTGTTTGTCTCATATGTGTTTTGTTTATTTCATGGTTTGTTTTTGTTTTATATAACAGTAAGTGCAGCTGGTGATGACACATTGTCTGTTGGTTCTGATTCTGTAAATTATACTGAAACCTTTGATTCTGTTGATGATGCTGAGTGTTTTTTAAAGAGTATGCTATTTCTAGAGGTTATAGCATACGTTGTGTGAGGAGTAGATATAGGGGTGGTAGAAAGGATGGGGCACTTTACCACAAGGAGTTCCTTTGTTCCTATGTTGGTTTCAAGTCTAATAGTGTTAAGAAAGAGACTACTAAACGTCGTAGAGTTGATAAGTGTAGTAATTGTCGTGCGGTGATACGTGTTAAGTTGAGCGATGATGGATTGTAGGTATGTCATGCTCATTTAGGACAGCATAATCATTCATTTGTTGCTGTTAGGCAGTGATATTTGTTGCGGTCAGCTAAGTTTTTGAATAAATATATTTTCACAACTATTGCAGATTTGATGGGGAATGGGATTAGACCTACAAATGCTATTAGGGTTATATCAAATGAAGTCGGTGGGCTTGAGTCACTTGGCTTGACTAAACGAATGTTTTACAATTACTTATCTACTAAGTGTGCATCTGAATCGGATATTGGGATACTTCGCTGCTGCTTGATACTTTTAAGTGTAGGGCATCAGAAAATGTTGATTTCTTTTATAAGGTACTAGTTGATAGTGAAAACAGATTAAGTAGTTTTATTTGGATTGATGAAGTGATAAAGGCTGATTATACAACATTTGGTGACATTATTGTGTTTGATACTACATTTCAAACCAATCGGTACAATATGTTTTGTGCTCCGTTTATTGGATTAAACAATCACAAGCAGAATGTTGTTTTTGTTGTTGTTTTTCTTGTGGGGCAGAAGAGGGAGCACTTTGTTTGGTGTTTTGAGTGTTTTAAGTGGGGCATGGGTGGAAAGCTTCTTCAGACAATTATGACAGATCAGGATGGTGCAATTGGATCTGCAGTTGACCATGTTTTCTATGGTGTTCAGCACAGATTATGTCTGTGGCTTATTTGTGAAAATGCCAAGAAGAACATCAAGGGCTTGATGTGCATTAAAAGTTTTTCCAAAATGTTTTATAGATATTTGTATCATTGTGCTATTGCTAGTGAGTTTTATGGTGCATGGTCAAAGATGCTTGGAAGTTTTAACTGTGGTAATGTGGGATGGTTGAAGAACTTGTATGCAGCAACGTTTTCTCTGCAGGTAATTTCACTGTGTAATTTATGCATGATTAACGGACATTTTGAATATAATGTTTAGCCAATCTGTTTGATATTAACAGACACTTTATGTACATTTTGACTGCAGGGCTTCGATCATCACAACGTAGTGAAAGCACAAATAGTGTTCTGACATCGTTTGCAAATAAGCAAATGGGTTTGGTTTCTGTTTTCACTGCTGTTGAGAACATGTTGAAAGACTAGAGAAATAGAGCACTTGAAGAAGATTTCCAAAATATTGGAGTTGTGAATGTGAGGGCTGAACACTCAAAGATATTAGTTGATGCTTCTAAGGTATACACTCGTACTATCTTGAAAGAGTTTAAAAGTGAATTATTTGTTGGTGTTTTTGCTGAGTCAAAGGCTTTTTCTGTGGTTGGTGGTGTCATTGAGTATGAGGTTTTGGTTGAGAATTAAGATTGGAGGAAATTTAATGTTAAGTATGATGTTGCTTCATTATTTGTGTCTTGTTCATGCATGTTGTTTGAGGAAAGGGGCTTGCTTTGTTGCCATTCATTGCGTGTGTTGAATGTGAATAATGTGCATAAAATTCCTAAGTAGTATATACTTCACCATTGGACCAAGGAAGCAAGGATTATTGTGGATCAGGATGGGAAATATTTGCGTGGTGATGCATTTTCTACAATTGCTTGGCATACTAACATGATGAGGGACTTTTTATCATTGGTGATTGAGTGTCAAAAAGATCAGGAATGTAGGTATGTGTATAAGCAAGGACTGCTGTCAATGTAGAAGCATATTTTAAAGATGAAGGTTAAAACTGCCAGTACCAGCAAAGAGTGTCGGACAATTAGTAGTGCTGGGTCTTGTTGTGAAGTGAATGTTTTGAATCCTGCATTTGTGACATCTAATATATTTGGATTAAAGCGGAAGAAGAGTAGAGTGGATTTCAACCGTGGTCGTGGATGCAGGGGCATGGGCAGTGGTAGAGGCAGGGGTGGTCGTCAGTATAGTCCAGTATAATATTTGATAGAAATAGTCAAAGTATCTATAAACCATTGTTGAAATGTCTACAAAGTTAAATTCACAGTTATAGCGGAAGTTTATTGAAATGTCTACAGGGTATTTGTTTACAATACACATCAAAAGCGTAGTGTGATAGTGGAATTATCTAGAGAATTAAGTTGATGTGGGAATGATAAGGACTATAATTTTTACAATATCAATTAATTCTTTCTATTTACAATACTAGTTCTTAATTTACAATGTGTGTAGATTAATACATATTTCAAATAAAATAAAATATATTTCAAAGACAATGTAATATTTATATGTTTGGACCTGTTCTTTTTAAGAACTTGCAAAATAGTTTTGCTTCGCATTTCCACATGCAAGGCTTATAGCAAATTGGGCTTGATATGTACGCTTCTGTGTCAGGGAGATTTGGCTTATCATGTGGTGCTTGACAATCTTTAAGATTGTGTCCGATGGCAACAAGCCTTTTGTTAAGCGCCCATAAGCGAGTAAATGTTTGTCGTATAAGCTTTCGACATTCAGCAATCTTCCATGGCCTTTACCTTCCATTTCATCCCTTGATGAAAAAAGACAATAATTCCATTGCTTTGGTCTTTTCATGTTCCTCAAATGGTGATATGATTGCTATTATTCCATAAAAGTATTGGGCCTTATTACTGCCCTTTTCGGCTGCTCTTTTGAGGAGTTTGAGACCTTTGATTTCATTTGCAGTTATAAAATATTGAGCGATGCCTTCTTCTATCAAGGCATCTGGATTTTCAACTTGCATGCACCATTGGTAGATATAACACTCTTTTGGGCGAAATGGTCTGAAAAATAAATCATTTATGTTCAACCTTTGGTACACCAACTTATCATCTGCAGCCTTGTGAAAGTTTTTGCAAGATTGTGCAGTATTGCTAAGGTCATTGATGGATGAAGCACTAACATTTGAGAGTATCTCAGTAAGCATATCATGCGGTAATGATTGAATTGTTTTTTGGCGGGTATGCTTGGAGATTTTCTTACTTGGTTTCAAGTGGTCCATTTTTTAAACAAGTGTGTAGGATGAAAAGGTATTGAAAACATGTGCTTATGGTTGTGCATTTTATAGGTGATGAAAAGGTGTTTGATAAGTTATATTATGTATTGCGAAGAGAGGTGTTGTTTCGCTTTGCGAACAGATGTGTTGTTTCGGTCCTTGGGCACCTTTTCGTATAATTAAGAATTAGATATTTAATTGATTATGTTTTTATTGAGTAATAATTTATGTAGTGAACCAAGATTATATTAGTATGTTTTTAATATGACTAACAATTTATGCACTTAAACAAGTTACATATTATTAGTGTTTAAACACTTTTATTACTGTTAGTACACACTTTGTTAATTTATAGAAGACGCTTTTGTAAATTCGTACTGTACATAAAGCAACTGTTTCAGACACTAACAGTATGTTAAGTGCAGAATTCAACAGTTAAAGTTGTTGACTTTTCGGCAACTTTGACCGCTAATTACTTGCATCTCTTCCCATTTATCTTAGTTTTTCTTGCTTTCATTATCTTTCTACAGGTGGGATGGTGTTATGGACATGGCGGATTGGAGCGGGATTAAGCGATGCAGAGTTTGGGCAAGTGAAGTGGTGGAAGCTAGAAATCAAGGCTGGCGACGCGTCGCCAGAATTTTATGATAGTTGGTGATGCATCACCAACGTTAGCAACATTCTGTCCATTTTTCCTCTTTTCCTTTTCTCTTTTTATTGGATTCTTATGGTTAGTTTGTTTATTGCTTCTTTGTTGAACATCATGTTGGATTGTGAGTAGTTGCTCATATCTCTCTAGCATGACACTCATTGACCTTGCTATTTAATGGATTTCTATTTATGTTTGATGAATGTGGATTACTTGTGTTGCCTCTTCTTGAGCTAATTGTTATGTGTTGAAAGGCCTTCATACACATTTTACTAATTCACTTAATCCTTGAGAGAGGATTATTAGGTGACGGAAAGAGAAGGAAATGGACATAATGGGTCTATTGGATTAGAGGTAATTTAGGAATCCATTAGGTATTTAAGGAGGGATTAAGGCTTAATCCACCTTAGGTTAAAGCTTGAGCTTGAGTATTGCCTTGTTTAATCTTTGGTGAGCAAATTTTATCTTGGGAGAGGAGGTTTTGAACTTTGTACCTCATCACCACACAAGGGGAGTCTACCTTAGGGCCTCATTTATCTTGGGTAGCAAGGAAGGGGGGTGGAATTCTAGGGAGATAGTTTTCCCATTTTTAGTCCATTTCACAAGTCTATTTTAGTACTTAGTGCATCTTTAGAGCCTTTCATCTTCTAGTGCTTAGTAATTAGGAACTTCATTATCTCTATTTCAATACTTATCCTTGGTTAATTGGGTAGCTCGAGTAATTAAATTTCAATTCTTGGTAAAAAAAAGATCTCATTATCCCTTAGGATGATGCCCATTTTTGCCTTGTAGTACATGACGACTCCGTACACTTACGGGTAAATGAGGGTTATAAATGAAAAACTCTTGGTTTTACAACAAAGTTTTTGGCGCCGTTGCCGGGGATATTGATTAGATATTTTTTTTACCTTACTTATTGAGTGTTGGTTACTCTTGTCTACTTGATTTTTGTCCTTGTAGTTAGTGTGCTCTTCTTTTTCTATTGTAGGTGCATATAGTGCATGACCCGGAGCTCTCGTTCTCAATTGGTACCATTTGATCCGGAGATTGAAAGAAGCTTAAGGGAACTTCGGTTAAGAAACAAAGTGGTTGAGGAAGGTGATACTAGTACTTCCGATTCCGTCAATTTGGAAGGAAATCAAGAAGACAACATGAGGAACCTTGGAAGGGAAAGGAATGTCAATGCCATGGATCCCCATGGGGGTGAAGAAGTGATGGACAATGGTAATGGTAATGGTGCTAGAAGAAGAGGTAGACCGGTCGCCCTCAAAGGGTGGAGAACCATGATAACATGATAAGACCAGTGTTGCTTCGAGGGCGAGCTTTCATGATTCCTAGCCATGTTCTCCAACTAGTTGAAGCACATCCATTTGGAAGAGCTTTTGATGAAGATCCAAACAACCATATCAAGAGGTTTGTTCGATTATGTGATACCTTTGATTTGGATGGTGTAAGTGAAGATGTGAAAAGGATGAGACTTTTCCCCTTTTCTCTTGTGGATGAAGCGACGGAATGGTTTGAGAATTTGGAGCCCACATCGGTTCATACATGGAAAGAGTTGTATGATGCATTTATTCGGAGGTTGTTCCCATCACAAAAATCTTTTGAGCTTAAGAACGAGTTGTTGGCCTTTAGGCAAAAAGAATAGGAGTCACTCACGGAGGCATGAGTGCGCTTCAAAAGGATGGTGAAGAGGGTCCCAACTCAAGATATACACCAAGCTCATCAACTTCATCTCTTCTATAATGGATTGAGTTTAAATACTCGTTTGCAAGTTGATGCCGCCGTCGGTGGATTCTTATTATTGAAAGATGTAGAGTAATGCTTTGAGTTGTTGAACAACATGGCCAAAAGCCTTGAGCTTAGTGGAAAGAGGGTTCCAAGGAAGGGAAGTGGTTTGTATGAGGTAGACAAGGATACTTCTCTCCAAGCACAACTTTCGGCACTCACTAGCATGGTATCCAAATTATCAAAAAATCAAGATAGGATGAAATTGCAACAAGTTATGGCTAGTGAGGATGTGGAAGAAGTAAAAGATGTGAATTTTGTGGGGTATCGAAATCCTTACCCACCCAAGTAAGGAGGAGGAAACTTCTTTCCAAGGAATCGTCAACATGAAGGGTTCAACTATTCAAATCCAAAAAGTGCTATGCAACCTCAAGGTGAGACTTCCAATGATTCAGAGGCTTTTTTGAAGGACTTTATGAAGGGAATGATGGGAGAGTTCCTGCTTGAAGTGAGGGGGATGGCTAGTGGACAAAACGAAAAGATTTGTACATTGGAATATGAGATGAAGATGATGCAAGCTAACACTTAAGCGTCAATCAAAAATTTGGAAACACAAATGGGTCAACTAGCGACTTCTATGCAGCAACTTCAAAAAGGAAAGTTCATACCTAGTGATACGGATGTCAACCCAAGGGAGTCTTGCCATGTTATCACTCTAAGAAGTGAGAGGAATGTGGTAACATAATCCAAGGAGCCACCCATTCAAGAAGACTATCCTTTCCAAGGACCCACCTTACCGAAGAATGTTGATGATGTTCAAGTGTCACCACCAAGAGGTGAGGAAGCCACTTCAAGGGAATAGGCAAAAACTATGCCCACACAAGCGGCAGCACCCAAGCATATTCCTACTCTTCCATACCCCCAAAGGTTTAAACCCAAGAAGGAGGATACTCAATTTATGAGGTTTCTAGAAATATTCAAAAAATTGGAGATCAACATCTCTTTCTTGATAATGAACTCATCTTGATGAAATAAGAACCAAGTGCCATCATTCAAAGGAAGATGCCTAAAAAACTCAAAGACCCGGGGAGTTTCACCATTCCTCTAGACATTGGGTATTTCTATTGTGACAAGGCTTTATGCGACCTTGAGGCTAGTATTAACTTGATGCCATTATCTATTTGTAGGAGCCTTGGTCTTAAAGAGATGAAGCCTTCATCAATTTGTCTTCTATTGGCGGATAGATCATTCACCTTTACAAAAGGAGTTTTGGAGGATGTTTTGGTTAAGGTCGGCAAGTTTATATTCCTGGTAGACTTTGTAGTGTTGGATATAGAGGAAGATCGAAACATACCAATTATACTTGGGAGACCATTTCTAGCTACTGAGAAAGCCTTGATAGATGTGGAAAAAGGTAATCTTACTTTGAGAGCTAATGATGAGGAAATTACTTTCAATCTTGCTCAAGCCATGAAATCTATTGATGATGAGGTGCCCAAGTGTTTTATGGTTGATGTGATTGACTCTTGTATTGAAGAGAAAATGGATTTATTGCTTATAGAGGACCCCATTGGGAAAGCACTTGTTTGTGGAAATGCTTGTGGTGAGGAAGACTATGAAGTAATGAGCAACTTGGTTACCCTTGATTCTTGTGGGAAGTTGCAATCTCCAAGAAAAATGGTAGAACAACTTTTATCTTGTGATTTCAAGGAAGAGCTTAAGTTGGACTTGAAGCCACTACCGAAAGACCTCAAGTATGTCTATCTTGGTGATAGGGGTTCTTTTCCGGTGATTATTTCTTCTACATTAACTACTTTGGAGGAAGAGAATTTGATTCAAGTTTTGGGGGAGCATAGAGGGACAATAGCTTGGTCCATCTCCGACATCAAGGGAATTAGCTCGAAAATTTGCATGCATAAGATCTTTATGGAAGATGATTTTAAGCCTTCTATTGAAGCTCAAAGAAGGTAAAATCCAAAGATGAAGGAAGTGGTAAAAGAGGAAATTGTGAAGTTGCTCAATGCCGGTATTATCTATCAAATATCGGATTCCTATTGGGTAAGCCCGGTGCAAGCAGTGCCTAAAAAAGGTGGTACAACCGTGGTGGGCAATAACAACAATGAATGGATCTTTACACGGTTGGTTACCAAATGGAAAATGTGTTTCGATTATCGGAAGCTCAACAAGGCTACCCGAAAAGATCGTTTCCCCCTTCCTTTTATCGATCAAATATTGGATAGGTTGGCAGGACATAAGTTTTATTGCTTCTTGGATGGGTATTCGAGTTATAACCAAATTGTGATAGCACCGAAGGATCAAAAGAAGACTACTTTCATTAGTCCTTGGGGTACATATGCTTTCCGAAGAATGTCATTTGGACTTTGTAATGCACCGGCAACCTTTCAACGATGTATGATGGCCACCTTTTTAGACATGGTGGAGAAATGCATGGAGGTATTTATGGATGATTTTTTTTGTCTTTGGTGATTCTTTTGATGCATGATTGGATAACTTAGATCTTGTCTTAAAGAGATGTCAAAAAACTAATTTAGCTTTGAATTGAGAGAAGTGTCATTTCATGGTTAGCTCAGGTATAGTGCTTGGGTACAAAATTTCTTGTGAAGACATGGAAGTGGATAGAGCCAAGATTGTGGCCATTGGAAAGCTACCACCTCCCTCCAATGTGAAAGGGGTGTGAAGTTTCTTAGGGCATGCTGGTTTTTACCGAAGATTTAGAAAGGATTTTTCTAAGATTGCTAAGCCCTTATGCAACTTGCTTGAGAAAGATGTGCCATTTCATTTTGATGAAAGTTGTTTGGAAGCATTCAAGATCTTGAAGAAGAAATTGGTGAGTGCACCGGTGGTGGTAGCACCTAATTGGGAGAAACCATTTGAAATCATGTGTGATGCTAGCGATTTCACCGTGGGAGCAATGTTGGGACAAAGGAAGGAAAATATTTTTCGATTTATTTATTATGCTAGCAAAACCTTGGATGGAGCTCAACAAAATTACACCACAATGGAGAGGGAGCTCTTGGCGGTGGTTTATACGGTGGATAAGTTTCGGTCTTACATTGTGGGTTCTAAAGTTGTGGTTCACACCAATCATGTGGCAATTAGATATTTGTTCACCAAGAAGGACACCAAACGAAGACTTATAAGATGGATTCTCTTGCTCCAAGAATTTGATTTGGAGGTGAAGGACAAGAAGGGATGTGAGAACCTTGTGGCCGACCACCTACCTAGATTGGAAGGCCAAGAGCAACCCCTAAAGAGACCTATTCAAGAGCACTTCCCAGATGAAAGTCTATTCAAAGTGGAAGGCAAGATGCCATGGTATGCGGATTATGTGAATTACCTAGCTTGTGGAGTCTTCCCACCAAACTTGTCTTACCAAGAAAAGAAGAAGTTTCAAGCCGATGTCAAACACTATCTTTGGGATGAGCCTCTTCTCTTCCGCCGGCGTGCCGACCAAATTATAAGGAGATGCATATCAAATGAGGAGGTAAAGGATGTTCTCCACCATTGCCACTCCTCACCATGTAGCGGACACTTTGGAGCTTCCAAGACGGCAAGTAAGGTATTGCAAACCGGCTATTATTGGCCATCTTTATTTAAGGATGCATATACTTTTATGAAGACATGTGATAGATGCCAAAGGTTAGGAAACATTTTTAGGAGAGATGAAATGCCATTGTAAAATATTTTTGAGGTAGAAGTGTTTGATTTATGGGGTATAGATTTTATGGGACCTTTCCCTCCCTCATTTAGTAATCATTATATCTTGCTTACGGATGATTATGTTTCTAAATTGGTGGAAGCCATTGCCACCCTTCTTGTAATGCTAATGTGGTTGTCAAGTTCCTTCAAAGGAATATTTTTGCAAGGTTTGGAACACCTAGAGCGATTATCTCCGACGAGGGATCTCACTTCATCAACAAGACTTTGGCTCAAGCTCTAGTGAAGTATAGTGTGTGGCATAAAGTGTCACTTCCCTATCATCCCCAAACCAATGGTCAAGCCAAAATTTCAAACCGGGAGATCAAGAAAATATTGGAAAAGATGGTGGGCATCAACCGAAAAGATTGGTCACAAAAGTTGAGTGATGCACTTTGGGCATATAGGACGGCATTCAAGACACCTATTGGAATGTCTCCGTATCAACTTGTGTTTGGGAAGGCTTGCCACTTGCCGGTGGAATTAGAGTACAAGTCATATTGGGCAGTGAAGAAGATGAATTTTGAGTTGAAGAGTGCTCAAGAGAAGAGAGCTATCCAATTGAATTAGTTGGAGGAAATCTGCCTTGATGCTTATGAGAATGCAAGGGTTTACAATGAGAGAACAAAGCTTTGGCATGATAAGATGCTTGTGAAGAAGGAGTTCCAACTGGGTCAAAAAGTGCTGCTTTTCAATTCAAGATTGAGGCTCTTCTTGGGAAAGTTAAAATCCAAGTGGTCGGGTCCTTTCGAGGTGGTTAGAGTGAAGCCATATGGAGTGGTGGACCTTAAGGGTCACGATGGTTCCGTATTTCAAGTCAATGGACAACAAGTGAAAGCATACTATGGTGATGAACTTCGGCACATTAGCTAATTGATTTTGGTCGAACTCGACCCTTGAAGGAATTGTAAAAGGCCCCTAGCTAGAGGCATAAAATCAAGCACTAGTCGGGAGGCAACCTGATTTCCATTCCCTTTTCTTTTCACTTCCATGAGTTATTTTGTGTTTTCTTTTTGCTTTTGTGGTTATTTGGTGTTTCAATGTGTGTTGTAGGGTTGGAAAAGCCATTGGAAGGAAAAAAAGAAAAAGGATGAACAACACTATTTCAACCTAGGGAGGTACAATGCTTTGATTGTTCAAGTGGTATGAGAGTCAGTATAGAAAGTTAGGGGTTAGATTGTAAAATTTTTTATAAATGAGGGTGAGTTCGCAACGCTGGTGACGCATCGCCAGAATTTTGTCCAGATTGGCGACGCGTCGCCGATACCTGAACTGCTATTTTAACTTCGATTTTTTCACTTCTCTTCACTTTTTACCTTACTCCTCCATAAAGAACCTCTCAACTCTCAAACCCTAGCCCTTCCGTAAGCCTCACGGTTTAATTTTCTTGTTGGTTTCTCCTCTCAAGATTCGAAGCAAGAAGCATGCCTTGCAAGTTCGTGCTAGTTCATTCTCTTAAAGAAAAGGGAAGAGGAAAAAGGATCCGTGAGGAGGAGCCTCAAGAACCTCCTTACGACAAAAACTGTTTTTTTCTACTCGAGCGAGCAACTATTTCGAGGGGTTCTCGACTCGCAAGTTGACACCGGAGTGGGATTTTGACTTCTCCAAGAAAGAAAATGAGGTCATTCTGATAGTGGTGGAAAGGCGAAGATGGCAGCACTGGGTTGCTTATCCTCGGGCTGAGGTGCCAAAAACACTAATCGTGGAGTTCTACGCAAACTTGATGGGAGCATATTATCTGAATCATCGGGGGAAGGTTTGCTTTGTGAGGCAGCGCAGCGTGCAATACGACGACGCAGCTATCAACAGCTTGTTTCAGGTTAACCCCTTGATTGGAGGATCAGTCAAGGAAGCCTCTCTTGAGCAGATGGCTCAGTTAGTGTGTGGTCACCCGGTCAACTAGACCTTGAGCAGGGACCAGTCTCACAGGAAACTCTATTTCAGTTCTGCAGCCCTCTCACCTGAGATGAAAGCATGGAACACTTTATCTCCTCTCGCCTCGTCTCGACAACTCACGTTCGGGAGGTCACCCCGGATCGCTTGGAAATCCTATACTGCCTTGCATGTGACTTTCAGATAGATGTCGGTCACTTCATCTTCAAGCAGATCCTCCGGGCAGCAAAATCGAAGCGGGGGAACTTACCCTTCCCACAGCTAATCACAAGTTTGCTTTTGAGGGCCGACGTCATCTTAGAGGGTCCCTTGATGGTATCTTTGGTCTTAAGGCCAATCTCAGTAGACAAACTCAGTGGGGCATCGGAGGGGATCCAAAAGAGAGCTTCAGAGGAAAAGGAAGACGTTACGCATGAGCAAGAGCAAGTTGAAGAAGAAGAAGAAGAGGAAGAGCAATTTCAGGAGCAGTTTCAAGTAGGAGAGGAGCTAGGGGGCTTCTGACCAACTGGTCGACCCAGCTACTGTTACCCTGACATCATTGGCCATGGCACTTAACAAGATGTACATCCTCATGAGAGACCAGCACGAAGAATCGGTAGCCCGGTTCGAATCGGTCGGTGGCACCTTCGCCTCTTTTGCTAATAAGATGCGTGAAGGCATATTTCTCTTCGCCGGCAACCAAGAATCACTTTCTGGCCAAGTTTGTTGGGGCCATCAGCTGCAGCAGCAGAACCTACCTCGAGAATACCCCCATTTCCAACCTATCCCTCCACATTTCCACCCCTCGGCGTACCAGTGGTACATGCTGCACCCCTCCGGCCATCCACTTCCTTTCTACCCCTATTTCGGACCTCCCCGAGACCCGTCCAAGGGTCCATCTTCTTTCTCTCCGGCCGGGGGCTCTTCCAGCCAAGATGACATGGGCAAGGATTAGTAGGGGTGAGAACATCCGCCCCCAGGTATGATTCTTGAACAAAATCCTTTCCATTAAGGATAATGCTATGCTTAAGTTTATGGGGTTTCTGTTTGATAGTAATGCTTGACATTCTTTGTTTGTGCCATTGTTTTTAGACTAAGTTATGTTCTTGAGTTTTAGGTTAATTGTGGTTGTTTTCATTGGGTCCTAAAAAAAAAAATCACCTATATGCTCCTACATACAACCTATCAAAATTAAATAAGAGAAAAACATGCAAGAAATAGACACCATAAATTCTTATCCCTTTAGGGTTTTGAGAAAAGGAATCAAAGAGGGAAATTACCTGAGGTATAAATAGAAGAAGGAAGGAAGAGCCCAACAGACACCCACCTTGGTATCATATTCTTCACATCATTTTCTGGGGATCTCCACCATTTTGGAAGGAGTTTTGAAGCCTGGAGAAGGAAACTAGAGTCAAGGAGGCTTAGATTCTTAGGGTCCATCTTGGGTTTCCTCTTTTCCTTTTCTCTTTTTGTTGGATTCTTATGGTTAGTTTGTTTATTGCTTCTGTGTTAAACATCATGTTGGATTGTGAGTAGTTGCTCATATCTCTCTAGCATGACACTCATTGACCTTGCTATTCAATGGATTTCTATTTATGTTTGATGAATGTGGAATTACTTGTGTTGCCTCTTCTTGAGTTAATTGTTATGTGTTGAAAGGCCTTCATACACATTTTACTAATTCACTTAGTCCTGAGAGAGGATTATTAGGTGACGGAAAGAGAAGGAAGGGGGCATAATGGGTCTATTGGATTAGAGGTAATTTAGGAATCCATTAGGTGTTTAAGGAGGGGTTAAGGCTTAATCCACATTAGGTTAAAGCTTGAGCTTGAGTATTGTCTTGTTTAATCTTTGGTGAGCAAAATCTTATCTTGGGAGAGGAGGTTTTGAACTTTGTACCTCATCACCACACAAGGGAGTCCACCTTAGGGCCTCATTTATCTTGGGTAGTAAGGAAGGGGGGTGGAATTCGAGGGAGATAGTTTTCCCATTTTTAGCCTATTTCGCAAGGCTATTTTAGTACTTAGTGCATCTTTAGAGCCTTTCATGTTCTGGTGCTTAGTAATTAGGAACTTCATTATCTCTATTTCAATATTTATCCTTGGTTAATTGGGTAGCTCGAGTAATTAAATTTCAATTCTTGGTAAAAAAAAGATCTCATTATCCCTAGGGACGATACCCATTTTTGCCTTGTAGTACATGACGACTTCATACACTTATGGGTAAATTAGGGTTATAAATGAAAAAATCTTAGTTTTACAACAAAGTAACAAACAATATGATAGAACAAATTGAGAAACAAAAACAGCATATCACAAGCAATACAGCAATCTGAGAAACAAAATGAGAAACTACTTTGTCTTGTAATAAGACATATCACAAGCTATGAAACTACTTCCTAGACATATAAGAAGATAACTACTTTGTGCATGCTAGCAATCTAACCTGTAAGCAACTGTCACATGTTAACAACTACTTTGTACATGTTATTTGTAAGTCAAGTTAAGCAACTTTTGCATTTTGTAGTCTATTTGCATTTTTCAAAACAGTATCTTTCACCTGGTTGTGCGGATGCAACATCAAAGTAGCTACAATTTGCATTCTGTACTTATTCATGATTTCTTTTTGCAAAGTCAAAAACAATAAGTGTATAAGTAGTAATTTGATAGTGCATGAAAAAGACATTATAGATGTTATAGTTGTTACCGGTCCCAGGTCAAAAACAAACGATTGGCCATGATATAATTCCATATGTTTCATTGCAAAAATGACACAATCTTTTCCTTTCCTCATGTACTGCTTGTGGGTCTTTTTCCACAGCAAAAAGACAAATGTGGGTTGATATCTTTCAATTTTAGATGCAAGGGAATGTTCCCAAGAGCCAAGCCATTTGCTGATGATTTGTCTCTGTTAAAGGTCAATGGTGTTATGTTTTCATAATACACTTTTGTTGACACCCAATTTCGTCCAACCATTAAACAATTAAAAACTAAAAAAATTAATTAATTTAAAAAAAAATTATCATTATTGATAACAATTAGTTTAGAGGGGGGCATTTTTGTTTTATAGGTTTAGTTAAAAAATTATATATATATATATATATATATATATATATATATATATATATATATATATATATGTGTGTGTGTGTGTGTGTGTGTGTGTGTGTGTGTGTATTAAAAAAAAATTATAAATTAATTATTATTAATTAATTAAAATTAATAAAAAAAATTAGTTTAAAGGCGGCTTACTCTCTCCCATCTATCAAAAAAAGGCTTACACAGACAGAAGGCCGGGAATTTCTCTCTTTTTCTCACCAACGCTCAGCTCTCATCTCTCCCTGGAGACCACATTTCTTCTCTCCTTCTCCAATTTCTAATAGCTCTCTCTCTCTCCCTAATCGGTTTTTCCTATATGTGAAAGGCTAAAAAAAAGGGGCAGCTTCCCCCAATTTCTTCCTGGCTCCCGGCCTAACTCCCTCCCTCTAGAACTAGCACGCCAGGCTTGTTCAGAGCAGAGCAGACGAAGCAGCAGGAGAATTAGTTGCCCAACGGAACGACCTTTACACTGTCCTGACGGCGGTGATCCCGTTGTACGTGGCGATGATCTTGGCCTATGGCTCCGTCCGGTGGTGGAAGATCTTCTCGCGGAACCAATGCTCCTGCATCAACCGCTTCGTCGCCATCTTCGCCGTCCCTTTTCTCTCCTTCCACTTCATCTCCCGCAACAACATCTATGCCATGAGTTTCTGATCCATCGCTGTTGACACGCTCCAGAAGCTCATCATGCTCGCCGCCCTCGCCCTATGGACCAACCTCACCAGAAACGGCAGCCTCGAGTGGACGATTACGATTCTTTCCTTGTCCACCCTTCCCAATACCCTCGTCATGGGCATTCTTCTCTTGGTTGCCATGTACCCGCCAGAACCCGGAATCGACGCCGGAAGCCTTATCGTTCAGTTCCCTGAGACGGTGGCGTCAATTGTCTCCTTCAAGGTGGACTCCAACGTTGTTTCTCTTCATGGCCGGGATTTCCTAGAGATCGACGTGGAGATCGGTGAGGACGGCAAACTCCACGTTACTGTTAGGAAATCCAACGCTTCTCGGAGATTGCTGGGGCCGGGTTCTTTGCCGGCATTGACCCCTCGGCCGCCCAATCTGACTGGAGCTGAGATTTACAGCTTGAGCTCATCTCGGAACCCGTCGCCATTGCATAACCGCGCCTCACTCAATGCTGCCTCCACTTCCACCAGCAATCCCAGCTCTTCTGGATCCGTTTCCGACACCAGTCAGCTCCCTCCCGGATCCGCCTGCAACGCGAGGCCTGGTCACAGGAGATGCGCCTCCGCCGAAGCCCCCTTGATCTACTCTGGCTCAAGCTTCAGTGCCACCAGCGCTTACAGCCCCTCCGGCAAGATCCTCAAGACGATGGCGTCTCGTACTCCCAACAAGACCGACACGCTCGGTCATCGAACAGGCAATTACTGGCACGGAAGCATAGTGCGTGCCGGAAATGCCGCCGCTGCAAAGGTGGGGACTAGTGATCCAGAGGAGTTGAAGAGGGCTGCCAATGAGATCCTCCCTCTCCTCGCTCGTCGCCGGTCGACAGCCTCACGCTCTGTCCGCCTCGGCCGCACGCACCGATCGCCTATCTCCTCCACGTCCCTCCTCTCTCACTCCTAGCCTCTCTTTGCTCTACCGACGTCTCCAGCCGCAGCTCCTCCGCCGCCAGTAAAGCTCTCTCCTCTCTCCCGACGCGTCCGTCTTTTGTTTTTAACCCAGTCAAAAACTTTTTTGGATAAAATTCTCGTTCAGCCCTTAGTTTTCTTCGTTTTATCCATATATGTCACTAACATATTTTTATTTTGCATATAGGTCACTGACGGCAACTTTTTTTCTATTGTTCGTTTTCTTTTGTTTCTTTGTTTATTTGTTTGTTTAGGCCATCTATTAAGTTTGACTACTAAATTCACATACGAATATAACTTAGATTGTTTATTTGCTTATCTCTTTAATTTTTTTTAGAAATTGTTTAATTTTAGTTAAAACTCATTATGTAAATTAAAATAATAACAGTATAACTCTTCTTTAGTCCTCCTGATTCTATATTTTTGCTCACACAAGTCACTAACTTTTTTTTAATTTTTTGCAGATAGGCCATTAACAGCTAATTTTTTGGTGTTTTATTTTTTTATTTGTTTCTTATTTTTCTTGTTATTTATTTTTCCATGGAAGGTTATACCTCCTACCATTTTTAAGTGGATGGCTAAATGCCCCACTTTTTCTTTTATTTATTTACTTTTATGCAATTACTTACTTTACGCATTTTTTTATAGAAGGTTATACCTCCTACTTTTTTTAAGTAGACGGCCAAACGGCCCACTTTTCTTTATTTATTTACTTTTATGCAATTATTTACTTTACGCATTTTTTTATGGAAGGTTATACATCCTACTTTTATGTAGATGCCCAAACGCCCCACTTTTTCTTTATTTATTTACTTTTATGCAATTATTTACTTTACACATTTTTTTTATGGAAGGTTATACCTCCTATTTTTATGTGGATGGCTAAACGCCCCATTTTCTTTATTTTATTTACTTTCTGCACTTTATTTATTTTCTTTGTTTATTTACTTTCTGCACTTTACTTACTTCTTTATTTATTTATTTTTCTGCACTTTATTTTTACGTGAATGGTTAAACACCCCACGTTATTTATTTATCTTTTATTTTTTGCAATTTATTTTTCTTTTATGTGGATGACTAACTTTATTTTATTATTTTTTTTATCATTACAATAAAAGCCCCCCGTCCTTTTTTTTTTTCATCATTTTAAACATTAATTGGAATATTAAAACATTTTTTTATATTTCTTTTAAATAACAAAAAGTTAATCTTTTTATTTCTTTTATCAAAAAATAAAATAATAAAAAATTCATAATTAGAAGATTCAAAAAAAATCAATTTTTTTTAATAATAAGTATTTTTTAATCTATGGATTAGATAGTTTACTTTGAAATAATAAAAATAAAATTAATATTAAAATCATTAAAATCCATATTCGGATAATTCGGCAGAATTGATGATATGGATTAATTAATATATTCAATAATAAAATAAAAATTAAAATTTTCATTAAATTTCATATCCCGGTGATCCGATAGGATCCATGGTTTAGGAAAATATCAAATTTTTAATAAAAATAAATAAATAATCAAGTATCAAGATTAAAAAATCCATATTCAAATAATTCGATAGAATTTAAGATATGAATTAATAATTAATTAATATATTCAATAATAAAATTAAAATTAAAATTTTCATTAAATTCCATATCCCAGTGATCCGATAGGATCCATGGTTTTGGAAAATATCAAACTTTTAATTAAAAATGAATAAAATAATTAAGTGCCAAGATAAAAAATCCATATTCGGATAATTCGGCAAAATTTATGATATGGATTAGTGATTAATTAAAATATTTAATTAAATTTTTATTAAAAATCCATATTCAAATAATTCGGCAGAATTTATGATATGGATTAGTAATTAATTGAAACATTTAAATAAAAACTAAATTTCATTAAATTCCATATCTTGGTGATTCGATAGAATCCACGGTTTCGAAAGTATTAAATTTGTTATAAAATAATTATAAAAAATCAAATATCAAGATTTAAAATTCCATATCCGGCTGATCTGATAAGATTCATGGTTTGGAATTAAATTAAATAAAATTAATTAAAATTATTATACTCAACCAAAGATTAGTTCAAGAAATGAATAGTTAGGAAAAGATAAAAACTGAACCCCATGGTACCAATTTCCGGGCGCTTTAATAAGGTTATTTTAGCGTAACCGACTCACGATCTTAGAATCTCTCGCAGACCATAACAGGTATCCAATTGACCTAGGTAAACGGATTGGTGGCGACTCCAATAAAATTCACGTTGCTACAACTTTGAATTGAAATAATAGACATTTTCAATAAAAATAATAGACACTTTGCATAAGACACTTTGAATTGAAAAAAATACACTTTGAATTAAAATAATAGACACTTTGTATTGAAATAATGGACACTTTGAGTTGAAATAATAAACACTTTGAATGATCACTAGAAGAAAGGGAAACTGTTCATATTTTCCCATCTTCTCATCTCTGTTGTCCATGACCTCTATCTTCTTGTTTTCAATGTTAATGTAGAACACGCTGAAGTGGACATCTTTAGGACATATGAAGAACAGTTGTTTCATAAAAACTTATTTTAAGGGCTCGCACACCATGAATAACTGTGTAGTAGATGTGCAACCATGCAACAAGTTTTTCATAATAAGTGTGCACTTACAAGTTTGCAACCATGCAACATTTCTTTAGTGATGTTGTTGTATTGGAGCCACAAGTTGAGCATTTGGCATATGTTGTTCTCCTTATTAGCATTCTTCTTGACAACTTCAGGATCAAACTTATTGTTGACAATTATGTGGAAAATGCAGGCCTGCAACAAAGATTATTAAACAGATGTTAGACTTAAATAGAGTGAGTTTTTTAGATGTTACATACAGGGTTTTACTTACAGATGCATTGCTGGGAAGGAAGCAACATTCTGGAAACTCTTTGTTCAACTCTTTTCGATTCAAAGTATAAGCATAGGCGGTTATGATAGAGTCAAAAACCAATTTTTTAGGTCTTAAACTCTGGAATTCATTCCTAAAATTGAAGACATCTTGTGTGAATCTTACCAACAGCTCACTGTAAAGTCTGTAATTGAAAGATAAGCAGTAGACAGTTCTCAGTAAATTTACAATAATTGAAATAAATGATCATTGGCTAATAAAATTTTTTTGCTTAGACACTTACTTGGGTGATTGTTTCGTGCTCCATGCATAGTCTACAACAATAGACTCTGTGCTTGTGAAGTATAGAGGGAGTGTTTTCTTGAACCGTTGGAGATATGAGGATTTCAAGAAAACTGATTTCTTCTTTGCTCTAGCTGGCCTATCAGCTTTCTCCTAACTTCCATCTATTCCCAAATTGAAAAAAGGTCCAGTTTTTAGATCAAAGTCTAGAACTGTTGCTATTGGACCTTCGTCATCTGCAAGTCAAGCACAAATGATTGAGCAAGGTCTTCAAGCTCCTGATCATTATCATTTTGCTCATCAGGTGTGCAATAGACATTTTTAGATTACAATGCAATCTGTGCCAGCCTCGCTTTTTCCATTGCATCCATCACTTGCTCAACTTGGAGAATGAATTTCTCAGCCCATGGGCTGCTTTTAGCAGGGCCAAGATTGAGCTCATGCGACCTCTGTATCAGCTTTACAAATAGAGTTGTAACAAGAGGGAACAACTCACAGACTCTTGCAATTTCTTCTTCCATTCTTTTCATTTCATTGCAAGAGCTACCTCTTGGACCTTATTATTTAACTGCTTCATTCTTGTTGTGAATGAGTTGTCAGAGTCAGCAGGTTGTTGTTGCTCCTTGCTTTCAGGCTTACCTTCTGCTGGTTGCTCTTTGCTTTGAGGCTCTTCAGGCTCTTTTTCTTGAGTTTCTGCAGCAGTCTAGTCAGCCTTTTTCTCTGGCTGCTTAGGGTGATCAGGCTTCTTTAGTACTTTTGGAGTATCAACTTTTGGAGTATCAGCAGAAGGAAGATTGGCTGATAGTATTTTTCCTCTGCCAAAGCCACCTTGACTTCTCTCTTCATTTAATCTTTTGAGGACAATATCATTTTTCCAACCTGTGATTGATGGGAAAACTCTAGTGACAAGAGTTTTTCCCCTGAACATTACCCGATCAAGATAAAACATCTGCACATTTAAGACTAGTTTAAGAAACAAGAAGGTGACACTTCAGATATGAAGAGGACATGCTAAGCTGTTAATATGAAAGTTGTTGACAAATAAACAGGACACAATTACCTGTAGGAAGTAGAGGCATGCACCAATGCATTGGTTGTTGACAGGGTCATCTTTGTACTTGCTAATTTGGGTAGCAAGTGTGTTCAAGGTGTAGACACAGAATTTCAGCTAATGGCATACAGAAAGATCCTTTAATACTTTATGAACCCTCCAATTGCAGCTGGATCTATTGGATGGTACAAGCAGCTTTGTTACTATGTAGATGACAAAGTGAAGCTTGAATTCTTAATCTGCATTTGACGAGTTAGTCACTATACTTGAAATTTGACTTGTCAATAGGCCATTTTCCTTCCCATGCTGCATTCTCCACTGTTGAAGTTCCGGGTCATTTGCATGAGAATAAGGGTTTCCATCAACCGCCTTTGGACCAATGGGAATCCTTAACACATGATGCATATCTTCAGCAATTATCTTGATGCTTGAATGTTTAGATATGCGCAAGGTTGTGTCATCCGGGTTAAAATGCTCCACTAGCCACTGCACTAGATTTGGGAAAAGCTTGGTGCATGTTATGTTGAATAGAGATCCAAATCCAAGCTCTTTGATTGCATTAACATGCTCTGTGCTAGTGGAGAGTAAATCCATTGTCTGTCTAACCTGATAGAGTACCAATAGACATATTATGTATAACAAGTAAACACATTTTCCAGTAAAAGAATGAACCAGTGGACAATTTTTCAGAAAATAAATGACCAGAAAAGTAATGAAATAAGAGCCACTTTTCAAGTAAACACTTGATAGATAAATAATAGACAGATTATTGAGAAACAATACACACTTTTTCAGAAAAGAAATGAACTAGTAGACACTTTTCTAGAAAAAGTTGACAGAGAACCAATAGACAAATCATACAAAAGCAGTGGACAATTTTCTAGTAAGGGAATAAACCAGTGGACAATTTTGCAGTAAATAAATGACCAAAAAATTTATGAAATAGAAGACATTTTTCCAGTAAACACTTGATAGAGAAATAATAGACAGATTATTAAGAAATAATACACATTTTTCTAGAAAAGAAATCAACCAATAAACAAATAACCAGTAGAGACATTTCTAGAAACACTTGACAGAGAATCAATAGACAGACTATACAAAAGCAATGCACACTTTTTGCAGTAAATAAATAAGCATAATGTGAAAACACATTGTGAATAGTATATACCGCTTAGAGGTTGAAGGGCTGGCATTCTGTTTGCTTTCTTTTCTTGCTGGGGGATTAGATTTCTTTACAGGGCTTGACTTTTCCTTTTGTACTTTCTTTTTTTGTTTGTCTTGTCCAAAGCCTTTGTGATGCTGTTTCTTGTGCTTTGTAGCATCATTCTGCTTAGATTGAGCAGTGTCTTTCCTTCTTTTGTAGATGATAGGTTTTGCTGGACTTGGCTGTTGTCGAGTTGATGTCCGTTGCCTCATGTTTTGTCTGTGTAAACAACCAAAAAGATAACAGTTATATGAGATGTGTCTCAAGTACTTTAACAGTTATTGATTGATGACAACATATATACAGAAAATGTCTTCATGTGCTACATAATGTGTCTACCACAAGAAACAAAAGTATCTATATGAAAAGCTGACGAAGAGTGTTTTTGTAAACTGATTAAAATATATGCATGAGAAGTGTGTGCACTAGCTACATAATGTGTCTACAACAAGAAGTAATAGTGTCTATATGAAATGCTGACGAAGAGTATTTTTGTAAATTGATTACGACGTATGCATGAGAAATGTGTGCACTAGCTACATAATGTGTCTACTACAAGAAGCCATAGTGTCTATATGATAGAAGAGGAATATATTTAGGTTGCTTACGAAGGGGAGTTTCGATTCCTCTGCACGAATGGTGGCTGTTACGGTGAGTTTTATTTTTTGTTTGCACAGAGAATAAGAATACTCAGAAGAAATCTTAGATTCTACAGTAAAACTAATATAGATGCAAGAAAATGAATATTTGTGTTTTACCTCTTGTGTTTTGGTTCATCTTGAGAAGCATGTGTTGGATGTTGCTTTTGCTTGCTTGTTGCCGATTTCTCTTGATCTCGCCTGAAATTGTCAGATTATAGGTTAGGTTTTGATTAAGTGAAATTGTCAAAAATGAATCAATAATGAGGTTCGAAGAGGAAAGGTAGAGAATTAAAAAAGGCTATTCGGCGCATAGCCGGCGTTCTGGTGTGTTGCCGGAACTGAAAACGTATTATAAAAAGCTAGAGAACGCTGGCGAGTTGCAGGAACTAAAAACGTACAATAAAAAGCTAGAGAACGGCAGTGAAGTGTACGAAGGTCTACCTTTGTTGCTGTTCCTCGGTGAAATCGCCATCGTCTTCTATAACGGGAAGCATGATGAGTTTCTGATTATCATCAGCCATGGTGTTTTTCAGTTGCGGAGGAGAGAAGTAAACAGTCACAGGAGCGTTGGACGAGTTATGGGAATTGTATGTAATTTGAATTTACAAAGTTTTCTGAAACAGTTTTCAAACATAGGTAAAATTATAATTTTAGTTTCGAAGTAGGCTGAATCGTGGACTTGGGCAGCAGTTACTAGTATTGGGCTCCTATGTCTAATTAGACCTATATTTATAATATAATAACTAAAAATATGAGCTCTTTTTGCTTTTTTGGCTCACAAGAGTGAGATGGGTATTTTCCAATAATTTGCATGTTGCTACCAAACAAATGAATCTGTCAAATAATGTTGCCGTACAAACAAAACCTTTAGTTCAAGTTCAGATCGACTCCCATTTTTCTGGTTCAGATCGACTCCCATTTTTCAACTTACATGTATTGTACACCCCACACCCAGAAATATGTAATGCCCATGAATGGCCGTCTTCGTTCCACAACACCACTTCGCTCCATCAGAACAGGCTTCCTCACCTAAAATGCTCAATTCAGAACCAACTTCATGACACCAACAGACAAGCAGTAAGAGTTGCCGTTCGCTCCTTGATCAAATACCACCACCAACAAACCTCGGCTAAATACTTTTGGGGCAAGATTTGAGCAACCTGGTTAATAACTTAGGAGGATTACCGAACTTCATGATGCTATGATACTCAACTCTCGGATTGTGGAGAGGACTTGGCGGCCAAAGCATGGAGAAGGGATTGAGTCTCTACAAGCTTTTCCCTTAGCATGAAATTATAATCGTATAACCGCTGAAAGTTCTTCTGAATGTCAGACAATTCAACTTCAGAACCTTCTTTGAACTCTGCAAACATAAGGGGTAACTCCCATCAAGCAGATGACAGAGATGGGTGCAACTATTTAGCACACAGCTGAAGGTTTCGTCAGGACCCTACACTAATATCACTTACGATAAAGTAAAAACAAGGTTCAGTTTCAACATAACAAGCAGATGAGAAGTTAATTGTAAATCCATGTACCGTCAAGACAGGAACCGTCCTATTGCCTAGCCTCTTTTGTTCTCAAAAATAATTTGAAAACCATTAAAAGTAGTCCTCTATTTTATAAGACAATTCTCCAAAATCAAGAAACAAAGTTTCCCAAAGAAATTCAGAGTAGGAAAAATTTTCTACAACTAAACGTAGTGCCACACACTGATTTTTCTTTGTTCTCTTTTTTTTCCCCTCTTCCCCTTAGATATTGCCACTTTTGTGGCCTGAGGCTCCGGTTATCATGCTTATACATGACACTGCTTGATTATTTGCTTGAATGGAATTTTACTGCGAAGAAAATCAAGGGAAGGCTGATTTCTGTCCTACAAGTTTGCTTCCTTTTCTACTTCAGTTATAACTTATAAAGTTTCTAATAAGTCCTAAGACTTTGCAAACATTACAAGTTTTAGTCCTAAGCTGAACGTCTTGCCACATGGCTAACATATAAAACTCAAGCAGAATAAAAAATTTATTACAAAAGAAAAACAATAAAAAATTTTACAAATTGAAATTTTAGAGCTGATGGGCTGTTCTTTAGGGCTGGGAATGAATGAGAAATGGAAAACATAAATTGTCTCTAATAGCACATAAAGTACCAATAATTTTGTGTTCGTGAAAACTTTTCATGAAGTTTTATTTTTTTGCAATAATTAAGTCCACCTACATGAGCCACATAATATATCCAAGAGAGAGCTAATGGCAGTTAAGTGCCATATGGGATTTACCGCTACCCATCAGGAAAAGCGCATAGTTCAGGATTAAAACGTTTTCAAAGTTTTTGGACTTATTTAGAAATGCAATAAGTTGTAGGACTAAAGTAGAAAACAAGCAAACTTATAAGACTGAAGTTGGCCATCCCCCAAGAAATTTGCTATTTAAATTTTTTTCTGCAGTATTTCGTGCTTTTCTATAAGAAGAAAAGTAATACCACATACCTAGTGCAGGAGGCAAAGGTGGTAAGATATCATTGCCAGAATAAGATTCTTGATGGCAGGATGTAACTGAATCATGCAAACCAACCGATTGCTTCTTCTCGCCATTTGTACTTCCTTCAATGTCATGCTTGGAAGGCTGGAGAAAAATACATACACAATTTGCCAGGTTAATCATCTAATATCAGATGAAAGCCATGTCTTCATTAAAGATACAGATTGATGAAAGGACAAAGAGTCCTTAGGAACATCAATGCATCAATAATCCCTTAAAGGGGCACCATTTGCAGGAACACATGGCTGAAAGAACCAATAACTATAGCCGAGACAAATAACAAGTATCTGAAACAATCGACCAGTATAATTGAGAAAAGCTGGCACCAAACATAAGCAACACAATACTTGCTTGCAAAGATGGCGAATCTACACATGGCATGTAGTAAACCTACTCTATGATTATCACACAGAAAGAGGAGGAAATGAAAAGTATGTCCAGTGGACCTTGGGCATGACATGATCCTGCAAAGGAAAATGAAATGGACCTACCTTATCAGTTGGTAAGCTCGCTCTGTTATTGGTTCCAGTTTGCTGCCTATTTTTCTTCAATGATCCAACTCCACGGCCTGATCCATAAACATGAGTTGAGGGATTCATAAAATTATAACAGCTTGTTTTCTGTTTACAGTCTTTATGATCATCATCCAATGTACTGCAGCCCCAAGTGTACATGACATATTTCCTCAACTGATAGAAAACCACAAATGCATAATCAGTCAATTTGATCAGTTTTGGAAGTAAAATCAGTGGAATATTTTCATAGAAGTGAGAAAGTGGAATCTTAGAAAAATTACTTTATCCCATCGTTCTTGAGCTTTCTTACGATTTCTGATGGTACGTAGATAACTGTCTTCATTACGGAGTTTTTTTATTCTGTATTCCAACTGCAAATAAAGCAAGTCAGTAAATTAAAAGACTCATGTGTTAATTCTTTTTTATTGATATCTTTACATGTGGACAACCAAATGCAAGAACTGTATAAAGAGTCCCAATATAATAACACAAAAATTAACCAACATGTTGAGAACACACTAGTTTAAGTGGGAAGGGGAATGAGAACCATACTTGCACTAGCAGGTACAAAAATAACCCAACACTAAAGCAGTATAGACCACCAAGATTTGCAAGGAAGCCAACTGCAAGACGATTCAACAAATATCATGTGAGCCAAAATAGAAGCAGGTTAACAAAAATGTGAGAAACTAATTAATCAAGCATTAAAATGGGCCAATCTTGAGGAAGATGTAGAGAAAGAGAAAGAGAGAGAGAGAGAGAGAGAGAGAGTGTGTGTATTTTAGCTATTTTTTAGTATATTTATTTATTTATTTATTTAGAGAGTACATTTATTTATTTATTTACTTTTTGTCAAAGGCCATGGGTCATGCATTATCCTAGCAGTTGTGTTCCATATTGGTTTCACAATATCAATATTGTGATGGAACATGGTTATAGAAACAATCTCAACTCATTACCATGTCATGAACTTTGCCTTACAAGTGCAGAGAATATAATAATGGCATTAGCAAGGGTATCAGTCCAGCGTAAAACAATGCTTGTATTCTTTCCAATGGATTAGTAAACTTAATATGTGTTCTAAGTTTTAGTTAACATTATAAATTTCATGGCATCGAGACCGCAGCTTAGTTGACTTTCAGTTGCATGATGATGATCATCATGTACCCTCAATCTTGTCCTAAGTGTGATTCCTGCATGCACAAACTTGTCGTACACACACAAAATTGAAAGAAAGGAGTCCTACTTCTATCAGTTAGCCTATTTGACGGAATAAATAGCTAGTTCATTTGAAGATGTACGAAGTTGCCCATGTGGAAGGATTTAACAACATCAAGTTTGTGATTCCAAGTATAAACCCTAAACTCTACAAAGTAAACGAAGATCCGATGCCCTTTAAAGGGAGAGAATGATCTTTTGGAACACACCCATTCTTCCAATTCAAAAGTAGATCAAGGATCAAGATTAGAAAAGAAGACAAAAGAATTCTTTTTTTTGGGGAGGGGGGGGGGGGGGGGGGGGGGGGAAGAAAAGGCTGAACAGAAAAAGAGGGAAGAAAGACCAGAGAAATTGTATTGCTATTTTACCGTCAGCTCAACACATTTTTTTCTGCACTCCTTTTCCTCCTAAACTTTCTATTCTAGCATCCCTTCTACAATTTGGCTATTGACCTATTTTTTAACGGAAAACTTACAATAACCCCTATAGTTTGGTCTACCATACACTTACCCCCTTGTTTTTGAAAACCTACACTTTGCCCCTGCATCATTTACATTTTTTTACAATAACTTCTAAAACCTAATTTAAATTATACGATAGTCATTTTCTAGTAATTTTGATTTATCCAATTTTTTTACAATTAATAGACATTTTAAATATCAATTTTTCCTATTTGTAAATGCAGTTTCTTCCCTGTAAATGCAATCAACATTTTTTAAATATTAGTTAACTGTGAAAAAAATATCAAAAATTTTGAAATTACTGAAACATAGTTACTGGATAGTTTAAATTAGGGTTTCAGAAATTACTGTTGGACAACTTAAAAGAAGCAGGGGCTAAGTACTAGTTTTCAAGGACAAGAGAGCAATGTGTAGGTTAGGCCAAACCACAGGGGGATTTCTGTAATTTTCCTTTTCGAACTGGAATCATAACATGGAGTACGAGACTATCCACTAGCAGATAATGACACTAAAAATATAGATTCCATAAATGGAGATGTAGCAGAATACTCACCAAGGCCCATCATACTACGAGTTTGAATCTCAACGATGTACGAAGAAAGATAATTGATATACAACGTGACGTTGACCAGTCCATCATTAGATCTTTGAAGTGATGCTTGTAGCTGAGATGTCTCACTAAAGGATGAACCAGGAATAAATTCGTGAAAAAGGGGTTGAATCAGCCTGAGATCATGTAAATTGTGGTAGATTTGAGGAAATAAATTGAAGATAAGTATATTTTCATCTGTTCCCCTGAATGTAACTGGTCTATCATCAAAGTCGCTTCCATTCTTCAAAATTCCACCAACAAAGCTCACATGCCTCCTATTACCATGACTTCTAGCAGTCAAGTTGAACTGAAAGCCAACAGCAGTTGCAGGAATACTCGGTAGATCAACAAAATGCCATGAAATAGACATAAAGTCCTGAATGATGTGACAGCTGCTGCAGCTGAAAGTTAACATCGGGCCTAGGCTTGTATTATAACATGAATAATTCAAGAAATCTGTGAGAGAAGTAACTTTGCGATCAATGAAGCCATTACTTCCAGCAAATAAAGTACTAGGAGGACGAAAGTTTGAACAGCTCATACTGGAAACAGTGGTTATGTTAAATTCCATGTCATTACTGAATGCTGCTAAATCAGGGGCATTTGCTGCTCTAACATTGTGCACCTCAACATTTCTCTTTGAGATGATTTGGTAAAGCAACCTGAGAGAAAACTAAAGAACAGAGGTCAACAGCATTTATAAAAATGTCAAAAAACACCCAAAGATTTTGAGTTTAGCAGCACAATGATAAAACTTATAAAAATATGAAATTATACTCACACAGTGATCAAACCGGTGAAAAGTATAAAGCTTGCTATCGAGAAAGTTCCACCAAGCTCAGTCTTCCGTTTTACCACCAATTTTTGATCATCCTACAAATTTTAGCTAAATTAAAGCACTGCCACATCTTCATGGGAAAGCAATACTTCTGAAGTTTGAATAAGACCAAATGTAATTTCCGCAAGAATCTGTCATCAGAAAAAATTTCCAGCAGAAGAGCTGCTAAATGGACATTATGAGTGCATATCAGCCAATTTTAATTTGTAAATATCAATTAAAACTAGAAAGTTGGGACAGATATAGATGATAATACATTAACTAACAGTACTACAAGTTTTCTAAGATAGTTATGGATTGATAGAAGAATAACATTACTAAACAATGCAAGTTTATTTATAATCTTCATTTTTCTTGTTTTCTTCTTGTTTTCTTTATTTTTTTTAACAAAATTTTTTTTAGAATTTTAATTCTACTTGATTAGTGCATTTGCATATTTGTAAACAGTAATGGAAAAATTCGCCAACTGAAAATGCAAAGCCATAATAGGTTATCTCAAAAGCTAATATGGTTTAAGGCATACGAAATTCTAATAAATGACACAGGACCTTAAAAATGATGTAAACTGTGACAGCCTATAGAGTGGTCAGAGTGTAATATAAAATGGCTTGACTAATTGCATTTAACTGAAAATAGTGAAGCTGCATGGACAGAACTTTAGTACAGTTTGCAGTAGTGTGAGCAAAAATGTTCATCTGATTATTGTCATATTAAAATAAGCTTCACTTGAAATATCTGGAGGCAGATTATAACATAGTATTTTGAATAGCTCCATTTATTACTCTGCATGTGACCTGCCTGATGTGTCAGTTTTAAAACCATGACTAGCGTCTTGTTCAAGAAGAAACCTAGGAACTACACAGAATTAGAAAAACCTGGTGGCTTAAGCAATTACTTATCTTTTAAGTAAGTCCTTACAGTGTGTTACAGGGATTTACCCTTTTAAGTCATTAATGAAACAGATAGTTTTGTTAATTAGAGGCCACAAACACAATTAGGTTCAAGTTTGAAGGTTAAAACAGAATTAAGGAGAGAAAATCCCCAGATTATTTCAAACAAACCAATGAGGGAAGAAGAATCTCCGACAGCCATTGTGTGCTCAGGCATGGACGTTGGATCTCTATGGAAACCATTGGATGAAACACTAGACGCTGGAACAAGGGGTAAAGGGATTCCCCTGTTTACCTTAGACTCATTCTCCTCTTTCTCTTCAAACACACACTGCAAACCCTAGAAGTCCAAATCCATCTCCAGCTCAGAGGTGAATCGTGGAGAATCCTTGAAGGGGGCAAGCTCAAATGGTATATTGAGGTGCCCAGGTAAGAACTAGGATGCCACTTATTCAATGGGATTAGCTTGCTATGAGTAGAAATCAAAATGGCTGCCTGCAATACGAAACAGGCAAGCTAATTTGTTGCTATTCCATTGATCTCCTGTGGATTCTGGAGGAGCTTTGGTCTAGCAACTCCATCCCAGTACTGTTTTATTGATTCTCTTGAAATGTGAATGTTTATCTACGAAATTTCCTTGCTTTTAATGTGGATGTTTATCCACGAAATTTCCTTGATATCACTGTTTTAAGAGGGTTATGTAGGCCAATGGCTGCATAACAATGATTCCCATGCTCTATGGCATTTGCCATTTACAAATGCTGTTTAGCAATATGTTTATTGTTTCAGTGTCCAATAGAATCTCATTGTGACATGCATGTTTACATTTCTGGCTTGTTCTTACTGAGATAGAGTTGTTATCTCATGGTCCAAGCCTGCTACTAGATTCTGCAGAGGTTGAAGACCTTAGCAAGGGCCATAACCTTGATTCTGAGTTCTGTTGCTTTTAGCAAGGTAAAAACTAGTTAGATTAAGAGATTAGTTTCCCCGCATGGCTTTGCGGTTAATGGCTATGCTATTTGATTTGGTAATCTCGTGCAGGCCAAAGGGCAAGGGTTTGGAACCTGACTTGTAAGCTGCTATGACAAGATGGATGCTGCCTGGGCTACTACTAAATTGTTGGACAATGAAAAGCCTTCAAAACTGCTAGACTCTTGTGTATTTTGTGCTTGTAAGCCATTCTAAGGCACATACATGGATGTGGACTTGTATGCAGCTTATTCCGTTATGGATGTGCAAATGATTTATAAGTTATGGAATTTATCCTTTAAAACTCATCTTCTGTGGAAGTTGCCTGTGTGTCAAAGAGAACATTTTATGACGCTTCAATAATTGAATTTACTGGTTCTTGTGTTTAAACCCAATGAGCTCACTAAAGGTCTGGTATTTGTCACAGTATGGATAAAATTTCTTGATCCGAACCTAGAACTGTTTCTGTGTGTGTGTGTGTGTGTTTGTTTTGAGTTCTGCTTGTACAGTCAAGCAACCTGGATTTACTAGTGTTACTCTGGGGCTCAATTTGGATTTTCCTATCACTTGAATTTCAAGTGAACCCAAGTCCCAACCTGTTTCTAAAAGCTCAGAGGAAAAATTCCAGCAGCTATGAAATCACAGATCCTAGGGGTCCAGGGAGGAAACTGTCCTGGATCAATGGAGTGACTTGGAGTCCACCCTCAGCTTGACCTGGGCAACCCTTAAGGACTGTCCAGTGTAGGAGTTCCAAGAACATTCAGGCTGGCATCTGTGACAAGACTTCTGAACTTCTTTAATACGAGTACTATTTTTCCGGCAAGTGATTGAACGGCTAAGTTGTCTTCTGCTGTCAGAGGGCAGCTCAGTTTGGCATATTTACCATCTGAGGCTAAGCTACCAACTGAAAAGCTTATTGCTGTATGTTTCGCACCAGTTGCTTAGCACTTAAAAGTTTTTCTGGCAGCTACTACTATGCAGGAAAGTTTTAAGTCCCTCCCACAAGATCATTCTGGGTTTGGCTTATAGATTTAAAGACACATGGACCCCACTACATGAGAATGATGCGCATAAAATTGAAGATCTTGTTCCCTTTCCATCATGTCCAGCTTCCAACTTTAGACAGGAAACTTGCAAGATTCTATGCGATCTTTTCCTCAGAACAGAATGTAGAAACCAAATGAACACAGGAAAATTCTTAGGTACACAGTGGATATTTAGTTTTTTTTACTGCAAAAAACTTTCTTTCAACTTTATTCTACACTTGTGTCAATCCATCAACAAATCCTATATGCTCTGAACAAATACCATTTTCAAACTATAGAACAAGCAAAACCAGCCACAGAGAAGCACCCAAATTTAGAATCATCGTCAAGAACAAAAAACAAAAAGAATTCCAGGCCAAAAAAAAGAAGAAATTAATCAGCATTATTACCAGCCAATGTCGTGTAGCAAAACAAACATCGAACCTGCTAATCCACCACCTAATATGAAACCACACATTCCTGCCATCGCCGAGCTTCTTAAACCGCAAGAAGCAACAGAAGGCAAGCCAAGAGAGCAACATCACCAAAGTGGCCTCCAAGAAGATAGCCTGAGACTGGGTGAACTTCTTGATGGAATCAAAGGGCAAGATGTTGGACGGAAAGGACACCGCATAGTAGTCAACTCCAGAGTCCACGAAGATGTCGGAGCTCCACTGGAACAAAGCGCAGCTGTTGGTGGTCCGGTTGAGCAAATACCCAGCTGGGCAAGCGCAGGAACTTCCATTGTACAAGATCGAGTTCTTCGGACAAGCCATTTCAGAACCAGAAAAATTAGTTCAATTCATCAGAACTGGTTTCTTGAGGGTGCAAGCGGATGAGAAAGAAACGTCGATATATGACTCTGCTTCAATGTCTGCTATATAATCGGACAGAGACTCTGGTTGGCGACTGCAAGAGATCTGGCTTTGTGTTTTTTTCGTCCTTTCGAAAGTGATATGGGCTTTTCTGCTGGAAATTGACATCTTCACCCTTCGGTGTATTTTAGGGAATTAGTAAAATAATTATTAATGTATTAGTTTACGGCTTCCTGCTGGCGCAAGATTTTAGTGTCAGACGTTGGATAATCAATCCAATAGTAGCTTCACTATCATAAATGTTGTTGGTAATTTATTTTAAATTCGAATACTAATTATAAATATGTTTGGCTAAAATACACTAGCAGCCCCTATATTTTACAAATTCAACGAGTTGGACCTTCAACTAAAACTCAGTTGCCAGCAGCCCTTGGACTTTCTATATCGTATGAAGTTAGTCCATTAAGTAACGGAAGGAGTTGTGACACAAATGCCGTCCAACCTATTATTGAGCAGACCTACAATTACTAGCTTAGGTGCACAAAAACAAACGTTTATGAAATATTTTTCACAAATATAGCACAATAACTACTCAATGTGCAATTAGAGACAAGATCTATTTTTTCTCCCAATTCTTCGTTCTCGGCGTTGAAGAACAAGCATAAACCCTAAAATTCTATTTTAGGTTAGGATCTTCCTTTCTTTTTTTTTTGGCAAATTGCTCAAACCTTTCAATTCCTTATGTCTTTCCTTTTGCCTTACTTCTCTTTTTCTCTCACTTTCTCTGCCTCCCTTCCCTCCCTCGGTCATGCCTCCACTATTGAAGGTAAGGGGCTCAGGTGGCCATTTATGGATCTTCAACTGCAACATAAGAAGAACAGGGGCCCTTAAGCCTGTTTTTCAAACTGGCTAGCTCCAATTTGTCTAAACCAAGCACCTCCAAATTGGAGACATTGTAGTCTTCTATCGACGAAGTGGTAATAATCCTGGAGCAGAATGTAGAATTCGAGTGCAAAGGTTCAACAGTAGATTGTTCGACATTAATGTGGCCTAATGAATATGAAGCACAAAAACTTAAAAAATGTGTTAGCTTCCTATCCCATCCTATCCTGTGCTCTGTTCTTGTATGAAGTGTGATATTTAGTTTATGCTTACTGTTTATCTTAGTCTGTATCTTGCCCTACAAGTTATGTTTGTGTTTGTTTGAATTGCCTCTGTTTGTGTTTGCTTATCACTGAATACAACAAATTGTTTGTGGTTCTTATTGAGACAAGAACAAAAATTTCATGAGCTCTGTTGAAGTTCCCTTGTTTTGTATTGTGTCTAGTTCTTACCAAGTATAGCAGAATGCTTGTGCTTTATTAAAGTTCCACTACTTATATATTGTACCAAACTATCATGTATGTTAGAAGTCAGATTGGCCAATGTATGAAAATCGTGCTTTGTTTTTCTTTAAGAGTGCTTAAGAATGAATAACAACTAAAAATTTTCTTTGTTTGCTAAGAATTTTAAGGAATTTACTTGTAAAAGTAGTGTTGTACTATAGCAGTGTGGGAGCTCTGTATATGGATTTTGTGCATATTATTTTCTTGAATTGCCTCAGTAATTTATTCTAATATTCGCTGAGAACATATAAATGGTTTTATTGATTTGGATGTTTTATTTTGTTGCACAAGAATTCTTCTAGAGTGGAGTATTCTTGGCTTATCTAGTTTTTGGTCCGAGCTTGTGCAAAAAAAAATTAAATTTAGGTGCTGATATAAAGTATAAAGTATGGGGCTGCAGCTGCCAACAAAAAAACATACAAGGACTTTATTCAGATTTTATCTGTTCGCATTTTTTGCTTAAATCCATTTCCTGACCTATTGGTCTTATTCATTTCAGTCCCTAAATTTTAACTTTTTTCCATTTTAGTCCTTTTTTTTCTACCTTTATTAGGTCAAAGCTAAATTTTTACCATCCATAATATTTTTCATTTGCTCTATTGATCTCAAAACTTTAATTTGACTTTTGTGTCAATGTTTAGACAATTCTTTTTGTAGGTAGGTTATTTTTATCTTCTAAGGGAAAACTTTATCCGTTATGGCTTGTCTAATTTTGGCCGTAGCATGGACTCTATCCCTAGATTTTGGATGGATTTTTCAATTTAAACCTTCAATTTGTACTCTTTTTATTACCTTTTATATCAATTGTTAAACACCATTTTTACTTGCTAAAATTTAAATTTTTTTTTTTGTGGAAAAGCTTTTGCATCAATTGCTAAGCCTACTTTTAATTGCTAGAACTCTAATTTTTTGCTTTTCATCCTCAAAATTTATTATTTAATAATTATTTATTTTATTTGTCTCAAATGCTACCACAGATTAAACTACCAATATGTGAGACAAATAGTGATTAATTATCTAATTTGTGTACCAAGTGAAACTTTTATATTTTAAAAAATTTGAAAACCATTTTTAAATTCTTCTTGTAAAAGGTAAGTATTTTGAGTTAATATCTTTCTTTTAGACTAGGTAATGAGAAAATCATAAAAATAAATTATTCTGTAAAATAATATTATTTAAGTGATTATATGATAAATCGTTATTAACTTTCAAATAGACAAAATTAAAAATGGAAAATTAAAAACCCAATAGTTTGGCCTAACTTATAAACATGTTTTGCAGCTAACTGAGATTTAAAAATTATATTTTACATTTACAGGGAGAAAAAAATTGATAATTTTTAATTTCTATTAATTAAGAAAAAATATTGAAGAGGTTAAAATTACTGGAAGATAGGTACCAAATAGTTTAAATCAATGTTTCATAAGTTATTGTCAGACAATGTAAAAGAATTAAAAGATAAACTATAGGTTTTAAAAAATAAAGAAGACAAAGTCTAGGTTAAGCCAAAATAAGGGTTCTCTACTTTTTGCAACTTAAATAAGATGTGAAATGAGTTCCCAAAGAACGAAAGCCTTCAAATTCAAAGACGCCTTTTTCATGACTACTATATTGAATCATGGGTTAATATAGTACCCCTTGTGCTTTGGTTAATATTATGGTTACATCTCTTATATTTGAGAATATTTCACTTTCCTTCTACATTATCTTTCAACATTATTCAGAAAAAATTTCTAAAATTCTAATTTAAAGTTTATGTTATACATCTTCTAACAATTTTAGTATGTACGATATTTTTAAACAATTATTTGACATTTAGAGAATATTGTTTTACATTTACCGCAAAAAAAAAAGTTGATAATTTTAAGTGTTAAAAAAAACCAAACAGATTGGAATTATTGAAAGATATTTAACGTATGGTTTAAATTATGATTGCAATGTTTTTCTGGACAAACTAAAAAAACTAAAAAAGCAAGGAAAAGTGTATATTTTTAAATATCATGAGAAAATCCTAATATCAACTAAAGCTCAGAGATGACTGTAAATAACCGTATATCATTATTATAATATCAAATAGTGATATTAAAAACTTCTCTGCTCTCTTAACCTTTATTTATTGAAAAAATTATAATGATTTATTAGGTTATCATAACCTAAAGTTATCTCCTCCAATTTAAATTGCCAAAAATTAGGACAAAAATCTTTATCGTTGCTGAACAATAGAGAAGACGACAAAAGTCTTCATTTGAACTGGATTTATCTATCTTTGGCAGATTGAAATTCAAAAATGATAATTTTTCAAACCAAAACCAGTGCAAAATCACTTGAATGTAAAGTCTTTGTGGTGAAATGTGAGTTTTAGGATTTGAAAAAAAAAATTAATGATTCGGTTACTCTACATTGTGTTAGTTACACTAAATCAAAGTATAAATTATTGTGCATTTACCATGAATTTTCGCATATCACTACTAACTTTTGCTCGTTTTCCAATGTGTTAATTACCAACGGCCTAGCCGTTGGTAATCACCAACGTGTAGGACCGTTGGTAAAACTTTCCATCTTCCACGCGTTGATAGTACAGTATTTTTTTTTTCATTTTAATTTTTTTTTTCAACGGACTAGCCGTTGCTAACTACCAACGGTCAAGACCGTTGATAATGTTCCAACTGCCGTGCGTTGGAAGAATAAAGAGGTTTCATTAAATGCAAAATTAAGCCGTTGGTAAAAAATTAAATGAAACGGTGCGTATAAGGTTTCCAGTTTGCAATGGTTAGCCGTTGGTAAGGGCTTTTTAAATACATCTCCTTCGTCTTTCAGCTCCAGTTCTTCGTTTCGAGCGGGGAGGGGGAGAGAGAAGCTGCCAGAGCTTCACGTGCGAGGCCGCCACCGGAAACGGAGCGATTCCGGCCGATTCTGACCGTTTTTTGCCCCATTTCGTAGATCCGGTCTTGTAGTTGACGGGTATGGGTTTATGTGATAGAGTTTTTTGGAATTTACTTATATATTTGCGAAAAACCGTCGTTTTGATGGAGATGACATGATTTTTTCAGTTTGAAGTCTTCTTTGAGGTTCCTTTGCTTGTCATTGTTACATTCCAGCTTCTGAAACCCGTGGAGGTAAGTTTCTAAATTTATTTTGTTAATCCGAATTTTTTTTGAATTTTTTAGGGAGAAAATTGTATTTGATTGCCTATGTTGTGATTAAAATTGATGTATTATTACCGTGGTGAAAGATTCTCCTGGTTAATTTAGTTGGGTTTTTTTTCATTTAATTAGTGTTAATTATTTGGTATTTAAGGGTAATTTTAGTGATGGAAAATGCTAAGAAGAAATTTATTTATGGTATTTAATTTTGTTGAATATAGGTATTTTGATGAATTTCCATATAGATTGTTTATTTCATTTATTTTTTCTATATTATTTACATCGTAATTAGTTGACTTAAGCTTTACTATGACTGATTTAGTGTTGGGTAATAATAACTCATCTAAAATAATTAGAATAATTAGAATAATTATAATAACTATTATTCTTGTAAGGTGTACCCAATAATGTAAACATATTAATAGTAATAATTACTATTGAGAATACTTAGTAGGAGTATTAGTAAGTTAGAAAATAATAATAATGAAACTAAGAAATAAGAATTTCATTACTGAAACCTACAATAAGAATGAGAATAATAATAATGTAATTATACACTTAATAATAACTTTAATATGAAAAATATTAGGAAAATAGTAATAATATTGTAGAAGAGAGCGAGAGGATTTAGTGCTTTGATAAACATTGTAGAAGAGAGCGAGAGGATTTAGTTCATTTGTTAAATTTGACCCATTTTAACGGCAAGACTACGATTATACTAACTTAAACATTGAAAGAGCCTCCTCTAAGACACGCCCGAGGACCCTCCTAACACCTCTTTTTCATGTATTTGTACGCAACTGTAAAACCCATAGTTATTTAATTTGAGTAATAATAATACCCATAATATATATTAATGACTAAAATATTGTATCTAATTATTATTATTACATCATAATAATTATACTTGCGTGCATGGAGCAATCAAAATAATAATAATTATTATTATTAATAATAGTGATATATAAAATAATTTGATAAATAATAATTACCATACAAATAGTACTTATACATAATAATTAAACTAATTATAGGACCAAGTACAATAATACCAATCATAATTAAATTAGACTACTAATAATACCCATAATAATAATGATACAAATAATGTATATAATGTTGCATATTGCATCCTAATAATTAGTAGTATTATTATTATATAACAAAAATATTTATACAAGTCGAGTTACAGCCTTAAAAATACTAAATATACATAATCATTAAAATAATTATAGAACCAAGTACAATAACTCCAAAAGTACAATAATTATTATTGTTACATGATATTAATTCTACTAATATTCATGGCACATAATAATTATAATTATTATATTTGTTAGATGGGTCCGCCTGATTAATAGTTGTTTCGTTATTGCGTTCTTTGATGACTATATATGTCTTTTATATTATTAGGAACATATTTAGTTTGTAATGGAGTCGACACGTAGTTGGATGTATAGTAACCATTACTTGCCTGGCCGATCGGGTTACACAGAAGAGTGGGAGTCCGGGGTTAATGAATTTATATCATTCGCTGTCTCTCATCTTGAAACAATAAGCGGCTTATGTATTCGCTGTCCTTATCGAAAATGTAAGAATTTGCGGTTTAAAGAGGCTGACGATGTCAGAGTTCATCTGTACAAATGGGGGTTTAAGCCTTTTTACTTGAATTGGATGGCTCATGGGGAGCCATTTAATGAACCATCACATACAGACCCAGGGGTGGGTGGCTTTGATCACTTTGAGGAGGGGTCTTCGAGTAATCCATATGAAAGGATGGTATTAGATGCCATTGGCCCTAATTACTCACAAATTCCGGAACACAATGCTGCAGAGCCGAATGAAAGTGCAAAAAAATTTTATAATCTTTTGAATTCAGCAGCAACTCCTCTATGGGATGGGTGCGAAAGTCATTCAGAGTTATCTACTGTTGTCCGTCTTCTTAACCTTAAGTCTGAGTATCATATGTCACGAGCATGTTTTAATAGCATTGCCCAACTGATGAAGGAGACTCAACCTACAGATAGTAAGATGGTATCAAATTGAGTTGAAACTAAGAAATTAGTTTCACAGTTAGGTCTGTCTCATCAAAAGATTGACGTCTGTGTGAATGACTGTATGTTGTTCTGGAAAGATGAAAGTGGTGTGCGTATTTGTAAGTACTGTGGTGCTGACTGATATAAGCCAAAAAAGGAAGGTCATGGTAAAACGTCGAGCGAAGGCAAACTTTATGTCAGATGCTGCATATGCGGAAATAAAGGTATATTGGGCGAGTCCAGAGTTCATTCAGAAGTCCGCTAGGTTCAAGGCAATGCAACCTACAGTGACTGACGAGGATTCACAGTCTGGCTCTTGCAGCGCGACATATGCAGGGGGATCTATCTCGATGTCTGCACATCGAGAGCAAATGGTATGTATCTCCGTAATATTCTTTTATTTTACATTTCAGATACTAATGAAATTAAATTGCATATTAATCTTACGTTTCATTCAATTAGAGAGAGAGAGATCCTGAGAAAAAGGACCCTGACTTGTTTAAAGTCCTTCAAGTAACACATAAAATGAAGAATAGGAAATATGTTAGTAAACGCTGTGAAGAAGTTGCTGTAAGTATTATAACTGTTTGTTCACAGAATATTCTTAAGAAACTTACCATGTTTGACAAATAATGACGGGCTCAAATGTATTTTATTATGTTTCTGTAGACTCGTATCAGTGCAGAGATTGAGGAGCAAACACAACAAGAGGATGGAATAGAGGCAATTGATGAACTAGCAATCATTAATACTACATCTGGCAGTAGAAGGAGAGGTCGTGTATTTGGATTAGGATCTGAGCAGTGTGTCATACCAGGACGCCGACAGCCAGGTCCCATCCCGCCTATCGACATCACACAGACACCGCAATTCAACGAGCAAGTATAGAAGATGATGGCGGAGGAGAATGCGCGAAGGGATGCGGAGTACGAGAGGAAGCTCGAGAGAATTAAGAGAAGACAGATAGCAGAGATGGAGGCTCAGAGAGCCGCATTGGAGGCAAACAGGGCTCAATTAGAGATTATTTGTCATTCGCTAAACCTTCCATGCCCGCCGGCTCAACCAGTTCCACAGTATCCTGATGACTTGGACTCGAAGGATGAGGAGATAGTCGAGACTCCGTGATGGGCGTCATCAACAGGTAAGCGCATTTCCAAAGTTCTTATGTTATCAGACTGACATAATCATTTTTAGACCTACTTAAGACTTAGTTGAAATTACTGAAATGTGTAATCCGTTGAATGTTGTATGCTTTCTTCCAGACATATATGTTTTTGTTTTAATTATGCTGTATTGGAGAAGATTTTATGTTAATTACATTTGCATAGCTGTGCAATGTTTATTGCTGAGTAAAGCTGGGGGAACTTTTGAATTGGTATGTTAATTTCGAATGTGTATTCAAACTGGGAAAAATACGAAACAATCGAAACCTGGAACGTTTAATGTACATTACCAACGTGCAAACGGGAAACTTACCAACTTGCGCGCGTTGGTAATTACCGACTGTCATCCTGTTACCAACGCGTATGCAAATTGGTAATTACCAACGGCTTCATAACAACTCTCTTACCAACTGATGTAAGTTGGTAACTACCTCCTCTTAATTCCTACCAACTACCATGGCAGTTGGTAAGTTACCAATTGTTGGGCAGTTGGTAACTACAACTACGCGATGGAAACCAAGCTTGGTTCATGACTGTTGGTAATTACCAACGTGAATTTTATCAACATGTTATTAATTGCGCGTTGGTAAAAAATTTTCCAACATTTCGAATACCAACTGCCATTTACCAACGGCTCTGCGTTGGTAAATGGCAGTTGGAAAAGTCTTATATTTTAGTAGTGTATGTTTTTAAGTTAAATTTTATTATAATTAAGGAAGCTTGCGGTTTAGGGTGAGATTATGACTAGTTTTGTTTGCTAGAATAAGTTAAATAGCAACCTCGAAGGCTGATATGGTGATCTCTATGCTTAAAATGGCGTTTTCAGGTCATGAACTGACATTTTCATTTTATTACATTTTCTTTGTTCAGAACGATGATTGCCAAGTGTAATAAAGTAATTCCCCATGCAACAGAACTTTTTTTTTCTTTTTCCTTCTTCCATTTTTTTTTTCGGTATTCCTGTCTTCATTTTGTTGGTTGCACTGAAAATGTGAGATTGTTGGTCATATAGGGATAAAACGGTGAAGATGATTAAGTGAACAATGTGAACATATATAAGGCAGTATTTGAACCGATTTTTGTGAGTATATATCTAACTCCCTTTTCCTTTTCTATTTAGTAATTAAGCATAAATTGACTAAAGCTGAAGTTGAAAAAGAAGCACATGATAGTTGATAGAAGAGTCATATCATGGAAGGTAATGGTGTTTTAATTTAGAAATTTAAAATTTTCATGGGAAGTAATGTAAATTCCTAAGAAAATTAAGCACATTTGTATGATCAAATAACAATTTATCGATACAAAATTAGCACAGATAACGTATAAACAAACGTGATGAAAACATGTGTAATCATAGAAATAATAGCAAACAAGCCTTTAATCATAATCAAACTATCATTTTAGAGGCATAACTATGATTTCACTTAGAAGAACAATGTTTAATGTACTTCAATAACAACTCCAATTGAACTAACAACAATTGTAATGATGGATAAAGCAATTCTATGGGTCTATAAGGCGTTTTCACTTTAAAAATAGCATTTTCTCAAGACAAAAAGATGATTTTGAAAGTAAATAAAGCAATTTGCATCAACGAAGGATGCTTTCACATAGAACATACCAACTCATATTATATGTTGTGGCTTTCCAAGATCTGGACCAAGATTATAGAGGTAACATTAGTTATTTTAATAACTTTATCTACTTAGAATATTTGATTCAAGCTAGGGCTGATCATTCGGTTTGTTCGGTTCAAACCGAAACGAATATTTCGATTTATCCTGTTTTTGGTTTATTATGATTAGAAACCGAATTAACCGAACTAAGCCTTTAGACCAAAGTAAAACCGAACTGAAATATTCAGTTTGGTTCGATTTAAAATCAAAATAACCGAAAAATGTCACATCCAAATACAGTGATGCACTTGTAACAAAGAGAAATGTAAGTAGCTTAAACAACTACATAACAATAAGTCATGGACCATTATGGGGTTTGTACGTTCTCCCCACAATTGAGCAAAACACGATGATGGCTTAAGCGTAGGTGGCGATTGGAGATGGTTGGGTCTGAGAGAGATGTTGGAAGGGTGGAGGCGAGTGAAGGGAAATGTTGGAGGTGAGGGCAGAAGGCGGGGGCGAGGGCGGAGGTGAGCGGGGCGCCAAGGGTAGAAGGCGGTAGCGAGGGCGAAGGTAGACGAAGGAGGCGAGGGTGGAGGGGAGTGGAGGGCTGGGGCAAGGGTGAAGGTGACTGGAGGGCGGGGGTGAGGATAGAGGCGAGTGATGGGCTGAAGGTAACGGCCAAATCCCAAAAGAAGCCATCAATCTTCTATCTACCTTCCATTCAACCCCTGCACCTTTTGAACCTGTCAACTAGCCTACCAAAACCTCAAATATGAGATGAAAAAATTTTTGGTTTTTCAGTTACTGAAATAACCAACACCCCTAATCGAAACCGATATTCTTTCTATTCGGTTTTAACCGAAACTGAATCAAAAAACTGAATTAACCAAACCGAATTTCTATTTTTTTTTTAATTTTTCAGTTTTTTCGGTTTTAACCAAATGGTGATCACCCCTAATTCAAGCAAAGCTTTGGTTTAATGAAATATAGTAGCTTAAAAATGAGTAAAATTGGTTATTTAGGCAAGCTAGGCCAAAAGGAAATTTTGATCATTTTACATTGTGACCCATTTTTTATTGCCTGGTTGGATAGGGATGGAAAAATATTAAATTTGAGACGTCATAATTTTTCGTAATTTCTACTCTATCCTCAAGAAATTGTTAACCGTCTATGTTGCTGTAAGGTGGTTTAAAATGGAACATAGAAATTGTTTATAACTTAATTGTATAGTTCAAAACGATTGAAGTTCAAATTGTGTAATTAAAGTTGAGAAGAATTATAGATCGGAAAAACGTTAAAATTGGTCCTAAATTTTTAGTTTTATTACATTTAAGGACCAAGAATTAAAAAGGACAGACTTGAACCATAGTTAATCTAGTGCTTTGACTCTCATTTTATTTTCTTCTTCTTTCACGCACCAACAACTCACAAACCTCCATGACCGAACAACAACAAGCTTGATTTCAAGCTTAATTCACCACAAAGTTTAAGGAAAATTAAAGCAAGCTTGAAGTTTTTGCATGAGAAGCTTGATTACAGGCTAGTTTTTTCAAGTGTTTATTTCTCTTTTTCCCCTGAATTTTCTCGCATTATTCGGTCATGAGTAGCTGGTTTTGACTGATTTTTGGTTCCCTGCTTGTTTATTAGGGAAACAAGCAATTGAAAGCTTGAGCAAACATAGGGGTGAGTAAGCGACCTAGCAACGGTTTGTGGGAAAAGGGAAGGAACAATGTTGTTATTTATTTTGCTTTGTGTGGATTCAATGGGAGTAGGCTGGTTTATGTTGGAAATGAGTAGAAAATTACTAAGCAACCATTTCGATGAGGACTGATGGTGTTGATTTATTCGATATTGGTTCTCGCTTAATAGGGGCAGGAAGAAATGCAGTTAAAACCCAGATTTGGGTTGTGAACAAGGGGAACCATGTTTTTCTAGCAAGCTTACACTACTAGAAAAACCGCTTTTTCCAACGGCTTATTTTCCAATGGTCAAACTATTGGAAAATTTCCAACGGCGAAGGCCGTTAGAGCTAGGTGATAAAAATTTCCAACGGCTTAACTGTTGGAAGAATTTACAAATTGAAAACAGCACAATTTCCAATAGCTTTAGCCGTTGGAACTTTAGTAAGTTATGTTGTAAAATTATTTCCAACGGCCGAAGCCGTTGGAAGACAACTTTACTCAAAGCATTGTTATGTGTAATTTTTAAAATAAAAACTATTTGAGTTTTTCCAACTGCTTAAGTAACAAAAACGCGGCGTTTTGGAAATTTTTTATAACTGTTACTATTGATAATTTTCCAACGGCCTAAAGCCATTGGAAAGTAAGTTAGTAAAACGTTCCATTTTGAAAACACGTAGAAGTGGCACTATTTTGAAACACACCGTTTAATTAATTGTTTTCCAACGACCTTGGCCGTTGGAAAATGTCAATTTAAATCACCCCCAGGTCCTTCCCAGTTCGTCGTCTTCAGCAGAACCTTCATCTCTCTCTGCTCTCTTCCTCTGCAGAAACGGCCCACTCGCACACACCGCACCTTCGTTTCGTCGCCCAGGTCCAGAAAACTCTCAATCGACGACGACATTGTTGGATTTAGTGGCAAACTACTCGATCTGTTGGTAAGTTTCTGGGTTTTTGATTTCCTTTTGCATTTCGGGTAATTTTTTTTTTTCGATTTTCATGGTTTGAAGTTTAATAATGGTATTGGGTGGAATATTTTACTTGTTGTGGCAGATTGAAAATAAGAATAAACGCATTTGAAGGAAGGATTTGAGGTATTTTTTATTAATACGTAATTTTTTAAATTTTTAAATTTTTTTTCCAAAAAATGGTTGAAATGTGGATTATGTAATGGTAATTTTGTTTGAAATATGTGAAATGTATGTGATTTTTAGTTGTTGATGGTTGGATGTGAAGATTTGAGGTTACCCATTAGAATTTTAAATTTTTGGCCATTTTGTTAATTTTTTTATTAGTTTCGGAATTAATTCCAAATAGTACATTGTTAGTTTAAATGAGAATGTTTAATTGGATTTATTTTTATAATGTTTTCAGTTTTCGAATTAATATAAAGGTTCAAAGTAGTTATATTTAAGTAAATCTGTTTGATTAATTTTGACCTTTAATAAAATATCTATCAATAATAATAATAATAATAATAACAACAACAACAACAATAATAATAATAGTAATAATAATAATAATAATAATAATAATAATAATAATAATAATAATAATAATAATAATAATAGTAATAACAGTAATTAAAATAATAATTATTATAGTAAGAGTAGTAGTAGAATAAGAATAATAAGAATAATAATAATAGTAATTGTAATAATAATAATAATAGTAATAATAATAATTAAAATAATAATTATTGTACAAAGATTAGTACTTAAATAATAATAATATAGATAATAATAATAATCATAATAATAATAATTTAAGTAATTATTATTATACCAAGAGTAGTACTATAATAATAATAATAATAATAATAATAATAATAATAATTAAAATAATTATTATTATTGTAATCGTAGTAATAAAAAATAAGAATAATACTAATAATAATAATAATAATAATAATAATAATAATAATAATAATAATAATAATAATAATAATAATAATTATTATTATTATTATTATTATTATTATTATTATTATTATTATTATTATTATACTAAGAGAAGTATGATGATAATAATAATAATAATAATTAAAATAATTACTATTATACTAAGAGTGGTAATAATAATAATAATAATAATAATAATAATAATAATAATAATAATAATAATAATAATTAAAATAATTAGGTTTAGCGTTTAGGGTTTAATTAGGGTTTGTATTTAGGGTTTTGGGTTTAATTAGGGTTTAGTGTTTCATTAGGATTTGTATTTAGGGTTTAGGTTTGCTTAGGGTTTATGGTTTTATTAGGCCTTGTATTTAGGGGTTAGAGTTTTAGGGTTAATGGTAGTTAGCTTTAGGGTTTAGGGTTTAATTAATAGGGTTTGTATTTAAGGTTTAGGGTTAATGGTAGTTAGGTTTAAGGTTTAGGTTTTAAGGTTTAATTGGGGTTTAAGTTTTAATCAGGGTTTTGTTTAGGGTTTAGGATATAATTAAGGTTTAGGGTTTAATTAGGGTTTGTATTTAGGGTTTAGAGTTTAGGATTAATGGTGGTTAGGGTTAGGGTTTAGGATTAATGGTAGTTAGGTTTAGGGTTTAAGGTTTATTTAAGGTTTGTATTTAGGGTTTAGGGTATAATTAGGGTTTAGGTTTTAATTAAGGTTTGTTTTAAGTGTTTAAGGTTTAGAGGTAAGGAATTAGAGTTTAGGGTTTAATTATGGTTTAGGATTTAGGGTTTAAGGTTTTTGTGTTTGTATGTAGTTAGGGTTTAGGGTTTTCTAAACCCTAATTAAACCCTAAACCGTTGATACAAACCCTAATTAAGACTTAAATTAGTAATTATTATACTAAGAGTAGTACTATAATAATAATAATAATAATAATAATAATAATAATAAACCCACCAAGAGTAGTAATAATTATAATAATAATTATATATACTATGGATGGAATGCCTTCTTATGCTATGTATATTTTGGAGTTATTAATATTTGGTGTTGCATTTGCTCTCGGATTTGATGTGCATAATAAGCATGACACATGAAAAACTATGTTTTCAAAATTTGAAAGATGTGGGCTTCTTGGTTGACATGCATTAGAATGCCACACTTGTTGAACTCACACACCCTAAACACTTAAGTATAAAAGTGTCTATGCCTTGCCGTTATTGCATGTAACCTCATAAGCCTGTCCTTGAAATGCAAATAATTGACTATAACAAGTGGACTTACCCTCCCAGGCCTTAGCCTCATGAATAATGGATTAAATCAAGTAAAAGAAGTATGGTCGAGCCATAAAGAAGTAAACCACTATAGCTGTGTTAGAGGTACCTAGATGATAGTTCTTAGAAGTATAGATAAGTAATAGTAAAAATAATAAATTTAAAATTAGTAAGAGTAATATTTATAATAGTAATAATAATAATAATAGTAAGAGTAGTATTAGTAATAATAACAATAATTAAAATAATAATTCTTAGCGTAAGAGTAGTAGTAGAATAATAATTATAATAAAAACCCAAAACCCACATGCGTAAACAGACTTTATTGATGACTTCTAATTGAATTTCCATAAACCCTAAACCTATAATAGTAGTACTTTTATTTGTAGCTAAACCTTAAATACTAAATTCGCAAGTTTAAAGTTTTAACTTACATTGTTTAATTGAGTGAAATATTATTGCATGCCATTAATAATAATATGTTGGCTATTAATATATAATTTCCATTTGTAGGACTCCATGGAACAAGAATGTAGTTGGATGTATAGTAGTCGTTATTTACCTGGGCGAGTTGGGTACAAGGAGGAGTGGGAGATAGAGGTTGAGCAGTTCATAACATTTGCTTGTAGTAATCCAGGTTATATGGATGGGAACAAAATACGTTGCCCATGTAGGAGATGTAAAAATTTGAAGTTTAAGGATTGTGATGACGTTAGAGTGCATCTATATAAATGGGGGTTCATGCCTTTTTACATCAACTGGACAGCTCATGGGGAGCCGTTTAAGGACCAGTCTGATGAATCGTTTGATAATTGTGGTTGGTATGAGCATGTTGAGTGTAGTTCACATGTAAACTCATATGCTCGAATGATATTTGATGCAGTTGGACCAAGTTCCCATCAGAATTTTACTGAAGTCGATGAATAACCTAATGAAGGTTTTAGACGGTTTTCTGATTTATTGTACTTGGCGACTACACCTCTTTGGGATGGATGTGAGACGCATTTTGAGCTATTTGCTGCAGTTCGTTTGTTAAACCTTAAAGCAGAATATCATATACCAAGAGGGTGTTTTGATGGTATTGCGGCCTTGATGAAAGAAACACAGCCAAGTGACAGCAAGATGCTGTCGAATTGGTATGAGATGAAGAAATTAGTTTGACAACTTGGTCTTGTGCATTTAAAAATTGATGCTTGTGTTAACGACTGCATGTTGTTTTGGAATAACGATAAAGATGCTTCACACTGCAAGTTTTGTGGTGAATCTCGATTTAAGCCGAGAAAATGTGGCCGGGGTAAAGATAGAGCAAGAAAGACCATGCACCATTTACCACTAACTCCTCGCCTTCAGTGACTATATGCTTCACTTTCAACTGCAGAGCATATGAGGTGGCACAGTGAGCATCGATCCGAGCCAAATGTTTTAAAACATCATTCAGATGGGGAAGTATGGAAACATTTTGATTCAAAGTACCCGTGGTTTGCCGCAGAACCCCAAAATATTCGCCTTGGTGTATGTTCTGATGGTTTTGTTCCGTTTGAAAACTCTGGTAAACAATACTCATGTTGGCCTGTCATCGTTACTCCATATAATTTGCCACCGTGGATGTGTATGAAGAAACCATATATGTTTTTGACTTCATTGATACCGGGCCCTCGGAGTCCACGTTAGAATATTGATGTCTATTTACAACCTCTTATTTATGAATTGAAGCAGTTGTGGGAAGATGGTGTCCAAACATGGGATGTTTCACTTAAACAGAATTTTCAGCTCCGTGCTTCAGTTTTGTGGACCATAAATGACTTCTCGGCTTATGGGATGTTGTCAGGATGGATGACTCATGGGAGGTTATCTTGTCCTATTTGCATGGAGAATAGTAAAGCCTTCCACCTTGAGCACGGGAGGAAAACGTCTTTCTTTTATTGTCATTGAAAATTTCTGGAGTTGGATCACCCATATAAAAAAAATAGAGTTGCCTTTAAGAAAGGAAAAATTGAGAAATCATTGCCTCTTAAGCATCTTCCGCCTGAAACAATATTTGAACGTATCTCAAATTTGACATCTGTAGTTCAGAATGGAGAGGTTTTAACCATACCAGGTTATTGTAGAACTCATAATTGGTCAAAACGAAGTATTTTTTGGGAGTTGCCTTACTGGAAGAATAATTTAATCCGCCATAATTTGGATGTGATGCATATAGAGAAGAATGTGTTTGACAATATATGGAATAAAGTGATGGATGTGAGGAATAAAACTAAGGACAACGTGAAGGCTCGTAAGGACATTGAAATGTTGTGCAGTCGATCAGAGCTAAATTTGATTCCTCAAGCAGACGGTCGAGCATTCAAACCCAAAGTAACTTTTACACTAAACACACATCAAAGATCTGATGTGCTCAATTGGGTTAAAACATTTAGACTCCTAGACGGTTATGCATCAAACCTTGGGAGGTGTGTTGACAGTAATGTAAGTCATATGTCTGGTATGAAAAGTCATGATCGTCATGTAATGATGCAGAAACTCCTCCCAATAGCCCTTGAAACGATACTTGAAAATATATGGAAACCGTTGACTGAGTTAAGTCAATTCTTCCGTGATTTATGCTCTCTAGAGTTAGATGTGAATCACATGGTCGAGTTAGAAGCAAATATTCCTGTCATACTCTGCAAGTTGGAAAGAATTTTTCCACCTGCTTTTTTCGATTCGATGGAACATTTGCCGGTTCACCTATCTTACGAAGCTAGGGTTGGAGGACCCGTTCAGTATAGGTGGATATACAAGTTTGAGCATTATATACATGACCTAAAAATGAAGGTATCAAATAAGGCTCATGTAGAGGGTTCAATTTGTGAAGCGTATCTAATTGAGGAGACCTCAACATTTTGCTCTCACTACTTTGAATCTCATATTCCACATATGGCAACTAGAGTAACTCATAATGATGATGGCGAGCAAAGACAATATGATGAATCGGTGTGGTCAATCTTTAGATACCCGGGTCATCCATATGGTGTCTCAAGATATCGATATCTTGATGACAATGAATTGAGGATTGCTACTGCATATGTCTTACTGAATTGTAAGGAGGTGAAGACGTACCTCGAGTAAGTGCCATAACACATATTTCCTTTATATATTCTACTCTAATAACAATACTTTTTTTTCTTTATACACTTTAATCAACTAGGTTTATGCTCCTACAACCTCTATGTATATCTTGTAGTTTGTTTGTTGACGAAGTGCATATGCATCCACCAAATATAGCAATGTCAGACCTGGATGTCTACATTGAGGATAACTTTGCTACATGGCTTAGAAACTATGTAAGTTACCTACACTTAAATTTTAGCCATATTTTGGTTCTCAAGGGAAAGACATATTCATAAACTTTATTATATGTAACTAGGTGAATGATGTGAGCAACAATATCACGGACCGCTTCTTGTGGGATGTTGCGTGCGGGCCATCACGTCGTGTTGAGACTTGGCCTGTTTATTTCATAAATGGGTACAAGTTCCACATTAGCGACTGGGGTCACGACAAAGCAACATTTAACAGTAGCGTATGTATAAGGACTTCAGGATCAAGTGAGGTTGAATGTGATTTTTATGGGGTGTTAGAAGAAATCATTCAACTCGAATATCCTGGATGGCCACAGAAAAATGTTGTATTGTTTAGGTGTGCATGGTTTGACCCTACTCCAGATCGTGGCACTCGGGTTCATAAACAATATGGTTTAGTTGAGGTTCGTGATGGTCGCCGATATGAGAAGTTTAACTCGTTCATTCTTGCCTCCCAAGCTGATCAAGTTTACTACACCCCTTACCCAACAAAGTTAGCCGTTTTGAAAATCAAACCTAGACGCATCGTTCATTATAATGTTAATGACGTCGATGATGCATTTCAGGAAGAATTTGAAGGTGGCGTGAACAATCCACCCATAATTATAGATGACCCAATCGACAATTTAGCTGAAACAGGAGTGGGGGAAGCTGTAGAGGATGACATGCCAATCAGGGAAGAAACTTTGCAACATGATGATGAATCTGAGGAAGAGGAGGCCCTTGAAAGCAGTGATGAAGAAGATGAATTTGAATATGGGGATACTGAGAATAGCGATTTAGAGGCACAATCTAAGGACGATGACGTCAATTGACTGTCATGTTAACGTGCAATTACTTATAAAATGTAATGTGAACGTGGAATAACTTATTATAATAATAATACTACGTCTATATTGACTGTGATATGTGCAGTTACAAGAGCAATACTATTCCCCATAATTTGCATTTGTAAAATGTTGTATGGTTTTTAATAAAATTGCAAATGCCACCTAAAGGAGATGCAACATATACACGTCGCCCAGGGAAAGGCCTATTTCAGCAATTCAAAGAAGCGTTAGCAGAACCAATTGCCAGACATGAAAGGGCAGGCCAATCGCATTCCCGACATTTAGCTTCGTGGCCCATAATAGAAGAAGATGTTCTTTAACATCCCATCCCTCGTACAGATGATATTCATATTCCTCCAGTCGGCTGTAGTGCTAGTCGATCTACTCCGGCACCTGTACCTTCAGCCGATGGAGGGAATTCGATTGGCCAGTCAGCGGTATCCGAAGCCCCGATGCAGGGTCACTTACGGATTACACCTTAGGGTAACACATAAGTAATGTATCATTTTAAACAATAATAGTTTATGTTACATGCAGTTCATTTACTTCCAATGAAAAAAATATTTATTGTGTTGGAACATGCATTCCATGTAGCTTCCTTCCATTAAGAGCAACACGGTTGGTGACTAGATGCTTCACCACACACTTCAAGGGACATCATGATTGGACGAGTGCAAGCGCAACAGATATTCAGGCGTGGTGGCGCGTATTTAAGGTTTGCACTTTGGTCTCACCTTTTCAGCTTTATAAATCCTGTAGATAACTATTAGACTCCTTATATTTTATTTTATGTCTAGGGATTATGTGAGTGGGATCCGACCCACCATAATGAGGTTTATCGCGTTTGGCATATGATGGCGGCTAATCATTACCGATCGAAGCTGGGTGACATTCGCCGTGAGAAAAATCCTGCGAAACGACGAACACGGGCATAATTTATGACCGACGCACAGTATGCAGAAATGGAGGAGTGGTGGGCTTCACAGGAGTTTCAGGAGAAATCATCAAGGGGTAAGACAATACGAGCATCATCATCGTAGTCGTCAAACTCCACTGGTGGATACAGTGCTACTTATGCAAGAGGCTCTGTTTCAATTACTGAACACCGAGAGCGAATGGTAAAAGTTATGAACTTCTTTTACACATAATTCAACTTATTTATGGTGTAATAACATTACTCTTACTAACAACTAATGTAGCGTGAAAAAGATCCGGAGAAGAGGGACCCTGGCTTGTTCAAAGTCATGTAGCAAACTCATAAGAAAAAGAGCGAGGAATACGTCAACAGGCGGACTGAAGAAGTGGCGGTAATAATCATGTTATATAAAATTACCTTTTTACATACCAATAAGTAACGACTTACTAATAAACGAATTTTTACCCTTATGAAGGCAAAGGTAACTGCTGAGATCGACGAACAAACGCAGCAAATGGAAGAGGAAGGAGTCGCACATGACATTGATGAGGTTGCGATAATGAGTGCAGCTGCTGGTGGAAGGAAGAAAGGGCGTGTATTTGGTCTTGGATCAAAACAACATGTTGTGCTTGGACAACGACGACCAGGGAATACTTCTGCAGCACATGTTGATGTCACTCAGACGCCGAAGTTCACTGAACAAGTTGAGCGAGTGGTAACGGAGCATACCGCACAACAAGCATCATATTATGAGCATCATATTATGAGCGGAAGTTGGAGTGCCTAAAGAGGAGACAACGAGCTAAGCTGGAGTACATATGTCAACGAGTTGGAATTCCTCCGCCTGCGCATCCTAACAATGATATTGATGCCTCGGGATCTGATGAAGACTAGATCAGGTATATCACTTTACTTTGTGTGTTTATCAACAAACAAACACTTTTTAGGAGAATAGAACTATGTAATTTCAATTATGTATGTTTTTATGTGGATTTATAACTATATTTGTGTCATGATTTTGTAATTTCAATTGTTGATGTTTTTATGTGGATATATAACTATATTTATGTCATGATTTTGTAATTTCAATTGTGTATGTTTTTATTGAGATTTACAACTGCATTTATGTACGTGCTTTTTAGTAGTATTTGATTACATACGATACAATAAATTTGAACCGCCTAAGCTGTTTGACGTTTAAAGAAAAGCATTGGAAATAGAGCGGGAATATAGAAAATATAAAAAACATACTTTCCAACGGCCAAGGCAGTTGGAAATTTTCCAACGGCCAAGGCAGTTGGAAATTTTCCAACGGCCAAGGCAGTTGGAAACCCACATTTTCAATTTCCAACTGCCTTGGCCATTGGAAATTGGAAAAAAAAAAAAAAGGCAGCCGTTGGAAAATTTCCAACGGCTCAGATTTCAACGGTTGACAGTTGGAGATTCCAACGGCTCTAATCTGGGCCGTTGGAATATGGACTTCCAACGGATGTATTTCCAACGTCTTATTTCCAATGGCTTCGTGTTGGAAATTTTAGAATTTCCAACAGCAAGCCGTTAGAAATGGCCGTTGGAAATAGTCTTTTTTTTAGTAGTGTTAGGGTTCTTATTTAAACTAATTTAAGGTCTATAAATGTATAATTTTAACTCATGAATGATCAATTTAGGTTTGAAAATTAAGCTACTATAGATAGTATAAAGAAGAGCACAAAACCAAGATCACACAGACACTAATTAAGTTGGTGTTTGCTTGCATCAATTACTTTAGGTAAGGGATTTTATATTTTCAAGTGCTTAATTGATGCATATGTGTGTTATCTAGCATGAGTTTGGGAAGTGGTTGCCAGGATAATAGGTAGGGGTAAGAAGCATAAGGGGAACACATAGGGCCGTTTGATTGGAACCCCGATGCTATGGTTTCGATACCCGAACTATTTTAAGACGTCTCTGAACTTTAAATGGGTCTTGGAACCATTTCTAAATTGTTAAAAATACATTTGTTAAGAGAGTTTATGAGGTGAACAAGAAATGGCTTAGGGACTAAGTAACTAAGTAGGCCTTAAGTAAACATATGGGTGCTAGTTATTCAAGAATGGGTCTTGAGGCTTAAGAGCACCCTAGCTAAGCTACCTAGTTTGGCATAATAAGTCACCAAGTCTAAGTTGAACTCTTGTAAATTGTGATTAATTGTAAGAAATGGTAAGTTAAGCTTTCTAAGGCAAAGGTTATGCTATTGTAAAAAGAACTAAGTTGAGGATGGGTTCCCACAGTAGAATAAGTGCTAGTGGTCGTTAGTGAAGATAACGAAATGTATTGAGCTCGTATTAATATGTGTATATATGCCATATATGCTTATCCTAAGATGTTTCATGCAGGTATATGATCCCTTACTAAGAAGTAGAAAATTTTCATCCCTTAAGTGCTACATTGTGCATTTACTGATGGTGGAAAGCTTAACACCTATTAAGAGGTTGTTAAGCAAGGTTTTTTGTGCAAGTATTTATTATATATTGAATCTTTAATAATTCTAAGTTATTGGTTAATCATATTAATGTACTAAGTTACTTTACATGGCCTTAATAGACAGAGGCTAAAGGCACAAAGAAGGTCAGAGAGTTTTCATCTTTAGATCGGGTGGGAGTTTATTTTGGTGATCTCAGATTTTGTATATACTGGGTACTTGTGTACCAAGATAATGCCTTAGTTAGACAAGTGGGCATGGAATTCTTTAATATATATCTATTTAAATACATTATGGTTGCTTTTGGATAAACATAAATTAAGTGATATGTGCTCATGGGGTTAATACTTGAAGTTCAAGTGAATTTGTGTATATATGAATTTGGTATGTGTTTTAAGTTGTTTGCTAATGCTATGGTAAGACTTTGAAAAGTTCTTCGCTTACTTAAGCTAAAGTAAAGCATGTATTAATTCATGTTCTTGGAAAATTAACAAGTAGCATGTAAAGATTTAAAGTAAAGCATGTAATAACTTAACTAACTATAAGTAAGAGTAGGACTATGAAGTTCTGATTAATCTAAGATCTTGTGGACACTCTACACTGGGTTAAGCAAGGTCATTTTCATTGGATACATGTAGATTGGGTTAAAACAAGGTTTTAAAGACATACTGAAGATTTTCTTTTTAATACTTTCATTGGAATACAAAAGAAATATTCAGCTAAGAAATCTGGTATGTAATATTAAGCTTTCAACATGTAAAATGAGGCTATCAAAATCAAAATTGTTCTCATACTAAGGAACTTAATTTACATACAAATTAAAGATAATTATATATATCGGAGGTTTCTATGACATTTCAAAATGGTTGGCATGTAACTGAAAGCCGTTAGCATGTAAAACAAGACATTTAAAATGAAAATTGTTCACATAATAAGGGACCTTATTGGTATAGCTAATAGAGTGATTTTACATGCCAAAGGTTTCTTTGGTATTTCAAATTAGTTGTATGTAAAAAAAAAAAAAAACCAGTATGTAATCTAAGGCCTTCAGTATATAAAACAAGGTTCTTAGAATAAAAAATGTGCATATATCAAGAGACCTTATGTACATACCAATTGAGGTGATTTTACCTACAAAAGGTTTTTATTTTTACATTTCAAAATCCGGTACATAAAGAAATAGGTGATATGTAAGCTAAGACATTCAATTTGTAAAGTGAGGCTCTCTAAATGGAAAATATATAATATACCAAGGGACCTTATTTATATACCAAATGAGGTAATTTTACATACATAAGGTTTTTAACATTTCAAAATCACCGATATATAAACAAAAATATTGTTATGTAATCTAAAGCCATTAGTATGTAAAACAAGGTAACTAGAATGAAAATTATGCACACACAAAGGAACTTTATTTACATACGGTTTGGGGTAATTTTACACAAAGGAGGAAAGGAGACGGAATAACCATTCATGCTCTCAATGGATAGTTACGGATAAAATGTAAATTTGGCCCCCTAACTTTAAAATTTTTTCTAAAGTGGTCCTTTAACTTTTTTCGGTCCCTTAAGGTCCCCTAACTCAACTAGCACATCTTATCTCAGTCCCTACAATCAGTTTTGGCAATACTTTTGATAGAATTTGCCTATGTTGCACTTGCTATTCTCATGATAGGTCTCAAACTACCATTTGAATGACTATACTAAAAAAATAAGAAACTTCAATTTAAAATTGACACAAATAAATAATTTTAAGGACACAAACAAAATCATCTTCTTTCTTCTTCTCCAAATTTTCATCACTGATTCCAGCAGCCTCCTCAAAATCCAATGCACCATTGGTGAATTCCAAAAACACTTGCACCACGCCGCCTCTAAGAACCATCCGAATTGCCAATTTTGGGTTGATAATCTAACAATTTTTGCTACAGCTGCCTACCTTTTATCATGCTTGATTTTATCATTTGCAAAACAGATAGAGCCGTCCACTCAAATCCATCGTTCATAGGCCTATCCGCATGCCATCGTTGATGGTTCCCGAGGGTAGTACGTTGTTGATGATATCAAATTCGGCGACCGGCTAAGCCACCAGGATCTGGTCTTAATCGTCGTTAAGACCATTCTAAAGGGCTCCTCACTTGTTCTCGTCATTGTCATCATCCAAGTCGTTCTGTTTTCAAATTGAAAGACTCAATGCCTTGCTCCATTAAAATCTAAACTCGTCCTCAATGCGAAACATAGCCTGCTGCATCAGATCATCGGCGCGCACAAGATAGACCATAATTGCTAGCTCGGCCGTCACAACCGAATTGCAGTCTGCGAAGAAGCATATCCTCGTTTTTATCTCTAATCAAATCTAGGGCCTCAAGACCTAGCAAAATCCAAGCAGGTGTGTAGAAATTGTCAAGGCCATCAAGGCCATGGTTGAACTCGAGAGGGGCTTGCTGGCAACGAGATGGTGGATGTATAGACAGCGGCACTCCTTACTAGCTCGCTAGCGCTCCTCGTTAACGACCATTTACTCCCCCTTTATCACCCAGGCTACTCCTAAATTGTTCCAGCAATCATCAAGTCGCCAGAGATGGAGAAGTTTTCGTCCGTGAGGATGTTGAAGGCTGCAGATTTAGGGAAGAAGGATATTAGGTTAATGCACGTTTTTAAATTCTTAGGATTATGTGTTTGTGTCAATTATGTCAATTGTAGCCTAAAATTTATTATTCTTTCGGTCTAGTCACTTATTATCATAAAAAAACGCGGCTACATGGCAATATGGGTATCATGTAAGCAATTTTCATCTAAAATAATGACTAAATTTATGTTAAGGACCAAAATAAGACACTTTAGTTGAGTTAAGGGACCTTAAGAAGTTGAAAAAGAGTTATGGGACCACTTTAGGAGAATCCTTAAAGTTAGAGAATCATATTTGAATTTTACCTGATAGTTTATAGACCACTTTGAAACATTTCTTAGTTGAATGACAACTTTGCAATATATAATATAGTTCACGGACTAGTAGTGCTGTTTAGCAAAAAAAAAAAGTATATTTTATAAAAATCCAAGCAGGCGACGAGACTTCTCTGACTTCCCCAATCTGATGACCTTAATATTCGGGTAAATATAAAAGAAAAAAAGAAAGATACCTATAAATTAACTGGAAATATTAACTGTAGAAATTATTATGTAGATGAAATCTACCAACATAATAAAATATCCTTTAACTCCTACATATATAACCCGAATGACAAGAAAATTTCTCACCGAAGTCAGAATGAAAATAGGTAGATGAACATTAAGCAATTATATAGGGGAAACATGAAAGTAATAAGTAAACTATTGGGTCAAGATCTATCAGTTTTAGTGTTCATGCTCTTCTCAACAGTTTCAGCATTAGCTTTAACAGCTTCCTTCGTGTCCACAGCTCTTTTGGACACTGTGTTTTTGACATCCTCCGCCTTCTCCTTGGCCGAGTCCGTTGCTTCTTCCATCTTTTGCTTGACCTGTTTTGTTGGAAACTAATTAATCTCTACAAGATAAAGGCCGGCAAAAAAAGTCACTAAATTTCTAGTCATGAGCGACCGAAAGATGACTAAATGGTTCAGCAGCACAATCCCTAATCACTAGTTCAGAGCGACTAAGTGGAGCAACTGAAACGTTCAGTTACCCCATTTAAAGGGAGTTTTTAAATGAGCGGCTGAATGTGTAGTGCATGATCAACTGTAGAGCAGAGTTGGGAAGGATGAGAAAGAATGAGAGAATGAGAAAAAAGGAGAGGGGGCATGTTTTTATGTTGTAAGGGCTATTGTATAGTGATTGAAATTTAAAGAGTGACTGAAAAACAACTGAATTGTAGTGATTGAATAATAATTGAAAAACAATTGATGGGTAAAATAGTATTGACTGAACAATGACGGAAAAGGAATTGATGGATAAAATTGTAGTAACTGAACAGTGATTGAAAATTGGTAACTAAAAAAACTAGTTGCTCTTCAGTTGCTCAAATTGTGAGATCCACCAACTAGTGACTAAACATGTTTTGCAATTGAAGTTCAGCCACTTCTTTCAGTCACTTTCTTGCTTTTTTCTTATAGTGAATTGAATAACTTGAAGGTTAGGGATAAAAATAAAACAACAAATAAAGGTTAAGCACCACTGGGCATTTACCCAACTAATTAGTGAAGAACAAATTAAAATTAACATAATCTCAAAGAATGAATTGCCTTTTGAACAGTGTCACGCAATTCATTAGAAGAATTAGAATCTTACAGCAGCAACAGCTGAAGCAGCCTTATCCTTCAATCCTTGGGCAGCTTCTTTCACTTTCTCACCTGCTTGCTCTGAGCTCCACTGTACCACATTTACATATAGCTAAATTATATATATATATATATATGTATGTATGTATCAAAGATTGTTAAAATTGTGATCAGAATGCTACAATCTTATGATCCACATAAGAAAACCTTATTAAAACACTGTAGGATCAAAGGTATGTTATGATCAAAACTAGGATATTAGGTTGGTGGGATTAAAGGATCCTACGGATCATACCTGGGCTATTGAATTTTGTTGGATGTAAATTACATGGATTATCCATAACCTTTAATTATTAATATATTTTCATTCTTAGCCTATTAAATGATATGTTTTAATCCTAAGCCTATTGTAAATTTTCTAGTTTAGTTTTAAATCTATTAAAAATATTTCATTCAGGTCCCAATTAGACAAAATTGGTTAACTTAAGGTAACTGTATAATAAAAACTTTTTAGATCATGAATTAAATTCTTCGGTAATTATCTTACAGTAAATTTTTCTCTTTGTAATGAACATTCAAATTATCAGTTTTTTCTCTCTGTGAGTTGAACTTATTTCATTTAGGAGGAAGAAACTATTAATTTAAATTATCTATTGACTGTTAAACAATTATTATACATTTTAAATTTATTAGAAGACAACTACTGAATATTTAAATTAGAATTTCTAAAGTTTATGTTAGACAGTTATTTTGAAATAATGAATTTCATCTTATAAGGACCAAAGTAAAACAATTTTAATAGGTTTAGAACCAAAACAAAATAGTCAATAAGTTGAGAAAAACTTATGGACACTATACTCTCTTGTATTTGCCAATAATGTGTTTTTTTATAAATTTCTTTCATACATATGTGATTATTGTATTGGTTATGTTGATATATACTCTATTAAAACTTTAACCTTACTTGTATTGTATCAATAATTGTGTAATACCACTATTATCACACTTAACTTTACTTGAATTTTTAATATAATTGACTTTTTACATAAATTATATTATTTAGATAAGAAATTTTAAGATTTTGGTATGACCTTACAATCTACGATCCTATCTTATAATTCTGATTTTGCACAGTATAAAACGATCCTAGTTAAGATCTCGATCTTAACAACCTTAATATATAAATGCTAATACATACACATATCATATAAAAGTTCTTAATCTGCCACTGCTATTAATTACTAAAATCTTTATTGTATAAAGATCGGACAATTTAAGACATATAAAACTTGGTTACTTGATTTTTGTGAAAATAATTTTCTTAGTAAATAATTGCTATTAATTATATTTATACTTAATGTTAATATGGATTAAACCACCACAATGTGTGAACACCCTGAATCTTGTATATTCTAAGTATCAAAACAGTGAACAAATTTTACTAGAATCAAAATAACATTTTATAGCCGACAAAGTAATTGTCAAGTTAATATAATGACGACCAATTTTGACTCGCCAGAACGAACTCCTTGGTTTGAGTAAAAAACGTGTCTCTTATTGACAGTCAAATTCTTCCCAGGTATTAAAGGTTGCGGGCTTTTTTACTGTTGAACGTCTTTTTAAAAAAAAAAAAAATCTAAGTGAATGATAAAATTCCTCTTTCAATCCCTAAATATATTCTCTGTCTTTTTGGTTCTTGAATTTCTCCATCTGAAAATTAGATCACTAGTTTTGCATAACTTTTTTACTCCTCATAAATAGTAAACTAAATGAAGGTTTTTCTTTTTGCATTTTTTCTGATAAATGGTTAAATTTCTTTTTCAATCTTAGGTATGTCCTTTCGGTCCTTTTGGTTCTCAATCTCCTTAATATGATATTCAGATCTTCAATTTGTGCTATATTTACCTTATAAGCTACGTGATTTTACATTTTTTGGTTTCTGTAAGGTGATGATTTTTTTTCTTTTTCAAGTGAATGAGCAAATTCCTCTTTTAGTCGCTAAATATGTAAATTCTACCCTTTTGATCCTCGAATTTCTCTATCTGATGAGCAGACCTCTGATTTTGCTTTACCCTTTTTTATGTTCATAAATAGTAAACCAAATGAAGGTTTTTTTTTTCTGATGAATGGTTAAATTTCTTTTTCATTTCTAAGTATGTTATTTCTGCCCTTTTGGTTTTTGAACTTTTTCATTTGATTACCAGATCTTCAATTTTAACTATATTTACCTCATAAGTGATATTACTTTGCACTCTTTGGTTTCTATTTCTGCCAATTTGTCCATGTTTTTATAGTAGAAAAAAAAAGAGGTTCCAAATCTCTTTTTTCACCCTCTCTTTCCCCTTTTCTTCTTAATTTATTTGCTCTTGCTTTGATAAATTTGTGATTTATGCATCATGGGTTAAATGTGAAATTGGTAATTTACGTACAAGGGTTCTATATTTTTCACCTTTTTTGTAATCTGTACAGGCTATAAAATGATGATACTTTTCAACATCATATTTTATTGTTATAAAATGATGTTAGTTTTCACCATCATATTTTCACCATCAGGTTGAGTGGAGTATATGTTTATGTTATCACCAATCATGCTAAAAGAAATGTACAATTTTTTGTAAGATATTTAATTTGAGTTGTATATATACGTATTGCTAACACTTTCGAACAATAATTCTAATTATATGCCAACAACTAGAAGAAAATTTTGAAGTTAAACTTTTTTGTGCCTATAGTTATGTAAAAGTCATTAGAAAAGTTGATAAATCTTTTATTAGCTATAAATTAGATTGCTATTACCTGAATGCTAACAGAAATACATGTGTCCATATAAAGGTAATGACGTTAATAATTTCTTACCCAAGGTGTAGAATACGTTGACATTGTAATTTTATTGAAATCACATATTATGAAAGTAGATAGGTTAATTTAGCCCATTCAAAGAAATTGAGATAGAATATTTCTAAAGTAGAAATGTTTTTCCAACTTTATCTTCTTGACTTGTGCAGAAGAATTTTGAGCCTACTATACAAGAAAAATAGTACAAGGAAAACAATTTTTTTTAAAAAAAAAACTTATGCATTTTAAGATGTTGCAAATAAACGATGGAGGGGGTAATTAGGATTTATGACTCCAAGATGGTTGGTCGATGGTTAGGGGACGACTCCTGACTTGTCTTTAAGAATTATTTCCCTTTAAATAGCTAATGGGTGAGTTGAGTTTACGTACTCTAGATACAGTATAATTTTTCTTGGTCTTAATTATGGACATAGGTCTGTTTGGAAATACATTTTAAGATTAATGTTAGAGTTTTTGATGATTTGTTAAAGATAAAAATTAAATTTAAAAGTTAAAACCCACCATTAGATAGTTTTTTTTAAACTCTAATACAAATCATTAACACTAATGCCAAACAAGTCTATAAGAAGAAATGCCACCGGCGTTTCAGTGGCAAAACATTATACAAACACCGTTGAACATAAACAAACATAAAACTACCGAGTAATTAGGAATGATTAATGTTACAAATTAGAAACATAAACTTGCCTGAGCGAATCTTGGCGTAACTGAGGAAACAAACTTGCAAGTGCTCCTCTTGCCCAGAAATGCTCCCAAGAGTAATGAGCTTGCCATCTTTCTGTTATATTAATGAGCTGATGAATTTTGCCTTTTTTCTAAAGGATTTATAGAATGTTAAGGCTCATCCTTTACCTGGTATTTACTGTTCCCAGAGTATTTCCCGAAATTGATTGGGCCTCCCTCTTTCTTGGGTCAATCCCACTTCCCATTTTGTAGGATTTATAGTTAATTGGTTTTAGGAGCTAATTTCCCTCATCGAAACAGAAAAAAAGAAAAAACTAGATTTTTCACATGACTTCAAGGAGAAAACTAGAAATCACAATTAATTTCTCACGGAAGTTAAAAGAAAAATCTAGATTGTTTTCACATGACCCGTTTAATGAAGAAGAAAACACTCTGGAGATCTGCTGAACTTGGTGAACTTTTTTGGGGCAACACGTTTAGGATTTTTCTATTGCTTTTTAGTCTGAAAAATTACATATATTACACTTTAATCGTCAAACTGTAATTTTTCAGATGGGGTGACAACTTTAATTTATTTCACCTTATCTTATTTGTACTATAAGTAACTATGGTGTAAAAGGGACTTTTTTATTTTTTGGGGGCATGACCTCTTACCTCTATAAGGCTCCTCCCATGTCGAGGAACTAATGTTATACTACAAGTATATTTTTTGAGCCAACTCAAGTTCCACAAAAGAGCAATTTCGTTAACAAAATTCTATGGTCCTTAAAAAAAAAAAATCTATGGGATTGGAATATTTTTTTGGTACATACGATGAGAGATCAAGTGGAGTGGCGAGTTGAATATTTGGATATAATCAAACTTTGAATTGCTCAACATTGATTAATTGCCATTATCGGGTAAACGACCTTTGTTTTTTATTTTTATTTTTATTTTTATAATCAACATTTTCAATTTATGCCTTTAGAGTTTCAAAAGTAAAATGACCATTCAAATACTGATTATACCAATAGGAAAATCATTAAAACTTATAATGAGCATATTAGTCCAAGAGTTCAATAAATTATATTATGACCCGATGCAGATGGTTATGTTTAACCAATAGATCAAACAACTCTTCCGGATTCTAGTCGAGGGAAATTCACCATTTCACTTTCATTTTTTTCCCCAAAGACCCTTTATTACCCAGAATAAACAGGTGGCATGTTTGAGCAATTAAATCAAATACGAGAATTTACAAAGTTACATGTCATTAATTTTTTTTAATGTAAAGAAGTCTTTATTGAAGCTCAAAGAATAGCAGAATATTTTGACTTAAAATACTAAATCAAAAAAAAGTGTAGAAAAAAAATCGATTGCAATTAGAATAATTGACTAGCTAATCAACTCGAAATGAAGGTTTCAGTTGTGACTTGTGAATCAACATGACTAGTTCTGGGTTCGGGCTAAGGATGCAAAAGAGCCACTTTTTTTGGTTAATTAGAGTTGGGGATGATGAGTATTTTATTTCTTTTTTTTATTTTTTATTTTTTTTGGATTTGGCCTTGCTATCGTCATGAAAAGAAAGACGAGGAAAAAAAGGGCTTCTGAAATTTCGGCTACGCAAGCTAAAAGAACAACCATTTCTTCTTCTTATAGTTCTTGGGAGACGCAATTAAGCGTCGTTATGCTCTGTCCAAAACAAGGACACAAGTCTGATTCACTGTTTGAGTCTTTTCCCAGCAAGCTAATTGCAACGAGTCTACTAAAAATAAAAAAAAATGTAGGGTTACAAAGAGAAAAAAGAGTTGTCCGTGCTACACATTTACATGTCACAGATAATTTTGACAAGATATTGCACAAAATTCTGCCTCAATCACAGATTGTTACCTCACCTTATGGAACTTACTACTTTAGAAACTTTTGTTGGTTTAGAATGATTCCCAAGGACATTGCCAGGCCCCATAAGAATCAGTAGCCCTTGTTTCCACGAATTCTCGCCCGCATATCAACCTGCAAAATGGTCAATGAACAAAATGATCTAACATCAATTTACCAAACCTTTGGCTTCTGCACTTTATTTTCCTCATTGTCTATTTCTTTTATCTACTCAGTTTGTACTAAAGATCATTACAGAGGATCAAATTTTCAGATACACAGAGAATTCAGAGATATAGACCTGCAAAGCATTACATCAAGCAGCATAAGGAATTGAAGGAGCTAGTCAGGATATCATTCAAAATACAAGAGTCGAATATGGCTGCAGAAGGCCAGGCTTGATGCAAGTGAATCCTTATTAAAAGTTAATAATCTATTTGCAGTGAAACAAAAAATTGAAAAACAGAAAGAGGAAAAACCTAGATGGAGTTATAGATAAGGTAGATTTCCTAGACATACTTCCATTTTCGATTGTCTTGATAAGTTAAGGGTTAAAAATAAGCCGTTTTAGTTGGAATTTGTCAGGATGTCCTATGCGTTTTATTATGTAGTAAGTGGCTGAGACCTGAGCCCATTATTATTTTAGTGCGAGTTCTCTTCCAAGAAGTTGAAATCTATATTCCGGGTTCTAATCAGAACAATATTCCTTCAAATTCTTGGGATGCTGCTGTTAGTTGGTTCAGCAGGTGGATTAAGGGTAGAGGCAAGAAGGCCATTGTTGAAAAGCACTCCTCGTCTGAGTTGCATCAATGATTTATCATCCCTGGGCTGGAAGAAAGTCAAGGACTTTTTAGTAAGGATCCAGTGCTTCAGCAAGTTTACGGCGCTGCAACAGTCATGCAGGAATTTGCAGACGGTCAGGGGATTCTTCGTTGTAGTGATACATCTTTTTGTTCTTGGTTTCTTCTTTTGGGAGCTGTTTTCTGTTATCTTCGGGCCACATATTTATTTCTCTCTTGCTTTTGGCTCTTCTTGTTGCTGAAGGTGGTCTCTGTAGGTGCTCTATCACTCCTTTTCTTGATGAACTAATGTATGTGGTTGCAATAATTTCCTAGAAAAGAAAAATCCTTGATTCTATTCCAAACATGGTTAGGCACCTAAACCAGACAGTTGATGCTAGGCAAAGAAGCCATATTCCTCGACTTTAGTTGAATAAAACTGAGCCACCAAAGGTGTGTGTGGGGGGGGGGGGGGGGGTGGGTGGTTTGTATCGTGTGGGTTTATACCAGGATTTACTGAGCCCTTTAAATATAAACCACACAAGTCGTGAACTACAAAATATAAGAAGAGATAAGAAAGGGCATGAACACAAATTGGGCACCTAAAGAAGCAAATCCAATAACTTGGGGCATGAACACAAATATAGCAGAAGAATATTTGCAATAAGAAATCATATGAAATATTAATGACATGCTTTCATCATGATTTATGTGATTATTGAGATTGAAAGTTTGCAAAACAATCTGTCTTGACTTGAAATCAAGATCCCACATATACTTGTCTTGTACAAGATCACTTTTCAGTTCCAGTCCTTCTAATGTTTGATCATAATACTGTCATTGTTTTTTTCCACAACACAAGATTATGAAATCTCACGCGGTTATTAAATTACTGCAAGTGTGCAGTATTGTGTACAACTTTTTTTTTTCTTCTAATACTCCAACATATAACTATATTTTATAAGGTGCAGTACATGCTGAAATAACAATATTGAAAACCTTGAACACTAGTATAGGCTTCTCATCCAGGTTCAATTCAGAATTAACATACCATTACAGGCTTCTTACTTGAATAAAGAAAATATCAAGAAAAAGGTGAAAAACATCACAACCAGCATCCCTCCTACAGAAAGTAACTCAAAGAAACATATAACCCCACAGAGGTAGTGTTTATCCCAACCATCCCAACTAACTACGAAAGCACATGGTAATTCTAGGACACAAGGTACAACCTTTTAAACTAAAAAACCAAGTGCCATTTTTTTCCCGATCGATCAGAGGAAAACCAGTGTTTTTTTTTTTTTTTACACAGGCCAAACAAATAGAGGAGGTCAATACTAGCATATGCAAACACAGATACAAAGAAACAAGAAGATAACGGGTTTATCTCCTAAGAAGCTTAAAGATATGCATTATTTTGTTGGCTTATTCTCTTGATCTCCCTTAAGAAAGATTTTTTCTTCAAAAGAAAAAGCGAAAGGGAAAACCTGTTACACCCCTAATTCAACCAGACATACTTCTTCCCAAACTATGAGTCTTTGTCCCTCAAATTTCCAGTCAAACAGAAAATGCCCACAAAAAAACTCTTGATTCTTAGTCCAAGAAATTCCAAACACAACAATGATCAAGTCCCAATTATTCATACATCCTATTGAACTGAGAAATCACATATGAAGAAAAAGGAGATTAAAAACATGCCTGCCCTCTCTTGCAATTGAAATAAGTTTCCCTGAGCCCGACGCACTCGCTGGATATTGAAGGGCTTTTCTCCCCAGCACATTCCCTGTAAGATCGACCCTCAACCTGCCAGCCATCCGAAATCAAAGGTAAAACTAAGCTATGAATAAATCTGGGAACCAATTCTTGATCAGAGAGAATCGAACAAGAGATTACCTTGACACAATCAGACTCGCTGAGACACTTGATGAGTTCCATGGCTAGGCCCTTGCATGACTTGGCCATTTTTTTTACTGATACACTGAAAAATCACCAACGAAGTCCGGGTTAGGTAATCCTTAGGCCTTGAAAAGGCGAAATCCGGACTACAACGCTAAAGCGAAGGCCGGGGAGCAGTCTGCTATGGCGGCGATTCAGTGCCTCCGACGGCAGGAGGTTGAATCAAAGCACAGAATGCAGGGTAAATTGCACCCATGACCCCTAACCTTTTATTATTGTCCTATTTTGGACCCTAACCTCAAAACTTTATATGGGAAGTCCTCAACCTTAATTTTTTGTTTCTTTTTAGACTTTTGGATGATAAAAACCATTAAAATTGATGGAATTGACCACCTGGCATGCCAGTATGGAGAGATTTGCCTCATTGGCATAAAAAAAAAGAAAAGAAAACTAACAAATAGAGAAAGTAAATATGTAAAAAGGAAATTTAAAAAGAGAAAAAGAGAAAAAAAAACCGGTCAAACGTTCACGCCCTCTTGCCGCCGTCATCCGTCCACGTCGCTGCCACCTGTTCATGTGAAATCGAAGGAAAATTGAGTCAAAATCAAAGATGGATGACTGCAATCTAGACAAGCAAAGGAAGCGGCTGAGGAATCAAAGGTGTAATCGACAAGGTGGCATTGTATGGGGGTTAAGGAGGCGGCAAGTTTACTTGGATTCGACAACAAAGAACGCATGATTGGTGGACGAATGTAGAGATGCCTAAGCAGTCATCGGTCTCCCTTCTATCCCTTTTGGCCGCCACTCACCATTCCTTTTCTCTCGATCTCTCGATTCCCGTTCTCCCAATTCATGATCTCCCGATTCCTAATCTCGTAATTCTCGTCATCACATTCTAAATTATCACAGGCTGTGTACGCGGAGATCTGGACATGCGATGAAGGTAGTTGGGGTACCGCCAGAGTTGAGATAGAGAGAGGGGGGACTTTGCTGGGAGAGAGAAAAGGGACTTCGCATATGGGTTTAAATTTAATTTTTTATTATTTTTCTTTTTCCATGTCATCACCAATAATTGATTCATTGTGTCACCAAGGTAAGTTGCTTTATGATGGCGTGTCATGGCTTGTTTTGTAAATTTTAACGTTTTCCGTTCTTTAAAGGTTTAAAATGAAACAAAAAATTGAGATTAAGGACTTCTCAATCATGGTTTTGAGGTTAGGGTTTAAAAGAGGAGAATAATAAAAGGTTAGGGGCCATCAGTGCAATTTACTCACAGAATACAAAATGAATTGGGTAAAGAACAATTCTAGTCCTACAAATTTCATTACTTTTTCATTTCAGTCCTATGATTTATTGAGCTCCTAATAGAGTCCCAGAACTTTGAAAACGAACACCTCTAACCTTCCTAAATTGAACGTCTTGCTACTGGGCCAACGGTATAGCACTACTTCGAGTTACCTCTTTATTGCAGGGTAAAATCCAAATTTGGTCCCTTAACTTTTACGTTTGTCTTAAACGGGTTGCCTAACTATAAAAGTGACTATTATAGTCCCCTAACTATCAAATCAAGTTCAATGTTAGTCCCTCCAGTCATTTTGGTTGTTATCCAGGACAGAAAATGCATACGTGGCAATTGCTAGTCCCACAATACCATGGTGGCATCATCCAGCTGACCCACATGGTGGCATCTTCCAGTTGACAAAAGGGTATTTAGGTAGGGCGGGAACAGATTTGATTGGTGGTAGGAAAGAAACAGGGGAAGAAGGGATATGTTAGATGAGAGAGAGAAAGGGGAAATAGAGGAATGAGTAAAGATAAATTTAAGAAGACTTATTGTGGGGAGACATGGCGAGGGTGGACGACGATGACGGGATACCACACTGCTACTATGGCTTGCCTGCAGAGTTAAAGATGGCATGGATTGACCAAAATACTGAAAGAAGGTTCTATGGCTATCGAAATTATGAGGTAGCTTTGCTTTTTTATTTTTGTTTTACTTCGGGCATGCTTGGCTAAGATTTCTTCAGTTTTTTTTTACTAGTTGTTTATTTGCTTGAGACACAGAGCAATCGGTATTGTCGATTTAAGCAGTGGTATGATGACCCAACGCCTGGACATTGTAAAGTTGTGATAAGGGGGCTACTGAGAAGAGTGGATGAAGCTGAGACAGAAATGAAGAAAAAGCATGGCTAGAGTAGATAAAGTAGAGACAGAGATTAAGCGAATGCATAGGAAAAAGCGGAAAAAGAAGATTGCAGTGCAATTGAAAGAAGTTGAAGTAAGGAAACTGAAAGGAATGAATAGAAGAATGTTGGCACTGTTGCTAGTCTCTTGGGTATTGTTCATTTGGTACCTGTACATGTAGATGGGTAGGAGATGGGTGGGCATCGATTTGGGAAAATGGGGTGTTATGGTAGTTGTTAGGTGCAATGTATGGCGAGGAAATAAGGAGGGTTGGGGTAGTAATGGTTGTTGTAGGTGTATGACGTTTATATTGGATGAAGGGTAGATATTAGGTAGCCTTTGGGGTATGACAGAGGTAGAATCACCTCAATTGTGTACTTACTCGAATGTAATGAAAAGAACTTTGTGTCATTTGGAAGTAAGTATAGTTTGAGAAACACAACTTATGTACTTAAAACACAGTATAATGTTTATCAATTTTGCAACTTCTGTTCCATTCATTATAGGTCAAAAGTGTCATCATTTCTTTACATCCATTGTCCATGAAAAGTATTACAAATATCCACAAAAAATAGCCAACATCCAACATCCAAAAGCATAAATCTAATTACAAAAAACTGCACAAAAAACATCAAGTTTGGCTTTCATTGCTGCCAGTTGCTTACATCAAACTTGTGTGAATCCCTCCTTTTGAAAATGAGTGCCCCCTGCCACTTGCACGACTCCTTCCCCCTCTGCCACTACTACCTTATGATTCAGCGTCCTCTAAATTCATAGACCTCTGAGATTGTCTTGCAACAAAAGCAGAACCTTGTTGTGAAACTGATGTCTGTTCACATGTAGGGACCTGTCCATGTTGGCCAACAGTTAGTGTAAATATCTGATTGTAGCATAATGTACACTAATCTCATTAATACTTACACTTTGCTTCATCTGTGATGGCTGTCCTCCTCTTTTTCTTGTTTTCTTTGCTGAACTTGCACTTCCAGCTGAAGTTGGCCTTGATTTGCAAGTGCTTTTATTATGCCCTTTTTGCTCGCATGTAGAACAGTGAATAATAACTCCTATTTTCCTCATTTTTGAACTACTTTCAGGCTCACTAGGTTTTCCTCTTCTCTTATTCTTACTCTTTCTTCTATTGACCAGCCCATTGTTTGGAGGTTTAGTGGGATTTGTTTCATGTCCTCCCATTGCTCTACACTCCTAATTGGGTTTATTACATTAGCATACATTTCCTTGTGTGTTTCAGTCCAATAACATTGGTCAACATATTCCTCAGCGTTGCTATGGTTTAGGGCAAAGGCAGAACATGCATGGTTGCATGGAATTCTAGTGAGCTGCCACTTCCTACAACTGCATGTCCTCTGCTCTATGTCAACTACATGCTGTGACGTAGGGGTTGCAACTTGAAAGCTTCTCCCCCCTTACTCCATTGCCCAACAGTTCCTAAAGTTATCTATGTTCTTGTTTAGTTTTTTTGTAATCTTAGGGCATAATTTACCAGTTCACTTTGCCTCAGCAGATCTTTTCCTAGCTATTCTAACCATGATCTTACATCTAATTACTTCTAACATGGTCAAAATAGGTTTATCCCTAGTGTCAAGGATGAATCTGTTGAAGCATTTACACAAATTGTTCAAGAGGATATCACATTTAGAGAACTCCCTAAAAGAAGACCTAGTCTAATGTTCAGGGGGTATACCATTCAACCATGTCCATGCATTTGCATCAAGACCTTAATTACCTCCATGTTCTTCTTGAATTCCCTTTTATATGCGCTCATTGCTGCTTGCCAAACATAGTCTTTTAACCCCACTCCTGGAAAGCAACCTTTGAAGTTTGTGTACAAATGTCTGACGCAAAATCTATACTTAACATCTGGGAACAAGTTCTGAACTGCTGGTATTAAACCCTGTATCATCAAAGCATCATTAGTAACACTAATTAAAATGTTATATTACAAAATAAGGTAAACAGCCTACCTTCTGTCTGTCTGACATAAATGTCCAGAACTTGGACTCAATAATACCAAGTTCTTCTGCTAAATGTACCAAAAACCAAGCCTAAGAGTCATATGATTCAACCTCAACAATTGCATAGGCAATCGGTCATATGCAGTTATTGGCATTTATTCTAACTGCTGCAAGTAATTGGCCTCCATATCTCCCTTTTAAAAAACACCCATCTAAACTTATGATAGGCTTGCCCCCAGTAAGAAAACCTTTCTTACATGTAGCCATATAGATGAAAACCTTCTGAAAGAGTAAATTCTCCAACCCCAATCGAAACTGTGTTCCAGGATTCCTTGCCCTCAATTCTCCACCATAGTCTGTAAGCTTGGCATATTGCTAGCCGCATCACCCCTAAGCATCATTAATGCTAAAGTTTTCCCTCTTCCAACCTTAGACCTATGAATTTTTATGTTGTTGTCCCTTCTGATTAGGTCAATAAGGGCAGCCAGGGGTATTTCAGGGTTTGATCTAATAACCTCCAGGTATTCCTCTGCTATCCACTTGTTGTTTGCAAACTTATTGGTAACCTACCTTGCACATGTATGCATGTCTTCAAACTTTCTTATCTGTGCTCTAGGTCCATCTTTGTATTTTCCAACAACCAATAGCCAAGGGCAACCTGCCTTGCACACTACTTTTACTCTTCTCTTATCATTCTTCTTAAAATCAACAGGCTGTCTCTGTACAACAGAGTATGCTTTCACAGCTTTCTTGAACACATCAAAGGCGGGGAAAACCATTTTTACCTTGAACTTAGGGTCTCCCATATTTGTTCTGGGGTTGAATATAGGGACTCTCTTACCTTCATCATCACTGGACTCGTGCACACTAAGCAACTCACCTGCCTCTTGTTGATTATTTTGGGTTGGAGCTGCCTCTTGTTGACTGTTTTGAGTAGGAACATTAACCTTCATCATTTTCTCTAGCCCAATATCAACTTGCACTTCAAGTATTATCCCATCATCATCATTCTCAATTTCATTATCTGTCACATCAAACTCTGTGTCACAGTTCTCACTCTCTATGCCAAATGGTGCCTTATAGTCCTCATCATCACTGTTATCAGATTCAGACTTTGATCCATTTTCCTCCCCAAAATCCTTCTCATTTTCTTCTTCTCTGCCTAACTCTACTACATCAGCAACTTCTGGAGACAACCTTTCCCCCATACACACAGACTCTTCTCTACTTGCATCTAAGTTGTGCAGTGTCTCCCCAACTCCCTGATGCCCATCCTCCCTAATAGGTTCAACCTCCTTTACGTGCTTTCGTTCATCTATCACTTGTTCTGTCCTGTTTGATGATGAAACCTCACAACCAGAGATAAGAAGTCTCTTAACTGGCATACTTTTTCTTATAGGTGCCTTGCCACCACTTACTCCACCTACTACCTTCCTACATGCCTCATCAGAACCATCTTCCGCTCAATCTAAATAATCTTAGCCTTTGGTGGTGTTAATGTAGCCTTAATGTTCTCCACATAGGCCAACTCCTATTTTTCCATTTCCTCATGAGTCATTTTTACAATGTAAACCACAATCTTGTGCTCGTGTGGGAGATTGGTATAAACCATGTCCATCACGTCCTTGTTTGTTTTCAACTCCCTTACTATATCCTCCAATGGCATTGTGTGAAAAGGAAGAGTCCAATAGTAGTTCATGAATCCATTGTATCCCAACTCCTCCACCATTTGATCAATGTCAACCATACTAATCTTGTCCATGTTACAGGCATCAAAATGATCCACCAAACCTTTCATATATGTCTTCTATGGCAGATTGGCAAAGTAACCCCTATGATGCATTTGGATTGTAAACCAAGTATCATTAGGAACTACATGATAACAAAGGAAAGAATAAATAAACACATTAAAAATACTCGAATAAAATACCCATCACTAACCCACATTCTTCTTTCAATGGACCCCTGGTCCACTGGTCCCCCCCCAACAACTGACACAGTGCCTTACTACAACATACACCTACCCCTTTTTATGCACTTTCAACAACTGATAAATCCACAACACAACAGAAAACAAACCTATTTTCATTTAAGTACAAAACTTACAGTAATGCCAGTCCCCTTCGTCCCTTTTCCTTCGTCTCCACTCCGTCAATTGGACTTTTTCCTTCATCTTCGCTTTCTCATTCGTTGTATTTCTGCCATCCCAACCACCAAAACAACCGCCAATTACATAGAATTTTCCTTTGCCTTATCGCTAGGGTTAACAGTTACTAGAGCACTAGCAGGGAGAAGAACAAAGCTTCGAAAACCAGGGAAGAAGAGTGGAGGCAATTGGCGATACTAAATGACTCGCCTATCCACCGTGTATTAATTGCCATGTATGCATTTTCCGTCCTGGATAACGGTCAAAATGATTGGAGGGACTAACATTGAACTCAATTTGATAGTTAAGGGACTGTAATAGTCACTTTTATAGTTAGGGGACCCGTTTAGGACAAACGTAAAAGTTAAGGGACCAAATTTGAATTTTACCTCTTTATTGCATGCATGACGTGACACATACAGCGGACTTACGTACTTCATGTCCAATTAAAGAAAAAAGTTGATTGCCCAAATAAACTAATAAAGATAAAAGTTAATAATAATAATAATAATAATAATAACAATAATAATAATAATAATATCCATTTGTGTAAAGTGAACATCAAATAAAGGAGAATAAACCCATTAACACTGGAAATCCATAAATTTATCTTCATTTTTGTGATTAGAAACAAGTTTTGTTGTTAAAGAGATCTAAACCTTGTCCAATCACTTAGCCTCAAACACCTTCAAGCAACCAATCTTGTACTCACCCAACGAGTCTCTTCCCTCTATCGCCAACCTCTTCAACACCTTTATCGCCCCTTTCCTTGCTACCCAATCGCGCTGCTTAAGAACACCATCATACATCTAACCAATCCTCCCATCAAACCCGCACCTAAATCCAAGACACTTACCCATTTTATTACACTCCTAATATGCCTCTAGAATAATGCCTTAGCCTTAAAACACATTCCGTTTCACCAACTTCTCTAGCTTGGAACCATTTGACCTAACCTCTAAACTCTAAGTCAGACACTACACAAAAACGCAACTGTGAAACACAATGACACCCTAATTTCTGTGTTTGATTCTTTCTTTGCAAACAAAGCTTCACTTAAAGGCTTTAAGAAAGAATCAGAGAGAAGTTATATCTAATCAGATTAGTCAAGAGTCTGAAGATGGCTTCACTGCGAGAAGGCGGCCTTTAGAGCCCTCAATAATGCCATGTTCGCTAACTCAACATGGTGATGGTGCAACTGACCCCTAAAGCTCACCCACTACCACCACACACCCATGGCATGCATGGTGAAAGTGGGACCAATTTTCCTCCACATTTCTCAAGTGGTCAAACATAACTTTCAATGGCTTGTGGGCTAAGCTACTTCATCAAATCACCTTGCAATTGTTCCAAAGAGGCTTTGAGATAATCACTACTAAAATTTTGGCAATTACCAAAACTCATTTTCAACGGCTGTGCATTGGTAATTTTGAATTTCTAATGCATAAACATTGGTAAATACGTGTTGATAAATCACGCGTTGGAAATTCAGTTACCAATATGCAAAATTTAAGCCATTGGTTATTTCCAACGTGAAGCCATTGGTAATTACCAACAGTTATGCATCTAACTTGTTTTCCAATGGGCAAACAAAACACCAACATGTATGCGCGTTGGTAAATATACCAATGGCTAAAGTTGTTGGTAATCATGTTCAAATTTTTTAAAAAATTAAAGTAGCTTCCAATGGCTTCATTTCCAACGATGAGCTATTGAAAATTGCCATTAAAAAAAAAAGAAAAAAAATTAAATTACTTAATATTTAAATTATAAGTTATATTCACTAAAAAATTATAACTTCACAAAAATTAACTAAAAATTCAAAAAAATATCTGAAACTCATAAAAACTTACAGAAATTAAAAAGAAATTTAAAATTAACAAAAAAAAAATCATAATAAATTTGAATATTGAAAAACTAAAAATACCACAAAAATTAAATTAAATTTACAAATTTAAAAAATTAATGGAAGTCATAAAAACTAGTTTTATAACCCGACTAACGGACGGGACAGTACTGCACAATAAAACACATCTTCTAATTGATGCATAGAAAAGATAGTAGACATTATATTTAAAGAAGAAAGTATAATGCATATGATACTACAAAGTGTGTAAAAACATGAAAACTCATATACGGTAAGGATTTATTTGTAAAAAATTAGCAACAACATTACATTGTTTGATCCTATTAAAATTAATAGTGTTGATTAATATGGTGAGCAATTGAGAAGGTCAACAAAGTGTAGATATCAAATGTGTACTTTTGGTCACATTAATGTCACATATTTTTTCAATCGATTAGTTAAAAATTTGGACAAAATGATGGCAATAAGCTCGATTGGCAAGTACAACATGGTAAATGATTATATTTGCACAATGAAAATTGCAATATGTCATTAATAAAAATAATAAATAAACATTTGAGGAATTTTTTAAAAAATGTGTAAGATACTATATTTGGGAACACATTTCAATTAAGGGTGAATTTGGGTGGATCATATATATTACTCTTAATAATGAGGAATAAAATCATTTAAGATTTGAAGAAAAAATATTATTCAAGATAGTGTGATGGTATTTAGGATAGCATGCTAAAAACATTGAAGGCAGTAGAATTAATGTAGTATAAAGCCCAAACATAATGAAATAACTGGCCCAAACACAAGGAGAAAAAAACATATTCATTCACATAGCCTAGATAGATAAAGGCCCAAATAATATTGTTACAAAGAAAAAAATAAACAGGCCCGAAAAAAATTATCCAATGTTGAGCCCAATTAAAATTATCAACCATATTAAACACATTGGAGTAGACAGAAAGAGATTGAAATAAAATAGTTGGGAAAAAATTGTCAACGGGGAACAAATAATTTGAGTTAAGGGGCTAATTTAGGCCCAAATGAAAACTCAAATGGGCCGAATTTAATGGGGAAAAATAATCGAATGATTATAGGGCACACAAAAGTGCAAAAAATGATTTCTGATTAAAAAAAAGTGTAAAGAATTGTGACCCAATATAAATTAGGAGAAGGCCGAAAGAATATCAATTAATGTTTCTATCATAGAAATGAAGTAATAAGACTACAAAAGGTGGGATATTATATGCATGTAATATTTTTGTAAAGAAGATAGGTTTCAAATTTTTCTTTAAAGGTTGTAGGGAAAATAAACGTAAGGAGTTAATTATTTAAATAACTGAAATACTCAATTAGGAATTGAGTTGGGCCAAATCTGCGAACCAGTAATACTAAAAATGGATGGCTATAATAAAAGCCCAGTGAAAAACCTATTTAGTCTAATGAGAAATGAATTTTGAGCCATTATTGACAAATTATGGGCCCACGTTCGAGTCTGGCCTAGATAAGGAATAGATCTGGAATTTTTTAGGTGGAGTACAAACAAATACCAAATTTTTTGGATTTGTATCATTTGGCCGTCTCTTGCTTTTGCTCTCTCTTCTCCGTCTCTAAAGCTCTAACTTCTCTCTAAAAAAAGTTGTTGGGTTGTGGGTTTGAAAGGTGGAGCCTCATGCCGGATCATTTATCCGGTGCTAGCGCTGCCGTGGCTACGTGTTTCTTGGTGAAACGTTGGCGTACGGATGAATTTTCCGGCGTGGAACCGTCATGAGAGTTTTTTTTCCTTATTTTTCTATAAACAATGTTTTTATGTTCATCTATCACACATCTACGAGGTTCTATAAAGCACCTTTCTCAAATTCCGAATGCCATTTCATAGATCCAGGCTCAAAGTTTATGGAATTTTTTTTTTCAAAAACCAAATCGACGACGGTTTCTGGTTTCGATAGCGCCGCATCCTGCCAGATAAAGGTTGCGGCTATGGCGAAGGCGAGGATTTGTGAATCCCGGCCAGCTGCCACCGCGCAAACGCATTTTCCAGCGGCTGATTTGATATGGGATTTTTCTTTCCAGATCTTTTGAAAATACACATATTTAGCTTTGTCTTTCAGTTATCTTTAACTTTTTCTAAACCACCTGAGTCAAATTCTAAACATTTCTTTTTGTAGATTTGTGGTCAAGGTTTCAAAAATTCTTTTTTTTTTAATTTTAAATATGAATGACATTTTAGTGCCTTCTGCATTCGGATGGTCTCTGTGCTTTCCTTCTGGGCTGAAATCGATTTTCAATCTTTCAGCTGCCGGTCATTTCACCGGCACGGTCATTTGGGCTTCTCTTTAGACATTTTCTAAATTGGTATGTTAGTATTGCCTCTTCAACTCCTGCTTAACTACCTTCATACCCTTTTTCGGAAGAATGATAATGGTCTCCTACATCAAGTTTCTGATGTTTTGGTTTTTTTTTCCTCAGATAAATGTGGTCTGGGTTTTAAGATGAGATGGGCGGAAAACGGGGTATATGCTGAGGGGACAGGCGGCCCATTTATGGCCATCATCCCATTGGTGGAAGAACGCATTAGCACCACGCGCGATCTTCCCCTGGTCTGGGTTTTTTTGGAAAAAGGTATATTTGTAATCGGCATGTAAATTTTGTTTCCTAGGTTAATCTATTCTAAAACTCACACACAAGATTACTAACTATTTTCTTCCCACTTATTGCATGATGTACACACACGCCCAGTGATTGGAACAGCAAGATTGAGAAACAGAGGCTCCGATTAGCAGGGAAATAGAGGTAGAAGGTAAAGCCTTTATTTTTTTTTTGTTTGGCTTACCTAATCTATAAAGCTAGTTAAGTTTTTCTGGTTACCTAATCAATATATCTAGCTAAATGCGACCTCTATGACATCCCTTAAAACTGAAAAATGAAATAAGGGTGTCAAAAAAGTTGGAACAAAGATTGAATCATTGCATTGTTAGGAAATGAAAAAAATGAGTTGTTTTGGAATACAATTTTAAGAGGTTAGGGTAGCGAAAAGTATTACGACTTTGCACTTTCCCATAGATATTGCTTACGGTTTGTCATTCGAGAACAAATACGTGTTATCTACACTTAATTCATACCTTAAACGAATTGTTAAGAGTAAAAAATTGGCAACGCATAGAGGAATCAAGAGGTATAAACAGAGGATACAAACATAGCGCATGATATGCACATAATTTATTTTTGAACCTCTTTCTATGCTGCTAGGTGTCTCTGTTTCTATTGGATGTTCCTCCTTCCTGATTCTCCTACCATGAATGAATGGTAGAACATTGTAAATAATTACAGTGAAAGAAATGATTAGAAATATGGAGGAACAAAAATACCTGTTTTGCGATTTGGTGGTGCTTCCTGCTGCAGTTGTATGTGTGACTTGGAACTTGCCTATGTGATTTGTAAATTTGCAAATTCTTAGTTCCATATATTTTTGCTATTACAGAGTAGAATGGTGCTGGATAATGGTGGGGAACCGAAAATAGTTGCTGCTAAAAAACCCAAGAGATTGCTGTTGTTCAGAGCGGTGGCTATTGGAAACCCAAAACAATGTCGCTCTGGAACATCTTCTCACAAAGAAAGAAATGAACTGCAAACTTTTTGAAGGAAAAAAAAAATAAAAAAGCACGTAAATATATATACTGGTGGTTTCTGTATCTGACAAATAAAAGTGGATAGGTAAGTTATTGGATAGGGCCAATATATAGGGTAAGTGGTAGAACGTGGGCCGAATAAGAAACTAACAGCTGCTTAAACTAATTGGCGAATCTGGATGTGATGGAGGTCGTGGTTTAAAAAATATATTAATAGCTTTGAAAAAATCGTATTCCAACATATTCAGGAACGTGGGTTTAAATGAATTAAAAAAATTAAATTTATTTGGCCTGAAAATTTTCTGTACACGCATCTTGGTTGCAATCAATGTGGCAAGATTGTAAATACTTGAGAAAGTCAAATAGGGAACCAGTTACTGCATGACACGTATGCTCTGTTAGGGGTATTATAGGAAGTTGTCATATGTCAGTTTCTATGGCATTGTGTGTTACACCTGTCTGATTATCAAAAGTTTCTAAATTTTTAAATAATATGAAAAGACCATTTAGTCAAATATCCTGCTTTCATATATATTATAGATTTTGAAAAAATTAAAAAGAAATTAACAATCCATAAAATTTTCAAAATTTACAATAAATTCAAAAATCAAACACAACATTAACTAAAATTCAAAAATGAAAACTAAATCAACAATCAAATACCTAGATCTACAAATTCAAACTCTCAGATCTACAAAATGAACAAAAAATGAAAATCGAAATTAGTAAATAGGTGATGGGTCGGTGTGGCGAGGTAAGGGGAAGCTCGGATGCATCCGGCAATCTTGTGATGGGTAAGGCGCCAAGGCAAGGGGCTAGGGCAACGACGTATGAAGGGTGATTGACAATGGGAGGAGAAGGAGATGAAGAAGGAGGATGGATGGAAAAGGAGAAAGAGAGGGAGGAGAGAAGAAGAGACAGAGGATAGACGGAGAAGGAGAAGGAGACAGAGATAGAAGAGAGGCAGAGGACAGAGGACGGATGGAGAAGGAGAAGGAGGCGAATTGGAGGGAAAAGGAAGGCCAAGGGAGGTAGAGGGCCAAGGGAGATGGAGGGGAGAGGTAGTTGGACAAGAAAGACAGAGGAGAGAGGCAGCAGGAGTAAACCTGAGAGATAGGTTAGGGCTTTATATAGGGTAGGTTAGGGTTTTTTGGGCTTTTGGGCTTTTAATGTATGTATGTATCATATTATATTAATGTATCGTATATGTATGTATAAACAAACAAATAAATAAATAAATAAATAAATAAATAAATAAATAAATATATATATATATATATATATATATATATATATATATATATATATATATATGATACATTATTATATTTTTAATAATAAAAATAATAGTAAGCACTATATTTAAGACTATACATATTATTATTCTAATAAAAAATATATAAATATGATACATATGATACATTATTTAATGTATGTGTGTATCATATATATATTTAATGCATATATATGATATAAGTAAAGTACACACACAAATATATATGATTATTATAGCATATATAATTTCACTATAAAAATATGTTCATATATCTGTTCATACACATTATGAATTTGTGTGTGTGTGTGTATAATATAAAAATTATATAATTGACAATATCAATATTATTATTATTATTATTATTATTATTATTATTATTTAACTGTTACCAACGCGTCAATGCATTGGTAATCAACAGCGCACTAATTACGCGTTGGTAATATGACCATTAAAAAATAGGTAATTTACCAACTCGTTGGACTATTGGTAAATTACCAACGCGTTTGATCATTGGTAAATTAAAATTTTTTTTATCAATGGCCTAATGTGTTGGTAAATTACCAACGGTCAGACAATTGATAATTTGCCAGTTGGCAAAACTTATTTTTTTAGTGGTGAATTGAGATGTTTGGAATGCATAAAACTTGGACTTTAGAGCTTAGGAGCTATCCAGGATCTAGTTAAGGAAACTTAGTCTTCATGCTAGTCCTCTTTATTTAAGAAAATTCCTAAGCAAGCAGACTAGAAGGTAATTGTAACGCCCTAAATTTTATAAATCTTAATTTAGAAAAATATCTTAATTTCCCGGAATTATTAAGTAATTAATTAAAAATACTTTAAGAAATATGAGGTAAAATATTTTTTTAATATATTTTTTAAATAATAAGAATATTAAAAGAAATCAGAGTAATTAAGTGACAATCCCAGGAAAACTAACATAAGAATAATGTGCCAAATTTAAACAAACAATATTTTTCTTTTAGAAATGAAATGGCACAAAATAGAAATCTAGTCCCGACCAGTTTTATTTTTGAGGGGCTACAGCGTACCCTTACTCAGTTTGCTTCATATCCTGAACCTCATTATATGGTTCAGTGTACTCTATCTCATCATAGCACTTACCTAAGAAAACATGTTATGAGGAGGGGTAAGCACAACTTGTTCAATAAGGGGGAAGTATCAGGTTCATCACATTGGTCCTAATATTCCCACAATAAACAATAATAAATAATAAACTTTAAGTTATAGCAACTTAATTAAAGAACAATTTTATATAATATCATAACAACAATATTAATGTCCTATTAGCATGCTTGAACTAATATGCATATGCATAATTCCTTTTACTGATTAAACCATATCTTATTAATCAATTATTTAATCAAATACTTGAATGTCATCGGACGAACTTAGGGTGGTGAGTATGTACATCACTCAATCTCGGGATAACTCTTAAGTAGTGTCATTAAGGAAGCTACCAAGTCAGAGCCTCTTGGGATACTTACGCTGAGGTAGAGCCTTTCGTAATACCAGCCATAAGCATGGTCTCCCGCCAGCTATGGTCTAGGAGTACATAAATCATATTTCCATGCTCCATATCGATATTGGGTCATGACTAAGGATGGTTCGCTGCCATCTTAACATGCCTCTTGGGTTCAAATCATCCGTTTTGAACATCTATTCTAAATTTATGGCTCGTCAGGTCCTGTAGATATTGTCCGTCACAAACCTTGCATGCCTCATGTTTTATCTTACTCCTTAAATTTTTTACTTAATGTAGTTTTACGTATGACAAACATCAATCATATGTAACAGCCAATTGATGCACGACTGTAGCTCATTTTATTTTTGCCTTTTTTAGTAGAATGTCATGATTCTAATGCATCCTATTTCTTTTATTTTGTTATCTTAGCTTAGTGTTCCATGATAACATGAAAAATCAATGATATATTTTTAAGTGTATTTATAATATATGTTCATCTACTTTCTTGTGAACTCTTTCTAAGTTTATCATTTAATATTTATGCTCCTAATCTATTATCTACTGGTTTATAGTAATTTATTACAGCCCTAACATGCCACTAATGGTTGCTTTCAACCTCATCATGCTGCTAGCGAGCTTGTCAGCCTTAAACATGGTAATAGCGGTGTTTGTCTTATCGGCCCTAAACATGGTACTAGTGGGTTTATTCAAGCGGTCCTAACATGCTTCTAACTTAATTCTTGTTGAAAATGGTCCTAGCATGATACTAGCGCCAAACATACATCATATATCATATCATTACAACCATGCAACCAATCAACCAAAATTACATCTCAATGGAAGAGGACTAAAATAAAATAAAATAAAATTCTAGAAAAAACTAATTAATTACCTTACCCATATTGCCACACATTTAAAGATTTTGTTTAGCCTAATTATTTATTTAGAATTTATTATTTGCGTTGATGCTTATTTTGGGCTTAAGAGGGCCCACGAGAACTAACCCGCTTTTCCCCTTTGTCTAGTATGAAACAACACAGCAAAATGAGGCAGTTTCTTAGAACGGTCATACAAAATATTAGTAAGGTAGAAAATTAGAAAATATGTTAAAAGTTTAAAAATTTTCTAAATAATACTTGGAAGGTTTACATTCCTAACATCTAGGCCAAAATTTTACCTAGTTGAAAATTTCTTTTTCCACTGTGCCTTGGCGTTGGAGAAGAAAAGGAGAAAAGAGCCTATTAGAATCTGGTCAAATGAAACAATTGGAGTCCTAGATGGGATCACGGGGAAACAAAAAAAGGAAAAGTAAATAGTAATAATAATAATTGTAGGATAACTAGTAAGAAAATGTTTAGTGCGATTGGAATGGAACTTTAGCTAAATAAATAAGGTAAATTGAATTTGAATAAAAAAAAATAGAAACAACATCCTAGGATGCATTGCGGCTGCAGGTTTATTTATTTTAATATTACGGTTAAATGAGAAATTATTATATGTAATAGTAGAACAAACTCGATATAAACCGTATACTCACTTTAGGCTAGAAATTTGAAATCCTAAGTAAATGAATTCAGAATTGAGTGAGAAAAATTTATTTTGACTCATTTTTGTGAGAAGAATAAAATTTATTTTAACTCATTTTTGTGAGAAGAATCCAATAATACTCCCAGATTTTTCATTTGATGCTCAGTTAGAAATGAAAAAAATGCCGCTAGCCTAACGAAGATGACTTTGAGCTTCTTGGTTGAAATTTGATTTAATGACCACTAAAGTAATTATCTAAGGATCTAGTTTTTTAATGGAGGAATGATGAGGCTATTTAATTGAGCTAAAAGAATGGGAGAGAAAGGTATAGCGGAAACTACAAGTTGATAATGAGGACGGCAAGATGGAGAGTGACGACCATGGCTGCTATTTTTTTTTCCATTGTGCCTTGGCGACGGAGAATAGTTGGAGAAGAAAAGCTGATCAGCAAAAGAGCCTATTAGAATCCGGTCAAATGAAACGAATTGGAGTCTTAGATGGGATCACGGGAAAGCAAAAAGAGAAAAGTAAATAGTAATAATACTAATTGTAGGATAACTGGTAAGAAAATGGTTAGTGCGATTGGAATGGAACTTTAGCTAGATAAATAAGGTAAATTGAATTTGAATCGAAAAAAAAAAAGAAACAACATCCTAGGATGCATTGTAGCTGCAAGTTTATTTATTTTAATATTAGGATTAAGTGAGAAATTATTCTATGTAACAATAGACCAAACCTGACATAAACTGTATATCTACTTAGGCTAAAATTTTGAAACCCGAAGTAACTAAATTTAGAGTTGAGTGAAGAAAATTTCTTTTAACTCATATTTGCAAGCAAAATCCAATAGTACTCCCAGATTTTTCATTTGATGCTTGGTTGGAAATGATAATAAATAAGGTAAATTGAATTTGAATAAAAAAAAAGGAACAACATCCTAGAATGCATTATACCTGTAGGTTTATTTATTTTAATATTAGGGTTAAGTAAGAAATTATTCTATGTAACAATAAAACAAACCCGATATAAACCGTACACCCACTTAGGCTAAAATTTTGAAACCCTAAGCAACTGAATTTAGAATTGAGTGAGAAAAATTTCCTTTGACTAATTTTTGCAAGCAATATCCAATGGTACTCCCAGATTTTTGATTTGATGCTCGGTTGGAAATGATAAAAATGCCCCTAACCTAATGAAGATGACTTTAAACTTTTGGCTTGATATTTGACTTAGTGACCACTAAAATAATTACCTAAGGATCTAGATTCTTAATGGAGGAATGATAAGGCTATTTAATTGAACTAAAAGAATGGGAGAGAGAGATATAGGTAAAACTACAAGTTGGTAATGAGGATGGCAAGATGGAGAGCGGCGGCCATGGCTGCTATTTCTTTTTCCATTGTGCCTTGGCGATGGAGAATAGTTGGAGAAGAAAAGGTGAAAGAAGCCTGTTAGAATCCTGTCGAATGAAACAATTGAAGTCTTAAATGGGATCACGGGGAAAGAAAAAAAGAAACGTAAATAGTAATAATACTAATTGTAGGATAACTAGTAAGAAAATGGTTAGTGCGATTGGAATGGAACTTTAGCTAAATAATTAAGGTAAATTGAATTTGAATCGAAAAAAAAAAAAGAAACAACATACTAGGATGGATTGCGGCTGCAAGTTTATTTATTTTAATATTAGGGTTAAGTGAGAAATTATTTTATGTAACAGTAGAACAAACCCAATATAAACTGTACACTCACTTAGGCTAAAATTTTGAAACCTTAAGCAAATGAATATAGAATTGAGTGAGGAAAATTTGTTTTGACTTATTTTTACGAGAAGAATCCAATGGTACTCCCAAATTTTCTATTTGATGCTCGGTTGGAAATGACAAAAATGCCTCTAACCTAATGAAGATGACTTTAAGCTTCTGGCTTAGAATTTTACTTAGTGACCACTAAAGGAATTATCTAAAAATCTAGATTCTGAGTTTTACATTGATTTTCTAAATTGATGGGTAAAATTACAAAAAATACTCTTGAGGGTAAAATGGAAGTTTTTGCATTTAGGGTAATTTGGTAATTTTCTTTTTTTTTTTTAAATTCTAGGGTTATCACAATAATGCTTGGAAGAAAGGAGAAACCCTTGACTAGTAAGAGCAAGGGCATGCCCCAGCACTCCCAATGGCTTAAAACTATGAACATCTTTCGACATGCCCTAGCACTCCCAATGGCTTAAAACTTTGAACATCTTTGGTTCTTAAAGCTTGGAGGCACACAGGTCTCACTTTTAGGCCCCAAGTAGATTTTTTGTATCTTGATTATGCTGATATCTATTTTATAGATTAGTTTTCTTCCATTTGTCCTTTCCATTTTCCATGTCTAGGTTTCCATCTTCCGCTGAGTATTTTGTATTTTCATTTGTGAGTGATTAGTCATCCAAACCCCCTAAGGTTTGAGTGATTTGTGGATTGAATAGTTGAAACTTGCTACTAAACATGCCTATAGTATGTTTAGTATACATTTATGTGCTTAATATTTTTAGTCTGCTTGTTTTTTGGATATTACAAACATACAACACACAAGGTGCTCATAAAAATAAAAGGCTTAAGAGAGTTTTTCATGAGCTTGGCCATGTGACATGGGTTGAGGTGGTTTGATTTGAGGTTGAAGAACTTCAGTGAACCATCTTGGTAAAAGGGATTAATGCCTAATGCCTTAGCATTTAATGCAAGTCATGAGAATGTTTTTGGTCATATGTTAAGAGAATCTCTTATACTAAAGATGGGCCAGGAGAGTATCCATAGGAATCATGCATCACCTTAGAATGATATGGAGTTTGGCCTAACTTATAATTACCCCCATTTATTTTAAAAAACCTACAATTATCCCCTTGGAATATAAGTTCTGTTACTTTATCAATTTATACAGTGGGCTCAAATGCTTCTATTACCAATGAAGTTTCCCAAATCGTGCAATTCAACCCATGATTCATCTCAAGCTGCCTCCACCACACTTTTCATTAACTGTATTTGAATAATTTCTAATAATTTTTTTAGTATTTGAATAATTTCTACATCATATCTTATGTTTCTAATTTATATTAATATTATGTTTAACACCTTACTTATTTTTTCAGTTAGTTCAAACATTAGAAATATCATTAGTAAGAAATGTATTTGATGTAATAATCTTTTATTTAGAAAACTACTTACTTTTTACAATAGAAAAGAAATTTAAGCATTCTATAATTTATTTTTTATAAAAAAAAACTATAAAAATTATATATCAATCAAATACATCATTGTATTTGCAAGTCTAAAGAGAATTTAAAAAAAAAAAAAAGAACAAGTATTTAGGAAATATTTCTAGGAAAAACAAAAGAAAAAGAACATATATAAGTTTTATCTTTCTTGTTATCTTATGCATCATTTTGCCTTCTCCCTGTGAATATCCCTCTTCTCGTCCATTATGACCAACCTAATCGATTAATCCATGAGTCAAAATACATGAGAAAAATTATCGAATCTACTCACTAATACTAAAAGCTTTTTCTGGGTATTGATTAATTTGAAGGAGATGGAGGACAAGAGTTCAAATTGGCTAATTAGGTGCTTTCCCTAACTTCTCAAGCCATGAAATCACACTACTTGATGGCCTTGTCATTTTAGCTGCATATTCTCTTCCTTTTATTGTCCGTGAACAACAATGATATATTGAACCTCTCCAATAAAGAAATTATGTGAAACACATTGAAGGTCTTTCACTTCTTTGATACCTTGTGAGCATTTTTACCTTCAGCTTCGTATTTCATTTTCCTCTTTGGTTAATAAAGTTATAGAAATAGATGTTTTGAACCAAGGGAGCTCCATGATCTTGGAAAAGTGATTTGCATGTTTGGGTTTGGGTCTAATGACTTTATGATGAACCTCATTTGATGGGGTTAGAAAATGATTAGTTCCTACTATAAATTCTCATTTGAAACTTTCAAGTTCACTAGATTCTTGATTTCTACATATGTGGCTGGTCATTGTATTCTACACACCATTGCCAAGTGAAAGCATAGAAGAGTTATGAAGATGGCATCAACAATCTGCTCCCAAAGGCATCAATTTAGTCTACTATGGCAGCGGTGGTACTAGGCCTCAACAAGGTTAAACTTAATAAGGATCCAATCTAAATGTGTTTTGATTTGATAAAGGAGGACAATTCTAAGATTGGCCTATTGAGGATGGTGGGTAGTCTGGTAGATGCAAAATTTTAGGGGTCATAATTTATAGGAATAGAAGGTCATGCAAAAACCTAGGTTGTCTATTTTTCTTTTTCAGCTTAACAAATAGTCACAGAGATAACATTTTATGGATGTTGCTTTGGTCCATTTCATTTCTTGTACTGACCAGTTGTTTGTGCTAAGTTAGTAATTTTTAGTGTTAATTTGGTTACTCTCCTTATTGATTGATTGTCACAGCCGTCTTATTGCTAATTTCCTCGCCACTCTTTCTAATCATTTTGAGCATACTTATTTTTAGACACTTAGGAACTAGTATGAGCCTTAGTGAGTACCTGCTAGTCCTTAGATGATCGACTCCTACTTACTATGATACAAATGACACTCGTGCACCAGCGGTTAAGTTTGGAGGGTAATTAAAACTAGTGGTTGATTGCATTGCAAGTATACACTCCCTATTATCACCTTGGCATTGTTGACAGGACTATTTGTGTGTTTTCTTTAGTTCATTATTAGCTTCTTTTTTAGTTTTCTTTTATAGTTAGATTTGATACGTAACTATAGTTTGTTCTGTTGTTTGTTGTAGGATCTTTTCTAATTCATGACCCGGAGTTCTTGTTCTCATTTATTGCCATTTGATCCAAAGACTAAAAAGAGCTTGAAAGAAGCTCAATCTAATGGTAAGTTAGTAGATGAATTTGAAGTTGACATACCTTTCTCACCTTCATTCAAGATGAAGGATAATCTTTTGGGGATCATGTTATATAAGGAAAAAGAGGAAGAATGCCACCACCAGGCAATGACAACAATGGTCATGACGAGGTGATGGACAGTGGTCATGGTGAGTTCAACCAAAATGGAGCAAGAAGGAGAAGTAGACCTATCTTGGAGTCCTTTCGGCATGCATTGGTTGAGGATCATAATAATAGGATTAGGCCGATTTCGCTTCGTAGACTTGGTTTTGTCATTCTTATTATTTCAGTGTCCACTTTTTCCATCTTTTTTTATTAATGTGTAAAAAATGAAAGATAAAAGTTGAAGCAACACACAAACTTTTTACTCTATCTTAATCTTTGTGCTAAATCCAAACATTTTATCCAAAATATATAGGATAAAGGGAGTAGAACGTTCCTTTTCAATATAGGAAATTGTTGTTTTTTTGCTTTTTAATACGAAAGTTGGGGGTTAATTGGAAGAAACTAAAATTATAAGGTCTAAGATCATATTTAAACCCAACAAGTCATTTATGTTTGAATAATTACAACACAACCTCTTAACTTTCGAATATTTAGAATTTAGTCCTAAACGTCTGAAAATTTACAAAATAGTTCCTGAAAGTTAGATGTTTGGTCCCTAAAATTTTTAAAAATTTTATAAAATGTCCCTAATATACACCATTAAAGTTTGAGAAGTGAATTTTGTCACTATAACAAAAGTCACTAAAAGTATATTTTTTTCCGAAGAAATTAAAGAAAGGAAAGAGGGGGGCGAAAACAAAAAAATGGTGACTCGCTGGTGGATGTTGAGCATCAACTAGGTTTCGGCCCCTAACAAGTCCTTTTAGTGAATGCCTCTTAAATTATTTTTTTTTGAAAAAAAATATTTTTTATTATTTTTAATTCTTTAAAAATTCATAAAAATTAAGTACTTTATTAAAAAAATATTAAAGTGATCAATATGCAAGTATGACATTATCATTGAAATAACATTAACTCTAGACAACAGAGAAGTAAAAATAAAAATAATATATTTTTAAAATTGAAATATAAATTTTTTCCTTATTCTTCATTCGTCTTGTTACTTTTATAAATGCCCAAAAAATTTTCTTTTCTTTTTCTAAAGAACGTATCGACTTTCTTTTATTGGTTTACACTTTCTTTTTCTAAATAACGTAATAACGGCAAAAGCTAACGGTAGTGAAGTTGTGTTGGAAGCAACCATCGCTTAGTGTAATGAATTTGTCGTTATGTCGTATCATAAGAGAATGAAAACTTAGTCCTCTGTGTTTACTCTTTCTATCACTTGAGTCCTAAAATAAGCAAAAACCCCACAAATGGCATATTTGGACTAATTCAGCAATGTGGATGATTTATTCGGCTGGAAAAAAGAAAAAAAACAGCAGTGGCTGATTGAGGCCGACTTTAGAACATTTGTGGGTTGTTTTTTCCTAAAAAATTTCTGAAGTTCTAAGCTTTCTAATGTACAAAATTCAAGTTAGTTTCTTGGAGACACAATTATGGCAATCATCCTTTGAAGACTCACGTGGCACTCCTGGAAGTTTCGCTATTAATATCATTATATTAGAACAAGTGGTGCATTATGGAATGTTGGATTCACTTAAAATCTATCAGAAAATAATGGTAGAAAATTAGAAGTCTTCTACCAATTTAAAGTGGATCCCTCCTCTTCGTAAATTGACCAAAATTCTAACAGTTGTCCAGAGCCCACTTCAATTTGTTGTTGCCCAGAACCTACTTCAATTTGGAGAAACAAAAATTCCACAACTCTTGATCAATAATGATTCCGCGTTCTCCACATTTTTTTTTCTGCGACAGTCAAATTGGAAACATTGATTCTTTTATCTTTCATGATCATGACTATTTATGGATTAAAAATGCATTATTTTCATCTTTATTTTTTTTCATTTAAAACAATACCATTTGGGAATCAATACGTTATTTATTTAGTAATAAAAAAATACATAAAAAGTAATTAATTTTTATGAAGTTTTTCTTATCCAACCTAAAATTAAAAACTAATAATAAGTTTAATTTTACAATTTTTTTTTCAAAAGTGGAGTTAGGCTTCCTAAAGTATAGAATTCTATTGGCATAAAATTTGAGCAAAATTCCACGTTATATATATATATAACGTGGAATTAGAAACCAAACCGTACGTTTCCCTTGTACCGTGTGAGAATTTCGTCCTCAAGGAATTAGGGAGGTACAGGCTGTAGGTACTAGACAGAGTATTGTATTTTAACTTATAAGTTCGAATGATTCTGTATATATACGGTTTTATCAAACCTACACTTTTGTCTCTATATGAAAAAAAGTGTACGATTAACTAAATTTTAGGAGATTTTGGTAATTTTGTCTAGAAGAACATGATTGTTTGAGTTAATTACTCCCAACGAAATTTAGATTAGAGTTCCTATCCTGTGCAGAAACAAAAGATAATTGAGAGATAATTAGATAAACAACATGTCATTTCTCTTCCACATGCATATTAGAAGTTTCGTAGTGATGTTAGAGTTCTTCTAAGGGAGTCTTCCACTATTGTTTTTCTATTATCAGGTAGCGCCAGTGGTTCTCACCTTTCTTAGTTGGATTGGTAGTAGAGGACATATACTAAGTAGCAAGTCTTGGTTGAGTGGTGTTATAGTCTCAGTAAAAATCAGGTAATCTATAAGTGGTTGTATTGCAGCTTCAGCCCTCCAAATTTTATACAGCAGACACTTTACCTCCAAACTTTCGTACAATAAATTTTCATGCCGTTTACTTTTAATTATTTTGACTACTAAAAAAAAAAAAGAATGATCTATTGACGTGGGCCCTTTTAAAATGAGCCAAGAAGCCTATACATATCGAGAATTCATATTATCTTTCTAAATGAGTAAGACATGGAGTTTTTCAATTACTTGTGATTTCGTTTCTTAAAGAAATATAACACTACTAAAATAAAGGACTTTATCAACTGCCATTTACCAACGCGTAGTAGTTGATAACTTTAATTTACCAACTGCTGTGCGTTGGTAAAAGGCAGTTGGTATTCGATACGTTGGAAATTTTTTTACTAATGTGAAATTAATAACGCGTTGGTAAATTCCAACGTGTAGCCGTTGGTAAAATTCACGTTGGTAATTACCAACGGTCATGAACCAGGCTTGGTTTCCATTGCGTAGTTGTAGTTACCAATTGCCCAGGAGTTGGTAAGAACTCGCGTTGGTAGTTACTAACTTACATCAGTTCGTAATGGAGTTGTTATGAAGCTGTTGGTATTTACCAACTTCCATACACGTTCGTAACAGGATTACAGGCGGTAATTACCATCGCGCGGAAGTTGGTAATTTCCTCGTTTGCACATTGGTAATGTACATTAAACATTACCCGTTTCGGTTGTTGCGTATTTTCCCCAGTTTGAATGCACACTCAAAATTAACATATCAATTCAAAAGTTCCCCCAACTTTACTCAGCAATAAAACATTGGACAGCTATGCAAATGTAATTAAAATAAAATATTCTCAGATATAGCATAATTAAAACAACAACATATATGTTTGGAAGAAAGCATACAACATTCAACGGATTACACATTTCATAATATCAACTAAGTCTTAATTATGTCTAAAATTTATTATGTCAGTCTCATAACACAAGAACTTTGGAAATGCGCTAACCTGTTCATGACTCCCATCACGGAGTCCCAGCTATCTCATCATCCTTTGAGTCCGAGTCAGCAGGATACTGTGGAATTGGTTGAGCCGGCGGGCACGGAAGGTTTAGCGAACGACATATAATCTCCAACTGAGCCCGGTTTGCCTCCAATGCGGCTCTCTAAGCCTCCATCTCTGCTCTCTGTCTCCCCTTAATTCTCTCTAGCTTCCTCTCGTATTCCGCATCCCTTCGCGCATTCTTTTCTGCCATCATCTTCTGTACTTGCTCGTTGAATTGCGGTGTCTGTGTGATGTCGATAGGCGGGATGGCACCTGGCTGTCGGTGTCTCGGTATGACACACTGCTCAGATCCTAATCCAAATACACGGCCCTTCCTTCTACCGCCAGATGCAGTACTAATGATTGCTAGTTCATCAATTGTCTCTATTCCATCCTCCTGTTGTGTTTGCTCCTCAATCTCTGCACTGATACAAGTCTACAGGAACATAATAAAATACATTATCTCCAGTAATTATTTGTTAAACATGGTAATTTTCTTAAGAATTAATTGTGAACAAACAGTTATAATACTTACAGCAACTTCTTCACAGCGCTTACTAACATATTTCCCATTCTTCATTTTATGTGTCGCTTGAAGGACTTTAAACAAGCCATGGTCCTTTTTCTTAGGATCTCTCTCTCTCTAATTGAATGAAACGTAACATTAAAATGTAATTTAATTTCATTAGTATCTGACATGTAAAATGAAAGATCATTAACGAGATACATACCATTTGCTCTCGATGTGCAGACATCGAGATAGATCCCCCTGCATATGTCACGCTGCAAGAGCCAGACTGTTAATCCTTGTCAGTCATTGTTGCTAGCATTGCCTTGAACCTAGCGGACTTCTGAATGAACTCCGGACTCGCCCAATATGCCTCCATTTCCGCATATGAAGCATCTGACATAAAGTTTGCCTTCGCTCGACGTTTAACAGGATCTTTCACTCGTCAAATTTCTGATATCATGCCTCTGTAATGCTGTGCTCCTAAGATATTCCACACCCGATACACCTCATTATGGTGTATCGGATCCCACTCACAGCTCCTCTGTACACGTTAATAAATTTAAACTATTAGAATGGAAAAAAATAATTCTTAATCTTAGAACATTATTAGATCATTATCATAGTAATATTATTGTTATACCTCAAAGACACGCCACCATTACTGCAGGTCTGATGGAGAGACGGATGACCAATCAGAATAGGGTTTGAAATGTGTAGTGAAACAAGGTGTCACTAACCAGGTCGCTGCAGCTGGAATGAATCTGCGGCGTTCAAATTGTTAGTTACTTACTTGTTGATGATTCCATGTAAAGTGATTACTCTTACTATTAATAATACGTGTGTCTGGTATTTATCACTTACGTGTTACCATGTGGGGATAGCCTCATTCGCGGTTGGCCTGCTGTCTATGACATCGATGATGGGATGTCATCAATATGTATATCATCATCTGAGGGATGAGTCATCACTATGGGGTGCCTAACGTGGCGCGCACCAGATCCATGTCCAGATGGCGTGCCTCTACCGCCGTCAGATCGGTACTCATGTGAGTGGACGTGCATCGCTGGCACTGTTGTGTCCGGCGTCTCTACACCGACATCTTCTTGTGCCCGGGATGAAGAACCCATCCTATGTCGTTCATTAAGTATTGGCTCCATTACCTCCTTAAACTATACAAATGGTCCTTTCCCAAGTCGGCGTTTATAGGTGTTATCCCCTTTACGAGGCATCTGCATTTATTATTAGATAAGTAGGTAAATTAAACATAACATATATTGTCTGACATATATTGTGGAGTATTAGGGGTACATAAAGTTACCACATATATTCTACACATTAGAAATGACAGGTTATCATTATTCCTAGTACATGTTTTCTAATCATTCATTCGACCCACTGCCTCTATTCTCGTCAAACTCCTCAGACTCGTCAGTGTCACTATCATCGGATATAAACTCCTCCTCATCCTCTGTCTCGCCATTAGATCCCCCCTCCTCAAGTACATCTTATTCAATATCATCACCCACACCCGGGTCAGCTAACTCCTCAACTGGGTCATTTTCAATTCTTTGAAGATTCACTAATCCACTGTCTTGATACACGTCATCCTTGTCCAGAATTGCATACTGTATTATCCATCGAGGTTTTATCTTCTTAACAGCTGACCACCCGTTTCTTTCATATGACTTACTCGGATATTGTGTGTAATAAACTTGGTCAGCCTGTGATGCTAGAATGAAATGATCAAACTTCTGATATCTGCGGCTATTCCGGATCTCAACTAACCCAAATTGTTTATGCATTCGAGTTCCACGTTCAGGTGTTGGGTCAAACTAGTTGCACTTAAACAAGACAACATTCTTATGTGGAAAGCCCGGATATTCGAGTTGAATGACTTCTTCTAATATACCATAAAAATCACATTCAACCTCGCTTGCACCCGTGCTGCGTATGCAGACTCCACTATTAAATGTTGCTTTGTCCTTCCCCCATTCACTTATGTGAAACTTGTACCCATTTGTGAAATAAACCGGCCATGTCTGAACCCGACGTGAGGGCCCACATGCAACATCCCACAAGATGTTATCGACAATATTGTTACCTGGGTCATCAACCTATGTAAAAAATTTTCAATTTAGGACAATATATATGGAGACTTTTATAACTTAACATGTTGCAATACATACTGACTAAAAGCACACGTGCATAGTGTTGGAGCCAGGTGGAGAAATTGTTTTCAATGTGTATGTCCATCTCAGACATTGTTATCTCAGGTGCAGTTTCCTTGACCATGTCCACAAACATACTGTGGCCAATAACAGAATAAATGAAAATATGTTAGTTTTGGTTGGTGAGTACTCCTGAATTTCAACATAATCAAAGTAATAATCCCTTTTCATGAACGATGACTTACTTTAGATATGGCCTGATCTCAGCACAGTTTAGAAGAACGTATGTGGTTGCAAGTCTGAGTTCATCGTCCGTGAGGAATCTATATCGGCTTGCACCATATGGACGTCCCGGAAAGGTGAATATGGACAATAAGTCACCATTACATGGGACAGGACCACCATCATCATTTCTCGGTACTCGGTTCATCATGGAGGGAACATGGGATTCAAAGTAATGAGAGCAAAAGATGGAAGTCTCCTCTATAAGGTATGCTTCACATATCGATCCCTCAACATGAGCAGTATTAGAAACATTCATTTTTAGGTCATGCATGCACCGCTCAAATTTATACATCCATCGGTACTGAACAGGTCCTCCAACCCTTGCTTCAAATGGCAAGTGAACTGGGAGATGCTCCATGACATCAAAAAACCCTGGAGGAAAAATTCTCTCAAGCTTACAAATTATAAATGGAATATTGGCCTCCAACGCAAACAAGTGATTCTCATGCAGCTCTGGAGAGCACAAGTCTCTAAAGAATAGGCTTAACTCCGTTAATGGCTTCCAAATATTCTCGAGTAATGCTTCGAGGGCAATGGGGAAAAGCCTTTGCATCATAACATGACAATCATGACTCTTCATGCCATACATATTGCAACCAGCTGTATCAACACATCTCCCAAGATTCGAGGCATATCCATCAGGGAGTTGTAAAGATTTTACCCAAGCGATCACATCTTGCCTTTGGTTAACAACAAATGTGAACCTCGCCTTTGGTTTGAAATAACGACCATCATCAAGTGGAACCATGTTTAACTCCGGTCGATTACAATAAATTTCCAGGTCCTTCCGTGCTTTCACATTATCTTTCGTTTTATTCTTAACATCCATCACAGTATTCCATATATTCTCAAACACGTTCTTCTCAATATGCATAACATCAAGATTATGTCGTATTAAGTTCGTGGCCCAATATGGTAACTCCCAGAAAATGCTTCGCTTCGTCCAATTATGTGATTTCCCATAATCGCACGGGCGATGTTGCGGCCCATCGTTACCAACTGATGGAATCCATGAGATTCTTTCAAATATATCTTCACCTGATAAGCGCGGAGGAGGCAATGACTTCTCTGATTTCCCATTCTTAAAGCAAGTACAATTCCTTCTATATGGGTGGTTCCGGTCAAGGAATTGCCGATGACAGTCGAAGAATGAAATTTTCCCACCATGCTTAAGTTGGAATGCCTTACTTTCGCCCTTACAAATAGGGCAAGACAATCGCCCATGTGTCATCCACCCTGATAGCATGCCATAAGCCGGAAAGTCATTTATGGTCCACATTAATGCTGCTCGCAGAATAAAATTTTGTTTCAATGACACATCCCATGTTTCAACTCCATCAAACCACAGATGACGTAGCTCCTCGATTAGAGGTTGTAGATAAACATCAATCTTATGATTTGGGCTACGTGGACCTGGAATCAGCAACGAAATGAACATATAGGGTTTTTTCATGCACATCCAAGGGGGCAAATTATACGGAGTAACGATTACAGGCCAACAAGAGTATTGTTTCCCAGATGGTCCAAAAGGTGTAAATCCATCGGCACACAACCCCAATCTGACATTTCGTGCTTCCGAAGCAAACCATGGGTAGGTCTGATCAAAATGTTTCCAAGCTTCACCATCTGATGGATGTTTTATAACACTTGGAACCTGTGTTTGCTCCTTATGCCACCTCATCTGCTCAACTGTTGACAATGACACAAATAAGCGTTGCAGACGAGGGCTAAGTGGTAAATAATGCATGGTTTTTCTCGATCGATCTTTACCACGACCTTCCTTTTTTGGCTTATATCTCTCAGCTCCATAGTACTTACAAATACGCACACTATTGTCATCTTTCCAGAACAACATACAATCATTCACACAGACGTCAATCTTCTCGTGAGACAGACCCAACTGCGAAACTAATTTCTTAGTTTCATACCAATTTGAGGGCATCTTACTATCTGTTGGTTGAGTCTCCTTCATCAGTTGGGCAATGCCATTAAAACATGCTCGTGACATGTGATACTTAGACTTAAGTGATAGCCAAAGGCTATCGCCTCTATTTGGCCGAACTCCCTGCCACAAGAATGGCCAGAAGAAAACTGGCGCTACCCGAGAAAAGGTGGGATCATACACCTCGGGAGATAGCCGAAGAGCTCCGAGCCCGGCACGCCAGGAAACCTGAGGATACTACTAGCCCCCCAAGGTTGTCAACAGATCGCCTTCGGAAAAAAGGCACCAGCTATTGCGGGCCGAACATGATCTTTCCGAAGGTGGAACTCCCTGAAGCTGGGAATCCCCTAATTGAGGGTATGTTTCCCGAAGAGGCACCGTCCGTACCAGAGGACGACCTTGCCCAGGGACCTCGGGAGTACGGCAGGAGCATTTAAGGAAGCCTCTGACATGTCGCCCACAGACATCACAAGTCGCCTCAAACGGCGCCCTGACACGCCGACGCCATCAAAGTCACATCATGGCCTGTCTCGGCTCAAGGCTCAAGGGGCCTGCCACCGGCTACTTGCCCCCTACGCCCAGAAATTCAGGAACATCTGACCGTACACGTGTCAGGATCTGAACGGGCTAGGCACTCCTATAAATACCAGGGAATACACCCTGGCAGGGGGCTGGCAAATATCCTGACTCCTCACTCTGAGAAAGTACTACCAGGCGAGTTCGCTGAACCCCTCAGTGCTATTTCCTCTGCCTTCTCTCAGCACCGCTGACTTGGGCGTCGGAGGCTCCTCCCCGGAAAAACACCCTGGGGACCTCCTAACCCACTTTTTCTGAGCATCTCAGGTATTCTCCCTTGGGCAAAACGGCCACCAGGCGTTCTTCCTCTCTGGGAGTCCCTCCATCAGTCACCCTGACTACCAACGATGAAGCCCCCGGGCATCATTAAGGTTGAGAAGACGGACAGCAGCAGATAACTCAGAATGACTTTCGCACCCATCCCATAACGAAGTTTATGCTGAATTCAAAAGATTAAAAAAAATTTTGGCACTTTCATTCGGCTCTGCAACATTAACTTCCGAAATTTGTGAGAAACTAGGGGCAACGACATCTAATACCATCCTTTGATATGGATTCGTCGAACACCCCTGGTCAAACTGATCAAACATACCCACACCCGGATCAGTATCTGATGCTTCATTAAATGGCTCACCATGAGCGGTCCAATTCAAGTAAAAAGACATGAACCCCCATTTGTACAGATGAACTCTAACATCATCAGACTGTTTAAACCGCAAATTCTTACATTTCCGACAAGGATAGCGAATACATAAGCCGCTCATAGTTTCAGGGTGAGAGACAGCAAATGATATAAATTCTTCGACCCCGGACTCCTACTGTTGTGTGTAATCCGTTCGACCAGGCAAGAAATGGTTACTGTACATCCAACTACGGGCGGATTCCATAACAAACAAAATCTGTTCGTAATGATAAACACCTCAATCTATTAAATCATATACGTAGTGAAGTTTAATATTGAGTTAAGAAAAATAACAAAAGTTAATTAATGTTTACGTAAGTAACTTAAAAGTCTTGTTATATAAACAAAGTTTATTCTCAATATTATTGTTCTTATGATTAACGTACGGAAATTATTTTTCTTATTGTTCTTATTATTCTTATTGTTCTTAGTATTTAAATTCCATATTTTCTTCATTATATTTTATTACATATAGGTTTATGATTTGGAGTAACAGTTTATAGTTAAGGTTAAAGTTAAGGTTATAGTCTTGGGTTTATGGGGATTAGGGTTCAGATATTTTATGTAGGGTTTATGGTAAAGTTAAAATTAGTGTTAAGATTAGGGTCTAAGTTTATGTCTATTAGACTTTAGATTTAGGTATACGGTAATCTCCAACTGTTAGGATTATAGACTTATAGTTTAGGTTAGATTTTTTCTTTAGGGTTTTAAAGTTTAGGATTAGGGGTCTTGGGTTTAAGTTTATATTTATGGTCTAAGGGAAAGGTTAGGGTTAGGATTAGGTTTGCGTTGAAGTCATGTTTGGTACAATCAGGGTAGCTGGATTTTGTCGATGTCAAAGGATCATGACTCATACTCTTCAGATTATGTCATTTATTACTGAAAACGAGTATCAAACCAAGATCTTAGAAATTATTTTGTACTTCGGTGTTGGGCTGGGTTGTGACCCGCTCTGTTGCATGTCCTTTCCTTTTGTTCTTTTTCATTGTTGGGTTTGGTTGCTTCTTTTGAAAGGTTGGTGACAAATTCGAATGAAAATATCTTTTCCATTGTCGATTTCGCTATTTTGTGACTTTCACTTTTCTTTTTTGTTAAACACATTTCCAGTCCCTATATTATTTTCGTTTCTGATATTAAACCCTAAGTTTAATAAATTATAGTGTTTTTGTTTAATTCCTTGGTTATTTTGTTTTAATGTCTTATTTTCCAAAGTCACCATGATTTAATTAATTTTTTCAGTGAAATAAGACTTTTTTTTCTTAACTTGCCCAAAGTCAATTGTTAAACTCTTAATAGCTAAACTTTTTACATTTTCTCTATTCGTCTCCAAATCTATTTTTTAATTTTCCTGCATTATTATTGTCATATTATTGGAACATGGTTTTATAATAATAATAATTATTATTATTATTAGACCATGACATAATCTAACCATTTACACTAAATCACTCCAACTAAACCATAACTATACCTATTACCATACACTTACACTGATAATCATTCAGTTTAATAAGCTATACAACACACAAACAAATTACACATTCACTCTAATCCATCAGAAAAAATATCCACAGATAACAAATAATTAACATAAACTGCAAATTCAAATATGAACAACTATGTTCAAACCACAATGACAACACATAAGTTTTATTATCAATACTAATAATTAAAAACAATTTCCCTTCACAATTCCCGTTTTCAATTCAAAAGGATAAAAATAGAAACTTACCTCGAACGAGTTCGAACGGAGAGGCTTCACCAATGGGTACGTCTTCAGGCAAACAGATGCAGGGAGGAACTGAAAAATAGGGGAAAAAACTTAAAATCCTGGTAATATAAGAAATTTCTGAAAATGAAACAAAGAAACGTTAATCTAGACCCGTAATTTATAATTATTATAATTATTACTATTATTATTATTAGTATTATTATAATTATTATAATTTTTAGTATTATTATTATTAGTATTATTATAATTATTATTATTTACCGAATATTTGGACGTAATATTATTATGAATATTATTACAACTATCACTAACAAAGGTTCATTATTATTATTTTCTAACTTACTTCTAATACTATCTACTATTAATTATTATTATTATTACTGTTATTATGTTTATATTATTTGGAACAAAAAATAATAAAAAATATACATATTATTATTATTATCATTTTATTATTGTTACTAAACCCCAACACTAAATTAGTCAAACTAAATTCAAGTCAACTAATTAATGTTCCTCAGATTACTTACAAATCAAATGTTTTTGTTTTACCCCAGCCTCGATCATATGCAACTTTGGATCAACCAGTTCGAGATCTTAGGATCAACTCCGTTCATGTGTAAGTGCCATTTACATGGAGATCATTCTCCTCTTTGGTTTCAAAGTTTTTTCGTTTCAATACACAGCTACTACCACTAACATCCTAATAATTAAGTATGAGGGCCCAAAAGTCACTACACAAAACCTAGAGTGCGAGCAAACCATTATCTTCTATAAAGATATATATATAAAAAATTAAAATAGAGGTGGAGCCACAAATTAGTTGGCATACTAAAATTTTATTTTGGTTTTGTAGAATCACAACTCTAAGGCCTATGATTGCTCTATAAGGCCATTGGCCAGAACTATTGTGTGTTTATTCACAGGTAAAACTTGTATAAAATTATTGCTTGATAGTTTATCTCTTTAGTTCTTGTTTAACTTATTTTTGGCACAAAGGAGCTTACTTCTTCTTTGTGTGTTTTGCTATACTTTTCATTTTTGTTCACAGGTTGAGTGACGATTGGAGTTCTTCCATCTTCACGAATTGTGTTTGTAGAGCTTGATGAACATCTCGGGGTATTTGTTTACAAAAACTAATACAATTTTTTAAATATAACTATGTATATTTATAACAACACAAATGTATGGTGATCATACTGTTGTAGATAGATAATCATAGATACTACTAATTTTTCCGTTAAAAAAAAATCATACATACTAATAATGTGGTGACATGTTATGTATAATTTTCTAAAATACGAACAGTTATTTAATATAAAAGTGAAACTCTAAGAGACCTGGGTCTTTAATATACTTATAGCAAAAAACAACTCACCTTATAAAATCTATCATTGCTTTTAATTTAATTTAATTAATTTTATCTAGATGACTTGAATTGCTTGTAGAATCACTTAAACTAGTCTCTCAAATATAGTAATTGGTTAAGAACTTCTTTTAAGAGTCATTTATGATTTTTATGATCTCTAATTTTACCGTAACAATGCTTGGTAATTTATACAACATTAATACTACATTGACATTATTATAATTATAACCATTACAATTTGGCATACTATATTGATTTCAATATATTAATCTTATTAATATTATTATTATAATTATTATAATAATTATTATTATAGCCATTACTATTATTTAGCCATTATTACTCTTACTATTATTTTTATTTTGTTATTATTGCCATTATTACTCAATACTAATTTAATGAATCAATCAAACTAAAGCAAAATTAAGTCAACCAATTCCGATTCCAAAAATATTGAAACAATCAATTCATACAACAATCTATATGAAAAATGAAACTAACTATATTAAGCATAATTAAAGACCATGGAAATAATTTCATAACACATTTTTCATAAATAAAATTACCTAAAAATAATAAAAATTAACACAAATCAATTGGTAATAACCAAACTCAAATACCCATACCAATGCCTTCAACAATCACCATACGTTCATTGTAATGCCAAAATACATAAAAAAAACACATTTTATTCATACAAAATCGATAAAAAAATTCGGATATATTCGGATATAACCTTAAAAATAAAAAAATTACTTGTTAGAGCTAAATCCACGTCGATTTGGCCAGCCCCAGCTGTGGAACCAAACAACGGAGATTAAACTGCAAAATCGAAGCAAAATCGAACAAGAAATTCAATGTTTATACTATTTACAAAAATATGAAAAAAAACAGTAAAAATAATGCATAACAAGGTTAATTAGTAGTAGATCTACCAAATGGGGAGGCGAACTTCGCAAATCGGCCGGAGAAGACGCCAAATCGGAGGAACTCGCTCAAACGCCGGCGGCTGCGCGGGAGAGGGAGAAAACGGAAGAACCAGTCGCGACTGGGCGAGAGGAGGAAGAAATGGAATTTAAAATCTCATTACCAACGGCTAGCCGTTGGTAATTAATTAAGTGAAACGCTGCGTTTTGTGTTTTGTTCTTACCAACGGCCGAGTTGTTGGTAAATGGGCCCAATTCAACAGCCCAATTGCCAAGTGAATTTTACCAATGCGTCACAGTTGGAAGATTTTCCAAACGCCATAACCGTTGCAAATTACCAACGGCTTAGCCGTTGGTAAGAACACATCAAAAAAAAAAAAATTACCCACCAACGCGTGCACATTGGAACTTTTTACCAACGGCTCTACACGTTGGAAATTACCAACGGCTAAGCCGTTGGTATAATAACAGTTGGAAAACCATGATTTTTTAGTAGTGATAAGATATTTGTCTATCCTAAAACTTTTTGTGTTTTGCTAAGTTAGTTCTTAGCAACTTGCCAAAGTAGTCTAAACTTATGAAATCGTTGGTTTTGTTAGTACTAATTCAGATGTTTTGTTAAGTGACAGATGAAAAAGTTGATGTGACATATAATGGTTGTTAAATATTAACTTCTAACCACCTTTTCTATTCCAATGATGCACTTGAAATTATGCCTAAATTTAATTTGATTAATTGAAACAAATGCATAATTGGTAGAATGTATGAGTGTTTTACATGAGTTTGATTCAAAGTTTTGATTAGTTGAAACAGTGCACAATTTACATTATGAATGGGTGCTCAATTCCTAAAAGGTGTCATTTTATCACCGATTCATTATTAATTAAAAATTGGGAAAAACTTATTTATATAGATTATGCAATGTTATCCTACATTACAAATACCAGAAACTTTTTCTTTTTTTTTTTAATTTTTTTATTTGAATTGGTTAATGAAATTACTTTGATTATTTTTCATCTGTTATATTTAATGCTTTTTTGACAATATGTAAACACATCTTCAACTGATTATTTTGTTTGTTTACAATTATCTATATTTAGATTTTATTTAATGTCAAGGTAGGACTTATCAGTTTACCTTGTTCCATCAAGAACTTACATTGATTATATTATAGTTAATGTTGTTGTAGAATGTGCTCAGTAACATGTGTGGGTCTCCATATACCATGCTTGCTTCTAAAAGAGGGCAATGTTTTTATATTCATCTACAATGATTTTCAATGTAGATAAACAATGTTTTTTTTTCTTTTTTCTATTATCTTTTCTTGGATGGGATTGACTCTTTTCTAAGTTTGATCACATTTTAATGATTAGGTTTTAATCTTGTGGATATTCTTTATTGTAAGAATTATAGAATAAGATGTCCAATTTGTAAAATTGAGGATTAAAAGACAGTAGAAGCTTGCCAGTAGATCATTCCCAATTTGCGAAGACATAGTGGCTTAGGTGGCAACAATTAAAGAATGAGTGGTAGGGGATAGGGGTGTTCATCCAATCCGCTCAACCCACGAAACTGCACAGACCGAACCGAATCAACCCGTTGATTATACGGGTTTATACAAATTGTGGGGCGGTTTGGGTTCTAAAAACCAAAAACCGATGTATATGCGGTATGGTTTAGGTTTTAATTTTGAAACCCGGTAAAACCGGACCGAACTCGCACCCTTAATAATTTGGTAGAAACTTTAAGCCCATTAGCCCATCCTTTTCTCTAGTCTAAGCCTAAGTTTAGCCTAGTTATATTAGATCTGGGCCTCCCCTGTTAAGTGTTGGTTGTTGCCGCATGATCTGCCTAGCTACCTTTCCGTAGTTCCATTCTTGCATTCTCAGAATCTCAGCCTCCAGGCCCTCCATGCCTCTGCCACACACCCCACGTCCGCATTGCATGCCCTTGCCCCTTTGTCTACTTTGTCTCAGTCTCGGGTCTACTCTTTCAGCCTCTCACTCTTTCACTCTCAAGTTGCAACCTCTCTCAGCTTGACTTTTCCTCTCCTAATCTTGCGTGGAGGCGTTGGCACTCGCAGTCATAGGTCGTAACCTCATATATTTTGGGTTTCGACATCTCTTCTCTTCCTCTTGCAATGGTTGCAAAATGGAAGCTTTTCTCAAGGTTCATCCTATTAAGTATCGATTTCAAGAAAATAATCAATTTTGTTTAGATGTTTTAGGGTATTTGAATTAACTCTCCTGGAAATAACTTGAGGTTGCTCAATTTATTTTGATTGATGTTGTTTGATCACTGTTTGCTTGATCTATGTTTTTGACTAGTGCTGCTTGAACATTTTTTAACTGATCAAATCTGAGTCTAGCACAAGGATTTGGCAATGAGCCATGCCACTTATCTATGCTCTTCCCATTTTCATGCTCATACCCCTTCTTAACTGTAGGACGAAAAAAAATAAGCGGAGAAAAGGAGAGCCAATTAATCAAATGAAATGAATTGAACAGATTTGGGTAAAAGTAAACAAATCAAGCTATTTTCTGTTTGTAATGTTCTAAAGTACAAAATTATTGATGTTTTATAAAGCTAGTTAGTTTTCAGAATAACGTATTAACATTAAAACAATTGTTGTGAAATAGATTAAATTGTTTTACAGGATAAAAAAGATAAACTGGTTAAATCGAACCGCACCGAACCACACCAAATAGCATTTTATGCGGTTTGGGTTTAGGGTGAAACTAGTTGAAACCGCACCGCAAACACCCCTAGTAGGGGATGTACTTTATGTAAATCCAAAGGGTGAATTGAAGTTGATCAAAATGGGTCGCATTTGGCCCATGTGGCAACCTGACTTGGGCCACTTAAGGCACCTGGCTTATTTGGCTTAAATAAATCCAATTGGGCATCAGTTAGATCTTGCTGCTATCTCAAGGATTTTCTCAGCTAAATGCAAAGATTTTCTTCTTTCCCAGCCTTTTAGGTTCTTCAAAAGGCGGAAGGAACTTGAAGATGTTGAATTTGCCCAAGAAATCAAATGTAAGATGTAACCCATGGCATATAAAGATCGCATCCACCAAGCTCACTACTAGTTTAGGTGATCATGCTAGGAGCTTGATATTTGATGCAGAAGCCAATCGGTTATGCAATGCTATTGGAAGCAAGCAAGCTTGTTGTGAAGACAATTGGTTGTTTGTAAAGAGACACTAAGGGTTTATAATGGATATGTTATGGTTCTCCTAGTGGGAAACAAGCCCAAGGAAGATAAATTGCACTAAATTAAGTTTAGAACCTTAATTCAAGTTTATATAGCAAGAATAGGAAAGTTTAGCAAAGTTCACTAAGTTTCGAGAAGGCTAAGGCACTAAATTAGGTTTGGGGGTAAAATGGTAATTTTGCATCCTGAATAGTTGGGCTAAGTCCCGAGTGGTTAACATGAGTTTTTATCACCTAAATTTAACTTTAACCCAAACTTAGTTGAAATAAACAAAAATTGACCAAGAATAACTAAGGTTACCAAAAGAAGAAGGTTTAAGTGTTCCATGTCTAGTACTTCGGTGGCTTGGGTTTTAAACTTAGTTTATAAGATGGTAAAGTGGGGGATGGCTGCCATAACCCGAGTTCATCCTTCACACAATCATTTCTTCATCCATTGAAGCTCAAAATCAAGAAGTTTAAGTGAAAAATGGAGCCATCATAAGTATATCGGCCATTGGAAGCTTGTTTCAAGCATAAAATCATGGTTTTGGAGATTGGGAGCACGTTTCATTCTGTCCCTTGTTTTTTATATGAGGTAATCAATGTGTTTTGATTGATTTCGTGTTTATCAGTTGATAGGGAGTTTGGGTTTTGGTTAAAAGTTTTGTGCCCATATTTGTTTGGAACTTAGGTTGGAGTTTATGGAACTTGGTTGGTGCAAAAGAGTTGCATAATTCTTGCTTGTTGCTTGGAGTTGAGGTAAGGGAGTTGTGTTTTCAAGTTCAATTCACTACTAAAAAAATGGGATTTACCAACGCAATTATTACCAACGGCCTAGTCGTTGGTAAATACCAACGTGCAGGAACGTTGGTATTTGTTTCCAACGTGCAGGTGTTGGTAGAGAATGAGTACTGTTTGGGGTTTTTTTCCAATGGCCTAGCCGTTGGTAAATACTAATGCGCTTGACCGTTGGTAAAGTTTCCAACGTGTATGCGTTGGTAGAATTTTTTTTTACAATTGGGCCTAATTTTGTGGGCTCATTTACCAATAGCTAGGCCGTTGGTAATTCTTAAATGAAATGGTGCGTATCGTTGTTATTTTTACCTTTTTTAAACTTCATCTTCCTCCTCTAGCAGCTTTAGTTGCGACATTTTGCAAAAAATGCTTCCACTACTCTCTGCCGATGCATTTGTCGCCATTGCCGGCGATGAAGCTAGGGGACTACCGCTTTACGTCTTTTTTCCCTCCATTTCACAGATCTAGTGCCACTTTTTTTTGTATGGGTCTATATTTACTTATTTCATTGATTTTCAATACATAAATGTAGGGGTCTTTAGATTGAGTTTTTTAGCTCAATTTTTTTAGTTCCTACCTTCATCTTTGAGCTTCCAGGGTTGCCCATTGTTATTCCTCTGCTTGTGAAGTTGTTAGAGGTAAATTTTGGTTTTTTTTTACTATATCCGAAATTTTGAAACGGTTTTGAGGTAAACAATGCTTTTTTATTATTTATGTTGTGATTAAAATTTTTGTATTGTGATTGTGGTTCCAACATTGCTCTGGGTACTTGAGTTGGGTATTTGCCAATTAATTTATGTTAATTATTTTAATTTGTGGGTAATTTTAATGATGGAAAAGGTGAATATATAATTTATTTGTGGTATTTAATTATGTGAAGGTAGGTATTTTCAGTTTCTGATATAGATTATTGTATGAATTTATATTTGTATATTTTCATGCTAATTGGTTGACTTGTGGTTTAGTTTGAGTGATTTAGTCTTAATGGTTATATTATGTCATGGTGTAATAATAATAATAATAATAATAATAATAATAATAAGAATAAGATGTACCCAATAATATAAAATAATAATAGTAATAATAATAAGAATAGTACGTAGTAGTAGGAGTAGTAGTAGTAGTAGTAATAGTTAGAAAATAAGAATAATGAAAGTAATAATAACTATGATATCAATGATTATAATAACGTTAATAATATGAACAACAAGAATGAGAATAATAATAATGTAATAATACGCTTAATAATAACAATAATATGAACAATATAACAATAATAATAACAATATTAATCATAATGATTATATTAAGAATAATAATAATAATAATAATAATAATAATAATTTGTACCCAATAATTATAATAACAGTAATAGTTCTAATAATAGTAGTAATAATAATACGTACAAAGCATAATAATAATAATAATAATAATAATAATATTAAAATACTGATAAAAATAAAAATAATAATTATATATCATATGTTCCAAATTGGAATAATAATAATAATAAGAAGAAGAATAATGATGATAATAATAATATAATTTAATTAATTATAATGATAATTATACTGATTATAATAATATTGTAATAAATTTTACTAATGATAATAATGAAAATAATTATAATATTAAGTAAAATAATACCCATAGTAATAAAATTTGACTAATAATAATATCCATAATAATACTAATAATAATAATGCATATAATAATTATTATTACATCATTATAATTATACTAATATGCACCACACAGTCATAATAATAATAATAATAATAATAATAATAATAATAATAATAATAATAATACTAAAAATATAAGAATAATATTTAAAATATTGATAAAAATGGAAATAATAATTTTATATACTAATAATTATATATAATAATTTCTTTTAATAAAATTTGACTAATATTAATATCCATAATAATACTGATAATAATAATGCGTATAATAATAATTATTACATCATTATAATTATACTAACATGCAAGACACAGTCATAATAATAATAATAATAATAATAATAATAATAATAATAATAATAATAATAATAATAATAATAATAATAATAATAATAATAATGATAATACTAAAAATATAAGAATAATATTTAAAATACTGATAAAAATAGACATAATAATTATATATACTAATAATTATATATAATAATTTCATGTAATAAAATTTGACTAATATTAATATCCATAATAATGCTGATAATAATAATGCGTATAATAATTATTATTACATCATTATAATTATACTAAGATGCACCGCACAGTCATAATAATAATAATAATAATAATAATAAACATAATACTATTACTATTAATAATAGTAATGGTATTGATAATTGAAAGGATGTCTTTTGTTATACATATATTTTGTCATTGTGATACATATGTAGGAAGGGTACAAATCATTATTGATAATATTATTGATGATATGATGGTTTGTTGTGTAAGATGATATATTGTCAAATAATCGTTTCGTGATTGCAAACTTGGATGACTATGTCTTTTATACGATTACCAACAGATTTAGTTTGTAATGGAGTCGGGCCGTAGTTGGATGTACAGTAACCGTTTCTTACTTGGTCGAACAGGTTACACACATGAGTGGGAGACTAGGGTTGATAAATTTATTTCATTCGCTGTCACTCATCCTGAAATAATGAGCAGGTTAAGCATTTGCTGTCCTTGTCGGAAGTGTAAGAATTTGCGGTTTAGAGAGTGTGATGAGGTCAGAGTGTGATGAGGTCAGAGTTCATCTGTACAAATGGGGGTTCAAGCCTTTTTAATTGAATTGGACGGCTCATGGAGAGGCATTTAATGAAGCATCAGATACAGACCCGGGTGTGGATGGCTTTGATCACTTTGAGTAGGGGTCTTCGACGAATCCATACGAAAGGATGGTATTAGATGCCGTTGGCCCAAATTACTCATAATTTCCTGAAGACAATGATGCGCAGTTGAATCAAAGTGCACAACAATTTTTTAATCTATTGAATTCCGCATCAACTCCTTTATGCGATGGGTACCAAAATCATTCTGAGTTATCTGTTGCTGTCTGTCTTCTTAACCTTAAGTCAGAGTATCACATGTCACGGGCATATTTTAATGGCATTGCGCAACTGATGAAGGAGACTCAACCTACAGATAGCAAGATGCCATCAAATTGGTTTGAAACGAAGAAATTATTTTCGTAGTTGGGGCTATCTCATCACAAGATTTATATGTGTTAATGACTGCAAGTTGTTCTAGAAAGATGAAAGTAATCATCATAGTTGTAAGTACTGTGGAAGTGAGAGATATAGGCCGAAAAAGGGTGGTAGAGGTAAAGATCGGCTGAGAAAAACCATGCATTACTTACCATTAAACCTTCATCTACAATGCTTATTTGCGTCATTGTCAACTGTAGAGCAGATGAGGTGCCATCATGAGCAAAAACCACTCCTAGGTGTTCTAAAACATCCATTAGATGGTGAAGCTTGGAAACATTTTGATCAATCCTACCCATGGTTTGCTTCGGAACCACGAAATGTCCGGTTTGGGTTGTGTGCCGATGGATTTATCCCTTTTAGACCATCTGGAAAACAATACTCTTGTTGTCCTGTTCTCGTAACTTCGTATAATTTGCCACATTGGATGTGCATGAAAAAATCCTATATGTTCCTTTTGTTGTTAATTCCAGGTCCTCGTAACCCGAATCATAAGATTGATGTTTATCTACAACCTCTAATAGAAGAGCTAAGACATCTATGGGATGATGGCGTTGAAACATGGGATGTGTCATTGAAAGAAAATTTTGTTCTTCGAACCGCATTACTATGGACCATAAATGACTTTCCGGCATATGGCATGCTTTCAGGATGGATGACCTATGGTTGATTGTCTTGTCCTATTTGTATGGGTGAAAGTAAGGTATTCCAACTTAAGTATAGTGGAAAATTTTCTTTTTTCGACTGTCACCGGCAATTTTTTGCTCGGAACCACCCATATTACTATGATATAATGTATTATTGTTAAAACATCTACTTTCTTTTTTCATGCTTTTAGTTTTGAAATATTATCCTTTACAGAGGAGTAGTGAGTGGGATCTGATACACCATAATGAGGTGTATCGGGTATGGAATATCTTGGGAGCATAGCATTACAGGAGCATAATGGCAGAAATTAGACGTGTCAAGGATCCTATTAAACGTCGAGCAAAGGAAAACTTTATGTCCGATGCTGCATATGCGGAAATAGAGGCATATTGGGCCACTTCGGAGTTCATTTAGAAGTCCGCTAGATTCAAGGCAATTCGAGCAATCGTAAGTGACGAGGATTCACAGTCTGGCTCTTGTAGTGCGACATATGCAGGGGGATCTATCTCGATGTTTGCACATCGAGATCAAATGGTCTAGATGCCGTTTATATTATTCCATTTTAGATTGAAGTAAATAATTTACATAAATTACCTATTAATCTGACGTATCATTCAATTAGAGAGAGAGAGATCCAAAGAAGAAGGACCCCGGCTTGTTTAAAGTCCTTTAAGCAACATATAAAATGAAGAATGGAAAATATGTTAGTAAGCGATGTGAAGAAGTTGCTGTAAGTATAATAACGTCTTTTTCATACTATTGTTAAGATACTTACCATGTTTTGGTAATAATGCCTGATTTAAATGTGTCAATATGTTTCTATAGACTCGTATCAGTGCTGAGATTGAGGAGCAAAACAACAAGAGGATGGATTAGAGGCAACTGATGAACTTGCAATCATTACTACTGCATCTGAAGGGAAAAGGAGAGGGCGTGTTTTTGGTTTAGGATCTGAGCATTGTGTCATACCAGGCCGCCGACTGCCTGGTGGCATCCCACCTATTGACATCACACAGACACTACAATTCAACGAGCAAGTACAGAAGATGACGGCGGAGGAGAATACGCGAAAGGATGCCAAGTACGAGAGGAAGCTCGAGAGACTTAAGAGGAGACAGAGAGCAGAGATGGAGGTGAATAGGGCCGCATTGGAGGCAAACCAGGCTCAGTTGGAGATTATTTGCCGGTCACTTAACCTTTCGTGCCCGCCAGCTCAAGAGCTTCCACAGTATCCTGATGACTCGGACTCGGAGGATTAGGAGATAGTCGGTTCTCGTTAATTGTCAACTTCAACAGGTAAATCATTTCATAATTTCCTGTGTTATTAAACTTGGACAAAAATTGTTAGACCTAAGACTCAAATGAAATTCTTAAGATGTGTCAACCGTTGAACCTTGTATGGTTTGTTCTAGACATATATGTACTTGTTTTAATTATGATGTATTAGAGAATGTTTGATGGAAATTACTAAAATGAATTTACTTTTTTCTGTGTAATTTTGATTGCTTAGCACGGTTGTCGCAACTTTGAAATTGGTATATCCATTTAGAAACTGTTTCAAACAGGGGAAAAAAATGAAGTTAACCCAGAACTGAAAATATAAATTACCAACGTGCATGCACGTTGGTAATTACCAACGGCCGCTTACCAACGCACAGGAGTTGGTAATTACCAACATGCTTACCAATGCACGTGACCGTTGGTAATTACCAACGTGCACACGTTGGTAATTACCAACGCTTTTACCAACGCATGCACATTGGTAAGTACCAACACTCTTACTAATGCGCGTGGCCGTTGGTAATTACCAACACTCATACCAACGGCTGTGCATGTTGGTAATTACCAACGGCTGTGCATGTTGGTAATTAAAAACACGCATTGGAAACTAAGGCTGGTTCATGATCATTGGTAATTATCAACGCATGTTTTACCAATGTGCACGCGTTGGAATTTACCAAAGTGTTAATTTTTGCACGTTGGTAAAGGAATTTCCAATGAATCGTTTACCAACGTGCGTTTACCAACGGCTTCGTATTGGTAACTTCAGTTTACCAACTTCTACATGTTGGTAAGTACGCATTGGTAAATACATAAATTTTAGTAGTGATTAATGCTATTGGAATGAGTTTGCTTGAAGAATTCGAGTAGTTCTAGCAATAGCATTAGTTAGTGGGCAAGGTTGAGTTATGGTGGACTATGAGGTTTGTGATGATTGGAATGATATTATAATGCATCACAGATTGACTTGTGATAGTTAGTTGTGATCTATGCAACATGTTTTACATGTATGTGAAGTTTGGAGGCTATTCATGCATGTTTGATATGTTTGGAAAGTGTCCAAAGTTCATAGCAGCAAAACTGGGAATTTTCTAGGCTGTCGCAGGTATTAGCGACATGTTGCCAATCGTTGTTAGTACTCACAACGCGTCACCGTTATAGGAAAAACTAATAGAACATTACCAACTGTGGCAACACGTTGCCGCAGGCATAATGGATGAAGTTCCCAGATTTTGCTAGGAAGGTCAAGGAGAAACCTAAGGGGGTTTTTAGGGGACCTTGGGGTCTAAGCATTCCGGGGGTACTCCGAGACTTTCAAAAGTCCTTTTGAGACCTAGAAGTTTTCTTGAGTTTTGTAAAGATTTATGGTTACTTCTACCATACGCAAGAAAACTAGATTACTAAGGATCACAACTAAGTATCATTAGCTTGGATAAAAGGTTTAGAACCCTCGGTGACCTAGCTGTGCCATTAGCCACGAGGTTGCAAGGTGAAACTTTAGTGCACCTAGTCTACAAGGTCTTTATGGCCTAGTCTACAACAGTCCCACCATAATGCCCCTGTACAACATAAATAAGAGAGGTTTAACTGGTGATTTATCACTAGTTAAGCTGACAAGCTAAATTTGCTAGAGGACAGGCAATGCCTTGTAGTTCAAGGACTAGGATGAGGAGAGGTCTCAAAGGACCTAGGTATATGCATATATTAGACCCTCAAGCTGTATGAGCTCACATCAGGTTACATATGTTATCATATGTGGAGTCTTTGGTAATTTTCTTGAAGGTATAGTGAAGATCCTTACTGAGAATTATTGAATTCTTACTCCCTAGTTATGTTGTGAAGATTCTGAAGTTGTTAAGCTGGGTAACCACTGACGGTTATCACGGTAGTTTACTTTTGTTATAGGTATTTCGCTCGAGAATCCATATGATTCTAGTTTACTTGGGTTAACTTGTTGGTCAAGTAACAGTACTAACTACAGTCTTTCTTTGGTTGCAAAGCCTAGTAGCACTTGGACAAGGACTTTTGTGACTCACCATTTGAGACTTGCATCAAAGGTAGGAGTTAATTCAAGAAGATCTCAGTTGAGGCTTGTATATATAGTACTCTTAGTTGCCTCCATTGTCTATGTTTTGAGGAGTCATAGACTTTAGGGTTGCTCTTTTGTGAGAGCATTAGTTTACTTTATGTATGAATGCTCCTGCACGATTGTTATATGTAGTAAACTCACATAAATGTTGATTTTGTATGCTTTGGCTATTTGAACTTGTTTTCTTTGGAAATGTCTTGGCCAAGTCAATGGTTTATGGAATTTTGTTAATCCAAGTCAAAGTATGAAGAGCATGTATCTTGCATATTCTAGGTTAATCAACTAGTATTACGGAATTTTTAATCTGCGCACATATATAAGCTAGCCAATTGCAACCATTGTGAGACCAGTTCTTACAAACTTCTTGGGTAAGGGCAAGGATGGTCATGGCAGGATATCTTTCTTAATAACTCTAAATTGACTGAAAGTAGAGGTCAGACACAGCCTCTATACTAGTTAGATTAGTTACTGGTAGAAGTAGATCCTTTTAAATTTTGAAAATTTCTAGTTGTAATTAATCTCCATTATTAAAGATTCTCTCGCGTGGTATTCTTGACTATATTTTTCTTCCCTTGTTCTCTCGTAATTGTTCTCACTGCCAAAAGAAAAAAAACATTCAATATAAAAAATTGCGAAAAAAGATTACTATGTAATTTTTTGGGCGGCTTAAAATAATGTATCATGTCATGGATGGATCGATAATAAATGAACCACGAGCAGCAACAAGTGGGCACATGTATGCTAAAAATAAATAAATAAATAAACAAGGGAGCACATGGAACGTAATGCAAGAAATCATTTTATTCCCTGGAAATTCGAACTGCGATTTTCGTATTAAAATAATCATTATTTTTATTTATATTTATTTTTTATTTTAAATTAATATCAATTGAAAGCTAATATTCTATTTAATTAATAATCAGTTGAATAAATATTTTAGAATCTAATTAAGTTTCCATGATTTTTGCTTCACATCCAATCAATAAAAAGAGAAATCAATAAAAAAATATTTAATTTCTTCAAAAAATGTTCACAAAATACTTTTTGAATTTATTTGTATACAAACTTCCAATTTCTATACAAGTTAAAAAAGTCATCACTATTTATTAAAATAATCATATAAGTTACAATAATTTTTTATTCCTATTATTCTAGCTTGGAAGTTTATTGTTCGTCGGAGGCTTTTCTTGACCAGTCCTCCTCCCCCCATCCCCTAATTATTGCACGGACTATCTCAACTAACAGGTCTTATAAACAAATATATTATCCAAGTATTTGCAAAATATGTACATAAATCTCAAATCTAGTTTGTGGATATGACATTAGTATTCACAAAATTAAAAAAAAGGTATTTTCTTCTTTTACCTTTTGAAAGATTTTTGTTTATATATGTTATTGATTCATTCTTCTGAGTTTGCACCCAAATTCCTATAATAAATGTTTTATTATTATTATTTTTTGGTTCATGTTACTTACCCGTTATTCTTTTTTTTCGGAAGTTTCCTTAAAAAATAAAAGCTTAGCATTATTATTTTTTCTGTGGCTAACATACCACTATTGTTGATTTATTTTGTATATAAAAGCATATTAAATTTTTTTTTTTAAACTTCCTGAAATATCAAATGGAATGACATCTGCTTCGTGACTGCCATTATTAGCTACTACTATTTTGTATCACGAAAATTCATATTATTATTATTATTGTTGTCAGGATGGGGGTTGTGAATTAATTAAAAGCCAATGATAAGAATCGGTCTCATTAATTGTGTTTTGGCCTGTACTTCTTTCGAGAAATTTTGTCTTTCTTTACATGGGTTTAATTATTCCAGCAGGAAGGAATTGGGGACCGGATGAAGACGACCCCAATTTTATATTATTATTCTTTCATGCTTAATTATACCCTCTCCCTCGTATCTATTTAGAAAAGGATGAAATATTTTTTTTCCCAAAAAATTGAAATATTTTCTTTTTTTTAGAAATTTTAACATTCAATTTATTTTACTATTACCATTCAAACTCTTACTACATAAAACTCATTAAGGAAACTTTTCTTTTTTAATCTTGATTTAAACTCTTATGATACAAAATCTAAAAAAAAAAATCTTTCCTTTTTTAATCACTAGTAAATTTTAGCCTCAAAGATAAAATTGGAAAAACATCACAAACTAAATACATATTAATTTTTATGTTCACAGAAATATTTTATCCCTTAGGGGAAGTAACTTCTTGTAATATTTGATTACAGAACAAGAAATAACACAAGTATTCTTAAGTAATTGACAGGTACATATGTTAAAAGTGAAAAGAGAACATGATTTGCACGTGTCAAGTGCCTTATGATATGTATGCAAGAGAAAAAAAAAATAAACCGGTAATGAAAATACGAAGTACCCTTATTCAATACACGTTGAAACAAAAATAATACTATTAAGTAACAAACATTAAATTACTTCCCGCGTATTACCGGTGCCCGATCTGGACCAAAACCGAGAAAATGTTGACCTGTGTTATAAATGCCAAGAAACCAATAAATTCTTGGGACACTATAAATAGTAGATATCAATAATCTCATCAACCCATCAAACATAAAGCTCAACAACTAGGAATTCCATCTAAAACAATTCAATTCGACATGAAGCTTTTAATTCTTCTTTTCGCCCTCGTCTCTTCAATTTTTTCACTCGCCACTTCCACTACCAACCATCAACTTAACTTCCTTCGCTGTGTCTCCCCCTACCTTTCCAACTCCTCTTCCGTTTCCGAACTTGTCTACACCCCAAAAGATGCCAATTACTCCTCCATTCTGAAGGCTTCCATTTACAACCTTCGGTTCAACCAGCCAACCACGCCAAAGCCTTCTTTTATCGTCACTCCGACCCAGGTGTCTCACATCCAATCAACGGTTCATTGTGCAAGAAGGCACGCACTGCAGATCAGAACTCGAAGCGGCGGCCATGACTTTGAGGGCCTGTCTTATATTTCACCAGTTCCATTTGTGCTCATCGATTTGGTCAAGTTTCGATCAATTGATGTGGATGCGGAGAACAAGGTGGCATGGATCCAAACCGGAGCAACGCTCGGTGAACTGTACTATAATATTGCTCAGAAGAGCAAGACCCTTGCCTTCCCCGCTGGAATGTGCCCTACAGTTGGATCTGGAGGGCACATCAGCGGGGGAGGGTATGGAGCGTTGATAAGGAAGTACGGCATGGCATCGGACAACGTTGTTGATGCGATCATAGTCGATGTTAATGGGAGAGTTTTGGATAGAAAATCCATGGGAGAAGATCTATTTTGGGCTATTCGTGGTGGAGGTGGTGCCAGCTTCGGGGTAATCGTTGCATGGAAATTGAGGCTTGTTCCGGTGCCAACTACTGTGACCACATTCCTAGTGCCCAGAACCGAACAACAAAATGCAACCCAACTCTTTTATCGCTGGCAAACCATCGCCAGCAAGCTACCAGAAGATGTGTTCATGGACATATTCATAAGAAGTGTGAATTCTACTCTGGATGGTAAGAGGACAATACAGATCACCTTCAACTGTATGTTCCTCGGTAGAGCTAGCGAGCTTGTCTCTTTGATGAACAAAAGGTTTCCTGAGCTGGGAATCACTAAAGAAGATTGTTCTGAAATGAGTTATATAGAATCTGTCCTTAGTGTTGCCACATTTCCAAGCGGGACGCCTTTGGATGTTCTCCTCGACAGAAGTGTCCCCATCGCCCAAGGTACTCTAAAGGTGAAGTCAGATTATGCGAACAAGGCTATCCCTCCAGCTGCCCTTGAAGGACTGTGGAAGAAACTCCATGAACAAGAAGCCATGACCACACAGGTAGGTGTGGTTGCCTATGGAGGAAGGATGGCAGAGATTTCAGAAACTGCAACTCCATACCCACATAGGGCAGGATTCTTGTTCAAAATGCAGTACTTGGTCAGCTGGGAAGGCCAAGGAATCAAAGCAACCACGGAGCACATGAATTGGATCAGGGGAGTTTACAAGTACATGGCACCATATGTTTCCAAGTCTCCACGAAGTGCTTATATCAACTACAGAGATCTTGACCTCGGAATTAACAACGAGGGCTTCACTAGCTTTGAACAAGCCACCAACTGGGGTTTCAAATACTTCAAGAACAACTTCAGACGGTTGGCTCAGATAAAGGCTAAAGTCGATCCAGAGAATTTTTTCAGAAACGAACAAAGTGTCCCACCACTTTTCCGTCGTGGATAAAAAACGGTGATCGGCTCCAAGTATTTTCCATCATTGTTCCATGAAAGATAAGGTAGCGGGTTTGTGTCATTAATCTTCTTGTAATAAATTCTATAAGAATCTTGAGATTTGTATTCAGAATTATTGATTGCGATGTAGCTTCCATATGTGGAATAAGATAGTTGTACCTTTTTGCAAAGGGTATGACCGAATATACACAGGAGATTCTGCATTGTCACTGTGGTAACTATTGAAAAAAATGGCAAAAAGTAAAATAGAAATGTGTAAAAGTTTTTTACTCGTTACCTGTTTGTTTGGTTGTAGATGTAAATAAGTTTAATTTATAAAGGGAATAAAGTGTAAAAAGATAAAATAATATGTAATATTATATTTAAAAAATTCAGTAAATATAATTGTTAAAATGTTAGTGGTAAATAATTTAGATAGAAGTAAGACAAATGGTATTAAATAGTGGTAAATAGTTTGAGAGAAAGAGAGCTAATGTGATAAGTTTGATTTAAGGTGACATAAAAGTAAAAAAAAATAGTATTAAATCATTTGAGAGAAATAGTAGTATGTATTAATAGAACAAAAACATGGTGGGTGGAATGAAAAAAAGGAATGAGAATTAATGTAACAAATTTAATTTAATATGGAGAAGTGAATTAATGTAGTAGTAGTAGTTGTGTTTGTTGGTAAGAGGAAGTTAATACAGCCAATGAGAGTATATTAAACCATCTGATAACCACATTTCAGTACTTTCAAGATTTTTCATATTTTTCTTTGTAATTAATCGACCTTTTAAAAAATACTGATATACTTGGTTTTTCATTTTTTAATCACTCTTTTAGGACTTTTATCAATTTTTTTCTTCTATTTATCGTCTTTTTTACTGTAAATACTTTTTTTATTTATTAAACCGTTTCACCTTTAAAATAATATAATGGAATTTTTTAAAAATTTTATCGCTTTTTAAATTTTATCAATTTTCAAAATTTTATCATGTTTTAAATAATATTATTGCATTTTTAAAAAATTTTATCGCCTTTTACTAAATTTAATAGCTTTTTAAATTTTAATTCTTTTTAAAATGTTATCATGTTTTAAATAATATTTTCACCTTTTTTAAAAAAAATTTCACCCCTTCATAAACTTTAGCATCTTTTCCTAAATTTTTATCATTTTTTAAAAATATTTATAATTTTTTTAAAATTTTTATCTTTTTTTCCTTTTTTTTAAATATTTTTCATTTTTTTAATTATTGTCGCCTTTTAGAAGTGTTTATCGCGTTTTCATATCCTTTAAGGGTTAATGATAATATCCCCCTATGGTCTAATGTAACTTACACTTTACCCCATATCTTTAAAAACTACTACCTTACCCCGACTTCATTTGTAGTGTTTCACAATAACTCCTGAAATCCAAAATTAAAATATCCGATAACTAAATTTCATTAATTTTAAGATTTTTCATATTTGTTTCATGGCTAATTGAGCTTCAAAAAATATGAAAATGATTTTACACAAAAAAATGGGTATACAAGAATGAATAAGTCAATCACTAATTTAGAAGGTAATTTTCTGGGAAATGTAGTTCACAAAGTGGCCCCGAAATATATACTAGTGGTATAAATTCAGGGTAAATCGGTTAAAAAAATTATGTACCAGCGGTTTTGACTCAGGCCCCTCAAATTGAACCACAAAACCCTACAATTTGTACCACAAAAAAATACGATTCATATTATTGCCCCCAAAAAGCTCACCATAAATGCAGCGGTTGTATAAAGTGACTAATTCAATTAAACCACAAGGGCCCAGAAAGTGTACCACAGAAAAGCGGTTAATATTCTGGCCCCAAAAAGTCAACCACTAATTTAGCGGTTTATTTTATAGGCAATATAATTCACAAAGTGGCCCCTAAATATATACTAGTGGTATAAATTCAAGGTAAAGCGGTTAAAAAGCTTGGCCCTAACCGTGTACTAGTGGTTTTGACTTAGGCCCCTAAAATTGAACTACAAAGCCCCACAATTTGTACTACAAAAAAATACGATTCATATTATGGCCCCCAAAAGGCTCAACACAAATGTAGCGGTTGTATAAAGTGGCTCCTCAAATTAAACCACAAGTGCCTAGAAAGTGCATCACAGAAAAGCGATTAATATTGTATTCCCAAAAAGTCAGTCACTAATTTAGCGGGTAATTTTCTGGGGAATGTGGTTCACAAAGTGGCCCCTAAATACATGCTAGTGGTATAAATTCTGAGTAAAGCGGTTAAAAAATTGGCCCCTAACCGTGTACCAGCGGTTTTTACTTAGGCCCCTCAAATTGAACCACAAAACCCCACAATTTGTACTACAAAAAAATATGGTTCATATTATGGCCCCCCAAAAAACTCACCACAAATGCAGCGGTTGCATAAAGTGGCATATCAAATGAAACCACAAGCGCTTAGAAAGTGCACCATAGAAAAACAGTTAATATTCTGGCCCCGAAAAGGCAACCACTAATTTAACGGGTAATTTTCTGGGGAATGTAGTTCACAAAGTGGCTCTAAATATATACCAGTAGTGTAAATTCTTGGTAAAGCAATTAAAAAACTGGCCCTTAACCGTATACCAACGATTTTGACTCAGGGCCCTCAAATTGAACCACAAAACCCCATAATTTGTACCACAAAAAAATTTAGTTCATATTATGGCCTCACCACAAATACAGCGGTTGCATAAAATGGCCCATCAAATTAAACTACAAGGGCCCAGAAAGTGCACCATAGAAAAGTGGTTAATATTTTCGCCCCAAAAAGTCAACCACTAATTTAGCAGTTTATTTTCTAGGGAATATGGTTCATAAAATAGCCCCTAAATAAATACCAACAGTATAAATTCTAGGTAAAGCGGTTAAAAAATTGGCCCCTCACCGTATACCAACAGTTTCGACTCAGGTCCCTAAAATTGAATTACAAAGCCTCACAATTTATACCACCAAAAAATACGGTTCATACTATGGCCCCTAAAAAGCTCACTACAAATGCAACGATTTCATAAAGTGACCCATCAAATTAAAAAAAAAATGGCCTAGAAAGTGCATCACAGAAAAGTAATTAATATTCTGGCCCGGAAAAGTCAACCACTAATTTAGCAGGTAATTTTCTGAGGAATGTGGTTCACAAAGTTGCCCCTAAATACAAACCAGTGGTATAAATTTTGGGTAAAGCGATTAAAAAGCTTACCCCTAACTGTGTACCAGCGATTTCGACTCAGGCCCCTCAAATTGATCCACAAAATCCTATAATTTGTACCACAAAAAATTACGGTTCATATTTTGGCCCTAAAAAAGCTGACAAAAAATGCAATGGTTGCATAAAATGGCTCATCAAATTAAACCACAAGGGCCTAGAAAATGCACTATAGAAAAATGGTTAAATATCCTAGCCCCGAAAAGTTAACCACTAATTTAGCAGTTTATTTTCAAGGGAATGTGGTTCACAAAGTAGCCCCTAAATACATACCAGTGGTATAAATTTTAGGTAAAGCAGTTAGAAAGCAGACCCCTAACTGTGTACCAGAGGTTTCGACTTAAGCCCCTAAAATTGAACCACAAAACCCCACAATTTGCGCCATAAAAAATTACGGTTCATATTTTGGCTCCAAAAAAGCTCACCACAAATGCAACGGTTGCATAAAGTGGCTCCTCAAATTAAACCACAAGGGCACAGAAAGTGCACTATAGAAAAGTGGTTAATATCCTGGCCCAAAAAAGTTAACCACTAATTTAGCAGTTTATTTTCTAGGGAATGTGGTTTATAAAGTAGACCTTAAATACATATCAGTGGTATAAATTTTGGTTGAAGCGGTTAAAAAATTGGCCCTTAACAGTGTACCAACGATTTCGACTCAGGCCCCTTAAATTGAACCACAAAGCCCCACAATTTGTACCACAAAAAAATACGGTTCACATTATAGCCTCCGAAAAGCTCAACATAAATGCAGCGATTGCATAAAGTGGCCTATCAAATTAAACCACAAAGGCCCAGAATGTGCACCACAGGGTTAACATTCTGGCCTTAAAAAGTCAACCATTAATTTAGTGGTTTATTTTTTAGGGATTGTGGTTCACAAAGTGGCCCCTAAATACATGCCAGCGGTACAAATTTTTTTACTTTCTAAGCCTTTGTGGTTTAATTTAAGGGGTCACTTTATGCAACCGCTTCATTTGTGGTGAGCTTTTTTGGGGTCATAATATGAACCGTATTTTTTGTGGTATAAATTATGAGGTTTTGTGGTTCTATTTTAAGGGTCTTACTCGAAATCGCTGGTATACGTTTAAGGGCCAGTTTTTGAACCATTGTACCTAGAATTTATACTGTTGGTATGTATTTATAGGTCATTTTATGAACCACATTCCCAATAAAATTAACCTCTAAATTAACCATACTTGACTGTTCATCCGCTTTATTTTTTATACCCTACACTTTCCCATCTAATGTTTTAGATATTTTTTATAACAACTTATAAAACTGCATTTTAGTATCTTTTGAAGGCCAAGTAGCTACAAAAGAAATACAAAAAATCTTAAAATTATTGAAAATTTGGTTATCAGGTTTAATTTAGGATCTCATAAGTTGTTGTACAACACTATAAATTAAGTCAGGGTAAAGTATTAGTTTTTAAAGATATTTGGCAAAGTGTAAGTTAGATTACACCATAGGTGGAGATGTTGTAATTAACCCTTAAATTGCTAAAAAGGCAACATGATCGATAAAGTGGTGATGAATTTTTAAAAAAAGGCAATAATAATTTATGAAATTGATAAAATTTTTAAAAAGGTGATAAAATTTAAAAAGCTATAAAATTTTTAAAAAATGCGATAAAATTTTGGAAAATGCCTTTTCATATCTTTATTGCCTTTTTCATATCCTTATCGCCTTTTTTCATATCCTTATCGCCTTTATGCAACTAATACTAATCCTCACCCAAAATTTGTTTTTGATTTTCTCCCCTTATTTTTCATCATTGTTTCAATGCCTGTTTCCACCATGTTGTCGCCTCACTAAACGTCAACACATAATCACCACTCCACTTTTTTCAGATTCAATCTCTTTTGCGAATTCATTGAAGTTTGATTTTGGAGTAAGGTATTTTAATATGCTTGTAATTTTTTATCACTGTGGTATATAAAACCTGAAGATGCAGGTTCTGGGTTAAAAAGTCAATTTACCATCTAACGACTTTGCTCCCACATCATAATCTAACGGCTGAAAAGTCATTGGATTAGGAGGTGAGAGTATAGTCATTTGATGTTGCATCACCTTTTAACCTGGAACCTGGAGCTCCAGCTTTTAACAATGATAAAAAATTGCAAACATATTAAAATACCTCACTCAAAAATCAAACTTCAACTAAGTTGTGAGTGCAGAACTGAGTTTGAATCTGAAAAAAAAAAAAGTGGAGAACTGATGTTTGTGTGTTGAAGTTATTTGAGACAACATTATTGGCATGGAAATAGGAAGTGAAATGATGAGGAAGAATAAGAGGAGAAAATTAGTAACAGAGGGAAAGTAAGTGTTACTTTTATTCTTTTGTATTTGTAGTAAAAAGGGAATGGGTTTAGGAGTTAGATATTGGGTGGTGATTAGTATGAGTTATAGAAATTACAGAAAAGTGATTGGGAAAGACAAAAGGCGAAAAGAATAGGGAAAATATGATAGTGAAAGGAAAAAGACAACTAAATTAGTCATTTTTTTAAACTGTTATCGCCTATTTGCTTAGTTTTTTTTGCCTTTTTGTGATTTTGACGCTTTTATAGTGATTGTGTCACTTTTTGATTGAATTATTAACATGTTTCCAATAATGTATATTACTATGACTTTTTATTAATTCAACGAGGAAAGAGATGTTGTATTGGATGGTGGTGAAGAGGAAGATGTTTCAACATCAAAGAAAAGTCAAAGAGATGAGAGGCTGTCTGGTGCATGGAATAATTATCAATGAGTAAACTGGTATTGGCTGTTGGTGTATGTTATTGTTTACTATGGTTATTAGCATTTATGTTAAAATATATGCATGAGGGTAGAGCGGAAGAGATGCAAAGATGCTGGATTGGCATATGATAGTGTTGTAAGTATATTATAAGTTGAATTATAACAGTAAAAGTAACAAGATTATAATGAGATGATTTTATGTTTAGGCTTGTTGTAAGAGTTGGCTGGAAATTTCATCTGATAAAAAAAGTGAGTGTGCAAACAAAGTCGTAGAGAATGAAAAGTTGAAGTTAGAGTCTAGAATTTCCATATTTTGTATGATGAGGAGGAAGTTAGGAGAGGAGAAAGAAGAGATACTAAAAAAAAACAGCTTTTGAGAGTTTATCATGAATAAAATCGCATGTTGTGTGGGCAGACTTGGTGTTTCATTGATTCAAAAGTTTGATGTAAAGAATAGGACTATTCGAATAGATGGGAGAGTGTATAAGATTAAAGCAGAGGATTTCACTGAGATAATGGGGTTTAAGGATGACACTGAATGAATTGAGTTGAATCGAGGTAATGTACCTAGAGAAGATTTGGTGGCATATTATTGTCAGAAGGAACGGGATAGAAGGTGGACCGTTAGGAGAGAAGTTGTAAAGCATGATCTGTTGAAGAGAAATGATCTAGAGAAGGTGCAGAGAGCATATGCATTATATTGCATGACTCATATTTTGTGTCCACCAATTCAAAGCCAAGTTGGTATGGCCCATCTTGGATGTGTTGAGGATGTCAGCAAGATTGGGGAAAAAGCTTGGGCAAGCTTTATAGTGGAACAATTAGTTGTAGGCATTGAGAAGTAGAAGATGAAAAAATAGAAGAAATTAAGAGGATGTACTTTATTTCTACAAGTGTTGTTTCATGCATATAGTAATTTGGTGCATATTATTATTTTGCACATATATTTGATTAAATCTATGTTTTGTTTCTGCAGACAGATGTTTTTTATAATGAAGGTTGTTGCTGGTGAATTGAAGAATGACGGTTTAAACCCAATAGAATAGTGGTTCAGCTTAATAAGGAAGTGACTTGTAGGTTATTAGCCAAGATTGACATAAGGGTTAAAGGAGATATGGAGGGCAATGATGATGAAAGTTATATGAATGAAGATAATAAAGATGTTAAGGAGGAAGAAAAGATGAAGAGAGATAGACATAATGCAGATGAGTTGGGAGATAAAGATTATGCAGATGATATGAATAAAGAATACGAGTCAGATGAGAATGGGAAGCAACAAAATGCTGGTCTAAAAAGTGTTATGAGGGGGATAAGTGAGAAGCCTATAGATGAGGATAGAGAAAAGTTGAATAAGTTAGTTGATGATGTAGGGAAGCTGGTGCTAGAATATCAAAGAAGGAGGACCGGCGTTGTTATGATTCGATTGATGCAAGAAACTCTAAAAGGTACAATGGAAAAGGTTGCTCAGACTGTTAATATGCTTGTTGTACAATGAGCAACAAGATAGATCAAGGATGATAGAGCAGATACTCATGAATCGAATGTGCTAACACCGAAGAAGGTTCCCACTTCAAGATATCCTGATAATGGTGAAGAAAAGGGTGTTGGAACAACTATATGGAACGATGAGTTGTTTCCCCTAATGGGGACTGGGAAGGAGAAGGTGGAGAAATTTAAAGGACCACGCAAGCAGAAGATTGATGATCATGGGGTATGCTCACTAAGAATGAATGATTTAGAATCACCGATCGGGATTAACGTTGGGAGTTTTTGCAAGAAGCAGTTACAGGTTGAAAATGTAGGAGATGATTTTGAAATTGAAGGGGAGTCATCTGAAAGAAATGATGAAGATGATGAGATAATTAGTGCTTAGCCGATTAACTGTTTGCTTGTTAATTAAATGCTTAATTGGTTTCCACTAATTGTAAGACATGAAGGATAAGTTGAAATTTTTGATGGAGTAAGATATAATAGGAATAAAATCAGAGCGTGATGTAATTTTATCACTTTGGTGAAAATCACCTTTCTGCACGGTTGGAAGAACGACGAGTTGTTTTGGGGAAAAGTATTGGGCTGGGCTTTATATGGTGGCAGCTTCTGTTAAGGATAGAACTCATCGAGTGATCCAATATGCTCTTTCAGATAATATAGACGATATGAGGTATACTCGTTAACTTTATATGATTGTGATTGGTTAATGCAATGATTAACTTTATATGATTATGTTGTTTGGTAGTGAGGTTCTTATTATATCACCATCTGGCTATGAGTTGGTAAGAAAAGATGTTCAGATGTTGAGGCCATGTAAGTGGTTGTTTTCAACTTTTATCAACTATATGGTGATTGTTCTTTGTGCAGAGGAGAAAGGAAAGATAGATGGTGTTCGTTGTTGGTGGTTTTCGATAGAATTTTTGGTTCATATGAATATAAAAGTCCATTTTAGATGTTTCTAATTAAATGTGGTGATGAATGAATTTATCTTTTGCAAACCAGCGTGCGACATTAGGGGGTGAAGCATACGCTTTTGAACAAACTGTTGACCATAGATGGTTTGATCTTGATGTAGGGGTTCGACGGTATCTTGAAAAGGTTTTATGAAGATTAAATATTTGAAATATTGTCATTACATTTATCGGATTATTAATGTGGTGTGATTTCCTTTTACAAATTTATGTGCTAGTGTATGATCAACCCCATAAACATTTTTTCCTTGTTGTTGTGGATATATTAGATAGTTAGGTACAATTGTAAGACTCCATGTCACCTACCAAACCTATGCATGAGTACAGACATTGGATATCACACATTGTAAGTTTGGTATTAACTCAATGGCAATTTGAAAGTTGTAATGAGAGAGTGATTATAGTGGAGTTCTTTTAATTGTAGGCTAGAGCACTCAAGTATATTATTTTACCAAAAGGGTATTGCTTTTTGGATTTTCATCATGTAAGAGTTCCGGTTACAAAACAACCAAATGGGTATAGCTGTGGAATTTTTACTTGTATGCTATTGGAGAAGTCGGAGCTAGCCACATTTTTCAACATTTTTACTTGTATGTTTCACTCTCCATTCACTACTTAGGTATATTTATTCAATACCATTTTCTAACATTTTTGTGGTGTTACAGTGGGATAGCCATAAACAACAATGTGATTTGCTGGTTCGAATTTTGTGCAGTGAAGAGAATAATAATGCCTAGCTCTTGATAAAAGCAGCAACATCGGGGCATGAAGTACAAGTAGTTGAACGTGCTTCAGTGATAGTTGATGTTAAAGATATTCTCTCATCAGGTGATACAGATGTGCGACTCGATGAAAAGTGAAGAACATGTGCTACCCAAGTAAAAAATGTGAAAGGTGAAGTTCTTAGTACAACAACAACATCTGTTGTCGATGTTAAAAAGCACAAAAGGAAGTGGCTAGGGAAAGAGAAAGGGAAAAGTAAAGACACTAAGAAAAAAAGTTGATTGCGTGATTGAGTGCGTTAATGTATAAGACACATAATTTTTGAAACTGTCCATGTTTAGATGTTTCCAATGAAAACTCAGCAACGAAATATTAAAAGGCAAAATGTAACCAAGAAAATCGTTAAGAAATAGAGAAAGGCGACTTCCGAGAACAGAAAAGCCACAAAATATCATTTATGTCTTTTTTATTTTTTCACTTTTTTAAAATCTTCATCACATTTTTGGAATTTTTATTACCTTGCTAAACTCTTTGTCGTTTGTTATATTTGTTTTCCCTTTTTGAAATTATTATCGCTTTTGTAAAATTCTTGTTGTTTTTTTTTTTAATTTAACCGCATTCTCAGAAAATTAACTACTATATTAGTGGTTGAATTTTAGGGGCATTACACGGTTAGGGGCTACTTTATAAACCACTTAACCCATAATTGATACCGCTCGTATGTATTTAGGGGTCCTTTATGAACCACATTCCCTAAAAAATTAATCGATAAATTAGTTTTATTTTTTATTTTTTTGTATATCCATTTATTTGGTGTAAAATCATTTTAGTATTTTTTAAATTGTATTTAGGTACGCAAGAAATAGGCAAAATGTCAAAATTCATTAAATTTGGTTATCAAATGTTTTAATTTTGGAGATTAGAAGTTGTGAAACACTAAGCCATGAAGGTGGGGTTATGTAATTGTGTAAGTTACATTGACTATAGGGGAGATGTTGTCATTAACCCTTAGAGGATAGGCCGTTATTAAATTTCTCCAACTCTCATTTGAATTTTTACACTTACCCCTTTGTAACTCCATTATTTAATGTTTCTCCATTCTTCTTTGCTCCCATTGCCCCTAGGTTCATCTTTCCCTCTCTTCACCTTCCATATTCCTGCCATTTATCCCCAAACAATGTCCCACGGTGCTACTGGAGACTTTGTAAAGGAATTATCATGTGATTTCAGGACATCCATGATCAAAAGACTAACGTCTCGAAAGAAATTCCGACCTTCAACGACTATCTACTTAGACCCGGAGTCGTACGCTTCTCGGCCTTTACAGCTGGTATGTTTCAATTGTAACTGCTAAATTTGTTGGGAGATTTTATATGTAGGATGTTAAAAAATCAAAAACTATTTTAAAAAAACGTTTGTGAATCCAATATTGTGAACAAACAGAGATAGAGATTTTGTTGTAGAATTCTTGTGTATTAGGATAGTGATCTGATTGAACATCAAAAGAAATTTCTAATGTAGAATGACAAAAAAAAGCAACATATTATGTAAATAGGCGATAACAATTTAAAAAAGTCGATTATAATTTTAAAAAGGCTATAAAGATTTCAATGAGGCAATTAAAAAACAAAAAATATGATAAATATGTCAAAAAAATGATAAAATAAAAACTTCCCAAAAATGCATTAATATTATTTAAAAAAGCAAAATAAAGTAGAAAAGGCTTGAAGAATTTTAAAAAGGCGATAAAAATTCTAAATAGGTGATAGTAATTATTAATAGGTGATTAAAAATTAGAAAAGGTCAAAATAATTAAAAAAAAAGTGATAAAGATTTTAGAAAGGTGATAAAAATACTACGATAAATTTGTAAAAAAAAAGTGATAAAATAAAAACTGCAAAAACCCATTAATATTATTTAAAAAAGCAAAAGAAAACTTGAAAAGGCTTGAAGAATTTTAAAAAAGTGATAAAAAATCTAAATAGTCGATAATAATTATTAATAAGTGATTTAAAATTAACAAAAATGATAATACTTATAGAAAAGTGATAAATATTTTTAAAAGGTGATAAAAAAAGTGATAATATGTCAAAAAAAGTGATAAAATAAAACTGTAAAAAAGCATTAATATTAATTGAAAAAGCAAGAGAAAAGTAGAAAAGGCTTGAAGAATTTTAAAAAGGTGATAAAAATTCTAAATAGTCGATAATAATAATTAATAGGTGATTAAAAATTGAAAAAAGTGATTATAATTAAAAAAAAGAAATAAATATTCTAACAAGGCGATAGGAATACAAAAAATGCAATAAATATGTAAAAAAAGCAAGAAAATAAAATCTGAAAAAATGTATCAATATTATTTAAAATGCAAAGGAAAAGTAGAAAAGGCTTAAATAATTCTAAAAAGGTGATTAAAAATTTAAAAATGGTAGTAATTAAAAAAAATGAGAAATATTTGAAAAAGGTGAAATAAAAATAAGAAATGTGATAACTATTAAAAAAATTATAGAATAAAAAAGTAAGGAAAGGCTATAATATTATTTTAAAAAGTGAAAAAAAAATAGAAAAGAAGACAAGTATGTTATAAAAGCGATTAAAATTTAACAAAAGCAATAATAATTTTAAAAAGCAAAAAAACTATAAAAACCAATTAGGATTGTAAAAACACACTAAAATTCAAATAATGCGCAATGTAGTTCAATACAGCGATTGTATAATTTAAAAATTTAAAGAGAGATATTGTTAACAAAACGCTATTATTGTTAAAAAATATCATTGTCTGTGAAACTGTTACCCCATTTTTGTTTGATTTCAGGTTATATGCAATTTTCATACTGTGAAATGCAATGTGGACATGGCAGCGTGAAGCCACTGTTGGAGTGGTTTAATGGGTTCCCAAAGACTATGAAAGATATGATTAGAGCAATAGGTATGCTCAACGCAATCAAAGCACTGAAGTCCAACGATTGTGACAAACACTTAGTTTGTGCACTTAGCTACTTTTGATGGGATACAACACACACGTTTCACTTCCCAACTATAGGAGAGATGACCATGACACTTGCAAATGTTGCGGCAATCACTGGCTTGCATTGCAATGGCGATAGGATACCTTTTGATATGGAAATATGCAAGGATGCCTCCCGCCTGCAACTGCCAGGCGATGATAGTTGGGAGATATTCCATCAAAAAAGAAAGATGCGTTTTAAGATAGTACTTGACACGTACAGAGGCTACCGCTCAAATACTATGGAGAGAAAGAATCACTTGGTTCGTGTTTTCCTAGCTACCTTTCTTGGCACCACCATATTCTGTAACACAAACACAAGTAGCTTTTATACATGATGGATTTCAGTTGTAGCAGACACATCCCGACTGGTAAACTATAATTGAGGAATCGCTGCATTGGCTAATTTGTACTTGTATATGGATGGTTTGAGTAGGGGTGCTCAAGAGAATGGTGGCTTTTGGCAGTCATGGCAGGTAACTATTACGTAGCTGAATTACTTTACTGAATTATGTACATTAGTTACATTGGAATGATTATTGAATGATCATGTCCAATATGAATTATTTCTAATTATAGACATGGGCATGTGAGCATTTCTTGGATATTAGGCCTAACCTAAATTTGAGCAGAGATGAGACATACCATAGAGTAAAGTACTATGCTGAGGGACACTTGGGGGGCATGGCATATGACATTGAAGTGTATATTAAGCTATTTAAGACAATAAACGTGGCGGGGATGAAGATGTGGCCATGGGAGAAGTACGTGGATGACCTTTCGCAGTACGTGAGTGAAAGTTTAGGGGCAACAAGGTGTCAAATTTTACTTGAAAGCTCACATGGTCGAGCTTCATTTTTAGGTGTAAGGGTCTTTAGACAACACATTAGCTTTCGACAAGTGCGTAACAAGACTATTCCAAACCCGCCGCCAACATCCATGTTCAACCATAAGTGGCGCCGTGCGGAAGTGACAGCAGCAGTTGAAGGATCATTGTGGAACAATAATTCAACCATTTTGCTATCCAGTACATTTCAATTGTGGTGGGAGGGCATGATGAAGAAGTTGGCCAAGGCCATAAAAGGTGGGGATCCAGGTGCATCTACCAGCGGCTTAGGTGGGACATCTAAGTCTACTATTGCACGCGAAACATACACTACAGTAGAAGGAGCTAAAATACAACTACCTACAACATCTATGTTGCTCCCAGATCTTGACACAGGAAAGGCTAAACTGCTAAGAATTCCAAGCATTGAGGATGAGGATGTCGAGGGTCTACCTTTTGATCCTTTGATAAAATCTATAAGTTTATCATGTCCTATGTTATTGTACTCAATCCTGTAACAGGCTTAGCTTCTGATTTTAAAATGTAATATATAGGTGAGGAGATACATTGTCAAGAAGTTGCTGCGCTTGGTGGCAGGTCTTAAGAAGGCTGTAACGGACAAAATGTGGAATGGTGCAAAGGAATTTTCCTTGAAATTGTGTGTAAGTCTATAGTCTATATAAAATTTTGCTTTCAACTATGACATATTAATGATATATCTTATGGTTCCAGGTGACATATGGAGGAACGACTACAGAGGCTGGCTTGGAACACAAGCAATATCGTCGTCCTGGCAAAGAAGTGATGCAGGACGAAGGTTCTGACAATGATGGAGATGAGAGTGATGATGTTGGTGCTAAATCCCATTCAGAAGGAGATGAGGCGGATGACGATGGCCAACATGAAGACATTGTTGGTGAAGAAGGTTTAGATTCTGATGGTAGGAATGAATAGGATAAGGATAACAATGAACATGACTCAGTTGCGGAGTTGGATGACGAACCTAGGTCAGACTTAGATGAGCCTACATCTGGTGGACGGTTGGAGGGCTATACTAAGCACATGGAAGATAGGCTTGCAGCTAAGAAGGGAAGGAGAAGGTGAATGGCATTGGATCTAGGATGCTTTTCAATTTCCTTTACAGACAATATCATATGCTTTTCAATTTTGTTTCAAGACAATATGCATGATTTTCGAACTATGTTATGTTATATCGATATACCGTGGATGCTAAAATGTTATTCCTCTGAAGCTTTATATAAACTGAAGTATGATAAATATATTATTTATTTCCTCTTATTTTCCAATAACATTTATTCATATAAAAAAAATGCTTTTATCAACATATTCTCGCATTTCAATTGACCCTATCGTCTTTCTTTATATGTTATCGTCTGTTTTTAACTTTTGTTGTTGATTTTGAACTCAAATCACCCTTTTTCTTGTTAAATCACAAATTAGGTACGCAAGTTCTTTAAGATGGCTATTTTACCCTACAACTTTGTTAAAATAAATCACCCATGTCTACGGTCTTTCTTAACACAATAATATCATTCCATAATTCCAGGCATTACAGTCCCAGGTTTTAAATAAATACACGGTTCAACATGATAAAGTCATCTCTTATATTAACCCGTACTAAAATGATGCCTCAATGTACCTTGAAAGCTACTTTCAGCAATATGGTCATAACAGTCAGTTGCCTCATTACACTTAAAAAATCTCGATTCCCCTGTGTTGAAGGGCCATCCCATGAATTGAGATCTCAACAAATTCTAGAATGAATTGTCATTACCTGTGAAAGATTATGTCGTTCTCCAATTGGCTTCAGAGTCTGGCACTGAAGTAGTTTAACTTTTTTCATTATTTGGGGCAATCGCAGAACCTAAAAGGATTGTGTGGCTACTATTAACATGGTCATCCGGGATAAAGCTAGGTGATTTGTTACGAACAAAAACAGCCACTTCAACATTTTCTTTTTCAGGACATTCTTTGTCAACATTGGATTCTTTCACACACCCATGGGTTGTGTGGTTATTTGATCCACATTTTCTGCACTTCATCCTTCGTTCACCAATATTTGCTTTATTCCTACCACATATTCTACCAGTGATGACAACTGGATTGCAAACTATATCTAAACCAAGAACTGTAGCTCATTATCCATGGTATTCAATCCTTCTGACCTCTTGGTGTACAACTCTCCAACTCGAATAGTTAGCTTACTCAATTCTTCTCTGACTTCATTATACCCTTCTTCATCACACCTAGTTACAAGATAAAAAATTTAATTACCCATGGTAGTAAACTATGACCGTTTTGCATTGTACACCTCCTCCATACCGGTAGACAAATTTTCTATAACACCCAAATTTTTACCCAATTATTTAGGATCCTTTTTCCATCTTTCATGAATCATGATCAATCTCTCGGGGATCATCCTTGCATTTTCTAACTTCAGGACTGAGAAAATATGGCAACATGGAATTCCTAGTACATTGTCATAACATTGAATTCATTACCACAACTATAAATATTTAGCAATAAAAAAAACATTAACTACAATTCAATTGCATTAATAACTTAATTTGAATCATGATTTACCCCTGTAAGTTGGCTCTTTGCGCGAACATTCCCATATCTCTCTTTCAAACAAGTGATGTACCACCCATGGTTAAGCCATGCTACCATATCAACCAACACGGTACATTTTTTCCTTCCCATTCATACAATGTAATATAGCAGAATAATTTGCTTTTTCTATTACCTCGCCGCGCACTTTCTAGGACATTGATGGGGTGTACACTACAGTCGCATGCCTCTCAAGTGTCTTAAGATGTGTAATGAATTGAGGATTTGTGTGTCTGCTCTTAAAATTTTTTAGCACCTCAATCTCACGTAATCTTCCTAATGCAATATCAACCTGTCTTACAAATTTATACAACTTAAGCTTGAATCCAAGAAAACTTTTTTTATAAGAGTGCATCCATTCTGATCTTTGGGTACTTGTCTGCCCTGCAAAAAAATTATGTTTTAAATAACAAATTGGCCACATTTTGCACCTTTCATATGTTTCTAGCACCCACTCATTATCTTCCAGATTGAACATGGCAACAATATTTGCCCATTGCTTCTCAAACTCATCCACAGTATCCACATTATTCATCATCTTTGTTAAATGATCTCCAAATCCCTCGACCTTCACATTCTCCTTACAATTGCCTTGTAAGTGACAAGAGCACAAGCGGTGTTTCGCATCTGGAAACACTATCCTTATTGCAAGTCTCATTGTCTTGTCACCATATGTGATAACTGCTCCAGGTGCCTTTCTGCGCATACAATCCAAGAACCTTTCTAGTAGCCACACATAACCTTTCTTAGACTAATCGGACACGAGTGCACATCCAAAAACAATGCTATTATAGTGGTGGTTGACCCCAATAAACACAACATATGGCATCATATATTCATTCGTTTTGAATGTCGCATCAAATCAAATAACTTCACCAAAGCATGCATAGTCCATGTGCATTGAACTATCAGCCTAGAAAATATAATGTAACCTATTTTCCTTAACAATTGCATATCAACAATAAAAATCAGGGTCTCTACTTGCATGACAGGTCAAATATACAATTATAAACTCTGCATCACTCTCTAAAATTTGCTCCCTTTTGTCACTATCTACATAATTATACAAATCTTTGGTAGTAAACCCCATGCTACCATAGCCTCCGGCAACCTGCACCATGTAATCCATAATTTGACTTGTCTTCACACCAACCTTTCTCATTTGTTTGGCTTGTTCCTTATCAGCTACATTTATTCATCTCTAAGATCTACAAATATGAACTTCTTCTTGTTCAGCAAGGTCATGGTTGTGCCTGGTATTTAACTTTTTTACCATATATTTTCCTAATACGCAGTTGTAATTAACTCGAAATGATGCACTACAGCCGCATCTACTCACCCTCATAGGTTCTCTTACTCTATATGCTGGTTCCAATTTTGGTTTATTGTGCCCTTCCTTCCCACAAACCTATTTGCGCCTATATATGATTTCCCCATTATCAACTTTAATATCTTTCCTTCTGGTAGAAAATCTCATCACATGTGCATAGCTGTTATAAAATTGCTCAGCCTTTTCAATAGACTCAAATTCTATCTCATTAAAATCTTCTATCCCCCAAAGTTCAACTGGTTTATTTATAACAATTGCATTCCATTCATTTACTACCTCCTCATGTGATTCCTCAGTCAAATCAATTTATTCATCACTATGTACATTCTCACCATGATCACTCTCTACTTCCTATGAACAAATCTCATGGGATCCACTTATTGTTACTGTCATCTCACTTGGTATTCCTTTCGTTTGCCATATTCTATGTCCATCCGTTTCTTCTTCTCCATATGTCGATTGCCCACTAAATTCACTATAGTTGTCCATTTCTATCGCCTACATAAAAGTTGTAAATTTCCATCACTTGCATAACACACGTGAATGTATTAACAATTAACATTTTTTTAAAACAACAAATGCTTTCATGATATACTTCCACAAAAGTATTTACTTTCATTTGTTTTACAACATGTATCCAAAACAGTCAACTTTTCTTCACAAATATTGACTTTGCTGCTTCATAATTATTTTTTTACATACTTAAATGCTCATATCTTGGTACAGTCGACTTTTTTCTTACATAAAGACACTATATTGAGGTAATTTTTTTTTTGTATAAACATATAGTCACATGTTCATCTGCTTCATCGCTTAAAGAACGCTAATTGATCAACCAACACTTCATAAACTAACACCTCAATTGAAACACGATTTAGGACAAAAACAAATGAGACTTTTATCAAATGTGATTAGTTTGTTTTTAAAAGTTGTTTGAATGGGTTACTCTTCTTTAAACTCTTCCTATACCCTTAAAAAATATTTGTAAAATATATAGATTAATTAACATTACTTACCTGATTCCTTGAGACGTCTTCTCACAAATACTTTCACGTTTGATCATGCACACCTTCTTGCATTGTTCCTCTATCCATCTTTTTTGGATTTAAGAAATATGAAAAACAATAAACAAAGCCAAATTAACCTTACTTTAAACTAACTCCTGCTTTTAAATTTCCTCGATCCACCCATCTACCTTCTTTCATTGTATTAACCCTTTACCAGCAAACACAACACTGGTACAACATGTATTCCCATCTCCGCGTCAAATCAAATTCCTCACAATAACTTTTATTCCTTGTTCCTTTCCACCAACCCAGGTCTAAGTTAATACTACTCTTTCACTTAACCTCTTAAATGTGATTTTTTTTCTACTCCTATATGACATTAAATCAAATTGATCACATTAAATGTCATTCCCTTTTCCTTCCACCCACTGGCTCACTTTTTTTTTTAATTCTTTCATGACATTTTTAATGCCAACAGTTATATTTACTGAAGTTTGTAATATAATATTACACATTATTTATTATTTCATATTTCTAGTATTTATTCCATTCATAAATTAAACTTATAAGTGGGAAACTTATAACTACATGTATTTTAAAAATCATAACAAAAAAAAGCAATTAACATCATAAAAGAGTGATAAAATAAAATAAAAGTAATAACAAACCAAAATAAGTGAGTACCAGTACGAAAAGGCGACAAAATAAAAGAAATAATAGTCTAAAATAGTGATTAAACAAAATGAAAAACTAATAATGTCTAGGAACCAATTGTTTGATCTAAAAATGTGATAAAAGATCTAGAAATGCATTTTCCTGAGATGTAAACCACCGCAGAACTCTGATTACAAATCACAACAATTATAGTTAAAAATCAGGTGATATAAAGTTAAACAACTAACACCCAATTTATGAACCACTAACTTTGTGCTTTACAATTAAATATGTGGTTTCCAATAAGGGGTTCTGAATATACACTATACATTTAGTGGTTTAAAATCACAGGTCCACTGTTATATAAAAAAATGGATAATAAGACAAGATAGCATAAAATGCATTTAAAAATCAATAAAAGGAGAAAAAAATTAAGGCGAACAGCAATTTTACAAAAAATAAAAAAAATGGTAATGAGCCAGAAAAAGTGATTGCCTTTACACCAAAATAATTGATTATTAATTTATCAACTTTTTGCTTTCGTTATCACATTTTTCTGTCAATTGGCGCCTATACAGCATTCCATCGCTTTTCTTGTAAATTAATCATTTTTCCTATACTTATCTTGTTCATTTCCTTTATATATAACATAATGCTAACTCATCATCACCTTTTTATTAGTAATAAAAACTTCTCATTCATGAAAAAAGTGACTTAGTAAAAACAAAAGTGATTTAGTCCAAACAAATGCGTTTTAGTTAGAAAGACTCTTACTTTTAACTCCTCTACTATGCATTTGGCACACCTTCAAAATTAAACATTCACAAATCAATTAAGTATTACTACTGAGCTAATCCTTCACAAACTCTTCCTAATTCATACATCCTTTATGATTTACCTATAATTGACACTTACATTCTCTTCTCACATTTCTACATTAATCTTATGTTAAGATACAAATATGGAAAAGATGTGCTTAAAACTTATGAACTTCTACTTCCACACTTCCTCCCCTCCACCTATCTACCTTCATTAATTGTATTAACTCCCTCTTTCTAACAAACACAACTACTACTCCTACATTAATTCACTTCCCCATATTAATTCAAATTTCTCATATTAATCCTTATTCCTTTTTCATTCCACCCACCCTCTTTTTATTCTATTAATACATAATGCTCTTTCTCTCAAATTTTTTAAAACTATTTTATTTTAGTTTTATCACACATTAAATTAAACTCATCACATTTCCTATTTTTCTCTCAAACTATTTAATACAATTTTTTTATTTCTGCCTAAATTATTTACCACTAATAAATTTTTTAATATAATATTATAAATTATTCTATCTGTCTAATCTTTATTCCATTTATAAACAACACTTATCATTATATTTACAACCAAAACAAACCAATTAACGGGTAAAATACTAGATATGTAAAACTAGTAGATAAAATGGAAAATAGGATGATAAATAAATTTTAAAAAATAGGAAATAAGTTGCAACCATTTTGATATATATTATTAAATAATTTATTGACTGTTGAAATTAAAAAATAATTAATACATTTAATAAAAAGCGATTCAAAAAGAGAAAGCGTTTAGGAGGGAACAACAGCGTTTGTTAGAAAAAAAAAGTGTTTAGTTAGAGAGAAAAGCATTAAGGACATGTAAAAGGTGATAAAGATATTAAAAAGGCAACAAAATTTGACGCCTTTATGATGATTTTATTGCCTTTTCCAAAATTTTATAGTTTTTTAAATTTTATTGCCCTTTTAAAAATTTTATCGCCTTTCATAAATTATTATCATTTTTTAAAAAAATTTATCACCTTTTTAGCGATCATGTCCCCGTTTTAGCAATTTAGGGGTTAATTACAACATCTCTACCTATGGTGTAATGTAACTTACACTTTGCCTCCTATCTTTAACACTAATACTTTACCCTGACTTAATTTATAGTGTTGTACAACAACTTATGAGATCTTAAATTAAACTTGATAACTAAAATTTCAGTAATTTCAAGATTTTTTGTGTTTCTTTTGTAGCTAATTGACCTTTAAAAAAATACTAAAATGTAGCAAATATCTAAAACATTAGGTGGCAAACTGTAGGGTATAAAAAATAAAGGGGATAAACAGTTAAGTAGGGTTAATTTAGCGGTTAATTTTTTGGGGAATATGGTTTATAAAGTGGCCCCTAAATACGTATCAGTGGTATAAATTCTGGGTAAAGTGGTTTAAAAACTGGCTCTTAACCGTGTACCAACTGTTTCAACTCAGGCCCCTCAAATTGAACAACAATACCCCAGAATTTATACCACAAAAAAATGCAATTCATATTCTGGCCCAAAAAAGTCAACCACTAATTTAGTAGCCTCGAAAATTTCAGCAATTTCAAGATTTTTTGTATTTTTTTTGTAGCTAATTGACCTTTAAAGAAAATACTAAAATATAGTTTTAAAAGTTGTTATACAAAATATCTAAAACATTAGGTGGCAAAGTGTAGGGTATAAAAATAAAGGGGAAAAACAGTCAAGTATGGTTAATTTAGCAGTTAATTTTCTGGGGAATATGGTTTATAAAGTAGCCCCTAAATACGTACCAACGATATAAATTTTGTGTAAAGTGGTTCAAAAATTGGCCTGTAATCGTGTATCAGTGGTTTCGACTCAGGTCGTAATGCCTTCAAAATCCTAAGTGATTAAGCCTCGGGCTATGAGGAGAATTTTTTTTTCCAATTTAGGAATTGAGCTCATTAAGCTCGGGAAACACTAAATTAAGTGAGACTGAGGAGTATGATGAGTGTTGGACACTCTCAGAATTTAATCTTGGCTTAAGCCAAGCAAAATGATGAAAAAATAATGTGAGGGACCCAATTGGACAAACGGGAATTTTGGTGGTTGGGCTCAATTGCCCAAATATGAGGAATTGAGGGACTAAGGGACTAAGGGGGGATTAGCCAATTTTAAAGGCATTGGATGCCATGGTTGCCACCTTACTCCATTTTTCATTATTTTAATCCACCTCCCCTCCAACTCATCACTTAGGATTCCTTCCTCCACCTACTTGTCCCCCACTTTTGACAAATTCACCCAACTTTCACCAAAGTTTTCCAATTTGTCTCCCACTTTGTCTCCCACTCAACCCATGTGAATCACATGATTTCCTTCACTCTCCCCTCCATATGGACGGCCATTACATGCCCAAAAACACTCCAATTACCTCATTTAACTCTTCTCCATCTCTCTTTACAATCTCTCACTAAAACTCCTTTATTTTTTCTCTCAAATTTTACCTTAAACTCTAAAACACTCTTCCAAACTTCTTCTTCCTTCTAAATTTGGCCAAGACTCATTCTTGAGTATCCTTGAGAATTTACCAAGTGTTCTTGGTGTCTACAAACTCTTAAAAACACCTCGAACAAGAATCAAGAAGCAGATTGAAAAAAGGAGATGTTTTTGGAAGTCATCAACCAGGAGAAGTTTCGGCCAAGTCTTGTTCTTGGCATTCTTGTGTTTGAAGCTTGTGTTCTTGATACACATAAGCTTCTAAGAACTTCCAAGGCAAGGAATCAAGTGGTGGATTCAAGAAAAGACAAGTGGGAGCTCTAAGGAAATCAAGCCAAAGGATTCGGCCATACCTCATTTGGTTGAGGTATTGTGTGTTCTATCAAGTGTTCTAGGTATTTCCTATGTTTCTAAGTTATGTCAAGCAAGAATGTGGCTTGCTAACTTTCTGCCCTTGTAGGATCTTAAGCTAGAACACAAGTTCTAGTTACAACAAGCAAGGAAAACAAAGAGCCAAGCTTCTAAAGCTTTCGGGCAACAAAAGTTGCTAACGGTTTTGGTAAGGATTCTTATACTCTTTTAGTATTTGGGCCATTGGGTGATGGATATTGGATGCCATGTGATCCTAAGAGGGCTATAGAGGGCTATGTTTTGTTGCTTAGGAAACTCCGTGCTAGCTAGCTCCGTGCAAGCATTACGGCTAGGAATTGAGTCGGTCAACTCAATTCCCAAGCATAAAGAGCTCAGATTTTAAAATGGATTAATAAAATGGTTAACCTAAGAAATGAGAAATATTGATCATGCTTACTTTGCCCTTCATGGGGATAAGGTGTTAAGTGGCGTGTGTGTGTTGTATTCTTCTATGTTTGGTTGTGCATGCTAACCCTCGATTATTATTATTATTGTTATATGCACGTACCTATATCTTCTTTGTCTTAGTGTTTTCTTTGCAAGAGCATGGAATATTTGTTGCCATGTTATTCTTGGCTATGTTAGGCTTTGGAAGCCATATGTTAAGCTCTGGGAGCCATACAGAATCCTTACTAAGTTTTACTCACCCGCCCTTCTTTACTTCATGTAAGAAAAGAAGTACTTGAAAGGCACTAAGGTCAAGAGTATTTTATACTCTTTCTGTGGTAAAGGTATTATGCATATGTGTGGTATTTGCTCTATATTCTAAGTATTCTAAGTGTTATTGGTTGCTTGTGTAACAAGCTAATAAGTGCAGACTTTATGTGCAGGACTTGGAGTCTAAATTATGAGAATAAAGTCTCTAAGGTGGAAATGTGTTCTATGTGTGATTTGCCATGTATAAGCATGTTCTCTGTATTTTGCTTTGTCTAAAAAACCAAATTTGTGATTTTAAGTGCTTATGGACACTTTCGGGAACTTAAGTAAAATGGCATTTATGTGAACTCTTGGGCATTCTGGTTGATAGTTATCTTTAGGCCTAAGTAAAAAGTTGATAGATATTCATGATTATGTGTTCTAAGCACATGTTTGAAATATGGAATCATGTATGTCTCAGCCGTATATGTATGTTTAAAGATGAACATTAAGTAAACATGAACTAGAAAGGAAATGCATGCATATAACGAGCTTGAAATGAACACACAAGTTCCACATAAGTACTAGCTTGTTTCCGAGAGCACAATATAAACCTTTAAGTAAATACTTAATGAGCTAGTACTGGTAATGTCCTGGGAACATGCCCATATGTTTTATAAGCGAATAAATGTCTCTTCTATGAAATTTCGCTGCATGATTAAGTAATTAGGCCCAAAATGGGCTAGGGGCTAAGTTGGGCATGACACAGGCTCCTCAAATTGAACCACAAAACCTCATAATTTGTAACACAAAAAAATGCGGTTCATATTCTGGCCCTGAAAAGTTAACCTCTAATTTAGCGATTTATTTTTTAGGGAATATAGTTCACAAAGAGGCCCCTTAATACATACCAGTGGTATAAATTCTGGGTAAAATGGTTAAAAAACTGGTCCCTAACTGTGTACTTGCAGTTCAACTCAGGCCCCTGAAATTGAACAACAAAATCCCATAATTTGTACCACAAAAAAAATGTGGTTCATATTATAACCCCCAAAAAGTTCACCACAAATTCAGCAATTGCATAAAATGACTCATTAAATTAAACCACAAGGGCCCAGAAAGTCAAAATATTCATCGTTTTTCTGTGGTGCACTTTATGGGCCCTTGTGGTTTAATTTGAGGGGCCACTTTATGCAACCGTTGAATTTGTGGTGAACTTTTTGGGGCCATAATATGAACCGCATTTTTTTGTGGTATAAATTGTGGGTATTGTGGTTCAATTTCAGGGGCTTGACTTGAAATCGTTGATACACGGTTATGGGCTACTTTTTGAATCACTTTACCCAGAATTTATATTGTGGGTATGTATTTAGAGGCCACTTTGTGAACCACAGTCCCCAGGAAATTACCCGCAAAATTAGTGGTTGACTTACTCACTCTTGTATATCCATTTTTTTTTGTAAAATCATTTTAATATTTTTTGAAGCTCAATTAGCTACGAAACAAAGACTAAAAATCTTAAAATTAATGAAATTTAGTTATCATATGTTTCAATTTTGGATGTCAGGAGTTGTTATAAAACATTACAAATGAAGTTAGGGTAAAGTATTAGTTTTTAAAGATATGTGGTAAAGAGTAAGTTACATTAGACCATAGGGGGAATGTTGTCATTAACCCTTAAAGGATATGAAAAGGAAATAAACACCTATAAAAATGACAATAATTTTTTAAAAAATAAATTTGAAAAAAAAACATTAAAAATAATAAAAAAATTTTAAAAAATAAAAATTTAGGAAAAGATGCTAAAATTTATGAAAAGGTAAATTTTTTCTGAAAAAAAGGTGATAATATTATTTAAAACATGATAACATTTAAAAAATGGATGAAATTTAAAAAGCTATTAAATTTAGTAAAAGGCAATAAAAATTATGAAAAGGCGATAAAAATTTTTAAAAAGGCGACTAAAGTTTTAAAAATTTGATAGAATTATTTAATAAGTGATACAAATTTAAAAAATGCAATAACATTTTTAAAAAGGCAATAAAATTTTAATAAATCAATGCAATTTTTAAAAACGTGATAAAATTTTAAAAAAAAGTGATAAATTTTTTAAAAAGATGTTCTGATGATTTAAAAAGTGATACAATTTTTAAAAAATTGATAGTGATTTTATTCCAGTTTTTTTATATACTTATTTTGAAAGGCGATAAAATTTTGAAAAATGTGATAACATTTTAAAAAAGATGAAATAATATTTAAAAAGTAATATAATTTTTAAAAATGCAATAAGATTTTTAAAAAAGTTCTATTAGTATAAAATTGATTATTTTAAAAAAAGATGTATGAAATAAAAAAATGATTAATTTAATAAAAAATACATTTTTTTCCGTTAGCACTTTTTTCTATCCATTGTCGCCTATTGACATCCAGCTTTGTATATACCGTATCATTGCTTTTCTTATAAATTATTCATTTTTTCTATACCAATATCGCTTGTTCATCTTGTCCATCACCTTTATAAGTAATATAATGCAAACTCATCATCATCTTTCTATTACTAATAAAAGCCAATGCCTCATCCACGAGAAAAGTGACTTAGTCAAAAACAAAAGCGATTTAGTCCAAATAAATGCGTTTTTGTAAAAAACAAAGGTAATCTAGTCCAAACAAATGCGTTTTAGTTAGAAAAAGGCTATTACTTGTATTTAAAACCATTTTCATGTGAAACTCTTTTACTACGCTCTTGGCAAATCTTAAAAAAAAATTCACAAATAAATTAATCATTACTACTAAGCTAATCTTTCATAAACACCTTGACTATTTATGATTCACATCTTCTCCCATTTACACTCACATTCTTCTCTTACAATGATACATTAATCTTCTTTAGAGTTACAACTATGGAAGAAGATTAACAAACTCTAAAGCTTCTAAACTTCTACTCTTATTGGCCGTATTAACTCCCTCTTACCAATAAATATAACTACAACTCTTATATTAATTCAATTTTCCATATTAAAAAAAATTTCTCACATTAATTCTCATTCGTTTTTTTCATTCCGCCTACCATCTTCTTGTTCTGTTAATACATACTTCTATTTGTCTCAAATTATTTAATACTATTTTTTTTTACTTTTATCTTACCTTAAATCAAACTCATCACATTAACTCTCTTTCTCTCAAACTATTTAATACCATTTTTCTTACTTTTATCTAAATTATTTACCACTAACATGTTAACAATTATATTTATTGATTTTTTTAAATATAATATTACACATTACTTAATACGCTGAGTCGAAACGTTGGCACACGGTTAGGGACTAGTTTTTTAACTGCTTTACCCAGAATTTATACCATCGATATGTATTTAGGGGCCACTTTCTGAACCAAATTCCTTATAAAATAAACCACTAAATTAGTGGTTGCTTTTTTGAGCCAGAATATGAACCGCATTTTTTTTGTGATATAAATTGTAAGATTTTGTGGTTCAATTTGAGAGGTTTGAGTCGAAACCGCTGGTACACGGTGACCAGTTTTTTAACTGCTTTACCCAGAATTTATACCACTGGTATGAATTTAGGGACCACTTTGTAAACCACATTCCCCAGAAAATAAACCGCTAAATTAGTGACTGACTTTTCGTGGCCAGAATATTAACCACTTTTCTGTGGTACCCTTTTTTGGGCCTTTGTGGTTTAATTTGATGAGCCATTTTATGCAACTGTTGAATTTGTGGTGAACTTTTTGGGGCCATAATATGAACCACATTTTTTTGTTGTAAAAATTGTGGGGTTTTGTAGTTTAATTTAAGGGTCATAACTTGAAACTGTTGGTACATGATTAGGGGCCAATTTTTAAACCACTTTACATAGAATTTATACCGCAGGTATGTGTTTAGGGGCTACTTTATGAACCACATTTTCCAGAAAATTAGCTGCTAAATTAGTGGTTGATTTTTCGGAACCAGAATATTATTCACTTTTCCGTTATGCAATTTTTTGGGCTTTTGTGGTTAAATTTGATAGGCCACTTTATGCACCACACACCCTAGAAAATGAGCTACTAAATTTGTGGTAAACATTTTAGGGGCCGTAATATAAACTGTATTTTTTTGTGGTACAAATTATGGGGTGTTGTGGTTCAATTTGAGGGGCCTGACTCGAAACCGCTGGTGCATGGTTAGGGGCCAGTTTTTAAACCACTTTACCTAGAATTTATACTGTTGGTATGTATTTATGAGCCACTTTGCGAATCACATTCCTTAAAAAATTAACCGGTTGACTTATTCATTCCTGTATATCCATTTTTTTTCGTGTAAAATCATTTTACTATTTTTTAAGATCAACTAGCCACAAAAGAAATATGAAAAATATTAAAATTAATGAAATATGGTTATCAAATGTTTTAATTTTGAATGTCAAAAGTTGTTGTAAAATACTATAAATGAAGTCCGGGTAAAATATTAGTTTTTAAAGATAAAGGGTAAAGTGTAAGTTACATTAGACCATAGGAGGATGTTGTCATTATAAAAAGGCGCTAAACCTTTAGAAAAGACTATAAAAATTATGAAAAGGCGATTATAATTTTAAAAAGGTGATAAAATTTTGAAAAAATTGACAAACAAATGTAGAAAAGATGATAACAATTTTTAAAAAGGCAATAAAAATTTTGGAAAAAGCGATAAAAATGTAGAAAATGTGATAAAATTAAAAAAGTCATAAAATTTAGGAAAATGTGTTAAAATTTATAAAAAGGTGTTACAACTATGGAAGAAGATTACACTCACATTGATAATTAATCTTCTTTCTTTAGAGTTACAACTATAGAAGAAGATTAACAAACTCTAAAAGAAGATTAACAAACTCATAAGCTTCTAAACTTCTACTTTCAGACTTCCTCCCCTCCACCTATCTACTCTTATTGGCTGTATTAACTCCGTTTTACCAATAAACAAAACTACAACTCCTATATTAATTCAATTCTCCATATTAAATCAAATTTCTCACATTAATTCTCATTCCTTTTTCGTTCCATCCTCCCATTTCTTTTTCTGTTCATACATACTGCTATTTCTCTCAAATTCTTTAATACTTTTTTTTTAACTTTTATCCCACATTAAATCAAGCTAATCACATTAACTCTCCTTTTCTCAAACTATGTAATACCATTTTTATTACTTCAATCTAAATTATTTACCACTAACATGTTAACAATTATATTTACTGAGATTTTTTAAATATAATATTACACATTATTTCATTTTTTATACTTTATTTCCTTTATAAACTAAACTTATTTATATTTACAACCGAAACAACCATTACAACCGAAAAAATCAATTAACCGGTAAAAATCTTTTACACATTACTGTTTGATTTTTTATCATTTTCTTCAATAGCGCTGCAATGGCAATGTAGAATCTCCCCAATATACACTAATTGTTTTGGCCTTATCTATTGTTAAGATTTAGGTATAGGGCTACTGATCCCTAAACTATACCATATTTTGCAAAAATGTCACTGAACTAAAAAACATTTTCAAAGTGGCACATAAAATGTCAATCAGTTGCATGGATGCTCGTCCCAGCCCTTTTCCCTTTAGGCATCTAACCATGAAAATCAAAATAGTTAAAATAGAATATGAGTCTCTGAGGGGAAAAAAAAAGAATGAAGTTTGAGGAATATAAAATTTTTTGCATAAATGTTTTCGTACATGCAATTAAATTTATTAGAATTTAATTTTGTGATAAAATCTTACACTTTGTTCGTTTTAATTTAAGTCAATTGACTTTAGAATGACTTATTTTTATTCCTGCGTCTTTTTTACCTAGAACTAATTTTAATTAAAATTCAATATTATGTAATTGCAATAATCCATTGAAAATAAATTTTTTGTAGTCTTACTAAATTTTTATGAATTTTTTTTAGTTTAAGGCATGAAAAAAGAAAATTTCATAAAAATTTAACTAATATCATAAAATTTACTTTGAAATGGATTATTGCATCTACATAATATTAGCTTTCAAATGAAATTGGTTTCAGGTAAAAAAGATATAAAATTAAAAATAAGTCAGTTGACTTAAGTTAAAATGAATTGGTCTTAATCATTTAATATTTTTTGAAAAAAATATACAGTCAAAGTCAAATTTTTTAGAATTTAATTTCGTGATAAAATCTTGTTATATACAATAATTTTCTAGTAAAAATTAGTTTCATTTAATATTTTTTGGGAAAAAAATATACTGTAAAAGTCAAATTTGAACTACTGCGTTTGTTAGTTAGATACCTAATAAAGAGAATGAGATTAAAGAACCACCAGTGCAACCAATTGATAGTTCAAAGACTACTTTACTAGATTTGTTAGTTTAAGGACAGTTTTGCAATATATGGTATAGTTTGTGGACAACTGTTGCAGTTCATCCTTGAAACAATAATCTTAATTAGATAAAATATGATTTTCATTGCTAAAATTAATGAGTAAATTGTGTAAATGGTCCTTAATCTTTAGTTATTGTTTCCTTTTAGTCACTAAGCTATTGAATTTTCTATTTTGGTCCTAAACCTATTAAATTTCTTTCATTTTGGACACTTACTAGATGAAATTTATTAATTTAGAATAATTGTCTAATAGAAACTTTTAAAATTCTAATTTAAATATTCGGTAAATATTTAACAAATAGTTTAATATTTTTTTACAGTAAATAGATAATTTAAATTAGTAGTTTTTTCCTAACTGAAATAAGTTCAATTTACAAAGAGAAAAAAAAAGGTAATTTGAATTTTTCATTAACAGTAAAAAAATTATTAAATAAATTAAATTTATTATAAAATTGTTACCGGATAGTTCAAATTATAATCTAAAAAGTTGTTATCAGACAAATATTTTTAGTTAAAAAATTTCATCAAATTGGGACCAAAATAAAATGTTTTCAATAGATTTAGGACTAAAACAAAACATTTTAATAGGTTTAGGACTAAAAAAAAATATTTAATAGGTTAGGGACTAAAAGAAAATAATGACTAAAGGTAAGGACCTTTTATAAAATTTACTCTAAAATTAATTGAAATGCTCATATAAGCCCTGATTCTTCATATTACATTTTCAGTTTTTAGGGATAGCAATTGAGTGGATTGGGTTTGACTTAGATAATTAATATTCGGGTTTAATCAGATTAACATAAATCCAAGTCCACGTCAAGTTATTTGAGTTTAGGCTAATTTCAGGTTGAGTAGGTTTCGGGTTTGGGTTTTGGTCGGGTCATGTTTATTTGAGTTCAAGTTCAATGCATGTCGGGTTAATTTCAGTTTTGGATAATTTCAAATCGGGTTATTCAGGTTATGTGCCAGGTTTGGGTTGCTAGTTGGTTTACCCAGGTTACTGGTGCATAAGCTGAAATGATTTGTTTGATTCAACTTTTTTGTTCATTTTGTTAAAATTTAAATTAAAGAATTCAATTTTTTATGCTATTTAATTTAGGTTAATTTTCCTTTTTTTTCAGCATGTTTAATTAAAAAATTCATAAAATTTTTCTTAATTATATTTCAAAGATTTTGCAACAATTTCCAACTTTTACTACAAAATTAGTATGAAACGTAACTATCGCTCACCATTATTGACTAAATCGCAAAATTTCAAAATTTTTTGGTGAAAATGCAAAAAATTGAAAAGTTCAAGGACCTATGCTATAAGTATTATGGATGATTAAAATGAAAATTTTCAAAATTTAGGTACCTTATTGCACTGTAGTTAGATGATTAGGGACCAATGTTGTAATTTTGACATTTGCTTACAAATTGAACATACTAAATACTATGAAAGAGACTTGTTTTGCTAAGAACCTAAATGTGAGACTTACTAACTATGGATATTTAAAAAAAATAGAAGTTATTAAATGTAGAAGCTCCCAAATATAAGACTTTCTAAATATAAAAGTTAAGGTTTAAGGTTAGGTTTAGGGGTTTAGGGTTAGGACCTAGGATTAAGAGTTTATTGTTAATATTAGGGGTTTAGGGTTTTAGGGTTTTAGGTTTATATTTATAGTTTATAGTTTAAATTTGTGGTTTATTGTAAAGGCTAGAGTTAGGTATAAAATTAGAGTTAGGATTAGGGTTTAAGTCTATAGTTTAGAGTTCAGATTTCGGGTTTACGGTTAAGGATTTATGGTTAACACCCAATTCGTTTTAACTTTAGACAATTGACTACAAAATGACTTATTTTTATTTTTACATCTTATTTCCTTGAAACTAATTTTAATTAAAAGCCAATATTATGTAGTTACAATAGTCAATTGAAAATATAATTTTTACAATCTTACTAAATTTTTATGAATTTTTCTAGTTTCAAGCCTTAAAAAAGAAAAATTCATAAAAATTTAACATCTTAAAAATTTACTTTAAAATTGATTATTGTATCTACATAACATTAACTTTCAAATAAAATTAGTTTCAAGTAAAAAAGATGTAAAAATTAAAAAAAGTTAATTGACTTTAGCTCAAACGAATTGGCCCTAAGATTGAGGGTTTATAATTTAGGTTGGTGTTAATGTTTAGGGCTTTAAGGTTTAAAGCTAGAGTTTTGGGTTTAGGTTTAGGATTTAGAGTTTAGAGTTTAGATTTAGGGTTTATGGTAAAAGTTAGGGTTAGGAGTTTGGAGTTAGGTTTACGGTTTAGAGTTTAGATTTAGAGTTTAGGATTTAGATTATGTATATGGTGTACCGTTAGAATTAAAGGTTTTTGGTTTAGGTTGGTGTTAGTGTTAGGGTTTACTATTAGAATTAAAGGTTTATGGTTTAGTTTTTAGATTTAGGGTTTAAGATTTAGATTTAGCTATAGTCTTGAAGGTTTAGGGTTTAAGTTGACCAAAAAAATATAATATAACAAAAGCTGAGTTTGCTAATAATAGTCTCAATTTGAGTTTTAGGAGCTTAATTGGTATTACGAATTTCATGCTATTAAAACGATATATTTAAAATTTTATTTTTACTGTTCATTAATAGTAGCCATAGCCTTTAGGCCCTAAGTATATTCTCTCTCTTTTGGTCTCTCAACTTCTCCATCTAATGATCATATCCCTTTTTTTTTTTTGCTTTTTTCCAGTGAATGGTTAAATTTTATTTTTTTTAGTCTTAAGTATGTTCTTCCTACCTTTTTGGCCATTGAATTCCTCAATCTGATAATCTGATCTTTGGTTTTAGCCATATTTACCTCATAAACAATGTTGTTTTGCACTCATTGGTTTCTACACAGGACATTTTTGTTTTGGCTTTTTCCAAATGAATGGGTAACTTCTTATTTTAGTCCACAAGTATATATAAAGTTCCAAATCTCTTTGTCCACCCTTTCTATCCCTTTTATTCGCAACTTATTCACTCTTTTTTTGATAAATTTGTAATTTATTTGTCATAGATTGAATGCAAAATTAGTAATTTATGTGGAAGAGTTATACATTTTTCACTTTTTTGCAATCTATACAGGTTATAAAATGATCTGCCACCTTTTACCATCATTATCCATCGCTATAAATTTGCATAATCCCACGAAAGCGTGTGGGCTCCTACAACTAGCGTATTATAAAAGATGACGACCACAACGAAAAATAACAACTGGGCTTTTGGATCAATTAATGGTCTTGATGCTTATAAAATTCAGAATAATACATCAATTTAACAGTTCTAATAACTTCCGATTTGAGTCACTAATTTGTTGTACTACGTAATTAAGTAGGTGCGTAGATCATAATTGTCAATAAAATAATTGCTATGGAGAATAATGTCATGACGGATGAGGCATCTTGCTGAGAGATTAAAAGTACAAACCCGTGATATATTGTCTAGAAAAAAAGTGCTTAATTTTACCATCGATCCCTGAATTATATTCTCTATTTCAAAGTGCTCCTTAAACTAGGAAACGTTGCAAAGTAGTCCTTGATCTATCCATCGGTTCCATAAAAGGTCCTTGTGTTTCCTTTCCTTCATTAGCTTGAGGGAAGCAAATATATAAACAGTCAACATATCAAAATAGAGTATGAATCTACAAGGAAATAAATGGGAACAAAATTAGATTAAAACAATTTTTTTCTATAAAAGTGATTTACTTGAGTTTTCAAAATGTGCTGTTGTGTAATAAATTTTTAGTTTATTAATATGTAATCAGGTGATGAATTTTTGATATATACAAAAAATTTTAAAAATAAATATTTTCACTTAATATTGTCCATGAAAAATATATAGTAAATGTGAAACATGAACTTCTATGTTCGTGAGTTCAATAACAGTCAGACACCAACTGATGGAATCAGACATAATAACTACTTAAGTACTTATGCGATCGATGGATAGTTGAGGGACCAACTGTGACACTTGCCCAAAAAACTGTTTTTTAATGGAAAAAAAGAATAATACATACTTTATGCTTGAAAGGACAATTTTACCCTCAGGCACAGTTGTAATAATTGCACCTCCATTGACTTCAAAATACAGTTGTATGGAGGAAACCCCTGAATTGAGGAATCTAGTTGTATACAAGTTTAAGCTGGCAAAAGTATACTCACACAAGGCAACTAATTAATACCTAACCTTGTGCTTCTCTACTCTTAACAAATAAAGAATGAATCAAGTGAATTCAGCCAAAAAAAGGAAAAGGAAACATTATTGGTGGTGAGAGGCAGAAGCAGAGGCGTTAGAAACCAGGTCAGAGAGCTCCATGTAATGGGCAGTAGGGTTGTTGCTTCTGAGGAGATGAACAAGGTATAGAAAGGTATCGATCTCACATGCAATCCTAAGCGCGCCCTCGTAGGAAAAACCAAACTCATCTCCCGATAGACGGAGCAAGTTCTTGAACAAGGGATGGTTTAGGAAGTTGGCTTCCACTTCAAACTTGCTTAGGCTTTCTTTCCCGACGTAGACCCTAACATGGCCCTCTGGGACATCCGTCTCGGCCTCACTGGGGAAGCTCCTGGCACCGCAGCACCACAACTTCTTGACCATCCCAACCATTTTTCTCTTATTTTGATGAGAGGCTTTAATCTGTGATGGGGGAACTGACGATGAAGAGATGAGATGGGAATTGGCTATATGTAGTTATGTGCGGGTGGAAGTAGGGGTTTTAAAGAAAAAAAGAGAGAGTTTGGAAGATGGAGGTGGAGGTGGATTCCGCGGAAAATTAATTCGCTGCATGGAATGGGCCCTTTCTTAATTAATATCAGCACTCTTGCGTCGTAATGTTGGAATAAAAGCATCCTTGTTTTCACATTCAGAAAAGCTTACTCGCGTATTTATAGACAGCTAAGTGAGCATGGGAGAATCTAGAAAAAAATTACTGCCTAGCATTTTAGATTATTTTGTTATAGTCAATATGAATGATCGATTACGATTAAGAAACCCATTTGGAAAAGCTTCTGAAATTAATGTTGAAAGTGTTAGATGATTATTAGTGGTGAAGGTTAAATCGTTGAAAGGAAATCTTATCCACAAATAACTTTTTCTTTAAACCCTAGAGCTAATGTCAACTACGCCAAAATCACTCCATCATCGATCCATGTAGGAGCTATTAACCGGACATATATAACAAGCACCAAATAAAAGGTAACCAACAACCAAAGTTTATCCTACTAGTTAAGATTTATAATTGATACTGATATCTAAGGGATTGAGTAGGATGCTTTAAGACCCTTAGAGATGAGCTGGGTGTTTGGCTAATTGCAACCAAATACAAGGTTAGAGGTCTTGGGAATGTATTTTCTGGGAAGACCCTTTGAGATTAAGTTAATAAGAGGCATTAAAAGGAGAGAGATTTTAGGTAATGAGAAAGTAGGGTGTGTGGCATATTTGGCCTCTCTTAGAAGGCCGTCTTATATGAGTCCCATGGTACTATGGTTGTGGAGGAGATTTCTCTTATGACGTGATTGACTGCGTGATCTTGGGGATCTTTAGTAACATTCCTCTTTAGTTAACAGTTTAGCTATTAACCCCTCTTCCTAAAATTGCACGCTTCATGTGAGTTATCTAACCACCGGCTTCAAACCCAATCCTTATCTGGATCTAGCGATAACTCCTTACTTTGTCTCTAGTGGGCAGTATCCCTTAATGGCCTCGTAACCAATTTGGGCATCAGGCATTAACATGTCTACGGTTCAATTCACTACCCTATCCTAGGCTTGCTCTAACATGTCAAAAAAGGTGGTAACCTGAAACTTATTTGAGCAGAACTTGTGAAAAGAAATCTTATTCTTTTATAAAGAGAAAATTACTAGGACCCTGAGATTAGGTCAAGCCTATACTTGTGTCTCTCATTTTTCAAATGCCTACATTTATTCCTTAAAAGATTAACACCGTTATTCTCTGTTATGACAAAAAAGAAAAAAATAACTACTTTTGCCCAACCAAGTACCAACTTGTACATCTAACAACTTTTGGATTGATTGCCTTCTTTACTCACCGACCACTCTTTTTTGCCCCAGACATGCTCCTCTCTCTCATCCTTCCCCGCCATGGAAACCACTCCCCCGTCTCTTCTTCCTCCTGCCTCCACCTGGAGGGTTACTCTGCCCTCATCTAGGCTGACTGGAATGCCGTCACCGAATGGAATCGATCTTAGAGCCAACCAGGACGCTGTCGTCGATTGAAATCTCAAATCGATCGCCATCAAATTTCATTTGACGCTGTCGTCCATTCCTCGATTGCGCGAGTCACAAATCACGTTTAGAGGCTTTTCTGCCAGCAAATGCGAATGGAGAGATAAGGAGATGTGGTTCGAAGATCTCAATTCGAGCATCGATTTACTTCCTCTAAATCAGCGTGACGTGAATGATTTTGGCAGTGATGCGGTGGAGGCAGAGGAGGGGCTATGGTTCAGAGAAATTTTGAGGATTTCTTGCCATTTCTGGGATTTGTCCTGGCGTTCGAATCGAATCCGATAGGTACGGCGTAATGTGCATGATGAATCGGATTGAATAGAATCCACCGGCGGCGAGACCATTTTGATTGCTAGGAGAACGGCAGCGAGACCAGCATTGAATCGAAGCGGAATCGAATCGGCCAGAGGAAAACGGCCCATATTCCCCTCCTCAATGTTGCAAAATGAGACGAGGCGCTGGTGGTGGGAGTTCGAGTCTTGCACTCGGCATAGGTGGTGCAAATCGAAATCGATGGTGAGAGTTTAATGCACCGCAACTGTGTCTCGATCAGAAAACAATCGCGGATGTCAGTTCGGCGATCGAAGCCAGCAAAGTGTCGGCGTTCTGCTTAATCGCCATAGAGGTCTTTGAAACGGCCAAGACCCGTCGTTTTCCGGCTTGGTCCCGGTGGCGCATCACTCTCTCTGGCTTGGTTCCGGATTCCTAGGGTATTGGTACTGTTCTTGTTAGATGTATAAGTTGGGGATAAATTTTTCTAACAAAGAAGGGTAAGAGGATAAACTCAGACATTTTCTCTTTTCTATTGCAACGGCAATTAACAGTGTCAATTTTTTAAGGGGTAATTATAGGTATTTAAAAAATGAGGAATACAAGTATAGGTTTAACTTAACCGGAGGGCAGTCCTAGTAGCTTTCCACTTTTATGAATTATCATTGTTACATATATTATCTTTCTTGCCGCATTGACGACATTTGATGGTGAATGACCCAAGTTGGCATAAATTCGGGATATCCGGGTAATAAATTAACAGTGATACTATATGTTCGACCTAATAAATGTTTCTGGGTAGAAAATAAGCGAGCACGGTTAAGCTATATTCATGGCTGGCTTCGTAGGTTCTTCCTTACATAAGGGAATATAAAAAAGCTAGAGTGGAAAAGCTGGATATAAAAAATAATACAATAGATCTAAAATCACACTAAAATATTAAAGGAGAAAATGATTGAAGTATGGTTGGAGAAGCCTCAAAGTCTGATTCATTTTCTTTGGGGAAGATGGTTGCTTGCTCCTGAAGTCTCTGATTCATAGCCAGCTGAGAACTGCGTATTAACCGGCAAAGGCACATCGCATGGCAATAATTGTAAATAAGTAGGTGTGTAAGTGGCGATCCTAAACCTGAACCTGAACCCAAACCCGACCCTAATTTTAGGGTTTGGGTCGGGTTGGGAGAAGGAAACATGTGTGTTCGAGTTAGCCCAATCCGATCCGTTTAGAAAACTTCAAAAGTCAATTTGGGTTGGGTTGACCCGAAAATATCTGAGCTGACCCAATTTTCTGCTTACTTATGCCCAATCCTATATTTATATTGATAGATCATAGGCTGGCATAGCCCAACCAAAGTAGGCAATTAGTGTGCAAGGCCACAAGTTCTGTCCAATTTCCAAGCCCAAGTTTGCTAGGTCCAATTTCCAACCCATGTCCCAATTAATTCCTATGTTTCTAACTTCCTATTTTCTATCAAACCCATTAACCCAAACCCTAGCCTAGCTACCATCTTGCTATTTGTTCATCGTTTCGTTCCCCGTCCCATGCGTCCCTGTCCGACTGAGGCTTCCCGATCCCGATCCGTCCTCCTCAACTCCCCAAACCAAACAGCAAAGCAATGGCAGCAGCACAGTTGCGGTAGTTCTGTCATCTATAACGCCATCTGCCATTCGGCCTCCATCCCATGATTCCCATCAACCACCAATCGTCTCCTCGTAGTCACCGCTTGGCGCTTAGACGTCCCCCTCTTGCCATCATTTCAGGAAATCAAGGTATAGTTGACCAAAGCACCTGTGCTTTGACATCCTAATTTCAGTAAGTTGTTTGAGGTGTCTTGTGATGCCTCCGGTGTAAGGGTAGGTGGTGTCCTTAGTTAAGAGGGTCATCCTATAACATTCTTTATTGAAGATCCTTCTAAGCCTAAGTAACAGTACTCCACCCATGACAAGGAATTTTATGCTGTGGTCTAATCCCTTAGGTTTTGGAGATACTACCTTTTGCTTTAGGAGTTCATCCTCTACTTCGACCATCAAGCTCTAAGGTACCTTAGTTTTCAAAAGAAACTTAACTCTTGTCATGCTAAGTGGTGTGCCTTTCTAAGTGAACACAACTTTGTACTTAAGCATAAGTCGGGTGTTGAAAACAAGGTAGCTGATGGGCTTTACAGGAAGATCGGCACCCTTCAAATGCTTAATGTTAAGGTCCCGTGGGTTGATAGGATGAAGAAGGATTACCAAACATGTGTTGATTTTGGTGAAATTTACCAAGTTGTTAGCAATAGGGATATAAGGGAGTATAGTGACTTCCTTATTTCGAATGGTTACTTATTCAGGGCTAATAAGTTGTGTATTCCTCGTACTTCACTTAGATATTTTCTAATTTGGAAGTTACATGTAGGAGGGTTGGCTGGACATTTTGGTAAGGATAATACTATTTCACTGGTTAAGGATAGGTTTTATTGACCCTTGTTAAGGCAAGACGTGGAGAGAATTGTGTCTAGATTTTGAGCGTGCCAATTAGCTAAGGCTAGAAAAAAGAAGACCGAACTTTATATACCTCTTCCACTGCCACACACTCCTTGGAAAGATTTGAGCATGGATTTGTTTTAGGATTACCTTGGACTGCTCGAGGTCATGACTCCATCTTGGTTGTGGTTGATAAATTTTCCAAAATGGCTTATTTCATTCCTTATAATAAACAAAATGATGTATCCCATAATGCTAAGTTGTTCTTTAAAGAGGTAGTTAAGTTACATGGGTTACTAGATTTCATAGTATCTGATAGGGATGTCAAATTTGTGGGTTATTTTTGGAAGGCCTTCTGGAAATTGTGCGGTACCAACTTGCTTTTCTCCTCCGCCTTTTACCCCCAAATTGATGGCCAAACAGAGGTTGTTAATCGTAGCCTTGTGGACATGCTTAGATATATTGTTGGTGAAAAACAGGGTACATGGGATTTGTTGTTATCTAATGTTGAGTTTGCCTATAACAACTCTGTCAATAGGACAATTGGTTTGAGCCCTTATGAGAGTGTCTATGGCTACAAGCCTCACACTCCCCTTAACTTAGTTCCTCTTCCCCCTTACTTTCAGGTTTCTGAACCTGTTGAATCCTTTGCCCAACATATCCATGATTTGCATATTGAGGTTAAATGAAAGATTGCCATGACTAATTTGAACTACAAACTTGCTACTGATGTGCATCATAGGGGTATGGAATTTAATGTTAGTGTGAAATTCATGGTTTGCATAAGACTTGAGTGACTAGTGAAAACTAATTTTAAAAAGTTACATGCTAGAGCCATGGGCCCATTTTCTATTTTAAAAAAGCTTGGACCAAATGCATATGTGCTTGATTTGCCTGTTGAACTTAATATTAGTCTTGTTTTTAATGTTGAAGATTTATAACCTTATCGAGGCACCTTTGAGCCTCCTATTTTGTCCAGTGGACTTTCTACAGGAACACCTATCCCAAAGGCCCCTTAGTTCCCTAAGCCAAAGAATGAGATTGATAACATTCTTGATGATGAGTTCTTGAGTTTTACTATTGGTGGTGGTCATCATTACTTAGTTCAGTGGAAGGGACACCCGCCTTTGAATGCTACTTGGATATTTGAGAAGGACCTTCATGAGTTGGACCCAGAACTCTTAGATTGGTATTTGTAGTCACACTCGATGGAGTCAAGTTTATTTCAACTGGGGGAGAATGATGCAGTACCTAAAGATTTTAAGTAAACTTATTTTAGGCGTATAATTATGAAATAAATTTTAATTTGGTTTCTTTGTTATATTCTTTATTGCTAGGTTTATTTGTTTTCTTTAATAGTTTATTTCTTTCCTTTTATATTTATTTCCTTTGTGCTTTCCCTTCCTATAAACAGGGGAAAAAAGACATTTGGAGACAATTTTGATGTTATTAAATTAAGAGAAATTTCCCTTCCCCTGATTTGCTTCTTCTTTTTCTCTTTTGTGTTTTTTCTTTTAGTTCTAGTTCCTATCTACCCTACAGCAAATTTGGTATCAGAGATAAAATTCTTGCAAACACTCTTCTCTTCCATCAAAGCTTTTAAACGACAATACAATTAAGGATTTTGTCATCGACACGGAAAGGCTAAGGAAATTAATTGTGATTTTTGCTACCGTTGCCTCTTAATCCATGGATGTGAGTCGGCACCATCACAAGTAGCAAGAATTGAAGAGTGGAGACATGAATTGAGCCAAGAATTTGTTGCCAGGCCATCTTCCATTACGACAGCAGAACATTAATTGAGATTTACTTGTGGCAACAAAACTTTTTATGGAGAACAACTTAAGTTAGCTTTATTAAAAAAAAAACTATTTCTCTCACTTTGATTTTGCAGTAGGTGATAACTCATCTTTAATTTGTTAAATCTTTCATAGTTAGCTTCATTTATGTTTTGTTCTTAGGTAATCAATTCTTTGCATAAGTATGAGTTTCAAAAAAAAAAATTAAAGGGGGTTTTTGTTTGTTTGCTCTTATCTTAGCAACTAGACACATCAGTAGCATTAAGTTTATTTACCTCTTTGATTATTACATCATTGCTTTTTATTTTTTTAAGTCATTCATTGCAATCTTTTGTGAAATTTTTGCTTGCATATCATGGCTAATTGGGGTAGGGATAACAAGCATTTCCATGATTCCAACTATAGTCACAAACCTGAAGTCACGAATGAAAGGATGTAAAGTGTAGAAGATAGGTTAACTAGGATAGAAAAGGCCATCAACCGACTTGGTAGCATTAAAAAAGGAAATAATCATAAACAAGAAGAAGACCAATCTGTAAGGTAACCACTTTTGCCTTAAACGTTGATGACTTAGTCCAAGCCTAGATAAGTCAACAAACTCCCTTCGCACCGCTAAGGAACACTCGGCCTACTAGGGTACCTAGAAACCTTTTCCCAACTATAGGGGACAACTTTGCCGCCCATGATTTGGATAGGGAAAGCCCTAGAACATTCCTTCGGGATCGGGTTTATGACCGGGGTAATAGGCAAGGAAACTTTAGAAACTCTTTAAAAGATTAGGGAGTTACTAGGATAGTAAAAATAGACATTCGGTCCTATGATGGTAAGTTGGATGCCAATGATTTCTTGGATTGGTTGGAAGAGTTAAAGAATTACTGTGATTGGTAATTTGGTATCACATGACTAATCTAGAGCGAATTTGGTTCGCCAAGTTAAAACTGGTAGAACCAGCCAAGAAGTACTTGCGTGGGGTTGAACAATCACTAGAAAACCTGAATGAACCCTTAATTAGGCATTTGACTGTTAACTGAAAAGTATCTTCCTATGTTTCACATGAGACAAGTGTATAACCAGCTACTCAACCTTAAGCAAACTTTTACTATGTTTAGTTACACGGAGAGATTTTATGAAATTATGTTACAAGTAAGGATCAATGATGTTGAGTTCCAAATTGTGGGCAGGTTTGTGAACGGGTTGAGAGGAGATATCGAAAAAGAGGTTGAGTTAAATATGCCCGACACTCATGATTTTTTTCAAAACCTCTTGCCATGGAGATCGACCTTTTGCATCACTTGTAATTTTGGTGTAGTGGTTGAAATCCTGTTATTCCGCTTCTCCCATTAGAGATGACAAAATTTGACAAGACCCGAAGACCTGACTCAACCCACCCGAACCCAAGCCCGACCTGACCCAATTTGATAAAAAAAGCCAACAACATGAACCCGACTGTACCCAACCCGACCTGAGTCCGAACCCGACTAAAGTGAAACCCGAGAAAACCTGAACCCGAACCCAACCTGACCTAAACCCGAAATGACCCAATGATTAAACCCGACAAGATCCGATTTTAACTTAAATCAATATAAAATATATGATCGACAAAGACTTTAAAAAAATTATGATTTAATATATATGAATGAGTTTCTTCTATTCTATTAATCTATTTTGAGTGGTAGAGCGAATGAGTGAGAATTATGGGAAACGATTAGTGAAATGGTGATAGAGAGATAAAAATAATTAGGTTTTAGAAATTATAGTACCTCTTCTATTCCATATTCTTTGAAATATTTGACTTTTTCAAATAATTTGAATTAAATTTATTCATATTACTCTTTATATTTCAAATTATTTGCACCATTCATATTTTAACAATTAATATATAATTTTTTATTTTAAACATTTTAATATATAAATAAAAAATTTTATACATGAATAATAAATCAAGACCTAAAATTTTTAACTATATTTTTTTAACTTTTTAATAAACAATAATATAAATAAATTCATCTCAAACTAGTCAAAATAGTTAAATGAAGTAAAGAAAATGGGACGGAGGGAGATTATTTGTTAGAAAAAAATTTAAAAAGTATATATTTAGAAACTATAGGTCTTTATTTATTATTTAATATAATCATTTTTCATTTATATACTAAAATGTTAAAAATAAAAAATCGTAGATTAAATGTTGAATAGTGAATCTTACAAAGAACTTGACATAGAAGAAGTATTTTATTAAATAAATTATATATTAATATACATTCAAAAAATTTATAGTATTTTTATGTCTAGTTAAATTAAATTTTAATTAAAATAAAACAAAAAAATTGAATCAATTTAGCGATTTCGACTTATGTATCAGTGAACCAAGTAAACCTGACAATCAAAATGAATCTGGTTTAAGACCCGATAACCCGACTTGATTGGATTCAAACCCAAATAAATCCGGCCTAACCCAACCCGAACTTGAAATCTATTCAACTTGAAATCAATTCGAACCTAAATAACCCGATCTGAACCTCGACCTGAACCTGAATACATGCTAACCCGATTAAACATGAACTTGAATGAGTTGACCCAAATTTGACCCGACCCACCCAATTTTCATCCCTACCTCCCATAAGTAACAGTTGACAATTGTTGTGAATACCCTTTTTGCCTTAAACTTCCAACTTCAAGAAAAAAACATCATGTATATATGAATAAATATTTCCAATTGAATTTTTGTCTCGATTCTTTTCTCATAATTAGAAGTGTCGGGTAATGGATTTGAAGCTGATCACTTACGTTACTTGAAAAGGCGGAGCCGGTAGAGTCCAAAAGTAACATTAAGGGTAGTAGAATAAAGGACCTTAATAAGGTCACAAGTGATAGACATCTTTCACTGACTTAGGCCGTCCATCATTGTGGGTATTATGTAGGATACATTTTTTGTTTCCTATATGGGTGAAAGCTTTTGTGAGCCTAGATGAAAGATGGTACAAAAAAAGCTTATTGTATTGAACTTCCAGGTGTGTAAGATGGAGACCCAGAAGCAAATACTTGCCGAAAGAAATGGAAAGACTTTTCATCTTAGACAAGCTTTCGAAGAATATTGGCTCCTTCTAGTCATTGTTCCAAAGATTTGTTACTTTGAACAATGTCAGGCAGGCCCCTTTCACTTTGCCTCCCTAACACCTAGATATTGATTTCGATCAAGTCCAATGAACTCGATGCTCCAGTTGAAAGTAGAAGCGAAAAATGCCTTTTGTCACAAATTAGAGACCAAAAGTACAATCTACACATATATTATACAAAACAGGTGACTAGTAGTACATGACCAATGATTGTTAATGGAGAATAATCGAGATCTAAGGTTCAGTTTCTCATTCCCCCTTTAGCCTTCCTCTCATGTATATAAAAAAGGTACTCCAAGCCTGCCACCCATAAAGAGGCCCAGGAAGGAAAAAGATTAAAAAATAAAAAGGAGAATAGACAACTCAAGTTGTCAGTGTAAGACCAATTTCACAAAGGAGTTTAAGGGCTCTACCCCAGGGTCACCAACTACCATTACGTGAAAATAGAAGACCAAATGTTGGTGGAAATATATGTTGTAAACTAAAATAAGCTAAAGGAATTTACTTATTTACCATTTCGTTCTTAGACTTGCTGCCTAGTCAAACAACTGAAGATAGCAAGATGCTAGGAAACCTTGAAATTTCCGATATGAAAGTTATTTTGTCATCAATTTCAAGGACCTTCAGGCTGCAAGTCTTCAAATCTTGATAGATTTGCCTTCAATAAATCAAGATTAGCAATTAGGACCTACCCACATGCATCAAAGCTTTCAGAATTATTTGTCAAAGATAAGAAATTATCAACAACCAAAGCCTAATCCCCCACTTCCCACCTTGGTCTCTCACTCATGCATGTACCAAAAAAAAAAAAAGAAACAACTGAAAAAAGAAAAATAGAAATTTATGTTAATGAGAAACCTTGAGTCACTAAAAAGTAAATAACTCAAAGATCGATCCCATTGAGCTACAAATTCAACTTACGAACAAAAACCACTTTCCAAGTTTACTGCAGTGAGATTGCAGGCTAATGACAAGAAAAAGGTCCAAAACCAGACACTTGCTCAAGAAAATCAAGACTTCTCTAATTATGTTGATCTGTTAAATTATAAGATTACCCCACATAGGGAAACGAGACAAAAGGACAATGTAACTATATATCATCATACCAAGTAGTAAAACACAAGTAACCTTGGTAGATAAACACTTTGGAAGATGATGCAGGAAACTTCCCTGCAAAGCCACATGATACTGCTTTCAACTTCAACTTCTTTGCCTTCTTTCAGATGCTTGGTTAGACAAGTTTCAACTTAACCAAGCTACTGATTGTTTAGGTACTGAAATGCTAATAGATGTTGATCCAACAGAGTACGAGTAGTAACAAGGAGCTAGATAAGTGCAGCACAAACTTTCAGAACCACTTATTATAAAAAATGTAAACAGAAACTGACTGTTGTGATCATGATGTAAGACACTTTAACTCAATGGTCTCCTTGGGAATGGTGATGGATTTTGTAAGACAAAATGCGCTAACCATCTTGATTCAATCCAAGATTTTGTGCTCCCTAAGGTGTATAAGAACATGGGATGTTGGATTTATATCAATTAATCCATAGGTTGTATAACATAAAACTTTCAGATTTTCAAGATTGGGGCAACTTGTATAATTTTTTTTTTCTGGTTGCCAAAATAAATTTGTACTATAGGTTTCACTGGTTTGTCTGGAGTAAGTGTTAATTTGTGAGGAGAACAAAGGGACATCAATTTCGTAACACGATTAAAGTCTGCACTTCTTAAACAACTGAGGAGAGGGAAGATTTGGAATACTCCTCATGATCAAAGAATCGACGTTTTAAACAATATCCTAATTAGCAAGCAACGTAAGCAGTATCAGAAATAAGAAAATATTAGCAGTTTAGTCGCTAGTTCTATCAAAAGTGTGTATTTATTCACTTAACTTCTTATTTAAGCTAAATATACCACCAGTTAGGAAAGAGTGCGATTTTCCCTAAAACAGTAGGTACCTTTTCTTATATACTGCTTCCTAATTCTTGTATAGATTTCTAGAGCTTCTTGTTCATGTTCTTGTATATATGGAGAATTTAAAATTCGCGTGTTTAATGTCATTACTGCCCAAACAGTGGATTTAAAAATCCTAATCATTTTATTATAGTTTCAGTATTTTAAAATTATAGGAATTAATAAATGATCCTATCCAAGCAGAGCTATTAGTTTGGAAAAAGACGTTCAGATTGAAACAAATATTTGCATTAAATTTTAGGAGCACATTTTATTGATCCTACGACACCAGCCGATCAATCAATCAAACATCCAAAAATAAAACATTAAAAAAATTAAGAAAAAAAACCCCCAAAATCGCCCAACGGTCACTTGTCGACCATAATAAAACCCAGTGTCTTTGCTTCAGGCTCACGCTTTTCCTTCTTCTTCTCTCCCAAGAATCACCGGCGAACTGGGAGCCTATATTCTTGATTTCTTCGTCTTCTCCTCCGCCTCCTCCTCCTCCTCCTCCTTCAATTTATTTCTCTTTATCCGTCCCTCTCCCCTGCTTGCCCAATGGTCTCAGATACAAATCTCTAGAGAATTGAACGTTGCAGTGATTTTGAATTCCTCCTCTCCCTGAACCCTGGCATTTAGTTCCATCAAACTCCTTTCAATCCCTCTCCAAGAAATCCCTGATGGCTGGGGGAAAAAACCCCAATAGATTAAGAAGCTGAAACCAAAGAGTTTCAGGGTTCAGGAAACTGACTCAAGGAAGAGGAATTTCTTATAATCAATATTTATGCATATTTCTGAAGGCGAATTTTTGTTATTTACTCCTAATCTTCAGATTTGAGAAGGATTAAGCATGGCGCTTTAACTCTGAGGTAACGATCAATCCAATTTCATCTTCTTGGAATTTCCGCTGTTTAAACCAGTAACCTTCTGTGCGTGTCTCTTCGTTTTTCAACTCGTCAAATTTTCAGTATATTCACTTCTAATCGACAACTTTGCTTGTCCTCTAGGACATCGAGGAAGAGACCTACTCCACGTATCGCAGTTCTTTTCCAAATCCCAGTGGAAATCTCTTGTAGGTTTACAAACAAATCAGTTTTATTTTGGATACCCTTTTTATTACGTTTCAATGAATGAAATTGCATAAGCCCTCGTTAGGAGCTTTTATCTGGATTTTCGTAATATGTTCCTTTATTGTTATTAGTATTATTAGTGTGAAGTTAAGCTTCCTGTTAACATTGTTGCTTGTGACATAGACAGTGTAACGGATTGGTGGGATTGAAGCCACTTATTTAGAGAGTATTCTTCCACTAGTACCTTTGGATTTTTGAGGTATTTAGGATCCTCTTTTTTCAGTCATTACTGGAGTTGTTATCTACTCTTGTTTCTTAAGTATTTCTCTTGTTTCATGAACATACTATGATAGCCTTCTCGGCCCCCTGGAATAACGAACTGAAAACGCCAATGATTGTGGTTTTTGTCGAGGCTAGTGTATCTAGACCCTGAAAATATGATGTTCATTTCATTTACTCGCCAATATATTCATTTCATTTACTCTCCAATACCTATATTTGCTTCAGCATTACCATGAAACTTGAAACTTGGTAAAGTTTGGTTCATCAAATATGAAACTTGATACTTGTTCTTTATATATGTCTGAGAAAATCCAGCTTTTCGATGCAATTGGAATGCATGAATTATGAATTGGACCCCTTAATCACATCACTGTTGGTGTTTCTTTACCGTATATAACAATGTGCAATTATGTGCTACCCTTTCTTTTCGAAACTAGCTGTATGAATGGACTAAGTGCTGTTTCAACTAGAATTTTCTAGAAAACTTGTCTACTTAGTTCTTGCCATTGTTTTATGTTAATAAATCTGTCCAGCATTGTATTTTAAAACTATGCAGATTTGGTTGACAGGTTGAAAAAAATATTAACAGGACTGCGCGAGGACATGTTACTTGTTTAAAGAAGTGAAAGAGTAAAGGTACAAACTTTCTCCAATTTGGGACATCTTAATGCCATGGTGGATCAGCTGTCTGGTTTTTCAAATTGCAATTCATGCATCATGCCTGGTTTGTGTTATGGTTCAAGGTCTTAATAACCATTTTTTTTTCACTTAAATTCGTATAAACAGAGTAACTTGGTTCCTAAGACACCTTGCTCCTAACCACAACCAGAAATGTATTAAATGTTTACAGCTTGTTGTTACCAGTACTGTTCAAGTCTTCTTGAATTCATTTCCTTCACTAATCAGGACTGGATTGAGACTATTGAGGTACATGCAAACCGGAAAAATGGAAACAACATAGAAAAGTGTCTATATTAATGCATAACAACCCCAACTCTGGAAGTGAAAGGGTTGCTCTGCTGGTGTAACTGAACCCCTCATGAGCTTAGATGCAAAATTTTTGTCCCTTTTTAGTGCCTTGATAAATAAAACTTTAATTAAGGATAACTAGTCAAAGACACATTCAGAGGTGTCTTGTATAGGAACTAATGATAAGTAAACAACCATCTAAGTTGTCGCTTACCCAAAAGGGCAATAAAAAATCTGCAGCAGAAACAAGAAATATTGCAGCAATGGCTGCTGCCGAAACGTCCAAAGAAGATCACTTTGTGTGTTAAGCTCATTTTAACCCTTCTAAGCACTCCGGCAAGTTCAAAATACTGAAATGTATTTGTACATATAGCCTTGAAAGCCCTTTGATAGTAGGAACAAAAACTCAAATGCTGAGTCCGACCAAAATTTTGGCTGAACCAAGCCTACAAAATTATGCAGGTTCGATCCTTTGTTCCAAGGCTGCAAGCACTTTATTTCGTAATCATAGAGGCTTCCATTTGGTTCTCTAGACCAGTAGCTAGTTAGTGCAACGTAGAAACTCCAAAGTCTTTATTCATTAAGCCATTTTTATAGAATATTACACTCACATATAGTCCTGTATTGCATCAGTCCATACACATAAAAAATACACATACTTGCAAGGAAACAAGTATCAAAATCAATTGCAGATCATCCTAGACCACTTCACTATCATTACAGGGTCTTCTTGGATAGTAACTAAAGCGAGCCCATTAAGCAACAAAACAGTAAGGCAACTGAAACCTTTAACATGGTTAAACAGAACAAGCATGAAATTCTTGTAGTTAAAACAAAAATTAACAAGAGTATAAACACATAAATGGATTAGTTTTGCTTTTCTTCCCCTACAAGATAAAGTCAGTAAGGGTTAAGCTGTTAATGTATATACCTGCATAATGAATAATGCCAGAAAGGAACAGTAGCACAAATACAGGAACAAACATACATATATCACCGTGGTAAAATTGTGTAATTGTGTTGAATTATTTGTGAGTTTCTAATTAGTTCTCTCAGTACTTGTTGGATTCTAACAAAACTTCTTGCTTTTCTTTGGCAGATTGTCACATCAAAATAGCAACTTTGAGAAGTTATTAAAAAGATGCTTCTTGAATTGCTTGTCGTTCTCGACATAGAATCAGCTGCTATTTGTTTTGGCCATGCACATTCATCCATCCATCCATCCATCCATCCATACATACATACATACATACTTACATACACACATACATGCATACATACCCATCCATCCATCCACTCATCCATCATATCCATTCACTACTAAAAAATCATGGTTTTCCAACTGTTATTATACCAACGGCTTAGCCATTGGTAATTTCTAACGTGTAGAGCCGTTGGTAAAAAGTTCTAACGTGCACGCGTTGGTAGCTAAATCATGGTTTTCCAACTGTTATTATACCAACGGCTAAGCCGTTGGTAATTTGCAACGGTTATGGCCGTTGGAAAATCTTCCAACTGTGACGCGTTGGTAAAATTCAGTGCTCAATTGGGCTGTTGAATTGGGCCCATTACCAACGGCTCGGCCGTTGGTAAGAACAAAACACAAAACGGTTTATTAATTACCAACGGCTAGCCATTGGTAATGAGAATTTAAATTCCATTTCTTCCTCCTCTCGCCCAGTCGCGACTGGTTCTTCCGTTTTCTGCCTCGATCTCGCGCGCAGCCGCCGGCGTTAGCGCGATCTCCTCCGATTTGGCGTGTTCTCCGGCCGATTTGCGAAGTTCGCCTCCCCATTTGGTAGATCTACTACTAATTAACCTTGTTATTCATTATTTTTACTGTTATTTGTCGTATTTTTGTAAATAGTATAAACATTGAATTCCTTGTTCGATTTTGCTTCGATTTTGCAGTTTAATCGCGATTCACCCCTCCGCGGCTCCGCCTGAGTTCTCACTTGTCGCGCATTGCGATTCGCCTGCATCGCGATTCGCCCTACACAGATTCGCCCGCGTCGCGGTTCGCCCTCCACCTGAGATGAACAAGGTCAGTTCCCACTTCCCGGTACCTATTGTTTATTCAAAGATGTTTCTTTTCATCTGTAGTCTTGATTTTTCTCGGCAGATTGTGTGAAACTTAGAATCAAATCGTTCAAGGTGCCTGAGCTTTTTGTTGAAATTCCAGAAACAGCTACTGTTGGTTCATTGAAGGTATAATGTTGTTCTCTGAGCATTTTGATGCTATTCGCAATGTGGTTCAGTGGTGGTTGGTGTTAGAACACAAGAACAGTAAGAGGTGGTTGGTATTTGATTTTGTTCTAGTTTATCATTCTGGGTAATATGGGAAACTGGTATTCACCCACCTTGATTCTTCACGAGCTTTCATTGAAATCATTTGAACTGCTTCTATTTTGCTTAACATTTCACGTATCTGATTTTTGGGAGATATTTAAAGATGAGCGACAAAATGAGCAACAGAACTGTGTATTTTCAGGCCAAACCAGAGACGATGGAGAAGGTAATTCTTCAGTAACAGGAGAATCTAAATTTGCTACTCTTGGAGCTGACTCGCTCGACACGGTACCTGAACATCTACCATTTTTTTGTGTCCTTCCTCACTTGTGCTTATATTGTTTGCTATCTTGCTTGTCTCTGGTTTGACTGTGTTATTCCCTGTTTCGTGGTGAGATGTATTACATGGATGCTTGCTTGCTATCTAGTTCAAATTCGTCATGTCTGTATGTACTTCTAAGACAAGGCAGGCTTTGAAATGATACCAAATACAGTCACTTTTTTTCTGTTGTTATGTTTATATAGGCTGATTTATTTGGGGTCCTACTGCCAGTTATACATTTGTACTTGGAAATTGTGTTATATTTAATTGTACATATAAGGAAGACCAAAGGTAAACAGGGGACATGAAGCTTGGATGTTGTAGGTAAGAGTGATAGCTGTTAGGTCAAGTCTCGGTTCCTTAAGTTGGAAATGTGGCAGTAGATGTAAAGTTTCATTTGGTGAGTGATGGTGGGGGTGTATTAGTGTATACAGGCTTGATGAACCTTGTATCTTCTTGTATGATATGGACAGGACAGAGAAAAAATAAGGTGCGAATTATTTAAATGATGTGGGTGGGGAAAGATTGCCTTGATAACGTTGTTGATTAATTGGTTGGTTCTCCTGCAGAAACCACTTATAAGATTACACATTGGTTGATGCATACGGGGATAGATTTTTTACATTGAACCAAAGTACTGGAGAAACCTCTTGCATAAACGGTCAAAAAAATAGTGTCGTGATTTTGTAGGTAATTCTTGTGCAATCACATTATGTGTAACTTAGTTTGATGGGGGCAATCCAATCATCTTATTAGGGAGCTAGGCTATAAGAGTTGAGGATTTAGTGCTCCACGGAGCGAGCTGAGGGAGGATCCCTACAAAAATCTCCCATGCATGCGCGTTAGGTAGTCCAAGTTGCATGGTTGATCCTCTCTCAAGCTAATCAATTGCCCATCAACTGTCTAAATGTGTGGTTGGAACAAGTTAGGTTAGAGAAGATGGCTTTTGGCTTTGGGCAGTAAAAACAAATAAGATCAGATATTAAGCGATTCATAGCCAGAATGTATAGCTAGTCAAGCTTGTTAGGTCGAAACTTTCTTTAATTGAACTTAGTGTCAGCTAGTGTTATGAATTCTGTTGTAGTTTTTCTTCCTTTTTTCAAAACGAGCTCAAGCTTGAGCATACCTAATCGAGCCCGAACCAAGCTCGTACAATTTGCTTTTTAACAGGTTTTTTGAACATTTCGAATGTTCGAATCGAGCTCAAACACCATACCGAGCCGAACTTGAGCACCATTTCCTCGAGCTCGTCGAGCACGAGCCCGAACCCGAACACCTACCAAACTTAAACGAGCGAGCTCGAGCCCGAGTCGTTCGGGCTCGGCTCGGTTCGATAACAGCCCTAGCTCTACCTCTATTTTAATTTTGTATATATATATCTTTGTAGAGGATAATGGTTTGCTCGCACTCTAGGTTTTGTGTAGTGACTTTTGGGCCCCCATACTTAATTATTAGGATGTTGGTGGTAGTAGCTGTGTGTTGAAACGAAAAAACTTTGAAACCAAAGAGGAGAATGATCTCCATGTAAATGGCACTTACACATGAACGAAGTTGATCCTAAGATCTCGAACTGGTTGATCCAAAGTTGCATATGATCGAGGCTGGGCTAAAACAAAAACGTTTGATTTTTAAGTAATCTGAGGAACATTAATTAGTTGACTTGAATTTAGTTTGACTAATTTAGTGTTGGGGTTTAGTAACAATAATAAAATGATAATAATAATACGTATATTTTTTATTATTTTTTGTTCCCAATAATATAAACATAATAACAGTAATAATAATAATTATTAATAGTAGATAGTATTAGAAGTAAGTTAGAAAATAATAATAATGAACCTTTGTTAGTGATAGTTGTAATAATATTCATAATAATATTACGTCCAAATATCCGGTAAATAATAATAATTATAATAATACTAATAATAATAATACTAAAAATTATAATACTTATAATAATACTAATAATAATAATACTAATAAGCCTCTCCGTGTGTTTGGATTATGATCTGAGCAGTGTGTCATACCCATTTAGCGGTAGAAGGAGGGGTCGTGTATTTGGATTAGGATCTGAGCAGTGTGTCATACCGGGACGCCGACAGCCAGGTGCCATCCCACTTATCGACATCACACAGACACCGCAATTCAACGAGCAAGTACAGAAGATGATGGCGGAGGAGAATGCGCGAAGGGATGCGGAGTATGAGAGGAAGCTAGAGAGAATTAAGAGGAGACAGAGAGCAGAGATGGAGGCTCAGAGAGCCGCATTGGAGGCAAACCGGGCTTAGTTAGAGATTATATGTCATTCGCTAAACCTTCCGTGCCCGCCGGCTCAACCAGTTCCACAGTATCCTGCTGACTCGGATTCGGACGATGACGAGATAGTCGAGACTCCGTGATGGGCGTCATGAACAAGTTAGAACATTTCCAAAGTTCTTGTGTTATGAGACTGACATAATAAATTTTAGACATAATTAAGACTCAGTTGATATTATGAAATATGTAATCCGTTGAATGTTGTATGCTTTCTTCCAGACATATATGTTGTTGTTTTTATTATGCTGTATCTAAGAATATTTTATTTTAATTACGTTTGCATAGCTGTCCAATGTTTTATTTGCTGAGTAAAGCTGGGGGAACTTTTTAATTGATATCTTAATTTTGAGTGTGCATTCAAACTGGGGAAAAGACGAAACAACCGAAATGGGTAATGTTTAATGTACATTACCAACGTGCAAACGGGGAAATTACCAACTTCCGCGCGATGGTAATTATCGCCTGTAATCCTGTTACCAACATGTATGGAAGTTGGTAATTACCAACGCCTTCATAACAACTCCATTACCAACTGATGTAAGTTAGTAACTAACAACGCGGGTTATTACTAACTGCCAGCAGTTGGTAACTACAACTACGCGATGGAAACCAAGCCTGGTTCATGACCGTTGGTAATTACCAATGTGAATTTTACCAACGGCTATACGTTGGAATTTACCAGCGCGTTATTAATTGTGCGTTGGTAAAAAATTTTCCAACGTATCGAATACCAACTGCCATTTAACAACGCGCAGCAGTTGGTAAATTGAAGTTACCAACTGCTGCGCGTTGGTAAATAACAGTTGGTAAAGTCCTATATTTTAGTAGTGATTCATACATACACATATAGATAGATGTAATGATTTGTCAAAGCATTTCTATTTCTCTAACAACCATTTCTAGTTCTTCCCTCTTTATTTGACTGTTTTTCTAGAAAATCTTGGGTCATGTGCAATGAGATTTCAAATTCTGAGGATCTCGGAAGTACTGGAGCAATCAAGTGAGCATTCTAATTCAGAGTTTGACATTCTATATCTTCGGTAAGTAAGCACCTTTACATTGCCAAATATTTATGTTATATATCTATTTTTTTTCTGGTCATTTCTGCATTTAAAGTTTTTGTTTAATTTGGTCACGATTTATAGCATTAAAAGTGGCTTTATTCAACTAGAATTTTGAGGAAGTTAAAAGAATATTCACCTCTCCCCCCATTTTCTACTACATCTAGTTCAGTTTTTTTGCAGGTTACCTAGATGTGTTCACCTTTTTAGCATCTCTTGTAGCCTACAAAATAATTGTGTAAGGTTAGGTATGTTACTTTCACTCAATATTTAAAATTTGCTACATGTTTTCAGGCCATTAATTTCAGGAATGAGTTTTATGATAATTTCATTTTTTGGTGTGTTTTACACTTTGCTGCATATTTACTTTCTTATTAGAATTTATGATTCACTTCTAATATGCCAAGGAAGTCAAATTCTGCAGCCACTAGCCCTTTGTATGTCGTAAAAGTAGGGTGAGTTGGATGTCCTTTAGCCAATTTTTCTGCTTCTTAGTCACAAAACTTCTCTTTAGTTGAGTTCATTGCTTAATCTAAGTATTAATCAACTATAGAAAGAATTTAGTCTACACAATTTCCTTTTTTTTTTTTTTGTCTATGAAAGAAAAGCTTTCTTTTGCATTCAGTTTTTTGAACAGACACCATCGCTGTCTAAAAATTTCCATCAGGTACATGCTTTGCTTCATTTTGTTTTTTTATCGACATTCCAAAAAAGGCCATATACTTTTTTCCCTTTTGAATTTTTTCTTTGTTTTGTATTGCTTTGTATGAGTTTTGATTTTACTTTAAAAACAAATTCCACTACTTTGTTGGCACGTCCACCTAGTGCATTATTTAAGTGAGTCAATTTTTATTTCACGTAAGAACGTTTTGTGCTAATACTTGACTGGAGGTTTGGCTAGCAGTTAATTAAATAACTGGTTCTTAGATAGTCACTTGGGCCTTTGGTTTTTTTTGGCAATAAAAACATTGGTTACATTTGCTTATGTTGTTTATGCTAATTTAGTGCCCTTGGATTAAGCTCATCTAGCTAGGTCTAAACTTCATTTCCAAGAAACTCGTGCAACAATTGGAGTCTGCACTCAGCTTGGGTTATTTGTCCCTGAAAAGCTTATAGGGTAACTTGTTTAATTTGGTGAAATACTAGGATTTGCAAGACTTGTTCACTTTGCAGAAACGAAGTGAGACCTATCCAGTGGTCAACACTACGGCTTTGGATCCCAAATATCTAGGGTTAGCATTTTAAATTTTGTTGAGCTCCCCCCCCTTAATGAATTTTTTATCATTTTCATATCATGGTTACACATTGCTCAGGTAAGTATGAGAATATTCCAACAGAATATGGTGCTTCTTGAATTTTTTGCCATTCTCAACTTTGTTTTTGGCTATACATTAACGCACCATCCTTCCATGCATGCATGAATATGCATTCATACATTCATGCATACACACATCCATGCTTGCATGCATGTGCATGCATACATAAATACATTCATCCATCCATAAGTTCATACATAATTTTTTGTTGGTCATTTTTGTTGATCTATGAAATTTGTTTGACTTAATTATTTTATATTTTTTGTCCTTCTAATAGTGTTCCTCCATCTTTTCCTTATGAAGAGGAATGCTCTTTACATACTCAAAATGCATATTTCTAGCAACTTCCTACGAATCCAAGGTAAGACTAATAATTCATTTTTACAGCTGATCACTCAAATGCATATACCACTTAGCTCTCAGGCAACCACCCCTCCACATACAAATGTACCACACTGTCCACACAACTTGCTAGTTTGTAAACTCCCAAATCCTAAACCCTAAACCCCAAACACTAAACCATAAACCTCAAGCCCTAAAACAACAAACCCACAACACCAAAATCCTTTACCCTAATGCCCTAATAACCATACAAACCATAAACCCTATACCCCAAAACCTAAACCCTAAAACCCATAAAACCTAAACCCTAAACCCAAAAACCTTAAAACCCAAAACCTTAAAACCAAAACCTTAGATCCAAAACCGAAAACCCTAAACCCAACCCTAAAACATAAACCCTAAACCCTAAAATCCTAAATCTTAAACACTAATCCCTAAATCCCTTAAAACCCTAAATTGTAAACCTCACAACCCTAAGAACAATAAACACTAAACACTAAACCCCAAAAAAAGCCCTAAAAACCCTAAACCCCAAACCTTAAAAAACCCCTAACCATAAATCCTAAAACCTAAAACAATACAAACCGTAAATCCAAAACCTAAAACTATAAAAACCATAAAACCCTTAAACCCAAAAACCTAAATTTTGAACCCTAAACCATAAGCGCTAAACCTAACCCTAAACCCCAAAACCCCTAACCCCTTGGCCCTAAAACCTAAAACCTTAGACCGTATAAACAAAAACACTAAACCCTAAACCCTAAACACCAAAACCGTAAACCCTAAAACCATAAACTTAAAAACCTAACACCCAAAAAACCATAAACCTTAAACACTAAAAACCAAAAGCCTTAAACCCTAAACAAAAAACCCGAAACCTTAAAACCTGAAACCTACACCCTAACCCATAAAACCCTAAACTTTAACCCCTAAACCAAAACACAAAACCCTAAACCCCAAAACCCAAAACCCTAACCCCTTAACCCTAAACCCTAAACCCTAAACCAAAACACAAAACCCTAAACCCTAAAAACCAAAAACCCGAAACCTTAAAACCTGAAACCTACACCCTAAACCATAAAACCCTAAACTCTAAAACCCTAACCCCAAGCCATAAAACCCTAAGCCCCAGACCCTAACCCCAAACCTTAAAACCCTAGACACTTAACACCCTAACATTAAACACCAAACCCAAAACCCAAAACCCTAAACAATAAATAATAAAAACCCTAAACCCCAAACCCAACAACCTAAACCCTAAAACCTAAAAACCATAAAATGCTAAACCCTAAACCCAAAATACTAAAAACATAAACCTCAACCCTAAAACCCAAAACCCTAAAGACCATAAACCCTAAAACACTAGACTGTAAAACTGTAACCCTAAAAACCCACAGCCCTAAACCCAAAATAAAAAAACACCAAAACCTAACTGTTAAACCCTAAACATCACACCAAAAGACCAAAACACTAAACCCTAAAATCACTAAACCCTAAAACCCTAAAACTCTAACCGTAACAATAAACCTTAAATCCTACAAACCCTAAAACTCTAACCTTAACAATAAACCTTAAATCCTACAAACCCTAAACCCTAAACCCTAAACCATAAACCCTAAACACTAAACAATAAACCTAAATCCCAAAACCCTACAAACCCAAAATCCTAAACCTTAAACACTAAACCCTAAACCCTTAAACCCTAAACCTAAACCCCAAACCCTAAAACCCTAAACCCTAAAAGCTGTACACTAAACATTAAACAACAAGAAAAAAGCCCTAAACCATAAACCCTAAAATCCTAAACCCCAAACCCCAAACCCCAAACCCTAAACCCTAAAACCCTAAAAACCTAAACCAAAACATTAAACCCTAAATTACAAACCCAAAACACTAAACCTTATAATCAAAAACCCTAAAAACCTTAACCCTAAACCCTAAGCCATAAACCCTGTTGACACCCAATTTCGTCCGACCCCTTCTTTTTTTAAAAATAATAATTTAAAAAATTTTAATTAAAAATTAAAAAATTATTATTATATAAAAATTATTATTAATTAATTATACAAAGAGATAATTAAATTAAATAGTTTTGGGGAAGGGGCATTTTGTTAAGTTAATATCTATGTGTGTATATCCAAAGAAATTAAAATTCAAAAAAAAATAATTAAAAAAATTATTATTATTAACTAATTAATTATTATTACTGAAAAAATTTTAATTAATTAGTTTAAAATATATTTTTTTTTATAAGGGTTTAGTTAAAAATAATATATGTGTGTATGTATGTATGTAGGAATTACAAAAGAAAACTCCATAAAAAAAACAAAATTGAAAAGTTTGGGGTAAAAATGACAAAATTAAGAAGTTTTGGGAAAATTTAACAAAATCTGAAAGTTCCTGGAGCATTTGGTAGTTTGTCACATGAATTTTGGGCCAGACCGACAGTTCTGGCCCAAATTGACAGAAAAAGACAAAATTGTCTCAATCAGAAGTTTCAGGAACATCCCCAAAGTCAAAGAGACGTAAAGGACTGAAACTGTCATTTTATCAAATTAATAGATAAGTTTGATTTTAATTATTTTTTAATTATGAACAGTCCAGCACTCCTTCACCTATAAATAGGGGTCCAAATCTGTAAAGAAACAATGAGAAAAGAAGAAATCAAGATTAGAGCTCCATTTTTAAAAAAGGGAAAACTATAGAAACAGTCTCTGGCCTCTCCTACCTTTTTTTCCAGAAAACCAAAAACTTCTCTGTTCTCTCTTTCAGGCCACCCCCTTTGAGATGTCGTCACCCCGTCCGTTTTCTTTTCCTCCCGTTTGTTTGCCCCCGCCGTCGCCTCATCTCCTCGCCGTCGCCCCCCACCGTCGCCGTTTTGTCCAAAGCCGTCATTTTTTTGCCATTTTTTTCTCTCTTCTCCGTCGCGTCCCGTCGCCCCCGAGTCACTCCCCGACGTCGCCGCCCCTTTCCCGGCCGCCGTCCTCGCCACCTCCGTTGACCCAGCCGACGCCGCAGCCACCCCGTCGTCACCCCACCGCCACGCTCAGCCGTCCCTCCACCGTCGCCGGAGAAAACGAAAATCAAAAGGGCAAAACGTTTGCAAACCGCGAACCCGACCCGGAAATTCAAAAAAATTCACTTTTTTTGGTATAATCCCCATTTTAGTCCTTGATATTTTTATTTCATCCATTTTAGTTACTAATTTTGTTATTCTTGCAGAAAGGCCATTAACAACTAACTTTACTAACAACTAACTTTTATTATTATTATTATTATTATTATTATTAACAACTAACTTTACTAACAATTAACTTTTATTATTATTATTAACAACTAATTACTAACAACTAACTATTATTATTATTATAACTCATGGAAGGTTATACCTCCTATTTATTTATTTTTAAAGTGGATGGCCAAAAAACCCCACTTTATTTATTTATTATCTTTTAATATTCCTTTATTTACTTTATGTGCTTTCTCTTTATTTATTTGCATGTGTTATTTAATTTATGCACCTTTTTTTTAATGGATGTCCAAACCAAAAAAGTAAAACCTCCACTTTACTTTATTTATTTATTGTCATTTAATTTTCCTTTATTTACTTTATGCAAAAATCTTATTTTATGGTTAAACTTATTTCACTTATTTCACCTTTAGCCATAAAAAAATAATAAATAAAATAAAATAAGTAAATAATAACAAATTCAAAGAGAAGAATTTTTTTTTATGTGAATAATTAACTTTATTCCATTTTATTTTTAGTGCTAACAAAAAAATTTTTTTCACAAAAGCCAACCATCTTTTATTATTTTGGAACACCTATTTTTATTTATTTCTTATTTCTTTAAAAAGTTAACCTTTTATTCCTTTTATTAAAAAAATTATAATTAAATAATTCCAAAAAAAATAAAAATTAATTCTTTTTAAATATATCTTTAAAGTAATAGTAATTAAAATTTTAAGAAAAATAGAAAATAATAATAATATATTAAAAATAATAAAAATTATCATTAAAATTAATAGTTAATTAAATAAACAAAAAAATTAAATTAAATTCCCTATCCGAATGATTCGGCAGGATCCGCGGTTTGGAAACAATATTTTACCAAAGAAATAAATTTATTTATTTTTAGTATATTTTTAGACTTATATAATAATTTTTAATAAAATTAACATTAAATTGAAAAAAAATCCAAAAAGTTTTCACAAAAATTTAACAAATTAAGAATTAAGATTCTAAATTAAAATTCATGTCCGGGTGATTCGATAGGATTCATGGCTTGGAGAAAACATAAAAGTTTTAAATGAATAAAATTAAATATCAGGATTAAAATATTTAATTAAAATTTCGTCAAATTCCGTGTCCGGGTGACTCAGTAGAGTCCATGGTTCGGAAATATCAAATTTATTAAAAAAAAATTATACAACGATTTTGAAGAATCCTATTAATTTAAAAATCCACATCCGACTAATTCAGTTAAAATTTTCAATTTGAAAATTAATTGAAATCACTTAAAAAGCAAGCAAAGCAAAATTAAAATCAACTAAGGTACCAATTTTGGGCATTAAAATAGAGTTATTTTAACGTAACCGTACTCCCGAACCCCCGAACTCTCGCAGATCAATTTTTTAGGTATCCAATCGACCTGAGCGAAAACCGATTGGTGACGACTCCCGAAAACCCCGCACGTTGCCACAAACCCTAAACAATAAAACCTAAACGTTAAACACTGAACCCTAAGCCTTAAAATCTAAACCCTTAATCCTAAAACCATAAACCCTAAAACCCTAAACCCTAACCACAAAACCCTAGACCCTAGTCCCTAATCCTAAACCCCTCAACCCTATACCCTAAATGCTAAAACCTAAAACCAAACACCCTATCCCCTAAGCCCTAGGCTCTAAAACCCTAAACCCTAGTCATAGAACCCTAAACACTTAACCCTAAACCCTAATCCCAAACGCTAAAACCTAAACAATAAATCCTAAACCCAAAAACCTAACCCTAAATGCCAAACTTTGAAACCCCAAACCCTAAAACCATAAAAAAACTAAACCCTAGAACCAAAACCATGAAATCTGTAAACCCTAAAGCCTAAAACCCTAAACCCTAAATCCTAAATTATAAACCCAAAAACCTTAAACCCTAAAACTAACACCTTGAACCCTAAATCATAAACCCTAAACCATAAAACCTAAAGCCTAAATCCCGAAACATAAACCCTAAAATCCTAAACCCTAAAAACCCAAAACACTAAACCCTAAACCCTAACCCTAAAACCATAAGCCCTAGACCCTGACCCTAAACCCCTAAACCCTACACCCTAAATACTAAAACTTAAAACCCTAAATCCCAAAGCCTAAACAATAAATGCTAAACCATTAACCCTAAAATTATAAACCTTAAACCCAAAACCTTAAATCCTAAACCCTAAACCTAGAAACCTAAACCCTAAAACTCTGAACCCCTAAACCCTAAAACTCTGAACCATAAACCCTAAACCCTAAACCCTAAAATCCCTAAACCTAAACCTAAACCTAAAAACCCTAAACCCTAAACTATAAACCCAAAACTAAAAAACCCTAAATAAAGCCAAAACCCTAAACAGTAAAATAAAAAACCCTAAACCCTAAACGTTAAACAATAGAACATAAACTAAAAACCCTATACCCTAAGCCCCAAAACCTAAACCTTTAATCCTAAACAATGAAACATAAACCTTAAACCCTAAAATCACTAAACCCTATACCATAAAACCTGAAAACCCTAAACACAAAACCTTAAATCCCTTAACCATAAGCCCTAGACCCTAACCCTAATCCTCTAAACCCTATACCCTAAACACTAAAACCTAAAACCATAAACCGTAAACCCAAAGCCTAGACCCTAAAACCCTAAACCCAGACACTGAACCCTAAACCCTAAACCCCATACACTAAAACCCAAACCCTAAACCCTAAACCATTAACCTTAATATCATAAACCCTAAACCTAAACCTTAAACAATAAACCTTGAACCCTAAACCATAAACCCAGAAACCTAAACCCTAAAACTCTGAACCCCCAAACCATAAAACTTTAAAACACTAAACCCTAGACCCAAATACATAAACCTTAAACCTTAAAACCCTAAACCCTAAAAGTTGCACACTAAAGCACACCAAACATTAAACAATAAGCAAAACACTCTAAACACTAAAAACCAAAAATTCTAAACCTTAAAACCTAAACCATAAACCCTGAACCCTAAAATCCATAAACCCTAAAACCCTAAAGCCCAAACCCAAAAGCCAAAGCCCTACAACCCTAAAAACCTAAACCCAAACACTAAACCTTAAATTATGAACCCAAAACACAAAAACCATAACCACTAAACCCTAAAATCAAAAACCCTAACCCTAAACCCTAAGCAATAAACCCTAAACAGTAAAACCTAAATGTTAAACCCTACACAATAAACTAAAAACCTAAACCGTAAGCCCTAAAATCTAAACCCTTAACCTTAAACCCTAAACACTAAACAACAAATCCCTTAACCCTAACCATAAAACCCTAAACCTTAGACCCTAATCCTAAACCCATCAACCTTATACCCTAAACACTAAAACCTAAAACCATAAACCCTAAACCCTAAACTCAAAAACCTAACTCTAAACCTTAAAACTCTAAAACCCCAAACCCTAAAACCTTAAGAAACTAAACCCTAGACCCAAAACCCTGAATTCCATAAACCCTAAAGCCTAAAACCTTAAACACTAAACCCTAAATTATAAACCCAAAAACCCTAAACCCTAAAACCATGAACCCTAAATCATAAACCCTAAACAACAAACTAAAAAACATAAGCCCCAAAGCCTAAACCCTAAATCCTGAAACATAAACCCTAAATCCTAAAATCTCTAAACCCTACACCCTAAAACCTAAAAGCCCTAAGCCCTAAACCCTAAATTCCTTAACCCTAACCTAAACCCCAAACGCCTATACCCTATACCCTAAACACTAAAACTTAAAACCCTAAATCCCAAAGCCTAAGCCCTAGACCCTAAAACCCAAAACACTTAACCCTAAAGCCTGAACCCTAAATGCTAAAACCTAAACCCTAAACGTTAAACCATTAACCCTTAAAATATAAACCTTAAACCCTAAACCCTAAACCCTAAAACTCTGAACCCCCAAACCCTAAAACCTTACAACCCAAAACCCAAAACCTTGAAATCCCTACACCCTAAACCCTAAACCTAAAAACCCTAAACCTTAAACCCAAAAACTTGAAACCTTAAACTATAAACCCAAAACCAAAAAATCCTAAACAGATTATAAACCCAAAACCCAAAACTAGACAATACAATCAAAAGCCCTAAGCCCTAAACCTTAAAAACCTGAACCCTAAAACCTAAACCATAAACGTTAAACCCTAAAAAATAAAATAAAAACCCCAAACCTTAAGCCCCAAAACCTAAACCCTTAACCCTAAACACTGAAACATATACCTTAAACCCTAAAATCCCTAAACCCTTTACCCTAAAACCTGAAAACCCTTAACCCTAAGCCCTAGACCTTAACCCTAAACCCCTAAACCCTATACCATAAACACTAAAACCTAGAACCATAAACCTTAAACCCTAAGCCTAGACCCTAAAACCTTAAACCGAGACACATAACCCTAAACACAAAACCCTAAATCCTAAATCCCATACGCTAAAACTTAAGCCCTAAACCCTAAACCATTAACCTTAATATCATAAACCCTAAACCATAAACCTAGAAACCTAAACCCTAAACCTCAAACCATAAAACTCTGAACCCCCAAACCCTAAAGCCTTAAAACCTATACCCTAGACCCAAAACCCTTAAACACGTAAACCCTAAACCTTAAAACCCTAAACCCTAAACCTTAAAACCCTAAACCCCAAACACTAAACCATAAACCCTAAAACCCTAAAACCATAAACTCTAAACCCAAAAACTTTAAAAACGCAAAATTGTAAACTCTAAACCCTAAACTCCAAACTCCAAGCCCTAAAACCATAAACCCAAAATAGTAAACCCTAAACCCTAAACACTAAATACTAAAACCAACATAATAAACCCAAAACCCGAAACCCTAAACACAAGATCCTAATAACCCTAAACCTTAAACTGTAAATCGTAAACCCTAAAAACCATAAACCCTAATTACCCTAAACTACAAACCCCAAAACATTAAATTCTAACCCCCAAAAACCCTAATATCTAAACTTTAAACCATAAAACCTTAAACCTAAAACACAAAACAATAAACCCTAAACTATAAACCTACAAACCCTAATCCCTAAAACCCTAAACCCTAAAGCATAAAAACCCCTAAAACCCTAAACCCTAAACCTTTAAACACTAAAACCCAAAACCCTTAAAATGCCAAACCCTAAACCCTTAAACCCTAAACTGTAAAAACTAAATCCTAAACCTTAAACAATATACCTAAAACCCAAAAACCTAAAAACCATAATCCCTAAACCATAAATCCTAAACCCTAAATCCTAAAACCCTAAATCCTAAACTGTAAATGCTAAACCCTAAAAACCTTAACCCTAAAAACCATAAACCCTAAACCTTAAAACCTTAAAAACCCTATAAATCTGAAACCCTAAATCCTAAACTATAAATCCTAAACATAAACATGTTATGTGCATTAGATTTTTAAATGGTTTTGAACTATTTGGGTTTTAAATAGTTTGGCCTAAATGGTTTTTAAACATAAACCTAAAATTTTTTTAAAATAGTTTGGCCTAGACATAACTCACCATGGTAGAGCCAACACCTATGAATTTAGGTATAAGGTTAAGAACATCATTCTTAATCCTATTAGGCCAAAACTACATGGATGTTGCATCCCAGTCAAGTCCAGCTATAACAGCACAAAAAAAAACCACAATCCAACTTCTGAACGGTAAGACTTTTTTTGTAGGAGAGCCTAACAAATGGGTATGTGTTTGCCATAGTAGCAAAGGAGATCATTTTTGGGCGTTCACACTCTCAGCTGACACACCCAGTTGCAATCTCTAATTTTTTACAGGAGATTTTTTCTATCATGCCTGCTGAACTCTCCTCTACTGAAGAAAATTCAACATGCAATTGATTTATTCCCAGGGTCTCAGTTACCTAACCTTCCTCATTATAGGTTGAACCCAAATGACCGTGAAGAGTTAAACAAGCAAGTAAACAAATTCTTAGCCATTGGATTCATTAGGCATAGCCTTAGTCCTTGCACTGTCCTAGCCTTGTTAGCACCAAAGAGTAATAATGGTAGTTAAAGAATGTGCACAGACAGTAGGGCCATCAACAAAATCATCATTAAGCATAGGTTTCCCATACCTAGACTTGAGGACATGTTAGACATGTAAGTTGGCTTTAAGTGGTACTTTAAGATAAACTTGCGTAGTGGCCACCACCATATTAGAATTAGGCTAGGAGATGAGTGGAAAACTATTTTTAAGACCCAGGATGGTTTGTATGAGTGGTTAGTTATGCCTTTTGGGTTGTCTAATACACCTAGTACCTCATTCATAAGGGTTATGACACATGTCCTTGAACTATTCCTAGGCAAGTTTCCCGTTGTTTACTTTGATAACATCTTAGTTTACAACCGGTTTAGAAAGAACCATGTTGGCCACTTATGTCAGCTTTTTGATATCATCCGATAATCTAACCTGTATGTGAACCTTAAGAAGTATAACTTTTTGCATGATAGAGTGTTTTTATTAGGTTTTATAGTGGGTGCACAGGGGATTGAAGCAGATCCTAGTAAAGTGAAAGCTGTTAGGGAGTTGTTTGAACCTAGTACAATTTTAGATGTTCGAAGTTCTTTATGTTTAGCAATTTTTTATAAGTAATTCATTAAAGGTTTCAGCAGCATCACTACTCTTATATCGGACTATCTTAAGATGGGTGAATTTAAATAGACCTTGGCAGCCTCTAAATTATTTCAGGAGATCAAGGTGAGGTTGACTGAAGCACCTATGCTTTGGCATCCTGACTTCAATAAAGTGTTTGAGCTGTCTTGTGATGCTTTTGGGGTATGAGTAGTTGTGTCCTTAGCCAAGAGGGACATCCTGTAGCATTCTTTAGTGAAGAGCTTTCTAAGCCTAAGCAACAATACTCCACCTGTGACAAGGAATTTTATGTTGTGGTCCAATTCCTTGGGTTTTGGAGATACTACCTTTTACCTTATGAGTTCATCCTCTACTCTGACCATCAAGCTCTAGGGTACCTTAGTTCTCAAAAGAAGCTTAACTCTCGTCATACTAAATGGACTACATTTCTAAGTTAATACAACTCTTGTCTTGCTAAATGGTCTGCTTTTCTAAATGAATATAACTTTGTACTTAAGCATAAGTCAGGTGTTGAAAACAAGGTAGTTAATGGGCTTGGCAGAATGATCGACACCCTTTAAGTGCTTAGTGTTAAGGTCTCATGGGTTGATAGGATGAAGGAGGACTATCAAACATGTATTGATTTTGGTAAAATCTACACTGAGTTGTTAACAGTGGGGATAGGAGGGGGTATAGTGACTTCTTTATTTCGAATGGCTACTTATTCAGGGCTAATAAGATGTGTGTTCTTCATACTTCACTTAGAGATTTTCTAAATTGGGAGTTACTTACAAGAGTGTTGGTTGGACATTTTGATAGGGATAAGACTATTTCACTAGTTAATGATAGGTTTTATTAGCCCCTGTTAAGGAAAGATGTGCAAAGAATTGTGTGTAGATGTCGAACGTGCCAATTAGCTAAGGCTAGAAAGAAGAACAGTGGACTTTGTACAACTCTTCCACTGCCACATGCTCCTTGGAGGGATTTGAGCATAGATTTTGTGTTAGGAATACCTCAGACTGCTCGAGGTCACAACTCCATCCTTGTTGTGGTTGATAAATTTTCCAAAATTGTTCATTTCATTCCCTATAGTAAACAAAATGATGTGTCCCATATTGCTAAGTTATTATTTAGAGAGGTGGTTAAGTTACATGGGTTGCCAGATTGCATATTATTTGATAGGGATGTTAAACTTATGAGCTATTTTTGGAAGACCCTTTGGAAATTGTGTAGTACTAACTTGTTTTTCTCCTCCGCCTTTTCACCCCCAAACTAATGGCCAAACAGAAGTTGTTAATCATAGCCTTAGGGACATGGTTAGATGTACTATTAGTGAAAAACAGGGTACATGGGATTTGTTGTTGTCTAATGTTGAGTTTTCCTATAGCAACTTTGTTAATAGAAAAATGAGGTTGAGCCCTTTTGAGTGTGTCTATTGCTACAAGCCTCGCACTCTCTCTGACTTAGTTCCTCTTCCCCCTCACTTTCAGATTTCTAAACATGTTGAATCCTTTGCCCAACATATCCATGATTTGTATGCTGAGGTTAAACGAAAGATTGCCATGAGTAATTTGAACTACAAACTTCCTCCTGATGTGCATCATAGGGGTAAGGAATTTAATGTTGGTGATGAAGTTATGGTTCGCATAAGACCTGAACAACTTGTAAAAACTAATTTTAAAATGTTAAATGCTAGATCCGTGGGCCCATTTTCTGTTTTAAAGAAGTTTGGACCAAATGCATATGTGCTTGATTTGCCCGCTAAACTAATATTAGTCATGTCTTTAATGTGAAAGATTTATCACCTCATCAAGGCACCTTTAAGCATCCTGTTTCGTCAAGTGGATCTTCTACAGGAACACCCATCCTAAAGACCCCTTTGGTTCCTTAAGCCAAAGGATGAGATTGACAGCATTCTTGATGATGAGTTCTTAAGTTCTATTATTGGTGGTGGTCGTCATTACCTAGTTCAATAGAAAGGACACCCACCTTCGGATACTACTTGGATGTTTGAGAATGACCTTCATGAGTTGGACCTGGAACTCTTAGATTGATATTTATAGCCACACTTAATGAAGTCGAGTTTTTTTCAACTAGGGTAGAATGATGTAGTGCCTAAAAACTTTAGGCAAACTTATTTTAGGCGTAGAATTATGAAATAAATTTTAATTAGGATTCTTTGTTATATTCTTTATTGCTGGGTTTATTTGTTTCCTTTAATAGTTTATTTCTTTCTTTTTATAATTATTTCCTTTATACTTTCACCTCCTATAAATAGAGGAAACAAGGCCTTTGGAAACAATTTTGATATTATTGAATTAAAAGAAATTTCCCTGACCCTAGTTTTCTTCTTCTTCTTCTCTTTTCTATTCTCTCTTTTGATTTTAGTCTTATTTGCCCTACATCAATTAGCAGCAACTTTGAGCTACAATTCAATCTTAATGTAGCTATTATCTCTCAAAACTCAAAACAAAAAAGTTGTAGAGCTATTTCTTAGCTTTAAAATGACACCCAAATCGCATAAAATGGACTTCTACAGCCGAAGCTATGCCCAAAATACTGCAATTGATTCTGAATCAGTGATGGTGCGTAAGTCACAACTTTGAAGCTAAATTTGAGCCCTTTAACATGAAAATTGAATATCAAGGTATTCAAATGACTTGTAGCTCTAGATGTAGCTTTCCAATGAATTAAAAAAACACTCCATTTTGATCTCTGTAACTTAATATATGATTTTTCTACTAAAATATCACCAATCTATTAAAATCCTGAAAAAACACAACCATTAAAATTTGTAAAATTACAAATTAAATCCATTTTTCATCAATTAAATTGATATATGCTCTAAGCTATAAAAATATTCTTAAAATAGATCTTTAAGGTTCAAAATAAATTAAAACTAGCTGAATATGAAAGAAATGAATATAACAATTGTACATTCAATGGTCTTGAAAACTCAACAAAGGATAGAAACATGCTTTTGAGCTAAAGAGGTAATAAGATAATTCTACATTCAATGGTGTTGAAAACTCAACAAAGGAATTAAGCATGCAACCTATTATGCAATAGCAACTTAAAATAAAATATGTCCATAAAAATAATTTCTTCACAAGCCAAGTAGATAAGAACTTATGCACCAAGTAAAGAGAACAAACCAAGTAGATAAAAACTCAAAAAGCTAGCTAATCTTACCACAAACCCATGGAAGATAACAAATCGATTGAAAATGTATTTCTTGTTTTGATTTTAATCAATTTTTTATCTTTTTTTTATTGTGTTGCATTTTTCTTATGTTTCGCTGTTTAGCAAGTGTATAATAGGGGCTTTGCCATACCCAAGCTATTAACTCAACACAATTTCAAAGTGATCTTTGACCATACTTATACTTTTAGCATTTTTCAAACAGTGATTGACTTTTACTTTAGAAGAAGACCCATACTTACTTTAATATCCAAAAATAGCAGAGTAACAACGTTTTATTCATCAGAACATAACAATTTCAACATTTTTTTTGCAAGTGATTCAAATCATCCATCAACCAAGCAAACCATAAATCCAACTTAATAAGCTCATAATCTAACAAGGTTTAAATAAGCATATCAGTTTGATGCAAAAATTAACTTCTTAAGATAATCATCAACTAACTTGATCAAAAATTGTAAAAAATATTTAAAAATAGGATTTGAGAGTTGCCTAAAGACAAGTGAAGTACTAACTTAAAACTCAACTTAAGCATCCAAGAACCAAAAAGTGAAATTATCTTAATAACTCATACCAATGCTCAAAAGCATGAGTCAAAAAATTTTAATTCAAAAATTTGGAAAAATAAAATAAAAATTAGGAAACAAGGGCTAAAGCTTAACTACTCCCCCACACATAAATTGAACATTTTTCTCAATGTTCGCAATAAAAACACAGATGGGGAAAAGAAAATGTACCGCTCTAAAAGTTGCTTTCGTTGTGATTCACAGCTTGGAATTAGACTTCAGCTCGTTGCAACTATGTTTCAATTCACTTCTAGCCTAAAAATGTAATATCTAACCAAGAAAACCAATCGTGAGAATAAAGAAACTTGAAAAATAAAAACAGGAAAAAATAAAAATAAAATAAATGAAATCCTTATTGTTTGTGACACAATACCGTGTTTGGGTTGCTTTGAAAATCCCCATAAAAGGATTTCAACTTATGCGTCCCAATGTTGAGCACTTTGTCTGTTTTTAAACTTTTAAGCTCAACTACATTATGAGTAGAAATATAAATAATAACAAAACGTCCAGTCCAATTATGCTTAGACATACCAAGCAACACTTACCATGTTTTCTTATATTTGAGCAACACCTTCTGTCCAACCATAAATGGCATTTCCTATTCTTGTTACAACTTAGCATTTTTTTCTTACCTTTTTGTGCCAACTTTGGTTAGTTTTCAAAGTTTGTTCCTAATTCATTCTACACCAAAGTATCCATTTTTTTAATAAAAGAAAAAAAATTATCATTGTTAATTTCCTTCAGCAGTGTGTAAAAAATATTGAACTGTGTAATTTTGCTATCAAATTCCTTTGCGAGAGTGCTAGTATCCACATCAATCTTGGTCTTAGGTGTCTCTAAAATTGGTCTTCTTGACAAAATAAGAGCAGTTAGGTCACTATTCTCTATATCAAGCACGTAAAATTAGCAGGAAAAATTAAATCATTTACTTGCACAAAAACATCTTCAACTACGCCCTCATGATAGGCATTAGATCTATCAATTAATTGAATCATAAAACCAATTTCATTCAAAGGTCCAAGTTTCAAAAAAGCATATATAGTATATAGCCATAACATTAATTGAAGCTCCTAAATCTAACATAGTTTTTTCCACCTTAAAATTACATATTACACATGGTATAGTAAACATACCATGGTCCTTACACTTTTGAGGCCACTTCCTTTGGATTATCGCTAACACATTCTTATCAACTTTGATCATCTCATTAGTTTGTAGCTTCTTTTTATTGGTGCATAACTCCTTCAAAAACTTGGCATTTTGAGGCACTTGTTTGATTGCATCAAGTGAAGGTATGTTCATTTCAACCTTCCTAAGAGTCTAAAAAATTTCCTACTTTGTTTCTTCCTTCTTTGATTTCACTAACCTACCAGGAAAAGGAGGACGAATTAGAATTTTGACTTTGAAAAAATTGGCCTCTTACTCACTTCCTCAGTTGGTGCATCAGAAGTTGCTGGTTTTGGGTAATCTTGTTCCTTTTTAGGTGTTGGCATTTTTATGTTGTGGTTTGTACTTCTTTTCCACTTTGAAAGGTCACAACATTAGCATGCCCTTTCAGGTTGATTTCAGCTTGAGATGACAGCCTTCTTTTTTCAGCTTCAATTTAGTTCAATGAGGCTAGAAGTTGTGAAATTTGGTTCCCCAAGTCTTTAATCCTAGCTTTTGGTTCCTAGTAAAATATTTGAGTGTTAGTAGCTAAAGCTTGCACAATATCCTCTAAAGCCATACCTGAACTTGGTCATTGGTTTTGTTGTGAATAGGTTGGTTTCTTGTAACTAGGAGATGGGTACTAAAGCTGGTTACTTGGCTGCGCATACCCCAAATTCGAGTGGTCTCTACAATCAGGATTATATTCATTCACATAGGGGTCATACCTTCTTGGTTGGCTAATAAACTCGCTTACTACATTCACTTAAGGTATTGTATCCTTTTGAAGTTGTTGGCACGAGTTGGTAGGGTGTCCTTGACCAAAATAAATACCACAAACTCTAGGATTCTAAACTTGTCCTAAAGCAACTTGTCTAACAAGAGAGGTTAGTTCCCACCTCATTTACTTTCTTCAGCGCATGGTATACCCTTGTCCCAAACTATTGCAAGTTGGCTGCCATTTTAGAAATCAGGTCATTTGCTTCTTCAGGTATTTTTTTCTACAATAGCTCCTCCATTTACAGCATCCAACATACTTCGGTCCATGAACAACAGCCCTTCGTAGAAGTACTGCAGCAACAATTGGTTAGAAGTCTGGTGGTGTGGACAACTTGCACATAGTTGGTTGAATCTCTCCTAGTATTCATAAAGGCTTTCTTTATTGTACTCCTGAATCTTGCTAATTTTCTTCTATATTACTCCAACCCTTGAAGCTAGAAAGAACTTCTCCAAAAAAATTTTCTTTTGGTCATTCCAAATTCTAATTGAACCGGAAGGAAAGTAGTACATTTAGTCATTTGCCTTGTCTGCCAAGGAGAACGAGAAGCCTCTTAGCTTAATCTATTCTTCTATAACTCCTTGTGGCTTTATGGTTGAGCAAACAATATAAAATTCTTTCAAGTATTTATGGGGGTCCTAGCCTGCAAGTTCATGAAAGGTAAGCAATAAATGAATTGATTCAAATTTTAATTCAAAAGCTACATCAATATCAGGAAAATCGATGCACATGGGTTGTTGGACAATGTCAGGAATTGTAAACTCTCTTAGTGTTTTTTGCACGATCATCTTTACAACAATAATAGCTCATTCCTTGCTTTCAAAGTCCCTATTTGTAGATGTCGAAGCTGTAAGACTGACCACTTGCCTTTTTTCTTTCTTATTTGCCTTTGCTGTCTTCTTGATCTCTGGATCAAAGACTAATTCATCTGTACGAGAAAATCTTGGAATAAGTCAATTTATTGAAAAAGAAACTTTAACAAAAAAACAGATCTCCCAGCAATGGTGCAAAATTTTTGGTTGGCCGTTTAAACCACCAAAACAATTCTAGTCTCATTAACAGCTCAGAATAAATAAATTTATATTATAGCAATGAAAACCAAGTCGAATCCCAAGAAAAATTTTTAACTAAAACTTTCCTAACAAAAAATTGAAATAAAAGAATAGGGGGATCGTTTGCAATCAGAAATAAAATTAAAACTAATCAGAGAACAAAAATTAAGAAACTTATGAAGTAAGAAATCAACAAAACAATCAAGAATGCAAACTTTGGCATTAGTAAACTTCCACTACTAAATTCTTACAACTAATCATTGATGCATAAATAGATCAATTAAGACTTTGGAAATTCATCTTTGGAGCTATCTTCCTACCCCTCCTTAGTCATAGTTAATTAGAAAATAAGTGATCTGATTAATACTAACTATTAAATGACTTAAGACAAGCACTTCAGTTTAATTTAACAATTGTATTAAAAATTAGAGAGATTGATGAAGCTAAACAACACAAACACAAGCGATTCCATTTAATTTAGATGAATATTCTCTCTAAGATTTATGACTTTTGATGCAATAAATCAATAAACCTTTTTCACTTCACAGATTATAGAGATCAAACAATTACAAATTTGATTTCTAACCCAGCAATAAATTGAATTCAAACAATAACTAGTATGCCTCCTATGCATATAAGCAAAACAATCATGAAATTAATCATAGAAGAACACCTAATATTGAAAGTATTAATTGGCTGAATAAAAACAATTTTGATCTCACAGTATTGGAGAATATGGGATTTCAGTCTCATTCAATTAAGAATAAAAAGATTAGCCGGACATGGTCACGGAAAACAAAAAGAAGGAAAAGAGAAAAAAGAAAATATGGACAAAAAACAGGATGAGAGCAGCCATAAAGTGCCATAGGTTATATGAATAAAAATCTAACCAAGAGAAAAAAAATAATGAAAACTCCCTAAACCCTTTATAGTCTTCTAAAATAGCCCGACATAGATATAAAAGATTAAAAATAACTAGAATGTCTTAATATGACCAAAAGAATGGTGTCTTTAAGTTGGAATTTTCACCCACATGATCTAGAAGCCTTCAAAATTAATCCACGTCAAAACTAGTTGTAAAGTTGTGAGCCAAGAAACGTTCTAAAACATCAGCAGCAACTTCGAGCTAAAATTCAACCTTGATGCAGCCATTATCTCTCAAAACTCAAAACATGAAAGTTGTAGAGCTCTTTCTTAGCTTCAAAATTGGATCATATAAAACAAACATCTACAGCCAAAGCTATGCCCAAAATACTGCAATTGCTTTTGAACCGGCGATGGCATGCAAGTCGTGAGTTTGAAGTTAAATTTGAGCCCCTTAACGCGTAAATTAGGTTTAAATGTATTCATATGACTTGTAGTTCTAGATGTTAGCTTTCTAATGAATAAAAAACCACTCCATTTTAATCTTAGTAACTTAAGATATGATTTTTCTTCTGAAATATCACCAATCTGTCAAAATCCTGAAAGAACACAACTATTAAAATTTGTAAAGTTGCAAATTAAACCCATTTTTAATTAATTGAGCCTAGATATGCTCTAAACTATAAAACATACTCAAAACATACTCAAAATAGATATTTAAGGTTTAAAACATAGTAAAGCAAGCTAAATATGACAGAAAAAAATATAACAATTGCAAGCTCATTATGTCACTAGTGACAGATCCAACAATGACAGATGTAGTTGCTGATGCACAAAATAAATGAAAATGGCAAATTACACAAAGTTCCTGAAGTTTGTTAAAAGTTGCATTAGTACTCCAATATTTCAAAACCAATAGCTTCCCACATTTACTATTAGGTTTTTAATAGCTAGTGTCATATTTGGTAACAAACTATAACATTAGTGGTCAATATAGGGCCAAACTATGACTTCAGTGATGCAATTGAAACCACTCAAAACTATAGTGACTAGATCTATCTAGACCAATAACTATGGTGATTTTTTTGTACTTTTATCTTTTTTAAAAATTCAATGTTAATCCTTGGATTTGGATTGTAATTTGAAAACTGCCCCTTTTGCATCTAATTCCATACGTATACATATGGGGTTTACCGGCCTCCAAGAAACTTACATTTCTTGAAAACTCTTTTCATATGTCATTATGAACACTATTCTGAAGAGGACTGGTTTAAAAACCCAAGGCTCTGTCATGTGTCCTATCTTTAATTTTTAATTTAGGGCAAGTTTGGATACAATTAATGACATTAATTGGTCAACTAATAAGAGCGGTCAAAGGATGGCATGTGGGAGGGGGAAGAAAAGCGGGCCGAACTTGGTCAAGTTTACAGTTCTATGCCATTGGTAATTTTCTCCCCTTCCCCAACGAGAAACCAACCTTGTTTAGGTGTCCTTGTCCTCTGCCAAGCACGAAGCTACTGCCACTACATAAACTCCGCTACCAGCCACAAATAGTTTTGGATCCAGTTCCCCTTAGTATCTTTCACCTTTGGCAAATCCCCGTCAAAGACATTGGCAGCCTCAATTTTCAAGAGCAATGTACGTACACCTTTCATCGCTCGTTGTCACCGCTATTAGTTGAGATAACGGCCTTTTGAATTTGAGCTCCTGTCCAATTTTCTTGCACAACCTCTAGCTTCACCGGTAAACATGGTTCATCCACATATGAACCCTCACTTACCCATCCTGCCATTCCCTAAGCCATCGCCCAAAAAGAGCTCGTTGGAGCAACTTCCACAGACCACTGTGTTGGATCTGCTGATTGCCACCATATCCACACATACACACGAATATAGGCCAACCCATTTTGCCATTGATGGATGCTTAGCTGCAGTGGAACAAAGATGTAATTATAGCCAAAATCAGGAAACTTTGTCATACTTACTCGTGAAAAACCTGATCCAAAATGGCATTAATGGAGGCTCATTAATCTGATTTATGTCCTCAAGTTTCAAAACTAGCATAAACCCTCCCCTACATTTCAAATTAATATCGTTTCTAATTCTCAAGCATTAGTCAGTAACAAGTTTGTTAAAATAGATAGTCGATCTAAAATTGGTGTGGCAACGTCGGGTTTTCTGGAGTCGCCACCAATCGGTTTCACCTAGGTCGATTGGTCACCTAAAATATGGTCTGCGAGAGTTCGGGGGTTCGGGAGTACGGTTACGTTAAAACAACTTTGTTAAAACGCCCAAAAATTGGCACCTTAGTTGATTTTAATTTTGTTTTACTTTGCTTTTAAAACTTTTCAGTTAATTTAGATATTTTACCTGAATTAGTCGAAAATGTGGATTTTGGTAATTAATTCGGATAAAATTTTATACTTCCGAACCATGGACTCTGCCGAGTCATTTGGACACGGAAGATTTTGATTCCGAACCATGGACTCTGCCGAGTCATTTGGACACGGAATTTGGTGAAATTTTAAACAATCAATCCATATCGTAAAAATATGGATTTTTATCTTTTTATTTAATTTATTTATTTTAAAAGTTTGATATTTTCCAAACCGTAGATCCTGCCGGATCATCCGGATATGGAAATTGATTTAATTTATCGTAATTATTTAATTCTTATTATTAATTTTTAGTTTAATTACTAAATTTATCTTTATATATTTACTTTTTCTTTCTTTCTTTTTCTTCTTATTTTTACTTTTTAATTTTCTTTTCTTTTCTTTCGTTTGTTTTCTTTTTCTTATCTTTTCTTTTTTTGATTTTTTTCTTGTTTAATGAAGGATATTTATTATTTAAAGAATTACTCAATTTATAAAAGAATTAAAAAAAATTAATTTTTTTATTTAATAAGAAGTTAATTTAAAGGAATCAAAGAGTTTAAAAATAAAAATTTTGATCATGGTACGGGGCGTTGTTACTCAGCCAGACCCTTTTCACCAGGTGAAGCAGCTCAAAAGCGGGCACGAGACAGTTTCCAGCCAATATACCATGAACTAAAATTTTTTTTTTTTTAATTTTTTTATTATTTTTTTATTATTATTATTTTTTTTTTATAAAAGATTAACCAAAAGTAATTATTTTATTAAGAGAATCAAAAATTTATATGTATATTTTAAACAAAAGAAGAAAAGTTTTGATATTTATTTAATTTATTTTGGAATAAAAGATTATTTAACCGAAAACTTATATGTATTTTAAAACAAAAGTCTTGATATTTTTATTTTTTATATTCTTCTTTGTTTGATGAAAGATTTCTTTTTTAATTTTAATTTATATTTCTGAAAATATATCTAATCAATAAGTCAAAAATATTTAAGAGAAAATTCAATTATTTTTGTTTTATTTTGTATTATTTTGAAATTATTTGATTAAGATTTTTATAAAGGAAACAAAAAGTTATATCTTTTAATAAGTAAAATATTACTGAATAAAATATTAACCCAAAATTTTTATTCTTTTCATTCTTTTTATTAATAAAGAAAACTAAAAAAAATTATATTTTAAAAGAAATAAATAAAATATTATTGAAAAATATTAACTCAAAATTTACTCTTTTTATTCTTTTTATTAATAAAGAAAACTAAAAAAAGTTATATTTTAAAAGAAATAAATAAAATATTACTGAAAAATATTAACCCAAAAATTTTACGCTTTTTATTCTTTTTATTAATAAAGAAAACTAAAAAAATTATATATTAATAGATAATTAATATATTAGTCTAAAGTTTTTTTTTTATTTTTTATAAAGAAAAAATTTATTTATATATTTTATTTAAAAATATTTCCGAGCCATGGATCCTGGCGGATCATTTGGTCATGGAATTTTAATTTTTTTTTATTTCATTAATTATTAATTTTAAAGATGTATTAAAAGAATGATTTTATGTTTATTTATTTATTTATTTTATTTTTGAATTATTTCATTATGTTTGTTTATTAAAAGGAATAAAAACTTTGTTTCAAAATAAAAAAAAAGTAATTTTTATTAGCCTTTAGAAAATTATTCACATAAAATTCCTTTTTTTATCTTTTAATCATAAAAAAAATTCAATTAATAAAGTGGGGCTTTTTGGCCATCCACTTTAATAACACAATAATAATAAAAGTTAGCACAATTAATATAGTTAGATTAGTTGGATTAGTTAGTTAATAACAATAAAAAAGGTTAGTAAAAAGTTAGATTAAATTAATTAACAACAATAATAAAAATTAGCCAAGTTTAATTAAATTAATTTTTAACAACAATAATAAAAAGTTAGTCAAGTTAATTAAATTAATTAATTAACAACAATAATAAAATTTAGCCAAATTAATTAATTGTTAATTAACCAAGTTGATTAAATTAATTAACAATAATAAAAGTTAGTAATAATGCAAAAATTAAAAGGTTAGTAACAATAATAATGTTAAAAGTTAGTTGTTAGTAAGTTAGTTAAGAAGTTAATAATAACAAAAAAAAAGGTTAGTAACAATAACAATAATAAACAAATAAATACACAAGTAAAAAAATAAAGTTAGTAATTAATTCTGAAAAAAAAATAAAATAAAAAGATTAGTGACCAAAATGAAAAGAATTGAAAAGATGAAGGACTGAAAGGAGGTTTTACCCTTGGGAAATGAATTTGAAATTCTGTTTTGCTGGGAAAACAGAAAACGCGACGAAGCGCAGCTGGCACGGCAGGGAGGCGAGCACGGGCGTGGGGCGGCAAGGCGTGGGCGGAGGGGCGACGGCGGCGTGGGCGGAGGGGCGACGGCGGCGTGGGCGGAGGGCGGCGGAGGAGCGGCAGGCAGCAGCCGGCGGAGGGAGAGAAGAAACGCGGCGGAAGGAAAACGGAAAGGAGAAAAAGACGGCGGCGGGACGGCGTGGGAGCAAACGGCGACCGGCGACGGCGTCGGCAGCGGGACAGCGTGACGGCAGGAGGAGAAAGAGAGAGAAAACGAGAGGAGAGAGAGAGAGAACAACGAAGGAGATCAAACGAAAGAGATGGTCAAATCGTAGAAAAATAAAATTTTGAGACTTTCTGGCAGAAGGAGGAGAGGCTAGGGAATAAGGCTGTAATTTTCTCTATTTTTAAAACGGAGCTCTGAACTTTTTTCTCTGATTTTCTGTGTGTTCAGCACTGAATTTGGGGGGGTATTTATAGAAGGAGCTTAGCTGAATTGTGGACGGATAAATTAATAAAAAATCTCAAACTTATCTCTTAAATTGGTAAAATGACAGTTTCAGTCCTTTACGTTACTCCAGCTCTGGATAAGCTCAGAAGCTTCTGATTTTGACAATTTTAACGTTTTCTGTCAATTTGGGCCAGAAACGTCCGTTTAGGCCCAAAATTGACACGAAAAATTACCCAAAGCTCCTGAAACTTTCAGAATTTGTCAATTTTATCCGAAACTTCTCAATTTTGTCATTTTTACCTCAAATTTTAATTTTTTATCATTTTTTTCTGAAATTTTATTTTTATTTCAAACACATACATATTCACACATATATTATTTTAAATCAAATCTTCTCAAAATAAAAATATATTTTAAACTAATTAACATAATTAAAATTTTTTAGCAATAATAATAATAATAATCATTTTTTAATTAGTTTTTTTTTTTAATTTTTTTTAAAAAAAAGGCCGGACGAAATTGGGTGTCAACAGCTGCCCCCCTTTGCATGCTTCATGGGACATGATGTATGCAAAGTAGTTACCAAATTTCGTCCGTCTTAGCTAGCCATTGAGAACCTTCTCGCCGCCTAAACTATGTGGTTAAGGAAAATTTTTTTAGAGCCTCTGCGATAAGAACTCTCCTATCGTTGAAGGGAAAATTTGATAATTTTGAGGTTAAGGGTCCTACCTTAGAACCTCGACAATAGGAACTCTTCTATCGTTTGAAGGAAAATTGATTGTTTTGAGGTTAAGGGTCCTACCTTAGAACCTCGACGATAGGAACTCTCCTATCGTTTGAAGGAAAATTGTTTGAATGAGGTTAAGGGTCCTACCTTAGAACCTCGACGATAGGAACTCTCCTATCGTTTGAAGTAAAATTGATGATTTTGAGGTTAAGGGTCCTACCTTAGAACCTCGACGACAGGAACTCTCCTATCGTTTGAAGGAAAATTGATTGTTTTGAGGTTAAGGGTCCTACCTTAGAACCTCGACGATAGGAACTCTCCTATCGTTTGAAGGAAAATTGATTGTTTTGAGGTTAAGGGTCCTACCTTAGAACCTCGACGATAGGAACTCTCCTATCGTTTGAAGGAAAATTGTTTGAATGAGGTTAAGGGTCCTACCTTAGAACCTCGACGATAGGAACTCTCCTATCGTTTGAAGTAAAATTGATGATTTTGAGGTTAAGGGTCCTACCTTAGAACCTCGACGACAAGAACTCTCCTATCGTTTGAAGGAAAATTGATTGTTTTGAGGTTAAGGGTCCTACCTTAGAACCTCGACGATAGGAACTCTCCTATCGTTTGAAGGAAAATTGATGATTTTGAGGTTAAGGGCCCTACCTTAGAACCTCGATGATAAGAACTCTCCTATCGTTTTGAAGGAAAATTGATGATTTTGAGGTTAAGGAAAATTCTTTTAACCTCGACGATAGGACTTTCCTATCGTTTGAAAATTTGATGATTTTGAGGTTAAGGGCCCTACCTTAGAACCTCGACGATAGGAACTCTCCTATCGTTTGAAGGAAAATTGATGATTTTGAGGTTAAGGGTCCTACCTTAGAACCTCGACGATAGGAACTCTCCTATCGTTTGAAGTAAAATTGATGATTTTGAGGTTAAGGGTCCTACCTTAGAACCTCGACGACAGGAACTCTCCTATCGTTTGAAGGAAAATTGATTGTTTTGAGGTTAAGGGTCCTACCTTAGAACCTCGACGATAGGAACTCTCCTATCGTTTGAAGTAAAATTGATGATTTTGAGGTTAAGGGTCCTACCTTAGAACCTCGACGATAGGAACTCTCCTATCGTTTGAAGGAAAATTGATTGTTTTGAGGTTAAGGGTCCTACCTTAGAACCTCGACGATAGGAACTCTCCTATCGTTTGAAGGAAAATTGATGATTTTGAGGTTAAGGGCCCTACCTTAGAACCTCGATGATAGGAACTCTCCTATCGTTTGAAGGAAAATTGATGATTTTGAGGTTAAGGAAAATTCTTTTAACCTCGACGATAGGACTTTCCTATCGTTTGAAAATTTGATGATTTTGAGGTTAAGGGCCCTACCTTAGAACCTCGACGATAGGAACTCTCCTATCGTTTGAAAGAAAATTGATGATTTTGAGGTTAAGGGTCCTACCTTAGAACCTCGACGATAGGAACTCTCCTATCGTTTGAAGTAAAATTGATGATTTTGAGGTTAAGGGTCCTACCTTAGAACCTCGACGACAGGAACTCTCCTATCGTTTGAAGGAAAATTGATTGTTTTGAGGTTAAGGGTCCTACCTTAGAACCTCGACGATAGGAACTCTCCTATCGTTTGAAGGAAAATTGATGATTTTGAGGTTAAGGGCCCTACCTTAGAACCTCGATGATAGGAACTCTCCTATCGTTTGAAGGAAAATTGATGATTTTGAGGTTAAGGAAAATTCTTTTAACCTCGACGATAGGACTTTCCTATCGTTTGAAAATTTGATTGAATGAGGTTAAGGAACTCTCCTTGAACCTCGAGCAAAATTTATATGAAAGCAATTAGAATTGGAATAATTTTCTTCGAAAGTGTGAATTTGCATAATAGGCGAGTGCGAAACTTTAGACTTCAATAAAATGAGTGAATCTTGATGATAACAATATCGCTAACAAATTATGTAAAGGGAACGGATGTTTGGAATCAATATCCAAGGTTCATCTAATATTTTCTTCAGTAAATATAGATTCGCTTGAGAGATATGTCATCCAAATAAGGTTGAAGCTTAACTATCCCAAAATGTTATGCCTAGTAGACCTAATAGGATGCGTCTCAAGAGCAATAAAAATTACTCTTTACTCAGCCATTCCAACCTAAAGGCATTGTCCTATGGTTTTAATATCAGCATGGACGAGACTATCTTATAAGATAAAAAAAGAAATTCCCTGAAAGAAAAACTAAAACACGAAAGAAAATGCTGATAATAAAACTAAAGGACAAGCAAAACGGATCGGATCACTTCTTCTTCCACAATATTTCAACAGGGTTAGTAGAGGACTATTATGGGATCGAACTGTTCGGGAAAGACTGTCGCGTCCAGTCTATCTGAATCATTGCTGGATCTGGTTCAGGAACAAAAGCTTGTATTTTATCTAGCAATTCTTCAGCAGTTGTTGCGGATATTATGATTCGCCGTGCCACTCTTGATATAAAATTCTTCTGCATAGCATAATCCATAAAAGCTATCAGACCTGTAAAGAAATTGTTAACATTTAAAAGCCCAATGGGTTTCTTATGCAAATTAAGTTGGGCCATGGAAGCAATTTGAAAGACTTCTCCCAATGTGCCAAAACCACCTGGTAGAGCGATAAAAGCATCAGCATTTAAAAGCATTGGTAACACACGCTCTTGTAAATTTTTAACCACTAATTCTTCTCCAATCGTGCCCCCAGAAATAAATTTCAGAGGTCCAGGGATAATGCCCAGAACTTGACTTCCTCCTAGAGATGCTGCTGATGCTACACCTCCCATTAATCCGACACTACCTCCTCCATAAACTAAATGTATTTTTCGCTCAGCTAATACTCTACCCAAATGGTTGGCTGCTTTTAAATACTCTTCATCTTTTCCAGGAAAAGCCCCAGAAAATACACAAATACTTCGAGATTTACGAGTTGGGGTTTTCTCCATTCCTATCCTTACCCTTGTGAGAAAAGAGGATATATTTATAGAGATGAAGAGATAAGGCAATAATTTTATTTTTCAAGAATGGATACATTATTGCCAGCTATTCATAGTAGTCACGGGTATGACTCTGGTCAGGTATGGGTACACTATCGTTAAAAGAGGAGGAAAATTTTCAAAATAGCTGCTAGCATGTACAGTAGTCGCGACTGTAGCTTATGTCAGGAGTAGGTACATGATTGTCGGATGAGAAGGAAAATTTCAAAAGTGGCAGGTATATACAGTAGTCATAATTATAGCTCATGTCAGGAGTGGGTACATTATGGGAGGAAAATTTCAAAAGCGTCAGCTAGCATGTACAGTATCGTGACTATGGCTTATGTCAAGAGTGGATACATTATTGCTGAAAGAGGAGGAAAATTTCAAAAGCGACAGCTAGCACGTACAGTAATCGTGACTTTGGTTCATGTCAGGAGTGGATACATTATTACCAAAAGGGGAGGAAAATTTCAAAAGCGACAGCTAGCACGTACAGTAATCGTGACCTTGTTCCGTCTTCTACTGGCTTTGCGTCCAGTAACGGCTTCAATGCTTTCTATGAATCAGTGATTTGCATCTCATCTAGCTTTTTCACAAACTGGCAAACAGGGTCGTTTAGGGTCAGATTCCCAATACTGTAACGTTCTCGTTCTTTTTGGAGAATTATCCATAATCCAACAACCTCAAATTGCACTATTCCGCAAGAATGCGCTTCAAGAACCTCTCGGATATCTTCCAGAGATTCCTTACGCAAGCCATTCTTGATGAATTTTATTCTATCATTACGATTTCTGGTGATCACTCCTGGAGAACGACATTTATTGCCGCAAATCCACCATCCACAATTATGACAAACGCCTAGCCTCTTTGCTCTTCTTTTTTTGGCATAAGCGCTTTTACCAAAGCCAGGCATACGGGGAAAGAACGCTTCTGGAACTTCACCAGCTGAACGAACCTTAGCTTCAATTAGCCACCGCACATTATCAGGAATGCCTTTGTGCATAAATAGTCGGAATCGTTCACATCTAGCTTGATAAACCTTTTTAAGAACATTTATTAGGAAAGAAGGGAAATATTTTCGTAGAGCAGAAAGAGAAGGCTCCATTGATGAAGGAGGCATTTAAGAGAAAAAGAAAGAAATTAGTGATTGTAGGAAATGGAAATAACTGACTTTGGGAGTTATGGAGTACCGTATCCAGAAGGAAGAACACGCATTTATAGTGATGAAAGGATAATGCGTTTATTACACTTACGGAAGTAAGTACATTATTGCCAAAAGAAAAGACAAATGACAGCTTATATGTACAGCAATCATTACTGTGGCTCTCATCTTCCACTAGTTTATGTCTAGTAATGGCTTTAATGCCTTCATAAGTCGGGGATTTGCTTCCCATCCAGTTTTCTCACAAACTGGCAAACAGGGTCATTAAAAGTTAGATTTCCAAGACTGTAACGATCCTGCTCTTTACGGAAAGTCCACCATAAATCCATAATTTCCCATTGCACTATTTCACAAGAATGTGTTTCAAAAGTTAATAGGATATCATCCAAAGATTCCTTACGCAGGCCGTTCTTGATGAATTTTCTTTTATCTTCATGATTTCTGGAGATGTATCCTAAAAAGCGACATTTAGTATTACAATTCCATCGTCCACATTTATGACAGACACCTAGCCTCTTTGCTCTTCGCTTTTTGGCATAAGCGCTTTTACCAAAGCCGGGCATACGGGGAAAGAACGCTTCTGGAACTTCACCAGCTGAACGAACCTTAGCTTTAATTAGCCACCGCACATTATCAGGAATGCCTTTGTGCATAAATACTTTGAATCGTTCACATCTGGCTTGATAAATCTTTTTAAGAACATTTATTGGGAAAGAAGGGAAATATTTTCGTAGAGCAGAAAGGGAAGGCTCCATTGATGAAGGAGGCATTTAAGAGAAAAAGAAAGAAATTAGTGATTGTAGGAAATGGAAATAACTAACACATATTTATAGTGATAAAAGGGATAATGCGTTAATTACACTTACAGAAGCAAGTACATTATTGTCAAAAGAAAAGACAAATGACAGCTTATATGTACAGGAATCATGACCGTGACTCTCATCTTCTACTGATTCATGTCCAGTAATGGCTTCAATGCCTTCTATAAGTTGGGGATTTGCTTCCCATCTAGTTTTCTTACAAACTGACAAACAGGGTCGTTTAAAATCACATTCCCAAGACTGTAACGGTTTCGTTCTTTATGGTAAGTCCTCCATAAACCGATAATTTCACCTTACACTTTTTCACAAGAATGCGTTTCAAGAGTCTCTCGGATATCTTCCAGAGACTCCTTACGCAGGCCATTCTTAATGAATTTTCTTTTATCTTCACGATTTATGGAGATGTATCCTAAAGAGCGACATTTAGTATTACAATTCCATCGCCCACATTTATAACACACGCCTAGTCTCTTTGCTCTTCGCCTTTTGGCATAACGGCTTTTACCTAAACCGGGCATGCGGGGCATAAATGCATCTGGAACTTCACCCGCCAAACGGACCTTAGCTTCAATTATCCACTGCACATTATTGGGAATGCCTTTGCGTGTAAAAACTCTGATTCTTTCACATCTAGCAAGGTAGATCTTTTTAAGGACTTTTAGTGGGAGGGAAGGAAAGTATTTTCGCAGTACAGAAAGAGTAGAATCCATTGATGAGAGAAGAATTTGAGAGAAGAGGGAAATGAATCAGTTATTGCAGGAAACTGGAATAACCGACTTTAGAGGTCACGGGGTATCTTATCTGTTGTTTAATCAGAAGGAAGAACACGCATTTATAGTGATGAAAAGGGATAACGTGTCGATTACACTTAGGGGAGCATGTACATCTGTCAAAAGAAAATGCAAATTTTTCCAAATATAACAAATTGTATGTACAGTAATTGTGACTGTGGCTCACATCTTCCACTGGTTTTACGTCCAGTAACGGCATTAACGGCTTCTATGAGTCGAGGATCTGCTTCCCATCCAGCTTTCTTACAAACCGACAAACAGGGTCGTTTAAAGTCAGATTCCCGGGACTGTAACGGTCTCGTTCTTCATGAAAAATACTCCATAAATCAAGAATTTCACGTTGCACAGATTCACAAGAATGCGTCTCAAGAGTCAATTGGATATCATCCAATGAGTCCTTACTCAAGCCATTCTTGATGAACCGTATTTTATCTTCTCGATTATTGGAGATCATTCCTAAAGAACGACACCTAGTTTTACAAGTCCACCTACCACATTTCTGGCAGACTTGTAATCTTTTCGCTCTTCTTTTTCTGGCATAAGAACTTTTGCCAACACCAGGCATGTAAGATGCAAATGTCTCTGGGATTTCACCTGCCAGACGAACCTTGGCTTCGATTAACCACCGTACATCTTCAGGTATTCCTTTGTGCATCAGAGCTCTTAATCGTTCACAGCGAACTCGGTAGATCTTTTTTAGGATGTTCATTGGGAGAGAAGGGAAATACTTTCGCAAGGCGGAAAAAGTAGGATCCATTTTCTAGGAGGAAGTAAAAGAAAGAAGGGGTGAAGGTATCAGTTATTATGGGCAACTGAGAGAACCGACTTGAGAGTCACGGAGTACCGTATCCGCCGTTTAACCGGAAAAGTGGATCCTGCTTTATTTTAGTATCATAGATATTTCTTATCTTTGATATCTCATCAGGCATAACATTGATCCAGTTCTTGATTATTGAATCCATTGTCTGCTTTCGACGACAATATTTCTCGATATCCGCACTTATCTTTGACCATAGCTATTTCTTATCTTGGATACTGCTAAGCTGGCGTCAATTCTGTCCATCCCGGTGTAGCCTCGATTATTGAATTGATTACCAGGATTTTGACAATATTGTCTACTTTATCCTTGAATTGCTGATGGGGCTGGGTCCACTATATCAGCTGTGCATCCAGCGGTAGATTGGTAAAAACGGATGTCACTGAGACGTCAGCTTATACTGCTGTGACTGTGCGGTGGATACGCTTCCCATTTGATCCTTGTTCTGTATGCCATGCATGCATGATGTGAAATGCATGAATGCAGAGCATGTGTAACTGATGGATTTATTTTTTTATATCTTTGCTTTACTGGATCCTCTTTGTAATTGCCTTCTATCGTTGAATCTCTTTATGCTTTCCAACTGTTGTCCATTGTTTCACTTTCCAGCTGTTGTTCATTGTCTTGCTTTCCAGCTGTTGTTCATTGTCTCGCTTTCCAGCTATTGTCCATTGTCTCAAAAGCCTAACTCTTTTCAAAAATCTTCTTTCCTTGATTTGTTCTTAAATTTTGGCTGCAATTTCCTTAATGTCCGCCTCGTACTTTATGCCTCTCTGGATAATTGTCCCTGTTGAGATATTCGTGAGTATGATTCTTTCTTGCTGACATGGACGTGTTAAGACTTCTGAAGCGATCATTCAGGCTACCACCAAGGCTATCTCCCAAAGATTTGTTACTCCTTCTTCTTTGTTAGCCTATGTTCTGTGCCGCTCGCAAAGCAGGACCTCAATCTTACCTGTTTTAATTCATAAAGCTTATCAAAGTAATCTACGGTCTTTGTTTTTTCTAAGTTTTAATTATTACTATTCTTCCTTCAAAAGTCATAATTTATTGCACACTTAAGGCTAGTAAGAATGTGAGATTTGAAGGAAAAGAACTGGATAGAAGCGACTTTAGCATTTTGAACGTGAGAATCTAAGGTAAGTTAAAGAAAATTGGCTTTTTATTTATGGGTAATATGAAAATCTTGGGTACAGATAGATAATGAAAGTGTAAGAGAAGAAAGCTCTCTTTGACAACTTTGATCAAATAAACTTTGGTAACCCTGTATCCACTTCTCCCCTTCTGTTTGAAAATTTCTTCATTATGCAAAGTATTTCTTTACTGCATCCGAATTTACTGGCTTCGGTAATTCTCGTCCATCCATTTCTGTCAGAATTAGTGCCCCTCCTGAAAATGCTTTCTTCACGACATATGGCCCGTCATAATTTGGTGTCCATTTTCCTCTTGAATCATGTTGCATGGGTAAAATTTTCTTGAGCACTATGTCACCCTCGTGAAATTGTCGTGGGCGAACCTTTTTGTTGTAAGAACGAATCATCCTTCTTTGATAAAGTTGCCCATGGCAGAGGGCTATCATTCTTCTTTCATCAATTAGATTTAATTGCTCGTATCTAGCTTTGACCCATTCTGCTTCTCTTAATTGAGTATCCATTAGTACCCTTAATGAAGGAATTTCAACTTCGATGGGCAATACAGCCTCCATACCGTATACCAGAGAAAAAGGTGTTGCTCCAGTAGAAGTACGGGTAGAAGTTCTATAAGCATGTAGTGCAAAAGGTAACATCTCATGCCAGTCCTTGTAAGTGACGATCATCTTTTCAACAATTCTCTTGATATTTTTATTGGCCGCTTCTACTGCACCATTCATCATTGGTCGATAAGGTGCCGAATTGAGATGTTTGATTTTGAACTGCCGGCACAAAGTCTGCATCATTGCATTGTTCAGGTTCGTGGCATTGTCTGAGATGATACATTCCGACGGCCCATAGCGACAAATGATTTCTTTCTTAATGAACCGGCATACCACCTTTTGAGTCACACTTGCATATGACATAGCTTCTACCCATTTAGTGAAGTAGTCAATTGCCACTAGGATGAATTTGTGACCATTGGAAGCTTTAGGGGTAATGGCTCCAATGACGTCAATTCCCCACATGGCAAAAGGCCAAGGTATTGCTGTTACATTAAGAGGGGTGGGTGGAGCTTGGATCTTGTTGGCATATATTTGACATTTGTGACATTTTCTCACGTGATTAATACAATCACTTTCCAATGTGAGCCAATAGTAGCCAGCCCTCATTATTTGTCTTGCCATGGTATGACCACTAGTGTGTACTCCACATATTCCAGAATGAACTTCTTCCATGATCTTTCGTGCTTCATGAGTATCTACACAGCGAAGTAGCATCGAGTCTGGGGTTTTCTTGTAGAGTATGTCTAGGTTTAAAAGAAAACCCATTGACAATCTTCGTAGAAATTTCTTGTCATTTTCTGATGCTTCTAGTGGATATGTTTGTTCTTGGAGGTATTTCTTGATATCATGATACCAAGGCTTTTCATCCAATTCTTCTTCGATGCTCATGCAATAAGCTGGAGAATCTATTATTTTCATCTCGAACACAGGAGTATGCTCAGGGTCGCTTATCTTGTACATAGCAGCCAAAGTAGCTAAAGCGTCTGGGATTTGATTATCTTCCCTTGGAAGATGATGGAAACTTATACTGTTAAATCTTCGAGTCATGTCTAGTATAAGCTTTTGGTAAGGGATTAATTTTGAATCTCTTGTCTCCCATTCTCCATTGATTTGATATATGACTAATGCGGAATCCCCATAGACTCGGAGATCTCGCACTTTCAAATCCAATGCCATTTGGAGTCCCATAGCACATGCTTCATACTCTACTATATTGTTGGTACAAGGAAATGTAATTTTTGCTGTGAGGGGAAACTGCTCTCCGCTTGGAGAGATGAGTATAGCTCCGATCCCTTGTCCCAAAGCATTAGATGCTCCATCGAATGCCATTTTCCATGTTTCATTTTCTTCATCGACTTCCTGTTCTATTGTCATTATATCTCCATCAGGAAAGTCCATTCTCATAGGCTCATAATCCTCCAATGCTCTATCAGCCAGATATTCAGCGATCACACTTCCTTTTACGGCCTTTTGGGTGACATACTGTATGTCGTATTCAGATAACAGCATTTGCCATTTTGCAATCCTGCCTGATAAAGCGGGTTTCTCGAAAATGTACTTAATGGGATCAGTCTTGGAGATCAGCAATGTTGTGTTGTTGAGCATGTAGTGTCGTAGTCGATGTGCTACCCATGCAAGGGCACAACAGGACTTTTCTACTATTGAGTATTTAGCTTCATATGTGGTAAGCTTTTTGCTCAAATAGTAAATTGCATGCTCCTTCTTGCTTGTCTCATCACGTTGACCCAATACGGATCCTAATGAAGAATCCTGTATGGATAAATATAGAATCAACGGTTTTCCGGATCGAGGTGGTATCAAGACTGGTGGATTTGATAGATATCGTTTGATTTTCTCGAACGCTTCTTGGCATTCGTTATTCCACTCAATCGGATTGTTCTTCTTTAGTGATTTGAAAAGCGGTTCACACTTGGATGTCAATTGTGATATGAACCTTGCTATGAAGTTGATTCTACCCAGAAAACTTCTTACTTGTTTTGGAGTCTTCGGGGGTTGCATTTCTTGTATCGCTTTGACTTTACTCGGGTCAACTCGAATCCCGTCCTTGCTGACCATAAAACCCAATAACTTTCCTGAAGAGGCTCCAAAAGTACATTTGGCAGGATTCAACTTCAATTGATATTTGCGAAGTCTATCGAATAATTTTCTTAGCACTTTTAGATGCCCCCCAGCAGTGAAAGTTTTGGCGATCATGTCGTCCACATATACTTCAATTTCTTTATGCATCATGTCATGGAACAACGTGACCATGGCTCTTTGATATGTAGCACCAGCATTCTTTAACCCGAAAGGCATCACCTTATAGTAGAAGGTACCCCAAAGGGTAATAAAAGCAGTTTTTATCATGTCATCTGGATCAAGTTTGATTTGATTGTATCCAGAAAAACCATCCATGAAGGAAAAGTAGGAGTTTCCTGCGGTATTATCCACCAGTGTATCAATATGAGGAAGTGGGAAGTTATCTTTAGGACTGGCTTCGTTCAAAGGCCGGTAGTCCTGACAAACTCTTAGTTTCCCACTTTCTTTCTTTTCGACTGGGACAATGTTAACCACCCATTCTGTATATTCAGCGACCCCAAGGAATCCTGCATCCCACAGCTTTCGAATCTCGTCTTTTACTCTTAAGATTAACTCCGGCTTTAATCTTCGTAACTTCTGTCTGACAGGCTTCGCCCCAGGCTTCAAGGGTATTTTGTGTAGTACTATGTCTGAGCTTAAGCCGGGCATATCTTGGTATGACCAGGCGAATACATCCACATATTCTTTCAATAAATGGACTAATTCTTCTTTTTCTTCAGGAGGGAATAAAGTGCCAATCTTGACTTCTTTTACATCCTGACTATCTCCCAGGTTGAATACCTCAGTTGGTTCTTGACTTGTTGCTCTTTCTTTTTCATCTCGCTCAATCATTTTTAATAGCTCAGGAGATACTTGAAGATCTTCGTCATCCGAGTCGGTAGTGTTTACAGGATTATCAAAGTTCATTCTTTCATTGTCATCAAAGAGAGTTTTGGGTCTGCATTATCCAGAGAGAAAAGAAAGAGAAAAAAAAATGGCACGAATGAGATGGATGCAAACTGGTACTTTATTTACAATGTGCATAAATCACAACTTTATTGGAATAAAAAGCAATAACTAAAAGGTTCACTTAAACAAAGACTACACCCTATTGATTGAACCTTTCTTTAGGAGGTTTTTACTATTAGATTACTTTGGAAAGCTTTCAATTATAACAGGCAGTTCTATCGCCTCCCAATTGTTCAGCACATCCCGTGGGCCACAAGGTTGAACGAGCTCCTCCTCTTCAGGTGAATCGCTGATGATTGCCTGAATAGAAAGACTTTCAAAAGACTTGTTGATGTTGATAGTCAGCTTGCCTTCATTGTCATTTTGCGGAATGAGACCACCACTCACGAACGTTTCGGTGATTTCAGGGATATCCAGATTTCTTTCCTGGAGAGGATGCCCTGTTAATCGTGCAATCCTCTTTTCTCTCTTTTCAGCTATTGCCTTCATTTTATCATGTCTTGTCGGTGTGAAGCCTAGGCCGTATTTCCCTTCATTTGCGGATATTTTCAATGGCTCTGGTATTCCTTGTAAATCTTGTCCCAAACCTAACCCCGGTGAGTATCCTCCTTTTATCATGAGTTTGGCGACCATGCGACTTGTTTTAGAGATGTTAGGAATGGGTTCTTCTCCATATTCACTGACATAAGCAGCATTGACAATCTCAAAAGACCTGAAGGAGCAATCAGGTATATTTTCATTGACCTCAACATATTGAGCATCCGCAGGTCTAGATAGCAGAATGTCTTCTTCAGCAAAGACTGTGATTATCTTTCCTTCAATGATGAATTTCATTTTTTGATGTAATGAGGAAGGAATTGCTCCAGCCATATGGATCCATGGTCTTCCCAGTAGACAAGTATAAGATGGAGAAATGTCCATGACTTGGAATGTGATATGGAAAAGACAGGGACCAATCCCAATTGGTAGCTCTATTTCTCCAACCACATCTCTCTTTGTTCCGTCAAATGCTCGAACAACAATATGACTGTTGTTGAGGTGTGATGGGTCTAAACCGATCTTATGTAAAGTTTCTAATGGCATTACATTTAGAGCTGATCCATTGTCGATCAGAACTCTAGCCATAATCCGATCTTTGTATTTAATCGAAATATGTAGAGCCTTAGAGTGACCCCTTCCTTCTGCTGGTATCTCATCGTCAGTGAATGTGATGAGATTTTGTGCCGTGATGTTGTTGACAAGGTGGTCAAAGTTGTTCACGGAGATATCTTGTTCAACATAAGCCTTATTCAGGACTTTGAGAAGAGCTTCTCGATGGGCATCAGAACTTAAGAGCAATGAAAGTATGGAGATCTTTGCTGGAAGACGGTTCAACTGCTCCACGATGCTGTATTCACTTTGCTTTATGAGTTTGAGAAACTCAGTAGCTTGTTCATCTGTTACTGCTCGAGGCATCTCTTGCTCTTTAGATGTGTTAATAGGTCCATTTGCTGGATCCGTAACATTCTTCTCTTGTTGGAGCTTGTTCATTTGCTCGGGAGAATAACACCGACCACTTCTAGTCATGCCCCCAACTTCTAACGGAGTTGATGTGATGTTAGAAGTATAGCCATAGTTCCATGGAACAGTTTTGTCTGATTTGTACGGGAATGGCTTTGGAACTTGAATTCTTAAAGGCTTGAGAGCAGATTTTGAGATTGGAATGACTAGTGGTCTTGGCATGATATTGACTTCTTGTTCTTTAATTATCACATTCACGTCATCCTCTTTATCTGACATAAAAACGATGATTTGGGAGGAGTCCATGAGACTTTGTAGACTTTTACGGAATTCTGGGCATTCTTGGATAGAATGACTCTTACTGTTATGAAAGTTGCACCACTCCTCATCCTCGACTTCTTTATTTCCAGAAGACTTTCCTTTGATAATCCCTTCTTTCACAAGGCATGAATATACATGCTTAAGAGGGGTTATGATATCATTGACTGTTTTCTTCATCGGCCAGTATTCTTCCATCATATTGACTGGTTTGGCTTGATGAGGAGGCAATGGATTATGAGTGACGTTTGGTTCATCGGAAAAGTCCAACCACTTTGACTCAATTAATTGTTGGACTATACGCTTCAATGCTATGCAATTTTCGAGTCCGTGGCCCACGGCACCATCATGATATGGGCAATTTAGTTTAGGGTCATACCATGTTGGATATGGGGGTTCGAATGGCCTTGTGGGAATTGGGTGAATGAGTTGGCTCTGGATGAGTTTTGGATATAACTCAGTATAAGTCATGGGAATCGGTGCGAAAATTTCTCTTGGTCTTGGTGCAGGCATTGGAGGAGTCGGAACAGGTGGCCGTAACTGATTAGGCCTGTTGAGAGGATAATTGTTTAGTCTATTGGGAAGATAATCACTGGGCCTATTTGGAGGATAATCATTGGGCCTATTGGTAGGATAATAATTGGGCCTGTTGGCAGAATAGGATAGGCGAAGTCCGGTAGCCACGGTACCCACGAGGGGAATCCCTCTTCCTCGTCCGATTTGTTGTATTTCTTCATCTTTTCTTCTGGATGGTCCTCCTCTTTTCATAGGATCACTAAAGGACTCAGTAATCTTCCCGGTCCTGATACCATGCTCGATCCTTTCTCCAGACATGACTACGTCGGAGAAGTTAGTTGCCGCATTGCCAATAAGTTTGTCATAATATGGGTATTTCAGTGTCTGGACAAACAAAGTGACCATTTCTCTTTCTGTTATGGGTGGCTGTACTTGTGCAGCTAAGTCCCTCCATCGTTGGGCGTATTCCTTAAAAGTTTCTGTTTTTTTCTTCTCCATGTTTTGGAGAGTTTGGCGATCTGGAGCTAAGTCCATAACATGTTTATAGTTGCCGATGAAGGCCTGACCAAGGTCATTCCAAGTTTTTATGTTTCTTGGACCTTGGCTTAGATACCACTATAATGCTGATTTTGTGAGACTTTCCTGAAAAAGTGCGATCCACACCTTCTCATCTTTGGTAAGTGATTGTAGTCTTCTGAGAAACAAAGTGATGTGAGTGATGGGATCACTCATTCCATCGTATTTTACGAAATCTGGCACCTTAAAATCTGAAGGGATTACGACGTCTGGCACTAAGCAGAGGTCATCCACTGAATATAGTGCCTCCTTCAATGGCTCTCAGTCTTTTCTTTATTGTCTCGATTTTTTGAGATTCTGCTTCATCTTTTGGTAATGTCTTCTTCTCTTCCTGTACAGTGTCTTGTTTCAGGTGAACACTAGCAGAGGGTCCTGATTCTTGAAACAGGTTTTCTTGGACTGAGACTCGTTGCGGGGTGAATCCCGGGGGATAAGTGGGATCTTGTACTTCTTTGATGGGGACTTGAGTTGCTTTCCCTTTGATTAATTCCATCAATTGTTTCATCTGTTCTGACATACTTTCAATCTTGGACTCCATCTCCATGAGACGTCCTTCGGCTTGTTCTGCCATTAATCTTGTTTGGAGTCGAGTTGAATATCGGTGTTGAGGTCCAATTTTACCCTTTTAAAGGAATATTTATTTTATTAGATTCTATGTGTGTATGATTGATGTGATGGATGCATGCATGAATATTGTAAATACTTGGTGAAAGAAGAACTATAATGGAATTTCTCAATTACATTCAGCAAAGGTTTGTTTAAAAGAAACGACCCAAAGTACAATACTGCTTTCTGGCCTTAGATATGAACTCCATCATTCTTTGAACATTTACTGATGGAGTAGGACAGCTTAGTTCTTCTAACTCCTTGGCTTCTTCGCCCATTAGTTGGGCTTGTTCTGTAACTTTTCTGACTTCTACCAAAAATGTTTGCAATTGATCTTGAGAAAATCTGTATTGATCTTCCCAGTATCTGACTCTCATCTCTTTTTGATCGGTTTCATCAACCAATTGGGAGATGACTTGTTTTTTATATTCAACTTTCTCTTCGAGGAGTTGTGTTTTGTGACCGAGCTGTTGCATGTCAAGGAGCATCCTCTTGTTCTTCTCCTTTTCTTCCTCTAGTTCTTTCTCCAACTCTCTTTTCGCCAATTTTCTGATGACCTCTTCAGGTAGAACTATTCCTTCCTTCCGGTTATTTCTCCATTCATAATAAGCAGTGGGAGAAATAATAGGCCCCGACTTCAATATGAAAATTCTTTTCCACGCAACTGAAATACCCATTGCGAGCTTATTTGAATTTGGATCTTCGTGTGAAAATTCCAACTTACTCAGATTATGCGTCATGGGTATAAATTGCATGGACCCAAATTGTTTTCGTACTTGAGCTGGGGCATAACTTGTTCCTCCCCATATACCTAAGAGAGGAACCCACGGGCAATTGCCGCAACGGTAGACAACGCGGGTGGAGGTAGACCAGGGGGCTCTCCATTCAATTTGGAATTCGGTGATGTTCTTGAAATAATCAACCCATGATTCCTTGCTGTCGTGATGAATGGTTTCACTTTTCAAAAAGGCTTCGATTGGGATGAAGTCCTTTGAAAAGCGATTTCCAAAATGTTGCTTCTCACAAGGAAGGTGGCTTTTGATCCAAATGTTGAGGAGATGTGAACATCCTATGAATTTGCCCCCTCTTTGGCGACAAAAGTTTAATGCCCTGATAGTTTCACATAATATTACTGAGGTCGGATTTATTTGAGCATTGCAGATTTGCTCAAATAGTGTAATGATGTCTCCTTCAATGAATCCGACGATTCTTGGGAAGACTACCAGGCCATATATCGCCAAGGCGAAAAGCTTGCGTCGTTGATTTTTCTGAGGGAGAACGTGACTTAATTGTTTTAAGTCGATCCAACTGATAAATTTTCGAGATCCTTTTGTTGCAAACTTGGTTTGAAGACTGGAAGCTGGCATATCCAATAATTTTGCTAGGGCTCGATGAGGCTCCGTTCTTCTATCATGTTGATAAGTCTCGATTGGATAGTCGGAGGACCAACCCAAGAGGCTGTTGTATTCTTCAATGGTTGGAACCAGATCCATCTTATCGAAAGAAAAGCATCGATAAAATGGATCCCAAAATTGTATTAGAGCCCGGACAAGTGATGCATCAACGGTAACCTTTAGTAGGCAAGTGATGTGACCATATTTTGCCGTAAAAGCTTCCCGATCAGCAGAATTCCAACTATTCCAGACTTGCAATAATTCCGTGGTGTCGTTCTGATTTATCCGGACCGATACCTGGTCCTTAAGCTGTACGTGAGAGTGGGATGTCAGAGCATCTCCGTGAAGCTTTTGAGTCGTTTCGGAATATTCCATAGCTTCAGGCTGAGTTTCGACTACCGTGTCATTCCATGATCCAGTAACAGCCGTGGGAAGATAATCGAGAATATCCATGATAATAGTTCTTTCACCAAATACTTATCTTTAATGATGAAATGTATATGCCGGAAAAATAAGGAAAAATAAAGTTAGTAAAAAAAATAACACATAGGATCATACAAACATATAGATAAAACAAAACCTATGGAAATGGGAACCGAGGTATGGGAAATTCTTAATGGCTGGTTCTAAGGTAGAGTAAGGAATTCTACATGCAGAAGGTGGTTTATCAAAAAGGCAAGGGATAGTTCCCGAATCCCGTCACTGAATCATAGTGACGGCCCGATTCCTTACCCTCTAGGGTTTATGTAAGGAATGGATTAATTCGAGTCGTAGCTTTTCGTGGGCCCATGCAGAGACTAACCGTCTCAGAAGGCAATACACTACTTTGCTACTTTGAAACCGGTGAAGGCTTGGAGACCGTGGCCTCACAAGGACAGCAACACCAATTCCGCTTAGAAAGAATCGTGTTTGATTTAAGGAAGCTCGGGTATAAAGCTTCATTTTGTGAATGCATTATGCATGTTTACTTAAGTAAATATAATATATAAATCCACATAATAGTAAAGCAAAGTAAATAAAAACAAATCAACTTTAGGCTCGACTCACTAACGTCGAGTCCCCAGCGGAGTCGCCAAGCTGTGGCAACGTCGGGTTTTCTGGAGTCGCCACCAATCGGTTTCACCTAGGTCGATTGGTCACCTAAAATATGGTCTGCGAGAGTTCGGGGGTTCGGGAGTACGGTTACGTTAAAACAACTTTGTTAAAACGCCCAAAAATTGGCACCTTAGTTGATTTTAATTTTGTTTTACTTTGCTTTTAAAACTTTTCAGTTAATTTAGATATTTTACCTGAATTAGTCGAAAATGTGGATTTTGGTAATTAATTCGGATAAAATTTTATACTTCCGAACCATCGACTCTGCCGAGTCATTTGGACACGGAAGATTTTGATTCCGAACCATGGACTCTGCCGAGTCATTTGGACACGGAATTTGGTGAAATTTTAAACAATCAATCCATATCGTAAAAATATGGATTTTTATCTTTTTATTTAATTTATTTATTTTAAAAGTTTGATATTTTCCAAACCGTAGATCCTGCCGGATCATCCGGATATGGAAATTGATTTAATTTATCGTAATTATTTAATTCTTATTATTAATTTTTAGTTTAATTACTAAATTTATCTTTATATTTTTACTTTTTCTTTCTTTCTTTTTCTTCTTATTTTTACTTTTTAATTTTCTTTTCTTTTCTTTCTTTTGTTTTCTTTTTCTTATCTTTCTTTTCTTTTTCTTATCTTTTCCTTTTTTGATTTTTTTCTTGTTTAATGAAGGATATTTATTATTTAAAGAATTACTCAATTTATAAAAGAATTAAAAAAAATTAATTTTTTTATTTAATAAGAAGTTAATTTAAAGGAATCAAAGAGTTTAAAAATAAAAATTTTCATCATGGTACGGGGCGTTGTTACTCAGCCAGACCCTCTTCACCAGGTGAAGCAGCTCAAAAGCGGGCACGAGACAGTTTCCAGCCAATATACCATGAACTAAAATTTTTTTTATTTTTTTTTTATTATTTTATTATTTTATTATTATTATTATATTTTTTTTATAAAAGATTAACCAAAAGTAATTGTTTTATTAAGAGAATCAAAAATTTATATGTATATTTTAAACAAAAGAAGAAAAGTTTTGATATTTATTTAATTTATTTTGGAATAAAAGATTATTTAACCGAAAACTTATATGTATTTTAAAACAAAAGTCTTGATATTTTTATTTTTTATATTCTTCTTTGTTTGATGAAAGATTTTTTTTTTAATTTTAATTTATATTTCTGAAAATATATCTAATCAATAAGTCAAAAATATTTAAGAGAAAATTCAATTATTTTTGTTTTATTTTGTATTATTTTGAAATTATTTGATTAAGATTTTTATAAAGGAAACAAAAAGTTATATCTTTTAATAAGTAAAATATTACTGAATAAAATATTAACCCAAAATTTTTATTCTTTTCATTCTTTTTATTAATAAAGAAAACTAAAAAAAATTATATTTTAAAATAAATAAATAAAATATTATTGAAAAATATTAACTCAAAATTTACTCTTTTTATTCTTTTTATTAATAAAGAAAACTAAAAAAAGTTATATTTTAAAAGAAATAAATAAAATATTACTGAAAAATATTAACCCAAAAATTTTACGCTTTTTATTCTTTTTATTAATAAAGAAAACTAAAAAAATTATATATTAATAGATAATTAATATATTAGTCTAAAGTTTTTTTTTTATTTTTTATAAAGAAAAAATTTATTTATATATTTTATTTAAAAATATTTCCGAGCCATGGATCCTGGCGGATCATTTGGTCATGGAGTTTTAATTTTTTTTTATTTCATTAATTATTAATTTTAAAGATGTATTAAAAGAATGATTTTATGTTTATTTATTTATTTATTTTATTTTTGAATTATTTCATTATGTTTGTTTATTAAAAGGAATAAAAACTTTGTTTCAAAATAAAAAAAAGTAATTTTTATTAGCCTTTAGAAAATTATTCACATAAAATTCCTTTTTTTATCTTTTAATCATAAAAAAAATTCAATTAATAAAGTGGGGCTTTTTGGCCATCCACTTTAATAACACAATAATAATAAAAGTTAGCACAATTAATATAGTTAGATTAGTTGGATTAGTTAGTTAATAACAATAAAAAAGGTTAGTAAAAAGTTAGATTAAATTAATTAACAACAATAATAAAAATTAGCCAAGTTTAATTAAATTAATTGTTAACAACAATAATAAAGAGTTAGTCAAGTTAATTAAATTAATTAATTAACAACAATAATAAAATTCAGCCAAATTAATTAATTGTTAATTAACCAAGTTGATTAAATTAATTAACAATAATAAAAGTTAGTAATAATGCAAAAATTAAAAGGTTAGTAACAATAATAATGTTAAAAGTTAGTTGTTAGTAAGTTAGTTAACAAGTTAATAATAACAAAAAAAAAGGTTAGTAACAATAACAATAATAAACAAATAAATACACAAGTAAAAAAATAAAGTTAGTAATTAATTCTGAAAAAAAAACAAAATAAAAAGATTAGTGACCAAAATGAAAAGAATTGAAAAGATGAAGGACTGAAAGGAGGTTTTACCCTTGGGAAATGAATTTGAAATTCTGTTTTGCTGGGAAAACAGAAAACGCGACGAAGCGCAGCTGGCACGGCAGGGAGGCGAGCACGGGCGTGGGGCGGTGAGGCGTGGGCGGAGGGCGGCGGAGGAGCGGCAGGCAGCAGCCGGCGGAGGGAGAGAAGAAACGCGGCGGAAGGAAAACGGAAAGGAGAAAAAGACGGCGGCGGGACGGCGTGGGAGCAAACGGCGACCGGCGACGGCGTCGGCAGCGGGACAGCGTGACGGCAGGAGGAGAAAGAGAGAGAAAACGAGAGGAGAGAGAGAGAGAACAACGAAGGAGATCAAACGAAAGAGATGGTCAAATCGTAGAAAAATAAAATTTTGAGATTTTCTGGCAGAAGGAGGAGAGGCTAGGGAATAAGGCTGTAATTTTCTCTATTTTTAAAATGGAGCTCTGAACTTTTTTCTTTGATTTTCTGTGTGTTCAGCACTGAATTTGGGGGGGTATTTATAGAAGGAGCTTAGCTGAAATGTGGACGGATAAATTAATAAAAAATCTCAAACTTATCTTTTAAATTGGTAAAATGACAGTTTCACTCCTTTACGTTACTCCAGCTCTGGATAAGCTCAGAAGCTTCTGATTTTGACAATTTTAACGTTTTCTGTCAATTTGGGCCAGAAACGTCCGTTTAGGCCCAAAATTGACGCGAAAAATTACCCAAAGCTCCTGAAACTTTCAGAATTTGTCAATTTTATCCGAAACTTCTCAATTTTGTCATTTTTACCTCAAACTTTTAATTTTTTGTCATTTTTTTCTGAAATTTTATTTTTATTTCAAACACATACATATTCACACATATATTATTTTAAATCAAATCTTCTCAAAATAAAAATATATTTTAAACTAATTAACATAATTAAAATTTTTTAGCAATAATAATAATAATAATAATTTTTTAATTAGTTTTTTTTTTTTAATTTTTTTTTAAAAAAAAGGCCGGACGAAATTGGGTGTCAACAATTGGTATTGGTATTCTGAAAATTGTAAATCGTATGTACACTCATATCAAGTTATAAGATTCTACTAGAAATGAAAAGGTATTGATTATGTGGGAGCATAAGTGTAAGAAGAAAATGAGCTTTGGGCTTATTACGAGGATTATAACTAATTTAGACACTTCTGTATTTCAACTGCAAATTTTAATTGTGAAAAGGCATAAACGTAATAAGGGCAAAAATTTAGAGGTATAATGAGAACTTACCCCTAACCTGTAGTATGATTTGTCACAATTTTTAAAACCTTGGTTATTTATAATAGGTCAAAATTCATAATCAGCCCTTAAACTTGACCGAAAAATGGATAGATGAACCCCTCAAAAATCTCTTTTTGGACATGAGCCTCCAAACTTACTTAATCAAGAGACATGAGCCCTTTTGTCGCCCTCTATTTCCAACATGCATGTTTTCTGGAATGTTTGATAGCATTTAGAATGCCAATAAATTATGACTTAGTTGATTTCCTTTCACATTTTATCAATTTTAACCAAGGGCCAGTTCAGTATAAATTAACTAGATTAATGAGTCAACTTTTTCGTAGAGGTCAAATGCGTGTAAATGGGGTAGGGACAAGTTTAACCTTGGTCTATTAAAAAAATTACTAAAATGCCACGCATTAATTTGTTTTGCTCTCAGCTGAGATTTGCTGCTCGAATTCGGACAAAACAGTTTGTTAGTTCTCTACGCTGGGCATCATAGCCTGAGCACCTCCCATCATGTTCCGCATGCTGCGGCCGGGCTGACCATCAAATCTAGTTCCCCTTAGCGCCATGAATCTTTTTCTAGCTGCATTCGACATCAGCTGCCTCCATATTCCACCTTTAGCATCTTCTCTGAATCACCCTCTGCCGTCAGCCGCCTTCAACCGCCCTTCGATAAGTTCTTCATATTTTTCTGACAACGTACCTTTGCCATTGCATGATATATACCCTATTTTACTTCCAATTTACTTCCTGATAATCGTAATTAATTTAATGGATACACCTTCTGCGCGTAGGAAAAGAAAACGGCATACCTAGAAGTTGATTGGAAGACATTTTTTGCTGTATAATTTTTTCTCTCTTTTTCGGTGGTCGTCTTCTCTTTGCTGCACTTCCTCATCTTTCTCAGGTGTAATTCTCTATCTCTCTCTCTCCTCTCCTTTTTCTTTCCACAGTAACTCTATTTTGCCATTAATGGATGCTTAGCTGCGATGGCACAAAGATGTAATTACAGCCAAAATCAGGAACTTTTTCATACTTACTCGTGAAAAACCCGACCCAAAATGGCATTAATGGAGGCTCATTAATCTGATTTATGTCCTCAAGTTTCAAAAATAGCACAAACCTTCCCCTACTTTTCAAATTAATATCGTTTCTAATTCTCAAGCATTAGTCAGTAACAAGTTTGTTAAAATAGATAGCCAATCTAAAATTGGTATTGGTATTCTGAAAATTGTAAATTATATGTACATTCATATCAAGTTATAAAATTCTACTAGAAATGAAAAGGTATTGATTATATGGGAGCGTAAGTGTAAGAAGAAAATGGGCTTGGGGCTTATTATGAAGGTTATAACTAATTTAGACACTTCTGTATTTCAATTGCAAAATCTAACTGTGAAAAGGCATAAACGTAACAAGGGAAAAAATATAGAGGTATAATGAGAACTTACCCCTAACTTGTAGTATGATTTGTCACAATTTTTATAACCTTGGTTACTTATAATAGGCCAAAATTCATCATCAGCCCTCAAACTTGACCAAAAATCTCTTTTTGGACACAAGCCTCCAAACTCACTTAATCGAGAGACATAAGCCCTTTTGTCGCCCTCCATTACCAACATGCAAGTTTTCCGGAATGTTTCATAGCATTTTAGAATGCCAATAAATTATGACTTAGTTGATTTCTTTTCACATTTTATCAATTTTAACCAAAGCCCAGTTCAGTATAAATTAATTAGATTAATGAGTCAACTTTTTTGTAAAGGTCAAACGCATGTAAGTGGGGTAGGCACGAGTTTAACCTTGGTTTATTAAAAAAATTACTAAAATGCCACGGATTAATTTGTTTTGCTCATAGCTGGGATTTGCTGGTCGAATTCGAACAAAATAGTTTGTCAGTTCTCTGCACTGGGCATCATAACCTGAGTGCCTCCCACCGTGTTTCGCATCCTTCAGCTGTGCTGACTGTCAGATATGGTTACCCTTAGCGCCATGAATCTTTTCCCAGCTGCATTCGACGACAGCCGCCTCCGTCTTCCACCTTCAGTGTCTTCTCCGAATCACCCTCTGCCATCGGCCGTCTTCAACCGCCCTCCGGTAAGTTCTTCATATTTTTCCGACCACGTACCTTCGCCATTGCATAATATATACCCTGTTTTACTTCTGATTTACTTCCTGATAATTGTAATTAATTTAATGGATACACCTTCTGTACGTAGGAAAAGAAAATGACATACCTGGAAGTTGATTGGAAGACATTTTTTGCTGTACAATTTTTTCTCTCTTTTTCGGTGCTCGTCTTCTCTTCTCTGCACTTCCTCCTCTCTCTCAGGTGCGATTCTCTATCTCTCTCTCTCCTCTCCTGTTTCTTTCTATAATAACTCTATTTTGGAATGAATTGTTGGTTAATTAAATGATAAAGGTAATTGCCCATTTGATCCAACTACATTTTCTTTTTGAAAAGGAAATTTCATTTTTTTTCTCCGTATGGACTCAATGTTTTTCTGGAATTTTGTTTGATATATATATGTTTGTGGCAACTCTGGAGTCAGACGATTACTGTTTTTATCTATCCCCATCACTCTGATTTACCTTTGTGTTCAAAGAGTAATTTGTTTTCCTCTCATCTTTGTTTTATGTATATCTGATCACTTTAGTTTCACCTTCATTATTATACAAATTCAGTTTACTTTCCTATATCATGTAAGATTAGTCTGTGGCTGTTAATTTGAAAATGTGATGTATATTTGACCTTGGGTAATAGGAACTTGCTGGTTGGAGGTTCTATTAGTAGTGTAATGAAATCACATTTCTCATAATCTCCTGGACGTGATTTAGGTGAGGTATAAATTTGTTTTTTCCCACCTCTGTATATGCTTTATTCTTCATGCTAGTTGCATTTGCACTATAAAGCATTCCCGTTCCCATAATTGTTGGTATGCATTGCTATAGAATTGATAAATCATTACAGTACCCGGTTTGCCTGTTATGGTGAGTGAAACAATTGTGAGCTTGTTGCATTATTGTACGTCCATGAGATGTTTTTTGCCCATATAATGTGAGATGACTATGTTTTTGTTCAAAGAGGTATGAGTAGGCAGGGAGATTCACATATGTCAAGCGAGTTCTCTATAGGTAATGACGCTGCCAAATGTGATCGTGCTTTGTGGGATCACACGACCACCGTTGTCTTTTTCCGGATAACGGCTGATGTTGTCCAACGCGGCCTTGTTGAAGGGGGACATCCAACGAGGATAGGATGGACCATAATTGAAGACTTATTTTATCGAGAGACCGGTTGGCCATACACTGTGAGTCAATTTAAGAATAAGTGGCCACATCTAAAATGACAGTACAGTACGTAGAAGCGGCTTTTAGGATCCATGACAATGCTGACACTGGTACAATTGTCACGGATGATGAGTGGTGGGAAAGTTGTATACAGGTAACCATTGTTAGATTCAAATACATCTTAACTGTTTTTTTGACTTTAAGAATGAATGTGTTAATAGAATGTTTTTTTTTCGTATTCTTGTAGAATAATCCGGAGGTTGCTGCGATCAAGTTCAAGAAGACGGCAAATTGGCAAGACTTGGAGAGTATGTTTGGTCCGGTCAAAGATTTCTCACGCTAGGGGTTGTCTTCACAGCCACCTACTGATTCCATAGTCATTTGTAGCTGTCAGTGGCCAACATCCGTTGCCCACATTCACTCTACTAAGGCGATCCCCTGTATCATATCTTCTAGTCCACCCATGTCACAGCAAATACATGTGAGTCCTCAGTCATTACGTGCTATTAGAAGGGCAGCTCAATTAGATGCTCGGGCGCCGGTCCTCAACAACTTGCCTTCAGCTTCTCCCCCCATTGGATCGCAATATAGAACATCGCATCAATCAATTGGCCGGTCTGCACAGCTTGAGGGCTATGCTCTTACCAGGCAACGAGAGCAGAGTTCATCGGGGAAATGTTTGAGGAGAAGCTCCCCTAACCATGCAACGGTTATTACTGAGTGGATATCAATTTTACAGCATAGTCAAGAGCGACTGGATTCTGCATCTGCAACCTCCAAACAGTATGCGCATGACACCAGCATAACTAAATGTTTGGAGGTACTGTCTTCACTACCAGGCATAACTGAAGGTGATGAAACATGGCTTGATGCATCATCCATGTTTGTTGTAGAATAGGGTCATCAAGAGTGTTACATCAACGGTTGTCGAACACTAAAGATTAAGGTTAATTGGCTTAAGATAGATATCGCTATGTCATTTGTACTATTATTCTGCCCATGTTGAGGTGTACACTTTAAACACGTGTCTGTAAGTATTAAGAGGTTAATGATTTTATTTGGTTAGACAGTGCATATTGACAATTGTAGCGTGTACGATTAGAATGCATACTGCATTTTTACTGCATAATGTTTGTGGCAACGTCGGGTTTTCTGGAGTCGCCACCAATCTGTTTCACTTAGGTCGATTGGACACCTTAATTATGGTCTGCGAGAGTTCGGGGGTTCGGGAGTACGGTTACGCTAAAACAACATTGTTATAGCGCCCAAAATTGGCACCTTAGTTGATTTTAATTTTGTTTTACTTTGCTTTTAAAACATCTTCAGTTAATTTTCAAAACCGAAAACTTTAACTGGATTATTTAGTCGGATGTGGATTTTTGGTAATTAATTTGTATAAAAATTTGATATTTCCGAACCATGGACTCTGCCGAGTCACCCGGACACGGAATTTGACAAAATTTTAATCCATATCGTAAAATATGGATTTTTATCTTTGTATTTATTTAATTTATTCAATTAATTTAAAAGTTGATACTTTTCAAACCGTTAATTATTTATGTTTTATGAAATTAATTATTAGTTTAATTACTAATTTATAGGTTTTTTTTATTTATGAAATTTTAGATTCATTAATGATCTTTTAATGCTAACTAATAAAAAAATATTCTTTTGTTTATTTATATTTTTATTACCTTTATTTGAAATTATTTGGCTAAAATTTTTATTTTGTTTAATAAAGGAAACAAAAAGTTATATCTTTTTATTATTTTAAGAGAAATAAATAAAATACAAAGTCTTAATTTTCATCTATTTTTTATCAAAAGAAAATTTTGTTTTCATTTTTGACCTTTTTACTTTTTTTATTGGATAAATATTAAAGTAACTATTAAAATTAATTTTTATATTTTATTTTTTTAAAAAAAATTTTATTCTCCAAACCATTGGATCCTGGCGGATCATTTGGACATGGAGTTTAATTTTTATTAATTAATTATTTAATTAATTACTAATTTAAATCATAATTTTATTGGATTTTTATTGTTGTTTTTATTAAATTTTAATTATTGCTACTTTTAAAGATATATTTAAAAAGAAATGATTTGTATTATTATTATTTTTTTATTATTTACTTATGTTTATTTAATTTTAATAAAAGGAATAAAAAGTTAATTAATTTTTTTTTCTTTTTAAAGAAATAATAAAAGATAATTAGCTTTTTTAAAAAAAAAATTTATGTTAGTCTTAAAGAATAAAATTAATTATTCACATAAAAGGATTTTCTTTTAATTAGTTATCGTTTACTTATTTATATTATTTTTTTTCATGATTAATTTCTTTTTTTTAAATAAAATAAAATTTTTGCATAAAGTAAATAAAGGAAAATGAATAAAGTGCAGGTTTTCTTTTTTGTTTTGGTTTAGACATCCATTTAAAAAGTAAAAGATGCATAAAATAAATAAACAAATAAAGAGAAAACACATAAAGAAATATTAAGAACAATTATTAAATAAATGATAAAAATGGGGCTTTTTGGCCATCCATTAAAAGAATTAAATAAATAGGAGGTATAACCTTCCATGAATTATAATAATTAGCAAAAGTTAGTAACAATAAAAATAAAAGTTAGTAATGTTAGATCAATTAATTGTTAATAACAATAAATATAAAAGTTAGATTAATCAATTGTTAACAACAATAAAACAAAAGGTTAGTAATAATAACAAATAAGTAAAACAAGTAAAAATTAAAATAGTTAGGAATTAATTCTGCAAGAACAAAATAAAAGGTTAGTGACCAAAGTGAAAGAAATTGAAAAGATGAAGTATTAAACGAGAGTTGTACCTTTTTTATTTTAAATTTGAATTTCCTGTTAACAGGAAACGTGAAATCGCGACGGCAGGGGGGGGTTGCTGGGGCGACGGCGGGCCAGGCGACGGGGCGACGGCGGCGGGGCGCAGGGCGGCAGGGCGACGGCGGCAAGGGCAACGGCGGACGGGGCGACGGCGGCGAGGGCGCGGGGCGACGGCGGCAGGACGGCTGGGCGCGGTGGCGGAACGGCGGGACGCGGTGGCGCGAGACGGAAGGACGACGGCGGCAGGACGGCGGAACGGCAACGGCGACGGCGACGGCGACGGCGACGGCGAGACGACGGCGGCAGGGCGACGGCAGCGGGATAGGACGGCGACAGCAAAAGAAAGAAAGAGAAAACAGAGGAAGAAGGTAGTCGAAACGTAAGAAAAAATAATTTTGGGACTGTTTTGGCAGAGGGAGGAGAGGCTAGGACTAAGGCTTCTATTTTTCCGTTTTTAAAACGGAGCTCTGAACTTTTTTCTCTGATTTTCTATATGTTCAACACTGAATTTGGGGGGGGTATTTATAGAAGGATCTTAGCTGAACTGTGGACGGATAAATTAATAAAAAATCTCAAACTTATCTTTTAAATTGGTAAAATGACAATTTCAGTCCTTTACGTCTCTCAGTCTCTAGATAAGTTCCTGAAGCTTCTGATTTTGACAATTTTGTCGTTTTCTGTCAATTTGGGCCAGAAACGTCGGTCGACCCAAAAATTCATGTGACAAACTACCAAATGCTCCTGGAACTTTCAGAATTTTTCAATTTTTCCCGAAACTTCTTAATTTTGTCATTTTTACCTCAAACTTTTAAATTTTGCCATTTTTTTGGAGTTTTCTTTTTTTTTCTTTCAAATACACACATATATCATTTTAAATCAAATATTCACAAAACAAAAATGTATTTTAAGCTAATTAAAATTTTTAGTAATAATAATAAAAATAATAAATTTTTTTTATTTAATTTCTTTTATTTAATTTCTTTAAATTTTTTTTTTTTTATGGTCGGACGAAATTGGGTGTCAACAGCTGCCCCCCTTTGCATGCTTCATGGGACATGATGTATGCAAAGTTAGTTACCAAATTTCGTCCGGCTTAGCTAGGCATTGAAAACCTTCTCGCCGCCTAAATCCTGAGGTTAAGGAACTCTCCTTAGAACCCCGGCGATAGGAGCTCTCCTATCGTTGAAGGAAAATTGATTGTTTCTAAGGCAAAGGTTCCATCCTTAAAACCTCGGATTGATTGATTGATTTCGAAGCAAAGGTTCCATCCTTAAAACCTCGAATTGATTGATTGATTTCGAGGCAAAGGTTCCATCCTTAAAACCTCAGATTGATTGATTCATTTCGAGGCAAAGGTTTCATCCTTAAAACCTCAGATTGATTGGTTGATTTCGAGGCAAAGGTTCCATCCTTAAAACCTCGGATTGATTGATTGATGTCGAGGTAAAGGTTCCATCCTTAAAGCCTCGAATTGATTGATTGATGTCGAGACAAAGGTTCCATCCTTAAAACCTCGGATTGATTGATTGATGTCGAGGTAAAGGTTCCATCCTTAAAACCTCGAATTGATTGATTGATCTCGAGGCAAAGGTTCCATCCTTAAAACCTCGGATTGATTGATTGATTTCGAGGCAAAGGTTCCATCCTTAAAACCTCGGATTGATTGCTTGATTTCGAGGCAAAGGTTTCATCCTTAAAACCTCAGATTGATTGGTTGATTTCGAGGCAAAGGTTTCATCCTTAAAACCTCGGATTGATTGATTGATGTCGAGGTAAAGGTTCCATCCTTAAAGCCTCGAATTGATTGATTGATGTCGAGACAAAGGTTCCATCCTTAAAACCTCGGATTGATTGATTGATGTCGAGGCAAAGGTTCCATCCTTAAAACCTTGGATTGATTGATTGATGTCGAGGCAAAGGTTCCATCCTTAAAACCTCGGATTGATTGATTGATTTCGAGGCAAAGGTTCCATCCTTAAAACCTCGGATTGATTGCTTGATTTCAAGGCAAAGGTTTCATCCTTAAAACCTCAGATTGATTGGTTGATTTCGAGGCAAAGGTTTCATCCTTAAAACCTCGGATTGATGAAAATTGATTGTTTTCGAGGCAAAGGTTCCATCCTTAAAACCCCGATGATGAAAATTGATTGTTTTCGAGGCAAAGGTTCTATCCTTAAAACCCCGATGATGAAAATTGATTGTTTTCGAGGCAAAGGTTCCATCCTTAAAACCCCGATGATGAAAATTGATTCTTTTCGAGGCAAAGGTTCCATCCTTAAAACCCTGATGATGAAAATTGATTTTGAGGCTAAGGAGCTTTCCTTAGGACCTCGAGCGAAATTTATATGAAAGCAATTGAAATTGGAATAATTTTCTTCGAAAGTGTGAATTTTCATAATAGGCGAGCGCAAAGAATTAGGCTTCGATAAAACGAGTGAATCTTGATGATGACAATAACACAGACAAATTATGTAAAGGGAACGGATATTTGGAATCAATATTCAAGGTTCATCTAATATTTTCTTCAGTAAATATAGATTCCCTTGTGAGATATGTCATCCAAATAAGGTTAAAGCTTAACTACCCCAAAATGTTATGCCTAGTAGACCTAATAGGATGCGTCTCAAGAGTAATAAAAATTACTCTTTACTCAGCCATTCCAACCTAAAGGCATTGTCGCATGGTTTTAATATCAGCATGGACGAAACTATATTATAAAAAAAAATTCCCTGAAAAGAAAAACTGAAATACGAAAGAAAATGCTGATAATTAAAACGAAAGGACAAGAAAAACGGATCAGATTGCTTCTCCTTCCACAATGCTTCAACAGGCCGGGTAAAGGACAATTATGGGACGGAACTGGTTGGGAAAGACTGTCGTGCCCAGTCTATTTGGATCATCGCTGGATCTGGTTCAGGAACAAAAGCTTGCATTTTATCTAGTAATTCTTCAACAGTTGTTGCGGATATTATGATTCGTCGTGCCACCTCAGGGATAAACTTCTGCTTTACAGCACGATTCATAAAAGATAATAGACCTGCGAAGAAATAGTTAACATTTAACAGCCCAATGGGTTTTTGATGCAAATTAAGTTGGGCCATGGAAGCGATTTGGAAGACTTCTCCTAATGTGCCAAAGCCACCTGGTAGAGCGATAAAAGCATCAGCATTAAAAAGCATTTGTAACAAACGCTCTTGCAGATTTTTAACCACTAGCTCTTCTCCAATCGTGCCCCCAGAAACCGATTTCAGAGATGCAGGGATAATACCCAGAACCTGGCTTCCTCCTAAAGATGCTGCTGATGCTACAGCTCCCATTAATCCGACATTACCTCCTCCATAAACTAAGTGTATTTTTCGCTCAGCTAATACACTACCCAAATGGTTGGCTGCCTTTAAGTACTCTTCATCTTCTCCAGGAAAAGCTCCAGAAAATACACAAATACTTCGGGGTTTACGAGTGGAGGTTTTCTCCATTCCTATCCTTACCCATGTGAGAAAAGAAGAAAAGAGGATATATTTATAGAGATGAAAAGATAAAGTAATAATTTTATTTTCAAGAATGGAGACATTATTGCCAGCTATACAGTAGCTGCGACCATGACTCTGGTCAAGAATGGGTACATTATTGTCAAAAAGATGAGGAAAATTTCAAAAGCAACTAACATGTACAGTAGTCACGACTGTAGCTTATGTCAGGAGTAGGTACATTATCGCTGAAAGAGGAGGAAAATTTCAAAAGTGGCAGGTATATACAGTAGTCATAATTATAGCTCATGTCAGGAGTGGGTACATTATGGGAGGAAAATTTCAAAAGCGTCAGCTAGCATGTACAGTATCGTGACTATGGCTTATGTCAGGAGTGGATACATTATCGCTGAAAGAGGAGGAAAATTTCAAAAGCGACAGCTAGCACGTACAGTAATCGTGACTTTGGTTCATGTCAGGAGTGGATACATTATTACCAAAAGGGAAGGAAAATTTCAAAAGCGACAGCTAGCACGTACAGTAATCGTGACCTTGTTCCGTCTTCTACTGGCTTTGCGTCCAGTAACGGCTTCAATGCTTTCTATGAATCGGTGATTTGCATTTCATCTAACTTTTTCACAAACTGGCAAACAGGGTCGTTTAAGGTCAGATTCCCAAGACTGTAACGTTCTCGTTCTTTTTGGAGAATTATCCATAATCCAACAACCTCAAATTGCACTATTCCGCAAGAATGTGCTTCAAGAACCTCTCGGATATCTTCCAGAGATTCCTTACGCAAGCCATTCTTGATGAATTTTATTCTATCTTCACGATTTCTGGTAATCACTCCTGGAGAACGACATTTAGCACCGCAAATCCACCATCCACAATTGTGACAGACGCCTAGCCTCTTTGCTCCTCTCTTTTTGGCATAAGCGCTTTTACCAAAGCGGGGCATACGGGGAAAGAACGCATCTAGAACTTCACCAGCCGAACGAACCTTAGCTTCGATTAGCCATCGCACATTATCAGGAATGCCTTTGTGCATAAATAGTCGGAATCGTTCACATCTAGCTTGATAAATCTTTTTAAGAACATTTATTGGGAAGGAAGGAAAATACTTTCGTAGGGCGGAAAGAGAAGACTCCATTGATGAAGGAGGCAAAGAAAGAAATTAGTGATTGTAGGAAACGAAAATAACTAACACATATTTATAGTGATGAAAGGGATAATGCGTTAATTACACTTACTGAAGCAAGTACATTATTGTCAAAAGAAAAGACAAATGACAGCTTATATGTACAGGAATCATGACCGTGGCTCTCATCTTCCACTGATTCATGTCCAGTAATGGCTTCAATGCTTTCTATAAGTCGGGGATTTGCTTCCCATCCAGTTTTCTTACAAACTGACAAACAGGGTCGTTTAAAGTCACATTCCCAAGACTGTAACGGTTTCGTTCTTTATGGTAAGTCCTCCATAAACCGATAATTTCACCTTGCACTTTTCCACAAGAATGCGTTTCAAGAGTCTCTCGGATATCTTCCAGAGATTCCTTACGCAGGCCATTCTTAATGAATTTTCTTTTATCTTCACGATTTATGGAGATGTATCCTAAAGAGCGACATTTAGTAATACAATTCCATCGCCCACATTTATAACACACGCCTAGTCTCTTTGCTCTTCGACTTTTGGCATAACGGCTTTTACCTAAACCGGGCATGCGGGGCATAAATGCATCTGGAACTTCACCCGCCAGACGGACCTTAGCTTCAATTATCCACTGCACATTATCGGGAATGCCTTTGCGTGTAAAAACTCTGATTCTTTCACATCTAGCAAGGTAGATCTTTTTAAGGACTTTTATTGGAAGGGAAGGAAAGTATTTTCGCAGTGCAGAAAGAGTAGAATCCATTGATGAGAGAAGAATTTGAGAGAAGAGGGAAATGAATCAGTTATTGTAAGAGACTGGAATAACCGAATTTAGAAGTCACGGGGTATCTTATCCACTGCTTAATCAGAAGGAAGAACACGCATTTATAGTGATGAAAATGGATAACGTGTCGATTACACTTAGGGGAGCATGTACATCTGTCAAAAAAAAAATGCAAACTTTTCCAAATATAACAAACTGTATGTACAGTAATTGTGACTGTGACTCACATCTTCCACTGGCTTTACGTCTAGTAACGGCATTAACGGCTTCTATGAGTCGAGGATTTGCTTCCCATCCAGTTTTCTTACAAGCTGGCAAACAGGGTCATTTACAGTCAGATTCCCGGGACTGTAACGGTTTCGTTCTTCATGAAAAATGCTCCATAAACCAAGAAGTTCACGTTGCACAGATCCACAAGAATGTGTCTCAATAGTCAATCGGATATCATCCAATGAGTCCTTACTCAGGCCATTCTTGATGAATCGTATTTTATCTTCTCGATTATCGGAGATCATTCCTAAAGAACGACATTTAGTATTACAAGTCCACCGTCCACATTTGTGGCAGACTCGTAACCTTTTCGTTCTTCGCTTTTTGGCATAAGAGCTTCTGCCTATACCAGGCATGTGAGACACAAATGCCTCTGGGATTTCGCCTGCCAGACGAACCTTGGCTTCGATTAACCACCGCACATCTTCAGGGATTCCTTTGTGCATCAGAACTCTTAATCGTTCACAGCGAACTTGGTAGATCTTTTTGAGAATGTTCATTGGGAGAGAAGGAAAATATTTTCGTAAGACAGAAAGAGTAGGATCCATTTTCTAGAGGGAAGTAAAAGACAGAAGAGAGGAAAGAATCAGTTATTATGGGCAACTGAGAGAACCGACTTGAGAGTCACGGAGTACCGTATCCGCCGTTTAACCGGAAAAGTGGATCCTACTTTATTTTGATGTGAATGACATTTCTTATCTTTGATATTCCATCCAGCTGACATCGATCCAGTCCTTGATTATTGAATCCATTGTCCGCTTTTGACAAATTTTCAACGACAATATTTCTTGATGTCTGCCTTATCTTTGACCACAGCTATCTCTTATCTTAGATGCTGCTAAGCTGGCATCAATCCTATCCTTCCAGGTGTAGCCTCGATTATTGAATCAGTAGCCAGGCTTTTGACAATATTGTCTACTTTATCCTTGGATCCCTGATGGGACTGGGGTCCAGCGTATTAGCTGTGCATCCAGTGATAAACTGGTAAGGGCTGATGACATTGAGATCTCAGCTTATATTGCTGTAACTGTGCTATGAATGTGATTCCCGTTTGGTCCTTGTTATGTAAAGGCTATGTATGCATGATATGAAATGCATGAATGCAGAGCATGTGTAACTAATGGCTTTTTTTCTATGGATCTAGTTCTTTATGTCTTTGTTTTACTGGATCCTCTTTGTGATGGCCTTCTTGGACTATCATTGAATCTCTTTATGCTTTCCAGCTTTTGTTCGCTGCCTCAAAAGCCCAACTCTTTTCAAAATCCCCTTTCTTGGACTTGTTCTTGAATTTTGGCCTCAATTTCTTTAAAGTTGGCCCGCCTCATAATTTATATCTCTTTCGGGTACTCATTCATTGTCATGGATTTGATACCATCAAAGGCTTTACTTTCAATGTCTGCTTTGCCCCTTTTCTTGTGACCGTGCCGACACTTACTTATCCTCATGTTATAATCTGAATGATTGCTCTTCCTTGAACTCATGTTTTGATCCATAAGACTTGCCCCCTTGTCTGTTGAGTTTCTTTCTTGGCAGTACTATTCTTACGCTTAGTAGAGACTACTTTGCCCCCCTGAATACGGTGTTTATGTGGATAAAAGGTATCACCTCGCCTTTAACAGAAGGTCGAGCATTTCTAGACCTTTGTGATGGCACTTGATCGTAAATCTCTCTTACAAGAACCACATCTTCTTAAAGAAAGTCTCAAGCTATCTCCTCACTTTTAAGTCTACACACATTAATGAATAATGGTTTGGCCTTAAAGAAAAACTTTCATCAATTTGCAAAGCTTGACAAAGTAATTTACGGTCTTTGTTTTTAATTAAAATATCCTGCCATTCTTCCCTTTCCAACTCGAAGACATAAACTGTGCAAGGCAACATTATTCACAATAATAGCCTTTTAACTGAATGAGGATGATATTAGGTGTGAGGAAAGTTAAGTTTGAATATATTTTTTTTTGTGGCAGTGTTTTAGCTGAATGAGAATAATATTAAGAGGTAAATATTAGGTCTGAGTAAAGTTAAGTTTGAGTGGTGTGAAAGAAGGGTATTTTAATACTACTCGTGAGCAGTATTAAATAAGGTAGAAACATGATTCACAATGATAGCCTTTTAGCTGAATGAGGATGTTAGGTCTGAGGAAAGTTAAGTTTAAGTGGTTTGAAAGAAGGGTCTTTTAATACTACTCGTGAGCAAATTTGATTATGGTGAAAAACTCAATAGTGATGACCTCAAACTTGTCACTCTTTCCAGAAAGTTAAACCTCATCTGTTGCCCCCCAACTATCGTGGTCTTTATGTATGCTTGGCTTGAAAGTTGCTTTTGTCTTCTAGACCGCCTTTCCAGGTTTTCAGTTTAGAATCCATAGCTCACTTGTTTTCTTTTTTTTCTTTTGCTCTAGTTTGAGCCCTTTTTTTCCTTTCTCTTTTTTTTTTTTTGTTTTTGTTTTTGTTTCCCTTTTTTTTTTTTTTTTTGTGAGCTATGGTGATGACATACTTGATAACTCTCTTGAAGTGAGATGACTCAAGTGACCTTGCTTGCTCGTGCTTGTTCTCAGTTCTTTTTGGTTTTGAATTTTCCCTTGTTGGCTTTTTGATGGAAGGGATGAACTTTTTCCTTTTCGGAGTTTTTGTTACAGAGAACCGAGATCATAGCCTTCTTGAAATGAGATGATTCAAGTGGCCTTACTTGCTTGTGTTTGCTCTCAGTCTCTCTTTTTTTTGGTTTTGAATTTTCCCTTGTTGGCTTTTTTATGGAAGAGATGAACTTTTTCCCTTTTTTTTTTTTTTGGAATTTATGTTGCGGAAAACTGAGAATTTTTTTTGTATTGAGCATTTGTGAGAATTGGGAGGCCACTGAAGTCATTTAATATGAGAGCTAACTTCTTTGGAAGCTAATCCCGGACTTCTTGCAAGGATGTTGATAACCACTGTGAATTCTTTTTTTTTTTTTTAAGAGTTGGGGTGCAACATATGAAATCATTCTTGCTAGATTTAGTAGTACTTTCAAGATCACCACTATCAAATCTCCCTTAACTTTTTATTTTCACCCACGAGTAGTATCATTTAGAAAGCAAAGTATGATGGCAATAATAGTTAGTGCAATGGCGATGATTGAGAGATAGAGGTAAAAAAGAAATTTTTGGTAAAAAGTGGTAGAATGCACACATAATATTTTTTTGTTGGAGAACAAAAAGAATTACCGGTTGTTAAAAAGTAAAGTGTGATAGCAATAATGGATAGTATAATGGCAAAGAGTGTAAAAATAGAAAGTAGTAGAATGCACGCATTACATCTTTTTGTTGTACTAGAAAAAGAATACCAGGTGTCCATCTAACAAAAACTACACCCTAGATTCTGGACTAAATCTAGGAGATTTTTACTATTAGATTACTTTTGCAAGCTTTCAAAGATACAAGTTTATTCAAAGGATTCCCTGTCATTCGAAAATGTATGCGGACTGTTAGGTCAGATCTGACTTAGAGCCCTTCCAAAATCAATGTAATTCCAGCTCAAAATCTTCACTTTCAATTATCAATCACATCGGGCCTAGCAACTTGGACTTGGTTTTGCTTGATGAGGCGGCAATGGATTGTGGGTGTCATTTGGCTCATTGAAAAAGTCCAACCACTTTGACTCGATTAATTGTTGAACTATACGCTTCAATGCCATGCAGTTTTCCAAGCCATGGCCTGGAACGCCATTATGATATGGGCAGGTAATGTTAGGGTCATACCACCTTGGATATGGGGGTTTGAATGGCTTTGTAGGAATTGGACGGATAAATTGTCTTTCGATGAGTTTTGGGTACAACTCAGTATAAGTCATGGAAATTGGTGTGAAAACTTCTCTTGGTCTTGGTGCAGGTACTGGAGGAGTAGGAGCAGGTGGCCATGACTGATTAGGTCTGTTAAAAGGATAATTGTTGGGCCTATTGGAAGGATAATCATTGGGCCTATTTGGAGGATAATTATTGGGCCTATTCAGAGGATAATCATTGGGCCTATTTGGAAGGTAATTATCGGGCCCATTGGCAAAATAGGATAGGCGAGGTCCAATAGCCACAGTATCCACGAGGGGAATCCTTCTTCCGCATCCTATTTGTTGTACTTCGTCATCTTTTCTTCTGGATGGTCCTCCTCTTTTCATAGGATTATTAAAGGATTCAGCAATATTCCCAGTCCTAATCTCATGCTCGATTCTTTCTCCAGACATGACAATGTTAGAAAAATTAGTTGCCGAATTGCCAATGAGTTCGTCATAATATAGGTACTTCAGTGTCTGGACAAACAAAGTGACCATTTCTCTTTCTGTCATGGGTGGCTGAACTTGTGCTTCTTGAATTGCTTTCGCCTTGATTAGCTCGATCAATTGTCTCATTTGTTCGGCCATACTTTCTATCTTGGATTCTATCTTTATGAGACGTCCTTCGATTTGTTCTGCCATTAATCTTATTTGGAGCCGAGTTGAATATCGGTGTCGAGGTCCAATTTTATCCCTTTAAAAGTAAGATATATTTTATTAGATCCTATGTGTATGTGATTGATGCAATGGATGCATGTAGGAAAAATGAGATTATGTTTTTATCAGACTTTGTATGCACGTGATTGATGTAATGGATGTATGCAATGAGATTATGTTTTTATCAGACTTTATATGCACGTGATTAATGTAATGGATGTATGCAATGAGATTATGTTTTTATCAGACTTTATATGCACGTGATTAATGTAATGGATGTATGCGATGAGTGAATTTGATTATCCACTATCGTGGAACTTCAAGACTTTTAGTTGTTATTAAAAAGACCAAAAAGTTAGCATAGTTTGATGCGTGGTTTTGATGCATGAAGAATATTTGCACAAAACAGAAGTATAACAAAAGAAAGATAAGTTTATTAATAACTTAAATAGCAATTAACAACTCATGAACTATTATGGAAAAATGAGTTAAAACCATAAATACGAAAATAAAAGTGTAGAGGAACAACACAGCATAACAAGGATATGCTTATGGCGTTGGTAAAATGGTAGAAATTCTATGGTCAGTTCTATGGTTAAGTAGGGAGTTCTATATGCATAAGGTGGCTTATCAAAAAGGCAAGGGATAGTTCCCGAATCCCGTCACTAAATTATAGTGACAGCCCGATTCCTTACCCTCTAGGGTTTATGTAAGGAATGGATTAATTCGAGTCGTAGCTTTTCGTGGGCCCATGCAGAGACTAACCGTCTCAGGAGGCAATACACTACTTTGCTACTTTGAAACCGGTGAAGGCTTGGAGACCATGGCCTCACAAGGACAACAACACCAATTCCGCTTAGAAAGAATTGTGTTCGATTTGAGGAAGCTCGGGTATAGAGCTTCATATTGTGAATGCATAATGCATGTTTACCTAAGTAAATATAACATATAAATCCACATAAATATAAGCAAAGCAAATCAAAATAAATCAACTTGTAGGCTCGACTCACTAACGTCGACATCCCCAGTGGAGTCGCCAAGCTGTGGCAACGTCGGGTTTTCTGGAGTCGCCACCAATCTGTTTCACTTAGGTCGATTGGACACCTTAATTATGGTCTGCGAGAGTTCGGGGGTTCGGGAGTACGGTTACGCTAAAACAACTTTGTTATAGCGCCCAAAATTGGCACCTTAGTTGATTTTAATTTTGTTTTACTTTGCTTTTAAAACATCTTCAGTTAATTTTCAAAACCGAAAACTTTAACTGAATTATTTAGTCGGATGTGGATTTTTGGTAATTAATTTGTATAAAAATTTGATAATTCCGAACCATGGACTCTGCCGAGTCACCCGGACACGGAATTTGACAAAATTTTAATCCATATCGTAAAATATGGATTTTTATCTTTGTATTTATTTAATTTATTCAATTAATTTAAAAGTTGATACTTTTCAAACCGTTAATTATTTATGTTTTATGAAATTAATTATTAGTTTAATTACTAATTTATAGGTTTTTTTTATTTATGAAATTTTAGATTCATTAATGATCTTTTAATGCTAACTAATAAAAATATATTCTTTTGTTTATTTATATTTTTATTACCTTTATTTGAAATTATTTGGCTAAAATTTTTATTTTGTTTAATAAAGGAAACAAAAAGTTATATCTTTTTATTATTTTAAGAGAAATAAATAAAATACAAAGTCTTAATTTTCATCTATATTTTATCAAAAGAAAGTTTTGTTTTCATTTTTGACCTTTTTACTTTTTTTATTGGATAAATATTAAAGTAACTATTAAAATTAATTTTTATATTTTATTTTTTAAAAAAAAATTTTATTCTCCAAACCATTGGATCCTGGCGGATCATTTGGACATGGAGTTTAATTTTTATTAATTAATTATTTAATTAATTACTAATTTAAATCATAATTTTATTGGATTTTTATTGTTGTTTTTATTAAATTTTAATTATTGCTACTTTTAAAGATATATTTAAAAAGAAATGATTTGTATTATTATTATTTTTTTATTATTTACTTATGTTTATTTAATTTTAATAAAAGGAATAAAAAGTTAATTAATTTTTTTTTCTTTTTAAAGAAATAATAAAAGATAATTAGCTTTTTTAAAAAAAAAAATTTATGTTAGTCTTAAAGAATAAAATTAATTATTCACATAAAAGGATTTTCTTTTAATTAGTTATCATTTACTTATTTATATTATTTTTTTTTCATGATTAATTTCTTTTTTTTAAATAAAATAAAATTTTTGCATAAAGTAAATAAAGGAAAATGAATAAAGTGGAGGTTTTCTTTTTTGTTTTGGTTTAGACATCCATTTAAAAAGTAAAAGATGCATAAAATAAATAAACAAATAAAGAGAAAACACATAAAGAAATATTAAGAACAATTATTAAATAAATGATAAAAATGGGGCTTTTTGGCCATCCATTAAAAGAATTAAATAAATAGGAGGTATAACCTTCCATGAATTATAATAATTAGCAAAAGTTAGTAACAATAAAAATAAAAGTTAGTAATGTTAGATCAATTAATTGTTAATAACAATAAATATAAAAGTTAGATTAATCAATTGTTAACAACAATAAAACAAAAGGTTAGTAATAATAACAAATAAGTAAAACAAGTAAAAATTAAAATAGTTAGGAATTAATTCTGCAAGAACAAAATAAAAGGTTAGTGACCAAAGTGAAAGAAATTGAAAAGATGAAGTATTAAACGAGAGTTGTAACTTTTTTATTTTAAATTTGAATTTCCTGTTAACAGGAAACGTGAAATCGTGACGGCAGGGGGGGGCTGCTGGGGCGACGGCGGGCCAGGCGACGGGGCGACGGCGGCGGGGCGCAGGGCGGCAGGGCGACGGCGGCAAGGGCAACGGCGGACGGGGCGACGGCGGCGAGGGCGCGGGGCGACGGCGGCAGGACGGCTGGGCGCGGCGGCGGAATGGCGGGACGCGGTGGCGCGAGACGGAAGGACGACGGCGGCAGGACGGCGGAACGGCAACGGCGACGGCGACGGCGACGGTGAGACGGCGGCGGCAGGGCGACGGCAGCGGGATAGGACGGCGACAGCAAAAGAAAGAAAGAGAAAACAGAGGAAGAAGGTAGTCGAAACGTAAGAAAAAATAATTTTGGGACTGTTTTGGCAGAGGGAGGAGAGGCTAGGACTAAGGCTTCTATTTTTCCGTTTTTAAAACGGAGCTCTGAACTTTTTTCTCTGATTTTCTATATGTTCAACACTGAATTTGGGGGGGGGGTATTTATAGAAGGATCTTAGCTGAACTGTGGACGGATAAATTAATAAAAAATCTCAAACTTATCTTTTAAATTGGTAAAATGACAATTTCAGTCCTTTACGTCTCTCAGTCTCTAGATAAGTTCCTGAAGCTTCTGATTTTGACAATTTTGTCGTTTTCTGTCAATTTGGGCCAGAAACGTCGGTCGACCCAAAAATTCATGTGACAAACTACCAAATGCTCCTGGAACTTTCAGAATTTGTCAATTTTTCCCGAAACTTCTTAATTTTGTCATTTTTACCTCAAACTTTTAAATTTTGCCATTTTTTTGGGGTTTTCTTTTTTTTCTTTCAAATACACACTTATATCATTTTAAATCAAATATTCACAAAACAAAAATGTATTTTAAGCTAATTAAAATTTTTAGTAATAATAATAAAAATAATAAATTTTTTTTATTTAATTTCTTTTATTTAATTTCTTTAATTTTTTTTTTTTTTTATGGTCGGACGAAATTGGGTGTCAACAATGTTACGTTGCTATGTGCTAGATTTAATTCCAACTTTTGGATTTACATATGAACAAGGTATGGACATTGAAGTCGGTGACAGGGATACCAGGACACAGTTGAGCCCAGATACAGTCAGAATGGATGTCAATATATCGTGGGACTCCCCACCAGACACACCCCCTACAACACCGCCAAGGTCCTGACTAATACAGGCAGTAGTACATCAGATGCAACGCACACATCATCATTTGGTCATGATGTCTAGAGTACCAACGTTGCTTGCATGGGCACAATCATCACAGACTTAGGCATTTCACCGTCAAGCACCAGTTCACCGTGAGAAGCTAATCACTGGTACTTAGTATTTGTTGTATTTGATGAAGAATGAAAAAGAGTTTTACTCTCCCATGCGCATGACGCGGGAATGTTTTTGGGTCTTACATACTGACTTGTGGGATAACCACCATCTTTGTGGCTCTTGCAGGATAGTTGTGTATGAAGGCCTTGCCATGTTTGTCATTGTGTTGGCACATGGATGGAAGTATCGGGATGTTCAGCAGGTGTTTGAGCATTCGACCGATACCATATGCAGATGGTTTAAGAAGGTTTTGAGGTCAGTGGTGTCGTTAGCGGAGAAAATTGTTTTACCAGATGACTTAGAGTTTAGAAGCCCCCACTCGACTATTATAAGCAGATAGAATAGAGTATTCTTGGGCACCATTGGTGTAATTGACGGTAAACACGTATATGGGATATATGTAGGCCCTGATAGAGATACATCACAGAACGTACTAGTTTCCGTGGACTTTGATATGTACTTCACAAATGTGTTTACTGGGATGCTCGGGAGTGCTCATGACAGTTTAGTGCTGTGTACTTGCATTGGCCAGCCAGGCTTGAACTTCCTAACAGCTCCACCTGGTAAGCTTCCAATCGTTATACAGAATCTTTTTCACAAACCTAGTAGGTGTCTAACTAGTTTAATGAAATGTTTTTCCTTTTAGGATGCTACTATTTGGTGGACTCCGGGTACCCGAATATGGAAAGGTTTCTCACACCGTATAGAGGTGAACGCTACCACCATAATGACTTTCGTGGATCTAGGCCAAATGGGGCATGTGAAATTTTCAACTGGGCACATGCATCATTGTGCAATGTGGTTGAACGTGTTACTGGAGGTGTGAAGGGAAAATTCCCAATTCTTATACGGTTATGACGATTTGCCCCGGACATACAAAAGAAAAATAGTTATCGCTTGCTATGCGTTGTACAACTACATAAAATGGCATGAAAGAGGACTCGGATCAGTTATGTACGACACACATGGTTTGTATGTTCCCAACAGTGTGTATCCGAGTGCAGAACAATTACAAGAGGAAGACTTGCAAGCTGAGACCATGTCGATGGCACACACCCGTGACGAAATTTCCACCGCACTTTCCTCAGCATAAGTTACTTGGCCGTGACGCATTATTTACGACCGACGTCGACTGTACTATTTTGGATCTAATGTTGATGCCATTGGGATAAACTATGATTAGCTTCTTTCAGGGCGTTCTATAATGTCGTAACGGTGAAACTACGACAAGTTGCCGTATTGACTTGTGAGCCATTAGATTATGAGGTGGGAGTATAGCCGTTGGATGATGAATCGAGTTTTAACCCGGAACTTGCAGCTTTACGTTGTATTTTAACAGCGATAAAAACTTACAAACATATTAAAATACCTTACTTCAAAATCAAATTTCAACGAAATTGAGAGGGAGTTTGAATCTGAAAAAAGTGAAGAGTAGCGATTATATGTTGACGTTGCGTGAGACAACATTGTTTTAGAAGAAAAAAAGCGTTAAATGAAATAGAAAGGTGATATGCTAATGAAATAACAAGCAAAAAAGGTGTTAAAACTAACAAAAAGCTGATATTAGAATGGAAAATGCATTTACAATTATAGGGTCTTGTGGTTTAATTTTAAGGCACTTACTCGGAACTATTGATATCTGTTTAGGAGCCACTTAATGCAACTGCTGAATTTGTGGTGAACTTTTTATGGGGCCATAATATGAATCGCATTTTTTTGTTGTACAAATTATGGGGTTTTGTTGTTCAATTTTAAGGGCCTGACTCGAAATCGTTGGTACACGGCTAGGGGCCAATTTTTTAAATACTTTACCCAGAATTTATACCACTGGTATATATTTAGGGGTCTCTTTGTGAAACATATTTCCTAGAAAACTAACCACTAAATTAACGATACTTGACTGTTTATCCCCTTTATTTTTTATAACATACACTTTGCCTCCTAATGTTTTAGATATTTTCTATAACAATTTCTAAAACTATATTTTAGTATTTTTTAAAGGTCAATTAGCTACAAAAGAAATACAAAAAATATTGAAATTACTGAAATTTTGGTTATTAGGTTTAATTTAGGATCTCATAAGTTATTGTAAAATAGTATAAATTAAGTTGAGTTAAAGTATTAGTTTTTAAAGATAGGGGCAAAGTGTAAGTTACATTACACCATAGGGGGAGATGTTGTAATTAACCCTTAAATTGCTAAAAAGACGACATAATTGCTAAACAAGTGATAAATTTTTCAAAAAGGCGATCCTAATTTATGAAAAGGTGATAAAATTGTTGAAAACACGATAGAATTTAAAAAGCTGTAAAAGTTTGGAAAAGTTAATAAAATTATATTTATTGCATAAAGTAATATAATATTACACATTATTTCATCTTTCTATTATTTATTCCATTCATAAATTAAACTTATAACTACATTCATATTAGTTGTAATTTAAAAATCATAAACACCACAAAAAAGCGAATAACCCCATAAAAAAGTGATATAAAGACCGAAAAAAGCGATAAAAAAAACAAGTGATTGATAGTACAAAAAATGCAGAATCTCCCGTTTCTTGTTTGGATAAAACGTGCGTGTTACTTGCTTACATGTACCTAATCATTTTGACACAATTTTTTAATTACTGTTTTCCTTTCCATTTTTTTATACTATGTTAAGTTTTTATTGTTGATTCTTTTTTTTTTTTCCATTGTACCGTAGCCCCATTTTTTTTGTTGGTTTAAAATTTTTTCCCCCTTCCCCACATTTTTCCTTTACTTTTTATCATCTTTTTCAATTTAGCCAGATTTTCTCAGACGCAATCTTGTTCTATTTTTACCATCTGTCAACATTTTTTAAATTTTATTCTATTTTTTTTTCCAATGTAGTTGAATTCATGATACATATACTAATTTATTTTAAATTTAAATTAACATTATGTCTACATTTTTTTTCTATCTACAAAGTAAAAGAATCAACCGAAAAAAAACCTTATTCATATGAAACTAAAAATTTCTCCTCATAAAATGGTATTAATCCAAAGAGAAATGGTACTAATCCAAATAGAATGAGCTACTTATAAAAAAATAAATATGTAGTTCAGTGATTGAATACACGTAAACAAATTGAACAACTATTACAGACCGATAAAGGAACAAGGATATAGTAATACGAGAATAAATCTAAAATTAATCTAGTGGAACAACAAGAATTGCGAACAAACCAAATGCCTACTAATAAAATGACAATGATTTACAAATAAAATAACAAACAAGTAAAACTAAACCACCAAAAAAACAAGTTACTCTACTAGAACATAGTGCTACTAATACAAATACAAAAAACTACTTCAAATTAAATAACTACAAGTTCATCTAAAAAACAAACTTGAAGTCATACAAGACCACACACATATTAAATGAAGCTAGAGAAAATAAAATGAAATGGCGGGGTAAAATATAAAAGAAGAAAAAAAAAAGAAAACTGAAAATGTTTACAAAAAAAAAAAAAAAGGAACCAGTAAATATGGGGAAAAAAGGAACAAAAAAAACACTTTCTTAATTCGAAAAAACACATAAAAAATGACACAACGAAAGTAGTCAATGGAAAACTTACAAAAAATGCATAAAAAACCGATGAAAATCTAATACAAAAAAAAAACTAGGGAAAATTAATAGTTGAGGTGACCAGGCATAAATAAAAAGGCAGGTGCATGTACTAATTACTCTTCTTCTTAATAGAATTTCAGGCTCAAAACTTGACACATTGCTTGGTCTGTATGAAACAATTATCTAAGGGGGCCTAATATGTATATACAATGTAGGAATGTACTATTAACAATTATGGCAAAACAAGTATTCAAGTCTACCAAAAACACTTCAGCAAAGTTATAACCATTTATAGCCAACCATAGAGGTTCCAAGCATACATAACTGCCTCCGCATACACAATATAGACGATAGCACAACACGGCATAAGTACACTGCCAATTGAAACCAAATTGGGTGTTTGATGATAGACAAGGATATACATCGCGGGTAGTGGCAAAAAGACACTTCCTTCCCATTCGTTCCACTAATACACAAATATAACGAGAACATAGACATATCCAAACTAAATCAGAAACCACGATTCCTGTCACGGTAGGCCCAACTCCATCCGAAGCCATGCCAATCATACCTTCGTCTCCTTTGTACCATTTTATAAACATGTCGCATGCTTTGTCATTTTTTATCAGGAAAGTGGCTGCATGTAACCAGAATGGATCACTCTCTCTAACCCCAGGTAGCTGACCAACAACTTGCATAACATGACCTATGTTAGTCGACTCAACACCAATAGAAGCAGCTGATGATGTTGATGCACCCGACTTATCGTTTCCGCAAACACATACAGGCTCACGAGGGAACTGTGTAGTGGAGAAGTCTGACAAAATCTGTATCACATTGTCATCGGCTTGCACGGGGTCCGTTACAAGAAAAAATTCGTTCTTGCTATTCTAGGATGCATGCGGGGATTCCGCAAACAGGACCTCCATTTGGCGGAGGTCAAGGAACTATTTTATGCGTAGTTCAACTGCTTCTGGGTTATCCTAAAAGGAATGATATACATAACCCATTATATACTAACACATATTACCCTTAACACAATGAATTACAATATCCAACCTATTTAACATTACATGAAAACATTGACCATAACAGACTATTACAATACCTCAATACGACGAGCCCACCAATCATTGTCTGCGATTATATGTCCGGTCTCCGCATTCCATTGCCATTCATCATACGGGCCAAGCACAGTGATCCAGTCATCGTACTCTAGCTGCAATGTGTTCCACTTATGCTGCAGGTAATTCACATTCCACAGGTACCCTATCCCGCTCTTCATTTTCTCAGCAACAAGTTTCCATCCAGCTTTGGTCAAGTAGCGTATGTCATTCAGTCTTTTCGGGAACACCTCAGTCACCAAAAAAAAAAATGGATGTGTAGGTTTGAACCCATCCCGGATAACCATATATAGGGTCATCGGGCCATTCATTTTTCTTTCCCTTGTCCATTCCTGTACTTGCACAAGACATTCATATTCATGGTAACTACATAATTGAAGAGCACTAATTTGGTGAATACTATTTACCTAGAGTTCAGCTTCAGGTTTCTCGGATATGCATTTTTCATTATAGCTACATGACAACAATTGTGTTCCTAACCTTTTCTTCATAGTAACCTCAACCAATCATTTGCTATCATAGGAAATAAAACACATCAAATGGATCAATGACCATGCCACAAGGTTTACAAAACAAAGAAAATGAAAATACCCAACCAAAATAATTACTTGGCCACAAAATAAGGAAAAATTACAATGGAAAATAATGGTGTGACGGGAAAATCAGATTGTTCCATCCGTTTCTAAGAATAAAACAACGATGAGAGGAAAACAAATTACTCTTCGAAAACAAAGGTAAATTAGAGCGATGGGGATAGATAAAAACAGTAATCATCTGACTCCAGAGTCGCCACAAATATATATATATATAACAAAATTCAAAAAAAACATCGAGTCCATAAGGAGAAAAATACGGAGAAAAAAAATGAAATTTCCTTTTCAAAAACAAAATGTAGCCAGATCGAATAGGCAATTACCTTTATCATTTAATTAACCGACAATTCATTCCGAAATAGAGTTATTATAGAAAGAAAAATGAGAAGAGAGAGAGAGAGATAGAGAATTGCACCTGAGAGAGAGGAGGAAGTGCAGAGGAAAGAAGACAACCACCGAAAAAGAGAGAAAAAATTGTACAGCAAAAAATGTCTTCCAATCAATTTCTGGGTATGCCATTTTCTTTTCCTGCGTACAATAGGTGTATCTATTAAATTAATTACGATTATTAAGAAGTAAATCGAAAGTAAAATAGGGCATATATTATGCAATGGCGAAGGTACATGGTCAGAAAAATATGAAGAACTTACCGGAGGGCGGTTGAAAACGGCCAACGACAGAGGGTGATTAGAAGAAGACGCTGAAGATGGAAGACGGAGGCGGCTAGTGTCAAATGCAGCTGGGAAATAATTCACGACGCTAAGGGGAACCAAATCGGATGGTAAGCTCGGCTGGAGGATGCGGAACACGGTGGGAGGTGCTTAGGTTATGATGCCCAGCGTGGAGAACTGACAAACTATTCTATCCGAATGCGAGCAGCAAAACCCAGCTGAGAGGAAAACAAATTAATTCGTGGCATTTTAGTTATTTTTTAATAAACTAAGGTGAAACTCGTCCCTACTCCACTTACTCATGTTTGACCTTTGCAAAAAAGTTGACTCATTAATCTAATTAATTTATACCGAACTGGCCCCGAAGCTTCCTCCACCAACAAGCTTGGCATCTTCTTCCTAGTAGGATGGAGCAACATGACCAGCCTTGATGGTGTCACTAGCAACACCGTTACAAACAAGCTTATGACAAGACCACCCCAACTTCATGCCAACCCAGCCACAATGTCCTTCGACTCACTATAGACCTCGCATTGGTCAAAGCCCTCAACCCGCTCCACACCAACATCTACTACAAAAAACCCACTGCTTCAACCAAGGCAAACCATTCTTGAACTCCATCCTAATTCAAGACCTAAGCTTTCAGGCTGAATGGGTTGGTGTTGTGCACTATAGAGGGGGTGCATACAAGCAAGTGAGGAAAATGGACCTTTTTGTATGAACAATTAGTAAGGGAAGGCTATGTTCGTGAAATATGGAGGTGGCTTTAACAAAGCGATATTGTGGCGTTAGTGCGATAGTGACATGTTGAGAAGTGAAAAAAGGCAAATTTTTAATGAAGTTAAAATTGGCAAAGTTTGAAGGGGATCATCCAACGTTACAATTTATTAGTATTTCAACCCAAAATAACTTGAAATATTCAGAAAAAAAAAACACATGCATGTTACTAACAAAGGCCGATAAAAGGGCTTAAATGTGGTGATCCGGTTAATTCAAGGGCTTATAAAGGTCGAGTCAACATTTGATGGGATGTTTGTTTGTTTTTCGTTAAGCACGAGGGCTAGTTCTGGGAGATTCTACATTGCCACTGTCGCAACTATTGAAGAAAATGACAAAAAATAAAATAGTAGTGTCTAACATTTTTTTACCGGTAATCTGCTGGTTTTGGCTGTAAATGTAAATAAGTTTAGTTTATAGAGGGAATAAAATGTAAAAACATAAAACAACGTGCAATATTATATTTAAATGATTCAGTAAATATTTTAGATAGAAGTAAGAAAAATGGTATTAAATAGTGGTAAATACTTTGAGAGGAAAAGAGTTAATGTGATGAGTTTGATTTAAGGTGAGATAAAAGTTAAAAAAAAAATAGTATTAAATAATTTAAAAGAAATAGCAGTATGAAAAAAAAAGTGATCAAAAATTATCTGCGAAATTTGATTTAATATGTAGAAGTGAATTAATGTAGTAGTAGTCATTGTGTTTGTTGGTAGGATGGAGTTAATACAAGAAATGAGGGTAAATTAAACCATCAAATAACCACATTTCACATTATTTTTAAGATTTTTCATATTCTTTTCGTAGGTAATCGAATTTTAGATATGCTCGGTTCTTCAATTTTTTTAATCACTTTTTTAGAACTTTTATCAATTTTTTCTGTTTATCACCTTTTTTTTACTACAAATCACTTTTTTTTTATCGCTTTTATTAAACCGCTATCGCCTTTAAAGTAATATTATGCCCTTTTTAAGAATTTTATCACTTTTTAAATTTTATCCATTTTTTAAAATATTTGGTGTTTTAATAACACTATCACCTTTTTAAAAATTGTATCGCCTTTTCATAATTTTTATCGCCTTTTACTAAATGTAATAGCTTTTTAAATTTTATCCCATTTTTAAATGTTTTAAATAATATTATCACCTTTTTTAAAAAAATTTTACCTTTTCATAAATTTTAGCATCTTTTCCAAAAATTTTATCATTTTTTAAAAATACTTATAAATTTTTATCATTTTTTACGCTTTTTTCAAATTTTTATCATTTTTTAAAAACTATTGTCACCGTTTATAGGTGTTAATTGTCTTTTCATATACTTTAAGGGTTAATGCCAACATTCCCCTATGTTCTAATGTAACTTACACTTGACCCCCTATGTTTAAAAACTAATACTTTATCCCGACTTCATTTGTAGTGTTTTACAACAACTGCTGACATCCAAAATTGAAACATCAGATAACTAAATTCATTAATTTCATTAATTGCTGTATCCAGAATTTATACCACTGGTATGTATTTAGAGGCCACTTTGTGAACCACATTCTCCAGAAAATAAACCGTTAAATTAGTGGTTGACTTTTTGGGGGCAGAATGTTAACCGCTTTTCTGTGGTGCACTTTTTGGGCCCTTATGGTTTAATTTGATGGGCCACTTTATGCAACCACTGCATTTGTGGTGAGCTTTTTGGAAGCCATAATATGAACTGCTTTTTTTTGTGGTACAAATTGTGGGGGGTTTTGTAGTTCAATTTGAGGGGCCTGAATCGAAACTGCTAATACACAGTTAGGGGCTAGTTTTTTAACCGTTATACCCAGAATTTATACTGCCGTTATGTATTTAGAGGCCACTTTGTGAACCACATTTTCTATAAAATAAACTGCTAAATTAGTGGTTGACTTTTCGGGGACAGAATGTTAATCGCTTTTCTGTGGTACACTTTTTGGGCCCTTGTGGTTTAATTTGATGGGCTACTTTATGCAACTGTTGCATTTGTGGCAAGCTTTTTAGGGGCCATAATATGAACCACATTTTTTTATGGTATAAATTGTGGGATTTTGTGGTTCAATTTGAGGGGCCTAAGACGAAACTTGGTACACAGTTAGGGGCTAGTTTTTTAATCACGTTACCCAGAATTTATATCACTGCTATGTATTTAGGGGCCACTTTATGGACCACATTCCCCAAAAAATAAACCGCTAAATTAGTGCTTGTCTTATTCATTCTTCTACATCCATTTTTTTTTTCATGTAAAATCATTTTAATTTTTTTTAAAACTTTATTACCTACAAAAAAAATATGAAAAATCTTAAAATTAATGAAATTTAGTTATCAGATGTTTCAATTTTGGATGTCAGTAGTTGTTTTAAAACACTACAAATAAAGTCGGGATAAAGTATTAGTTTTTAAACATAGGGGGTAAAGTGTAAGTTGCATTAGCATATAGGGGGATGTTGGCATTAACCCTTAAAGTATATGAAAAGGCGATAAACACATAGAAACGGTGACAATAGTTTAATAAAAGTGATAAAAATTCAAAAAAATGATAAAAATTTAGGAAAAGACAAAATTTTCTGAAAAGGTGAATTTTTTTTTTAAAAAGGTGATAATATAATTTAATACATTTTAAAATGGGATAAAATTTAAAAAGCTATTAGATTTAGTAAAAGGCGATAAAAATTATGAAAAGGAGATAAAATTTTTAAAAAGGAAATAGTATTATTTAAAACACTAAAAAATTTAAAAAATCGATAAAATTTAAAAAGTGATAAAATTTTTAAAAAGGGCATAATATTAATTTAAAGGCAATAACGGTTTAATAAAAGCGATAAAACTAAAAAAAAATGATTTACAGTAAAACAAAAAAGGTGATAAATAGAAAAAATTGATAAAAGTTTTAAAGAAGTGGTTAAAAAAGTTGAAAAACCGAGCATACTTAAAGTTTGATTTCCTACCAAAGAAATATGAAAAATATTAAAAGTACTGTGAAATGTGGTTATCAGATGGTTTAATTTACTCTCATTTCCTGTATTAACTCCCTCTTACCAACAAACAAAACTACTACTCCTACATTAATTCACTCCTCTATATTAAATCAAATTTCTCACATTAATTCTCATTCTTTTTTTTCATATTACTATTCCTCTCAAATTATTTAACACTATTTTTTTTTACTTTTATCTCTTCTTAAATCAAACTCATCACATTAACTCTCTTTCTTTTAAAGTATTTACCGCTATTTAACACCATTTTTCATACTTCTATCTAAATTATTTACCGCTAACATGTTAACAATTATATTTACTGAATTTTTAAATATAATATTATACATTATTTTATCTTTTTACACTTTATTTCCTTTATAAACTAAACTTATTTGCGTTTACAACCGAACCAAGCAGGTAACGGGTAAAAATCTTTTAGACGCTACTGTTTTATTTTTTTTCGTTTTCCTTAATAGAGTTGCCGCAGTAGCAATGCAGAATCTCCGAGGTTCATTATGGATTTTGGTTATAATAAATTCTAGTCAAACAATGTAAAAAAGCATTCTTGCCATCAATGGTGATAATTATGTCAATTTTTTACAATTGACATGTTAACAAAAAAGTTTTTAGCATGCCTCCTAAGGCAAATTTCTCTAATTTTATCCTTAATTGTGGTCATTTTTATCATGCTTCTAATATCTTTATTTTTATTTGTATTTATTAGCATATATTCGTTCATCCATCGCATCATTCTTATGAATCTTATCTCTGCTAAACTTGGATTTTATGCTGACAGTATTTCCCAACAAAATTTTTAGGCACAATTCTCAAGTCATCAATAGACTTTCGGCTTACTTTTGGGTGAAAAGGGAAATACCCTTCATTTCTAAGGGGCAATTAATTTGCTAGTAAAATTAATGCAATATTATACATTATGTTTTGTATAAAGTGATTATTTGTTAAAATTATAAATTTTTGAAAGTCTTATATATTAATAAGGTTCTAATACCCCTTTTGCCCCTCAAACTTTGTCAACTCAGACACTTTATCTCTTGAACTTTAACTTATATTGACTCACCCTCTCAAACTTTGAAAAGTGGTACCTTTTGCCTTTTTGACTAGGGGTGGCAAAATTTGACCCGACCTGAAAATTTAGATTGACCCACCCGAACCCAAACCCAACCTAATCTGATTTGACAAAAAAAGTCAAGACCCGAATCCAAACCCGAAAAAACCTAAAACCGGAACCCGAATTGGCCTAAACTCGAAATAACCTGAAACAGAAATGACCCAAACCCGAGACTGACTTAACCCAAACCAGAAAATACCCGATTCTAAACCTAATAAGACCCAAATTTAACCCAAATCAACATACAATAAATGGTCGACAAACATTTAAAAATTCATGATTTTTTTAGATGTTAATTATTTATCTAAATTGTACATTAATTATGACCATGTAAATTAAGAAAATCAAAAAATACTTCAAAAATATTTTTTGTTTAGGTATCTTATGGAATTTAAATAGAAAATTAATAAAATAATTTGTCTTGTTTTGTTTAGAGGTCTTCCAAGATTTATTAGTTGAGAGGACTTAATAATTTTCAATATTCTCAAATTTTAGTATAATCCTATAAAGTTACTAAATCAAACTTTGACTCTTTATAATATGAAGGACTTATTTCAACATCTATCATCGTTAGTTGCCTTCTACATTTGATAGTAAAACTAAACTATATAAAATTTTAATTCAAAGTACTAGTAAAACACGCATTGGTTCAAGATGATTTGATTTCACATAGTTCGCATAGGCTCGAGCTTGAATTACTTAAAGCATTCTTTCCCATTCAAAATTCAAGCTTTGTAAAAATAACTAGATTTTCCTATAATTTAGTGATTTTGCCCCAAGCTTTTCAATTTTGATAGATTTGCCTCCAAGTTTCAATTTTGGCTAGAACTTTCTAAAAGCCTCTAATTCACACCTAAACACTTCCATTTCACCTACACTGACCCCAAACGACCTCTAGGGCTCAAAATTAGTACCTAAACAAAATTGATTCATTTTTTGACCCTAAAAAATGACTCTAAATTCCTAAAAATTTATAACTCGAATTGGCATCATAATTTACATGCATCTGATCCTACCAACTGCTTAAGTTCCAAAGTAACCGCGTTTACAGTTTCATGAATCAAATTTACAAACTTCAAAATTAGGTATTTGTATTAAATTAAATATTTTAGATTATTTTTTATGCCTAATAATTTTTTAGTTATGAGGTACCTAAATTTTGAAATTTTCATTTTAGTCACCCATAGAAATTGCAACATGGGTCTCCAAACTTTTCAATTTGCATAAAAAATCAAATTGTTTAATTTAATTTTTAGCAAAACCTAAATAAAAAATTAAATTAATTCAATTATTCTAGCATATGCACCAATAACCCGATTAGATCCGAATATCAACCCGAATCTGACCCAAAACCCAATAACCTGATGTGAAGTTACCTGAAATTGAAATTGACCGGACCCGAGTTAAGCCCGAACTCGAAATTAGCTCAACCCGAAATTGACCAAAACCCAAATAACCCGACCTGAACCAAAATTGATGCTAACCTGACTGAACCTGAACCTGAACTTGAATGACCCAACCCAAACCCAACTGACCCACCCAATTGCCATCTCTACTCTTGACCAATGATAATGAATGATAAATGAAAGGAGAATGACTTAAGTAGTAATTTTCCCATTGTTTCTAATGCTAGCTTTCTAAAATATCAAGGGAAGAACCAAAATCAACAGAGCTTACCTTACCTTTCCTTTCTTTTGTATTATTAATCTATTTTCTTTCTCAATAGTAGGTGTCTCTCTGCTTTTCTTACCAATTGATTATTTTCTCTTTGCTCTGTCTAAACATATATTGATACACTAAATTTTGACAAATGGACGATAATTTTTTATAGGAGATTGTTGGTGATGTGTCGATTTTCTTTCAATTGCTTCTATTGGCTCTATCATTTAATCCGAGTCACTAATTCAAATTATTCTGAAGTGAGAAGAGAGCAAAAAAAAAAAAAATGGATGATGCCGGGTTTGAAGGCGGCAAAGATGATAGTTCTCATGGCTGCATGAGCCCCATTTGAGATTGAGGGCGATGACTGTCTAAACGGCGCCGCATCCTCATCCCCTCTTCCTCCATACAAGTTATGAAACCCATAGCTGCCGCTCCGGTGGCCGCAAGCATGCATCCAAGCTGTCATTTATGAGAGTAAGAGAAGGGAGTGAAGGACGTGCATCTAAACCAAAATCCAGAATTTTTATTTTCATAATAATCACCATTACTCTCTCAGAAATCATTGACAATTATTGGTATCCAGCTATTGCTTTCATGAATTGGTATTTGAATTCTAAGTTGGCATCACTGAGGAGCCCATTTCGTCGAATTTAAGCTTCTTTGAATGGTTCCATCGTGAATTTGGATGTGGATTAGGATTTTCGGCACCATTATGCTTCTGGGTCTTAGGGAAACGCGGAATAGAGAATAAGGTTTCGGGCCTTTCAAAGTAAACAAGACTTTGGTCAGAAAGGGAGGACGGCACGGCGTGGATGCAGGCACTCCGACCAGGCAATCTGAATATCCCATGGCCTCCGATAAAATGGGAAAAATCATATGGCTTGAAGTGGAAAAAGTGTTTACTTAGTCCTTTATCTTTCCTGTTCTGTTTATTATGGTCGTCATATAAGTCAAACAAACAATTTTTTCACAGAAGACACGCATGTGGCTGGCATTGATTCATTAAACTGGGGTGATAGGGTAAAAAGTCGCACTTTGCAAAATTCGAGAGACGAGTCAACCTGAGTCAATGTTCATAAGGTTAGTTTGAGTTAACAAAGTTTAGAGGCCAAAAGGGGCTTTAGGCCTATTAAGAAGTCCAAAAATTTTATCTTTTTATTATTTTTTTTCTGAAAAATGAGTACTTTTATTAATTTTTAATTCTAAGTTATATAAGTTTAAAATTTAATAAAAAAATATTTCATTTTTTCAAAAATTATTTTAAAATTGCATTCTAGACTTCTCAAAGTGAAAGATTTCAATAAATTGACAACTGAAAAAATAATTATTTTATATATGAAAAATCCACAACAGTACATTGAAAAACAGTACAACATATTTTTCAAATTGCGACTGAAAGTCAGTTGCTAAGTGTTTCAGTCACTAATCAATCAGAAGTAAAAAGGTGCACTTTTTATTGCAGCTGATAGACGACTAAAAGTCTCCGTCGCCCACATATCAGTCGCCTTTTAGTCAGAAACTTTTTATAAACTTAACTATCAATCGCCTTTTAGTCAAAAAATTTTTATAGATTTTACTGCAGTCGTCCTTCAGTCACTTTTTTGTTTAGAACTTTTGGGTTTTATGGTTTATGTTTTTTTAGAGTTTAGGATATATGTATTAGGATTTTTTTTGTTTTAGGGTTTAAAATTTTTTTTTGGGTTTAGGGATATAAAATTAGGATTTAGAGTTTTTAAGGGATTAAAGGTATTGGACATAGATTTAGGATTTGAAATTTTTATTTAAGGTTTAGGGTTTGAAATCAGTATAGGGTTTTGGGATTTATTTTAGGATTAATTTATAGCTTTTTTATGATTTAGGGTTTGAGAATTGTTTTAGGACTTAGGGATATATATAGAATTAGGATGGTTTAAGGGTATTTAATTAAGTATTAGGGTATTAAAATTTAGGGTATGGGATTTGCATTTAGGGTTTAGGATTTAGGGTTAATGGTATAGATTAAGTTTAGGATTTAGGGTTAATGGTATATATTAAGTTTAGGGTTTAGGGTTATATATTTAGGGTTTAGGATTTAGGGTTATATATTTAAGGTATAGACTAGGTTTAGCATTTAGGGCTTAATTAGGGTTCGTATTTAGGGTTTTGGGTTTAATTAGGATTTAGTGTTTAATTAGGATTTGTATTTAGGGTTTAGGGTTTGCTTTAGGTTTTAGGGTTTAATTAGGTTTTGTAATTAGGGTTTAGGTTTTAGGGTTAATGGTAGTTAGGTTTAGGGTTTAGGGTTTAATTAATAGGGTTTAGGGTTAATGGTAGTTAGGTTTAGGGTTTAGGTTTTAATTAGGGAATGTATTTAAGGTTTAGGGTTTAATTAAGGTTTGTATTTAGGGTTTAGAGTTTAGGATTAATGATAGTTAGGGTTAAGGTTTACTGTTTAGTTAATAGGGTTTGTATTTAGGGTTTAAGGTTTTAGGGTTTAATTAGGTTTTAGGGATATAATGTATCATATGTATCATAATGTATCACACACACAAACACACACTCACACATACACACATACACATATCACATACAATGATAATAATATATCATATATTTTTAATGTATTTACTAAATATATCATATATTTAGGGTTTAGGTTTGTATATTTAGGGTTTAATTTAGGACTATAGGGTTTACTGTTAATTAATAAGGGTTTAGGGTTTTTGGATATAATATGTCACATATTATAATGTATCATATATATATGTGTGTGTGTGTGTGTGTGTGTGTGTGTGTGTATAATAATTATTATTATTATAAAAATATTTATATATCCCTAATACATTAAAAATATGGTTTTAATATATAAAATATATTATTATTATTATTATTATTATTATTATTATTATTATTATTTACTTATCTTATATTAAAAGTCCATATATTATACATAAAAACCCATATATCATACAACCCAACCAAAATTCAAACCCAACCTAACCCTAACTATATATACCACCCATATACCCTCTTCTCACTTACATCTCTTAACTATCTCTCACTCTTATCTCACTCTCATCCGTCATCTCCGCATCGCCGGTGACGCTGGATTTTCGCCTCACCCAGCTGTGCGATGTCGCTCATCCACCTCACCTGTCATCCTCCTTACCACTGTCTCCTCTGCCTGCTCGATCTTCTCGCCGCCATCTCCTTGGCCTGGTTGATCTCCTCGTCATCCACCTCACCTCGCCGTCACCTCCGTGATCTCTTCCTCGGCCTGGTCAATCTCCTCGTCGTCCACCTCGCCTTGCCATTGCCTCCTTGATCTCCTCCTCAGCCTTGCAGCCATCAAAATTGGTTCTCTCAACCTCACCACCATCGCCTCCTCGCCCTGTTCGTCGTCCTCCTCGGGGTCACCTCTTCTGCCTACCCATCGTCTTCCGTGTCGTCGCCTTCTTGGCCTGCTCATAGTCAGCCATGGTCTTCTCGGCAGCCCATCGTCTTCTCCACAGCCTCGTCACCGTCCTCCTCTGTCTCCTCCACTCGCTCGTCTGCCTTTGCCTCTTCCAAATCTGAGTTTTAAAATTTTTTAATTTTCTCCAAATCTGATTTTGAATTTTTTAATTTTTAAATTATATATTTTTGTATGTATATTGATTTTTACATTAATATAAATGTATTTTATTTAAATTTAAATTTCATTATTTGATTATTTTATTGTTAATAATCACAGTAAGTTAATATTCATACAAGGAATTATGAATTAAAAAAAATATTTAAATAATTAAATTGAATAATATTAATTAAATAACAATTATATTAAACAATAATGTAATTTTTTGGAAGAAAAAGCTCCCAATATATTAACTGAATTGTGACTAAAAAGGCAGTCGCTATTATAGCGACTGAAAGAATCAGTCGCAAATTCACGACTGAATTTTAATTGATACTGTTAGTTACTTTTTTCAATCAGAAACTAGTTGCAACTTGAAAAAATCTAACTACTTTTTACAGTCACAAGTAGTCGATTTTGGACTATATAGTGACTAAAATCCGATTGAAATGTCAGTCGCTATTTTGCATTCATCTTATAATGAAACAAATTGGCTCTAAATGATATGGATCATGGGTGGGAGGAGGTTGGGTGTGGCTGTAACAAAGCAAGGAGATCTTCGTGTGGCTCGCCGCCATTTTCATCTTTACCGTTGCCTACATTACCAATGGACAATTCAGAGTTTATTGTCTTTATCGCCAATGGTAATAAAGGGCCTGAAGCAGGAAGGTAATTGTAAAATACCTCTATATCCCATATCAGAGAAATGTGGGAAGCCTTATGTCAATATATGAACTGAAGTTCTAAAGCATAAGCACTATTTTCACAAAGAAAATCCCACGTGATGTGGGTAGGTGTTTTATTGACTGGTTCTAGACTTGAGTTATTACAAATGGTATCATAACTAACCTGGGACTGTGATGATAAGACATAGTTGAGACCTTTTCTTTCTTAAAAAATATAGATATTAGGTGTGCACATGCATCATCTACCAAGAAATAAACCAAATGAAGACATTGGGTATATAGAGAAGAGTTTGTAATACCTTTAAATCCTACATTGGAGATATGCAAATATATAGACTCAACTCAAGTTATTGAACATAAGCACCTAGTGCTTGTCTTTTTCAAAAAAAAAAAAACTTATGTGGCATGGGCAAGACCCCCTACATCTCACATTAGAGATATGTGAATATATAGACTGAACTTAAGTTACTGACCATAAGTACTTGGTGCTTATCATTTTCATAAAGGATAGCTTATGTGGCATAGGTAGAACCGCGATGATATACATACTAGATGTGCACATGCATCATCTATTGGGTTTGACATTGGGTACATAATAGGAACATCCGTATATCCTACACTAGGGAAATGTGGGAAGCCTAAAAGCACCTAGCAAAATGGAATACCCTATATATTTAACAGGGAATGGTCAATTTGGTTGATATGGAAACAATAGTGATTTATTCGGCAAAAAATGAACATCAACGGCCAAGTTGGGTCACTCCAGAAATATTAATGGTTTATACATTAGTTTTACCTTATAGGAACAACAAAGTGTTAATATGGAAAATATAAGTGAAAATTTTGATAATGTTGGAGAAAATAACTAGACCCAATTAGTTTTGCATTATTTTAACACATTTTTGTGCATTATTTGTTATAGAATGATTATTTACTAAAATTATTAATTTATTGAAATCTTACACTTTAAAGTTCAAAGAATTATTTCTATAATATATTTTTTTTAAAACAAATATTTTTTTATTAATTTTATTTTTTTAGGTTGGTTAAGTTTAAAAATTTTTAAAAAAACTCTGCTTTTACAAAATTACTTTTTTTTTTTAAAAAAAAAAGATGCTTCATTTCAATTAAAAATGATTCAAACGACATCTTACAAACCAATAATAGCATAAGACTTTAAGGGACAACAAAAACATAAAACAGGCCACAAAAAAACTATTTGTTCCCTCGACACAGAATGAAGAGTAAAGAATCAGAGCAAGCTAAATATTTCAGATAAGCTAGAATCAATCTAAAGTATAAAACTCACAAATAACTAGAATAAAGCCCATAACAAGCCAACAATAACCTAACAGCATTAAAACCAATCAGACATTAGAGGCCTAAATAAGGCTATCTATAAAAATAAAAATTACCTGTAAAACTTAAAAAAATAAAGAATGAATTTATTTTATACAATTACCTCCATACCTATTGTTAAGGTTAGGATACCCTAGTGAGCTAAGATTCCGGTGAACTTAAAAGAAAATCTAGATCTATCACTGTCCGCCTTCAATAGAAGATCTACTATGCGAGAGTCTTGAATTACACTTGAATACCAAGATTTAAAGCAGATTGTATCCATTATAAAATTTGATAAATAACATCAGATAAGGTCAATCAATTAATAAAAACATTGGAAAAAAAACAGTCAAATTTGATCTGAAGTCCTAGTCTGGCCGGAAATAACAGATAAGGATGAGGGAAAAGGCAAAAGGGAATAAGTTGGAGGAGAAGGGCTTAGGCGGCTAGGTTTTTTTACTATTTCAAAATTAATTATTTTTTTGAATTCTTAAAGTGCACAGTTTTAATAAAATTGAAAATTTGGAAAAATAATCACTTGGATTAAATACCAAATTTACCATTGAAAAATACTGAAAGGACCAAATTTACCATTGAACTTTTAAAAGTACCAAATCTTATACTGAACTTTATTTTTTTAGACCAACCATCGACGTTGTAAAAATTATCAAATTTACCACTCCTCCATCAAATGACCATAAAATAAGTTGGTAAAATAATAGTTTTGATCCTTGGTTCTTAAAAATCATGTCATCTTCTTCCTCGCCAACAAATTCCACCGCTCCAAAACAGGCACCTCCCTTAACAAAGGCAATGATTCCATGGTGGCCATCCTATCGAAAACAACACTAATAGGAGGCAAGCCTGTCCATGAGCATGGTTGACGACCACATTAGCACCTAGCTACTTCGCCAGCCCCACCGCCATTGCCATCAGTAATGCATTCAAGTACCCTACCAGTTGTTCTCCATGGCAAAGAACAGGGGGCCAGCGACTGATGGTAAATTCCCTTGGAGAGATTAAAGTGTCAGTAGGCTTCACAATGCATAAGTCTTATAAAATTTTTCATGAGAAGGATTGAAGAGGTGACAAAAAGGGAGAAAATGGTTTTGGGAGAATTAGGGATTCGGTGGAGGTGATTAATTTGAGGGAATTGGGTCTAATGGAGGTGAAGAAGGAGACGAATGAAAGAAAGCCCCATAATGGTGAAGAGATGAGGAACACAGACACAGAGCCTTTGGAGGTGAGGTGAGAAGTGGAGAAAGGAGATGTTATGGCTAAGCAGTAAAGAAGCCAATAATGAAGAAGATGACGTGATTATTAGATAGGCAAAGTTAATGCACTAGTAGAAAAAACGTGAAGAACTAAAGACTAAGACTATTATTTTACTCATTCATTTGACGGTTACTTAACGGAGGAATGATGAATTTGGTAATTTTTGTAACATCAGTGGTAAATTTAGTCTTAAAAATAAAGTTCAGTATGTGATTTAACCCTTTCAATACTTTTCAGTGATAAATTTGGTACTTAATCCTAATCACTTTGTATAAGGGAGTATACTAATACAAATGCAAAACGGACTAGCTAAAAGTTTCATTTTCCAGAAAACTGAGGGATAGTATAGTGATCACTGATAAAAGAGAAAGGCAAGCTGAAATATTTCTTAGAAAGAAGCATAGTCATCTTAAGATGCTAATGTATTTGCTGCTCGTGGTTCTCTGATTTACCAATTTAAAGATGAGAAAGGTCACAAATATTTTGATGTTTTAGATTGTATTGAGTGCTTACAATTCTTTGTTGATGATGAAGATAAATCAAAGACAAAGAAGAAAAAGAAGAAGTCATCTGAAGAGCTTTTTCGCCAAAGATATGAAGATAGAGATTCAACTATTGGACTTCTTTGTGAACCATTTGAAAAGTTTGACTATTATGTCTTATATTCTGGTAAAATAGATGAATAACCTTTTCAGGCTCAGCCTCTTTCTCACAAGCTGTTTGAACGTCCACCTCATTCTCTTCAAGTTAAAATGGCTGTGCATCCAAATTACAAAAAGGCGCTCAAACAATTAAAGAAGGAACAGTCTCCTCCTTCCATTTTTTAGGTTAATATGTTTAAGATGAAGGAAAAAGATTTTCCTCCATTAAAATTTGAAGATCCTTCTTTCTCTAGCAACCATAATTGGAACATTCCATAACCAACATCTATTGATTCTAACGAACGAAAAAAAAAAAAAAAGACCTCTGCTATAGAACAAGTACTACTTAATTGGCAATTTGATAACATGGTTTCTCATAATCGTATTCTTAGAAGAATTAAGCATAACCAACTTCATCGTAAAAAGAAAGCTGACCAAGTGGTCATTGATCCTTTGACAAAGTGCCAACAAAGGATTGACTACCTACATAATGAGATCTTGAATCTCATTTCTCAGCAGAAAAACTTTTCAGCACAAGAAAGAGAAATCTTGCATTTGATGCAACAACTGAAGCATCCACAGGCCACATAGTAACCTAGACTCTTACATCCGTACAATCTTTTTTTACTAACTCTTCAACCTTTATTCTAGCCCTTCAGCCAATTTCTCTCAAACCCATTTCTTTTTACTGATGATATATTTGTCACCCCACCATCGCTTTAACAACACTCAAATCCACAACCGAAACCTAGGCCCAAGCCCACTCATCCTCCTACCTAACCAGAGCCCAAATCAAAAAAAGAACCAAAGCTTAAAGGCCCAGCTATTCCTGAAAACCCTCTTCCTAATCCACGTACTTCCAAGCCTCTAAATACCCCACTTAAAATCCAAGAACTGACCCATGAAACCATGACCATCTATGCTAACCCAATTACTTCTTTTCTAGATCACTGGATCCATATGGCCAACTAGATACTCCAGATACCTTGTGTTACCACCTCAACAAATGGGAAAATTACATTATAAAGGCATAATGGTTATAAACCATTATATAGCATAATTTTCACCATAGTGAATGAAATTTGAGGGGTAAAGTGAATAATCTACACCTCCCTAAAAGATTACAATGGTTACTTGGTACTAAAGGGAGCCCTAAAGGATTGCTTGTTTTACAAGTAATCTATGGGTCTTATTGCAAGATTTCAAGAATCGGGTACTCAATTGTACAACTCTAAAAGAGAGATTTTAGAAGGATTTGAATGGTATGGAAGCAATTTTTGGAGGTTGAATTTCATAAAGGAAACAAAAGCTATTATTCAAGAACCTAAGACAACTAGGTGTACAATTGTTCACAAAAATAACTTAAGGATGGGATGATTTTTGACAAGAGTCAAAGGTGGCCATTTCTAGCATTGTCTTACCTTTTTATTTCCAGGTTTTAAGGTCAAAAAGGTGGGCTAAAGATTAGCCAAAAAGTCTTTGCTTAAGACATACTTATAGTGACCTAAGTGAGGGTTAAGGTTAAACTAATCAAGTCAAGTAAAATATCTTGATTTCTTGCCCATTTTCATTCCCCACCAGGCACAACCTATTCCTTAGCTCCTCCATAAACTTCCATAGCCACCATAGCTTAATCTCCCAAGAAATCATAAAGGAAGGCAATCGGATGCAACAAGAAAGAGAAAAACCCTAATTTTTGGTTTTATTGTGTATCTCTTGAAGATTTCAGCCTTCACAGCTTAGGTAAGGGTTTTATCTTCATGTTTCATGATTGTTTATTATTTTAAGATGATGATCAAGCATCCATGCAGCTATGACCATGCTTGGAATAGAGCAAAAAGCTCAATGAACCAAGTATGGGTTAAGGGGGAGTGCATGAACAAGGTTCTAGCCTTACTATTTTTCATGCACTAAGATGGCAGTGTTTGCAGGGGTTTCTAGAGCCCAAGTTAGTACTAACTAAGACCAATTAACCTCCTAATACCAAGCGTTAGCTTGAGGAAGGCTGCCATAGTGATTACATATTGTTTATTTAATTGTTTATGGACTAACCCTAATGATGTATTGCTGCCAGCATTGCATTTGATTGTGTTCTGTTTGTTTGTGCATTTGGATGCTTATATTTTTGTATATGTGCTTTGTTTTTTTTTATGTCCTTGGATTTTAGGTATGTTTCTGGGAATTCAAGTTTTTAATGATAAGCCCTTGCTAAGTTTCTTCAAAGAGACTTACCCCCTTTCTGTCCATTTCAGGAGCACCTGAAAGAGAGCATTCAAAATAATAGCTGTCGTTTTAAATTCTCTGTCACATTTCAGGTATATTAACTTTCATATGTTTAGTTGTAAAATGGAAATTTTCATGATTTTTGGAGCATATTAGCTATTTTTAGTAATGGTACTTTATGCCTTGCACAGCAGCTGGTCCCTTCAAGTTTCTGGAATGCTTAGTGCTTTTGAAGTTCTCCAAGAAGCTTAGTGTACGTATTAACTAAGTTATTGTCATTTATGTGGTGCATAAATGCATGTAAATGATCTGGGTATGTTGTACGTGTAGTGTGAGAATGATATATGGATCAATAGAGTCTGGTTTGAAGTGTATATACAATGCTGTCCATATGATGTGTATGGGCTATTTTGATGGCATTTTTATGAATGATGGTTAGAAGGGCTCTAAATTCAGGGGAATGGTTTTACCATGTGTGTAAGACATATATGGACACTACCAAGTGGGTTTTGCACCTGGAAATGAAGTGTATGAATATTATGAAATTTTGTATGGGCATAATGGTTAATAGTGGCTAAAATTTGGTACCTTGTACTCCAGCTGCCATACTTTCTGTACATAAATAATTTGGCTATGAAATTTTGACCACACTTAGAAAACTTCAAGAGAAATAACTCAGATTTTGAATCACTGGATTTGGTTCCCTGTAGCCAGAGTTATGGGCTTTCAAAATTGGCTAATTTTGCTAAGTACTGTTCATATGGTCATTTTTACCCGGTTAAGTGTAAAATCCATAATTGTAAACTTAGATGGATTTAATGTCTCAAACCTATTTCCATATGAAGGTTTAAGGGTATTAAAGGGTTTAAAACCTTTAGGGCACAAGAGAATATGGGTAGAATTTAAGTTGGACATGGTGTGAAAGTTTGGGAAAAAAAAAAGAGCACTAATAGCATCATGTGTGCATATGATTGTACATGCACTTGGGGATTGTACTCAAATTTCATATTGGCCAGGACTAAAGAATTTCATTATCATCATTACTTCTAGATGAAATTGTATGTGAATATATGTGTGATGGTTGGACCAATATACGCATATTTGCATAATGACCAAGAGGGCCACTTGGGTAAACATAGTGCACATGTTCTACTTGGCGTATAGGACATGGACTGCCTGGGGCTTGAGCTCACTAAAATTGATCACTGTATTTAAATACTTAGAGTGGTAACACCTTGGTTCATGTCACCTTTACTTCTAGCTCCTTAGAAGAAGAATATAATGATTTTGATTAAGAATCCTTAACCTCATCATCCTCTTCTAATCCTTAAATCTTTATGGCTCAACCAAAAGAATCTAGAACATCTGGAGTTCATAACAAAGATCCTCCTCCTCCTGCCAATGCTACTCCTCCATCTAAAACTACTGTTCCTCAAAAAGCTAAATCTATGCATGAAGAAATTCCATATATAAATATTAATCCTACTTGGCATCTTCTTGCTACATCTATCAAACTCACATTGGATGATATTCCACCTCATATATGGCATGACAGATTCCTATAAATACATGCATGGTGTAAAACCTAAATGCAGAAAGAATGTGCAACAGATGCAAATGTCATTTTAGCTTTTATTGCTGTAATGACAGGAACCATGAAACAATGGTATCTATGAGTTAAACAATATCGACAATTACAACTCCAACAAGTTCAAAATGTTGATGCATTTATCCAGGTCCTTTACACATAATTACTTGGAGATCAGTCTTCTCTAATTGATACTGCCAAAGAACAGTGTTTCTTCTTGAAATACTTTGAAGACAACATTTCAAGAAGAAACATTGTTCTTACAATAGAAAAGATTTGGAGAAACATTTTGAAAGAATGATGAAACATTATTATTTGCTCAGTACCAGGTACGATAATAACAATTTCAAGCAAGCTTATCTGAATTTAGCTCCTAAGACAATTGGCCAATAACCTCTCTGGCTCATTCAGTAAAATGGAAAGACTCTAAATGATTTTAATATTAAGGCTTCATCAAACTTTGATGGCAGCATTACAGAATCAATCAAATGTAAAGAAAAACAGACTTATCATTTTTCTTCAAAAAAGAAGCATCATAAGAGAAGATTTTCTTCAGTTTCTGATAAGCCTAGAAATGTCAAAAGAAAAAAAAAAGATTTAATAGTAAGGCTTCATCAAACTTTGATGACAACATTATAGAATCAATCAAATGTAAAGAAAAACAGACTTATCATTTTTCTCCGAAAAAGAAGCATTATAGGAGAAGATTTTCTTCAGTTTCTGATAAGCCCAAAAGATTCAAAAGAAAAAAAAAATTCTGGTACAAAAGCAATACTGAAAAATTAAAGAAATGTTTTATTTTGCAAACAAAGGGGACATTTTGTGAAAACTATTTGTAGAAGAATTCAAAGTCCAAGACCAAGATGGTCAATACAATTACAAAGGCTACATGCACATATCTCTCTAGAGAAAATATGGAATCATTATTCTCTAAAACAGATGAAGAGTCTTCAGCACTATTGCTATAAAAGCCTATTCCTCTGGATTAGACACAAACACTGGTTCCATTTATATAGCGCAAATTCCTCTACTAGATTCATTGGCTTTTGTTATTCAAATTATTCCTCAACCCAAAGTCACAATTCTAATTGATAAGTATGTTAAGCCCATTCCAATTATTGCTTTGTTTAATACTAAAGCTACACATACTATCATCAATCTGAAGTTACTACCAGACCATATGTGGCTTTCTTGCAATGAAAGGTTTAAGGCAGCACATGGCGTGCTCTATGTTGATAAGATCAATAAGCCTATAAGGATTTGTTCACCCCCTTCCAAGTACCTTGTCACTCTTGTCTATGGTTATGCAAGACATGGAAAATACATGATATTAGGATTTGATTTTATCAAGAAGCTTTTAATCCAATGGACTGATACTAGACTCAAAATAAAGACATTTTTCCTTCCATAGACATTTACTCAAAAGTTATATTCCTGTGAAGCAGAAGCTTTGACTACAAGCTAACTACAAACTGCATTAGATCCAGTATTTGGCTCAGTAATGCAGATGATCATAGATCAATAATATGCTAAATCTCATACATAATTTGAAAAGAATCATCCTCTCCCTCTATAAAAAATTTCTAAGTTCTTTATTGAACTTCCATTTAAAAAGAAAAGGGATGTTAATCCTACCAAGGCTGCACATTCTGGTATGACACTTGAAGAAAACAAAATGACCATATTAGAACTCTAAGACTTGAAAGCCTAAGGACTAATTGAATCCATAACCTCATTATGGGTATCCCAAGGTTTTACATCAATAAACATTCTAAACAAGTCAGGAAGAAACTCAAGCTTGTTATTCATTACAAACGACTTAATGAGTTTTTGGCTGACATAAAGTTTCATTTACCTAAAAAAATTACCCTATTAACAAACCTCACCAATGCTAAGATCTTTTCAAAATTTGATCTTAAATCAGGATTTTGGCAACTAAGTATAAACTCACCAGACAAATACAAAACAACTTTCTATATCCCAAAATACTATTACCAATGGACAGTCATGTTTTTTGGTCTCAAAATAAGCCCCTCACTGTTTCAAAAGGCCATGATATAAATAGTCAAACCCACACTACCCTCAATCCTTATTTATATTGGTGATATTTTATTATTTTCTCCTTGTGCAGATTCTCATTTGAAGTTATTAAATCAATTTGCAGAGATAGTTAAGAAATATAGTTTGATATAGGGGTGAAAAAAGGCCGGGCTTTTTTCGGGTAGCTCGAGCTCGAGCTTGAGTTTAGGCATTTCAAGTCGAGCCTAGTCAAGCTTGAGCTGAAAAACGGGCTCGAATGTTTTTAGGGCTCGAGCTCGAGCCTGAGCAAACCCGGCCCCAAAAGCTTGCGGGCCTATCAGGCCCCTTTTATCATTTTTTCTTTTTGCCATCAGGCCCTAAATAGGCCCCTTTTATCTTTTTTTTTTTTTCTGGCCATCAGGCCCTAAAGGGCCTAAACTCTATTTCTCTCTCTTCTGCCCAAGCACCGCATCGCCTGATTCGCCCCCTCCTTCACTTCTCTCCTTCGCCTCCGCCATCGCCGACGACGCGCATTCCTCTTCCCTCGACGCCATAAGTCCTTAAACTCTCTTTCTCTCTCTTCTCCCCATGGCGTCGCCTCCTCCTCCGCTTTTCTCCTTCCCCCCCGCCATCACCGACGACGCCCATTCCTCCTCGCTTGGCGCCACCATCGATGCTCCAACTTCCACCACTATTTCCACCCAAGATCAACGATGCCACCATCAATGCTCCATCCAGGCGCCGGAGACCCAAATCGGCAGCTCAATGAGGGACTACGGTGGCTCCACTGTCGAATTGAGGGAGATGATGCCTCAATTGTGAATTTCACAAAATCAGGGTAGAACCGCAAACAACTGGAAAGTTTAGGATATGCTCTCTATTTTCCCTACTTCAGTTATCATTTAAGAAAAATTACAGATTTAGTCCCCCATCTTCTATCTAAGTTTTAGTTAGGATACTAAAGATTTATGTGTCATTCAAGCTTCGTGGGTTTTCAAGCCAAGCTCGAGCTCACCTCGAGCTCAAGCTCGAGCCTAAAAAATTGGGATCGAGCAATTCGAGCTCGAGCCCGAGTAGTACCGAACAGTGAATGGGCCGAGCTCGAGCTTAATGGGCTCAAGCTCGGCCCGACCCATTTTCACCCCTAGTTTGATGCTTTCCCAAAAGAAGATGGTAATTGCTCAGACATCCATTGAGTTTCTTGGTGTACAAATCATAGATAGCAAGTTCCATCCTTAGCCTCATGTTGCAACAAAAATTCTAGACTTCCCTGATGATAACCTTACCAAAAAATAAGTTCACAAGATATTAGGTCTTTTCAACTATATCAAAGAGTTCATCCCACGACTATTACAAATACTGCAACCTCTTCATGTGTATCTTAAAAAAAAATCACCACCATGGTCCTCCCTTTACCATGAAGCAGTCCAGTCCTTTCCCCCTTTAAAGAGTCCCAATAAAGGAAAAAAGATATTACAAAAAAACGCATTTGTTGAGTTTTGGGGAACGCTCCTCTTTGAAGAGATAAACTGTGAGAGGCATGTTTGTGGTGGCAACAATAGCGGAGAATTCAAAGAATCTGAAAAGTATCACCATTCAACATATAAAGAGGTGCTAGCTGTCAAAAGAGGAATAGGGAAATTTCAATTCCATCTAGTTGTACGCCACTTTCTTGTTGAAATGGATATGTCAGCTTTTCCTAGGATGAGGAAGTTCTGCAAAAAGTAGCTGCCTAATGCTCAATTACTCAAATGGCGGCAATGGTTTGTCTGGTTGTTACTTATGTCAAGCATATAAAGGGTAGCTCTAATTCCTTTGGCAGCCATTCTAGGCAGACCATCAAAACTTTCTTCAAAGCCTCCCAAACCTCCCAAACCAAAACATTGACATGGCTTCCTTCTACTCTTACCCTCCTTTACATTCAACCAACGGCATAGAGTTTTTTATTACCATTGTTCTCTGATCGAGAAATATGGTTTTGACAACTGCCCAGTTAAACCAGTTGGTATCCATCCAATTTACCCTTTTGCTCATTTCTTTTATATTCCAAATGTGTTTAATTTCCCCCTTTAGCCCTTTGCTTTTTTTGGTACTTGTGCTCCATCCATACTATTGGCATTATGTTCAATATTCCTTAACTCCACTAACTTCTCACATTTTGTAAAAATTTCCAAAATGACTTTAAATCCTCTAAACTCCACATTTTCCCTACTTGGTTTGATCTGCTCAGTGTCTGGATCAAATCTTTCCAGTCCTCCTACCAAGACCTCAATCCATTCATTCCCAAGTCCCGCATCTTCGTTCAACTCAACAATATTTCTCCTCAAAATTTTTCTCTTATATGGGACAGCTCATGTAATATATTTCTTTTATTGTCCCATCACTTTCTCTATAACCTTTACCGGCCTTAGTTTTCTCCCCAATCCTATTTATTACCACTATAAAAATATAGATTTAAACCTCGCCTGTCTGGCATGGTAGCACCCAAATGACTATAAAGATTTCCTAGAAAAGACATACCAATATAATTATATTGTTTTCTCTATGGAGGTATGGTAACATGACAATCCTTATTAGCCATCTTATCCAGTAAACTACCAGGAAATAATTCATGAAGTCCTTCAATGCTTTGACAAGCATTAAAGAATTAGACAAGCTAGAGAAGTCAGGGAAAGAGTAGAAAAAACTCTCAATCTTATCTCTTGCCCTGCTCCATCTCCTTCTCTAGTTGACATGTTTATGGAAGAGCCACCCAGGATAGAAATGCAATGAGAATTTGTTTAACCTAATTGTAATTGTGACTTTGATTGTGTCCACTGGCATATGGCCAACAATCCCCACTTTTGTCATAAGAACCCTGACAGGACTCCATCAACTTTGTCCAGCTACAACTCAGAAGATTATCATGTGAATCTCCTCTATGGTAACTCTCTATAACTGTCTCTATCTCTTGCTTGCTCCAGGACAATAATTTAGAAATCTTATCTTTTACTTTTGTAAAAGTTAAAGTTAGGTGGCTACCTTTCTTAACTTTATTAGTGTGGTGTGTCGTCATGAATTACGTAATCTTGTTTGTTTTTATTAGCTCCCTTCTCTATAAAAGGGATGCCCTCTCAGTTTGTAAGGCATCGAATCCTCCATCTAGAAATACTATCTTCAAATATTTTCTCCATAGTTTTCTAAGTATTCTTTTTAGTGAGAGAGTAAGGCAACGTTCTTAGTTTTCCAACTTCTTACCGATATTCTAAGTTGCCACTTTGTGAATCCTCTTAAAACCAATATCTTCAAGTGTATATTTATTAAGCTTCAAGGTAAATGGTGACTTATGGAGACTTAAATCTCTCAGAGTTTACATTTGTTTTCAATCCTAATATCTAAAAACTTGTTTCGATCCCAGATGTATCATCCGGATAGTCAAGTGATGAGTTTTTAAATGAGTCTAGAAAATGTGATGTGTCATTGAGAATGCCTGTAATAGCCTAATTGTCTAGTACCTATTTGATTAATAGCCAGTTCGTTTTAACTTAAGTCAATTGACTTCAAAATAACTTATTTTTATTCTTACATCTTTTTTATCTAGAACTAATTTTAATTAAAAGCCAATATTATGTAACTATAATAATCTATTGAAAATAGAGTTTTTATAATCTTACTAAATTTTTATGAATTTTTTTAATTTAAGTCCTTCCCATCAATGACCGACCCTTTCCTTGCAATCACCACTCTGCCGTCCCTGTCAGGCCTCCATCTCACCAGCCAGGCAACCACCGACCCTTTCCTCCTGTCCCGATTTGTTCCCCAGTCTGGCAGAGACATATTTCAGGTCCACCCAACCCTAACCCAACCCTAAACGGGTTAAGTTCGGTTTGGGTTACAACAAAAATAGGGTTGAGTTAAGGCTAGGTTTAGTCGGGTTAGTGACAGTTTGTAAAAATCGGGTTTCAATCCGAACCCGAACTTTCACCCCTATAAATAAGTACAGAACTCTCATTAAAGTCAAGAACTTGAGGCTAAAAACAATAAAGAAGCTAATTGGCTTTGTTCAATTGATATGAAAACCACCATATCACATGACCAACCCACCAGGCTCCATGCCTTTCTAGTGTAAAAAATTTTTCCCTTGGAATGCTAAGTGGGTGAGAAGTCCACATTTCTTAAGTTTAGCTCGAAGACCCTTTGTTTTCTAAGTCCTATGAAGATGAAGAAGATGAAGATACTACACTGGTGTGAGTGCCTCCTAATTCTCAATTTCTTACGCCTTTAAACTTCACTTGGATGGAACCAAATCACCAACAAACCAAAAGATTTTTCGGCCCCATTAGGCCCAACAATTGCACGAGTTTCCATATCAATACTCATGGGCAAAAAATTATGATTTAGATTAAATTTATCAGAAATTAGTTAGTAGACATTTTGAATTCTAACTCTAACGTATCCATCTAATATCAACTTTTTAAATTCTAATTTAAACTGTTTAGTTGTCTTCCTATAAATTTAATGTGTGTTATAATTTTTTAACAATTAATAGACCATTTAAATTATCAATTTTTTCTTCCAGTAAATCAAGTTTCTATACCAATTCAGTCTTGACTAAAGTTAAGGACTAATATGCAACAAAATATAAGGTTTGGGACCAATATACAATGTAATGAAGGTTAAGGATAAATTTACAACGAAAATTAAAGATTTCAAACTTTTTGTGCACTTTACCCTTTTCTGTCAGTTGGAGTACCCTAGACCTCGGATCATCTCCAGCCTCTCTATTAGAATCCAAGAGCCGTCCTATGAAACCATGACCATTCAAGCAAACCAAATAACTTCCTTCCTCCAAAACCATATACAAATAACCTAACCCGAACATTTTATTGCCTTAGTAGAAGCTACATCTAGCTTTTCAGAAGAAGAAGAAGATTTTGATCAAGAATCTCTATCTTCATCCTCCTCCTCAGACCTACAAGTTTATATGGCTCAAACAACTCAACAAGCTCAATTGGAAGAATCCAAAACATCTGAAGCGCGTACAGGACCTCCTCCACAAGCTCCTCCTCTGGTTGCCCCACAAGAACCTCAAGTTCCCCCTGCCACTCCTGCTACTGCTCCTCAGGTAGTACCTCAAAAAGTTGATGAAGACATTGCTTATGTCAACATTGCTTTTTCTTGGAATCCACCATCTTACACTGGATGGGATTCCACCCAGCCAATAGTAGATAAATTTCTAGAAATACATGCCTGGTGCCAGACTCAACTACAAAAAAAAGGTACCACAAATACAAAGGTCATTTTGGCATTTATTGCTTCAATGACAAGATTCATGAAATAATGGTACCTATATCTTGGCTAGTATTGACAAGCTCAACTCCAACAACTAGAAACCATTGATCAGTTTATACTTACTCTCTATGCAGAGTTTGTGGAAGACCAATCTTCTCTCACTAACATAGCTAGAAAAGAATTTCTCAGAATGAAATGTTGTTCTTACAACATAAAAGACTTGGAGAAACACTTTGAAAGAATGATGAAGCATTACTATCTTATCAGCACAGGATATAATAGTGACACTAATCTCAAGCAGGCATATCTAAACTCAGTCCCTGCGATGATAGGTCAAGAAACTCTCTGAATCATTTAACAACCAAGAAAAACTCTAAATGATTTTACATTCGGAAGACTTCATCAGACCTTGATGGTAGCCTTACAAAAATTATGCAATACACACACTTTCTTCAATGAATTTAATCAAACTTAAGATTTATTCGATAAGGTGTGCAAGCGTCCAAAGCTCTTCATCAAGTGCAATGGTAAGAGTACATGTCATTGTGCTCCAAAAAAGAAACATCATCAGAGAAAACTTTATTCTCCAGAAAAGCCCAAGAGATTTCGATGCAAGAAAAAAAATTTCGATATAAGAAAAATATTGAAAAATTCAAAAGGTGTTTTATCTGCCTACAGCGAGGGCATTTTGCTAAAAACTACCCCAGAAGAAGTCCAAGTCCAAATCCAAAATGGTATACCCCATTACTCAAGTAATCAGAACAGACTTGTCCAGAAATGATATAGAGTCTATTTTCTCTGAGACAGATGAGGAATCATTTACACTTTTTTCTATTAAAGCTTACTCTTTAGATCCTGATACAGATCCGGATAATGCTTCAATCTACACGATGTAGATTGTCCCTCTTCAACCATCCATCTTTGTTGTTTAGGTTATACCTTAAGTAAAAGTCAGCATTTTGACAGACAAGTATACAAAGCCTATTTAGGTAATTGCATTATTTAATACTAGAGCCACCAATACAATCATCAACCCTAAGACCCTTTCAGATCAAATATGGCTTTCATGCAATGAAAGATTCAAAACAACAAATGGTGTTTTTTGTGTGGATAAAATCTGTAAACCCATTAGGATTTGCCTCTCTCCAAACAAGTGTATTGTTACTCCAGTTTATGGATATGAACATGGACAAGACATGATCCTAGGGTTTGATATTATCAAGAAATTATCAGTTCAATGAACTGATAAGGGACTCTGAATCAACAAGTTTTTCCTTCTCTAAACTACAACTCCCAGACTATATTCCTGTGAAGATAAAACTTCAACTGCAAATTAACTCTAGACTGAAGGTGATCCAGTATTCGGTTTCATTATGAAGATGACCATTGATCAATCGTGTGCTGAATCACATGCTGAGTTCTAAAAGAAGCATCTTTTGCCTCTATGGAAGAATTCAAAGTTCTTTGTTGAACTGCCTTTCAAGAAAAATGAGGATGTAAACCCAACAAAGGCTACTCATTTTGGTATGACCCCTGATGAGAAGAAAATGGTGATTTTTGAACTTTAGGACCTTAAAGCCCAATGACTCATTAAGCCTACAACATCTTCATAGGTTTGTCAAGCCTTTTATGTCAACAAGCATTCAGAGCAGATAAAAAAAAAAGCCTCGACTAGTCATTGACTACAAACTCCTTAATGAATTCTTAGTTGACATAAAATTCCCTTTACCTCTAAAAAATACCCTTTTTGCCAACCTCACCAATGGCAAAATCTTTTCAAAGTTTGACCTTAAATCTGGTTTTTGGTAGCTAAGTATTAACCTACCAGAAAAATACAAAAATGCTTTTTGTATCCCAAATTACCACTACCAGTGGACTGTTATCCCTTTTGGCCTTAAAACTACTCAATTTCTTTTCCAGAAAGCCATGATACAAATCTTTAAACCAATCCTTTTAAACCAATCCTTCCTTCAACCCTTGTTTATATTGACGATATTTAATTGTTTTCTCCTTGTACAGGTTCTCATTTAAATCTTTTACAACAATTTGCTCAAATAGTTCAAAACCATGGAGTTATGCTTTGCCAAAGCAAGATAAAGATTTCCCATACCTTAATTGAATTTCTTGGTGTCCAAATCACTAATAGAAAATATCATCCACAACTAGATGTGGCTACCAAGATTCTGGATTTTTCTGAAGATAATCTCATGAAAAAAAAACAAGTCTAGAAAATATTAGGTCTTGTCAATTACAAAAGAGAATTTGTTGCTAAGTTGGCAAGCATACTGCAGCCTTTACATGCGTTTCTAAAAAAGGACTCTCCTCGCTAATCCACTCTCCACCAAGCTTCAATTATTAAGTTAAAAGAAGTGGTTCAGACACTTCCACCACTGAAGATTCCAGACAAAGGAAAAAGAGTTCTCCAAATGGATGCCTTAGATGAATTCTGAGGAGTAGTCCTCCTAGAAGATGTTGACGGTATCAAACATGTGCGCGGCTACAATAGTGGAGAATTCAAAAATTATGAAAGCATTACCATTCAAATAATAAAGAATTCCTAGATGTCAAGTATGGTATTGAAAAGTTTCAATTCCATCTTGTCGGTCACCATTTCTTATTTGAAATGGACATGTCAATTTTTTTAAAATGATGAACTTCTGCCAGAAGCAATTGCCAAATTCTCAACCACTTTGATGGCAATACTGGTTTATTAGATTTTCCTTCAACATCAAGCATATAAAGGGCAAGCACAATGCCCTGGCAAACATCTTGAGCAGACCTCCTAAATCCTTCCAAAAACCTCCCAAACCTCCAAAGCCTAAAAACTAACATGGCTTCTTCTTCCTCATACCCTCCAATTTTCAATAAGGAAACCAAACCTCTCCTGTGACGTAGAAAGGTATGAACATCAATCTTTTACCTTCAACCAGCGTCATAGATTTTTCCATTATCACTGTTGCCTTATTGAAAAATACGAGTTTAAGAACTGTCCTATCAAACCTGTAAAAATTCACCCTAAATATCCATTTTCCTTTTTTTTTCCAATTCCCTCCTTTAGCCCTCTATTTCTTATGGTACCTGTGTTCTATCCATACTATAGGTATCATCTTCAACATCCCCCAACTCCACCAGTTTCTTTCCTTCAGTAAAAATTTCCATGATGATTTTCAGTCTTATGATCTGTTTACTTTTCTTACTTGGTATGATCCTTTTGCTCATTGGATCAAATTAATCCAAAAATCCTATAAAGCTCTTATTCTTTCCATCTTAACTTCTCATGTCCATCTCCAGTTAAATAAAATTTCCCCTCAAAATTCTTCTTTATTATATGGAACAGCCCATGTAATTTATTTCTTTCATTGTCCCATTACCTTTACCGGTCTTAGCTTTTTACCTAGTCCACTTTATTACCACTATAAAGACATAGATTTTGATCTTGTTCATATCTCATGGCATCACTCAAATGAATTCAGAGAATTCCTATAAAATGCATATCAGTGTAATCATACTGTGTTCTCTATGGAAGTTTGGCCTCATGATACTCCTAATTGGCCATCCTATCCAATTGATTACCAAAAAATGATTCATGAAGCTCTTCAATACTTTGAAGAACATCAAAAAATCAAACAAGCTCAAGAAATCAGAGAAAGAACATAAAAAAAATGTTAATTTGGTAAGTTGCCCTACTCCAACTCTAACTCCAACTCCAACTCTTCCTGAGACAATTATTGAAGAGCCTCCACTCTCATAAGTTAGAAAAGAATTCACACAACCTAACTGTGACTGTGGATTTGATTGTATTCACTAGCATATGCTAAATGACCTTTACTTTTAGCGAGAAAAACAAGATGATAACTCAAACAGGACCTCATCCAGCTATAATTCAGAAGATGAACATGTGAACCACCACCGAGGAAATTCTCCATAATTTCCTATTAGCTCAGATGTCCACTTCATGAATGTCCCTATCCACCTGACAAAGCATGCCTCTGTAACTTTAATAATTTTGCTTTACTTTAGTGGAAAAATTAATGGCCTGTCACTTTTTCTGTTTATGTTGTATGACATAAGCCTATATGTAATCTTGTTTGTTTGTTTTCTCTCAACTTCCATCTATATAAGGAAGCTTAGCATTAGTTTGTGATCATCAAATTTTCAATTTAGAAAATATTTCTCTTATGTCTCCTTTATCTTTCTAAGATTCTCTGGTGAGAGGATGAGGTAGAGTTTTTAGTCTTACAACTTATCCTAATATTCTGAATTGCCACTATGTGGATCATCTCAGAATCAAGATCTTCAAGTTTATATCTATTAAGCTTGAAGACAAATGGTGACTTATGAGATTTACTCTCCGAAACTCTTTATTTGCCTTCAATCCTAATACTTGTAAACAATCGGCTTCGATCCCTGATGCTATGTCCGAATAGTCCAGTGATGTTTTTCATGGCATAAACCAAAGTCTGAAAAAGTATGTTTATGCTCTGAAGAATGCCTATTAACCTGGTTACCTGGTGCCCTTTTGAGGATTGTAAGGGTTATGGCTTAAGGCTGTTGTGTGTTTTCAACCTGTATCATCTAAGACTTTAAAGGTTTGTTTTAGGATAAGTATATCAGGCCGAAAACCTGACACCTCTCTATGATGAGAACTGCTAGCTATAATAGCGCCACTATATGAATCCCACAGTTTTTCAAAATTATGATCACTAGGCTACCTCAAAACCCATTTGATATCAAAGCCTTGGATTTTCACAATTATAAAGAAGTTGTATTATTAAGAATCTTTTGTTGAGCTCTCAACCCATATCTCATCAATATGTTAAGAAGCACTACTCCCTCCACTCTCACTCCTACTGCTTCTTTTTGTTCCTCTACAGCTTCTCACTTAGATTCTCTTTGTGAATTCAAGTATGTTGTTAAAGAATATAAAGTCTTACTAACTAATCTTCCTCTCATCAATTCATACAAAGCATTTGCAAAAGCCTTCTTACTTGCTTACGAAGACTATGAAGAGTTTAGTCTCTTCATCCTACAAATTTGTCAAAGAATATGTTCAAGCAACTAAGTTTGATCAACATACTCTTCCTGCCACCGTCAAAGAATAGTATGTCACCTTAGAGATACCTTCTTACTTTCTACGACAATGGAATGCAAAAGGATATACACAACTCCATTTTGGTGTTGTTCATCTTGCTCTTACACACCATGGAAGAAAAGGACTACCAGTCACTACTCAATTAGCTCTTCTTGATACCAGATACAAGAAGTATAAATATGCTTGTATTAGTACAATAAAGACTGCCCTTAATGCTACTACTATTCTGATCACGTTCTTCCTCAATTTCTGTATGGCTCTTTAAGATTCGTATTTACTTTCAGCCTTGAAGATCCAGTTACAAATAGCTAGTGCAGAACACATTTCTTCTACTTTGGTATCAACTCTTTATTATCAAATGGCGTACAGAGTTCAAAACCATGCATTGGATTTTGCTATGCCAAACATGAACAATGATGTGTTGTATTTGTCTGTGGCTATAACACATGTTCCAAATGAGACTTATATTCCTTGACAAATTCCAAGAGAAAAACTTTAACACCTTATTCCTGATTCTTGGATTACGAGTTATGAGTTTCTCCACTGACAATTAGAACCAGTTTAATCTAAAAAACCCTTTTTCCTTAGCAGAGGTGAAGGCCAAACTGAAATCTTTTCCCAGAAAGAAGCATAATCATTGAATGATGCTGATGTTTTTTCAACATTAGCAGTATTATCAATGATTCAAGAACCTAAAACTCTTCTGAAAGTTCCTATTGAAACATTTGATTTTGAAGGATCTCCAGTCTATCAGTTCCAAGATAGCAAAATTCATAAATATTTTGATCTTTGTGATTGTTTTAACTGTCTACAAAGTTTGGATGATGACTGTTCTATCATGAAGAAAAAGAGATCAAAGAAGAAGAAATCATCCCAAGAACTTATTTGCCAAAGATATGAAGATGGTGATCCCGCAGTTGGATTACTTGGTGAATCCTCTGGAAAATTTGACTACTATGTCCTCTATTCCAAGAAAGAGGATGCCAAAATCCAAATCCCTCCACCTAAGAAACCATTCACACTTCCTCCCCCTTCCCCAGAGTCAAAATGGATGCACATCCCTATTATAAAAAAGCACTCAAGCAACTCAGAAAAGAACAACCTCCCCCTACTCAACATGAAGTCTATATGTTTGAGATGAAGAAAGAAGAATTTCCTCCATTAAAGTTTGAGGATCCTTCTTCCTCCACCAAACACCAATGGAAGATTTCTCAACCAACAACTATTGATCCTGAAGGTCGTAAAAGGGATACATACCTTTGCAGCTAAACAAGTTCTTAACTGGCAATCTAAGAATCTAGTGTTTCAGAATTGTGTTTTTGCCAGAATTGAGCACAATCAACTACGCTTGGAGCAAAAAATTGATCATATGGTTATTGATCCTTTAACCCAATTTCAACAAAGGATTGATTGCCTTCATAATGAAATTTTAAATCTTATCTTTTAGTAGAAGAACTTTTCAGCTGAAGAAAGAGAAATCATACTTCTGAAGCAGCAACTTAAATACCTTCAAGACAACCAAAGACCAAAACTCCCAGATCTATATGCTCAGCCCATCATATCCTCCCAACCATTTCTCCAGCCTTTAACCCCAATATACTCTAACCCAAACCCATCCTTTGTCTCCCGCTTATCTGGTTAACAATATGTTTGTCACACCACCATCACTTTGCCAACATTCTAGACACAACCAAAACCCAAACCTAAGCCCATACAACCTACCTCTCCATATATAGAACTCAAACCTATACCTACACAAGACCAAAAGTTAAAAGGCCCAATGACCATGAAGTACCCTAGACCTCAGGTCATCTTCAACCCCTCTATTAGAATCCAAGAGCCATCCTATGAAACCATGACCATTCAAGCTTATGAAGTAGGGGGTGAGCTCAATTGGTTCAGGCAGTAGAACTCTACAGTGAAATAATCTTTCTCCACTTAGCCTTGCTTTTTGCTGCTTCTTAGATTGCGACAAATTTGGCTCTATCTTTCACCTTTTTCTTGCTCAACTCAGTTCCTGGACCTCTTTGCAGCCTCAAATTCCTTACCATAGATTTCAAACTTCTTGATCATACCCAATTTTTTAAATTATCCAAGTTCCCACAAGTAGAATTTACAGCTCAAGATCATGGAGATAAGTAATATTTGTACAAACTGTGTTAAGAAAATCCTTGTTATAGTGTGAAACAAGAATTAGTTTCATTCTTCCACCAACACAAGTACTCTTCTAACCACAGAACAGCCCTCACGTCAACATGAATTCTCGGTTCATCCAACAACAACATCATTTGTCCCAAGTTGTTTGGTGGAGTGGCAAATGGGACACAAGAGGATTGCTGTTATAGAAATATCAAGTGTCTTAACTTCACTTCTTTGTTGCCCTTTCTTGATGACGTTCCAATCTTGTTCAGAACCATAATCATCCTCCTCTTCATCAGAGGGAAGGAGGTCGAACCTTCTTCGCTTTATTAGGTTCATCTATGCCGGCAAGCATTACTGAGATAGAAAGCTTCTCTTTCATCCAAACTTTGTTTTTTGTTAAATATTTACTTCATTTGTCCCAAAATTTTTGCTCTATTTATTTTCAGCAATTCATCTATGATTTTTTATTTTCAACATTTTTATATATAAATAAAAAATCTTTATATATAAATGATAAATCAATACATGTAGTTTTTAAATATATTTTTTTTAATTTTTTCTAACAAACAATAATATGAATAAATTCAAGTCAAAATATAATAAAAAATCAAATTGAGCAAAAATTTTGGGACGAATGGAGTATTTTTTAAGGCCGAGTAAGAAAAAAAATTCTAAAATTATTTATTTTGTAAGAAAATATATATGTTTCAAATGACTATTAAATAAATAAAGTATTAAGTTTCAATGCTATTCTAAATAAAGAAATAACAATGAAAATAATGTATTTTTAAGAATGGTGGTACATTAGTAAGAAATTGCATTACAAGTTTTAACATTTCAAAATTTGATATAGAAATTTTGGGTCGACTCTCACACACATTCTTCACATATACAATCCTCTCATTAACTCTAATAGACTTCGAACAGCTTCTCAATCACAAATTTCGAACTTTGATTTAAATATTTAATGAAGAATGAAACGGTTTTTCATTGGTCATAAACCCCTGTTTGAATTGGTAAATAGAATGTCTTTTTTCTTTTGACAATCACAATCAACAGACTGGATTTGCTGAGGATAGGAATTGGTGTTCCTTGTCACTTTTTTCCTTGGATTTGGATTTGTAGCCTTCCTCCTCACTTTCATAGGATTTAGGCTTTGTCATGCTTTGCCACTTTCCTTAGATTAAGACTTGTAGCATTCTTTGTCACCTTCCTTGGATTTGGACTTTGGGCATTCCTCGCCATTTTCCTTGGATTTAAACTCATGGCCGGCCTTCCTTGTTGGAATTGGACTTCTGACGATCTTCTTCAACCTGTGCATTCCTCAACTTAGAACCAATTCGTTTTAAGCTTAATTCAATTTAACTTAAAATAACCTATTTTTATTTTTTATTTCTTTATCTGAAGTTAATATTAAGTAGATGTAATAATCCATTTAGAGTAACTTTTCATAATATTATTAAATTTTTATGAATTTTTTTAAGCCATTAAAAAAGTAAAATTCATAAAAATTTAATAAGATTATAAAAATTATATCTTAAATGGTTTATTACATATACATAATATTGAATTTCAAATAAAAATTGGTTTCGGACATAAAAAATATAAAAATAAAAATAAATCATTTTAGATTAAGTTGATTTAATTTAAAATGAATTGACTTTTCAGAAAACTATCTCAGCTCTGTAGAACATATTGAAGAGAAGGAACCGGCCATCAGCAGAGCCTTTGAACCGTCAGTACTTCAAGGCTCGTTCCATGACTGATCGAGTATTAAATAATTATCAACCAATTGGAAGTCTTCCTAATAACACAAGTCATTTTTTTTCGATGTTGTGGAGGTTTTCTCTGATACTTATTCTGGCAGTCTTTGACGGATAGAATGTTTTGTATCCTCACACATGGCCAGACTGGGTCAAGAGAGACATTAAACCATGACCAAGGCTATGCTCATTTTTCATTAAAAAAAAAAACTCATTTTAAGATGCTCTCTTTTTCAAATTTTTTGCCTTTTTTTTCATTTTTTAACAATAATAATTTTTTTTAAAAGCACTATAAAATAGAGTACTTTTTCTGGGTTTCTCAGCCGAATTTCATGCATTAGATGTGCCAACTCTTACGTAGAATTTAAAACAGTATTATTTGAAAAATTGTAGTCTGGACCAAGAGATTTGACAAAAGAAAATAACCAAGGTGTTAATTACAAGCCCTTGCCCCTTGGGTGGTTTATTCATTCTAGCAGAACTAAAAGTAAAGTCTTGATGCTATGAAGCCGCTATCCAGATGATTTAGATCTATATTGAACAAGTTAGGAATCTCTGTCACAGATGGTGCAAGTAACAAAAGATGTATTTTGCAATTTCCTTTTCTTTTAACAAGAATATTGTTTCAACTAATTCGAAATGTTTGCCTCTCATGCCCTGACGAAATCTCCAAATCTAAAATATAAGACAAAAAGAACAAAATTTATAGTTAAGAGATCACAGTTAATATTAAAATTAAATTTTTAAGCATTTGAAATTTTATCACATGTTTTTATTGGTTTCAATTGGTTTCTGTTTCTGGAGTGACAACCAAGACATTTATTTACGCACACAAATAAGAAAAAGCTAGTAGTTTTTTTTATTGATTTTTATTCTTTTAAGCTAGATGAGGACAAAATTCATAAAAAGCAATTAATTTATCAAAAAAATATGATTTAAATTACTGTTAAACAAATATAGTATTAACTTTTAAATAATATTTAATCTATATAAAAAAAAGTAAAATTGAAAATATAATGATTAAAACAGTTTTTTAGTAATGCTCACCAAATGGTGCCTAACAATAACAGACACAGGTGACAAGAAAATTCTATTCAAATAATTTTTATATAAAAATGATATTTCAAATGACATTGGTTCCAAATAAAAAAATATATAAAAATACAAATAATTCACAATAATCTGTTACATGAGTTCTCTTACTTGTTACCTGAATGAAAGAGTAGGTATAGGTTAACTTTACTTCTCCAAACTGTTAGGCTATAATCCCAAGCAACACCCCCAAATTTTGAGACCTGGAATGCAATTAGCGATTGTCCTATAGAGAAACGTGTAAAATTCAAGGACCGATAGTGCATATTAGCTTGTTGAGAGGTGAGAGGTCTCAGGAGATCCAAATTCCCAAAAAGCATAACTAAACCTTTGTGGGGGGTGAGGGGCATAACAGATCTGGTGATACTATTTAGAACCTGATTTTATCATCGTGCTAAGCAGATCTGGTGATACTATTTAACTTTCACTGTTGAAGTTCACCACCGGCCCTATCATCGCCATAGAGATACGAGCTTGGTCAGATGGCCCCCCGAGTTTCAGGGCTGTTGAAAGAAGAGAACTGAAACAGCGGCATGGTTAAAACTCACCAAGATTGAAAACATTTCTCTGCTTAGGATGTTAGTAGATATTTAAGGTAAAACTAGTCCTTTTGCGTATGTAGCAGGAGAGAGGCAGAGAAGCTGTTGAGATGAAATTCAAGAGAATGAGGGACGGAAACAACTTCGTAACGAGAAGTGCCCTGATGGAGCTGATGGTGACTCTGGTTTTTCCTGCAGCTTCTTTGCAGGAAAATGTTTGTAGAAGGCTTTTACTGCACCCGCCACGCCATCTTCGCCCTCCATAGCCTTTGCAAGCTCAACTGCACGCTCCTTCACCTGTGAAGCTAACACAAAATGTATCACAATCTGGCTCACCACTTTTCGTTTTTTGTGGGAACTCAAGGCATTACAAAAAGTTAGGAAAATGAGTTCTATTACAAAGTCTATCATGCGCCCGACCCAAACCATACTAGCCCCTCTCTAGTGACAAAAATGAGAAACTTCTTCCCACAAACCAAAATTTAAACCCTAGCCAGCCACAAGAATTGCTAGTTATCATGCTAATAAGATTACAGCCCCATCTGCAGCTCACCACTTTTAGAGCACCAAAATGTTTAATTGGAAAAGAACAGAGCTGATAGATACGCTTGGGAAACAAATTACTCTCCTCATGTACTCACCTATATATTTTTCTTTCATTTGTTCTTTTTCCTTTTATTTGAACATAGGAGTTATGTTACTTCGCTGCATAACTGCTAATATCATGAAAAAATTTTAAAAAATGCCAAGAAAATGTAAAAGCCATCGAGCTATGTCATCATTGTTTACAGCTTCCTTCATACTGTTAGGTGAAAAGCAATATATGGCTGCCTATGGGGCAATGTTACATGTTCTGACAAAATTACGTATCAGGTCCACAAATTCTCCTTTTTTCCCGCTTATAATTTGAAATTAAATCCTCTATCTAATGCCATCAGTAACAGTAACAGACAACAGTTCAGTCAATCAAAACTTATTGCAACTAATTGCAATAATTCAACATCAGACATGCACGTCAAGTTGAGTTCTGAATGAAGTTCCAAACTTACCTTTGGATCCAGCATGAAGTTTATTGCTTTTACCAGCTTCTCAAGGGAGAAATCCTCTATGGGGATGGGTGCAGGACCTACTCCTCTTGCATGCACCCTTTCTCCCCAGAAAGGTTGGTCTCCAAAGAAAGGTACTATAGTTGTTGGGCACTGTATCCATAGACAACAGTTCATTACAGTTAGAAGCATTTCTATAGGAATAGAACCTTAAGAGTGAATTTGGTTCAAGGTTCTCAAAATCCCTGGAAAATAAGATAATGAAGAAGATAGTGCAATATAAGAATGCATAAATACAGAATTCTAACTTTCCCATGTTGCGATTACACCTGACAAAGAATGAAGAATGCAAACTTTCCATGTCTGGTGAGTTAAATTTGCACTTTCTTTAAACTTTCAGCATAGCGACTAAAATGTCAAAACTCCAATATCATACTAATAAATTTTAAAAATTAGGGATCCTCTGTCCCAAAAAGAATGCAACATATTCAATTTTGCTGTCCCGAAACTCTATAACATTTACATATTTAGTAAATTACTTTACAATATTACCCTTCAAACTATCATTTCAATATCCACTTTTCCATCTTTCTTGATTTACGTGTAAAAACTGAAGGATAAAATTGGAAACAACACAAACTTTTTTGTCTTAAGTTTTGTGCTAAACTCAAATGTTTTATCCAAAATAGGATAGAGGGAGTATTTTATAAGTATTTGAAAATTCTGAGGGACCAAATTCAGAATTTTAGAAAATATTTAAGTGCTCAATTCAATTTTTTCAAAAGTTCAGGGGTCCAATTGTAAATACTTGAAAATTCATGGGCTACAATGTAATTTTCAAAACATCAACCAATATCTGCGGGTTCTTTAATTTGCTTTCTTCCTCATAGAGTAAATAAGCTAATTAGGTGGTATAAGATTTCTATGTCCGCCTTAGAACTTACCTCTAATGACCTATGTATTTTGTTACCATTTCCAATTGGACAATCCATTAATCCAGTGGCCGAAGATTATAAATGGACACTTTTTTTTATTTTTACTGGAGATTGGGAATACTTCGTAAAAATTCTTACTCACCTAACCTAGAATCAGGAAAGTAATTCCCACAAGACAGAGAATGGTGGAAAGTTTTTGAAAGTGAGAATGTTGGAAGGTTATTTTTCAAATGCAATTACTAGCAAGATTGTGACAATTTTTTCTTTTAAAAAAAATCCAGACGCTTAGAATCTCTGCACCAAAAAGCCCCTTAAAGAAAACGCAGATGATTACCGCAGCTTTTAGACCAGCAGCAGTTGTTCCAGCTCCACCATGATGAACCTGCAGCCAACATTCAAAGCAGACATCACCTCAATAATATCCAGAGCAAGAAATTATCTAGTCCCCTCCATCTTTTAACACAACCTTCAAGATTAAGAGTTCCGCATCTTTGACAATGCATCATTACTTTAGAATCACTCCATTGATTTCCAGCTTTACAGTTTCCAGTTTTTGTGACCATCATGTATTTCTGTTGTATAAATAGAAGATATTATCCTGTAGAAAATGGACATCCATCCATCCTCAACAATTGTAGAAACCTGTCTCTAATTTGGTCCATGTAATTCTCAACGCCTTTCCAATCTGTAGCTTATCAAATACCTCGTCTTGCCATGCAATGGCCAACTAGAAAATGCGCAAAATGTCTTTTATATGGCCTATTTCTACTATGTGATTACTTAAAATTGTACAGGAACTCTCACAGTCTATATAGAGAAGAAAAGCAACAAAACCATGTTGTTCATCATCTAGCATTGGAAATTAACGACCTGCAATGGATCACATTTCCAAATATAATAGTAAATACTGGTCTGAGTTCATACGAACAAGGACCAAAGTAAGACTTATATTCTGGAACCTGAACATCAGAAATGTCTAAGCCTAGAGTAGCAGAGAGAACTTGTTTGGATAGAATATGAAATCACTGCCCACCAAATGCAGATAGACAAGCATCTGGCATGAAACCAATAATGCTTAAATTTTTTCTTATACATTCACCCATGATAAAAGATGCAAGAAAATTTATGTAATGCGCCCAGATTCACACATGATACAAATGGTAAAACAAAAAAAAATAATAGAACTAAAGGTGTTTCCGCAACAGTAGTTAAATAAAGGAAGAGGTGATTACCACAGCACAGCATTGCAAGAATAGCCAGTCATGGGGACAATTGTCCAGCAAGTACACAAAGTCCTTTTGCTCTGCAGCTGAGTAGAAGGCACAAGTGCAAGGTTATAAAAACCATAGTGGATAAGGCAGAAGATATTCCTAAGGAAACATATACGCTGATATACCTATCAGCATCGTGCTGTTTTGGATTTTACAATCTATTAAGTTTTTTGAAGCAAATATTTAACGCAAAATTTACAGACATTACATGTAGATAAGCATACATGAATATGATCACAACCCACAAAAAGGGTCCTGCTCCACACTAGTAGATACAAAATCCAACCCGGTAACTTTTTCTATCACATTTTCATACAAGCTTTTGCCCAGTTCTATGCCAAAGCAGAGATGAAACTGCCAATCGTCTGAGTTCCAATATCTCATTTCACTTTACCCTAGTTGACCAAAACATGTTGCCACAGTTCATCCACATCTCATCTCCTCTCAAAATCATTGAATGCTACCTCTCTTATGAAAACTATAAGCAAGGTAACTGAAGTCCGTATCTCAGATCTGAGAAGGCAGAAAGCAAAAGCACTTCCTTTTGCATTTGCACGTGGAAGAGAAAAAAAGCAACAAGTGGTGTCCACCGGACATGTACAGTATTGTGAGGTAGGAGAAATTTATGGTCCAGTTAGTTGTTTTACACTTATTCCTGTTTCTACTCCAAATTTCTTATAACACATGATTACAGGTTATGCTCTATGGGAGAGCAGGACATTGTCTTCTAAATTTGAACTGCGTTTTACACAGTAGAAAACCAATTTTGATGATTATCCCAATTTTTAGAAAACTGCAAACCAAGGCATTCCAAGTCTGTAGAATGTCATGACCCAAGTCTAGATTGGTCCACAGATACCAAGTCTAGATCAGTCCACAGAATATCTGCCCACATAATTTGGGGTATCCTTTCACAAAATGATAACAGATTCAGAATGCAGCCCGCACACTACATGCCAGTCCTGAAAGGTATTAACTGCTACAAACAGTAGCACACTACATGAAAACCTTGCACCAGAATTTTATATTTCTGGTTAGAAATAGTTGGCATGGCTCGTACAGAGATGCAATTTACCAGCTTGCAACCATGTGCTATTTGCTCCAATTAAATAAAAGCAGTTCTGCTCCACAGTTAACCCCAAAATTACATCTCAAGAAAATCTAATAGACTTACAGTTTCCAAGACCACCCCATCCTTTGCTGATAATACCTCTCTGACCAGTGATTTCCAGAGCTTTAACTATTATCTGGGTCATCTCTTCTGGCTGCTCAACAGGCTGCAGCAAATCAAAGAAGGTATTGTAAATAAAAGTAACAAGTAGTTGATAAGGAGAGTAACAAAGAAAATATATGGTAGTGCATCTAGGCCATTTGTATGCACTAAAGCCAAAACCTCAGGCATGAAATTAACTTGATTCTATATCAAATATTCCAGTTAATAGCATATATATGAACATAGAAATTAATAGTGTTAAAGAATAATAGGAGGAGTAACTGAGGGCTCGATAATCAAAAAGGATATGGAGCAATTGTGCATCATCAGCTTTCCAACTCTCTGATGCTTGAGGATCATCAGTCAGATGAGACATCTTTCTTTGACCTGTAAAATACAACTCCACATTCCTAGCCCAGAATGAGTAGTTATTACTGTTCAAACACTGTTTGGCAATCCGTAAATTGCTGAACTGTGTGGGGGTGCCTGCTGGTGAGACAATGACCGGCAAAGAACTCCCTTGAAGACTTTTTTCATCAAGTCCTGACATGTTTCTGATCACTGATGACTGACAATATCAGAAACTAACAGAGAACTGGGCTGATGATGTACCGACTGACTGAAAACGACTGAAGAACGAAGAAACTCAACTTCTGGTCATAATTAGTGTAAACGAAGACCAGAAGCTTGTTTAGGACAGAAAACTGATCAGACCCATTGAACTGCCGTCGCCGGAGGTCACCGGACGTCGGCGCGTGACTCCCACGCGCCGGCGCGTGGGCGGGTTTCCGACGACACCGCCGGTGTAGTTCTGGTCGCCGGCGCCTCCTGAGTGTCTCTGTGTTGTTGGTCTTCGATTCGGCTGGGTGGTTGCTGGTTTTCTGAAAAGGGCAGCGGCTAGCAGAAAGTTGCGGAAGGTGGTTTGGATGAAGAAATAGTGGCGGAAGATGCTGAAATTAGGTTATGGCTCTGATACCATGTTAAAGAATAATAGGAGGAGAAACTGAGGGCTCGATAATACAAGACCCTCACATGACCTTTATATATTAGATAGAAGAAGAATACAAGGGAAAGAAATCCCTAGGAGTAAAGAGAGAAATCCCTAGGAATAAAGAAAGAAATATTATCCTTCCTAAAATATAATATAACATTCCATAACAAATAGCATATATATGAACATAGAAATTAAGACAGTGATCCACTTGTAGGAGAAGAGAAGCAAGAGCAACACAGCCTTTCATGGTAAATCCAGCTAACACAACATAAATGACCATAGAGACATGGTTGATTGACTCATAAGAGATGAAAAGAAATACACGACAACCTTTCATGTTAAAGAAAACCATATATTAAGAGCTACAAAGTGACAACACTAATTACAATGCGACAATGGCCCTACATGCTGCAGTGAAGAAGAATGGGGAGAATAAACTCACGAGACTCCCAAAGCCAATATATATAGGCTTTTGACCACTTTCTAGCCATTTAACAAGTAACTCCGGAGGATCATAAGTCGCCGCCAGATCCAAAAAACAAAATCCAACTACATCGATCTTGGGTCCCCAGTCTGCAATATTACATCACAATATGCAATATTAACATCCTCCAAATAGCCAAATGAACAACACTGGACTGGAGACTACTAGAAAGTGTGAATCTAATTGCAACATGAGTTCTAAAAGAAAATTCTACATAGAATACAAATGACAAATAACGACTGCATTAAGCAAATATCAAAATGGACCAATTAAACGCGTAAAACAATGATATTGGCCACCTTAGGACCACCAATATAATGCACTTTGCAGTTATTCCGAATATGGCAAGCAGGAAAGCTAACATAGACTGTTACGCAAAAGATCAGCAAAAGGACAACAATAGCAAAACAAGATATCACAATTTGACCTTTTGGTTTAGGAACAAGATGCGGGCTCCATATATACCCATATGGCACATCTGTAGGAGTACCATATGATCCTCTTAAATATGACACGCGTCTTAGCTTGAGTCTTTTCTTCCTAAACTCATTGATCACATCCCGGATGCCAAGCCATATTAGGGAATCAACAATTTGGTATGAAAGCTGCCGCATCAATCATAAAGAGATTAGCAAATCGCTATGCCAAATGACCAAGAGGATTAGCATTGATGAATGACTCACCCTATAACCAACTTGATGCTTAACACGAGACAACGGATGTGGAAATTCGCTAGTAGGCCTGAGAATGAAAGACACAATAGAAAAATTGCCAATTGGCATTGATTAATGTCAACTCCATCTCATAAAGGATGTCATTCTTGAAAATTTTGTCCTAAAATAATGGCATAGACACAAATTTATATGCATGCTTTTCAAGTTCACCTGTAGAATAACTAATGAGGGTCCATACGAAATTGGTGTAGGGTTAGTTGGCACAAACTCAAAATCTATGAGACATGCAACAATGACATTTTTTAGACAAACTGGAATATTTTAAAAAAAAATAATGATAATCCTCAACATAATGTACACTTAAGACTCACATCTATAGTAGAAAATGAAATTCAAACATGACTTCTGCAATATCAATATAACTGGACCCAAGAAAATTTATGCACAATTGTCATACAAAAACGGACCAACACTTACGTCCATGGCATTGTGAAGAAAATATGAAGGGGGATGTTAAGAGCCTCTGCAACGTGTGTATGTCCTGCATAAGTACTTCCATGTCACATTTCATCGAACAATATGAAGCAGCAGTTAATTCCAGTAGGTCAATGGCAAAGGGAACGATTAAATACATTTGCCCATGGGCATTTCTCTTAATATATATATATATAAAGGGAATCTGGTGGTTGCATTTGGGTGCATATTCTGTCCCAATTTAGTTCAAAAGATTTCCTTTTTGGGATGTCCCAAGATAAAATAACCCCCCACTCACAATGACAAACATCTTTTCTATCTTGCTGCTTCACATTATCCCCAAAACTTTGGCTTTACTTTTGTCATGGAAAATTGTACTGAACTGCTAAATGATAAATGATTTCTTAAAAATGTGTATTTCCAATGAGGTTACTAATGAGATAAATGCAGTCTGTACTCCATATCATTCTATTTGCACCATTTCAAAGTGCTAAATTTTTAAGACAGGAAATTGCAAAAAGAGACAGAGGAAGTAACAAGCATGGACATGAGAAAAGTCTAATTCCTTAGATCCAACTTTCAAACAATGAGGATATATAACATAATAGTGTTTAATCGTTTCACGAAAAATGGCTTGATTCCACATGCCAATGCTGATCCTGAACATTCAATGTAGCCAACTTTATGCTTTACCTTCTCTCCCACCAACCATACAGTCGTAGTATTCTTCTAACAGCTGGTCTTTAGATTGTGGAACTCCCCAGAGCACCCTCTTCTTTCCCCAAACCCGAGTTACTAGCAATACATCATGCATCCCTACATTTTCTTTTTCTCCCTTGAAATCATAATTTTCTCAACTTTTTTACTTTTTTTTCCTAGTATGATACAGTTGCAAATCAAATGATAGCTCTAAAGAGATATAAACCAAGTAGTTTTCTCATAAAAAAGTGAGAAATAATAAATTTTCTGTCCTTTCTGTTTTTCCTGAAAAAATTCCTTGCACACCTGATGGCTTCATGTCATGCTAATATTGACCTCAATATACCAGCCCATGCGTATGATTATGATAGGGCTCTCATGTAAGTGGATATAGAAGCTGAATTTTTCGGGCTTACTATACAAAATTAAAAATTTTTCTTTTTAATTTCAAAAACAATTTAAGGTATTTTGACCTATCAGAAATAGAGAGTATTTTTATCCTTTTCCATTATGTTATATCTTGAAAAAGGCTCAGGAAATCATGGAAAGATCACATGGTGATTAAAACAGTATCTTCAAAGCACAGCCAGGTCCAAATGAACCTGCCTACTCTAACCTCACAAATGATAAGGATTCATTTGAAGACTTGAAGTGTGTGTGCAATAATATAATAATAACAATATTAACAATAAGAAAATAAGAAGCAGATTCTCAGAAAGTAGATAACCCTAACCATATGCTGGAGGATTGGCAATTATTGCATCAGGTTTAAATGAGACGTTAGTCTGCGGATCAGGATCTTTGCATGCTGGAAGCAAAGAGAATATTATGTCCTTCAATTGCTGTCTCTGAATAGGTATTTCTGATGGTCCGGATGGCAAAAAGCCTTTATTTTTTACCATATCTGCATAAAAGAAAATAATAAGCATGACTTATTTCAGGGACAAGATCAAATAATTAGCAGAGGGAAAGAAAAGTAAACGGAAATGATAGAGGATAAGAGAATAAAGTATGAAAAATAAATTAACATTGTCACAGTTATTCTTTATAACTAATTGACAAAGGAAAAACCCCATGACCAGCACTAAGAATGCTAACAGATAGATGTTGATAGCAATCATCCAACCAAGCTTCTGAGCTTCAATATGAGCTCAATGCTAGTTGAGCCAAGCAGAGTGATCTCAAGCTCAAATGCAAGAAACTCAAACCTAGCTTTAATGGCAAAAAACTCATTTATCTTAACTGCAAAAACTGTTAAACAAGTTCAGCTATAACTGACATCAAGTTGACTATTGATCGTTGAGCACAATACCACTTTTTTTTTTTTACAGGAGCTCAATAACACAGAGACTTGAGATTGACCAAATCCTTAAAATCTGGATATAGTGTTGCAGAAACAAAAGAGAATAAAACATCCCAACTGCAATCAAATCTATTTCTTGCAAAAAACATAATTCATAAACATGGACTCTCAACAACAGCCAGCATGACAGAGTTCAATATGATGGTCAATTTCTTCACTTCATTTCAAAATGAAAAAGCTTTTGAGTGATACAATGGCAGCTCAAATAAAACAAGAAGCATCTCCCCTTCAGAATTCATAAGTGAAGAAAACCAAGAAAACATATACAAGCACTCATACATATATGTACATGTCATATGAGAGAAAGTACTCACAGCCAGCCAGAACCTTTGGATCTCCCCCCAGAGGAAAAAATTCCAAACCAGCAGTCAAAACAAAATCTTTGAAATTTGAATGAGTTGCTAGTCTAACCCTATGGCCATCTTCCTGCATGGAAATTATAGATTTCAGTGCAATTACATCAGTTGCCTCATAGTTTAAATCTCCAAATCTATCCCAAATCCCAATGCAGCATCTTCTCCTAGAACACCAAGCAAGTCACGCCAATTTTCTCCTAGAAATCAAGATAGATAGATGTTTTAATAAAAGTGATCCTTGCATGCATGCGAACCCCTTATTCATAAGAAAGTATAACTTAAGCATTTAGCAAATCTTCTGTAACCAGTTAGTGGCAAATTCAAGAACTTTGCAGAACAGCTTCTTCATATGTAAAGAGCCATATGAGGAAAACAAAATGATTCATGAATCTAAAATTATGATGTTGAATTGCATCTGTGTAAACTGATTACAGCACTATTAATGACATTTTACTCAATCTTGATCTAGTATATTAGAACAATAAAATGTATTTAACCTGTAAACATTTTCCGATAGCAACAAATGGCTGTACATCTCCTCTTGTCCCGACAATAAGCATAACAATTTGCAGTGGAGGTATATTTTCAACATCTGCAATCTCAATAGATTCTGCATCTGTAGCCTTGGTAAGACTTTCATTTCCAGGATCAAGGACGGATGGCCTAATATCTAGTGGAACATCAAACTGCACAGTCCCATCATCCTTCACAGTGGCTAGTCTCTTCAGCCATTTGAGCTGCAATGAGGCCAAAGCAAACAAAAAAAAAAAAAAAAGGAAAAGGTAAAACGTATGAACAATAAGTGATTATGTAAACCATCAACAAACAAACCATCCATAAAACAACGCAAACATGAGTTTCGGTGATGAATAAAGGATACTACGTGATTGTTCTTCCTACCATAATACAACAAAAAAGCAGAAGAGTAAATATAATTTATTTGCAATGTGAAGGATCACCTAGTGACAAATAAAGGATGCTAGATGATTGCTCTTCCTAACATAAGACAATAAAATAGCAGAAGATAAAACATAATGTATTTGCATGTAAAGGATCACCTTGATGCCTCTTATGCAAGCTCTCAGCCATAGAGAATTGAAAATAAGAACATGAACAACAAAATAGCAGATTGCGTTTCAACTTCTTGATTAATAACAGATACAGCTAGAACCAGTGCAGGAGGTCACAAAATGAATAATAATAATAATAATAATAAAGAGAGAGAGACTATCAGGTGGAGTACTGCTTCATACCTTCCTCCGGAAAGGAACTTTTTCATCCAAAAATTTGTCCAAGTATTCTGACAATCTGTGACTACCACGGCTTCTTTCAGATTTAGCAAGCCTAAGGGAGCTGGAATTTGAGTTTTCTGCAGTAGATGCTTCCTGATGTGTGCTTTTCCTGGCTAAGCTTCCATCAGATAGCCCTGTATCAATCAAATTATATTAAAAGGGACTACCAGAAACAGACTTGCAGCACTCAAAATTGCCCATGCCCCCAAAGTGTTTGAAGCTTGTAGCAATTACCAAAACTGCAATTCCTAAAAATAAAAATATAGTGTTGTATTGTACACAGAAACTCACAGAAAAGCAGAAAACATACAAAACTAACTTTACGTGCAACTTAAGCCTATTAAGGATTGTTTATTTCAAATAGCAGAGAATGACATGCTAAGTAAGAAGGTAATCTTTGCTGTAGCAACGGCAACAGGCTTGTTAATGGGTTCATGAATGGCTACATAGATCCTTGAGTCATAACTGTGGACATCTGATGAGAGGAGATGTAACAAGCAAGGAATATATCACTTCATTTGGTAGTATATATTTTTCATGAAGCACCCTAGTTTCAATGGCCTTCAACTCTCCTGGTTCTATTTGTTCAAGCTGAGTAGCTTGCAGAATCAATAGTCCCTATTGATGGAATGAGACTTTCTCTAAGAGATTTAGTTCCTCCAAAGACTCGACTTTATTAGGCCTTTAGGAATTAAAAGAAGAACAGGCGAAGAAAAAAGGCACTAGATGGTAGTTAGATAGTAGCAGAAGTAATGGACAGGATGTATCTTAACATTCTGCGACCACAAGGACAACATATGCAGCCATAATGACTTCTGGAAGTCTTAACAATGACTGGTTTATTTCTGGTATACTGGAAGTATACAGGAGTGCCTCTGACTCACTCTGCAAGGCTCTGATATCAATCAGAGTTAGAGGTGAATATCCCACAATTTTTTATACCAGCAAGGAAAGTGGAACTTTTTCATCCAAAAACAACGTGATAATTGATGGGTGGATGAAACTTGCCTCACTGATCGGTTTCTCCAAAGAGAGCTAAATGATATTCTAACCCATCAGCCAACAAGAAGATCATGGTGAGTTGATCTTGACAGGTGTAGGGAAGTGAAATATATTCCAGGTTTTAACAAAAATAGACCCTGTTTCAATCATTATTCAAGTTGTGAACAACATGAACAAAAAAAAACAGCAAAAACACATTACCCATTCCACACATCTAACTTTCTTAGAAATATAATCAAAGTTGCTTGCTCAACCATTTTAAGACATCAATTGCTGTGTTGAAATTTTGCACAGCCCAGTCGGATAAAGGACACTAGCATGTTTCTTTTACTACACAAAATGGTGTGAAAATCTGGTAACCTTAAAAACTTTTTAATTTCCATACATCAATTCATCATTTTTTAAAGGCAGATTTGGAAGCACATTCTTTTGAGAACTCACTTCAGAGAAGAAATGGTTTCAATAGTAAATAAATGGAAGTTGAAAGAATATGGAAATTAGAAGGTCTAACAAAAGGTTTCCACTAACTGTCCTAGAAAAGCTTTTAGTGATCTTCACAAAGTTTCAAATTTACAAATGTAATAGAAATAGAACATGATTTCCGATGGACACTACCCATGCCGAAACTTAAATGATCATATTTTCAATGCAAACTAAATACGTTCCATTAGAAAGTATATCTTTCCCAGTTTACTAATGGAATCTCATTTTTCTTTTAGATTGCAGTTGTGGAAGAGTAGAAAACAAATAAGCACCAAACCTGCAGAGTCACAACCATTGCCATCATTGCCAATAATTTCAACCTCAAACTCAACAGGCACAAATCCTGAAGTCTCTAGACAAAGAAAACCAGATGTTAACCACTTTGGTTTCCCAGACCCCTACATTAGAAGGTAAGGCAAAAACTTTAGGAGAAATCTCCTGCTCTCGTTCTTCCTGATATATAACCCACTGCAGGGAAATAGTACAACAGAGACAGTAAAATCTCTAACAAGACGCGAATCACTTGAATAAATTCAAACCATCACTAATGACACACACCGAAGATGAATCCCAATAAGACCAAACCAGAAACATAATTATCGTCCTGGGCAAGGGAAAATCACTAACCTGAAGACTCAGCCCCAGTTGATTCCGTATCAGAATCCTCTCCGTTGATCTCTACAGAGACAATGCCGGAACTCCCCGAAATGTTCCGGCGATGATTCTCTCGGAGCTCCGCCATGCATCCAGAGAATTCCACCAAAAAGGTCGACGGGACGAGAAACCGAGAGACAATCCGAAGAACGAAACCCTAAACGGTGGGGAAAGAATCGGAATCTGCGATGACAACCTCAAAGACGGATTCTTTTAGAAAATGGTCGTTTGGTTTCTGACAAAGTAGGGGGTGGAGGGTTCGAGGGAGAATGTAAGAGAAAAGCGGATTCGACACGTGGAGGCGTTTGGAGGACGGTTTTTAAATGACGACCAAAGCGCCAAAAGGGGGAACAGAAACTTTGCATGGACGTGAGCGGGTGCACCGAACCACCGACCCAATTTGGCAGACGTAAGAAGTGGGAACAGGAAAGGTCGTTGGCTGGCTTTCATTCGATTAAGACCTGGTCTGTTATACGTGTAAAATTGCATCCATTTTGGTTGCACTGACCCAACCTCTTATGAGCAATAACAAAAGCTAGTGCTACATTTATCTTTTCTTTTTTTCTTTTTTCTTTTTTTTTTTTTTGCCTATTATATCTTAAAAACAAGTGAATGAGACTCTCTTAATTTGCCAACAGATGATGACTTATCTCTGTCAGTAATAGGGATTTGACAAATGGAGATGGTGGATGATGAAACCCCACTCAATGCATAAAGATTTCGTACCAAGTTATAGGTCAATTATAGGCTTAAGAAAATTGACAAACGCAGTTGGGTTAAAGCTTCAATTATGGCGGGTGAGTAAGCTTCAATTATAGCCCGTCTCAAAACAACTTTTATTGTTGGTGTTAGAAATTTTAATAATTTATTATTGACAAATATCAAACTGTTGAAGCTAAAAGTTAAAAGTAATAGATGGAGTCAAAGTTTTAAGTTAGGAAAACCATAGTAGAGATAATAAGTTTTATTTTTACATATACACATGAGCAATATACATAACTTACAAGAATTTTAGGGGCCGAGCACCCACTAATCTCCCCACTCCCTCTATCACTGTTAAAAGCTATTCTTAAATATATTTTTTTCAACACTCTAATAGTAATCGTTGACATTAATACCAAATAGGGTCTAACGCATAAAGACTTTAGAAGTCATCAAAACTCTGTCTATAAATAAATATTAGATGCCAAGCTAATTGTATACCAATTTTCTTCTCATATAGAATGGTAGTTAGAGTGAGTTTTAAAGTTGATTTTCTCCTATTTTATGAGTGATTATTAGTTGTACGTCCCTTAAAATACAAAGAGATATGACTTTTATTTTTCTCATAGTAAAATTCTTCTATCTTTATCAATGGTTTTCACACTAACTTATTTAGGGGTTTTCCACATAAAATTTGTGTGCTCAAATCTTCTCCATCTCATACTCTTTAATTTATTAATTGTAATTTGCTCCACTCAAGGCATGGTTTTAGAATAAGTAGTATTAGAGCCTAATTTGGGTGTATTATACTTTACTTATCGTATGCTTCATGGTTGTGCTAAAAGATGAATCCACTACATTAGAAAATAAGTACATTATTTCTTACTATTGAAAGGTGATGGGCACTATTTAAATTATTCAATCACTATTTCACTTGAAATAGTGGGAGCTTATCTTTACTCAAATAGTTTTGTGGTAAAAGCGATGGCAATAAAATTTAAGATCAAGAAATTCAAGGAAAGCAATTTTTACCATAAAATATAAGGATAAAAGCTATCTTAAGAAAATATCGTTGTCTGGTGACTATCTGCAAAAAACCACTAGATTTCACATATAATAAAAAGTGGAATAAAATAGATAAGGATGCTATTGCAAACCTTCATCTAGCATTAGCAGATGGAGTATTGTCCAGTATTGGGAAGAAATGAATAGCAAAAGAGATTTGGGATTATATCACCAAATCATATAAAAGATGACATCACTCTACAAAAAAAAATTCTTTAAAATGAAGCATTACACCCTTTGGCTGGCAGAATATGCTTTTGTAATGGAGCATATAAATTCTTTGAACACCTTAATTTCTCAACTGACATCATTGAGTTATAAAATATAAGCATCTAATCATTTTTAGCTTGTACTTCAAAGCTTACCTAATTTGTATGATCAACTCATCATCAATTTAACAAATAACTTTCCTCTTAAACTACCTTAATTTTTAAGGATATTGTGGCTTGTATCCTAGAAGAAAAAAAGCTGATGAAGGAACAATAAGGAAAAGCTAACAACTTCTCAACAAATAAAGGCCTTAGCGATGATGAAAGGGATATCAACGGAACATGACCAATGTAGCAGTCATAATCATGGAAAATCTAAGTTAAAAAGTAAAAAGCATTTGAAATGTCGCATTAGAAAGAAAGGTCATTTGAATAAGAATTGCTAGTATAGAAAAAAATTTGATCATCAGATATATGTTGCAAGCATGTTAGATGATGGAAATCAAAATCGTTAAAATTGCGATCCTGATCGTTCTAATGATCTTAATATAGAAAATTTTGACTAAACATTATAAGATCGAAGACATGGTAGGAACATAATAGGATCGTAGCTCAGATCGAAGGATCCTACCATTCCTACCCGGGTATTAATTTTTGATATGAGTAAATTGTATGGATGATCTTTAACCTTTAATTATGATTTTCTTTTCATCCTTAGTTTATTAAATGCTCTATTTTGATAATAAACCTATTAAAAATGTTCTATTTTGATCCTAAACCTATTGAAAATGTTATATTTTGATCCTAAACCTATTGAAAATGTTCTATTTTGATACTAAACCTATTAAAAATGTTCTATTTTAGTTTTAAATCTATTAAAAACATTTCATTTTAGCCCCCAATTGGAAAAAATTTGTTAACTCAATATAAATGTTTGATAGCAACTTTTTCAAGTATAATTTAAATTATTTGGTAACTATCTTAGAGTAAATTTAATATGTATAATAATATTTTTTACAATTAATGGATATTCAAATTACTAGTTTTTCCTTTCTATAAGTTAAACTTATTTCATTTAAGAAGAAAAAGCTACTAACTTAAATTATCTATTAACTATAAAAAAATTATTATACTTCTTAAATTTACTAGAAGTTAATTACCGAATATTAAAATTAGAATTTCTAAACCTTAGTTAGATAATTATTTTGAGATAATGGACTTCATCTTTTAAGGACCAAAGTAAAACAATTTTAATAGATTTAGAACTAAAATAGAACATTTAATAGGTTAAGAAAAAGTTATGGACAATGTACTCTCTTTTATTTATTAATGATATGTTTGTTTATGAATTTCTTTCATATTTGTGTTGATTATTATATTAGTTATGTTGATATATACCATATATTTAAAGCTTAAACTTTACTTGTATTATATCAATGATTGTGTCATACCATTGCTATGACACTTAAACTTTACTTAATTTTCTAATATAATTGGTCTTTTACATGAATTATATTATTTAGACAAAGAATTTTGAGTTTCTAGTATAATCTTATGACCTACGATCAGATCAATTTCGTTCTTGCATGATGACACACAATCTTAGGTAGGATTCTGATTTTGACAACCTTAATAGGAATGTTTTGTGCTATAAAGCAATGATGACAACAGAGAGCAAAAAAGGACTTGCTAACGTATGGCTCTTCGACTTAGAGTTACATATCATATGACTCCTCAAAGAGAATGATTACATCATTATGAGCCTATATTTGGAAACTTGGTTAGGTAAACTATGTAGTGGTGCAATTTGGTAATTTTATATTTGTCCACTCATTTATTATTTATTGAAAAAAAATTTTGATTGTTTAATTGTTCCAGGTTAGACGATGTTAGATTTAAAATTTTGGGTTTAGTCCAACAACATAAAAGGATAATTTCAGGGGGTTCTAGCTGAATGGGCTCGGACCAAGACTCGTCGGAATTTCCAACAAACCCCATAAACCTAGAATTCAAAAAACTGATCGTTACAAAAAATGACTGTTACACTTTTTGTCACTGTTGATCTAATGACACATGGCACAATCCTATGAGTCTAACTCCTCTATAAATAACCTTTACTTTCCTTATTAAGAGAAAAGAGAAAGCAATTTTTATAATCCATCCACTATTTAGAGCTCTCATGCTATTTTATTTCCCACCACATTCATATTTTGCTTCTATCAAGCTTTTCATTTGATATAAGTCAATACTTTGTTTTGTCCGGTATTTTGTTTTTGCCTGGGCTTTTATTTTTTATTTTGCCTAAGATCTTTTCTTTTTCCAGTCCCCTGAGTTTATCGAGTTGTTTACTCCTTCTCCCTGTCAGTCCCTAATCCTCTCATTTCCCCTTCACATGCCCTCTTCCTCGAATGACCATTACTCACATTTTGGCAATTCCACTGAGGAGGGCATGATTACATTAGAGGGAATCATGTCAGACAACAATGATGAAAACAACACTATTAGCTTGGGGTCAACTCTTGTTTTTTATGTTCCGTCATACGTGGCTCAATTATTGGAAATGTTCCAAGGATCACAATAGTGCATGTTGAATACTATAAAGAAGAATAATCAAGTGGTTATCAATGCATTGGCTAATCCATCACAATCACAAGTTTGGGCACTAGGACAAAAGTCACAAGTTAATCCGCCCTTGTTACTAGCAAATTCAACAGTTACTATAAGTGATTTTATTGTCTCTATTGTTATTTTTTAAGGCTTACCTATTGTCACTATACCGATCTCACGGCCAACAAATCCTGGAATTAGAAGTTCAATTCCTAGCACTAGATATTTTATGTATGGCACAAGTTCACAAGTTTTAACAATGACTAGTCAATTTTTACCATCGCCCATTTCTCCCTATTTAACTCGTGAGAAGTTACTTCAGTTGCTAGAATAATGGCAAGAATAGGCATCTTATCCTGAGATGAAGATCAAAGTTTTATATCCACCACATGTAGTTAAGAAGTCATCCCCAAGAGATTATTTTAATCTAAGTTTTCATATATTTAATGGTAAGGCTTACACTTGGTATACCAACCTCACTCCAGGCTCAATGGAAACTTAGGTACATATGTATAAGCTATTTACAAATAAATTCTTTTCAACTCAAGAAAAAGTACTTTGGTAGACCTTGGTCGGGAATGCCAATATGTTAAAGAGGATTTTCTTGTTTATGTACGCCGATTCTGTGAAAAGGGTTCTTGATTGTCAAGAACCTTATGACAAGCAAGAGCTTATGAAGGTCTATATTTCAGGTATGCTCAGTGAATCTAGAATTCATCTTGAAAATTTACAATTACATTTTTTTTTCCTACTTTAGTCAAAGCTACTCGATGAACAAGCAATTCTCTTCTGATGAAGAAGGATGGTGAAGGTAGTTACTCAAAGTACCCATCTATAAATGCTGTTATGCAAGAAGGATAAAATGGTAGTGGAAAGAGATTTGAAAATGGGCCTCATAAAAATTTTGATATACCTCCACATTTTCCTTGTCCCATGAATAAAGTTATGTCTTATTGGATGAGTGAATTAAAGATAAAATGATTCATCTACCTCGTGTACCAAAGTTTCTGACTAACTAAGACAAACTTGATCCAAAGTATTGCAGATATCATCGCTTAGTTTATCATCCAACCTCACTTTGCAATGCTTCTTTCACAATAAGCTTGACAAAAATGATGTGGTCCTAGAAAAGGGAGAAGTTCATGAAAATCCTTTGCTTGTTCACAACACGAAGCAAGGTAATGTTAATGCTATTGTTGGTTATATTGATGTTATTGTTCACTCATTGTTTGATGAAGAAAATTTGACTTAATTGCTTCCGTCGCTGCTAAAATAGCATAATGAGCAAGAGGATGAAATCTTTATTTTTAAATGTTGCACATTCTCCCATGTGTACCATGGCCTTAAAAAATTTCTTTGGTATACATGGCTTTGATTCTAAGGCTAAATAAGCTGCTGTTATTGCTATCTCTCATATTTCTATAGGAAAGTATGACATTTCTCATTTAAACAAAGCAAATTGGCCACCTGGATAACACAACTTACCAACAAATTATTTTTTTTTATGAAGATTATTGTGTGGAGAAATCATAATCATAATAGGCCTTTGTATGTGAAGTCTTATTTGAATGGTTATCCAGTCACAGGGACCATGCTGGATCAAGATGTTTCTATCAATGTCATGTCACTATCTACTTTCAAAGCGATGAACATAGGCATTTATCACCTTGTCAAGCATTTAATCATTGTTGAAGCTTTTAATAAACAAGTTGTGCCTATGATGGGCTATGTGATTGCTTATTTGAAACTTTGGACCAGTGAGAAACCTAGTTCATTTTTATGTTATGGATTTGCCTACTAGTTATCATCTTTTATTGAGCAGAAAATAGGTACATACTTATCATATTATTCCCTTGACTGGGCATCAATGTGCTAAGAGATTTCAAAAAAACAAAGAAATATTTATTCATGGTGTGGATATTCCTTTTGAACTCCGTGAGTTTCACTTAGCTGAAACTACATTTTATAATGTTTCACCAAAGAGGGTAAGAATGTCATCACTTTAACAAGAGGTGTTCCATTGCCACGGTAGGAAGATTTTATAGCTCTTTCTCAATGAATGCAGTAACGACACTATTAATTGAAAAGAGAAGTCGATCTCTTACTTCCATTTCAATGAATGCAATGGGAAAATTTTATAGCTCTTTCCTAGAAAATGCAGTTAGAGCACTATTCATTTAAATGAGATGTCGATCTCTTGCTTCCATTTTAGTGAATGTAGTGAGAATATTTTATAGGTTTCTTTCAATGAATACAGTAAGGGCACAATTCATTGAAATGAGATGTCAATCTCTTATTTCCCTTTCAGTAAATGCAGTGAGGGCACTATTCATTGAAATGAGATGTTGATCTTTTGATTCCCTCTCAATGAATGCAGTGGGAAGATTTTTTGCTCTCTATCAGTGAATGCAGTCATAATATTATTTATTGAAATTAGATGTCAATGTCTTACCTCCCTCTGACTGAATAGATTGAGATAGTGTTTCTATTGATTGCTCTAAACAAATTAGTGGCCTAAGTCATGCTAAGAGCTCATATTGAAGTGTTGCCAAAAAACCAAGTAAGTGGTTTTATTGTTTAAACTTTTGTGTTCATGCCAATATTAAAATAAAATATGTACGTGCCTCAGTTTCAATAACAGAAATAATTTATTTGACAAATGCCAATGAGACAAAACTAATATCTAAGTATCGCCTAAAAATAAAATAAAAAAAACCAGGAATTTGTTTCTCCCTAAATAAAAAGAAGGAGCATTTCCCTAAGAAGAATAATGTCCTCTATGGTCACTAATTTTGTTGCTGTTTGTTTCTCCTAGCCTTTATAAGTTTTCTTTGTTTCCACCAGAGAATTAATCTTATTCTCCACAGATGCCAATCGTGCAATTAAAGAAGTTTTCTCTTCCTCAAGATACTTGAGCTTTTGAGATATTTGTTACTTTTCATCCTTTATCTTTTGTAGCTCAAGTTGACACTCCTCTATTGAAGCTTTTTTTCTTACTTGTAAGATGATAAGTTGCAACTTTTCTAACTTGAACTTAAAACCTTCAAGCATCTAAATGGTCATTTTTTTTTATTTTTTGCCTATCATGAATAGTATATACATAAAAAAAATCATATTCACACATACCTCAAAGATCTCATTGGCTTCAAATATTTCTTTTATTGATAAACTGCAAAAATCTTTCTCCAGCACTACTAATGTATCAGCCAAAGTGCTAAGCATTTTTTTGCAGATTTCTTTTACTTTCAATCTTGCTGGCAAAAAAGGAATCACGTTTTACATCAAAGACGGCTTGTAGGTAATACTACTACAACTTTATCACTCGAATACCATAAAACTCAATAAGATCAGTGGGTCAAATGCCAATTTTCTTCCGTGTGCTAATCTAATGGCAAGAAGAAAGTCTGTGGCAGAAACTCCATCTTCAACGGTGTCATGCAGAAGAAATTTACACACCTAGAATGCAAGGAAAACTTCTAATTTGTAATTGCAATTCACCCCTTCTCCAGGAATTATGGAACTGTCAGTATTTGGCTACCCAAAGTAAAATTTTATCCATATGTCATAAGTGCAGATTTTGGCCCTAATCTTTGTTGCATTCTTGGCCTTACTAATATCCTCCGTTAAGCTTTTATAAAGCTGTACTTCACCATCGATCAAATTGTCTTACATGACTTTTGCACCAAGGGTATTCAAGGCCAAGAAAACTTTTACATCTTCTAAAGTTGGCGTGAATTCCCCCTAGGCTATGACGAAGCTATGAAGATCAATACTCCACCTCATGATGAGATTCCTTCATATCGAAACCTTCTTGGAAACATAGCAATTAAAATTCCACGTCATTCTGATGGCATGAACAATATAGGCATCTTTCAAAATGCCATAATATTTCTTATTGTGAAGAATTTTGTTGACCCATTCCAGCTAGCCGACAACGTATCTATCTAGCACACCAAGCCTGGTGTTTGAGAAAGGTACTTCTTTCCTTTCATTCTTTAGTTATAACATTGACTTTGGCAAAATGAATTTAGGTGGGTCCAAAGTATCCTACATTACAAATTTCAAAGAGCTTAGAGATAGAATGTCTTTCTCCTTCTTCCAGTTAAGTCAGAAGTTATCTTCAAGAAATGTTAGGTCAACCCAGTCTGTTTCATCTATCGATTGTGGCAAATGCCAATTACGATGAGCAAGTGGTTTAAGTAGATTCTTCCACGCTTATTTGCTCATCTCTCTTTTCCTTTTGCCTGATTGGGTACATGACTTTTCCTATTTGGATTGAACCCTAGTGATATCTACAATCAGGTAAGTATAAAATATAAAGTTTTAATACACTATAAATTAATGAAAAATGATAAGTTTAATAATTATGGCAAACATTACACACTATTACATGCCTAACTATCATTTTAATTATTTTATGCTAACAAGCTTCCCTGTTTCAAGCTTTTATAAAAAAAAATGAGAAAGAAAAATTGGTTTTGGATCAAAGTTTACCTTGCGGTTCCCAAATTCACTATATAGTGCATCGATGAAAGGCGAGCCTTGCTTGGCTGGTAAGTTAGAAAACAAAGAAATGGGCCAAGAAAGAAAACCGGAGAAAGAGAGATTGGAGATAAAAATTGAAAGAAAAAGATCTTGCCTCCTTTTATATTGTGTGGCCAATAAAGAACAAAGATTTTTTTCCTTTCTTTTATGCATTTAATCCTATTAGCCAAGTAAGCATGATAATTAGATAACTAAAAAAAAATGGATTTCAATGATTCTTCTTCAATTAATGTTATTTTCTTTCTCTTTCTATTGTGATTTGTTATTTATATCTATAGATATTATACTAACAAAATTAAATTGCAAGATCTTGGATTTTGCTCCTTTAATTTATAATGATGTTGGTTTCAACCATTACTCATGGAACTACTAAAGTTATTTCATATTCATGCAAGAATCAAACGGTAACATCTATATTATTTCTTTCATGAATATGAATCATTGCTCCATATGCAGTGAGGTAAAATACAGTGGTGGAATTTAGTAATTTTATATTTATCAACTTATTTATTTTTTATTGAAAAACTTTATTGACCGTTTGATTATTCCAGGTTAGACAATGCCAGATTTAAAATTTTAACCTGGAATTTTAATTCGACATCATAAGGAGATGATTTTAGGGATTTCTGGCTTGGTGGACTCAAAGCAAGACTCGTTGGAATTTCCAACTAACCTGATAGATTTAGAATTCCAAAAAATGACTGTTACACTTTTCATCACCATTGGTTGAAGGACATATGGCGCAATCTTATGTGCTTGACTCCCATAAATAGTTTCCATTTTCCTTGTTAAGAGAAGATCGTTTTTATAATCCATCCATCATTTAAAGGTCTCATACGATTTTATTTCCCCCCATATTCATATTTTCTTCTACTAGGCTTTTCATTTGATATAAGTTAATATTTTGTTTTGCCTGGCATTTTGTTTTTGCCTAAGCTTTATTTTTTATTTCGCCTAAGATCTTTTCTCCTGCTAGTCCCTTGAGTTTGCCAAGTGACTTGCTCCTCCTCCTTGTCAGTCCCTAATCATCTCTTTTTCCCTTCTTGTGTAACACTTTGCCCTCTTCCATAAATAACCCCCCACTCACACCAGTTAATCATTTAAACCTACATACAATTAAAAGTCTTATATACTTGTTGTATAGCGCCCAAAAAACTATAAAGCTAGATCCAAAATCTAGATAATGCATATTCTTGGGATATGCTAAAAAAGTAAAGAAGCACCAATTGTAGGATCTTACTGCTCACAAAGTTATCGTTAACAAGGATGTTATCTTCATAAAAGATAATGCCCAAATTAAGAGGGAGATTATAGCACTTCTAACACTATAAAGATATAGGTGAAAAATAAAGTTGAATAAAATGATTCTTCTAATTTAACTCTAGAACATGAGGCATTAAATCCAATGAAATCGAATGCTCCAGAAACTCACCATTTAACACACACAAGAAGATCATCAAATTGGCATTATGATGTATTACGAAGAACAATATTGTATATTATCTTCTAACAAAGGATAAGAAGTCATCAACTCTTCAATAGGTAATAAACAATGAAGAATACCTGTTGGTAAGAGATGGGAATTTGTACCATAAGAAAAAGACATGAGAACTTGTACCATTATCAATGAACAATGCATATTGGTAATAACAATTAAGAAAAATGAAAGTGGCAAAGTATAATGGTATTGTGCTCAATATGTGGTAAAAGGTCATGCTCAAAAAGATAGGATTGACTTTGTTGGAATGCTTTCTCTTGTGGTATGACTTACTATTATCCCAATAGTCTTGGCTATATATGCTACCTCATACCTACATCAAGATCGCTTAGATATGAAAATTGCTTTTCTACATATAGATCTTGAAGAAGAAATATATATGCTCCAACCAAAAGGTTTTAAAGAATAAAGAAAAAGAAACCTTGGTGTGCATGTTGAATGGGTATTTGTACCATTTTAAGTAGGCAACAAGATGTTGGTATAAGAGATTTCATTCCTTTACCATAAGCATTAAATACAATAGACTATATCCAAACCCTCGTGTATATTTCAAGATGTTTGGACAAGATGATTTGGTCATTTTACTATTACATATGGATGGCATGTTGGTAGAAGGCCCAAACAAAGATTTCTTCTAAAAGCTAAAGGCACAATTGGCTAGCAAATTTAAGATGATAGACTTAGGACCAATAAACAAGATTTTAGGGATGCAAATTTTATCAAGACAAAAACAACACAATGATTTAGATTTCTTGAAAGAATTATTTGAAGAAAGTCTTCTGACGCCTAAATATGCAAGATTGTGTGCTAATCTTTACTTCTTTTATTAATTTCAAGCTATCTTCCGATATAAGTCTTAGCAAATAATAAGAAAGGATGAAGATGTCTTGAGTACTGTATGCATTAGCATTGGGAAATTTAATGTTCACCATAATTTATATAAGATCTAAAATTGTTCATGCAATAAGAGTGGTATCAGAACAATGTATATGAAAAATCTTGGTGAAGAGCATTAGAATTTCGTGAAGATGATCCTTAGATATAACAACGAAACCTTTGATGTTGCCTTTTATAACACAACAATTGGACAACTTCAAAGGTTTCAGTTTTTTAAAAGATAACAATGAAACAACCTAATATATAGCTCAGAACATGGACAACAAATTTGAGAAGTTGAGCTAAACAATATCCCATGTTAAGTTATTCAGGTTAAATGCATCCATGGTCCCCAACCTTTAAATGTTATTCTATTTCATCCCTAACATCCATTTGTTTCATTTTCATCCCTAATGTGATTAAAACATTTCATTTTTCTCCTTTATTAGATGGAAAAATTATGGTAGAAAATTGTAGGAAAAATATCAATTTTGATCCCTGAAAACTTGTTCTTTACCCCAATAAGCCTTAAAAATTTTCCATTTATCAATTCAGCCATCATCCATCTATATTATTTAAAGAAAACCTTATACGGCTTAAATGCTTGCTTTTGCCATTGCTACCACCATCAAATAAGCCTATCCACCTCTACTGGTAATGATTAAACCCGTTTTGTCACCCTTTACCTTCTTTATGTCACCCTCTCCATCCATATCTCCTTCATTGTCTACACTCTGGTCTTTTCCCCCCACTTACTCACTCTCACCGTCCTCTTCTTCCACCTCCACCTCCACCCTCTCCCTTACCCCATCTCTGTGCCCCATGACCTCTTCCTCTTCTCGCTCTCATTCACCATAGCCCTCGATTGCATCATCTCCACTTTCACCCACCCACCCGACCTTCACCAAATGACCGCCTCCCCTCACCATCTACCCCACATGCCCCCTCCCCCTCCTCTAGGTCCTTGCTACTTACAAAAAAAATTTTACCTCACCATGGTCCCAGCCTCCCCCCACTCAGAAGAAGAATGCCACCACCATTGATGCGTCGCGATGACTTCCTCGTTATAAATCTATCCTACCTTCTCACTTTAAAACTTATTCAGATTCTCTGAACCATCTTTGTGATTTTCATCAGTGTTAGCTCTTCAGTTGAATCGTTCAAAACTTGTTTTCTTACTTTCATTTCCTAATTCTAACCCACCAACTACATTTGCAGATTCCAACTAAGAGAAGGAGTTTGGATTCTCTGAATCTTTAGTTAAAGATGGAAAAATGATTTGATTACTTCCTGGGCAGTGATCAAAGTTATTTTCAGGAGAATAATTTTGGAAATTCTAAGATTGATGGTTGAAGTTCATTTGAGTTCTAGAAATTCTAATATTAACAGTGTCTAGATCGCTAGATGGGCAAATTTTGGGGTTTTTGAAAGAGGGAATAAGTTTCCATGAGTCAAAATTAAGATTTTTCTTACAAATTCTGTCTACAATAACATTTTTTGTCTAACGAGGGGCATAAATGGAACATTTTATTTTTATTAAGGATGAAAGTAGAATAAAGTGGATGTTAGGGATGAATTTAACTTTAAGCTATTTTATCATCCATGTTCAACTATTCTACTATCCATCATAGTGGACAAGAATGAAACCTTTTTTTTTTTTGTACTCAACAAGGATATAACATTTTTTGTTTTTGCAGTACGCTTAAAAGCTAAACAAAATAAAGAATGTTGCATAGTGAACCAAGAAAATAGTTGTAGCTATGAACACAAGTTGCAATTGGGTGTAGAAGTTATAATCTAGTTTTTAGTTCTTTATATTTCAGTTTTAAGTGATGTTGCTATTGATAGCCAAACCATATTGATTGTTATAGTATGTTGAAATTGACCCTTTTCCAACTATGTCAATTTAATCATTTAGGCTTTGCTCCTTATGTGATGTATTGCTTATATATGTATTGTATAAGTCTTTTTGGGTATAAATGAAGAAAGGCTAATTACAATTTGCCCTTGAGGTTTAGGTAAAATTATACTTTGTCCCTTCTATTTCAGAAATATACAGTTTACCCTTTGTCTTTTTAATAAAGTCCGATAACAACTTCTAAAATCTTAATTTAAATATTACTATAGTCATTTTTCAGTAATTTTAATTTATATGATATTTTTTTACAATTAATGGATATTTTAAACTATCTATTTTTTCTTTTTGTAAATGAAAGAAAATATTTTTTTCAATGTCAATTAACTATAAAAATGTACAAATACAAATTGAAATTACTTAAATATGAGTATTGTATAGTTTAAATTAAGATTTCAGAAGTTGTTATAAGATTTTATTAAAAAGGCAGAGGTAAAGTGTGTACTTTTGAAACAAGAAGGGCAAGGTGTAATTTCACTAAAACCTCAAGGGGCAAATTGTAATTATCCCAAATGAAGAATTGAATACTTGCTTCTCCTCATTGAAAACTTACTTTTCCTCTTTCGTTCGATCCCTCAGTTTTTTCTTTCCCCTTTCTCTCTATCCGCCATTAATCTAGCTTGTAGGTCTACAGTAATGTCAGGATCAATTCTTTCGCTCTGAATTCCTTGATCTGTAATAGACTGTTTTATCTCCACTTCTCAAGCCTTCTTCATGGCAACTTCTGATTCTATTATATTGATCAATTTCAAGCTCATAATCTTGGTTTTTTCTTCTAACATAGGTTAAGTCAGGGTTACTCTACTCTGCAAGTTCTCCCTGTGATCATATTCTTAGCTTTCTATACATCAGTTTGTTCTAGTCTTTTTTTTCTCCACTTCAGACATTCACGATCTTGACAAAACCAATGGCATCTTTGATGATTTATTCAACAAGTCATCCAATTTGTCGATTTCTTGCTGGAAGGCTTTGGACATTACAATGAATTTGGAGAAAAGGGGTCTGATGCTGGTTTCAAAGCCTTGCATTGTGTCTACTTGCTGCTATTTTGACGAGCATGTCATCTAGGTTTTGTGGGAATAATAGAGATGCAAGTAAAACCCATCGATTCCTATGAGTTTGTTGTTTTTATTTTCTATGGAAACTTGAAGCTTTCAATTTTAAAAAATGATGCTTCACCAGAACTATTCCGTTATTAAAAATAAGGTTTCTCCAATTAGGGGCAAAGCCAGAATTTTAAGTTGGGGGGGCTAGACTTTATTTTAAAAATGTTAGATAATCAAGAAGTAGATGTATTTCCAAAATGTAAAAATAAAATAACAAAAATAACTTAAAATCTATTAAAATGCTATGTTTTATACACTTCCAAAATAGCAAATAAAGCTAACTAAATCTTAGATTTCATCCATATAATAAATTGGTGATCATAAACTTCAAATCCATATCAAATCACGAGCTGCTCTACCAATGGAAAGTTAGTTATGTTATTATACATGCACACAAGTTCGATTAATTTCACATAGCAAATAAAAAGATAATACCTTGTGCATCTTGAGGTGGGCACACATTTCTTTCAATGCATAAAAATAATCAATTATCTTGTCTATTGAAAACCTCAACAATCTCTCATTTAATTTAAACAATCAATTGAGTCTTGAGAAAATCATCACTCATGCTACTGCAAAGCCTTATTTTCATAATTTTCATTGCTAAAAAGACTCATTCCATTGTTGCTGTCGAAACAGGAAGAGTCAATATAAGACGAATCAATTTGTCCACCAAAGGATAAATTTCTAATTTTCCTGTTTCCTTTAGTTCTTTACACAATTCAGTAATTGTAGATATATTTTTCAACTATGGATGATGGGGCACATCAAGCTCATAATACTGTAGCTAATACTTCAAATGAATATTTTTCTTGTTTAGTAAAATCTAAAGGAAAAATCTGGTTGGCCAGTTTACATATATTCTCAATATTAAAGGACTTATAGGAATATTTGGGACCCAAAGTAACACAAAAAAGAAGAAGCTCTGTCATCTATTTGCTAAAGGACTTTTCCTATTTCTCATGAGACATACCTTGGCTAATGCAAAAATTTGCAAAAGAAGTGAAAAGATTGTACTTTTACATTTCTAACTTTTTAAAATATAATTAATTATTTTTTATTGAGAGAGTAAAATTAATTGTTTAATTGTTTGATGTTGGACTTTTCCTACACTTCTCACACAAATCAACCACATGCATTTATGTATAATTTTAGTGAGATAAAGAAAATTATTACCGTTTTGCATCTATACTTCTCAAAATTATAGTTATGTTTTATAATTAAAAAAATGAGAGGGGGGAGACAAGAGAGATAATGTAATTTTTTTATCTTTATTTTTACATATACATATATATAATAGATATAATTTGCAAAAATGCCGGCCCCCCCAGCCTCCTATTCTCTCTACCATTGTCTTCAATAAAAAAGCCCTTTTAACCCTCAAAGTTTGTTGAAGTGCCTTTTACCCCTGAACTATAATTAAGGCTAACTCACCCCTCAAAATTAATCACTCAACCATTTAAAATAGGGCCAATTACATCTTGTGAAATTACACTTTCCCCCTCTTTTATTAAAAAAATACAGTTTACACCCTGAACAAAAGGAAAAAAACTATTTAACATTTAAATAGATGAAAAATTAATACTTTAACAGTGTCAACTAACTGTCAAACAAATATGAAATGGTTTGAATTGATTAGGAGATAGATACTATATCAAAAAACTATCACATTTAGAGGGGTAAATTATATATTTTTAAAACAAAAGGGGCAAATTTTAATTTCACTAAAACCTCATATGGAAAACTATATTTATCTCTCTAAAATAAGTAACACGATTTCATGTGACTAGTTTTTACCATGGAAATAATGATTTTGCTTGTTAGATGATTGAAATGAAAAGAAAATAAAGAAGAAGAATTTGAATTGGCATTTTTCTTTGAAATCATAAAGTATTATTCAAATGAAACAAGGCAACAATTTTAAAGTAAACAGAGTAGACAAATAAGTTTCTGTCTTCACAAACCATCATTTTAAAAAATTCATTACAATGATCATGAATTTAGCATATTCTTCAATATTTATTACAACTTACGTATCACAAAGCTCAAGTCTAATTCGGTTAGGGATTTCTAAAATTAACACAAAAAAAATTCTACCTAGCATCTAGAAAAGCCCTCTTAATTCCTAGATTTGTTTATACATTTGAATTATATCCTCTTTATGTTTACAATGGGTTTTATTTTTATTTTTCCATGTAAAAAGCTCTAGAAAGATTTAGAAAGCCATAGGAATGAAATACATAAGGATATTATATTTCTAAAATTCGATAATCTTACATAGATGAAGGGTTTCCCCTAATAGAGGAGGAAGCTCGGAAAAACAATTGAAAATACATCATGCATGATATCACACCACACCAACAAAGCTAATACATTGCTTTTATTTTTATAGAAAAAGAAACAAAGATAATGCAAAGATTCTTAAAGCAAGTAGCCTAAAGACAAATGAAGAAGACCATCATGGTGTCCAACACATGAAAATCTTCAGAGTTGTAGTTAGAGAGAGTTGATGATGTCCTATCAGGTCTTCATGCCAAAATGTAGGATTATGGGCCATATGCCAGTGGAAAAAATGAAATGAACAGCCACAGTTAGTATCATGTTCATTTCTTCTATATGTTTGAGGTTGTTCTTCAACAATTGTGTTTGCTTGTATAGGAGTTGAAGCAGGACAAACAATTGTTATAAAATTCTATCATTCTTTAGCTCCTCTAGCCTATCTAATTCTCTAATGTTCTTTAAAACATTGAAGAGCTTCATAAATCATTCTTGACAGTTAACTACATAGGATGGCCAATATAGATTTTCATGTGGCTAAATGTTCAAGGAAAACTATATGATTATATTGATTTGCATTTTCTAGGAATTCTCAAACTACTTTCTCATTTTTCTAAATAACCATGATCCAAATCTTTGAACTCATTTTTCCTTTATCTCTTGTGAAAGATCTCATCTTAAGTTATTATATCAATTTGCTAATATTGAAGCAACATGGAATCATGATTTCATAACAGAAGATGGTAATTGCTCAAACATCAATTGAGCTCCTTAGCATGCAGATTACAAAAGGCAAGTGCCATCCATAACTTCATGTGGTGAAAAAAATAATTGAATTGTGACTATTGTTCATATTGTTCGACATTGGTAGAAAGGTCGATTTCCTTATTGAAAATAGGAGGATAAGAGGAGGAAGAGGCTATTTTAGTTATGGAACTTGGGCTTAGGGGGTTTTGGAGATTCGTTGAGGATGTCTATAAGGCATTGGCGCCACCTTTTATGTACTTAACATCAAAAGAAAATCATACAAATCATTGGTGCCATATAAGTAATTGAGAGTTAGGTAGCTACTTATGGTGGAAGCTAGGCATTTTCAAAAAGCTGACACGTATGGTTAAATATTCTTGGTGATAGAGATGAGTAAACCATTAGAAAAAAAAAAGAAGAAAAATAAAAACTTATCACAGGAGTTTCTACGCCAAAGATATGAAAATGAAGATCCATTTGTTGGACTTTTTGGTAAACCATCCAGGAAATTTGATTTTTATGTCATATATTTGGATAATGCTATAATTAATCCTTTAGCGAAATGTCACCAAAGGGTTAATTATCTTCATAGAGAGATCATAAATCTCATTTCTCATTTGAAGAATTTCTCAGCTTAGGAACATGAAATCATGCATTTGAAGCAACAGTTGAAACATCTTCAGGCTACCCATAAACCTTAACTCTTAAACCCTCAAACTCTACCATTTATCACCTCTAAACCTTTTGGTTTTTTCTCCACAAGATTCCTACCAGCCAATGATAATATGTTTATTACTTCTCCGTCACTCTATCAACTTCCAAAAACCTAGCCAAAATCTAAGTCAAACCCAAAACGCCATCCACTAAATATTTAAAACTCTTTAAGGACCAAATTACTAAAAGAACCTAAACTTAAAGGTTCTACTGTCTCAAAAGAACCTCTTGCACCACCACCATCATTCAAACCAAATCTTTCCACTAAAATCTAAGAACCAACAACAACACATAAAGCTATGACACTCAAAGCTAACCCCATCACTTTCTTCTTAGAAAACCAGGTCCAAATTATTCAATCAAATTTTCCTTGAATTGATGTTGGACTTGATTGTGCCTCCACTTATGAAACATTAGAAAATGATATTAAAAGCTCTATAATTCATGATATTATCGCCTCAACAAATGGGAAAATTACAGTATAAAGGTATAATGGTTATAAACCATTATATAGCGTAATTTTCACCATAGTGAATGAAATGTGAGGGGTAAAGTGAATAATCTACACCTCCTTAAAAGATTACAATGGTTACTTGGTACTAAATGGAGCCTTAAAGGATTGCTTGTTTTACAAGTAATCTATGGGTTTTATTGCAAGATTTCAAGACTTGGGTACTCAATTGTACAACTCTAAAAGAGATATTTTGGAAGGATTTGAATGTTATGGAAGCAATTTTTGAAGGCTGAATTGCATAAAGGAAACAAAAGCTATTATTCAAGAACCTAGGATAACTAGGTGTATAATTGTTCACAAAAATAACTTAAGGATGGGATGATTTTTGACAATAGTCAAAGGTGGCCATTTATAGCATTATCCCAGCCTTTTATTTCCAAGTTCTAAGGTCAAAAAGGTGGGCTAAAGATTAGCCAAAAAGTCTTTGCTTAAGACATACTTATAGTGACTTAAGTGAGGGTTAAGGTTAAACTAATGAAGTCAAGTAAAATATCTTGATTTCTTTCCATTTCTTGCTCATTTTCGTACCCCACCAGGCACAACTTGTTCCTTAGCTCCTCCATAAGCTTCTATAGCCACCATAGTTCAATCTCCCAAGAAATCACAAAGGAAGACAATCAGATGCAACATGAAAGAGAAAAACTCTAATTTTCGGGTTTATTGTGTATCTTTTGAAGATTCCAGCCTTCACAGCTTAGGTAAGGGTTTTATCTTCATGTTTCATGGTTGTTTACTATTCTAAGATGGTGTTCAAGCATCCATGAAGCAAAGACCATGCTTAGAAGAGAGTAAAAAGCTCAAGGAACCAAGTATGGGTTAAAGGGAAGTGCATGAACAAGGTTCCAGCCTTACTGTTTTTCATACACTAAGATGGAAGTGTTTATAGGGGTTTTTAGAGCACAAGTTAATACTGGCTAAGACAAATTAACCTCCTAAGACCAAACATTAGCTTGAGGAGGGCTGCCATAGTGATTACATATTGTTTATTTGATGGTTTATGGACTAACCCTAATGATGTATTGCTGCCAGCATTGCATTTGATTGTGTTCTGTTTGTTTGTGTATTTGGATGACTATATTTTTGTATATATGCTTTGTTTTTGTGTTTTTATGTCTTTGGATTTCAGGTATGTTGCTGGGAATTCAAGTTTCTAATGATAAGCCCTTACTAAGTTTCTTCAAAGAGACTTACCCCCTTTTTATCTATTTCAGGAGCACCTAAAAGAGAGCATTCAAAATAATAGATTTCATTTGAATTTCTCTGTGAAATTTCAAGTATATTAACTTCCATATGTTTAGTTGTAAACTGGAAAGTTTCATGATTTTTAGAGCACATTAGCTATTTTTAGTAATGGTACTTTCTGCCTTACGCAGCAGCTGGTCCCTTCAAGTTTATGGAGTGCTTAGTACTTTTGAAGTTCTTCAAGAAGCTTAGTGTACATATTAACTAAGTTATTGTCATGTATGTGGTGCATAAATGCATGTAAATGATCTGGGTATGTTGTATGTGTAGTGTGAGAAGGATATATGGATTAATGGAGTGTGGTTTGAAGTGTGTATACAATGCTGTCCATATGGTATTTATGGGCTGTTTTGATGGCATTTTTATGAATGATGGTTAGAAGGGCTCTAAATTTAGGGGAATGGTTTTTCCATGTGTATAAGACATATATGGACACTACCAAGTGGGTTTTGCACCTGGAATTGAAGTGTACGAATATTATGAAATTTTGTATGGGCATAATGGTCAATAGTGGCTAAAATGTGGTACTCTGTACTCCAGCTGCCATAACTTTTTGTACATAAAGAATTTGGCTATGAAATTTTGACCACACTTAGACCACTTCAAGAGGAATAACTTGGGTTTTGAATCACTGGATTTGGTGCCCTGTAGCCAGATTTATGGCCTATCAAAATTGGCTGATTTTGCTTAGCACTGTTCATACGGTTATTTTTACCCGGCTAAGTGTAAATCCATAATTGTAAACTTAGTTGGATTTAATGTCTCAAATCTATTTCCCTATGAAGGTTTAAGGGTATTAAAGGGTTTAAAACCTTTAGGGCATAGGAGAACATGGGTAGAATTTGAGTTGGACACGGTGTGAAAGTTTGGAAAAAATAATGTGCACCAATAGCATTATGTGTGCATATAATTGTACATGCACTTGGGGATTTTACTCAAATTCCATATTGGCCAGGAATAAAGAATTTCATTGTTGTCATTACTTCTTGATGAAATTGTATGTGAATATGTATGTGATGGTTGGACTAATATACACATATTTACATAATGATCAAGAGGGCCACTTGAGTAAACATAGTGCACATGTTCTGCTTGGTCTACAAGACATGGATTGCCTGGAGCTTGAGCTCACTAAAATTAATTACTGTATTTAAATACTCAGAGTGGTAACACATGATGTTGTGTTTCTTATATTTCTATGAAGAAATGAATCCTACTGAGATTCCTAATATTAATATCTTATCTTGGAATCCACCATCTACCTCTACTAAGCTTATTTTGGATGACATTCCTTCACATCTCTAGCATGATAGATTTTTAGAAATGCAAGTATCGTGCCAAACACACCTACAGAAAGATGAGGAAATTAATGTCAAAACCCTCCATGGCTGGTACTATGAAAAAATCATATTTATGTCTTGTACAATATCGGCAACTTGAATTACTAAATATGGGAATTGTTGATCAATTTATCCAAGCCCTCCATGTTGAGGTTGTTGGTGATCAAGCCCCTTTTGTTGATCTAGCACAAAAATAATATTTCAAGATAAAATGATGCTTATACAACAAGAAAGATTTGGACAAACATTTTATGTGGGTGGTGAAGCATTATTAATGATAAAAAGGGCATAGTTTCTAATTATATATATTTTTTAAAATTATTTCTAACAAACAATTATATGAATAAATTCAAATCAAACTATTAAAAAAAGTCAAATATTTTAAAAAAATATTGAGGCAAAGGGAGTATTAAAATGTTAAAGGTAAAAAATCATAAGTTAATTATAATGAATAATGAATAATAAAAAGAACTTGAAATAAATGGAGTAATACAAATTTTAAAGTTTCATCAGGTTTTATTCTTTTTTCTATTCAAACATATGAAAAAAAAATTAAAGAGCTAGTGGGATGTAAGATAAAATGTAGGAGTTATGTGGCAAAAAATGTAGAAGTTTAAGGGTTAAAAGAGACATTTTTTTATATTCTACCCAGCATACACATCTCATTTACTTTTTCCACAATTCATATATACTTTTATGATTCGTGTAGTTGTTGTTCGACCAATGGCCCAAAAAAAAGACACTAAATGTGAGTATTTTCAAATTTTATTACAAAAAAAATTATCTTTATATAACATATGAGTTTAGATTTTATGTTATATATATGTGAATTTATAAATTTTATTATGTAATGTTAAATTTAATATTTGTATAAGAATTCAAACTATCATTTGTAAAATTTCTAGATCCGGCGTTGCAAAGAGATCTTGGAAACCAAACTGAAGCAGTGAACCACATATTGCAACTTTCTTATTCCTGGCACTGAAAAACAATCCTGACATACAAACCCAAGCTTTAAATCTTTATTTTTTTTTCGATGGAAACGCTTTAAATCCTTAGGAACGTATCTAATGCAAGTAAAGTAATTTGCTTTTTCTCGAGCATGAAAGGCAACTTCTTTTACTTGGCGTTGGCTCTACTGGACTATTTTGAAATTGATCATACATTTTAATACTTAATTCGTTTTAACTTAAATTAAATTTAGTGAAAATGGTTTAGTTTAGTTTTTATATATTTTGTCTTTTGCGTGGAATCAATTTTATTTAAAAGTTAATATTATGTTGGTATAATAATTTATTTAAATTTTTTTTAATATTATTAAATTTCTATTGGCTCTCAAATGACATTGATTCCAAGAAAAAAATTACCAAGTTAAAAGAGTAAATTCTATACCAGGTCCCTTAACTTTTTTTTTTAATCTTGAATTAGTACCCTAATTTAAGGCTGTCATATTGAAGTTTCTTATCTCATATTGCACATTTCAATTGAGTCATTTGTGTCAATTAGACTGTTGAATTGGATAGAAATTGCTAATGTGACATTAATTATGATTAAAATAAATTTAAGATGAAAAATTGGTCTGGTAACTTTTCTAAACAATAATTATAAACCTTCTAAACTTCCTGAACATCAAGAACAAACCCAAGCTTTTAAAATTTCTCCGTCTAGCCACAAAAACATCAAAATGAAACCAAAATTTCCCAATTTCGCTTCTTTGGATTTCTTCTATGTGAGCAGACCTATGGCTTCATTTTGCAACCAAATATGGGTTCTGCTGAATCACATTCCTAACTGTTTTCAAATCTCTCCCTTTCAACATGCTCTTGATCCCTTATACACTGGGAATGAAGCCTCGTCATTGCATTAGGTACTCATGTGGTAGAACCCTCCATCATCCTCCTCCGCTGACCAAGATGTTAACCATGCTCTGCCTGTAGAATCTTTGACTAGTCTGGCATGTCCAACAGCACCGTCGTTGCGGCTACTGCCACGGTGGCGCTGTCATTACCAGGATCCATCTTGTTTCTCGAGTGCCTCCTTTTGAGGACCACAGCCAACAGCTTCTTGAGGATCGAGGAGGAAGGTGAGTCATTTTAGCTCCAGATTTCTACCTCCTCAGAAATTAAAGGAGCTAATCTTGCCAATTTATAAAAAAATTCCCAGAATCCAATCTTCACTATTCTCTCTTTTTCGCTTGTGAGGTTCATTTTCTTCCCGCTAAAACCTTTAGGCATAGTACCCCATTGAACGATTAGCAGGGAGGCAGCTAGAAAATTATGGTAGTGAAGGCAACAAAAATATTACTTTATATTCTACAAATTAATGCATTAGGGTTCTAAAATTTTAGAATTACCTGAAAATTTAGTATAGATAAATACAATCGAGATGAAATTTGAGTGAGATTTGTGATTTGCACGTACAACTTTGTTCGTCAGGCAGGGGTAGCAATCCTATAAGTTCAAGTGATGACAAAGAATGGTAGAGTAGAGAATTGGAGAAGGCTCACACAATTAATGAACACTCGCCACAATGAACAATTTGCCTTTGCTTGGGAGAGATAGAGAAATTTTAACACTATCACAATTTTAGACTTTTGAGTTGAGTGGAAAAGTCATAGGCTAGATTTTTTTATTATTTTTAAAAGCGTGTGTCTTGCGACCACAAGAGAAGAAATAAAATAGATTTATTAGTCAAATTGTATAGGAGTACTAATATTTTTTACATTTTGTAGTTTTGTCACTAACTTTTTCATATTTTCATTTTAATCACTTATCACAACTAAATTAGAGCACTCATATTTCAGTGGGGGCGTCACTAAAAATTCTATGGAGGCAAAATAAATATTTTTTAAAAAATTACGTAGCATATACATATTTTTCCAAATCTCAGTAGTGGCAATTGCCACCACTCACACCAACATGGCGCCGCCCCTGACGATTAGGGACATATAGTTTGGATACTCCTTTGGGCGTAAAACGTTGACATCGGCATAAACCCTAGCCTCCAAGGGAGCGCCTGGGTGGCGTATTGATTTCCTAATCTTTTGCACCAAATTTGCCAATCCTTTAAACTCCCATAAGACTTGACATTTGCTTTATATTTGGTGAGAAACCTGAGACCATAGATTCAGGAGGAAGAAAAATTGGCCGATAAGAGGTTGCTAAAGTAGGAAGCAAGCCGTTGGCAACAATTTGTAGTGGTATGGATGGCAAGTGCAATGACTGGGTAAATGGTGGTGGCTAAGAGGTAAAATTATTGCAGTGAAACACAAAGATGGGCATATGGCCATATGTTAGTGTCTATTAATTGGGGTGAAAATTGTAGATTTAGAAGTTTAAGATTTAGAATTATCGATTGAAAAAATTTAAGAACCAAATTTATTATTTTACATTTATTCTAGTATTAATTAATGTCATGTTAGCATTTTTCATCCAATTTAATAGTGAAATTAATAGAAATAGCCCAATTAGGATGTGTAATAAGAGGTAAGGGATTTTGAATGGACAACCTTAAACTTGGGTACCAATTTAGGATATGAAAATAAGCTAAGAGACATCTAATAAATTTTATCCCTAGTTAAAACAAAAAAGGTGTAAAACTTTAACTTAAACCCCAATAGCATAAGTGGACATGTAGAGTAGAAGTGGTCATTGGGCTAGGTCAACCTAGCCCAACCTGGGCCCGATTCAGGGTGTAACCCTACCTAATTTGGTCAAGCTCAACTCGGCCCAGCCTAGCGTAGAGGCACGATAGGGGGTGGGCTGTACACTAGCCTAAGGGAGGAAGGTGCTACAGGTAGGCCTGGCACGACCCAGCATGTGGAGAAGCCCGAGCACAGGTATGGGCCCGGGCATACCATTAGCTCCAATTAATTCAAAAAAAGGAAAATTACCACATAAGCCGCCCAATGGCTCCAGCTGCCATTTTGACCTAAAATCTCACTTTTGTCAACACCAACAATTAGCAACAAATAGTTTTGAGGGATTTTTGGTCCAAAAAAATATGGCCTCCCCTATAAATAGAGAGCCTCACTTGCCACACTTCCTCATACCAATAATTGCAATATGTCTTCTTCCTCTACTATATTCTTTCTTAGTTTATTCAAGCTCTCAAGTATTTTTTGCTATTAATCTTTTTCTAATCTCTTCCAAATTACTTCTTCATCTATACTATTATTCTCTCACTAATGACATTAAAATGAAATGGTAAGCCCACCAACAAGGGTATGGATAGCTCCTTATTTCGCACCACCAGCCTTAGAGGCTTGTTTAGTCGCTAATCTCGGCTAGTCAACCATGAAGTCCACATCCCAGATGTGGCCAATGATGACCAAATTGATATTCAAAATCACGATTTAAGGGTTGATGATCAAGCATCTAACAATGACGTTGAAGAGGTTGAGGCAACCCTAGCAAAAAATTTTGATGGAGGGGATAAGACTCAACTAACGACAATGAGCCATCATGTCAAGCCAAGGATGCACAAACACAAGGTAAATCCATGAGGCCGACTGCATGGGTTTAGGAGCATTTTGATCTCATTTAAGAAGGAGAATCGAGGTACGATAAGTACAAACATTGCATCAACAAGTTGGCGCACAAAAGGAACTTCAACCTGTGAATGCTCAGGCGCTATATGTTGAATCACCATACTAATATTTGTTTTGGTGTAGCGACTAGTTCCGGTGGCCAAACACAATTTAGGAACATTGCCAGCGGTTCAGGTATTTTTAGATTTAACCAACAATGGGTCAAATATTTTTTTATTTAACCAACAATCTTATAAAGAAGGCATGATTAATTGGATGATACTTACTAAGAAACCATTTTCACAAGCTAAGGATGTACATTTAGAATCTTGAATTAGATCATAATTGAATCCTGCATTTAGAAAAGTATCTAGGAGTACCGCTAGGAATGAGAGCTTCAAATTATTTAAAGCCAGAAAATCAAATTTGCAAGCATATTTCTCAACTCTAGATCATTGTGTGGCATTCAAAAGTGATATGTGGACATCTTCTATTAGACAATCAATTTATTGTGTGACTGCTTATTGGATTGATAATGATTTAGTGATGCAAAAACTTATTTTGTCATTTAGGTGCGTAGAATCTGATCAAACTAGTTTTCATATTTGTAATTACATCCTTGTAACTTTGTGTGATTTTTTTTGTGCGGATAAAATTTTGTGCATTTTATTTGATAATGCCTAAAATAATGATGTCGCCATTAAGCTTTTGAGTCAACAATTAAAACCACCTCTAGAAGGTACTTTGTTTCATGTGAGATGCATGTGTCCAACCTGGTAGAACTTAACTTATTTGATGTTGATGGATGCATATCCATATGCAAATTTATTGTTTCTTTTCTTAAACATGAAACCGAATTGAAATTTCCTCACAGCAGAAATGTAGGAAAAATGCTTTAAAGCTAGTGAATTGCTAAATTTTTTTTCCGATGCCATTGAATTTTTCTCCGATGTTTACTTCTCCACTGTCAATCAAGTTTTACTTTATTTAGTAAACATTAATTATGACTTACATTAGTATAAAGATAATTAGTTTTTGAAACCCACCGTGGAAGCCATGGGAAAGAAGTGTCTTTAATATTTGGAAAACATGCCCCTGACTTTTTTAGTTGCATATTTTCTTGACCCATATATAAAATTATCGTGCATGACAACATTGCGTGGAGGCATTTACCACACTTATTTGTGCATGACCCATGTTAATGTTTTAGGTATGCCTACTACTAATGATTACTTGCGAACTTTGTACAAGTTGTATTATGAGAGACATTCAGATAAGGTTTGATCCGAAGCTCCTTTAACCGTAGCTCCTAGAATGTCTAACCTCATCAAGGTTTAATTCCACCATCTAAATGCTCAAACGTTTTCGATCGACTGCTTCAGATTTGGCCAAAGTGGTGACTACCTCAACACATTGTTTGAGTCAAAAAATGATGTTGAAATATTAGAATGGTGAAAATAAAAGAGGTCAAGGTTTCTGATATTGTTCATCATTGCTCAAGAGATTCTAGTAGTTCTAGTATTAATTGTGGCTTCCAAGACAACTTTCAATGTAAGCAAATGAGTAATATCAAAAAAATAAGCAAGGTTGACGCCAAAGGTAATTGAAGTCTGTGCATGCAACGAAGATTGAGAACCTATTGTAATCCAAAAGCAAGATGATGAGGTGACATCAAGTGACAAGACTTGATTTCTTTCTTTCTTCTTTTTACTTTTATTTGATCTTACTATGCTATTAAGCAAAAATTTATATTTTAATTTCCAGTTTTTTTGGAACATTTCACCATTTTCATTTTCTCATGTAAAAGCATATTCCAATTAGTTTGTAAGTTTTATTTGGCTTTTAAATTAATAAAAGTTCGACCGCCAGTGGTATTTCTCTTTTTGAAGAAATACAATTTAATAATTCAAACTTAATTTTAGATTTTTTTTTTTAAAAAAACCCCAGCATAGGCCCAGGCCCAATCCACATTTTTCTAGGCCATGTTCAGACCTAGCCTACGCAAGTCTGGCGGGGCCGGTCCCAGGCTGGGTTAGCGCACTCCATACCACTGATGTAGAGGCAACAACTGAAATTTCTCTCTACTTAAGAATAATTACGGGGTTCGATTCTGCTTGCTTAGTTTCTTCGATGGGACGAATCTCGATCCCTTCAATGATGAGGCCACTCTTCCAGTGACCGCCTTCAATCTCTAAAACACTCATTTCCAATTCCCCATCTTCAGCCCCCTGGTTGAAGAACTCGCCCAACTCTATTTCCGACCACTTATCCTCCCTCTTCTTTGGGTATTTGTCCCTGCCGTTTGCACAACGTAGAGATGCTTGTGGAAGCCCTCTGCGGATAAGCACGCCACTGAGACGCCTTGGAGCAGTATATGTCGGTTTCTGCTCCAGATATACTGTCTGCTTATGACCTTCGGTTCCAGCAAGCCCAACTCTGACCTCTGCAGGGTGATAAGCCAGTCCAGAAGCTCCAGATGTTACCTTGAAAACAAGGTAAGCCTTGTAGCGTGTCATGGGGGAAAGCATGCAAATTCGAATTCTCCCTCGGATCTCAAGCCAGCAGACATTGAGCAGCTCTGCTACTTCTGGAAATCTGTTCATTCAGTCACAAGCGAAACCACTAAATCTTCAGTTCAGTTCTTTGTGGTCAACAAATACTGACATCTATCTATGTTGTTCCTTTACCATTGACAGACCTGGATTCAGGAAGGGAGGTCCATTTCCAGTAGCGGGGAGTATCGCCCCACACGATCTGAAGCTCCCTTGAAGATAGCATGAAACATTTCTTGCCACTCCACTTGTCTAAGGAAAAGCTCTGTTTGATCAAGAAAGGTGATGGATTTGGCATTAGTGGTTTAGCAGTATGGATCGCAAAAACTGTTCGCAAACGGGCACGTACACACATAGAACAAAAAAAAAAAAAACAAATAGCATGTGGGGCTCCTGAACTCAGAACAAATCACTGTACAGTTGCGCATATGACAAATAAATTCAGCAGTACTGTAGCAGAAAGCAGTCACTAGAAAAAGGTACCGTTGGAAAAGAAGAAACTTTTTAAAGTAACATGGGACCAGTGTTCCCGAATGGAAACGCTGATAAATTACCAAGAGCCATATAAGACTGAAACCTTAAGCTCGGGCCTTTCTGAGATCTGTTTCAAAATACAAGTTAAACTGGTTCGTTCTTAACCAACATTCAACATCAAGTCAACAACTCTTGTTCAGATTCGGTGGTCAAGAGATCTCTGCAAACGGATCAGAGCGGAATCGACCAATCTCAGCAACAGCATTTGAGAATCGAACAGGAAGAAATCCAATGGGACGATATTTTCCTCTTGTTAACGACCAAAACAAGACTAATTTGACTGGACTGCAAACTCAAATTTACCTTCCTTCCATGATCGATGAGAATGGGCATCTCACAGAGTCTAAGGTAGAGATCCTTCTTCGAGCCGTGACAGAGCGATTCTGGAACCAGAGCCTTATAATCCTCAGGAAGAAAGTGCTCCCAAACGGGGTCAGATTCCGCCGCCGACTTGAATAACCGGCAGACGAGCGTCAACAGGCCGGCGTCGCGAGGGCTCGTCCCCGAAATGATGACCGCGACGCAGCCCTCAGGGAGGGCGGAGAGGTCGAGGGCCGACCATTTTTCTTGCTTAGCCGTCTCAGTGGTCGACATTGCTGGGCTCACTTATGCTTCGAAAGACGTGATGGTAGATGGGCGCTTATGTAGGGGCAGGATGCTTAGGGGTTAAGTTTTCTGAGTCAGTTCCTCATGTTGATCAAAAAAACAATTCTTTTTTATTTTTATTTTATTTTAAATTTTCTCCTTTTGAAAAGGTAAATTCTTTGGGATAAAGGCTATACGAAATTAGTTGGGACGAAAGACGATGCTTCAAGCACTAACTTTCGTAGGACTACTACTTCTTGCTGTCTTACCGGCTTCTTCTAGTCCTCGGGTCAGCTGTTATTTACTATGTCCCTCCTATATTTTTAACACCATTCAACTTTTTTATTTAATTTAATTTAAATTTATTTATATTAATATTTACTTAAATAAATTTTTAAAAAATATATTTAGAAATTATATATCTTAATTTATCTTTCTTATATAAAATTTTTTTATTTATATATAAAAATATTAAAAATAAAAAATTATAAATTAATTACTAAAAAGTAAATGATAAAAAGAATATGGGATGGTGGTTTATTTATTCAAATTGAGGTATTGTGGGAATTTGAGGAGGGAATGAAGAGTCTGAATCTTGATCATAGCTAAGGATTAATGTCCCTTTTACCAACTGAACTAAGCTGACGAGACGTCATCGGATAAGTTTTATAAGCATTGGTAGGGGCAAGAATTATCTTATATTTTCTCATTATTTTTAATGTTTTAATTTAATTTTTATTAATTTTTTATTTAGAACGATTGCAATTTGGAAGCTAGTTGTCTATCGACTCTCCATTCCACAAATTTTGCTTCAATTTTCTTTTTGGGTCATTTCTAATTTTTATAACATTTTTATATTTAGTAATTTATTTTCCTATACTATCATTCAAACCATCATTTTAATATCCATTTTTCCTAACTTTCTTGATTTATGTTTAAAATGTTAAGGACAAATATGGAAATAACACATAAATTTTTTCCATTTTCTTAATCTCCAAGCCAAACCAAATAGAGCAAGATTAGTGAGACAAAGGAGGTACTTAATAATCATTTGACTACAATTCTTTTAAAAATTAATTAATTCTTTTATGTATTTTTCCCTTACTAAACCTAATAAATAAGAATCAGTAAAATACTTACTTTTTCCAAAAAATGTTTTGAAGATACTTTTGCAGTTTTTTAAATTGTAAAAATTCAATCAACATACAAGTTAAGTGGATAATCATTATACATGCAAATAATCATTGTTAATTTCTATAATCCTATTAATTAATAGCCAAAATTTTGTCATCATTCAGTTGAAATGTTGACTTGACTTAGAAGCTAGATGAAGCACTTAGAGGGGTGTTTGTAGACCCCTGGAAGAGTGTCTGAAAGAAATATACAAATACTTTGTTCTCTTCCTATGTATATGTATGTGAAGTCATTTAAAAAAGAAGCATCGGAAGCAATTTCTTGAAGAGCATGAAATTTATGCCAAATATGCCTGAATTAATAGGTAGATGTTACAATGACATGGTAAAGAGTATGAAATGATAAGTAATAAAAAATTTAGATGTGTTTGAACAATAAAGAAGTATCTGAAGTAATAGGCAAATGTGTCTAAAATAACATCTGGATGTGTCTATGCACTTTATAAACACTACAACATTATTGAGGATATGAAATAGTTAACAATAAAAGTAAAGATGCATCTTAAACATTTGGTAGATGTGTCTACATTATATGCTAGATGTGTTTAAACTAATAGATAGATGTTTTTATGCATTTTGTTGATATTACCAATATATAAACACATATTGGTACTGATACAGACACATTTTTATAGTCTTTTAGACACATCTCTAAGTTGATTTTCAAGTCAGTGGTTTTTTATTATCTTTATAGTCTTTTAAATACATTTTAATAATCTTTTATAAACATATCTATCGTCCTTAAGGCACCTTCTTTTAACATATCTTTGAAGTAGGATTTAGGTCAATGGCATTTTGACATCTCTATAATTCTTTCGGTATATCTCTATAATCCTTAAGATACATCTCAATAGTCCTTTAGATAGAAGTCTAAATTGGGTTTTAGGTCAATCATTTTTTCTCATTTCTTTATAGTCCTTTTAACACATTTTGATAGTCCTTTAGACATATCTTGATAATTCTTTGGACATATCTTCAAATGGCTTCTAGTTTAATTTTTGTTTGGTTTTTTTGGGCATGATAGATTACCAACTTCATCTCCTTATTGATTTTTGGAATCTGGAGGCAAAATCAACAAGGTGTGGCTTGAAGTGGTTTGTGATAGTAACCACCTATCTCAATCGGGATTGAACAGCAAATTCGGTGTTGTGAGATGACAACCAGTGTTGATCGCGATTGAGTGGCAGAAGTGGTGCCGCGGTGATTTCTCTAGCTATAATCTCAATAACAACCTAGATTTGCTAGCATCTCTAGTGCAATGGTGTTGTTATTGACATGAAAATGTCGTTAGAGCCAGTAGCAGCTAGAGAACAATGTTGCCATTGGTTGGACAAGATGAAGACACAATCTGCCTAGTAGGCACAATAAGAATTGGTTAGAATAATAAGAGGTAAATTTGAAAATTCACATGTATATCTAATTAAACATATATGTATGATAGACACTTGTTATCTAAAATGGGCAATCTAATTTGAAAATAAGCTTGTTCACGCTAATTATATTTGTTGCTTATCTACGCTAAACATGTTACTTGTCTACGTTATCCTGTTCACGTTAGTATGTATGAATTTTTTGAAATTGGCTCAGTTTTTCATCTAATGTGGATGAATTTTTTACCTAATAATATATGTTAATAATTTACCTCATTCAAATTCGAAAACAATTTGAAGACAGTCAAGGACTTTACTACCTTTGGTACAATAGAACGCGCGCACTTGGTTGTCAAAAACCTAAACTTGTAAGGAGTTTATTTATGTTTGGACCGAAAGATGAACAAAATAATGAGAAAGGAGACAGTGATAAAAAAAAAAAAAAAAGACAGTAATAGAATAATGGGTAGTGCTTAGTCTTTTCCCTTTTTAATTTCATAATAAAAATGGCCTTTTGAAAGATCAGGGCAGTTGAGTGTTAAATTTGCTTACTATTCCATGGCTTCTTCTTTACAGGTAGGAAGAGCTACTTCATCTTATCAGATTGATGGAAAGGTATCGAAACACTTGTGGAAATTGAAGTGTCCCCCAAAACTAGTGAATTTTATGTGGAGATTTGTGTTAAAATGAAGTACCTATTGCATACAATCTCTGTAAAAGAAGAATTGCACTGGAGCCCACCTGTAGATTCTGTTGTCTCATAGAGGCATCTTAGCATGCAATTCTTACAAGTGACTGGACAAGGATTTGTTTGGAATGCATTTTTAGATTATAGAATTGCTCAAGGAAATGTTACTAGATTTGATGATTGATTTTTGATTTTTAGCAGTCTATACTCAGATGAATCTAGCTAAGGAAAAAAATAGAGATTTTGTTGTCCAAATTAAAGTTGCTTTTATTTGCTGGCATATTTAGAAATCTAGAAATGAAGCTGTTTTTCAGTTTAAAAGGATCAACCCTGCTATTATTGTGATCACTAAAATCCAGCAGACTTTTTATAAATATTGGGATGGTTAAGGGAAAGGTCCAGCTCTAGGGAGAAGGAATGTTGTAAGCAATGTTGGAGAGACTTGATGAAGGATATATTAAGATTAATGTGGATGGTACTTGAGATCATGACACTGACCATATATGTTGGCATAGTTTTTGTCATAAAGATGAAAGAGGCGGATTTAGTTCAAGCAGGAGGTATCTTTTGTTTAGATGGAGTAATCTTAACACTGGAAGAGCTCTCAGTGAAGGTCTACAACATGCTTCAAATCTCAGGCTCTCTCACATCATCATAGAATTAGACAGTAATGAAGCTATTGCTGGTATTCTTCAAGGCCGACCTCACTGGCCATCTGAGAAGAACCAGCAGCAGCATGGGAGGTTTCAAGAGTTCACTTTTCGCAAGATTGATAAGACAAGCAAATGGTTGTGCCAACCATATTGCCTAAACTTACAAAAGAGTGGCGAGAAGCATATGCCTAGGATGACAACCCTCATCCTCTCTTTGTTTGCTTCTTTCTTAAGACATTGTGTATGAAGTATGAACCTCCTTGAGTTTTGTTTAAATGCAGTTTTCTTCCGGCAAAAAAAAAAAAAAAAAAAAAATCATAGTAAAATCCTCCTTTTAACAAAAGAAAAATTAAATGAAAAAAAAATGAAAATATTTTCACAATTAAAATAACCCTCGTTAATTAGTTGAAGGATGTTGTTTTCTGCTGCGAGACTATATATATGCTAATTAATCAACATAAGCTGAAAAATCAATGGTTGCCTATGGGTTGTAATCCCCCTCCATATTAGTAATACCAATTTTAATTTCCTTTGCAATGGAAAATGTCCACTCACTTGTCCCTCTTTTTTCTCCGAGAAAATCCCAACAAAATTTTCAACCATTTTCCATCTCCTTCTTCCTCCTCCTCCTCCTTCTTTCAGAAAACTGTGCCTTTTCTCTTCGGATCAAACCACCTTCTACGGCCGTCACATCTAATTTATTCATTAATCAGGGTTTAAACTTGATTAACCTACGAGCGAAGGGCTTCCAAAATGTGAGGGGTCCTTCATTTGATTCACAAGGATCCCCTCAGCATTGAGAATAGATATATATAACTAATTAGATGTGGCTGATTGGTTTTAATTTCTTCTAAACTTTCTTTGTTTTTAAAATTTTATGTTTTGGTCGACTTGAAGGGCTCTGAGTTTTGTTTACGTGACTTGTTCGGTCCCTCATCTTCTTCAGCCATGAGCTGTTTCCCGTGCTTCTCTTCAATGAGAAGCAAGAAAAAAATGAAACCCGAACATGGCACGCCCACTAAATCGCCGGCAGGAGCCCGGTCACCGGCACCGTCAACACCTCTTTCTGGTATGTGTCTATGTATATCTGTATGTCTACATGTGTGTGTATATATATATATATATGTCTTGTTGAGGATAGAGAAGATTCATATACCCATTTTTGCCTCTTCCATTATCATGTTATTTGAATAATTTTCAATAGTTTTCTGCAGAATTGGAAGGCAGCAACCTATGAAATGCCTCTAGTTCAATGTATATATATATATATATTTATCTATTTATTAATTTATTAATATGATGAGAATGAGATCTAAAGACTATAGATTTGAACTTAATTCCATTTTTCATGTATGACGAGCGCACAATCAGAAACCATAGAGAAAATCGTAATGAATATGTTTAGTTTTTTATTCTTATTGCACTTTTTTTTAACAACAAAATAGATATTATTAGATAAATATTCTTATTACACTTAAAAAGCATATTCCTCGAATAGGCGAAGACTAGTCTCTTAAAGTACATATTCTGTATGAATCACTCACTTATGCAAGTTGTCATCATACAAGTTTTGTGGTTATGGTTAGTTACACTTACACTATCAATCAACAAATAAAAAAAAACTTTAGCTTTGGATATGAAAAAAACTGGTAATTCAAAATTTTTTTATAACTGTGAAGTAATCATTGGATAAATTAAAGCCATTGATAGAAAGTTACAGTATAGTTTAAATTGAAATTCTTTATTATTTTTCTCTAGTAATTAGGCAAAATGATCTTTTTGCAAATTAACGTTTGAATGAATTTGTTAGAAGAAGAAGCAGAAAGCATATAGTTTTTAAACCACTAATAAAAAAAATTGTAATTTTTTATACCTAGGCAAAAGTTATGAAGTGTAATTATATATCACTTTATTTAAAGGAAGATTTATTTTATCAAACGGAAAAACAATCTTTCGTGAAAAAATGAGTTAAGTAAAGGTGTGACTAAATGACCACTTTAAACTCCACCAGGGTTGTCTCTAGCTTGAAGGTTAAGTCTAAATCTTGTGCTAGAAGTAAAAGCTACCCTTTATATTAGATTATGAGTGTCTTCCAATCTAAACTTGTAATATCTTATATGTTATTTTGTGTAAAAAAAAAAAAAGAATTAAACTCCTAAATAGATTTGGTTTCTTTGAATTAAGGCATTGATTATTATTGTGGTCTTGTGTTTTTATATTATATAAATGAAATTGCATGCATATGGTGAAAGGAAAGATAATAAAACTTAATTAGTAGTATTGATCTTCAAATAAAATTATGAAGCAGAAACGAAAAGAGTAACTCCAACAGTAGCGACACCAGCACCGGCGAGCCCGGCGGTGGACGTAAAGAAAATATCGGCTCAGGCCTTCAATTTTCGAGAATTGGCCATTGCAACCAAAAATTTCAAGCTAGAATCTCTTCTGGGTGAAGGTGGCTTTGGCAGAGCTTACAAGGGCACTCTTAAAGCCACCGGCCAGGTATTCTAAATTGTAGAGTTATTGGAAACTTGGTGCCAATTTTCTATGGTATAATTTAAGTGCAATTTATTTTAACTTAAGTCTATCAAATCCAAAATGATTATTTCTATTTTAAATTTTTTTTAAAATAATTTTATTTGAAAAGCAATATTATATAGATATAATAATCCATTTGAAACTAAATTTTAATGATTTATTAAATTTTTATACATTTTTCTTTTTAAGTCATTAAAAAAGAATGATTTAATATAAATTTAATAACATTATAAAAATTATATTTCTAATAAATTATTACACCTAGATAATATTAAATTTCATATGAAATTGGTTTGGGAAAAAATGTAAAAATAAAAAGAAAGACAAACTACAGCTGCAAAAGTTACTGAGTATTTTCTTTCTGCTTTCTTCTGTTGTTTGCATGATTAAATTGATTATTAAAAAATAGGAAAGAAAAGTTAGTGAGTCTATTAGCTTTTCAACACAAAAATCAAATATTTTCATACCTAAAATGGCCGTCAAGCTTTTATGAATATGACCATTATCCCATCAATTATTTTTTTGCACTCAACAAACTTTCCCATTTAGGCCATTGGATGTACGTTAACTGAAAAATTGCTGAAGATATGGACCCAAAGTAAACATTTTTAATTTTTCAAAACTAAAAAATAGAGCAGTGCAAACTTACAGCCAATTCATTTTAACCTAAGTTAAGTTAATTTAAAATGACTTATTTTTATTTTTATACCTTTTTTACTTTGAACTAATTTTATTTAAAATTTAATATTATTTAGATATAATAATGTATTAAAAATAAAATTTATATAATCTTATTAAATTTTTATGAATTTTTCTTTTTAATATCTAAAATTATAAAAATTCATAAAAATTTAATAACATTATGAAAATTTACTTTAAAATGCATTATTTCATCTACATAATATTGACTTTCAAATGAATTTTGGTTCAAGGTAAAAAGAATGTAAAAATAAAAATAAATAATTTTGGATTAAATTGATTTATGTTAAAATGAATTAGCTTTTGACCATTAAACTCTAAGGCATTATGTTTATGTGCTTTATGTACATGAACAGCTGGTAGCAGTCAAGCAACTAGACAGGAATGCAATGAATGAGAACAGAGATTTTCTTGGGGATGTATTTATCCTTAGTAACCTAAAGCATCCAAATTTGGTCAGTTTGGTTGGGTATTGTGCTGATGGAGATCAAAGGCTTTTGGTCTATGAGTTCCTTACAGGAGGTTCTGTAGAAGAACGTCTGCAAGGTAATTATTATTATTATTATTATTATTATTATTATTATACTGTCAGAAGCATTTATAATATATATTAGAATATGAGAGATTATCTAGTAAAGTAGGGGTAATTTGTCTATTTCATGAAACTCAGATGACTCCAAACCGCAATTTACAGCATTTGACATAGAATGCTCTTTTGATGAGACTTAAACCCAGTGGGAGATCTGGGGCTATATGAGCTTTAGCCATTCAGCTGCCTTATTCCTTATTTAATCATTCGATTCATATGCTAGTAAAGTTGGGGTAATTTGCCAATTTCATAAAAATTAGATGACTCCAATAACCACAATTTACAGCATTTAATGTAGAAAAAGAGACCGTTGGTAATAGCCGTTAGAGAATTTTAGTGGTGTGAGACTTAAACCCAGTTGGAGGTTGGGGGGATATATGAACTTTAGCCATTTGGCTGCCAGCTCTAGATAATTATTCCTTATTTGATCATTCGATTAATTTCCAAGAAACTTCAACTTCATCCCACTATAATGATGTTCACCAAGCTTTAATTTCATGTAACGCTAATTCCATGCGTGAACATTTTCAGCAGAAAAGAAGGAAGGAAGAGAGCCGATGGATTGGACGACACGGATGAAAATAGCATATGGTGCAGCACAAGCATTAGAATATCTACACACAACTCCGACTCCCCCTATCGTTTACCGCGATCTAAAGGCATCTAGCATCTTGCTAGATGAAGACTCCAGTCCGAAATTGTCAGACATTGGACTGGAAAAGCTTGACGGGACATCTTCAGATAAGTTGCTGGGGCAGACGATGATGGGAATGTTTGTTTATTCTGCCCCGGAGTACAAAAGATCAAACCAGCTGACTGCAATGTCTGATGTTTATAGCTTTGGAGTTGTGTTGCTTCAACTTATTACCGGCCGTAAAGCTGTCGACACAAGCAAACCAAACAATGAGCAAAGCCTAGTTTCTTGGGTAAGTAACTAATTAATCCTCCTCCATCCCACCAGGAAATGGCATGTTTTTATCATATAGTAAATGTTTTCCATTGGTATGAGCAGGCACAACCATTGTTCAGGGACCCCAAAAGATATCCGGATATGGCAGATCCTCTTCTGAAGAAGCAATTCCCTGAGAGAGATTTGAACCAAGCGGTTGCAATGGCTTCCATGTGTCTCCAAGAAGAAGCTGGAGCCCGTCCCTTGATGAGCGATGTGGTCACAGCTTTAGGGTTTCTTTCCATGGAACCCACCATCCCTCCTGTGCTTGCGGCACAAGCTACCCCGACCGACGAAGACCATAATAGCAGCTCAGACATTTCAGGAAATGATCAAGATGAAACTTCGACAGACAGTTCGGAACCAAAGAGCAAAAGATCCCGTAGCAAGTCACCGAGTTCGTCATCGAGAACCAGCAACAGCCACAACTCCAGCGAGTTGGCACAAGCGGCCATTGTGTATCTGCACTGGCAGAACTATCAGAACTCTGCAGGGCATGGTAGCACCTCCAGAAAAAGTAACCACAGCTCAGCAAGCGGAAGTGAAGCAGACCACCCCAGCAGGGAATTTACTTCATTCCAGTATGAAAATAGTGCAAGGTGGTCACATGGTGGAAGTGCTGATATAGGCCATGACTACAGTTTAAGATCACATGATACAAGTGGCTGATTTGGAATGAAAATTTTATGAGTGCCTGAAAGATATAAAAAATGCAGGAGAAAAAAGTTGGTCCCTTCAACCCTTGTACACAAACTGTTGATAGATAATCTTTGGTCAATGAATTAATACATTTTTAGTTGAGGATCAACCTATCTAATGATCAGAACATTGAGACAGACTCAAATTTGTCCTATTTTCTTCTCTCTTTTATGATTTATTCTTATAAATTCATTTTTTCACTTTGTATATGTATTAATAGGTCCCGTGATTATTTTCTGATCTAGGGAAGATTAACAAAACATTGTGACATTTGATTGAAAATAGAAACACACACACATGTACACATATAGATATAATTGCTCTAGGATATAATTTAAGATAAAAGAAAACAACCCAAAGAATAACCCCGAAGGATAGTTCAACTGGTGAGATTTATATGTACCAAAAAAACAAATCCTCAACGTGCACCTTTTATATTTATGGTGTTTTAATGTTATCATAACTCTGCTTCAATAAATAAACTCAAATTTAGATCTTGATTAAAGTGTACGTAAAGAGACTTATGATCTAAGAGTAGAAGTGTTAAGTCACTTTATGCACCTTAACAATTTTTGCACCTTTAAGTAAAGAAAAAAAAAGTGAAGAAATTGATAAAATCTTGCATTTAACAGCATGTTTGATAGTAACATAAAGTTTGGGGTATATTGGTTGCAAAACTTCAACTTTAGTAACAACTTAGCTGTTCGACATAAAGAGATCCACCAGATTTTTTTTAATGGAATTCAAGGTTTTTTTCTTTGTTTTTTTTTTCTTTCTTCTTCGTTTTTTTTTTTTTTTTCCTTTTGGGTTCAAATCTCTTGTTCTCAACAACTAAAGCTTAAACGCTTGAACATATATTTTTTTTTCCCTTATTACATGTATGATATTTTAATGCTATTAGAACTCTGATTAAATAGGCACCAACAAATTTATGTCTAATAGAAATAACAAAATAACCGCAAAATGATCCAAAAAGAAAAAACATCTGGCATATTCAAACTTTTTATATAATCAAATTTAATATTACAGTAAATAATGGAATTCTCCGAAGTAAATATTAAAGTGAAATTAATTAACAAAGTCAAATAATAAATATTGAATTTTATTCAAAAAATGAAATGATAAGTAGTACAAATATTGAAAATCTTATAAGATAAAAGATGGATGTTTTTTTAAATCTTCAAAATCTTACAATAATGCCTGAAGGAAACAAAAGCAGAGAAGTATTCTAAGTGGGGGGTCTTGGATGCCTCCCAAGAATGTAGTTCTCCTATAACTTCAATAATAACTAAGACAGACAAAAAACAGAATGGACGGCCCCGAGTTGGCTGTAATGCGGAAAGTTCCATGAAGTGCGATATGTAGACCACATCTCCGTAGTCTCGAGAGAATCCAGGAATGTTGTTGTCAACGATTGGTGTGGTATGGATGAGCTAAAAAGGTCATCCTCTCTCCACCTCCATGACCTGCCGGAGAGCTGCATCGCCGACGTGATTTCAAGGACGAGCCCTCACGACGCCGGCCGGTTGACACTCGTCTCTCGCGTGCTCAAGTCAACGGCGGAATCAGACACAATTTGGGAGCAATTTCTTCCCCACGATTACAAGGCTTTCGTTCCGGAATCGCTCTGCCACGGCTCGAAGAAGGACCTGTATCTTAGACTCTCTGACAAACCTCTTCTCATCGATCATGGGAAAAAAGTAAGTTGGGTTTGGAATTCCGTCAAATCTGTCTAAATTTTTGTTTCCTCCTAGTTCCGATCAACAGGAACTACAACTCTATCATATATTGGATTATGACTGATAATTTTCAAGTCAAACTCAAGCCCATTGTTGACTTTCTTTTGTTTCAGTAATTTCTAGGGGCTGCTTTACGCCACACTAACACTGCTGAATTTGCTTGTCATATATGGAATTACGTGTCTTGGTTTTTGCAAAGATTTGTTCTCTTGTATGTTCTCAGTTTTACGTAATTGTTTCTCTTGATTGAACAGAGCTTTTCGTTGGACAAGTCGAGTGGCAAGAAATGTTTCATGCTATCATCTAGGGCTCTAGTGGTTTTGGGAGACGATAAACATTGGAGATATATCACTCTTCCTGAATCCAGGTTTTTGTGTGCGCGTTTGGTATAAGTAATTAATCAGGTTGATCAAAAGTATATGCAGAAATATATATAGTAACGTGTGTTGGTTCATGGAATAAAATGGGAGACGTAGGTGTCTAAACTTTGGAACTTGAAGCCGTATTTACATTTCATAAACTCAGCACCTCTCTCATTTGAGATTTGGGAGATGTTGATCACATGGATTGATCTAAATGGTAAGGATCACACAGCTGACATTTCAAGATTAATGGTTTTAAATGTCACTGAATGTAATAGGTTCCAGGAGGTAGTAGATTTGGTCGATATCTGTTGGCTTGAATTGCGTGGGAGAATTCATCTAGGTTGGCTTTCCCCCAAGACTCATTACAAGGCTTACCTGGTTTTCAAGAAAGCACGTTATTCTTATGGACTAGGTCGTTGCCCAGCAGTGGTCACAATTGGATTTCCCGGCACTGAAATTCGTACACAGACTGTATTCTTGGATCCTGAGAAACAGCCAGGATGCTGGCAAGGTGTCCAAAGGCGTTACCGTGCAACCTTGCTTACCTACCTAAGGGAGCTGCAAGCACCTGTGCCTTGTGGAGACACTACTAAAAACAAATAATTTTTCCAACGGCCAAATTACCAATGGCTTAACCGTTGGTAATTACCAATGCGTTTGGCCATTGGTAAAAAAAATTTAAATTTACCAACAGCCAAACACGTTGGTAAATCAACTATTTTCTAATGGTCAGATTACCAACGTACATGCACGTTGGTAATTACCAATGTGCACGTTAGTTGGTAATTTCCAACGCGCATACACGTTGGTAAATTATGCGTTGGTAATTACCAACAGGCGTGCACGTTGGTAGTTACCAACGTGCATGCGCGTTGGTAAATGTTAAATATATTATAATAATTATAATAATAATTATTAGTAAATTATTATTATTATTATTAAAAATATAATAATATATATTTAAAATATATCATATATATTATAATTTTTCATGATAATAATCATATATAAAATATAAATTTTAGAAAGTAAAGAAATATTTTTTGAACATTTTTTACAAATAAATAATAATAATAATAATATTGTGTATATAATTTTTAAAGTAAAGTAGTAATATGCTTATGAACATATTTTTGCGTATAAATATATATTATAACATATAATTTGTATCATAATACATATAAATATAATATAATCATATATATGTGTGTATGTGTGGAAGTCCAAAAAGCCCAAAAAGATCCATAACCCAAACCTAGACCAAACCTAACCCATATAAATAAATTAACTATCTAATTTCTTCCCACACCTGCCGCCTCACTTCTCCTCCTTCCACTCTCGTCTGTTTCTTTTCCCTCCCTACCGTCTGTTCTCCTTCGTCTGTTTCTCTCCCCCTCGTCTCTTCCTCTTCTCCTTCATCCATCGTCCCTCCGTCGTGTCTCCTCCTTTCGCTGCGTCTCCTCCGCCAAACGTTTCCCTCCCTCTTCCGTTTTTCCTCCGTCCCGTCGTCTCCTCTCCGCCGTTCCATCTCTGTGCGTTGTCGCACCAGCATCCACGCCTCGCCGCTTGCTGGGTACACCGGAAACCTGCTGGGTACGCCCCCGACGTCTCGCCTCCTCGCTGCCCCGACTCCCTGATTTCCGTTTCATTGTGTTGATTTTGTTATTTGATTTTCCAGATCTATTGTTTGATTATGGATTTGATTTTCAATGTATGAATTGTTAGTTAATATTGTGGTCGATTTTGGCTGTTTGATTTTCCATGTCTGTTGTTTGATTTTCATTTTATGAATTTCTGTAATTTTTTAAATTTTGTGAATTTTTAGTTCATTTTTGTAATATTTTTTTATTTTTCACGTTTTCAATTTATTTTGAACTTTTTTGAAATTTTTTGTTAATTTTAAATTTTTTTATTAAATTTCAGTTATTTAGTAATTTCTTTTCAATTCTGTTAATTTTTAGTTATTTTTTTGAAATTATATATTTTTGAGTTTTTATTGCATTATTAAAATTTTTGTGTCCTACTAAAATCTTAGTTATATAATTTTAATATTATTTTTAGTCAATATAGAATTTAGTAAATATAACATTTAGTACATATGACATATTTTTACTAAATATAATTTTTATTGATAATTTTTTGGTTTTCTTAACATTAATTTATGTAATAATATAATCTTAGTTATATAATTTTAAAAAATATAACGTTTAATTTAAATATTATGTATTTTTTTTTAAAAAAAAAGAGTTTCCAACGGCTCCTCGTTGGTAATTGCCTTACTTTTTTTTTTAAATTTCAACTTGATTACCAAAGCTTAAGCTGTTGTTAATTACCAACGTACATACGCGTTGGTAATTTGTTCGTACGTTGGAAAACATAGCTTGTGTATGACCGTTGGTAATTACCAACATGCATGTTACCAACGTGCACGCATTGGAAATTACCAACGTTCATATTTTTTGACCGTTGGTAATGAATTTCCAACGTATGGTTTACCAACGCGCATTTATCAACGGCTGCGCGTTGGTAAATTTAATTTACAAACGCGTAGCCGTTGTTAAATTTGCATTGGTAAATGGCATAATTTTAGTAGTGAGAGGGTGGAGACAAATACCCCATGGCATGAGGAGATAATTGGTTTAAAGTAGAGTTGTGTGACTTTTTCGTTGAAGGGGGTGAAGATGGTGAAATGGAAATTAGGGTAGTAGAGATTGATGGTGGTCACTGGAAAAGAGGCCTCATTGTTGAAAGGATGGAGTTTCGTCCTGCAAAAGATCATGCATTAGCGACGTGATGCCCCCAACTTATTTTTGTTTTTTTTACAAGTTTTATCTAGTTTTGTAGATTTGTTTCTTTATCAGTTTTAGGGAGTGGCCCAAAACACTGGAAATATGTACTCAGGGAGTGGTCCAAATTACCTAAATAATTCGCACAGGTGTTCCCTTCATGAAGAGTGTGAGCAACATGAGTGGCTAAGAGGTGATCCATAATCTAAACACAATCTTGGACCACAGCCCCGTGAGGATGACCAAAACATTTTTCTTTAATCAACTTAACAGTAATCTGAGAGTTTGAATCTACCAAAGATGAAAAGGCTTTAAGTTGGCAAAGGAGTTGGAGGCGTGATCGAATGGCCATCAACTCAGCCAAGAGGACAAAAGGCTGTCGGACTTTAGTAGTGAAGCTAGAAATAAAATGCCCTTAGTCATTTCGAACAAGGCTTCCAAAAGCAACCTCATGCCCCTTGTAGGCATCAAAATTTAATTGGGTTAAAAAAATATTAAATCCAATTTAAATTGTCTAGCCCATTTCTAAATTGATACCCAAAATTTAAAAGTCCATCAATTTTTTTTGGGAGCCCGAAAAGCACACAACTGAAGGCCCTAAATGAAGACTTATTATGCCATTTTAGCCAAAGTCCATTTATGGTAAATGGGGCCTCAAAATCCAAAATGATTAAAGCCCATTATTTAGCTCAAATATTCTGGAACACTCTAGAATGTTCCATTAATTATCCTTTTAAATTAAATAAATTGGATAATTAATGAGAGATAAGTATCATGTTTATTTTCTCTTAAAAAATGCAAGAGATAAATACATGATAATTGTCACATGTGGTTCTCTTGAACCAAACCACCTCATTTCTACACCTATAAATAGGCCCCCAAGGCTGAAGAAAAAAAAAGAGGGAGAAGAAATTGGAGAGGCAAAAACTTAGAGAGGAAGAAAAATCTCTCTACAAGAAGTTTTCTCCTGTTCTTCAAGCCGATCAAGCATAAACGCCCGGCGAAAGAAGAAATCAACTCCAAAGAAGATCAAATCCTGGTTTCGAGGCCAAATTTGAAGAATGCGGCAAGGAACAGGAAGAACGCGGGATAGCGCTACATCAAGTTCAAGTCCAGATTCGGCGGAAGCAGTGAGGAACCTGAAAGATTCATTTCTGTGCTGCGTCAAGTGAAAGCGGCAAGAAAGCGGCGGACATTGCTCAAAGCACCCAAGTCTAAGGAGTACAATAGAAATCTCACACCGAAAGAAGTGGCAAGGACCTCGGTTCGTGTTCGTGCAAGACAAATCTAGAGTCCGTGTTCGTTAAGAGGCCGTTCGTGTCTCCATCAAAAGCTCGAAGCGTTAATCAGAAGATTGTGCACGTGAGAAGCACGCTGGAGAGTCGATCCCCCAAAATCTCTGTTCTAAATTTTAATATTGTAATTTGTGCTATAATTAATTTCATGGTGTAATTTTTTACACGCGAAATTTGTGCGCACAAATTTCTGGCGACTCCGCTGGGGACATTCTCTACCTCTCATCTTTCGCATCGGGGAAGCTTTGAAGAAACTTAAGTAAAGATCATGGAAGCCAAAAGTGCTGTTGTCAATGCCGAGAAATCTGCGGCAAAGGAAAAGGAAGTCACACCGATTACTCGTGCAAAAGCTCATGCTGAAGGATCTCAATTGGCGTCTCCACTAAAGCAATTTTCTTACAAAAGCAAGAAACAAGGAATTGCTGTGGAGAAGTAAGAAATTCAACCAACAAAAGAGAAAGCCAATCCTTCAAGCCACTCCAACCATTCAAGTAGGAACAAGGAAGTGGAAGTTTCTGCTGAGCAGATAAAGGCTTGCTCATCTTCCAAGACATCAATGAAAAGGGCCACCACAAGTGAAGAATCTAAAACTGGATCTATGAATTTCCCAAAGAAAAGGTGGGCGGATTACTCTTCATCCTCGGAGTCAAAGTTCCCAGCCTTGGTAGCAGATTCTGGAAATCCTGAGGATCGTCGTGAGCGAATGGCATTTTCCATTGAAAGGTTGACGGCAAAACTTGAAGAGAAAGATGCCCAGATTGTGTTGTTGATGAGTAAATTAGAAGCTCAACATTTTTCGGGGGAAGCAACTACAAGTGGCACTGAGAAAGCTGTTGATCCTATTGCTGAAAAGCTCGAGAACATGGAAAAGCAGCAAAAGCAAAGTCAATATGATCGTATGGTCTTGCAAAGTGCCCTGAATGACACAACCCAAAGGTCTGTGGCCTCATTGTCTGTGCAGCAACTTTAACACATGATCATGGATACCATTAGAGCTCAATCTGGAGTGGCTCCACAATCATCCCTAGTGTATGCAAAGCCATACTCAAGGAGGATCGATGAGCTAAGGATGCAGTTAGGCTATCAACCACCAAAATTCCAACAATTTAATGGCAAGGGCAATCCGAAGCACCATGTGGGTCACTTTATTGAAACCTGCAACAATGCCGGGACCTATGGTGATCTTATGGTGAAGCAATTTGTGCGATCATTGAAAGGGGCTGCTTTTGATTGGTACACGGATATTCCTGCTGGATTCATTGATGGATGGGACCAATTTGAAAGAGAGTTTTTGTCATGCTTCTACAGCACGAGAAGGGCAATTAGCCTCTCGAAGTTGGCAGCGATCAAACAAAGGAAGGACGAGCCAGTGACAGAATACATAGAGCGATGGAGAACCAACGTCCTCAACTGCAAGGAGCGGATAAATGAAGTCTCTTCCATCGATATGTGTGCGCAAGGGATGCACTGGGGAATACTCTATAGCTTGAAGAAAAACATGCCACATTCGTTTGAAGAACTCGCAACAAGGGCTCACGACCTGGAGATCCAAATTGCAAGGGATGAGAGCTATGTTCCAAGCAATTCCTCTCAAAAGAGAGATGGCAAGGCACGTAAGTGCATATTGGACGAGGATTGTTGCTTCGGCAACTATGGATATGAATAATGGGCAATTGTGGATATATATATGGTTTGATTAGCTAATCAATATAAAGGCAAGTGTTAGAGTTTATAGTAAGAATGGCCAACTTACTATGTAACTCGGAGCTCTAGGGGAACGGGTGGTATGATTAAGAAGGAGAATTGAGGTTTAAAGCCTTGGACACTTGCCAGGGGTGCCAGTGGTGCCAGGGGTGCCATTGGTGCCAGTACTGCCAGTCTGGCCAGGAGTGCCAGTAGTGGGTGGCAGTAGTGATTGCCCAGGAAAACTTGTGGTTGAGTGCGTGTGTTGTGTGCTTCTCTGAACCATTGTTGTTTGTGCATGCTGACCCAAATTATTATTATTATTGTTGTTGTTGCTATTGTGCTGTATCTTGTGTTTTCTTTGTTTTAGTGTTTTCCTTTGCAGGAACAGGATTATTTGCCATGATATTCTTGGCTTGGATTTATTTGCCATGGTATTCTTGGCATGGGATTTAATTGCCATGACATTCTTGGCTTAAGAATAGGCTTTGGAAGCCATATGTGACTACGAAAGTCACGAGAGATTACCTCATTCTGATTTGGCATTGCTATTACGTTCTTGGCACAATTTTGGCTTTTTAAGCCGGATATGACTACGAAAGTCATGAGTTACTTACCTCACACCTGGATCCTTACTGAGTTTTATAACTCACCCGCCCTTCTTTACTTTTTTCAGGAAGTGGATTGGATGGCTTGATAGATCAAGTAGGGAGTACTAGAGTACTCGTTATGTTTTGCTAAAGGGTTGGGTATGAGTTTAGTGTTGCTTAATATATTCATTTGACTCTAAGTGACTTATGTGGTATATTTTACTTACGGAACAAACTAATGGTTTGGACTTCCTTGTGCAGGCTTGTGGAGTCTAGAAGTTGTGGGAACAAGGTCTATTAAGCTGGAATGAGTTCCAGGTTATGAGTTAAAGTTTGGGTAGACATAAGAACTTGGTCTGTAAAACCTAAACTTAACTAGTTATGGACATATAGCATCCTTGGTATGTTTTCCAAGTAGGAGATGCTTGTTAGATGCACATTGTGATCATGATTATCTTAGGATGAATTTTGATGAAATGCCATGATGGATATTCATGTTATGTGTACTAGACTTGGCTGATGCTCATGGATATATAAATGTGGTTTTCAAAGTTGAAAATGAGATGGGCTTCTTTGTTGCCATGCATTGGATTAGTACACTTGATGGACACACATCCTATGCACTTAATGGATTAAGTGTATGCTTTGCTTGAATTGCAAGTATGATTTGCTGATTATGTGTGTAACTAAGGGAAGACTTCCAGTGAATCTGGATTTATTGGATTTTGTTGAAATGGCATCTAAAGACTTGTGTGTGTAACCGGCTAAGTGGTAAAGTCCATAAATGGAACTCTAGAATTCCACATAGGTATTAGCTCGTTCCTAGAGAGCACCCTGACAACACATTGAAAGTATTTAAGTAACAAGCTAGTACCAGAATAGATCCTAGAGTCACGTCGTAGGTGCTCATAACTAGCTAATAAAGCCCCTTCAGTATGAATAACTTCCGCTGCATTAATCTGATAATCGGGCCCAGATGGGCCAGGGGCAGTTTGGGGCGTGACAAGGGTGCATCCACCAATGTTGGCCATTGAACTTTTTCACTTGTACTTTTCAATTGATGAAACAAGAGAATCAATCAAGTACTGAGCCCAGTTCATATTCTTGACAATTGATAAATCCTCTGTTGCTTTCACAACTTTCCATGTGCAGTCATTTGCTTTTGCTGTTGGAGCAATCAAATGTGTAACAAGAAAGACAATAAAGTTCCTCTTGAAATTGTCCCCTCCCTCTTTGTCCTGAAGAATTGCTTCTCTTAATTGCCTCGGGTATGGGGATTTGCCATCAAATTGCTGCGCCCAAGAAGCAAATAAGGGGGCTCGTTCAGAATTTGGTGTGAAGAACATGTCATATGTTTGCACAGTGATCTACCCAAAGGGTATCCCAAATAATACATGGGCATCAGCAGCGTCAATGTCAATCTCCCTCTTGTTTGGAATACATAGACTCAGCGAGTTGAAGTCAAAGATGGAGATTAAAAAGTTCATCAGCTCCTGCCTAATAATGATGCCGGGAAGATGGAAAAGCTTTTCAAACCCAAGCTCCACTACAGCATTTTTCTGTTCAGGGTTGTTTGATATTATTTGCATTAGCTCATGAACTTGCAATGCAGAGCACCTGGGTGTAAGAGATGACCTGCAAACAATAAAAAAAAAAATTTACTCCAGGAGAACGTACAAGTAGGAAAAATGACCAAACAGTGCCATAGGTAAGCACAAACTCTTAAGTAACAAAAAATGAACATGTAAAAGAATGACCAAACAGTGCCTTTTGTAAGCACAAAATCTTAAGTAACAAAAAATGAACATGTAAAAGAATGACCAAACATTGCCTTCTCAAAGAACAAAGATGCCTATCTAAAAGAACAAATATAGCCTTCTGAAAGAATAAGCACCAGAACACAAAAGAACAAGTAAGGGCGCAAGTGTAATCACCGAAACACAAAAAATAATTAAGGTTTCTAAAAGAAAACAAACAAATCATTAAAGAAGAACAAACATACCCATCTAAAAGAGCAAACACGAAGGGACAAAAGTACAAACGGTACTTTCTAAAAGAACAAACACATGAGTACAAAAGAACCAACAATGTCTTCTAAAGGAACAAACAGGCACTATTAAAAGAACAAACACAAAAGAACAAACAGGCACTTTTAAAAAATTGAGATCTGAGACAGTAAAATAGTGCTTGCTTTCTAAAAGAACAAACATATGAGTACCAAAGAACCAACAATGCCTCCTAAAGGAACAAACAGACATTTCTAAAAGAACAATCACAACAGAACAAACAGGCAATTTTAAAAAACATAAGATCTAAGACAGACAAAGAGTGCCTGCATTCTAAAAGAATAATCACATGAGTACCAAAGAACCGAAAATGCCTCCTAAAGGAACAAACGGACACTTTTAAAAGAACAAACATAAGAGAACAAACAGTTGTAAAAACACGAGATCTAAGACAGACAAACAGTGCCTACTCAAAAGAACAAACTCATTCACATTTTGAAGAACATAGAAGAACATACGGATATCGTTAAAAGAACAAAAACGAGATATACCTTTCATGTTTGATTTCGTCTGGCTTCTTTCCAGTTCTTTTAGCCCTCGTAGATGCTTCTAGTTCGTCTTTGGCAACCGGTTTGATTTTCTTTCGTTTTTCTTTTTTTCCTTGTTCAGGAGATTCTGTCTTTTTTCTCTCTCTTATTATCGACCTTCTGTAGCGATTAAATACGTTTATGGTGCGAAAGAACGACCAACAATGGAAGATGCAACATGTTAGATGGACAGGTGTGGAAAATGTTAAGCACTTACAGTTGCTCACTAAGCATTTCTTCATCCCGTAATCTCTTCATCGTCGGCTAGGTAGGTTTTTCACGACGAAGGCTTAGCGGCTAGGGCAGAGATTCTGTCCGGCGTTTCAATGGAAAACGGCTAGGTAGGTTTTTCACGATGGAGGCTTAGCGGCTAGGGCAGAGATTCTGTCCGGCGTTTCAACGGAAAACGGAGTTGAGCGGCTGAAGGCAAGGAAGCAACAATCAGTCGGCGACGGAACAGAAGCTTCTCGGAGAAGTTGAATCGTTTCGAGTTTTGCGCTGCAGATATTTATTGGATGGCATAAGATGTAATTTCAAGAGTTTTGGATGCGGTGGCACGCTCGTAATTCCATACAAATCGTAGCGCGTCTGCTGAATGTTAGTTTTTAATAGGTAGGGGTTAAAGTGACACTAGTTATATAGTATAAGGAAGGCTTATGGCATAAGCCTGGTTTACGCAATCAGTACTCAATAGTAAAGAGTAAGACTTGCATAGGCCCGGCTTACGCGTAAGCCGTCCCCAGAATTATTTTTCATGAACAATCTAGTACCTAAAATTTAATTTTAACCTTATTTCTTTGTTTCAAGAATTAATCAAATTTTCAAAACTTTTCTCCTACTAGTAATTAAAGGTTATTGTTAAAATATTTTCAAACTATCACCCAAGTCTCGTAGCAACCGTAAGACCCGTAGTTAAAGTGAAAGGGTAGTAAGATTGCGTAAAATGTTGATAAATAACCGGTAAATATATTAACATTAATTGATAATTACTAATGGATAACATCTTTAGAAATTTGACTAAGTCTGACTCAAGAAGACAAGAGGAAGAAGAAATTATAGGAAATATAAAATTGAAGAACTCACAAGTTTTATTAATTAAAGATGTTGAAAAGCAATTATAAAATTGAAATATTTTTAAAATGGATAAATATAATGTTTATAAAAAATGAACTTTTGATTTCAGAATGACTTATGCTATTAAAACAATAGAAAAAACTATTCCAATAATAGAAGAAGATCATAAATTTGAACTATTTTCAAAGTACATGATCAGGGATCATCTAGAAAATCATTATAATTACTTGCATGTTGGATTTGTGCAAATTGCTTTAAAAATTTTAAAGAGAAATGGCTAAATACTTTTGTAATAATTGCCTTAAGAGATTGTAAACATAATAAATTTTTTGATTCTCTACTAAGCGTTGTTGAATAAAGTCTCTGTGATGGACCAATTTATTTTAATTATTATCCAAACTTCACTGTTTCTTTAAAATATTATTATATCATGAAAGTCTTAACTACATATATCCTGACATTTGGTTTTAATATGCTGGAAGGATCCCAGAATCTTGCTTTGGTTTATAAAATCTATTACAAAGTAATGACAACACAAATTGAACCTACGGCTTTAGAATTTGATACATGAGGAGAAACTTTACTATTAAAGGCTAATATAGAGAAAAGTCATGTTGTCATTCCTAAACCAATTAAATGGAGAGACATCAAGCTTCCAGAAAAATAGATTTTTCAAAATGAAAAATCCATGAAAACTATGAAACCTCAAGAATTAGAAAGAATAGTTGAATATGAAAATGAAGAAGTTAAAATAAGATTTAGTAAAAACAAAATTATAACAAAAGAGGCTTCCCTCTAGAATTGCTTATAAACCTTTCTAGAGCTTCATGCTCTTATATCCTAAAATTTGAACATGAGAAACTTGTAGGTGGAGCTAGATGATCAATAGAACAAGTTTCACATCCTGTTTATAGAATTGACCCAGTTGTCTTAGGAAAAGGACACAATTCTAGACAACAAGAAGAAGAAATAAAATCTGTATCCATAGGATTTTTTAATCCTAGTTGTTCAGATTTTCAATTTAAACTTTTAACAAAACCATTTAGGTTTAACCCTCAGAATTTAAATGAAAATTTCTGGTCAGAGAAAAATGAGACTAAAAGAAGATGGTTTTTTTATACTTATACCAAAGAGAACAGAATAGAGGTTAAACATCTTTGGTATAAAAGAATAATGAGAATTAAAAAGAATTTAAAATTTTTTGAATGGTTTATTCCAGCCGTAGTGTTGGATGAAGAAATTACATTACATGTGTTAGAGGAAACTTGGTCTACATATAAGACTAAAGATGGAAAAGAAATTACATTCCCACATCCACCTAACACTACGGTCAAAATGGGAGAAGAAACCAAAACATATGCTTCACCCTTTAAAGCTTTTGATGCAGAAAACCATGAAATTGCCAAGAAACCTGTTGATAAAAAAGATCTCTAGAATGTTATGGAACAGAAAGATTATACAAATTTTTACCTAGAATCTATAAGTAAATAGATGAATAGAATTGAAATGGCTTTAGATAAGCATAAATTTGATCTCACAAAAGCTTCAGTCTTTAAACTAGAACTTTTGCTTAGAAACAACAAAATCCCTAATAAGTTTTCCCAAGAAACTTCCAAAATTTAAATTAAAATCAAATGATAAGATTAATGATTTAGCTGATCAAATAGCTAAATTAACAATTAGGTCTACAGAACCAAAGGAGATTATAGATAAAAAATAAAAATGTCTTCAAATAAATGTTATTGAAACTCCAAATATCCTAGAATTGGTTAATTCCCATCATTCAAAACATGAAACTTTAGAATTAAATTGTATTCATTCTGAAGGGGAGAGAGGTGATCCAATTAGAAATATTTTAAGAGTATGGAATATAGCTCATCATTATGCTCTAATAAAGCCATCTCCAGTAAATATAAGATTAAACAATTATTTTGAGTCTTATGTTTTTGCCGAATATAAAGGAGATTCAATAAGGGAATGAAATATAGATGGTTTGCCAGAATATCAAATAATAAACATTATCGAACATATGATAATGTTTGAGATAGTTGCAAGAAAATGAGTTGATAATTTAGATCCAGATATAGCAGAAATGATCATAACTGGTTTTACAGGACAATTAAGAAATTGGTGGGAAAAGTGTCCGACTGAACAAGGTAGACAAGAAATAAAAAGTGCAAGAAAAATGCTCACAGTGCAGCATGAAAACTAATTAATCCAAACAAGTGAACCTGATGTTGTAAATACATTACTATATACGATTTATTTTCATTTTATTGGTGATGCAGCAAGTAAAGAAAGTAGAAATGGTGAATTATTACTAAATCTAAGATGCTGAACTCTATCAGATTTAGAATGATATAAGGATACTTTTCTTACTAGAGTATATGAAAGAGAAGATTGTAGATCCTCTATTTAGAAAGAAAAATTTATTCAAGGGTTACCCAAACACTTTAGTCAATTAGTCATGGATCACATTAAAGAGAAAAACCAAGGTCACCCCAATTTAGAAAACTATACTTATGGTCAAGTCATAGCAGAAATTAAAGAAGTTAGTTTAAAAATTTGTCATGAAATGAAGTGGAAAAAATATGTAAAAAGAAAAAAAATTACCAAGGAGAAAAGAAATGAGAAGATTATGCTCTTAATTTGGTTCTGATATCCCAAGGCCATACTCTAAATATGAACCTAGAAAACAAAAGAAACATAAATCCTATAGAAAATATAAGAAAAGAAAGTTTGAAAGATTAGAAGAAAAATCAGGGCCTTCTAAAAGGTTTAAAAAGAAAAAATCCAAAAAGGACAAAAGGTTTTGCTGGAAATGTGGTAAACCAAGACATTTTGCTAATAAATGTAAAACAAGACAAAAAATAAACTCTTTAGAAATATATGAAGGATTAAAAAAAAGTTTAATGCAAATTTTGTTAAATAGTGACGATGAACCTGAAGAGGCTCAAGAAGAGATAACTTCTGAAAGTTCTGAAGAAATAAATGAAATTAGCCTTTCTGATAGTTCAAAATTTGAGTCAAGAAGTTGTGGTTCAAATTGTGGATGTGATTCTTGTCAGTTACAAAACACATTTGAAAGACTGCAATTAAATGTGATTCAGGTCAATAACATTACTGAAGAAGATGAGAAAATCCTAGAAATTGCTAAACAAATTGATAATATAGAATTGAGAAAAGAAATTTTGTTTAATTATCTTGATAAAGTTGGTAAGCAAGAAAATCAAACAAATCAAGGTAGAAGAAATTTCAAAAAGAAGGTTAATATACAAGAATTAACCAAGCCTTTTATCTATAGTTTAGATGAAATTTTAAAAAGGATAGATGAGGCACAGAAGAGTAAAAAAGAACCTCCAATTGCATAATTGAAAGGAAAAATTTCAGAAATAAAGATAGAAATAAAATCTCTCAGAAATAGAATTGAGATTTTAGAATTTCAAAATTGTGAAGGATACTCTTAATACTTTCTAGAAGATGAGTTAGTAAGGAAAGATATGGAAGAATTTAGATTTAAGGCAAAACAAAAAGAAAGAAGGAAAAATATTCCAAAAGTTAGTCAAGAAAATAAAGATTTAGAAATAGAATATTAAAAAAAAAAAACCTTTACAAATTAATAAAGTCTATTATATGCCAAACCAAAGATTTACCAGTAGAATGACTTTGTTAATAGAAAATCATTTCAAACTAACTGCAGTGGTCTTAGTAGATTCAAAAGCTTATAGAAACTATATTAAAGAGGGAATTGTTTCTTATCAATATCTTGATAAATCCTTTGGATCCATTACTCCTGCAAACAATGAAACTATACCAATAAGCTTTAAACTAATAAATGCTCATACGTGTAATGAAGATATTTGTATTAAATAAAATTTCATTATTTTAAACATGAATCAAGAAATAATTTTAGGAACTTCATTCCTAGCTGCAATCATGCCTTTTAAAGGAAGTATAAATGGACTTTCTACCAAGAAATTTTGAAAGAAAATTACTTTTGAGTTTGCTGAATTGCCTAGAAGATCATTACTAAAAGAACTCAGTAATTTAGGAAGAAAACAGAATGTTCTTATGTGTTTACAAGAAGAAGTAAAACACAAAAATGTTGAAGAAAAATTAGGAAACCAAGAATTAAGACAAAAAATAGAACATTTTAAAAATGTTTTAGCTAATAAAGTTTGTGTTGATATTCCTAATGCATTTTGGAAAAGAAAAAAATATATTGTGAATCTTCCTTATGACCAGACTTCAATGAAGAACTATCCCTACAAGATCTAAAGCAATTCAGATGAATGAAAAATTAGTGACCCACTATAGAAAAGAAATCCAAGATTTGTTGGGTAATAAATTAATTAGAAATTAGTTCTTCATCATGGAGCTGTTCTATTTTCTATGTGATTAAAAACTCAGAAATTGAACGAGGAGTGTCAAGATTGGTAATTAATTATAAGCCTTTAAATAAAGTTCTTAGATGGATTAGGTATCCAATACCTAATAAGAAATACTTGTTATCTGGACTTCATAATGTTGTAATATTCTCAAAATTTGATATGAAGTTTGGATACTCTCAAATCCAAATTGCCGAAGAAGATAAATATAAAACAGGTTTTAATGTCCCATTTGGCCACTATAAGTGGAATGTCATGTCTTTTGGGTTGAAAAATGCTCTGTCAGAATTCCAGAAAATTATAAATGAAATTTTTAATCCTTATAATTCTTTTCCTATTGTTTATATTGATGATGTACTTGTTTTTTTCTCAATCAATCGATCAACATTGGAAGCACTAAACAAATTTGTAAAAATAAAGAAGATACAAGATTAGTAGTATCAGCAAAGAAAATGGAATTGTTCCAAACTAGAATTAGATTTTTTGGCCATATGATTCATAAAGGAACAATTAAACCTATTGATAAATCAATTAATTTCCTGATGAAATTAAGGAAAAGAAACAATTACAGAGATTTTTAGGAAGTTTAAATTATGTTGCCAAAGATTGTAAACCTCTGTTTGACAGATTAAAAAAGAATCCTTCTGACTGGAGAATAATACAAACTAAAGCTATCCAGCTAGTTAAGAGAAAAATAAAAGAAATTCCTTGCGCTAATATTCCTAACCCAGAAGCCTTTAAAATTGTTAAGATAGATGCTAATGATATTGACTGTGGTGAAATATTAAAATAGAAAATTGATAATAAAGAACAATTAGTAAGATTCACTTCAGGAATTTGGAACCAAGCTCAAAAAAATTATGCCACTATTAATAAGGAAATTTTGGCAATTATGCTTTGCATTACAAAATTTGACGAAGATCTCCTCAACAAGAAATTTTTAATTAGAGTTGATTGTAAAGTAGCAAAAGAAGTTTTGTTTAAAGATGTTATGAATTTAGCTTCTAAGCAATTTTTTGCTCGTTGGCAAGCCATTTTATCTGCTTTTAATTTTGATATTAAGTATATTGCAAGCAAAACCAACTCTTTACCTGATTTATTGACTAGAGAATTTTTGCAGGGGAGAGAAGATGACAAAGAATTTGAACTAGAAAAATAAAGCTATTCTTTATCAAGAATCCAAGGAAGATATGTTGAAAGTAAAAAGTTGTCCGGAAATGGACATAGAATCAACCAGAGCCTTTTTGGCTCAGCATCATTTCCAATTGGAGAATCCTGAAAAAGGAGGAAATCCCCCCCAAAATTAATACAAAAAAAAAGATAAAACTTGAAGAAGAACCCTCCAAGAAAAAAGACTTTCGGCTTGACAATGATGAACCATTGCCTTAAAAAAAAAAACATGCAGGAATTTCCAAAGAAATTTCCAAGAAATTAAGCAAAAGAATATTTCTCTAAGGCCACCAAAGCCTTAAGAAATTTTCATGCACAGTTTGGGCATACTAACTATATTCCAACAAATATAAAGAAAATGCTTAATTTACCTAGAAGATAAAGGCTTTAAGCATCTTTCAATCATAGAGCTGGCAGAAAAATATTGGCCTAACCATCAGAATCTCCAGTGGCAATTCCAACTGCTCAATAAGCCTCTGTTCTTTGAACTAATATTACAAGAAACTGGTTCTATTGTAATTGAACATAAACCCAGAAGAACTATGATCACCATTAATTCTAAAAGTGGTGATGAAGAACCTTTAGAAAATTATATTTCAGAATTAAAAATTTTCTTATTTAAAATATTAAAAGTTTGGATATTTGAAGAATGAGGAGTTCTATCTGGAAGAAGAAGGACTTTGACCAAAGCAAAATATGATAATCTGTTATTTTTCACATTGAGATTATATTAAGGTTTGGGAAGAAGTTTTTCATATCCAGAACAGAGAACATTAGCATTCATGGATGGTTTTGTTCAAAACCAAGCAAAGGAAATTCCCAGGACAAGTGATGAAGTCCTTTGAAGGATTCTGCTTGTTCCAAGAACAATTTCTCTAGAAAGGTCAAAAGGTGTCATTCCCTGATTTCTTTTTTGTAGTCATGAACCATATACCCTGGATCCTTCAATGACACTGTGAAAAACAAGAAGTTGATTATGACACCCACTTTAATCCTTTCCTGGAATGAATTTGTGAAACAAAATGGTGGGATAAATATATCATTAACCAGTATTTACTAGAAAGTACTAAATTTGATAAAGTTAATAAAATTGATGAAGAAGAAAACCCAGATGAAGATTTTTTGGATGTCATGCTTAATCGGTTCTATCAAGGAGGACAATTCAAAGATAGCTAAATTCCTATCTTTGTAATAAAAGAAAGAATCCTGAAGTTTTCCCAGAAGCAATTATCTCAGAAAGGCCAAGAAAGTATTGGATCCTCGTTTGACAAGAATAACTCAGTAAGGTCCCAGCAAAGACACCTCTAATGAGAAGCCTTAATTTTCAAGCAATGGAAGACAGTGTCGGCAGAAACTGACAAAGAAAGAAAGTAGCCAATAGTTTGCCAGTTGCCAAGAATGATGACATCCACCAATATGATGGAGCACCATCTGGCCCTAACCAGTGGTCCAAAATTCTCCCTTCCCCTGATTGGCTTAGAATGCCTAAGCCATCATCAATGCCAAGGATTTCTATCTATTTAAGGAAGCCTCCCTCCAAAGTTAAGGCATCCAAAAATTTCATATCTCTTTCTTTCTTATAGTCCATGTGTTGGACACCTTTCTTATTTTCACCAGAGTTTGCATTGTATTACTTAGTGTTTAAGTTATGTGCTTGTACTTGTACTGGAGTGGTGTTGATCTTGTTAAAGCTTAGTTTCCTTCTTCAACAAATCAAAATTTTAATCATCCCGCTATTCTTCATCATTGTGTGGTAAACTAGTTTTTAACTAGTGATTTGTAAGTTTGTATTTCAAATTAATAAATTATGTATGTGCAATTTCTAGTTTATATGAGTGCATAATTCATGCTTTCATCTTTGTTGTATGTTATGTCTTAACCTACCTGGGTGTTTTGGTATCAGAGCCATAACCAATAAAAATTGATTTTGTTGTTTCTACCGTTTGATCATATGTTGTAAACCTTAGGTCCTTCTTTGTTAAACCAAGAAAAGTTGAAGCTCTTACTGGAATTAAACCAGGGCACAAACAAGTCCAACTCAATAGTAATAGTAAAATGGTTGAAACCAGCCATTTGGTTCTTAGATGAGGAGTTCAAGGACCAAAAGGTAAAAAAGAAAGTACATAGAGACTGAAAAAGACATTGACCATTCACTAAAAGAAAGCAAAAAAAAATATTGCCCCAAAAAAAATATATTGTAGCTGAAATCAGAGATCTGATTATCAAATTGAGGAGTTTGAAGATTGAAAGAGCAGAAATAAAATACTTAGGAATTGAAAAAAAAAACATTTGACCATTCATCGGAAAAAGAAAGAAAATGTTGCTGAATAAAAGAAAAAAAAAAACAAAAACAAAAACAAGAACATTGTAGCCAAAATTAGGGAGATGATCATCATATAGAGGAGTTGGGGGACCAAAAGGGGCAGAAAAAACATGCTTAGGGACTAAAGGGGTATTTGACTCTTGACTGGGAAAAAGCAAAATAATAATAATAATAATAATAACGTCATTGAAGTTATTGTTCATGAAAGGTGAAGAAGGCCATGCAATTTAATATTGAGTAAGAACTAGAGGCATACCCTTTGTTGCAGGGTAAATTAATAATATGATAGTAAAATATGAAGTGTGTTGGGTGCGGGAAATTGTGGTAAAAAATGGCATGCGCCAGTAGTCTATCCAATTTTGTAAGCAAAGAGCAGTCAAACAAATGACCCAAAAAAAATGGAAGAGACGAAGAAACTGGCCGGACACAACAACTAGCGAGGTGAAGCCAGTCACTGTAGCAAGCATGCTACTGTAGTTAACGTCCCATCAAAAGCCAGGACTTATATATATATATATATGGTTTTCCAATAGGATCACAATACGCTACAGTGATAAATGGGTCAGCAGTATTGCATAAATGGGTAACTTGTCATTAATGAGCTTTCACTCAACCGCAAAAGAATTGGATGCTCACTTAGGTTGTCAATAATTTTTATGGAAAAAGGATCTACAAATATCACCTCCTATTGAGTTGTCTTATGTTGCCTTGCTATTGGATTTGGATATATTGGGTAATATTCTCTCTCAAATACGACCATATACACTACAAGAGGAATGTAGAATCCTGACTAAAAATGATGACCGCATTTTTTGTAGTAAAAAATTTGATCATTCAGTCATTGTTTGATCTTTAAAAAATATATTGAGATGTTGTCACAAATTAGTTGCCTGCCCATTCAACCATAACAAATTAGAAACTAGTGCTCTTTTTTAAAAAATTGTACCAAATAGAATTTTTGTAAATCCTTTTCGTGAGACAAAATAAAGAATGAATTTCTTGGGTAGGTAAAATGAAACATTTTAAAGGAATTATAATAGAAGAAGAGCTCATTTTATGGAACTTAATGTCTCTCATCGTTTTAATTGAAGTTCATGGTGCTTTCTGCCTTAGCAGCTAGGAATGAGGTAGTTTCCTCAGCCCGCAATTACCTGGTAGTAACCCACAATATTTTACAAAAACACATTTTTAGATTATGTGGGTAATCGAGGACAATTTTTATTATTCCTCAGACCCATACCAAGATAATTCCTAAGATCCTCCCTACAGGGTTCCATTATCAAGAAGCCAATCCAAAAAAGATCATAGCTTTCTATGAACTAATTCTTACCGAGACCAATGTTGTGAAATATTCCAAAAGGCAAATCCCACATGGCTTGGACAATGAGAGTTCTAAGACTTTATAAGTTAACATACCCAAGTGGGCTAGATAAGAAAGAAAATGGTAATGGGCTCGCGCGCACAAGATGGGCCAAAACAGTGGAAAGAGTCCGATTCCCCCCCCCCCCTGCGCGCAAAGTATCACGAGGCCCGGTCCAAGTCAGTTTCTGCTGATTCCTAGAGTATCCCGGGTGTGAGTGCACACTTCCCGGAAGACCCGTTGTATCCTGGGGGATTTTGTTTACAACAACCAATTCAGTCAGTTTTAAACACAAGACCTATTTAAACCCTCACTCAAAAATCATGGATACCTTAGTTCTCGTATGCAAGGATCTCAATCCTTCAGAATTGGGACCTAGCCCATATACATTTGAAAAATTCAACCAACCCTTGGATCCTCAAGTTTATAACTTATGAGGATTACCAGAATACCTAGTTCAGAACATTCATTTTCCAAAATTTAAACCTCAGATATTAATGGTTCCTCCTCTTCCATAACAAAGCCAAAACCACATTACCCTACTGGTTCCTCCAATGGTATAACGGATTTGGAGCAAATGAAGAGATACTTTTTCTATATGTTCTTCAGGGATATAAGATCTTCAGAGAGAATTATAGGAGCAAAGAGGTTCCCCTCATTATTAATATTTTTTGCCAAATTTACACTGGCCTGGATCAGTAACTGGGGATACTCAATAAATACTCATCTAGAAACAAATACAGTCTTCATCATCAGATAATTTAGAGTGAAATGGTGGAGAGATTTTCAGTCCACTTAGAAAGCCCAAAAGACAGTAATATTAAAATGGATCAAATAAAACAACAAGATTGATCAAGATAAGAAGCAGACTCCCGCAAATAGACAATTAGTACGCTAAATTTCTTCAACAAAAGGCAGATGCAAGTGCAAAACTAGCAGCGGCAAAAACAAAAGAAGAATACTTAATCCTAATGAAAGAAATAATATAGCTCGAAGAACCCAAACAAGAGGACAAGACCAAGATACAAGATGAAAATTTTAACAATCTCAACAGTGATCAATACTATGGAATATTACCATCATTACAATAATCAATTTAAAAAAAAAAAAAGAAAGAAAGAAAGAAAATAAGACAAGCTTGTGACGGATGAAGGCATGATGAAAACTGCCTCTTCATCATCATAAAAAGAAAAAAAAAATTGCATTTCCACGTAAAGGCTGCCGAGCCTCCACTAAAGGCTCCAAGCCTCCACTGAAAAAACAAATTGGCTCCTACGGCCAATATACTGCTCCTGCACAAGGGTTAAACGATTATGCTCCATCAGAAGCAATTTTTCAAAGGCTGCAAGCAGAGCTCTATCACTACATCGTTGGTGCTACTCCAACAAGTAACAAGAGGAATGGAAATTCATCATAAGGACCATAAATGCAGGCATCCAAGATGAAGTGAGGTAGACAATTAATTCTCTTAGGTTGCCTAACTCTCTCCCCCACTTAGAATACTTCTCTTCTTTGGTTTTCTTCAAGCATTATTGTAATTAAGATTTTGAAGATTTAAAAAGACATCCATCTTTTATCTTGTAAAATTTTCAATATTTGCAATACTTATCATTTCATTTTTTTTTTGAATAAAATTCAATATTTATTATTTGACTTTGTTAACTAATTTCGCTTTAATATTTACTTAGAAGAATTCCATTATTTATTGTAATATTAAATTCTATTATATAAAAATTATGGGCGTTCCAAAATTTTTTTTTATCAATTTGCGGTTATTTTGTTATTTCTATTGGACCTAAATTTGTTGGTGCCTATTTAATCAGAGTTTTGATACTATTAAAATATCATACATGTAATATGGAAAAAAATATATGTTCAAGCGCTTAAGCTTTATTTGTTGAGAACAAGAGATTTGAACCCAAAAGGAAAAAAATAAGAAAGAAAAAAAAATCCTTGAATTCCATAAAAAAAAATCTGGTGGATCTCTTTATGGAAAACAACTAAGTTGTTACTAAGGTTGAAGTTTTACAACAAATATACCCCAAACTTTACTATCAAACATGTCATTAAACACAAGATTTTATCAATTTCTTCAATTTTTTTTAACTTAAAAGTGCAAAAATTGTTAAGGTGCAAAAAGTGACTTAACACTTCTACTCTTAGATCATAAGTTTCTTTACTCTTTAATCGATATCTAAATTTGAGTTTATTTATTTAAGCAGAGTTATAATAACATTAATTAAAACACCATAAATATAAAACGTGCACGTTGAGGTTTGTGTTTTTGGTAAATATAAATCTCACCAGTTGAACTATCCTTTCGGGCTATCCTTTGGGTTGTTTTCTTTTATCTAAAATTATATCCTCGAGCAATTATTTCTCTATAATGTTCATGAACGGTAAATCAAATGATGGCATATTTTTCTGTTTCTTTTTTTTTTTAATTATTTTTTTGCCTGTGAATGGTCAAATTCCTTTTTTAGTCACCAAGTATGTCCTTTTTTGCCCTTTTGGTTCCTGAACTACTCTATCTAATAATCAAATGCTCGATTTTGCCACAATATTTTTGTTTTTTGTTTTTTGTTTTTGCTTTTTACTATGAATCTTCAAATTCATCTTTCAGTCCCTAAGTATGTTCTTTCCGCTTTTTGGTCACCAAACTCTTCCATGTGATGATCATATCCTGATTTAGCAACATTTACGTTGTAATTAAGAGACGCTATTTTGTATACTTTAATTTTTGTTTCTGCTCAATTTGTCAAAACTTATTTTTTCACTCTTTCCTTCTCTTTTGTTTTTTTTAGCTTCTTGAGCATTTGTTCTACTATGCTTTGATTCTCATCCATTCATGCACATTTTCTGCAATTTATACAGGCTAACGCACGGGCTCACTTGATTAGTTGCTATATAAGTACAAAGAATTGTCATACAAGTGAAAGTGGATGTCACTGTATGAAAATCCGAGTCAATGACCAAAAAGAAAATGAACAACTGACATTGGGAACAAGAATGTAATTCTCCTATAACTTCAATAATAAGACATTGGGAAATGGGAACAAGAATGTAATTCTCCTATAACTTAAATAATAACCAAGACAGACATTAAAAACAGAATGGACGGCCTCGAGTTGGCTGTAACGCGGAAAGTTCCATGAAGTGCGATATGTAGACCTCATCTCTGTAGTCTCGAGAGAATCCAGTAATGCTGTCATCAACGACTGGTATGGTATGGATAAGCTAAAAAGGTCATCTTCTCTCCACCTCCACGACCTGCCAGAGGGCTGCATCGCCGACGTGATTTCAAGGACGAGCCCTCACGACGCCGGCCGGTTGGCGCTCGTCTCCAGCGTGCTCAAGTCAGCGGCGGAATCAGACGCAATTTGGGAGCAATTTCTTCCCCACGATTACAAGGCTTTCGTCCCGGAATTGCTCTGCCACGGCTCGAAGAAGGACCTGTATCTAAGACTCTCTGACGAACCTCTTCTCATCGATCATGGGAAAAAGGTAAGTTGGGTTTGGAATTCCGTCAAATCTGTCTAAATTTTTGTTTCCGCCTAGTTCCGATCAACAGGAACTACAACTATATTATATATTGGATTATGACTGATAATTTTCAAGTCAAACTCAAGTCCATTGTTGACTTTCTTTTGTTTCAGTAATTTCTAGGGGCTGCCTTACGCCACACTAACACTGCTGAATTTGCTTGTCATATATGGAATTATGTGTCTTGGTTTTTGCAAAGATTTGTTATTTTGTATGTGCACAGTTTTACATAATTGTTTCTCTTGATCGAACAGAGCTTTTCGTTGGACAAGTCGAGTGGCAAGAAATGTTTCATGCTATCATCCAGGGCCCTAGTGGTTTCGGGAGACGATAAACATAGGAGATATATCGCTCTTCCTGAATCCAGGTTTGTGTGTGCACATTTGGGATAAGTAATTAACCAGGTTGATTAAAAGTATATGCAGATATATATATGGTAATGTGTGCTGGTTCATGGAATATCCGCCCACACCACATAAGTTATCATTTAATAAAATGATAAGAACTAGGTGTTTATATTTTAGAATTTGAAGCTGTATTTACATTTCATAAACTTGACATCTCTCCCATTTGAGATTTGGGAGATGTTGATCACATGGATTGATGTAAACAGTAAAGATCACATAGCTGACATTTTATGATTAATGGTTTTAAATGTCACTGAATGTAACAGGTTCCAGGAGGTAATAGAGCTGCTCGGTATCTGTTGGCTTGAGTTGCGTGGAAGAATTCGTCTAGGTTGGCTTTCCCCCAAGACTCATTACAAGGCTTACCTGGTTTTCAAGAAAGCACGTTATTCTTATGGATTGGGTCGTTGCCCAGCAGTGGTCACAATTGGATTTCCCGGCACTGAAATTCGTACACAGACTGTATTCTTAGACCCTGAGAAACAGCCAGGATGCTGGCAAGGTGCCCCAAGGCGTTACCGCGCAACCTTGCTTACCTACCTAAGGGAGCTGCAAGCACCTGTGCCTTGTGGAGAGGGTGGAGACAAATTCCCCAAGGCACGGGGGGATACGTGGTTCGAAGCAGAGTTGTGTGACTTCTTCAATGAAGGGGGTGAAGATGGTGAATTGGAAATTAGGGTAGTAGAGATTGATGGTGGTCACTGGAAGAAAGGCCTCATTGTTGAAGGGATCGAGTTTCGTCCTGTAGAAGAAAATTCATTAGCTAGTTGATGTCTCCACCTTATTTTATTCTTTTATCAGTTTTATCTGCTCTTTTAAAGATGTTTCTTTATCAATTTCTTTTTTTGTGAATAAGAGAAATTAGAAAAGGCTAAGGTCTAAGCTAAGGGGCCCCTAAATGCCCCCCAACAAGACCAACCCCATGCATCTGGGAGGCTGCTTAAAATACTGGAAATGCGTACTCAAGGAGTGGTCCAAATTAGCTAAATAATTAATCTGCACATGTGTTCCCTTTGCGAAGAGTGTGATCAACACGAGTGGTCGAGAGGTGGTCCATAATCCGAGCACAATCCTGGAACACAACCCCATAAGGATGCACAAAACATTTCTCATTAATCAGCTTGACAGTAATTTGAGAGCCTGATTCCACCAAACATGAAGAGGCTTCAAGTTGGCAAAGGAGTTGGAGGCTTAATCAAATAGCCATCTTCTTGCCCAAAGGGACAAGGGCTGTCAGATTTTGCCAGTGAGGCCAGAAATAAAGTGTCCCAAGTCATTTCGAACAAGGCCTCCAAAAGCAGCCTCACGCCCTCAAACCGAACCATCACAATTCAACTTCAAGCACCCCAAAGGAGGACGTTGCCACGCCACTCATCTAGGCACACAAGTAGGCATAAAAACAGAAGAAGCAAACGCCTCAGCCTTACTTCTTTCTAAGCAGTAAGTCACCTCAACAACTATCACTGGTTGCACCGACTTCTTCTCAAAAGTGAGAGTATTCCGACTGTGCCAGAGTTCCCAGAGAACCACAGTAGACAACGCAGCTTAGGTGCACTGATCATTATACTGCCAAGACTCGGAACAGTTGTTCCTAAGCCAAATATCAAAGCAGGACGGAAGGAAACGTGAAAACTCCCCGAGTGCAAGCAACGTCGACAAGACTTCTCCGGCATAGAGGCATTTATGAAAAATATGGTTCGCATCCTCCGCACCAAAAGGAATAGAGAATATATATAGACCTTCATAAGGAATAGAGAATATGGTTGTTTAGACAACTTTGAAACAATATCTATCCAATTAATAGAATACAATTAGAGAACCAGACCCAACTCCTAAGATTGGAGGAAGCTCAAAAACTTGAGTTTTTAACCGATATGCCAAGTACTCGAGGGTAAACTAGTCTTTCAAAAAAAAGGCAAATCAATCTTTAAAAAACAAACAAAAAGAAAACAGCGGAGAAAATTTGTCATTAGTTGTTTTTTTTCTTTTATTTTTTACTCAGAATCAAGATATATAAGTATAGGGTTTGAAGGTGGTATTATTATCATATATAAGAAGGGAAATGCTGGCTTGTTCGGGATCAAAAAAAGTAACCAAACTAGATCCCATGATATTTATGGGATTGAGGAGGGGGAAGGCATATTGGAAACCAACTACGCTGGCTGCTCATTAGTTGATTTACTTCTCTTTCCAAATTCTCCATTCAAAACAGTAAATAATATTAATAATAATAACAATTACCATCTTCCAGTTATCCTTCCTTTCAACTAGATAATCTTGAGCTAATTTTCTTGGTTTCTCGCCAAATATCTCCATCAATTTCAAATAGAAATACTCTCTGCATCCACTTATTAGGTTTGCTTTGAATCCAAAATCTTTCGAGAATTCGCTAGTGAATATCTCACTGAGCCAAACAATTTGAGTTAAAAATCCCAATTGACATCCATTGTAAGAACAAAATTCCTTTCCCCTAGTAAGCCAAACCCCGAGAATTTTTACTTAAAGCAAGATGTTAAATATCGTTACTGCTAAGTATGTCGTATCTCAAATTTTTAAGGTATGCCATATGATATACCATGCCGTATACTCTTACTGTTTTCATTAAAAAAAATGTTAGAATATTATTTTAAAATGACATAAATTTAACATTTTTTTTACACATTTTATATGAAATAATAATTTTTTTTAATACAAAAAACATAAAAAAATGTTATATATATAGAGCAAAATAAATAATACTCAGAAAGAAACTAATTTATTGATATAAGAGAAAAAAATATTTTAATAATAAAAATATATTTTCTAATACCACATTAAGTTCTTAGGTAGCTAAAGGTAACAATTAAATTTTTACGTTAACTAAGAAAAGTAACCAAAAGAATAAAAGTAAATATTTATTTTATGACATGTGTTTTAATTATATTTTAATGTTTTATATATTTATTATATTTTGATGTAAAATGAAAAAAAAAAAGATATCTCACACGCATCTGTGAAAAATAAAATATCACAATATGTACCTCATGGTATTTGCAGTATACCACGGTTTTCAGACAAAATATACACAAAAAATGAGCGTATGCAAAATACTGCGAAATACCGCAGCATGCTGCAATATAAATTGACAAAATGTAAAAAGGTTAGTACAATGTACCGTTAACCTGCGGTAAGTGGTACACTGCAGTATTTAACTCCAAGACTTGGAGAGCATGTGGATCATATGATAAAAGATTGCAACCAGTAGCAAATAGAATAACTCCGTACAGAACAACTATGAAAGTTTTACGCAGCTTCCTTTAAGGGTGTAAACAAACAGAACGTTGGGTCACCTATTTGTGAATCGTTTAATAATAGTTTATTTATGTTTGTTTATTTAGTTAAATGAACGAACACGAACATATTTTTCTGTTCGATTAGTTAAACAAATGGATACGAATAAGGTCTCGTTCGTTCATTTGCGTTCATGAACTGTTCAGTTATCGTTCGTTTATATTCATTTATTTATTTGTTTATTTATATTGATTTATTTTTTTATTTATATATTAGTTGTACATTTATTATTATGCATGTTTTATAGATCATGCATTTTTATTAGTGTCTACCTAGTCCATTTATGTGATTATACTCCAATTTTTTTCCAAATTAATATATTATTTTTGATTCCCCAAACATAATCAGTCATTTTCCTTATAACGTGAACCTACTGCAGCACTAAACTGAGCCTCATTGCCATGACCCATAATCTCTTTCACCATCGCTTATTGCCATGTTGGCCATTGCTAGACTCGCTTCAATTTACAATAGTAGTAGTCATCAGGTTTAATTGTTCGTTTTGTTGTTCGTATTCATTTATTAATAAATGAACGAACACAAATAGAGAAGTTGTGTTTGTTTATTGTTTGTGTTCATGTTCCTTTAAAGTTAAACAAACGAACATAAACATTGCTTGTTTGTGTTTGTTCAGTTTGTTTACAACCCTAGCTTCTCTAAAGCAAAAATACAATTGATTTGCCCAAACAAAGGAAATATGAGGAGAGAATGCCCAACAAAAAATTGTAACTTTGTTTGTTCTCTCAACACAACCCATCTAGACTTCCTCTGCGACACTATTAGGGTTTGGAGCAACATATAGCTTGTATTTTTACAGACAACAATCAACAGACACCACTAGCAGCAGCAGCAGCAAGCAGTTTTTGTCCAAAATTGGTATCATAAATGCAGACTCACAGCCACTTTACTAATAATCATTGTTATTGGCGCATTATGATGCTCTGTGTCTTGGTTGCCCACAAATAAAACAGGATCCCCCAAACCCTCCCTTGTAAATCACATTGAAAAATTATTGTAATGATCATGCCACCCCTTAATCTTAGTATCTTTGATAACGTTTTGCAAGTCATCCCAATCTCAACTACATTGGTACCAGTGGAAAATTTATAATAGTCCTGTTTGGGAACAAATTATGTCATTAACATTAGAGTTTTTGATAATTTATTTAATGGTTGAGATAAAAACTCTGATCAGTTAAAAGCTAAAAGCTATCATTGGATAGCTTTTTAAAACTTTAACACTAATTGCTGACACTAATGCCAAATGAGGCCAATTTCAGTTGTCAAAAGGATTAAGAACAATTTGATAAATGTTTTGCAGGATGACCTTTTACTACTCCCTGAGTTTCAACAGCAAGCAAAAGAGCTTTCAGATCCAAATTTATGCAAAATAAAAATAACATCTTTGGACATACCTGTCACGTGATGTTGACCTACTTGATCTCCGGCCATTAATAAGTCAATCATCACCACTACTCTTAGAAGTCCGAGACCAACTACTTCTACCCCGGCCATCCCCATCAAAGTCTTGGCTAGCATCCTAACCCCCGGATGCTTTATATTGATATTCATCATCGAAGTCTCGTCTAGCACCCTAACCCCTAGAGGCCTTAGACCCTCTTCGATCCCTCATGCTTCCACGGGGGGTACGATCCCTATTATAAAACCTACCATAGAAATCCCTTGCTGGGCCATCATCTTCCAAAGGAGGCAACTGTTGGTAAAAAATACATCAAATTAGTTGTTATGGTGGAACAGAAGCAATGTAACAACACCAAGAAGAATTATTATGGACATCTAAAATTTACCTTTCTGATTTTGGAAATAATGTTCCCTGGTGGCATCTGCTTACTCAGTAACTCTTTTGCAATCTCCTCTAGCAGATCAAAAACTGCTCCTTGGACCTAATATTCAATAACAGAATAAGCACATTCTAACAACAGCATCAAATATGAGCAAACCAAGCAAACGAATCTGTAAGCCACTAACCCCTCCCATCTGCTATCAAATGTGTTTTGCCAACTTCATCAGCAGCTAAAGTGTTCACATCTGAAAGAAATCCAGTAACATATCTAGTGGACAAAAACTAGAAAATGATGGATCCCTAGTCAATTGCAAAGTCATCCATCCCTGCAGTTTGAATTTCAAGTCAACTTACACGAAGAAACTTTTGAATTTTTAGTACTAGTCTACTAGACATCAGCCCAAATATATCAGTCACCTAGAAGTCAAAAATAATCAACAAGTAAACCGGTACCAATAAAAATAATGGCACATCAATCCAGGAAACCAAAATGTGAAAATTGCCTAAACTTAAACAAATTTGTGATAGAAACAGGAAAGCAGAAGATCACCATGTATATTGAGCGTATTAGAAAGTATCTAAAGAGATGCTTAACTATATAGTGGTCCTACGAGAATAAGCAAAAATTTTGTACAAAACACTGTTCACCTGCTCATGGCTTATGAGTGACCGGGAAGAAGAAGGACAAGCAAATCCACTCAACTGTGCTACGGCAGCAACAAGAGCACTTGTCCCTTGTTCTTCTATCATTCTTTGAGAAGTTGGGCTGAAAAAATCCACGGATTCTGGATGAACTCCATTAAGAGTTGCAACAACTTGTTCTACTGATGAACTCAAAACCTCTTCAACAGAAGGATGACTAATGAACTCAAACTTGCACCCAATATCACGTTCAAGGTACATAACCGTTCTCCTTTGGCTATTGGTGCACATTAGAATGACAATACCTTCCTTTCCTGCACATCCAGTGCGACCAGAATGGTGAACAAATGTCTCTGCATCATTAGGAAGCTCATAGTGGATAATTTGGACAAAAGGGTGAGTGAGAGTTGTAACTTGTAAGTATTATTTTTACGTATAATCCCACAATAACGCACAGGCTCACTTGGTTAGTTGCTATATAAGTACAAAGAATTGTCATACACGTTAAAGTGTTAGCAAGAATTCTGGTCCGGGTCAGGTTATTGGGTTTGGGTTAAGTGAATTTTGAGTTGGGGTTCTGGTTCGGGTTTATTTTGGTTTGGGTTCAACATAGGTCAGGTCAATTTCAATTTTGAGTAATTTCAGGTCATGTTTGAGTCTAAACTTGAGTTGACTCGTTGGATTTGTTTGGGTCACTGGTGTATATGTTGAAAGGACTTAATCAATTCAATGTTTTATATGGTTTTTGTTCAAATTTAAATTAAATAATTTAATTTTTTGTGTAATTAATTTACATTAATTTTTCTTTTCTTAGTTTGTTAAATTGAAAAATTCAAAAAAAAAATTCTTAATTATGTTTCAACAAATTTGCTTTGATATATAATTTTTTATGTGAAATTACTACAAAACATATCTCTAGTTCACTATTACTCTATTAGTGACCAAACCATAAAATTTTAAAAATTATGGGTAAAATTTTAAAATTTGAAAAGTTTAAGGACTCATGTTGTAATTATTATGGTGACTAAAATGAAAATTTTTAAAATTGAGGTACATTATTGCACTATATTTAAAAGTTTAATGGCCAATGTTGTAATTTGACAATAGCTTTCCATGATCATCAAACTTGCTAAGTATGGAAGTTGCTTATTTTAGAAGAACCCAAATATAGAATTTATTAAATATAAAGTCACTGAATATGAGACTTACTAAATATATATGTTCCTAAAAAATTGAAGTTATTAAATATAAAAGCTCCCAAATATAAAACTTATTACGTATGGGTGATAGTAATAGATGAAGTTAAGGTTTAGGGTTTTAAGATGCTATAGATATAATGTATATATGTCTAATTAGACATAGTGCTGATTTTACAATTTTACCCCATATATTTATATCATATTCTCAAGCAGCTATTTGAGTTCGCAAGCGAGTTTTGGGAGAAAATGAAAGGTCCAAAAGATTTAGAGAGCCATGGACGAGACCATGAAGATAGCGACGCATCATCGTCAGAGATTCAAGGTGATGACGAGCCTGAAGTCCGACAACACGATGACGACGACAATGCGATGAGCCTGAATCCGACAACAAAGTGATGGAGAGCTTAAAATCGAAGGTGATTGAAGCCAACGACGCTATCTAAAGACAGAACAATGACGACGTGAGGGCGAACCTGAAATCGGAGGCGATTGAATCCCACGACACGATTCGAATACGAAACGATGACGACACGATGGCGAGCCTGAAATTGGAGGCGATTGAAGTTGACGATTCGAACCGACGATGGAACGACGACAACACGATGGCAAGCTTGAAATCAAAGGCGATTGAAGTTAACAACGAGACGATGGCAATGGTGAGACAGCGATTCGAGGCTAGGCAATCGGAGGCAATTTAATGAGATCCAAGGCCAGGCGACTGGCAATGATGAGTGGCAAAGGATGTAGATCTAGAATTGGTGGTTGTGGAGACAACGATTGTGGAGAAAAGGCAGCAGCTGTGGAAGGAGGGTGGCGGAGAAGAAAGGAAAGACGATAGGGATGAGAGGGAAACACAGAAGATGAGAGATCGGAAAGGATTTGTTTTCCAACAGAAAAATATTTTTCTTATTATTGTTTAGACTTTTTTTTATTGCGTTTTAGACATTTTTATATATTTATTTAGACACTTATTTATTCATGCACCTTTATTTTATCCGTATATTGGTTTCAGACACTTTTACATTTTTGTTTAAACACATTTACATATTTGTTCAAATATTTGTTCATTATTTTAAACAGTTTTTTTAATATAACAAATTGTTCACAAATTGATTCAAACATTTTTACATACTTCTTTAGACATTTTTTAATATTCAATAAGACATTATTGTTATAGTTTTAGACACTTCTTTTATTATTTAAACAGTTATTTTTAGAATATAACAAATTGTTCACAAGTTGATTCAATCATTTTTTTTTGTTAAGACACTTCTACATATTTCTGAAGACACTTTTATATATTTAATCAGACACTTATTTTAATTATTTCAGATATTTATTTTCTAAAGGTAACAAATTATTTAGAAGTTATTCAGTCAGACACTTTTATATATTTCTTTAGACATTTTTCAATATTCAATTAAACAATTTTACTTATTGATTCAGACACTTTTTTTATTATATTTTAAATATAATAAATTGTTCACAAGTTGATTCTATCTTTTTTTGTTCAGCAATTCTATCATTTTTTGTTCAGACACTTTTACATGTTTATTTATACATTTTACAATATTCAATTAGGCACTTATTTTTATAGTTTTAGACACTTTTAATTTAAGCTTATAATAATTTATTTTATATTACTTTGTAAACACTTCCATATACTATATTAGACACATTTACACTTTATAACAGACATTTTTGTTGTTTAGAAGCAACAAGGATGAACTTGGAGAAAACGATCAAAAGTAAGATCCGGCGGGTGATCAACGAAATCCGGCGGGTGACAATGAGATCCAATGGGTGATTGACGAGATTTAGCTCGTGACGATGAGATCTGGCGGGTGATCGACGAGATCCGGTGGGTGACGACGAGGTCCAACAGGTGATCAATGAGATCCAACGATGACAATGAGATCTAGCGAGTGACGACGAAAACCGGGAAACGATCAGAAGCAAGATCCGGTGGGTGACAAAAAGATCCAAAGCCGAGCAGCTGCGAGATCTGGAGCCAAATAATGACTATAAGGTCTGAAGGCGATAACAGTTCATCGGAGGAAGAGACAGTGGCGGCGGTGGTAGAGGTGAGTTTTCAAGAATGAGAGTGAGTTTTGGTCCAGGGGTAAATTAATCAATTTATTTACTGGATTATTAGTTATTTATAGGGAATTAGGGCTAGATTAGTATGTCTAATTAAACATATGTCTACAATAGAATAACTCATTTTAAGATTAGGGTTTAGTATTAGGATTGAGGGCTTATAGTTAAGGTTAAGGTTTTAATTAAGGTTAGATTCAGGATTTAGGGTTTCAGTTTAGGTATATTATTTACGGTTAAGATTGATGGCTTATAGTTTAGATTAGGGTAAGTGTTTAGGGTTTCAGGGTTTTTGGTTTAGATTTAGGATTTCAGGTTTATTGAAATTTAAATTCAAATTCAAAAATAAATAATTAAAGACTAATATTGTATTTACTATTTCTACTAATATAAGATAGGAATATTAGTAATACGGGGCAAGACAAGAATGTTAATACTAGTGAAAGAAAAAACTATTAAAAAATTTAATTTGACTAAACATAAAAATAACTTTATTCAAAACATTTGAAATTAATTGAATCAAATTTCAAACAATGAAGAGAACCATTTTTAATTAAATCAAATTTCAAATATCATGATTTAAAGCATTCAACTATATTAAATTAATATTGTATTTGTTAATTGAAGTTTGTGCGGTAAACTTGAAATTTGAAACCTAAATAACCAATCCAAGTTTCAAACAATTAAACAAATTTGCGCAGGATTACCAAAAAAATGAAAAGAAAATTTGTGCAGCAAATGAAATTTTCCCTAAATGGATCTACTGCTACTTAATTTAGATTAGTCAATATTCAATTTAACTATCAGATAAGGTCTAGTGTATCAGTTACATGCTTGAAAAAAATGTATAAATAAATTCCTAAATTATTAAATTCCAAAAGACTCATACGTAAAACATATTATTTTATTAATTTAGTTTTCAAACACTCCTAAATAAAAAATATTTTTATAGTATTTTAAAGTTTCTTAAAGTGTATGATCATAATTGATGTGTAATTTAAATAAGTAAGCAATATATATAAAGTTACAATTTTGTAAATCTTTGTCGGCTATATATTTATATTGATTTGGGCTAAAATCAGGTTATATCAAGTCTAGTCTCAGATTTGGGTTATTTCGATTTTAGATTTTCTCATATTTCACTTCAATCAGATTTAGGTTTAAATTCGGATCGTTAACTTTTATGATCAAATCAGATTAGATCAGACTTGAATTCGGATGGGTCAGTGCAAGTCAACATTTCCAATCAGATTTTGCATCCGGTATAACTATATGAAAATTGAGTCAATGAAAATAAATAAAAAATAAAATAAAATAAAAGGAATGAACATTATAAAACTTAGCTACAACGCGGTAAGTTCTATAAACTGAGGAAGTGCGATATGAAACATAGTTTTTAATTTCATACCATACCGACTGGTACATCTCGGTACCGTTTAAGCGACGGTACCAAACCAGCAAATTCTGTCTCAGGCTTTATACCGCCATGTACCGATACACTCCTTCTCAGCAATCCGCTTCTTGGGCGAATGTTGTCCACAAGCAAAATTTGTGTAAAATGTCTAGCAGAGAATCAAACCCTCAACCACATACTTGAAAATAAGTAACTACAGCCACCACACCACATCTCTGTCTTTGTTATACAACGTATAACTAATCATTTTATAATTAGTTTAACGAGTTAACCCACTCTCCACCTAAAAAATTCTCCTCCAGCACTGCACGACTTTTTGCCTCACTTTCCAATAACCAATCTACCCACCTAACTTCTAATTTGTATTTTTTTTCAAAATTTCACTACTTTTTTAACTAATCAAATTACTACATTTTTTAGGCAATTAACTATATATAATTTTTTTTGGATATTTTTAGCCAAATTTATTATAAGTATGTCTAATTGATAAGTTTTATATGAAAAACATTTATTATTATTTGAAATAAAATTTGTACTTTTATTTTTTTCATATCTTAAAATTATGATTTCAATATATATAGAAGAATATTTATATAAAAAACTCTTAATTAATCAATATAATATAATGTAATATATATTTCACACTTTTACAATATCAAATTTTTTATGTTCTATGAATTGATATATTATATTTATATATATTTATTTTTATATATATCTATATATTTAAAATATTTAAAATCGGTATTTCTGAAATAATATGATACAATACTGATCTGTACCGTATTGTTAGAAAAACGGTACACTATCCGATGCGAGATTTAAAGACCTCATCTCCGTAGTCTCGAGAGGATCCAGTAATGATGTGGTCAACGACTGGTATGGATGAGCTAAAAAAGTCATCCTCTCTCCACGTCTACGACCTGCCGGAGGGCTGCATCGCCGACGTGATTTCAAGGACGAGCCCTCACGACGCCGGCCGGTTGGCGCTTGTCTCCCGCGTGCTCAAGTCAGCGGCGGAATCAGACGCAATTTGGGACCAATTTCTTCCCCACGATTACAAGGCTTTCGTTCCGGAATCGCTCTGCCATGGCTCGAAGAAGGACCTGTATCTTAGACTCTCTGACGAACCTCTTCTCATCGATCATGGGGAAAAAGTAAGTTGAGTTTGGAATTCGGTCAAATTTGTCTAAATTTTTGTTTCCTCCTAGTTCCGATCAAGGTGTCTTGCTTTATGAATCGCCAAAAAAGTAGACAATGACCATCAAATTCAGGCCCAGTGTTGTTTAATCTTGGCAGAGTCAGAATCATAGTTGACTTTTCTTTTGCTTCAGTAATTTCTAGGGACTGCCTTACGCCACACTAACACTGCTGAATTTGCTTGTCATATATGTAATTATATATGTGTCTTGGTTTTTGCAAAGATTTGTTCTTTTGTATGTGCATAGTTTTACGTAATTGTTTCTCTTGATCGAACAGAGCTTTCCGTTGGACAAGTCGAGTGGCAAGAAATGTTTCATGCTATCATCCAGGGCTCTAGTATTTTTGGGAGACGATCAACATTGGAGATATATCGCTCTTCCTGAATCTAGGTTTGTGCGTGCGCGTTTGGGATAAGTAATTAACCAGTTTGATTAAAAGTATATGCAGAAATATATATAGTTATGTGTATTGGTTCATGGAATATCCACCCACACCATATAGGTTCGCCGTTAGCATTTGATAAAAAGGATAAGAACTTGGTGTTTATATTCTAAAACTTGAGGTCGTGTTTACATTTCATAAACTCGACATCTCTCCCATTTGAGATTTGGGAGATGTTGATCACATAGATTGATCTAAATAGTGAGGATCACAGCTGACATTTTAAGATTAATGGTTTTAAATGTCACTGAATGTAATAGGTTTGAGGATGTAGTAGAGCTGGTTGACATCTGTTGGCTTGAGTTGCGTGGGAGAATTCATCTAGGTTGGCTTTCCCCCAAGACTCATTACAAGGCTTACCTGGTTTTCAAGAAAGCACGTTATTCTTATGGACTGGGTCATTGCCCTGCAGTGGTCACAATTGGAGTTCCCGGCATTGAAATTTGTACACAGACCGTATACTTAGACCCCGAGAAACAGCCAAGACACAGGCAGGGGACCCCAAGGCTTATCGCGCAACCTTGCTTACCTACCTAAGGGAGCTGCAAGCACCTGTGCCTTGTGGAGAGAATGGAGACAAATACCCCAAGGCACGGGGGGATATGTGGTTTGATGTAGAGTTGTGTGACTTTTTCAATGAAGGGGGTGAAGATGGTGAATTGGAAATTAGGGTAGTAGAGATCGATGGTGGTCACTGGAGGAAAGGCCTCATTGTTGAAGGGATTGAGTTTCGTCCTGCAGAAGAAAATGCATTAGCAAAGTGATGCTCTCATATTATTTTTGTTCTTTTATAAGTTTTATCTGTTCTTTTAGATTTGTTTCTTTATCTTTTTTTTTAGGAATAAGAGAAAATTAGAAAAAGCTAAGGTCTAAGCCATGAGGCCCATTGGATGCCCCTAAAAAAAAGTGAACCTCATGCTTATGCGAGGTTGCTCAAAATATTGGAAATCCGTACCTAGGGAGTAGCCCAAATTAGTTAAATAATCCACACATGCATTTCCTTCACGAAGAGTGTGATCAACTTTAGTGGCCAAGAGGTGGTCCATAATCCGAACACAATCCTGGATCACAACCCCATAAGGATGCACAAAACATTTCTTGTTAATCAGTTTGACAGCAATTTGAGAGTCTGATTCCACCAAACATGGAGAGGATTCAAGTTGGTAAAGGAATTGGAGGCCTGATTGAATAGCCATCAACTAGTCCAAGAGGACAGGGGGCTATTGGACTTTGGCTGTGAAGCCAGAAATAAAGTGCCTCTGGTTATTATGAACAAGGCCTCCAAAAGCAACCTCACGCCCTCAAACCAAACCATCACAGTTCAACTTCAAGCACCCCAGGAGGAGGACGTCACCATGCCACCCATCTAGGCACACGAGCAAGCATAAAAACAGAAGAAGCGAGAGCTTTAGCCCTACTCCTTTCTAAGCAATAAGCCACCTCAACAACTATCGCTAGTTGCACCAACTTCTTTTAAAAAATGAGAGTATTCCAACTGTGCCAGAGTCCCTAGAGGACCGCAGTAGACAACCAAGCCTAGGTGCACTGATCATTATACTGCCAAGACTCAGAACAGTTGTTCCTGAGCCTAATATCAAAGCAGGATAGGAGAAAACGTGAAAGCTTCCTGAGAGCAAGTAACTTCAACCAGACTTCTTCGGCATAGAGGCATTTATGAAAAATATGGCTCGCGTCCTTCACATCATACTACTAAAAAAACCTGTTTTTCCAACTGCCATTTCCAACTGCTGGCCGTTGGAAATTTTATGTTTCCAACGGCTGGCAGTTGGAAATCCTTTCGTTGGAAATTTTACTTCCAACGGCCTAGGTTTTAGCAGTTGGAATTTCCAACTGTCAGCCGTTGGAAAATAAGCAGTTGGAGAATTTCCAACGGCTGTAGTGATTTATTTTTTTTTGTGTTCCAACTGCCTTAGCCATTGGAAAATATGAAAATCTTCCAACTGCTCAGGCAGTTGGAAAATTTCCATATTTTCTAACTGCCTCATCAGTTGGAGAATTTCCATATTTTCCAACTGCCTCAGCCGTTGGAAATGAAGCTGGACAGTTGGAAAAAAATAATAATTATTATTATTATTGGATTTATTATTATTAGTCTTATTGGATTTATTATGCAAATAATAATAATATTAACAATAAAACCTCCATAATTACTATTTTCTTTGTAACAATAATTATTATTATAATTATTATTACTCTTATTGGATTAATTATTTGTATAATTATTATAATAATTATTATTATTATTACATTTACTAGTGCTACTAACTATACTATTGTTAATATTATAATAATTATAATAATAATTATTATTATAATTATTATTAGTTACTCTTATTGGATTTATTATTACTGTAATAATAATTATCATTATTATTATTATTACTATTACTTTAGTACTACTCTTACAATAATATTTATTCTTTCACTAATAATATATTATTACTATTATTATTAGTATTATTATTATTATTATTAGATTTATTATTACTCGTAGTTTATTAATCAATTTAAATAATAATAATAATGATAATATTTATTATTAATCTTACTGTGACTTTACTACAACTCTTACAATAATAATTATTCTTTGAAGTATTATATATTATTACTATTATTATTATTATTATTGACATATATTATTATTCAAGGGCAAACTTAATTAACTACACTTACTTAAATAGAAATATTTTGTACGTTTATATTAATTCCAATTATGAAAACATTGTAAGAATGATTCAAATTAAACATTATACACACTAACAATATGTATTACCTAAACAATTGAAAATCAACAAAAGATTTCATATTTTTAAAAATGAAAACTGCTTTCAGATCACTAACTAATTTTAAATATCACTAATTAAATATTACTTTTAAATATACTAACTAATTTTACACATAAATATACTACCTAAGCAATTTACTTAAAACTAATTATTAACTATTTTTAATTATACTAACTAATTTCACACATAAATATACTTCCTAAACAATTTACTTAAAACTAAGTATTTTTTATTTTTTAATTAATCCCGAAATTAATAAAAAAAGTAAGAAAATGGAAAAAAATGTTAAATTATAATGGGTAGCCCAAATACTTCACATCCAACCATCAACAACTACAAATCACATACTAATCACATATTTCAAACCAAATTACAATGAAATAATCCTGATTTTAACTAATTTTTAGAAAAAAAAATTAAAAATTCGGATTAAACAAACTTACCTCAAATCCAACAGATTACTTGCTTCAAATGCCTCGAAATAGCTTCAAATCAGCTACAATATGCAAAATCAAAACCCATTAGTCAACAAACAACAGCAAAGAACGCAAAACCACCAAAAAAAAATGAAGAAAAATAAAAAAAAAATCCAAACTAACCTACAGATCAAGAAAAATGAGACTAGATCCACGTCAAAATAAGCTCTAGGAAGTTGATTAACCCCTTAATCGAACAAACGAAGGTGCTGTGTGTGCGTGTGGGAGGAAGAAAAATTACAGAGATGAGAGAGACGAAACTGGAGAAGAAACGCAGGAAGAAGATGACACGCCAGGTTGGGGGGAATTTAAATTCGCAATTTCCAACGGCCTTAGCCGTTGGAAAAAAATTTCCAAAACACACCGTTTAATTAAATGAATTTCCAACTGTTCAGACCGTTGGAAGATGTGTGATAAATTTCCAACGGCTAAGGCCGTTCGAACAATTTAACCCTTAATTCAACAAACTCTCATTTCCAACGGCTTTAGCCGTTGGAAAAATTATCCGATTTTAAAAAACAAATTAACTCCTTTCCAACGGCTTCAGCCGTTGGAAATATTAAAAATTAAACAATAATATTTTTTTCGCTTCAAAACCCAATTATTTCACCATTTTCCAATGGCTTCAGCCGTTGGAAATATTAAAAATTAAACAATAATATTTTTTTTGCTTCAAAACCCAATTAGTTCACCATTTTCCAACGGCCTAAGGCGTTGGAAATATTAAAAATTAAACAATAGTATTTTTTTCTCTTCAAAAACCAATTATTTCACCATTTTCCAACGGCTGAAGCCATTGGAAATATTAAAAATTAAACAATAGTATTTTTTCGCTTCAAAACCCAATTATTTCACCATTTTCCAACGGCTCAAGCCGTTGGAAATATTAAAAATTAAACAATAATATTTTTTTCGCTTCAAAACCCAATTATTTCACCATTTTCCAACCGCTTCAGCTGTTGGAAATATTAAAAATTAAACAATAATATTTTTTTCGCTTCAAAACCCAATTAGTTCACCATTTTCCAACGGCCTAAGCCATTGGAAATATTAAAAATTAAACAATAGTATTTTTTTGCTTCAAAAACCAATTATTTCACCATTTTCCAACGGCTGAAGCCGTTGGAAATATTAAAAATTAAACAATAGTATTTTTTTGCTTCGAAACCCAATTATTTCACCATTTTCCAACGGCTTTAGCCGTTGGAAATATTAAAAATTAAACAATAGTATTTTTTTCCCTTCAAAAAACAATTATTTAACCATTTTCTAACGGTTTTAGCCGTTGGAAATAGTAAATATTAAACAATATAATTTTTTTTGCTTGAAAAATGCAATAATTTCACATTTTCCAATGGCTTAAGCCGTTGGAAATACTAAGTATTAAACAATAATATTTTTTTTCGTTCCGAATGCAATAATTTCAACATTTTCCAACGGCTCAAGCCGTTGGAAAATACTAAATATTAAACCTCTATATATTTTTTTCGTTTCAAATGCAATAATGTCACCATTTTCCAACGGCTTTAGCCGTTGGAAATATTTTTCAAATTTAGTTTTTTAAATTTCCAACTGCTAGGCCGTTGGAAATTAATTTATGTTCCTTCCAACGGCTCAAGCAATTGGAAATTTCCAACGGCTTTACCGTTGGAAATAATGGCAGTTGGAAATTCATGGTTTTTTACCTTCCAAAATTATTTTATTTTCATCACTGTAAGTGGAAACAAAATTCATATATAGAAGCTTAAGACATTAAAAAAAAATGAGTTTTTTTATTAATGGAAATTGTAACAAATTTATATTGATTGGAACTCTAGAAATAAAAATATGGAACTGTTTTTCACTGTTGTATTCATGTCCTTAGTACTCAATTCATGCATCTACGTACTAAGAAGTAAAAGTAAAACTATAAGATGAAAGCCAGAAATACACGTTCATCTCTAAAAACTCCACAAGTATTACACCAACTTCAACCGCATCAACTCCCAGAATCTATTGGAACAAAATTTGGGAAGAGTCGAACGGACAAATCAACACAAATAACCAGACACGAAAAAAATTGAACATGGGAGCTGGGGAAATCATACTTCGTATGTCATATCTTCAATGTCCAGTCTCCATTTACTAGAACGAATACTCTCTGCAGCAACCTTCTATCTACTATACGAAAACAAGAACACCACCTCGTTGCAAAGAAAAGGGTATGGGGTGACACTTAGGTTGAGCATTATATGTAGTCACTAAGTAAAAGAACAATCTGCCTCTTCATGAAGTAAAGGAGTTGTAGGTTCTGTTAGATGAGGTTTCCACTCTATTCATTTACATATGAAAAACCGTTTTTCACCTGAGGCAATGGCAAATATTGGAACTTCTTCAACAGTTCTGGTTTGAAATAAATCGTACATGAGATTTTGCTTCCCGAATAATGGCATGGACCTTCATAAGGAATAGAGAAAATGGTTGTTTAGACAACTTCCAAACAATATCTATCCAATTAATATAATACAATAAGGTATATTTTGACCCGCACGTTGTAGTGTATTTATTTATTTGATAAATTTAGAATTAAAACAAACATCAACAAAAAAATAATTAAAAAAATTCTCACCCATAAATTTATGTTCATTAATTAATATTTTATTTTATTTTAATTTTAAGCTGGGCTCCCTTTTTTTTTTTTTATTATCAAAATGATTAGTTATGAAAACATAATACTGTGAAACATAAGAAAGCACATGTTTCAAAATGATGAATATTTTTTTATTAAAAATTAATTCACTAAAAATTTTCATCTTTTATCAACTCAAATTCTAATTTTTAATACCAATGAGAAATTTATTTGGAAAAAAAATTATTTTTTATTTTAGCAATTATGGACCCAACTACTTTATTAAACCATAAAGCTTCCAAAGTAAATAATTCATGCTATAAATCTCAATCATCAATAATAAAAATATATAACTAAAATCTAAAACTGTATTTAATTTATATTAATCAATTAATAGTTTAACCATTAACTTAGTAAATATAAAAAGAAACGAAAAGAAAAAAATTTAGCCATAGCCAAATTTACCCAAAGTATAGAAAAAAATAGGCAAATTAAAATAACTAAAATTTTATTTTAGAAAATAATACTCCCTCTGTCCCATTTTCTTTGTTCCAGTTGACTTTTTTTACTAGTTTGGCCTAAATTTATTCATATTATTATTTATTAGAAAAAAGTTAAAAAATATATTTAGAAATGAATAGATCTTTGATTTATCATTTATGTATAAAATTTTTTTCATTTATATACTAAAATATTAAAAATAAAAAATCATAAATTAATTACTTAAAAATGAATTGTGCAAAGAATTTACGACAGATGGAGTAATATATAAAAGTAACAAAAAAATTTGAGGACCAAGACAGGATATGGAAAAACGTTAGATATTAAGAATTTAACAATTGAATTAATAAATATATAAATAATGGAAATAATTTAACTAAAAAATAAATAAATTATAATTATCAATGTTTTACTTTAGAAGATAAAACATTAAAAAACAACAAAAAGAGTTTAGGGACCGAAGGAGCAAATAAAAAAAATCTAGTTAAGCAGTTAGCAGGTTTTGGGACTTGAATGTCACACAGGTCAAACTTAGGAACTAAAATGGGGACATGTATAAATTGATACTAAAATCGCTTTTTATCCAAAAGAAAGAGAAAACGGGTAAATAACAATAAAGGCACTCAAAAACACTATCACCTTAGTGGAAAGCTGAACAAACTTCAAAAAAATTTGATTGTGTATGGAGAAAAGCAAATAAATAAATGAAAGCAGCAAAATTGTTTATAAACAGTGATTTGCATGTTCATGAACAGTAACATTCCACGCCTTTTAGAAGTAAGTAATAATTGAACCAAGCCCAACTCCTAAGATCGGAGGAAGCTAAAAAACTTGACTATTTAACTGTTATGTCAAGTACTTGAGTATAAATTAATTAATAGTTAATGAGATCATACGGACCTAGCCAGTGGCGGAACCAGAATTTTTGGTTCGGGGGGGCAAGCCTGAAGGAGAGTTGACCAAACCCGGATGAGAGGGACGGCATCGATGCGGGGCAAAGCTGGAGATTGGGACTAATTCGTATTAATTCAAACATTATGGTGCAACTCGACAACGTGAAAAATTTGGAGGACTAATAGTGCATTTAGGCCATGTTAGAATATCTGTTTAAGGCTAGAGGGAATAATTACTCATTTTGGTCCCTGTTTTATTTAGTACCTACCTCCCTGCCCCCCATCTTCATATTCTTCAATTATTTCTGGGGGGGTAAAAATGCATTTCAAGTCCCTAATTTCTCTTGAATTAACCAATTAAGTACCTATATTTAAAATTTTTCAAAATTTTCGGGGGGGCAGCGGCACCCCCCTGCCCCTTAATAGGTCCGCCCCTGGACCTAGCCTGGAGGTCTAGTGAATTATACACTAAGGTCCTGCATATAAACATAGCATTAGAACCCTGGAATGTTTTTTTTGTTTGAGGAAAACCCTCCGACATTAAAAAACAAACAAAAAGAAAACACGGGAGAAATTTTGCCAATAGTTGATCTACTTCTCTTTCCAAATTCTCCATTCAAAACAGCAAATAATATTAATAACAATAACAATTACCATGTTCCAGTTATCCTTCCTTGCCTTCACTTACTGAGTTCGTTTTAAATCCAAAATCTTTCGAGAATTCGCAAGTGAATATCTCACTGAGCCAACCAATTTGAGTTAAAAATCCCAAATGACATCCATTGTAAGAACAAAATCCCTTTGCCCCAGTAAGCAAAACCCTCAGAATTTTTACTTGGAGAGCATGTGGATCACATGATAAAAGATTGCTACCAGTAGCAAATATAATAACTCCGTACAGAACAACTATGAAGTTCAACGCAGCTTCTCTAAAGCAAAAATACAATTGATTTGCCCAAACAACGGAAATATGAAGAGAGAATGCCCAACAAAAATTGTAACTTTGTTTCTTCTCTCAACACATCCCATCCAGACCTCCTCTGTGGCGCTCCTGGGTTTGGGAGCAACATAGAGCTTGTATTTCTACAGACAACAATCAACGGACACCACCACCAGCAGCAGCAAGCAGTTTTTGTCCAAAATTGGTATCGTAAATGCGGACTCACAGCCACTTTGCTAATGATCATTGTTATTGGGGCATTCTGATGCTCTGTGTCCTGGTTGCCCACAGATAAAACAGGATCCCCCAAACCCTCCCCTGTAAACCACATTGAAACATTATTGTGATGATCATGCCACCCCTTAATTTAGTATCTTTGATAACGATTTGCTGGTCATCTCAATCTCAACTACATTGGTACCAGTGGAAAGTTCATAATGGCCCTATTTGGGAACAACTTTTATTATCAGCATTAGAGTTTTGAATAATTTATTCAACGGTTAAGATAAAAACGTTGAAGCTAAAAGCTACCCTTAGATAACTTTTTAAAACTTTAACACTAATTGCTAACGCTAATGCCAAACAGGGCCAATATCAATTATCAAAAATTGCATGGCATTCTAAATTAAGAACAATTTGATAAATGTTTTGTAGGATGACTTTTGACTACTCCCTGAGTTTCGACAGCAAGCAAAAGGGCTTTCAGATCCAAATTTATGCAAAATAAAAATATCATCTTTGGACATACCTGTCACGTGATGTTGACCTACTTGATCTCCGGCCATTAATAAGCCAATCATCACCACTAGTCCTAGAAGTCCGAGACCAGCTACTTCTACCCCGGCCATCCCCATCAAAGTCTCGGCTAGCACCCCAACGCCCGGATGCTTTAGATTGATATTCATCATCGAAGTCTCGTCCAGCACCCCAACCCCTAGGGGCCTTAGACCCTCTTCGATCCCTCATGCTTCCACGGGGAGCACGATCCCTGTTAGAAAACCTACCATAGAAATCCCTTGCTGGCCCATCATCTTGTAAAGGAGGCAACTGTTGGTAAAAAATACATCAAATTAGCTGTTACGGTGGAACAGAAGCAATGTAACAACACCAAGAAGAATTATTATGGACATCTAAAATTGACCTTTGTGATTTTGGAAATAGTGTTCCCTGGTGGCATCTGCTTACTCAGTAACTCTTTTGCAATCTCCTCTGGCAGATCAAAAACTGCTCCTTGGACCTAATATTCAATAACAGAATAAGCACATTCTAACAACAGCATCAAATATGAGCAAACCAAGCAAATGAATCTGTAAGCCACTAACCCTCTCATCTGCTATCAAATGTATTTTGCCAACTTCATCAGCAGCTGAAGTGCACACATCCGAAAGAAATCCAGTAACAGATCTAGCGGACAAGAACCCTCTGGAAAATGATGGATCCCTAGTCAATTGCAAAGTCATCCATCCCTGCAGTTTGAATTTCAAGTCAACTTACAGGAAGAAACTTCCGAATCTTTAGTACTAGTCTACTAGACATCAGCCCAAATATATCAGTCACCTAGAAGTCAAAAATAATCAACAAGTAAACTGGTACCAGTAAAAATAATGGCAAATCAATCCAGGAAGAAAATTGCCTAAACTTAAACAAATTTGTGATAGAAACGGGAAAGCAGAAGATCACCATGTATATTGAGCATATTAGAAAGTATCTAAAGAGATGCTTAACTATATAGTGGTCCCACGGGAATAAGCAAATATTTTGTACAAAACACTGTTCACCTGCTCATGGCTTATAAGTGACCGGGAAGAAGGAGGACGAGCAAATCCACTCAACTGTGCTAGGGCAGCAGCAAGAGCACTTGTCCCTTGTTCTTCTATCATTCTTTGAGCAGTTGGGGTGAAAAAATCCACAGATTCTGGATGAACTCCACTAAGAGTTGCAACAACTTGTTCAGCTGATGAACTCAAAACCTCTTCAACAGAAGGAGGACTAATGAACTCAAACTTGCACCCAACATCACGTTCAAGGGACCTAACTGTTCTCCTTTGACTATTGGTGTACATCAGAATGGCAGTACCTTCCTTTCCTGCACGTCCAGTGCGACCAGAACGGTGCACAAATGTCTCTGCATCATTGGGAAGCTCATAGTGGATAATCTGGAGAAAGGGCGAGTGAGAGTTGTAAGCATTATTTTCACACAGGAAAGTTGATCTTGTTAAAATTGGCGCAAGCATGCATAATAAATTTTGGAATGCTAAAACACTTTATCCAAGGATGCATAGAAACAATTGGAAGTGGAAAACATCAAGTGTATCGGGGCATCCTAACAAACATATGCAGCAATCAGCATCACCTACTCTTCATTTTTCACAATACTTTATCTGAGATGTCAAGCACATTTGACCTTACTTCTTAACTTTAAGGGAGCATTAGGGTAACTAGATCATAAGTGCTTACACCAGTTATTTTCAATTTTTCATTTTTTTTTTTTTGGTCTAGAACCAATGCCATTTGAAAGCTAATACTATATTTACTTAATAATTACTTGAATCATATAATTTTTTTCAAAAAAAAATAATGATTTTTTTCTTACCCGGCTTAAAGAAAATCAATAAAAAATACTTTTTTTGTCAAAAATGTTTTTAAAGTGGTTTTTGGGATTCTAAAAGTTTAGGATTTCAATTGGTATGCAAGTAGAGCAAATAATCACTACATATGAAAATAGTCACTAATAATCTCTTATCAATAGTCTCCCTCAAATGCAGCCTAAATTATGGAAAGCTGAAAGGATAACAGTATCTATGTGCAATATTTGCCCTTGAAGGAGTTCTCGCCAGTTCTTTACAATAAAATTTTTAAATCACTGTTCTTCCAAAACCTTAAATAGTAAATACATCAACGTCCTCATAATCAAATGCCTGCACTGTGCTACATTTACATTTCTTGGGTACCAATTACTTAGTAAATGCAGAACCAAACAACTCACTGCATGCACCTGGCACATCTATACTTATTTAAAGAAAAGAATTCCATTTGCATTGTCTCGTATCAAGAGAAATAAAGCATATATAGCAAAAAAAAATTATGAACGGTTTTTAGATCAAACACTTCCAACTTACTAGGTCAACATTGGGGATATCAAGCCCACGAGATGCAACATCAGTGGCCACAAGCACCGTAAACTTTCCCTGCCTGAAACCATTCAATGTCCGCTCTCTCTGATGTTGAGATATATCCCCATGTAAGGCCTCAGAAGCTATGCTACTAGTTAATGCCATTGAGACCTCATCAGCATCTCTTTTCGTCTGTGTGAAGACTATAGTCTTACCACCCTTCGCATGAACCTGAAAACCATGACTATGTTAGGAGTTTTGTCAGTAGCAAAACTGACACACAACTCATCTATTTTGGCCAGTTTATTTGGTGTATTAGGTCAACTTTTGTAACTTTCATATCTTCAGTAAGAAATTTTTTACAAAAATAAGGAGTATGATTAATACTAATTTACATTTCCATTCTTAGGAGGAAAAAACAATCTAAGAGTTGCTTATCATAGCTGCTTTATGAGGTTTAATATATTCTACAGCTCTTATGGATACAACCCTCTATGGCTCAATTTTACCTATTAAGAAACAAAAACATCTGCTAAAACTAGATGGAATGGAGTACTTAAAAATTGTCAAAATCTAAGCCTTGACCATACACACACACATAAACACAGACAGACACACACACACACACATCTGTCAGAGCAAAATGTCAGGGACATATGTTCTTATCTTATGCAGCAACTACCATTTAGAAGAATACTGCAAAGCTAAGGAGAAGCAAATAATAATGATTCTAAGCATACAGTGATAAGATCACTGAGAATAGTTCTTTTCGATGTTGTAGTTGCTGATATTGCAAACAATTTGATCCCTTCAGCAAGCTTTTCATCTTGATCCCCAACCTGCCGAGAAATCAAAAGACAATAGTTGACCTCTCACATGCTAAATTGATAGAAACAGCAAATTACTTAACTTTGTGTCACCATGTGTTATGCTATATATTCTATGCATGAGCACACTCATACAGCAACATATATATGCTATTTCAATATGTAGAGTACTTTCAATTTGATGCATGTAAATGCTTTCTGCATGCCATGGACTTCCTCCAAAATTCTTAACAAAATGAGTTACTGATTTCTCCACCAAACCATGTCACTTACAAAGCATATATGTTCTACAAAGAAAAAAGCTCCTGAAACATATTATATGAATTTGGAAAATACATGGATCATTCTCTAGTATTTTGACAAACATTTGTTATCATTTTCAGTAACTTCTAGGCCCATTTCACCACAATTTGCAATAGCAGAACAGAGTAAATCAAACAATTGCCAGAAAAAGTACAAGGACAACAAATTTACCAAATCGATAGTCAGAGCATTGTTCAAATATTTTCTGGCCAACTTTTTCACCCAACCAGGCATTGTTGCAGAGAATAGCATGCTCTGCCTTTGTGCTGGAAGATATTCTAAAATTTCTTCGACATCCTCCTCAAATCCAACTGCAAGCATCTGATCAGCTTCATCAAGCACAAGGTAATCAACTTCCGCCAATTTAAGGTCATTACTATTTATGAGGTCTTTTATCCGACCAGGTGTCCCAACCACCACATCCACACCACGAGAAAGAGCATTTTTCTGTGAGATATAAGAAACTCCCCCATAAAGACATACAGTACTTAAATAAGCTGCAGACTCCTGAATCTCTTTCTCTACTTGCTTTGCTAGCTCACGCGTAGGCGCCAGCACCAAAACTCTAGGCAGCCGACCCCTCCTACCAGAGGGAAAGGGAAGTGCTTTACATTCAAGAAGAAAAATCTCTTTAAAGAAGACTTTTAGATACCAAGTAAAACAGTAATTACCTCTGGAAGCTTCTCCCCTCAGTATCTTCAGTCAGGTGTTTAATCATCGGGATTCCAAAAGCTAATGTCTTGCCAGTTCCAGTCTTAGCACGGCCAATGATATCTTGACCTTCTAGTGCAGGCAGCAGCACAGCTCTCTGTATTTGATGATACAGAACACTTAAAGTTCAGAAGAAACAGCACTTGCAAGATTCTATGTATACAGGTACATAGAAAAGCAGCAACAGGGAACCAGTTCAACCACAAACTAAGTAACGGGTAGCCTTGGGGAATAGGAAAAAAATGACCAAGGGTCAAATTTAATCCGACTGTTTCCATTTCTAAAATGCCAAAATCATTTTGGCTACAACCACCTCGAAAAGAATGAGACTTGTTTCAATTTTCACGAACTATTGTATAATGGATTTTCATTTCTCTCCTTACCACTTGGAGATACATTCTATGGAGTGGTCTTTGTAGTTCACATATTACGCGCAAAATTGGAACCACTGTGGCTAATGAATGTTTGTACCATCCAATTTAGGACACAAAACTTCAAAATTCTTTTCAATAATAGAAAGAACATAAGTCATTCCTTATGCCACAAATTCAGCAAAACAATATAACAAAGATTAATTCCAGGGAACGGGGGCTACCTGAATCGGGAAAAGATGAGTAATTCCACGCTTGTGAAGAGACTCAACAAGGTGCTGAGGCAAACCTAGCTTGGAAACGTCAAGCTCGTCCTCGCTCGGAAGGGAATCCTCCTCAAGAAGAGACTCACTGGAAAAGCCATCCAGCCCCTTGAAGGCTTCCTCGCTGAGAATGGAATTGGGCGCCACCACCGCACGTTGGACCAAGGAAACCGACAGCGGGTTCTGCCGGGACCCAACAAGAGGCTTCATTAAGCTGAAATGGGACTTGTCGCTCAAAGGTAAAGATAAGCGACCACCTGTTGTTGTGGTTGTTGCTGGTGACGACATTCTTCTGCCCAAGAGCTCCATGCAAGGGGTCTGGTAAACCGAAGAAACCCCTATTAAGGACGCCATTTTTGGAAGCTAAAGTTGCAGAGTTTCCCCTGGAGGAAGGTTTCTGGGATATTTATGTTGGGGATAAGAGAGTGAGAGATAAGGCCAGTTCTAAGATGAATGGCCTCGCTCCCACCCACCGTGGAGGTTTTGCAATCCTTAAACCCTTTTCTGACTCAAAAATGTATCTTTGACCATTAATGTTTGAGTCAATTTTCATTCAGATCTCCAAAAATTTATTATCTTTCATTTATATCACTCGATTAGTCGGTTTTGGTAATTTTTATTAAAGTCCCTAGGCAAGCACATGAGAAAAAAGATAAATACGAAAATGAATGTTTCCATTCCTTGAATTACAGCACTCAATTTTAGTGTTTTCAGTTAGGTCAGTTTATAGTCTCTTCCATTTCTCGTTTCTAAGATGTGCAAACAGATTGACGTGAATCCGAAACTTTTTTCGTGCAATTTTTATTCACTTTGAGCACCTCATTTCTTCTTCATTTTCTTTTTACAGTTTGTATTAGTTAAACTTCCTGTAGATTTTCATGATTTTATGAATTCATAATTGGGGTTTAAGAAGAAAATAAAAAGAATTTAAGCCAATAATTGTAATAAAAAGAACAAAGATGTATAATCTAAATGTTTTGTTAGCATTTTCCAGTGTTTGGTGGAATAAAAGAGGATTAACTATTAAGTGGTTTAGTTGGAGATTTTTTTACCTTCACCATTTAATTGAAAGACAAACAGCAATGACCTAACTGAAAATTGACTAAAACTTAAGAGACCAACCTAGTACATTCTTTATGTGGTTCCGAAACAGTTATTTAATGTTTCATTTTATCCCTAATCTCCTAGCATCTCAATTCTGCTAAAGAAAAAAAAACCTCTTTTTTTGGTACAGCAAGGAGAGATGAAGGCAAAAGTAAATGATTAAATTTAGGATTTTAGGCACTGATTGCCAAAGTGCTAACTGTTACTAAGCATCAATGTGGAGCTCAAGTTGAGATTGTCAAAATGTCTTATTCAAAAAGATGACGATAGAAGGCCCTGAAAATGTATGTTCCCAAGAAGGCCCCTTTAAAACTTAAGTTACTGTTTGTTGAAAAGAGAAAGTATAGAAGCAAAACAACACAATAGAGTTTCAACATCTTACCTTTTCTGGCTAATGAAATGACCTTTTATAACTTGAGTAATCCAAGTGGTTATGGAGAATGAATTATAAGAAATTCTCAAAGATCATAGGAATTAAGTAGAATCCCTGGATATGGAAATTTTGAAGAAGATCTTGGAAAATCATCTACAACTGTTTTGAAATGTGATCCACTTGCCCTTAGAAGTAGATATATCTTCATGGATGTGAACCTAGATTTTAAGGTAATTGCCTAGTGTCATGGATGCACATAGCATTATTGGCTATAAAGGATCTTTGTCGACAAAAGATGAGGGTGCATGCATTTGTATGCAAGGCACTGTCCGTTATGATGCAGACTTTGCCATTGTCCGTTATGATGACATTGTTACTGTGTAGGGCTGGTACAACCTGTTTGGCTTTTACTTCAACATAATATGGTATCAAAAGCTCCTCAATAACCCCAAATACAATGGTGAGTAAAGCAAAAATGGTCCCTAGATTTTGAGGAATGTCTCTCGTGTACCTAAAGTGTAAAAGGGTACCATGTGTATGAACGAGGTTCCTGCCTAAGATGCTTGCAAAGTGAAGACTATATCCCTAGTAGAGACACCTGTAAAGGCCCCTGTGTAGGGTGATATAGGTGTAAAGGGGTTGGGCCAAGGCCGAGCCCATTGGGCTCAAGCTTGGCCCCTTAAACTATCAATGCTACTGGTGCTCGAGTTTGAATTGCTTGAACTCAAATTTTAAGGATTGAGGAAGGCTTGAATGAAGGACTTTTTATAGAATTTATTATGTTTAATTTAGCAATTTAAATCAACTACTCTTTGATTATCTAGGTAATTAAAGTGTCATATAAGTTATTATTGAAGGCCCGTTAGGCCTCCTAACAAAAGGGGTCGAGTACTTACAAGCTCTAGCTTGGCCATTTTAAAATAGCAGACTCATTTTTAGGTTCGAGCTTAAACTCAAGCTCAATAAGGCTCAGCTCAATAAACCTAAAATTTAGCTTGAGATTGAGCTATATACCTGATAAAGGCCAAGACATTTACACCCCTGGATGTGATAGTGAAAGAGAGATCCTTGCTGCGGGTTCCACTTATTAATGTTACCATATAAGGGCTGTAAAGGGCCTTAGTTGTAATTAGGTTTTACCGTGTGGGCCCTGGATAAAATGTTGAATATTTGTTCATTATAATAATAAAGTGAGATAACAATGAGATTTGTACAAATGAACAAACCAATTACATCGTAATAATTTAAGAGATCTATAAGGAACCATTATAAAAATGCATAATAATAGCTTGAAGTAAATACGAGTTTCCCTTTTTATAAGTGTATAGGCATATTAATTCATCAAAAAGATTTCTTGTATAAGGAGGAATCAATACGTGTCCACATTCAAGAGGCAAATGCTCTTTTTCGCCTATTGATGGGCTTGAAATGTATCTTTTAGGCTTAGAATTATTTGTTCATTATTTTCTAAGGTTACATTTGTTTCTTTGGCATCACCTGTGTGCTTTCTAAGGTTGATCAGAGCTAGATCAAAGTAATATTTTACTTTAATTCAAATCAAAAATTGACTTGAGGGTTCTTAACCACATGAATTTATGACTTCTTTTTAGCAAATTACTTTTGCCCATAAAATGAGCAATTCATTAATCCCAAATTCAAGGTGGAGAGACCAAAAGACTGATTAATGAATCCATTGATGTCTTTATTAGAGGTATGGAAAGGATGGCCTCCTTGATTACTGACAAAAGAATAAGGGAAATAAGGAATGATTGTTCACTTCCCTGAGACTTCTAGATCAAAGTTCCTGAGCTTGTTACTTAGGCATTCAACCTTCCTAAGAGGCTACATAACTCTCTTCGAGCCTCAATTTAAGGCTAGATTATGATTACTTTATCACCCATTTTCAATAGAGTTGTGTCGTTTCTTTGGTTTTAGTATTTTTCAATTGTACCCCGATGCATTTATTTTTCTGAATACTTTTTGAATCATTTGTTATGTGGCTAGGGTTGTTCTTTTTTTGGGGACTTCATTATCGTTGTATAACATAGGTCGTTTAACGAATACTGCTTTCTTTTATCTTGAACCAAATTACCCTTTACGTAACTGCCCAATGAGAATAGTCAATAATTTTTTTGAATGTCTAAAAAGATTGAAAGACCAGGCTCTTTTTTTTTTTAAGACCAAAGAAAGTAAGGTTTGCCTGCAACTTGGGCAATGTTGGGAATTTATAGTGACAACATTCTAATAGTCCTATAAACTCTTCTTGAAGTGAATTATCTTGTTGTTTTAAACTAGCTTCAGGGGATGTGAAAGATTGAGCAACCGAGGTTCCTTTTCCTTTTTATACTATGACTTCATTGATGAATTTGCCTTAAGAGACTTTCAAATTAGCATGGCTTATATTAAGTATCTACATACCCCTAATCTAAAAAGAATCGGTGGCCAATATAAAAGGGAAGTTGCCTTGCTACATGCACATCAAGCCTTCTACAATGGGTCTAGGGATTTTCTTCCTTCTGTTATTTTCTATTTCACTTATTTACTTGTATTTTTGAATTGTCCTTCATTTAGAACTATCTAAGATGTTTAGTTTTGAGGGCATAAAGAAAATGAACAACCTTTTTACCATTAAAGTTCACAAAATGAAGAATGACTTCAAGAGTTACAAGTTTCTAATGACACCCCTAGAAGACCTGTAAAATGTTGCATTTTGCTCGCCCAATTCAATAGGGCACAACAGAAAAGGGCCTTTGCTTCCAAATTACATCATTCTAAGGGAAGATGACTAACAAATATCTAGTAAAAAGTTTAGACAATGAGGTTGAGAAAGCTAGTATGGAGAATGTTGATTTTGCTTATAACTCACCCCTCCCTCTTGAGGGACTACCCACCTGTATGTATGATAAATGAGGTTTTGCTAATTGTGATCAACATTTGTGCTAACTTAAGGTGGTTTTCCCACTCAACAGGCCATAATTAAAGGCCTTCATACTCAAATGTCAGCTCCCCAACAGTTAAACGGATGCATATCTAGAGTTAAGGGGATTGCCTAAACTTTTCAAAAGAGTTGAGAAAGCTTGAAAAAGAAAATTACCATTTTTTAAAAGAGAATAAATATGCAAACAGTTGCAAGGATTTTCCACCGGAAGCTAAAAAGACTATCTTGACGGTTTCTACACCTACAGCCATTTAGTGGAGCTACAGAAACCAAATTTGGATTTGAATTTCTTGGTTGATACCCAGTTACCCTTGATGAAAAAAGCCTTTGGCATACTATGGCAAAGCTAGGGCCATGGGGTGTTGAATTGCTTCATCCGCCTAAACCTTTTGGGGATGAACTACCTTATTCAAAAGAGTAATTTTTGTGAAAAATGGTCTAAGAATTTTTCTTTTTGAATGTATAATGAAGTTTGCCAATGGATTTTTAAAAGATACGAGACCAATCTTATAGTTGTTACTGTTGTACCCAAAAGTCAATCATGAGATGATTGTATTTTTGCACATTGAGCCATGATATTTTATTAAGGCATTAATCCAGCAACTATATTTCTTATTTTGTTTCTACGTAACGTAATAAGCATAATTGTAACCCTAGAATAATGATATTCTCAAATGTCCCTAGTCTAGTATTATTGTGGAGCGGATTACAATAATACATAACGACTAGCATATGTAGGGACTAATATGAGATATGTAATCTACATATAGGTATAAGTTGGAGAACTTGTGTACTGGACGAATCCACCAAGAGAATGCTATATGGATCGTTATATGAGTGTCATAAGTGATTCTCATATTGATCATGGTATATGTAGTCATTTGACCTAAAATCATTAAGGCTCCCTACATGTGAGTCATATACTTTGATACTTCCCTTTGTTGCTCGTAACTAAGTGAACTTAAAGGAGCTCATTGGGTATGTCACATATCATGCAGAGGGATTTGTATGATCAAGTTGTCCCTCCTATATAACGAGAATGATATTTTCGGGCCTCTTAATAGAGTGAGACTTAGAAAATGCATGGCCATGCTCGAATGAGTTGATATACGATATCAATGTCATCAGTTTAAGTTAGTCTACTCGGTAATTAATAAACCAAAGATTGGGCTATACGAGAGTGACACATTCCATGTCTCGTGCTTAATCTTGATATTTTGGACAAAAGGACAATGACATATATGGGTAATGATTATAAAGGTTTAGTCGAATTACCGATAATCTTATCATTTGGGCAACAATGATGTGTTGTTAAACACTGCTCATTGCTTATGATCATAAATGTAATTTATGATCATTGCCAACGTGGTAAGAACCTATTGGGTTGCACACATATAGCTATTTAAATTATTAGAGTACATAGACTAATTATTTGGGTTATGGTTTCATGATAATTTCGTGTTAATAATTAGCCCAAAAGTTGAGCCATTATTAAGCCCGAAATTAAAGCCTAATTGGATTAGGGCTTTGAAACCCATTAGGCCTGGAAGTTGAGTCTCACTATAAATACAACTTTTAGTGAAAAATTCGCAGCCTTGCCCTTGCCTAAAAAAAAAAAAACAGTCGCACTCTTCTCTTGCAATTCCTTGGAAGACGCAAGCTAGTACTGCGAGCGTAAGAGAAACGCATCTACTGAGACGTGGTGGAAGCGTGGTGATCCTAAGAAGCTCATGTAGATACCATAGAGAGCTTGAACACGTCAACTATTTAGATATTGTGATTCGACTCTACAATTTGGTGAAAGATCTCAATTGAAATTAGGTATGAAATTTTTTGAAACCCAATTTACCCCGTTTCGCTTGGATCCTGAAAGGTTTCGGTTAAATTTTGCTGCGCTGGTTTAGTTCCCGAAACCTAACAGTGGTATTAGAGCTACTGGTGAAACCCTAAATCGGGATTGAATGTCAAATCACATGATATTGTGTGTTCGGTTGCTTTTGGCCATGATTAATTAAATTGATTCATGATACATGAAACTAGAACTCGTAATGAATATATAAGATATATGAAGAAACAACACAAATTGGTTAATGAGATTAACCTAAAATTGATTGGTATGATATACCTATATAGATTTATTACAAAACTCTAGCATGGTTCGGATTCGGCCTGTTCGGGCACCGAAAGTAAAGTACTTTTGGTGGCTCGAATGAAGGTGTCTCGGGTGCCTACTTGCTTGAAATAAAAGATCTCGGGCAACACAAATATAAGACAATTTTTTGTGTTGGAGGGGCGCTGCCCCCCTTGCAATCCCACGCAAGGGCAGCTCCCTTTAATCCCGCCTGCTAACCGGCCAGCGAGACCGCTGTATGCAAAGCGCCACATTAATAAAAACTGGTTAATCAACGTGCATTAATTGGCATGCATTTTTGTTGAATGAGATTTGACATGTTATGCTGATTAGTGTTTAAAGCATGGTGCATGGTTATAGCTCTTGATTGGTTGTACTTATAAATACGGCCTGTGAGTCGTACATTTTCTTGTTACTCTCATTGTACATTCTCCTCTCACCTTACTCCCCTCGAATGTAACTCGAGGTTTCTATTATTGATGTAATGGTACATTATGGAATCGTCCAAGGTGGTATGTCCAAGAAGATGACAACAAAAGGGCAACCAAGAAAGGAGGAGAAGAAGCTTGTGAAGACCCTTTTCTTTTCTTATGCTTTTATGATATTCTTATTGGCTTGAGAATATCGCATAATTTGGGCTATAACCATGTCACATTTACTTTTTTTGTTAGCATGAGATGCATGTTTTATATTTGTATATGATGCATGTATAAGACAATCAAAGATAACAAATTGGTGAGATCAAAAGAGAAATCCTTCAAACAAATATTAAGTCATTAAATGTGATGCCTTCCAAATGTTGGCACTCATCAAGACTTTGATCAACATTGGGTGGGTTTGCCAAAGCAAAGCACCTATGTTTATTTTGGTAAGGCGCGATGAGATAATAGTGATATCCAAATTGCTAACTTTCGGTCCAACTTAACTAAGTCATCTTAATAGGATTAAGAACTTAGAGGCATATAGTTAGGCTTAAGTTCATGAGATGAGCTTGGACAAGTGTTGTTCACCAAACTATCCAAGAATTACATGATATGCAATTGGCAATGAGTTACCTATCTAAATAACTGTAACTTGAGAGAAAAGCAAAAGCTGACTCAGGTTATGGTGAAATATAAATTTTGGCCTACTAGAATACCTTAGCGTCGAGGTGTTCCAAAATAATATCGAAGGTTATTATTTTGAGGAAAATAATGGGAGTTTCGTTTAATAAAAGTCATTATTAAATGAACTAAAATACATGAATTTTAAATTGCATATTTACTGTTGTAGATAATCATAGCACAAAACACATTGATACTTTCATTGCGATCAATCCTTGAGAATGAAAAATTGAATGAGACCAACTTTCTCAAATGGTACCGAAACTTAAGGATAGTCCTCAAGTAAGAGAGAAAGGCTTATGTCCTAGAGCAGCCCATTTTGAATGAGCATACTGTCACTGGTCTAAGAGTTGAAAGGGATTCTCACAAGAGGCATTATGATGATACTTTGGATGTTGCTTGCTTCATGCTTATTACCGTGGAATCTGAGCTTCAAAAGCAACATGAAAACATGGGGGCTTTCAATATGATGGAACATCTCAAAATGCTCTTCCAAGAGCAAACTAGGCATGAGAGGTTTGAGACCTCTAAGGCATTGTTTCAGTGCAAAATATCTGAAGGAAGTCTCGTGGGTCCTCATGTGCTCAGAATGATTAGGCACATTGAGAATCTTAAGAGTTTGGGATTTGCTCTTTAAAAAGAGTTGGCTGTTGATGTAGTCTTGCAATCGTTGCCTGAAAACTGCAGTCAGTTCGTTATGAATTATAACATGAACAACCTTGACAAGTCATTCCCTAAATTGCTCAACATGTTGAGAACTGCTGAGCAGAACCTTAAGAAGGCTAAGCCTATTTTGATGGTTTAAAAGGGCAAGGGAAAAAAAAAAGCCAACAAGAAGAAGGATAAAGTTAAAGGAAAGCCCAATGCTAATTCTTCTTCAGCTGCACTGAAACCAAATGGTGGTGTGGCAAAGGAAGGGGAGTGTTTCCATTGTACGTAACTTGGACACTGGAAGCACAACTGCAAGCTCTATCTTAAAGGACTTGCTACAAAAAAGGGGATGTAAGACTTCCACTTCAGGTATCCTTGTTATAAAGGCTAACTTTTCTACTTCCTCATCTTGGGTATTGGATACTAGATGTGGATCTTACATTTGTGCAAATGTGCAGGATCTAAGTAGGAGTATAAGATTGGCCCGAGGTAAAATGGTCCTATGTGTTGGAAATGGAGCAAAGGTTGTTTCCTTAGCCATAGGGACTTATGTCTTCACTTTACCTAGTGGATTAGTTTTAGAATTAGATAACTACTACTTTGTGCCTACTATTAGTAGAATTTTGATTTCTATTTTTTGCTTGGACAAGAAAGGTTTTTCATTTATAATAAAGGACAGATGTTGTTCTATTTATTTGAATGAAATTTTTTATAATAGTGCTCGAATTAGCAATGGGTTGTATGTTCTAGAACTCGAAAATCCAATCTATAATGTGAATACCAAAAAGGTCATATTGAATTATTCAAACCAAACCTATCTTTAGCACTATCGCTTGAACCATATAAATGAGACCCACATATCCAAGCTCCATAAGGATAGACTCTTTGACTCATTTGATTTTGAATCATATGAGACATGTGAGTCATGTTTGTTGGGCAAGATGACCAAAGCCCCATTCACAGGGTAAAGTGAAAGGGCTAATGACTTACTAGGACTTACACAGTGATGTATGTGGCCCTATGTCTGCATATGCTAGAGGAGGCTTCTAATACTTTATTACCTTTGCTGATGACTTCAGCAGATATGACTATGTGTATCTCATGAGACACAAGTCAGAATTTTTTGAAAAGTTTAAAGAATTCAAGAATGAAGTAGAGAATCAACTCGGGAAGAGTATCAAAGTACTTCAATTAGATCGAGGTGGAGAGTACTTGGATCGAGAATTTCTTGACTATCTAAAGGAGTGTGGTATAATATCACAACTTACTCCACCGGGTACACCTTAATTGAATGGTGTATTTAAACTGAGAAATCAAACTTTGTTAGACATGGTTCGCTCTATGATGAGTCAAACTTATCTTCCAAACTCTTTTTGGGGACATGCTCTAGAGACAGCCGCTTTTACACTAAACCGAGTTCCATCTAAATCGGTTCAAAAGATATTATATGAAATATGAAGTGGGAGGTATCCCAGTTTATCTTTATGAAGATTTGGGGCTGTGACACTTATGTGAAACGTCAATCCTCTGGCCAACTAGGGCCCAAATATCATAAATGCTTCTTTGTTGGGTATAAAAGAAAAAAAAAAGGTTACTATTTCTAAAATCCTTCTGAGCAAGAAGTATTTGTTGCTCGAGCTGGTGTCTTTCTAGAGAAAGAGTTTAACTCTAAAGGAACCAGTAGAAAGAAACTAGAACTTGAACAAATTCAAGAACAACAAAGGGACATCAAACCTAAAATGAAACCTAAACAGACACTACAAGATGTTGTGGTTCAGAAGTCTGTCCTTGTAGCATAGAACCCATGTAGGTCTGGTAGGATTCGGCGTGAGCCCGAGAGATATGGATTTCTCGTGACTTACACTAGGGATGTATACTTATGGATTAGGATAAGCCCACAACCTACCAACAAGCTATGTCGAGGCCTAACTTTGAGAAGTGGCTAATGGCCATGAAATCCGAGATGGAATCCATGTATGAAAACCAAGTATGAACTTTGGTTGATCCACCTGAAGGGGTAAAACCTATAAGGTGCAAATGAGGAGAAAACTGACATGGATAGTAATGTGATTGCTTTTAAGGGATAATTGGTTGCAAAAAGTTTTAAGCAAATTTATGGTATTGACTATGATGAAACTTTTTCACTAGTTGTCATACTTAAATCCATCCGAATTTTGTTGGCTATTGCTGCACACTATGATTATGAGATATGGCACATGGAAGTCAAAACTGCATTCCTAAATGGAAAGTGACTTGAGGATGTGTACATGACAAAGCTTGAGGGTTTTGTCACCCCTGATAATGCGAATAAAGTGTGCAAGTTGCAAAGATCCATTTATGGACTAAAACAAGCTTCTCGAAGTTGGAATCTTCGTTTTGATGAAGCAATCAAAGAGTTTGATTTTATAAAAAATGAAGATGAATCTTGTGTCTACAAGAAGGTTAGTGGGGGTGTTATTGTCTTATTGGTGTTGTATGTAGATGACATACTACTCATTGGGAATGACGTTCCTGAGCTACAGTCTGTAAAGACTTGGCTAGGGAAATGTTTCTCTATGAAGGGCTTGGGTGAAACAGCCTATGTGTTAGGCATCAGAATCTATAGAGATAGATCTAGAAAGCTTCTCGGCCTAAGTCAAAGTACATACATTGACAAGGTGCTAAAGAGGTTTAGCATGCAAGATTCCAATAATGGATTCTTACCCATATCATATGGTATAACTCTTTTTAGATCTTAATGTCTGAGTACACCCGATGAGAGAGAGCGCATGAGTAAGATTTCCTATGCCTCAGCAATTGGATCTATCATGTATACCATGATATGTATTCATCCCGATGTCTCGTATGCCTTGAGCATGACGAGCAGGTACCAATCAAACCCCAGTGGAAGCCACTTGACAGCTGTTAAGAACACCCTTAAGTACTTACAAATGACTAAGGATGCATTCTTGGTCTTTGGAGGAGAAGATGAGCTCGTTGTAAGGGGTTACATCGATGCTAGCTTCCAATATGATAAGGATGATTTTAGATCATAATCTGGTTATGTGTTTTATATTGGTAGTGATGCTGTGAGTTGGAAGAGTTCAAAGCAAGAGACAGTAGCCGACTCTACAACGGAATATGAGTACATTGCTACCTTTGATGCTGCGAATGAGGCAGTTTGGATCAAAAAGTTTCTTACTGAACTTGAAATGGTTCCAAGCATTGCCGACCCGATAGAGCTCTATTGTGATAACAATGAAGCAATCGCACAAACTAAGGAACCTCAATCTCACCAGCGATCCAAACATATACTTCGACGCTATCATCTCATCAGGGAGATCAACGAGAGGGGTGATGTGAGGATATGCAGGATTTCGACAGCCATTGACAAAGCCTCTTACGCAGCAGAAGCATGATAGCTATTCTAGATCCATCAGTATTAGATACATAGATGATTGACTTTAGTGTGAGTAGGAGATTGTTAGTATTGTGCCCAAAAGTCAATCATGAAATGATTGTATTTTTGCACATTGAGCCATGATATTTTATTAAGGCATTAATTTAGTAACTATGTTTGTTGTTTTGTTTCTGCGTAACGTAATAAACATAATTGTAACCCTAGAATAATGATATTCTCAAATGTTCCTGGTCTAGTATAATTGTGGAGCGGGTTATACATAACGACTAGCATATGTGGAGACTAATATGAGATATGTAGTCTACATATAGGTACAAGTTGGAGAACTTGTGTACTGGACCGACCCACCATGAGAACGCTATATAGATCGTTATATGAGTGTCATAAGTGATTCTTATAGTAATCATAGTATATGTAGTCCTTTGACCTAAGATCATCAAGGTTCCCTACATGTGAGTCACATACTTTGATACTTCCCTTTATTACTCGTAATTGAGTGAACTTGAAGGAGATCATTGGGTATGTCACATATCATGCAGAGGGATTTATATGATCAAGATGGGATTTGTCCCTCCTATGTAACAGGAGTGATATCTTCGAGACCCTTGATAAAGTGAGACTTAGAAAATGCATGGCCATACTTGGATGGGTTGATATACGATATCAATGTCATCAGTTTAAATTAGTCTACTCGGTAATCAATAAACCAAATATTAGGCTATACGAGAGTGACACATTCCATGTCTCATGCCTAGTCTTGATATCTTGGACAAAGGGACAATGACATATATAGGTAATGATCATAAATGTTTAGTCGAATCACTGATAATCTTGTCACTTGGGCAGCAATGATGTGTTGCTAGACACTGCTCATTGCTTATGATCATTAATTTATGATCATTTCCAACGTGGTAAGAGCCTATTGGGTCGAATACATAGGGCTATTTGGATTTTTAAAGTGCATGGGCTAATTGTTTGAGTTATGGTTTCATGATAATTTCATGTTAATAATTGGCCCAAAAATTGAGCCATTATTAAACCAAAAATAAAAGCCTAATTAGATTAGGGCTTTAAAACCCATTAGGCCTGGAAGTTGAGTCTCACTATAAATACAACTTTTAGTGAGAAATTCGCAGCCTTACCCTAACTTCCCAAAAAGAACAACCGCACTCTTCTCTTGCAATTCCTTGGAGGACACAAGGTAACACTGTGAGCGCAAGAGAAACGCATCTGTCGGGAGGTGGTGAAAGCATGGTGATCCCGAGAGGCTCATGTGGATACCATAGAAAGCTTGAACATGTCAACTGTTTAAGTTTTATGATTCGACTCTACAGTTGGATGAGAGATCTCAACTGAAATTAGATATGAAAATTTTCGAACACCGGGTTTACCCCGTTTCACTTGCATTCTGAAAGATTTCGGTTAAATTCCACTGTACTTGTTTGACTCCCGAAACCTAACAATAGTGATACTAGGATTTTTCATTTACAGTTTACTTGGAAGGAAAATAGGTAAACAAAATAAATATGGTCCCAAAGTAATGAGACATTTTCTGGATGTCAGATTTTAAAACAATTTGGCCTTGTTCATGAATAAAGAAAAATCTAAAAAGTAAGAACTCTTGGTGGAGTCACACAATTGGCTAAATGAAGCCAGCTTCTTGGTCTTACATGAGTTCTTCACCCTTGGGTCTTTTTTCTAAGGCTTTTAGTTCATCCAATATTATTTCCTTCATAGGGAGCTAGTTTTGGCATGTATTTGGAAACTTTTATTTTCCATTGATCCAAATGCTCTTTTAGTACGAACACATAGTGCTTCTCATCTTTTGCTTGGCCTACAAAATTTGTTGCATTCCCCTAGGTGTCGTGAATGTCAAAGTGAGCATTCTAATATTATATCAAATATGGAAACTTACCTTGATAAGACACCCCCAACATTGTAAATAGATCAAACATTAAGAATGAGGGATTGTGCTAATTATGTATCATGGAGCTCCTCTTTTGGTTCCAGTGAGTATCCTTATAAATGCAAAGGCAACTTCAAGGAGCCAAGTTTTAGTACCTTTTTTTTTTAACACTGAAGGTAGGTCCTCTGTATGTTCAATAAGGACTTCTTGATGCCTAAACAATCAAACAAAAATGCAAACATGAAATTAGCATTTAAGTCGTCATTGACCAACAACTATCAAGCAGAAGCAAACCATTCTTTCTTAAGAAAGAAGAACCATGCCTAAGTCAACCTTAATAGGTTACTGCTAAAAGCCTGACAAAACACAGCTTCATTAGGATCAACAATTTGAATGACTGCAGCATAATGTTGAACATGATCTGAAGGATCCTGAGTCCTATCAAAAACTTCCACTTTTGGCATTTTGAAACCTTCAAGGGTTGGTGCCTGTAAAATGGCATTAGTGAATGGTTGGTTTCCATTTTAGTAAAAGTCAATGATTGAGATCCCTTTCCTTTAATTTGTTCTTCCAGCTGCACCATCCCATTTAGATTGGTTGGTTGCGGCACCCTAGGTCATGCAATAGGGGGCCATAGTCCCTACAACAGGGGTTTGCTCCTTTAAGTATATATTCTCTTCGACACCAAACGAATAGATCTATAGTTGGACCATGGTGCTTTATGCGTTTAGCATGTTCAAGTTTTGTTGCGATAAAGAATCAGTAGACAACTAAGGCCTTTAACTAGCTAAGCCCTACATGCTAGGTTGTCGCCTTTCACCCAAGATAACATCCTGGATATTTTGTGTGATCACATACAGAATCTTGTCCAATTGTTCGTCCTTGGAAAGAGTGATAGATTTGCCTTTTACATAATCACGAGCAAATGTCTAAAAGGAATAGCCTAGTCAAAATTTGAATCATGCTACCTACATATCTTCATATGTAATTATGTAGAGCATGTTGCTATTGCTATCAATACTTGATTTAAAAAAAGGATAATTGAGCATATTTTTCATTTCATTTTTAATATTCCACATGCTCTTTCAATTACACTTCACAAAGAAGAGTACATTTTGTTAAATATCCCTTCTTCTCCTTATGGTAGCCTTTTTTGACGAAAATTAGATAATTGATATTTTTCTCGTCTATAATGTTCTAAGTAACCTTTTTTAGAGTATCCTACATCCACTAAAAAATATTTTCTTATGTAATTTCAACACTTTTATTTTAAATATGTACTAAATAAAAAAAAATACACCAAATAATTATACCATAGTATTTGAAAGCAAGAACATAAGTTTCATAGTAAAGCTCTATTTAGAGGACATAAAAGTTCTTAATTTACGTACATGCGTGACATATATGAATGAGCTATTTTTCACAAACTGCCATAGGTACACTTTAGAGTTTCGATACCTGTAAAGATAATTTTTGGAGAAAAAAAAAATCAGTTGCTCCGGTTCGAGCTTCCCGTTCGCAAAACCCTAACGCTCAACGACCTGCCAGATCTGGACCTTCCCTTCCTTGATTCTTATCGAAATTCGCATTGCTTCTCTGTCTATTCAACGGACAATTCCTCGCCGGTCCCCATCTTTTCCTACTCGATCGCTTTCACTGATCCATAATTCAACTGGTTATCTTCTTCACTTGTTCCTTTGGCGGCAGAATTCAGGTATGAGGAGGCAGCTCGGGAACTGCTAGTTCAATTCTTCTGCGAAAGGGTTTCTCCAGGATTGCGTACAAATGGGTGTGGACATTAGGGATCTCTTGCCCATTTCGTTGGACATTGTGGCGTTAATATGCGCTTGTGGAGCCATTTACGTTGCGATTCTCCATATCTACAGGCATCTCCTGAATTATACAGAACCCACTTATCAGAGATACATTGTTCGAATAATCTTCATGGTTCCAGTAAGTAGGTTGCTGCTAAATACTTCTCTTTCTATGTTAAACTATGATATGGTGTGTCTTTTCTTGTTAACAATGACCATGGAACTAATGCGTGCGATTTTTTTTAATGAATTTCTGGTTAATCAATTTGAATTGATGCCAAACAATGATCTCTTGTTACAATTTCCAGTAATGAATGAGTTTATTTTTCAAGAAGGTTTGGTTACTTCGGCAATGTTTTTTATGTTCATGCTTGGTTATGAATTCTCTTTGGGGGTTTGTTGTGCCTTCTGTGGCCTTGTGATCCTGTAATGTGTCTATTTGTGCTTGTGAATTTTATAACCACTCTCATCGTTTTGAGCAGGTTTATGCATTGATGTCGTTCTTGTCATTGGTTCTACCTGAGAGCTCAATCTATTTCAACTCAATAAGGGAAATGTAAGTATACTGCTATTTGAAGATGATGGTAAATAGCCCATGTTGTGAAGGTTTCTGTGTTGACTGTTTTGCTAGAAGATTTGAAAATTAAACAGCCAAACGGAAATGCTTGTTGTGCCTCTCAGGGTTTACAACTTTAGTTTTTTTATAGGAAGTTCATCTATCCTAAAAGGTGTCTGGAATATTTATACACCATGGTGTGTACTATTTCTAATAAGACTCAATGTCATAATTGGACCTACAGAACTGCTACATGCAGTTAAATAACACCTAAACAAGAAAAGGAACCTAACCATACTCAAAGTTAGCTTCCTCAAAATGAAATTCTGAATATCTGGTGGACCTGAAAAATTAGCAGAATACCACTTATTAATAAAAGTAAACTAAATTGAGCTAATGAGGGGTAAGCTAAATTAGGCTGGGTTCTTCCTTAGAACCTTAGTAATTAATATAGAGCTACATGGAATTGACTAAAAATGATAATTGTAATATGCTAATGGTACTAATGCGTATGTGCTTGTATTCTTCATAACTTCCTGTCTTTTTGCTGCTTCTTTTTTCAGTTATGAAGCTTGGGTCATATATAATTTCTTAGCTCTATGTCTGGCGTGGGTTGGTGGGCCTGGGGCTGTTGTTCTGAGTTTGAGTGGTCGGCTTCTGAAGCCATCATGGTTTCTGATGACATGCTGCTTCCCTGCTATACCGCTAGATGGGTGAGTTTTTGAATGCATGTATTCTCTTTTCTATTCTCCTTTACATATTTATTTGGATACTGAGTCATTAATCTTAGATATCTCTACTTTCCTTATGGTTGATGTTGGGCATTTTGTTATTCATAGGTTCTTGAATCATGTTGTCTCCTGGTTGAATCATCTAATGTAACAGCTGTATTGGAAGTAATTCTAACACACAAAAGTCAGCAAGTGGTTTACAATGTAATTCTTTAACATTGTGTGCCAATGGAACCTGGCCTCATATATATCAGAGAATATTGAATGTACGCTCAAGTCTTTAGGTACTGTGCTTTTGTTGGTTTCTTGATCATTGTAGCAGTTACAGTCTTTAGGTACTGTGCTTTTGTTGGTTTCTTGATCATTGTAGCAGTTACAGTTTACCAGGGAAAGTTTCAAATTGCAAAGTTGTTAACTTGCACTCATAATATTTTTCAATGATATTTGAACAGTTAAAATATTAAATGTAAACTATATTTTTTGGTGGAAGTGTTAGAGATTTCTGGTTAGGCAAAAATTTGACAAGCTTTATAGGAGAATAGTACTTAGTTTTCCAACAGAAGATGGCCCTGATATTGAACTGAGAATACCGAATGCATATTTTACTACTGTTGGTTCAGTAGTTATTATCCGTAGCTGGAGTTCACAAGCATTTCTTCTTTGACTAAGATTCATCTGATATACCCTACCTGAATTTGAAGAAGCAAAATTGAAATCCCAAAGGCCTTAACACCTCACCAATCAACTTTTTGATTGGATACCAACTGATAGCCTCTAGGGTGAATTTTAGTTTGCTTTTCTTATGTCAATTCCTAATTAATTGAAATTACTTGTGTGCTTCTAAATGCCACCAATTCATTCTTTGTTTGCATTCTCTTTTGCGATTCTTTTGCCTGCCTGGTTTCTGCACTTGGCACAAACACCGTAAATATTACCATACTGGTGAAGTAGGAAATAAGATTGCCTGCCAATTGTGGGTATATCATGCTGAAAAGTTTGGAGTGAATATGAGCTGAAGTTCTTTATGGACCATGGAGTAATGTAAATATGCAGCATCTGAGCTGCAATTTGGGTTTCTTTTTCTTTTTCTTTTTCACTTTTTCTTCTCTTATTGCAAAATGAGATGAGGGATGGAAATATTATTTTGAAGACCAATTCTATAAAGCTGTTAGGATGATTATTTATCTGTTTTTTTTTCTTTTATTTATTTATTTATTTGTGTGTGTGTGTTTGAATATATACATGAGTTCTTGGATCATCTTGGGAAACTGGGGTGAAGAGCAAAGGAGGCATAGTAATTTTTTACTAGGATTTGATAATAAGACTATAGCAGGGCTTATGTGTAAAATAACATGCTGACTTGGCATTTGTTTTATATCTTCTTAAGGTACGTTCTCTGAATCTGAACTTGTTAATGTAGGCGCTTCATACGGAGATGCAAGCAAGGCTGTCTACAATTTGTGATTCTCAAGCCCATCTTAGTTACTGTCACTCTAATCGCTTATGCAAATGGAAAGTATAAAGATGGAAATTTCAGTCCAATACAAGCATATCTGTACCTGACCATTGCATATACAATCTCGTATTCGTTGGCTCTGTATGCTTTAGCCGTGTTTTATGTGGCATGCAGAGATCTGCTTCAGCCATTCAATCCAGTTCCGAAGTTCATCATGATTAAGTCTGTTGTTTTCCTAACGTATTGGCAGGTAGCAAGTCAAATTTTAATTTCTCACAGGAGTCTTTGAAAGAAAAAAATATCCGGGAATCCCAGTTTTTGCATGTGTGTTTATCTTACATCATTGGCTGTTAGTTTCTTGCGAGATAGTAATTCTAGATCTTAACGAAAGAATCAATAATATCTGCTGCCCAATTACCACTAATTGGAGACAAATCTTTGCATGTTGTTTTGATTTTGAGCTACAAATATTTATATTTGTTTACTATGTAAAATCTTGGAAGTTGCTTTTGTAAATGTAATATTGCTTTTGTGAGTGTGTCATTTTCAGGGTATAATTTTAAGGTGCAGGTATTGTTTTGAGTTAGTGGAGAACTTGTTAATGGACATCTCTTCACTGTTTTTCCTCCATTAGTTTCTGTGGTTTGTCAGTTAGTCTCATAAAAGGAAATAGAATTCTAGATCCTCTATCCTTGTTCCTGCTAAGGAGAATGATGAAAATGAAATGTATTTTGTGACAGGAACCGAGGAGGTGGCTATGTGTCCCTGACTCCCTGCATGTCCTCAGAAATTTGCGATCAATTTTCAGAAAGTCTTTCTTTTTGTAAATTTGAAACTTACTGTTCAGTTGTTATGCTCTATTGGAAAGGAGAGCGGTTTCTTCTTTCTCCTTTTAATTTTTTATGTTGGGGGCAGGGAAACTTTAGTTGTCATGAATCATGGAAAACAGTGGAGGAAATGTGACCATAGGTGTTGACAAGCTCGCAACATTGAAGGTATCTTTACTCTTTTTTTTCCACTTTCAGGGTGTTCTGGTTTTCCTCACTGCAAAATCTGGATTCATTAGAGATGCTGAAGAAGCTGCACAATTTCAAAATTTCATAGTATGTGTAGAGATGCTTATTGCTGCCATTGGCCATCTGTATGCATTTCCATATAAGGAGTATGCAGGTGCAAATATTGGTCCAACACATGGTTTTACAGGGAGTCTCGCACATGCTTTGAAGTTAAATGACTTTTACCATGACACTGTTCATCAGGTGAGCCTTGCATCCAGTGTTTATACTTATGGGTACTTCATCCAGAGTACTGGTTTCTGTGAAGTTGATAATTTTTGTTGCTTGTCACAGTTTGCCCCTACTTATCATGATTATGTACTTTACAATCATTCTGAGGGTGATGAGGGAACACGGAAATATAGGTCAAGGACCTTTGTACCTACTGGGTCGGAGATGGATGCAGCACGAAGAAACAAAAATATGCATGGTAACAAATTGGATGACATTCAGTTATCCAGTTTTCATTCTTCTGCCACAAGCACTCCTGATGATCAGTCCACAGCTTCTGCAACTCCTGATACAATGAATTCTTCTTTCCTTGCGGACACTGCTAATTCTGTATCAGTGCAATATGATATGTCACTCATTGACATGGATTTATCAGATTACCCTGAGAATGTTCCTGCAGCAAAAGAAACCGATACCCAGTGATACTTTTCAAGTGCAGCAAGAACAATTCGTTAATGCAGTGACAAAGTTGAGGACGGGTGAATATGATGGTTATCGTCATTCTTTTCTTTGTTTAGTAGAACGGCCTTGATGTGCAATTGTATTGTGTGTGAATGTTCTTAGAGTTCCCGGAAGCTTGCTTCTGAAAAGCATTGGTCCCATCTTCCTGCATATAAAAGCATTGTAAATTGTAGTTGCTGATCTTTGAGACGCAAAAGAAAAATACATCTGTTCGTTTCTTTGTAGATAAACATTTTGATTTCATTTCCATGGTCTTGCACGTAATTTGTTGGTGTTCCTCAGTTCCCAACTTCCTTCTGGACTAAGCTCCAATTAAGACCAATTCTTTAACATGGACCGAAGTGCATGCATATTTGAGTTCAGATCAGTTGCACCTAATTTAATACTAATAAAACGTATACATTGGCCAGGTTAGTGAGGCGACATTCTTAAGTAAACCCAGTGAATGTACTTCCGTATTTCATAAAATTGAACATTGCTGAAGTAATGTTGTATGCTTAGAGAAAAATATTTGACATTGAAAGAACAATTCTAAATATTTTGTTAAGCACTAGAAAGTCTAATATTATTTCATGAGTATCTAACGCTATTGTATAGATGTTTAATTTTACAAAATTAAAACACCTATTTACGAAATCAATACTTATAATCATAGCTTCGGTGGCAAAAAACTCTTTCGCAACTTATATCAGAGGCTTCTGATATATAATTGTACAATCTAATTATTGGATATATATATAAAGCTTACTTGTTTTGGCCATCTTTATTGTTTCCTGCTTTTGTTAGGCGGCTTCCACGACATTAAGCCTTGTGTGTCTTGTTGCACCAATATTGAAGTTCAGTTCAGCTCATCCTGTATATCTGTATGTTTCCTATCCATCACAGGAAAGAGTATAATTAACTTCTGCTCCAATTAAACAAACTCTTGTCAAAGGGTTGTGCTGCTAGGTAGGTATGTATTGTAAATGATTCTATTTCACTCTTCTACAGTTGGCTGCTGATTGCTGAGTTGATATTCCAGCTAGTTCAGTTTAATTTATAGGGAAAAGTTTATTAAGTTTTTTCTTAACATATCATGTGAATTTGTACTTTTCATAGTTTTTTTTTTCTTTCATCACAAGTTATTACATTATAAGCAATCTAGGTGCGAATTGTAGGGCCTGTCAATGCAAAAGAAATCGTGCATGTGGAATGGATGAGAGAGGGTAGGGTTCCTTTACAAACTATTTGGGGCAATTTTGGTACCCATTTTGGGAAACGGTTTTTTTTTCTTTAATTAAGAAGCAATACTAGAAGAAAAAAGAATTAAGCAGAAGAAAGTCTGAGTAATGTAGTGCAACATGGAGACCCAGTTGCCAGAGGCAGCAACTATTCTGTATTGGTTGAATTGGTCTATAATTATATGCATATCTCTTAAGTCAGTTTTACTAGAGCTGGATGAAGTACGAGACAACATTAGGGAGCAGTAGTAATATGAGAGCAGTAGCCAGTAGGTGAGTACGTAGAGTAACAACTTCTTGTTGGAACCATGTGGCTGCTAGAACGGCACCTTTCAAAGCCTAGAGCTTAGCATCCAATGTAGAAAAGTGACGGGGAGTAGGCATCCATCTTGAATAATAGGCGGGACATTAAACCTATTCAAATTCATGCCACAGCACTGATGTTTGAAAATCTTCACCTACACTATAACCCATCGGTAATAAAAATAGCAGGACCTTGCTCAAGTTAAAATGTAAGGTCAATTCCCCATAAGTGACAAAGGAGGTTAGCAGGTTGTAGGGAAAAATAGAATAAATGATTTGATAGCCTCAAGCTAAAAAGAGTTGTTGAATCAAAATATTACTTATAGCTATAACGGAGTTTCATGAAATAGAGCATGACAAAAAACATACTCATTTCTCACCAACCAAATAAACCAAAACGTTGAGATTACAGTAGAACCAATCCTCCTTCCAATTGGGATGGTTTGCCAGTAGGTTGAGAAACTATGCCTCAAAACGGATGGATTTCATAATACGTAGAATTTTGTAGAAATGACACCATATCTAAGCAGATTCTCAACAATTCCAGAATAAATGCATAATTGTTTCATCTGCCATATTACATTTGGAGCAAATTGGCGAAAGTTGATTGTTCTTCCTAAATAGTTCAAACTTCTATGGGGTATTATTAGGAATCAAAACATGATTGTACTTCTTTTGTCTTATATTTTTTGAAATAATTAATCTTTTTGAATAATTTGACTTGAATTTATGTATATTATTATTTATTAAAAAAATGAGAAATTTATGCGTGAAATTTTCTAACTTTAATTTATTTTTTCAGTTGTGTTATATCTACCACATAAGCTTATGTAATTTTCTATGTACTTAATTATATACTTAATTATATAAAAAAAATTTGGACCATATTGCTTGGATAACTGTATTAGCACTCAGGTTAACATTAAAGAAATGTTATCTCCAACTCTATAAAACATGGAAAACAATGATTGCACAAACGGATAATTATTGAAACCAAACTTTTAATCGAATTAATTTTGAATTTTATCTATGATATTTTTTGACTTATAAATCTATGAAAACTACTGTTTCTTTAAATTTTAAGATAAAAATCAATTACAAAGATGACCCTTGCTGCTTTAAAACTATTACGCATTAAAGATATTTTAACATAAAACTAAGTAGAGATGAAAAGAAATTAAAAATTTTCGTTTATCTTTTAAAATCTTTTTCACATCATTGAATTGTCTTTTATGTAATTTCTTCTTCGTTAATTGTCAAGAAAATTAAGATAAAATTCTATCCAATTAATATAATAAAAAGAAAGGAAGAATACAAAAACAAACTTTAATCACCAAGTCAATGTACGGTTGTTACTCTATAACCTGAGTTTCCTTTTCCCCGCAAAACTAATTTTTTGAAACCAACAGTATACTTTAACGATGATCTCTCTCGACCAAAACATATTATTATTATTATTATTTTGTATTCAAAAGCATTATATAAGTTTATAAAGAGGGGCATATTATTATAGTAATTAGTAAAAGGGACATATCAACTTTTTAAGTATCAGAATGATAGCCGAACTAGTTTTTATAAGAACTTAATTACATACTAGGCTAGGGGTTAGAGATAAAATATTATACTTTAACGTTGGCTCACTGTATCTTTGGTACAGCGGTGTAACAATGAACTTTTGATTCTCTCAACTACTGTCCAAAACCCTTCTCTTCCATTTTCCTCCTGAATATATACTACTAATTTTCATTCTAACTCTAACTGCTATTGTATAATGCTTTTTAATAAAAAAAATGTAATTAGTGAGCATGGGGCTAGAGGCAGACTTATATGGACTACCACTTTTATTCAAAAAAATTTGAGTAAAAGGAATATAAAATTAAGTGTTGACCCCATTTAATTATCTATTGAGCCCCTCTATCTCAAATAAAACTCTAGAAAAAAATAAATGCAATAATATCCTCACAAAAAGAAAATTATTAAAATAAAAATTTGAGTCACTAATTAAAAAATTTTTTTTTTGTTGTTCTTCTTTCTTATCTTAAAATCATAACTTAATTGCAATATTAGGTCTTGTAATTTACTTAATTGGTTTAATTAACACTTAAGTAACAAGTGAGCTTATAGTCATTGAACTGCACAAATCGAGTTAAAATCAAAGTTTCCAATAAGTCATGTTAATCTCTAATAGAAGTGTCATTGTTATTAGGAGATATGCTATTCTCTACTTGCTATTATTGTGAAATTATAAACTCTGTTATTTTTAGATTATTTTATTTTAAAAAATAATATATCTATAGGCAATTCATCTTGAAAAGTGAGAGATAATCCTTTAATTTTTTTGAAAATTTAACAGTAATATTTCTTTCAAAATTTATTTTTAAAGCTTCAAAATAATTTGGAAGACTTATTCAATCTTAAGGAAATGCAAAACATATATATTCAGTGACAATATTTTCATTATGATAAACTCATGTGTATGCTCTCGCTCCCGCACATGAAAATCCGCTCATGTAAAAATAAAATTAAGCTATTTTAAATTAAATTAATTTAAATTAAAATAAATTTTGACGGTTTGGAAACTACGGGGCATGTTATAACTATTCTATTTCATGAAAATTAGCTCTTCACGCAAAATATCGTGGTTCATGCCAACTGATAAGATGACGGGTGGCCCAGGACGGGTAAGACCGACGGCCATGAAAAGTCCAGAAAACAAGTGACGTGGGAAACCTAACCCTCTTATCTACGTAAGCCCCTAAAACTAAATAAAGTCTTCACAAGAAGCACCTGATATGCTTCTTTATGACAATGTTGTATGATACGTGTAACAAACATTTTACACTCTAAAAAAATTACTTTACTAAATAATATGTTAAACTATTGTGAATAAATTAAATTTAATTAAACTTGTATACATAATTTGATTTACAACAATTATCTAGCATAAGAGAAAATTCTCTATACATATTTATTGTTATCTAATAAACACGGGATAATATTACATGTTAAAAAATTTTGAGATAAATATATAGTACTTTCATATGAATTTGTTGATCCTGAGCATTAAGTAATGCAAACCCCATAAAGTATAATGACCTAAAAACAATTTCCAGAAACTAGCCTGAATTTTTAGCGACGAGATACCGTCGCAATTTTATGAGGAATAAAGCCGTTGCTAATTGGGTCAATTACATTAAATGTCCATAGACTATGTGCACTGTTTCTGTTTGGTCCTTTGACTACATAATGTTGCATAATCATCATTGAAATTTAAAACCTGTTCAAATTTTAGTAAACTTTTGACTGCCAATTTTATGTGATCTGCTGGAACCCTAAGCAGCAGCTCTATTATATCCAATAACTATATCTTGATTATTCTAAGGTATTCATATGTAGAATGTTAATTGTACTGTAATTAATAGAACTTCGAGGCACCAATACACCATGCATATGTTACTATTAATTAATGTATTTAATTTTACATATTAGATAGTTGAAACAACTGTCACTAATTGGTGTCCAAATAAAATGAATTTTTACCTGGGATCGACGCTAGGAAGATCATCAAGAATAGACTGCCAAACTCTATAGCAATAGTTTGAACTTAGGGGGTGAAACAGCTGGACTAACCAAACTTTAGTAAAAACTTGTGCAATTTAAGCTTTTTATAACTTTTGTACTTTGCTTTATATATACATTTTCACGTGCCGAAGCCTTCTTTAGTTTTTGTGAGCCCTGAACTTTCTCCTCCGGCGGCGCTGCGGCTGCTCCTTTTTTACGTACCCGCAAGTCACTTTCTTCTTCTTCTTCTTCTATCCCCTTTTATCTCTCCAAAGTTCAAAATTTACTATTAGCGTTCAGTTAGTCCGAAAAGGACCAACAATAATATTTTCTGAGTCAACTCTTTAGCCATGGATTTGGTGAGCCAGCAGCAGATCGCGATGATGGAGAAGAGACAGCTGTTTCTGAGGAGCTACCAGTTCTGTCGGAAGCGGAGCTTGAACGAGAAGATCAAGGGCTCGCTCGTTAAGGTCAAGAGGGTGGCCTGGCTCAAGCTCTGCTCTGCCCGCCGCCTCCCCCTCGTTGTCTGGTCGCGCCTCCGCTGTGCCTTCTATTTCCGGCGGCGGTTATTTGTTCGCCTGGTTAACCACAACGTCGCCGCTTCTTCCTCGTGCTGGTAGGAAGGAAATTAATTGATGTTACTTACGTAGTACTATTTAGTATTTTATTTTTCTTTCTTCTTTCTACTTAATTTCCTTGAATCAACTACTTTTTATTAAAAAAAAAAATTAAGATGTACCTTCTCTTTCTTGGATTTAATTAGGATTTTGAATACTGACATCTTATTTATTGCCAGAACTACCCTATGTGCTTGTTTTATTCATTTATCGTTTCGGAAAAAAGGTTTAGCAAATTATTGAGGCACTACCAACACTTTATACCATGTTTTGGCGAGATATTGAGTATTGTGTTCTAGATGCCTTATGCCTTATTGTCATAATACTTTTGAGGCACTACGTACCAACACTTTTGAGTATTGTGCTCTAGATTCCTTATGTAAGGAATTTTGTGGTGGGTAATAAAATAAGTCTTCAAGTCTAGTTCACCATTTTGATACTAAAACTGTAAAAGAGCTATTTATATTTGTATCATCCTCTTTCATAGTGAAATTTTTCTTCCGATGTCCCGTCTTGGAGTATTTCTCGTAAATTCTTGTGTTCATTTTACTTTCTACTGGCATTCTAATTTTGCTTCTGCTTACTGCTGCATTCTACTGTTTGATCATTGTCTTCTATGACCGGTAAGGAAAAGCTGTAGTCTCTTGTAATTGAGGCCGAACTTCCATATTAGGGAAGAAATTGGCTGGTGGGTGACCTCTTAATTAGCTTCGAACTTCGAAGGTTCTACTAGCTTTACCATTGCAGGTCAAGCTAGACGTGTACAATTTGGGCACAGTCCGTGGAATCCTACAATTAACGGGCGCTTTTTTTACTTGCTGGACCATTATCGGCCATTTTACCAGGCTATAGTAATGCCCTATTGGATTTGGAACTTAAGTGGGCCGGCGACATTAAGCCTATACTCAAAGGGCTAGTAGTCAAGTCCATATTGATGTACGAGTTTCATCAAAACAGAAAATTCTACTTCATCCGTCTAAAGTTTTTTATAATAATTATTATTTACAGAAATGAGTCTATAATTTTTTATTTTTAATATTTTAATATATAAATAATAAATAAAGATCTATAATTTTTAAATATATTTTCTTAATTTTTTTCTAACAAATAATAATATGAATAAATTGAAATCAAACTAAGTCAAAAAAGTGAAATGTTTCAAAAAATATGGGATGAAAGTAAATATCCAATTTAGAATGAGTGGCCTATTTCAGTCAGTTTGGAAACATTGATCGTTTATTCGATAAAAAAAAAAGACATATATGGCCAATTTGCGTCTGGAAACATTAGTAGTTTCTATATTATTATATTTGCTTTTGCGAAATAAAATATTCTATAAGTATTAGATAGCAATAAAGCATGGGCCAACACATGGAATAAAATTCTTTAATTTCACATGAAATCTCGAATTTTAAGTGATATTCAATTTACCGCATGTACATCATACATAATGTAAGATTTTTTCAAATTATTATTTTTTCACGCGGCATACCATGATGTATATTTTGCAGTACTTCACGGTGATTTGCATATTGATGAGTTTATTTTTGTCTTTATTTTTCAGTTTTCCACAAGACGTGAGAGGGATTTTTAAAATTTTATATAAAAGTATCACACATAAATAGGAAGATATAATTTATACACATATTTGAACAAAAATATTAATTTTATTTTTATTTAAAAAATTAAATTGGTAAATAATGTTAACATGATTGTGATTTAAAAATTGTTACAATTCTTTTCTTTTACTTTAATTTTTACCATTTCAATATACATAAAAAATAAAAAAAATTACAGTTTAATCATGTGTGTCATGTATCGATAAATTGGTTGTTTTACTAAATAATATTTATTTTTTTATATATTCCATTTTTTATGTGTTTTCATATAAAAAAACATATTCCCTTTCATATGGTGTATATTTTATTTATACTAAGAAAATTATGATAAAAATAATTAGAATACTTACAAAAAGGTACAAAAAATATATTTAATATATTTTATTGTAAAATAATATTCTAATCTATATATTTTATAAATTTTTTATATTTTTGAAATTTGATTCTAAAACAATTTTTTTTTAAAACTACTTGTTTTAAAAGTAAAACACCACAATCAATGTGAAATTTTATTAATTTTAAAGCTAAACGACACTTACATAACATGGAACGGGATTTACATGAGTCAATGGCAAAACATTCTATAAAAGTAAATATAAAATAAAAGCTAGGATCTGTGCTGAACAGTGAAATCAGATCAAATACAAAGTAGGAAGATAATGAGTAAGCAGTGGATTTAAGCATCTACTTTATCGGGGTTTTCATCGTTGTAACTCTTGTGCTCTTATAATCTTAAAGCTATAAGACCCCAGTCATAGTTGTATATACAAACTTCAACTACATCTAGTGATAACATTGTACGTTTCTCTGAAATTACACATTTTTCGTGAAAGCCGACTCAGAAGCAACGGTTGAGACAGCCAGAACTTCTTTGGCAATTATAGAGAGTATTGAAAATTTGTTGCTTCTAGCTTTTCACCATACTAAAATGTAGGTCTCACTATTCTTCAAACCAAGTTGAGGTATGTGTCCATTTCATTAAGATCGAATGCTGGAGCACGGGACCGTTTGAGGAGTTGTTGCGCTGATTGAATGATGATGAGCCTGACGATGAGGAAGTAGTGTTCGCAACCTTATCCTTATGCCGATCGGCATAAATCTTAAATAACCCTCGCAAGTGCTCCTCAATAGTGGCAATTATATCATGAATAGAAATATCTATCATTTCTAAAAAACTATAATAACCCTCAAGTAGCTGCTATGTATCCGTGATTCTGACAGTCAGATCTAGTGCAGATGCAAGTAAATAGATCAGGGATATAACACTGAATTATAAAATCCATTTGTCTTTCATGGCCATATCCGTGTCTTTCAAGAACTGGTCATTCTTGTATTAGTTAAAAACTCATGCAATATTGACCAAATGCATTAAAAGCTAGGATCTGTGCTGGAACGGGATTTACATAACATTTTAAAGCTAAACGACATTTACATAACATGGAACGGGATTTACATGAGTCAATGGCAAAACATTCTATAAAAGTAAATATAAAATAAAAGCTAGGATCTGTGCTGAACAGTGAAATCAGATCAAATACAAAGTAGGAAGATAATGAGTAAGCAGTGGATTTAAGCATCTACCTTATCGGGGTTTTCATCGTTGTAACTCTTGTGCTATTATAATCTTAAAGCTATAAGACCCCAGTCATAGTTGCATATACAAACTTCAACTGCATCTAGTGATAACATTGTACGTTTCTTTGAAATTACACATTTTTCGTGAAAGCCGACTCAGAAGCAACGGTTGAGACAGCCAGAACTTCTTTGGCAATTATAGAGAGTATTAGAAATTTGTTGCTTCTAGCTTTTCACCATACTAAAATGTCGGTCTCATTATTCTTCAAACCAAGTTGAGGTATATGTCCATTTCATTAAGATCGAATGCTGGAGCACGGGACCGTTTGAGGAGTTGTTGCGCTAGATTGAATGATGATGAGCCTGACGATGAGGAAGTAGTGTTCGCAACCTTATCCTTATGCCGATCGGCATAAATCTTAAATAACCCTCGCAAGTGCTCCTCAATAGTGGCAATTATATCATGAATAGAAATATCTATCATTTCTAAAAAACTATAATAACCCTCAAGTAGCTGTTGTGTATCCGTGATTCTGACAGTCAGATCTAGTGCAGATGCAAGTAAATAGATCAGGGATATAACACTGAATTATAAAATCCATTTGTCTTTCTTCGCCATAACCGTGTCTTTCAAGAACTCGTCATTCTTGTATTAGTTAAAAACTCATGCAATATTGACCAAATGCATTAAAACTGTGTGATATGTGGGATAGTATGCACCAAAGCAAAAAACAATTGCCTTATAAAAATATCGTAACACAACAGCCACTTTTGACAGTTAAAATCGTTTTATTTTCTTTGATATTTATAAAACATGTTATGTGTGCAGCAAATGGTATCGTATCCATCAACTTCTCGTAAGTCAAGTTCCATTGGGTAGGGCAATCAAGTTTAAAACGTTTCCAACTAAAATCAAGGCCATTTTCAAGACAATATAGCTTAAACTCTTTGAAAACTTTGTTTCTTGACTTCAAATAATGGATTATCCACTGAATTGGAGTAATTACAATACTTAAAACTTGAAGACCTTTTTGGACAGCTAAGTTTAAAATATGACATACATATCTAATATGAAAAAATGTGGCATCCTAGACAGGTTCTAATGATTCATTTAATGTCTCAGCCGCGACATCATTGTTGGATGCATTATAAAATGTTATACTAAAAACTCTGTCATGACAACAAAATTCTTTAAAAGTTACTGAAATAACTTGGAATTTGTTTCAACTAATATAATCGACCTCCATCCACTTAAATGCAATGATACGTTTTTGAACGACCCAACTATCATCAATTAAATGTGAAGTGATATAATAATAATCTTGTCATAGTGGTGAAGTCCACATGTCACTAGTGAATGAGATAGAATGATCAAAAGCAAAGAAGTATGCTTGTAGGTTTGATTTACCGGTTTCATAAATTTTAAATGTCTCCCTCCTAGCAGTATGCCTAGATGTTCTTTTAAAAGCAGGGTTTAATTGTGATTTAATCCAATTTTTCATGTGCCTATATTCCGCTTATCTAAATGATTTTTCAGTTAATATAATCTATTCTACCATGCTTTCTCTATAATTTTGTTGATTAAATCTAAAAATACTTGATCTACAGGCAGTACTCTCAAACTGTGTCTGACCGTCGGTACTGGTAGTTGCATCCGAACATAGATTCAGGTGCTTATGTTTCATGTGCTGTTTGAGTGTTCCCGCACCAAAGTTCTTCTTGTGCACGAGCTTTGTCTTGCAATGTTGGCAATTTGCGAACCTCATATCATTGTCATGAGTATCCTTCTCGAAAACTTGGTCAAAATACTCCAAAACCCATGTGGTGAGTCTCGACGTCTTACCTTGTGATGGAAGTTCGGGTTGATAACTTGTCGGGGTTGGTTGAGAATCATCTCCTCCTCCAACATTCTCTAATGCCGTTGGCTCCACCTCCCTAACGTTATTATCAGAAAGTTGATTGTCGAGCCCCAAGTCGTATTGACTCATATCGAATTGCTCGTTATTATCAATTTGTTGGATTTAAGCCCCATGGGTCGCCGGTCGGAAAAGGCCATGAAAAAAAAACCTTAAAATAGTGCGGAATGAAGAGCTTGAGGCTTTTCCCTTTCCTCTTGATACCATTTGTGTGATAATAAATTGAGAAGATGAAGAGCTTTGAAAGTAATTAAGGAATGATTAAGAAAAAATGAACAAAATAAGGTTGAGAGCTTTAAAAAAATGAGATAATGTATTAGTAGAAAGGAAGAGATTGCTAATATTTGGGTGAAGTAATGGTGGAAATGGTCACTATATTTACAGGGGAGTGTTTTTTTTTTTTTTGAACTAAAAAGCCCTTAGAATATAGTTGTTGGGGGGGAAGGGGGGAAAAAGTAATTCTGGAGGTAAAAAAAGACTGCAGGCTGTTAGAGGGACTTGGAGTGTAATTTTCCTTTTTTTTTTTGGAATTTGGAGCTGTTGAGGAGCACTGGCCAACCGTTGGGACTAGGCTGGACCGGCTGGGCTGGGTAGGTTTGTGCCGGTCCTTGTGCCGGGCCACTCACATGCTGAGCCCACTTCAAGCCCCCCTACTTGAGGCCCATAACCACCCCTCCCTTTACCGTGCTTAACCCGGGCTCGTGCCGAGCCAGATTTGACCAAGGCTAAGCTGGGTTTGACCCTCGCCGGTCCCGACCCGCCTCTTTTAACACCTCTAAGTATACCTAACAATTGTTTATTTCGTTAAATTGATATTCTATATAAAACAACACTAAATATAAATACTGATTCACAGCTTTCCTAAAAACCAATGTACTAATTAAGAGCATATGCATGATTTCATTTCCACCAAATATCTTATATAATATACCTGTATGTGTATTTTTCGATAGGTCCAATTTAGACCAGCCGCATCTGAAGCCTTGACTTAATTGTATCTTCTAATCTGTGTTAGCCCAAAGATAAACAAAGGAAGCTTGCAGCTTTTTCTGGTTAAACATGGCAGTTAAATACATTCCTTTGGTTGCCGCATTAATGATTGGCTTCGATTTGCCCCGAACATGGCCTCAAATCATTGCACATGCCCTTTCTTCCTCAACTAATCTTTCTCGCCCACTAGCGCCGAAGGGTGAAGATTTACGTAGATTCGGTTTCTAATGTAAAATAAGTGCTGAAGAACGAGTGGCTCATACCTATTTGAAAGGGGAATGATTTTTTATAAGAAAGTGAAAACTATAATTGGCTGTTACTTTTTAACATATTCGCGCGCTAGTAAGATTTTTCAATGGCTTTACTCTTATAGCAATAAAGAGAAAAGTAATCAATTATGCTCATATAATAGCAACTCCTCAAACTCTTATGACTTATTAGAACTACAGTTTTTTAATTTTTTTATTAGAAAAAAGGTATTTATAATAGTTTAATGTATGTGACTTTTTAGTTATTGGTTAGTATTTACTTTTATTTTATTATTTTTTAATAGTTTTGTTCATACTAAAAGAACTAACAACTTGATTAATAATACGGACAAACATTTGAATAAAATGAAATTAGAAAATGTGTGTCATGAGCCTCATGACTCATAATTAATGTGCAGAGAGAGCAGTGCCAACATGAGGGCTAGTAAGGCCCCTTCAAAATACATTTTTTTTCAATATTTTTTAAATTCAATTTTATATTTCACAAATTTGATGATTTAACATATGTATTTTATTTTGATTTTGATTTTTTATTATTTCTCCTAGATCGATTTACCGTATATGATTTTATATATTAAAAAAACAACAAAAAAAAAAAAAAAAGCAAACGCAATGGATTTAATAGACCTAAGTATAGCATGAGCATGCGGCGAAGAAGAAAGTGGGAAAAAAAAAAAGATGAAAGACCATCATGAAAAAATGTATATGAAAATGCATAAATTCAAAAAGATTAATCATTGAAATAAATTTATTTATACATACATACATATATATCTTCGATTGTTTTTTAAACAAAAAACAATATTTACTATCATGAAGATCAAAACTTTGTTACTTTTCTAAATCTAAGTCAAATTTTATTACATCAACGATTAAAAAAAGAAAAAAAATAGGTAATAATAAAATTAGAATCTTTTATTATCTAAGCATTTGAAATTAATAGAGCAATGCATTATTTCATCCGAAATTAACAAAATCAACATTGAAGAAAAACTATCAGAATTTTATTTATCTTTAACACATAAAAAACAGGAGAGCCCTCTTTTTTTGGGTCCACAAGGTGTCACAGTCTACTGGGTTAGACAATTATAAACTTGTGCTCATTTGATTGATCTTTTCCATATTTCAGCAGGCAAATTTTATATTTCTGAGTCTGCATCCCTAATCAAATTCCAGATCAAGAAATCGACCTAGCCATGTGTTGCCAGGAATCTAACGCAGGCAAGCCCTTGTCTCTTCTGGAGACTGCTCACAATATAAATCCCTCGCCACATTACATGCTCCCTCTCATCACACACACACAACCAGATCAAACACATAAGCATGGTGCTCTTGATTGGCTTCGGCCGGGACTCCAGGCCGAAGCGCGTGGCACTGTGGCGCTACGAGAAGCTGAGGGAGACGGCTGAGGGCGGCGGGGGCGGCCGGAGGTGGGTGAAGAAGCTGAAGGGAGGGCTGAAGGGTGTTAGGCTATCTCGGTGCAGGAGACTTATTATAAGGGCGTTCTCTTCTGTGAGGGTATATGTAGATCCATTTAAGATGGACTTTTGTCCCAATCTCGTCTTGACCTCTACCTGGGGGCTTCCTGTTCTGTCTCATCCTAGCTCTCTTAGTTGCAGCAACAGAAATGTAATTCTCTGAGCCGAAATGGGATTCCTATTTGTTTATTAATGTCAACAGAGAGGATTTGCCTTATGTATGTGACAGTTTTTATAAACTAAGTATCTGATTTGAAAAATTAAATCTTTTTTTGAATTTTTAAATAAAGTATAATTTCCCTTTAACTTGTCTTATAATAATGGAAAAGAATATAATCGGCCTTCCTTGAAAAAAAAAAATAATGGAAAAAGAATATACAATCACGTTAAACATGGGTATCAACTAGCGGTGTAAAACGAATCGAGCCTTATCGAATAGTTCGAGCTCGAGCTCGTTTTTTTTATTCTCGAATCGAGCCTAACGAGCTTCGAGCCCGAATTCGAGCCAGATTTTAGATTCGAATCCTTAACGAATCGAGCTCGAACCCAAACACGTTCGGCTCGAACTCTTATCGAGCTTAACGAGCTTGATATAATATAATTTATTTATTAAAACATAACATATATTCTAAAATCCTAAAATCCCTATATTCCGATTCCCTGCCTCAATTCCAAATTCTCGAGTCCCGACTGCCCTCACCCACACTGTCCCTCACAGCCCACCCACCCTCAGTAGTCGCGACTCGCGAGTCGTGAATCTCACCTTGCGACTCACCGTCGCCTCAATCGTTGACTCAATCGCGATTATCATCTGCAGAATCGCAGTCGCTCGTGCGGCCCAGCTGTCGCTGCTCCACCGTCGGTTCCTGCGTCCGCCGTCGTAACTCGATCTGCTCACTATCGCGCCGTCTGTTGTCGAGTCGTCGCGCACGCCTGAGCCTTATCTCCATCGTCCGTCTGTCACGCCGGCGAGCCTTCCCTCCATTGTGCCGTCGAGCATTCTTTCCATCGCGCCTCCCCTGTCTCAGTCGCAGATGCATTACCCCCAGCTGAGTTTCGGTATTGTTTTTTTTTCCTCACTTTATTTGTCCAATGGGAAAATGTTTCATTACTTGATTTTTCTGTCACTTGAATATCACTATCTGCTTGTGAAGCACTACTGTTGAGTTTCCCTGCATCATGATTAAGTTATGGGATGACAGGTTTTATATAGGTATTGAATGCTAATCTACTCTATGCTTCACGCTGATCCTTAGTCAGATGTGTTATTGGTAACTGCATACGGTCGCCTGGTTGATTGAGTTTTGGTTTCTGATACCACTGTGCTCATTTTCTCTGGTGAAAGCTGCTGTTTTTTTTGCTGAAGTTCAATCTGAACTTTAAGAAATGTTTATTGTTGAAGGGATGTTGCAAAATATGTTATGTGTATTGATGTGATGAAGGCATTTGTAATGCGCTCTAAATGATTGTGCGGATTCCTTTAAGTTCCAATGAAATTCCTCATCAGTTTTTGTTTGGAATGATATACTGTTCATCTACATAAGGTGCTTTTCCATAATGATGAATATGGATTCATCATTCGTTTCATGAAATCTCTCATTTCATGATTGTGGAATCAACTTGCAGTAGTCCATGCTCAAAATGCTTTGACTTGCTTGGTGTTTCCTGTCTATATCAAGCGCTATTCTGTTTGAGCATGATGATTTCTGGCCTCGTTCTTTCTGAAGTTGTTCTAGTTATATCTGTAACATAATGAATAATGAATAATGTGGCAAGGAATTTTGGTTAATTAGGCCCAACGGACAGTCTTTTGGTAGTGTCTCCTTTCTTGGTTTCATCACCAAAGATTTTGTTTTTAAGTACGCAGTGAGCATGACCAAATAGCAACAAACTCTAGTTCACCATGTGAAAAGCCAAGAACTTTACTGGTAGTATAACTTTACTGGAATAATTTCGTGTATTCTTGGTTTTTTTTTTCATTTCAGTGTCCTGTTAATGATAAGGTGCCTGGATTTTTTTATTGTCTAGAGTTTTAATTTTGTGCTTAGCTCATGCATATTCTAAGTGACTTGTTGTTGACACTAGCATTTTTTTTTTAAGCAATGTCTTCCTCAACGAGTCAGTTTCCTTCTGTTGAATAGTCAAACTCTATTCCAATGTCGGAAGATGATTTTATTCATACAAATATTGATAAAGATCAAGTTATGGTGGAGGAAGTGTGGGATATTCCTAAATTGGAAGAAGAAAAAGTTGGAACTGAAAATAAAGAACAAGAAGAGGGCGGTGAAGGTCCTAGTGGAGCACTTGAAAAAAAGAGTAGAGCGCCAAGATCTAAAATTTGGACATCATTTACAAAAGCTACAGATGTGAAAGGAATAACATCTATCAAATGCAATTACTGTAGTGCATCTTTCTCTTGGCAGAAGAGTGGAACAACTTCCCATCTTGCTAGGCATATGAATAGTTGTCTTAAAATGAAGTTGCACCTAAAGAAACAACAGCTCCTTAACTTTTAGCCCAGTGATACATCTGTTAGTGCTAACCTTCCAGCCCTTGCACCGGCTATAGTAGACGGAAAATATGATCCCATGAAGATGAGGGAAGCTGTTTGTCATTGGGTGTTAATGCATGAACATCCTTTCTCAATTGTGGAGGAGGAAGGGTTTAATTTCATGATGAAAGTTGCCATCCCCCAATTTGAAAGAATTGCTCGTGCTACTTTAAAGGCTGATTGCATGAAGGTATATGAGCATGAAAAGAAGAAAGTGAAGGTCATGTTAGGAAACATTTCAAAGATTAGCTTAACAACAGACTTGTGGAAATAAAAAAGTCAGAAAATTGGATATATGGTCATCACTGCTCATTTTGTCGAATCTGAATGGCGGTTGAATAAGTGGGTGTTGAACTTTGTTCATATTCCTCCTCCACATACGGGCGACGCTATTTCAGATGCTATTTACAAGTGTTTGAAGGAGTGGGGTATTGAAAACAAGGTTTATAGCATTTCAGTTGATAATGCTTCAGCAAATGATTCGGCCATCAACAATTTGAGGGAAATTTTTGAAGCGAATAGGAAGTTGCTGTGTGGAGGGAAATTGTTTCATGTACAGTGTTGTGCGCATATTTTGAATCTTATTGTCCAAGATGGGTTATCGAAGATTAAATTTGCAATTCAAGATGTAAGAGAATCTGTTTCTTTCATCAATCATAGTGAAGCCCGATTGAAGACATTTTGTGAAATTGTTCAGTAGTTGCAGTTGCCAGCTCGAAAGCTCGTTCTTGATTGCAAGACTCGTTGGAATTCAACATACGAGATGCTAGCTTGTGCTTATAAGTTCAAGGATATGTTTCCAATATTCCAAAGAAAGGAACCTCATTATAGTTCATGCCCAATGAAAGAGGATTGGGACAAGGTTGAGGTTATTTTACAAATCCTGGAAGTGTTCTCTAATGTGACAAACATCATCTCTAGAAGTTACTATCTAACATCAAACTTATTTCTTTGTGAAGTCTATAAGGTGAAACAATTGCTGGATGCCCGGGCTAATGATGAGAATTCCTTTGTAAAGGGTATGGTTACCCAGATGAAGAAGAAGTTCGATAAATATTGGGGAGAGTGCAACTTGATAATTTCTATTGCTGCCATTTTGGACCCTAGAGTGAAAATGAGGGCTGTGGACTACTGTTTTCCTAAGATATACACCCAAACAGAGGCACAATCTAATATTGGAAAGGTGAAGATTGTTTTGCAAGAACTTTATAATGAGTATGCAGAAATGCATAAGGTGAATGATCAAGAAAGTGTAGCAGTTAGATCTTCTAAGTCTTCTGTGACCTTTGTTTCTTCGGGTTCAGGCTTTAGGGAACTTAAAGAGTATGTGAAGCAAGTGGAGACAGTGCAGCCCCAAAAAACTGATTTGGATATGTATTTTACAGATGGATGTCATATCTGTGCAGAAGGGTCAGATGATGCGTTTAACGTGTTGGAGTGGTGGAAAGGAAATCAAACCAAATATCGTGTTTTGTCAAAGATGGCATGTGATATTTTGGCAATCCCAGTGACTACAGTTGCTTCTAAGGCTACATTTAGTGCGGGAAGTCGAGTGATTGATTCATATCGTGCATCGCTTTCAATTGAAACCGTTCAAGCATTACTTTGTGGAGAGGATTGGCTTAGAAACCTCCACGGTGTGAAGAAAAGGAACAAAGTAAGTATTTGAACTATTTTTTAAGTTATATAAAGCTAACTGATCTATAGTTAACTTGTTTTGAAATGTTTTAAACTCCCACAATTTTTTCAGGGAGTGAAGCAACCAGTGGTAATCAACCTACCAATCTAGGATATGGCAATATGTTTTCTAGGTATGTTTCTTGTGTGATTTATCATGAAATCATAACCTATATGCTTTAATCAAACTACCAATCTAGGATATGGCTAACAACTACCATGCAATTCCGTATTGATGAATGTATGTTAACACTTTCAGTTCTTTAAAAGCTTTGAAACTTCCTATTACAGTGGCAAGTCGTCATTTTCAGGCCTCCTTTCAAATACGTGGTTGTCAACTTATATTATATGATTATCTGTTGGGAGAATTGTGCATTTCGTTTTGCATACTAATATTCATTGGCTTGTTATGTCATGTTTCTTCATCTTTGTCTTCAAACTGAATGGATAACTGGCCAAATCCAGTTGGTATAAATGAATGGACATCATATTTGTGAGTTCAGCTGTTACATTCGAGGTGCCTAAGAAACTGCACTTTGTGTTTTGTTTTGTTTTTTTTTTCTTTTTTTTGTTCTTTCAGTTAGAAACTTAGATATTTAGGTTTTATACTTCACTTCATACATATGACTTTGTACTTCAAATGCAATACTTAGGTGCCTCAGATACTATGTTTGGTTAGCTTTAGCAATAGCCATAGATATTGTAGCTCTGACAAGGCTTTTGAACGGCATTGAGCATATGATTTGTAAAGATCATGGAAACTTTAGTTTCGTTTAATAGTTACACCAGGGAGTATTTCCACTCTATTGACCGCACCTAAGCTTTTGGCCGTGAAGAATAAGTTGAAAAAAAAAAAAAAAGATCATGGAAACTCTCATGTGCCATCATCTTGACAGCCAAATGAAGTTAGGGACTGATAACAGGAAAGGATTTTTTCGGTGTTATAAAACATTCTCTTTCACTGGCATTTGTTTCCCATGCTTTACTAGTGCTCACTCAGTGTATTGTTACCAAAAAAATGATTATCTTTATGAGAATGATGGCAAGTTGGCAACTCAGAAACGAAAACATTGACATGGTTCGCTTAAGAATTTTTTCTCCCAAATAAAATGCCTTGAAAACATCTTCTGTTTAGTCATCTTTCTTGAGAGAATTGTCAGCAGTAAAGTTACATCCTCGAAAAGCAACAGCAGTAAATGTTCACCCTTATATCTTGTAAATTGTGGTCAGGTGGTCAGGTCTTCCAGAATCATAAATATAATTGTCTATTGGGGTATTTCATTAACAATCCACTATTTCTATTCCTGGCTATTACATTTTATTGATTTATATTTAGATGAGTGATGTTGTTGTTAGTAACTTAGTATCCTCATAATTTCCGAAGTTTAATAATTCTACTCATGGCTATGTTTATTTTTGTAGCTTGGAGTGAAACTACTGCCACCAAGAGAAGCAAATTTCTTAGGAAATGGTTCTTAGCAAATTTTGTGAGTTCACTCTAAGGCTTCAAGAATGGTTAATGGTGGTGATGCACATTTCATGATCTTTTGTTCTTGTTGTTTGTCTGGATGTAAAGTAGTGAAACTTTGAGACAAATTTTTATAATTTGTTATTTCTGAATATTTCATGAGCTCGGTCGTTTAAAGTATTTATAACTTATTTTGAACTCGGATGAATGTCCTTGGTTATGTGCTTGATGAGATGCACCTTGATCATGTAGGTTTTATGTTATTTTGTTAAGTGCAATTAGGTAATTCGAATCGAGCTTGTTAATGAGCTCGGCTATGCTTTTCGAGCTCGAACTGAGCTCCACTATTCGAGCTCATGAACCAAGTATATCGAGACTCTCGAGCTAACGAATTGAGCTCGAGCCTACTACGAGCCGAGCTCGAACCTTGTTTCTAAAGCTCGTCGAGCTCGAGCTCGAGCTCGAGCCTACTCCAATATGAAACGAGCCGAACTCGAGCCTGGCCTGTTCAAGCTCGGTTCGGCTCGTTTACACCCCTAGTATCAACTTTGGTCATGGAAGACTTTATGGAAGTAAGCGTAAGGCCAGGAAACAAATGCCCAACTCTCAGCTCGGCCTCGGCTAAAGAGTAAACGGCCCAAGTAGCATAAACTTAGTACAGGTCGGCCCAAATCCATTGAGACCATAACACAGATCCATGAAATGTTGTCACAAGCATCATCACTCTTTTGATCTTGTCCAAGTCAAGTAAGGTGACTTGATATTTAATCCTGTATGGTTTAATTATGATTTTAATCTTTTGTTTTTTTCTAGATTCAGTTTCTAGCAAGCAAGATTTTTTTTTAACTTTCGTGAAACTGGCTAGTGGTTTTAAATATCCAAAATCACAGCAGCAAGAGTGTAAAAGATAAACTTTTCAAAATATGAGGGAGCAATTGTAGATTTGATTAAATCATAGGGGGTTATGAGTGATTTTCCATTTGGGCGGGCTCCAAAAACCCATTGATGTGCTTTACCCAAATGCTTCGGCCTGGACCAACTTGGAGTTTTAAGGTTATGTACTTTGTTGCCTTTTTTTTCAAGTATTGGGTTTAAGCCCCCTTTGGTCATGGGCTTTGCAATGAAAAAGATGATAATTAACTATGGGTGTATGTTTGATTTGAGTAAAATCTATCTGTCGTAGCTTAACATTTTTTTTTGTTTGTCCTCTTGTTTTAACTTTTATAACAACAAATGACAATATTGAAAAAATAAAAAATTTTGGCTAAAACTGATACAAACTCATAATCTTAGGGACTTAAAGTATAGATTAACCCAAAGTTCATTCCTTCAACAAATTACCGCCAATTCCATCCGCCTCAACCTTTGTCTTCTTCCCCAGAGCGCCGCTGCTGCTCCTGTTGGAACCCACGTTCCTCCTTTGCCATCTCCTCCCATCTATTTCTCATATCCCGCCGTATGCACTGGGAATTCCTGCTGAGGCCGAGCTAGACTTTTTCTTCCTCGTTTTCTCAGCTCCAACGGTTCAGGGAAGTCTCCAGAGCAGCCGATCGAGACACTGAAAATGGTTCTCTTTTTCGTTATCCATGAATCTGCCCATAGGTTTTTTTACTGATCACTAGCTCTTTGATTAATTTCTTTCTTTCTTTGTTTTGTGCTGGACAGATGATAGGTCCCAGTCAAAACTATTGCAGAAAGCATTCTACTTTTGTGAGAACAGAAAATAGTTTGAATGAAATCCGATGCTTTTACTTAAAGCTTTCCCTGCTTAAATACAGTAGCTTCTCAACAACTTCCTTGGACTATAGGAATTACAAGATAGCTGGGACTCTAAGTGATCATCAAACAACTGCTAATGGATTGAAAATCAAAATCAAACTATTATTCCTTATTGGCCGATCTTTAGGCAACTTAAAATCAAAATCAAATCTTCTACTAATTGCTGCCAATATTATGCCTGTACGTAGTCCTGATACTTCAAGTGGCTTTTGTATGCACGTGTAGTCCTCGTAAGCTTATCATTGCCCTCCTCTTTCAGTGGAACCTTGTCCCCAAGGTTCTGTTTGACAAACCGATCATGGCTATTCTCCTAGGTCGCCTCCTCCTTAGGTAATTTCTTCCATTGCACCAAACTTTACTCAACAAATCTAGATCCCTTTTTAACCCATCTTGTGTCCAATATGGCCTCAGGCTTCACAATGATTTCCCCATCAGCAGCTATTGGTGGTAATTTGGTACTAGTAAAGCTGGCTTTTCCCACATGTTTCTTAAGCATCGATACATGAGAGACAAGGTGAATACGGGACCCCTCTAGTACCTTAAGCTTATAAGATACCTTGCCAATTTTTACTACAATTTGATAGGTCCCATAGAAACGGGAAACCAGCTTTTGATATGCCCTTTGATACAGTGTCTATTGTCGATAAGGTTGTAGTTTGAGAAAGACTAAGTCTCCCACTTGAACTTCAACATCACGCCTTTTTCGCGTCAGCAACTTATTTCATTTGGCTGACAGCTGCATGCAAATTTGACTTGAGTTGCTGCAAAATAAGATCTTGCGAGATCATGGCTTGATCCATTCCCTCAACTAAAGATGTGTTGGGAATCCGAACGAGTTTCACGCTATTAAATTAGCATGCACCAGGATCGGATTGCAGAAATAATCACACGGGTACCTTGTTTTTGAAATTCCACAAATGCAGAATTCTCCAAACTTAACACGCTCGAATTCCTTCTCCACCGGTTGTACTATATGAGTGTTTGTGCTATTATTGTTTCTGGACTAATTATATCTCTTTCAATAATACACAACCACTTCTTTTATAGGCAAAAAGTACAGTAGCTTCTCTTAGAAGCTGAAGTACAACTTCTCTCAAAAGTTAAGTACAATAGCTTCTCTCAGAAGCTGAAGTACAACTTCTTTTAGAAGTTTGACCGGGTAGAGTTTAGAATGTGGCGTGGGACCCTTGGGATCTCTTAATCCTGTCAAATTAGTCATCAACTAATTTATTGTTTACAAGTCAGTACAACATATTATACGACCTTGTAAAATCTCCCAGGATTTCAGAGACAATTCACAAGTACCCATTTTATTCTATTCCGTTCACCGTCCAATATTGTTGCACATAATCCGGACTAGACCAACCACATCCAAAACGTGGTACTGTCAATACGGAATTAAATATGTGCACGTCTCTTCAAGTTTATTCGGACTCTAAACAATTTAGGAAAACATTTATAAAATCTATATATACCATATATATAATTTTATATATAGAAAATAATATTTCCAAAACAATATTTTTCTAAATTGATCACGTGGATTTCTTAATCCGAAAAACCAAGAGACTTACTCCACAATATTCACTCTTATTTCAAGAGCGGTAAATTCTATGTTGAATAATCATGAACTTAACATGTTACATTTATGTAATCCAACATGTCCAAGTATATCCTATAGTAGGCATCATTGGTTGACATATCAAAATCACATAAAGTATACATTTAAATTCATATTATTCTCAAGTCTACGGAATAAATAACATTTACTCTTTCTCAACAGTTGAAGGTCTAAGAGTAATTGATTTGGTCCTGTTCAAATATTTATCTCCATAAATATCCACATACACATTAGGAATCAATATTCCAGTGATTGAGACAAATCACTCTATCTCATATAGTAATGTCATATGTGCAATCTTTTATGAGTAATCAACCCATGTATATACTCATAGATTGTGAACACCTTTTAAAGAACTACAAAGATGAATTAAGTCTCATGTGGCATGATCTCCATCATCCATCAATTCATATGTAATATAGTTCTTATGGGTTTATCACAGTAGGAGATAAGTTGGCTTTGATGAGCACAACAAATCTTTCAAGATGCACTAGCCTGATAATGAGGGATGGTGGGCAACGGTCTGCCGTAGAGGGGTTGAAATGGCGTCATACCGATGGAGCTATGATATGTGGTATTGTACTAGAATTCAGCCCAAGGAAGAAAGTAGCTCCACTTGTAGGGTTGCTACGATACAAAACAGCGAAGATATTGTTCAAGGCATCTGTTGGCAACCTCCAATTGTCCATCGGATTGGGGGAGGTATGCGGAACTCATATGCAACTTGGTTCCTGACATTTTAAAAATTTTTTGCCAAAAATTACTAATGAAGATGGGATCCCGATCACTTACAATGGACTTAGGCATGCCAGGCAACTTCACAAGTCCATCAACAAAATTTTTAGCCATCATCTTAGCCATGTAAGGGTGCAAAAGTGCTAGGAAATAGGGATGGCAATGGAGCGGGCGAAAACCACAAACCGTTGATATCCACCCATCACGGGCGGGTAAACGGGTGAAAATACCCGCGATGGGGCGAGCATAAGTAAAAAATTTCACCCACCTGGCGGGTGCGGGCGGGTGACGGGTAAGGGGTATCCATCGCGGATAAATCCGCGCCCGCCTACCCGTGAAACCCGCCAAGTTGGATGTGATGTGATCGGTATGATGTTCCTTACTCTTCTCCTTTTGAGCTGGCAGCCCCACCTTCATGCATACAAACACGTACACCTCCCATAGCAAGCAGTCGGCATGTCTGGCAACATAGTCTCGCCACCTAAGCCTTTTGAACAACAAAATTAACAAAATAACAAATAGGAAAAACTACTACATAAATCACATGTAAAGATATGAATATTATTTGTGTTAATGAATGTTTCTTGTTTTATTGGATGTGATGTGGATATATGTAATTTATGACTTAATGATGAATATTTCATGTTTCTTTTATGAAATTTACAAAACTAGCATAAACCGCGGATTACCCACGGACATGGATTATTCACGGGTTGTGGGCGCGGATGCTGTTTTCTGCCCGTTAGCGGATATCCGCGAGCTGGAGGGTATGAAAAACCCCACGGGTGCGGATGATGGATAGGGGGTATCCGCGCCCTATCTGCCCCGTTGCCATCCCTACTAAGAAATGAGCTGATTTGCTGAGGCTGTCTACCACGATGAAGATCAGGCTCTTGCCATCAGATGGTGGTAATCCTTCAATAAAATCCATAGTGATTTCATCCCAAAGTTGGCACGAAATTGACAATGGTTGAAGCAGTCCCACTGGTGTCATTGTTTCCACCTTATTTTTTTTGGCAAACGACGCAAGAAGCAACATATTGTTGAATCGTCTTATGCATTGATGGCTAGTAAAATTGTTGTGCCAGCCCTTTTTATGTTCGCAACATTCCCAAGTGACCTCCATATGAGGAATCATAAAATTCCTGTAACAACTAGTTGACAAGATGAGAGTTGGGAGGAACAACTATTCAATTTATGTAACATACTAACCCATTTCGCCAATGATAAGGAACTCCTGGATTTTCTAGGGCCCGCTTACCAATTTGCTCCATGTATGGGTGCTTGATAGCTTTCTTCTTGATTTCATCCCGTAGCGTTGTTTGAGGAATAAAGAGAGTATTAAGTCTAGGACTGCTAGTAACTCTCGATAAGGCATCTGCAGCAGAATTTTCTTTGCCTGGTTTATAGATGATCTCATAGTCATACCCAAGTAATTTGGAGACCCACTTCTGCTGTTCTGGCATAGTTATTTGCTACTCAGTTAGGTGTTCCAAGCTTTAATGGTCTGTTTGAATATAAAATTTCCTTTATAGCAAATAAGGGTGCCGTGTTTGTATTGCTTGGATGATGGCAAGCATTTTTTTAGCATACGTTGACTAGGATTGCTTGGAGGCTCCCAAGACTCGGCTTATGAAAGCTATAGGCTTCCCTTGTTGGGTTAATATTGTCCCAATACCATTGTCGGATGCATCGATTTCAACAATGAATGCTTCTTCGAAGTTTAGCATAGCAAGAGTAGGAGTCGAAGTCATGGTTTGTTTAAGAGCTTCAAAGGATTTCTCCCCTTCATGTGTCCAATGAAGTTGCCCCTTTTTTAAAAGATTGGTGAGTGGCCAAGCTATGATACCATAGTTCCCTATAAACTTTCTGTAATAACCTAGCAATCCTAGAAAGCCATGGAGGTCAGATACATTAATGGGTCAAGGCCAATGTACCATAGTTGCAATTTTTTCCCAATCAACCTTAACGCCTTGTAGGGTCATAATATGACCCAAATACTCCAGCTCTTGGCGGCTAAATGCACATTTACTGAGCTTGATAAAGAACTAGTGCTGCCTCAATATCTCTAGGACCTTTTGCATATGTATGAGATGTGTAGACTAGTTGGGACTATAAATTAAGATGTCATAAAAAAATACGAGCACAAATTTCTATAAATAAGGCTAGAATATGGAGTTCATAAGGGCTTGAAAGGTTGAAGGAGCATTGCATAAACCGAATGGCATGACTAAGTATTCATAATGACCATTGTGTCTACAAAAAGACTGTCTTATGAATATCGGCAAAATGAACTCATACCTGATGATACTCAGACCACAGGTCAAGTTTGCTAAAATAGGAAGCTCCATGCAGTTCGTCCTTTTGGAAATAAGTGTACTTATAGGGACGAACATTGATAAGCTCACTTCCTTCCTTCAAGTTTGTTTGATGCTCCACATCATGCTTGGGTGGTTCTTGCTTTGGTTTAGCATGAACATCTTGAAATTCATTGATCATTAGTTGTATGTCAGGGTGGACCTCCTGGCTGTTCTTGGCTGAATCCCCTTACAGGTGAAGGGCGTACGTGATGTACCCTTGTTTAACCTCTTTTGCGATTTCTGCGCAAGTGGCCTGTTGGATAATCTTATTTGGAATCCCATGCAATTGGTGGCGTTGATCCCCCCACATGAATTCCATTGCCATTCTCTTCCAATCGCAAGCTACGACACTTAATTATTGGAGTCACTGTACACCCAAAACCATATCCAACCAGGTTAATGGGAAAGAGTATAGAGTCAAGGAAAAAGGGATACCTTGTAGGTTTACATGAACTCCATCGGGTAGTCCATGGCAATTCAAGGGAGCTCAATTCTCCACCTTGACCTTGAAAGGTTTTGTTGGCACTACATGCAATTGAAGTGATTTAGCAACCTTCGCATTGATGAAATTATGCGTGGAACCACTGTCAATGAGTACCATGTGCTCCAATTTTGGCCATAACCTTCATAGTTTGGGCTATTGCCCATCCAGTTAAAGCATGGAGAGTGATTTTTGATTCAATTTGCTGGTCATTAGTATCATCTATCTCTTCACCGTTGTTAGTACCCACACCTTCTAATAACAGAAGCTGGGGCCTTTCATCTATGGCCGGCAGATAATCTTTCATCACAGTTGAAACATAAACTTTGGGCCCTTCATTTCTGCATCTCATCCCATGTGAGTTTTTTCACAGGAGTGGTAGGCTTTAGTTTTGACGAAGAAGCCTCGAAAATGAAGGGTCGGTTGGTTCTTCGTTGGCATAAGAGCTATTCATCCCTCATTCAAGCCAAATCAATTGCTTCCCTTAAACTCTTAGGCTTGAACATGTGAATGCCCTCTACTATTTCAAGTTTCAGATCCCCCATGAAAGTTCTACTAAAGCTTTCTGGGTCCAGTCATGCACTTTATTCCCAAGCCTTTCAAATTCCTTCTGGTAATGTCGTAGAGTTCCTATTTGCCGAATCTTTGATAAAGCTTCGTTGAAGTCTTCGTAGTCTGTTGGCCCAAAACGAGACCATAGGTTAGCTTGGAAATCATTCCATGTAACTTCCTGGCCTACTTCATCGTATGTTTTACACATCCACTACCACCATTGATTTGCTTTGCCTTCTAGATGGAAGGACGCCAAGGGCACCTTCTAGGATTTGTGAGTGCCTTGATACTCTAAAAACTGGTTAACACGACTAAACCATTCAGTGAGGTCATAACTGGCGTACCTTGGAAACGTGAGATTGGCCAATTTGGACATGAATAGTTGTTTTCCTCCATTTGTCTCACCCTTTGACTCTTCTCAGTTGCTTTGTATGAGGCCATGGTGGCTGTTGGACTGGCTACTAGAGCCTTTTTTGTTAGCAATGACAGCTTCGGAGAGTTTGATGACGGCTTCCTCCGGTGTCGTAACTTGTCCACCAGTACAAGCTTCATCTTGCTTATCCCATTCTGTAACTCTCCAAGCCCAGCCTCTAGAATTTCGATTCTTTCTTTGTCAGTGGATATAGCTCTAATGCCAAATGATAGGTTCCAGTCAAAACTATTGTAGGAAGTATTCTACTTTTGGTGAGAACAGAACCAAGAAATAGTTTGAATGAACTTTGATACTTTTCATTAAAGCTTTCTCTGCTTAAATACAGTAGCTTCTCAACAACTTCCCTGGGCTATAGGAATTACAAGATAGTTGGGACTCTAAGTGATCATCAAACAACGGCTAATGGATTGAAAATTAAAATCAAACTACTATTCTTTATTGGCCGATCTTTAGGCGACTTAAAATCAAAAGCAAATCTTCTACTAACTGCTGCCAATATTATGCCTGTACGTAGTCTTGATGCTTCGGGTGGCTTTTATGTGCACGTGTAGTCCTCCTGAGCTTATCAACAGATAAAATTGGGAATCGAAGACCATACCAATGATTCGCTTCTCTGTTCTCTTGGGCACTTCCTGCAAATCAAACGGCACTGTTTGTTCAATGAAACAATCCGACCTCAGTGTCAATAAACTCAAGCTCCGTTCCTTGTTCCGCGACCCAAACCGGAGTCCTCGATCTGGTTTTCTTCGCATTTGCTTACCCTGAAATGAGGTTGAAGCGAGTCTTGAATAGTCGGGAAAACACAGATTCAAACAGATCTATTTGTGCTTCAGATCTTCTGGGTTCCTTTCTTTGCAGTTTAGAACAATAGGATGATTTTGTGCCAGCGATTAGGTCTTTTGGGGTTTTTGCCTTCAGGTTAGCATTTGGTTTTGTTGGCGGAATTATGATGGGGAATGAGGCTAATGACAAGGACGTTGACGCTTTGGTGGCTGATTGAACCATGGTGCTTTCAAAAGAAATGCCAAATATAAAAAGAAAGATGATGGCTGTGATAAAGATGGCCAAGGTAGAAGAAAAAAGGATCGTTATGACAATAAGCCAAAGGAATTGACAATCCACCACCTTGTCAATGAGGTTACCTTTAAAGGAGGAAAGGAACATGTTGGCCCATGTTCCTAAATTGCTCACAGGACCTCGAAACTTATTGTAGATGTTGTGATAGCAAAGCATAGAGTCCAAAAACTTTTGTTGGAGCCCTTGTATTCTTTATCAAAGTACTATTGAAAGGATGACATTCGACAAAGCATTGATCAAGCCACAACTTCATCAAATTAAAAGACTAAGAAATGAGTCCCTCTTAGTGATAGGGGAAATTGTGCTCCCGGTAATGTTTGGAGATAAAACGGGAAAAGAAATGACAAAGATGGTCAAGCTCAAAATCATTGATGCACCTATGAGTTACAATAGGTTGATCGAGTTTTACACCATATAAGACTTTGATATCCATGTTAGGCCTAAAATGTGGGAAATTTCATGTCCCATGAAAGAATGAATGACTATCACCTCCCCCAAGCATAGTTGAAATAATCTCAGCAGTCAAGATGCAACACCATCATGATATTTTAGATGCAAGGAACCAAGAGATGGAGAAAAGAGGAATGCATGTTGAAGTAATGAAAGAGATCATCCTCGATGACTTAGACCCTAGCTAGAAGACCAAGATCAAAACCATCATGAGAAAAGAAGAGGAAGAAGAATTGATCACCTTTCTCAAAGACAATTGTGATGTCTTCGCTTCGCCGGTTAAAGATATGCCATGAAGTGACCTAGAAACCATTACTCACAAACTCAACATAATGTCAGGAAGGCACCCGATCTAGCAAAAGATGAGGAAACTCGGACTAGAAAAGAAAGCAGTTGCTAATGGAGAGGTAGAAAAACTCCTAGCTACTGGTTTCATTAGGGATGTAACGACCCAAGTCCAGAACCGGTCAACGGAACACCTGCCCACACCACATGGGCTATCCTTTGGAAAAGGATAAGCGCTAGGTGCTTATGTTCTGGAGCTGGAGCCTATATATTCACATAAGGCTTCCCACAATTCACCCATGTGGGACATGGGGGTGTTACAAACTCCCCCCCTTATGTACCCAACATCCCCGTTGGGGTCAATCGGATTACTTGGTTCCCCGGACCAAGTAACCTCTCTAATCGGACTACTTAGCCCCTGGCCAAGTAGCCTCTCGAATCCAGGATCAGTCCCGGTAGACGATGCATGTGCATACCCACTATGCCACATCATCATGGTCCCGGGTCGGCTCTGATACCATCTGTAACGACCCAAGTCCAGAACCGGTCAACGGAACACCTGCCTACACCACATGGGCTATCCTTTGGAAAAGGATAAGCGCTAGGTGCTTATGTTCTGGAGCTGGAGCCTATATATTCACATAAGGCTTCCCACAATTCACCCATGTGGGACATGGGGGTGTTACAAGGGAAGTCAAGGATCGAGATTGGGTCTGTAATGTTGTAATGGTTCTAAATACCATTGGTGGGTGGCGAATGTGTAATGAGTTTACAAATCTTAATGAGGCAAGCCCTAAAAGATTGCTACCCCTTGCTTTAAATAGATGCCATGGTTGACGCCTCAGCATCTCACAAAATGCTTAGCTTCGTGAATGCCTTCAACGGCTATAACCAAATCTGCATGCATCTGGATGATGAGATTCACACTACCTTTGTAACAGACCAAGGCTTATTTTGCTTTACTAGAATGTCCTTCGACCTTAAAAATGTTGGAGCCACCTACTAGAGACTCATGAACAAAATGTTCAAAGAGCAAATTGGTAGAAATGTTGAGGTTTTATGTAGATGACGTGCTCGTTAAAAGCAAACAGAGACAAGATCATATTGTCAATCCAAAAAAGACATTCAATTCTTTGCAAAAATACAAGATGAAACTCAATCCAGCCAAATGTGCATTTGGAGTCAGTTCAAGAAAATTTTTAGGCTATATGGTCACTCATCGGCATATTGAGGCTAACCCAGAAAAAGTAAAAGCACTTCTTAACATGGCTCCACCCAAGGACATTGTTGGCAGGAAGAATCACGACCCTTGGAAGATTCTTGGTAGGATCAGCCAAAAAATGTCTCCCTTTTTTATCGAGCATTAAAGAAGGAGAATTCATGTCCATTGTGGATAAAGAATGTCAAAATGCATTCAACCAAATTAAGGGCAAATTGAGTAACTTGTTCGTCCTTAAGAGTCCAATGGTAGGGGAACCTTTTGTTTGCTAGTTATCAGTTACTCAAGAAACAGGTGCCCTAAACCTTATGCAGGAAGAGCAAGGAATGTAAAGCCTAGTTTACTTTATTAATCAAGTTTTTCAGGGGCGGAGCCCGGATATCCTAAAGTGGGGAAAGTAATATTGATGCTCATTACAACCGCAAGAAGGCTTTGGCCTTATTGCCATTCTTATCCCATAATTGTACCTACCTCATATCCATTATGATAAAACATATGAAAACCAAAATTGTCAATAGGACTCACAAAATAGAGTATAGAGCTCACCGAGTTTAAAATTAAATATGTCCCTCGATTGAGGAATAAATCATAGACGTTGGCATATTTTATATCTGAATGTACTCCACATCAAACCACGGAGGTGCTAGGAGAGTGGATTAAGTACACTGATGCTTCATATGGTTTCAAAGGATGTGGCATTAGAATAGCCCTGGTAAGCCTAAATAGGATAAAGAAAAACGAAGCTTTCAAACTTAATTTGAAGGCCACGAACAATGAAACAAAATATGAATTGGCCATCACAACATTGAGAATATGTAGAAACCTTGGTATAAATAAGGTAAAACTATGAAGAGATTCTCAGATGTTCACCAAATAGGCTCAAGGGGACTATGGAGCTAAGGTACTTAACATGATTAAGTATTAAGACTTACTAAAAGATATGATGATAAATTCAAAAGGGTAACCATAAAAAATATTTTGTGAGCAAAAAACAGCCAAGCAAATGCCCTGGCTAGGGGAGCATCACCCTTTAGAGCACCAACAGATATCCATATTGATGTTATCAAGAAACCAAGTATTTGTGAAAAGGTTGTTTTGAATATCTCCCAAGATGAGAATGTAGGATGGATGTACCCCATCAGGAGCTACTTATCTATTGGCTAACTCCCGGAAGAGCTCAATGAGGCATCCAAGCTAGAAAAGAAGGCCACAAAGTTTTACTTGTTCAAGGATGGTATACTATACTTCCAATCTTTCATAACCCCATATAGAAAATGTCTTTCAAAAGAGGAGGTGAATTATGTGTTGAGAGAAGTTCATGAAGGTATTTATAGAAATCATATTGGTGCTAAGGCTTTAGTAAGAAAACTCATCCTTCAGGTATATTATTGGCCTACATTAGTAAATGACGTGACAAAGTTTGTTAAGAAGTGTGACAAATGTCAGAGGTTTGGATCAGTTTTGAAAAAAACACAAATAACAAATTGTTGGGTTTCGGGAGCCAAACAGCGCAGCGGAATTTAACCGAAACCCTCCAGGATCCAAGTAAAACGGGGTAAACTGGGTGTTCGAAAATTTCATACCTAATTTTCGGTTGAGATCTCTCACTCAACTGTAGAGTCGAATCACAAAACCTGAACAGTTGACGTGTTCAGGCTCTCTATGGTATCCACACGAGCCTCTCGGGATCACCATGCTTCCACCACGTCCCGGCAGATGCGTTTCTCTTGCACTCGCAGTGCTAACTTGCGTCCTCCAAGGAATTGCAAGAGAAGAGTGCGGCTGTCCTTTTGGGAGGCTAGGGCAAGGAGACCTGCGAATTTCTCACTTAAAAGTTGTATTTATAGTGAGACTCAACTTCCAGGCCTAATGGGTTTCAAAGCCCTAATCCAATTAGGATTTAATTTCGGGCTTAATAATGGCTCAACTCCTTGGCCCATTATTAATATGAAATTAAAGTGAAACCATAACCCAAATAATTAGCTCATGCACTCTAATGATCCAAATAGCTCTATGTGTGCGACCCAATAGGCTCTTGCCATGTTGGCAATGATCATAAATCACATTTATGATCATAAGCAATGAGCGGTGTCTAGCAACACATCATTGCTACCCAAGTGACAAGATTGTCGGTGAATCAACTAAACCTTTATGATCATCACCGATATATACCATTGTCCCTTTGTCTAAGATATCAAGACTAAGCACGAGACATGGAATGTGTCACTCTCGTATAGCCCAATCTTTGGTTTCTTGATTACCGAGTAGACCAACTTAAACTGACGACATTGATATCATATATCAACTCATCGGAGCATGGCCATGCATTTTCTAAGTCTTACTCTATCAAGGGACCCAAAGATTTCATTCCCGTTACATAGGAGGGACAAATCCCATCTTGATCATACAAATCCCTCCGCATGATATGTGACATACCCAATGACCTCCTTCAAGTTCACTCAGTTACGAGCAACAAAGGAAAGTATCAAAGTATGTGACTCACATGTAGGGAACCTTGATGATCTTAGGTCGAAGGACTACATATACCATGATCACTATGAGAATCACTTATGACACTCATATAACGATCCATGAAGTGTTCTCATGGTGGGTCGGTCCAGTACACAAGTTCTCCAACTTGTACCCATATGTAGACTACATATCTCATATTAGTCTCCACATATGCTAGTCATTATGTATTATTGCAACCCGCTCCACAATAATACTAGACTAGGGACGTTTAAGAATATCATTATTCTAAGGTTACAATTATGTTTATTACGTTACACAGAAACAAAACAACAAACAAAATTGCTGGATTAATGCCTCAATAAAATATCATGACTCAATGTGCAAAAATACAATCATCTCATGATTGGCTTTTTGGGCACAACACTAACACAAATGACTCCAATCACTACACCATGGTCTTTTGCAAAATGGGGGGTGACATCCTTAGACCTTTTGCACCTGCTTCAGGGGGGAGGAAATATTAGATAGTTTTCATTGATTACTTCACTAGGTGGGTTGAGGCAAAACCCTTAGCAAAAATCAGAGAGCAAGAGACAAAGTACCTTGTATGGCAACAGATAATATGCAAATTTCGTATTCCATAGGAGATTGTCACTAATAATGATGCCCAATTGACATGAAATAAGTTCCTCAAGTTCCTAGACAAACTCCCAATTGACATGAAATAGGTTCCTCAAGTTCCTAGACAAACTAACCTCAAGTTCCTAGACAAACTAAGTATCATTCATTGCATAGCCTCGGTAGTGAAGCCATAGTCCAATGGTCTTGTGGAGCTAACAAATAGATCCATTCTCAAGCCTTTAAGCAAAAAGCTAGATCAAGCCCTTGGAGCATGGGTAGATTTGATCCTAGAAGTACTTTGGACTCATAGAATGACATATAAGACTTCCACAAGAGAAACACCTTTTTGTTTAATATATGGCACTAAAGCTATAATACCAATGAAAATCGGCCACTCTACCTATTGGGTTTTCCATTTCAGTGAAGAGGCAAATGACAAGGAGCTAAGAGTCAACCTAGATATGTTGGGTGAACTTAGAAAGATAGCAGCAGTAAGGACTTTGGTCTATAAAGAAAGAGTGGCCAAATACTATGACTCCAAGATCAATCCAAGACACTTCCGGGTGGGAGACTTCGTGCTACGACAAGCAGAAGCCTCTCAGCAAGAATTGGATAGGGGAAAGCTCAATCCATGATGGGAGAGACTTTATGTTGGTGAGAAAATTGTAGGAAAATAGGCATATAGACTTAAGCACTTAGATGATACGGAAGTATCAAGAACATGAAATATAGACATACCAAAAAAATATTATCAATAACATAAGTACACTTAAGACATATCACTGTAAGAAAAAATGTACACCTTAGGAAGAGGTAAATGCAAGACATAAAGCTCAAAAGAGGCAAACAAGTCAATAAGATATGAAGCATTGGAAGATAAAAAGAAAAACAGTTGGCAAAATAGTTAAGCATAAGCCTTTAAGGAATGTAACAACCAAGACATAATCTGAGGAAATCTGAAACTAAAACCAACTATATCATTAGGAAAGGACAAGAGCTGACATGTCAATTTTCATTGATTTCCTCAGTGCAGATACCATGCACCATAAGCCCAACCAGGGTGGCATGAGAACCAAAATGAGCCGATTGAAGAACCTTCAAAGACTTCCTGGCGCTTTGGCCTTAGCCAATCTTACTTCTTTCCAAGTGGCCCTCATTAGTGTCAAGGATGTGACCAGTCGGGAAGGACCCATGTAGCCCCTCTGGAAGTTGGTCATAGATGTTCACTAAGTCCAACTCCAAATATCCGTCATTATCCAGTATATCAAGGAGTTGTGATGAGTAAGATAAGTTAATTCCTTAATAAATGTGAGACAATACCTTTCCTGAGTCATTAACACCATGGATGTAAACTCTCAACATGAAAGAAGGCCTCGAAAAGCCCATGTTCCTTAAGAGCCAAAGAAGAGTAAGCATCCTTCAACTGTTCGGCCTTAGATGCCAGCTCTTCTTCTTTAGATAATAAAGAGTCCTTAGTGTCACTCAACTTATTTTCCAGCTCTGCTTGATGACTTTTCATTTTCTTTTCCAAAGTTTGGAGTCATTGAAGCTCCTTAGATGACTTTGCCAGATTTTCTCTCTCCTGGACCTCAACACTTCAGTCTTCCAAATATTTGGCATACTTATAAAGAGCAAATGAGCTTGTTAGATCCTACAACTGATAAAATGAGTCAATACCTTTCTACAAACAAAGTAAAGACTAGAAAGAAAGCAAAAAAGAGTATTAAAGAAACCTTAAAGTCACGCTGAACCACATTAGCTACTAAATTAACGAAGAAAGGAAAGGAATGTTTGGCTGCATCTATATGGAGTGCTCCAACCATCTCTGATATCACAGCAACATCAAGAGAGCTACCAGAATAGCTCAAATTCTTAGTCCTAAACTTACCCCTTGCTAGAGGAGCAACAGGGACAGAGGGGGCCACAGTCACCAGGACGATAGGAAAAGGCAGTGAATGAGCCTTATAAGAGGTTTAAAGCACCTCACTAGACTTGACATGCATGAAAGCTTTTTTGATTAAATTTCTGATTTTCATCTTATTCTTATTAATTTTTACCCAAGTAAGCAAAGAAAAGTCTTCTTCAAAGCTAGGGACACCAAAAGCTGCAAAAAGAAGAGAAAGTAAGATACTAATGAAAAAAAAATGAATTATAAAAGAAAGTACTACACACCATGAATTGACAAGAATTCTAGGGTTAGGTACCCATCAGTCCAGGTACGGGCATTGTATTCTACCACCTTCCTAAGTAAGTTAAAAGACACTTCTTCCTCTTTGGAGTGTAGAGAAGGAATGATTGTATTGAGATTTTCCTTTTCATAGTTGTTAAAAACCTGTGTCTTAGTAAGGAACGGCCAAGTTGCATCCTTAAACCTAAGTAAGATGAGCCTACCTTTCCAACCCTTGATATTGCTCATAGTATAAGAGATAAAAAGAATCTTTCGGTGAAAGCCACACCAACCACCCGGAACAGATTGAAGTTGGAATAAGGACTGAAATAAGGGCATGATAGACTCTATAACAAGGTTTGTAGTCATAATGACGAAAAACATTATATACTGCCAATTATTTTGACAATATTGAAAATGAAGAATCTAAAAATAGTTCAATAGATCTAAAATAAAGGGGGAAGGTGGTAAAGAAAAACCAACCTCAAATTGATCCCAATAAAATGGGAGAAACCCATTAGCAAAAGGGGCATCGAGGCAGTCGCCAGGAGAAAATGGGGCATCGAGGTAAGAGAAAGCAAATGAATTTCGTAAGATGGAGGTACATTACAAAAGCAAAAGAGAAACTCAACCTGCTAATACTCTAAGTGGTGCAAGATATCCTGGCAATCTAAAAGACCTTCCCAATCAGGTTCAAGGTTGGAAAATTCTTCCTCTTTGTCTCGCATTAGTTTTCCAAATCCTTTAATAACCTTTAACTTACCTAGGCTGACTTTCCTTTCCAACACTTTTCTTGCCTCCACCGAAAGTGGAGTGAAATTGCCTGGGTTGGCAATAGTTACTAAATGTAATGGGATTACAACTCCACATGGAATATTATGAAACTTTGAAGCGCCCAACACAGGGCCAATAGCGAGATCCATGTGAGTGGCTCCCATAATAACAGCAGGGGTTCTTGGAGAACTCTCACTATCATTATCTAATAAAAATAACTCATCAAAGGAAGAAGACATACCTACAAGGAGAAGTACAAGCCACCAGGTGCTAAGAGGAAGCACAACCAAAGATAGAGAATTCAGAGGAATAAAAAGTTTTCAAGGAGCAAGGTGAAGGATGAGAGTAACTTCATCACTTCTTATAAAGAAGGGAAAAATTGAAATGGTTTCCTAGGCTATTTAATGCATTGGGAGATGATAAATGGCATATTTTTTCAACAATAATGCCAATTATGAATGGTAAATAAGATATTGGAAAAAATAACAATAATAAGGAAAGAATAGAGGTAGCGGTGGTCAACCTATGCCTCAAGAATAAATGTGGCGGTAGTCAACCTACGCCTCAAGAATAAAGGCAGCGGTAGTAAGCCAGAGGGGGAAGAAAGGAAGCGGCAGTAGTTAGCCAAAATGGAAGAAAAGAAGCGGCAGTAGTTAGCCTATGCCTCAAGAATAGAGGTTGTGGTAGTCAGCTAGAGGGTGGAAGAAAAGAGGCTACGATAGTCAACCTATGCCTTTAGAATAGAGGTGGCAGTAGTCAGCCTATGCCTCAAGAATAGAGGCGACCGTAGTCAGCCAGAGGTTGAAAAAAAAAGAGGCTGATGTAGTCAACTATGCCTCTAGAATAGAAGCGATAGAAGCCAGCTTATGCCTTTAGAATAAAGTCGGCAATGGTCAACCTATGCCTCAAGAATATAGGCAGCAATAGTCAATAAGAGGAAGGAGGAAAAGAGGCGACGGTGGTCAGCCTATGTCTCAAGAATGAAGGTGGCGGTAGGCAAAAGAAATAAGAAAAAATAGGAAAGGAAAAGGCAGCAGTAGATCCGCCATATAAAAGTGAGGGGCACACATTAAATAATCATCAGTAGGTCCGCCACAAACACGTGAAAACAAGGAAGAAAGAAAGAGAATAGCGATAAAAGAAAGTGGAGTTGGCGGATGATCTACTAAACAAAGAAAAAGGAAAATGTGTTATATGGTGGAAGAATCACCGATTAAATGAAAAAGGAGATACAATGGGATAGTAGTAGATCTACTAGTTAAATGCAAAGAGAATAATGAATTACATTGTGGTATATCCGCCAAGAAATTCAAATCTGTGTTTTCCAAAAAAAAAAAAATTCAAACATATGTCCCCTAAAGGAATATTCCCATAATTTTCTAAAATAAAAAGGAGGGATATCAAGAATGTGAACCTTCTAAGTATCATTTAGGAAATTTTTAATTTTTTTCTATTTTCTAATTTTCTACCTTCCTAATCTTTTGTAGGACATATTCTAAGAAACCGTCTCTTTTCGCTTGGTTATTTCCCACTAGGTAAGGGGGAAGAGCGGATTAATTATTATGGGCCCTCTTAGGCCCAAAATATGCATTAACTCGAATTATAAATTCTAAGCAAACAATTGGGCTAAATAAAATCTTTAAAAGCATGGGCAACATAGGTAGATTAACTAAATTAATTTTCTAGACTTGTATTTTATTTTATTATTTTTTTTCCCCATTAAGATGTAATTTTGATTGGTTGGTTGCATGATTGTAATAATGTGATATATGATGTATGGCTGGCACTAATATCATGTCAAGACAATTCTAACAACAATTAAGTTAGAAGTATGCCATGACTGTTTGAATAAATCACGCTAGTACCATATTTAGGGGCATTAATATAAACACCACTAGTACTATATTTAGGGCCGACAAACTCACTGGTAGCATGATTAAGGCTGAAAGCAACCTTTAGTGGCATGCTAGGACCATAATAAACTAAGATAAGCTAGTAGATAAAGGATTAGGTGAGTAAATGCTAAACGACTAACTTGGAAAGAATTAACAAAAGAGGAGATGAACATTTATCATAAATATACTTAAAAAGATATCATTGATTGTCATGTCATCATGCAAAACTCAACCAAGATAAAAAGATATAAGAAATAGAATGCACTAGAATCTTGGCACTCTACTAAAGAAGGTTAAAATAAAATGGGCTATGGTCATGCGTCAATTGGTTGTTGCATATGATTGATGTTTGTCATGCACGAGATATCATGAAGTAAAAGATTTAAGGAGTAAGATAAAACACAAGGCATGCAAGGTTTGGAATGAACAATACAAACCTGAGAGGCATGTTAAGGTGGTGATGGACTACCCCTAGTCATGATCTAATATTGATATAGAGTTTTGAGATATGATTTGTGTACTGTCGGAACATAACTAGCAGAAGACCATGCTTATAGCTGGTATCATGAGTAGCTCTAACTCAGAGTAGGTATCTTGAGAGACTATGACTTGGTGGCATCCTTACTAGCATTGCCTAAGAGTTATCCCGAGAGTGGGTGATGTACACACTCACCACCCCATGTTTGTCCAACGACATTCAAGTATTATATTAAATAATCTAATCAATGCAATATGATTTAATCAATAAGAGGAATTATTAGTGTTGCTGTTATGAGATTACATGAAATTATTATTTGATTAAATTATTGTAACTTAAATTTTATTATTTATTTGATGTTTGTTGAGGGAATATTAGGACCCATATGATGGGCCTGATACTTCTCTCTTACTGAGCAAGTGGTGCTCACCCCTAATCATAATTTTTTTTAGGTGAGTACTATGAAGAAATGTGGTATGCTGAACCATGTGATAGGATTCAGAATATGGAGCAGATTGAGTGAGGGCATGTTGTAGCCCTTCAAAAAATTGGCTAGGACTGGATTTCAATTCATGTTGTTTTTTTAAATAATATGGATTTTTAAATTTGGATCATTATTTTTATTTTGGTTTTCTTTGGATTATCATTTATTTATTCAAATTTGGTTTAATACTATTATTAATTGGAAAAAATAAATAAATTTAAAAAAAAAATTACCTCATTTTTTAAAATTATTTTTAATTAATTGCTTAATAATTTTGGAAATTAAAATATTATCTAAAATTGAGAATTATAAAATTGGGGGTGTTGCAAAGCTACCTTGATTAAATGTAGAATTACATCCGTAACTTTGTCTTTCTTGGAGTCATACTAACTGAAGTCACGTCAATTGGAGTCTTACTGTCGTATCTAACTTGCCGGCACCGACATTAGAGAACTGAAGGAGGCAGCAACATGAAGACCGGCCGGTGACATAAACAGTGTCAACTCGGGGGTAGGATGACGGGGCGGCAGCCGATTGAAAGGGGGATTTGATGTCGGCGAAATCAAATGACGATAGATCAAATGACAGTGAAATTAATCGAGCAGCAAAATCAAACGATGAGCGAACAATTGCAAGGAGGGCATCGACTCGAAGCAGGACGATGGCCGATTAAATGGGAGATTCAAGTTTGGTGGATTTGAGGTCTTTGATCCATGGCCCGTCTTCAATCGTCAATTTCCACTGCCGATTTAGCCCTTGACCCATCTCCTTCCACTACCGTGATTTCCCCCGACCCTTGAATTTGATATGATCGGAGAGGCCACTATGGCTATGAACATGTTTATGAGCGTTTTGGGCTACAGTGAAGCTGACCTCGACATGTCGATTAGTTGAAACCTAGTTGCCAATTTCATTAATTTATCGATAAGAAGTGGAGAGCTCGAGTGCGGAGGATGAGTGTGACAACTCTCCTAGTTAACCACTAGCTTTGACCTGATCAGTGTGTTTTATTTAAGTTTTTTCACTTAAATATGTCAAGTTAGTATCTTATTAAGGAAGAAAAACAAGCTAAGTAAAGTAAAGATGAGTTCCTAAGTATGATTTGGCACCTATGATTCATAAGGACAAAATGGCAATTTCATGGGTCTCTCCCTCTAACAGATGGTCATCTCCAAACCTCCCCAATCTCACAAAGGTCCCAAAGTGAAATCAAGAAGCATCCAACTCATTCTTAGTGCCTTTGCTTCATTTTAGCTTTTTGTTGCTTGTTTTGGGCATAAACCCTAAGGTAAGTTTCTTGGTTTGGTTTGAGCTGGTTCTAAGTTGATTGAGTAGCTAGAAATGGTCTCGATTTGAAGTTCGTGGTGCCATACCACATTGGTTTTAGGTCTAAAAGTTAAGAGAGCTAAGTTGAGCTCAAGTGTGCTTATGGTAATTATGTTTTGTTCTTGCTTTGTGGCTGAATTTGAGGTAAGGGTTCAAGTTAATTTAACTCAAATAATGCATAGAAATGTAGTATTACATGTTGGAATGAAGTAGAAACAAGACCCATTTGAATTGGCTTTGGGGAATGAAAGATTGAGCAAGTTTTGTGTAAGATAGCATAAGTGCATGAAATGCTATCAGACCATTGGTGACGTGTTACCAGTAAGTTTCTTGGAATCCAATGGGTTGATGCCTTTGGCGACGTGTTACCAAGGCCTAAGCCCCTCAAGCTCGGGGCACCTTAAGAACGTCTCAATCTTTCAGTTAACATCCCTAGACTATTCTAAGATGTTCCGTAGCTTTGGTTAGGTCTAAAACTCATTTATAAGTTGAGAATTATGCATTATTTAAGTAGTAGCCAAGTGGCATGATTAAGGTAGAGCTAAGTAAAATGGCTAAGGGGGTAAAAGTGCTTAAGTTGCTAAAGGGGCACTAAGGGGATTAAGGTAGGTTTTAGAGTCTTCGTTGGCCTAAGTGAAAGATCTTAGACCTTTGGGAATGAAGAGGAAACCTAATAGGATCTTAACCAAACCTTGTGGTTCGGTAAGTAAGCCACTAAGGAGCTCTAAGCTAAGCTTTAAGAGCTTGGCAAGTTGGACCACGTAAGATGACTACTTTGCACCTCAGTTAAGGAAAGATAGGTAAGAATTGAGACGAGGTGATGACCTACTCTAGGACCCATACATGGGACTTAAGGGAGTTAAAGGATTCAGGATATGAGGGCCAGTGTCTCAAGCACCTCCGCCAGTTGAGCTCACGTTAAGAATAAAGCACCTAAAGTGTAAGAACTTCCAAGGAATGTACATGTTGCATATTATACATTCATGTATTGCATATCTATTATGTTATTTGTTTATGATGTTTGTTGGTTGGTTGTCTGCTTGTTTGTATGGCATGTTTGTATGCTTGCTTGCTATCTTCTTTTTAGGTGCCCCAAGAGACCTTTACTAAGTACATTCATGTACTCACTCCCTTAAGTATGTTATGTAAATTCTAACGTCGAACCTAACAACTAAGTGGATAGTTATGGGCTAAGTTTCCTCTTTTACAGGTACTTATTTATATGAATCCTTGAGATTCTAAGGTTATTTGAAAGATAAGCTTTGTACTAACTAAGTGTTATGCCTTTACAGTTTAAAGGCTAAGTGATGTATAAGCATAAGTAAGGGCTTGCACTTGGAGCTTGATAGCTCAAAGGTGGGGATCAAGTGACAGATCTTAGTTATAATTTTACCTTGTATATATATATAGTACCTTGTGTACTAAGACATTGCCTCTATTAGGATACATTGTGGTGTTAAACCATTAAGTTACTTTTTGGGTGCATGATAGTATTATAGAGTGTACACAAACTATTACCTGAAGTTGAAGTACCTAGTATTTTATTGTCTTGATACGTTTTAAGTATGTTTTAAATGGAATGCTTAGGGGGATGTTTTCTTAAATGGTTTACTTATTTTTTTTACATCACCATGATAAACACATGCATATTTCCTTGTAGGGTAGGTTAAGAAACTAGTTACACGTAAATTCTCTTAATTTACCTATGAGTAATAGTTAGCTAATAATAACTAAGTAGTATTACAGTCTCTAATAGCCTACAAGTTAAGCAATTTGGGGCGCTGAGAGCTCGCTATGTGACAATGGCCAAGAGCAATCTAAAACAGAAGGAGGTGGCGATTCCGAGTAGACGGCGGTCGGCGATGGTGAATAATAGGGTCAAAACCATAAATGGACAAATGCAATGAAGGATGGTTTGATTTGTATTACAGCGGAGAATAAATAAATTTGTATTACAGCGGTGAAATCCAAGTTGGATCTTAAGGAAAATTTTTTAACCAAAAGCTTTCTGTTAGAAAACTGAAATAAAAGATTGGGGGGGGGGGGGATCGTTTGTAATCAACAATAAAATTAAAAATAATCAGAGAACAAAAATTAAGAAACTTATTAAGTAAGAAAGAAATCAAAAAAATCAAGAATATAAACCTTGGCATCGGTCAACATCTACCACCGAATTCCTACAACTTATCATCGATGCATAGATAGTTTATCAAGACATTGAATATTCATCGTTAGAGCTATTTTCTTACCTTTCCTTAGTCATAGTTAATCAGAAAACAAGTGATCTAATTAATCCTAACTGCTAAGCAATCTAAGATAAGCGCTTCGATTTAATTTAACAATTGCATTAAAAATTAGAAAGATTGATGAAACTAAATAACACAAAGACAAATGGTTGCATTTAATTAAGTTGAATGTTTTCCCCAAGACCTAATGATTTCTGATGCAGTAAACTAATAAACCTTAGTTGCTTCATAGATTAGAGAGACTGAACAATTATGAATTTGATTTATAACTCAGCAGTGGATTGAATTCGAATAACAACTAGCAAGCCTTCTAGCATATAAACAAAACAATTATAAAATTAATCATGGAAGAACATCCAATGTTCAAAGTATTAATTGAATGAATAAAACAATTTTGATCTTATAGTACTGAAGAATTCGGGGTTTCAATCACCTTCAACCAAGAATAAAATAAATCAGCTAGACATGACGATTAAAAATCTCTAAAAAGAAAAGAAAAGAAACAAGAAAAAAGAAAAAGAAAGTTTGAGAAAGGGAGAGTCTGTGGCAGCTCCTCCTCCTATTCTAATATACATGAAACCTAATAACCTAATGAAAGAAAACTATAAAAGCACCCTAACTTTCTATATTATTCTAAAATTAACCCACATAAATATAAAAGATTCAAAATAACTAGAATGCATTAATATGACCAGGAGAATGGTGTCTTTCAGTTGAAATTTTTGCCCACATGTTTTAGAGGCCTTTGTAATTAATCCACATCAAAATTGATTTTACAGAGTTGTGAGCCAAGAAATGCTCTAGAACATTAACAGCAAATTTCAAGCTAAAATTGGACCTTGATGCAGTCATTATCTCTCAAAACTCAAATCATGAAAGTTGTACAACTATTTTCTAAGCTTCGAAATGACACATGGATCACATAAAACGGATATCTACAGCTAAAGATATGCCCTAAATACCACAATTGCTTCTGAACCAATGATGATGCTCAAATTGAAAATCTGAAGCTAAATTTGACTTTCTTATTGTGTAAACTAGGTTTTATGATCAGCATATGATTTGTAGCTCCAAATATTAGCTTTCCAATGAATCAAGAATCGCTTCATTTCGATCTCTATAGCTCAAGATATGATTTTTTCTACTGAAACATCATCAATCTATCAAAATCCTGAAAGAACATAACCAAATTAAAATTTGAAAAATTGCAAATTAAATCCACTTATAATCAATTAAGTCCATATATGCTCTAAGCTACAAAACATACTCAAAATAGATCTTTAAGGTTCAAAATACATTAAAACATACTAAATATAAGAGAAATAAATATAAAAAATGTAACCTTATCAATTTTCCTCTTTAAATAGAACTTGCCTTACACAATGGGCATTTTGCGCATGAGTAAATATTACTTAATAGCTTTCCAGTTAATTATGTACTTATTTGGTAAGTACAATATGGATGATCTATGCAATTGGTAGGATTGGTTTTCTAAAATTAAATGTTCTTTCGTAAGCTTTTTCAACATATTAATTTACTTTTGATGTTTCTCCTTTGTTTTGGGCAAGAATGAATTTTTCTTGGTCATGAAACCATCTGAATGGTTAAAACTCCTATAATTATTATGAAAATTTAGTTCCTATTCTAGAAAATAAAGTTGACTTCAACAAAAACAATCGATGAACCGTGAAAGATGCATTAAGATTGATACACACCGTTTCATTAAACAAATTTAACACCGTTAACAATTCCGTTAAGTTTAAATGATGGGTAAAATTGGATTATCATTTTTTATTGGAAAGTTTTGCATTGTAAAAGAATTAAAAAGGGGCACACAGTGTTCTCTCATGCACCAAATTAAGGAAAAGACAAAACTCTCTTGCAAATATATCCTGCTTTATATATATTTAGATGTGTCTAGTAAAGTTTTTCAACACTTTCTACAATTCTAAAAGCTATAGTTAGAAATTATAGAAAAGAGGATTAATATTATAGTTATCTATTCAAAGAGTTCTTTTTTAAGTTGAATTCTAAATAAAGTAAAATAGTAATTTTTTTTATTTCTTTTATGTTTTAAATTAATCACTTAAAAAAATTTTAATTATCAAAATTAATTTATATATAATAGGTGGTATAATTTATCACTTGATTATTGATAATTAAAAGATTAAGAATATATCTTTAGAAGTTTATCTTTAATTAAAACTATTATTGTTAAAATTATCAGATTTAAAAATTCATGTGACACTTATCAAGAATTTTTTCATTCTAAAAGGAAAAGATTATCGTTTTAATTTTTCTTTTAAAATTTACCTTTTAAAATTAAAGATTGTATCTTTGTAAGGGTTATCATAATTGGGGCTTCGAAAAGCCTTACAAATCAACACAAATTATTAACTTTATGTTATCAAATTTAAAAATTTAAAATTTGAAAAAAAATATTTTAATTGGTACTGTTAGGATTTGTAAAGAACTTACCATTCAATATACCAAGACAAAATCCATGGCTTTGAGAAAGTCAAGGGAATTGAGAAAATGGTAATGGGATTTTTAAAAATTTACCTTTTTGCTATAATGTATCTGCATACTGAAACATTATCATCTTGCATCCAAAGTTTGCTTTTAATTTTCATTTTAAAATTTACCTTTTAATTGATTTTCATGATTTAGCATGATCTACAAAACAAGTGTGTTTTTGAAATTCAAATATGACGGTTGGTACCATGTGGCACTTTCTGATTGATGCACTTGTTTTAGGCATTTTTAAGAGAATAGTGACAAAAAATTGTAGTTAATATACTAAATAAGGGAACTGTGCCATGTGGCAGCTTAATGAAAACTATTGTCAAGCTGCCACATGGGACAATTTCCTTATTTAGTATATTAACTACAATTTTTCATCACTATTCTCTTAAAAATACATAACACAACCACATCAATCAGAAAGTTATATAACTCTGAATGTTTTTCAACACCTTCTATAACTCTGAAAGTTATAGTTAGAAATTATAGCAAGGAGGATTAATATTATAATTGTCTCTTCAAAGAGTTCTTTTTCAAGTTGAATTCTAAATAAAGTAAAATAGTTATTGTTTTTTATTTCTTTTATGTTTTAAATTAATCAATCAAAATTTTTTTACTTATCAAAATTAATTTATAGATAATAGTTGGTATAATTTGTCACTTGATTATTGAGAACAAAAAGATTAAGAATATATATTCAGAAAGTTATCTTTAATTAAAAGTGTAAGGACACCAGTTTGATAAATCTTAATTTTAAAAAATATTTTAATTTCTTAGAGTTATTAAGCAATTAATTAAAAATAATTTAAGAAATATGAGGTAAAACATTTTATTGTAATATATTTTCTAAATAATAAGAGTATTAAACGAGATCAGAGTAATTAAAAGATAATCCCAGGAAAACTAACATACAAATAATGTGCCAATTTAAACAAACCATATGTTTCTTTTAGAAATGAAATAACACAAAATCAAAATCCAGTCCCAGACAGTTTTATTTTCAAGGGGTTACTGTGTACTTTCACTCAATCTACTTCACATCCTGAACCTCATCAAACGGTTCACTGTACTCCATCTCCTCATGGTACTCACATAAGAAAACATATTAGAAGGAGGGGTGAGCATAACTTGCTCAATACAGGGGAAGTATCAAGCCCATCAAGTGGGTCCATTCCCTCAACAAACAAGAAATGAATAATAAACTTGAAGTTATAACAATTTAATTAAGCAACAATTTCATACATCATAACAACAATATTAAAGTCCTACTAGCATGCTTAAACTAATATGCATATGCATAATTCCTTTTACCGATTAAATCGTATCTTATTGATCAATTATTTAATCTAATACTTAAAAGCCGTCAGACAAACCTAGGATGGTGAGTGTGTACATCATCCACTATTGGGATAACTTTTAAGCAGTGCCATTAAGGATGCCATCAAGTTATAGTCTCTTAAGATACCTACGCCGAGGTAGAGACTTTCATGATACCAGCTATAAGCATGGACCCGCGCTAGCTATAGTTCGACTGCACACAAATCATATCTCTAAACTCCATATCAATATCCGGTCATGGCTAGGGATGGTCCGTCACCACAATAACATGCTTTTCGGGTTCGAATCGTCTGTTCCAAACCTCACTTCTAAATTTACAGCTTGTTAGGTCATGTAGATATGGTTTGCCTCCAACTTTGTATGCCTCGTGTTTTATCTTTCTTCTCAAATCTTTTACTTAATGCAATATCGTGCATGACAAACATCAATCACATATGACTACCAAATGATGCATGACTGTAACTCATGTTATTTGAAAAACATTTTTAGTAGAGTGCAATGATTCTAGTCCATCCTATTTTCTTTTGTCTTGTTATCTTGATTTAGTTTTGCATGATGACATGAAAACCAATGATATTTTTTTAAGTATATTTATGCTTAATGTGCATCTCCACTTTCGTGAATTCTTTCCAAATTAGTCATTTAGCTTTTGTACATCTAATCCTTTGTCTATTGGCTTATAGTAGTTTATTATGGCCCTAGCATACCACTGTTGCTTTCGACCTCATCATGCTACTAGTGAGCTTGTTGGCCCCAAATATAGTACTAGCAATGTTTGTCTTACTGGCCCTAAACATGGTACTAGCGGGTTTATTCAAGCAGTCCTAACATACTTCTAACTTAATTCTTATTGCAAACGGTCCTAGTGTGATATTAGCACGAAACATACATCATATATCACATAATTACAATCATGCAACCAATTAACCAAAATTACATCTCAATGGAAGAGAATCTAAATAAAATAAAATTCTAAAAAAACTAATTAATTACTTTACCAATGTTGCCCATGCATTTAAAGATTTTTTTTATCCCAATTGTTTGCTTAGAATTTATTCTTCGGGTTGATGCTTATTTTGGGCTTAAGAGGGCTCACGAGAACTAACCCGCTCTTCCCCTTTACCTAGTACGGAATAACACGGCGAAGCGAGGCAGTTTCCAAAAACAGTCCTACAAAATATTAATAAGATAGAAAATTAGAAAACATGCTAAAATTTGAAAATTTCTTGAATGGTACTTGGAAGGTTCACTTTCTTGATATCTAGGTTGAAATTTTACCTAATTGGAAAAAAGGGTCCCGGGTTATCTCTAGTGGCCTCGTACTGATTCGGGATTGTGTTGGGAGCCTTCTTGATATTGATCCTAAAATTATAGTGCCCAACATATTGAGTTATAAGCACATGTAGTGGCTGTAAAAACTAAATTTGGAAGGAAAAAAATTTAATTTTGATTACTAATCTGTTTTTGGGATCTCTAGCGCTCCAGGAATCCAAAGAAGCTGTAAACCTTTCAGTAAGGATTTCCTAGGCCACTGTAACCACTTGGACAACAAAGATAATGGACTTAACAGGGCTGTGAGGTTTGAAATCTTCAGCAAAAAATAATTCTAAAAAGGTTACAACGGCGTACCGGGGCTTGGGTGCAAGTAGGGGTCTGATCACATTGGGAACGGGTGCATAAGCCTAGAATTTTGAATAAGGAAAACCTAGCAATGAAATGTAGAACAAACGTAAGGTGTTTAGGTGCTGGAAAAAAGAGTGATTTCGAATAGTTTAGACTTACACAAATGAATTTGGAATCGTCGGTGTGCGTAGGATCATTTTTGTGTCACGATGGGGTGTCTCTTCTATCTAATTAATCTAGGAAAAAAATATGGAATTAAATTAATGTTCCAATGCTTTGGAATAACCAAGAATCAAAGCACGAATGGCTGGACTTACATGATTTAATGGAGGAATAAACGAAGACAAATAACTGGAGCGAAGAGAACCAAAGGATTGTGGATGGCGTTCTTTCCAAAATCCAATTTTTGTTTTCTTGTGGTGGTGAGTTGTTGAAGAAGAAGAGGCAACAGCAGGCTGTAGGTTTTAATTTAGTGCTAACTTGGATTCTTGACCTAGGAGAGACACTGGAAAAGAATAATAAATTAAAAAAAAGTGTTGTAGTTATATTAGGATAATAATAAAGGTGTCTAAAATAAGGAAAATATAGATAAACAGGTAAATTAAATTAATTTTTTTTTTAAAAGAAAAATTCCAAGGAGGCATGCGGCTGAAACTCTTATAAATTTAAGATTAGGGTTAGTTGGGAAATTATTCCATGCAACAAAACTATGAACCCGATTTAAACCGTACACGCGTGTAAGCTATAAAGATTTTTTGAAACATTAGCAAAAAAAATTAGAATTGAGTGAGACAAATTTCTTTTGACTCATTTTCGTGAGAATAATCCAATGGTGCTATCAGATTTTCCATTCGATGCTCAGTTGGAAAAGGACAAAAATGCCCTTAGCATAAAGAAGATCACTTCAAAGTTATGGCTTGGAATTTGACTTAGTGAATGCTAAAGAAATTATCTAAGAATAAAGATTTTTGGTTTTACATTGATTTTCTAAATTGATAGGTAAAATTATAAAAATACACTTGAGGGAAAAATAGTAATTTTTATATTTAGGGCAATTTGGAAGTTTTCTTTTTCTTAATTTCTAGGGTTATTACAAAAAGTGCCATTGTAAAATATTATCAGATTTAAAAAATTCATATGACACTTATAATGGCTTTCTAAATTTTAAAAAGTAAAGATTATCTTTTTCATTTTCCTTTTAAAATTTACCTTTTTTAATTAAAGATTATATCGCGGTAAGGATTATCATAATTAGGACTTAGAAAAATATTGCCAATCAACACAAATTATGACTTTTAAGTTATCAGGTTTAAACATTAAAAATTTAGAAAGCTATATTTTAATTGGTACTATTATTCAAAAAAATTATTGGAAATTTAAAAATTTATATTATAATTATTAGAATTGTTGACTTTTAAAAGTAAATTTCATATTGACTTTTAAAAGTAAAATTTATCTTTCTAATTTACCTTTAAAGATTACCTTTTATTCTAGAAATTAGAGATTATATCTTTATAAAAATTATCATAATTAGAACTTTAAAAAGCATACTTTCAACACGTATTAGGGTTTTTAAAAGGCTTACCTTTTAATAAACCAAGCCAAAATCCATGGCTTTGAGAAAGTTAATGGAAATAAGAAAATGGTAATGGGCTTGTCCAAAAAAATTATCTTTTTGCTATAATGTTTCCACATATTGAAACATTATCATCTTGCATCCAAACCTTTCTTCTTTTTTTTTTTTTAATTTTCCTTTTAAAATTTACCTTTTAATTGATTTTTGTGATTATGCATGGTCCAGAAAATGAATGCATTTTTTAAATTCAAATATGATGGTTGGTACCATGTGACACTTTTTGATGGATGTAGTTGCATTGGGTATTTTCGAGAGAACAATGACGAAAAATTGCAGTTAATGTACTAAAAAATGAAACCATGCCACGTGACAGCTTCACAATTTTTCTCATTAAAGAAAAAATAATGAATATATATATATATATATATATATATGTCCTGTAAAGATTTTCAACACTTTCTATAATTCTGAAAGTTATAGTTAAAAATTATAGAAAGGAAGATTAATATTATAATTATCCATTCAAGGAGTTCTTTTTACAGTTAAATTCTAAATAAAGTAAAATAGTAATTTTTTTTATTTTTTAAATTAGTCACATAAAAAACTTTAATTATCAAAATTAATTTATTGAAAATAGTTGGTATAATTTATCACTTGATTATTGATAATTAAAAGATTAAGAATATATCTTTAGAAAGTTAGCTTTAATAAAAACTATTATTTTAAAAAAATATGGCACTTATGGAGGCGTTTTGAATTCTAGAAAAAAAAAATTATATTTTTAATTTTCCTTTTAAAATTTAACTTTTAAAAGTAAAGATTATATCCTTGTAAGGTTTATCATAATTGGGGCTTTGAAAAAGTCTTACCAATCAACACAAATTATGACTTTTAAGTTATCAGATTTAAAAAATAAAAATTTAGAAAGCTATATTTTAATTGGTTCTATTATTCTGAAAAATTATTGGAACAAAATTTTTTTATTATAATTATCAGAATTACTAACTTTTAAAACTAAAGGTTATCTTTTTAATTTTCCTTTTAAAGATTATGTAATAACCCTAGAAATTAAGAAAAAAAAACCAAATTACTCTAAATGCAAATATGACAATTTTACCCTCAATGGTATTTTTGTAATTTTAACAATCAATTTAAAAAATTAATATTAAATTAAGAATCTTGATCATTAGATAATTCCTTTAGTGGTTATTAAGTCAAATTATAAGCTGAAAGCTCAAAGTCACCATTTTTAAGCTAAGGGAATTTTTGTCTTTTTCCAACTAAGTATCGAATGGAAAATCCGAGAGCACCATTATATTCTTCTCACAAAAATGAGTCAAAATAAATTTGTCTTGCTCAATTCTGAATTCATTTGCTTATGTTTCAAAAAATTAGCCTACGCGCGTCCACGGTTAAACCGGGTTCATGCTTTTGTTGCATGGAATAATTTCCCAACTAACCCTAATCACTATTAAAAAATGTATATATATAATAAACCTACAGCCGCATGGCCTTTGAGAAATTCTTTCTAATTCAATTTGACTTTTTTTCCTAAATTATATCTATCATACTTACCTTACATTAATGTTGCCTAATCAGCCTTATTCCTTTTTCCTTTACTCGTGTCAACCAAGATTCAAGTCCAATTGTCCTCAACAATTAAAAATTTCGAACATCTCTGCTGCCCTTTCTTTTCTGTAAGAACCAATTCTCCTAAGGCCGCCCACTAAGCCACCACAAGAAAAATAATATGCCTATGGTCGCCCTTCTCCAATTTACTTTTAACTTTCTCCTAACTTTGGCCATATTTTGTTCTCCACTTTCTTTTAGTTCAATTACACAGCACCATAAATCCTCTATTGTCCCTGATCTTCGCGCACTAGAGTGGAGTAGAAGGCATCACACTAAAGGACCGTCCTCGCACTCTTTGTTTCATTACCGTTGTGATCGTGCTCTTTGTTGAATCGGTGTAAGTCCAGCCTTAGGCTTTATTTCTCCATCATCCAAGCAATTTTTAATGTTATTTAATTTCCTATTATTGCCTAGGTTCATTAAGTTGAAGAAAAACCCCATCTGGATTCCAAAAAGCGATCCTACGCATACCGATGATTCCGAATTCGTTTATGTAAGTTTAAATCCTTCTATATCACTCTTTTAATTCTTTTTCCAGCACCTAAAGGCCTTATATCTTTGCTGTAAATCTTTGGTAGATTATCGGTAATCTAAGTTTTGGGTTTTTGCACTTGTTTCCGGTGTAATCAGGTCTGTACTTGCTCCTAAGCCCCGGTAAGCCACCGTAGCCTTTTTAAAATTCTTTCGACTGTCAATTTCAAATATTAGAGCCCTAATAATTATATTTTACTTGCTGTCCATGTTGTTACAAAGGGTTAGAAAATCCTTAGTTGAAAGTTTAGTTCTTCTTTAGACTCCTGGAGTGCCATAAATTCCGAAAACACATTGGTAACCGAAATAAAATTTTCTTTTCCTTCCAAGATCAGTTTTTACAGCCATTAAATGCGCATATAACTCAATGTGTGGCTGCTTTAATTTTTAGGATCAATATTAAGAAGGCTCCCGACACGATCCCGAACAGGCACGAAGCTACCGGAGACACCCTGAGACCCTTTTTGCTCATTAGGTAAAATTTTGGCCTAGAAGCCAAGAACATAAACCTTCCAAGTACCATTTAGGAAATTTCCAAATTTTAGCATATTTTCTAATTTTTTTACCTTACTAACATTTTGTATGACCATCCTAGGAAATCACCTTGTTTTTGCCGTATTATTCCGTATTAGGTAAGGGGGAAGAGTGGGTTAGTTCTCGTGGGCCCTCTTAGGCCCAAAATAAGCATCAACCCAAATAATAAATTCTAAATAAACAATTGGGCTAAAAAAAATCTTTAAATGTGTGGGTAACATGGGTTTGGTAATTAATTAGTTTTCCTAGAATTTTATTTTATTTTATTTTAGTTCTCTTCCATTGAGATGTAATTTTGGCTAGTTGGTTGCATGGTTGTAATGATGTGATGTGTGATATATTTTTGGCGCTAGTATCATATTAGGACCACTTGTAACAAGAATTAAATTAGAAGTATGTTAGGACTGCTTGAATAAACCTGTTAGTGCCATGTTTAGGGCCGGTGAGACAAACACCGCTGGTACCATGTTTAGGGCCAACAAGTTCGCTAGCAACATGATGAGATTAAAAGTAACCGTTGGTGGCATGTTAGGGCCATAATAAATTACTATAAGCCGATAGATAAAGGATTAGGAGCGTAAATGCTAAATGACTAACTTAGAAAGAATTCACAAGAAATGAGGTGAACATTTATCATAAATACACTTAAAAAGGTATCATTGATTGTCATGACATCATGTAACACTAAGCTAAGATAACAAGATAAAAGAAATATGGTGCACTAGAATTATGACTCTCTACTAAAAAGAGCTAAAATAAAATGAGCTATGGTCATACATCAATTGGCTGTTGCATATGATTGATGTTCTCATATACAAGACTGCATTAAAAAAAGGATTTGAGGAGTAAGATAAAACACGAGGCATGCATGGTTGGAGACGGACCATATCTGCATGACTTGACGAGCCGTAAATTTAGAAGAGAGGTTTGGAATGGATGATTCAAACCCGAGAGACATATTAGGGTGACGGACCATCCCTAGCCATGATTTGATATTGATATGGAGTATGGAGTTAGGATTTGTGCGCTACCTAACCATAGCTGGCGGGGGACCATGCTTATGGCTGGCATCACGAGAGGCTCTACCTCGGCGTAGGTATCCCAAGAGGCTTTGGCTTGGTGGCATCCCTAGTGGCACTGCCTAAGAGCTATCCCGAGAGTGGGTGATGTACACACTCACCACCCTAGGTTCGTCTGATGGTATTTAAGTATTGGATTAAATGATTGATCAATAAGATATGATTTAATCGGTAAAAGGAATTATGCATATGCATGGTAGTTCAAGCATGCTAGTAGGACTTTGATACTGTTGTTATAATGTTGTATGAAATTGTTCTTTAATTAAATTGCTATAACTTAAAGTTTATTATTCATTGTTGTTTGTTGCGGGAATATTAGGACTCACGTGATGGGCCTGATACTTTCCCCTTATTGAGTAAGTTGTGCTTACTCCCTCCTTCTAACATGTTTTCTTAGGTGAGTACTATGAGGAGACAGAGTACACTGAACCATATAATGAGGTTTAAGATGTGGAGCAGATTGAGTAAGGGTACGCTGTAGCCCCTCGAAAGTAAAACTAGCTAGGACTGGGTTTCAACTTTATGTTATTTGATTTCTAAAGAAACATATGGTTTGTTTAAATTGACACATTATCCGTATATTAGTTTTCCTGGGATTGTCACTTAATTACTCTAATTTCATTTAATACTCTTATTATTTGGAAAATATATTAAAAGAAAATGTTTTACCTCATATTTCTTAAATTCTTTTTAATTAAATGCTTTATAATTCTGGGAATTTAAGATATCTTTTAAAATTAAGGTTCATAAAATTGGGGGCGTTACAAATTAACTTTTATTCTAGAAAATATAGATTTCATCTTTGTAAAAATTATCATTATTAGGACTTTAAAAAACTTACCTTTTAACATGTATTTGGATTTTTATAATACTTACATTTCAATATACCAAGACAAACTCTATGGCTTTGAGAAATTCAAGGGAATTGAGAAAATGGTAATGGGATTTTTAAAAATTTACCTTCTTGTTATAATATATCCGCATACTAAAACATTATCATCTTGCATGTATAGCTTTCTTTTTTAATTTTCCTTTTAAAATTTATCATTTACTTGATTTTCTTGATTAGGCATGATCTACAAAATAAACACATTTTTTAAATTCAAATATGACAGCCGGTGTCATGTGGCACTTTTTGATTGATGCGGTTGTGTTGGGTATTTTTGATAGTCAGCTTCACAATCGTTCTCATTAAGAAAAAGATAAATATCACCCTTAAATGTATCTTGCTTTATATAAGATCTCTAGGAACATTTAAATGGGCATATTTTACCTCAAAAAACAAAGCAACAATTTCATCCGAAAAAAAAAAAACAAAAAGTGCATCACACTCTTTTCTCTTCAAATTCAAAAATTAATTTGCGCCATATCAAAGGTTTTTCATGATTTACTTTGAAATATGTGGTGCCTTAATATTGTCATATATGTTCTAAGATTTGGCAATGTATGTTACGGTTGCCTGATTAAATCATTGCCTAATAAGATATCACAAGGAATTCTAAACACTTAATTAATATGCTCCACTTCTCTGCATGCATTCCTTCAGCAAAACCATCCAAGGTTGAGGTCAAAAGAAGCAAGCTAAATCCGGTCAGCAGAAGAAATGCAAAAGTTTTCCAAGATGTCAATTTCATTTGTGCGGATGTTTTCAATGCCATTCAGTACCAATCTAAAAGATGTAAGAAAGTCAGCATCTCGTGGTTTAAGTTGTGCCAGGAGCTGTGTCTCCATTGGTGGATTTGAGCTCCGGGAATGCTTTATATAGAGTATTAATTATTTTTTCTTCTTGCTGGTCTAAGGTGTTACTCTTAAGGTCAAGGCGTATCATGAACGTTTTCTACCAATTTCCAGCCACTAGCTAGAGTTTGGTTTGTATAATCTCTATCCATGGATAAATTTCTTGTTTGCCGTTAAAAAAAAAATTGTGGAGATATTTTAAAAAACAAAAATTCCAAATCCGCGGCTTGATAAATTAATTAATAGCATTACCCATTATACTTTATTGTTCTTCACTTCGGCCTAGCTACTCGAGATATACTTAATTTAAAATATTTTTCTGGAACATAGTGGGTTTAGATATGGCATGAAAACTAAATATTGAAGTCTTGGTAACTTCATTGGCTTGACAGTCGAGGCAGGGAAATGATGGAATAGAAGACAACTATAAGCTCGTTTAATGGACCCATGTAAGGTTTTAAATCTCGTACTGGATGTCCTATTGTTTTTTTAGCATTATGGTACAATATTGATACTATATCATCATATCTCGAATATACCGGCCATATATATATATATATATATATACAAAACATGTATCTTAATTTTTCAAACATAAATATATATTTATAAAACAAATAAACAACTCTAATGGGTATAAAAGAAATATAAATACACAAAATTCTTTCAAATATAAAAAAAAAAATTGTTGCAAGCATTCAATTAAATATAATAATTATATATTTTACTTAAAAATATTGAAACTAAAAACAAAATTTTAAAAAGGTGCATTTTCTATGATTCTAAGATAGTATCGTATGATGTGAGACGGCCAAGTTGTTCGATATCAACCGGTACAGTTTGGAACAAATGAAAGAAGACATGCCATTCTAGTACCTTTTTTTAACTGGTATAGCCGGTATAAGACAGTACCGACCGGTATGGTAAGAGATTTAAAACCACATACGCATGCCCGCTATTCCTTACTTTTTTTTATTGCTAGGTTTGCAAGCCCCCGCCCTGCTTATTGCAGCGGGAAGAGTTTTATGTTCAAAGTTTGCTTTTTTAAGCTCCTTCTTAATGAATGGTCAAACTCCTCAACTAGTTCATATGTTTATTATTTATGCCCCCTCAACCCCCAAACTCTGCCATCTAATGATCGGATTCCCGGTTTCAATCACAACTATAGGGATGTCAAAAAAATACTCTATCCTACCCAAACTCAGCCGCTCAAATCTGAATGCCTTCTTACTCATAAAGTCATGAAAAGGTTATTGATTTAATTAATTCTACCCAACTTTACTTGCACCCCAACCATGCTAATATATTTATATTTAAAATTTGATTTTATTTCAAAATAAAAATATAATAAAACATATTATTATATGTTGCTTTAGTTTGTGATTTTTTAGTTATTATTTATTATAAATATGCACATTCTTTTGAAAACATACATATAAATATAAAAAAGTCTAAAAAATTAAACATATGTCATAAATGAGTTGGTTAGGTAGTACCTGCCTACTCACGAGATGGGAACTACATGAACCCGAACTAATCATAAGGAGGGTTTGGGTTAGCTAAACTTGGTCCATTGACATATCTAACAGTGAACCAAACCAGGGATCCGATCATCATATGGTGGAGTTTGGGAATCAATAGGTTATAAATAACATACCTAGTGTGGCAACGTGTGGTTCGTTTTCGGGAGTCGCCACCAATCTGTTTATGTTTAGGTCGCTTGGTTACCTAAAATATGGTCTGCGAGAGTTCGGGGGTTCGGGAGTACGGTTACGTTAAAACAACTTTGTTAAAACGCCCAAAAATTGGTACCTTAGTTGATTTTAATTTTGTTTCGCTTTGCTTTTAAATAAATTTCAGTTAATTTTCAATCTAGAATTTTTAACTGAACTAATCGGATGTGGATTTTTGGTAATTAACTTGTATAGAATTTTATACTTCCGAACCATGGACTCTGCCGAGTCATTTGGACACGGAAGATTTGATTCCGAACCATGGACTCTGCCGAGTCATTTGGACACGAAATTTGGTGAAATTTTAAACAATTTTATCCATATTGTGAATATCGATTTTTATCTTTATATTTATTTAATTTATTTAGTTAAAAAAAAGGTTGATATTTTCCAAACCGTAGATCCTGACGGATCATCCGGATATGGAAGTTAATTTAATTTATAGTTAATTATTTAATTCTTATTTTTATTAATTATTAGTTTAATTACTAATTTGTAATTCTTTTTGTTTATGAAATTTTTAGATTTATTAATAATCTAAAAATTTTATTTTTTTATATTTTATATTTTCTTTTCTTTTCTTTTCTTTCTTTTCTTTCCTTTCTTTTCTTTCTTATATTTTTTTTTTATTTTTTTTTTATTTTTCTTTTCTTTCTTATCTTTCTTTTCTTTTTCTTATCTTTCTCTTTTTTTTTTGAATTTTTTTTCTTGTTTAATGAAGGATATTTATTATTTAAATAATTACTCAATTTATAAAAGAATTCAAAAGTAATTAATTTTTTTAATAAGAAAGTTAATTATTTAATCTTGAGATTTATTTTATGTTTTAAAAAAATAAATTAATCAAGAAAGATTTATATTTGTTCTTTTTTATTTAATAAAATAAATTATTTAATCAAGATCTTTAATAAAGAAACCAAAGAAAAATGTATATTTTAAAAATAAAAGAAAAATCTTAATATTTTATTTGATAAAAGGTGAATCAAAAATCAATTATTCAATCAAAATTTTATTTATTTAATAAAGGAATACAAAAAATTTATATATATAAAAAACTTTTAATATTTTATTTGTTTTATTTTGTTTTGATAAAGGATTAACCAAAACATTTATATGTATATTTTAAATAAAAAAGAAAAGTCTTGATATTTATTTAATTTGTTTTGAATAAAAGATTAACTAAAAAGTAATTATTTTAATTAAAATTTTATGTATAAAAAAATTTATATGTATATTTTAAAATAAAACAAAATCTTAATAAAGAATTAACCAAAATTGATTATTTAAGAAAAGAAACTAAGAATTTTATGTATATAAAAGTCTTGATATTTATTTGTTTTGTTTTTGATAGAAACTTAACCAAAAGTGATTATTTAAGAAAAGAAACTAAAAATAAATTTTATGTATATTTTTAAACATAAAAGAAAAGTTTTGTTATTTATTTGTTTTATTTTTGATAAAAAATTTAACCAAAAGTGATTATTTAATGAAGAGACTAAAAATTTACATGTATATAAAAAATCTTGATATTTACATTTTATTCTTATATTCTTTTTGTTTGATGAAATATTTATTTTTTTTAAAATAATTTTAATTTATATCTATGAAAATATATCTAATTAATAAGTCTAAAATATTTAAGAGAAATTCAATTCTTTTATTTATTTATTTTTATTATTTTTGAAATCATTTGACTAAGATTTTTATAAAGGAAACAAAAAGTTATATTATTTTAAAAGAAATAAGTAAAATATTACTGAATAAAATATTAGCCCAAAAATTTTACTTTTTTTTTAATTCTTTTTATTAATAAAGAAAACTAAAAAAAGTTATATTTTATTATTTTAATAAATAATTAATATATTAGTCCAAAGTTTTTATTTTTAATAAAGAAAAATTTATTTAGATACTTTATTTAAAAATATTTCCAAGCCATGGATCCTGGCGGATCATTTGGTCATGGAGTTTTAATTTTTATTAAATTTTAATTATTTAATTAATTATTAATTTTAATTATAATTTTATTGGATTTTTCTTGAATTTTAAATTTTAAATATCATTATTTTTAAAAAAATGTTTAAAAAGAATTGATTTGTATATTTTTTTAGAATTATTTAATCATGTTTGTTTATTAATTTTAACAAAAAGAATAAAAAGTTAACTTTTTGATATTTTTAAAGAAATAATAAAAAACATGTATTCCAAAATATCAAAAGATAATTGGCTTTTAAATTTTTGTTAGCCTTAATAATTAATTATAAAAGAATCTTCTTTTAGGTTTTATTTATTTATTTATGGGTGAAGGTGAATTAAATGAAATAAATTATATAAAGGAAAATTAATAATAATAAAGTGGGGCTTTTTGGCCATCCACTTTAAAAATAAATAATAATAAAGGTTAGCAAAGTTAATTAAATTAATTGTTAACAACAATAATAAAAGTTAGCTAAGTCAACAACAATAAAAGTTAACCAAATTAATTAATTGATTATAAATCAACAATAATAGAAGTTAGCCAAGTTAATTAAATTAATTATTAACAACAATAATAAAAGTTAGTCAAGTTAATTAAATTAATTAATTAACAACAATAATAAAAGTTAGTCAAGTTAATTAAATTGACAACAATAATAAAGGTTAGTTAAGTTAACAATAATAAAAGTTAGCCAAGTTAATTAAATTAATTATTAACAATAATAAAAGTTAGCCAAGTTAATTAAATTAATTAATAACAACAATAATAAAAGTTAGACAATTTAATTAATTATTAACAACAATGATAATAAAGGTTAGTAAAAATTAGCAAGTTAGTTGTTAGTTGTTAATAACAAAAAAAAAAGGTTAGTAATAATAACAATAATTAACAAATAAATAAACAAGTAAAAATTAAAAAAAAGGTTAGTAATTTATTCTGCAAGAACAAAAATAAAAGGTTAGTGACCAAATTGAAAGAAATTGAAAAGATAATAGACTAAAGTAGAATTTTACCCTTTAGTTTTGGATTTTGAATCCCAGGAAATGCGAAACGCAGCGCGATGCGAGAGGAGGGGTGGGGCTGGCGGCGCTGGCGCGGGGCTGCAAGGCGGAGGGGCGACGGTGGCAGGACGGCTGGGCGCAGCGGCGAGAGACGGCAGGACGACGGCGGTAGCCGGCGGCGTGGAGAGAAAAAGAAGGAGGAGAAAGGAGGAGGGGCACGCCGGAGGAAGAAAAGGCGACGGCGGCGTGGGGGCGACGGCGGTGCTGGGTGGAGGGCGACGGGGCGGCGGGGCGGAAGGGCAACGGCGGCGGCGACGGCGACGCGGGACGGCAGGGGCGACGGCGATGCGAGACGGCAGGGGCGGCGAGGGCGCTGGTCAGAGGGTGACGGGGCGGCAGGACGGAAGGGTAACGGCGGCGGCAACGGCGGGGGGAACGGCGGCGGCGACGGCGACGCGGGCGGAGGCGACGGCAGAGTGAGAGAAAGAGGAGAAACGGTGATAAACGGCAGGGGGGCAGAAAAAAACTAAAAAAAATTAGGTTCCTCTGAAGAAAGAAGGAGAGGTTGAAGGGCTAAGGCTGTAATTTTTCCTTTTTCTAAAACGGAGCTCTAAGCTTTCTTTCTATTTTTTTCTGTGTCCAACCTCAAATTTGAAGGCCTATTTATAGAGGAAGTTTGGCTGAACTGTTGATGGATAAATTAATAAAAAATTTCAAACTTATCTTTTAAATTGGTAAAATAACAATTTCAGTCCTTTACGTTTCTCAGGCTTTGGATAAGCTTCAGAAGCTTCTGATTTTGACAATTTTGTCGTTTTCTGTTAATTTGGGCCAGAAACGTCCGTTTAGGCCCAAAATTGACGCGGAAAATTGCCCAAAGCTCTTGGAACTTTCAGAATTTGTCAATTTTTCTCAAAACTTCTCAATTTTGTCATTTTTACCCCAAACTTTTTAATTTTATCATTTTTATGGAGTTTTCTTTTTTTCTTTCAAACATACACATATACACACATATATCATTTTAAATCAAATTCTGACAAAACAAAAATGTATTTTAAACTAATTAACTTAATTAAAATTTTTCAGTAATAATAATAATAATAAAATATATTATTTTTTATTTTTTATTTTTAGTTTAATTAATTTTTAGTTTAATTTTTTTAAAAAATTTTTTTAAAGGCCGGATGAAATTGGGTGTCAACACCTAGGGACTGGCATAGAAGTTTGATCACTAAAAATATTCATCTCTTACCAACACATATTTTGATTATTAATATTGAGAAGAAATTTAGTTAGACTTATTCACTTTCAATTTTAGTAATTATAGACAGACTTGCTTTATTAAACCAGAGTTTTTAAAGTAAATAACTCAAACGATAAAAATTAATCATCAATAATGAAAAGATATGACTAAAACACAAAATAATGTTTAATTTATGTTAACAAATTAACGGTTTAACAACTAACTTAATAGAGGAAAAAATAAAAGAAAAGAAATAAACTGACCAAAACTGAATAAGCCTAAACCACACTAAAAATTGGACAAATAAGAGTGGCTAAATTTTTGTTTGAAAAAACAATAATGAAGAAAGTCAACAAAAATAGTTTGGGGATCAAAAGAGGAAATAGAAAAACTTTAGAGATTAATGATTTAATAATTGACTTAATACAGGCTAAGAAGAAGGAAACAGTTTTTCTCAAAAATAAATAAACCATGGTGACAATGATTTAGAAGATAGTACATAAAAAATAAAAAAAATTGGGGAACAGAAGAGCAAAACATCAAATGAATTGAAACTCGGTACTAAAATGGGAAATAAAAGCAATTTAAAGATTGAAAATATGTTTTAACAAAAAAAAAATTGAGCAAAATAAAGTTGGACAATAGTGAAGCAGACCTTAAAAAATATATTGTCTTTTGAAAAAGTGACTAAGCTTCTAAAAAAAGCAATCACATAAAAAAAAATGGAATCAAGGAAAGAAAGTGAGGCACATTGTTTATCGCTATTGATAAACAGCATCCCTCAGCCCAAACCAATATTTTGAGAAGTAAAATTGAAAATGCACTGTAATTTATAGTTGTATAAATAATACTTCATTCAACTAGAAGCGAGACTCAGAAAGGTTAAATAATCACCTAGGGAAAAGAGAAAAAAAAGCAAAAACTATTGTCATTTTGGGCACTGTTCATCTACAGTTGTATAATATATTATTGAAAAAATTACAAAACCCTTGAGGTTTGGCGAAACCCATGATTGTGTTCTCCCTGTTTCAAAAACATATAATTGCCCACCTTAACCTTTAACACAGCTAATATCCGTTAAGACAAAAGAAAGAAGAACTTTATTTTACTATCTTAACTTTCTTTGTTTGATAACTTTGCCCCCAACTTCCATCCGTCCCACTCTAATACTTTGCCCAAATTCTCTTATCTTCATTGCCTTAACTTCTACCCTAGTGCATCCTAGTCAGACCCAGAAATGAACCTTCTAACCCTGTTGCTTGTTGAATCGTCGCCAGCCATTGCTATTTCTCATCGAATTGCCTTACCCACAGCTTCTCATCTCTATTGCCACCCCCATCTCCACTGCGCTTATACCCATTTTTAAATCGACCCTCAACGCTCCACATTTTCATCCTGTGTCGCTAACACTTGTCCTCGAGAGCGAAGTGGCCTTGGTGATTCTGCAGCGATCAATTTGAGACTGTCACTGGATAGATGGGGGAAGAGTTGGATCATTAGAGGGATGAGGGTTCGTGGGTGGGAAAAAATGGCAAAACGGTGGTGAGCTCGAGTATGTTTGGTAGAGGCTAGACAGCAAGGCGATGGGCTTGGGGATGGGCTTGGTGATCTAACCGAAACCGAAATAGTCTAGGCTTGACTTTGAAAGGAATCAATAGGGGATTGGCTACTGTTGATTGGAAAAAATGCACATGATCGGTGCAACAGCGATGACAGGCGACAATGCGATGGGCTCGGTGATCGACAAGATGACCTTGGGCGGCAACAGACGACGTAGCTTTGTTTCTTCTTATTTGTTTTCATCTTGTTTTGATTTCTTATTTTAATTTCATTTTGATTTCATCTTATTTTGATTTTGTTTTGATTTTTTCTCTTCCGCTTGTTTTGATTTCCTTAAATATTGATTTCTTCTTGTTTTAGTTTCATTTCTTCTTATCTGATTTCATCTTGTTTTGATTTCTTCTTATTTTGATTTTGGGATTTCATCTCTGGGATTTGATCTCCTCTTGTTTTGGTTCTTGGGTATGACAAGAGAGGAGAAATAGAAGGTGTCGTCGGTATTTTTGCTGTTGAGTAAGAACCCATGCGAGTGCAGAGTGGGAACATTGAGTAGAGTGGGAGCAATGAAAGTTGGGGGCCAAAGTTATTAAATAAAGAAAGTTAGGATAGTAAAATAGAGTTTTCCTTTTTTTTTTTGTCATAACAGATATTAATGGTGTTAAGGTTGAGGGGGGCAATTTTAGGTTTTTGAAACAATAATGATACAATCGTAGGTTTCACGAAACCTTATGGGGGGGTTTTTGTAGTTTTCCATGCTTTATTACGCCATGTATGAATCCCTTTTAAAACCATAAGTTTTCAAAATCATAATCACTGGGCTATCTTGGAACCCATTTGGTATCAAAGCCTGTGTTTCACTCATTTCTAGGAAGTTGTATGATTAAGGATCTCTTGCTGATCTCTTGAACCAAATTCTATTCATCATGTCAGGAACCAACACCCCTCACTCTTACTGCCTCTTTTCGATCTTTGATAGCATTTCACTTGGATTCTCTTTGTGAGTTCAAGTATCTATCTGAGGAAGACAAAGTCTTGTTGACTGATCTTTCACTCATCAATCCATACAAAGACATTTGTAAAGGCTTCTCACTCACTGACAAAGACGATGAAGAGTTTAGTCTCTCCTTCCCGCAAGTCTATTAAGGAGTATGTTCAAGCCACAAAGTTTGATCAACATACTCTCCCTACTACATCCAAAGAGCAATACGTCACTTTGAAAGTTCTTTCACACTTCCCCAGACAATGGACAGTAGAAAGGTACACTCATCTCCATTTTGGTGCTATTCGTCTAGCCCTCACATATCATGGTAGAAAAGGTCTACCAGCTACTGCTTGGTTAGCTCTCCTCGATACTCGATACAAGAAATACAAACATGCTTGTCTTAGAGCTAGTACAATCATGATTACATTCTTCCCCAATTTCTGTATGGCTCTTCGAGACCCCCATCTTCTTTCAGCCTTAAAGATTCAATTACAGATCACTGGTGCAAAACAAATCTCCTCCACTCTAGGAGCAACACTCCACTATCAAATGGCATATAGAGTGCAGAATCATGCTCTAGATTTAGCACTACCAAATATGAACAATGAAGCTTTATAACTATCTATGGATACGACTCATGTTCCCATGAAACTTATGTCCCAAGATAAATTCCATAAGAAGAACTTCAATGACTCATTCCTGTATTATGGATTACAAGTTATGAGTCTTTACATCAACAATTGAAACCAATCTAGTCCAAGAAACCTTTATTCCTTGATAGAGCTGAAGGTCAGACAAAAATATTTTTTCAAAAGGAAGCATTTTCTCAAGAAGCTGATGTGTTTTCTACACCAGCAGTACTATCTGTGATTCGAGAACCTCAGGTTCTTTTACAAGTTTTAATTGAGTCTTTTGACTCTTATGGTTCTTCTATCTACCAATTCCAGGATAGCAAGGGTCACAAATATTTTGATGTTTGTGATTGTATTGACTATCTTAGATCCTATGATGATAAAGATAGTTCTAAAAAAAGAAGCAGAAATCATCTCAGGAGCTTCTAAGTTGGATTACTTGGTGAACCTTCTAGCAAGTTTGATTATGATGTTCTTTATTCAAAGAAAGAAGATTCACTTCCATCCCATCACTGCCAGAGAAGTTTGAACTTCCTTATCCATCTCCAGAAGTTAAGATGTCTGCACATCCTTACTACAAAAAAGCCCTTAAGCAGTTTAAAAAGGAACAACCTTCTCCTATCATTCATGAAGTCCACATGTTTGAAATGAAGAAGGATGATTTTTCTCTACTAAAGTTTAAGGATCCTTCTACCTCCACCAAACATCAATGGAAAGTTCTTTAACCTACTATAGTAGATTCTGAAAGACGCAAACGAGATACATCTACTGCTGAGCAAACTCTTAACTAGCAATTAGAAAACATTATATCTCAAAATCATGTTTTAAACATAATTGAACATAACCAACTCCGTTTAGAGCAGAAGATTGATTATCTGCATAATGAGATTCTTAGTGTTATTTCTCAACACAAGAATTTTTCAGTCCAAGAACGGGAAATCATGCATCTTAAGCAACAACTTAAATATCTCCAAGACCAACAAAAGCCCAAACTCCTAGATCCATATAATCAACCCATTATATCCTTTCAACCATTTCTCCAAACACTAAGCCTAATCTACTCAAACCCAAGTCCAACCTTTTCTACCCCTACATATCCAGTGGACAACATATTTGTCACACCATCATCCCTTTACCAGCTTTCCAGACCAAAGCCCATACCAAGGCCCATCCAACCACTATATAAGCCCAAACCAATTCCACCACTGGACTATAAACAACAAAACCCAATGACAATAAAGTACTTAAAGCATCAAGACTCTAATCCATCCTTAAAGATCCAAGAACCACTTCATGAGATCAGGACCATACAAGCTAATTCCATAACCTCTTTCCTTGAAACCCAAATAGCACAACCTCAATCTGTTGCTCTTGCTCAAGCTGATATTTCCAGCTTATCAGAAGAAGTAGTAGACTTTAAAGATGAATCTTTGTCTTCATTCTTGTCTTTTTTAAATCTATAAATTTATATGGCTAAGACAGCCTAGACATCTCCTCAGGCTTAAGCATCTCATCAAGCTCAACCGGCAGAATTTGATACATCAGAGGCCCGAAGTGGTCTTCCTCTTCAACAAGTTCCTCCGCCACCACCCCAGGCTACTCCTCCACCTCCTCCATAGCAATAACCACAGGCTCCTCATGCTACACCAAACATAATTAAAGATGATATTCCATTTGTGAATATCGCTCTAGCATGGAATCCACAATTTACTTTAAGCAAGCTTACCATTGATGATGTTCCACTGAGTCAATGGCATGAAAGATTTCTTAAAATGCACGCATGGTGCCAAACTCAACTTCAACGTGAAGGTGCCACAGGCTCAAGAGTCATTGCTACGTTTATTGCCTCAATGATTGGGTCCATGAAGCAATGGTACTTCAGACTTAGTGCATATCGACAAGCTGAACTCCAACAATTACAAAGTGTTGATATTTTTATCAAGTTCTTTATGTAGAATTTTTTGGAGATCAATCCTTCTTCATGGATGTTGTTTGTGAAAAATTCCTCAAGATGAAATGTTGTTCTTACAACAGAAAGGGCATAGAAAAACACTTTGAAAGAATGACGAAGTGCTATTATCTCATCAGTATAAACTATGAGAATGATAACAATCTCAAACAGGCCTATCTTAACTCAGTCCCAGAAATAATTGGCCAAGAAACTCACTGCCTTATCTAGCAAAATGGCAAAACCCTAAATGATTTTATATTTAGGAGACTTCATCCAACATTGATGGCAGCATTACAAAAGTTATGCAACACTCATACCTTCTTCAAAAAGTTCAATCAATCTCAAGGATTGTTTGACAAGGTTTGCAAGCAACCAGAACTCTCAATCAAGTGCAACGATAAATCTACCTGTCATTATGCCCCAAAAAAGAAGCATCATCGGAGAAAGTTCTCCTCTCTAAGTAAACCAAGATGGTTCAAATGAAGAAAGAAAATATTTTTTTTGGTATAAGTGAAATACTGGGAAATTCAAAAGATGTTTCATTTACCATCAATGAGGTCATTTTGCCAAGAATTATCCTCAGAAGAACTCAAAATCAAAATCAAAGATGATTCATGCCATCACCCAAGCGACTAGGACAGATATTTCTGAAGAATACATCGAGTCTATCTGCTCGGAAACAGAAGATGAATCATCAGCATTATTTGCTATTAAAGCTTATTCTTTTGAATATGAATCAGAAGGATATTCTAAAGTTTTTACAATGCATATTGATTCTTTTTAATCAATTTTTGCAGCACAAATTATCCTTTAGACAAGAGTCAGCATTCTTATTGATAAGTATGTTAAGTCCATTCCAGTGATAGCATTATTTGACATAGGAACAACAAGCACAATCATTAATCCCAAGCTCCTCCCTGATCAAATGTGGCTCTCCTACAATGAACGATTTAAAGTAGCAAATGGTGTCTTCTATGTTAAGATGGTTAGAAAACCTATCATAATCTGTTTCTCTCCATCAAAATATGTAGTTACTTCGATATACGGATATGAATATGGCAGAGACATGATTTTAGTGTTTGATATCATAAAAAAATTATCAGTACAATGGTTAGACAAGGGACTTCAAGTGAACAAATTCTTTCTACCGTGGACAACAACTCCTAGGTCGTATTCCTGTGAAATTGAAGCTTTGACAGCTAGCCAACTTCAAGTAGAAAGTGATCTAGTTTTTGGTTTTATAATGCAGATGCCTATCGATCAATCATGTGTTGAATCACATGCAGAATTTGAAAAGAAGCATCTTTTTCCATTATGGAAGAATAAAAAAATTTTCCTTGATCTGCCTTTCAAGAAGAATGAAGGCATAAACCCTACCAAAGCAACCCATTCGGGCATGACACCAGAAGAAAAAAGAATGACGATTGCAGAGTTACAAGACTTGAAGGCCCAAGGCCTTATCGAGCCCACAACCTCTTCTTAGGTTTGCCATGCTTTTTGCATTAACAAACACTTAGAGCAGATAAAAAAAAAGCCCAAATTAGTCATTGACTATAAACCTCTGCATGAGTTTTTGGCTGACATAAAATTTCCTTCACCCCCTAGAAATACTTTTTTTCCCAATTTAACCAATGCCAACGTTTTTTCTAAATTTGACCTTAAGTCAGAATTTTGGCAATTGACCCTTAACCCCCTAGATAAATATAAAACTGCCTTTTGTATCCTTGATTACCACTACCAATGGACAGTTTTATCCTTTGACCTAAAAACTACCCCCTCTCTCTTCCAGAAAACCATGATCCAAATCTTCGAATCCATCTTACCCCTAGCCCTTGTTAATATTGATGATAGCTTGTTGTTTTCCCTTTGTACTTCTCATCTTCATCTTCTTCAGCAATTTGCCCAGATAGTAAAAGATAATGGGGTTATGCTATCACAAAGCAAGATGAAGATAGCCCAAACATCCATTGAATTCCTTAGAGTACAAATCACAGACAGCAAGTTCCACCCACAACCTCATGTAGCAACAAAAATTCTTGACTTTCCAGACGATAATCTCTTCATAAAGCAAGTTCTAAAGATTCTTGGTCGTGTCAATTATATCAGAGAATTTATCGCACAACTGGTGAGCATTCTTCAGCCTTTACACACGTACTTAAAGAAAGACGCACCACCATGGTCCTTCCTCCATCGACAAGCAATTGTCAGACTCAAAGAAATGGTATAGACTCTTCCTCCTTTGAAGATACCCGATAAAGGAAAAAGGATTCTTTAAATGGACGCTTCATGTGAGTTTTGGGGAGTTATCCTCCACGAAAAAATAAATGGTGTAAAGCATGTGTGCGGCTATAACAATAGAGAATTCAAAGCCTCAGAAAAGCATTATCATTCTACCTGTAAGGAAATCTTGGCTGTTAAACGTGGAATAGAAAAGTTCCAATTCCACCTATTTGGTCATCATTTTCTTGTAGAAATGGACATGTCAGCATTCCCCAAGATGTTGAACTTCCATCAGAAGCAGCTACCTAATGCACAGGTCTTCCATTGACAATAGTGGTTTGTACGGTTCAGCTTTGATGTCAAGCATATAAAGGGCACCAGCAATGCCTTAGCGAATATCCCGAGCAGACCACGCAAATCATTCCTGAAACCTCTTAAGCCTCCAAAACCAAAACACTGAGATGGCTTCTTCTTCCAACTACCCTTTTGTCTTCAATATAGAAACCAACATCTCTTGTGACACAGAATGGTATGAACATCAGTCTTTTACATTTAACCAACATCACCGGGTTTTTCATTATCATTGTTCCCTTATAGAAAAAAAGGGGTTTGAACATTGTCCTATCAAACCTATTGGTATCCATCCTTAATATCCTTTTGCCCATCTATTCTCCATCCCTGATGTTTTTCATTTTCCTTCATTAGCCCTCTATTTTTTATGGTACCTTTGTTCTATCCACACCATTGGTATCATATTCAACATTCTCAACTTCACTAGATCCTTTCCATTTTTAGAAACTTCCATGATGACTTCCAGTCATCTGACTTGTTCACTTTCCTTACCTGGTTTACCTTTCTCTCCCAATGGATCAAACTTCTCCAATGATCTTACAAAGCCTTAAATCCTGCTATGTCTTCTTTTTGTATTTCTTTCTAGTTAAATAATATCTCACCACAAAACTCCTCTATGTTATATGGGACAGCCCATGTAATATATTTCTTTTACTGTCCTATTACTTTTAATAAGACTTTTACCGGCTTAAGCTTCTTACCTAGTCCTTTTTTTTACCATTACAAAGACCTTGAATTTGACCTAGGTCGGGTATCATGGCAGCACCATGATGAATTCAGACAATTTCTTAAGCAAGTTTATCGGTACAATCACACAATCTTATCAATGGAAGTATAGCCTGATGACACTCCAAACTGGCCATCATACTCCAGTGATTATCAAGAGATGATCCATGAAGCACTCCAATGTTTTGAAGATCATGACCGTCTCAGAAAGATAAAGATGCTACAGAAAGAACAGAAAAAACTCATAACTTAATATCTTGCCTTGCTCCGACTCGTTCCTCTTTAGAGACAATTATTGAAGACCTTCCACGTACACAGACTAGACGAGAATGCATCATGCTTGATTGTGACTGTGGATATGACTACATACATTGGCACATGCCCAATAATCCTTATTTTTTGCAAGAACGATAAGACTCTGACCGGACCCTCTCCAGCTATAATTCTGAGGTTGAACACGTTAATCTCCACCTCAAAAACTCTCCATAGTTATCTAGTTGTTCAAAAGTCATGATCATGGTGTCCTCATTACTCGACAAACTATGCAACCCAGTGTCTGTATAATAGCAATAATGTTTGCTTTAATTTTTGAAAAGTAGAACCCGGTTAGTGGCATGTCAGTTCCAGTTTTTGGTTTATCTTTTATTATGTAAGCCATAATGTCAGTTTGTTTGTCCGTTTGCTTTGGCTCCCGTCTATATAATGGTGGCTCATTTCAGATTGTAATCATCCCCTTTTGAAGATCATTCCATGAATCCAGTAATATATTTCCATATGTCTACTATTTCTCTCTAAGTTCTCTCTAGTAAGAGGGTGAGGTAGAATCCTTAACCTTCAAACTTTCTTCAATATCCTGAGTTGTTACTTTGTGGATCATTTTAGAATCAAAATCTTCAAGTCTATAATTATTAAGACTTGAAGGCAATTGGTGACTTTCAGAGATTAATCTCTTTGCAGAGTCATCCCTTGCCTTCAATTCTAATATTTATGGATATTGGCCTCAATCCCTGATGCTTTGGACAATAGTTCAGTTATGTTTTTAAAAGGTTTTCCAAATCAAAAAGACTAGATTTCAAATTGTTTTTTAAGTCTAAAAAGGTGTGACTATGCCCTTCCAGAACGCCTCTTAACCTGGTTGCCTGTGGCCTCAATAGAGATTTGAAAGAAGGCCAAGGCTTAAGGTTATTGTGTGTTTTTGGGCTGTATCAACTTCAAGACCTGCATGTAGCTTTCCAGTACTCGTTTTTAATTTCGGAATGAGTATCTCAAGCTAGAAACCAATTGCCTCATTTGTGTGTGACAAACAGATTGGTGTAACAACGCCATGTATGAATCCCTCTTAAAACCATAAGTTTTCAAAATCATAATCACTCTGGCCTAACTCGGAACCCATTTGGTATCAAAATCATAATCATTTTGTCTAGCCTTTGAATAATTTTTTACTTTTGAAAAAAAAGTAATGCATGAAGGGAAAGCCACATGACCAACTCCGATGTGGCACGCACGTGAAATTTGTTTACTTTTTGGGATAAAACACAACAAATCATGAAGTAAGGGCATTAACGCAAATATAATGTTCAAGACCAAAAAAATAGTTTAAAAAAAAAAGCGAAACGGTGCGTAGAGGTTAATGTTCATGGTCAGTAAAAACATCCACACCTTATACCATAGAGAAAGAATTTAGTTAATTTATTGCTTTTTGTTAATTACTCCAAGTTTTAGACTTGGTTTTCAGCAGTAAGATTGATTTCTTTCGTCCAGTCTCCATATATATGTTTTGAAGGTTTTTATGTTTCTCAACAAAAATTTATTGCTTCATATTTTGCAGGGCATTTCTTCAGGTATAGGAACGAACACTAGCAGATGGTCACCCCTCGTCGTAGGTCAATTAACCAAGGTAAATTTTTTTATATTAATTAAATTTATATAAAAAAGTATTAAAAATATTATAAATTTAAAACTAAATCATAATTAATTCAAATATTTTAAAAAATATTGAAATGTTTTGTTAGGATGGACTCAAAATAATTACCGTCAAACTTACAAGATAAAATAGATAAGTTCTCCAACTAATAAATTACAATTAAGCAAAAATAATCAGAAAAGCAGCAATGAGCAAAAATAAATTAAGACACACGATATACATAGAAAACTCTCTAGTATAGATGTAAAAATCATGGGATAAACCGACAGCAACATCCACTTTTTAAAAAAATATTACAAACATCCGCAATTTAAGTTATTACCTAAACTTGAATTCTATTACAATAATTTAGGAAAAATTAGAAATTTAATACTCTAAGATTCTCGTAAAAATCTCATACTATGAAAATCTAAAGTATCAACAATCCTCGTTTAATACTCCAATAAACTCAAGAGAATAACACCTCCAAATTATAAGATTAATGCTCAAATAAAGAGCAAAAATTGCGGGGCAAAGAGAACCAGATCAACGAAGCCGTCTATGTTTATTTTCTTCTCCGCCTCGTAAAGTAAACGTCTCTGTCGTGCCTCATATTTTTCTCCCCACGAAACAAAGCTGCTCCTTATCCATGTACCAAAACCAATTTAATATTGGTTATTGACCAGCCACTTCACGTGGCATCACAATTTCAACTAGAAATTGGATAGCAGGCCAGTTTGGACTTGGCCTTGAGCCGACCATGTAAAGAAATCTTAATAATCATCAGGGTGTTAAATACGATTGCTGTTACGTATATCATATTTTAACTTTTTAAGATATATCGCATGGTATATTATATCCAATATCATTACCGTTTCATAAAAAAATAAATATTAGAATATTATTTTAAGATGAGATAAATTTAATAATTCTTTTTACAAATTTCATATTCTAATTTTTCTTATCATAATTTTTCAAATGGAAATAAAAAATATATGATAGAGATATTTTTTTAATACAAAAAACATAAAAAATGTTATATATATAGACCAAAATAAATAATACTCAACAAGAAACAGATTTGTTGATATTAGAGGAAAAAAATAATACTGTAATAGTAAAAATGTATTTTCTAATATTACATTGAGTTCTTAGGTTGCTCAAAGTAACCATTAAATTTTTATGTTAACTAAGAAAAGTAACTAAAAGAATAAAAGTAAATATTTATTTTATGATATGTGTATTAATTATATTTTAATTTTTTATATATTAATGATATATGGATGTAAAATGATAGAAAAAAAATATCTCACACGCATCCGCAAAAAATAAAATATCATGATAGGTACGTAATGATATTTGTAGTATACTGCGGTTTTTGAATAAAATGTACACAAAAAGTGAGCAGAATGTAAAATACCAGAGTATACCGCGTGGTAAAATGACAAGATGCGAAAACATTTGTACCGCATACCATTTACCTGTGGTAAGTGGTATACCGCAATATTTAACTCCATGATAATTATAGGATTGGACTTAAGTGGTAATTTTACCATAACAATATAAAGCACACGCCGGCCGTGAGGCCGCATCCTTTAAGCTTTTTCTTGGGAACCACCTTTGTCAATATGTCAGCCGTATTATTATTAGTGTGAATTTTCTTAAGTTTCAAAAGCTTTTTTTTTTCAGTCACTAAACGTAATCAGTTATACCTCACTTCAATGTGTTTAGTGTGAGAATGATGCATTGAGTTCTTGCTCAAACCAATAGCACTTTGATTGTCACACTGTATCATATGCTCCTCCTCCTTCAAACCCAACTCATGAAGGAACCGCTTCATCTAAAGCATCTCTAGACTTGCTTCATTGGTAGCTATATGCTTTGCCTCAGTTGTAAACAAAACAACACACTTCTAGAACTTTGACTACCATGAAATAGCTCCCTCAGCAAAAGTAAAAATGTAACTTGATATAGATTTTGCCCCATCAAGATCACCATCATATCTGCATCAGTATAGCCTTCCAAGATATGTTTAGCACCACCAAAACTCAAAAACAAATTTGAATTACCTTTCAAATATCTGAAAATCCACTTCACGGCTTCCTAGTGAGACTTCTCTTGATTAGATAGAAACTGACTAACCAATACAACAGTATGAGCAATATTTAGCTGAGTACAAACCATTGTGTACATCAAAGAACCAATTGCAGAGGAGTAAAGAATAGCTGACATCTTTTCCTTTTTTTTCGCTATAGTCAGACATGACTTCTTACTCAACTTAAAGTGATTCTCAAAGGGCATGCTAACTGGCTTAACATCTGTCATGTCGAACCTTTCAAGAACTCGTTCAACATAATTCTCCCGTGATAACTACAACTTACCAGCTTCCTTGTAACGAACAATTCTCATGCTCAAAATTTTTTTCATTGTAAATCCTTCATGTCAAAAGACTTAGACATTTCCTCTTTCAACCTACAAATCATTAAAGCATCCTGCCCAACAATAAGCATATCATCAACATAAAGTAAAAGAATAATGAAGTTACCATCAGGAAGCTTTCTGATATAGGCATAGGAATCTACATCAGCTCTTTTATAGTTCTGACTAACCATAAGATAATTAAACTTGTGATACCACTATCTATGTGTCTGCTTCAAGCCGTAAAGGCTCTTCCTCAACCTACAAACCATGTGCTTCTTACTTTTCACTTCAAATCATTCTAGCCAAGCCATATATATTTCTTCATTCAAGTTGCCAAGTAAAAATGCAGTCTTCACATCTAGTTGCTCAAGCTTAAGATTTAGACTAGCTGTTAGTTCAAGTACAACTCGAATGGGACACATCTTCATCATAAGGGAAAAGATCTCATCAAAGTCAACTCCCTTCTTTGATGAAAGTTCTTCACCACCAAGCTAGCCTTATACTTAACTAGATTATCACCATATTTCTTCAACTTGAACACCCACTTATTCTACAATGCTCGTCTACCCTTAGGCAAATCCACCAACTCATATCTGTTGTTCTTCTGAAAAGAATTCATCTTATCATGCATTTGCAGCAATCCACTGATTCTTATCTACACAAGACTACACATCTAGGAAGCTTTAATCAAAACTAGGATACCTGGTAGATGAATGACGCTTTTTATTAGATCTCCTTGGCTGAGACTCTATCTCTTCTAATGGAGAGGGCTACTCCCCTGCTCAAAACCACTGCCATGCTTAGTTATCTCGTCGTCAAACTATTTATCAACAATAGCTGGCTGTTCTACCCCAAGTTCTGTAGCTCCCCCACATGTGGCATTTTTCAGATGGAATAAGTGTAGGTGTTAAATCATCAACATTATAAGCAGTACCTAAAGTCTCATCTTGCAGCCCAATACCTTCTATGTTCTCATGCTTTCTGAAGACACCATCCCTACTTTAAACCAAGTTCTTTTTCTCTGGATTCCATAACCTGTAACTATACTCTTCACCACCATAACCATAGAAAATGCATGGTTTGACCTTACAGTCAAGTTTTGACTGCTGTTCCTTGAGCAAATGCATGAATGATTTGCCACTAAGTACCTTCAGATATAAATAAAAAGCATTCTTACCTGTTCACACATTGTTCGGGACAAGAAAATCAAAGGAACTGATGAAGTCTAATTAATCAAATAAACAATAGTACTCACAACTTCACTCCAAAATGTCTTTAGCAACTTAGACATCCTAAGCATACATTTGACTTTCTCAATAATGGTGTAATGCAACGTCTCAGCTACACCGTTATGTTGCGGTGTACCGAGCCCCATATTTTAATGACAAATACCATGCTTTTTGCAATACCTCTCAAACTCATTAGAGGTATACTCCTTACCATTATCCATACAAAGACACTTTAAGTGCACATCAATCTCATTCTCAACCATGGCATGAAAGGTCCTAAAGCAGTAAAAAGACCTGATTCTTATTCTTCAACAAGTACACCCAAGTCTTCCATGAAGCATCATCGATAAAAGTTACAAAAGTACCTGTTACCACCGAATGACTTCACCTCGATGGAACCACAAACATCATAATGTATTAGCTCAAGTTGGTTTTCATTCGTGCAGAGGGAACAATAACAGAAACTCTATGATGCTTTCTGATAAGCTTATATTTATTATATTTATTTCTCTCATATTTAGTATGTTTTTAACCTTAAAGATATATTTTGATTATGTTTTATAATGTAGAGCATATCTGGACTCAATTGATTGAAAGTAGATTTAATTGCAATTTTACATGTGCTCTTTCAGGATTTTGAAAGATTGGCGATGTTCTGGTAGAAAAATCATATCTTGAGCTACAGAGATCAGAATCAAGTGATTCTTAATTCATTGGAAATGTAACATCTAGAGCTACAAATCACTTTCATACCATGGAACCCAGTTTGCACGTTAAGAGGGTCAAATTCAGCTTCAAAGTCGCGATTTGTGAGTCACCGCTGGTTAAGAAGCAGTTGCGGTATTTTGGGCATATCTTTGGCTGTAGATGTCCGTTTTATGAGATTCAAGTGTCGTTTCAAATATAAGAAAGATATTTACAACTTTCATGCTTTGATTTTTTAGAAATAATGACTTTATCAAGGTCGAATCTTAGCTTGAAGTTACTGTTGCTGTTTTCGAGCATTGCTTGGCTGATAGCTTTGAAACGTTGTAGTTAGTTTGAATCTTTTTATTTTTGTGGGGTACTTTTGTAATAATATAGGAAGTTTAGGGATTTTTTTGAATTTAACCACATTAAATTAGCTATATTAGAATAGAGGAGCAGCTGCCGCCTGGGGCTTCCACCCCACCCCCCCTTCCGCCCCCTTCTTCCCAAACTCTCTGTCTCTTTTCTTGTTTGTTTTTCTTTTCTTTTTTAGTGATCTTTTAATTCTTTATTGAATGAGATTAAAACCCCAAATTTTTCAGTACTGTGAAATCAAAGTTGTTTTTATTCATCAATTAAGATTTTGAGTATTGGATGTTCTTCTATGTTTAATTTCATGATTGTTTCGTTTATATGTTAGGAGGCCTACTAGTTATTATTCGAATTCAATTTATTGCTGGGTTAGAAATCAAATCCGTAATTGTGTTGGTTTCTCTAATTTGTAAAGCAACTGAGGTTTAGTGATTTACTGCGTCAGAAATCATTAGGTCTTAGGGAGAACATTCAAATAAATTAAATACAGCCGCTTGTGTTTGTGTTATTTAGTTTCATCGATCTCTCTAATTTTTAATGCAATTGTTAAATTAAATCAAAGCACTTGTCTTAGGTTGTTTAGCAGTTAGAGTTAATTAGATCGCTTGTTTATGATTAACTGTGACTAAGGAGAGGTAGGAAGATAGCTCTAACGATGAATATTCAAAGTTTTGACTGATCTATCTATGCATCAATGATCAGTTGTAGGAATTCGGTGGTGGATGTTAACTGATGCCAAGGTTTGAATTCTTAATTGTTTTGTTAGCTTCTTACTTGATAGGTTTATTAATTTTTTGTTCTCTGATCATTTTATTTTATTTTATTATTATTTTTATTGCAAACAATCCCCCCAATCTCTTATTTCAGTTTTCTGTCAGGAAGCTTTTACATAAAGAATTTCTCTTAGGATTCGACCTGGTTTCCACTACTATACTATAAATTTATTTATTCTGAGTTGTTAGTGATATCAGAATTATTTTTTGTGGTTTCGACGACCGACCACTTTCTTAATGCACAGAAATCATAAGGGTCAAGTGATGCACCTTTGGCAATAGGAATAGGGATTACTTTGCCAAAGTCTCCAACCCTTTTCTCGCTGATGAGAGCGAGCCGCTTATGCCACAAATTCATAGAAACATCATCTTCAACCACATTCAGTGAACCGCTCTCACAAACATGAACATGTGATATATACAAAATACAGCAAAAATCATCTTTCACCACTAGTAAGGAACCATGCTTCAGCTACAATATCCTATCTCTCAAACTTTGATCATAACCTTCCCGATCAAGCACATTCACTGAAATAAGGTTATGCCGTATATCCAGAATGTGACGGACATCCTTTAAAGTGAAATTGACACCTAAACTAGTCTGCACAACACCATCACTGATCCCTAAGATTTTGGACTAGGTTAGGTTACCCTTATTCACCACCTCGAGATCAACCTCCTTTGTAAACAATGAACAATTCCTTGTTTGGAGAAACGTGATAGGATCTAGATAAATTCACTGTTCAATGGACATTCGGGTCCTTGATCTGATTACAGTCCTCATGCATATAAACTAGTGTAACTGGCTCATCACCATATGACTCAACGGTTGCAATAGTATTTTTGCCCTCTGGAGCTTTCTTCTTTTTTTTTTTTTCTTCTTTTTAATCTTTCTTCCTTTTCCAGCAATGTTCTTTTTATATGACTAGGCTTCCTGTAATATGACAACCTTTTTCATCTCTAGACTTCGCACAATCACCAGATTTACCATGACCGCCCTTAGGTTGTCCGTTACTCTTGTTTTTGCTTCTGCTCTCAATGGCAAAAGCATGTGCATACTCAGAACCCAACTCCTTCCTCCTTGTCTCGTCATTGAACAAGTTGTCCTTAACAAAACTTAATTTGAGTTTACCATCTAAGGTTGAATTACCGATAGTAATCACTAAGGTCTCTTAGCTCTCAAGTAAGGAACCTAAGAGAAGTAATGCCTGTAGCTCATCGTCAAGCTCCAACTTCATGATAATCAATAGAGTAATCAAGTTTTGAAAATTATTCAAGTGCTCAGAAACTGACTGTTCTTCCTTAAGCTTCAAATTCACAAGCTTCTATATGGTGAAAGCTTAATTCTGAGCTGTCTTCATCTCAAATAAGCCCTTTAATTTCTTCCATAGAGTCTAACCATTTGTCTCAATTGAAACATGATGGAATACATTGATGCCCATTCATCTTCTAATGGTGCCAAATGTTTTGTAATTGAGCTTTTTCCAATTTTCATCTGACTTGTCCTTTGGCTTGGCTGAATCACCTAAAATCGGATCATATAAATTAAGACAATAAAAATATATCGTTCATCATTGGCTTCCAAATTGAATAATTCGATTTGTTCAATTTGAATATTGAACCTACGCTGTCAACCATATCCTCCTTAGCCATATGGCGCTGATACCGCTTGTTTGGATGAACTCGAAATAATCACCGTCAATCCCATAGAATTTATAGACAAACACTCAAGCCAATAAATCATAACCAAACAGAAATAATCAGAAAAGCAGTAATAAACAGAAATAAATCAAGACGCACAATATAGGTAGAAAACCCTCTAATGTAGAGGGAAAAACCATGAGACAAATAGGCAACAAACTTCACTTTTAAGAAAAATAGTACAACGTTCACAATTCAAGTTATTGTCCAAACTTGAACTTTATCATAGTAATTTAGGAAAAACCGGAATTTTAACACTAGGTTTTTGTACAAATCGCACACCACGGAGATTCAAAGCACCAATACTCTTTGATCAATGCTCCAACAAACTTAAGAGAATGACACTCCCAAATTATTATAGGATCAATGCTCAAATAAAAGGCAAAAACTACTGCCTGAAGGGAACCTGATCAACGAAGCCGCTATGTTTTTTTTTGTTCTTCGCCTTGTAAACGTCTCTCTCTCCAGCGTCATATTATTTTCTCTCCACAAAACAAACCTGGGGCTTTCACAACCGTGTCCAAAACTAATTTAATATTGGTGTTTGGCCAGCCACTTCACATGGCTTCACAATTTCAACTAGAAATTGGATACCAGGTCCAATTTGGAATTAGCCTTGAACGGCCCATGTAAAAAGAAATCTTAATAACTATGGGATTGGACTTAAGTGGTAATTTCCACAACACTTTTCAAAGATTTTAGTAATTAATTTAATAAATAAAAAAATATACTGCATAAGACCAAGATCCTGGATTTGAAATTTAATTGCAAACTATCTTTACTTTTACTCATGAAAATTGGTGGACTTGAAACACAAAATTCAAAAGTTTAAGACACCTTTTATATTTATTGGCATAGAGTGGTGAAAGTACCTGATTTAAAAATTTAAGGACTAATATATACCATTATATAGAAATAGAGGATCTATTGTGTAATTTATTTTTTTTGGGCTTTGGACATCTTCTGAACCCGAATCACAAAAGAGGACAGCAGTAGGGGTGAGCATGGGTTGGGTAAAACCGAAACCCAACCCGGACCACCCCCATTGGGTTGGGTTGGGTTGGGTAAAAATTGATCATGGTTCGCGGGTTGGTTTCACATATAGGAGAACCGATGGTTTTTTGGTTGGTTCTGGTTCCATATGGAACCAACCCGAGGTGGAACCGAACCCGAGATATATATATAATTATATAATAAAAATTATAGTATTACTAATACATCTACACACACACATATTTTTTTGAAGTATTATGATGGTCATTTTTTATTTTTATATTAAACTCTTAAACTGATATTCCAAATTGAAACAGTATGGAAATTGTTGGATCATTTACAAAATTTCTCCATATTTACTTAAGTCACTTTGCTTCATAGACCCATCACTCCTATGTCATTTTGCCAAGCAACTCTTTTGAACCATTTTTGTAAGAACAACATTTAAACTATTTTGAATGTATCTAAGTACATATATTTAAATATTAATTTAATTGTATATTATGTTGAATATGTCATAAAACTGATTATGGATGTAAATTTATTGAATTTTGGTGTTGTTATAGCTATATGGTATAAACCGAAAAACCCGAGAACCAGAACCGAGAAACCCAGAACCATGGTTCTGGTTCTGTTTGGTTTTCGGTTCTCGGGTTGGGTAGAAAAATGTTGGAACCGAGGCCATTTCGGGTTGGTTCGGTTCCACCATAAAACCGAACCAACCCGACTCATGCTCACCCCAAGACAGCAGCCCCAAAATATGGTAACAAAGTGGTCACGTTCTTTATGTCCCATTAAAAGCTTAACTTTAGATGATATAACTAGTTCTATATCCGTCCGATGGACAGATCAAAACTCTTAGTGAAATATTAAAACATATAATACATGAACAACACAAAAAAAAAACACTGTACTCATATACCATCTTGTTTGGTCATATTCATTATGATTGCACATGCATATATATAAATAAAAGTTATGAACCAAATCTCATTTTTATTAACATTCAGATGTATATCGTCATAGACACATTACAACAAAATGACTTTATTGTGAGATTTTGTTCATGACAATTTTTCAAAGGTGATTAGAGATAATTAGAAACATTTGAAATGACATTTTATATAAATATCACTTAATTTCACATCTTTTGTAACAGTTTTTTTTCCATTTATTAAAATGTTAACTTAAAAATATAATTTGTTATGATGTTTAATTTTTCACTTGAAGTTTAAGTGATTTTTAAAAATTGGAAATAATAATTATATTTTTTTAGAAATTAAAATAGTTGAAATTAAATTAAATAAAAAGGTTAATTATTGTTTGAAAAATAAAATATTTAATGTGCCTACGACTCCCAGAACACTGTTCTCTACTTTCTTTCTCCTTTAATATTCCACTACCAATTCACCACTTCAATAAAAGAAAAAACTACTCGTGTTATTTTTTATTTATCCATAAATAAAGTCAAATTATAAATTATGCATATGTCGAAACATTTGGTGAGATGAGCAGCCACTTGATATAATTTGGTTATTGTCAAAATGAAAATCTAGAATGTAATCAAAATTGAATCAATAAATTAAAGAGTAAAATTGTGATTTTATATAAAAATTTGAAGTGACACTCAATTAACCTATCGATTAAATTTGCAATTACTAAAGCACAATGTAAAATTAGGATTTCATATAAAAACTTGAAGTGCACTCAATTAACCTATTAGTTAGGTCTACAATTATTAAAGCACCTCCACTGCTGATTTATAATATATATATATATATATATATATATATATATATATATATATATATATATATATATATATATATATATATATATATATATATATATATATAATAGGTTAGATGCACTTTGGTTATTTGTATAGATTATCTCACTCAAACACAAATCAAATAGACGCCGTAAAGGGCATTCCTGACCAATTTATTCAGTGGTCTTTCTTTCCATACATATTGTATCCATGCTTTGAGTTCTTTTCCGTCCTCAAGGTAAACTTTGATTCTCTTTGAAGCATGAAAAGGAAGTAGGTACCCGTTGCTTTCGGACGAAACCAAGCCTAATCGAAAGCACTTTTTATATGGCATGTGGTGGAGCACGCCAAATTAGGAATCTCATGAATAGATAAGAGTGGACAAAAATTTCCAAACCATCAATAATGCTAACGGAAGAACAAATAATCAAACAAGTACATAACTAATTTAATTTGGTTCTACTTTTAGCTAGTTTAAAATCAGGAATAAGATAAACGCATTTGAATAAAATAAAGAGATTACAGTAGAGATATGCTCTTAGTATTTATGTTGATCTATGGATCCTTTATATACTATTGATAACATATAATCTTACCATCACATAATTATAAGATATGAAAATTATAAAAGGCTTTTCATCCTAACTCTCCCCGACCTCCGGACCTCTCTTTTCTCCTGAAACTATCACATCTTATTTCTTAACAACAACTGATTTTTTTCTCATACTCAAAATCCTAATATAACAACTATTAAGTTTATGCCTCTTTAGTGGACTATTTATATATTGAGATTTAATGCATGGGATTCATGTATTGTGACTAAATACATAGTGAAGTTACATAGTGAAGTTTATTTATGGTGGAATCTTTAATAAAAATAAAGTGCAAGATACATGCTTTGGCCTTATTCCTGTTGAAGATTTTATTTCAATAAAAAATAATAATACTTATTAATAATAAATATTTTTAAGACACTAGCTACTTGTCTCATTAGTGCCTTTTAACTCTCATTTACTTACCTTTTAAAACTTATAAATGTAGAAATTAAGAGTCCAAATAGCTAGGAGTTTAATGGTCTGATTATGGCTCTTAAACATGGATGTATATATACATGCTTGCTAATTAGTTATATATTCGGCTCCTCCCTCTTCCAACTTAATATATTTCTTCCATAAAATAATATTTTATATATGTTTCAAATAGAATTTGGTAAAGATCAAAGGTGTGAATGGAGCTCTACTCCACAACAGTGCATGTGCATATAGAGTTACAATAAGATGGTTGGGCTGTTTTATTCTGAGGGCGGCATGACCGAGACCGCTGCACCGGTATGACATGAAACATCCAAAAGAGAGTAGGTAGACTCACGACTCATCCCAATTGTTCTTGATATATAGGTGATATTTTTCCTATTCTCTACAAATTTTATTCTATATTATCTACTAATTTTATATTACTTAACTCTCTATTTTCGTGCCTTTGGTGAGATAAAAATTTAGCATAAATTCTATTTTTTATTATTTATGAATTTTTTAATGATTTTACGGTGCAGGAACAACAATTCCCACCTGGTTGGCTTGTGAGAAGACAAATATTTTCGGCTTTCAAAGTCCAACTTGGACAAGGTAGTCTCAGCTGATAAAAAGCCAACCAATTGGCATATTCGTGGTATGTACGAAGAAAGTGTGCGAGAGACGAATACGAAGGTAGAGAGAAATTGGCACTGAGCTTGGGACAGTTCGTTCTACAGGTTTTCTTTGGGCAGCAATTTTTGTTCTTTATTGAACATTGATTTTGTAATTTAAGAGGTCATTTTTTTTTGTTTGTTAATATCAATTGAGGAGTATTGGTATATTTTGTATCTCTGTGATGTGAGAATTTTTCAGGAACCCTAAAGTGTTGAAGTTACAGTTTGTCTTCAATTATTGTGATTGAGTTTAAGTTTAGACAATAACTTGGATCTTGGATGTTGTACTACTTTTTCTCATGGTAGATTTTGTTATCGGTTTGTCCCACGGTTTTTTCTTCTACGCTAGAGGGTTTGTCACGTATATCATGTGTCTCAATTTATTTCTACTCGATACTGGTGTTCTGATTGTTTATGCTTCATTGTGATTTATTAGCTTGAATGTTTATCTATTTTATTTTGTGGGTTTAACAATAAATTTTTCAGGTCCATCCCAACAAGTGTTTTCAGAGCCTATGACTAAAGAGAATATGTGTGACAACGTAGGTTCAATGATCATATTAAATGCATCGAATTATTCAATTTGGAAGCTAATAATGGAGGATATACTTTATTGTCTTGATTTTTGTGATCCAAACTTTTTCTTATAGCGGATTTTACTGTCGGTTTACCCCGTGGTTTTTTCTTCTCTATTAGAAGATTTTTCATGCATATCGTGTGTCTTAATTTATTTCTACTCGATACTGCTTTTCTGATTGTTTTTGCTTGATTGTGATTTATTAGCTTGAATGTTTATCTATTTTATTCTGTGGGTTTAACGATAAATTTTTCAAGTCCATCCCAATAAGTGTTTTCAGAGCCTATGGCTAAAGAGAATATGTGTGACAACGTAGGTTCAATGATCATATTAAATGCATCGAATTATTCGATTTAGAAGCTAATGATGGAGGGTATACTTTATTGTCTTGATTTTTGTGATTCAATTTCAGGTGATGCAGCTAGGTCGAAGGACAAGTCAGATGAGAATTGGAAGAAGCTTAATTTCAAGACAATAGACACCATTAGAAGATGAGTGGATATCACTACTAAAAATATGACTATTTCCAACTGCCGGCCGTTGGAAATTTGGCAGTTGGAAATCCATTCGTTGGAAGTTTTACTTCCAACGGCCCATATTTTAGTAGTTGGAATTTCCAACTGTCCGTTGAAAAATAAGCAGTTGAAGAATTTCCAACGGCTGTAGTAATAATTTTATTTTTTTAGTGTTCCAACGGCTTCCAACTGCCTAGACAATTGGAAAATTTTCCTTGTTCCAACGGCTTAGGCAGTTGGAGATATTTCCAACTGCTTTCCAACTTCCTAGGCCGTTGGAAACTTTATAGAAGAAAATAAAAAAATATATAGTTTATAAATTACTAAATTATATTTTATATTTTATAATATGACTAAAAAATTTAAAATAATTATATCTTATACTAATGTAACAAAATAACAAAATATTCAAAGGCAGGAGATAAAGAAACGGCAAATCTCAAAAATATGAAAATTACAAAATATATATATATGTATAGTAGAATAATATTACGAGGGGCAATTTTTTGGCACAGTACCAATACAGGTAAATTAATTACTCCAGATCAGAAATTATTAGGTAGCCGTAGAATCTAATTAGCAACTTTAGGGGAAAACTAATTTCTAGCAAGATCAAAACGAAATTAACCCAGAAGCTATTCTGTGCAGCAGCAAGTAAGGAAAAATCAGAAAAATCATTCACAAATATCACATAAAAAAAATACAAGAAAAGCAAAGAATAGTAATCAGATCTGTATCTGGCGGAGCATCAGCGGATCGAACCCAAGGCGTAGCACCCGCGATCTGGCGCGACGGAGAGCGAGAGCGAGTAGAGAGAGAGAGAGAGCGAGCGAGAGCTAGAGAGACCAGAGAGCGAGCGACGGAGCGCGGCGAATTTGGTGCGTGCGAACACGACGGATTATCTGCGGATCTGGCGCAAGGTGAGCCAAGGAGTTCGGCCGACGACGGAGAGCGACGGAGAGTGACAGCAAGCAGAAAGAGTGAGCGACGGAGCAAAGAGAGTGAGCGACGAAGCAGAGACTGCGACGGAGCAGAGATAGCCTAGGCGGTTGGTCGGCGATGGAGAGGGAGAGCAAGCAGAGAGAGAGAGCGAGAGGGAAGAGTAGAGGAAACGGTTCAGCGAGGAGCAGAGGAAACGGATGAGACAGATGAGGGAGAGACAGAGACAACGGCAGAGGAGTGGAAATTTTGTGATGGATTAGGGCTAGGTTAAGTTAAGATGTATATATAAGGGCTATATGGGCTGGGCTTTAATATTTGGGTCGGGATATAATATATATGGGTTAAGTTATATTATAGTAGAAAATATATGTTACATACATTATATATATTAAATATTATAATATGTTTGTATACATTAATATATATGTTACATATATTATAATATATAAAACACTGTACTATAATATATATGATAGATTAATATATGTAATATATATCATATATATGATACATTAACATATGTGATACATACATATATCATATAATAATAATAATAATAATAATAATAATAATAATAATAATAATAATAATAATAATAATAATAATAATAATATATGTATGGCATATACATCATATATCATATACTATGTATATGTTATTATGATATGTTTAAAATATGATATGTATTATAGTATGTACAAAAATATACTAAGTATAAATATAATAATAATGTGTAAGATATATATACGTATTAATATATATGTATTATGGTAAATATATATAAATATCAATATCAATGCAATATAAATATGCATACATATAAATGTGTGTATTTTGAAAAATAAAAAAAAATTTCCAACTACCTAGGCAGTTGGAGAAGTAAAATATATAAATGTGTGTGTATTTTCCAACTGCCTAGACAGTTGAAAAAATAAAAAAAAATTTCCAACTGGCTAGGCAGTTGGAAAAATAAAATATATAAATGTGTGTATTTTCCAACTGCGTAGGTAGTTGGAAAAATACAAAAAATTTTCCAACTGCCTAAGTAAAATATATAAATGTGTGTGTATTTTCCAACTACCTAGGCAGTTGGAAAAATAAAATATATAAATGTGTGTATTTTCCAATTGCCTAGGCAGTTGGAAAAATAAAATATATAAATGTGTGTGTATTTTCCAACTACCTAGGCAGTTGGAAAAATAAAATATATAAATGTGTGTATTTTCCAACTACCTAGGCAGTTGGAAAAATAAAAAAAAAAATTCAACTGCCTAGGCAGTTGGAAAAGTAAAATATATAAATGTGTGTGTATTTTCCAACTGCCTAGGCAGTTGGAAAAATAAAAAAAATTTCCAACGGCTTAGGCTGTTAGAAACAATAAATATTGAGATGTACAGATCCCTTACATATTTTCCAACGGTTTAGGCCATTGGAAATGTGACCGTTGGAATTTTTTCAACACTTCCAACAGCCAAGGAGTTGGAGAATTTTTTTTTAGAAGGATTAATTTTTTTCCGCAGTTTCCAACGGCCAAGAACGTTGGAAATTTCCAACGGCTTGGCCGTTGGAAAATTGCCCGTTGGTAAAAAAGGTTTTTTTAGTAGTGATATCAGTGTATTCCACCATGTTTCTACATAGATGAACGCTCATGCTTTGTGGAAAAAATTATAGGGTTTATTTGAGAGGAAGACCGCTAAGAATAAAGCTTTCACTATGTAGAAACTTGTGAATTTGAAGTTTAATGAGGGACAGTTAGTTTTTGATCACTTGAACAATTTCTAGAACTTGATTAATCAGCAGATTACCATGAAGTTGGAGCCTGACGATGAGTTACACGACCTTGGTGATTACTATTAGTAATTCAACCCCGGATGGCAAACTCACCTTGACTTTGGTTAACGACAACTTGTTCAATAAGGAGACCAGGAGTAAGGAGTCAGGTCCTAAGTATGCACAGGCTTTTGTCACTAAGAGCAGAGGTAGAGGTAAGAGTAAGGGACCTAAGGGTGGTCATGGTAAATTGGTGATCATTCAAAGTCTAGAGATGAGAAAGGTTTTCATTATTGTGGTGAATGTGGTCATATAAAGAAGCATTGCTGGAAGAGGAAGAAAGATGAAAAGAAATAGGAGAAAGCTCGTGAGGACAAGAATATGTCCCACATCAGCAAGAAATGGTTGGAAACTTTGGCAAATCAATCAATCATTCCTATTGCCAAAGACACGGCACTTGACTCTTATGATTATTGTGTATTAGAAAAGCATCATAGAGTTTCTTTTCATATTTCCTCTACACAAAAGAAGACTTGTAACACCCATAATTTTATAATTCCTTTTATTGAGTAAATCATATCGCATTGATAAAATCATTTAATCAATTTCTTGAATGCCGTTGGACGAACCTAGGGTGGTAAGTGCGTACATCATCCACTCTTAGGATAACTTTTAGCCAGTTCCACTAGGGATGCCACCCAGTCATAACCTCTCGAGATATCTACACCGAGGTAGAGCCTCTCATGATACTAGCCATAATCATGGTCCCTTGCCAGCTGTGGTCTAGTAGTGCACAAATCATATCTCTAAACTCCATATCAACATTGGGTCATGACTTGGGATGGTCGGTTGCCACCTTAACATATCTCTTGAGTTTGAATCGTCCATTCCGAACATCTCTTCTAAATTTACGGCTTATCAGGTCATGCAGATATGGTTCATCGCCAACCTTGCATGCCTCGTGTTTTAACTTACTTGTCAAATCTTTTACTTAATGCAGTGTTGTGTATGAAAAATATCAATCATATGCAACAACCAACTGATGCATGACCACTGCTCATTTTATTTTAACCCTTTTTTAGTAGAGTGTCATGATTCGAGTACATCATATTTCTTTTATCTTGTTCTCTTGGCTTAGTTTTGCATGATGATATGACCATCAATGATATCTTTCTAAGTATATTTATGGTAAATGTCCATCTCCTCTTTCGTGAATTCTTTTAAAGTTTATCAATTATCATTTACAAACCTAATCCTTTATCTATCAACTTATAGTAGTTTATTACGGCCCTAGCATGCCATTAACGGTTGCTTTTGGTCTTAATCATGCTGCTAGAGAGTTTGTCAGCCCTAAATATAATACTAGTGGTGTTTGTCTTACAGGCCCTAAACATGGTACTACCGGCGCTTATTCAAAAGGTCCTCACATACTTCTACCTCAATTCTTGTTGTAAACAGTCCTAACATGATATCAGCACCAAATATATATCATATATCACATCATTACAACCATGCAACCAACTGATCAAAATTACATCTCAATGGAAAAATAAAAACTAAATAAAATAAAATAAAATTCTAGAAAAATTAATTTAATTAATCTATCCATGTTGCCCATGTTTTTAAAGGTTTTATTTAGTTTAATTGTTTGCTTAGAATTTATTATTTGAGTTGAAGCTTATATTGGGCCTAAGAGGGCTCATGAGAACGAACTCGCTCTTCCCCTTACCTAGTACAGAATAATAAAGCGAAATAAGGTTGTTTTCTAAAATAGTCCTACAAAATATTAGTAAGGTAGAAAATTTAAAAATATGTTAAAATTTGGAAATTTCCTAAATAGTACTTGGAAGATTCACATTCTTGATATCTAGGCCGAAATTTTAACTAGTGGGCAAAACGGGTCGTGGGATGTCTCCAGTGGCCTCGTGCATATTCTGGATCATTTCAGAGGCCCTTCTTGATATTGATCCTAAAATTAAAGTTGCCAACACGCTGAGTTATATAGCCATTTAATGGCTGTGAAAATTAAACTTGAAAAAATGAAATTTGATTTCAATTATCGATGTGTTTTCGGGATCTCTAGTGCTCCGGGAGTCTAAGGAAGCGCTAAACCTTTCAGTAAGGATTTTCTAGGCCTTTGTAATGACATGGACTACAAGGAGAAAAGATTTAGCATGGGCTGTAAGTTTCAAAATTGGTATGCAAAAGAATTCCAAAGAGACTATAGTGGCTTACTGGGGCTCTGGTGCAAGTACGGGTTTGATCGCATTAGGAACTAGTGCACAAACCTAAAATTTTGAATAAGGATGATTTACCAGATATATAAAGCAAAATATAAGGTATTTAAGTGCTAGAAATGAAAACAAAACAATGATATAGAAGGATTTAGACTCACACAAATGAATTCAGAATCGTCGGTACGTGAAGAATTGTTTTTGTGTCCCCGATGGGGTTTCCCTTCAATCTAATGAACTCAGGCAAAAATATGGAATTAAATTATTGTTTCAATACTCTAGAATACCCAAGAATCAAAGCAGGAAGGGCTGGACTTACACAGTTTGATGGAGGAATAAGCAAAGACAAATAACTGGCGCAAAGATGACCAATGGATTATGGATGGCCTTTTTAACAAAATCCAATTTTTGTTTTCTTGTGGCGGTGAGTTGTTGGAGAACAAAAGAAGAAGTAGTGGAAGCAGGTTGTATGTTTTAATTTAGAAGGCAACTAGTGTCTTGACCAAGGTAGGGATACAGGAAAGGAATAATAAAAGAAAAGAAGAGTTGTAGTTATATAAGGATAATATTGAATGTGATTGGAAAGGGAAAATATAGATTAGTGAAAAATAGAAATTAACTTAAAAAATCCTAATATTTTTTGGGGCAATATGCGGGTATAAATTTTTCTAAAATATAAATTAGAATTAAATGAGAAATTATCCCATGCAATAAAAGCATAAACACGATATAAACTGTGCATGCTTGTAGGCTAAATTTTAGGAAACCTAAGTAAACGAATTAAGAATTGATTGAGACAAAGTTTTTTTTAACTCATTTTCACAAGGAGATTACAATGGCACGCTCGAATTTTTAGTTTAATGCTCGGTTGTAAAAGGACAAAAATGCACCAAGCCTAAAAAAATGACTTTGAGCTTTCGGCTTGGAATTTGACTCAGTGACCACCAAAGGAATTATCTAAGGATCAAGATTCTTAGTTTTACATTGATTTTCTAATTTGATAGGTAAAATTAAAAATTCCCTTGGGGGTAAAATGGTAATTTTTGCATTTAGGGTAATTTGGTAAATTTTTAAAAATTTCTAGGTTTCTTACAGCCTTCTCCCCCTAAAAGAAATTTGTCCTCAAATTTAAAAGAGGGAGTTAAGAAGTGCTTCAAAGATGTGGATATTTCTTCTGAAGCTCATCCTTAACTTCCCCAGTTGCCTTCTGCTCTCCATGATCATTCCAAATAACCTTCACCAATTGAATGACTTTGTTGCGTAGAACCTTTTCTTTATGATCCACAATAACCAAAGGCTCTTCAACATAAGTCAAATCCTCCTGTAATTGTAATGGCACCTATGAAATAACATGTGTTGGATTTGGCTAATACTTCCAAATATTACTTACATGAAACACGTTTTGAATTCCAACCAAATTAGATAGCAAAACGACTCTACATGCCACTTCTCCAACACACTCTAGCACTTCAAAAAGTCCAACAAAGCACAGGGCTAACTTTTCTTTCACTCTGAAGCATTGAACTCGTTTGGTCAGTGTGGCAACGTCGGATTTTTTGGAGTCGCCACCAATCGGTTTACCTAGGTCGATTGGACACCTAAAATATGTTCTGCGAGAGTTCGGGGGTTCGGGAGTACGGTTACGCTAAAACAATATTGTTATAGCGCCCAAAATTGGCACCTTAGTTGATTTTAATTTTTTTTTGCTTTGCTTTTAAACAACTTCAGTTAATTTTCGAAATTAGAAATTTTAGCTGAATTATTTAGTCGAATGTGGATTTTTGGTAATTAATTTGTATAAATTTTGATATTTCCGAACCATGGACTCTGCCGAGTCACCCGGACACGAAATTTGACGAAATTTTAAATAATTTAATCCGTATCGTAAATATGAATTTTTATCTTTGTATTTATTTAATTTATTTAATTAAAAAAATATATATGTTTTCCAAACCGTAGATCCTGCAGGAACATCCGGATATGGAAATTATTTAATTCTTATTATTATTATGGAATTAATTATTAATTTAATTACTAATTTATAAGTCTTTTTATTAAATTTTATATTTGTTAATGATCTTTAATGTTAACTAAAAACATTTTTTTTAATTTTTTATATTTTTTATATTCTTACTTCTTTTCTTTCTTTCTTTTCATTTTCTTTATTCTTTTCTTTTATTTGTTTTTTTCTTTCTTATTCTTTTACTTTTTACTTTTCTTTTACTTTCTCCTTTTTTTTTCTTTTTTTTTATTCTTTTCTTTCTTTCTTATTCTTTTTCTTTTCTTTTCTTTTATTTTCTTGTTTAATGAAAGATCGTTATTATTTAATTTTAAGTAATTATTCAATTTATAAAGGACCCACAAAGTATTTTCTTTTAATTTTATCTAATATCAAGATTCTTTTATTTAATAAAGAAACTAAAGATTTAAAAAAAATCTTGACATTTATTTTATGTTTATTCTATTTATTTGATAAAAGAAGAACCAAAAATAAATTATTTAATTAAAGTTTTATTCAAAGAAACTAAGGATTTATATGTATAAAATAAATAAAAGAAAAATTTATATATTTTATGTTATGTTTATTTTTTTTATTTAATAAAAGATGAACAAAAAAAAAAAGAAATTATTTTAATCAAGGTTTTAAAAAAAACTTATATGTATAAAAGAAAAGTCCTGATATTTATAAATTCTATTTTATGTTTATTCTTTTTATTTAATAAAAGATGAACAAAAAAAAAAGAAATTATTTTAATCAAGGTTTTACATATTTAATAAATAAACCAAAATAAAAGAAAAGTCTTAATATTTTATTTGATAAAAGGTGAACCAAAAAAGTGATTATTTAATCAAAATTTTATTTAAAGAAAACTAAGGATTTATATGTATATTTAAAAAATAAAAGAAATATTTAATAAAGGAACCAAAGATTTTATATTTATATATTTTTGATTTTTGATAAAAGATTAACCAAAAAGTGATTATTTAATAAAGAAACCAAAGATTCATATGTATATTTTAAAAATAAAAGTAAAGTCTTGACATTTATATATTTTGATGTAAGATTTTTACAGTAATTATCTAATTTATAAGTCTAAAAAAAAATCTAATTAATAAGTCTAAAATATTAAAGAGAATTTGGTTTTTTTTATTATTGTTTTTATTTTTATTACCTTTATTTGAAATCATTTGGTTAAAATTTTTATTTTTGTTTAATAAAGGAAACAAAAAGTTACATCTTCTTATTATTTTAAAAGAAATAAGTAAAATATTACTGAAAAAAATAAGTAAAATATTAGCTCAAAAATTTTTACTCTTTTATTCTTTTTATTAATATAGAAACTAAAAAGTTATATTTTATTATTTTAAAAGAAATAAGTAATATATTGCTGGATAAAGAGATAAGTAAAAATATTAGCCCAAAGTTTTTATTTTTTAAATAATAAAAAAAATTATTTATATACTTTATTAAAAATATTTTATATACTTTATTTAAAATATTTTCCAAGCCATGGATCCTGGCGGATCATTTGGACATGGAATTAATTTTTATTAAATTTTATTTTTTTAATTAATTAATTAATTATTAATTTTAATCATAATTTTATTATTATTTTTCTTGAATTTTTAAATTTTAAATATCATTACTTTAAAGATATGTTAAAAAAAAAAGAATTGATTTATATATTTTTAGCATTATTTAATTATGTTTGTTTATTAATTTTTAACAAAAGGAATAAACAGTTAAATAATAAAAACATGTATTCCAAAATAATAAAAGATAATTGGCTTTTAAAAATGATTTTTATTAGCCTTAATAATTCTTTTTTTTTTTTATTATAATAATTTATTATTATTTTTTATAATAATTAAGACTGAAATAAATTTAACCACAAAAAAAAAAAGAAAATTAATAATAATAAAGTGGGGCTTTTTGGCCATCCACTTTAATAACACAATAATAATAACAACAATAATAAAAGTTAGCAAAGTTAGTAAAGTTAGTTGTTAATAACAATAAAAATAAAAGTTAGTAATGTTAGTTGAGTTAATTATTAACAATAATAACAACAATAATAATAAAAGTTAGTAAAGTTAGTAAGTTAGTAAGTTAATAACAATAAAAATAAAAGTTAGTAATGTTAGTTGTTAACAATAACAATAAAAATAATAAAGGTTAATAATAATACAACAATAAATAATAAACAAGAAAGTTAGTAATTAGTTTTTTTTTTCTGCAAGGACAAATGAAAAGGTTAGTAACCAAAGAGAAAGAAAATGAAAAGATGATGGACTAAAGTAGAATTTTACCTAAGGAAAAGGATTTTGAATTTCCCAGGAAACGGACGTTGACGCGAGCGAGGAAAGGGGGAAGCTTTCATGGTGGGGCTAGCGGCAGGGGAGGAGACGACGACGAAGGCGGGGGTGAGGGAGGCAAGGCGTGACGACGGCGTGGCGGCGAGCGTGGCAGGGCGAAAGGGAAAACGGCGGGTATGGACGGACGGCGTGACGGTAGGCAGAGGCTAGCTGGCAGCGAGGGCGGTAGGACGACGACGACGGCGGGACAACGGCGACGGCGACGGGCAGCGACGGCAGGGGCGTGCAGGTGAACGTGGCAGGGCGAAAGGGAAAACGCCGGGTATGGACGGACGGCGTGACGGTAGGCGGAGGCTAGCTGGCGGCGACGAGCAGGACGATGGCGACGGCGACGGCGACGGGCAGCGACGGCAGGGGCGCGCAGGGACGGCAGTGAAAGAAAACGGAAGGAGGAAGATGGTCAAAGCGTCAAAAAGCCAAAATTTTGAGATTTTCTGTAGAAAGGAAGGAGAGCTAGGAACCTAAGCTGTAATTTTTCTGTTTTTTAAAACGGAGCTCTAAGCTTGATTTATTTTTTTTATATCCCTTCTTCACAGATTTTGGACCCCTATTTATAGGGGAAGGCGTGCTGGACTGTTCACAATTAAAAATTAATTAAATTCAAACTTATCTCTTAATTTGGTAAAATGACAGTTTCAGTCCTTTACGTCTCTCAGACTCTGGATAAGCTTCAGAAGCTTCTGATTTTGACAATTTTGTCGTTTTCTGTTAATTTGGGTCAGAAACGTTAGTCTGGCCCAAAATTGACGAGAAAAATTACCAAATACTCCTGGAACTTTCAGAATTTATCAATTTTTCTCAAAACTTCTCAATTTTGTCATTTTTACCCCAAACTTTTTAATTTTGTCATTTTTTATGGAGTTTTCTTTTTATTACATACATACATTTATACACATATATCATTTTTAATTAAATCCTCATAAAACAAAATTTATTTTAACTTAATTAAAGTTTTTCAGTAATATTAATTAATAATTATTATTATTATTATTATTATTATTATTAATTAATTTTTTTAATTTAATTTTTTAATTAATTTTTAACGGTCGGACGAAATTGGGTGTCAACAGTCAGTAACACCTTTAGAAACACATGATAACCAATGGCAAACTCCAATGGATGATGCCTTTGGTTTGTGAAACTCCGCTACCTATTCTGAGCTGCTACTAATCATTGTTTGATTACTTTGACCTTATTTGAAATTTATTGAACCAAATCTTGTCCCAATAAAGGCCTGTCACCCATTTCTTCCTAACACACTGTGGTGCGGCAACTACGACCATACAAAGCCTTATATGGGGCCATCTGAATGCTGGAGTGGTAGCTATTATTATAAGAAAATTCCACTAGAGGTAGGTCATTATCCCAAGAGTTCTTATAATCTAGTGCACAAGCTCTAAGCATATCTTTAATTGTTTGTATAGTCATTTTAGATTGCTTATCTGTCTAGGGATGACAAGCAGTGCTCTTTAATGTCACAGTACCTAATTGTTCTTGTAAAGCCTTCCAAAGCTGTGATGTGAATTGCAGATGCCTATCCAAAATAGTACTTTTTGGTACTCCATGAAGACGAACTATCTCAAATATGTATAATCTAGCTAGTCTAGTTACAAGCGAAGTCTTTTGGATTGCCAAAAAGTAGGCTAACTTGGTTAACGAATCAACTATCACCCAGATTGCATCATGTTGACGGCGAGTAGCAGGTAGCCCAACTATGAAATCTATTACAATGTTATCCAACTTCCACTGAGGAATCTCTAATGGCTATAGCAGTTCTCTAGGTCTATGGTGTTTTACTTTGACTTTTTGACAAGTCAGAAATCTAGATATAAACTCTGCAATATCTTTCTTCATGCCACTTTACCAAAAGATTTTTTTCAAATCATAGTACATCTTGGTGCTCCTAGGGTGGATGGTCAACCGAGATGCATGTGCCACAGATAAAACAACATACTTCACCTCACTTCCTTAGGGGATAACTAATCAGTTTTGGAATTTTAGGGTACCATCCACATCCACATTGAATTCTTTCTACTCTAGAACTGACCATTCTCGGCATTGTGGATCCTCCTTTTGAGCCTTTTTTAACCATTGTCACAAGTACAGGCTCCATATGCAAACTAGCCATGAAAACCTAAAGTCCTTTCACTTGAACCCCTAAGCTCATGTGACTGAACTCCTTTAGTAATTTCCACTCAAAAACCACCATAGCATTTAGTTTAGTACCCACCTTTCTACTCAAAGCATCAGCCACCAGGTTAGCCATACCTGGGTGATACTGAAAAGTGTAACTATAATAAAAGAAATACTTAACCCAATGATGCTGTTGATTATTAAGTTCCCTCTATGACAATAGATACTGCAGGCTTTTATGGTAAGTGAAGACCTTGAACTCTTCTTCATAAAAATAATGTAACCAAAGCTTTAACGTATGTATGACAACTATCAACTCCAGATCTTGAGTTGGGTAATTTAGGTCATAAGGCTTCAACTACCTGGATCCATAAGCAATTACCTTCCCTGCCTGCATTAATACATAGCCAAGCTCCTGTTATAATGCATTTTTAAAAACTGCAAAATGACTTCACCCATCAGGAAGAGTAAGAACAAATGGAGAGACTAACAACTTCTTTAACTTTTGGAGACTATTTTCATACTGCTCAGTCCACTGGAATGGTTGATCCTTTTTAGCTAGTTGGATCAAGGGGTGTTCCAACTTCAAATAACCTTCTACAAAACATCTATAATAACCAGCCAACCTAAAAAAACTCTGAATCTCATATATGATCTTCGATTGTTACTAGTTCACCACAGCTTCAATCTTCCTAGGATCCATTGAAATTCCTTTCTTAATTACCACTTGGCCTAAAAATGTGACACTATGCAACCAAAACTTACACTTGCTCAGCTTTGCGTACAACTTATGTTCCTTCAATGTCTGAAGTGCAATATCATATATGAAAATGACAACAAACTGATCTAAGTATGATTGGAACACCATATTCATCCAACCTATGAAAGCTGTGGGTGCATTCGTGAACCTAAAGGACATCACCAAAAACTCATAGTGCCCATAACAGGTCTTGAATGTCGTCTTTGGCACAGCTTCTTCTTTGATTTTCAGTTGATAGTACCAGGACCTCAAATCATTCTTAGAGAAGACTGATGCTCCCCTCAGCAGATCAAACAAGTCGTCAATCCAAGGTAAAGGGTACATGTTCTTTATTATCACCAGATTCAGCTATTGATAATCAATGCACATCCTTAAACTAGCATATTTTTTCTTCATGAATAAAATAGGAGCACCCCAAGGCGAAGTACTTGGACCTATGAACCTCTTTTCTAATAGCTCTTGTAATTGACTTTTGAGTTCCATCATTTCTGATGGAGCCATAAATTAGGTGCTTGAGAGATAGGAGCTGTTCCTGGTAATAAATCGATGGTGAAATCAATACTCAGCTAGATGGCATTCCAGGCAATTCCTCTAGAAACAGTTCTAAAAATTCTTCCACAATGAGAATACCATTGACTGATTCAGGCTTCTCTAACTCTGTGAGCACATAAGCAAAATAGCCAACACGACCCTAATAGAGATATTTATAACTTGAAAAAAAGAAATTAAGATCAAATTAGAGCTTTTTTTATCCCTAACAAACTTCACTTCTGACCATTCAGGCAAGGAAAAGGTAACTAGCTTGTGGTAGCGACCCACCTTAGCATGGTGCCAATGTAGCCAATCCATGGCCATGATATAATCAAATTCAGATTCCCAGGCGCAAAGAGGTTTGTATCTAGATCACGTCATCCAATAGAAATTGAGCAAGATTAAAGCACATGAGTAGAACCCATTCTAGTGTCTGATGGTGTAGAAACCACTACTACGAAAGGAAGCTCTTTAACGGGCATGCCTAACTAGTCAGCTAGTTTAAGAGATATAAAAGAATGTGTGGATCTTGATTTTGTAACAACTCTAGTAGCAAACCCAGAAATAGAAAAAGTACCTATGATCAATTCAAACAATTACTAACCTAAGCATGCCACTACTATAAACTTGAAATTAAAAACTATAAATAACAGCGTACCTTACACCATTCCTAGAACAACCTTTACCTCCTCGGCTGTCACTGCATAAACATATCTTGCTACATGAAGGTTCTTTGTTGGTGGTCCTGCCAGTGCTACTAGTGGAGCATCCTTCTTAGGACATTGCCTAGGTAAATGTTCTACCCCCTGGTAGTAGAAGCAGGTCACAAACCATCCTCTTATAGGGTGAAAGAAATGACAAGTCTGGGATCTGAAGCCTCCCTGGCCCTGAACAACTAGTCTTAATATAGGCCTTCCTACCTCATTAAGCTATAGTTAGGTAGCTCTGCTAACGATTGACTGTCCTTAGCCAAATTGTCCTCCCCGTTGATCAGGTATTGGTCGCGCTAAAGAGCAGAAGTTGCTTGCATGTATACATCATGATGGCATATGACCATAGCTAAAGTCAATAGGTATAGTTAACTGTTTGTCTTTCATCCTTGCCTCACTTCATTGAGCTAGGGAAATGGCCTTATCAAAGGCATCAATCTCCTACATAATCAGCGTATCTACCATCTTATCACAAAAACCATTAACATATCTTTTGATTTTCCTTGGCTCATGTGGCACAATGTGCTCAGCATAGCAAACCAAGGCATTAAATTTAGTTGTGTACTGATCTGGTGCAAGAAACTTTTACTCCTTCTTGTCCCTCTTGGCCTCAGAGAAATATCAACTATAGAAAGTCTACACGAAAGTCTCCCAAGTGATATAACCACCGTCAGTCCTCAAAACCCCTAGTTGAGTGGCCTTCCACCATGTCTGTGCCTCCTTAACCAAGCTAAAGGTGGCTAAATCCACCTTGTCCACATATGGAATTCTCAAAGCTGAAAGTGTCTTTTCTGAAGCCCTGATCCACTACTCGACTTTGGTAGGGTTAACCCCACCAACATACTCATCAGTTAGCCTATTGAACTGCTCAAGTATATCAAACATATGTTGACATTTGGCCGGGGCATGGGGCTGCTCCTCCCGCTGATTTAAATTCTAGTAGGGGTGACCAAAATTTCAGTTATATCCGAAATAATTGAAAAAAATTTCAGTTTTTTATTATCGATTTTATAAATAATTTCAGTTTTCAGTTATAACTGAAAATTGATGTTGAAATTTGGTTAGATTTTTTGTTTGCCTAGACTAAAATTCAGTTAACTGAAATACCTGAATTTTTATTTTACTAGTATTTATGTTTGAGATTTGGAAATGATTATGTGTGTGATGGATGTTTGTTATGTGTATGTATGTGATGTTTGGATTTAGAATGAATTATAGATGATTTCTATATGATTATAATATGTGTTTAGATTGAAATATATGATGGATGTTTGAAGTTTGGAATGTGTATGTGTATAATTTGGTTATTTCAAATGAAAACCGAATAACCAACATTTGTTTTCTGCTATTTCGGTTTTTGATTATTTCAGTTTTTTTCTATAATTCAATTTATTTGGTTATTAGTATATAAGACCAAAAATCGAATGAATTCGATTATTCAATTTTGGTTAAAACCAAAAAAATTGAATAAGCACCCCTAGATTCTAGAAGTAGTAGCCCAATGCAATAATTGTTTGACGTAAAGGATCATCATTGGACTACTGACCAAGATTCTGGGCTTGTTGCCTGTGATTCAGCACATCCTGTCCATGCACTTAAGCATGATGACCTCAACCCTGTGGAGGTCATCCTCGACCTTAAGCTTGGGACTCATCCTATGCACCTCGTCCATAACCCAAGGCAAGATACTCATATGGGTCCATGACCTAAAAAGGGGAAGGTTTAGTCTAACGCAGTTAAACAATTTTGGAAGTAACTTTTAACTTATAACACTAAGTAAGGCTCAAGGTAACTTCTATATCATTTTAGTCGTTATATTAATTGGTATATTATTTTACCAATCCCCTTATTGAAAGCCAAATTGTTAACTTTTGTTTCTAACCTTGATAATATATTATGACTAATTACAGAAACTTTCCAAAACCTACCCATGGTCTCTAGCTTACACAAACAAACAAGAAGCATACTTACAGAGTAAGGTTACTACCTTCCTTGAATTTAGCTCTAATACCAAACTGTAACACCCCCAATTTTATGACTCATAATTTTGAAATTTTTTTTAATTTCCTCATGTTAACAAGCAATTAATTAAAAATAATTTAAGAAGTATAAGGTAAAAACTTTTTTTTTTAAATTTATTTCTTTTATCAATTAATAAAATTGTTAAGGCAAATCAGAATAATTAAATGATAATCCCAGGAAAATCAAAAGATGAACAATGATTCAAATTCAACAGTCCATATTATTTACAAAAAACAACACGAGCTAAAACTCAGTCCCATATAGTTTTCTGAGGGGCTACAATGTGTCCTCACTCAGTTTGCTTCACACCTTGAACCTTATCACATAGTTTAATATACTCTATCTCCTCATAGTACTTACCTAAGGAAAAAATTTAAAATAAGGGGTGATCAACACTTACTTAGCAAGAGGAAAGTATCAGGCTCATCACATGAGTCTTAATGTTCCCTCAACAAACAACAAACGAATACTAAACTTTAAGTTATAGTAATTGAATCAGAGAACAATTTCATGCCACATCATAACAGCAATACTAAAGTTCTACTAGCATATTGAACTAATATGCATGTGCATAATTCCTTTTATTGATTAAATCGTATCGTATTGATCAAATCATTTAATCGATTACCTGAGTGCCGTCGGACGAACCTAAGGTAATGAGTGTGTACATCACCCGCTCTTTGGATAACTCTTAGACATTACCACTAGGGATGCCACCAAGTCACAACCTTTTGGGATACCAATGCCGAGGTAGAGCCTCTCCTGATACCAGCCATAAACATGGTTCCTCACAAGTTGTGGTCTAGCAACGCACAAATCATATCTCCAAATTCCATATCAATATTGGGTCATGACTCGAGATGGTCCGTCGTGACCCTAACATGCCTCTCAAGTTCGAATCGTCTGTTCTAAACCTCTCTTGTAAATTTATGGCTCGTCAGGTCATGCATATATGGTTTGTTACCAATCTTGCATGCATCATGTTTTAGCTTACTCCTCAAATATTTTACTTAATGCAGTCTTGTGTATAATAATCATCAATCATATGCAACAATTAATCGTTGCATGACCATAGCTCATTTTATTTTAACCTCTTTTTAGTAATGTGCCATGATTCTAGTGCATCATATTTCACTTATCTTGTTATCTTGGTTTAGTTTTGCATGATGATATGACCATTAATGATATCTTTTTAATTATATTTATGATAAATGCCCATCTCGTCTCTCATTAATTCTTTTCAAGTTTGTCAATTAGCATTTACAAACCTAATCCTTTACCTACCAGCTTATAGTAGTTTATTACGGCCCTAGCATGCCACTAACGGTTGCTTTCGGATTTAGTCATGCTACTAGAGAGTTTGTCAGCCCTAAATATAGTACTAGTGGTGTTTGTCTTACCGGTCATGAACATGGTACTACCGGGGTTTATTCAAACAGTCCTAGGATACTTATAAATCAATCCTTGTTGTAAACAGTCCTAGCATAATACTAGCAACAAACATATAACATATTATCACATTATTGCAACCATGCAACCAATCAATCAAAATTACATCTTAATGGAAAAAGAAAAACTAAATAAAATAAAATAAAATTCTAGAAAAATTAAATTAATTAATCTACCCATGTTACCCAAGTTTTTAAAGGTTTTATTTAGTCCAATTGGTTCCTTAAAATTTATTATTCAAGCTGAATAAATCACACTTAGTGCTTATACAGGATTATAGATTCCCTACACACTACTAATAACCTTATAATATTATCATCACACAATTACAAAATATAAAAATCACAAAAGACTTTTCGTCCTAATTCTCTCCGACATCCTAACCTCCCATCCTTACTGAAAATCTCATATCTTATCTCTTTACAATAATTGATTTTTTTTTCATACTCAATAGCCTAACATAAATAAGTTTTTTTTATAGGCCACACAAGTCCAAAACACATCAAAATAAAAAAAAAAACAAATCCTAAACAAATAGAAAAACCAAAATCATATCCTAAACAAAATCAAAGAACTTAACTTTTTGAATTTGAGCCAATAAACTCAACATATAATCAATAATAGCACTTAAATAAAAGTAGAATTAAAAATATCTGAGATGGAATAGTAAGAAACTGATTTTTCTTTAGATAAAAACTTATCTTGAAAGATCTTTCGTTGTAAATAGGGTCCAGTCTACTTTACTTTGCCCGAATTGGATGTGAATGTGATGTTGCTCCCATGTACAGGGACGTTGAAAAATTAAGGTTCTATTTTTTACATAAATTTGGTGTTTAAAAAATGTGTAATTTTAAAAAATAGGCGGGTAGACCAGGAGGCTGGGTAAGGGGAGGCGTATCGGGTCAAATGTGTAGGTTTTGAATATAGGTTTGAAGTTGTGTGGTATTTACAATCGGTGCCACTCAGTAAAACGTAACACTTCTTCTTCCCTATTTCCAGACTTGCGTACCTCTCGGCCGCTAATCTTCTTCCTAAACCTCGCTGCTCCTCCGCCTCCATTACATCGCCGGCCTCTTCCCAATGTGTTTGACCTTTGTGGAGCTCATAGATCAGGTCCGATTACTCATCTCGTCGCCTAAGGTCAGTAATCACACTCACAATCCTATTTGATTTATTCTCTTCTCTCCCTCTTCGATTTCCACTCTTCCATTGTCATTTCACAGGTCAAAGCTCTTATACAACTCTACCCTCTTTCCCGCTCTCTGCCTACGAACCGTTTTACCTCAGACATTTCACAATCTATCCAGATTTGCTCTCTTTCGGCTGGTATTGTCCAATCTTTTTGAATTAACCCAATACTGACATGCATTGATCACTTGTTCCACCTATTCGCAAATCCAAATAGCACATGTATAGGCATCTTGTTAGTTTTCACAGGTTTCTCACATGACTCATTTATGACTTACATCCATATTATTTTCAGGAATGGAAATGACTTTTAGATTGAGTTCTCTTTGTGGTCAGTTGTTATATGACTGTTCTTTTATTGTGTATTTGTTTTAATATTGTGAATTGAGATGGTTTCTCTTCAGTTTAATTGCTGCTGGTAGATAGGTTCCTTTTATTTATGCATGTTAAAAAACTCCCATATGCAGTTTTTTGTGTAATATAAATTACTGTTGCTCCTGAATGCTACGTGGTTTAGAGTAATTGTAAACCATGTGCTAATTGCATTTCTGTGGATCTGTTATACATGAGTGCATAAAATTGGATATGAATTATTATACATGACATGGCCCTTGCCTATGATGCTAAATGTCAACGTCGATAAAATTGTTTCTCTTTCCCTATTTTTTTTTTACTGCGTATACCTATATATAACCATGGTTTATCAATTATTATGGTAACATTGTTTTGGATATCCACACTTCAAACCTTCTTGGCTTCACCTTCATTTACGCCTGCCTGTTCCACATGCATTATAGTGACTACAACCTATCATATACTTATCTCCATTATCATTGTGTGTCATGTCACTTCTTCCCCTGTTGATAGTCATTATGTGGGTTTTTTTTCTCAATTCAACATTTTTTGTATGGTGATTCTTACCTAAAAGTCTAGCTACAACTTTCATTGACCTTGCTCATTTCGATTTTGTTATTTCTGCTACCTACTGGGAAAGAAGTTATCAGCTATCAAATGTTACTTTATTGCTTCCAGGAATGCAAAGATACTATTTACAAAGAACAAATAATTTTTTTTGTTTTAGGTGGTTCTCTTTTAACTTTTGGATAGGGTGAGCAAGCATAAGAATGACTGGTTTTGTGTTACGTATACTATGAAGCTGCGTAATAGAGTTGTAGACTCTCCTTCCACTCACATTTCTATTAAAGGTTACTAGGTAATTTCACGATGTTATTCCTTGTTTTTTTCTTTGATGTTTTTTTTCATATCCATGAATCATCATTGTATTATACATGGTCATGCTGCATGGTAACATTGTAGTTTAAAGAATATGCATGTTTTATCGAGGGTGTGTATGTTGGTTCATGCTATTTTCATAATAGTATGCCATGTGACACACATCTATGTGGGTTTCCTTGGCCGTTGAAGAGAATAACTACAATGTTTGGCATGAATGTCCGTGGTCATAATGGGGATCCAGAGGAGGTTCTTAGAGGGCTAAAGGCTGATTAGGACCTAGTGAGCACCGATATTTTCTGTCGGTGGGCTGTATAAACGGTTGACCAGAACTTAATGAAAGGTTGGACATTTAACGAAAAACAGCTGGACCTACATTTTTATTGGTTTTCGGCAGGAAACTGGTTTGCCATATACAAAGGTTTAGATTAAGAATAAATGGAGGCTACTCAGGAATAACTACAAGGAGACAAAGAAACTACTGGGGTCTATGACTGGCCTAAGGTGGGATTATGAGCGGGGAACCATAATGGCCGATGAGGATTGGTTGCATGCTCGCATTCAGGTAACTAATATACTGCTGGTCCTTTTTTATTATGTCTACTGCTATATTGCTTGTTCTGTTTCTTTCATTTTGAATAAGTGGAAAGTGACATTTCCCTGTCATTTTGTAATGCAGCAAAACCCATTGGTAGCTTCACTCAGGGGTAAGCGAATTCCAAACTTGGTTGACCTGGAAAGGATGTTTACTCCAGTTCAGGATTTGTCAGGTTTTGGGTGGTCACCACAGATGGGTGGCAATTCGTGCATCTCTAACTTGAATGGAGATTTGGCGGACTCTTATCCTAAAGATGTTGGGGAGACCGAGACCCAAGAGCCGATCCAAAAGCCAATGCATCATGTCCCTAATGTTGCCATGCACAGAAACCATCCAGAGGGTAGGAGTTTAGGGTTCAGAAGACGGTCAGCACAAAATTCAGGTCAATTCCATGTTGCCGGCCCTTTCCATATCCCTCATGTGCACATTTCACATGAGGATCCCCGTTCTGGTAAAAAATCCGGCCAATGTAAGCATAAGTCAGGCGAGTATGATCGAACTGAATTGCTTTAAAAAATTAGTGACTACCTCACCACAGGCCGAAAAGAGCAATGGACAGAGCTTGCTCAAGCAATGTCCAATCCGAATGACTTGGGGACCATTATGAAAGCGGTTGCAGAGTTGCCAGGTGTTAGTTATGGAGATCCTTTTTGAATGGCAGCATCTGATTTTTTCTTGGAGAATGAGAAAACCATTCCCCTGTTTCTTCAAGGTTATGGTGGTTCAATAGAGGGCCAGATGCATTGGTTGCTTCATCAACTCCAAAAAAGGGGGGGAGGGGCCATCTGAGCAGGTCATTTCTGCCTGCTTTCCCCATGACTTGCAATAGAGAATGATTTTGGATTTCCTGCCAGAATCATTATGTTTGTTTGTAAAGTAGTGTTGCTTGAGGAAGTTTCAATTGATTGGTTGTCAATTTGACTGGTTAGGATGATTCCCGTAATGACGTTTGATCTAATTATGTTTTTTTTATAATGGAAGTTGGAACCTGAGACTTCCGAACATGTAGATTAGTTGAGATTAGTGTTGTTTGTAACGAGTTAAGGTTGTTGCTTTTCCTATGAGCCATGCACGATTCATAATGCATTCGTTGCATTTCTTTACAAGGTTCAGTGTTTGACAATTATGTCATTGTTGCATCCTTTTCAGGTTTATGGTGTGACTTTTGTCGCACTGAAATATACATCCCTTCTTCTAACATTTACATAGTTGGGTAATTAAAAGTAGAAGAATGCAAAACATTATAAGCCGCCTTAAAATGTTGTCAGTTAAGAAAATATTGATAGAGAATGAGAAAATAGCAAGAACGGTGCTTGAGGAGATTATAGCAGATGGGTCAACCAGTTCACAATCAGAGCAACAAACAAATAGGGAACCCATACAAACAAGGGAACAATTGTTCTGGAAATTAACAAAAAGACCTGATGACTTTTTTGATGAATATCGAATGACTGTGCCTTGCTTTTGGGAGTTGTATGATACATTAGTGCAACATTATGGGTTCATGACTACACATGAGGCATTAGCTATATTCCTCAGCCTGTACGGACATGGAGACACACAACACAGACTTGGTCGCTGGTACGAACATTCAGCATCAACAATAAATGTGTGGTATAAAGTTGCTTTGCACACTGTATGTAAAATGGTAGAGCAGGTTATAGGACCATCCGCTCCTTCATTTTTTATCATATCAGAATATGTGATGGCAAGAAGCCCGTAGTTTTATAATGCCATAGGGGCTTTTGACGTAACACAAATTCCTGTAATAGTTGAGATCGAAGATCTACTACACTACTACATTGGGCGGAAGGGGGAGCCGACGCAGAATGTACTTGTTGTGTGTGATTGGGACATGAGGTTCACACATGTGTATGTTGGAACACCCAGGTCACAACACGAAATGGCTGTTCTACGAAATAGTATGGGTAACTCGACTTCTGAATTCCCATTTCCACCACTAGGTACATGTTGGTAACTCTTGCCAAATTTTGTTAAATGAAATACAAATTTATTTTTTTATGTGTAATATATATCTTTACATAATAAAAGTGTTTATTCCCACTTAACCAGGGAAATACTATCTTGTGGATTCTGAATGCGCAAATAGCACTGGGTTTTTGGCTCCATATAGGACAGCTACATACCATCCATCAAACTTCAACGGTAGACCACCGAGGGGAATGGAGCAAAAAGTTTAATTTCTACCATGCATCGTTGCGAAATATCATTGAGAGAACCATAGTCATTTGGAAGAAGAAATGGAAAATTCTGAGGCTGATGCATGAATTTGATGGCAGGATTCAGGCCAAATTAGTTGTTGCCACTGTTGTATTGCACAACTTCATTCGAAACTACAATGTTGATGACGAAGACATTGCAAGTGCACTTCATGGGAGGTATACGCAACATGATGTGGGAATAGATAATTCATTACCATTTGATGAGTTGCATTTGGATGGACATGAAATGGCTCACGTTAGGGATGAGATTGCACGAACCTTTCATCAAGGGACTAGGATGCGACGGCAACAGTCACGAGAACAACCATGACATAGCATTAGTTGACCGATCCACTTTTTTCATAAGAAATGACAACAATCTTCAGCTTATATTAAACCAGGCATTCTGTTGGTATTATGTATGGAGCAGCTTCTTTGTAGTGTGTAAGGTGGACATGTAGACCTCTGTATGTGACACAACTGATTTTATCATTTTGAATCAGTTTCTATCTAGTCTTGCTGTTTTGCTAACGGTGAATAAAAAATCAGATAATTCATGCATTTCCTGTTTTTTTTTTTGTCCAACATCTTATATTTGAACTTTTTCTTCTTCCCTGAGAGCAGTAGGGCAAAGAACCTGGATTAGTGGTGCAATCTTCTCCGAAATTCATTTATAGAAGTGAATAGCTATGAAAGTACCAATTTTAAACATTATCTCAAATCCCTTTACAATATAAGCATAACAATTGCTTCAATAATGCCAAACAAACATAATTGGCAACCAAAACTACCTGTGCTCCTACAACAACGCCTAACAATAAGAATTTAAAACATTACAGTAAACACCAGCGGCACAACAAAGATAACCAATATCACCCATGACTTGATCGTAGTGACCTCAGTGTGCTTTTGTATTATCCCTTTCAACTTTGCTACCTCGCTTCCAAATGGTACATTAACACAATTTGAGTTTAATTGTGTCTGCAACAACTCCTTCAACGCAATAATTTCTTTCACCATCCTGCCAACATCATCCTTACAAGAACAATGTAAACCACTATCACTTGGTTCACCTTCATCCCACTTGAAGAAATTGCAGCCATGATTTCCTTTTCCCTGCAACTCCAAAAATGCAATCCAAGTTAACTTTAGCTTGTACTGTGCTAGAAAACAATGACATTGTTGGAAATAAAAACCAATCTAAATACAGAGTATCGTGGGCAACCCCAAAATTTTCTCTCTTTGCTGAGCTCTCTATTTGATTCGCGATATTTGGCTTCAAGATTACATTTACATAGTGGAGGCCCAGTAGAAGAACTATTAGAGTTTGTTGCAAACATTCTTTACAAGTATGGCCAGTAATTAGACCAAATCCCTACTTACAGCAGTTTATGAATTTGAAAAATGCACTTAATCCAATAAAAGCCGCACCAGCAGATGATGAAAACAATGTTCATATTCAACAATAGTTAAAGAGCTAATGAGACGCAGGTAGCTAAAACAAGCATATTCTTTAAACTATGATGTTACCATGCAGCATGACCATGTATAATGCAATGTTGATTCATGGATATGAAAAAACATCAAAGAAAAAACAAAGGAACAACATCGTGAAATTATCAAGTAGCCTTTGGCAGAAATGTGAGTGGGAGGAGAGTCTACAACTTTGTTACGCAGCTTCATACAATATGTAACATAGAACTAGTCGCGCTTATACTTGCTCACCCTATCCAAGAGTTAAAATAGAACCACCTAAAACAAAAAAAAACATATTTGTTCTTTGTAAGTAGTATCTTTGCACTCTTGGAAGCAATAAAGTAACATTTGATAGCTGATAACTTCTTTCCCAATAAGTAGCAGAAATAACAAAACTGAAATGAGCAATGTCAGTGGAAGTTGTAACTAGACTTTTATGTGAGAACCACTATACAAAAAATCTAGAATTGAAAAAAAAACCCACACAATGACTATCAACAGGGGAAGAAGTGACACGACACATAATGATAATGGAGATAAATATATGACAGGTTGCAGTCACTGTAATGCATGTAGAACAGGCAGGCGTAAATGAAGGTTAAGCCAATAAGGTTTGAAGTATGGATATCCAAACAATGTTACCATAATAGTTGATAAACCATGGTTATATATAGGTATACGCAGTAAAAAAGAAATGGGGAAAGAGAAACAATTTTATTGACTTTGACGTTCAGCATCATAGGCAGCCGCCATGTCATGTACAATAATTCATATCCACTTTTATGCACTCATGTATAACACATCCACAGAAATGAAATTAGCACATGGTTTACAATTACTCTAAACCATGTAGCATTTAGGAGTAACAGTAATTTCTATTACACAAACAGCTGCATATGGGAGTTTTTTAACATGCATAAATAAAAGGAACCTATTTACCAGCAGCAATTAAATTGAAGAAAATCCATCTCAATTCACAATGTCAGAACAAATACACAATAAAAGAGCAGTCGGATAACAACTGACCAGAAAGAGAACTCAATCTAAAAGCCATTTCCATTCCTGAAAATAATATGGATGTAAGTCCCAAATGAGTCATGTGAGAAACCCGTAAAAACTAACAAGATGCCTATACACGTGCTATTTGGATTTGCGAATAGGTGGAACGAGTGATCAATGAATGTCAGTACTGGGTTAATTCGAAAAGATTGGACAATACCAGCTAAAAGAGAGCAAATTTGGACAGATTGTGAAATGTCTAAGGTAGAACGGTTCGCAGGCAGAGAACGGCAAAGAGAGTAGAGTTGTGCAGGAGCTTCGACCTGTGCAATGACAATGGAAGAGTGGAAATCAAAGAGGGAGAGAAGAGAATAAATCAAATAGGATTGTGAGTACGATTACTGACCTTAGGCGACGAGATGAGCAACGGACCTGATCTATGAGCTCTACGAAGGTCAGACACATTGGGAAGAGGCCGGCGATGTAGTGGAGGCGGAGGAGCAGCGAGGTTTGGGAAGAAGATTGGCGGCCGAGAGCAGTGGCGGAGCTACGCTTTGCAACAGCCCCCCGGGAATTTTGAAAAAACATAAATATAGGGTAGTAATTTGATAATTTTATCAAAAGTTAAGGATATGGTGTGTATTTTGGCCCCCCCCCCCCCCCAAATATTGTGGAAAAATATAAAGATGGGGGGGCAGTGAGGCACATATCGAAAAGAATGGAAACCGAGTGTGTATTTCTCCCTTTCTATCATTCAAAACGCACGACACCGTTTCAGACTTTCAGTTATACAATTCGATTCCCAAGTGCCCAATTCCCCCGAATCCCTAACATTGCCAGCAGCTCTACCTCTGCTACTCCATTCCAATCTCCTCCAGACTCCACTCTCCAGTGCTTTGTGCTCCGACTGGCGACTGCTAGTTTGCTAGACTGCTACTGCTAGTGCTTCGTGCTCGCTGGCTGCTGCCTCGCTGTCGGCCTGTCGGCTGTCGCTGGGCTAGTCTAGTCCTCTCGGCTCTCGCCTCTCTCTCAAGCAGTCAAGCGGCTCAACTCGCATCGGCATCGCCGCATCGCATCGACATCGTCGTCTCGCTGCTGACTCTCGCATCGGCGATTCGGCATCATCGCATCATCGATTCATTCGCTTCATCACTCATCCATCACTTGATTCACCTCCCGGCTCCCGTCCTCTGGCGTGGCGGCAGCATTAGCATCACATTTGCTTATTTGCTTGGTCCCAGAAGGCTAGACCCCCAGTCAACGCCAATTACGCGCCATTGATCGCCAATTACGCCAGTAACGCCAGTATGCCACTGAACGCCGAGTCGGACTCCGGAGAGGACCAAGAGGTAATGGCGGAAAATGGTTAATTTGCTTGCTTTGATTAATTTATTGGATGACATTTTCATTTTGTACCTTATAGTTACAGAGTGAAGCACCTACAGCTTCTAAAAATTGAATGATGGAATTGTAAATTGTTAATTTGCTTGCTTTGATTAATTAATTGGATGGCGTTTTCTTCTTAGAATAGTTTAAATTCTATCCTTGATGATTTCAGAAACATAAAAGAGCGTCGTGTTACATTATAAATTTGAATTTTTATAATTTAGACTTAATCATGTCTATGTACTCTTTAAATGTCATGGACTTATATAAATTGCATTATTTGGTTTGTTTTGTATTCTACAATTTAAGAATTTTTTTTGACCTTGCCCTCCTGAGCTTGAATTCCTGGATCCGCCACTGGCCGAGAGGTACGCAAGTCTGGAACTAGGGTAGAAGAAAGGTTATGTTTTACTGAGTGGCACTGGTTGTAAATACTATACAACTTCAAACCTATATTCAAAACCCACACATCTGACCCGATCCGGCTCCCCTTACCCAACCTCCTGGTCTGCCCGCCTATTTTTTAAATTAACACATTTTAACTGAAAGGTAGGTTACACAAGCAGTGCAAGTGTTTTCAGTATAAATAAATTAATGGGGTCTGGGAAGTAGCTAACCAAAGCGGAAAGAATAGCCTATACTCATGGGGTCAGGGAAAGCCGATTGGTGCGAGGGAAGTAACCAAGTGGAGGAGTTGAAGCAAGCGGCGAAGGAGGTGGTGGTTGGCGTGGAGGATGCTCCTGCGCTACTGCGCCTCATCGACGCGCTACAGCGCCTAGGAATCGCCCATTATTTCCGGCAAGAGATCAACCACGGCTTCTGCCGCTTGCTTCCTTCTGTCGCCTACGACCTCGACCTTTTCCATACCTCCTTGCAATTTCGTCTCCTGCGTCAACATGACTTCCCCGTAACACCAGGTCATGATCGTCAATGTGTTCTCACTCTCTTACCTTATTTTATATTTCATCCCACTCAAAACCGTTGCAATATATTTTATTTTGTAAATTTTCAAATCTTCATAATGTTTTCATGTTTACTAAATTATTTTACAAAACTAACTTTCAAACGATTTCAATGTTCACTTTTTTTTAGCTTTCTTGACTTATGTATAAAATATTAAAGGCAAAAATATAAATAACGTATATATATATTTTTCTGTTTCAATCTCTGTGTCAAACCAAATATTTCAATAGATACGGGGTACAGGGTTAAATTTCTTTGTAACAACAGCAAGTTTTAATCTTTTGGCTAAAGCTTAGGATGTTACTCCATTACAACACTGATTTTATTTCTATAAAGTTTAATGATGCTGTAAAGTACTACTCCGTTCAGTACAAGTTTTTTGCAATATTCACTATTCATAATAATAAATTTATATTTTTAATATTTTATTATATAAATAAAAAAATTTATATATAAATGAAAAAAAAAGATCTATTTTAAATATATATTTTTTAAAATTTTTAATAAATAATAATATGAATAAGTTTAAGTTAAATTTAAATAGAAAATGAAATGCATAAAAATATATGAGATGGAGGGACATGCTGGGCTCAATTTCGACGTCCATCATCACTTATAGGAAGCTTTTCATTACTATTTTTAACATATATGGAGGTCTCGTCTATTGGTTAATATATGTTTGTTGTCATAAATTCTGCAAGTACGGCTCCATTCATTACTCATTTTAAGAAGTACACTATTTCTATTTTTAGGTTTTTGCTATTTAGAATATTTAATATTTTATCAGTCTAATATAGTCACTTGACGAATATTATTTTAAAAATTTAATTATGTTTCTCCAAACATAGTTTCAGAAAAGAAATTTCACTAAAGAATGTATAGGTGTGGTTTGTTCAGTATCAAATCGCATCAATTGAAAATGATTTATTTTCATTTTTATGATTTTCCTAAGGTGTTATTTTTATGATTTTCTTTGTACAATCAATTTTATTTAAAATTTAATACTATATATGAGGTCTAATAATCAATTGAGTAACTTTTGAATAGAAAAAGTCTTATTTTCTGTGTTTCTTAAGCTATAAATAGGACTTCAATTGATGCAAAATTTTTAAAATAGCCACTATATAATCATAAAAGAGCATCCTACAAAAATACTATGTACATATAGCTCATATCATCACCAATTAATTAATAATCAACAAAGTCAATTAAAAACCATTGCATGAATATATATCTTTGACGTTGGTTTCAGCGGTGTTTGACAAATTGATTGATTCAAACGGGAAATTTTTGGAGCACATAGCAGAGGACGCAAAGGGACTATTGAGCTTATATGAGGCATCGCATCTGGGGTTTTCTGGAGAACAAGTCCTAGAAGAGGCCAGGGATTTTAGCACCAAGCATCTCAATTTGTTGCTGTCTCAGAACAAGTTAAAGGGCAACCTCCGAGGCCAAGTGCAACTGTCGCTGCAACTTCCACTCCATTGGAGGATGTTGAGGGTCGAAGCTCGAAATTTTATTGACATCTACCAACTGGATGTTAGGATGCAGCACTTGGTCTTACTTCGCTTGGCCAAACTGGAATACAACCTCATGCACTCTCTTTATTTGGATGAGCTCAACGAACTTACCGAGTAAGGCACTACTAGCTATTCCTTATTACCAAAAATGGGAAATTTCATTACAAAAGAAATGTTAAAAAAAATGACCCATTAAAAAATTGGACCTACAGTTGTAGGTAATTATTTCTTGTTGGCACAAATTCAAATTTTGTTTTTCCAAAACGAAAAATATGATGCTTTTTCAGTCAACTTTGCCAAAAATGACCGTGTATCAAGCAATATATATTAGCTATTTTTCCAATCATTTTTACCTGAAAGCAATCAATTCAACAACCACTTTTGTATTGTAGCGTTTTAATAGTTTGTAAAGCTATCTACATGTTTGTATTAACATTAATTATGGACTTGTGTGTAAGAGTAGGTGGTGGACACAAGTAAAGGCAAAGCATGAGCCGGGGTTTCCTCGAGACAACAATTTAGTTGAATGTTACTTTTGGGTGATGGGAGCAGTTCCAGAGCGTGAATTTTCAAACGGTAGAAAGAACTTGGTTGCGTATGGTATTTTAGCAACGGTCCTAGATGATATGTATGATATTCAAGGATCTATTGATGACTTGCAGAAGTTCACACATGCCATCAATCTGTACGTAACAACTCCTGATGTGAAAACTTAAGTTTCATGAAAAAGTCACCTTAAGAAATTGGCCTTTTTCTAGTGGTTATTTCTGATAGTTAGGCATCGGAAAAAGCCTAATTCCCATGATTGACTGCTAGAAAATGTCTATTGGATAATTAATATTTGTACAAAAAATGAATTCCGACGATTAGTTGTGAGAATTTCCAACATCGCCATCAAAGAAATGGTAGTTAGGAAACAGTCCAGTAATTGAGCTTGCCTGAACGGTAGTTTACTGATGGCGGCCGTTGGAAAACTAGTTGGAAGATTTTCAATAGCCCGCTATCAGAAAATGAGCATTTTCTAATAGTGAATATCGGAATTGAATAATATCTATAGTTGGATTTTTTAATATTGAATATCGGACTTACTTGAACAATATCTATAGTTGGAATATTACAGAGGTAAACGAGCTACCGGATTACATGAAGGTTATTTATTCAGCCATCGTGGAAAATGGGGATCAAACTGCAAGGGATGCCTCGGAGCATCTTGGTTTGAGTGTTGATTTCTTGCCCTACATTAAGGAACAGGTTAGTTGTGTTTTGTGTATTTTTATGTTTATTAGGAGCGGCTTACATGTACATATATATTATTTGTTGACTTGTTTGCCTTTTGTGGAGTTTGTAGTGGGCAAGCTACTGTAGGGCTTTGATGGTGGAAGCAAAATGGGCGAAGGAGGGCTACATGCCCAGCTTCGACGACTACATGCACAACGCTTGGGTTTCTATTGGGATTGTCCCAAGCATGGTGTACGCTCTTCTAGCTCAAGCCAATGCTATAGCCGAATACTTGCCGGATTGTCTTGACAATTGGGCTAACTCCGAGCTCTTTTACTGGCCTTGCTTCATCTCCCGGCTTGTTGATGACTTAGCTAGCACAGATGATGAGATGGAGAGAGGGGAGCCCAATGCCATGGTGTGCTACATGGTGGAGCAAGGTGTGTCACAGGAAGAGGCCAAGGTTCACATGAGGGGCCTCCTTAACAATGCCTGGACTAGGTTGATGGAGTTGGGTGACCCCCAAGCCGTAGGCCACATCCCCAACTCACTGCTTGGTGTTGCCTTGAGCATGTGTCGCTCCGTTCAAACAATCTACCTCCATGGCGACTGGTTCGGAGCTCGAACCCAGCCCAATCAAGACTGTCTTACCCAACACTTGTTCAGTTCCATCTGTTAAGTGAATTCCTATAGCAAACATGGACAAGTGATACCTTATAAAGTGAATAAAGGGAGTAGCAGACGTCATCATGCAGCTTGTGATGAATAAGATTCCATGCCTTGTACTATTGGTGTTTGAGTTAAAGTCTTTTGTTCTCTTTGATGTAGCAGTTTGTAGGTATCTAGATGTAAAACCGTTGACATCCAATAATCACGAACGTATAGTTTAAGTTATTAAAGTGATGTAGCCCACTGTACGTCTTTGTTTCAAGCTTTTTCTGTACCCTCCGTATCTCGGAAAGCATTTGGGAAGTTATTGTATGTATTGTGCATATTTTGGCTATATTTTTCGTTTGAACATCAACTTTTTTATTGCAAATTTTGCTCTTCAATTCTTACAACAAAAAAAATTACAAAACGAAAAGAAAAAAGAAAAGGGTATCTCATACATGGGAATTGAAATAAAAGTAATAACGCAACAAATGTACACAAAGAAAGCTTTTTATTTAGAAATCGAGCACCGCCTTTTTTTTTCTTCCTCATCTTCAAACGTCACTACATCATCTTCTGAGTCACCCAACTATTCGGCAATAGAAAAAGCAATGCTATAAACTCCAATAACTAGCTAGAATTCAACTTGTATACCTTTTTACTTTCTTAATAAAATTTGATTATTTCTGTTAAAAAGTATCATTTACAAAAATATATATATATATAAAGTTATGAATTCAAAACTATGTCATGAATAATCACTACAAGAATGAGGATTATTTCCTACAGCGACTTCCTACACTAAAAATCTTAGGATAAACAAATAAATAAATTGTTGTAAAATTATCAAATGGTGCAATGGGGCCAATGTGTTTGACGGTTTTAAGGTAAATATATGTCCTAGGTTTTTCTTGTAACAGCTTTTCATATGGTTTTCATGTGAAAAAAGAATCCAACAATTTTTTTGCATTATTATTTCCTACGATTTATTGACGAATAAAATAACGGCAAATTAAATGTCTTAAAATAGTAGGAAAAAAAGACTTTCCTGTAACTTTCTAATGACAAAAATTGTGTCTCAAAATCGTAGGAACACAATTTGTGACATTTTTCCTATGATTTGTAACCTTAAACCCTAAAAACAGACAAACCCTAACCCTAACCCACATGTTTTGACATGCACAACCTATCCTACGCGCATCGTGGTATCTTGTTAATCTCCATATCCACTGACAACCAAAATTTAATAAAAAGAGACCTCAGCTTATCACAAACTTTAGTAGGTAGGAAGATGCAACTCATCAGGTGCGTGGGCATTGATCAAATGATAGCTTTAATTAATATCCCTCTACCAGCCTAAGAAAGCATGGAAGCCTTCCAATAAGCTAGCTTCCTGATAAACCTCTTTATGAGATACTTAATTTGCAAGGTCTTCTTCTTATCCAAAAGCCATGAAAACTCCAAGTAGTGATCCTCTTCCAAACAATTAGAAATACCAATAATACGACACAATTCTTGACTTCTATTATGTGAAATATTTGGGCTAAAGAAAAGAGAGGACTTACTCATGTTCACTTTCTGGCCCAAGGCACACTCATAGTGCTGAAGGATAACTAATAGGTGTCTCACCCCTTATTCTCTAGCCCGGAGGAAAAGAATACTATGATTAGTAAATAGTAGGTACGAACTGAAGGGCTATATCTATTTATCGAAACCCCTGCAATAAGATTCTGTACTTCAACATAGCAGGGCAAGGAAAAGAATCCATCCACACAAATGAGTAACAAGAAAGATGATAGAGGATCATCTTGTCGAATGCTTCGGGATGGGTAGAAACAATCAAATTGAGTGCCATTGATTAGAACGGAAAGGGATGCTGATTCCACAAAAACCAATTACTAATTCAATCTACCTTGACTGGAAACCCAGCTTTGCAAGGATGCCTCAGAAATACATCATTTAACTAGGTTATAGGCTTTTGAAAAGTCAAGCTTAATAGCCAAAGGCCTTTTTGATTTCCCACACATTGAACTAATGTGATAGCAGGTCTCAGATGCAATCAAAGCATTGTCAGTCACTAGCCATCTTGCACAAAGGCATTTTGATGCTCAGAAATAATGGAATCCAAAATGTGCTTTAGTCGGTTGATAGTTACCTTTCTGACTATTTTGTACATGACATTGCAAAGGTTGATTGGCTATTAGTCCACTACTAAAAATTACCTATTTTTCAATGGGCAAATTACTAAAGATTTGGTTATTGGCAATTATCAACGCATTAGACCATTGATAAAAAAATTAAAAACTTACCAACGGTCAAACGCGTTGGTAATTTACCAATGGCCCAACATGTTGGTAATTTTTTAAACCATTGGTAGTTACCAATAGACAAATTCCAATGGTCAAACTGTTGGTAATTACCAACATGTTAGACCCTTGGTAACGGTTACTAATGGTTAAATCGTTGCTAACTTTTCAATGGCTTACACCATTGGTAATTACCAACATGTTAGACCCTTGGTAACGGTTACTAATGGTTAAACCGTTGCTAACTTTTCAATGGCTTACACCATTGGTAATTATCAACGTAAATAGCCATTGGTAAGACTTCAGCTGTTGGTAAAGCTTCAGTTGTTAGAAAGTGAAAAGAATGGATCATTCTGAAACAATTATGGAAAATTTGGGATTAAAGTGAAGGTTTTCCTTATATATATCATACTTATTTTACAATTTTAGAAAGTAAAGTTGTATTCTGAAAATATTTTGTTATAAATAATAATAATAATAATAATAATAACAATAATAAAAACTAAAAATTAATTTCAATTAATTTTTTATAAATTGAAAATATTTTATGAGAAAATTAATAATTATTTTTAAGTATTTACAATAATATTTAAAATATGTAAGAATGTTTGGTTTTTTTATATGAGTTGGCCTAATGGGCATTTTGTTATGTATATGATATATATGATTATTATATGATACACACACACACACACACACACACACACACACACACACACATATATATATATCAATATACATCATATATTATATTATACTTTATATATGTTTATAATATAAATGTTCGGCTTTTTATAGGAGTTGGCCTAATGAGCATTTTGTTATGTATATGATATATAATATGATATATATGATTATTATATGATGATGATTATTACTATTATACATTTTTAATATTATTTTAAATACTTAAAAATAATTATTAATTTTCTCATAAAATATTTTTAATTTATAAAAAATTAATTGAAATTAATTTGTTACTATTAATATTATTATTTATAATAAAATATTTTCAGAACACTACTTTACTTTCTAAAATTATAAAATAAGTATGATAAATATGATATATATATATATATATATATATATATATATATATATATATATATATATATAATGTATCTTCTATATATACAAAAAAAATTATTTTATTAATTCTTTTCCTTAGGTTGGATAAATAAAAAATTGTAAGAAATTATATTTTTTTTTATAAATATTATTCAAGTAATTCGCTGTTCGGCAAAACTTAACACGAAAGTTTTACTTTTGGAAAAATGGCAAAATTATCCCTAACGTTTAGTCAATTATGCAATTTGTTCTAGCATATTTTTTAATGCAAATTTACCATTAACATTACCGATTAAGTATAATTTTTCAACTGGCCTTTAGAATTGGCTATGTGACTTCAGAAAAATGGGACAGGTCTCAAATCTAAGTTTTCTCATACACATATATAATAATAATAATAATAATAATAAAAATAATAATAATGTAATGTATCACATATAAGAATATGTACTTAAAATATATCATATATATACATTAAATATATGATACATACATTCATTAAATAATATTTTTTATTAAAAATAATAATAATAATATGTATATTTATATTTATATCTTTATATATATTCATATTGATATTGTCAATTATATCATTTTTATATTATATATATATATATATATATATATATATATATACCTAGCCCAAAGGCCCCAAACCCAACTTAATCCTAATTTATCGATACTCTCACCTCTCGCATTTCATCCCTCCCACCAAACCGCTGCTTCTGCCTTTCCCTTTCATCTCTCAAAGCCTCAACCTCTCATCTCTCACTTCCTCCCTCCACAGCTTGGCCATTCTCCTCCCTACGTCGTCGTTGCCTAGCCTTCCCCCTCGTTCGTCTCTTCACCATTCTCCTTCACCTTTATTCGCTGTACTCCTTCACTCACCTCATTCCTTGCCCTCAGCAGCCTTGCTACTCGCCATCCACCGTCCTCCCTCATCCTCCATCCTCCCTTGCTGTCCGCCATTTCACTCGTTGTTTGTCGCTCGTCACTGTCTCCTTGGTCAGCCTCCCGATGCAACCTCACAGACGTTCGCTGCCCTTCACCGTTCGTTGCCCTTTTCCGTTCATTGCTCCTTGTTGGCGTTGGCTTCTCATTGCCGTCTGCCCCTTCTCCTCGTTGTCCTTCTCACTCCTCGACCGACGTATCCTTGACTGATGCATCCTCACAGCCACATTTGCAGATCAGGTTTTTTTGCTCCTTGGTTGGCCGCCTCGCTACATGCCATGCCATTCGTTTCTTGCCATCGGCTTCTCCATCCCTTGCCGATATGATTTTGGGTGCAGATATGATAACATGGTGCCGATCTGATTTTTGTGAAGGAATCTGATTTTGGTTAATTTTTTAATTGTTGTGAAATTTTGGAATTTTGGTTCTTCTAATTTTTTTTTATTTGTTAATATTTGTTAATTGTTGAATTTTGAATTTTTATTAATTATTTGTTGTTAACTGTTGCTAATTGTTATTTTTGAAATTTTGCAGATCTGAATTGTTTGGTGTTAATCTTGGTGATTGTCGATTCGGTTTTGATCTTCTGAATTTTTATTTAATTTTGTGTTTTATTTTTTGTTAATTTTTCAAATTTTTGTGAATTTTTAATTTTTTATGAATTTCAGTAATTTTTAGTAAAACATAAAATATAATTTCAGAAATTATAACTTTAATAATATAATTTATTTGTACTAATAAAACCTTAGTTATATAAGTTTTCCAAATATAGCTTTTAGTGCATATAACATATAATTTAACTAATTATAATTGTATTAATGTTGTTAATATTAATTTGTTTCTATTTTTTTAATATTAATTTTTTATATTTTGTACATTAATTTAGTAAAATTTAATAGATATTAAAATTTTAATTATTTTATTTTTTTAAAAGTAAATTGTAATTTCCAATGGCTCTGCGTTGGAAACTGCTTTAATTTTTTTTAAAATTTCAATAGAATTACCAACGGTTTTACATGTTGGAAATATTACCAATGGCAAAAAACATTGATATTTACCAACAGCCTGAACCGTTGGTAATTTACCAACAGTTAAACGCATTGATATATACCAACGGCCTAATATGTTGGTAAAATCTAAACCATTGATAAGGACCATACAAATTTAGATCGTTAGTAATTTCAATCGGTCTTTTTTCCAACGGCTTTATGTTGGACATTACCAACGGTTAGTATTAAGCCGTTGGTAACAAATTTTCGAACGTATTGATTACCAATGGCTCACTATGAATGGTCTAGCGTTGTTAATTTTAAAATTACCAACGCGGGACCACTGGAAATGGCCGTTGATAAATGTCATTTTTTTAGTATGGGTTAGAGAAGCCACGAAGATTTCAAGTCTTTAGAATCAAGACTGGACTAGTGTAATTTCAGTTGATAGGCACTGTCCCATCATTCAAAATTTCCATAACATTTCAAAGTATTATAAAATGACCCTTTAGTCATTTTATGCTTTTTACCCCTTTGAAATCTTCAAATTTTTTAATCATGCCAAGGATATAAAAATCAACAACTATATTAATCAAGATCTAACATGTTTCTGTTTCTCCTTGATGAACACAAGGAAGCTTCCATGGAAGCTTCGGCCTCTTGCGGCAGCTCATCCAAGTTCAAGTGCTGAATCTGCTTATCCCTTGCTCCAATTCTATAAGTGAGCCATCGAGTTCATTGGTCATATATTTGAGTTGAGGATCCTCCCATTGACATGGTCAGCGATTGATTTTAAAGCCTTAGGAGTGCTCATAAAGAAAATGGGATTGAAAGGTAATTAGATCGTGTAGCAACTAGAAGGATTCTTTTTTCTTTCGTGATTTGGAATTTTCTTAGGAAGATGGGCAGCAATTGCGATGAAGCTGCGGGAAACATGGGCAGCAGCACCAGTGATGAGGTTGTTCAAAGGCTTTCAACATCTTTGAGGGGGCAATTTAAAAAATTTGCAACCTCTGCCAAAACAATGTTGCATTAATCGGTTTGCCAAGTGTGTCTAGATGCCGGAGCCTAGGAACCGCTGCAGAAAGCCGTCCTGCAAGTCCAAGGCGATTCTGGTACAGAATTACTTCAAAACGCCCTGCCGAGCCCTTTCTGTTTTAGCCTTCTTTTTGGCGCTACTGCTTACTTTCAGCCAAACCACCTGCTACATCAAGCAATGTCGTGCAGCGGGGTCTACTGTTGCTCTTTTTTATGGTTAATTTACTTGTGTAATCTTTAGAAGATCTAGGCAGTTGGGTATTCGTTCGAGCGTCAGACTTGCGTGTGCCGAGGGTTTGTGTGAGCCCGGAGACGCAAGTCTACTTATATGTGTTTGGGTGGTAGCCCAATTCTTATTATTTCTTTTTTTTTCTTTCCGTGTTGTTTTTCCTTTGCTCCTCATCTAGCTTTTCCTTTCTTTTCTTTCTTTTTTCCGATTTTTTTCTTTTCCTTGCATTTTATGTTTCTCTTTTATTTTCTTTTTCCGATTTTTTTATTTCAAAATTTCTTTTTGTTTTTTTTCCCTGATGTGCCTTAGACAACAAGGCTGTTTAGGAGAGTTGGTTTGAGATGTGGTGTTCTTACAAGAGTTCATGAGTTTGAATCCTTGATCCTGTTTTTTTTTTATTTTTTTTCTCTTTTTCATTTTTCTACATCATCTTTTGTATGCTTTTTGCTTTTTTTTTTCTTTTTCCATGTTTTATTCTTTAATTCATTTTCTAAGCTTATATTATTTGCTTAGAGAACAACTAAAAAAACACATAAGAACTGCAAAAAAATAAATTTGTAAAAAAATAAATAACAATACATAAAATAACATATAAAAAAATGAAGAAGAACCAAAATAAAAAACATATAGGTACTAAAAAAGAATATATATATATATATATATATATATATATATATATATATATAACAAAAACAACAAAATATAAAAGAACATACAAGAAATCATAAAGAACAAAAACAAGAAAACATATAGGAATTGAAAAAGAACATATTTATAAAAGAATAAATAACAAAGCATAAAAAAAACATATAGAAAATGAAAAATAACAGAAACAAAAGAACATATAGGAACTAAAAAAAATAGATTTATAAAAGAATAAATAACAAAGCATAAAAGAACATATAGAAAATGAAAAATAACATAAATGAAAGAACATATAGGAACTAAAAAAAGAATAGATTTATATAAGAACAAACAATAATGCATAAAAGAACATATATGAAATAAAAAAAAAACATAAACAAAAGAATATATAGGAAATGAAAAAGTATAGATTTATAAAAGAACAAATATTAATGTATAAAAGAATATATATATATATATATATATATATATATATGAAACGAAAAAAAATAGAAACAAAAGAAAACATAAGAACTGAAAAGGAACAAATTTATAAAAGAACAAACAACAATGCATAAAAGAATAGGAAATGAAAAAGAATAGATTAATAAAAAAACAAACTACAAAGCATAAAAGAACATATATAAAATAGAAAAGAACATAAAAAATATATATAAGAATTGAAAATTAATAAATTCACAAAAGAACAAATAGTAAAAGTATAAAACAATATATAGGAATTGAAAAAGAGTAGAAGCAAAAGAACATATGGAAACTTAAAAAGAACATAGTTATAAACAATGAGAAAAAAATAAGGTAATGAGAGTGGAAATAATACAACAGAAAAAGTTAACTACACTATTGCGTGTGTGTAATGTACTTTAAAACCACACTTTACCGCAAGTGCATGAGTCATTTTGTAATACGGGAGAGTAAGTACTGGTTGTAGAGTGGGTTGAACAATTACTAAGGCTTTCACAATCAATCTTAACTAAACCAATAAAAAATTGATAAGTCTATTCTATGATATAGCAAATGAAACCTACTTCCTAAATGCCTATAATGGGTACTTGATTCTAATACTAATCCTACTTTCCTAACTCACACTTTTTAAGAGTTTTCCTTAGATTTACTTAATACACTTCCTATGGCTCCCGTCACTTGATTTGGTTTGAAGGTGAAACAATCCTAGGTTCTAGTTCCTTTTACTTATTGGTGATGTATGTTCTTTGTCTCTTTACTTTCCCAAGCTTAAAAGCTCCATTTCTTATCTTAAAATAGCAAGGACTTCTATCTCTAGTATTATCTCAGGAAGATGTCTTACAAGTTTTATCTACCAATACCTTAGCAAAAAAAACAAAACCCCCAACTATGTCTCTAATTACCATCTTCCTTACCTAGTTCTATTTTCTCTCTTACTTTCCCAAGCTTAAAAGCTCCATTTCTTATCCTAAAATAGCAAGGACTCTTATCTCTAGTATTATCTCAGGAAGATGTCTTACAAGTTTTATCTACCAATACCTTAGCATAAAAAACAAGACCCCCAACTATGTCTCTAATCACCATCTTCCTTACCTAGTTCCATTTTCTCTCTTACTTTCCCAAGCATAATGAGAAATCTAAAACATCAATCAATTGTGACCAACAATCAATCAAGCATCATTTAAGAGTAAGGCAAGAAAAGAACAAGCATTGAGGAAGAAGGCCGAAAACCCATTCATGTATTCAACCAACAAAGCCAATATCAAGTGACTACAATCATAGAAAGTGTAAAAAGAACTACTCTATAACTAATAAGAAAGTAGAAATCATTCTTGGATTCACAATATTCACCAAATCCAAAAAGAGAAAAGAAGAAAGAAATAACCAAGAACCCCTAATAGAATCACTAGCTTGATCTCCATGGCACCCGTAGCTCATCCTCCAAAGTAGCTAGAAATCCAAGATGATGAAAACAAAATTTAAGAATAATTCTAGTCTTTCCAAAGAAGGCTACAAAAATGAAAAAAAAAATCTTTCACTCTAAAAAACCCTAGCTAAAATCCTCCAAATGAAAGGTTTGGGCCTTATCCTCTTTCATTCTCCTCTAATCCTCCAATCGTATGGTAAGTAAATGAAGGTTATCGGTCCTTGAGCTCCAAGATTACTTCTTTGAAAATGTGCTCCCTCTCTTTGTGCAAATACAAAGTGTGATCACATATTCTATAGTGCGGTCACACTTTTGCCTTGAGAAAAGGAAGTGCGGTTGCAATTTTAAAGTACGGTCTCACTTGGATGCCTCGGATGATTTTGCTCCAACTGATGTGCGATCGCACTTTTATTTGTGCAACCGCACTTTATGCTGCTTCTGCTTTTTTTTGTTTCCAACTCCTCTAGTTTTGATTTTAAATACAAATTAGCCCTAAATTTTTTGCTCTTTTATCCTTTTCACCTTTTAGAAATGAAAAGTGCCCAACAAACTAAATATGGTACTACATACTAGCAAAATAGAGTGAAATAAACCAAAAAGTGAGGAAAAATACATAGGAACTCATGTAACTATCACACCGCTACACTTAAATATTTGCTAGTCCCTAGCAAACACAACCTATTCTAAAAAGGAAAAAAAAAATTCAAGCTAACAACCCATGTCACACCACACTGTGAGAGCACGACCTTGTCAAACTTGACTTGGAATAAAATTAAAGAAAGAAAAAAAAGTAAAGTCTTTCTTAACCAAGGTGGATGGTACACCCTAAGTGTTTGTACTGTCTTCAAAGGTAGAGATGATGTTATAAAGGCTTTGCTTTGTGCTATTTCTTTATGACTTAGGTAAGGGATCCATCTTTCCTTTACTAAATTTCCCGAAGGAATTTTCATGTAAACATAGGTTGAATGACCTTTCCAAATGTTTGTAATGTGGCCTGGTTTGGTGAATGTGGGAATTGGATAAAGGCCTTTTACGGTGGAGCTAAAGAAATTAACTACACTTGTACACACAATAATGGGCATTAGAAGCTACTTCAAACACCCTAATCCTTCCATTGAAAACTACTTTCCAAAACTAGCACAATCAACCCAAATCAAACTCTCAACTGATAGAATGAGCACAAAAAAGAGTAGAAAGATTAGTCTTGGATTTTATTTACAACTTATACTTTACTTTTTTTTAAAGAACTTATTTAGTTAGCAAGTTTTTAACTTTGAGCTTGCTTTTGCCTTTTTCATCAAAAGATAAGCAAACAAACACTGTCCAAAACCAACCTCAAGTTAATATCAAGCTCATTCAAACATTGCAACTCAAAAAAACCAAAACCTTCCATTTAGCATTTAAGTGCCTTTCGACCTTCAACACACACAAAAGAGCACCCCCCACACACGTACACTTATCCTTTGTCCCTACCCAAAACACACATACATTCATTCTAGCCCTCCAATGCCCAAAACAAACCAAGCATTACTAATTTTAAAGACAATGAAATATTAAAGTGAAGTGGGAAAAAACTTCAATACATGGGTTCACACAAAGAAATTAGACTTAAAAAGGCTCAATGAGATTCACTAAGGGATACTTTATAGGGTTGGCTATTTGGTAAGTGGCTTTAGCCCTAAATTCCCATTGTCCTCCCTATGCTTACTCACAAAGGGAAAGGTTATATGGATCCTTAAGGCCTCCACAACCTAACAAAGTCTCGGTCCAAACACAAAGCAAGCAACCATAAGAAAGAATTTTTCACAACCTATTATCATTAGGGGCTCAAAATACTCACCGGGTAAAACAATATTCTATACCTTAGTTAACAAGAAAGATACTTTAACTGTTTTCAAAAATTTAATAACCAACCCATGTTCTCAAGGCATACACTCAATGTTGGTGTTTTATGAGTTGGGTCTCTAATGTAAGCAAACTATATGCAAACTATATGTACCTTTGTACATCCAACTAATGACCCAAATAGAATAAACTGAATGGGTATGATTATAAACATGCACAAAGAAAGAAAATCTCAAATGATCACTCCAACAATGCATGAGAATAAAGTAAAATAAAAAGAGAAATGCACATGACCTATGCTAAATGTAAACAAAGGATTCAAGCATCAAACTCAAACTAACTTCCTCCACACTTTAAAATTTACATTATCCACAATATGTAAAAGAGAGAAAGAATGGTAATCATTTGACTCTCTAGTCCTCCATGTATGATGGAGAACTGCTAGAAGCATGACTAGCAAAGGAAACTTGGAGGTTGAAAGGAACTGTCCTTATGGATAAGAGAAAGCTGGAGGGACAAATGACTCCGATCAAACAAGGGGTACCATCAGGTAAGAAGAGGGAACATAGGAGGATAGGTACCAAGGGTTGGTGTGAGAGCTAAATTATGGATGAAGGTAAGTAAAAATCGGGAACTCTAGTAAAAAGTTTAAATGTGCTTCCTGGCTGCTCATCTCACTGTTTTGTATTGTGCCCTGCCATTCAGAGCCATGTACACAAAGCCTTCATTAACTCAAAGGCATAGGGCTTGCATATTAGCATCCAAGCATATATAGTGCTTATCTTTCACTTCTCGGTCATAGTCCAAATGCTCTTCCACCATGGCCAACATCTTGTCATGTTATCGTTATACCTTCCTCATCTTCTTAATGTCAACTCAAATTTTATTCAGCCATCCAATGATGGAGTTCAAAGCCACTCCAATAGACCTCATGCTCATCGTATCCGAGTTACATAGTTGTTCCTCCTCTTGGGGCTCTTCCTCTTGATTCTCTTCTTCTTGTGCCTCATTTTCCTTTCTTTTTCCCTTTTCCAAACTTGAAATTGAAATTCTTGGTGCCGGGTTGCACATCTTGAGGGGGTCATCATTGTAGAACATCTTACTTTTACCAATCAAATTCGTAAGCAACTCCGGAAACACCAAGTTGACACCTGTACTCTTACCCGTCTTGACTATACTTGAAAAGATGATGCCACCAATATTAAGCTCCATATCATTAAGGATCTTGTACAAGTATTGTAGCTCCCAAATTTTATGTTGATCATGTGGTTGGAAGGGCATAAGCTTTGCACTCATATATTGGCACCATGCTTTAGCTTCATTGGTGAACTCACCATACTGTAAAAAGATATACTTACCATTCACCATCCTCAACAGGACCGGTTTTTCACACAATGTGAGAGCCATTTGCTTTGGAGTTACATCGAAAGGCACATCTAACTTTAGTTGGTACTCTATGAGAAACATCTTGCTATGGATTATTTCTTTATCGAAGTGAATGGTTTTCCCCCTTACTCTTGTTCTTGTGGCATTCTTGTTTTCTTGCAAAGTGTAGTAGAGGTTGGCATAGAGGTATGAGATAAACTCAAAATAGTGGTACTTAAGTGTTTCCTAAGTACCCCAAATAAATATCTCACTATTTTTTCACTCCCCAAATAAATCTCTCTCACAATTTTCTTTTTGCTCTTCATAAATAAGCAAGCAATCTGGTTGAAATGTTGAGGAAATGGCATGGCTATTTATAGTCATAGCACTTCCTACAACTCATCCAAATTTCCACAACTGCGGTGCTGCCTTCGGCTTGTATTTTTTCCCAATTTCAATTTTTGCTGCACTTGTTGCAGCCTTCCACTGCTAGCCAGCCGCAACTTTCGACTCATGTACATGCTTCAAAATTTAACAAGAAAAGGAGAAAAAAGAAGACAGAGCAAGAAAAGATTAAAAAAAAGAAAAAGAAAAAGAAAAGGGCCTACATAAGGTGGGAAAAAGTCAACAATGCAAACATGAACTGGTTTTTGGCTCTTTATCGGTCAGTGGACTTCCATCACAATGACTTAAAGGAGGTGAAGGCCGACTGGATACCGGGAAATATTCAATTTTGTGTATGCAGGGTTAAGGAATGTGGTCCAGTGAATCATTGGAGCAATGAAAATGAAATGGAAAACATTGTTGGGGATGTGTTAGATGTTCAAGCTTGAGCTGCAAACTGAAATTATCATTACATATTATGCTTTACATAACCACTAAATTTTCAGTTTTTGCTCACCGCCCACACACATGTTTCAATTGAATAGGACTAATGGGTCTCACACTAAGAAGCATTTATAGTGTTAATGGTAAGATCTGTGCCACAAGCCATTTTATCTGATAATAGAAAAGATAAACTAACCTTTGAATAATTGAAAGTGGGCCAAAATAGTTACATTATTAATGGTGAGATATGTGATGTAAATCATTTTATCTGATACAGATGAAGATAAACTCACTTTTGAATTAATTGACAGTATGCTAAAGGAGCTATCGTATTAATGACAATATCTGCATTGTTAAGCCAATTTATCTGATAATAAAGAAGATAAACTCACCTTTGAACTAATTGACAGTGGGCAACGTGGTCAATAACAAACAAATATGGAGTGAGTGCAATTGTAATATACTTTTAATTGAAGGGCAAAATAAAACAAAAGACAAGGTGGTCCGTGTAGCAAACGCGTTAATTGACGCGTGTTAATTGCAAGCAAACACCGTTGTTTTCGGACAAAACCAAGCCTTCAGGTTCGCTCTTTTTATGGCAAGGCATGCCGTGGAAGACCCTCATGAATAGCCAAGAACAGAAACATAGTGATGACCAATAATTGAAAGATAATGGCGCTTAAATAAATAATAATTAATAAAGAAAATATCTGAGATGGAACAGTAAGAAACTCATTTTTCCTGAAATAAATTAGTTTAAATATCACGTGTCGCCCGCCAAATTTAAAAATTAGGGAATATGAAAAAAAAATTATAATAATTGCTTTCATTTTAAAAAAAAAACTGTAAATAATAACATGAAATGTTTTATTTTAAGTTCAAATTTTTTAAAGTGAAAAAAACTTAAAAAGCACATGTACTAAGCTGAGCATAATCCTATATAGTAGCAAATAGGGAAAGGTTTTTATCCTATTAATCTACCTATAATATATTAATGAGATTGACATAAATTGTTTGAAGAAGTTTTACCAATTAATTTTTTCCTTCACTCATGCAACTTAGCACAATTAACAACAAAAAATCCATAGAAACTTGTATTATATATTAAGAAATAATATAATATACTATAACATACTATATGAAATTCAATAAAAGGCTTTCATCTATCAAATATACTATAATATACTGTTGTGATGTGCTTTTGGTCTGTCAAATTATATTGACTCAGAAATTTTCATCATTATACTATCTGTATATGAGAAATAGATTTTAGTGATCAGTTATTCAGTGGCGGCTAATTTGCTTTTGAGTGATTAAAAAATATGGTGGCCAAATGGTAGCTAAAAGCCTGGTCACCAAGAACAGACAACTGTCCATTTCCGTCGCTCTTAGTGACTATTTATTTTGATCATTACACCATTTATATATAAAATTAATTTATTCTCATTCTTTTGAGAATTTTAATTTTTACTTATAAAATATTTTTATTTTCATTTTTTCGGAAATTTTGATTCCAAGAAATTAGAGAATAGTAAAAGCAAATTCCTCCCTCATACTCTATGTCCAATCATCACTATGTTCTGCCAAAAAAAGACACAATAAACCCCATTTTGTTTTGCTTTGAGCTTTCTCTCTTAGATGCCAAATATCACTGGCTAGTTTCTTCGAGCACACACCTAAAACTGGCAAAAGTTTTGATTCCAACTCTTCCATTGACTAAAAAATATTGCTTCTCAAGAATCTTTCAAGAATTAAGATTACTTTTGGCCTAAAAGATTAGTAAATTGTTGAGATCATATGAGAGAAAACAAGTAATGGAGCTTTACCTTTCTAGAAGTAAAAATCGTATAAGAGAATTCATAGATAGAAAAAGAAGGGCGGGGAGTAATAATGGATGCATCAAGAAATTAGGCACACATAAATTGTGGAAGACCATGAAGAAAGTGTTAGGGAAGGTGTTTGAGATTCTAAGTTTTATGATCTAATAGTGAAAGATGATGAAATAAGAAGCTTTGGTGAGCTTCAAATGATCACCTAAAAATTTGGATTGAATTTAAAAAATCCACGAGCAGGGGACTGTTTGGCCACCATTTTAAAATTTATTTTTCCCGGTCACTGTTTGGCCACTAAAAATGTGGATCAGGAAAACTGTGGCTAGGATGGTCACCAAGGATAACTATTTTGGCCATCATTTCTATCAACCAATTTTAAACAATGACCCATTAACTTGCTAATTTTAAGAGACCTTTTCGGCAACTGTTTTGCCACCATTTTTTGCAATAATAAAAAAAATAGTTGCCTTGACTGTCAACAAATTGAAAACCTATTGTAGTATGTGGCTCGAAGTAACCCGGTCCTTGAAGCATTAATTGTAGGCCATGTTGTCCCATTAACATTATTAAATTTTTAAATGTGCAATCCCATGTTTGTAATAAATCAAAGTTTGGAACCTTGAACTACAAAAACTTATTAGGGGTTGAAATTTTAAGCACTTAGTGGTAATTTTAAGCCTTAACTTATTGGGGGTTGAAATTTTGAATATAATAAAAATAATAAAATAAATAAAAAAATGATAAATATTGAAAATGCAGTATTTTCACTTTCATTCCATGTAGAATTAATAACATTCAGATATTAATACTCCATCTACATAATAATAATTACTTATGTCACTAAACTTCGTCTAATAACAATTCATAAAAAATATTTAGTTTATGTATTTTTGTCTCGGTTTTGATCTAGATCTACTACTCATTATGCTTTTTTTTTTTTTACTTGGATGAAAAATGGTGAGTTGGTGCAACATTAACCACCGTACGAAGCCATTTCTGGCAAAAGGACAGAGGTGGCCTTCGACATGAGATGTGTTAAGGATAGCATTGACATTCCTTTTTATTTTTCTTCATTGTTTAAGTTATTTTCATTTGAGATTTATTGTTTCATTTTGTTCTTCTTTGATGTTTACTTTGTTTCTATTTTTACTTGTATTTATTTATGTGTTTTTTTATTTTTCCTCACACGATCTATCTCCCGATCTTTCCATCATTCCTGTTTTTTTTATTTATTTTTGTACTTTTCTTGTAGATCCATTTTTCTATGTTCTTTTATTTTTATTTTTCTTACACGATTTCTTTTGCTTTTTTATCTTTGCCTCATTTCTATTGTTCTCTTGCACGTTCTTTGTCTTGTTTTTGTTTCATATCAATATTTTTCCTTTGATCTTTGCCTCTATTTGCCGTCAACTACAATTGAAGCCATTCCAACAAAGGATAGTTGTTCTAAAAAAATCACACATTTAGTGCAATTTACATAGGAATAAATAGACAACAATTATTTTACTTTGAACAGAAATTGTGTTCATAAGCAGCAGAAAAAGCATGGGTTTTATACTATTGTTGTGTCTATATGTAAGGAAACTTAATTGCTATTACTCCTTAATTTGGGCTGTCATTTTACTTTTGTGTAATATTAATATATGGCAAACATAAATACGTATATGTTAATTGCATAATAATCTATAGTTTTGGCTGTAATTTTTCTCTTAATTGCACTATAACTAGGGAAAATTTTCTTAATTTTTTCTATAATTTGAATCTCATAATTTTCTGGTTCATTTTAACTAAAATGGTTTCAAAACAATGCATTTATATTGGCTTTCCTTTTTTAAAAATTGTTGACGGCCATATATAAACCAAAATAAATAAGAATGGTGCAAAATTGAAATAAATTGATTAAGAGGCTTAGGAATTGATTAAGAAATTTAAGAATTTTGGTGGTATTAATAGTGAACCATATTTCTTTTATCTTCTATTTATTTATTTTTTCCATTTTTATCTTTAAAACTCAAAATCAAACTATTAATGACCTAAATTTTCTCCTATAATTGAGAATTCTTAACATATTGATAATGATGAATAAATTTGGATTATCATTTTTCAGAGATGTCGATTGTGCCATGAAGGATTTAATAAGCGCCATACGCTAATTTGTCATTAACCAAATTAATGAAAAGACACAACAGTCCTCTCTCTCTCTCTCTCTTTCTCTCTCTTTCTCTCTCTCTCTCTCTATATATATATATATATATATATATATATTTCAGTCTTGAAATAGAAAATTAGATCATGGGATCTGATGTTGATCCATATACAGATAGATTTGAAAAAAATAATATTGCAATTGAAAGATGAAGGAAAAATTACCAAAAATCTTGTAAGATTTAGTCAAATCTACACTTTTGTCTCCACTGTTTAGAATACATATACTTACCTCCTTCAAGAGTTAACACCATCACCTATGATTACAACAGAAAAGAAAAAATACTTATTTTGCCTTTACAATCTTCTTCCACAAAAACTTTTGCCCCCAATTTCTACACACGCTAACCCATCGTAGGTCAGATTGGATTTCAAACCTAGAGAATAAAAAGCATCATTTGTCCCAAACCTTTAATTTCTGTTGTAAATAGGTCCACAACCTTCGTTTTATTGTAAATTACTCATAAATTTTTATAATTAATTGCATATTGATCCATAATCATAAGCAGACATAAAAATTTGAGGCTAATTCATTTTAACTTATGTCAATTGACTTATTTTTACTTTTACATTTTTTTGCTTGAAACTAAATTCATTTGAAATCCAATATTATGTATATACAATAATCTATTTCAAAGTAATTTTTTATGTTATTGTTAAATTTTTACGAATTTTTTTTTAAGCCTTAAACTAGAGAAATTAATAAAAATTTAGTAAGATTATAAAAATTACATTTTCAATGAATTATTGTAGCTACATAATACTCCCTTCGTCCCAATTTACTTAAAACGTATTCCTTTTTGGGAAGTCCCAAAAGGTTGAAACATTTCCTCTTTTGGAAAAGTTTAAACAATTAAATAATCCTTTTACACGAAACCCAATAAAGACTCTTTTTTTAATCTCCACTTAATCTCTCACTGCACAAAACCCAAAAAAGAATCTTTTTTTTTAATTATTATTTAAACTTTTACTACATAAAAGAATAACACAAATTACATACACCTTAATCTTCGTGCTCAGACAAATGTTTCAACCAAAATGGAACGGAGGAAGTATTAAACTTCAACTAAAATTAGTTTCAAATAAAAATAAGTAAAAATAAAAATAAGTTATTTTGAAGTCAATTGACTTACGGCCAATTTGTTTTAACTTAATTCCAAAAGATTTTTTTTTATTTTTACATAATTTTTCCTTGGAACCAATTTTATTTGAAAGCTAATATTATATAGATGTAATAATCTATTTAAAAGTAAATTTTCATAATGATATTAAATTTTTATAAATTTCTATAATTTCAGGAATTAAAAAGAAAAATTAATAAAAAATTAATAAGATTATAAAAATTATATTTTCAGTGGGTTATTGCACCTACATAATATTTGTTTTTAAATAAAATTAGTTTCAGATAAAAAAATGTAAAAAAAAACATAAGTTATTTTGGATTAAGTTAATTTAAGTTAAAACGAATTGACTTTTAAGTTGAAATGAACTTGCTCGATTTATAGAGAAGAAAATAGATAGTTTTAAATTGTTCATTAATTGTTAGAAATCTATGACTTAGTTTGGATTTATGAAAATACAGTTACCAACAATTTCGTCTGGGTTGAAATTTGAAAGAACCAATTTTTTTTCTTTCACTTTCTCCAACTATTATCAGAGACCTAGGATTGTTCGTCAGCAACTAAATGACGAGATTTCTTACTTTTATTTGTTAATATCTAATTACTTGGAGACGAGGGTTCTACAGTCGCATCGGTATTCTCTAGTTCCACATGTGATTTTGTTCTAGTCTGATTGAACTATGACTTCGTGGAAATGTATGCGAGGGACCAACGACGTAGAAGGACTTGGCTCCCCGTGCTTCCGGTTCAGTAGCTGTGGCGGATGGCTGCGGAGGCAGAGGAGGGGAGTAGGGGACGGAGGGAGATAGGGTAGCATGTTAGACGAAGAACTTTAGGGGCCGAAGTTTTTACGGAAGAAGACTGAGAGGGCAAAATAAACATTTTCACTTTTCCGTAATAACAGTGAATGACGTAATTGACTTTTGAGGACATAAATGTATATATTTCAAACAGTGAAGATAAAAGTGTAGGTTTAGCTAACCCTAAGGGAGTTTGGTTATTTTCCCAAAGAGGAAAGTTACATAAACAGTGCAGTAGCTGTAGTATAAATTAATTAATAGCCCTGGACTAGCGTACCAAAACTGGAAAGAATAAAAGCCTATACTCATGGAGTCTGAGAAAGCCGATTGGTGCGAGGGAAGTAGCCAAGTGGAGGAGTTGAAGCAAGCGGTGAAGGAGGTGGTGGTTGGCGTGGAGGAGGCTCCTGCTTTGCTGCGCCTCATTGATACACTACACCGCCTAGGGATCGCCCATTATTTCCGGCAAGAGATCCACCACGCCTTCTGCCGCTTGCTTCCTTCTGTTGCCTCCGAACTCGATCTTTTCCATACCACCTTGCAATTTCGTCTCCTGCGTCAACATGCCTTCCCCATAACAACCAGGTCATCACCGTCAATATCTACTCACTTCGTTACGTTACTTTATACTTGCTCCATCCTAAAACTATTGCAACATATTTTGTTTTGAAGAGTTTCAAATCTTTACAATATTTTCATATTTATTAAATTGCTTTACCAATTAATCTTTTAATTATCATTCCAATATTCACCTTTTCCCAACTTTTTCAATATATATATAAGATAAAAATGAATACAACTTATAAATTTTCTGTTTATGTTAAACAATAAATATGGGATGAAGAGTGGATTTCTTGATAACAACCGCAAATTCTAGTCTAAAGCTTAGCACGTTACTCAGTCGCAGTACAACACTGATTTTATTTATATGTAGTTGATGCTTTAAGGTACTACTATATTTATAGGATGCTTTTCATAATTTCATTACTATTTTTAACATATATGCGAATCTCGTCTATTTGTTAAATATATGTGTGTTGTCATCAATTTTGCAAAGGCTCCTTTTCTTTATCATTTTAAAAAGTACACTTTCTATTTTCACGATTTTATTCAGTAAAGTCAACATTTTATTAACTTAATAATTACTTGATTAAGTACTATTTTATAAATTTAATTATGTTTCTCCATACATAGCGTTAGAAAATTTAATAAAAGACATAGCTTGGTTCGTTCAGTATTAAATCAGATGAAATCAAAGTGACTTATTCTCATTTTTATAATTTTTTATTCATAATCAATATTATTTAAAATTTCACATTGTATGAGTATAACTAAGCTATTAAATATCGTTACCGCTAAATATACCGCACACCAAAATTTTAAGGTATAGCGTATGATATACCATGTTGCATACTGTTACCGTTTTTATAAAAAAATAAATATTAGAATATTATTTTAAGATGACATAAATTCAATATATGTTTTTTTGCACATTTTATATGTATCCTAATTTTCCTCATCACAATTTTCCAAATATAAATAAAATGTACATGATAGAAGATATTTTTTAAAACAAAAAACATAAAAAATTGTTGTATATATAGAGAAAAATAAATAATACCAAAAAATAAAATAATTTATTAATATAAGAGAAAAAAATAATACTTTAATAATAAAAATATATTTTCTAATACCACATTGAGTTCTTACGTGGCTCAAAGTAACCATTAAAATTTAATGTTAACTAAGAAAAGTAACCAAAAGAATAAAAGTAAATATTTATTTTATGATATGTGTATTAATTATATTTTAATGTTTTACATATTTATGATATTTTGATGTAAAATGGCAAAAAAAATATATCACACATGCATTCACGAAAAATAAAATACCTTAGTATGTACCTCGTGGTACTTGCGGTATACTGCAATTTCCAAACAAAATGTACATAAAAAGTGAGCAGTATGTAAAATACCACTGTATACCGCAATATATCATACGATAAAATAACAAAATATGAAAATATTTATACCATGTACTGCTTACCTACGCAGTAAGTGATATACCACGGTATTTAACTTTATGGGTATAATGATAAATTAAATTACTTTTTAATAAAAAAAGGTCTTACTTTGTACAATAAAAAATATTTCAAAAACACATTTTTAAGTTTTTTAAATTATAAATTAGGTTTCAATTGATGCATAATTTGTACAAATAATGGCTATATATTCATAAAATTGCTATCCAACAAAATTTCTACATACATATAGCTCACATCAATTGATTAATTATTAGCAAACTCAATTTAGAGCCATCACGTCAATGCTTTGTTATATGTTGGTTTCAGTGGTGTTTGAAAAATTCATTGATTCAAACGGCAAATTTTTGGAGCATCTAGCGCACAACGCAGAGGGACTATTAAGCTTACATGAGGCATCACATCTGGGGTTTTCTAGAGAGCAAGTCCTGGAAGAGGCCAAGTATTTCAACTCCAAGCATCTCAATTTGCAGCTGTCTCAGGACAAGTTAAAGGGCAACCTCCGAGGCGGAGAGCAATTGTCGCTACAACTTCCATTCCATCAGAGGATGCCGAGGGTTGAAGCTCGAAACTTCATTCACATCTACCAACAAGATGCTGGGACACAACACTTGGTCTTACTCCACTTGGCCAAATTGGAATACAACATCATGCACTCTCTCTATTTGGATGAGCTCAAAGAACTTACCAAAAGTCAGAAATTTCACTACAACGGAAATGTAAAAAGAAATGCCCCATTGCAAAGGTGGACCCATAGTTCTAGGTCACTTTTCATTGGCAGAAATTCAAAATCTGTTTTTGCCAAAAGAAAAAAAATGACATTTTTTCAATTGCCTTTTCCGAGAAAAGTCTAAATATTAGGCATTTGATATTTAGTTATTTTTTCAATCTCTTTTACCTAAAAGCAATTGATTCAACAGTCACTTTTATGCATTAATTCATATTGTAGCGTTTTAATTAGTTATCAACCTGTGTACATGTAAGAGTAGGTGGTGGACACAAGTGACAGCAAAGTATAAGCCAGGGTTTCCTCGGGAAGGCCGTTTAGTTGAGTGTTACTTTTGGGCGATGGGTGCAGTCCCAGAGTGTGAATTTTCAAAGGGCAGAAAGAACTTGGCTGCATATGCTATTATAGCAATGGTCCTAGATGATATGTATGATATTCAGGGATCTATTGAAGACTTGCAGAAGTTCACATATGCCATTAACCTGTATGTAACAACTCCTGATGTAACAAATTAAGTTTCATGAAAAAGTCACTAGAAGAAGTTGGCATTTTTTCAGAAGTTATTTCTGAAGGCTAGAGCGCAACTCCAATGGTTACTTACTAGTAGGTGGTAGCCAGTGGACTTCGATAGCCAACAACAGACAAAAAATGAACATTTTCTAATAGTGAATATTAGACTTACTTGCATGATATCTTTAGGTGGGATATTAAGGCGGTAAATGAGCTAGCAGATTACATGAAGGTTATTTATTCAGCCATCATGGAAAATGGGGATCAAACTGCAAGGCATGCCTTGGAGCATCTTTGTCTGAATATTGATTTCCTGCCCCATATTAAGGAACAAGTCAGTTGTGTTTTGTGTGCTTGTATGTTTACTAAGAGCGGCTTACATGTACATATATATTATTTGTTGACTTATTTACCTCTTGTGGAGTTTGTAGTGGGCAAGCTACTGTAGGGCGTTGATGATGGAAGCCAGATGGGCGAGGGAGCACTATATGCCCAGCTTCGACAACTACATGAATTATGCTTGGGTTTCTATTGGGATTGTCCCGGGCATGGTGTACGCTCTTCTAGCTCAAGCCCATGAGATAGCCGAACACTTGCCCGACTGTCTTGACAGTTGGGCCAACTTCGAGCTCTTTTCCTGGCCTAGCTTCATCACTTGGCTCCTCAATGACTTGACTAGCACAGATGATGAGATGGAGAGAGGGGAGCCCAATGCATTGGTGTGCTACATGGTGGAGCGAGGTGTGTCACAAAAAGAGGCCAAGGTTCACATGACGAGCCTCATCAACAATGCCTGGACTAGGTTGATGGAGCTGGGTGACCCCTAAGCCCGGGTCACATCCCAAATCACTGCTCAGTGTTGCCATGAGCATGTGTCACTATGTTCAAACAATCTACCTCCATGGCGACTGGTTTGGTGCTCAAACCCAGCCCAATTAGGATTTCCTTGCCCAACACTTGTTTAGTCCCATCTATTAAGCGAATTCCTACAGCAAACATGGACAAGTGATACCTAAAATGACTAGAGGGAGTAGTAGATACCGTCATGCAGCTTGTATAATGAATAAGATTTCATGCCTTGTCCTAAAGGTGTTCGAGTTGAAGTCTTTCATTCTCTTCGATGTAGCGGTTTGTAGTTATCTAGATGTAAAACCGTTGACATCCAACAACCACGAATGTGTCTGTTTAAGTTAATAAAGTGATGTAGCCCACTCTACATCTCTATTCAAGCTTTTTCTGTACCCTCCGTATCTTGAAAAGCATTTGGGAATTCATTGTATGTATTGTACGTATTCTGGCTATATCTCACATTTGAAGATTCTTTTGAACTGCCAAAGAAACTACATTACTTGATAAAACTGAAAGATACAAGCTTGGCAGGCTGCTGGATACTTAACCCTTGACTCAAGACATACTTAACCCCTGACTCAAGACATACTTAATTCTTACAACAAAAAAATGGCAAGCAACAAAGAAAAAATAAAAAGGTATATCATGCATGAGAATTCAAATAAAATTAACAAATGTACACAAAGAAAGATTGTTATTTAGAAATCAAGCTTGGCCTTTTTTTTTTCTTCTTTTTCTTTAGACGTCATTGCATCATCTTATGACCACCCAACTGGTCGGTGATGGACAAAGCAATGCTACAAAATTGTCAGATGCTCTTGTTTTTTTCACTTATTGGAGATTTAGGCTTTAATGAATCTTCACATGCATCAACGTCAGTCATCTATCTTTTCTTGGTAGCTAAGTAAAAATGCTAATTGGTTAGCTTACTTGTCATGTTTTTCTTTTTTGTGAACTAGAAACAATAATAACTCAATTATAAACTAATGGCAGAAAGTCAAAAGGTGTGGCTGGGTAAGACAAATTCAATTAGAACTCTTCTTGGCAATAGGTGCAAGATGGCTTGTAAATAGGCATGAAAACCTTTAGGTAAAGTACTATATTGGTATTGTCTCCATGTAATGCAGTGTTAAGTATTTTCTCTTATTTCTCTCTAATTCTTTTGGTCATTCTTCGCCTAAAATCTCTGTCTTTCTCCCTAAATCTTTTAAACTTTTTTTTAGCACCCAACAAATTTGGTATTAGAGCTTAAGTTAAAGCAATGGCCACAAGCGGTAAAACCATGTTCAATAATTCATAGTCTTTCATTCCTACACTGAATGACGATAACTATAATTTTGGATCATCCATATCAAGGCATTATTCATCTCCCAAGATTTATGGGAGTTGTTAGAATCTGATTTTGAAGAACCGTTTAGTTTAGAAGCATATATTAGTTGCACCGAAATAAAGAAAAAGCAAAGCAAGCAAAATGAGCAAAGTGATGTAAAATCCTTACTCAATATTAGGGATGTCAACAAGCTAGGTTTGGGGGGGGGGGGGGGGGGGGTTAGAGTGATTCTCAAACCCCCCTCCCCCCCACAATATAAAAGTTCTACCCAAACCATGGCTGCAACCCATAGCGGGTAGGGTATATTCTCGCAAACCCTCCCCGCATTTGGGCGGGTATGGTTGGTTATTGTACTCGCATTACCTACTGTGGCAGCGTGTGGTTCGTTTTCGGGAGTCGCCACCAATCTGTTTATGTTTAGGTCGATTGGTTACCTAAAATAGGGTATACGAGAGTTCGGGGGTTCGGGAGTACGGTTACGTTAAAACAGCTTTGTTAAAACGCCCAAAAATTGGTACCTTAGTTGATTTTAATTTTGTTTCGCTTTGCTTTTAAATAAATTTCAGTTAATTTTCAATCTAGAATTTTTAACTGAATTAATCGGATGTGGATTTTTGGTAATTAATTTGTATAGAATTTTATACTTCCGAACCATGGACTCTGCCGAGTCATTTTGACACGGAAGATTTGATTCCGAACCATAGACTCTGTCGAGTCATTTGGACACGGAATTTGGTGAAATTTTAAACAATTTTATCCATATTGTGAATATGGATTTTTATCTTTATATTTATTTAATTTATTTAGTTAAAAAAAATGTTGATATTTTCCAAACCGTAGATCCTAACGGATCATCCAGATATGGAAGTTAATTTAATTTATAGTTAATTATTTAATTCTTATTTTTATTAATTATTAGTTTAATTACTAATTCGTAATTCTTTTTGTTTATGAAATTTTTAGATTTATTAATAATCTAAAAATTTTATTTTTTTATATTTTATATTTTATATTTTCTTTTCTTTTCTTTTCTTTCCTTTCTTTTCTTTCTTATATTTTTTTTCTTTCTTTTTTTTTTATTTTTCTTTTCTTTCTTATCTTTCTTTTCTTTTTCTTATCTTTCTTTTTTTTTGAATTTTTTCTCTTGTTTAATGAAGGATATTTATTATTTAAATAATTACTCAATTTATAAAAGAATTCAAAAGTAATTAATTTTTTTAATAAGAAAGTTAATTAATTAATCTTGAGATTTATTTTATGTTTTAAAAAAATAAATTAATCAAGAAAGATTTATATTTGTTCTTTTTTATTTAATAAAAGAAATTATTTAATCAAGATCTTTAATAAAGAAACCAAAGAAAAATGTATATTTTAAAAATAAAAGAAAAGTCTTAATATTTTATTTGATAAAAGGTGAATCAAAAATCAATTATTCAATCAAAATTTTATTTATTTAATAAAGGAATACAAAAAATTTATATATATAACAAAGTTTTAATATTTTATTTGTTTTATTTTGTTTTGATAAAGGATTAACCAAAAGTAATTATTTAAATAAGAAAACCAAAACATTTATATGTATATTTTAAATAAAAAAGAAAAGTCTTGATATTTATTTAATTTGTTTTGAATAAAAGATTAACTCAAAAGTAATTATTTTAATTAAAATTTTATGTATAAAAAAATTTATATGTATATTTTAAAAATAAAAAAAAATCTTAATAAAGAATTAACCAAAAGTGATTATTTAAGAAAAGAAACTAAGAATTTTATGTATATAAAAGTCTTGATATTTATTTGTTTTGTTTTTGATAGAAACTTAACCAAAAGTGATTATTTAAGAAAAGAAACTAAAAATAAATTTTATGTATATTTTTAAACATAAAAGAAAAGTTTTGTTATTTATTTGTTTTATTTTTGATAAAAAATTTAACCAAAAGTGATTATTTAATAAAGAGACTAAAAATTTACATGTATATAAAAAATCTTGATATTTACATTTTATTCTTATATTCTTTTTGTTTGATGAAATATTTTTTTTTAAAATAATTTTAATTTATATCTCTGAAAATATATCTAATTAATAAGTCTAAAATATTTAAGAGAAATTCAATTCTTTTATTTATTTATTTTTATTATTTTTGAAATCATTTGACTAAGATTTTTATAAAGGAAACAAAAAGTTATATCTTTTCATTATTTTAAAAGAAATAAGTAAAATATTACTGAATAAAATATTAGCCCAAAAATTTTACTTTTTTTTTATTCTTTTTATTAATAAAGAAAACTAAAAAAAATTATATTTTATTATTTTAAAAGAAATAAGTAAAATATTACTGAATAAAATATTAACCCAAAAATTTTACTCTTTTTATTAATAAAGAAAACTAAAAAGTTATATTTTATTATTTTAATAAATAATTAATATATTAGTCCAAAGTTTTTATTTTTAATAAAGAAAAATTTATTTAGATACTTTATTTAAAAATATTTCCAAGCCATGGATCCTTGCGGATCATTTGGTCATAGAGTTTTAATTTTTATTAAATTTTAATTATTTAATTAATTATTAATTTTAATTATAATCTTATTGGATTTTTCTTGAATTTTAAATTTTAAATATCATTATTTTAAAAAATGTTTAAAAAGAATTGATTTGTATATTTTTTAGAATTATTTAATCATGTTTGTTTATTAATTTTAACAAAAAGAATAAAAAGTTAACTTTTTGATATTTTTAAAGAAATAATAAAAAACATGTATTCCAAAATATCAAAAGATAATTGGCTTTTAAATTTTTGTTAGCCTTAATAATTAATTATAAAAGAATCTTCTTTTAGGTTTTATTTATTTATTTATGGGTAAAGGTGAATTAAATGAAATAAATTATATAAAGGAAAATTAATAATAATAAAGTGGGGCTTTTTGGCCATCCACTTTAAAAATAAATAATAATAAAGGTTAGCAAAGTTAATTAAATTAATTGTTAACAATAATAATAAAAGTTAGCTAAGTCAACAACAATAAAAGTTAACCAAATTAATTAATTGATTATAAATCAACAATAATAAAAGTTAGCCAAGTTAATTAAATTAATTATTAACAACAATAATAAAAGTTAGTCAAGTTAATTAATTTAATTAATTAACAACAATAATAAAAGTTAGTCAAGTTAATTAAATTGACAACAATAATAAAGGTTAGTTAAGTTAACAATAATAAAAGTTAGCCAAGTTAATTAAATTAATTATTAATAATAATAAAAGTTAGCCAAGTTAATTAAATTAATTAATAACAACAATAATAAAAGTTAGACAATTTAATTAATTATTAACAACAATGATAATAAAGGTTAGTAAAATTAGCAAGTTAGTTGTTAGTTGTTAATAACAACAAAAAAAAAAAAGGTTAGTAATAATAACAATAATTAACAAATAAATAAACAAGTAAAAATTAAAGAAAGGTTAGTAATTTATTCTGCAAGAACAAAAATAAAAGGTTAGTGACCAAATTGAAAAAAATAAAAAAGATGAAGGATGGAATAGAGATTTACCCTTTTTAAAATAAAATTTTGAAATCTCTGTTTTCAAAACAGAGAAGACGCGACCCGGGGAGGGGGGGGTGACGGCAGGGACGACGGCACGGCGTGGGCAAGGGGGACGGCGGCTGGAGCGACGGCGCAGCGTGGGCAGGGGGACGACGGCGGGGCGACGGCGCGGCGTGGGCAGAGGATGACGGCGTGGGCGATAGCACTGCGTAGGCAAGGGGGACGACGGCGGGGCGACGGCGCGGCGTGGGCAGAGGACGACGGCGAAGCGACGGCTGCGTAGGGTGACGACGGCGGCGTGGGGTGACGACAGCGGCGTGGTAAAAGAGGAAGGGACAGCGAGTGAAACGGAAGAGAGAGAAAGGAAGAAGATGGTCTGATCGTAAGAAAACAAAGTTTGGGACTTTCTGGGCAAAGGGAGGATAAGCTAGGGAATAAGGCTGTAATTTTACCTTTTTTTTAAAACGGAGCTCTAAGCTTTTTCTCTATTTTTTTTTCTGTGCCTTCTTCACAGATTTTGGACCCCTATTTATAGGGGAAGGGGTGCTGGACTGTTCAAAATTAAAAATTAATTAAATTCAAACTTATCTCTTAATTTGGTAAAATGACAGTTTCAGTCTTTTACGTCTCTCAGACTCTGGATAAGCTTCAGAAGCTTCTGATTTTGACAATTTTGTCGTTTTCTGTTAATTTGGGCCAGAAACGTTAGTCTGGCCCAAAATTGACGCGAAAAATTACCAAATGCTCTTGGAACTTTCAGAATTTGTCAATTTTTCTCAAAACTTCTCAATTTTGTCATTTTTACCCTAAACTTTTTAATTTTGTCATTTTTTATGGAGTTTTCCTTTTTATTTCATACATACATTTATACACATATATCATTTTTAATTAAATCCTCACAAAACAAAAAAATGTATTTTAAACTAATTAAAAAATTTAGTAATAATAATAATAATAATAATTTTTTTTTAATTAATTTTTTATTTAATTTTTTTAAAATTTTTTTAATGGCCGGACAAAATTGGGTGTCAACACCTACACAAGTGATTGCATAATATAAAATTAAAACTAGAAAAAACATGACATACTTGAATAATACAATACAACCAAAAATAAAGTAACTCAGTCATATAGTTGTGAAGTTTAGGGTTTTCTAGGTTAGAATTATATTATATATTTAGGTTGTATAGAACTAGAATTGAGTATGTATATCTAGTATAAGTTAATATTTTAGATGCTTATATACTATGTATAATGTGCAGGTAGGATACAAGCCGGGTTCGGGGAGGGTAGACCCTTAAACCCGTATCCCCTTCCATATCCAACGGGTACGAAAAAATACCTAAACCCGGCCCAAACTTGTCCAATTAAAAAAAACCCTAATCATCGGGTAGGGTAGGATAAGGTAGGGTAATCACAAGTAAGGGTACAAATTGGAATCCCTACTCAATATCCAACAAGGATTGAGTAAAGCAATATTCCTACGCATCATAAGTGCCAAAAGATTCAAGAATGCTTAGGAAATATTAAAGAAGCAATTTGGTGGCCAAGAAAAAATTATGTCATAAAATTGAAAAATTTATCGAGGGACTTTGACAAGCTTTCAATTAAGGATGCAAAGAGTGTTTAAGAATTTTCTTCAAAGGCTACAGAAATAAGAAACCAGATAAGGAGTTTTGGATGACAATAATGAAAGTAGAAGGATTAATGAGAAAATTTTACAAAGCCTACTAGCAAAATTTGAGCATGTTTTTGCAACAATTGAAGAATTCAAGGATCTAGAAAAATTGGCAGTTGATGATTTGATTGGCTTTCTAGAAGCACACAAAAGGAGAATGAGTAGATTCTTAAGCCAAACAATAAAACAGGCTTTCTAATCAAATGTGAACATGAGAGACAACATCAAGCAAAACAATTGTGGCGGAACAGGGCACCAGTGCCTTGATTTGCTAACACTGGGAAGCTCCTTGGGAATTATCATCCCACTTAAGGTACAATTGGCTAGTTATTACTTGTGAACTATCTTAAATCATTACGTGTAACTAGTTACTTAGCCTACACTGCATAGAAAATATGCATACATTGTCTTGGCTATGCAATAGCAATTAAATAAAATTATAAAAGAAACCATGGTGCGCTCATTAATAAAACATAAGTTAAAAACAAACCAAGACGTGAAAATTGTAGTTGCTTTAACTTTAAGTAACAACTGTGCACATATATCTTAACTTTATATGCACCCAAATGTAACCCTAGTGTTATGCATTCTGATGGACACTACTAAAGGCAATACTTAGCATGAAAAATGTCATACATACAATAGTGACAACATTATCTACTAAGATCCACCCTTAGCTTTCTACCCGAGCAACCTAGCTTCAAGTGGCAAGCCTCACTTTGCTTGTGCATATTTAGCTTTGAAAGCTGAAAAGACAACACTTTAGTTAGCACTAACTTACTTTATAAGCATTTATTAACCATAAGGTTCATACATAGATAATACTTTCAAATAAATAAAACTTAGCACTAACAGTCGCCCCTCACCAATTGTTAGGTCCGACTAGCATTCTAAATACTTGCACAACACTTAAACGGTAAGTACTAGAAAGTACTCAGTAAAGGATTTGGCACCTACAAGGAAAATATATGTAGATAGGCAAGAAATATATATACAAACAAACCAAGCAATCAAACAACACAACAAACAATAAGCACAAGCATTTAATAAACAACAACAATAATGCAATGTAATATATGGTTGGATGAGTGAATGCACATGTTTATACAATTAGGACTTCCTTACAACTGAAGGTGTTCTTAACTGCCGCGAGCTCATATGGCTGGGGTACTTGGATACTGGCCCCTGTATCCGATGCTAGCACTTGATTAAGTCCCATGAAGTCCTCTTTACGGGCACCTTAAGTAAGTCGTCATTCACTTGACCTTACCCACCTTTTACTTAGAGTAAATCGTCATTTACTCACCTCTTACCCATAACTTCCCCTTACTTTTCGTTCTAGGTAATTAAACTTGGTGGCCAAACTTTGCCAAGTTCCCTTGAAATTGACTCGGGCAATTTAGTAGATTCACTTACCGAGCCCATCGACTCGGTTGGGACTTCTTGGGTACCGCTCGATGTCCATAGGTACTTGGCCTCTACCCTTGGGTTATCAAGGGTCCTAGACCCTTCTCGGGTTACTCTCCAAATGCCGAAGGTTCATGACCTTGCCCCTTGGCCATTGGAGGACTTATACAATACTAGGTCCATCCTTAGTACCTTATTTGTGATTTAAGGTATCTAACTTATCCACTTTTCCTTAGCCCTCTTAACCACATACTTATTGCCCACTTATTGACGTATAAATAAATCTTATGAGCAATTTTGAGCCATGTTAGGATGCCCCATAAGCCTTAGGAATTGATTTAGGACACTTAGAAACAAGGTTGGCATAAGTTAGGCACAATGCTGTAGCATTGCATATTGTGGTGCGACAGCATTATGATTTGTTAAAGGTTGCTGGAAATGATGTGATAGCAGCAACCTAGTTGGTGTGACATCATTGTGCATTTCAGGCAGCCTTTTCTTCCTTTGGAGCTCGATGCAATCGCACCTAACAATTAGTGCGACCGCATTGACCTTAGAACTGTATTTCTTCGCCCCTTCCTCGGCCAATCTCGTTCTGAATCTTACCCAAAAAAAATCCAATCATTTTTGGCTCATTCCAACTCACTCCTAAGTGTTTTAACACTACTTATGCATCATTTAATCATGACATAACATAAATTTCTTACCTCAAATCTAATTTAAGCAAGATCCAAAGCAATCCACACACATAAGCTCAATGGAGTTCCTTTAAGTTCTAAGCTTGAATTCAAACAAAATTGAAAACCAAGAGCATGAAATTAAGACTATTTCTAACCATTTAACAAGCTTAGAACTAACCCACAAGGATCAAATACACTTACCTTAGGGTTTGAACCAAAAACATGCAAGAACAACTCAAAATGCACCAAATACACAAAAAATGAGCTTATGGTTTGTTGGAATGACTTTGGGACCTTTAATTTTCATGAAATTTTGAGTGATTTAGGAGGTTTGATAAGGAGGAGCTATGGAGGAGAGGCAGCTGCGAATTTTCTAAATGAATAAGATGATGAATAGTGTCATCCTCCCTCCTAAAAATATCTCAACTACTCGACTCAACTCATTTTTCTTCTACTTGGCACTTTGGCCCTCAAACTTAGTTTTGATTCACTTAGCCCACTTAAACTCTTCCTACACCATCTTTCCTTGGTCCCATAGAAATATTTTTCTTGCCCACACACTTTGCCCTTAAGCCACTTAAGCCATTATAATACATAATAGCTCAATTTTTCACTTATTGCATTTTTCACCCTTAACGTTCACTTTTGGTTCAAAACATTTAAATTATGGTCTTAACTTATTTACCTAAAAACACTTGCAGGAACCTAATTTCAATAAAGTTACGGTCATACCACTAACTTGGGACAAAACTACCATTTTGCCCTTTTCATCCTTTTGGTGCCAGTTACACTTTGAAACCTAACTTAACCTTACTTAGCTTGCTTTTCTTACTTAATAAAACTTGTTTGAGGAAAATAACTTGGAATTAACTTACCTTGGCATCCAAACTATGGGAAGTACTTGGAGAGCCTTTACAACAATCAAGGTAGATGTTCATTCCAAAAATAGAGGAAGAGGATATCGAGGCTGAGACTGAGGCCGTGGCCATAGCAGAAGAAATCAAACTAATTTCAGCCAAAGAAATTATCCAAGTTCATGTTGCAAAATTTGTGGAAAGTCCGGTCATCAATCAAAAGATTGTAGATTCAAGTGCTGGCATTGTAGAAATTTGAACCACTTAGATAAAGATTGCTGGTATACAGATCAAATCAACAACGTGGATTTCTCAAAAGAACATGAAGGCGGTAAAGTATTCTATTCTTGCTTAAATGCCAAAAAAAAATCAGCCACTGTATGGTATGTAGATAGTGGATGCACCAATCACATGACTGGAGATAAGCAAATATTTATTTCACAAGAAAAATATGCCCAAGATATACTTCAAAAATTTTAGATGAGCAACTGTAATCCTATGGCTACACCATTTTCTGTGAATTAGAAGCTGAAAGAAGATGACGGAGCACAAAAAGTGGATGCACATATGTACCGAAGTTTTGTTGGCTCACTTATCTATTTGACAAATACAAGGCCAGACATAATTTGTTTGGTTAGTTTGATTTCAAGATTTATGAATCAACCAAGTAAGTTACACTTTGCAGCAGCAAAACAGATTCTTAGGTATCTACAAGGTACTAAGAAGCTCGAAATTCGATATGTCAAAGAAGCCGACAATAGATTAGTTGGATATATAGATAGTGATTGGGCAGGTTCATCTGATGAATGAAAAAGCACGTCAGGTTACATATTTAGTCTTGGAACAAAAATTATAGCATAGGCATCTAAGAAATAGAAAAATCTATCACTATCATCTGCTGAAGCAGAATATATAGCTGGAACAGATGCAACATGTGAAGCAGTTTGGTTAAGAAGAATTCTAGCCGACTTGCAACAAAAACAAGATGGTCCGACAACTATATATTATAACAACATGTCAGCAATAGCTTTGACGAAAGATTCAGTATTTCATGTACGGACAAAACATATTGAATTACGGTATCATTTCATCAGATACTTTGGTACAGATAGGAGGGATTCAATTGAAGTATATTAATATGAAACATCAACTAGCATATATTTTTACGAAGACCGTCATAAGAGAAAAGCTACTGAAGTTTTAAAAAGAAGCAAAAATTACAAATTAATAGGGGTGTTGAAAAATATTAATTTGTAATTTTTAACATTTGTTATTTTTCTTATTGGAAACCCAACCAATTTGAATTGAGCTTCAAAACCCAAATTGAATCAAACCATTTAATTGTAATTTTCTGTGATGAGGACGAGGAGTCAATGGGCGTGTGTACTTGTAAGGTGGGCCGTAGTCCATGTAATTAGGTGCAGCTTAGTGTATTGTGGGTCTGATTGTGGATTACCCCGACAAAAATCTACAGAATTATGTGAGTCAATTTAATTAATTTGGAAAAAAATTATGTACCTGAAAATAAGACTATTATATACTCCATCTACTACAATCAACATTTTTCAAAGTAATTATTACCTCCGTCTTGCAAAACTTATCCTCTTTACGATTCCCAGTAATTAATTTACTCTTTACAATTCACAGTAATTAATTTATAATTTTTTTTCATTTCAAATTTCTTATACAAATCCAAACTTTTTATATAAAAATAATATCTTAAAGACTCTAGTTTATAAATATATTTTTTAAAAATCTTTTACAATACAAATTAATATAAATATATTTAAGTCAAACTTTAGTTAAAAAGATAAAATGGCCAACTTTTGTGAAATAGAGGGAATAATATTTTTCAATTCAAAACCAAAAGGAAAAGGAATAAAATTTTGAAGCATCATTTCATCAAAAATAGTAATGTAACAGAGGTGGGCCTTGCAAGTTGCAAGTGATTCAATAACTAATTTTGCTTTTGATTCTTTCGAAGTTAAAGCGTGTAACAATGCATCGATTCCAAAATTTTAAAAACAAGAAAACAAACTCCATTAGTCATCCCTAAACTATATTTTATGTTACTTAATTATCTTGAAACTGTCAAGTATTGTATCAATTATCTTCAAACTATTTAGTTGTCATTGTCTCATCTTGCAATCCATCATAGCCGCTAAACATAAATGAGAAAGTGACGTTGTTGATAATGTGACTTTACAAGCCTGCGTGGTTGTTGATATGGGTCTATTATTAGGGATGGCAAAATTTAACCCAACCCGAAGACCTGACCTGACCTACCTGAACCCAAGCCCGACCTAATCTAATTTGACCAAAAAAGTCAACAACCCAAACCCGACCTGAACCCAAATCGATTGAAGTGAAACCCAAACCCGAACCCAACCTGACCCGAACCCGAAATGACCCGATGACTAAACCTGACAAGACATGATTTTAACTTAAATTAATATAAAATATATAGTCGATAAAGACTTTAGAAAAATTATAATTTAATATATGTAAATTAATTTCTTCTATTCTGTTTATCTGTTTTACATTGTAGAGCAAACGAGTAAGAGTTATGGAAAATGATTAGTGAAACAGTGATAGAGAGATAAGAATAATTAAGTTTTAGAAATTATAGTACTTCTTCCGTCCCATATTCTTTGAAATATTTAACTTTTTCAAATAATTTGAATTCAATTTATTTATATTACTCTCTCTGTCTCAAATTCTTTGCACCATGTATATTTTAACAATTAATCTATAATTTTTTGTTTTCAACAATTTAATATATAAATAAAAAAATTTATACAAGATTTTAAAATATATATTTTTTAATTTTAATAAATAATAATATAAATAAATTTAAATTAAACTAGTTAGAAAAGTTAAATGGAGCAAAGAAAATGGGATAGATGGAGATTATTTGTTAGAAAAGAATTTAAAAAGTATATATTTAGAAACTATAGGTCTTTATTTATTATTTAATATAATTATTTTTTATTTATATACTAAAATAGTAATGTTACAAAGAACTTGGCATAGAGGTAGTATTTTATTAAAGAAATTATATATTAATATATCTTCATAAATTTTATATTATTTTTTATATCTAGCTAAATTAAATTTTAATGAAAATTAAACAAAAAAAATTGAAGCTATTAAACTATTTCGGCTTATGCATCAGTGAACCAAGTAAATCTGACAATCAAGTTCAATTTGGTCTAAGACCCAATAACCCGACCTGATTGGATCCGACCCCAAATAAACCCAGACCCGAAATCTGCTCAACCTGAAATCAACCCGAATCCAAATAACTCGACCTGAACCCGAATATATGTTAACCTGATTAAACCTGAACCTGAATGTCTACTTGGACGCCGAAATGAGTCATGGTGGCTGGATCGGATGCCAAAATGGGTTGGAACGTGGGTTCCAACAGGAGCAACGACGGCGCTCTGGGGAAGAAGATGAAGGTTGAGGCAGTGGAGACGGAGGGACCCTACGGTGATTTGGGGAAGAAATGAATTTTGGGTTAATCTATGTTTTAAGTCCTTAAGATTATGGGTTTGTGTAAATTTTAGCCAGAAAATTCTTATTCTTCCAGTATTATCATTTATTTTTATGAAAGAGGTTGCCAAGTGGTTTTTTGAACTGCCACATCTGCTTAGAAGACGTCACGTCATCAAATTCCGTCAAAGATAACAAAGAAACTAAAGAAAGTGAGTCAGTTGAAACGCATAGCATACTATTAGGTATGGGATTTTATGATGACATAAGTAGAGGGAATGAACCACTATAGGACAAATGAAAAAGCAAAGGGACCATGGATTCATTTTACCTTTCTTTGATTAGATTAGTTTGTAACAGATACGAGTATAACAATTCTATTGCTTTTTTATTTATATAAATTTGATTTCAACCATTCAATTTGCATGGTAAAACCGATCTAACTCGGTCAAATTATAATTAGTTTATTTAGTTTTCGTAACTAGCTTTTATTTATTGAAAATAAACATGTAGCAACTAAAAATATATATATGATAAAAATTGAAAAACAATAAGATATAAATTCATTAAATTGGATTTCATTCCTAAACTTAAAGGAAGATTCAACACATAATATCTCTACTTAGAGGAAAATGGCCTTGCATACGTAAGGTTGATGGAAATAATTGCAAATTGTGAATTTTTATTCAATTTATTCAGTTTGTTGAGTTTTTCTTTAGAAATCAATAACCATATTGATAATTTAATATGAAATTTAGTTTTGGATCAATCCATACTAATTAACCAAATAATTAAAACATTTTGTCAACTGAAAATAATCTATTTAGTTTTAAATTTTATCCAAATAATGAACACCTCTAGTCCCATATGTGTGCTTTCTTTAAAAATTAGAATTATATTTTATGGTGACAATGCAAAAATTATTATTATTATTATTATTATTATTATTATTATTATTATTTAAACCATGTTTTCGGGGCGCCAACACATGTAATTTGTCTTCTAAGAATCAAATATTTCGGAATATTTTCCATGAACTTATGGCATATTGAAGCAAAAGTCATGAAAGAACAACAACAAAAAATAAAAAATATTTAATTTAGTATCATTTACAAGAATGGGCATGAGAGAATGCTAGTCCTTCCTCTCGCCTGGAATCAATTTATTTTTATTTATATATTTTTTTTTCTTGAAACCAGATTCATTTGAAAGCTAATATCATGTAGGAGCAATAATCTATTTGAAAGTAAATTTCCATGCTGTTGTTAAATTTTTATAAATTTTTTATTTTTAAAACATTAAACTAGAAAAATTTATAAAAATTTAGTAGGATTACGAAATTTATATTTTTAATTGATTATTACAGCTACATAATATCAGCTTTTAATTAAAATTAATTCTGCATAGAAAAAAATATAAGAATAAAAATAAGATATTTTGAAATCAATTGATTTAACTTAAAATGAATTGGGTGTAATTGTTAAGATGTTGAAGCCTCAACCACCCAAATGGCTAAGGCTTAGGACATCATGGTGTAAGTTAGGGGTTTGAACCATACTTTTACCAAATTTATCATAAAACGGCCAGAAACCTTTTAGGTATCAAAAAAATAAATATTTTCTCATTTCCTTAATTATAAAGTACCTCACATCAATATACTTGCATAAATACTTCTAATTACAAACAAAAAAAAAAGTTGTAACGGAATTCGCTACAACCCTCACCTATAATGTCCATTTGACTTTTTCCATTAAAAGAAAAAGGTGCACAAACTTGCGTGTGCAACTATTGTAACGTGGCATGGCATTTGTGTGATTGTGTTTATGGGAATTCACTCAACTATAATAGGGTAAAATTCATATATATGGTCCCTAACCTTTTTATATTATCCTAAATGAGTACCTCTTCTTCATTTTATTCTTTTAAAGTCCCAAATAATCTCTATAATTTTGTCCCAACCATGGCCATTTCGTCAATTTTACAGTTAAAGTTAATGAAATCTCAAGAAAAATATAAACTTTGGTCCCTAAATTTTCTTCCTCCTGCTCAAAGCACCATCAAACCTTTAAATTTTAGACTTTCTCCCTCTTTCATCCATTCAACTTCAAAGTTGAATTAACATTGTACTCTTCTTGAATATCGACGAGGGAATATCACTGTACTCTTTTTGAATATCGATGAGGAAATGACACTGTACTCTGCTTGAATGTCCATGAACTCCAGTTGCCGATGCAGGAACTTCAACTTGCTATAGGGATCATCCTCGTTGGCATTCCCATTGATGGATGATTGGGATAGATCAAATTTGATCAATGATAGTAGAGGCTCCGAAGGGGATTTCGGTTCAAGAACCATCACTGCGGCTGCCATTCTCCGGTCTCGCCTACTTCTCACTCTTGCAATGCGGTTCGCCGGTTGAGGTGGAGGGAAATGGATAGCCTACCTTCTTTGTTGCCTCGCTCCGAATCATTATGGCGATCATGGAGAATGGTAGAGGAGGGTGCGATAATAAGTGTGGGCGCGATTAAGGGATGAAATGTTGCTGACCCCATCTCTCCATCATATCTCTCTTCCGATGCGATTTTGATTCTCCGATTGGAATGGTTTTTGGTTTCTGACGAAACTTGAGGAAATTTATTCAAGTAGACTGGATCTTCTTTTAGTTTAGTCCTTTCTTATGGGAGTAGCTAAATAGTTAATTTGGTACTGACGGGCTCACCTAGATTTGCCTTGTAATTATATTTGTAATAGGAGAAAAACAACAAAATGTGAGTTGCAATTCAGGGTTTTCTATCGAGTAGAAATCATGCTCTCCTGTAACACCTTTGCATGGTGAATCCATCTCTGTGCCCAATTCTCTTCCCTCACTGTAACTTCGTTTCATCTGCCGTTATCAACACAATGCTTCCAAATGTGAGGTGCAATTTTCAGGATTTTTGGTTGAGTGTGAGATCTAGTTCTTGCTGAAGATCCATATGGGGCAGTTGGGGAAGGTGTTGGACCCGGTGGTGGCGACGGCGAAGGGTGCGATGAAGAGCGTGGGGGCAGTGGCGGAGCTCGCATGCTGGTGCGTGGATGTGAATGGGGATGAAAGAAGCCCATCAGAATTCCTGAAAAAAGAGGTAAGGACGAGGACTTGGGGAAGGATGAAGGGGAATTTATCTTTTTTTCTGGTAAGTTAGAATGGATGAGAGAGAGAAAAAGTGTTAAATTTAAAAGCGTAATGGTGCTTTGAGTAAGAGGAAAAAACTTTAGGGACCAAAGTTGGTATTCTTCCTAAGATTATATTAACTTTAACTGTAAAGCTAACAGAATGACTTGGGATAGAAATAAGGAGATTAAGGACTTTAATAGAATAAAATAAAGGTTAGAGATTCATTTAGGATAATGCAAAAAAGTTAGATACCATAAATGAACTTTAACCCTATAATATCCATTTGACATTAAGGTGTTCAAACTTGGCGTAAAAAGCACCATCAGTCCCAAACCATTAATTCTAATTCCAAATTGGTCCCAAACCTTTATTTTGTTTCAAATTGATCCCAAACTTTTATACTTCATTTCATATTAGTCCTTAGCCCTAGGTAAGTACAAAAACTCGATTTATAAATAAGAGAAACTGATAATTTAAATTATCCATCAACTGTTAGAAAATTATGACAATTTAAATTTAAAACAAAACAGATACTGTATAATTTAAATTAGAGTTTAAAAAGTTAAAGTTAGATAATTTGTGAGTGTTAACAAATTTAAATTGCTCAATAGTTACCTTCAAATAAATTTAAATTGTGCCATAATTTTCTCTCAATTAATTGACATTTTAAACTATCAGTTTTTTTCTTGGTAAACTGAATTTTTGTGTCTGCCTAGTGTTAGGGTTCAATATGCAATGAATTAGAAAGGTTTGGAATTAATTAAAGGTTTGAAGTCATTGGTACTATTTACCCCCACAAAGTTGTGTGTGCAGCTATTGTAACATGGCAAATTGTGTGATTTTTTGTGTTTAAGATTGTCGTCATAGCACTTGCAACCATTTATGTGATTATGGTTTTTTTATACTGCAGTATGGTGTCATAGTTTAATGGATCGAACTAATCTCTAACAACAGTTTATTGCTGTCATTAGTTTTTGAGAATTAGTTTTTTATTTAATATATTTTAAGAAAATATATATATGTTAAATATCAAATGTAAATTTTTATAGGCCTAACTACAGGATCAGCCCTCGAACTTGACCAACTCGAGCGAGTTAGTCCAAAACTCAGCACTTAGTAAACTTTGGCCCTTGAACTTTAAAAAAGGTTAGCACTTTAGTCCATTGTACACAGTCATTAACGGTTTACGTTTAAGAGTGCTGAAGTGGCGTTTAATTGCTGAGGTGGACTTAAAGGTGGGGCTACCTTGTTTTGCTGAGGATCAATGGTTTTAGTATGTATGGGGATTGTTTGTTTGATATTTGTAATAGGTGGTCATGGACATAGGCGTACAAGGTTTGAGTTGTGTACATTGTAAATGGGAATTACTTATGTTGGAGCAGTATCTGTGAGTTGTAGACAAGAATTAGTGGCACTGTCAATAGGAATTGCCTAGTTCTTAGAGCTCTACCTACTAAAATGTATAGTTTTTGTTGAGATAATGAAGTTGGCTTGATTTCGATGTATTGGTTGCTATCACTTTGCACAATGAATGTTGCTGTTGGTTGACTATGTACAAGTTTGGGCATGAATGGTTCAGAATGTGGCTGTTGGTTGCTAGCACTTTGCACAATAAATGTGGCTGTTGGTTGCTATTACTTTGCACAATGAATGTTAAATTGCAAGTTCAGAATTGCACTAGTTTAGGCATCAGTTGCTGTTAATTTTCTATCATTGTTGCAGGTTGAGAGTTGTGAAGAACTTAGTGTCGAACTCCACACTTAGGTACATCAATTCACAATAGAATTCTGAACTCCACACTTAGGTACACCATTTCACAACAGAATTTTGAACTCCATAATTCGGTACATACTTTCATAATAGAAATCTAACAGCATGGATGCAATATAAGTGTTCTAACACCAAAGTGATCAGTTGAGCTTTACAAAAAATTGTAACTTGCATGAGTTAAGATGATTTTGCATAATCAGTAGCTTTTCTCTTCCACAGCAGTTGATTTTGCACAGTCAACACCAAAGCACATGGACTTTTGGTTATGTGCATTAATCTACAAAAGGGTGACAAAAAATGCTTTCTTTACTTTATTCCCCTATCTCATAACCAATTTTGTGATGGCAATCCAGGGTAGAGAAAGAAAAAAATCTGAATCAGAATAGGCCACGATTAGTATAGAAGACATGGATTTCCACCAGAACTTACATTCATAATTGAGTGACCTGAGGCAACATCTGTGTATACACCAATGCCAACCATGCCTTTCTGAGGAAGATTGGTCTCTCTGACTTACTGCCTACATCGTCCCCGATTAGTTGCAGAAGTACATGCAGAGCTGGAAGTAACATTAGTTGAGGCTAAAGTGTGCATAACCTAACTTTTCAATGGTTGTCCAACTTGTTATAGTTAGATAAAAACTGAATACAACAAATATTCCTATAATTACGTAGGGTTCCACAATTATACCAATTATATAAAGAATTGAAATATGAACATAACAACTCACTTTAGTCATTTCGGACCTCATATGACCAATCTCACACTGATTTTTGCATCCTTTCTTATTATGTCTTGTTTAACCACATATAGAGCATGTTATTTTTCTTCCATCTCTACTAAGCTTGGTTTTTTTCTTCATTGGTTTATGTCTTGCCCTCTTCCCATTTTTTCGAGGCCTTCCAGGCATAATTCTCACAGGAGGAGGGCTAACTACACCAAAACCACTATCCTCCCACATCTCTTCACTTGACATAACACCAATTGAATGTGTATAAGCATTGAGAAACATATATTTTTTAAGCCATTTGGCTAGATAGTCCATAGGTGACTCTCCTTTCTTCCTAATTGCCCTACAAGCACGGACACATGGTGTCCCTAAGAGTTGCCACGCCCCACATTCATAGAACATTATGTCCAAATGTACGGAGTATTTAGAGAGACCGTTTTTGACTTCATAACCATGGTCACCATTCCAAATAGCTTACCATTTGAAGCTCTCATTTAAATTCTTTTGCAATTTTGACATGATTTTTTTGCCATAGTCTCCCGGCCACTTGCTGTCTAATTGTCTTCTTTTAAATTGTCTTTCCATAATGTACACTTTAATTTCCTCAAGCATAGATATAATAAGATTACTCCCAGCCCCAATAAGAACAAAGTTAAATGCCTCACAACAATTGTTATCCACAGAATCACACTTAGAGTTGAAAGAAAAATATGCCTTACACCATGTATGTGGATCAATTCTCACGGCCGCTGCACTTGCTCCTTCTTGCAACTTCTCAAGTTCTTCAAGGTTCCTTTTGAATTTTGGCTCACTGGTGGATTTGGCACATGAATAAAATGCATTTCTTAATGCCTCACCCCTGAACTTAGAGCTCCAATTGCTATAAATGTGCCTTGCACACAATCTATGCTCAACTTTGGGGAAAACATGTGATACAGCAATCATCAAACCCTATATACAAAAATTCTACAAAATTAGTATTGTAACTTTAAACTGAACATATTTTTCAAAGGAAAAATTCATTGTTATTGGATTTACCTTTTGTTGGTTGGACATGAATGTCCAACCTTGCCCATCTTTGTTCTGAATATCAAAATTTTATCACTGTAAAAACTACAGCCATGAATCTTTGCTTTCTACTGCTATTATTGCCTAAGCCAAAGGATACATTTGGTTATTTGCGTCCTTCCCAATTGCCGTCAAAAGCTGCCCTTTCACCATCCCTTTTTAAAAACAGCCATCTAGCCCAATATAGGGCCTACACCCATCTACAAAGCCCTTCTTCAAAGCATCAAAGCATATATACATTCTATGAAATACTAGGCCCGACCCTTCCCTTGCTTCTAAGACTTGAATCTCAATGGTGCTACCTGGGTTTACAGAACGAAATGCATGTTCATAATCACCTAATCTGGAATACTTATATGCGAGATCTCTTTCATACTTCTTCATCACATACAATTTAGTCATTCTAGCCTGGTGGATGGAAAATTCAATGCCAATTTTTTTTTCAATTTCTTCTTGAATATATGTAGGTTTTATCCCTAGATGCCATGTTATAAGGTCTTGAACTTTATTTTTCATTCATCGAGAAGAAGCCCGTGATATATTTTGCACTTCATAGTAAGTATGCTCATGTTCGAACAACTTCACTTAAAAATAATTTTTTTGATCTTTCAAGTCATGCATATATCCCCCACTTACATCATTTTGCATTGCACACCGTTCTTATCCTTGTAGATTCATTCTTCACATAACTGAAATCACATTTTTTTAATTGAATATTTTATGATAGCTCTCTGGAATTGAATGACTCTTGAATACCATACCAAGCTCAATGTGACAAAGCTTTGCCTTCTCATTGTAACGTGGCCACAATCATTTCCTTCTAATATAAACTTGATTTCCTTTTTTGTCACTTCCTGTTTCATAGCTACCTGCATTAGAATCAGCCATTAATTCATTGTCATCTTCAGATTCATTCCCAACATCTTCTTTAACCATCCCTTGGATTTCTTGAATTACTAATCTCTTATGATCACTCCTTTGTTTCCTATAAATAGTCTTCCTTCCTATCCTACTTAGGCTACCAAAATGCCATTTTTTGAATGTTTTAATTGCATCTCTAATTTCCTCATCATCATCTGATTGTAGTGCCATGTCAACTTTGCCCAATTCTTCAACAAATTCTGCTTCTAAGTCAATCAAAGAATACTCACTGTCACTTTCACCTTGCTGATGTTGTAAATTCTTTTCTTCTTTATTCTGTTGCTGCTCTAAATTTAACCCATATATTGCTTCCCACTCCTTTAAAAGATGACCAAATTCATCATCAATCTCAGAACATGACCACTTTACACTTGCACCTATTTTGCCACCTCCATTATGTTTTTCATTTTATTCCATTATAAGCTCCCAACTGTAAACATATTAGCCAAAATATCACCACAATTTCCTTAGTCACCTATTAACAACAAAACCATAAATGCTTTTGGACAACAAAACAAAACACACCATAAATGCTTTTGGACAACATAACAAAACATAGCATAAATGCTTTCAATCAACAAAAGGTAATAGGCTCAGCTTAAATGCTTCATTAAAATAACAATCCAATTTATTGTTTCCACACACAAAAAAAACAAAAACCATACTTCTCCCACCTTGTAACAAGCAATAAATAAACAATTTCCCAGCCTTTACAAAAAAATAATGAGATAAAACTTGAATTTCTTCATTTTAATGTCCACAGGTTCCCACAATTTACAAATGCCCCCACCACCTTTAATTGTTCCTTTCTTTTGGTTGGCTTCAGTTACATTTAACCCTTCTTGTTTTTCTCCAACGAAAAATGACTTCCCTTTTACATTAAGGTCAACATCAGTCCATTACCCCTTTGTTAGTAGTGTTAGTGGCACATTGCCAACCTTTTCCTGCCTATTCCATTTCACCCAACATAAATTGCCACTTCAGCCACTCTTAAACATAAACCATTAATGACAGTTCATAATGGACTAAAGTGCTAACCTTTTTAAAGTTCAAAGGCCAAAGTTAATTGAGTGTTGAGTTTTGGAACAACTCGCTCGAGTTGGTCAAGTTTGAGAGCTGATCCTGTAGTTAGGCCATTTTTATATTTACCAGTTTGATGCCTATCGAACATATACGAACATAAAGGCTGCAATTAAATATTACTCTAAGGACATATATACTATTTATTATTTAAGAGACAATATTTAATAGTTTGAGTTTAAGGATGAAAGTGTATGAATGATTATTCTTAGACTCCTCATGTCATGTATGCTTCTAAAATTTGTCACAATTTTATTGTTGTTTAGAATTTCAAGCATTTTTTTAACATTTTTCTTATTTTTGTCATTTTTCTAGGTATAACAGTGCTTTTCTCCTTAGGTTTAGAATTATGTTCATGTTCACCCTTGTACCTTAAAACCTACTAATATTCTCTTTCTTTTCCAACATTAGTATGAAAAGAAAAAATTATTTTGTGATAACCAAATTAAAATTGACCTTTGATAAGCCTAGAGGCTTTTAAGACCTGTAGCTAAAGACAATGTTAAGGGCATTGAAGTTGTGTGTTCAAGAAAGACCCTCTAGTGCTTTAAGTTAGTGATGATTGATGAATATGCATCTGGATACTTGTGTACCTTCGTTCTTGTTTGTGTTTCCTTTATATAGGCCTAGATATTCTTCTTATGGTAGAGAGTCCAATCTTATTATGGGAGTCCAATCTTATATAGGCTTAGATCTTCTCCTTATGGTAGAGAGTCTAATTTTTCTCCTTATAGTATATCTTCTCTTTATGGTAGAGAGCCCAACTTACTAGAGTGCCATTACTGGCTCATCATATTATTGCCATTTACTCTATGCCCCGGGGCCCAAGCCAACATGATTGGCCATAGGAGCATGTCAATGTATGTGGATCAAATTAAGAAGGTGCTTAGGCTTCCTTTACATCTCATGATTACCAATTGCATAACAATTTTCATATTTCCTTTATCAACCTGCTCCCAACACTTTTTTCCAACTTAATGACCTTTTTATTATTTGTCATGTGGCTAGGGCTTTATATTACTTGGAATCTTTTTCTTTTTATTTTCTTCATCCCTGGTTAAGGTTATTGCCTCTTCCACCTTATCCCACTTCTTTGGTCATGATTTTGCTTCTCTTTATAATGGTACCCAAAAAGGATGGAAGGAGTGGAAGAAGCAATTTTTCTTTGTTCAAGCTAACCCAACCTGGGATTTTCCACTAGAGTGGATACATAACTTTGTTCATGAGCTTCCTACACACTTTCCAGATCTTGGTTTGAATTCCTATATAGTGACAAAGACTATTATCAAGTATCTATTGGGGTTGATATGGAGTTGAGACTGTTGGGACTTTTTTTCTTTCCTTTATAACTTTATGGAAGAAATCACCTTGGTAGCTTATAGTACTAGTAAACCTTTTGCAGGGGCACATGGTCTGAAGAAGTGGTTTAAAAGAATGAAGGGGAGTTAATTAAGATTTTAAAAAATGGTGGTGCTCATTTGGGAGGATAGAGTCTTTTATGCGCTACTATTCTTTATGGCCTAATTTTAACATTATTTTCAACATTGACCTTCCAATTATTATCATTTTGGATACATGTCTTTTGGGAAAGTATTACAGGCTTTCAAGAGGTGGAAAGTAGTGATGAGGGCCCTCAAGGAGGTAAAGAACTTAATGGATAGGGCTAGCATCAACACCTATTATGGTCTTAGTTTCCTCTGGTGATGATGAAGAGACTTTGAGGGATGCATCAAAGTGCAAGAAATGTTAAAAGACATCTCATTTAAAGTCTCCAAAGGTTGCCCCCTCAACTATTGATCCCAGACTGTCCCCCAAGGGCTAAGTTGACTGTGCTCTAAATGTAGCAATATTCCTAGAGGTAGCCCTTAGGGCTTTTTCCCCTAGGGCTACCATTCTAGTAAAATGCGTATATGCTTATAATTTTGTATGTTAATATCTATTTATGTTTGGGTTCTGTCAATATTTTTTTCTCTTATCTATTTTGAATGAAATCAATTACCCTTGTAATGGTGGAAATAGTGTGTGCCGAAGCTAAGCCCCCGATACTATAACCTCAATCTAGTTGGATCTCTTGAAGAGACAATTAAGCATGCCCTAGATCTACTAGAAAAATTATAGCTAGAGGTTCTATGTGAAGAAAGAAGTAAGATAAGATAAGAAAGAGGTGAGATGTATAATTTGCAAGGACTAAGCTAATGCTTTTTGAGCCATTTTAGGTGGTTTCTTAGAGATAGTTAGTTCAGAGAAGCGTAGAAAGATCTGTACTCATTTTCTGGAGTGGGTCACACTTTCCTATGATAGGGTAAAGCTTATGAGGGATACAATTAACCTCTTAAAGAAGGTTAAAGGGGTTTTCCACCCATCACCATAAGGTTAGTTAAGAAGAATTTCTTCTTCTTAGTAGTTTTTGTGATATGGTGGTTATTTTCTAATGATTTCATTTATAAATAGTCTACTTTGGCCCTTCAAAGTGTTACTGATTGAGTGGAATAACTAGAGAAGGTTAAAGATAAGCTGGCTCAGATGACATAATCCATATGTGTCTTAAGGAAGGAGAAGGCAACTCCAGAAAAGCAGGTTTCCAAACTCAAAAGCCAACACAGTTTCTTAAGGGATGCCATGATTAAAAGCAATAATTGTATAAAGACCTAGTGATGAATTTTTCATACTTACTAAAGGTTGTTTCTGATGTTTTGATTCCTACAAACATTTTGATGATTTTGCTAGCCAGAGACTTCAAGCTTTTAAGGTTCAGGTATAAATCCTTAAGGGAGAGTTTCAAAATCTTAGGTTTTAATGTGAAGTTGCGGGCAGAAAAGAGTTGAGCCCAAAGCTAAAAATGATGAATTGTTTGAGAAGGAAATTTGAAGAAAGTATCGAAGGGGAAGGCCATAGGTGAGTTTTTTAACAGTTTTTTGTGCTTGTAAATTTCAAGATGAAAATCTTCACCCTGTTTTAGATCTAACTAGCATGGATGCCCTGAAGATTGCTCCCTCTGGCATTCCAGCAAAAACCTAAGCCTTCAAGATCAAGACTTTCTAGTTGATGTGGGTATCCCAGATGAAGCTCCTTGAAAGCATTATAATAGAAACTTTTATAGGTAATAGCCTTTTGTTTCTAGATTTTTCTATCGTTTTAATGCAACTTGTTTTTTTTTGGCCATGCAATCTTGGTTATACTTTATTATGGCTCATCATTTATTTTTTTAACCTTTAGATTTTAATTTTGTTATACCTTAACATTTAGTTTTCAGTTTTATGATGCCTTAGAATTTAGTTTTTGATACCTAAAAGTCATTTTATCAAAGGTTTTCTTATCAAACCCAGATGGCACCCTAGAGATAGTATGCTATAAAAGGATAAACAAGATATGGGTATAAATCAACTTCTTGAAGCATAAAGTTAGGAGTTTTTTGTCTTTAAGAAGCTCTCCAAGTTCTACAAAACAAGGAATGATCTAAGGATCCAAGGATCCAAAAATCCAAAGATGGTTTCGAACTTTGCAAATCTATGTTTTATACATTCCAAAACCTACGAAATGTTTAAGGGTCACATTAAACTAGTAAAAAAATAGGTTTGGTAAGGGTCCTTGGCTCACAAGCTCATGAAAATGGTTTTCAATTGCTTGAAAATATGTATCTATAGGGTCACCATGCCTCCACCACATTAGGACCACACTTGTGCATATTGGGATGCTTCTCAAGTAACTTCTATAAGTTCACCATGCTGGCACAGCGTGTGCGGTGACCACTATGCCACCATTCAATAGTTTTGAAATCCTTTAGTATTTTAGTCATAACTTTGTGCACAAATATTTGATTGAGACTATTCAAAATTCTACTCAAAGTTAAAAGGAAATGTTACAACTTCCATTCTTTCACTAAAACCTCAATCTTCCAAGAAAATGTGAAAAAGTGGCATGCAAGTTACCCCTTTTTTTTTTTGGCTTTTTTTGTCTTCATTTTTTCTTATTTTTGCTCCACTTACGTTCATTCTTTTCCCTTTCTTCTAATAGTTCTTAACACCTACAAAAACACCTAAAATAGGACTATGTACTAACAAATATATATATTATAAGAATCAGTTGAGGACCAAATATATAGATATGAAGAGCACTCAACAAGCCCTGATCCAAATATACTCTCTCTCAACATCAAAGTTTACAATCCTTAGTATTATCACTAGTGGATCAGATTGGAAGATCATGATTTAAGAACTATTTAGCCTTCATATGCAGCTTTTAGGTTAGATGTTTCCAGCTAGGGAATTTCTTAAAATTTATTTTTCATCCCCGAAAAGGTTTTTCTCATTATAATCATATGTATGACACCTATGGCTACTCATGGCTCTTCGTATAGTTCTTAGTGTGGGGTCCATTTCCTTCATCCCTCATGATCCATTTTATGATGGTCATGATCATCTCATCTTATCAAGGTCCTTAGTCGACTCTTTCATTAGGGAAACATTTCGCACAAACTCATGTAACTTGTCTTCATTCAGTAAGTCTTTAATGAAGTTCTTAAGGTCTCTGCAATCTTCATATCATGATCACAACACTTGTGGAGTAATATTTTTTTTTCTTTGGGAAATTTTTGGTCAAGAGGTATGGGATATCTGGTTACTTGATTATGCTGCTTTAGAGCATACAAAATTTTTGTAAGCATATCCCTAAGTGGTGTATCAATAGGGCTTGACTCCCTTTCTCATTTTTTTTTTGCTCAGTTCCATTGTTACATTAGCCTGTGGATTCTTTCTTAGATCATTTTCCAATAATTGTGCGGTCCAAATCCTTATCTTACATATGTCGATAGGCATGCTTATAGAATTCTTCTATGTTCTATATTGGATTTTCATAAAGATCCTATGCAAACCTAGACACTAGAAAAATCCCTTTTGTTATTGTTAACAAGCATATATTCAAGGTAAGATTACTTATGTGGAATGATTCTACGCTAAATCTCCATAGGTAGTCCTTAAGCTCATTTTGACATTATTATATTTCTAACAATTCATTTATTGTCCTCAATGATTGACAACTTCCTAGAAATTTTCTGAAGAAAGCTTGTAAAATAGAAGCATTACCACATTTGTGGCATTAAACCTCATGGAAGCAATGCCAATTAAAGTTGATTTGAAGGCTTTGAATATTATTGCATAATTGCAATCTTCAATTTACATTATTGTGATATAATTGTGTAGGTGATTTAGTGGATCTATGAAGTTATCATATAAATCTACCTAAGGCATCCTAAACACTAGTGGAGCAAGCATACTCTGGCTCTTATCCCTAAAAGGCTAAAAGCCCATACAGATAATATATATTAATAGTGCTTAGTTAACCAGTGTGTAGTTGTCCCTCATCCATTCCTCCATTTGATCAGGTAGCTGAGAACTGTGTTCGTGTTACTGATGTTAGGCACCTTTGGGTACATTCTCATCATACCTATAATATCTTTAGAGTCTTACATCTCCCTTGAGTGATAGAGGGGATCTGTTTGTATTTTATTGATGGATCTCGCCACCCTTTTATGGTGCCTTCCTTACTTCTTACCAGATTTGCTATCTTATCTTTTCCATAAGGCATGTTGGAGGGTTCTAAATTATTCATCTAGAAAAATAATTAGTGCATTTCTGTGGGCTGGATCTTGTGGGGGACAATAAGAGATCTTCTTGATATTATTCTTTAGATAGGTGCTGAGAAGTGCCAACGATCATGAAGAACCTCCTATGGCCAGTAAACCCTGGTGGCTGCATCGTCTTATATCTCTTCTTTGGCTACATCATTGACCTATCATACCTTCCATGTATCCACCATGGTGTGAGTTCCTAAGATGACTCCAATTGCTAAATAAACTACAATAGGCATCTAGTGGGGCTAAAGGCTTCTATGGCCTGTAAAGTAATGATTTAAGTTGCCCAGAGTTCATGTAATTAGGGAAAACCCTCCAATACTCAAGTCAAAAATATTAAAGAGTATGCATATGAGATAGTAAAAGGTGATAATGGCATATTGTTCTTCATATTTGTGTATGTATGTGTGTGTGTGTTTTTTAATATAATCCTAAATGTTCTCTTCATAGTGGAGAATCCAATTGTATCATAAAAGTAATCATATGACAAATATAGAAAGACATGAGTTGATCTCATCTCTTCCATTAATTTTATCCCATATTTTGGTCGAAAATCTCTTGGGCTTATTATTATATCACTTTAGGCCTTTTAGGGTTGAGGTGAAAGCAATTGACTTTAACACGAGTCGTGACACTATATGTTAGGTTAGGATTAAGTTAGTGCATGAAATAAGTGAGATTTTGGTTGATTTGAAACCAATGTATTTCAAAGATGAAAAAAATGGGTTGGTTTTGGTCTAACTCAAATCAACCTTATTTAACCTAAAATTTAAGGCTTACCCCTACTTGAGCCCAATCCAACCCACAAACTATCTCAGCCTAACCCTATCTACAAACTATCCTTAACCATAACCTAACCAATATATCCTCTTCTCATTCTCACATTATTCATGCCGCCTTTTACCCACTTTTTGAAATAAAGTTCCACCAGTATTACTCCGCAGCTCACACTGTCACTCACCTCTCATCGCATTACTCATGTTGCCTTTCACTCACATTGCCTTTTATTGTCCTGTTGTTGCCCTACCCTCATCAGGACGGTTCCACGACCATGACCTTCCTGACCAATGCTTCAACACTTCTGCTTCGTCGCAACCTCACCTTCGATCCTTGCCTAGTTGCCTTTAATCTTTGCTCTAGTTTGTCCCTTTCTTGACATCCTTCTTTTGTTCTTTATCTGTGTGCTTCACCGTTCAGATCATTTGTGGAAAATGATAAGAGAATGGAGGGGGAGTGGAGACGAAGAGGTGGAGGAAAAGAGCTGGTGTCAGTGGCGGTAGGTGTAGGGTTGAACCTGATATGACCGTCCTTGGCTTAGGAAGTCTGTGAAAACTGGTCTCACGGTGGTTGCAATTGGCTAGCTGTATATGTGCACAGATTAAAACTCCGTGAAACTAGTTGATTAACCTAGAATATACATAATGCATGCCCTCTATGCTTTGACTGGAGTAAATGGAAACTATAAAAACATTCACTTGGCCAAGATACTTTCATAGAAAACAAGTTTGAATAGCCAAAGCATACAAAATCAATATTTATAATACTACACATAACAACCATGTGAAGGCATTCAACAAAAAGTAGACTAATGCACCTCACCCAAGAGCAACCCTTGAGTCTAAGATTCCATCATAGACAAGGGAGGCAACTAAGAGTACTATATATACAAGCCTCGACTGAGATCTTCTCAAACTAACTTTCACCTTGAAGGTAAGTCCCAGTGGTGAGTTACAGAAGTCCTATCCATGTGCTGCTAGGCTTTACGGCCAAGAAAAACACTATAGTTAGCATTGTTACTTAACCAACAAGTAACCCAAGTAGACTAGAATCATAAAGATTCTCAAATGAAATACATATAACAATAAACTACCGTGACAACCCTCAGGGGTTATCCAACCCAACAATGTCAGAATATGCACAACATAACTAGGGAGTGAGAATTCAAGATTCATCAGTAAGAGTCTTCACTTTACCTATAAGAAAAGTTACTAGGAACAACATATATGTGAACATATGTAATCTGCTATGAGCTTATACAGCCTGAGGCTAAACTTATGTGCATATGTCTCAGTCCCATGAGACCTTTCCTCTACCTAGTCCTTAAATTATAAGGTAGAGCCTTGCCTATTAGCAAGAATAGCTTACTAGCCTAACTAATGATAAAACACTAGTTAAAACTCCCTATGTTATACAAGGGCACTATGGTAGGAAAATTGTAGATTAGGCCGTAAAGACCCACTAGGTGCACTGAGGTTCTACATTATAACCTATACCCGATAGCACAGCTAGTTCGTTGATGATACTAAACCTTTCACCCAAGCTAGTGATACTTAGTTATGGTCCTTTGTTAACTAGTTTTCTTGCTTATGGTGAAAATAATCATAAAAACCCAAGAAAACTCTTAGGTCTCAGAGGAGTTTTGGAAGTCTCGGAGTACCTCTGGAATACTTAGACCCTTAGGTACCTTAAGCACTGCCTTAGGCCTCCTTTTAAACTATCTAGCAAAATTGGAAAATTTTAGCCATCATAACTGTGGTGATGCATCGCCACAGTTGTAAACACTTGGATACATTTTTGTAGCACTAGCGATGCGTCGCCAATACCTGCGATGCTCAGATTTTTCCAGTTTTGTTGCTACAACCTTTAAAGACTTACCAAACATGTTAAACATGCTTGGATGACCTTCAAACTTCATACCTGTAAAACATGTTGCAAAGACCACAATCATCACAAGCATACCTATGATGCATTGTAACATCATTCCAAGCTTCACAAAAATTAATAGTCTACCATGATTAACTATGTCCTCTAACTAATGCTATTATCAAAACTACTTGAGTTTATCAAGCAAACACACTCCAATATCATTAATTAATTCTGAAAACATAACTCCCTTATTTTAACTTCAACTCATAAGCAAGAATCAATCAACCTTTCCTCAAGAACCAAAGTTCCACAAACTTCTTCTTAGTTCCAAGAAACCAAAGGCACAAAACACACAATACTAACTTCTAATCAAAACCCAAGCTCCCAATCAACTAATAAACAAGAATTTACCAAGAAATCACAAGTTACCTCACATAAAAAACAGGGAATGATAGGAAACATGGTTCCAATCTCCAAAAACATGAAATTCTTCTTGGAACAAGCTTCCTATAGCATTAGTACCTTTGGTAATTTTAATTTCCACCAAAACCTTGTGATTTTGAGCTAGAATTCTTGATGAAATCAAGAAAGGAAGGATGAATTCGGGTTTGGGTGAGAAATTGGAGCCTCCCTTGACTTTACCAAGCTTTATAGGCTTCAAAACCAACAAGTCACCAAAGTATTTAAGAATTTGCAAAATGCCATTTTCTTTAGGTAACCATAGTCAAACTTGGTCAAATCTTGTTTATTTAAACTAACTATGGGTTAAAAGTAAAATTTAGGTTTTAAAACTTATTTTTAACACTCGGGACCCGGCCTGACTCTTTAGAAACAAAATTACTATGTTACCCTCAAACTTCATTTAGTGCCTTAATTTTCTTGGAATTTAGTGAACTTTGCTAAATTCACATATTCTAGTTATGTGAACTTAAAATAAGATTCCAAACAAGGTTTCAAATACTTTACCTTCTTCAAACGAACTTCCAGCTAAGAGAGTCATAACAGAACCGACCCAACGTGACCTTAACCAAATATTTTTTGGTTAGAGTCGGTTCAAGTTGGATGCCTATTTCGGTTAAGGTTCGGACCAAAAAATGATATTTTTGTTAATGGAATAAAAAAATTAGGGTTTGAGCTAGAACCCGACTCAAAACCTGAAACTTACACCCTTATTTAAGACTAGGATTAAGCCTTGGACCAGTCGAAAGAGTGAAAATGTCAGGTATAGAGCAACTGAAAATTAAGGACTTCAAAAGTTGACGTAAAATCCGAACACTAATAATATAAACGAAAGCACTATCATCTATCAAGGGCAAAACATAAGTATCCGAACTATAGGAAAATAAAAGAAATCAGCACCGAACTTTGGGAGCAAATATGTAGTTAATCCTTTCCCTGTGACTGTGACATCGGAAACTGCGAGCTAAAGATACAGGGCATTTATGGACGAACCCAATGTCACTTTACTCACACCTGAATCAGCCATTCTTTCCTTGGACGCCAACTCTTCAGTCTTCACCTTGTCCTTGCTTTATTTAGCCCCATCAATCAGAGTATAGCTCCCTGCACCCTACTACTCTCGTTCCCTCTTAGCAGTTCCAACAGAGGAAGCTGGGTTCTTTGAGGATTTCCACCTTTTGGTCGGCTTACCAGGTACAAAATCTCGCAAACTCTCCTGAATCAATATGTTTTGGTGTTCTTCAGTTGTTTTTTTTCTACTTACCGACTTTTATGACTCGATTTTAGCATCTGGTTCTTTGCAAAATTTTTCGTGGTTAATGGGTTCTGAAGTGTTTAAGTCGGAGTGAACTATTAGTTTACCAAGGGTAATGACTAAAAAGATCAAGAAGCTTGCAGTGTCCCCGGCTTGCTTGATTGAACTTGGATTCTAAGTTTTGGCAGTTGTTTCTAAGTTATTTGATATGAAATGTATTGAAACCGATTCTAAGTTATTTGGAATTCCTTCAAGTCATGGTTGTTTGTTGTTAGAAACAACGGAGGGAAAGAAAGCATTATTTATTGACAGTTTTATTGGATTTGACCAAGGAAATGAGCAGGAGTGACTGCTAGACGGGTTATCAGGTTTATGATGGAGCTACCTATGCCTTGTCTGTGTTGTACTCGAATTCGGAGCATATATGCAAGAGCTTGTCTCTGGATTATGTTCCTACTTGTGGTGCAAAACTCGGTGACTGCCTATTCGAACTCTAGCTACTTGATAGGGCTGGGAAGCTATGACATAACTGGGCCTGCAGCTGATGTCAACATGATGGGATATGCTAACATGGAACAGATTGCTTCTGGGATTCACTTCAGGTTGCAGGCACGCACATTTATTGTGGCAGAGCCTCATGGAAAACGAGTCGTCTTTGTGAATCTCGATGCTTGTATGGCTTCACAAATAGTAACTCTTAAAGTGATTGAGAGGTTGAAAGCCAGGTAGTTTCCTCCCAAAGTCTTATTCCTTAATCATTTTATTGTCTGCTTGAGGTAATTACACGTGTAGTTTTTTTTTTTTTTTTGGCAAGTGATAAAAATTTGGATAAGAAATTCAGACTTAAATTGTTTCCAAGAACTAGTATTAATAAACAAAATTTACCATTTTACATTGTCTTTATACCAGCATCAGATAAACTCAATCGCTTGAGTTGATTTTGTAGTGTCTTTTCTGTAACTTGCTATATTTGCAGGTATGGGGATTTGTACACCGAGAAAAATGTAGCTATCAGTGGTATTCATACACATTCTGGTCCTGGGGGTTATCTCCAGTATGTGGTGTATATTGTGACCTCTCTTGGATTTGTTCGTCAATCTTTTGATGCCCTTGTAAATGGAATTGAGCAAAGTATTATACAAGCTCATCAAAATCTCCAATCAGGATCCATTTTTGTAAACAATGGTGAGAACTAGAATGAATTTGATGCATTCTCGACCAGAGATGACTTATGATCCAATTTTGACATAGCTCATTGATTGCCTTTTACATATCTAGTGCTGTTGTGCTTTCCTCTTTCCACCAGAATACTGAAACAGAAATTATGCATGCTGAAAGGGTTGGTTTTTTCCATGTTCCAGGAGAGCTGTTAGATGCTGGTGTCAGCCGCAGTCCTAGTGCCTATCTTAATAACCCTGAAGAAGAGCGCAGCAAGTATAAATATAATGTTGATAAAGAAATGACTCTTTTAAAGTTTGTTGATGATCAGTCGGGTCCAGTGGGAAGCTTCAACTGGTTTGCAACTCATGGCACATCAATGAGTCGCACAAACTCCTTGATCAGTGGCGACAACAAGGGAGCAGCTGCAAGACTCATGGAGGACTGGTTTGAGCAGAATGCTATTGAAAATTCGTATATCAGGGACTATGGAGCTGATGTGATACCCCGAAGGATCTCAAACATAGTTGAGAGCCCTCATTATAATCGTATGTCTTTTATGGTTTCTTGTTTGTTGATCGTCTTCTATTTGCCCTAAAAATTGAAAAGCATCTGAGTACATAGATTGAATGAGAGTCCAAAGATCTTGGTCTACCACATCTGACTTTGATTTTCGCCAATGCTATTAACAAATCCACAATACATGTCCATCACTCATTCCTTAACATTTTGCAGTGCAAACATAAATTCTTTGTATTTGAGTAGGAAGGATAGTAGGTAGATAGGGTAGCATATGATGTTTTGGAAGACTTTCTTGCATGGTACAATTTCACAAATCACAATGCAATAGCCTTGAAAAATAGCTCTTCTCGTTTTCCTTTCTTAATCCTGGTTCATAGATGAATTAGCAACTTAAGTCTATGATGGAGTTGCCCTCTAAAGCCAAAATTTGTATGGATATGTTGTCTCTCTCTTTTTCCATGCATAGATAATGGGGTAGATGGGTATGGGTAGATTTGATCCTTGGTATGAGGATGGAAGACCAAAGGCTTGCCATTTCACTTGCAGTTTGGGTTGCTGTCATGAAATGTTATAGTGGGTACCCACCTCTTTGGTATCAGATGTTACATTGGGTACCCATTTTACTAGCAATGTTGGGACCTTTCGCAACTATATAGAAACAATAAGAAGAGACTGGTGAAAAGTGAGTGCAAGAGTAGGTAATTCACATATGTTTTGGTTACAGACCGTGAGTTCCTGGAACTCGCTGCATCTTTTCAGTCATCTGCCGGTAAACCTGTTAGAAGGACATCGAGCATTGCAAAACGTGTGAGGGGTGCTCTCAGGCAGGCTGGGAAACCTGGATTTGTGTCTGCATTTTGCCAGACAAACTGCGGTGATGTTAGTCCCAACGTGCTTGGTGCATTCTGTATAGACACTAGTCTTCGTTGTGATTTCAATCACAGTACATGCGGAGGGAAGAATGAAATGTGCTATGGCAAAGGGCCTGGGTGATTATCCCTCATCTAATCACTTGTTTGATGCTTTCATGAAATGTGTATCATATCTGAAGCCTAAAATACTTGATGCATTTTAATTGTCAGCGCTGATGAGTTTGAGAGTACGTATATCATTGGGGAGAGGCAATTTAGAAAAGCTGTGGATCTTTTTAAAAAAGCCTCTGAAAAGTTGGAAGGAAAGATCGACTATCTCCACACTTACCTGGACTTTTCCCAACTTGAGGTAAAAGTTCCTAAGCAAGGACAGAGCTCTGATGTGGTAAAGACGTGCCCTGCTGCTATGGGTTTTGCATTTGCTGCAGGGACTACTGATGGACCAGGAGCTTTTGACTTCAAACAGGGAGATGACCAGGTAATAGTTACAATGCTGTCCATGTTCACACAGTCTATGCTCCTCCTGAGCCTACTCTATGTGGTATAATATCTAGTGCAATATTATATCAGGGAAATCCCTTCTGGAAGCTTGTGCGCAATGTACTTAAAACCCCCGATAAGGAGCAAGTTGAGTGTCAGTATCCAAAGCCTATCTTGCTAGATACCGGTGAAATGACGGTACCATATGAATGGGCGGTAAGATATAGTATTGTCTTTGTAACAGTAATCAGATTTCTTTACTGGAATTGTTTTTCTTTATAACAGGTGTGTGTGTGTGTGTTCAGGTTCTGTTTCTCCATTTAACTGAATGCAGGGTGTATGTGTATCTTTTATTAACTGCCTCTTACTTATGTAAATGTGCTAAAGATTTGATCCTTGCTGCCAAAATATAGCTCCATTAACAAAAGTACTTTATATTTAATGTTGTTTGCAGCCATCCATTCTCCCAATCCAGATCCTAAGAATAGGGCAGCTAGTCATTCTCAGTGTACCTGGAGGTAGGAGCTTATCCTCCTTTCTTTATTTCTCAGCAACCTACTATTTCAGTTCATACTTATGTTTCATTTCTAGCCTGTTCTTGATGCCGGGATAGAATGGCATGCTTTGATGTTCTATTTGCATTATTGTTCATTTTATGTAATATCTACCTTAGTTGCTATAAATTCAGGACTCATTTGGTGTTAGAGGATTTTTGTAGTATCTACCTATAGAGTAAACAACACAATTTTTTGTCTATGAGCACATCTTGAATGAAGAAGCCTATGCTCGATGATAACAATTTTTCCTCACATGCAATGTCCTCCTAAGAACAGTTGAAGCTTAGATCAAGCACATCCTAAATGAAGCTAATCCTGTACTTATCCTTGTAGATGTGTGAAGGTTTAATATTTATCTTAGTTTCTTATTTTGTCTTAAGCACATCTTAAGAATAGGCAGCCCCATGTAAGGAGACTTGGGTGTAATGGATGTTATGATCGTTAATCTTTAGAATTAAATGGGTCTTTTTATCATTTAACAGAATTTACTACAATGGCTGGGAGGCGCCTTCGCAATGCTGTTAAAGATGTGCTTGTAACCAGTGGAAATGGAGAATTCAGCAGTAATACTCGTGTTGTAATCGCTGGTTTGACCAACACCTACTCACAGTATGTTACAACTTTTGAGGAGTACCAGGTGCAGAGATACGAGGTCTGTGCTGGTTTGTAGTGGTAAAATGCATAAAAGTTAATTAAATCAGGGTCCACATCGTCTTACAGTTTGCTTTACTTCAGATATCCATGTCATGCATATTAGAACTGAAAATAGCATAGGGATGAGGCTGCTGCCTTAAGAACATAAGTTCTGGATATGCAGGAGAGTGGAATAGAAGTATTATAATCTTGTCAGTCTTCTTTAACCAAGAGCTAATGAAGGATATAGCCATTGGCCTCATAATTTCCAACAACTTCATATTTCAGGGTGCCTCCACACTCTATGGACCACACACGCTCAGCGCATACATCCAGGAGTTCAAGAAGCTCGCAAGTGCTCTTGTTAAGAGCGAGCTAGTTCAACCGGGGCCACCACCTCCAGATCTTCTACGTAAGCAGATAAGCTTGCTTCCTCCAGTTGTGATGGACAGGACTCCTGCTGGTGTGAATTTTGGGGATTGTCACACTGATGTTCCCCGTAACTCCACCTTCAAGAGGGGTGAAAATGTGACTGCTGTCTTCTGGTCAGCTTGTCCTAGGAATGATCTAATGACCGACGGCACATTTGCCCTTGTTGAGATGCTCCAAGGAATTGATAACTGGGTACCAGTTTATGATGATGATGATCTCTGCCTCCTCTTTAGGTGGTCGAGGCCTTCGAAGTTAAGTCCTCGAAGCCAGGCCACAATCCAGTGGAGAATCCCGCAGTCTGCTGCACCTGGAGTCTACAGAATAAGCCATTTTGGAGCTTCAAAGAGGTTTCTGGGATCAGTTCGGCGTTTCACTGGTTCATCTAGTGCCTTTGTAGTAGTCTGAAGCACGGCTATTGTTTATAGCATGTAATGCCTTGTAGGCATAATTTTCAACACCCTTTGTTTCCGACCTTCAACTGAAGCATATATATATATATATATATATACTCCCTCCTGTAATATATGTACCTTTTGCATTTTTATTTTTGTAAAATTATAGATGTCATATAGGTATATTAGATGTCACTAACCGATATAATTATAACAATAAGCATTTATCGGTTCACATTTGGGAAAAAAAGTTATATAAATATGAGAAACGAACATATATAAAGGACATAATAGGGAATGGGGTAGAAGGTTTAAAATGCATATCTGGTTAAAAAATGTTCCACAAGATATTCTATTTTCTCGCACTATCAGTGTATGATGGTGCGAGATAATTTATTTTTTTATCACAGTTACAGTACAGAGCTGTTTTATAGATAATGCTACTTTGTGAGCTCCCTCAACGGGCATGGGTTCAAACCTGTATTCTTTTGGGTTTTCGCTGTTAAACTGTTTCATCTCAACAAATGCCACCATGAATTTATAAGAATTTGAATATCACTCCTAATATATGTTAGCTTAATTATAAGAATTTATTGATCTCCTTTTCTTTTTATTGACAAATATTAGTTCATGAATAAATAATTTATCGCTGAAGAAACAACATTACGAAAGAAGAACGATTAAAAAAAAAAAAAAGTAAAGAGCTACTAAAATGGATATAAAAACAACTGGCAAAAAAAAAAAAAAAACAAAATGCTAAAAAATAACTGAAATACATTAGAACAACAACTAAAACACAGAGAATAATGTAAGTGATATAATCGAGTAAAATAGAATGAACAACCAAATAAGAACACATTGGCTTTAGTTTTGTTTGTTATTCATTTAAATCAGTTCCTTGCTCGTTTAGTTTTTTTTTTCTTTCAAGTGTTTCTTGTTCTTTTTGACCTTCTTTTCAGCCTTGTTTTTCCGTTTATTCCTTGCTCAAGTGATAAATCCTAAACCTAAAGCCATGAATGTTGTTGAAAATGCTCCATACGTGGCGGCAGCGTAAAACCTTGCAAATGACATGATGTTTCCATAATGGCTTAAGTGCTCAGTTAGATCTTCACAACCATCATTACGGAATTTTCATTTTCTCGAGCATTGGCTCGACCGTGAACTCACACTATAAGAAAAGGGTCGTTTTCCGGCCACGTGCCGTCCAGCAGTCGATCTCCGAAAAATGTCCACCGGGTAAACATTTGCCGGAAAAGAAAAAAAAGAATTCTAACGCTTTGAATTGAACTTCCAACAGCGGTATTGAAAAAACAGTCGTAAAAAACGGTTTGGCGATGCCGGCCATGATGTTAGTTTTTTGACAATAGCTGTTAACGGGAGTGTTTTTTAAAACTGAACTATACTTTAAACTGTCAGGGTCTTTGGGTCAAGGTTCAACCGATTTACCCAGTTGAATCGTCAATTCATTGTTCTTTTACATTTGTTCATATGAGTGTTGAGTGACATGACAAAAAATGAAAAGAAGGGACTAAAATAAAATTTTATATATAAAATAAGGACTAGTTTTGCATTCACGTAAAGTATTAGCTAAGTTACAAACTGGTTCTCTTGTCGATCTCCACCCTACCACCCCGCTCCGCTGCTTCCCTTCTTCCTTTTTCTGTTTCTTTCATTTTCTTCTTTTGTTCTCTTTCTTCTCTTTCTTCTCTCTCTCTCTCTCTCTCTCACTGCTATTAGCCCCTTTTTTGTTTTCTTCTTATACGGCTTTCTTCTTCTTTCTTTATTTTCTTATTTTTACGTTTCCTCCTTTTCTTTTGTCAGTTTTGTTCTCTCTCTCTCTCTCTCTCTCTCTCTCACTGCTATTACCCCCTTTTTTGTTTTCTTCTTATACGGCTTTCTTCTTCTTTCTTTATTTTCTTATTTTTACGTTTCCTCCTTTTCTTTTGTCAGTTTTCTTCTACTTTTCATCTTTTTGTCATCGTTTTGTCTTCTTTTTCCCCATCTTCTTCTCTTCTTCTATTTCTACAATTCCTTAAATAATTGCTTTCAGACCATTAGCTTGTTCCGGTTTAACAGTTCATCAATTCGATAGTTTTAAATGGTGCTTAACATTTTTAACCAATTTTTTATTAAACCCAAAATGGCCAATAACAGGGTCACAGGGTGACCGGTTCGTTGATAACCCAATCAAATTAGCCAGTCTGGTCCGGTTTTAACAACACAAACAACCAAAAAAGGTAGTCCGTCATCTTCCAACAACAAGCCGTCGAAATGGCAGTTAACCCTTTTCTAACAGCTACTACAAGAAAACAAGGCATTTGAGATGGAAAAAAATGTAGAGAAACCGTAAGAATTTGTCATTTCCTACAATTAAAATCGTTGGACAAAACTATAGGAAAAAGTAGTATCGGAAATAAAAATCGTCGGATAAGCGTAAAATACTCCTACTCTTTTTTGATGACTGTGGACCTCAGTTCATCCAACAGTTTTGAGATGCATTAACTCCTACATTTTTCTGATAAAAGTATTTCTTACGGTTTTGTGACCCCACTTATCCTACGGTTTTGTGACGCCATTTATCCTACGGTTTTGTGACGTCATTTGTCCTACGATTTTGTGACCCCATGACCTCCTACGGTTTTCTGACATTAATATTTTTCCCACGATTTTGTGACAAGTTAAAAAATTTAGTAAATTAATTTATACACAAATTAAAAACATATTATATTGCATTATATATATATATATATATATATATATATATATATATATATATATATATATATTTTATAACAATTGATCAAAGTAGTCAATAATTCACTATACATAACAATAATCAAAATTTACAGAAAAAAGTTAATTACAAAAAAACTAAAGGTCTAATATAAAATCAATGGGATGCAGTGCCGGGCTGATCATCCCTATCTCGCTTGCTACGATCGTCCTCATGATGCTGAGTGGAGGATCCGGTCCATAGGTTGTCTGAGAGAGCTGATGTAGGTATAATCTCCTGCTGGATCAACCTGTTAAGTATGGCGCTCATAGCAGTCTCGGTCTTTTGCTGGACCTGAGTGCGAACGTCTGCCTGTAACCGGGTAAAATCACTCCGTAGCTGGATGTTCTCAACCCTCAGCTGAGCAATCTCAGCCGAATCAGCACATGGAGCCTAAAAATTTGATAATTATTGTGCTAACTTTAACTAATTATACTAACATTATTGAAGAGACAACAATATTACTCTAACATTATTGACATAAAAGTTTTTTTTGTCAACCACATACATAGTAACATGTTTTTGTACAAATAGAACTTACCATTATTACACTAAAAATTATTTATAACTAACCACATACATATTACTAACACCATATATAAAATTACTTAAAACATATAATATAAAAATTGGCTTTGAAAAATATAACATGCAATACATGCATTATGTAAACAACAACTATATATAATAACAAACATTAATTATATATGAAAAAACTGTTTAAAAATTTAAAATACTTAGTTGAAATACCTCTGGAGGGGAGTTTGGGAGTAGATTTGGAAGAGAGCGTTGCTGAATAGAGGGAATGGAGTTATAAGAACTGGAGAACGTCCCATGAATTTAAAGGGAAGATGCGGCGATTAAGCTACCTAATTGTCCTACGATTTTCTTGCACTTTTTAAAATTGTAGGAAAATCATAGCAAATTATCCTACGGTTTTCTTACGAAAATTAGGAAATGCATCAAAAGCGTAGGAAACGAAAATTTTAAGCTTCCCGCCATTAATTGGATTCTTGCCTTGATTTTATGACAGTTACCTTTTTCTACAGTTTTGCTACTTATTTTAAATATTAACTCAAAACCATTGGATAGTGCACTGCCCTAGGTGACATTGTCCTCCATCTTTCCTACGATTTTTTGAAAATGCGTTAAAACCGTCGGTCATCACCTACACTTTTCTTACGTTTTTTTAGTATTAACTTAAAACTGTAGGACGCCATATATATATCTATATATATATATATATATATATATATATATATATAATTTTTAATGTGTATATATATGAAATAATTACTATGTTAGTTCACTTTTTTTAGTTGAAGAATAAATGAAAATATTTATATTTGGAATTTAAATTTATGGATTTAATGTATATGGTCAGATTGAATCTCTCAAATTTATTAACATTATTATCATTTTTTTTAATAGCATTCAATAATTTTTGGATGGAAAAAAATTGATATATTCATTTCAACGATGCAAGTAATTAGATATGTGATGATTAAATTTGATAAATTTAATATTTTTCAGTCCAAAACACAAATGCATTCAAAGTTATATTACGACTTCAAATAAAACATGCAGATGTTTTGAACAATTACACTTAATCAAACATGCCAAAAGAGTAGCACAAACGAGCTGGAGAAGAGGAGATGGGTGGGTATTTATAAGCAAAATCTGTAGCAAAATCATTGAAATGAAAAGTCAAACTTTAAGACTGGTATAGCAAATATGTAGTAATTTACGTCAAAAAAATGTAGGAAAAGTAAACTGTAGGAAAATCGAAGGAATAAATTTCCTACATTTTTAAGATGTCCATATCCGAGTTTGTCTCAAAAGCGTAGGACAACATATTGCAGGAAAAGTGTCGGACAACATATCCGATGCTTTTCTTGTACATGTGGCCCCTACTTATTTAATTCGCATAAAAAGTGTCGGATGTATTGGCGCCATAATTTCCCACCATCCTATTCTGACAGATGTGCTACGGTTTTATCTGTCACACTTTTATTGAAAACCGTCAGACATAATTTTTTGTCCGACAGTTTTCTTGCGAATAGTTTTCCTACGCTTTTTTCTGTAGGAAATTGATGTAGGAAATGCTCTTCATCCTTGTAGTGAGCCAACCATTGAAAAATTTGCCGATCATCTTTTGGCGGTTCCTTGTCGAAACTCTTTTTAAAAAATGTTAATTAAATTAGGAAAGAAGAAATAAGTGGAGAGAAAAAAAATATGAGCAATATCGTGCGAAAGAGATGAATGAGGAGTGCATATTTCTTTTGGGACATGGGATTTGCATTTTATTTTAATTGTGAGAAAGTGATTTTTTTTATTGTGAGAAGGTGAGTTTTTTATTGACACTATATTTGTCTTTGATAACAGTGTGGGGGACCAAGTGGACTGCTTACCATTTAAATACATTATCCACCATAATGGCCATTTTGAAGATGAGCCATTTAGGTATAAGGGGGAAAAATTATGTGCATTGTGTCCAAGGAGTGTTTCGGTGTCCTTGATGAAATAATAAAATGGTTAAACAAGTTGGGGTAGAGAATGTAGGCAAAGTATACTACAAGGTAACATGGAGGTTCCTTGAACATTTCCATGACATTATGCCAATAGAGAATGACAGTCATGCAATTGATTTTGAGGAATTAGTAGTTGAAAGAGGTTGTGGTAGTATATATATTGACCATAATGACCAAGTAGAAGCAGGTGAGGGAAATAATTTGGTTGGTGTTGACTAGTCTAAGAATGAAGAAGCTGGTACATCTAAAGTAAATGAGGCAATAGGGACAAGTATAGGTGAGGAGGTTTATAAAGAGGAAGATGCAACTGCCCTTACTTGTAAGGACTAGATAGAGGAGCTGGAAGAACATATAAGTAGTCCTAAACTTAGTGAAGATAGAGGTGTTGAAGCTTAAATTGGAAGGGCTGAATGGTTAGAGTATAAGGAGTTTATTAATGACACTAGATTCCTTTCTGATGATGATGAGAAAGAACTTAAAAAGGCCAAACTAAGATTGAAAGAGTTTACAACTGAAGAAAGTTTGAGGAAGAAAGCTGCTGCAAAATATGATAATGAGAAGGAGAATGAGAATAAGTCTAAGGGTTTTAAAGCCAAAGATAAAGATGCTGTAGAAGGTCAAGATGAGGAACCTGTTGAAGCTGAAGATGAGGAGCCTAGCAAAGACTATTTAAAGGATGTTAACAATGATGATGAGGGGACAGACTATATTCCATCTTCAGATGCTAGGAGTATTGAATTTAATCAAGATTCAAAGGATGAAAATTGTCCAAATTTATTGAAATATAGAAGGAGTAGATTCACAAGATATAATCCTAATTCTAAAAGTGTTGAGTTTGAAAAGGGCATGATTTTTTATGACAATGTGCAATTTAAAGAGGCTGTTGCTAAGTATGCAACACTACATCATAGAGATGTGTTTTTTAAGAAGAGTGATCCTTTGAGAATCCAAGTTGTCTATGAAGAAGGCTGTATATTCAAAATGTGGTGTTCACATAGTAGGGCGCTTAGATGTTTTCAGGTCAAGAGCTTGAACAACTATCACTCATGTAGGATTAAGTATAAGTTGTGTTTAGTGATAGCAAGAGTTGGGGCTAAGTTGTATTGTGCAACCATAAGGAGAGGTCCAACACTGAAAATAAAGCAAATTAAAGGGATGTTGAAGGATGAAAAGAAGTTAAATGCCACTTTTGATATGGTGAAAAAAGCTAGATAGATTGTGAGGCATGAATTAGAGGGGAATTACAAGGATGAATACAATCTTCTAAGAGATTATCAAGCAGAGTTGCTAAGGAGAAACTCTGGTAGCTTTATTTTTTCAAACTTGATTCTAGTTGCTGATGTGTCCTATGTTGTGTTCAACAGGATGTACTTCTGCGTTGAAGCATGTAAGAGAAGGTTCCTTCAAGTGTGTAGGCCATTGTTTAGGGTTGATGACTGCTTCTTGAAGGGTGTGGTGAAGGGTGAATTGCTGGCAGCAATTGGAAGAGATGCAAACGACCAAATGTTTCCAATTGCATCAGCAATTGTGGAAATGGAGAACAGAGACTTTTGGTCATGGTTTGTCACGCTTCTTATGCATGATCTTGACATTCAAAATAGCTATAAATGGACCATTATCTCAGACCAACAAAAGGTATTGCCTACATGTTATTCATTGACATTCTGTAGTACGGTTGGACTACTTTATTTTAATTGATTATTGATTGCAGGGTTTGATCCCTACCATCAAGGAGCTTTTACCAAATGTTGAACATCGTAGATGTGCAAGGCACATATGTTCCAACTATCAAACAACTCATAAAGGTAAAATGCTGGAAACCCTCTTTTGAAAAGCAGCAAAAAGAACTAACATTAGACAGTTTTAGGATTGCATTTCTAAAATTGATAAGTTTCCTAATGCTAAGAATGATTTGCTTAGGATAGACCCAAACTATTGGTGTAAGGCTTATTTTAGAGCTTTCCCTAAATGTGACATTAATCATAACAACTTGTGTGAAGCCTTAATGGGCTTAAGGACATACTGGAATGTAGACAAAAACCTATCTTTTCAATGTTAGAGGACATTAGAAAATATATGATGATGAGGTTTCATGATAAAAGGAATTTTGTAAAATGTGGCCTGGTGAGTGTGGTGATGTGATTCTGAAAAAACTAAACAAGGAGTATGAGAAGAGTGTAGGTTGGGATGTCATATTTAATGGTGATGGTCAATATGAGGTTCAATGTAATGAGCAACAGTTTGTTGTAAAACTTAAAGAAATGATATGTTCATATGGGAGTTGGGAGATTTCGGGCATACCCTGCAGACATGCAATAACCTGTATTTTGGATAAGGGTGATAAGATTGAGGATTATTTAAATGCTTGTTACAAGAAAGAAATGTACATGTTGGCTTATGGGCATTCCCTAAACCCAATTAGTCGCCTAAATGCCTGGCTGATGTCTGATGGTATTCTTATTCTCCCACCTCTGGTGAGAACTTGTGTTCTGGGTAGTCCTAAGAAGAATAGGAGGGGTGAGCATGATGAGTCAAAGAGAAAAGTAAAGCTTTCCAAGAAGGGTAATAAAAACCGTTGTGGTCTCTGGTAACCACAAAGACATAATAAAAGATGTTGTCTGCTCAACACAGGGTAATCAAGTCAGCAGGTACACTTCTAAAACTTATAGCATGTTCAGCTTTTGTCCAAAAAGCATTTAATTGTCTAAGACCTAATGTTGAATAGGGCAATAAAGGACCTACTCTCACGCCATTAGTGCCACCATAACTACAAATAGAGCATGGACACATAATTCAACACGTGATTAAATTTGTGCAGTGAAATAAGTCCATGTTTATCTCAGGTATAATTTGAAACAAATTTGCCTTGTAGGGTGTACAACCTCAAAGTGTGAGGCAGAGAAAGAAGAAGTATCAGCGTAATGGAATTGGTGTGTTCACCAGCACATACACTGGGAAAACTATCCATAATGTAATGACATAGTCTGCTAAACTATTTGAAACTTAGGCCTTTGGCAAATTGTATTGGTTTTCACTTAACCAGTTTTTTCTGCATTTTCATGCATAGCTTGGCAGGAAAAAGAGTGAGGTGTTACAAAAAGGGAAATACATACCAAAGAAGCATTATTAGGTGCATCTAAGATGCAGTGTAAGTTCTTGTTTTCTTTTCACTAAACCTGGAACAACCTGAGGATGTTTGTTCAAAGTTTGTCATCTTTTTATGTTCTTTTTTTGCAGGTGCCACAAGTGTAGCTAGGGGAGGCCCTACAAAGGAAATGTCTTCCCAAGGGTCTGTTATGTTGCCAGTTACTTTCCTAAAAGCCTTAAGTCAAAATAGCTTCATTCACTCTGGTGCTACATTCATGAGGGCTATGACTTCCAAACAAGAAACCAATTGCCATTGTGACAGCTCTCCTAGTCAACTAATCAAGTAAGTGTTTATTTACTTTGATTAAGTGTTTATGAAATTAAGTACCTCAAATTAACGCCTTGTTAAGCAAGTAACATAAGCTTAATTAAGTTAAGTGAGTTCCTAAGTGTGATTTGGCATAGTTAAGTCAAGACCATTAGTTGATCTAGCTTTTAGAATCATCCTAGTAAGTTTTGACAACTTGTGGCACTAAGTGTTCTTTTGAGCCATTTAGAACTTAAGTGGCTAAAGTGTTCAAGAAAATTAAGTTTGGGAAGCTTTTTAGTACCCTTTTAAAACAAAGAAAAGTGAGTTTGGAGTGTGAGTTGGTGAGCTATTTGAAACAAATGAAAGTATGATGGCTTAAGTGCAAGGGAGAGAAAAGTTGCTTAATAAGCTTATAAGTTAAGTTTCTTCTTCTCTTCTTCATACTTAGCCATTTCTTGCAAACACCAAAAATTCGTGGCTCCATCTCCTCTCCCAAATTCCCAGCTCAAGCTTCATTTTCTTGCAAGATTTCATTGAATTAAGGGTGCCCAAGGTGTTAGGAAGATCACTAAGCCTCTTTGCTAGTGTTCTTGCTTCCTTTGATCTTTGGAGCTTGTTTTGGAATCCAATTTTCGTAGGTAAGCTTCTTGAGATCATTTGGTGTGTTTATAGGTTGTTTCTAGAGCTAGAAATGGTCTTGGTTTGATTGGTTTGGGTGCCAAATTGCTTTGGTTTTAGGCTTGGAACTCAAGGAAGCTCAATTGAGCTTAGGAGGCTTTGTTGCATTGCTTGCTTTGTGGCTAAAATTGAGGTAAGGGTTCAAGTAATTAAGCTCAAATAATGCATGGTTTTGTAGTTTTGTGTGTTGGGATGAATTAGAAACAAGACCCATTAAGTTTGGATTAGAAATGAGAGAGTTTGAGTAGCTTGTGTACAAGAACGACGCTGTCGCACAAACCCAGAAAACTGAGTCAGAAGGCGAAATTGTACACAGAGCGTTTGTTCGGCGGCGCCGCGTCGCCAAAAGCATTTGCTCTTTGGCGCCGCGTCGCCAAATGCCAATTTGGCCTCGATTTCCGGCCATCCTAAGATTAACTTAGACTCTCGGTTTCTATCCCTAGGCTATTCTAAGACGTTCCATAGCCTCGGTTGGGTCTAGAATTCGTTCCTAAGGTGGGAATTGTGCGTTATTTGGAAGGTAGTCAAGTTGTGTGGTTAAGTGTAAAAGATTGTGACTTGGTGGCTAAGTAACTCATAGTATTTAAGCTTTTAAATGGATATTAAGGGGATTAAGTGGGTTTTTAGACTCTTTATTGGCCATATAGAGTATCAATTACATATGGTTAATAGAGAGAAAAACCTAAGTCGATCCCAACCAAGCCATTTGGTTTGGTAAGTGAGCCACTAGTAGTATTTTGAGTTAAACCTTGAGGGTTTGACTAGTTAAACCACATAGGAAGACTACCCTGTACAATAAATTAAGGGTAAAGGCGGGTAAGTTTGAGATAGGTGACGACCTACTCTAGAACCCGTAGACGGGACTTAATTGAGGTAAAGTGTCCGGGATACGAGAGCCAGTATCTCAAGTACCTCAGCCGTTTGAGCTCACGGCAAGAATTAAGGCACTTAAGTGCAGAAAGTCCCAAGTGCATGTGTTGTGTGCATTCCATACCATACATCCATACATTGCATTTTTGGCATTTTGTTGATTGTTTGTTGTTTGAATTGCATGTTTGATTGCTTGGTTGCCATATTGCATATTTGTTGCATATTTCTTTGCAGGTATTCAAGAAGGGAATCCTTACTGAGTACTTTTAAGTACTAATTCCCTTAGTTTTATTGTGCAGGATCTAATCCCGGGCCTAATCACTGAAGTGATAGTTGAGGCCTAAGCTTTCTGTTTTGCAGGTATTTTATTGAGAATCCTAGTGATTCTAGTTTCTTGCAGTATAAGTTATGTGCTAACCAAGTTGTGCCTTTACAGTGTAGAGGCTAAGAGTACACAAGAACAAGGTCTAGTGAAGGGCTACACTTGGAGCTTGACTTAGCTCAAGGTGGGCTCAAGTAAATGATCTTAGTAGTTAGTAGTAATTTTGTCTCTTGTACATAGTACTTGGTGTACTAAGTAAGTTGCCTCTATTGGGATACATTAGGATGTAAATCCATCTTGTTACTTTTGGGTGCATGCTAGAGTTGTAATGTATGCACAAAACTGTTACTTGTAGTTAAAGCAACTAGTATTTCAATGACTTGGTACGTTTTCAGTATGTTTTAATGAAATGCTCGAGCAATGTTTTAATTCAAGACTTTTAAATTTCGGTTGCATTGCCAAGTCAGAAGCATGCATAACTTAATCTGAGTAGGCTAAGTAACTAGTTGCATATAAATTGTTTTAATTTATATTGACGAGTAATAGTTAGCCAATTGTAACTAGTGGGATTCATTATCCCTAAGAGCCTACAAGATTAGGGGCACTGGGGCCCCGTTCCGTCACAGCCATCCACCCGAAGAAGTTCAAAGCCAACCAAAGGAGGATGTTAGATTAGATGATGGGTTTTGTAATTTCAGACACCCTATTATCTTTTAGGACATATTTTGTATGTAACTTAGAGTATTAGTTTTTGGAAGCATCTGCCATTGAGACATTATATTGTACTTGGTGTATTACAACCATTATGGCTTTACTCTAATGAAATGATTTCAGGTCCTGAACAATTATTCAGAATCCCATATCAAAGTGCATTGTTAACAATCTTGACTTATGCCTTCCAAAACCATTTCATATTGCACATACTACATTTTACAAAAAAGAAGCATAAAGATGCAAAACAAGACTTTCATTCACTTCCTCAAATTAAGCTTATATAACCCAAGTTGTTGTCCCAAACTCATTTCAGACCTAAACTATTATAGCCCTCCTGGCAGAATGATCGATGAGCAATGTAAGTTCATAAATCCCTAGCTTGAATACCTTAATTATAGTTGAAATAACAAAATCAAGTAATTTATTAAAGGTTTAGTAGGTTCTGGGTGGTTTATGGCACTAAGTTTGCCCGGGGGTAAAATGGTTATTTTATACCTCAGAAGGTCGGGCCACTTTCCGGGAGTAAAAATAATATTTTTAAAACCCAAAGCCCAAGTTAGCTAAGTTTGCTTAAGCATTTAATTACTTAGTTACTATTTGGGGAAGGGGTAAATTTGCAAGTTTTTCAAAAGTTTAGGGTGGAAAGGGTTTTGTTGTTAAATTAGTTCGAAGGGATGCGTTCATGCCACTATTCACTCATCATTTCCCTCCCAATTTCGTAGCCCTTTCTTCCCCTCTTAATTTCTTACTTAATTCACTTCAAATTCATGATTTCTTGGCAAAATTAAAGAGCTTTCTTGGTGCCCAAGAGGATGGGTGCTTGCTTTGCACTTGTTTTTCATGTTTTGAAGCTTGTAAGGGCGTTTTTCACCTTTGGCAAGTTGAGTTCGTGAGGTAACTTTTTGTTCTTGATGATTTCAAGTTTCTTGAGCTTAATCAAGCTTGTGTTTTGTTGGTTTTGTGCTAAATTAGTGCCATATGCCTTGTATTTTTCTTGGAACCTAGGAAACCTAGTGGAACCCTTTAAATCTTGTTGTTTGAGCTTGTAGTGCTTGATTGTTGCTAGTTCAAGGTGAATTGAGGTAAGGGATTTATGATTCAAGCATAATTAATTCCATTCAAAGCTTGTTTACTTGTTAAATTCAATTAGTTTGATGAATGACATTAGTTAGTGGATGGTGATGAACATGTTGGACTAGTGATGTTCTAATGGTTTGTGTTGTGTTTATGGACACCATAGGATTAGTTTAAATGGTGCACTGTGGCCTAGTGCATGTGTACTTGAAGGTTTGAGGCATTTCAAGGCATCCCTAGGGCTATTGGAAGGCCCCAAAGTAGCTATGGCGCAAAATCTGGAATTTCTGGGCATGAAATAGTTGAGGACGTGTCACCAACCTTTTTGTGAAAGTTCCAGAGGGTTTTGTACTGTGGTAACGCGTCTTTGTTCATTAGCAACGCATCGCCATAACAGCTTTGACACCTAGTAGTATTTTCAGCATAACTTTTCGCTCGAGTATCCGATTTAGGAAAGTTCCAGATTCCACGCCAAGCTAAGAAAGAGCACTATCATCTCCATGCCTTCACCAAGCCTAGAATTGCCTAGGTTTAATGGTATTTTAGTTCAAAGTGAAGGCATGTTTGGCCACAATAGAGCACCATTAGTTGGGTGTAAGGTTTAGTACCATCGGAAGCCTAGTTGGCCTTTCGTATTTGAGGCTCCGATGTGGGAACCTTAGTGCACCTAAGAGGGCTCCAAAGAACCTAGTAATTGGGTCCAATGCCACTCCACTAGTATGAACCAAGTAATGGTGGATAGGGAAGTGCTATGGATGAAGGCTTAGTGCACTTGTTGCAGCCAAGTTGTGACTTGAAGCATAAGTGAAAGCTTAGTGCATCCTTGGTGGGTTAAATGGCGAGGCTTAGTACCTTGGTGGTCTAGGTGAGCTTATTAGCTCAAGACACCAAGTGGGAGCCTAGTGCACCTATTTGGGTATAGGCTTAGTACCATAGTAGCCTAGGTGAGCAAATGACTCAAGGCACTATGTGGGAGCCTAGTACACCTGGTAAGTTTCTTACAACACAAGTAAAGAGTATCCATCATGTTCACCTGCACAACAACCAACGGAAGGTTAAGTTACTGCGTTAGTAAGCTAAGGCTTACTGGGAGCAAGTTAGTGGCTAGAACTCACTAGGCACGGAGTAACACCCGTGGGAAAACTAGGATGAGGAGGGGTCCCAAGGGACTCAGGTATATGTGCATATATTAGACCCTCATACTGCAAGTGCGCGTAGTAGATTTCATATAGTTTTATATACGTGTGTCCTCAGATTTTTTTTTGCAGGTTGAAGGATCCCTTACTGAGAATCTTTAATTCTCACTCTTATAGCTTTTGTTGTGCAGTTTTGGGAATTGTTGAGCCAGCAACCATTGAGGGTTGTTTAGCTAGGTCGTTGAGCAAGTATATGGTTTATTTGAATATTTATGATTCTAGTTTGTAGCTTACTTGTTGGTTAAGTTATGATACTAACTACAATTGTATTATTGGCTAACAGAAGCTAATGAAACATAAGGGAGGCTAGTGAAGCACAAGGGGGGGCTTTAAAGCTTGCCACTAGGAGTTTGCTCTAAGGTAGAAGCTTAGTTATAGATCTCAGTAATGTTGTTCAGTGTATAGTTCTCATACACTAGTTTGCCTCCAAAATTCATGTATAAATAGGCTACTTTAGAGTCACTCTTGGCTGCGAGCATAATCTACTTTATTTGGATGCTTGCACACGATTGGTTATGTGTAGTTAATTCCATAGCTATTTTTGTAGGCTTTGACTGCTTTGAAACTTGGATTTTATTGAAATGCCATGACAATGTTTTAAGTATCATTTCTTTATTTTAATGATCAAGTCAAAGCACAAACTCATGCATGATTGCATAGTAGGATTAAATAACTAGAAGCATAAAGGTTTTAACTATTGTGTACGTAATCAATTAGCCAATTGCGACTAGTGTGGGATAAGTTCCCATAGGCTTCCTGGGCAGGCCTACGAGGGTCCTGTCATAAATAACTCATTACTTTAATAACATCAACAACACCCCAATTACAACAATAAGAGCAAATCCAATGAAAAACAAGACAAATGTGACTCGTTCTCTTGTTTTCATTATCATAACTTCTATCATATCTAATTTTACACAAACATGGTTCATCAAATCCATAATTTCATTTACTCTTTCATTTGCGCCCATAGATTCATCCCCAGCAGCAACATTCTTTCCTGAGCTCGCCGCCCATAGCCATACCTTTTGTTTTGATATAAAACACCTCTATTTCCTTCAACTTCACTCCCCTTCATGTTATTCATAGACATGCTATAGGGAAAATAATGTGAATCAATTATAACTCCATATAAAAAATTTAGTCAACTACCCACATTGTGCCCAATCCCTAAACTCAATAATTACTTTAAAACTCCTAAAACCTCATAATTTTCAATTACCTTGTTTCTCTTTCAGCTAACAAAAATCCAAGCACTGACCAGCCTCCCCTTCCTTTTACCAGCACAGACGACAAACTTGACAGCACCACAGACAATGGCTAAGTGGAGCTCACAAACACCTTCGTCAACATACAGAATGACTACTCTGTCAATCTATCCCTCAAATAATCCAAACCCTAATTCCCCCAATTCAATTAAACGTTGCGTCAACGTTTCCAACTATATGGCTGATGTGGCCAGCTTTTTTCACCAACTAATCCATCGTAGGTAGTCATTCACGGAATATTCTTCCTCATACTGGAATATTCCCACCGTTAAGTTCCATAATGGTAAAAATCTCCCTATTAAAAAATATCAATGGAAAAAAAGCCTATATCAAAAATGTTAATGGCAAATATCTCTTCAAAGAAACTTTAGTAGTAAAACTACTCTGACCCCCATATTTCAGTGGAAAAATTGCCCATTTTGCCAATTTCTATCATCTCGCAATATAATTCTTTCTTTTCTTCTTTCCTTCCTCTTTCTCACCATTTATTTCCTTTCTTCCTCTACACATCTCAATTATATTCTTCTTCTTTTTCCTTTGGTTATAACTTTATCTTCTTTTTCTTTTTCTTGTTCTTCTTCTTTCTCCTTTACTTCTATAACATCCTTTTCTTTTAATTTTTCTTCTTTCCTCGTTTACTTTTATAGCTTCTTTTTTTCCTCTTCCTTTTTTTCCTGTAGGAATCCAAGAAAAAATCCCTTCTATCTTCTTCCCATTACTTTGACACAGTAGATTTTTGTCCTCTTTTGCATCTTTTTTTCCTTCTATTTTTGCCAATGATGAAACGTTTCCCTTTTGACTTCATTGCTCCAATCAATCTCCCTCACTAATCATTTTTATCAACAATGGAAGCTTTTTCAAGGATCACTCTCTCATTGTTACACTCAGTAAAAGTTGCTTTCTCTCTGGCCCTAGTTTTGATCTTTAGATTCTTTGTGTGATTGAAGATGGAAAGAGCTAAACAATGTAAAAGAGGACAACTAGGGAAACAAGGAGACAGATGTGGGGAGTTTTACGCCATTCAATAGATATCTTCACTTGTCTGTCCACGTAAAATCCACGTTAATAAAAAAGTTCCACATCACTACCTTATCAGCATGTTTACACAAATCCTTAATGCTAGTGGAAAAAAAGCCCATACCAAAAACGTTAATGGAAAATATCTCCGCAAAGAAACTGTAGTGGCAAAACTAATTTGACCCCCATACTTCAGTGGCAAATTTGCCTATTTTACCAATAGAAATTTGTATGAACGAGAGAGATATGTAGAGGTTGAGAGTTAAATTTGGATAAATAGAATTTTTATAATGATTCTTTAAGGAATTTAACTTTTTTCGAAAAGCAAAAATAGAGGAAAAAAATTTTATTTCCCTACAATGTCTAAAAATTTTACTGTTTAAAAATAGTTTTTTTCTAGTACTATCAATTGTTGAAGTTTACTGAGCTTGCTTTTGGCTGTGATGTTTCAGGACCACTACAAGAAAAATGTAATATTGTGACTGAAGATGGCGATTTAAAGTTAATCAGTAACCATGGCAGTCACTATTCAGTCAAAATAAAAAAAGTGCTCTATAGGTAGTGACTACATTCAGTCGCCTACTTTATAGTCGCCTTTCAATAGGTAAATTTTACAGATTTTATTATAGACATCATTCAGTTGGAATTTTAAGTATCTAATTTAACTATAAGTGCCCTTCAGTGTCTGAGTTGATTTAAGGTTTGACATTTTCTGGGGTTTAGGGTTTTTCAGGGTTTAGAGTTTTTTTTAGAGTTTAGGGTATTGAGATTTCTTTAGGATTCAGGGTTTGAGAATTTTTTTAGGATTTAGGGTTTTATATTTTTATTTAGTGCTAATTTGGAGTTTTATTATTGTTTAGGGTTTAAGGATATAGAAATAGGATTTGGGGTTTTTTAAGGGTATTAAATTAGGTATTAGGGTATTATTGCACATGAGCATTAGGGTATTTATTTAGGGTTTAGGGATATAGAATTAGGGTTTAAGGCATAGGGTTTAGGATTTAGGATTTAGTTATATAAAATTAGGATTTAGGGATATAGAATTAGATTTATGATTTTTTAGGATTTAAGGGTATTGAATTAAGAATTAAGGTATTGAATGAGTTTAAGGTTTTTTTTTTATTTTGGGTTTAGGGATTAGGTTTTTGTATATCGGATGTGTAGTTTATTGTTTTAGATTTAGGTTTTAACGTCTCTAAATAATTCAATACACTAATTAACTATAAATATCAAAAAGCCCTAAATCTAAGAAATGTAAACTCTAACCTTAAATGATCCATTATTAACCCAAACTCAATCAATACCTTAAACCATAATGCTAATTAATGAAGCCTTAATTAACCATAATGCTATTCGTAATGAATCTTATAAACCCTAATTAATGACCTAAATCCCTAGCTAAACCCTACATATTAACCTTAAAATCTAATTAGTTACCATATCCTTAACCCTAACCTTGATTAATACCATAATGTTCATAATAACTCTTAATTTTTGTAACTGTTATATGTGTTACTTAATTAGTAACATTTCCAAGAATGATGGGGGCAAATGTATTATTTACAGTCTATAGTAATTTTCCTGTTTGTGATATAATTTTTTATTTTTTTAAGTTGTGTATAAAGAAAAATTTATGAATTATGTATATTTATAATTGTACCAATCTTATATATAATTGTAATCATGTACACACACACATACACACACACACACACACACACACACACACACACACACATATATGAAAATATATAGTAAAAGAACTAAAAAAATGATGAAAATGGCAACTGAGATTTGACTAAATTCGTTCCTTGGGGGATTGAATACATCTGATTGGATGACTAGCTTCATTGCGTGGGCTGACTGACCATGTCATTCGCTGCAGTCACTTTATTTCCCGACTGAAGGAATCAATCGAGAAACCATGGGCTTAGTTTTTTGTCCCTGTTACCGACAAAAGGTCTATTAACAAAGGGGGGCATTTTCGTCTTTTAGAACCTAGTGACTGACCCTGGTAGTTAGGGTTCCATTGCTTTTACCTACACCCATTTATAAACTCTTTTCACCCAATTCCCTCAAACAAATTTTTCTTTCAAACCATTTCTTAAACACATTTCATCTGGTTCTCTCAAATACATTTATCTTTCAAACCAAGTATAGTAGCTGGGAAGGGGATAAAGTTGTTCTTCTTTTCATTTTCTCTTATAATTCGGTGAGTTTATTTCCTTTAGGGTAACAAATTACTTCTTCATTTCATTTTTTGTCTAAGTTAACATATCAATTTTATTATTTGATTTCATTATTATGACCAAGTAGGTACATCAGCTAGATGTTCACAATGCATTTCTGTGAAGAGATCTGCATGCATCCTCCACCTTGATACTTTTTGCCGGGAGATAAAAGGGTGTGCAAGCTCTGAAAATCTTTGTATGGTTTGAAGCAAGCTTCCCGTGAATGGTTCGTCAAACTTTCAAAGGTTCTTAAGGATTATGACTTCATTCAATCTAAAGCTAATGCCCTGTTGTTCACTCGATAGTACAAAAATTCTTTTATTGTCATTTTGGTATATGTTGATGACATGGTGTTTGTAGGAGATGACTTAGTCCAATGTTGACTTCTAAAGGAAATCTTGCATACACATTTTCATTTGAAAGACCTAGGTTGCCTAAAATATTTTATTGGGATTGAAATTGCACATAGGCCACAAGGCATTTTTGTAAGTCAAAGGATGTATGCTTTAGAAATATTGAGTGATGTAAGATTATTAGGTGTCAAGTCGAGTCAATTCCCTATATAGCAACAGCACAATCTTGGGTGTTGTATCACCATGCCTCTTGACAATCCGTCATCCTATAGAAGGCTCATTGGGCGACTACTTTATCTCTTAGATAGTCAACTGGATATCACATATGTTGTTAATACATTAAGTCAGTACATGCAGCAACCTACACAAGAACATTATGATGCAACAGTTTGTGTCCTTAAATATATCAAATTGGCTCCAAGACAAGGCTTATTATTTTCAAGAAGCAACGACTTACAACTGAAAGGATATTGTGATGCAGATTGAGGAGTATGCCCCAAAACTAGGCATTATGTCACTGGATACTTTATTACACTATGACACCTATCTTTTGGCATACTGAGAAGCAGCCTAAAGTGAATCATTTGTCAGCAGAAGCTGATTATAGATCAATGGCATCAACAACAAATAAACTTGTGTGGCTTTAAGCATTACTTAAGGATTTAATGGTGGATCACCTTAAACCTGCACAATTATTCTATTATAATCAAGTTGCCTTACACATTGTTGCTAATCCTATTTTTCATGAGCACACAAAGCATATCAAAATGGACTGTTACTTCATCAAAGAGCATATTCAGTCTAAGGAGCTCGAAACGCACTATATACTATCTTAGCTATAACCTGCAAATTTGTTCACCAAGCTTTTAGGTGTAGAACATTTTCAGCATTTGATCGACAAACTGGGAGTTTCGAAACTCCACTCTCCAGCTTGAGGGGGCTATTACAAAACACATAGTCTCAAGATTACTTGTTGCACAAGTCTTAGAGCTTCTTCACGTGGGACATTCTCTTGGTGATAGAGTTTTATCCGATTGTTAACATCTTTTAGATAATTATTTGTATAGATAAAATTTACTACTGAATAGGTAGGCTAGTTTTATCGAGTTATCACTTGTACATGTATTTAAGCCTTGTATTGTTGCTGAATATGATGAGTTGAATACACAAATAAATTCTTCTCAGTCTTTTAATTTGCGACTTGGAAAAATTTAAGTACCCTCTGTAGTCGTTGGGTAGTCGCTTTTAGATTATATAGAGACTAAAATTCGATTGGAATGACAGTTGCTACATTGTATCAATCTTGTAGTGGACAAAGCCTTGGATTTGCTAGTGTAATTAGGCAATTATACTACTAATTGCTTGGTTGCCCTAGGTGCAGCTAGTTGACAAGGGGAAGGTAGTAGTCCTAGTGCAATTGTGCCTACTTGGACTTACCATTCTCGATAGTTAGAGAATGAAATGTCAAAAGGTGTATACGATGACTAGTAAAGGAACTAAGTCCATGGCATTAGCTATATCTAGTGGATTTATTAGGACATACATGGACATAGCTATATCTAGTGGATTTGTTAGGACATATATGGACATCTACTATTGTTGAAATATGAAATTTGCAAATGCTTCTATTATTGGACCCAACTTGCTTAACACCATTGGAGTTATCGAAATATCCTCATTCTTTTTGTTGTACATATCTTGGACTAGTTGGGTATTGTTCACACTTGGTCCAAACCAAAGTTACGGTAGATTTGCACATAATTATTAGTATATAGGCTAGGTGGGTCGGCCTCATATCCTTGCATGCAACAATATTTGCAAATTAGGAAGACAAAGACTTGTGATTTGAAGGCATCAATTGCCAAATAGAAAAATTTGATGACAAAAAAAAAAGTCAAAGTGTGATATCTTATTGATGTAATTCAGAATTCTACCATTTTTCTGTTATGGGCATTTTCTTAAGTTAGCTCAGGGTCACATGCTGCCCAAAATTTTGTTGCAAATTGATGGGTCAACTGTCATCCAGAATGTTTGAGGACCAAAACGTTATGGCTCCACATATTAGACACCAATATTGGAATTATATCATTTTTCTCATTGTGGGCATACTCATAGGTCATGCCCAGCACTGTTCATATTTGGCCCAAGTTGAAGTTACTATGAATCTATAGTAACCTCATACACACACACGCACACATGCGCACATACACATATGCACACGTGTGCACACACATAATGAGCAGTAAAAATCTAATATAAATAATTGGATGGAGATTATAGATGATATGAATTCATTTTTTAATGGCTAAATACCAATTTTATACTTGAAGAAACACAAAAGATACTTTAAAAATAGTTTTTTAAAATTAAGTTTTTTTATTAAATTAAGTTTTCTAATTAAATTCTCTTTTTCTTTAGGCCAGCCAAAAAAAATTATAAAATTTAACTACACTATGAAAATACTCATTATTCAAGTGAATAATTGCGCAAAATTTCCATAAGAACCAAAAATACCTAAATTCCTTTCAACCTACAATTTCTAAAGAAGTTAAAATTTTCAATGATTCTAGTTGTCCATTCTATCTTATCGACCATAAATTAAAAGGAAGTAAAAATAAAACAATGTAGTTTATACTATAAACGGTCATTTGCACTTACTAGCGCCACCATTTTGGTACAAATTGATATTTCCATATTTTTAAATCAACATATGTTATTTTTCTACCATGTTTTTTTTATTATAAATGATGCATTGTTTTCATTATTTTACTTTTTTTTTTTTAAATCACCGTCATTTTGAAAGATAATTATATATTTACTTACTATGCACATGAATAAAATATTGATGAAATAATAATTTTTCCTAGTCTTAAAAATAAAAAAAAAATTGATTTTTACTTTGGATTTTGATGCTTATTTTTATTGTAAATTTTTTGAGCCACTGATGTCTGAGTTTTGGTTTCATGACTTATTAAGATGAGTTGCCAAAGTTTGAAGGCTCATAATGTATCTAATCCATTAGAAACAGAAGCCAAGTAAACAAATTGAAACTAAAATGTACAAAGTAGAAAAGTTATAGGGCTTCTATGAACTAAGTGTTTGTTTGACTTCGACAAGTAAGTAACTCTGTAAGTTGGGAAAGTTTAGTGGCATCTAATGTACTTTGGTAGAGAATTTAAAGGCTAGAGTTGATATTTTTTGTCAAGATTCCATTAGATTGAAAGGTTAAGTGATAGTAGGGGTGTAAGCATTTGACACTAACTTGATATCCAACCCGAAACCCGATCCAAAATTTCGGGTTAGGGTTAGGTCAAAAAGGAGGAAACTGTCACTTTGGATTGACCCGATATCCCTCCATACCTACTGATATCACGTAGGCAGAGCCCAAATCCACTCATTTGGATAGCCTGAGAGGCCTAGCTTGCCGCACGGCCCCCTTGGCTGCAAGCAAGAAGCTAGTCGCGTAAGCAAGCAAGCAACACGAAAAGCAGGTAATAGAATAGAGCTGTCGATCATGTGGAAACCCACATGAATGAAACTTGTTATGTCGGTTGTTTGTTGCATTGTAATAATTTTCCATCCTATAAAGACTGGGATCCAAAATTATAATATTATAACTACTTCAAAAGTTATTTTTTTATATTTCTTGAAGTATAGGGTTTTAATTATTGATCTATAAGTTGAACAAATAATAATTATGTATCAAAATAATCATACATAATCACTTTTAAAAAAATATGCTACTTGTAAATATAAAGTCCAGATTTATGAAATAAAGGAAAGAAAGTGTTACATTATGCGTTGTGAGCCAAAAACGAGATATTCCTTAATGGCCTAAATACCTATTGCTCCCCTAAATTATAGTGACTTGGACAGTTTGCCTCCTAAATAATAAAGTAGATCAACTTGAACTCTGAACTTTGAAAAATCGGCCAGTTTAGTTCCTCAACTCACTTATGTTTTCATGTGGCCGCACGTGACAAAAACACTGTTAAAGAGACAGACGGAGCCTCCTTCTACCCTTTATTCCCAATGCTGCCTCAATCTCTAACGCCGCCTCTTTCTTCTTTCTGCCCACTTGGGTTTCGATTGGATTTCTCGACATCGCGGAGACCCAATAGTGGATTGACATCGAAATCCCAATAGAAAACTCAATCAGAGACCCAATAGCGGATTGATATCGGTTGAATCGGAGATGCCATTGGCAAACAATGCACGCGAAGAGGAGGAGTGTTGGAAGATGAGCATGTTTTTCATCTCAATGATTCATCTGATTCATTCAGATGCTCTCCATGAGACCCGACAACTTGCACAATTCATGTGTCTTGAAGTGACGCGATGTGTTGTCGACTGAGCGATGGTGGCTTTAGGCAGAGGTTGGGTGGAGAGGTAAGGGGAGGAGGCTGCTTTGACGTTAGAGGTAGGAGAAAATGAAGGTAAATGGGAAGCCGGAAAGGCTGTGGAGGGTAGGGATCGGGCGGAGGAGGCGGTGGTGGCTACAACTGCTTTGTTAAAGATGGATAGCGTGAGGATTAGGCTGAGTCAGGGGACTAAAGTGACCAATTTATCAAAATTAAGGGTTCAAATTGATCTACTCATAAAAATTTTAGGGTTCGAGTTGATTCACTTTATAGTTCAGTAGGCAAATTGTCCGAGTCACCATAGTTTAAGGGAGAAATAGATATTTAGCCTTCCTTAATCACCACGATAACGCGTGCATGGATACACGAAGCAAAACACCTCTTGGCAGCCTGTCACACGTGGGAGGGCGGCCGACGTTTAAACCAAAGCAACACAGAGCAACATCGTGGCCGTCCGTTGAACACCACGCGGCAGCCCCAAAACCATCCGATGTAGAAGGAACCTCTAACAAGTCCGCAACCAATCAAATGACCCCACGTAGAATGGACTCGACTGACACGTCGCCTCCTTCGGGACCTGCGGGGTTTTCCTATAAAAGGCCACCCGATTTCTCTCCAAGTTGCTTTTGCTCTCGTTTCTTTTGGTCCCAGTGATTTCAGTTGTTGTCGCCGGGTTGCTTACGAATTTTCGAGAGGAAGTCTTGTGTTTTTTACAGGGAAAACTAAAAGGATGGGTGAAACAGCTACCTGCGTAGATATTCTTCTTGCGATCCTCTTGCCTCCTCTTGGAGTCTTCCTCAAGTTTGGATGCAAGGTAATTTTTTTTTTCTTTTCTTTTGGAGTAATTAATTAGTGAGGAGATGTGTTTTTCTTTTAATGGAAGTGAAGGTTTTGGAGTTAAGTAATTAGTTTAAATGATTGTTTTGATTATATGGTTAATGTGAAGTTTGGGTTTGTAATTATATTATGTATATGCAGGCAGAGTTTTGGATTTGTCTGCTGTTGACAATTCTTGGATACATACCTGGGATTATATATGCTATCTATATATTGACGAAGTAGCGATCATTCCTCCTCATGAGGTAATTAAATCCCTCTCTCTCTTTTACTGGTAGTTTTTAATAAGTTAGAAAGTGATTTCCTTTCCAGTTCCTGTTGGAAAGCAAAAGATCTGATCTGTGATTAACTTGAACTTCACTTCTTATGGGAACTATTATCACTTATTTAAATATTCAAGAAAAAAAGAAAAACGAAAACCAAAAGAAGGATTTTTTATTTCGTATTTTTCTAGTAAGTTTAAATTTATTAAATCTTGTTTCTTTTTTCTTACTACTGAGTTATTGTCGACTGACGATTGAATCGAAAAATATGAACTTTTTTCCAAATGGTGTGTGTGTGTGTGAAGTATTCTAGAATTTCTTACATAAATATCTAAACTTCTTTGGATAATACTCATTATATATATCTCTATAAATTAAACAAATGAAAGAAGCGAAGCTGGGATTTTTTACGTTTACTTTTGGCAGATTCACATCACTGATATGCAAATAATGATCAAATAATTTAAATTAAAATTTTGGGAAGTGGTAGAATTTTAAGTCTCCATGATAATATAAGTGTAACATGGTTGAAGAGTAATTATACCTAGAATTTATATGGCACATGAACTAGAATGCCATGCATCTGTCTGTTTTGACGTCTACTTTATGTGTTAATTGTTGAAGTTGTTGGAACCCTAGTAACGCAATTGAAATACTTGAAACTATAGTTACCTAAACGAAAATCGACTCAAGTTTAATCACCCAAGGAGTGGTATAATCAACCATACTCATTTAAACGAGTTTATTAACCCTCGAGATTAACAATAATTCAACAATACTCATTTAAACGAGTTTATTAATCCTCGAGATTAACAATAATTCAACAATACTCATTTAAACGAGTTTATTAATCCTCGAGATTAACAATAATTCTTGTAGCCATAATGGCATGACATCTCTATGAGTATGGTGCTCCGTCATCTTAATTGTATTCGATTGAAAGGAGTGGTCAATTCAAGTTTCCCACATTGATTTGACTAATTATCGATTAAGATGACTTTAGTTAATCTTTACTTACGTGGTTTGTATTGATTGGCTAAGAGAATAAAAATTCTTAATGGAATCTGCTTTAATTCTGATGAGGTGGCGCCACTTGGGGGAGCATATATTCAATCTTTTTTGTCTTTAACTTGGCAGGTGGAAACGGATGTGGATCGAAAGCTGACCGGTTAGGTGTATATTACTGTCCTCGTGTCGTGTTGTGTTTATTTTCTTCGTATGTCTCTGTTTTATTGAGGAGCCAGCGGTTTAACTCTTCCATGTTCATGTTATTTTGATTTTTGGAGTTGAAAGGTTTATTATGAATTTATGTACTTTTTTTATGCCGAGGTTTGGTAAATACTCTCTTAGTTGCGTGTCTCTTAAGTCAACAGTATATTGATGTATGTTTTTTTTTTGTTTGCTGTCCTTATTGTTGTATTTTGATTCATTGTACCCCAGGTACTACAGTTTGACAGTTTAGTCTTTGTTTTTATTTTTGTAAGTGTTGTTAATGATTGTATCTTATAAGGAATTAAGATCGTTGTCAATATTTTGTTTGTCTACACAAATCAAATATTAGAAGGAAAAATTATGGAAACCAGTTTTGGTGTGGCCTAGAACTATATTCTAGTGTCTCACTGTAATTTTTAAAATTTTAATTTAAGATGTGTAGTATTTATGATTTTTTTTAATTTAAATTGATTTAAAAAATATTGGTTTACATTTATAGAGAGAAAATTTATTCATGGAGAAGAAAAATTAATAATTTAAAATGTTTATTAATTATAAAATAAATTTGGGAGATTAAAATTATTAAGCAATAGTTATTGTATTGCTTAAATTAGAATTTCAGAAATTTTTCTAAGATAATTTAAAATAATTAGGGCATAAAGTATTTTAAAAGTAAAGGGGGTTAAATATATGTTATACCAAATTAGAAAGGGTGGTTATGGCAAGTTGCGCCACTATCAAAATGATGAGGTCGAAATAACTTTAAGAAAAGACAGAATCAATAGAATAGACATCTTAAAGTCGGAAGAAAGAAAGGCCTCTCAAGAATTTCTTGTAGGTCTACCAGGGCCTCTTTCTCTGGCTACAAAGAGTATGGACATGAGAAGGTAATTGGGGATATTAGGTACTTTGTAGAACAACACTTTCTCATTCTATATATAATAATGTGGATCTCGGAACTTTTGTATGACTAAGTAGAAGAGGTAATGTCTTCGACTTTATATTATCACAGGATGAAAGGTTTTCAGACCTTCAATTTAATGTTTTAGAAGAACCACAGAAGTGTGAGTGAAGATTTCTGGTAAAAGAAAAGAGATACCAGAAGACATCGATTAGCTGAAATATACACCAAGGAAGAAAGAAAACCAGGTGTAAAAGAATTAGACGAAAAAGGGAAAATACCAAGTTCTTTGAGAAAGAAAAATCACTAAAGAACTTCGGTGTCTAGCTCTAAGTTCTGGACGAATTACAGCAAAAGGAAAAACTCAAGTTTTTTCAGTGGTTTATCCCATATTTTTCTTTTGTAATGAACAATCAAGTTATAGATGTCTAGAACCCTTATACTTGTAGCAAATGATTTTATCATTTTTGCGTTTCTTAAAGTTCGTGCTCTTTGACATCTTGAGGATATTTTTTGAACTTCTTAGGTAAGATTGTCACAGCATCTGAGTAGCGATGTATTTAGAAGTTACTATTAATCTATTCATACCTAAGTCAATTGCACACCATGTTATGATTTATGAGAGTTTAAGGGTTTTGGAGTACAGTTACAATAAAATAGTGTATACTTTAGTTCCAAAAAATTGATATCAAATTTGATTTTAACCAAGAATTGAACAGAACTAGAACTATGGTTCTGGTTTTTTTTTTTTTGTTCTAGTTCTCAGGTTTTTTTTATACCATATATCTATAACAACACCAAAATTCAATAAAATTGAATCCATAACCAGTTTCTAAAATATCCAATATAATATATAATTAAATTATTATTTAAATACATGCACTTAGACACATTTAAAAGAGTTTAACATGATTTTACCAAAATAATTCAAAAGAATTGCTTGTGAAGTATTTTTCATCTCAACCAGCATTGGCACGATATTCAACATGAAAAACTAAGCCTTTAAAACTATCTTTTTTCAGTATCAAAACCTAAAATATGTTGATGTCATGAATTTCTAGTGTCACATGGCTTATAAATGAAAAAAAAAACATGAGGATTATGTCGTAAAAGAGTAGTCTAGAGTAGAGAGATTAAAAGCAAAATGACCCAAAAGTAGTCAGTCTAGGAAGTGAGTTGATTCAAGTGAATATGGAGAAATTTCATGAATGATCCTACAACTTTTATGTTATTTCAATTTATGACATCAGTTTAAAAGTTTAATATAAAAACATAAGATGATCATCATAATTCTTCACAGAAGTACACACATATATGGACATATTAGTAATAATATAATTTTTATTATATATATATATATATATATATATATATATATATATACCCCAGGTTTAGTTCCATCTTGGGTTGATTTCATATGGAACCAGAACCAACAAAAAAAATAATAGGTTTTCCTATATGTGGAACCAACCCGCAAACCATGATCCATTTTTACCCAACCCAATTAGGGTGGTTCAAGTTGAGTTTCAGGTTTACATAAGCCATGCTCACCCCTAGTCCTTGGGTTGATTATGGTGACGTCAATGAAATTATGAGTTCCGAGAAGAAATTTACTACTTTTGGGGTTTTGGACTGGCATGTCTTTCCCTCTAGTTACAACTTAGCTGGACTTGCTGATATCATATCATTAGGACTTTTTTTAACTTGGAGTAATGACCAGCAGTTTAAGGATCGTATTTTTTATAAGCTTGATCGTGTGATAGGGAATAGTAAATGTTTTGATCAATTTCCTTTTGTTCCGGTGGAATTTAAGGCTCCGTGGTTCTCTGATCATTCTTGTGCCTTGATAAATTTGTCTCAACATATTCTTATCCAGAAATGTTTTTTTCCAAATATCTTTATATGTGGCAAAATCATCCATTTATAATGAGATAATTCGAAGAATTTGGTATCTTGAGGAGTTTAACTCTCAAGTTGACATTTGGTGGAAGGTTTTGAGTAAAATGAGGAAGTTAAAGGATGAGTTGACAAAGTTAAATAAAGAGCACTTCTCTAATATTTTAGGGAAAGTTGTCACAAAGAAGCAGGAGCTGAGTCAAGTGTTTGTTCATTTACATCAAAACTTGAAGGATCATCATGCTTTTTTGAAGTGGCAATAGTCTTGTGAAAAACTCTTAGTCCTAAAAAAATCTGAAGTAGAATTTTATGCTCAAAAAGTTGTTAGTGATTAGCTTAATCTTGGTGATGATAATACCAAGTGTTTTCATTAAAAAATGAAAGAAAGAGCTCCAAAAGCCTAGATCACTTCCTTGTTCTCTCGGGAAGGCAGGAAGTTGACTCTTTAAAAGGTATATTCAAGATGAGTTTCTTCACCATGTCTTTGATATCCTTGGTGTTTCTAACAACCATAGAGGTTAATGATAATATTGTTCTTAGTGGCTCCAGGGTTTCTAATGAGTGAAGAAACCTACTGGAAAAAGATGACTCTATAGAGAAAATTATGCTGGCTGTTAAAGGGGGTAATGCAAAAAAGGCCCTTGGGCTTGATGGGTTTACTGCTTGTTTTTTTCAACATAATTGGGAGGTATTGGGACCTGATATTTCTGCTGAGATTTTAAAATCTTTTGAAAAATGGTGGTCTGCCTACTGCTTTATCTACCAATACCATTCATTTGGTTTCTAAGCTTGCTCATGCCTCTACAGTTAATGATTTCAGACGTATCTTTTATTGCCCTTTCTTTTGTGAATTCATTTCTAAAATTCTAGCTAATAGACTTCAAGACATTCTTCCTACTTTTTGTCCATGAGAGTCAGAGGGCTTTCATTAAAGGAAGGTTAATTGTTGATAATGTTATGTTTTATCAAGAGCTTGTGAGAGGTTATAATAACAAGCATATCGAGCCTACAATGTGTCTTAAAATTTATTTGAGAAAAGCCTATGATTTATTAGATTAGTCATTCTTAAAGCAGTTTTTTATTAGGCTTGGTTTTCCTATGAGATGGATTAATTGGGTTATGGCTTGTGTGAGATGCCCTCATTTTTCTATTGTTTTGAATGGCTCTCTTTGTAGTTTTTCTCTTTTAAATAGGGTGTAAGGCTGGGAAACCCTCTTTCTTCCTTTTTTTTATGATTGTTATAGATTATCTTTCTTATGCTTTGAGTAAGATGTTTGATAAAGTTGATGTGGGTTATCATCCAAAATGCAAAAGAATTCATCTCTCTGATTTTTTTTTGCAAATGATATTATGATTTTTGTAAATGGTGATGTCAAATTCACTAGAATCATTTTATATTGTTTGGATCTTTTTTCAAGGTCTACTAGCCTAGTGATTCATTATGATAAGAATAATGTGTTTTTTGGTGGGGTTGATGTTGTCACCGAGAATGAGATCCTTTTAGTTTTAAAGATGAAAAGGGGGAGCTTCCTATTAAGTATTTAGGAGTGCCTTTGGTGGATCAGAGGTCCAAATCAAGTATTGTAAGCCTTTGGAAAAAAAAATTAAACAATTTGAATGGTTGGCCCACAAAACACCTTTCCTACGCTGGTCATGTGTAGCTAGTAAATCTGTTATTTTTAGCATTCAGGTGTATTGCGCTACTATTTTCCCTATCCCTAAAGGTGTTTTAAACTATTTAGAGAAATGTTTTCAGACTTTTTTTCTGGACAGTGTCTATTTCTGGTAAAAAATATTCTGTAGCTTGGCACAGAGTTTATGTGCCTAAAAGTCAAGGTGGGCTAGGAATTTTTAGTTTTGTTGCGTGGAATGTAGCTACAAATGGTAAAAAGTTATGGAGATTATTAGTGGAAAAAGAAAGCCTTTGGGTTAAATGAGTGCATGCTGATTATTTACTTGGTCTTAATATTTGGGAGTTCTCAAGTGTAAATGATGCTTCTATGATTTGGAAACATATTCTAAAGGTGAAAAATGTGTTTGTTGATTGTGTGCATAGCCAAAATTAAGATTGCGTGAAAAGAGATAAGTTCTCTATGAAATTAACTTACCTTCATGCTGTAGAAAACTTTGATGCAGTGCCTTGGAGTAGGACGATTTGGTTTTTAGCCCTAAATTTTTTTGTTATTTGCTAGTTTGCTTTCTTTGGATAGACTATATACCTTTGATCACTTGAAGCACTATTTTGCAGTGAATTCTGTATTATTTTCTTTATGTTTGGTTGCGGAAAAAATCTCAGCATCATCTATTCTTTGAATGTGTTTATTCTTCAATGGTCTGGCGTGAATTGATGTGTAAAGTTAAGCTGAGAAATGCTCCTAGAAAATGGCATCCATTTTGGTGTTGGTTTAGTATAATACTAAAAGGGAAGTCTATGAAGGCTAAGGTCAGGTGGGCTTCCTTCTCGAGGGTGGTTTATTATCTTTGGCAGGATTGGAATAGAAAGTGTAATGGTGGAATTTGGTTATTTCATATTTATCTATTTATTTATTATTTATAAAAAAAAATCTTATTGACCGTTTGATTGTTTTAGGTTAGATGATGTCAGATTTAAAATTTTGGGCAAGAATTTTAGTTCAACATCATAAGGGGATGATTTTAGGGAGTTCTGGCTTGGTGGGTTTGGAAGAAAGCCCGTTGGATTTTCCAACAGACCCAGTAACCCCAAAAGCCCAAAAAATAGCCTTTACCAAAAAATGATCATTACACTTTTCTTTACCGTTGATTTAAAGACCAGTGATGCAATGCTATGCGTCTAACTTTCCTATAAATAGCCTTTATTTTCCTTATGAAAAAAGGGGCCATATTTTTACAAAGACCTCTTATATTACTTCATTTTTTCCCACTCTTATTTGTTTCTGCTAGGCCTTTTTATTTTATATAAGTTAATACTTCATTTTGCTTAATATTTTATTTTGCCCGGGCTATTATTCATTATTTTGCTTGAGATATTTTCTCCTATCAATCCCCTAAATTTGTCGAGTTGCTTGCTCCTCTTCCCTGTCAATCCCTATTCATCTTATTTCCCCTTCGTATGTAATACTTTGCTCTCTTCCACAAATAACCTTCACTCACATTTTGGCAACTCCGTTGGGGAAGGTGTGATTACATAAAAGAAAGGTCATGTCAGATGGCAACAATGAAAACAACACTACTCGCTCGGGGCCATCTCCTATTGTTAATGTTTCGCCGTACGTGGCTCAGTTACTGGAAATGTTCCAGGCATCACAAGAGCACATGTTGAGTACTATAAAGGATAGCAATCAAGTGGTTATCAATGCATTATCCAATCTATTACAGCAATAAATTGGGGCATCAAGCCAAACGTCACAAGTTAATCTACCATTGTCACCGGCAAATTCAATAGTTACTGTAAGTAATTCTATCATCTTTACTGTTATTTCTGAAGGCTTACCTATTGTTACTATACCAGTCTTGCAACTAATAAATCCCGAAATTGGAAGTTCAACTCCTAGCACTGGAGGTTTTATGCTTGGCACAAGTTCACAAGTTTTGCCGATAATTAATCAGTTCCCACCACCGCCCATATCTCCCTGTTTAATTCATAAGAAGTTACTTCAGTTACTGGAACAACGGCAAGAGTGGGCATCTTATCCTTAGATGGAGATCAAAGTTCTATTTCTGCCATGTATCACTGAAAAGCCATACTCGAGAGATTATTCTAGTTAGAGTTTTCATTTATTCAATGGCAAAGTGGGCAATGCCAAGGAGCATGTGATGCACTTCGTGGATATGTGTCTTGTATACAACCTAGATGATGATTTGAAATTAAAAGAGTTCTCTAAGTCTTTGTCTGAAAAGGCTTACACTTGGTATGCCAACCTCGCTCCAGGCTCAGTGGAAACTTACGGACACATGTGCAAGCTATTCATAGAGAAATTCTTTTCAACTTAAGAGAAAGTTACTTTGGTGGACCTTGGCCAGGAGCGCCAATAGTTTAAAAAAGATCTTCTTGTTTATGTACAACAATTCTGTGATATGGTTCTTGATTGTCAAGAATCTTATGACGAACGAGAGCTTGTGAAAGTTTGCATCTTAGGTATGCTCCATGAATATAAAATTCATTTTGAAAACATACAATTGCCTTCTTTTGCTACCTTAGTAGAAGCTGCTCAACGAACTAGCAATTCTTTTCCAATGAAAAAGATGGTTAAGGTAGTTACTCAAAGCACCCGTCTGTGAATGTTGTTATGCAATGAACACAAAATGGAGGTGGAAAAAGGTTTTAAAAAGGTCTCATAAAAATTTTGAAATACCTGCACATTTTCCTTCTCCCATGAATAAAGTTTATGCCTTACTGGATGAGTGGATCAAAGATGAGGTGATCCAGGTGCCAGATTTGCCAATAAACCAAGACAAAGTTGATCCAAAATATTACAGATATCATCACCGAGTTTCTCACCCAACCTCTAACTGTTGCAATTTGTGGCGCTTATTTCACAATAAGGTTGACAAAAATGAGGTTGTCCTCAAAGGTGAAGAAGTTCATGAAAATCCTTTGCCCGTTCACAATGCGAGGCAAGACTAGGTTAATGCCATTGTTAGCCATATTCATGCTATTGTTCATTTTTTGTTTGATGAAAAAAAAAATTCTTGATTGCCTCCGTCATCACCAAAGGAGCAAGATGGGCAAGACAATGATATTTCTATTTCTAATGTTGCACATTCTCTCATACGTACTATGACCTTCAAAAATTTCTTTGATCTGCTTGGCTTTGATTCTGAGGCCAAACAAGCTACTGTTATTGCTATGTCTTGTATTTCTATAGGAAAATATGAGATTTCTCATTTAAATCATCAAAAGATTAGGCACCTAGATAACACGGCCTACTAGCGAATTATTTTTTCTGATGAAGATTATTGTGTGGAGAATCGTGATCACAACAGGCCTTTATATGTGGAGTCTTATCTGAATAGTTATCCAATGAGAAGAACCATGTTGGATCGGAGTGTCTCTACCAATGTCATGCCATTATCTACTTTTAAAGCAACAAATATAGACATTCATCGCCTTGTTAAGTGACCGATCACTGTTGAAGGTTTCAATAAACAAGTTGTGCCCATAATGGGGCTATACGATTGTTGAGTTGAAAGTGGGACCAGTGCGAGGTCCAGTTCATTTCTATGATATGGATTTGCCTACTAGTTATTATTTCTTATTGGGCAGAAAATGGATGCATACATATTATATTTTTCCCTCAATTGAGCATCAAGGTGATAAAGGATTTTGGCATGGAAAAGAAATTTGTATTCATTGTGTGAATATTCTTTTTGAGCTTCATGAGTTTCACTTATTCGAAGCTACCTTTTATGATATTTTCACCAAAGAATGTGAAATGTCATCACTTTGCCAAGAGGTGTTCCCCTGCCACAGTGGAAAGATTTTTATTGCTTTCTCCCAGCGAATGCAATAAGGACATTATTCTATTAAAATGAGATGTTGATCTCCTACTTCCCTCCTAACAAATACATTAGGAAGATTTTTATAGCCTTTTCTTAGCAAATGCAATTAGGGCATTATTCATATAATGATATGTCAATTTTTTACTTCCCTCGTAGTGAATGCATTGGAAAGATTTTTATAGCTCTCTGTTAGCGAATGCGTTGAGGGCATTATTTATTTAAATGAGATGTCGATCTCTTACTTCCTTCTTAGCGAATACATTGAGAAGATTTTTGTAGCTTTCTCTTAACGAATGCACTGAAGGCACTATTTATCGAAATAAGATCTTGATCTCTTACTTCCCTCTTACCGAATGGATTAGGATGGTGTTTCTATTTTTTTATTTGAACATCCACAGTCATGCCAAAAGTTCATATTGGAGTTTTGCCAAGAAACCAAGTAAGTGGTTTTATTATTTAAATTATTATGTTCATGCAAATGTTGAAATAAAAGAGGTACATGCCTCACTTTCAATGAAAGAGATGATTTGTTTGATAAATGTCAAAGAGACAAAAGTAACATCTAGGCATTGCCTAAAAACAAAAGAAAAGGCCAGAAATTTATTCCTCCTAACCAGAAAGTATGAGTATGTCCCTAAGAGAAATAATCTCCATCATGGCCACTGATTTTGATGCTATTTGTTTCTCTTGGTCTTCATAAATTTTGTTTGTTTCCACCAGGGAACTAATCTCATTCTCCACATATGCCAAATGGGCAATTAAGGAAGCTTTCTCTTCCTCAATATGCTTGAGCTTTTGAGATATTTGTTGTTTTTCATCCTTTATCTTTTACAGCTCAAGCTAACAATCCTCTACTGAAATTGCTTTTCTCACTTATTGGATGATAGGTTACAACTTTTCTAACTTGAATTTAGAATCTTCAAGCATTTGCATGGGCAAAATAATGTCATTTTGTTTATTGTTAACCTATCATGAATAGTGTATGAAAAAAAAATCATCTCGTCACATACCTCGAAAGCCTCATTGGTTTCAAATATTTCTTCAACCGATAAAGTGTAAAAATCTTTCTCCAGTAGTGCTAATGTATTAGTCAAAGTGCTAAGCATTTTTAATAGATTTCTTTTACTTCAAATCTTGTTGGTAAAAAAGAAATCACCTTTCTATCAAAGACGGCCTGTAGATAATGCTGATGCAACTTTGTCACTTGAATACCATAAAACTCAATAAGATCAGCGTCTATAGCAGTACTTGTGTCTCTCATCGAAGCTGGGGGAGGAGTAATGCGGGGCAGTAGATCAATATTATGACCAAGTTGTGAGTCCATGCCAATACCAGTATTTGACTCAAGTGGCAGGTTTGTGGACTGTGTTAATTTGCATCCTTCCGATGTAGAAGAATTTTGGCTAAGTTTTGCAAGTGATTTGCTAGTAGTTGTTTGCCTTTTACTCACTACATGTTTCAGTCTTAACCTTGAAAGACCAATCTTCAAGGCAGATGATAATGCCATAAATGGTATTTGTGCCTATGTCTATTTAAAAAAATCAAAGAAAAGGTTAGTTTATTTAAATGAGATATCAATAAGTAATTGTGTGAAAAAAATTTGGCCTACCTGAGTTACAGCAGCAATAGGGACATATCCTCACAATCATCTAGGGGTACATTGTTATTATCTTCTTTAGTCTCCAAATTAGCATCAAAGCCAATCTCAAGTTAAGGGTAAGAAACGTCAATGTTATTTTCATCAGGCCCTTCTGACTCTGCAAGCTTATTAAAGGTTTCAGCCTCATTCTCAGCACCCTATACTTCAATGTCATCATTTGATCCTTGGGCCTGAAATATATGCATATATACATATATATTCTATGAAAGTGTTTGGGGGTTACATCAATTACCTCTAGATGAATCACCATTTTTTTAGTTTTCTTAATGACTAGCCTATCACTTGTGCTTATTGGCATCTCTTTTATTTTGCCTGAGGTGAAAGCATTCCCTTTGTTATGGACATCATGATCATCCACAAGAAATAAGAACTTGGTTATGCCCCCAGTCTATTTTTTGAATTCCATGAAAGCTTCCACGGTAGAGGAGAAGTGAGATAACCACTCTAGACTCCAATAGCTATGCCTTTTTATACTTGGAAAGTATACATTTTTCTCATGTGGCTGATTCTTCAATGCACTCATAATAAGAAACTAAGCCTCAATTTGCTGGATTGTTATATCTTTGAAGGGCCTACTAGCATCATGGGGAATTCCTTGGTCATACCTGAATTGCCTGGCCACCCGATGTGGATTATAAGTAACTAACTCATTATTATTTAGACAATATGGTGATGGGTGGAAGTTCATCAAGCTGACCAACAAGGTCAAGCATGACCATGTAAAGAATAATAGAGCATTGCTTCCTTATTTTTCTTCTCACTCCTCAACAGTTCTTGTATTTGCCATGTAGCCTTGTCTTAAATAGAAAATTATTGATGAGGCAAACTCTTTTATGTTAGTCAAGTAAGGCTAGAAGACAAAGATTGATTCTTCATCAATAGAGAACAAAAGATTGCCCGAAGGATAGTTGTTCCAAGCCAATGCCCGAAAAGGCTTCCCTTCTATCCCGAAGACAACTTGAGGGCTACAAAGCCTGAATCTCTCGTTGAGGAAGAGTTACAAAAACACAAAGTTTATTGATGTCACCTAGTCAAACTTGTTGAGGATGTGTTAAGGCATTGAAATCACCACAAAAATTTTTTTTTGAAGAAAATAGAACGGAAGGCGGCATACGAGTACTCATCAAGTCTCCTGTATAAAAAGCCTAAGTACAATAAGCCAAGTGCCAACTTTTTCCCCTGTGCTAATTTGATAGCGAGAAGAAAACATCTAGCAAAAACTCTATCTTCAACTGTGCCAGGTAGAAGAAATTTGCACACCCAGAATGCAAAAAAGGCTTCTAATTTGTGACCACAATTCACCTTCTCCTTGGGAATTATAGAGCCATCAGTGTCTAGTTGCTGAAGTAAAAATTTAGCCATATGTTATAAAAGCAGAATTTGGCCCCAATTTTTGTTGTCTTCTTGGCTTCACAAATATCTTTTTTTAAGCTCTTATAAAGGTGCTTCATCATCGGCCAACTCATCTGACATGTTTTTTGTACCAAAAATACTAAAGGCCAAGAGAACTTTTACATCTTCTAAAGTTAGTGTGAATTCCCCCCATGTTGTGACAAAGGTATGAGTATTAATAATCCACCTCGTGAAGAGATTCCTCCATATTGAGACCTTCTTGAAAATGCTGCAATTCAAGTCCCGAGCTATTCTGTGGCACGAATGATATAGGCATTTTTCAAAGTGTCATAATACTTTTTATTGTAAAGAATTTTTTTGACCTATTCCGATCAGCTGGCAACATATCTATCTGGCACACCAAGTTTGGTGTTTGAGAGAGGTACTTCCTTCCTTTCATTCTTTAATCGTAACACTGACTCTGGCGGAATGAATTTAGATGGGTTTAGACTATCTTGCACCACAAATTTTCAACAGCTTGGAGATAGAATTTCTCTCTCTTTCTTGCAATTAGGCCAGAAATTATCTTCAAGGAATGTTGGGTCAATCCAATCTGTCTCATCTACCAGTAGTGGTAACCGCCCATTACGATGAACCAATGGTTTGAGTAAATTCTTCCATGCTTCTTTGTTCATCGCCCTTTTCCTTTTGCCAGACTGGGTACATGACTTTTCCTCCTTGGATTGAATCATGGTGATATCTACAATCAAGTAAGTACAAAATATAAATTATTGATGCTCTATAAATTCATCCAAAATTATGTCAAACACTATACACTATTGCATGTATAATTGTTATTCCACTTACTAGAAATTTATATATTTCTCCACCATAGCATTTGTAAGAAATAAAAAAAAAGTTGTGGACGGGGTGATCATTCGATTTATTTGGTTTTTGGTTTTTTATTTTTTATTATAACAAATTGAAATAACTATATAGAATGAGGAAACTGAAGTAAAATCGAACTGAAATTTGTGGTTCGGTTCGGTTTCAAACTGAAATAACCGAAATATTAACTTTGATTAATTTCTTCTCCAATGAATAAAATGTAAAATTAAGTATATGTGTACCTTGTTAAACTATTTAAAGAGAAATAGAGGAACAATTTGCGTTTTAGCCAAAAATTATTTCTCTTTCATAGATATGCAATTTCATCATATTCCAACATGACCAAACAAAGCTTCTCCACAATTTCATCAAATTTCATTAGATTTTCTTGCAGATATGAGTAGAATCCTTAGCTTTTCTTCCTCCTTTCATGGCGATATCTTGGCCTTTTGTTTTCTCCAATCGCAACATACTCCGGAGCCTTCTCGGCTTTGCCTCCTCCGCCAACGGTTCTCCTCGGCATGCTTTTCTATTTAGAAGTAGAGGAGGGCCCTTCCTCGTAGGAGTTGTTTACAAATAAGGTTCATGGTAGCCAGCAGTTTGTTCTCGGCAGTTTTCTTGGCAATGAGCTTCACCACCACGACCCCTTCCGCCTTAGGAATCGCTGTCGTATTTCGCCGGCTTTCTTCTTTGCTATTTAAGATGGCCAAATCCCAATTGAAGCCTTCAACCTTCTATTTCCCTTCCAGTTACCCCTACTTCTTTCAAATCTGTCAACTTACCTCACATAAGGAATAAAATTTCGGTTTATTCGGTTAACGAAATAACTAATTGTCTTAACTGAAATCGAACCGAAACCAATTTTCACCATATTTGGTTTCAACCAAAACTAAACCAAAAAACCTAATTCACCAAACCGAATTTTTAAACTAATTCAGTTTTTTGGTTTTTTTTGTTTCAATCAAATAGTGATCGTAGATGATCGATTAATACCTACCTTCCAATTACTTGTGGCTCCCAAATTTGTTCTGACCTATATGGATGAGAAGGCAAGCTTGGTTTACTGTCAAAAAAAAGTAAAGAACAGAAAAGCCTAAAAGCTTGAAAGAAAAAAAACATGAAACGAAAGAAACAGAGAGAGAACAGAAGATGAAAGAAAGTTGGAAAAGGGAATTGGTTTTTAACCAAGTAAAAGTGTGCGCACAAATAAGGAAAAATATATTTCCTTCCTTTTTTTTACTCATTCGGCTAAGGAAACTTAGCAAAGTAAAATTCGGCCATTAAATAAGATTCGGCCATTAAATAAAAAAAGGATATTGAATAGAAAGATATTTATTTAATTAATGCTAGTATTTATTTTCCCTTTATATTGTGATTTGATATTCATATCCATAAATATTATACTAAAAACATTAAATTGCAAAATCTTGGATTTTGCTCCCTTAATTTATAATGATGCAGGTTTCAATATTACTCATAGAATTATTAAAGTTATTCTATATCCATGCAACAATCAAACAGTAACATCTATCTTATATCTTTAATGTATATGAATCATTCATGCTCCATATGCAACGCGGCAAAGTGTAATGGTGAAATTTGGTTATTTTATATTTATCTATTTATTTATTATTTATAAAAAAAAATCTTACTAACCATTTGATTGTTCCAGGTTAAACGATGTCAGATTTAAAATTTTGGGCAAGAATTTTAGTCCGTCATCTTACCGGGATGATTTTAGGGAATTCTGGCTTGGTGGGCTCAAAGCAAGGGCCGTTAGATTTTCAAACCGACCCGATAAACCTTAAAGCCCAAAAAATAGCCTTTACGCAAATGTGACCATTACACTTTTCTCTACCATTGATTTAAAGACAAGTAGCGCAATCCTATACGCCTGACTTTCCTATAAATAACTTTTACTTTCCTCATGAAAAAGGAGCCATATTTTTATAAAAAGCTTTTATATTACTTCATTTTTCCCCACACTCTTATTTGCTTCCGTTAGGCCTTTTTATTTGATATAAGTTAATACTTCATTTTGTCTGACATTTTATTTTGCCCGGGCTATTATTTATTATTTTGCTTGAGATCTTTTCTCCTGCTAGTCCCCTGAGATTGCTAGGTTGCTTGCTCCTCCTCCTTGTCGACCCCTAATCATCACTACTAAAAAAACCTTAATTTCCAACAGCCATTTCCAACTGCTGACAGTTGGAAATTTATTGTTTCCAACAGTTAGCAGTTGGAAATGAGGCAGTTGGAAATCCATTCGTTGGAAATTTTTCTTCCAACGGCCCAAGTTTTAGCAGTTGCAATTTCCAACTGTCAGCAGTTGGAAAATAAGCAGTTGGAGAATTTCCAACTGTTTTATTTTTTTTTTCATTTTTTTGTGTTCTAACTGCCTGAGCAGTTGGAAAATTTCCAACTGCTCAGGCAGTTGGAAAATTTGACAGATTTCCAACTGCTCAGGCAGTTGGAAAATTTCCTTGGCAGTTGGAAAAAGCAATTGAAAATTTTGCCATTTTTACTTTCCGGTTCGAATTATTTTTTCATGCATTGCACTTTTCATTTGAATTGATTGCTTGCTTTAAACATTAACCTATTATATTCTAGATAATTATTAGTACATAAGTCAAATTATTTGCTACAATTACATAACAATATATATTCGACGACATACACACATTCACAGTTGAATTAATTAATACGTCATTATATAAATGTTCTAACTAAATCCACACATAAGCATTTATAGTAGAAATTACATGGTTTCATTCTCCAACTAAAAGTTTGTTTCTTATTAAACACACCAAGTAGCATGATATACCTGATATAATCTTAATCCGATCCCGAGTCATCATCATCATCATCTGCAGGAGGCGCGGGCAGTGGAATGCCAATTGAGTTACATATGTACTCGAGCTCAAGCCGTTGTCTCCTCTTCAGACGCTCTAGCTTCCGCTCATAATGTGATGCTTGTTGTGCAGTTTGCTCCGCTACGACTCGCTGTACTTGTTGAGTGAACTCCGGAGTCTGTGTGACATCAACATGGCCAGCATGCGTAAGCGCTGGTCGTCGTCGTCCAGGCACAACATGTTGTTCTGATCCAAGTCCAAATACACGGCCTTTTTTCCTGCCCCCCGCAGCTGCACTAATAATCGCAACCTCATCTATGTCAGGAGCGCCACCATCCTCATCCGGCTGCTGCGTTGCTTCCTCAATCTCAGCATTTATTATTGCCTACATAAAGAGTAATGATAAGTTATTAGTATTAAGATCAGAAATTATTCAAACTGTAATTCTATAGTATGATAATTACCGCAACTTCTTCAGTGCGCCTGTTAACGTATTCCCCGCTTTTTTTCTTGAAAGTTTGCTGCATCACCTTGAACAAGCCAGGGTCCCTTTTCTCCGGATCTTTTTCACGCTACATTGGAAACGTCCTAACATTAATCTTTTTACAAAGTAAATAAGTTGAATTTAAGGTTATAGTTTACCATAATTTTACCATTCGTTCTCGGTGTTCAGTTATTGAAACCGAACCTCCTGCATAAGTAGCACTTGCTGCTCCTGTTGAGTTAGATGACTGCGATGATGAAGATCGTATTGTCTTCCCCTTTGCACTTTTCTCGAGAAACTCCGTCGACGCCCACCATTCCTCAAATTCTGCATACTGTGCGTCGGTCATAAAGGATGCCCTTGCTCGCCGTTTCTCCGGATTCTTTTCACGGCAAATGTCCCCCAGCGTATATCGGTAATGACTAGCCGCCAACATATGCCAGACGCGGTAGACCTCATTATGGTGGGCTGGATCCCACTCACATAATCCCTGCACGTTAATATTTATAAAAACTATATAGCAGATCTATAGATTCCAACATAGATGATAAAGGCGAAATAGTTATAACAAGCATCTAACCTCAAATACACGCCACCACGCCTGAATATCTGCTGGACTCGCGCTCGTCCAGTCATGATGTCCCCTGAAGTGTGTGGTGAAGCATCTAGTGACCAACCTTGTTGCTCGTGATGGAAGGAAGCTACATGCAGTGGATGTTTCACAGAATTCATGAAATTAATTAGTCTTACTGCGACTTCAGATACTAGATGTTAAATAAACTAATTTGGTACAAGCGGGTGCATTACTTACGTGTTCCCATGAGGTACTATCCGTAAACGACCCTGCTGCGGGGGTTGGAATACTTCGGACTGACGAGCTGAACTCCCACCATCCGGTGACACTACAGGGGTCGGGGTAGACCGACTACCACTACCACGTGTAGGACCAATGCGAATACCACCTCTGGGAGGGTGAGGCTGATGAACAGGTGTTTGTTCTGTTGATGGCTGTGCATCCGGATGATGCGAGTCCGATTGGCCTGCCCGATCATGTCTAGCTATTGGTTCAGCTAAAACTTCTTTCATTTGCTGAAATAGCCCTTTCCCTGGGCGACGTGTATATGTCGCATCTCCTTTAGGTGGCATCTACATTATTATGAAATCCCATACAAAAGTTTACATAAAGTACATTCAAACATTGAAATAAAACTTGCTCAATCATATTTGTAGGCTTCAAGTTGAAGTTCCAATTGCTGTTTACATATATATTAAAAGTTAATTACTAAACAAGAACATAACATAATACAATTACATATGGACGTTTACATTATTCTGAGTTTCCAAGTTCATCTGAATTTGATTTCTCTGATTCGCCACTATCAGTATCCCCTGATTCAAAATCATTTTCATCATCACTTCCTTCAAGGGACTCCTCATTGTCAGAGAAATCGTCATCTCCCAAAGTTTCATCCCTCAATGCCATGTCTTCCTCCACAACTTCCCATACACCTGTTTCTGCTAAATTGTCGATTGGGTCATCCATAATTATGGGAGACCTGTTCACACCGGCCTGCAATTCTTCCTGATATGCATCATCGACATCAGCTACATTATTATGAACAATGCGTCTAGGTTTGATTTTTAACACCGCCAACCAACCCGTTTTGTCACGTGACTTTGTGGGATAATGGGTGTAGTAAACTTGATCAGCTTGGGATGAAAGAATGAACGGGTCAAACTTCCCATATCGACGACCATCACGAACCTCAACTATCCCATATTGTTGGTGAACACGAATGCCACGATTTGGAGTAGGGTCAAACCAAGAACACTTAAACAATACCACTTTTTTATGTGGCCACCCAGGATATTCCAGTTGAATGATTTCTTCTAACACCCCATAAAAATCACATTCAACCTCACTTGATCCCAAAGTCCTAATACATACTCCACTGTTAAATGTTGTTTTGTCGCGACCCCAGTCGCAAATGTGGAACTTGTACCCATTTATGAAGTAAACAGGCCAACTCTCAACACGACGAGATGGCCCGCATGCAACATCCCACAGGAAGCGGTCCGTGATAGTGTTTCGTACATCATTCACCTAGTTTCAGACAGTCATAATATAAATATGTATTTTGGTTATTTATCAAAATATGGGTAATTTGAAGTGTAAGTAACTTACATAGTTTCTAAGCCATGTCTCAAAGTTATTCTCAATGTAGACATCCAGGTCTGCCATCTGAATATTGGGTGCATGCATACGCACCTCATCAACGAACAAACTACAAGATCGCATAAGAAGACGATGGAGCATAAACTGGATGAGGTTAGTAGAAAAGAATAAAAGTTTTGTTTCAAAGAAACATGTAAATATTTAGCTTTGGGTATTGTTTCACTTACTCGAGGTACGGCTTCACCTCCTTACAATTCAGTAACACATATGCAGCTGCGACCCTCAATTCATTGTCATCAAGATAGCGATACCTTGATGCCCCATATGGTCGACCCGGGTATCTAAATATAGACCACACCGATTCATCAAATGGTCCTTCGCCGCCATCATCATTACGCGGTACTCGAGTAGCCATATGTGGGATATGGGATTCAAAGTAGTGAGAGCAAAATGTAGAGGTCTCCTCAATTAGATATGCTTCACAAATTGAACCCTCTACATGAGCCTTATTTGAAACCTTCATTTTCAGGTCATGCATACAACGCTCAAACTTGTACATCCACCTATATTGAACGGGGCCTCCAACTCTTGCTTCGTAAGGTAGGTGAACCGGCAAATGTTCCATCGAGTCGAAAAAAGCCGGTGGGAAAATTCTTTCCAACTTACAAAGTATGACAGGTATATTTGCTTCCAACTCGACCATGTGGTTCACATCTAACTCTGGGGAGCATAAATCTCGGAAGAATTGGCTTAACTCGGTCAACGGTTTCCATATATTATCAGGCATTGCTTCAAGTGCAATTGGGAGGAGCCTCTGCATCATTACATGACAGTCATGGCTTTTCAGACCTGTCAGTTGACTTACATTACTGTCAACACACCTCGCAAGGTTCGATACATACCCGTCTGGGAGTCTAAGTGTTTTAACCCAATTAAGCACATCAGTTCTGTGCTCTCTGTTTAGTGCAAATGTGGCTTTAGGTTTAACTGCTCGGCCATCACCCTGAGGAATTAAATGTAGCTCTGATCGACTGCACAGAATCTCAATGTCTTTACGCGCCTTCACGTTGTCCTTAGTTTTATTGGTCACATCCATCACTGTATTCCATATATTGTCAAACACATTCTTCTCAATATGCATAACATCCAAATTATGGCGGATCAAATTAGTCTTCCAATACGGTAGCTCCCAGAAAATACTTCGTTTTGTCCAATTATGGGTTCTGCCATAACCTGGTATGGTTACAACCTGTCCATTGCGAACTACAGAAGGCAAATGTGAGATACGTTCAAATATTGCTGCTGGTGGGAACCGCTCAGGAGGCAACGATTTCTCAACTTTTCCTCTCTTAAAGGAGACTCTGTTCCTTCTGTATGGGTGATCCAACTCTAGAAATTGTCGATGACAATCGAAGAACGACGTTTTCCTTCCATGCTCAAGTTGGAAAGCTTTACTATAATCCATGCAAATAGGGCACGATAACCTTCCATGAGTCATCCATCCGGACAACATCCCATAAGCCGAGAAGTCATTTATGGTCCACAAAACCGAAGCGCGGAGCTGAAAATTTTGTTTCAGTGAAACATCCCATGTTTCGACCCCATCCTCCCATAGCTGCTTCAATTCATGAATAAGTGGTTGTAAATAGACATCAATATTCTGACGTGGACTCCGAGGGCCAGGTATCAATGCAGTTAAAAACATATATGGCTTCTTCATACACATCCACGGAGGCAAATTATAAGGTGTAACAATGACAGGCCAACATGAGTATTGTTTACCAGAGTACCCGAAAGGCGTGAACCCATCAGAACAAACTCCAAGGCGAACATTTCGGGTTTCCGCCGCAAACCACGGGTACGTGGAATCAAAATGTTTCCATGCTTCCCCATCTGAAGGATGTTTTAAAACATTTGGGTCGGATCGATGCTCACTATGCCACCGCATGTGCTCTGCAGTTGACAGTGAAGCATATAGTCGCTGAAGCCGAGGAGTGAGTGGTAAATAGTGCATAGTCTTCCTTGCTCTATCCTTACCTCGCCCATTTGTCCTCGGCTTAAACCGAGATTCACCACAAAACTTGCATTCTGAAGCAGCTTCATCAGTATTCCAAAACAACATGCAGTCGTTTACACAAGCATCAATTTTAAAATGGGCAAGACCTAGTTGTGAAACCAATTTCTTCGTCTCATACCAATTGGATGGCATCTTGCTGTCACTTGGCTGCGTCTCTTTCATCAACGTTGCGATACCATCATAACACCCTCTTGGTATATGATATTCTGCTTTTAGGTTTAACAACCGAACTGCAGCAGAAAGTTCAGAATGCTTATCACATCCATCCCAAAGAGGTGTACTAGCGGAGTCCAGTAACTCAGAAAATTTTCTAAACTCTTCATTAGGTTGTTGATCCTGATCAGTGGAATTCTGATGCATACTTGGACCCGCTGCATCAAATACCATTTGAGCATATGGGTTTATATTTGAACTGTACTCAAACTGCTCATACACATCAGAATTATGAAACGGCTGCTGCGGAGGCTCTGTAAATGCCTCCCCATGAGCTGTCCAGTTGGTGTAATGAGGCATGAAACCCACTCTGTATAGATGCACTCGCACGTCATCACAAAACTTAAACCTCAAATTTTTACACCTCTTACACGGGCAACGTATTTTGTTTCCATCCATGTGAGCTGGGTTACTACAGGCGAATGTTATGAACTGCTCAATCCCTGTCTCCCACTCCTCTGTGTACCCAACTCGACCCGGTAAATACCGACTACTATACATCCAACAACGTTCCATGGAGTCCTACCAATAGATTTACTTTTTTAGTTAATCTAAACCATGTCCTTTAAAACACAGAAACTGTAATTACTAAGTTACGGTTTACGTAAGGTGCCCAGGCAGTTGGAATTTTATTTAAGGTTTACTGTTAATACGTATACGTAATAGGAAGAAATTCATAATATGATATCCATATAAGTGTTAATGGTACCCCGTTGATGGGTTTAGGGGTTACTTAATACATTTTATGTAACGTGTAGGGTTAATGATTTTACTTTTACATATAAATATTTTATCCATATATTTACTTTTTGCGAGTACTCTTATTATTACTATTACTTTACAACAACTCGTCTCATAAAAATTATTGTTTCAATAATTATATATTATTAGTATTTTTTTTCTAATTATTATCACTCTGAATGGATTGCTTATTATAATAATAATAATAATACTTATTATTATTATTATTACTATTACTATTAGTACTATTTCAATATACAATTATTATTATTAATATTATTATTAATATTCTTATTATTATTCTTCTTCTTATTCTTATTATAATAAATTAGTATTATTATTATTATTATTATTATTCTTCCTCTGTGATTAATGCCAGTTAAAATTATAATTTGTCTTATTGGATTTATTATTGGCATACAGATTGCCAATAGTAGTATTACTACTATTACTTTACTACTAATGTTAGAAAAAGTTATTTATTGTTCCAAATACTAGAAATTATATTATTATTATTCCTATTAATATTATTATAATTGATATTACTCATAAATGATTTGGTAGATCAGAAATAACAATACTTAATATTATTAATATTATTCAAGGTCAAACTTAATCAAATAAAATTAACTTACTAGAAATACTATAGAAATTTATATTAATGCCAATTATGAAAACATTGTGCTCAAAATTCCAATTAACCATTGTACATGGCATAAAAATATATTACCCAAACAATTGACTTCAAACCAAATCCATTTGGTATTTTTGAAATATGCTAAATAATTTAACACACAAATATACTAATTACAAAAAGTTAGCATCCAACTAATTATTTTCTGTTCTTAAATATACAAACTACGTTTGACACATAAATGTACTACCTAAATAATTTACATCCCACCATTAATTATTATTTTTAAATATACTAACTAACTTGAGACATAAATATATATACTAACTAAACAATTTTTTAAAAAAATACGTAAACAATTTACGGAAAACAATTTTATTTTCTACTTGGAAATATACTAATACTTAGTACTTAAATATTTTTAAAAATATTTCGTAAACCATTAACAGAAAACAAAGAATTTTCTATTTGTAAATATTTAATTACTTAGTAATTAAAGTTTTTTTGTAAATATACTAACTACTTTTACACATAAAAGTACTACCTAAATTAAACAAACCCATAAAAACTAATTTCAAATGTAAAATATACTACCTAAACAATGTACTTTAAACTATTTATTTAATATTTTAAATTATTCCAACTAATTTGAGAGATTATTATACTACCTAAACACTTTATTAAAATCAAAATTATTAATTATTTTGAAATATAATAACTAATTTCATACATAACTTTAGTACCTAAACAATTTACGTATAAATAATAATTTACTAATTTTAATTATCTGAACTAACTTCACACATAAATATAGTACCTAAACAATTCAATTAACACTAATAATTTCATATTTTATAATTCATCACAAAAATAAAAAAAAAATTGTAAGAAAATACACATAAATTTCGAATTGTATATATTTCCAATGGGTAACCTAAAAAATTCACATCCAACCATCAACAACCCAAAATCACAAATATTGCATATATTTCAAACCAAATAAACAACTAAAAATCCGGATAATGCGTATTTATTCGTATAAAAATTTAAAAAATATAAAATAAACAAACTTACCTCAAATCACGCTCTATCTTCCTTCAAATGGCAGCAAAGAACTGCAATCATGCAATAAAACCCAAAATATTCAATCCATTATCAACCAAAACAGTGAAACGAGGCAAAAATCGAAAAAAAAAAATCAACGAAAAGCGTAAAAAAACGAAACTAACCTGTAGATCTCCCGAAATGACACCAGATCCACGTATAACTGAGGTAGACAAAGCTGTTTTCACGGCAAAAACGAACCAAAACGTGAATGTGTGTGTTGTGTGAGGAAAACAGAAGGTAGGAGAGAGAGACGCGAAATGGCAGCGCGCTGGAGAAGACGACTCGCGCTGGGGGGGGGGGAATTTAAAAACTTTTTTTCTAGCCGTTGGAAATCCTAAAATAAAACGCACCGTTTCATTAAACGCACAAAATAAAATTCCTTTCCATTTCCAACGGTCTCAGCCGTTGGAAAACTTTCAAACTAAAAATTGTCTACTTAATTTTCCAACTGTTATAGCCGTTGGAAGAAAGAAATACAAACAATTTATTTTCCAACGGCTTAAGCCGTTGGAAGTGTATTAAATCCAAATTTTGCAGAAAATCTATTAATTAATACCCATTTTCCAACGGCTTAGCCGTTGGAAGTAATATCTACATAATTTCTTCATTTTCCAACGGCTAAAGCCGTTGGTAATATAATAAATCCAAATTTCAATGAAAAAATCCATTAATTTAAACATTTTCCAACGGCATAAACCGTTGGAAGTAATATATACATAATTTCTTCATTTTCGCAAAAAAATTGCATTAATTTACCCATTTTCCAACGGCATAAACCGTTGGAAGTAAAATATATACATAATTTCTTCCTTTTCCAACGGCTAAAGCCGTTGGAACTATAAAAAATCCAAATTGCATGCAAAATCCAGTAATTTACCTATTACTTTGGCCCATTTTCCAACGGTTGAAGCCGTTGGAAGTTCTATATATATAAAATTCCCACAATTTCCAAATATGATATTATCTAAGTTTATGTAATTTACCAGAAAATTCCTTTTTCCCCTTTTTCCAACGGCTTTAGCCGTTGGGAATATTATATATGTCTACATTTATGTAATTTACCAACAAAATCCATAAATCCCACATTTTCCAACGGCTTAAGCCGTTGGAAAGATTAAATATTATGTAAATTTATATAATTTACTCAAAAAATCAATATTTTCCCATTATCCAACGGTTTTAGCCATTGGAAATATTATATATTATCTAAATTTATATAATTTACCAAAAAAAATTCATATTTTCCCCATTTTCCAACGGCTTCAATCGTTGGAAAGATTGTATATATTATGTAAATTTAATACTCTAAAACTTCCAACTGCTAAGCAGTTGGAAAAACTTTTCTCCTCATTCCAACGGTTTTGGCAGTTGGAAATTTCCAACTGCTTGACCATTGGAAATAAGGGCAGTTGGAAATCGAGGGATTTTTAGTAGTGCATCTTCTTTCCGCTTCGTATGTAACACCTTGCCCTCTTCCAAAAATAACCCTCACTCACAAAAGGCATCATCATTGTAGATGTAGATCGGCTGAGGCCCTTATAGCTATTATTGAGCATTCAGTTCAAGTTAGATTACGGGTAGTTATTACTGAGATTTTTGGATAACTTGTATTTACATGATTTTGCTGTGCAGCACAGATTTAGGGTTTGTTTTATTTTTATTTTTTATTTTGGATCAAGCTTTGTGGTTTCTTATATAGGCCCCTAATATTTGATATAAGTGTCTTTAGACTATTTTGTTGGAATGAAATCTACATCAACTGTGGAATTTAAAAATAAAAACAAGATAAATTTTCTAATATGTGAAATTTAAGATACATTATGAATAATTAATCAAAACAATATTAACCTAAACCAAAAAATATATTTGATATTAGTAATTAAATTAATTATTGGCTCAAATAAACAAATTAACAAAAACAAATGGGAAAAGAAAAAAATAATGTTGCTAATAACTAAATTGCAAAAGATAGAATGGTCAGGGACTAGATTAGATGAAACTAAAAGCTGAAAGACTAAAGCAAAACTTCACTAAAAACACAAAAGATTAACTGGGCCAGAAATGGGTCAGGAGTTATGCCAACAGATCACAACTAGGTCACAGTTGGATCTTCTCTTCCTTTTCCGATTTGCCGCTCAGATGGTGCAACAACAATAATGATGGTTAAAGAGCTACTGCCCTAGCTATGGCACTGAACTCCTCGTTTATAACTGGCAGAACTAATGTAGCCCCCAAAACGACCTACTTGACTAAAAGTGAAAGTCCTTGGCTGTATGTAGAACCACTTACCGAGGAGAAACCACTCCAACCCTAAAGCCACTTCGGCACTCCTACAATAAGGACTACGGCACACCACCAACAGAGGTAACGTAAGGGACCACCAACAAGGTTGTTTACCATACTCAGGCCGTGTGTCAAAGGGGGTATTTACCGGCACCCAGAGGACAACTAGTAGAACCGTTCCATAGGCTATAGCCTCCAAATTTCTGGATCTGGCTGGCCATGTAGCCAACCTCGCCCCTAACAGGCCCAACCGGCCCCACATCTCTTCGCTTTATAAATACCAAAGGCCACCTTCAAGTTGAGGTAACACCACTATGGTTATTCCTTTAGCGCACTCATTCTCCTTCTTGCATGAATACTTAACTTGAGGATTGGAGGCTTTCTCCCCAAAAATACTCTGAGGAACCCCCCTTAGCTCCCGTTTGTCATGTTTTCAGGACTTCTCTTGGTAGACGATCGGAGCACTAGCATCCCTGGCACCATGTCATGTAATAAAGACGAATGAGGCCACTAGATTGCGACCGCTGGAGGAAGAGCAATAACAGCTTGGGCTTTCCACAAATAGTAGCGATGTGGTTTAGGTTGGTTGGATTAGAAGCGAGATGGAAGAAGATAGAGGCACGACTTTGGTCTTCTTTGAAGGCGATTTTTTAGGTGGCGAGGTAGCTAGAATGGGTAACATGGGGATGAAAAGAGTTGGCGGTAACCAGTCTAGGCTGACAATAGGTGGCTAGAGTGTCGGGCACAAAACGTTGCGAATGGAGCCCTAATCATTAACCAACCAACACTAGAAGAGGATTTTTCAGGGACCTTATATGTATTTTTTTCCCCCTTTTTACTATAAGAGCTTTGTTGAGTTAATGGCATCTGTGGCCTTTAAACATTAATTATTGTTTTATTTTAAATGCTAACCTCAATTTTTTACAAAGAAAATCTCTAACTTCATGTAAGTGTTTTGTTTTGAATTTTTCGTTAACTTGAGATGTTAAGTTTCATGAAAAAAAAAAAGTGAACAATTAATTTTAACTCTTAAAAATTTTATTTTTACCTTAGAGACTTTAAAACTTTCAAATCTAATAATTAAACTACCGTCTCCACAACCCATCACCCCTAATCTGTTAAAGATGATCAATTGTTGAAGATGATCTGTTGAACATTGATCTCATCAGAGACGTCTCCTTTCGTCACCTTCGTAGCCGCGTCATCACCCTTGAACGAACCACGGTAGTCCGAGCCCTTGATTCGGTCAAATTTGCTGAAATTTTCGGTGGCCGCTTGTAAGTCTTCGAACTTATAGATGGTGAGCAATTCAATAGCATACCGTAGAACGAGAGCAAAACCTGAGAGAGACCACGACTTTGAATTAGACTATTCAATGAAATTAGTCTCGCTTTTCCGAGAAACAGGGGCCTTCGATTTGGGCTTGTGTCTGCGGGACAAAAGTAGGAAGACGCACGGAGAGACCTAGGATAAGAAGAACCACAGCTACTACATCCACACCCACAAATACGCTTTTGTTATCAGAGGATTTGGATCCTCATGTGAGGATCGATGGCGACTGTGTTGGTGGAGGCAGGGAGGGTGGCGGGAGCTCGACTTTAGTGGGCTCAGTGGAAAGGGGAACAAGAAGAGGCGTGAATGGTAATATTACGTCATTTTAAAGAGCTGATTGGCTTCAAGCAAGCTTTATTGATTGGAATCGGTCTTCACAATGAACGGGAAGATGTCAACCAGGTCACCGTGTAGGTGAGCGGGTAATTGGTGTCGACGGCGAAAGATTCCGAAAGTTGTGGAGTTCTGACCCTCCGTGGCTAATGGTAAGGCCTTGGTAAGTGGTGGGCGATGGTGGTTTGATTGTTAAATATAAAAGTTTTAAAGTCTATAATGTAAAAGTAATTCTTTTAGAGGTTAAAATTAATTTTTTATTTTTTTCTCATAAAATTTAATTTCTCCGATTTACAGAATGGCTAAACTGTAATACTTAAATAAAATTAAGGACTTTTTGTGCACAAAATTGAGATTAGGGCAAAAAATAAAATAATAATTAAATATTATGAGCCTCTAATACAACTAACCTAAGCTTTGTTGTGTGAAATCTCTTTATCATTTTATTGTCTTTTTTGTTTCTTTTTCCATTTTTCTTCATGTATTCGATATGCCACTGAATAATTACCTCTATTTATAGTACAAGAGTTTTAAACATGATTAACAGGTAAATTAGAGATTAATCCTCATCCAAAAGTCGAAGTTTTAGTGGTTTAATTCTCAAAAGAAGCAACTTATTCCAAACCTTAGTTCAAGTGCCCAAGAAATCTCTAGTCTGTCAATCCAGCATCAAACTTGCATGAATTTTTAATTGAGCCCATCATTTGAAAGATTCGTCAAATTAGCCCAAAATTTTACAAAATTACCAAAATTTTTCAGAATTTCGTAAAATTGCCAGTTTTTGTTTATAATAAAATTCTCAAATTTATTGCAAAACTTCAAACATTGCCTTGAACTTTCCAAAAACCCTCATTTCATACCTAGACTCTTTCCTTTTACTTAAGGTAGCGCCAAAAGACCCTTAGGACTCAAGATTAGTTCCTAAACTATATTAATGCTTATTTTAGCCCTAATGACTACTTTAAAAACTAAAAAATCCTAATCTAAAATGTAGTCTTACCCACTATTTAAAGTCTAAAATGACCAAAATTATGGAAATAATTCTACTAAATTATAAAGTAACTTAAATTGCAATACAACTGCTGAATGACCAAAATGTTTCTAATTATCCTATTAAGTGACCAAATTACCCCTAATTAACCCTAGAAAATAAAAATACTCCTAAATTAACTTTGACTAAGTTTGTCAAACATAGACTAAAACTAAAATTAGTACCTCAAATAAATTGAATGTTAACAACTGCTCCCCTTTTCATATTTCATGGAACATGATGCACGCTAAGTTGTTATCAAATTTTGTCTAGCCTATTATATGAACAATATAAACCTTCCCACTGTCTAAGCTCCTAAAGGGAAAACCTTTGTCATTTTTTACAAGGTTAAGGGACCTTCCTTACCTTTTCAAACAAGAACCTTCTGATCATCTAAGCACCCAAGGTAAAAAACTTTTCTTTTCTTGCTTATTAGGCTAAGGAACTTTCCTTGCCTTTTTACAATAGGAATCTTTTGATTGACTTCAACCCTAGTAGAAAAACTCTTTCATCTTTTTTTTAGATGTTAAGGAACCTTCGTCACCTTTTTCAGTATGAACTTTCCTATTATAGCATGGAAGAGAGAAACTCTTCCCCCATCCCCTTTACCTTCAATAAAGAACCTTCTCTTACCAATATAATTTAAGAGATAGAGAACCCTCACTTTACAACCTCTTATATTCTTTGAGGCAGAGAACTATGTCACTTTTAACCATCTCTATCTATCCTTGAGTTTGAAAACCCAATTTTTACCACCTCCATTTACTCTTGAATTAGTGAACTTTGTCTCTTTATTACCTCTACTTTCTTTTAAGATAGAGAACTCTATCTCTTTACCACATATGAATTCACTTACCTTGCTCGCTCAACGAAATGATTTGTTAATGTAGAGAACTCTATCTCTTTACCATATACGAATGATTTCTTTTAAGATAGAGAGCTTTGTCTCCTTACCTAGTGTTAGATATGGAGATTTAATCATGGAAGATTCATGTAGATCTTGTGGAACTAAGGAGAATCTTTGATTATGGAAGACATGGAGAAGACAGTGGAAATTTAATTTGTAACTACTCCAAGTGTGATTCACCTATCGTTAGTTGGAGATATGTTTCTATAAGCAAACCTCATATTTTTTAGGCATTTCTCGGTAAGAGAGAGAAAGTTGTGTATATTTGTAGCAGGTTGGAAGGACCTCTGTTGACCTAGGTGAAGGGTACAGGGCCCTAATAGGTTGCTGTGTGAACTAAACACTTTCTACTATCTCAAATAATGTTGTTAGTAAACTGGGCTGATGCGGCCTTAACTTGGCCAGATATGGTATCATAACAATTCTCATTAATCGCTCCCAATGCTTTTCTTGATAACATATGCCCAAGGAGAGAGCTGCTAATTAGTTAGCGGAGAAGCTCAAGCGACATTGCGGTATATATCTTCCCTACGTCTAATAGCAGTCTCTAGAAATGCTGCCAACTAGATTCATAATCTCACTTTTTCTCTTCTCACTTAAGCCTTTTTTTTTTTTTGTATAAAAAAAAAAAAAGCAATATCAGTAACATGCTCCAAAAGGAGATGGGGAGACGCGGCAATAATGAAGAATTTGAGAGGCGAGATGGAAATTATTACTTTTCATCTCGCCGTTTGGTACTATTATTTAAGGGAACCTATTTAATTAGTCCAACCCTTCACCAATGATAAAGGTAAAAAAACTGAATTTATCTTATTCCTCAATAATTTAGGTTTAGCTAGGGAAATTCGTTTAAAACCACTGAGGAATAAGTTTGATTACCACTAAAAATTGAGGGGCAGTTTCACTTTATTGGGGAATTCATTTAATATGCTTTTTGTTTTCTGTATAGCATTGAGTTTAAATGATTTCAACAAACTGTTGTCATTAACAATTTTTCCTACTTCAATAGATATATATACAGTTTAAAATTATGCAGCGAGTTTTGTTTGCGGAATTTAAAAGTTTGTCTAAATCTAGAAAAAAATTTAAAGTACAAAATGCTAATTAGCCCTTTAAAAGTAGCCTAAAATACACCTTTAACTCTTGAATTATATTAAATCAAACACTTAACCCCTTAAACTATAAATCAATAGTACTTAGGCACAAAGAAGCACTTAAATACATTAAATGGCACATGCTACCACTACCGCGTGACCAAAGTGCACTCATTTCCTTCATGACGCAGAGCAAATATTGTTTAAGTTCCTACAAACTTGCGAACAACGTTATACATTGAAACTATTTGTTAATAGTTAAGTCACTGTAGCAATTTTATTGGGGTAGGAAGGGATTTTCAGTTGAAACTTGTGAATCATTTATGTTAGGATGATTGCGACGTAAATGGTTGTATTGATAACAAGAACCAACAAAGGTAAACTAAGTGGAAGCAAATTAGAACGCAAGTACAAAACAAAAAAGGACAAAAGAATTTACAAGGAAATTTCCAAGATGGGGGAAAACCTTGGGCAGCAAGCCAAAAGAAAACTTCACAATAAAGGAGGAGTTACAAACTATAAATAGCTCTTTAAAGTGGCCAACTAGACTTAGGACATATTCTATTAGTCACCACAAAGCTCCTTATATAAAGAGTCTAGAACACAATTGTCACAGGCCCTGAACCTTAATCTCATCTTAGTTATATAAGACCCCAGAAACCTTACACTCATTCAGTGTTAAGCCTATATAAATTTGTTGCTAATTGATTAAATCCTTGATACAATACTGTTTTATACTATGTCTTACTATGGCTGTAGGTCAATGACCATAAAAATAATATATAATCGATGCAGCTGGCCAACACTTCAAACATGCATTTATATAAAACATACTATTATGTATTGTGAATCCATACAAGCCACTAGGGAACACAACCACACACATACTATTATGTATATCAGAGGCATAAGTTCCACACACATATATATACATCTTACACAAAAGTGTTATACATATGCTACACACTGAGAATCTGGGAATTCGATCCCACCTAAGTTACACTGCCAAAAAAAGGTCACTACAGTATTCAGGTATTCTCTGTTCCTTGCCTCTGTACAACAAATGCCAGTAAGTTAGTATTCTAGTAATTAGGAATCTGCAAGAAAGAAACTTAACAACAATGTATGATATTAATTAACTTTTGCACACCTGGTATCAAAATACTAACAACCAGTTCTTTTATTGGTTATTAGCCCCAGGTCCACCAGTATCTGTACACAAAATATGTAAGGGATATGAGAACCAAAAGTTCCCAATAAGGGTTATAACCTGCAAGAAAAACAACAATATAGAATCCTGCATAATATCCATAAGGATATATATATATGTATGCATCATGCATTTGAGCTCAAATCATAGTGCTAGGAACTCATATTATTGGCCAATAATTATGAGAGTAGCTAATTCCCACAATTCTTTTACCCATTTGTCCTGCATTTGATAAGTCCAACTTATCCATACAAATACTGCTTTGAAAGCTTTTTAGTATTTGTCAATATCCCTTATTCTTTGTACAGGAGTGAACTATTGCTTATTTAGTGCATGTGTTAGTGCTAGGATTGTAAGATTTCGTGAGTGGTTAAAGACATCTCCCCCTCTTTGGTCTACCCAGGTCTTAGCCCATTATGGTGACCTTAGGTATTATAGGTTCTTAACCCATCATACTCACTGTAAATTAGACCATATTAAGGTCCTTTTTGCCTATAGATACAAGTTTACAAATATGCATTTACACACTTCATATGCACTTCATTGTTTGGCTTCTTATTGAACCCAACCATATAAGCTTCTCAAATAGTCATCAATACTCAAATCATATGCTTGTTAAATTTATCAATAATTTAGCCACTTGATATACAAGTATCATAGCCAAATTTATTTAACACATAAGCATACAAATTAAATAACCGTTACCTTAGATAACTTAGTTTGCAAGCTCAATGCACTTGATTCTTTTTGTCTCGGTTTCAAGCCAAACTTAGGTCTCTTCTTAGTAGCTTATACTCAAGACGTATATTGATCATTTAACACATAAACAGCCCATATTTAGGCTAATAATTAACAAATCCCTATATGGTTTAAATGACTAAATTAACTTTTACATTGGTCTCCACATAATTGGCCCTTAATAAAACTTAGACCCAATATTTTCTTTTTCCTTGCTTGTTAGTCTTTTATACTTAGCAATAATCAAGCAATATTAATTCCAGCTCCTTCCTCTAACCACAAACATCAAAACTATATAGGAAAAACTATGTATAACACATCAATCCATAGCCTCCTAACCAAACATCATTTCTTTATAATTTAAGTTATTTCTCAACTTCCCATATTTAGTTTATTCAATAAACATACATGGAACACAGTTTCCAGCAACTTCAGGTCTGAAACGAAACCAGAAAAATTAGGGAAAAATAATTTGTTTACTTACATGCAACAATTGAGCTCAACTCTAGCTCCTTATGCAAGAATACTTGATTTCAACCCTAAATCCTTGCTAATTTGTGTTTAATTTAAAAAAATTTGGATGTTGGGAGCTTAAGCAAGTTCGTCCTTGTCGTTTCTGGGAAGAGGGGTGAAGCTTCGGGTGGTTAAACGTGGAAGAAATGACCCGGTTGACTTAATTAAAACGACACCGCCTCACTTTAAAAATCACGTGCTTAGTGCCCTCTTTGTACTCCCCAGTAAATTTAGGTTTATTCGTAACACGCTTAAATTTTAGGACCAAAGTTGGTATTATGTCGAGCCTGGTTTCTTCACAGATATAATTACACAGCCAGTCTCAAACTTTCATTTATATTCAATTTTGTCACTAGCTTTATCAAGATTACATTTAAACCATTTATGAACAATCTAGTTAATCTAAAATTTCACAATGATAGAGCGAAAATCACGAAAAACCGTAATACTTCAAATTTAATATTTTCTTATGTTCTATCCAACCATGCAATAAAAATGGGTCACTATATGAAATGACCAAAATACCCCTCTTGGCCTGGCTTGTTTAGATGATCAATTTTATTCATTTTTAACTACTGGACCCTAAATTACCGATACTTAACTTGCAAATAAATTATCTAAAGTGTAATTTATTAAATTAACTAATTACCTGGCTGATTAGACTTATAGCTCCAAAGGCCGTCACAACAATGCTCAATATCTAACCAATGTGGGATGAAGAGAGATATAAGAAGTATAAGACATAATTCCTTTTTACTAAAACCAAGTGGGATAAAGGGCAAAACCAAAATTGAGGCACACTCAACAATCTCGACCTATCATCAATTTTGTTGCACACAAAAGAAACTCAACTTGCAACCAAATTGAGCAAACTGAAATGTGACCTCAACTTCTGAACTTCACAGCCACCTCTAGTTAAGTGATACTCAACAAAGAAGATTCACTAAGTCCAAACAGTATTTGAACTTAGATCCAAGAAGAGTCTTTGTCATCATATCAATGACATTATCCAACATACTAACCTTTTCGACCACAATATCACATTTATCAACAACTTTACAAACAAAGTAATATTTGCTCTCAATATGTTTAGCACACTCATGAAACATGTTATTCTTTGTCAAAAAAATAGCACTTTGGCTGTCACAATATATCTCCAGCCTATGATCATCTTGCATAAGCTCTATATAAATAATCATAAGCCAAATTGCCTCCTTCATTGCTTCAATGATTGTCACATACTCTATTTCTACAGCAGAAAGAGCAATTATTGCTTGCAAGCAAGCTTTTCAGCTCACAGCACAACCACCACATGTGAAGACATGCTGATGTGGATCGTCGAGAGTCAAGATTACTTGTATAATCAGAGACCACATATCTAACTAATCCAGCTGTAAAATCATCAAACTCAAGATAAGCTATAGTCATACCTTTTAAATACCTTAAAATCAACTTTACTGCTTACCAATGCTCCTTTCCTGGATTAGCCATGTGATGGTTCACAATGTTAACTACATGTGTTAAGTTAAGACGTGTGCAAACCATTGTATACATAATGCTCCCAACAACACTAGCATATGGTGTTTTCTCCATCTTCTCAATTTCTTCATTTGTGATCGGACATTGATGGATGATAGCTTAAAGTGTGCAACAAGAGGTGTAGAAACTAATTTAGTTCTACACATGTCAAACCTCTCCAGAACTTTGCGTATATAACCTTCCTATAGAAGATAAAGCTTCCTAGCCTTACGATCATGGCTGATCTCCATTCCCAAGATGCATTTTGCTGCACCTAAATCCTTCTCACCAAATTATGCACTCTATTGTGCCTTAATTATGGCAATTTCTTACTTACTTATTGTTGTAATGAGCATGTTGTCCACATAAAGTTGTAAATATGTCAAGGAATCATCTTCAATAGGTCTTATGTAAACACACAAGTTATAACTGCTTCTCGTGAAACCAAGATTCAAAATAAACATATCAAAACATTTATATCATTATGGAGGCAATTACTTGAGATTATATAATGATTTCTAGAATTTGCAGACATGGCCCTCCTTGCCCTTAACTTGAAAACCTTCAAGTTGTTCTATGTAATTTTTTTTTTAAAAGAAACTGCCATGCTGAAAAGTTGTTTGAATGTCAAGTTACTCTAGCTCAAGATCATCTAATGCAATAAGACCAAGAAGTAATCTAATCGAACTATGCTTCATGACAGTTGAATAAATGTCATTGAAGTTTACTCGTGGAAATTGGCTAAAACCCTTTGTAACAAAGCTAGCTTTGTAGCTTGGTTCTTCAACTCTGGAAATTTCTTCTTTCCTTGTGAACACCTATTTGTGCTTGATTGCCTTTTTACCTTTGCATGGTTTGCTAATGTCCAAGTGTCATTCTTTTGAAGCGATTTCATCTCATCCTGCAGAGTCATAACCGACTTGGTAGAATTTGGACAGATAATTGTATCCTTATAATTAATGGGCTACTTACTCAATTTTACTTTGAGGTATACCTTGATTGCTATAATGGGGATCATTAATAGCAATGGAACAAGAAGGCTGAATGTCCTCCATATAGGCTTGTTGCTCCACCTCAACTTGTGTACCCTTGACATCCTAATCATGACTCTTAGAATATACTCGGAGCTTCATCTTACTTCTAGTCTTATCTTTCTCAATAGAATTAGTGACAATAGGACAAAAGACCACTATCATATATATGTATCCCACTTTAAACAACTTCTAACCGTGTGTCACAAATCACTTGCACACATCCTTAGCAATTTACATGTAGACTAAGACCATTTATGCTCCATGGTAGACTAACTCATCATCCATAAACATGCATTTTCTTCTTAATTTATGTATGGAAATCTAAGAAACTTGTTTTGCGTAAATTTTACAGTGAAAATTTTCAGGACTCCCACTGAACTGAATTGTCTGAAGTGTATATAAAATAAAAATTACTCTACTTTTTCAAAGGAAAAAAAATCTAGTTTTATCCATCCTTGACGTTCAAGAAATTTCATTTATGGCTTCCGTTCTTGCTTCTGTTGGAGTACCAGGTCTGAAAGGAACAAAACCCCTTCCACCAAAAACTGGTCTCATGAATCTATCATCAAATTTTCTCCAGAAATAGTGAACCGTCCAAGTAGGGTGTCTGAAGAGTAACCTTAAGCTACTTCTCCTTCGCCCCGGCCGTTTTCCTCCGCTGCTTTGTGTGTCCTCTCTCTGCTCACTTGGTTCGCCATCACCATTTTCAAGGAAGAGAAATCTTAAGTCTTCTAAACTTGGTAAATCAGTTGCATCTGAAACTGCTGGTTTTGCATGCCTTAGTAGTACTGCTTCAATTAGTGGCTTGGTTATTGAACCAAAAACCTGCCAGCAAAGAACAAACAAATGAGCTTAGCACTTATAGTAAGATACCCAAATTCATGAACCGTAACAGGAAATATTACAGAGGACAGAAGAGGACAAACCACGGTACTAAAGAGAACAACAATTATGATGCAGGTGAGCAATAGTGCCGAGTCTTCAGTTGATTTGCTTCTGGTCTTTGAGAACTGCAATCATACTTTTAAGTTTTCATTTCCAACAGAAGCAGCAAACAACTAATATACTAGTGCAATGCATTGAAGAAACATGAAGTTACCTGGTTATAAGATAAAGCAATAGTGACCGCACCTCTCATTAGGCCTGCCCACCACATTATGAACTGTTTTAACATAACAGTTAGCGAGCGTCTAACAAGCATTACAATAGTAAGCATACGGTTTCTCTGTAGGATCACCTGCTGTCGGAACTTGATTTTTGTACTCTCCTGCTTTTGAAGACAGCTTACTAAATTTGCTATAGGAAACACAAATGCCGCTCTACCAATCAATACTAAAGCCAACAGTGTTGAACTAACAGCAATGGAAGTTCCAGCACTGAAATTCAGGAACAAACGGATTAGGGGGAAAGAAAACCAGCCAGATTCACTCACATCAATTTCTTAAACTACAGTTACTGTCAGTTTTACTCTGTGAAGCAGTGTGTAAATGAGAGTTGACCTCCTTAAATTGTGAACTGTGCTATATCAAATGTCAATGGTCAATTTTTGCAAGATAATAACTAAAAGTGGGATCATTGTGCAGTTAATTCTGGCAAAGCAGTGTAAAATTGGTGTGAAGTCATTTTAGATTCTGCCACAGTTTTCATCATTCCTGCCAATGAGATAAAATCTTTAGTACATTCAGTACTAGTTCTCTTGGTACAAGCACTCCTTATGCTTAATTCCATTGAGTTACGGAAAAAGGATATAGAAGCAACTAACAACCTGACAGGAAAGTGCTGATCTTACCTTGCGCTACTGGCTTTCCATTCATCAAGGTCTAGGGCATCCATTCCAACATAGAGGAATATAAATGTTTCAGCTATGAAAGACATTGTTGCAAATGCATGCCTGAGATCATCAGCCACAACAAGGATCAGAGACTGAAATGTCCAATAGGCACGTATGGAAATAACAATACCGAAAAACAAATCCCATGATTTTCGTGTGATTGTCGCCTCCATGTAATATAACATCCTAATCAGTACTTAGTTTTATTCGCTAGTCCTAGTTTCCAAGTGTATGAACTTTGAACTGAAAAGGCATTTTCTCTTTCACATTAAAGTGGTGGCTCTCAAAGGCCAAATATAAGCTGCAAGCAACTTTGCTTCTAAATGCAACTGCGATATTGTCTTGGCATTCTGACATTTTATATGCTCCACTTCGTCATAGTAGTTTCCAAATTAAGCTTTCGCCATAATAGTTTCCAAATATAGTTGCTCCATTTGATCCAAATTATGCTCAGTAACTTTATACTATATCATTACATCATTTATTTCATAGATTTATTAGTTATTGTAATCATTATCTCAATTCACAATGAATGGAGAGATCCTTGATTGATATTACACGGGAAGTTTAAATAGGATTGGTTTGATCGGATATGAGGGTCATCAAAAGGTGACATTACTCAAATACAGCCATGACCCAACTATCTTATTATGTTCATTTTCACCTGATAGGACTACTCACACTGCATACTTCAAAAGACCACTCATATAGTATAGATATCAAGTCCACCATCGGAGATTTCTTTTACTATTCTTACTAGTGCACGTCCACATAGATTTCTTGTCTACACCAAGTCCATCCAATACACTCATTCCTCCTCTCGGCCTTATCTTATATCTCTTCTCCTCACCTGTGTGCAACATGTTCTCACTTCAAAAGAAGTAATTTTACACATTTACGAAAAGAAAAGGAGATCTAATTTTACTAAAGTGCTGCTCTACTTGAATACTTGCGATGATTACTGATTAGAAAATACAATGAGGAAACATCTTTTAGAACCTGTTAGGGCTAATCCTTTTATACCATCAATGGAGAAAGCTTAAGGACCGTCTATCTCAGGAAGAACCAATGTCACTTCTGCCACAACTTTTCATGGTAATTAGACGATATTACACAAGAAATACATGAGAAAAGAATAATGATCTTACTTCGTTGTTATCCTTGAGCTTTCAGTGACATTATGCCACGTGTAGTGTGACATGATGATGCCACAGAAGAAAACGGTCAAAATCCCACTGAGATTTAGTAACTGCCAAAAAGAAGGAAGTTCTGTTAGTACTTAACACAGTTCTTGTCCGAGGATTAAACTTCATTTCGTCTGCAGCCATTTAGAGTTACTTCTTAGCCTTAGGAGTTAGGACAAACATTTTATTGAGACATTAAATATTTTGCACCAAACAAACAAAACAGGCGATGAAATTATGACAAACTTCGCAACCAAATAGTTCTTTCCTTTTTCTAACTGTTTCCATAGATGGTCAAGGAAAGGTTGTCTTCATCAGAAAGTGGCAAAGCAATTGCATTAGGTGTATTAGTACCTCAGCCAACATGTATGACAAATAAGCCATCAGGATCACAAGTGCAACTTCTCGATCTGTTGAGTGCCTGTTTCCAATGAACATAGGACACCTTATTGCTCCTAATATTTCAATAGTTACAAAGAATGAGAGGTATGTGAACAAAATGAAAAAAACAAGCCTGAGATGTATAACTTGCTGTTATACCTTCCGAAGTAAAGTGTTTTTATCACAAAAGCACTCAGAAGACCCGCCTGAAACGTCATCAAAGCAAATTATCCTAATTCCAAATTTAATTAGCAAGTAGACAAAATTAGACTCCACTACCAAGTATCATGATACCATTATTTTGAATAGTCCGACAATGGATCTTTTCAAACACCCAAAAAGGTGATCACCTAGGTTTACCGACCTGTTAATCAGGACAGCGCATTTTCTCCAAACAATTATCAAGCTTTTAGTTTATCCCTCTCTCTTATTTCCTTTTTGTCATCCTTCAACTAACTCTTCAGCCCATCCACCATTAAAATATACTCTCGACCTCATTTTGAGAGAAACAGAGGAGGGCCATTTAGAAAGAAACTCTAGAAAGTACACAAACCAGTATGAAAACTTACTACAACACCAAGAAGAGTGCTGGTGAAGAAGAGATAAAGAAATTCCAACAACAATTTCAATGCCACTGAGGCATCAAAGTCGCTGAAGTCAATTGACTGGACGGCATTGAACAGCACAATGGATGTTGCATCATTCACCACTCCCTCCCCAAATACTACACTGTAAAGGAAGGGTGTTTCATCTTGACTGAGAACCTGTAGCAGCAAAAGTTAGCAGAGTTTAGTTTCATTTGCTAAATTTCATAAAAAGAATAAATAATGATCTGGTTGAACTTTGAAGTTTTATCTGATGTACCTGTAATGTACATACTGAATCTGTTGCTGACAATATGGCACCAACCGCTGCACACAGAAATCAGAATTGAGAAACATATTTGGAGCTGAAGTCAACATGTATTGGAACGCAAACCAAGACCAATTATATTTACCTAAGTAATCTTGAACACCCAGTGATGTAATGCCAATTCTCTTAAACAACAAAGCGGCACCTGCAGCATTTCCCATCATATTGAAACAGGAGATTTTCAATGACGAAAAGAAACTGAAATAAACCTTTTTTTCTTTTTCTTTTTTTAATAAAAAATGGAAATTTTGAACTTTATAACTACAGCTAAAGGAGAGTTCAGTATTAATGTGAAAATACTATTAACTGTAGAGAGAGATTAAGAGATTAAATAACTTACCTGCAAATATGAGGCAAAATGAAATTACGGTACCAAGAATTCCAAACAGCAAAATTGTTGAGAAATTCTTGAAAAATTGCTTTTTCTTGACCTGGAATCTAAAACCAAACATAGAAAATCAAGAACTAAATTCACTACAAGTCATTTTCAGAGAAAGGACTTCCCAATAAGCTCAGTGAAGCATATCATCGAGCACGTGAGGTCCCCGAAACACACAAAAAAATCAAATGACCCACAAATCATGAAAACCAAAGAACTCGGAAAGCTTTTTCAAACTGAATGAATATGATTAACGCTGAAAGGTGAGAATTAACTCATACCCTGCATTGAAAATGATTGGGGGAAGCAAATAAAGAAAGAACAAGTCCTCGCTAAACAACAGAATCTTCGAACTATTGCCCTTACTCACCAACAATACAAGTGCCCCCGCACACAACCCCTGGATTCAGAAAAACACAAATCACAAATGAAACTGAAAAAATGAACCAAAACTTAAGTCACCAGAAAACTTCAGAAAAAGGAAGGGACTCATTATACACCAGAACAAGCGCGGTGATGGATCCGTTGGCCCAGCGATTCTCTTCAAGGAGATGGCCAATGATTATGCAAGCGCAGAGGAGGGCGAAGAAGACGCATAGAGCGATGATGGTCTCGGTGTTGAGAAAACCACTGGAGCTACTGAGAATCGCTTCGGGGGAGGCCATTTGGGAGCTGGATGTCGCATTTACGAATAATTGGTTTCTGGAGGAAGAGATTGAGATTGGATTTGGAAGAAAATTGATGGCGATGAATTGATTACAAGTTTCGGACACTGTCGTGGTGGGCTTGAAATTTGAAGGTTTAGAGATGGAGGGAAGACTGGTAGTTAAGGCGAGGACTGTCCGGTCAAACTTTTGGTGAAAAGTTGGTCCCCACGCTTTACCTAAACTTCTGACTTAGTCCTCTATATTTTAAAATTGGTACAACTTAGACCCTTTTGTTCACTGAATAGCAATAGCTAACGGCGCTATTTTCCTTGATTATATAGATTTCTGCTCTTGGTCCTTAATGTTACTTTTACCTAATTCGGGTAAGTTGATCACTCAACTTCGACTTAGTATGGCTTAGTTTTTTAACTTTTAGAAATAGTGCGACTTTTGTTCACTGGATGAGTTACTTGCAATGCTCTGGGTCCCTAATATTATTTTTCAGTTCACTTTGGTCCCTAGCACTTTCTAATGCAAAATATACCATCACTATTTGGCGATGCATGTGGTGAGTGACTTTTGACACTATCGCGAGGTACAAAAGATAGTGGCTTAAGAAAGAATGGGAAGACAGTGAGGTTTCATAGTGAAACACGGTGAATTTACATCGAAATCAAGCTAATGAGGTTTAATATTGAGTATTATCAAGTTTCCATGATAAAATGAGCATGGTTAGCTACATCAAGCGATAGGTTTCATGACAACTAATGCCTTTGGCTTTGGGGTGGCATGAGCGAGCAAGCTCCAACCATAGCAAGCACAATTAGATTATAGTAGATTGGGATTATAAGTTGGGTTCAATCGGATGTTAAGATACAAAAAGCTAAATCAAATTGGCCCTTACTTTATATCCATTTTTCAAGGTTAAAGACTAAGTAATATTAAATTACAATTAATAGACCAAATTGTGTGAATTGGTCAAGTTTAAAGACCAATCGTGCACTTAAATTGTGCACCTATATTACACTAAATTTTTCATGTCAATTCATATCTATGATATAAAGATAAGGCCTATATGGCATAAATGGGTTCAATTAAGTGGGACCTACACATATACAAGAACAATTAATTAATAGCTCGCCGTCTTTCTCTCCCCTTATTCTCTGCATCGACCTTCTCATCTCTTTTTCATGCCTCCAACAAGGGTTGGATTTCAATTCAAACCTAACTGGTTGATTTATCGTCATTATTTTATTCGATCAATCACTCTTATTTTTTTTTTCTCACCATTTTTTCTTCCTCCTCCTCCACAATACTCTTTTATTACTATTAGCAAGAGTATCATCTAATACATCTGACACTCTATAACGAATAAATCCAGACAATCTGTTTCAATGTCAATAGATCAAGCAGAGTGCAAAAAGTAATGAAAGAAAGGCGGTGAGGCTCTCCTAATAATAGATTATGTGCTAGTGTCTTTTTATTCTTCTTCTATTTGAATCATCATCCATATTTCTTGCTTGGACGATTTATTAGTTCAACCATGTGTTGGTATGCTAGTCCAATAGAGTATTGGTTCGTTAGTTTGTTAGTTTACTTTTATGATTATTTTATTGCCCTATCTCTTTTCGGCTATAGGCTTGGATACCATATTTGTCTTGGTTATTCAATTTTCATTATTACGGTGACTAAAAAAAGTGCAAGGTCTATAGTTGAGCTCATTCCTCAATGTTGTATTTCTATAATAGATACTATAAATCTTATAGTAAATGATAATGACCTTTCATAAAAAAAACTCTTGTAAGAAAGGATGATATAAACATAGGTTTGTACTATCATACTACATTATAATATAAACATGTTTGGAACATCTTTTATTATTAGCATTAAAATTTTGGATAATTTATTAATTGTGCAAATAAAACTGTTGAAGCTAAAAGCTAAAAGCTATTTTTAGATAGTTTTTTTTTTTTTTCAAAATTCTAACACTAATTGCTAACACTAATACCAAACATGGCTTATTTCTACATATAAAAGTAGAACTCCTCTAAGTGGACTTGATAGTCCATTTGGATCCATTCCAAATCGGCACAATAAGATGCCAGATCTTCTATTTTTGCTAAAGATGCATTTTACATACAAAAACTCATTATAATATCAAGTTTTTCAAATTTTTGTTTTTTGTCTTAATAAAATGTACAATGTGGTTTGGTGGACCTTCTATGCCCTCAGTGCCACTCAGCACAAAAAATGATGTTACATATTTTTTAGAAATGCTCAAGATCATAGGACTTATGGGGTAATTTTTTTCTTGTCCTTCGTCGACGGTTTATGCCTCTTTTGAAAAATGGCTCACCTCCACCCTCACTTATCATAAAGACTAGTCCATGAATGCTTTCAGTTTCTTATAACTACTTTATGGACTATTTGGATTGGTTGTAATGAGTGTATATTAAGGAATACCCTTTTCATGCCACATTGTTAATCTCTAAATGGGATGATCCCCTTCTGTAACTATCCATGACCAATGATTTCCAACGACAGTATGTTACTTCTAATTTGATCATCCACCTACTTTATGTCGATCATGGGGTCATCATCAAGAGTAGATTATGCATTGGTATCTAGAAATTTTTTTCACTGATGGTGCTTAGTGAAGTTCAATAAAGATGGGTGCGTCCACTTAGGTTTGGTTAGGCATCAATGCCCTTCAAGATACCGACAAGACACTCTCCTTCCTTAGTTTGAATCTGCATTAGAAGTAGAGTTCTCTACTATCTATATTTCATTTGTATTAGGCAAGACCTTAGAGTGCTAATGATACTTACTAACTGTATACAGGTATTGTAGGCAATCTCGAGCACAATATCCATTAGTACTAGACTTCTCCATCTTGTTTGCTAGCTCAAGGATGATCTTGACTCTTTTTACCATTGTTAGATCTTTGTGTGCCTAGGGGGAAAGTTCTAATTACCCACCAACTTTCCATCATGTACACTTTCTTAATCTCCTATTGTATTTCTGATTACAAAAAAAAATACGACTATAAAAATTAAGAGCACTAAATTGGGCCACAAAATAGGATCAGCCTTCTTAAGTGCACTTAAGAGGTGCCAAATCCAAAAAAATACCATGGTTTATTGCGCAATTTACAACTTACTACAGGTATACTGTTCAAGGTACATGTATTTTTGTATTTTATCAACTTACCGTGTGGTAAACCATAAAGTTTATGATATTTCACGTATTGATTTTTTTAATATATTTTTTCACTTTATTGCATTTAAACTATGTTGTACACTTGTGATATACCACGATACATGAGTTAGAGAAAAATGATCTTTTTATATTTCATTTATATGTCAATGTACCGTATATACTATATACAATATATAAAACGAAAAAATATATATAAATATTGATGTTATTTCCTTCATTTTGTTTTCCTAACAAACCTCAATTTGCAAATGTTAATATGATTGATATTTGAAAACTTTTGCAATTCTTTTTTTTTTTATCTTTCATTTCTTGAATAAAAACTAAAATTAATTCAATGACATGGAATAAGCATGTTGTTTTTGTCAAACAAGTTAAGATGGAGACATTAAATTTTAAGTCATTTAGGAACTAAATATGGTATTAGAAAATATATTGTTATTATTAAGTATTAATTTTTTCTCACATATCACTAAATATTTTTGCTAAATATTATTCATTTTGTTCTATATTCTATTATTATTCATATGCCATCATATAATTTTTTACATTCATGTATATTCAATTTATATTAAGAAAATTATAATGAAAATATTATATAATACATATAAAAAGGTGTAAAATATATATTTCATATTTTTATCTTAAATTAATATTTTAATATTTTCTTCAAAATCAGTAACAATATATGATATAGTATACCTATAATTTATGTGATGAAGTAATGTAGCAGTAATTGTATTAAAAATCATGCTTTCAAGTAAACCATACCAGCAAGTTTAATTTGGAAATTAGGATAAGGCATTAACGCATTAGGACCCAATTTACAAATAACTAGAAAAAAACTAAAGTGACTTAAAAAAAATCTATCTTATCTATAGAGGATTTCATAATGTTCACTTCTAGAGCTTGATGTTTGCTTGCATTTGTTAGTTCAATTAACATTTAATTCTCATGTGCATTAACTCTTTTGTTCTTATTTCTTCACTTTTAGTTGACTGCCTAATTTCCTTTTCTCTAGTTAAAATTGGTTAGCACACACTTTGGTATTTGATATATAGCTAACCTTATAGGATTAATACCCAATTTATGGTTACTAGAATTACACCAAGCATTTGCAAGTGTAGATCGAGTCTGTTGGATCTAGGTATTTAAAACCCAACATATAACAATAAGCCTTAGCTTAAGTGGTTAACAATTAGGAATGTCGGTGAGTCAGATTTTGGTCAAAAATAGTATTCCATCATTCAAGTCGCTATATTAGATAGCTCACCAATATCTTACCCATCACTCATTAGGTGGACAATTTTTTACATCGATATCCTACCAACATAGGTAGATTGGCTGACTGAAATGTATCTACCTGCCATACTTCCACACCCACAATGTATTCACCTTAGTGGATTGAACAAACACAAATGTAATTTGTAACAGCCCTCTAGGTATTAAACCTATTTCGATCAAGTGAAACTTGGTTTATAATGTGAAATTACTCATTTGAACTTACATTGTGCATGTCAAGTAAGTTGGACGGGTATGAAGGTTTCTAGGCCACAAATGACATTGCAATGGCACCTAAGGGCATTTTAGTAATTTATCCTAGGTGAAAGGTAAACCATAATTTTAATTATTTTAGGGTTGAAACAATAAAACTACATGGAAACCAAGATCATATGTTTTGGAACTTAGTTGAACCATAAGTTTGAGTGAAAAGACTAAATTGCACAAATTGAGAAATTTGTGGCTAAATGTATGTATTATACGCTTTAAGGCCTAGGTCTGGCTTAGAGCTCAAGAGAGAGGCTTGAAGAACTCTCATTTAAGCATAAGAATGGTGGCATTAAGGGCTTATGGGAGCTAAACATGAGCTAAACTGAGATTAAGGGGTATGAGGAGGAAGAAGTCAAAAGGTGAATAGGAGTGGTCGAAATAATGAAAGAGAAGTTGAGAAAGTACTATTCCTCCATCCTTAACCTCTCAAATCCATATCTCTCCCTTAAACTCCATGAGAAAACCTTGAAAGTTCTCGAAAATGCAAAATCTTGATGAAATTGGAAGCTCCCATGGGTGATTAAGAAAGCCCAAGCTATGAACTTAAAGATTTTGGTGTGTTAAGGGTGTTTGAGGTGTTTAAAGTGGTTTGAGCTTAAAAGCTATAAGTAAGGTTTGTCAAATGTGTTTATCATGATTCTAAGTTATTTATAAGCTTGAGGATGGTGTTGATTTGACTTGTATGGTGTCCATTTGTGAAAAAAAAATTATTAGAACTTTAGGAACCCAAAAAAAGCTCTTTGGATGCTTTGGTGCTTATCTTGCTTGATATTGCTCAATAAGGTGTTTAAGCTAAGGCAATTTCGTGTTTTTCTTGTTGTGTTAGTGTAATTGTAATGTTTATGGCTTTGAGAATGAAGTTCTTTAAGCCTAATGTGGTATGAATCTTAAAGAAGGATACCATTTTGCATAGAACACGAAAGGATCATACATATCATCTCTAAGAAGATATGCGCTCACACCATAGATTAGGTGTAACTGAACCATTTTTACAAAAGCAAGGAAAATTTTGGGGTACAACTACACCAAATATGGGTGGAATCGTGTTGAGCTAGGTGTGATCGAACTTAGCCAATATTGTGGCATTGGGCTTAGTATGTTTGCGTTCATGCACAATGGGCTTTAGGTGTTTTTAAATACTCTTAAAGGTCTTAGATAAGGCTTGAACTTCCTCCTGAAGTAATCTATGGTGCTCATACTGAGTAAACCAAGTAGTAATAATCAATAAATGTTGGACTAGCTTTGATGAACTAGAACCATAACCTAATTGACTATGGATAGATGCCTATGCAACAAGGTACGATTAGTGTGGCATTATGCAGCACAACTTGTTACAATTAGGTATACTTATGAGGTAGTATGTTATTGACCCAGGGTGGTTAATAAGTCATAGATATTGTAGGAAGTTAGAAGAGAGCACCTTGAGGCCATCGACCAACACCATGGAACTAATAAGGGCACATGGATTCATATGGAAGCCACATGGGTCCTAAGGTTCAAGGGAACAAGTAAAGGTCTTAAAGGGGCAAGGCATAGCCTATAAAGTTTGTTTAGGTTCTAATTAAGATAATGCAACCCTAGTGAATCGATAAGTTCGTCAAGGCTAGTTAAGTGCTTAATGTGTAAGCTCAATTACTAAGACAAATTGAAAGACCTTGAAGTGAAAGGTAGTTAGGCCACCTTATTGGACTTCGGGCCTTAGCATGTGCTAGGCAACACATTGAGGTACTTAGACCAAGCTTGCTTTCTAGTGGTGGCTGACTCAATTAGGTGTAGTAAATGTCATGCTAAGTACCGATCAAGGTTCACTAAAAAGAATGTGGAGATTTAGTAACACCTAGTTGTCTAATAAGGTCTCGAACCTAAGAAACTAAACATAGTACACTTAAAACTACATTAGCCATCTGCCAGTTAGAGATTCACCATAGGAAGGGTAAAAGGTTTAGCAACACCTAATGACCTAGCTAGGTCTCCACATTTAAGGTGCTAGTGTAGGGACCTTAGTACACTTAACTTAACACAAGAGTTAATTATTTGGATCTACTCCTGCACATAGGAAATAGGAGGTAGGTAAGTGTCTAGGTTATGACTTAGTACACAAGGTAAGTCAAGGTTTGTTAGGGCAAGTTAGGGGTCACAACTCGCTATAGACAAAACATTGTCCTATAAGAGGAATAGGATGAGGAAAGGTCCTAAGGAACTTAAACTATGGCTATATATCTAGACCTCAAACTATATGATCTTATAGTAACTTGTCACATTCGATATATGTGCATTTCATCTAGTGTTTTCTTTACAAGTATCCACAAGACTTTTACTAAGAATTCTATGAATTCTGACCCCTTAATCTGTCATGTGCTGGTATAGGTAGTTCGGCCATTAACCTTAGGAAGGTTGTTGAGCTAGTTTGGGCAGATACATAATACTCTCTAGTTCTATTTTTAGTTTTGTTAATGGTCATGTACATGTACTAACTATGTTTTGATTGGCCTTGAACAATGGTTGATCTAAAAGCACAAGGGGAGGATTTGGCTATATGGAACCTTGGGGCACTGAGCTGAGATGGACAACCTAGTATATATCTAAGTAGTTTATGGCTCGGGTACTTAGCTACACTAGGTGCCTTTAGAAACATGTGTTTTGTTGGATGTTTTGGTTTGTGATTTCATATACATAGCTTGAACATGTGTGCATAGGGTTATTGCTTGTAGAAAAAGTGTTTTGGCTTTAGCTAGTTTATTAATATCTTTAACTACAAATCCGCCAGTGTCTTAATTGTTTTGTTTTATGTTTATATTTCATGCCAAGGCTACTCATGCATATATATTACTAATGATTAGGTTAGTGAGGTTAGATAATGTGTATGACTTTTGTCATAAACAAAAGACCAACAATTACAAATCAAAACATAGGAATTGAATAAATTCGAAGCAATCTTAAGGCAACCAACCCCTCCGAGGTGGGCACGGTCCCCCACATAAGCAGCATATTACACACACACACACACACACATTATTACAATATCAGCATTAGTTTAAAAATTTTTGACAAATGAGATTTTTATAATTATGTTATAGCTAGTAAATGGAATTAACTGACTTATTTTCTACAAATTAATTGACTCATTTTGAATAGGGCACAAAACCAACTACCTAGACAAAGAAAATATTAACTCTAAGTCTTTTGCAAATTCTTGTATCTTTAATATATATATATATACATACTAGTCAAATAAAGGCAAGTGCAATCTAAACCAGCAACCAACCCAAATCCAAAGAGTTGAGAATAAAATAAAACTCACATTCAATCCAGATTTATTCAATTAAAAAAATTTAACTCATAACATCCATCGAAATAGATATTCATTCACATCATGTTGATAATGATATTACAAGCATTAAACTGTACGTTTCAACTCGCCAATATTATAACACATCCTTTGTTGTCTTTAATCATAGGCACTATACTAGCTCAATCATGGTTAAGGACAAAAGCTTTTAAATGATGGCCTAATTATTATGTGTATCATTACAAAGTGTAAACTACAATAATGGTCCTAAACATATAATTATCATTACAAATCGATCCTTAACCTTTGTATCATCACATATTAGTCCTAAATTTTATAAAGCATTGGATATTGATCCCTAGCCTTATGAGAAGACTAGGTTAATATAGAAACTTGATTTACAAAAAAAAATGATAATTTAAATGATCTATTAATTATTAAAAATATTCTACCACCGATAGAATTTACTAGAAAGTAGTTATTAAACAATATAAATTAAAATTTAATATTTTATAGTTGCAACAAAATTAATGAATTTTGTGGGGGCTTGTTATGCAACACACTCTAAAGTTTGGGGACCAATGTACAACAAAAGAGAGGTTGAAGATTAATTTGCAATAGTAATTATAGGTTATGTCTTTCTTTCAAGCATGTTGAATTATTATAAGAACTTATCTTCTTTTAAAAAAATTCCAACAATAATTCCTCGTGTTGGCACTGTTGTACCAGAATCTGTTATCATCTTTGAATACCACAATTTAAGAAATTATCTTCAAATAAACTCACCTTAGATTAGGAACTAATTTTTGGTCTAATATAGTACTAGCTTTTTTTTATTGTGAACCTATGTAAGCACATAGTGCCCAACAATACTTACAATAACAAACTGGCCATCGTGCCCAGCCCACTTGTGACTCCAATTGACAAAACTACCCCTCCATTATCCAATTGCCCTTTGCCTCATGTGTTGTATTTTTCACTAGTTCATCAAAATCCTTCTACGACCTCCTCGAAAATGCTTTCATGACATACTAATTAATTATAAAATGATTATTAGTATAAACTAATATTTCATTTCTAATCACAATATTAGCAAAAATAATAAAAATATTTCTTCTTATAAATTAACAAAAATATAATTAAAACTACTTGTGGTATACAAAATTGAAGTTAAATATAAAACTACTTCTCTGGTGTAGACACTCATTCCTCTTCCAAAATGACATGTAAAAGTACTTAAATAAATAAGTTAGAGCCAATTTGTTTTTAACTTAAGTCAATTGACTTAAAAATTGTTTATTTTTATTTTTACATATTTTTTACGCAAAACTAGTTTTAATTAAAAGCCAATATTATATAGGTGCAATAATCCATCGAAAATACAATTTTTATAATCTCACTGAATTTTTATGAATTTTTATTTTTTAATTTCTTAAAATAGAAAATTTTAACAAGATCATGAAAATTTACTTTTAAATGGATTGTTATATCTACATAATATTGGCTTTCAAATGAAATTGGTTTCAGGTAAAAAAGATGTAAAAGTAAAAATAAGCCAATTGACTAACACTACTAAAATTCCCATGTTTACCAACGTGGAGCAGTTGGTAAACGCACGTTGGTATTCGATTCGTTGGAAATTGTTTTACCAATGCGCAAAAATTAACACGTTGGTAAATTCCAACGCGTAACCGTTGGTAAAATGCACGTTGGTAATTACCAACGGTCAGGAACCGGCTTTGGTTTCCAACACGTGGTTGTAGTTACCAACTACCATGCGCGTTAGTAACTACCAACTGCCATGTGCGTTGATAATTACCAATTACCTCACCCGTTGGTAATTACCAACTACCATGCCCATTGATAGGAGAGTTGGTAATTACCAGTGCGTACGCGTTGGTAAGTTCCAACTTACAGCAGTTGGTAAGGGAGTTGGTAATTACTAATGTGCGTCGAAGTTGGTAAATACCAACGCCTGTGAGTTGGTAGCAAGCCGTTGGTAATTACCAACTTGGTAAGTACATTGGTAGGTACCAACACGGGTGACAGTTGGTAATTACCAACGCGTGCGAGTTGGTAAACGGCCATTGGTATTTACTAACGCGTGTGCACATTGGTAATGTACATTTTTCAGTTCCGGGCTAGGGTTGTTTCCTGTTTTTCCCTGTTTGAAACAAACTCGAAATGGAAATACCAATTTCAAAGTTCCGCCACCCTTGCTAAACAATCAAAATTATTCACAATTTCCACGTAATTTCCATCACACATTCTCTAATACATCATAATTAAAACAAATACATATATGTCTGTAACAAATCATACAACATTCAACATTTGACACATATTAGGAATGTCATCTGAGTCTTAGGTCTAACAATTCTTGTCCAAGTCTAATAACACAGGAAATTATGAAATGATATACCTGTTGAAGACAACAATCAAGGAGTCCCGACTATCTCCTCATCCTCCGAGTCCGAGTCATCAGGATACTGTGGAACTTGTTGAGCCGGAAGGTACGGACGGTTAAGTGAAGGACAAATAATCTCCAACTGAACCCGGTTTGCCTCCAATGCGGCCCTATTCGCCTCCATCTCTACTCTCTGTCTCCTCTTAATTTTCTCGAGCTTCCTCTCGTACTCGACATCTCTTTGTGCATTCTCCTCTGCCATCATCTTTTGTACTTGCTCGTTGAATTGCGGTGTCTATGTGATATCAATAGGTGGGATGTCACCAGGCAGTCGGTAGCCCAGTATGACGCACTGCTTAAATCCTAAACCAAAAACACATCCTCTCCTTCTCCCTCCAGATGTAGTACTTATTATTGCAAGTTCATCAATTGGCTCTAATCCATCCTCTTGTTGTGTTTGATCCCCAATCTCAGCACTGATACAAGTCTACAAAAACATATTATATCATATGAATCAGACATTATTGGTAAAACATGGTAAGTATCTTAACAATAGTTTACAAAAAAAAGTTATTATACTTACAGCAACTTCTTCACATCGCTTACTAACATATTTTCCGTTCTTCATTTTATGTGTTGCTTGAAGGACTTTAAATAAGCTAAGGTCCTTCTTCTCTGGATCTTTCTCTCTCTCTCTCTCTCTAAATGAATGAAATGTCAGATTAATAGGTAATTTAAGTTCATTATTTTCTTAAATGTAAAATAGAAGAACATTGACGGGATATTTACCATTTGCTCTCGATATACAGACATCGAGATAGATCCCCCTGCATATGTCGCGCTGCAAGAGCCAAACTGTGAATCATCGCCACTTACTGTTGCTCGCATTGTCTTGAATCTAGTGGACTTCTGAATGAACTCCTGACTGGCCCAATATGCCTCCATTTCCTCATATGCAGCATCGGACATAAAGTTTGCCTTTGCTCGACGTTTAACAGGATCCTTGACACGTCAAATTTCTGCCATCATGCATCTATAATGTTGTGCTCCCAAGATATTCCACACTCGATACACCTCATTATGATGTATCGAATCCCACTCACAGCTTCTCTGTAAAGGTTAATATTTTGAAACTATTAGCATGAAAAAAGCAAGTAGTAGTTTTGACAGTAACACATCATTATCATAGTAATATACGTGTTATACCTCAAAAACACGCCACCATTGTTGAAGGTCTGATGGAGAGATGGAGGACCAATCAGAATATGGTTTGAAATGTGTAGTGAAACATGGTGTCACTAACCGTGTCGCTGCAGCTGGAATGAATCTGCACAGTTCAAATGATTATTCACAGTGATATATTGAGATTATTCAAAGTAATGTAAGTAATATTACTATTTTCAGAACGTTTGTAAGATATTCATCACTTACGTGTTACCATGTGGGGATATCCTCATCCGTGCTTGGGCTGGTGTCTGTGACATCGATGATGGGATGTCATCAATATGTATGTTTTCATCTGAGGGATGAGTCATCCGTATCGGGTGACTCACATGCCGCGCACCAGATCCATGTCCAGATGTCGTGCCTCCACCGCCTTTAAATCGGTGCTGATGTGAGTGGACGTGAGTCGCTGGCACCGTTGTGTCCTGCGTCTCTACACCGACATTCTCCTGTGCCCGGGATAAAGAACCCATCCTCTGTCAAGCCTTAAGCATTGGCTTCATGACCTCCTTAAACTACACCAATGGTCCCTTTCGAGGTCAGCGGTTGTATGTGCTATCTCTTTTACGCGGCATCTGCATTTATTATTATTATTAGTAAGAAAATTAAACATTTATATGTTTACTAACATTAATTGTTATGTATTCACTGCACATAAATTTACCAAATATGTTCCAGACAACTAATGACTCGTGATGACTAAACAAAGTAACTATACATCCTCATTCACCTGACCCAATGCTTCCAGTATCGTGAAACTCCTCATTTTCTTTAGTGTCGGTGTCATTGGATAGAAACTCTTCCTCATCATCTGTTTCTTCATTAGAACCCCCCTCATCAACTAAATCTCCTTCAATAGCATCACCGACACCCGGGTCAGCTAACTCCTCAACTAGGTCATCTTCAATTCTTTGACTCATAATGGATCCACTTTCTTGATAAACGTCATCATTGTCAACAATTGCATACTAGATTATCCATCTAGGTTTTATCTTCACAACAGCTGACCACCCATTTTTCTCACGTGACTTTGTCGGATAAGGTGTGTAGTAAACTTGGTCAGCCTGTGATGCTTGAATGAAATGATCAAACTTCTGATATCTGCGGCTATCCTAGATTTCAACTAACCCAAACTATTTATGCATTCGAGTTCCATATTCAGGTGTTAGGTCAAACCAGTTGCACCTAAACAAGACAACATTCTTATGTGGATAGCCAGGATATTTGAGTTGAATGAATTTTTCTAATATACCATAAAAATCACATTCAACTTCGCTAGAACCCGTGCTTCGTATGCAGACTTCACTATTAAATGTTGATTTGTCCTTGCCCCATTCATTTATGTGAAACTTGTACCCATTTGTGAAATAAATAAGCCATGTCTCTACCGGACGTAAGGGTCCACATGCAACATCCCACAAGATGTTATCAACTATATTGTTACCTGGGTCATCAACCTATGTAAAACAATTTCATTTTAGGACAATATATCTAGAAGTTTATAACTTAACATATTGCAATACGTAGTGAGTTGAAATTAATTAGCGTATATAGTGTCGGAGCCAGCTTGAGAAATTGTTTTCAATGTGTATGTCCATCTCAGACATGGTTATATCGGGTGCAGTTTCCCTTACCTGATCCACAAACATACTGTGATGAAATGAGGAGAGGAGGAAAATATGTTAGTTTCGTAAGATGATTAGTACTAAACTTCAAAATAATCAAATTACTGGATTATCATGAAAGATGATTTACTTTAGATATGGCCTGATCTCAGTACAGTTTAGAAGAACGTATGTGGTTGCAAGTCTGAGTTCATCATCTGTGAGGAATCTATATCTACATGCACCATATGGACGTCCCGGAAAAGTGAATATGGACCACAACTCACCATTACAGGGACAGGACCACCATCATCATTTCGCGGTACTTGGTTCATCATGGAGGGAACATGGGATTCAAAGTAATGAGAGCAAAAGATGGATGTGTCCTCTATAAGGTATGCTTCACATATCGATCCCTCAACATGAGCAGCATTAGAAACCTTCATTTTTAGGTCATGCATGCACTGCTCAAATTTATACATCCATCGATACTGAACTGGTCCTCCAACCCTTGCTTCATATGGCAAGTGAACTGGGAGATGCTCCATGACATCAAAAAACCCTGGAGGAAAAATTCTCTCAAGCTTACAAATTATAATTGGAATATTGACCTCCAACGCCAACAAGTGATTCTCATGAAGCTCTAGAGAACACAAGTCTCTAAAGAATAGGCTTAACTCCGTTAATGGCTTCCATATATTTTCGGGAAGCGCTTCAAAGGCAATGGGGAAAAACCTTTGCATCATAACATGGCAATCATGATTCTTCATGCCATACATTTTGCAACCAGAGGTATCAACACATCTCCCAAGATTCGAGGCATATCCATCAGGGAGTCGTAAAGATCTTACCCAAGCGATCACATCTTGCCTTTGGTTAACATCAAATGTAAACCTCGCCTTTGGTTTGAATGAACGACCATCATCAAGATCAACCATGTTTAACTCCGTTCGATTACAATAAATTTTGAGGTTCTTCCGTGCTTTAACATTATCTTTCGTTTTGTTCTTAACATCCATCACAGTATTCCATATATTCTCAAACACGTTCTTCTCAATATGCATGACATCAAGATTATGGTGGATTAAGTTTGTGGCCCAATACGGTAAGTCCCAAAAAATGCTTCACTTCGTCCAATTATGTGATTTTTCATAATCACACAGGCGATGTTGTGAACCATCATTACCAATTGGTGGAATCCATGAGATTCTTTCAAATATAGCCTAACCTGATAAACGCTCGGGAGGCGATGCCTTCTCTGACTTCCCACTCTTAAAACATGTACTATTTCTTCTATATGGGTGGTTCCGGCCAAGAAATTGCCGGTGACAGTCGAAAAAATAAATTTTCCCGCCATACTTAAGTTGGAATGCCTTACTTTCTCCTATACAAATAGGGCAAGACAATCGACCATGTGTCATCTATCCTGAAAGCATGCCGTAAGCGGGAAAGTCATTTATGGTCCATATTAATGCTGCTCGAAGAACAAAATTTTCTTTCAATGACACATCCCATGTTTCAACACCATCAAAACACAAATGTCTTAGCTCTTCTATTAGAGGTTGTAGATAAACATCAATCTTATGATTTGGGCTATGTAAACCTGGAATCAACAACGAAAGGAACATATACGGTTTTTTCATGCACATCAGGGGGAAAATTATACGGAGTAACGATAACAGGCCAACAAAAGTATTGTTTTCCAGATGGTCCAAATGGGGTAAATCCATCGGCACACAACCCCAATCGAACATTTCGTGCTTCCGAGGCAAACTATGGGTAGGTCCGATCAAAATGTTTCCAAGCTTCACCATCTAATGGATGTTTTATAACACCTGGAAACTGTGTTTGCTCCTTATGCCACCTCATCTGCTCTGCTGTTGTCATTGACGCAAATAAGCGTTGCAGACGAGGGCTTAGTGGTAAGTAATGCATGGTTTTTCTCGGTCGATCTTTACCCCGACCTCTTTTTTTGGCTTATATCTTTCAGCTCCACAGTACTTACAAATACGCAGAATACTTTCATCTTTCCAGAACAACATGCAATCATTCACACAGACGTCAATCTTCTGGTGAGACAGGCCCAACTATGAAACTAATTTCTTTGTTTCAAACCAATTTGATGGCATCTTACTATCTGTAGGTTAAGTCTCCTTCATCAGTTGGGCAATGCCATTAAAACATGCTCGTGACATGTGATACTCAGACTTAAGGTTAAGAAGATGGACAACAGTAGATAACTTAGAATGATTTTCGCACCCATCCTATAGAGGAGTTGATGTTGAATTCAATAGATTAAAAAAAAAATTTGCACTTTCATTTGACTCCGCAACATTGTCTTCCGGAATTTGTGAGTAATTAGGCCCAATGGCATCTAATACCATCCTTTCATATGGATTCGTCGAAGACCCCTAGTAAAAGTGATGAAAGCCACCCACACCCAGGTCTGTATCTAATGCTTCATTAAATGGCTCTCCATGAGCCGTCCAATTCAAGTAAAAAGGCTTAAACCCCCATTTGTACAGATGAACTTTGACCTCGTCAGACTCTTTAAACCGCAAATTCTTACACTTCCGACAATGACAGCGAATGTATAACCTGCTCATTGTTTCAGGATGAGAGACAGCGAATGATATAAATTCATTAACCCCGGACTCCCACTCTTGTGTGTAACCCGTTCAGCCAGGAAAGTAACGGTTACTGTACATCTAACTACAGGCCGACTCCATTACAAACTAAATCTGTTGGTAATCGTATACCCATCAGTGTCATCAAAGTTCGCTATCACAAAATTATTATTTCACAATATATCATCTTACAAAACAAACCATCATATCGTCAATAATACTATATTAATAGTCATTTGTACCTTTCCGACAGATGTATCACAACGACATAATATATATATAAGAAAATAGATCCTTTCAATTATCAATACTAATACTATTAGTAATTTTATTAATAGTATTGTTTATTATTATTAGTAGTAGTAGTAGTAGTATTATGATTGTGCGGTGCATATTACTATAATTATAATGATGTAATAATAATTATTATACGCATTACTATTATCACTATAATTATTTCTATTATTAATAGTACATGTACTATTGCTAGAGTAATTATAATAATAATTATTATCTATTTTATTATGCGTATAATATTATTATTAGTCAAATGTAATTACTATGGGTATTATTGTAAAAAAATAGATAAATTATTTTCATTATTATATATAATTAGTATTGGTAATTTTATCATTAGTATAGCCACTATTCCTATTATTATTATTAATATTATTATTGTTGTTGTTGTTGTTATTATTATTATTATTATTATTATTATTATTATTATTATTATTATTATTATTATTATTATTATTATGCTTCCCACGTATTATTAATATGAATATGATTAGAACTATTATTCTTATTATAATTATTGGGTACAGATATTTAATTTTACTATTATAATTATTATAATCATTGTCGGTATTATTATTATTATTGTTGTAATATTGTTCATATTATGCTGATTATTAACCGTATTAGTACATTATTATATTTCTCATTCGTATTGTTTTTATTATTAACGTAATTATAATCATTGACCATGTCATACTGAATTATTATTAATTAGTTTCATTATTATTAGTTTCTTACTTACAACTACTACTACGTACTATTCTTAATTATTATTATTATTATTACTATTATTATTTTTATATTATTGGGTACATCAGCTTATTATTATTATTATTATAGTCATTATTATTATTATAATTATGACTGTGCCGTGCATATTAGTATGATTATTATGAGCCCGGGATAAAATGTGAGCTGATTCACTACTATGGTGACATCATAAGTAATTCAGATTGAGAAAACCACTGTGTCCGGCGATATAATTAGCAGCAGTGGGAAGAACATTTACAATTAATATAACTTTCGTTTGAAATGATGCAATAAGTAATTAATTCAAAATCATAAAATATACTTTTGAAGCTTTTATAGATTTATTATATATGTCTGACAAAATTCACTCTTATAGAAAATTCCTAAACTTAACTTGCTCAAGAAAAAAAAAATAAAAGATCAAACTTAACATTAACTGGTTCTCAGCATGTAAATTCAATAAACAAATACTATCTTTGTCCCAAGTTGGTTGGCACTTTCTTTTTCTTTTTTTCCTGTAAATATTGAGGACACTAGTATTTTACAAAGATAGCAGTTCATCATACTTTCTCTTAATTAAATTAATCACTCAATTATAATAAAATTTCATTAACTAAATAAGCATTAAATATACACACACACCCATACATACGCAGAACCAACTTGTTTATATTGATAATCGATATTTGTTTAATTAATTTGTCAAAGGAAAAAAGAGATGAGCTTAATAAATAGATATGAGCATGGCTGGGAGGGGAGGACATGGGGTCTACGTAGTTGTTATTATTAATATCATTATAATAGGCACTATTCCAATTATTATTGTTGTTGTTGTTGTTGTTATTATTATTATTATTATTATTATTATTATTATTATTATGCTTCCTATGTATTATTAATATGACTATTATTAGAACGATTACTCATATTATAATTATTGGGTACAAATAATTACTTTTACTATTACAATTATTATAATCATTATCGTTAATATTATTATTACTGTTGTAAAATTGTTCATATTATTCTTATTATTAAGCGTATTATTACATTATTATATTTCTCAGTCTTATTGTTCTTATTATTCACGTAATTATAATCATTGACTATATCATACTTAATTATTATTACTTAGTTTCATTATTAGTATTTTCTAACTTACTACTACTACTACGTACTATTCTTAATTATTATTATTACTATTATTATTTTTATATTATTGGATACATCTTATTATTATTATTATGACGGTGCTGTGCATATTACTATGATTATTATGATGTAATAAGAATTATTATATACATTATTATTATCTGTATTATTATGGGTGTAGTATTATTATTAGTCAAATTTAATTACTATGGGTATTATTGTAATTAATAGATAAATTATTTTCATTATTATATAAAAATATTTTTCATAATTTTAGAAGTATGATAAATATTATAATTATTATACTAATAAAAATAATTATTATTATCGTTATTATTATTATTATTATTATTATTATTATTATTATTATTATTATTATTATTATAATAACAAGTATTCCTATTATTATTATTATTATTATTATTATTATTATTATTATTATTATTATTACTGTTGTTGTTGTTGTTGTTGTTGTTGTTGTTATTATTATTATTATGCTTCCCACGTATTATTAATATGACTATTATAAGAACTATTACTCTTATTATAATTATTGGGGAAAATAATTATTTTTACTATTATAATTATTATAATCATTATCATTAATATTATTATTATTGTTCTAATATTGTTCATATTATTCTTATTATTAAGCGTATTATTACATTATTATATTTCTCATTCTTATTGTTCTTATTATTAATGTAATTAAAATCATTGACCATATCATACTTAATTATTATTACTTAGTTTCATTATTAGTATTTTCTAACTTACTACTACCACTCCATATCATACTTAATTATTATTATTATTATTATTATTATTATTATTATTATTATTATTATTATGACGCTGCCGTGCATATTACTATGATTATTATGATGTAATAATAATTATTATATACATTATTATTATCTGTATTATTATGGGTGTAGTATTATTATTAGTCAAATTTAATTACTATGGGTATTATTGTAATTAATAGATAAATTATTTTCATTATTATATATAAATAGTATTCGTAATTTTAGAAGTATGGTAAATATGATAATTATTATACTATTATTATTATTATTATTATTATTATTATTATTATTATTATTATTATTATTATTATTATTATTATTATTATTATTATTATTATCATTATAATAGCAAGTATTCCTATTATTATTATTAATATTATTATTATTATTATTATTATTGTTGTTGTTGTTGTTGTTGTTGTTGTTGTTGTTATTATTATTATTATTATGCTTCCCACGTGTTAATAATATGACTATTATAAGAACTATTACTCTTATTATAATTATTGGGAAAAATAATTATTTTTACTATTAAAATTATTATAATCATTATCGTTAATATTATTATTATTATTATTCTAATATTGTTCAATGTTATTCTTATTATTAAGCGTATTATTACATTATTATATTTCTCATTCTTATTGTTCTTATTATTAATGTAATTAAAATCATTGACCATATCATACTTAATTATTATTACTTAGTTTCATTATTATTATTTTCTAACTTACTACTACTACTACGTACTATTCTTAATTACTATTATTACTATTATTATTTTTATATTATTGGCTACATCTTATTATTATTATTATTATTATTATTATTATTATTATTATTATTATTATTATTATTATTATTATTATTATTATTATTATTATTAATTATTATTACACCATAACATAATATAACCATTTACACTAAATCACTCAAACTAAACCATAACTACACCAATAAGCATCAAAATATATAGAATTAATAAATTCATACAATAATCTATATCATAAATTCAAAATACCTACCTTTAACATAATCAAATACCACAAATAAATTTCATATTAACCTTTTCCATCACTAAAAATACCCACAAACAAAAAATAATTAACAAAAATTAATTGGACAAAACCAGAACTATGTTGGAACCATAGACACAATACATACATTTTCATAGCAACATAAATAAAGAAAAATAATTTTTTTTCAAAAAAAACTTTACCATTTTCGGAGTGGTAGAAAAAAAAATAAAAATTACCTCTACCAACTTCACAAGCAGAGGAATCAGCTCAGGCAACCCTTCAAGCTAAGAGATGGAGGTACGAACTGAAAAAAAAAATGAGGTAAAAAAACCCAATCTCACGAAAATTTCATTTATACACAAAATCGACCCTAAACCGTAAATAAACACCTATACCTGAGAAATCGCACCAGATCTGTCAAATAGAGCCAAAAATACGTGTTCTGGAGGTCCCCACGTCCGTCAACGGCAATGGCGAGGTAAGCGGCGGCAGAGAACACGTTTTCGTTTCTCCCCGAAATGCCGCGATTGAACTGGCTGGAGGAGGAAGACGAACATTTAAAACACATTTACCAACGGGCTAGCCGTTGGTAAAAAAAAAAACCTTAAACGCACCATTTCATTTAAAAACTACAAACGGCTTAGCCGTTGGTAAAAAAGGCCCACGACATAAGGCCCATTTCCAGAAAATTGTCCACCAACACCTGCACGTTGGAAATTTAACCAACGGTCAAGCCCATTGGTATTTATCAACAGTTATGGCGTTGGAAAAAGTGTAACGTTTAATTACATTATTACTTTAGCCGTTGGTAAAAAAGCCCACTAAATTAGGCCCATTTCCAAGCAAAAGCCCACCAACGCGTGCACGTTGGACATTTGACCAATAGTCAAGCCCATTAGTATTTACCAACGGCTAGGCCGTTTGGAAAAAAACATACAATACTTTTGAATCTCTACCAACACGTGCACATTGGAATAAATATACCAACGGTCGTGCTCGTTGGTATTTACCAATGGCTAGGCTATTGGTAATAATGCCGTTGGTAAATCCGCATTTTTTAGTAGTGTAATGTGTCTACAACAATACGTAAAAATATCTTAAGTAACATGTAAATAATTGATCTAAAAAAATGAAAGTGTCTTAAATAATAAATAAAAGTGTCTGAATAACTATGAAAAAGTATCTAAAGCAAAACATAAAAGTATCTGTAATAATATCATAAAATTCATTAGCTTCAAATTTAACATTGTCTAAAAAATAAATCATAATGTCTAAATATGACATGTAAAAGTATTTGAATAAATATATTAAAGTGTATACAACAACACGTAAAAATGTCTAGAGTAATATATAAACAATTGATCTTCAAACAGTGAAAGTGTTTGAAGCAACAAACAAAAGTGTCTGAATAAAAATAAAAAAGTATTCGATGCAAAATGTAGAAGTGACTATAACAATATGCCAAAAAAGAAAATTTGTTAGCTTCAAAGTCTCTGAAAAGATAAATCAAAATGTCTACATAAATATATAAAACTATCTTAACAAATACTCTTTTAATATTATAATCGAACTAGAACATATAATACTTAAAAACATTTCAGCCTACCTCTAAATAAAGCATATGGTGTGTTCATATGTAATTTATAAGTCAAAGGTAAACAATGGCAAAATGAGCGAGAGGCAACCCACAGAATCTTTAAAGCTAGTTTCCAACCTAGGCCTCCCAAAGTCATAGTCACCACTACATCTATGTTTTTCAAATACTGATATTGGGTCAAATATTTGCTTTCCCGTCTGTTTAAGGAATCAAACCAGGGGACAAACACGACATCACCCCCTTTGGTCCATAAAAATCAAACAAAAACTCCAAAATCCTCCTAACTTGAAATCACATACTGCACCCAATTTGGCAGGCATTCGATGGGGAAGACGTACTTAATAAGAGATAGACGACCAACATCGATCAATCAAGGTACTGGATTGGGAAGCAAAATGTCAATCTAGCTAGATGCATATGACTGTGGTGCCTTACCCGGTGGTAGCAATGCGAAATCATCGAAGCTAAAAAGCTTCCAGATGAGTACAAGGAAGGTGATTAAGAAGAAGTGACGAACTGATTGAAGGAGTGAGAGTGTAGAAATGAGTCCATGAAGGCGTATGTAGAGGTAATTTGGGAGGGGGCGGTGGAGGAGAGGACTGCAACAGTGAGGTCCTGAGATCAAAAAAGGGAATTGACAGTGGAAGAGTAAAGGAGCATGGGAAGATTGCGATCTTGACTAAAGAAACGAAGTTTTGGAAGAAGCAATGGAAACATGATACCACATTTCTTCCTAGCTAGTAAAGAATCAAAGTTCTGGAAGATTGCGTTTCTTCCTGGTTAGTAAGGGCTAAAATGGGAAATTATTTACTATGTCTAATTAGACATATGTTTACAATAGCCTTACTAGTACAGTACTGGCTTCTACTCATTATTGGCCATCCAAGAAGCAATCAAGAAGCAAATATTTTAACAATTGCAATCCAAATTGAACTTATCAAGCTTTGTTGATTACCATAGATATGGGCATCACTCATTTTGCCATTATACCTCTTTGTGATAATCAAAGTGCAATCCAAATTACTCAAAATGACATCTTTCACCAACACACTAAACACATTCAAAGTGATTGTCACTTCATCCTGCATCACATTATTTGTAACACTATTAAGCAAGTACCTATTTTTTCATGTGGCCAAACTATTGATATTTTCAGTAAAACTTATCTTATCTCCATAGCTAGTTTCAAGATCTCATTTACAAACTCAAGCTCGCATCTAATTCCACACTGAGTTTAAGGGGGGCAAGTTAGCTTAATTATATGATTTTATTTAGGTTTGACCCTTAATTTATATAATTAGTGTTGTTTGTCCTCTTATCTTTCTATTTTTAATTCTTGTATATAAATAGCTCTCTATTTGAAAGCAATCCACACTTCATTGCAAGTCAATTAAATATAAATTTGTCATGCTAATTACATGTCAAAACAAAGTAATGATAAATGTAAAGGTTCTAAAAAATGTATAAACATATTGGTGACCAATTTAGTAAATAGAAAACACAGGCATAGGATACAAGTAGTGGATTTTGGAATTTTAATATAAACTAGGGTTTGACTATAAGTCATGAAAGTCCAAGGGGCCAAAAAGCAAAAGCCAAGATTTTTGGACATGTTTTGTGCTCCTTGGCATAGAGGGTTAAAAAGCATCATTTCTGCAAAACCTTTGGTTGCTATTGCAAATTTGCCATACTTTATCTAAAGTTGTGCTTCGCTTTTCTAATATTTCACGTCGTACACTTTTTGCTTGCTATTATAACATTTGGGCATTTTGTTCAAGAATTTTCAAAGACATTGGAAAGCAAAATTTTAGAAAATTATCACTTTAAAAGTAATAGTGTAGCAACATATTTTTGGGAGGCCCTACCAATCGGTTTACATCTAGGTCGATTGGACACCTTAAAATGATTTACGAGAGTTTGAGAGATTCGGGAGTACGGTTACGCTAAAACAACTTTATGATAGCGCCCAAAATTGGCACCTTAGTTTGATTTAAATTTTATTTTGCCTACTTTAAATTAATTTGATTAATTTCTAAACCATGGATTCTAACCGAACCACCCGGATATGGATTACTAAACATTACTACTTGATTTTTATTAATTTTATGAAAATTTTGATATTTACAAACTATGGATCCTATCGGACCACTTGAATATGAAACATAAAAACTTAAAATATTTCTATTTTTTTTATCTTTTAAATATTTTGATTGAGTATAAATCCAAACCATAAATTCTATCAGATCACCCGGATATGGATATTAAAAATTATTTTTCTTTACTTTCTTTATTGTTTTGAAAGATTTTTAAATAATTGTCCAAACCATGGATCTTATCAGATCAACCGGATGTGGATATTAAAATTTATTTTTATCCTAAATTTATCATAGGATTTTATTAAACTCACACAGAATTAAATTTTTTCTAAGTGTGCTTTTTTTAGATGCCTTATGTAAATTGAATGAATTTTAGATACATATTATTTATTAAAATTATCTATCTAACCAAATCTTATTATCGTGCCTAATGTTAATCCCTAAACTAATTCATGACTTCAATAAACAAAAATAAGCAAACATATAAAACAAATGCTGTCAGTGGCCAAATTGTAAAACAAAAAGAAAGTTAATGACTCAGATGGATGAAACGAGGAGAACGAGGGTCTACAGGAGAGTTATACAAAAAAAAAAAAGTTGACTGGGCCGGATGGATCCGCGTGGGTTTGGATGCGCGGAAGGTGCGGCAACCTTCGGGAGGCAGCGGCGGTGCTCGAGACGAGGCGGCGAGGGTTGAAGGCAGCGACAGCGTGGGAGCTGTGGACGACGCACGGGCGGCTGTGCGGCTGGCGGCGGGCTCGGAGCGACGCGCAAAGGAGGAGCTTGCGGTGGCGTCGGAAGGGAGAAGCAGCAGCGACGGGCTGGCGGCACGGAGTTGAGGGAGTTGGCGGGGAAGGCTGGAGAGGGGCGACGGGCTGAGTGATCGCCGGCGATGACTAGGCCGGCCTCCAGAGGTGTCGGGCAAAAAACGGAGGCAGAGGAAGGAAGGACCAGGGGTGGCGGCGGTGGCTGGGAAAAGTTTAGGGTTTTGGGGAGCAGGGCTGTGAGGCCAGGGGCTCAAGGTTGCAGTTTTCCAATTTTTTAGCTAGGAGCTTAGGGCTGCGAATCTTCTCCTCCTTTTTTCAGGAGTCTTGGGCGAGATTAGGTAGGTTTTTCGAAACTGATCCAAATTCAATTTGAAAGAGTTTTGGTCAAAATACTATTCAAGTCTAGAAAAACTCTTGAGTTGCTGTTCAGTCCCAGACTCTATGCGAATTTTCAATTTCACCCAATACTTCTCTAATCTGTCAATTAAGCCCAAAACTTTCAGGATTTACCCAATTAGCCCAAATCTTCACAACTTTGACAGATTTGCCTCAAACTTTCCAATTTTGCCTAAAATCTTCTAAAATCTCTCGGCTTTTACCCAAACTTTTCCCTTTTCCCTAAATTAACCCTAGAAGACCTTTAGGACTCCAAATTAATACCTAAACTAAATTAAATCTTATTTCTACCCCAGATGACCACTTTAAATTTCTAAAGATTTGTAGATCAAAATAACAATGAAACCTAAATGTGACTAGACAAACTAACTATACAAAACCCTAAAATGACAAAAATGACCCAATCTCCTAACAAATGAACAAATAGCCCCTAAAAATGAAAATGCCCCCTAAACTAATTTTTATAACCTAAAACTTAAGCAAAAGTCAATACCTAGACAAAATTGGGTGTCAACAAATAGAAATATCAAATTTACCACTAATGTTTTGAGTAGGAAGCGAATATGCCACTATATTTATGTTTGGGCCCAATCTCTCACTAATATTTTAAAATGAGCCAAATATATTACTGTTGGTTAGAAAATAATAGAAAATAGTAAAAGTAACAGGTTTTTTAATCCTAGGTTATTATACATCTTTAAAAAAATATCAAGACCTTTGATATGTCAAAAAATGGTATGATCTCTGCCATCAGCACTTCAACACTATCATTGTCTCCGTCACGAGCGTCCCAACTCCATCGCTGCCCTCCCTCTGTCTCTGTTGTCTAATCTCCTCACCAGCATTCAAGAGAGAGAAAAAGAGATTCTAATTACAAAAAATCTTTAAGTTTGTTAAAACTTGCAATATCACCATAAATTTCAAAATATGTTACTTTTAACATTTTTTGTTAGCTTTTTAACGTTTTTCGTTAGATTTTTTAATGGTCAGTGGCATATCCATTCTTAATTTGAAACTTTAGTGGTATATCCAGCTTATTTTAAAACATTAATGGGAGATTGGTCCAAAAAAAAATCATAGTGACATATTCACTCCCAACCCAAAACATTAGTGGTAAATTTGATATTTTTACCTTTAAATATTAACAATTCACAACTTCAAAAGTATAAAACTAATTAACTATCAATTGTAGAAAAAATCTAAATACTATTGTGTTTGGTTAGATTTGAAAATTAATTTTTTGAATTATTAGTTTTCAGGAAAAAAAAAAAAAAGGGCGTCATTCACAATTTGTGGGAAAAAAAAACATTTGATTACCTGAGATATTAAAAAAGTTACTTCCCCAAATTTGTGAAATGATGAGCTCAAAATGAGAATCCAAGAACTCATTTTCCCAATCAAATCAAACATAATATTTTTTTTTTGAATTTTTTTCTACAATTGATATTCAATTAATTTTTATACTTTAAAAATTATGAATTACTACTTTCTAAAACATTATTCTCATATAATCTTAACTTTTTAAGAATTTTGAGAATCAATAAACCACATGTTTGGTTAAGTGTTATTCAACGCATAGTCAATAGCATGAAAAAAAGACTATTTTCCATTAAATAGTGACAGTTTAGTTATAAAAATAATTTTAATTTTAATTTTTTTAGTGACTTTGTTTTTCCAATATAATCTATAAATTAAAATTTTATTTTCTCCTTTGTATCATATTTCTGAAGTTTTTTTAATTTTTATAAAAATTATGGATGTTTTGCCATATAAGCATATAGGGCATATATTTCAATGTTTACCTTTTTCTAAATAGCATAATTGGAATAATAAGCATTAATGACTTTAGTAATTAGAATGATACATTTGAAAGAGGATGAAAAAACTATGTATATAAAAATTAATAAGGGGAAGTATTATTCTTTTCTCTGTTTAAAGATACGATAAAATTTGAAAAATTACCAGGAAACCCCTAAGGTTAGGTCGAACCTACACTTGTGTCCCCTATTTTTCAAATACCTACAGTTACCCCATTAAAAAATTAACACCGTCATCCACCGTTAGGACAGAAAAGAAAAAATGCCAACTTTTGTCCTCCTAACTTTCTTCCCTAAAGATTTTGCCCTAGCAACTTCTGCATCTAACAAAATAGTCCCCATCTCCCTCCATCCTCACCACCGCCCGCCATCATCGCCGCCACAGGCACCGCCACCATCCCCGCCACTTTCTCCACCCTCAATAACCCTTCTTCTCTGTAACCTCGGAAGACGTACCCAATTCTCTTGACCACTTAGGACCGGAGAGCGCATCAGAGTTACCATCTTTCGCCTGCTTCAACTTTAACTTCTTCATCAGAATGTCCAAGTTTTCTACTGCTTCCATGTATCGTCGAAAACGATCCGGTGATCTGGCGAACCGGCCCACCCAGCACACCTCCGATTCTTTTGCACATCAGTCAGTCTCTCGTCGACAATCAACAATGATGACGCCTTCGACGCGATGTGGACGAAAGGTCTGTTGTCGGAATTGGTTCGTGTTCCGTTGGCCATAGGAGACTACTCTGATCGAAATCGAAGCCATCGGCCAAAGGAATCATCTGTAGTCACGATCGGTTCGTCTCCTAAGCCATCGGCCAGGGGAATCAAAAGTCGTACCGCCGCCGCCGCCCAGGTGCGTTCACAATCGAATCGTCTCCAGTTGCGCCCACAATTAAATCACCGGTTGGGGTTTCTCTTTCCAGATGCGTTCATCTCCTAAGCCATGATTGGGGTTCCTCTCTCCAAAGGCGTTGGTCTCCTAGGCCGCTATTGGGGTTTCTGGGCATCGGTTGAAGATGAATCATCAGTTGATGACGAAGATGCCGGACATCGGTTTTTAATCATCACTGTCGTTCATCAGTTGAAGACGAAGATGGGAATGGACTTTTCCGATTAACCAGAACTCGAATCAGTGCAGCTGTTTCCCTCTCCGACGCAAATCGTTCCTGAATCTGCCCTTCTTCTTCTCTGAATTGGAGCCTGTCTCCCTCTCCGACGCTTCATGGCAGCGGCCGGGCGTAGCGAGCAGAGTGCACAGAGAAAAGAGAGAGAGAGAGGAGAGAGAAAGAAACGTTTAATTTGGTTGAGAAAATGAAATTGCAAAGTTTAGGGACATAATTTCTAATGGAGAAAGCTAGGATGGCAAATTTGGATATTTTTTCTTTTTTCTTTTTTCTTTTAATAGTCAGTAATAGAGTTAGAATTGGAGGGATAACTGTATTAACAAGTATAGGTTCAACCTAACTTCAGGTCTTGGTAATTTTCCCATATAATTTTCACCATTGGCTAATGGTGTTCAAAGAATAGGGAATATGTAGTTTTTGAAATATCAAGAAATAAATGTAATTTAAATCAAAACTTAAGGTAAGTGTAATGGATATGTAAAATAATGTATCATGCTACTGTGATGGTCCATGACTATGGACCATTAAGTCTATGATGGCTAGTCATCACAGCCCACAACATTTAGAGATGCACAATGGGCTGGGTCGGGATCGGCCCGATTGGGACTGGCACGCGTCAAGCCCGGCTCAGGACCGGTCAAACCCAGCTTGGCACAGACCCGTGTTAAATTGGCCAATGGAGGAGCAGTTATGGGCCTGAAGGAGGAGAGAGAAAGAAGTGGACTCGGCACAGCCCAAGGGGAAATTAGGCCCAGCACGCATCAGGCCCCCACACGGAGACCAACATGGGACCGAACCGGGCCCTTCCCGACAAGCCTGACGCAACAGTCGATAACCTCCAACGGCTCCAGAATTCAAAAAAAAAAAAAAGGGAAAATGACACAGTTGGTCCCTGTAACGGACTGCAGATTTTTTTTGACCCCAAAATTACTTTCCCCCCCCCCCCCCCCCAACAACTATATTCTAAAGGCTTTTTAGTCAAAAAAATAAAGGCCTTCCCCCATAAATAAGGAGGTCATTTCCACTATTTCTTCACACCAATCTTAGCAATCTCTTCTTCTCTACTAATACATTCTCTTATTTCTTTGAAGCTCTCAATCTTATTTTCTTCATTTTTTCTTAATCATTCCTTAATTACTTTCGAAGCTCGTGATCTTCTCAATTTATTCTCACACAAATTGCATCAAGAAGAAAGGGAAAGGCCTCAAGCTCTTCATTCCGCACCGGTTTGAGGTCTTTTTTTGTGGCCTTTCCCGACCGACAACCTGTATGGCTCATATCCAACAAACTGACGATGACGAGCAATTCAATATAAGTCAATACGACTTGGGCCTTGATAATTAACTTTTCGATGATGACGTTGAGGGGGTGGAGCCAACGACATCAGAGAATGTTGGTGGAGGAGATGGTTCTCAACAGACCTTGACAAGCCATCAACCCGAACTTCCACCACAAGGTAAGATGTCAAGGCTCACTACATGGGTTAGGAAGCATTTTGACCAAGTTTTCCAGAAGGATGCTCTTGGGAACGATGCAAGGTTCGCAAATTGTAAACATTGCAAGATAAAGCTCGCACACAAGAAGAACTATAGCACATGAACACTGAGACGTCACATGAAACATAAACATCCGAATTTATGTCCAGATGCAGCTGCTAGTACCGGCGGTCAGACACAGCTTACAAGTACTGCCAGCAGATCAGGTATTTTTCAATTTAATCAAAAAGATTGTAGAGAAGGCATGGTAGAATGGATGATGTTAACTGAAAAACCATTTACACAATCGGAAGATAGGTACATGGAAAAATGGATTAAATCACAATTAAACCCTGCTTTTAAAAGAACATCTAGAACTACTGCTAGGAGGGAGACATTTAAAATTTATGAAGCTGGTAAATCAAACTTACAAGTATACTTCTGTGCTTTTGATCATTCTATCTCATTCACTAGTGACATGTGGACTTCATCATTAGGACAAGATTATTATTATATAACTGCATATTAGATTGATGATAGTTGGATCGTTCAAAAACATATCATTGCATTTAAGTGGATGGAGGTCGATCATACTAGTTGGAACATATTCCAAGTTATTTAAAAAAGTTTAAAAGATTTTTTTTTTTCATGACAAGGTTTTTAGCATAACATTTGATAATGTATCAAACAACAATGTCGCGACTGAGACATTGAAGGAATCACTAGAACCTGTCCGTGATGCCGCATTTTTTTATATTAGATGTATATGTCATATTTTAAACTTAGCTGTCCAAAAAGGTCTTTAAGTTTTGAGTACTGAAATTACTCCAATCAAGTGGGCAATCCATTATTTTAAGTCAAGAACCAAAGTTTTCAAAGAGTTTAAGCAATATTGTCTAGAAAATGACCTCAATTTTAGTTGGAAACGTTTTAAACTTGATTGCCCTACCCGATGAAACTCGACTTACGAGATGTTGATGGATGCAATGCCATTTGCTGCACACATGACATGTTTTATAAATGTCAAAGAAAAGAAAACGATTTTGAAACAAGAGATGTGGAATAAACTGTCAAAATTGGCTGTTGTGCTACGATATTTTTATGATGCCACTGTTTTTTGCTCCGGTGTATACTATCCCAATCGCACAAAGTTTTAATGCATATGGTTAACATTGCATGGGTTTTTAACCAATATAAAGATGATGAGTTCTTAAAAGACACAATTAATGCCATGAAAGACAAATGGATTTTATATTTTAGTACTATACCCCCGATCTATTTACTTGCATCTGCATTAGACCCGACAGTCAAAATCACGGGTACACAGCAGCTACTTGAGGGTTATTATAGTTTCTTAGAAATGGTACATATTTCTGTTCATGCTATAACTGCCACTATTGATAAGCACTTGCAAGAGTTATTTAAGATTTATGCCGACCGGCATAAGGATAAGGTTGCAAACACTACTTCATCTACCATCGGATGTTCATCATTGTCGGGCTCATCATCATTCAATCCGGCAGAACAACTTCTCAAACGGCCCCGTGCTGCAGCATCTGACCTTAATGAAGTGGACACATACCTCAACTTGGTTTGGGAGAATAATGAAATCGACATTCTAGAATAGTGGAAAGCAAGAAGTAACAATTTTCCAATACTCTCCATAATTGCCAAAGAAGTTCTAGCTGTTCCTGTCTCAACCGTTGCATCTAAGTTCGCTTTCAGCGCTGGGAAACGTGTAATTTCAGAGAAATGCGCAAGGTTATCAGCAGATGTAGTTGAAATTTGTATATGCAACCGTGATTGGGGTCTTGCGGCTTTAAGATTATAAGACCACAAGAGTTTCGATGAGGAAAACCTTGATGATATAGATGTTTAAATCTACAGCTTGCTCATTATTTTCTTATTTTGTATTTGATCTGATTTTACTGTTTAGCACAGATCGTAGCTTTTATTTTGCATTTACTTTTATGAAACATTTTGTTATTGACTCATGTAAAGCCCGTTCCATGTTATGTAAGTGCCGTTTAGCTTTAAAATTAATAAAATTTCATACCGATGGTGGTGTTTTACTCTTAAAACAAATATTTTTAAAAAATTTTGTTTTAAAATTAATTTTTAAAAATATAAATTAAAATTAAAATTAAAATTAAAAATTGCAAGCCTAGGACCGAATTTGGCCTAGCTCGGCCCAAGACCCGGTCAGGCCAGGCACAAACCCGGCACGCCTCAACCCGGGTCATGCCCGGATAAACAGAGGACCGGGCCCGGCCAATCCGGTCCAGTCTTGAGCCAGGTCGGCCCACTGTGCATCACTAACAACATCAAAGAAGCACAATGTGAAAGATCACAAGTAACAGTCCATTTATCATTGCCGCATTTCCTAAAACAATTATACTTTTGAAAGAATCCATAGTTAAGTGACCTATGTGAAATTCATGTGAACTTCAGTTGCTTAATATGCATTTAAGCCTATTTAACAATACAACAATACAACATTACGCCCTTCCTCTTGGCGTTTGCTGTTATATACACTTCTTCCTTGTAGCGTCAAAGCCTTCCTTATGCCTCAGTGGTGAAGCAAAAAGGAATTCTTTCACATACACACACACTGAAAATTTGCATTTCAAGAAGTCAAAATGAACTTCTGGAATAATTTTTTTATTAAAGGAATTTTAAGCTTTTACAAAACAGTATTTATATTTTGAAAAACTTGTTATCAAAGTGATGATACAAATTGCTTATGCCGCCTACAATTGTTAGCTATGAATAAAAAAATTTTAAAATAAAAAATCAAACGCGTTTGAAACAAATAAGATAGTTTTAAATAACATATAGCTTTGTTATTCTTTCAGTTTTAATTGATGCATATTTTCCATTTTTAATTCTTTTTTGTCTACAACCAACACTATTGGAAAGCTAATATTTTATTCACTTTACAATCACTTAAATCTTATTCCTAAAAGAATTAAATAATTTTTTTATTTTTTTATTGTATGTGTTTATGGAAAAAATTTTAAAAGTGGTTTCAAGCTTCTTAAAGTATAGAGTTGTAAATTGATATACAATTTCATAAAATAATTAATAGAGGTTTATTTGCCCGGTATGTTGCGGCAGTTCAATCTATGGTATCATTTAATATAAATATAACAAAGTAATCATTGAATAATATAATTTGGGGATGAAGAGAGAAAAGATTAGAGTTCTAGATATTAGAAGTGAGTTTATCCATTAATGAAAAAACAAATCTATGAAAATAGAAAATAAAATAAAATTTAGAGTTGACCTAAAATCAAGATCTTAGTGACTAAAATTGGTATTTAACTATTGATGCAAAAAAAATAGTAAATATAAAATAGTACAAATTGAAAAGTCCAAGCAAGATTTGGTGATAGTCCAAGTCAAGGTTGAAATGAGACAAATCAAAAGCTCAAATTCCTCAGAAAATAGAAATAATTTCCTCACAAAAGTGATGTTTAAGTATTGACACAAAGATCAAAATAAAATTTTTGGATACATGGAAATAGTATAGGAAGTAAGGGGCTTAACAATGACTTGTCAATGGATAGAATTTAGGGACTGAAATGAAAAAGATCAATAGCTTAGAGATTGAAGTAAATTTAAGAAAAAAAAGCCGAACAAAAAAATTCTAGCGAAAGTCCTTTTAGTTTTTTTTATTTGGCAGCTGTAGTCTCCAAACTTACAAATGTGTTGATCCCATCACTGCCATCACATTGTCTTTCAAGGCCTAGTCATCAAATGGAACAATTAAGGGATCAAATCAAAAGAAATGAAATATGTTGGTGGTGGACAAGACATTAAACCATTAATTAGGAAAATGATTAAAAAAAGAGAGAAAAGAAAATATGGTTGGTCAATTAATATATAGCATAATACATACAAATTATACATTATACTATATTCTAAATGAGAAAGAGTTTATATTGTTCATCAACAGTATTACCACTGTTGCAGCCTTTTTTTTTTTTTTTTGGCTTTTCCTAGTTTTATGTTAAAACCTCTCTTCTGGTCCTTGAATATTTCATATCAACCATAATGATCCTTCATTTTCACCTAGCTTATGTTGTAAGATAAGGTGAAGACTATTTTTTGATGGTTGTAAGATCAGTAGATAATAAAGTTTGAGGAGCCTAAACCAACCATACAAGGACTATAAGTATATTTGTCCAATTTATGGCAAGTCCATCTTCACGCCATTTCTATAGTTTTTCCTTCTCACTTTCCTCAACAATGGATAGTAGAAGGATACACTCATCTCCACTTTGGAGCTATTCGATTAGCGCTCACTTATCATGGAAGAAAAAGATTACCAATTACGGTCCGTCTGGCTCTTCTTGACTCTTGGTACAAGAAATAAAAGCATGCTTGTATCGGTACAGTCAAGATTATACTCAATGCTAGTACTATCCTTATCACGTTCTTCCCCAACTTCTGTATGGCCCTTCAAGAACCACATCTCCTATTAGCCTTGAAGATCTAGTTACAGTTCACTAGTGCAGAACAGATCTCTTCTCTTCTAGCATCTACCCTTCACTACTAGATGGCATATAGAGTCCAGAACCATACTCTTGACTTCTCTATGCCTAGAACGACGCCTTGTATCTCTCTATAGATATAACACACGTTACAAACGAGACATATGTTCCATAACAGATCCCTCGTGAAGAACTCCAGCGCCTCATTCCTACCTCATGGATAACTGTTTATGAATTTTTCCATCAACAGACAAAACCGGTCCAATCAAAGAAGTTTTTATTCCTTGATAGAGGAGAAGGAAAAATAGAAATCTTCTTCCAAAAGGAAGAACGATCTACTGAAGCTGATGTTTTCTCCACACCAGTAGTTCTATCTATGATCAGAAACGTCCAAGAACCTCTTCAGGTTCCTATTGAGTCTTTTGACTCAAATGGCAATCCAGTTTACTCATTTCAAGATGAAAATATCACAAATAATTTGATGTTTGTGATTGTCCGGATTGCTACCAATCCCCATATGAAGATGAAGAAGAAATCTTCTCAACAGCTTCTTTAACAAATGTATAATAATAGTGATGCCGAAGTTGGATTATTGGGAGAACCCTCTGAAAAGTATGACTATTATGTCCTCTACTCCCATAAAGAAGAAATGATGGATGACATATTCACAACTCCGGCAGAACCATTTGACCTTCCTTCTCCATCACTGGAAGTTATGATGCTTTCTCATCCATACTACAAGAAAGCTCTCAAATAACTCAGGTAGGAGTAACTTCCTATCATTACTCCTTAGGTTAACATGTTTGAGCACAAAACCAAGGACTTTCCCCCTCTCAAGTTTAATGATCCTTCTACATTAACAAAACATGTCACAGGCCTTGAACCTTAATCCTATTTAAGTCATATAGGACCCCAGGAACCTTACACTTATTCAGTGTTAGGCCTATGTAAATTTGTCCTTAGTGTGCCTGTTAATTGATTAAATCCTTAATGCAATACTGTTTTATACTATGCCTTACTATGGCTGTAGGTCAATGACCATAAAAATAAGATATAATCGATGCAGCTGGCCAGTACTTCAAACATGCATTTATATAAAACATAATATTATGCATCGTGAATCCATACAAGCTACTAGGGAACACAACCACTAGTTCCATAGCATTTACCAGAGGCATAACTTCCACACACATATATATACATCATACGCAAAAGTGTTATACATATGCTGCACACTGAGAATCTTGGGATCCAATCCCACCTGAGTTACACTGCCAAAAAGGGATCACTACAGTATTCAGGTATTCCCTGTTTCTTGCCTCTGTACAACAAAGGTCAGTAAGTTAGTATTCCAGTAATTAGGAACCTGCAAGAAAGAAACTTAATAATAATGTACAATATTAATTAACTTCTGCACACCTGGTATCAAAATACTAACAACCAGTTTCTTTATTGGTTATTAGCCCCAGGTCCACCAGTATCTGCACACAAAATATGTAAGGGATGTGAGAACCAAAAGTTCTCAGTAAGGGTTATAACCTGCAAGAAAATCAACAATATAGGACCGTGCATATTATCCATAAGGATGTCGATATATGCATAGTGCACTTGAGCTCAAGTCATAGTGCTAGGAACTCGTATTATTGGCCAATAATTATGGGAGTAGCTAGTTCCCACAATTCCTTTACTCAATTGTCCTTCAATTGACAAGTCCAACTTGTCCATACAAATACTGCTTTGAAAGCTTCTTAGTATTTGTTAATATCCCTTATTTTATGTACAGGAGTGAACTATTTGCTTATTTAGTGCATGTGTTAGTGCTACCTTTATCAGGTTTTGTGAGTGGTTAAGGACACCTCCCCCTCTTAGGTCCATCCAGGTCTTAGCCCATCATTGTGACCTTAGGTATCGTAGGTTCCTAACCTGTCATACTCACCGTAAATTAGACCATATCAAGGTCCATTTTGCCTATAGATATAAGTTTACAATTATGCACTTACACACTTCATATGCACTTCATAGTTTGGCTTCTTTCCAAACCCAATCATATAAGCTTCTCAAATAGCCATCAATACTCAAATCATATGCTTGTTAAATTTATCCATAATTCAGCCACTTGATATACAAGTATCATAGCCAAATTTATTTAACACATAAGCATACAAATTAAATAACCCTTACCTTAGATAACTTAATTTGCAGGCTTCAAGTACTTAGCCTTTTTGTCTCGGTTTCAACCCAAACTTAGGCCATCTTTTAGTAGCTTATTCCCAGAACCTATATTGATCATTTTAAGTACAATTTATCAATTTTAACACTTGAAAACAGCCCATGAAACAACCACCAACTGCCCAGAATTTTCTGTTTCCGGTTTGCCTATCTTGCGGTTCTTTACACTTTTAATAGCATAAAAGCAACCTAAATCTTGCTCTCTTAATTTTTATGCATTGTATACTAGTGTATAAGCAAGATTATTACCTCCAAAAGCCACCAAAATTACTGTAATAATACAGTTTATTCTTGGAAGTAACTATAATTTCAGCAACACCAAAACTTCACCTTAATGCACATTCATGGCATTCATGGGCGATTCACTTCCAAATAAATGTTCTCTTGCTTCTTAGCTTTTAAACACCAAATCATAAGCAAGATAACATCATCTAGAATTAATTTAAACCATTAAAACCAGCAGCTCCTAGCTGGAACAAAATTAATACCACAAGCTCTTAACTAATGCACCTTAAATGCACAACATGGTTTCTATGTGTATTTCACTGCCCAGCGCCTATTCCCCCACTTCCTGGCCTTCAAATACCAGTTCATAAGTAAGAAAATAACTTTATTGAGCTACCAAAACCCCTGGAACATGAAATTATGGCTGGTTATAAAAGAATTAAACCATACTTAGCTCAACACTCACGGTTTCGGCTACACAAAAATTCCAGCCTTAGTTCTTTTTGGGTTTTAGCTCATTGGCATCTCAAATTACTTCTTAAAGCTAGGAAACATATCAAACAACAATCCTAGCCATGATTTATTTCATAAAAATCGCATGAATAGTGCCAGAAATTCAAAGATGATGAAAACTACACCATAGGAGCAAAATTAACCATGGATAAGCTCATAAACACCTTCAAACATGTTGAGCACCTTTGATTTCTCTTAAAAACCAAGTCTAACATTAATTTCCAGAATTTACAGAGTTAAACTGTAGCTCAAAAATAGGGGAAATAATAAAACCAAACTTACTCAGACAAGAAGCAACAAATCCTAGCTTAGGATAGCACAAATCTTGATTTTCCTTCAAAATCTTGCTTATTTGTGCTTGGATTTGATGGATTGGAGCTTGGATATGGTTTAGCTATGGTGTTTGGATAGAAAGAGAGGTTTTGGTGGTCTGGAGACGAAGGTGGAAGAAGATGGCCGAGCAATTAATGGGAAGCCAACTTATGTAGGCTTTAATTGCACATGCCACGCACATGGTGCTGTCTTTGTACTCTCCAGGAAATTTGGGTTTATTCGTAACACGCTGAGAAGTTAAGGACAAAAATTGGTATTAAACTGCGCCTGGTTCCTTCATAGATATAAATACGCGGCCAGTCCCAGCCTTTCAGTTATATTCCATTTTGTCCCTACGTTTATCAAGGTTACATATAAACCACTTAAAGACAATCTAGTCAATTCACAAATTCACGATGATAGGGCGGAAATCACGAAAAATCGTGATACCTCAAATTTAATATTTTCTCATGCTCTAATCAACCGTGCCATAAAAATGGGTCATTATGTGAAATGACCAAAATGCCCTTCTTGGCCCGGCTTGCTTAAATGATCAATTTTATTCATTTTTAACTACTGGACCCTAAATTACCGAGACTTAGCTTGCAAATAAATTATCTAAGGTGTAATTTATTAAATTAACTAATTACCTGGCTGATTAGACTTATAGCTTTGAGGGCCGTCACAAAACATGTCTGGAAGGTTCCCCAACTTACATCAATTGATTCAGAAGGAAGAAAAAAGGGGAAACACTGCTGCAGAACAAGTACTCAACTGGCAATCTGAGAATATGATGTTTCAGAACAAGGCCCTCAGCAGAATTGAGCACAATCAAGTCAGACTGGAGCAAAAGATGGATCAAATGATAATTGATCCATTGGCACAATGCCAACAACGGATTAATTATCTCTACCATGAAATTCTTGGGATGATGGCTAAACAAGAAAACTTCTTAGCCCAAGGATAAGAAATCCATCACTTGAAGGAACAACTTAGGTACCTCCAAGACCAACAAAGGCCTAGATATCCTGACTTATTCTCTTCAATGTTTAGGACAATTGATCCTTTCAGCCTAACTCCAAGCCCAGTCTATCATTCTCCAGCTATGAACAATTCATTCTTCCAATCATTGCCATAGATTCCTCCAAAGCCAGTATACATAGCACCAATCCCTACTGCTGCTATGCCCATAAGGCCCAGTTAACCTGTTCAGCCTAGTCCTTCTCAGGACCAGAAGATGAAAGGCCCAGAAAAACCATTGAAAATCCAGGAACCATTTCATGAAGCATGGACACTCCAGTCTAATCCAATTATGAGTTTCCTTGGTCAATAACTCCAACAGAGTTCAAATACTCATACTCCTGTTGTTCTAGTAGTAGTCCAAGACTTGAGTTCAACCTCATCCAGTGATACAGAAGATGTTAACAGGGCCTCGTCAACCTATTCCTCATCAAAACTTCAGGTCTATATGGCTCAAGGTTCTATGAGTCATGCTCAACTAGCAGAGTTGGCTACTACAGATGTCAAATCACATCAGGCTCCTCCAGAGCCCTAGAAGCAACAGCCTCCTCCTGCTGCCCCGCCTCCTCCGCCACCAGATCCACAACCCCATGTGACTATGAAAGAAGATGTTCCTTTTGTAAACATCAACACAACTTGGAATCCTCCATCGCTCTCAGTCAGCCTTTTTCTTGATGGCATTCCAATAGCAAAATGGCATGAAAATTTTCTTGAGTTTCATGCCTGGTGTCTTACACAACTTTAAAGAGAATAAGCTACCCACCAAAAAGTTATTATAGCCTTCGTTGCAAGCATGACTGATATTCTTAAACATTGGTACATGAGTATTGGAGAATATCGACAAATGCAACTACTTCAAACAGGCACAACAAATGAATTCATCCTCCATCTCCATTGAGAATTCATTGGCAATCCTTCAGCTTTCCTTGATGTTGCTTAAGAAGAATTCTTCAAAATGAAGTACTGTTCTTACAACAAGAAAGATCTTGAGAAGCATTATAAGAATATGCTCAAACGCTTTTATCTTATCTGTACTAGCTACGAAAGTGACAACAACTTGAAGCAGGCCTATTTGAATTCGATCCCTGAGACTATTAGCCAAGAAGCTCTCCGAATTATCTAGCAGAGTAGACAGCTGCTCAATAACTATTCTTTTGGAAAGCTTCACCAGACTTTTGTGACATCTCTAAGACAGTTGTGTAACACACATTCCTTTTTCAAGGAATTCAATTAGACTCAAAATCTGTTTGACAAAGCTTGCTAGCAACCTGAATTGTCCATCAAGTGCAAATATAATAGCATTTGCCATTGTACTCCTCCAAAAAAGCATCATCGACGGAAGATCTATTCTCTAGGCAAACCTCGTAGAACTTGAAGTAAGAAGAAAATGTTCTTTTGTTATAAAAAGAACGATGTAAAGTTCAAGAGGTGTTTCATCTGCAGACAACGTGGACACTTCGCCAAAGATTGTCCAAAGAAAAACACCCAGTCCAAGAAGAAGATTGTTAATACCATCACTCAAGCCACTGGAGCAGATCTTTCTAATGACGATATAGAGTCGTTCTTCTCTGAAATCAAAGATGAAGCATCTGCTTTGTTTGCCATTAAAACTTACTCTTCAAATTCTGAAGCTGATTCTGAGTAAGCTTCCATCTACACTATGCAAATGGCTCATATGCAGTCTTCCCTATTTGCTACCCAGATTATTCCTCAAGCCAAGATCGACATTTTCCTGGACAAGTATGCAAAATTGGCCCCAGTTATTGCGTTATTTGATACTGGTGCCACAAACACCATTATCAATCCTTTACTCCTTCTAGAAAGAATGTGGTGACCTTGCAATGAAAGGTTCAAAGCAGCAAACGACATTTTCTACGTCACTCAGATAAGTATACCCATCTGAATTAGTTTCTCTCCGACAAAGTATGTAGTTACTTCTGTTTATGGTTATAACCATGCAGAGATATGATTCTAGGGTTTAAGATTATGAAAAAGCTATCAGTTCAAAGATGGATTGATAAGTAGGGGTGTTCGTGGTGCGGCTTCGATTGATTTCACCCAAAACCCAAACCACACCGTGTATGTGACCAGCTTACATAATATAAAACCAAACCGCACCATTCATCACAAACTCCGATTGAATAAAATACGGTTCGGTGCGGTTTGGTTTGACCGGTTTATCTTTTCTATCCTGTAAAATAATTTAAGCCACTTCACAACACTTGTTTTAATGTTAATATGTTGTTCTAAAAACTAAATAGTTTTATAAAACATCAACAATTCCGCACTTTAGATTATTAGAAGCACAAAATAGCCTGAGTGTTACAAAATACAAAGATACTAAGATAACATATGGAGTCCAAAGCTCCTGCCACATAGTCACAAGGTTGCCAAAGCTTATGCTTGATTAGAGTCCAAAGCTCATGCTCGTCGTCACCTGCATGGAACCACAAAGTAAGTTTCAAGGCATTCAAAATGAATTAGAATTATGAACAATAAATTCCCAAATATGAGAACATGCTTACATAAAAAAAATATGCAATGGAAGAGTGGTCATCAATCAACAGATTCAACACCAACAGGTAATGCCTGAGTTACCCCGGAAAATTCTATAAAGATGTAGAATAATAAATTACAAATTAGATGCATTATCATGTGTATATTATATAATATACTAACAACAAATATAAAAAATATATATTTTACCTGATTCAATTTGTTCAAGTTCATCAATTTTTTCCTCAACCTCAAATAGAAGTGGTGCAGCTCGGCACCAATCTTGTGCACAAATAAGAGCTTCTACTGTCAAAGGGGTCAAAGAGCTACGAAAAATGTCGAGCACTCTTCCTCCAGTACTGAATGCCGACTCGGAAACAACAGTTGAAATTGGTATAGCTAAAACATCTCTGGCCATCATTGCAAGAACCCGATACTTAGTACTATTAACTATCCACTAGTTCAATATGTCAAATGGAATATCATCATCATCATCACCATCAAAGTCTTCAGTAAGATACTTTTTCAACTCAGATTTATTATCGAAACCTTTTTCTTGATTCTTGTGTTTCTTATATAATTTCTGCAAGTTAGAAGAATTCCTACCAGCAGTTGTAAAGGATAATATGGCTGTGTTTTTCTTTTGAACTTGACCTTCCTCAACAACCATGCTTGTTTGTGCTGCGGAGGATGTAAATACTGCATTATATTCTTCAAACATAGCAAACAATTTACACTCCACCAATTTAGTCATTTCAGCCCTTTTTTCAGCTCCATATAAACATTTAAAATTCTATTTAACATAATCAAACTTGTATCAAGGATCAAGAATTACTGCAACAAATAGCATGACATTCATGTTCTTCACATTTCCCCAATACTTGTCATATTTGTTCTTCATTCTCTCAGCCATAAATTTCAAGTGGGGATCATCACTGCTCTTCATCTCATTCAATGCTACCTCAATCCCATAAATTTCATGGAAAAAATTATTTGCAGTCATATACAAGGAACCAGAGACACGAGTTGTTGTTTCATAAAAATGCTGCAAGAATTGAACCATTATCTTAGCATGTTCCCAATCCTCATCTAAAGGAACACCATCCTTCTTCATAAGATCAAACCTATACTGGAGATCATGATCTCGTAGGTTTTCAAATGCCTTTTGAAACTTACAAGCTGTTTCAAGCATCAAGTATGTTGAATTCCATCTAGTTTATACATCTAGGCATAGAAGGCTTTTACAATCAATCTTTACTGCAGCCACACTAGCTTTAAATTTTTTTGTCTTAGAAGGAGAACACCTAATATATCTCACTGCACCTCGAATGCGAACAACAGAATCAGAAATCTTTCTTAAACCATCTTTCACAACAAGATTAATAATGTGTGCACAACATCTCATGTGAAAATACTGTCCATTTAGGACAGTTCCATCCTTCAATTTTTTTTTCAAGTACGCAAGACCAACATCATTAGAAGATGCATTGTCAACCGTTATAGTGAAAACTTTGTCTATCTTCCAAGCTTGTAAACATTTTTCAATTGCCTTACCAACTTCTTCACCTTTATGGCTATGAACAGGATGAAAATTTAAGATTCTTTTGTGCAACTTCCATTGTTCATCAATAAAGTGGACAATTAAACACATGTAGCTAAGATTTTGGATTGATGTCCATGTATCAGTGGTAAGGCATACCCTATCTGTTTTTGTGTTTAGGAACTTTCTCATGCTTGACTTTTCTTGCAAATATAGTTTAAGGCAATCTCTAGCCACAGTGATGCGAGAAGGTACTTGAAATTTGGGTTGAACAATACTCATAAAGTCACGAAAACCATCTCGCTCAACCAATTTAAAGGAAAGTTCATCAACAATGATCATACGAATCAAAGCTTTTCTACATGCTTCTTGATCAAATTTCCAATTCAGAATGGAACTACCACTACCCCCAACAGTTTGGTTTTTGAAAGACAAAGATTGTTGCTTGTTGTCATCAGTTAAATCACACCAATCTTTGTAACACCTATCAATATGACTCCTTAATGCGGATGTGTCATTTCTAGGAGGACATTTGAACACTTCAGTACATTTAAGGCACCTAGCCACTTGATCATCTTTTTTCTCACAGGGCAACTTTTCAAAATATTCCCAAACCAAAGATGGTTGTCTACTACTAACTTTCCTCTTACCGGGAATAGTGGAGCTTTGTGTTGGAACATTAGTTATGACATGTTCTTCTTCTTCTTGAGTTGGGGCTTTCTCATTGCTGTCTAGTTGTTGAGGTGTGGATGAAGTTCTGTTTTCTACTCCAGAATTCGTCATCTACAATATGCAAGGAGAATATCACTTCCGTTGTTTTTTATATGCTTTTCTTATGATGTTGAACGAATTAAGTTGAAACTGAATAAGTATAGCTAAGAGACTTCACCTTAAATGCTTAATATGATTTGAAAATTAAAAACAATAAGTAACAAATAAACAAAAAAAAAAAGGAAGAACAACAACTAGAAACACTGAAATAGACAAACAGAGCTAATTCATTGAAATAGAAAGCTCATCTGCCACTGCCATACAATTATTATTTTCAATTCTAGAAAACTCAAACATCTAAATTGGAATGAACAAACTCAAACATCTGCCACTGCCATGCATTGCCGATGAACAAACTAGAAATTGGAATGAAAACAGAACAAATTAATCTAAATTTCAATTCTATTAATCATTGATGCTAGAAATTGGAATGAAAACATAATAAATTAGAATGAAACAACAAATTGGTCTGTTCTACGTGCTAGAAAAATATAGCATCAAACAACATCAATTCAATTGTGACCTCAAGTTGTTTCCGAAATAGTAATCCAAATACGCATCCAAAGAAAATCAGTTATTGAACGAACCTTAAGAATTGCAGCTGTTACAAGATAAACAGAGGAGACGCCGAGAGAGACGAGTTTGCGACTTGTGAGTGAGAGAGGTTGCAACTGAGGGAGCAGATGGCTAGACGGCAGACGCGCGATTGTGAAAGCAGAGTCAGACAGTCAGCAGATGGAGGGCAAGGGCGTGGCGGCGTACGATGTGGGTCGTGGTGGCCGGTGGGGTGTGCGGCAGAGGGGTGATGGGCAGTTCGCGTTGTTCGCGAGTTCGCGTCGTGCACTGGGCAGTTGGGGCGATGGGCAGCTGGGCACAGTCGTTCGCGTCGTGCACTAGGCAGCTGGGCATAGTCGTTCGCGTCATGCACTGGGCAACTGGGCACAGTTGTTCACGTCGTGCACTGAGCAGCTGGGGCGATGGGCAACTGTCGGGCACTTCGCGTCGTTCGCGTCTTTGCAAGTTCGCGTCGTGTGGCAAGTCTCCGTAGTCGGCAACACTGCAACAGCCAACAGGTAAGGGTAGTCAACAGGAGGGAAGAGAGGAGACCTAACTTAATATTATGGGATTTTCATTTTAGACTAGAAAATTGGGATGGGGCTGATAGGCTATTGGGCTAATGGGCTTAAGTTTCTATTAAGTTATTAGATGTGCGGTTCGGTCCGGTTTTTACAGGGTCTCAAAATTAAAACCCAAACCGCACCACATATATATCGATTTTTAATTTTTAAAACCCAAACCGTACCATAACCTACATAAACCCGCATAATAACGGTTTGTTTCGGTTCGGTGTATGCGGTTTCGCTGGTTGAGCGGGTTGGATGAACACCCCTAATAAGGGTCTTCAGATGAATAAGTTTTTCCTTCTATAGACGACTACTCCAAGGCTATATTCGACAGAAAGTGAAACTTTCTCTACAAGCTAGATACAATCTGAAAGTGACCCAGTTTACGGCTCAATAATGCAAACACTCATCCAGCAATCCTATGCTGACTCCCATCCTAAGCTCGAAAAGAAGCATCCTCTTCCATTATGAAAGAATCCAAGGTTCTTCGTTGAAATTTCATTCAAGAAGAATGAGGATGTTAATCCTACCAAAACTACCCATTTGGGTATAAGTCTATAAGTCTATAAGAGAAAAAGATGGCAATCCAAGAGCTCCAAGAATTGAAGGCCCAGAACCTTATCGAGCCCACAACCTCTTCGTGGGCCTATCAGGCCTTTTATGTCAACAAACACTCAGGGCAGAAAAGGAACAAACCCAGACTTGTTATTGACTACAAGCCCCTAAATGAGTTTCTTGGTGATGTCAAGTTCTTATTTCCTCGTAAGAACACTCTCTTCACCAATCTGACAAATGCCAAGATCTTCTTAAAGTTCAATCTCAAATCTAGATTTTGGCAGTTGTCCATTACTCCTCCAGACAAATTCAAAATAGCCACAAATTCAAAATAGCCTTCTGTATCCCAGACCACCATTACCAATGGATGGTACTTCCTTTTGGTCTGAAGACGGCACCCTTTCTTTTCCAAAAGACAATGATCCAAATCTTTGAGCTGATTCTTCAGTCAGCCATTATTTATATTGATGATATTTTATTGTTTTCCCCTTGTACAGGTTCACATTTACGGCTTCTAACCCAGTTTGCTTAGATTGTTAAAGACAATGGTGTTATGCTCTAGAGCAAGATGGTCTTTGGCCAGACATCCATTGAGTTCCCTGGTGTTCAAATAAATGACAGCAAATATCATTCACAACTGCACATTGCCTCAAAGATCATGAATTTCCCGGACGATAATCTCACGAGAAGATAAGTCCAACAAATTCTTCGGCTAGTCAATTACATCCGAGAATTCATCCCAAAGCTGTCTACCATCCCTCATCCTTTACATGTGTACCTTCGTAAGGATTCACCACCCTGGTCCTCTAAGCACTGACGAGTTATCCTCAAGCTAAAAGAAGTGGTTCAGAATCTGCCACAACTCAAGATTCCCGACAAAGGGAAAAGGATACTTTAGATGGATGCATCAAACGATTATTTGGGAGCAGTCCTTCTTGAAGACATTAATGGCATATGACACATGTGCTGCTACAACAATGGTGAATTCAAAGAGTCAGAGAAGCACTACCATTGACACGATCCCCGTGCCCCTGCCCGGGATACCCTGTGAGCGTTTGTCTCACGGTGGATTGTAATTGGCTAGCTGGTTATGTGTGTGGATTAAATCCAATGCTACTAGTTGATTAACCTAGAAATGCAATATGTATGCACTTATGCTTTGACTTGGTTTATTAAAACCATAAAACATTTAATCATTTAGACATTTAGCCGGCTAGGTAAAATTCTATATAAATAAATACAAAATGCCAAAGCATAGCAAAATCAACCTTTGAGTGATTAACTACACATACACCGCTCGTGAAAGCATTTATACATAAGTAACTAATGCTCTCACCCAGAGAACAATCCCCTGAGTCAAGGACTCTTTATAACATAAATACTGGAGGCAAAATAAAGTACTGTATCAAAATACAAGACTTTGCTGAGATCTTTTACCCTAGCTCCCACTTTGGACTCCTGTCCCAGTGGCGAGTCTCACAAGTCCTGTGCCAAGTGCTACTAGGCTCTGCAGCCAAAGGAAGAAACAAGTTAGTACCACAGCCTGACCAACAGACCAATTAAACACTTAAGCAGGCTAGAAACTTAAAGTTTCTCAACTACCGTACCTTTACAGACAAAAGGTACTACCGTGATAATCCTCAGTGATTATCCGGTCCTGCTACTCCAGACTCTGCATAACAAACAGGGAGTGAGAATTCAACATTCTCAGTAAGGGTCTTCGATGTACCTGCAAGAAAAATTACTAGGACTCTGGCTGCGAGCTCACACAGCATGAGGGTACTAGTCATATATATATATACTAGGCCGGTAGACCTCTCCTCAAGTAGTCCTCTGTATCAGGCCAAGTGCAATCACTTAGCAACCTGACACATATACAGGCCAAGCGCCATCACTTAGCAACCTGACATATAGGCCAAGCGCTATCACTTAGCAACCTATCATATGGCTCAAGGGCGAACCTTAGCAAGCCTCATTCAAACATAGAACCTCTCACCTAATTGTTATGCAGGGGAATTTATGATGGGACTTGTAGACTAGGCCGCAGGGCCTCTTTGATGTAAACTAGATGAACAAGGTTTCGCCTCGGGGCCTCGTGGCTACCGCACGGCTAGGCCGACGAGGGTTCTAAACCTCTCACCTGAGCTATTGATAGCTAATTAAGTTCAATTGCAACATTTGTTTCCTTACTTGTTGCCTAAGCAACTTACTTACCTCAAACAGTTCAAGAAAACTCATACTTCCGGTGGGACTTTCGGAAGTTTCGGAGTACCATCGGGATCCTCGGACCCTTAGGCACGTTCCGAGCCTTCCGTAGTCTCGGTCGGGTCAACGCAGCAAAAAGTCAAACCCTCCATTTTTAGGTGTTGGCGCCGCGTCGCCAAAGGCAAAAAGGAATTGGCGACGCGTCGCCGACGAGCAGACGCTCTGTGAAGAAAAATTGAATTGGCGACGCGTCGCCAATTTTCGGGCCAATTGGCGCCGCGTCGCCAATTCTGCAGAAATGCAGAATTTGGCCGATTGCTGCTACGAACTTTGGCAACCAAATACATATAGCAAACATGCATCAAAAGTTACCAAATTTCATACACATGAAGTACATGTTGCAAGGAACAAAACCAACTATCAAAGCCAAACTATGATGCATTAGAAGCATCAAACCAATCCTTCGAATTTAGCTAGTCCATCATAATTCCCAAAACGTTTCTTCATACCATAACCAAAAATTACTCAACTTTCTCAATCCATTTTAATCCAAAAGCAATCCAACAACTTAAAAACACTTTCTCCCTTACCTTAACACCAAGAACAAGCAAGAATTCGAACCCTTCCTCTTCCAAATAAGCTTCCAAAGTTCTACACAAAACCATACCAAAACAAAGCTCTAAAACATCAAAAACACATCTTTCAACCAAAACCCAAGCTTCCAATCAACCAAATAACACGAATTCAATCAAGAACATAACTCATACCTCGTTCAAAAACAGGGGATGGAGAAAAACACCCTTTCAAGCTTCAAAAACATGGATTCAAGCTTGAAAATGCATCCTCCAAGCTTAAACACCCTTAATTGCGCCTCTTGACACCAAGATCACTTGATTCCAAGTTCAATTTGAGAGAGAAATGAGTGAGGGAAGCTTAAGAACGTGTTAATGGTAGCTTCTCCCCCTCTTTCCCTTCTTAAACCCTCACTTAGCAACCAAGATCACCAAGGTTTCAAGTTAAGTGCAATTAGGTCCCCCATCTTTGTAACTTGACAATTCTTGATTAAATTCTTGTCTATTTGTTGAGTTTGAGTTAAGGTTAAAAGTTAAGTTCTAAAATTCATTTTAAAACACTCGGGACTCGTCCCGGCCACTCAGGGTGCAAAATTACCATTTTGCCCCTGAACTTAGTTCAGAGCTTTATTCTTGTCGGAACTTAGTGAACTTTGGCAAACTTCTTAATTCTTGCTAGGCAAACTTAAATTAAACTTCTAAACTAAATTCTAAAGTCCTTACCTCCCTCTAGAAGGGCCGTAACATTCTCCCCTCCTTCTGGAATTTGGTCCCCCAAATTCCGTTGCAACTCTGGAAAAACACCAGGATATCTTTTCAGCATATCCTGCTCTGTCTCCCAGGTAGCTTCCTCCTCACTATGGTTAGACCAAAGGATCTTAACCATCGGAATCCACTTAGTCCGCAGTTTCTTGACTTGCCTATCCAAAATCTGAACTGGTTTCTCTTCATAAGTCAAGTCCTCCTGAATGGGTATCACTGAAGGATTTACTACCTGTCCGGGCTCAACTGTGCACTTCCTGAGTAAACTGACGTGAAACACATTATGCACTTGAGAAAGGTTAGGCGGTAAAGCCAACCGATAAGCAACTTTCCCAACTTTCTCTAACACTTCATAAGGTCCAATGAACCTTGGAGCTAACTTGCCCCTTTGTCCAAAACGACTAACTCCTCTCATGGGCGACACTTTCAGAAGTACTTTGTCACCAACCTCAAAACTCAATTCCCTTCTTCTTCTGTTTGCATACTTAGTCTGTCTGTCATTAGCTGTCTTGATTCTCTGCTGAATCAACTTAATCTTAGCTGTAGTGTCAGCTATGATCTCAGGTCCAACGACCACTCTGTCTGTTGGATCTGCCCAACAATGAGGTGTCATACATCGTCTCCCATACAAAGCTTCATAGGGCGCCATTCCAATAACAGATTGATGACTGTTATTATAGGCAAACTCGATCAGTGGTAAGTGCTGATCCCAATCACCTCTGAAATCAATGACACACATGCGTAGCATGTCCTCCAAAGTCTGAATCACCCTCTCTGACTGTCCGTCAGTCTGCGGATGAAAAGCAGTACTGAGGCTAACTTTACTGCCCAATGCTTCCTGAAAAGCATTCCAGAACCGTGATGTAAATCGTGGATCTCTGTCTGATATGATCTGATCTGGTATCCCATGGAGTCTCACAATCTCCCTGAGATATAACTGAGCCAACCTCTCCAATGTATAGGTGACTCTGATCGGTATAAAGTGTGCCGACTTCGTCAATCTGTCAACCACTACCCAAATAGCATCATGCTGACTCCGGGTGGTCGGTAACCCCACTAGGAAATCCATAGTAACGGATCCCCACTTCCTCACTGGTAGAGATAAACTCTGAAGTGTGCCTGCTGGTTTCTGGTGTTCAGCTTTCACCACCTGACATGTCAAACACTTTGCCACATGTCCTCGTACATCTCTCTTCAGTCCTGGCCACCAAAAATGTGTTTTCAGATCTTGATACATCTTACTAACACCAGGATGAATACTCAATGTGCTGCTATGTGCCTCCTGTAGGACTTGCTGTCTAAGTCCCTCAACATTCGACACATAGAGTCGATCACCATAATGCAGTATTCCATCTTTGTACTTGAACTCTTTCTTCAAAGCACCAGTCTTAACTTCACCTGAAATCTTCTTCAACAATGGATCTTTCAACTGAGCTTCTCTGACTCTGGTTAACCAAGCCGTCTGAATCTCCAAAACGTAGACTAAGGATTTTTCTCGACTTTGCCATAATTCATGCAAAGCTAAGAAACAATCCTTCAATGCTCCTTCTGAAGAATCTGTAGCCTGATCCTTGGACAAGATCACTCCTGTGTACTTCCGGCTCAAAGCATCTGCTACCACGTTCCCTTTACCAGCACAATACTCGATCGAACAATCATAGTCTTTAATGTACTCAATCCATCGCCGCTGTCTCATGTTCAGATCCTTCTGAGTAAACAAATACTTCAAACTCTTGTGATCAGTGAAGATTCTGAACGATCTTCCCATCAAATAATGTCTCCATAATTTCAGTGCAAAGATCACTGCTGCAAGCTCAAGATCATGAACAGGGTAGTTCAACTCATTAGGCCTCAGCTGTCTCGAACCATAAGCAATTACCTGACTGTCCTGATGTAGAACACAACCCAAACCTGAACCTGACGCATCAGTATAAACTGTAAAGGCTCTGTCCGGGTCTGGTAATACAAGTATGGGTGCACTGGTCAACTTTTCCTTCAGCTTCATGTAGGCTTCTTCACACTTCGGTGTCCACTCAAATTTCTGAGCTTTCCTGGTCAATGCTGTCAACGGCGTAGCTATCACAGAGAATTTCTCTATGAAGCGTCTGTAGTAACCTGCTAGACCCAAGAAACTCCTGACCTCTGTAACTGTAGTCGGTCTCTTCCAATCAACTACTGCTTGAACCTTTTCAGGATCAACTGACAAACCTTGAGCACTGATAATATGCCCCAAAAACTGAATCCTCTCGGACCAAAACTCACACTTAGAAAATTTTGCATAGTACTGATTATCCTTCAGCACTTGCAAAACCGTTCTAAGGTGCTCCTCATGCTCTGCTGTAGACTGTGAATAGATCAGAATATCGTCGATGAAGACCTCAACAAACTGATCCAGAAATGGCTTAAAGATCCGATTCATAGCTTCCATAAACACTGCTGGAGCATTAGTCACACCAAAAGGCATAACCGTATACTCATAATGCCCGTACCTTGTCCTGAAGGCAGTCTTCGGAATGTCTTCCTCCTTAACTCTGATCTGAAAATACCCAGACCGAAGATCAATCCTGGAAAACACTCTCGCTCCTCTGAGTCTGTCAAACAAATCATCAATTCTAGGAAGTGGATACTTATTCTTAACTGTCACTGCATTCAACTTCCTGTAATCGATGCACAACCTGAAAGTTCCATCTTTCTTCTTCACAAATAATACTGGAGCTCCCCACGGTGATACACTCGGTCTTATGAAACCTTTCCCTAGCAGTTCCTCCAACTGCTTCTTCAACTCATCCATCTCAGGAGCCGACATCCTATAAGGTGGTACTGAAATAGGCTCAACCCCTGGTTGCAGATGGATAGCAAACTCAGTATCCCTCCTAGGTGGTAACCCAGGTAACTCCACTGGAAACACCTCAGGAAACTGATTAGCTACAGGAATACTCCCCAACTCATCCTCTATAGCTACTCCATTCAACGAGTAATACTCCTCTTCACCCACTACAGGGATGGTATCTACAAGTCTAAGGTGTAAACTCTTAGCACTAGATGCCAACCCTCCTGTGCAAGTCACTCTAGCTCCTTGAGCATCAGTGATGTCAACTGAGTGATTCGCACAGTTAATTCGTGCCTTGTGCTTACTCAACCAATCCATTCCCAGCACCAGGTCATATGATTTCAACTCAATCACCCACAACTCACAACAAAAATCATGATCACCTAACTGCAAAGGATACCTAGTAACCACTTCATTGGTCACAATAAAACCTCTCCCTGCAGTCCTGATGAGTCTCAACTCACCCGCAATTTCACGCTGTAAACTATGCTTATCTACCAAGGCAGAAGATATCACTGAAAGAGTAGCTCCCGTATCGAAAAGCACTCTAACACTACTGCTCAGAAAAGTAAAATTACCTCGTACAGCTGGCGGTTCTCTGGCCGCCTGGTTCGTCAAAGCAAAGACTCTTGGGTTCACTGCTGCAGCAACTACTCCAGGCCGGTTCCCAATGGCAAGCGGTACTGGAGGTAGAACCCGAGATGGACCTGTAACTGATCGAACTCTTGGGCAGTCCCTGGCCCAATGCCCTCTCTGACCACAGACATTACAAATATCTGTGCCCAGTGTACATGGTCTTCCACCATGGAACCGTCTGCACCTAGGACACACACCTGTCCTCCTCCTCTTAGATGGATCCTGGTTCCCTACCATTGGTCGCTTTCCAGCACTTTTCCCCAAGTTAGATGGCCCAGCTTCCACCTTTTTCACAGGTGCCCTGGAATCCTCGAATTCCCTTTCCAATGCCAATGCCTTCTGAACCATCTGGCGATAACTCCTGATATCAACTGTCGCCATATACCTCCTGAAAATAGGCTTCAGGCCCTGGGAAAACTTCTTGGCTTTCAGCTCATCATTACCCAACATATATGGAGCATATCGGATAAGTGAATTGTATCGCTGCTCATACTCTTGTACTGACATCTCTCCCTGTGTCAGATTCTCAAACTGGATCCTCCTCTGATCCTGTGCAGCTTCACTGATATACTCCTGTCTAAACTTCTTCTCGAAGTCTGACCACTTGAGCACCTTTTTCTTGTGCTCTGGACGAGTGCCATTACTCTCCCTCAATAACTCCATCACATCGTCCCACCAAAGACTGGCTCTCCCTCTCAGAAAGAAAGGTACTAGAACCATCCTCTGCTCTGTCTCATAACCACCACAAGTAAAGAGGCGGTTCATAACAGACAACCAATCCTCTGCTCTATCAGGATCTCCTGTCCCGTCAAAGCTAGGTGGATCAACTGTCTTAAACTTTTCCAGCAACCTCATCTGATGTGGAGTGTCTCCCCTCCTTGGAGCCTCCATCATCTCTGGTTCCTCAACCTCCTCAAGAACTTGATTTCTGGGTTCCTGAGCTCTAGGCACTTGCTGTTGCTCAGCATGCCTTTCCTGTTCCTGTTGTGGCTCAACTTCCTCCTGGGCAACACCTCTGTCCCCATAATCTCTGAACATCTCTGTTACAAGAGTGTTCATACCCTGTGCCACCTGAGACATAGTCTCAGTCAAACCCTGTAGCACTCTGGATATCTCATCCAACCTCGCCACAACTGGGTCACTAGAACCTTCACCAGGTTCCCTAGTCCCCCTCGTAGTTCCAGACCTAGTATCAACCATGATAACCTGCAACCACAGCCAGACAACATTTCCCCAGATGTTGGTCAGTACTAACTTCCTAGCACTTGGACTTTACTACTAGATCTCAGTCTAAGCCTCCAATATCTATGAAATAAACCCTTAGCTCTGATACCAAAAACACTGACACGATCCCCGTGCCCCTGCCCGGGATACCCTGTGAGCGTTTGTCTCACGGTGGATTGTAATTGGCTAGCTGGTTATGTGTGTGGATTAAATCCAATGCTACTAGTTGATTAACCTAGAAATGCAATATGTATGCACTTATGCTTTGACTTGGTTTATTAAAACCATAAAACATTTAATCATTTAGACATTTAGCCGGCTAGGTAAAATTCTATATAAATAAATACAAAATGCCAAAGCATAGCAAAATCAACCTTTGAGTGATTAACTACACATACACCGCTCGTGAAAGCATTTATACATAAGTAACTAATGCTCTCACCCAGAGAACAATCCCCTGAGTCAAGGACTCTTTATAACATAAATACTGGAGGCAAAATAAAGTACTGTATCAAAATACAAGACTTTGCTGAGATCTTTTACCCTAGCTCCCACTTTGGACTCCTGTCCCAGTGGCGAGTCTCACAAGTCCTGTGCCAAGTGCTACTAGGCTCTGCAGCCAAAGGAAGAAACAAGTTAGTACCACAGCCTGACCAACAGACCAATTAAACACTTAAGCAGGCTAGAAACTTAAAGTTTCTCAACTACCGTACCTTTACAGACAAAAGGTACTACCGTGATAATCCTCAGTGATTATCCGGTCCTGCTACTCCAGACTCTGCATAACAAACAGGGAGTGAGAATTCAACATTCTCAGTAAGGGTCTTCGATGTACCTGCAAGAAAAATTACTAGGACTCTGGCTGCGAGCTCACACAGCATGAGGGTACTAGTCATATATATATATACTAGGCCGGTAGACCTCTCCTCAAGTAGTCCTCTGTATCAGGCCAAGTGCAATCACTTAGCAACCTGACACATATACAGGCCAAGCGCCATCACTTAGCAACCTGACATATAGGCCAAGCGCTATCACTTAGCAACCTATCATATGGCTCAAGGGCGAACCTTAGCAAGCCTCATTCAAACATAGAACCTCTCACCTAATTGTTATGCAGGGGAATTTATGATGGGACTTGTAGACTAGGCCGCAGGGCCTCTTTGATGTAAACTAGATGAACAAGGTTTCGCCTCGGGGCCTCGTGGCTACCGCACGGCTAGGCCGACGAGGGTTCTAAACCTCTCACCTGAGCTATTGATAGCTAATTAAGTTCAATTGCAACATTTGTTTCCTTACTTGTTGCCTAAGCAACTTACTTACCTCAAACAGTTCAAGAAAACTCATACTTCCGGTGGGACTTTCGGAAGTTTCGGAGTACCATCGGGATCCTCGGACCCTTAGGCACGTTCCGAGCCTTCCGTAGTCTCGGTCGGGTCAACGCAGCAAAAAGTCAAACCCTCCATTTTTAGGTGTTGGCGCCGCGTCGCCAAAGGCAAAAAGGAATTGGCGACGCGTCGCCGACGAGCAGACGCTCTGTGAAGAAAAATTGAATTGGCGACGCATCGCCAATTTTCGGGCCAATTGGCGCCGCGTCGCCAATTCTGCAGAAATGCAGAATTTGGCCGATTGCTGCTACGAACTTTGGCAACCAAATACATATAGCAAACATGCATCAAAAGTTACCAAATTTCATACACATGAAGTACATGTTGCAAGGAACAAAACCAACTATCAAAGCCAAACTATGATGCATTAGAAGCATCAAACCAATCCTTCGAATTTAGCTAGTCCATCATAATTCCCAAAACGTTTCTTCATACCATAACCAAAAATTACTCAACTTTCTCAATCCATTTTAATCCAAAAGCAATCCAACAACTTAAAAACACTTTCTCCCTTACCTTAACACCAAGAACAAGCAAGAATTCGAACCCTTCCTCTTCCAAATAAGCTTCCAAAGTTCTACACAAAACCATACCAAAACAAAGCTCTAAAACATCAAAAACACATCTTTCAACCAAAACCCAAGCTTCCAATCAACCAAATAACACGAATTCAATCAAGAACATAACTCATACCTCGTTCAAAAACAGGGGATGGAGAAAAACACCCTTTCAAGCTTCAAAAACATGGATTCAAGCTTGAAAATGCATCCTCCAAGCTTAAACACCCTTAATTGCGCCTCTTGACACCAAGATCACTTGATTCCAAGTTCAATTTGAGAGAGAAATGAGTGAGGGAAGCTTAAGAACGTGTTAATGGTAGCTTCTCCCCCTCTTTCCCTTCTTAAACCCTCACTTAGCAACCAAGATCACCAAGGTTTCAAGTTAAGTGCAATTAGGTCCCCCATCTTTGTAACTTGACAATTCTTGATTAAATTCTTGTCTATTTGTTGAGTTTGAGTTAAGGTTAAAAGTTAAGTTCTAAAATTCATTTTAAAACACTCGGGACTCGTCCCGGCCACTCAGGGTGCAAAATTACCATTTTGCCCCTGAACTTAGTTCAGAGCTTTATTCTTGTCGGAACTTAGTGAACTTTGGCAAACTTCTTAATTCTTGCTAGGCAAACTTAAATTAAACTTCTAAACTAAATTCTAAAGTCCTTACCTCCCTCTAGAAGGGCCGTAACAACCATTCTACCTACAAAGAAATCCTGGCCGTCAAACGAGGAATTGAGAAGTTCCACCTCATTGGTCACCATTTCTTGGTAGAAATGGACATGTCAGCATTCCCACGAATGCTCAACTACAAGCAGAAACAACTCCTAAATGTCTTACTACTTCACTGGCAACAATGGTTCATCCGCTTCAGCTTCGACATCAAGCATATAAAGGGCACCTCCAATACACTTGCTGATATCCTGAGCAGACCTTCAAAATCATTCCTCAAACCTCCAAAGCCTCCCAAACCAAAACACTAAATGGCTTCCTCCTCTTCATCCTATCCCCCAGTTTTTGACAAGGAAAAAAATCTCCTGGTTGATGTTGAGCGATATGAACGCTAGTCGTTCACCTTGACCTAGAGATACAAAGTCTTTCACTACCATGTTTCTCTCATTGAAAAGTATGATTTTGACGATTACCCTGTCAAACATGTTAGGAGTCATCCCTAGTTTCCCTTTGCTCACCTCTTCTCTATCCCTGATGTTTTTGACTTCCCACCTGTTGCTCTCTGCTTCTTCTGGTACCTATGTTCAGTCCACACCATAGGTATTATCTTCAACATCTCTTAACTCCATCAACTCCTTACCTTCTTTAGAATTTTTCATTCTGACTTTTCCTTAAACCTTCTTATTTTCCTTTCTTGTTTTGATCTTCTCTGTAAATGGATCGACAACCTCCACCAATCCTACAAAGCCCTTAATCCTGCCATTCCAGAAAAATGCATTAGCTACTAGCTAAATAATATCTCCCAATTAAACTCTTCTATGTTTTATGGAGTCACCCACATTATATATTTCTTTCATATAATTCTTACCTTTACAAAATCCCATAATGGCCTGCATTGCTTTCCTTCTCCTACTTATCACCATTATAAGAACCTTGACTTCAATCTAGCTAAGGTTCTTTGGCAGCGCCTTTTAGATTATTGTGCTTTCATTCAAAAAGCTTATCGATACAATCACTCTCTATTCATCATAGAAGTTTGGCCTCATGATACTCTTGAATGGCCATCTTATCCAATGGATTACCAAGAAATGATACATAAAGCCCTTCAGCATTTTGATGATCTTCAACGACCACGCTAAGCAAAGGAAAGACATGAAAGAACCAAGGCATCTCAAAAGGCTCTTGATCAAATTAACTGCCCTACTCCTACATCATCCTCTCCAATCACCATTGAAGAAGAAGAAGATCTCCCATTAACCCAACAGTGCGAGCACCTTATCATGCCCGATTGTGGTTGCGGATTCATCTGCATTTATTGGAAATGGCTTAATGGTCCTGAACCAGAAGATTCGTTGAACGACTCACGTATTGATAACCCATATTTTTGGCAGGAAAGACAAGACGATGATTTATGTTCAAATTAGAATTCGGATGAATATAACCCGAACCGTCCAGATTATGAGCCACTTCGTGATGGATTTGTCCCTTATCCTGACAACATCTAGTGCGCTATAGTTTGTCTATAAATTATTATGTAAAAGTAGATTCTCGATTAGTGGCATGTCACTTTTGGTTTAGAATTATTTTCTTTGACGTAACCTTTTATGTCATTAAGTTTGTTTGTTTCCTCCTGCCTTCGCCTATATAAGGAGGCCTTGTTTCAGTTTGTAAGATATCCTAGAGCTAATACAGAAATCCTTTCTTATATCTTCCTCATGTTTCCTTTCTCTTTTTAAAATTTCTGGTTAAAGGGTGAGGCAGAAGTCCTTAGTTTCTCAATTTCTCTTGATATTCTAAGTTGCCACTCTGTGGATGCTCTCAGAATAAGATCATCTTCAAGCTTATGATACTTAAGCTTAAAGGCAAATGATGACTTCGGAGTTGCCACTCTGTGAATCCCCTCTTCATGTTGTCATTTGCCTTCAATCATAATTGTTGTAAACTATAGGCCTCGATCCCCGATGATATGTCTGGATAGTCCGATAATGGTTTTTTAAAAGGTTTTCAAAATATCTTGAGAAAATATTTAATTAATGTGGATAAATCTCAGAAAATGCCTTTGTAAACTCTAATGCTTTGGGGCCTCAATTAAGATTTGAAAGAAGGCTAGAGCTTATGAGTTTATGTGTGTGTTTTTGGGCTGTATCACTGTTAATCATTTCTGTTGATTCCCAGAACTTGCCCCTTTTTTGCGGTTTTATTACATCTTGGTATATTGCACTGGAAACTGTCTCATGCCATGGTTGGCCGTACTGCTGAGCAATTCTTCGAAAATCTCAGTAGAGAGTCTGGCTGATAATAACGCCACATACCAAGATCGAAACCTTGTTTTGTAAAAGATTTTCTTACTGGGCTACCTCGGAATACCATTTGGTATTAGAGCCATAAGATTGTTCTTCTATTACATGAAGTTGAGTGATTAAAGATTTCTTGCTGATTCCTTGACCCAAATTCCACCAGAAATATGTCAGGAACTTCAACTACTACACTTATTCCTTCTACCTCCTTCAGATCTACATCTTCTTCACACTTAGATTCATTATGTGAATTTAAGTATCTCTCTGATGATGAGAAGATCCCTCTTACAGATCTTCCCCTCATCAACCCATACAAAGCTTTCACCAAGCCGTCTCATTCTCTCACTAAGCCGGTACGGAGTATAGTATCTCCTTCATCAAAGCAAGTCAAAGAATATGTCCAAGCTACTAAGTTTGATCAAAATGCTCTTCCTGCAACATCCAAAGAACAGTATGTCACACTGGAGATCCCTTCTCACTTTACTTGACTGTGGATAACAGAAGGATACATTCATCTCCACTTTGGAGCTGTTCGATTAGCACTCACAGAAGAAAAAGATTACCAGTTACGGCCCATCTGGTTCTTCTTGACTCTCGGTACAAAAAATACAAGCATGCCTGTATCGGCATAGTTGAGACTATACTCAATGCTAGTACTATCCTTATCATGTTCTTCCCCAACTTCTGTATGGCCCTTCAAGACCCATATTTCCTATTAGCCTTGAAGATCCAGTTACAGATCACTGGTGCAGAACAAATGTCTTCCACTCTAGCATCTACCTTTCACTACTAGATGGCATATAGAGTCCAGAACCATGCTCTTGACTTCTCTATGCCTAGCATGAACAACGATACCTTCTATCTCTCTGTAGATACAACACACGTTCCAAACGAGATTCATGTTCCACAATAGATCCCTCATGAGGAACTCCATCGCCTTATTCCTGCTTCATGGATAACTACTTATAAGTCTTTCCATCAGCAGACAGAACCAGTTCAGTCAAAAAAACCTTTATTCCTTGATAGAGGAGAAGGCAAAACAGAAATCTTCTTCGAAAAGGAAGAACCATCTACTAAAACTGATATTTTCTCTACACCAGCAGTTCTATCTATGATCAGAGATGTCCAAGAACCTCTTCAGGTTCTTATTGAGTTTTTTAACTCAAATGGTAATCCAGTTTACTCCTTTCAAGAGGAAAAGGGTCACAAATACTTTGATGTTTGTGATTGTTCGGATTGCTACCAATCACCAAGGTAGCCTAATAATAAAATCTTTAATAAAATGAGGTTTTGATCCTGGTACGTGGTATTGTTATCAGCCATACCCTCTACTGAGATTTTTGAAGAATTGCTTAGTAGTACAGCTAACCGTGGCACAAGTCAGTTTCCAGCACAATATACTAAGATGTAATAAAACCGCAAAAAAAAGGCAAGTTCTGGGAATTAATAGGAAAGATTAACAGTGATACAGCCCGAAAACACAAACATAAACTCATAAGCTCTAGCCTTTTTTCAAATCTCAATTGATGCCCTGAGCACCAGAGTTTACAAAGACATTCTCCAGGACTTATCCATACTGCTTAAATCTTTTCTGAAGATATTTTGAAAAACCATTACTGGATTATCCAGACGTATTATTGGGGATCGAGGCCAATAGTTTACAACAATTATGATTGAAGGCAGAGGATGACTTAAAGAGATGATCCACAGAATGGCAACTCCGAAGTCATCATTTGTCTTCAAGCTTAATTATCATAAACTTGAAGATTACCCTATTCTGAAAGGATCCACAAAGTGGCAACTTAGAATATCAAGGGAAGTTGAGAAACTAAGGATTTCTGCCTCACCCTTTAACCAGAAGTTTTAGAGAGAGAAAGGAAACATAAGGAAGAAATAAAAAAGGAGTTCTGTATTAGCTTTGGGATATCTTACAAGCTGAAATAAGGCCTCCTTTTATAGGTAGAGGTAGGAGGAAACAAACAAACTTAATGACATAAAAGCTTACGTTAAAGAAAATAATTCTAAACCAAAAGTAACAGGCCACTAACTAGGAATCTACTTTTACATAATAATTTATGGACAAATTGTAGCGCACTAGATGTTGTTGGGATAAGGGGCAAATCCATCATGAAGTGGCTTATAATCCAAACGGTTCAGGTTGTATTCATCTGAATTATAACTTAAACTGAAATCATCATCTTGTCTTTCCTGCCAAAAATATAGGTCATCGATACATAGGCCGTTCAATGGATCTTCTGATTCACCATCTAGATCAGGATCATTAAGCTGCTTCCAATGAATGTAGATGAATCTGCAACCATAGTCGGGCATGATAAAGTGCTCACACTGTTGGGTTAATAGGAGATCTTTTTCTTTTTCAATGGTGATTGGAGAGGATGATGCAAGAGCAGGGTAGTTAATTTGATCAAGAGCCTTTTCAGATGCCTCAGCCTTTGCTTAGCGAAGTCTTTAAAGATCATCAAAATGCTGAAAGGCTTCATGTATCATCTCTTGGTTATCCATCGAATAAGATGGTCATTCATGAGTATCATGAGGCCAAACTTCCATGGTAAACAGAGAGTGATTGTATCGATAAGCTTTTCAAAGGAAAGCACAGTAATTTGAAGGGCGCTGACAAGGAACCTTAGCTAGATTGAAGTCAAGGTTCTTATAATGGTGATAGGAAGGAGAAGGAAAGAAATGCAGGCCATTAGGGGATTTAGTAAAGGTAATAGGTCTATGAAAGAAATATATAACATGGGCGACTCTATAAAACATAGAAGAGTTTCATGGAGAGATATTATTTAGCTGGTAGCTAATATGTCTTTCTAGAATAGCAGAGTTAAGGGCTTTGTAGGATTGGTGGAGGTTGTTGATCCATTTACAAAGAGGATTAAACTAAGAAAGAAAAATAGGGAGGTTTGAGAAAAAGTCAGAATGAAAGTTTCTGGAGAAGGTGAGGAGTTGATGGAGTTGAGATATGTTAAAGATAATACCTATGGTGTGGACTGAACATAGGTACCAGAAGAAGCAGAGAGCAATAGGTAAGAAGTCGAAAACATCAGGGACAAAGAAGAGGTGAGCAAAGGGAAACTGGGGATGAATCCTAACAAGTTTGACACGACAATCGTCAAAACCATACTTTTTAATGAGAGAAACATGATAGTAAAAGATTCTATGTCTCTCGGTAAAGGTGAATGACTGGTATTCATATCGCACAACATCAATCGAGAGATTCTTTTCCTTGTCAAAAACTAGGGGATATGATGAAAAGAAGGAAGCCATTTAGTGTTTTGGTTTGGAAGGGTTTGGAAGTTTGAGGAAGGATTTTGAAGGTCTGCTCAAGATATCAGCAAGTGTGTTGGAGGTGCCCTTTATATACTTGACGTTGAAGCTGAAGCGGATAAACCACTATTGCCACTGAAGCAGTAAGGCATTTGGGAATTGTTTTTACCTGTAGTTGAGTATTCGTGGGAATGTTGACATGTCCATTTCTACCAGGAAATGGTGACCAATGAAATAGAACTAGAAGTTCTCAATTCCTCGTTTGACGGCCAAGATTTCTTTGTAGGTAAAGTGGTAATGCTTCATGACTCTTTGAATTCACCATTATTGTAGCAGCACGTGTCCCACGCCATTAATGTCTTCAAGGAGGACCGCTTCCCAATACTCATCTAAGGTATCCGTCTGGAGTATCTTTTTCCCTTTGTCAGGAATCTTGAGTGGTGGCAGATGCTAAACCACTTTTTTTAGCTTGAGGATAGCTCGTCGGTGCTGGGAGGACCAGGGCAGTGAATCCTTATGAAGGTACACATTTAAAGGATGAAGGATGGTAGACAGCTTTAGGATGAATTCTCGAATGTAATTGACTAGCCAAGAATTTGTTGGACTTATCTTTTCATGAGATTATAGTCCAGGAAATTCATGATCTTTGAGGCAATGTGTAGCTGTTGATGATATTTGCTATCCTAGATTTGAACACCAAGGACCTCAATGGATGTCTGGCCAAGGACTATCTTACTCTGAGAGAGCATAACACCATTGTTTTTAACAATCTGAGCAAATTAGGTTAAAAGCCATAAATGTGAACCTGTACAAGGAGAAAATAATAAAATATTATCAATATAAACAAGGGTCAACTGAAGAATCAGCTCAAAGATTTGGATCATCGCCTTCCGAAAAAAAGAGGGTGTCATTTTCAGACAAAAAATAAGCATCGTCTATTGGTAATGGTGGTCTGGGATATAAAAGGCTGTTTTGAATCTATCTAGAGGAGTAATGGACAACTGCCAAAATCCGGTATTTGTCAGATTGGCAAAAAGAGTATTCTTACGAGGTAATGGGAACTTGACGTCAGCGAGAGACTCATTTAGAGGCTTGTAGTCAATAACAAGGCTAGGCTTTTTCCTTTTTTGCTCCTAGTGTTTGTTGATGTAAAAGGCTTGACAGGCCCACGAAGAGGTTGTGGGCTCGATAAGGTTTTAGGCCTTCAATTCTTGGAGCTCTTGGATTGCCATCTTTTTCTCCTCTGGACTCATACCCAAATGGGTAGCTTTGGTAGAATTAACATCCTCATTCTTCTTGAATGGAATTTCATCGAAGAACATTAAATTCTTCCATAATGGAAGAATATGCTTTTTTTCGAACTTAGCATGGGAGTCAGCACATGATTGTTAGATGAGCATTTACATTACTGAGTCATAGACTGGGTCACTTTCAGATTGTATCTGGCTTGTAGAGAGAGTTTCACTTTCTGTTGAATATAGCCTTGGAGTGGTCGTCCATGTAAGGAAAAACTTATTCATCTAAAGACCCTTATCAATCCATCTTTGAACTGATAGCTTTTTGATAATGTCAAACCCCATAATCATATCTATGCCATGGTTATAACCATAAACAGAAGTAACTACGTCATTTGTCGAAGAGAAACTGATTCGGATAGGTTTACTTATCTGAGTGATGTAGAAAATGCCGTTTGCTACTTTGAACCTTTCATTACAAGGTCACCACATTCTTTCTGGAAGGAGTAAAGGATTGATAATGGTGTTTGTGGCACCAGTATCAAACAAGGCAATAACCGGGACCTGTTTTGCATATTTGTCCAAGAGAATGTTGATCTTGGCTTGAGGAATAATCTGGGCAGCAAATAGGGAAGATTGTATAAGAGCCATCTGTATAGTGTAAATGGAAGCTTGTTCAGAATCAGCTTCAGAATCTGAAGAGTAAGCTTCAATGGCAAACAAAGTAGATGCTTCATCTTCGGTTTTAAAAAAGAACGACTCTATATCGTCATTGGAAAGATCTACTCCAGTGGCATAAGTGATGGTGTTAACCATCTTCTTCTTGGATTAGGTGTTTTTCTTTAGACAATCTTTGGTGAAGTGTCCACGTTGTCTGCAGATGAAACACCTCTTGAACTTTCCATTATTCTTTTTATAACGAAAGAACTTTTTCTTCTTACTTCAAGTTCTACGGGGTTTGCTTGGAGAGTAGATCTTCCGTCGATGATGCTTTTTTCGAGGAGTACAGTGGCAAGTGCTCTTATCTTTGCACTTAATGGACAATTCAGGTTGCTGGCAAGCTTTGTCAAATAGACTTTGAGTCTGATTGAATTCCTTGAAAAAAGAATATGTGTTGCACAGCTTTCTCAAGACTGTCATAAGAGTCTAGTGAAGCTTTCCAAAAGAATAGTTATTGAGCGGCTGTCCACTCTACTGGATAATTCAGAGAGCTTCTTGGCTAATAATCTCAGGGACTGAATTCAAATAGGCCTACTTTAAGTTATTGTTGTTGTTTTCGTAGCCAGTGCAAATAAGATAGAAGCATTTGAGCATATTCTCATAATACTTCTCAAGATCTTTCTTGTTGTAAGAACAACACTTCATTTTGAAGAATTCTTCTTGAGCGACATTAAAGAGAGCTGAAGGATCACCAATGAATTCTTAATAGAGATGGAGGACGAATTCATTTGTTGTGCCCATTTGAAGTAGTTGCATTTGCCGATATTCTCCAATAATCATGTACCAATGTTTGAGAATACTAGTCATGCTTGTAACTAAGGCTATAATAACCTTCTGGTGGCTAGCTCATTCTCTTTGAAGTTGTGTAAGACACCAGGCATAAAACTCAAGGAATTTTTCATGCCATTTTACTGTTGGAATGAAAATGAGAAATAGACTGACTGAGAACGATTGAGGATTCCAAGTTGTGTTGATATTCACAAAAGGAGCATCTTCTTCCATAGCCACATAAGATTATGGATCTGGTGGCGGAGGAGGCAGAGCAGCAGGAGGAGGTTGTTCCTGCTGGAGCTCTTAAGGAGCCTGATGTGATTTGGCATCTGTAGTAACCGACTTTGCTGGTTGAGCATGACTCATAAAACCTTGAGCCATATAGACCTGAAGTTCTGATGAGGAAGAGGTTGACAAGGTATCTCTGTCAACATCTTTTGTATCACTAGATGAAGTTGAACTCAAGTCTTGGACTACTGCTAGAACAACAAGAGTATGAGTATTTGAACTCTGTTGGAGTTGTTGACCAAGGAAACTCATAATTGGATTATATTGAAGTGTCCATGCTTCATGAGATGGTTCCTGGATTTTCAATGATTTTTCTGGGCATTTCATCTTCTGTTCTTGAGAAGGACTAGGCTGAACAGGCTAACTGGGCTTTATGGGCCTAACAACAGTAGGGACTGGTACTGTGTATACCAGTTTTGGAGGAATCTGTGGCAATGACTAAAAGAATGGATTGTTCACAGCCAGAGAATGATAGACTGGGCTTGGAGTTGGGATGAAATGATCAGTTATCCTGAACATTGAAAAGAATGAGTCAGGTTATCTGGGTCTTTGTTGGTCTTGGAGGTACCTAAGTTGTTCCTTCAAATGACGGATCTCTTGTCATTGGGCTAAGAAGTTTTCTTGTCTAGCCATCATCCCAAGAATTTTATGGTAGAGATAATTAATCCGTTGTTGGCATTGTGCCAAGGGATCAATTATTATTTGATCCATCTTTTCCTCCAGTCTGACTTGATTGTGCTCAATTCTGCTGAGGGCCTTGTTCTAAGACATCATATTCTCAGATTGTTAGTTGAGTACTTGTCCTGCAGCAGTGTTTTCGCTTTTTCTTCCTTCTGAATCAACTGATGTAGGTTGGGGAACCTTCTAAACATGCTTTGTTGATGTAGAAGGATCATTAAACTTGAGTGGGGGAAAATCCTCAATTTTGTGCTCAAACACGTTGACCTTAAGAGTAATGACAGGAGGTTGCTCCTTCCTAAGTTGTTTGAGAGCTTTTTTGTAGTACAGATGAGAAGGCATCATAATTTCTAGTGATGGAGGAGGAAGGTCAAATGGTTCTGCCGGAGTTGTGAAGATGTCATCCATTGTTTCTTTCTTTTGGGAATAGGGGATGTAATAGTCATACTTTCCAGAAAGTTCTCTGAGTAATCCAACTTCGGGATCACCGTTATTATACCTTTGTTGAAGAAGCTGCTGAGAAGATTTCTTCTTAGATTTCTTCTTCATCTTCTTGGTAGTTTCTTCATCTTTATATGGGATTGGTAGCAATCCAGACAATCACAAATATCAAAGTATTTGTGACCCTTTTCATCTTGAAAGAAGTAAACTTGATTGCCATTTGAGTCAAAAGGCTTAATAGGAACCTGAAGAGGTTCTTGGACATCTTTGATCATAGATAGAACTGCTGGTGTGGAGAAAACATCAGCTTCAGTGGATGGTTCTTCTTTTGGAAGAAAATTTTTATTTTGCCTTCTCCTCTATCAAGGAATAAAGGCTTCTTTGACTAGATTGGTTCTGTCTGCTGATGGAGAGACTCATAAGCAGTTATTTATGAGGCAGGAATGAGGCGCTAGAGTTCCTCACGAGGGATCTGTTGTGGAACATAAGTCTCGTTTGGAACGTGTGTTGTATCTACAGAGAAATACAGGGCGTCATTGTTCATGCTGGGCATAGAGAAGTCAAGAGCATGATTCTGGACTCTATATGCCATCTGGTAGTGAAGGGTAGATGCCAAAGTAGAAAAGATCTGTTCTGCACCAATGATATTGGATTTTCAAGGCTGATAGGAGATATGGGTCTTGAAAGGCCATATAGAAGTTGGGGAAGAACATGATAAGGATAGTACCGGCGTTGAGTGTAGTCTTGACTATGCCAATACAGGCATGCTTATATTTTTTGTACCGAGAGTCAAGAAGAGCTAGACGGGTTGTAACTTGTAATCCTTTTCTTCCGTGATAAGTGAGTGCTAATCGAACAGCTCCAAAGTGGATATGAGTGTATCCTTCTGTTATCCACTATCAAGGAAAGTGAAAAAAGATCTCCAGTGTGACATACTGTTTTTTGGATGTTGCAGGAAGAGCATGTTGATCAAACTTAGTAGCTTGGGCATACTCTTTTAACTTGCTTTTGTGAAAGAAAATACTATACTTCATATCGTCTTAGTGAGAGAATGATATAGCTTGGTGAAAACTTTGTATGGGTTGATGAGAGGAAGATCTGTAAGAGGGATCTTCTCATCATCAAAGAGACACTTAAATTCACATAATGAATCTAAGTGTAAGGAGGATGTAGATCTGATAAAGTAGTAGGAGTAAATGTAGGAGTTAAAGTTCCTGACATATTTCTGGTGGAATATGGGTCAAGGGATCAGCAAGAAATCTTTAATCATTCAACTTCATGTAATAAAAGAACAACCTTATGGCTCTGATACCAAATGGTATTCCGAGATAACCCAGTAATAAAATTTTTAATAAAACAAGCTTTCAATCCTGGTACGTGGCGTTGTTATCAGCCAGATCCTCTACTGGGATTTCCAAAAAATTGTTCTGTAGTACGGTTAACTGTGGCACAAGGCAGTTTCCAGCCCAATATACCAAGATGTAGTAGAACCGCAAAAACAAGCAAGTTATGGGAATCAACAAGGAGAATTGACAGTGACATAGCCCAAAAACACACACATAAGCTCATAAGCTCCAGTCTTCTTTCAAATCTCAATTGAGGCCCTGAGCACCAAAGTTTACAAAGGCATTATCTATGACTTATCCACACTAATTAAATCTTTTTTGAAGATATTTTGAAAACCTTTTGAAAAACCATTACTGGACTATCCGGACATATCATCGGGGATCGAGGTCGATAGTTTACAACAATTATGATTGAAGGCGGAGGACGACTTGAAGAGAGAATCCACAAAGTGGCAACTCCGAAGTCATCATTTACTTTTAAGTTTAATTATCATAAGTTTGAAGATGATCTTATCTTGAGAGGATCCACAGAGTGGCAACTCAGAATATCAAGAGAAGTTGATAAACTAAGGACTTCTGCCTCACCCTTTAACCAGAAGTTTTAGAGAGAGAAATGAAACATGAGGAAGTTATAATAGTCAAATCCCCCTTTTGGTCCCACAATATGATAATTTTGCCATAATGATCCTGAACTTTTGAAATCTGTTCAAAACTTTAAGAAAAAGATGAAATTTGGATGGTTTATTTAAATTTAAAAGGAAAAATGATATTTTTGGTCCTCTAACTTTTTCTAATTTACCATATCAGTCCTATAATTCATTGAGTTGCTGAACAAGTCCCCTAACATTAAAACTATCAGCACTGTTAGTCCTATAACTTGTCTAGCTAACAAAAGTGCTGACAGGGCAATTAACAATGTTTATCTCAGTGACTAAACCGACACTTTTTAAACCTTAGTTACTTACTTGAAAATTTTATCAAAACTTGAGTGCCTTCCTCGTTCTTCTCTCATCCCTCCTCCTCTTCTGCCTTCTGCAACCTCTGCAACTTCGCCCCCCTCCCAACGTTTGCCTACAACTGTTAGCAGTGAAATCAACCTTCCCTACATCATCTTCGTCGCCTCCTCTTTCTCTCTTCCTCGATTTTTTGTGTTTTTTGTCACTAATTCAGGCGGCTTTGTTACCATTCTCGAATTGGACCCCTGTTGCGAAAATTGCAATTGGGAATATCTCTTTGCCTCGCTCCCGCTACATTTCCACCACCACTAAATGCGCCAAGGCTGGCCATGATCAGATCCAAAATATCCGCCATCGTTGACCATGCCAAGGCTCGCCGCCGTCGGACTTAGAATTTCCGCCACCGTTTAATGTTAAATCTCGGGCGTATCGTTGTGTCGCTCTGGACCAGTCCAGCATCGCCAGAAAGTCACAATTCGGCCAATTTGGCAGTTGTTTCAACCATCCAAGCACAAATTCGTGTTTTTCCATGAAAAAAAAAATACCGATTTGCAGATCTGGAGAAACTGAAAAATGATCATCAGTTGCACCCCTCTCATCTAGAGCAAGAAGAAGATAAAGGTGGCCAGTAACTTGTGAATAATGTAAAATGTGAGGTGAGGTTACATTTAGACTAAGTTAAATGATAAGTGAAAAAAACTCCCAATTGGTGTAAGAGAGGAACAGGTAGGGAAAGAGTCTTTAATATTCATTGTGTTTTATTTCTGTATGGTCCAAGCAATCACTTTGGCTTTTTCTAATATTTAATATTTTTTTTCTATTTTCATAAGTTTCAAGACAAAGACAAACAAAGAAAAAAAATAGAAAATAATAACTAATTTGTAGGTACCCGAGATCATACTGTTTCATTAAAAAAATGGTATAGCATCTAGTATAAAATTTAAAACATTGGTTGTTATTATTTTAAATTTATTTTAGTATTATTTAATATAGTTTATGTGCCACAGAAAGTACTCAATTTGGATGCACTATATGAGTTTATGTAATTTGATAGAATAAATTTAAAGTTTTGGTATTCATTTAAGACATGAAAATAAGATAGTGTATCTCGATAAAACAAATCTAAAGTTTCTTGCGATACAGTTTTTGGATTATATTGTTGTTAGTTTGAATTATGATTATTTGTTTCTCGATTTGTAATTTGTTGTCAATAGATGGTTTATTTTTAATTCTAAAACTTTTTTCAATTTTTTTTTCACTTTCAGTCCTATAACTTTTTCAAATGTTTTAAGCAAATCCTAAAATCACTCAAGTTGTCAAACGAGTCCTAAAATTAGTCGAATTGCCAAATGAGTCCTAAAATTATTATTTGAGTGATTAAGAATTAATGACCTTCAAATTTTGAAAAAAAAAATAAGCAAGCAATTAAGATTTGAAAAATGTCAGTTTAGTCACCGAAATAAATGGCATTAAGGACCATGTCACCACTTCCTTTGGCCAAACAAGTTGTAGGAGTAACAGGGCTAATGGTTTTAACTTTAAAGAACTCATTTGACAACTCAATGAATTATAGGATTAATATGACAAATGTGAAAAATTTAGAAAACCAAAAATGTCCTTTCCCTAATTTAAAATAATAGAGTCTTAAATGGAAATGAGAGATATGTCTTTATTAACCACATTAAATACCAATTTTTTTTTACATAGTTTTATTTAGAGGTTTAGTTACATAGATTAGATTTAAAGTTTTGATTAATTGAAACAGACACACAATTTGTATAATGTATGCGTGCTTTATATGAGTTTGATTCAAAGTTTTGATTGGTTAGAATAGTGCATAATTTACATTATGTATAAGTGCTTGATTATTAAAAGGATTTTATCACTAATTCATTAATAAGTAAGAATTCAGAAAAACTTATGCATGTATATTATACAATGTTATCCAACAATAAACCATAATCATTTTTTAACTTTATTAAGCCCATTATTAAGCCCTTAATACCTAAAGTATTCCATTTTTTTTGTCTTGGTCCAAACCTTTTTTATCATATTTCTTCATTATTGTTTTTTGAAATGAAATCTGAATCATTATAGTTTGCCAACTTTTGACTATGGTGCGGGGTCATCAAAACCTCACCATGTTCTAAAAGAATAGATGTTTTTACTTTTCATTTACAATTGAAATCACTGTAGTTGAATAGCATGTTTTTTCCTTGCTTGCATGGAAATTACTTTTCATGAGAACCTATGTCATTATTTTTACAATTTCATTCTATTCCATGTTTCTTTGTGGTTAAATGTGTTTTCAGTACATGAATTTATGCATTTTCCCATTGTAGTCGTTGATTTCTGTTTGTTGTTCATTTTAATCTCAAAACTTAATAACTAGAGCTTTTCCATTTATTCTCTTCATCTATAATTGTTTGTTATTTTTTTATTTATTGTCTACTAAAGTAAAATCTCAAAAACCATAATTTGTTTCTTTTCTTTTTCTAATCAACCATAATGACTTCATTTAATCTTTTTTTTTTTTGCTTTTTTATTATTGGTTTTTAAACCAAAACTTTAGTTACTATGAGCTGTTTACTTTTGGGTATAGTTCCAACTGATTTGTTTTAGCCAATGATTTCATTTATTTTTGTTTTCTCTTTATTAAGTTCATGATTAGGCCTTTAACTCCTAAAATCTTTATATTTGCTCTTTTGGCCTGAACACCATTTTTTGTTGTTTTTTATATATCAATAGTTAAAACCCACTTTTTGTCATCGAAATTCCATTTTTTGTCTAATTTTATTAACTTTTTCATATCATTTTTCTTTTCTAAAACAAAATTTTAGTTGCTAAGGTTGATCTCTTGATACTTATAACATTTTTGTTAGTTTTCATAGTCCCAAAACTTTGCCTTGACTTGTTATCCCGATTCTTGCTTCTCTTGTTTTTTTATTTCATTTTTATGAAAATTTATTCATTCATCAATAACCACCATTATTTCTATTTATATTTAATGTTGACACATATTGTATCATTGTAATGTGCAGACACTATAAATATAGTATATACTAAAGAGAAATTGGAAAAAACTATTCATCAACAATATATATATATATATATATATATATATATATATATATATATATATATATATATATATATATATATATATATATACATTTTCCTAGGCAATGGTATAACATCTCTTTTAGGCCATGTAAATTTTCTTTCTTCAGTTTTATTCCCTAAATTCTATATGTGTGCCATTTTGGTCCCCTTTCTCTCTCTCTTCCCTTTTCTTGTTTTTTTTTTGTGCAAATTCAATATTAAACTCTTACTACTTGTAGTCTTTCCATTTACTTTATTGATTCTGAAATTTTACTTTAACTTTTGTGCCAATACTTAAAAATTACCTTTTTGTGGGGAGATTATTTCTATATTCTAAGAAAAAACTTTAGTCACTATAGTTTATCTAATTTTAGCCATTGCTTGAACTATTTCTATACTTGACTTGGATTTCCATTTAAACCCCTAATATGTTCCATTTTTATTATTCTTTTCTATGTCCAAAGTAAAACACCAATTTTAACTCCTAAAATTATGCTTTTTTACCCTATTAATCTGAAAAATTTATTGTATAAAAATTAGACATGATTTTAGGTCAACTCCAAGTCTAAATTTTTTTATTTCCATGGAAATTTTATTTTTTCAACAATTAAACCCACTTTAAATTACTAAAACTCTAAACTTTCCTCTCTTCAACCCAAAACTTTATTATTTAATGATTATTATACTATATTTATATTAAATGCTATCACAAATTGAACCGCCACAAATCCAAATTTTTGCACTTTGCCTTTTGGGTCCTTACACTTTTCTTGCGGATAATTGACTCTTTGATTTGTAATATTTGAGATCTTAAAATATTATTATCTGTTTTCCTAAGTCACAATCTTTGATTATTTATGATCAACTACCCAAACAACAAATTACAGCTATAACGCGTAGTGAATTCACCTAGTTATTACTAATAGATATATTTTTTAAAATCTATACGAAATGAAAACATAAAATACATAATAAAATAAAAAAAGACAATTTTTAGTAAAGACAAACGAAGACAGAATAAATGATTATTTTAAAACATTAGGCCAAAATTGTATATGAACAGAAATTTGAGGGATAAAAGTAGTATTCTTTCTTTCTCGGATTCCCTATCCCAGCTGGAGTTGGGGATAAGATCTGCGTCGAAGTAGAAAGTCGAATCCCACCAGCCAGACCCTGTGTTTGTGCCCTAATAACAGCAGCGCCCCCTCGCCGTTCCTCCAATTTTCCCTTCCTCTCCCTCTTCGCCCCTTACCTTTCTTCGCTCCCAAAACCATCCAACGATCCTTCCCGCAACAGATTTTGTTGGTAGCCCCTCCGTCTCTGGTTTGCCGGCGAGATTTTCAAGACTTGTATCGGAGTTTTCTGAATCCGGTGATTTCTCCACTCGATTTTCTCTATTTTGCTGTTGTTTTTATGGATTGATTTGAGTTTGTTTGAGTTCGCTTGTTTCGTGTTTCGTCTGTGCGTCCGATTGGAAACGTCTGTAGGCGGCGGATTATGCGGTTTTTGTGACTAGGGTTTCACTGTGTTCGTCTGTCCGATGGTTGGTTTTCTGGTATTAGGTTAGAATTGGAATTATGTGCTTCTAATCTATTGTCCTGTCATGCTTATGATTATCTTTGCCTGTTTTAGTTTTGTCTGAGCTGTTGTTTGGATTATGCTATGAAAGGATATTGGTACTGGTGTTGTTTCGTGGATTATTAGATAGTCCCAAAACTGCGAGCATTGTTGTGATTCTCTTTGTGAAGTATGAATGATGAAACCTGTTCAAGTTGATTTACTTTCTTTGTGAACTAGCAGGTCATGGCTAGTGTCATAGCGATTTGTCAGTCGGGTGGTGAATTTGAGACGAGTAGCGATGGCGTGATGACTTACAAAGGTGGTGAAGCTCATGCTATAGACGTTGATAGCAAAACTAAGTGGCGTGAGTTCAAGTCAGAGGTAGCAGAGATGTTCAGCTACAACCTTAATGCCATGTCGCTCAAGTATTTTCTGCCTGGTAACAAGAAGACACTCATAACTATTGCAACCGATAAGGACTTTAAGCGGATGATAAGTTTTCACAAAACTGCTGCTACTGTGGATGTTTATGCTGTTGTTGATGAAGCCGCTGCTGCTGATGCTTCACAGACACCTGCAAGCAGGTATTTGTCTTATGCCTTGCCTAAAAGTTTCATATCTGTTGTTTCTTTATTTGTCTGACTTTGGGACTGCTGGGTTTTTATAGGTTGAGTAAGGCAGTTCTGCCTGAAACAGCCCCTCTGGTTGACATACCCATGGCTGATGTTGAGAATGCAATGAATGGCTCTACTGAACCTAGCATTCAGGTTGTTGATACTCTTCATGGTGTTGATGACACCAATAACCTTGATGTGCAAATTGATCTTCCAGATATTCCCCGTGATATGAATCTTGATACTCTTGACAAAGGTACTCTCGAGGCCTTCAACAAAAATGCACTGCAGTGGCAGAATGCTATTACAGGAGTCGGCCAAAGATTCATTGGCATTCATGAATTCCGTGAATCTTTGCGTAAATATGCCACTGCTCATCAGTTTGCATATAGGTATTATAAGAATGACAGCAATCGTGTATCTGTAAAATGCAAAGTAGAAGGTTGTCCTTGGAGGATCTTTGCGTCAAGGTTGGTTACCACTGAGCTTGTAATGATTAAGAAGATGATTCCAACGCATACATGTGACAAGACTACTCACTTGACGGAGCATCAATCCACAAGAAGATGGGTTGCCAATATTATTAAGGAGAAACTGAAAGCCTTCCCGGACTACAAGCCAAAAGATATTGTAAGTGATATTAAGGAAGAATACGGAATTCAACTGAATTATGTTCAGGCCTATCGTGGAAAAGAAATTGCAAAAGAGCAGCTTCAAGGTTCTCACAAGGAGGCGTATAAGTTGTTACCCATTTTCTGTGAGAAGATAATGGAAAGCAACCCTGGGAGTCTTGCTACATTCACCACCAAGGAAGATTCGAGTTTCCATCGTGTTTTTGTTTCTTTTCGTGCTTCTTTGTCTGGTTTCTTACAAGGTTGCAGGCCTCTCCTCTTCCTGGATAGTATACCTTTGAATGCTAAATATCAAGGGACACTATTGGCTGCTACTGCTGCAGATGCAGATGATGGTGTATTTCCTGTCGCTTTTTCTGTGGTAGATGCAGAAACTGATGAAAACTGGCATTGGTTCTTGCTTCAGTTGAAAACAGCTCTTTCAACACCATGTCCTTTAACATTTGTTGCAGACAGACAGAAAGGTTTAAGGGATTCAATTGCTGAGATATTCAATGACTCCTATCATGCTTGTTGTTTGCGTTATCTGACAGAGCAGCTAATTAAAGACTTGAAAGGCCAATTTTCTCTTGAGGTGAAGCAGCTAATGGTTCAAGATCTTTATGCTGCAGCTTATTCACCTACTCCAGAAGGTTTCCAAAAGATCATTGAAAGCATCAAGGGTGTCTCACTGGAAGCCTACAATTGGATCATACAAAGTGAGCCCCAGAATTGGGCAAATGCTTTTTTCCAAGGTGCAAGATATAACCACATGTCATCAAACTTTGGAGAGCTCTTCTATAGTTGGGTATCAGATGCGCATGAATTGCCAATAACGCAAATGGTTGAGGTCATAAGGGGAAAGATTGCGGAGATGTTTGAAACTAGGAGGGCTAATTCAAGCCAATGGGTGTCAAGACTTGCTCCATCAATGGAGGAGAAACTCAAAGAAGAGACCATGAAAGTTCGTACTTTACAAGTGCTATTGACCACTGGTAACATATTTGAGGTTCGGGGTGAGACTATTGAAATGATTGACATGGATAGATGGGACTGTAGCTGTAAAGGTTGGCAGCTTACTGGTTTGCCATGCTGTCATGCAATTGCCGTAATCACTTGTCTTGGCCAGAGCCCATATGATTATTGCTCCAGATACTTCACCACTGAGAGTTATAGGTTGACCTATGCTGAGAATATACACCCTATTCCCACCATACAAAAGCCTTCCAAGAGATCTACTTCACATATGATGATGGTGACTCCTCCTCGAACTCGTCGTCCTCCAGGTCGGCCTACGACAAAGAAAGTTGGAGAACTGGAGGTATCGAAGCGTCAAAGTCAGTGCAGCAGATGCAAGGGTATAGGGCACAAGAAGTCGACCTGCAAAGAGGTTTTGTAGCTTTGGATCATGTAAGCAGTTGCTCTGTTCTACGGATTTTCTCTGTTTTCGGTGTTTGAGGGTGTGTTGATGGAATGGGGAGGGAGATGTTAGCTGGATAGGACCTTTATAAATGACAACAAAAGTTCACTGCCACAAATACACAGGTGCACATCCGCACAAGTGGGGCGACCCATGGATGCTGCAAACCTGAGCTTTTTACACGAGCATGGATTTCTGACGTGCTTGTTTAACAATACGCGCTTCCACAAACCGTGTTCCATAGGGTAGTTGTTGAGATTGCTGTCTGATTTCGTTTTGTTCTTCCTACTTTGCTGCTATTTTTTGGTCTCCCAACTATTTCGCAACATTTCTCTGACAGGGTCCATAGGAAGAATCAGACACATCCAGCTCTGGCAATTCGCACTTGAAGTTGGAGGGATTGCAGCTGCTTGCAGTGACGATGGAGCTTTTGTTCTTGATGTATCTTCCCGTAGCGTTTTCTTTTTTATTTGTTGTCCTTATTTTCCTCAACACTGTATCTGTTTAAATTATGTTTTCGGCCGTTCCGAAAATGGGCAAAATAACATCTTAATTAATAGGAAAGTAGCATCTTTTCTTATTTAATTGTGTTTCATGGTTTTGATGTGTCGTTTTATTTATTTATTTTTGTAGGCACACATGCAAGTTAAGAAGTAGACCGACTTAGGTTTAACTTGTAAGCATATTTATATATATCAACAGACACCAGTTGCTTGAGAGCCAAAGCCTGATAACTATCTAGGGGTGGAAAAGTGGTAGTATGCTTTAATGACCACGGTGTATACAGTAGACATTCCTAAAACCATTTTCAGTATTTAATTTTTATATGATGATTATTTGTTCGAATTATATACCAATTGATATCTTATACTGTAATAAACCTGGAAATCACTTTTTAAACGTTTTTGAAATTATTATTATTTTAGGCTGGATAAGAGGGAAAAAATCTATTTCTGGTATTAGCATTATAGTTTTAAAAAAAATATCCAATAGTAATTTTTATTTTTTAGCTTTAAAAGTTCTATCTCCACTATTAAATAAGTTATAAAAAAAAGTGTTCCACTGATAGTATAATGCCTAAATACCATTTTACTCATCAAACTTTGCTAACTGGTTCCTTTTACTCCTTGACCACCCCATGGACTTTGAAACTTGGAACACTTCACCCCAAATTGTTTAAAATGAGTCATGTGTAATTATGTGACTGGTTTGGTCATGAAAATGGAGATTTTAGTTGTTAGATGACCGAAAAAAAAAGAAAAGAAAGAGGAAGAACTTAACTGTGGATTTCATAATCAATGGAAAACAACAAATTTGGTCCCTAGATATTTGAATTTCCTCCACCAGTACCCTAACCTTTCACATCTAGTGATCACGTCTCTCTCTTTCTTCCCCATCCATCTGCTACTGCTAGCCCGCTGCCATTCGTTGCCCACAACACTTGATTTTAGTGTGTATATCACTGACACTGGTCGTCACCTGCCCTAGCTATGTGCCTACCATTCGAATCTAGGAACAGAGAGAAGCGTCGATCATGATCCACTAACCCACCATTGTGGCCTTGAGGTCTTCAATGTCGAGATCTTCAAAGCCCAACTTCTGTTTGCAATAATCACTTCGTATCATCATATGCTTCTCTACAATTAGCTTTATGTGACCAAATTGCCATTAATCTATTTCATTTCCATCCTTTCTAAACCAATATGGCCTCTTTTATAATAAAAACCATACAAGATATCATACATGACTTATATTTATTAATCAGAAGTTAAAAATTTTACTTTATAAAGTTTGAGAGACGAGTCAGTCCAAAATTTACAATTTTCCTCTCTCAAACATGGCAATTCCTTGAACTAGTTATGTAAACGGAAGATGTTGGTTTGTCTGTTCTCCATCATTCTCACCGCTGTTGTCACTGCCTCTGTTGAAAAGAATAAATTTTACCAAACTCACTACCTGCTTGAGATTAAAACCAAGTTGTAGCCTGTTTGTCACTTATCATGGAGGAGATCTGAAGAAGATGATTCTGGCTTCTAACTGTTGTTCTGATACCTCTCCACTTTCCAGCCAACCAGAAAAAAACACAAATTGTGTTTCAATTTCCTCTGCTTCCATGGACATGTCAATTACCTTACGTTGCAAGTGTTTTATGGTTTCTTATGTCCATGTCACTTTCATTTTCACTGAATATGCTTGCATTTAACTGTATATTCTTAATGATTGAATGGCAAAATTGGTACGATTCAGCAACTGTGGTGGGTAATTTGGCCCCATTTAATGACTTTAGTCGTTTATTTTAACCAAATAAAATGTTGGTGGCGTAATTGAGCTACAAGCATAAACACTAATGGTTTATTTGCTATTTTCCCTTTATTTTCTGGTGTACTTTCTTTGAGAAGAAACAGAGAAAATCAGGATAATAAAAAAAAGCAAAAAAAAAAAAAAAATGGTTTTTGTTTGCCATAAAACCCTAAACCAAGATCCTAAAACCCCATTGAAAGAAAAAAAATGAACTTCCCAGTTCCCACCACCACCCAAGCGAAGACCGACGCCGAAGGCCCTTCTCGGCAATGTAGCAACTGCTTCGCCCACTGCCGCCACTTCCTCCACCAGGTCCGCCACCGCGGCACCCACCGCCGACTGTGCACCGCCTGCGTCCTCCACCTCCACCCCACTTCCTTCTGCCCCCTGTGCTTCTCTTTCTACGATGGCATCGTCCCTCCTCTCTCCAAGCGCGTCTCCTGCTCCAAGTGCCCCTCCTCCGCCCACTCCCACTGCGCTGCCGCCGCTGCTGTCCGCCCTCTCTCCCCTTTTCTCTGCCCTCCCTGCCGAGATCCCAACTTCTCATATTTCCCCCAGACCGATGCCATCGACGAGCGGATGGCTGTTATCTTGCTCTGCGCCGCTAAGATCGCTGCGGAATCGATGAGGAGGGCAGTTGCCGTTGCGAAGGCCGAGGAGGACCGGAAAGTGAGGGAAGCGGCTCTGGCGAGGAAGCGGGCCAGGGAGGCCATCGAGCATTTTATTTTTCTTTCAAACAACGAGAAGGCGAGGAAGATTGAAGAGAGCCTGGTTGTGGATTCGTTGGAAAATAAGACGGAATTAGATGGACTTGATGGGGATTTTGTTAGGGACTTGGAAGCTAGTCTTGCTAATGAAGAACCTATTCAACTTTGAAACTGTAAGGATAAACAGATATTTGTGTACATTCTTCACTTTCTATTCTCTTCTTGCCATTCTTTCTTCCTCCTGCTGCTTATGGGTTTTTCAGTTTCATATCTATTCTAAAGTTGGAAGTTAATGGCGAATTGCAGGTGGGATTATGGTAAGAAGATTCAATCCTGGTCGAGCTTTCCTCTGAAGTTGGAAGTTTATGGTGAATTGTAGGTGGGGTTAGGATAAAAATCCAATCTTGGTTGAGTTTTGATCTGATGAGGGAATCTGGCTGCTTTTTGATTTAGAACCATAGGTGATTCTTTCTCTGTCTATTTTATGTTACAATGATTGGATGAATCCACAACATTTACTATTTTCATCCACAGATATGTTCTGCACATGATGAATAGAGATACGAATGCAAATTTTGTTCCTTTTCTTCCGTCAGCTGCAAACTGTGTTTCCCTCTTTCCTTTTCATACACACGAGGTACGTCAAAAGGGTTGAGGGCGAGTCATTGTGTCCCCTGATAACTTCTTGACCATTACACCAAGTCTTAGTTGTTTGTAACAGACGCAAGTTTCACTTTAGGTTTGTTCTCGGAGCTAATAAGTGCGAAAACTAGTTAATTGTATCAGATACTAAAATTGTTGGTGAAATATACGCATAGACTGCTTCATCTATGCTGCAGTTCTATGTTTCCATTTTCAGCAACATTTATCACCATCAAGCTCAACTTCTACAGCATTGCATCTGCTATCCGAATCATGATTTTCTACTGTCCTGAGCAAAAAGCCAGAATGGTTGCGGCGAAGATTACAATCGTTCTGTTCTGTGTATGCCAGGATTTTGCACTTCTGACATATGGTTATTACATCGATCTGCTAAAGGGAATTGACTTTGTGGAATCTGGTTGATTCCGAAGGAACAGAGATGCTCTACATATCACCTATTTTCTTCTCCTAGCCCTTCTGCCAGAATGTCGAAGACATTGTCTGGTTCAGACGTGTTTTTACCTGTCATTTTTCTGCTGGCTGTTTCATCTCCAACGGAGCAATCAATCAGCAGTCCATGAGTTGTAGGATCAGGAACCCACCCCCTTTCCAACATTGAATCTAACAACTCACGGGCCTCCATCCTGGAACCTTCTTTCCAGAGTGCATTGATCAATGCATCAAACATCGCTGAATTGAGCACTTCACTTCTGGATGTAAGTTTCCTTATGGCTGCTGAAATGGTATGCAACTGACAAGACTTCTTTAAACAAGACAACACATCACTTAAAGTCTCTGAATCAGGTACAAAGCCCTCATCAACCATTAAGTTAAAGAGCAAAGCACAGTTCTTTCCCCTATTTGAGGCACTCATGCTTCGTGCGAGTATGCAATATGTTTCTACACCAAGTTTACAACCTTCTACCAGCATTTGTGCAAAAACGACCAAGAGATACCGAGCTCTTTCAGAATTATTGAGGCTATGTATAATAGTAGTATAAGCCAACTCATTGCAAGGAGTACCAGAATAAAAGGCCAACCGTCTCAGTGTGATTGCTTCATCCACTTTCCCTGCACTGCATTCATGGCTAATCAACATTTCAAATGAGGCAGATGGAAGGGGGCATCCATGTTTAGACATATAACGAAATACTTCAACAGCCTCTTTAAGCTTTCCCACACAACAAAGACCTTCAACAAGCTTCGAATAGGATGTTGAATCCAAAACCCAGTGTTCAAAACACCCGTGATAAAAAATCTCAAAAGCATCCTGATACCTGTTAAATTTACATTTGCTAATAACAAGAGCCGAGTATGTGGCAGAGTCAGGAATTTGCCCAGAGGTAATCATTTTCCCAAGAAATTCAAAAGCTTTCCTAGTATCCAAGTTCTCACAAATCCATCTCAGAACAGCGTTGCAGGAACTGGAATCAAGTATATCCCTTCTAATCATTTTCTCTAGTAGGCATTTTGCAAGAAACAACTTGCCCGCACTGCAATAGCCTTGAAGCAAAACATTATACGGAGAACAAACATCGATGCAATGGCATTCCAAGAAATTCACTGCATCATCAAATCTCTGTAATCCACAATAACAACTAACAACATCAACAAAGGAGTCAACGGCCGGTGTCTTACCAGATCCCATCATTTCTTCGAGAACACCAACTGCATCATCCACCTGAAAGTTCATACACAGACACCGTGTAAGCTCCCCACAAACGAATGAATCTAGCATGAAATTGGCTGCTCTCATCATACCGAACAACTGCAGTGCTTCCTTCAGCTTGTTCTCCCTACAAAGCAATGGCATTATAGTGATGTAAAAACTGAATTCTGGCTGACACCGGAGTTCTAACATCTGATTCAGAATCATAACTGACTCATCCACTCTGCTATTCATAATGAGACCCTTTATAACTATTTCAAAGGTCCTACTATTAGGACTGCAGCCCTTCTTGCACATCCGCTTATACTGATCCAGAGCATGCTCGACCCTGTTGGTCTGAAACAAAACCTCTATCAAGAAGTTCAAGGTACTAACACTAGGCAACACTCCTGCCTTTGCCATCTCCTTATAGACAAACACAACATCTCGAAAATCTCTCTTGTCTGCAACAAGAGCACCCAACAGAACATCAAAAACGTCAATAGATGGCTTATACCCACCTAAACAGAAATGCCCAATAACCCGAACCGCCTCATCAATCCTACGATGCCTGACAAACGCGTGAATCAAAGAAACCAATGCCTGTTCCGCATCTGGGCATTTATCATTTACCAAACCCTGGCAAAAACCCTCCATTTCTTTGACATTCCCTTCCAAACCCAGTTTGAAAATGATCCAGGAATACGTATCAGCAGTGTGGCGGAAGCGCCTCTGGACAGCCGCCCATTTGAATATCCTCACAGCAGAGTTCAGATCCTGCGTATCGTCCAAAACCCTGATTAAGTTATCTGGACATAGCTTATGCCTTAAAAACTGAATCTTTGATTCAAAATCGTCGAATTTTGTAGGGTTCGGGTCGGCTCCGGAGCTCGCTAAGAAACTATTGGCACATGAAAGAGAGAGGTAGCGCCCCAATAGATTTGCCCGATTGCAGAGCCCCTTGGAAAACTTCAAAGTCGAAAGCTTTAGAATCATTAACTGCTAGAATTGCTTCTTTGTTAGTGAAGGGAAAAACAAGCAAAGTCGAAGAACTAAGTGCTAATTGCCGATGACGACATAAATGAGATGAGCCCAGAATTAAGATAGGCCGAAGTGAATTTGCAGAGCGAGGCTACCGGCAGGAGGCACAGGTGAGGGTAAAAAGAGGGTACAAATCGAGGGAAAGCCCTCAAACTATAATTCTAAGATCAGACGAACCTTGATCTTTGCCAATACTATTCTAAGTGCATATTTTGGTTATCATGGGAGAACAGCACTTTTGCTTTTTGCTTGTGTTTTGTTCTTCTCTTTGCCAATACTTTGACAATCTCAACAATAACAGTCAATTCATTTTAAATTAAGTTAATTTAATTTAAAATGACTTATTATTTTTATAAATTTTTCTTTTTCAATGCTTAAAAATAAAAAAAAATAATAATAATTTAATACATTAGAAAAATTTACTGTCAAATAGATTATTATATTTATAAAATATTAATTTTTAATTGAAATTGGATCGAAACAAAAAAAAAGATGTAAAAATAAAAATAAGCCATTTTGAATTAAGTTGACTTAAGTTAAAATGAATTGACTCTAAATTTTCATTTTTTATGAACTTTTCTTTTTCAATGCCTAAAAATAGAAATTTAATAAAAATTTAATAGCATGGGGAAAACTTGCTTTCAAATTGATTATTACATTTACATAATATTGACTTTTAAATGAAATTAGATCAAGATAAAAAAATGTTTAAAAAAATTATTTTATTGACTTAAATTAAAACAAATTGGTTCAAAATTTTTATTTTAATCAGATTATTTGTCAAGAATTAATTTATATTCTTTAACTTTTTTCCTTTAAAGCAGGAGAAACATTTTTCTAGGAAATGAGCATTGATAAAATGTTGTTACTATAGCTTAGGGGTGTAACTGAGTCAAGCCAAATCTGATCACCTCAGCCTCAAGCTCAATTTGATAAGTATTCAAGTGCACTCAGGCTGGAGCTCAAGCTTGATGAGCCCATAGAATATGGGCTCGGCTCGAGAAAATCTTGAATGTTGGTTAATAGGCTTGACAACATTGGAGATTAACTGTAATTCTTGAAACTTTAAGAGATGCAATGTAATTATGACCAAATTTTTAGGAAGTAAGCGTTAATAATCTCACATGAAATGCTTTGGAGGCAAGTCTGTGTTTGATGCAAATAGATTTCCCGCTATGAATTTATGAATTTAGAGATGAACTCAAAATGGTCTCCAAGAAATAACCCTAAACCCTAAATTGGATCTTCTAGTGCTCTGCCTACCACAACGGCGTAACTTGCTCTTTAATGGAATTGTATATTTAATATTATGTAAGCGGTCTTGGGTTGGGCTTCTTTCTGATCCCTTTTACATGCTGCTAAGTTCCATCATTACTTTGAAATAATACAACTATGTTTTGAGTAATCTCCTCTTATTTAGCTTATTGACTCCTTCATGAGTTAATTAAATAAAATCATTTTTACAATTTTTTAGGGGAAAATGTTGTCACTCCACATCTTAAATTATTTGCAATCAATTTCATCTTTTTACCAATTTTCACATTCCCCAAATCAATTTTATCTTTATCAATGCATGCTTTTATTCTTTAGGTTCTCAGCATAATTCAACAAAACTAAATAGGCCATTACAAACTTATTACAAGAAGACAATTTGCAGATAATATGTTCTCTTTATAAATAAAAGTATTTGAAGTAATAAGTAAAAGTATCTGAAAAAATATGTAAAAATGTCCAAAACGATTGTAAAACTGTTTGATGCAACATGCAAAAGTCCTTAAATACATCTTTGAGTTGGATTTCAAGTCAGTGACTTTTTTGCATTTATGCAAGCCCTTAGACATATCTTTATAGTAATTCAAACACATCAATTAGCTGGATTTTAGGCCAACTCTTTTTTTTTTGTCATTTATACAATCCTTTAGATGTATCTCTATATTCCTTTAGATATATCTTAATAGTCTTTTAGACACATCCAAAAAGTTCTTTAGACATATCTCTCAATAGGTTTGATTATAATTTTGACTTGACTTTTTGTGCATGATGGATCATGTCATCGACTCTATAATTTTCTTTCTCATTTCACAATCTAGTGGCGTGATGATGGAGATGTCGCTTGAGTTGTGTACGACGATGACCACCGGCCTTGATTGGAGTTTAGAGGCAGAGGTAGTGTTGTGACACAATGATGGTGCACTGCAGCAACTAAATTTGACAATGATGACTTGATTGGATTTTTTAGATTTGATGTTGATAAATGACGGCTTGATCTAATGATGAATGATGTTTAGTGCTAAGATCTGATAATGTCTTATCTTCTCTGGCTTTGATTTGACATCATCCATTAGGGAGTGAGTCACTAAAAATGTCATTCTCAACAGCCAACCAAGAAGGTGTAGATTTTCAAAATTTTGGACTTTTGGAACAATGATTAATTAATTATTAGCTAAGGAAATGGAGGGTAAATCAAGAAATTTACATGGTATGCAAAATTATGCATATACGCACCATAGCCATATCAGTAATCAGCAATGACTAAACATGCATAAAGTGACACTCTCAAGCACAACCTACTCATGCTTGCCTCATGCAACTTAGGGCCAGTTTATTTCATGAACTCACATTTTCCTTAACACGCTAAGTGAGGTATTTGCAAATATTTAATTAACTAAGTATGAAACTCCTAAACTTATAAATATTTATAGTCAACCCCATTTATTGCCTTCGTCCCCAACTTCCCGTCCCTTATCTTCGCCCACTCTAACCACACAACTAGATCCGTCCTTGTCTAGCCAAAGCATGTCCATTGCTTGATCTCCCGATAAGGCCTCTGCCTTCGCCATGTCCTAACGACGTTAGCATCATCCTTCTTTTCCATGACTAGGTCTACCTTTATCCTAACAACGTATAGTATGATCTATGTTATGATTTAAATTCAAATATAATCCATCATTCCCTTGTTTGATTTGTTTGTCTCAAAATAAGATCAAGATTTTTTATTATGAGGTGGATCTAATTAGAAAAGTAGTTCATTTGGCTTTCACAAATCCCACTTTTGAAATTGATTGTATGAGACACAAGCAAAGGAAGTTGTAATAGCAGAAGACAAGGATCAACGTTCTAGCACATAACTAGGATGAGGAGCAAGGGCAATTTGTCTTCATTGTCGGGGTGAGGAGTAGGGGTGGCAACTTTGGTGGGTCAAAAGATTGGGTGAAATTAACTGAGACTGACAAAGGTCATAATTTCACATGATTAGAGGTCAAAATTTTTTAATTGAAAAACGGGTTTAAAGTTTTGACTTAATAATGCGTTAAAGTTCAATTTAATGGCATCAAATTAACATGTTTTATGCAATGGGCTAAATGTCTACATGTGGAGTTGAATTTTTGTTCCTAATTTGCCCATTTCACCCAGGCTTGTTTGTACCTCTCCCCTCTATCAGCTTATCCCAAATCCAAGTAGCCTAATTTCATTCTGCTCCTTTCTTTAAGCTTATCATTGTCTCTTGCCTCCCCCAGCAAAACCCTTAAATCCTCACTAGATCCCGTTTGGAATCTCTCTCACATCCCTTTTGAAATCCTTCTTCTTGTCAACGGAGAAGCTCCCCTTGCCGATTCTCCGTGCTGCAAACGCTATGCTCGCACTACTCATCCCTAGCACACATGCCATTGGCTTTAGCCGTATCTTTAGATCTAGTTTCATCTCTCCCCGTCCACCATCACCAGGCCGTACCTTTTTACTCCCTCTCATTTGGGCTCAGGCTTGCTCTGTCTATCTATCTATCTTTTTATCCCTCTCTCTTTACTATCGGAACTGGTAGTCGAATCTTTAGATTTGTTATTTGCTTATTTTTGTTGTGGCATCCCTGTTTTTTTTTTTTTCGCTGATAGATATATAAAATGATCATTGTAAGAATCACGATTTTGCTTTGTGATTCATTAAAATCAAAGACTCTAAAACTGTTCCTGTCTAGATTATTGAAGGCGAGATTAATGATTGCATTTTTCTAAAGAAAAATCGAGCACTTCTGTTAAAATAAACTCAATTAAAATCTTACGAAAAAGTGACAGGAGATTGAACAGTGGGAATAAGCGGCAGGTTTCTCCATATACAAAGAAAGAAGGCGCGGACTGTAGTTCACATGTAACCTTGTCCCTTAGCTGTCCATGATGTGAAAAAAACACGTTAATCCCTCTGATTTAAAACAAAACGAATTGTCCAGATTCGTGTGACGATGTGTGCAAAATTTTTTTGTTTGCCGCGCTCCAAGCCAAAACCAAACCACTTCAGCTTCGGGTTCTGTCTCGTCCACAAGACCCTAGGTTATGATTCCCGAACCAAACCTAATAAACCTCAAACCCGAACCTGTTTATCGATCTCTCTCTGTGTCTCTTTGTCCTCCATCCCCTGTCTCCGCCACGACATGTCCCTTAATCACTGGGGATTCTCACTTACCGACAATTATTAGCATCAAAATTATTTCGTTTTTTAACTAATATTTCCGCCGTTTTCCAGTTTTTGACCGTCAGATCAAATTTTTTGCTCCACCGCTGCCGTTGGATCAGCTGACATCACTTGCTAAGTTGGGTTTTATTGGAAACTTAGACAGCTTAAAAACATAAGCAGAGGAAAATTCGCTGAATATCAGAGGAAGGGACAAAAATTTGGCGATTCATTTCTGCGAAGAAGCTGGTCAATAGGCAGTACCTCTGTAAGTCTGCTGCCCTTCTTTTTGTTCTGTAGATCTTTTGGGCTGAGATGAGTTCTTCTTATGGGTTGTCGCTTCTGATGTCAATGGTTGATGTTTTTTTTTATCTGGGAAATGGAAAGGAATTTGTTTCCTGGATTCTTATTCCTCTGGAAATTCTTGGAAATAGGTCTCTTTGTTTGAATGAAAGTTCGAATCTTTTCAAGGAAAGAGGAAGGATTTTTTTGCGGTCGGATTGTTTTCTGGGAAATGGAAGGGAAGATTTTCTTCTTGGATTCTTATTCCTTTAGAAATTTAGGGAAATGGGTCTATTCGTTGGAATGGAAGTTTGAAATTTGAATCTCTTTCAGAGTCCGATGTGATTGAATCAAAGCTTGCGAACATTTGAATTTTTTGTTTTTTTCAGGCAAAGCTGTCTCTTTCTGTTTCTCTTTTTTCCTTAGAAGAAAAAACTGAGCGAGAAGTCTCTGTCTCTCTTTCTCTCTCTCTTCATAATAGAAGACTGATAGTGGAAGATTCTCTTACGTCCGATCATTAATTGGATAGACTTTCTCGGGCAGGATTTTCCTGAGAAAATTACGGACGCTGCAAAAATTAGGTCACTTCATATTTGAAATTTGAAACTCTTTATTATAGTATTTTTATTTTTTGGTTCCTAATTTTTACTTTTGGTTGTTAATTACTTGCTGTCCCATTAATTTAACACACAACCACCATTTTCACATGCAGATATCTTCAAGGTTACGGCTTTATATGTTAAGGATCATGAACCACTAGTTTTATGTTCAAAAGACTTCAGATTCCAACCAATGATCAGATCTTTAACATAGAGCTCATTCTGACCGTGGGATTTAGAGCTGCCCATTACTATGTCAGCTTCTGAAAGATCAGCGGCGGCTCCGGCCAGAGATTTTGATCCATTACTGAAGGATTTGGATGAGAAGAAGCAGAATTTTCGTAAAAATGTGGTGTCTTTGGCCGCGGAGTTGAAGGAGGTCAGAGGCCGCCTGGCAACACAAGAGCAATCGTTTGCCAGAGAAATAATCACAAGACAGGCACGTGACTGCCACCCAAAAGGCTTCTTCTTTTGTAGTCCTTTTGTGCTTTTTGTTTGGTCTTCAACTATGGATTCCAATGATTTCTTGCTTTTTGGACTTGCTTTTAATTTTGTGGGTCATGTCTGTTGTGTTTTTGGTGATGAAATTTAAAGTTGTTTTCGGTTCTTTTGCTATGTTTCTCAGGAAGCTGAGACAAAGGCAAAAAGCATGGAAGAGGAGGTTTGTAGATTGCAGAAGAGATTAGAAGAGAGGAATGAGCAGCTTCACGTTTCAGCTTCTGCTGCCGAAAAGGTTCTATGATCTCTACTTTCAGTGGCGGATTCAGGATTTTTGCAAAGGCGGTCCGAGTGTGTGTTTCCATATGTGTACATAAATACATACAAACACACACTAATATTATATAATGAAGCTTATAAATTCACATATACAATATAATAATTAAAAATATTTTTTAGAGTAAAATTTGGAAATGTTTTGATTTAACATTTATTTTTTCTATCCTTAGTTGACTTGCTTCAATGAAATATATAGAAGATGAATAAGATGTTCATGTTGAGTAGAATATGAAAGACTAAATTTCTCTTTTACCTTGTAAACTTATACATTCTTTCTCACTTGGCTCTTTGACTTTATCTTGTGTTGAACTAGCTCCGTATTTTTTTCTTATATTTGAAGAGAAAAGAGAGTGAAAAAAAAAATCAGATCCTAGATGGGGAAATGTATGAAAGTTTAGGGCCCAGTATAGGACTTCTATCATTCTAATTTTTAGTGGAGAAAAAAAGCTGAACTAAGGTAAAGGGGCACATTCTTTTGTTCTACTAGATATTATGAAAATTATGAAGGTCCACTAAAAAAAATAAAGGGTGTCCAATTGCTAAATTATGTATCCCTTATCATCATCTTTCTAGAAAAAAGGGGCCCATGGACCCACATTTTATATGCATGGATACGCCACTGTCTACTTTGGTTCTATTTGGTAATAGTGTAAGCAATTAAAATCAAAAGTTGCAAAAGCTATCCAATTTTAGCTTTTAGTGTTAGATTTTTCTTCACCATTCATAGTTTATTACAAACTCTGACGCTAATGACAAACACTGTTGCCAAACTGCCAACCGGATTCTTGAATTGGTGTTTGTGCTTCATTTAAAAATAAATGTTTACCATATGGCATCTTGTTTTATCCATCCTGCTATAATGTGTCTCCAGAATTGTTGCAGGATCCACCTATTTCTTGTTGTCTTTTAGGATGCCTTTGGCTTTTTATCTTTGTTCCTTTCTAGCGGAGTCCATTAGAGTAAAGGTGACCTAGTTTTTCTTCTTTGGTTGGGTACAATTTGGACGTTTCTTTATCTTTCTTGTTCCCTTTCTGGTTAGTTTAAGTTCGAATAATTCAATACTCTGTTAGTTTTTCTTCTTTTGTTGGGTACAATTTGGACGTGTCTTTATCTTTCTTGTTCCCTTTCTGGTTAGTTTAAGTTTGAAACATTCAATACTATGTTACTGCTCAAATCTGGATGCCCATTATTGCTTTTGTCTCCAAATATAAAAAAATCTTAAGGTTGATTTTAATGCTCTTTGCAACCATTTCAAAGTTTTGTTCTCTCTTTTTTTTTTTTTTTTGTTTCCCTTTAATTTCTTTTTTTGATGTGCTTTTCCTTTAATTTCTATACTTCTCTTTTCCTTTATTGGTAATATTTTCCCTCAAGGATCGATTCAAATAGTTCTGTTTAATACATAATCAATTTGTTGCCTTTCATACGGCTTTCTGCATTTTTCTTCAAGTTTCCAATATGGTGATTTGTTCTTGTTAAATGTTATTGAACGTTCCGAACCCTGAAAATTAAAATTTTATTAGATTATTCAGTCTGGTTCTCTTGCCAGAACTGCTAGACCAAAATTAACTTCATGCCAAAAATTCCTGGTTTTGTAACTGTGATTTTATGCTACTTGACATACTCTGCTCCCCTGCGTAAGAAAGCTTCGATCTTGTGTGAGGAAAATGAGAACTTTCCATGAATAGTGGAAGATGCTTGCACTAGTAATACTGAATTTCTTGACTGCAACTGGAAGATAGTTTCGACAAACAGAATTTCTATAAATTTAGTGTTCGCAAGTTTGGGGCAAACAACACAAGTATGCTAGCTTGCATTCTGTTTCCATTGCTAATTTTGTGTAGTGTTGCCATTCACCAGCTGTTTTATTGCTATTACTTTAATTGGAATGAGACCAATTTTGCCTTGTAGCTGATTGTTTCATTCTAGATTCAAGGTCTCCTTTAATCCTATATCTTACTGATTTTAACATAATTTCTAATTTGGATCAGTACGTCGAGGAGTTGGATAAACTTAGGTCTGAGCTTTCAGACACACAGGTGAAGGCTGATGCAAGCTCTGCATCGGCTCAGGCATCACAGTTGCAGTGTCTCACATTGCTGAAGGAATTGGATGAGAAAAATATCTCATTGAAAGTGCATGAGGATCGTGTAGCGAGACTGGGAGAACAACTAGATATTCTGGAGAAGAATCTTATCTTGAGGGAGTCTTCACAGAAGCAGCTAAGAGATGAAATTTTGAGAATCGAACATGATATCATGGAAGCTGTAGCTAAGGCGGGAACCAACCAGGATTGTCAGCTAAGGAGATTGTTGGATGAAGTCTCACCAAAGAATATAGGGAAGATTAATCAACTTCTGTTAGTAAAGGATGAGGAAATAGCTAAACTTAAAGATGAAATTAAAATAATGTCTGCCCACTGGAAGCTTAAAACTAAAGAGTTGGAGTCGCAGGTATGTTCGTTCTCCAACTGACTGATTTTTGCTTTAAGGTTATTTGTTTACTGCTGTTTCTCATCTTTTCTCGTCTAACTGAACAGCTAGAGAAACAGCGGCGTGCTGATCAGGAACTGAAGAAAAGGGTGTTGAAACTGGAATTCTGTCTCCAGGAAACTCGTTCTCAAGCGCGAAAACTCCAGAGAGTAAGATTCACATTGATGCTCTTCTGATATTAGTATATATGTTTGATCATACTCAAAACTCTCATCTCAACAGATTGAACACTGAGGTTGCTCGTAGAAGGGCATCTTTGAGTAGCCATTTTCTTTTCTGTTAATGGATGTGATCTTAACTTGTGCAAAGTGGTCCTCTTCCCTTATCTGAACGGTTCATTTTCTTCCTCTAATCACTTCATTTATGCTTGCTTCAAAAGAAAAAAAAAAGGAAGAAAACCACCTGGATCATTCCTTATACTTTCCTAGCTGAACACTTCTCTTCCATAATGCTTTTGCAGAAGCTGATCACGAGAACTCGACTAAGTTCCATTTTTGCATGAATAAATACACTTAATGAACAGTATTACTTGTTTCTGACAGATGGAAGAACGTAGGGAGAGAGCAATTGAGGAACTTAGAGATCGGGTGGCGGGTAAAGAAGAAGCTCCATCTGCAGCTTCTGATAAACCGAATTTATGGGAAACCTCGGGCTTCAAGATTGTAGTCTCCATGTCTATGTTGGTCTTGGTTGTGCTCTCAAGGCGATAAATGGTGTCCTCGGTAGCGTTGCAGGAAGAAAACAAAGGACCGTGGTTCCCTCACAGTTTGTCATGTGCCAACGGACACATGAGGGCTGTCGGAAAAGCGCAGGCCACTAACATTTAGAGGGCTCATATCTTGGTCCAGCAGGCCTGATGGTTCATCTTGCGTATGATTTCCCAAAAGAAAAAATAGTGAAGAGTTCGGGAAACCCGTTAATCAATAGAAAATCTGTTGATAGTTTATACAGAATCCGCGACTGTCTTGTAGCAGGGAGAGATGTTTCTTCCGTTCTTTCTGGCCTGCTAATATGGCTGCAACTGCAACTATACAATTTTGCAGCGGATGAAGATATTTTTGATAGGTAACTCAAGTTCTTTTATGTAAGACCCAAAAGTGGGCGAAAAAAGCATTTTTTTTTTTTAAGGATTTAGTTTGCATAACAGATGTTGCCATGAAATTTTAAGATGTAGTAAGTATGATAAAGGAACATGTATTCAAATGCTAAATAAATATTATTAAGAAAACAACAGTTTAAAATATACCAAATTGATTCCCACGTAGTATTTAGTATCATAAGGAACTTTTAACTAATAATGCCAAATATTAATGCTAACCATCATTAAGATTCAGGAAGACAAATCATCAGCTTTTGCGTGCTAGAGATGTACAGTGGGCCGGGTTGGGACCGTCTTAGCTCGGGACAGGCACGTATTAAGCCCAGCCCAGGACCAGTCAAACCCGGCTCGGCACGGGCCCATGTTAAATTCGGAATGGAGGGGTAGTTATGGGCTTGAAGGAGGAGAGGGAGAGAAGTGGGCTCAGCACAGCCCAAACAGAAATTGGGCCTGGCACGCATCAGGCTTGACATGGAGACCAGCACAGGACTGGACCGGGTTTGGCTCGGCACGCCTGATGCAATGGTTATTTTGCCTCCAATGGCTCCAGAATTAAAAAAAAAGGAAAAATGACATAGTTGGTCCCTATAACAATTTGCAAACTTTTTTTGACCCCCAAAATTACTTCCCCCCCCCCCCCCCCCCCAATAAGTATATTCTAAAGGCCTTTTACTAAAAAAAAAAAAAACCCTTCCCCTATAAATAAAGAGACCATTTCCGCAATTTCTTTACACCAATCTTTGCAATCTCTCTTTCTTTACTATTACATTTGCTCATTTATTTGAAGTTCTCAATCTTATTTTCTTCATTTTTTTCTTAATAATTTCTTAATTACTTTCGAAGCTCATGATCTTCTCAATTTATTCTCACACAAATGGCATCAATAGCAAAGAGAAAGGCCTCAAGCTTTTCATCCCGCATCAGTTTGAGGTCTTTTTTTCGTTGCCTTTCTCGACCGGCGACCTGTGGGGCTCATATCAAACAAACTGACGATGATGAGCAATTTGATATGAGTCAATATGAGTTGGGCCTCGACGATCAACTTTCCTATGGTGACGTTGAGGAGATGGAGCCAACGGCATCAGAGAATCTTGGTGGAAGAGATGGTTCTCAACAGACCCCGACAAACCATCAACCCGAACTTCCACCACAAGATAAAACGCCAAGGCTCACCGCATAAGTTTGAGAGTATTTTGACCAAGTTTTCCAGAATGATGCTCATGGAAACGATGCGAGGTTTGCAAATTGCAAACATTGCAAGATAAAGCTCCCGCAAAAAAAGAACTTTGGCACATGAACGCTGAGATATCATATGGAACATAAGCATCCGAATTTATGTCCAGATGCAGCTGCTAGTACTGGCGGTCAAACACAGCTTGCAAGTACTGCCGGCGGATCGGGTATTTTTAGATTTAATCAAAAAGATTGTAAAGAAGGCATGGTAGAATGGATGATGTTAACTGAAAAACCATTTACACAATCGGAAGATAGACACATGGAAAAATGGATTAAATCACAATTAAATCTTGCTTTTAAAAGAACATTAAGAACTACTGCTAGGAGGGAGGCATTTAAAATTTATGAAGCTGGTAAATCAAACTTACAAGCATACTTCTATGTTTTTTATCATTCTATCTCATCCACTAGTGACATGTAGACTTCACCACTAGGACAAGATTATTATTGTATAACTGCATATTGGATTGATGATAGTTGGGTCGTTAAAAAACGTATCATTGCATTTAAGTGGATGGAGGTCGATCATATTGGTTGCAACATATTCCAAGTTATTTCAAAAAGTTTAAAAGAATTTTTTTGTTATGATAAGGTTTTTAGCATAATATTTGATAATGCATCAAACAACGATGTCGCGACTAAGATATTGAAGGAATCACTAGAACCTGTCTGTGATGCCGCATTTTTTCATATTAGATGTTTATGTCATATTTTAAACTTAGTTGTCCAAAAAGGTCTTCAAGTTTTGAGTACTGAAATTACTCCAATCAGGTGGGTAATCCATTATTTTAAGTCAAGAACCAAAGTTTTCAAAGGGTTTAAGCAATATTGTCTGGAAAATGGCATCGATTTTAGTTGGAAACGTTTTAAACTTGATTACCCTACTCGATGGAACTCGACTTACAAGATGTTGATGGATGCGATGCCATTTGTTGCAAAGAAAAGAAAACGATTTTGAAATAAGAGATGTGGGATAAACTGTCAAAATTGGCTGTTGTGCTACGATATTTTTATGGTGCCACTGTTTTTTGCTCCGGTGTATACTATCCCACATCGCACAAAGTTTTAATGCATATGGTCAACATTGCATGGGTTTTTAACCAATACAAAAATGACGAGTTTTTAAAAGAAACAATTAAGACCATGAAAGATAAATGGATTTTATATTTCAGTATTATACCCCCGATCTATTTACTTGCATCTGCACTAGATCCGACCGTCAGAATCACGGGTACATAGCAGCTACTTGAGGGTTATTATAGTTTCTTAAAAATGGCACATGTTTCTGTTCATGCTATAACTGCTACTATTTGATGAGCACTTGTGAGAGTTATTTAAGATTTATGCCGACTGGCATAAGGATAAGGTTGCGAATACTACTTCATCTACCATCAGGTGTTCATCATTGTCAAGCTCATCATCATTCAATCTGGCGGAACAACTTCTCAAACGGCCCCGTGTTGCAGCATCCGGTTTTAATGAAATGGATGCATACCTCAACTTGGTTTGGGAGAATAGTGAGACCGACATTCTAGAATGGTGGAAAGCAAGAAGCAACAAATTTCCAATACTCTTCATAATTGCCAAAAAAGTTCTAGCTGTTCCCATCTTAACCGTTGTATCTGAGTCCCTTTTCAGCGCTGGGAAACATATAATTTCAGAAAAACACGTAAGGTTATCAGCAGATGCACTTGAAGTTTGTATATGCAACTGTGATTGGGGTCTTGCAGCTTTAAGATTATAAGACCATAAGAGTTCCGACGAGGAAAACCCCAATGAGATAGATGCTTAAATCCACAGCTTGCTAATTATTTTTTTACTTTGTATTTGATCTGATTTTGCTGTTGAGCACAGATCGTAGCTTTTATTTTGCATTTACTTTTATGGAACATTTTGCTATTGACTCATGTAAAGCCCGTTCTATGTTATGTAAGTGTCGTTTGGCTTTAAAATTAATAAAATTTCACACTGGTGGTAGTGTTTTACTCTTAAAACAAGTAGTTTTAAAAAATTCTGTTTTAAAATCAATTTTTAAAAATATAAAATTAAAATTAAAATTAAAAATTAAAACTTAAAATTAAAATAAAAAATTGCGGGCCTAGGACTGGATTCGGCCCACTCGGCCCAAGACCGGGTCAGACTTGGCACGGACCTGGCACACCTTAACCTAGGTCGTGCCCAGGCCCAGCTGGTCCGGTCCGGTCCCGAGCCGGGTCAGCCCACTATGCATCACTACTGCATACGTTACCGTAGATTGCTCTTGAACTATAATAAAGATTTGTAGTACAAATGTGTTATATTTGTATGTACATGTGTATTATTAGTTGTATGTACATGTGTATTATTTCTATTCATGCTATAACTGCCACTATTGATGAGCACTTACGAGAGTTATTTAAGATTTATACCGACTGGCATAAGGATAAGTTGCAAACACTACTTCATCTACCATCGGGTGTTCATCATTGTCGGGCTCATCATTATTCAATCCGGCGGAACAACTCCTCAAACGGCCCCGTGCTGTAGCATCCGGTTTTAATGAAATGGACGCATACCTCAACTTGGTTTGGGAGAATAGTGAGACCGACATTTTAGAATGGTGGAAAGCAAGAAGCAATAAATTCCCAATACTCTTCATAATTGCAAAAAAAGTTCTAGCTGTTCCCGTCTCAACCGTTGCATCTGAGACCGCTTTCAGCGTTGGGAAACGTGTAATTTCAAAGAAACACGCAAGGTTATCCACAGATACAGTTGAAGTTTGTATATGCAACCGTGATTGGGGTCTTGCAGCTTTAAGATTATAAGACCACAAGAGTTCCGATGAGGAAAACCCCAATGAGATAGATGCTTAAATTCACAGCTTGCTCATTATTTTCTTACTTTGTATTTGATCTGATTTTGCTGTTTAGCACAGATCGTAGCTTTTATCTTGCATTTACTTTTATGGAACGTTTTGCTATTAACTCATGTAAAGCCCGTTCCATGTTATGTAAGTGTCGTTTGGCTTTAAAATTAATAAAATTTCACACTGGTGGTAGTGTTTTACTTTTAAAACAAGTAATTTTAAAAAATTTTGTTTTAAAATCAAATTTTAAAAATATCAAATAAAAATAAAATTAAAAATTGAAATTGAAATTGAAATTAAAAATTAAAACTTAAAATTAAAATAAAAAATTGCGGGCCTAGGACCGGATTCGGCCCAGGACCGGGTTAGGCCCAGCATGAACCTGGCATGCCTCAACCCGGGTTGTGCCCAGGCCCGGCTGGTCCAGTCCGATCCCGAGTCGGGTCGGCCCACTGTGCATCACTACTACATACGTTGCTGTAGATTGCTCTTGAACTATAATAAAGATTTGTAGTACAAATGTGTTATATTTGTATGTACATGTGCATTATTATAATGTTGTAGTTAAGTAAGAAGATTAAACAAGAAATTATTTTTAAGAAAACAATATAGTTCATTGAACTGGCAATATCTACTACGAATAGTGTTAAAAAAAAAATTCATGTTACTTTCATTTCTACATGTGACAAAAATGTAGATGGCCCCATTCCAAGATTTCGTATGGGCTTATTTATGTTAGAGTTGATTTACATCTTTGAGCAAATTTGGTTACCTTTTTTAGAGGAGACAACTTTAAAAGCAGTTTATCCTTATATCAAAACTTTAGGGAAAATTATAAAAACTCATTTGTGGTTTGGTTCAACTTACACTTTATCCCTTATATTTTAAAAAATCTATATTTTGCCTCCTGCTTCCTTTGTAGTGTCGATAACAATTTTTGAAACCCTAATTTAAATTATTTGATAATCATGTTTCAGTAATTTTAAATTTTTTTATTTTTTTTATAACTAATTGATCCTTAAAAAATATTGATATGCATTTATAGATATGAACATGTATTTACATAAAGGAAAAAACTGATAATTTAGAATGTTTATTAACCATAAAAAAATATTAGAGAGATCGAAATTATTGGAAGATGACTATCGTATAGTTTAAATACAGTTTTAGATGTTATTATCGGATAGTGTAAAAGAAATAAGGGCAAAATGTAAATTTTTAAAAATGGAGATGACAAATTGTAGGTTAGGACAAACCTCAGGGAGATGATTGTAAGTTTCCCCAAAACTTTAACTTTCATCTTCTGACATTGCCATATTTTTTTTTGTCTTTTTCTGGATTAACGTGATCTTTGTTGTTATATTACATAGATCAATCTGTACCCTATCCATTAGGTTTGCCCAATAATGGGGTGCCATATACCTTCTACCATACAAAGCCTCATATGGTGTCATATGTATCATAGCTTTGTAAATGTTAATATAAGCAAATTTAGTAAGAGCTAAGTGTAGGTTCCAATCTCCCTTAAAGTCTATAATACATCCTCAACATATCTTCTAAGGTCTGTATCAGTCTCTACATATCCTCTAAGGTCTGAATCTTTCTCTTAGTCTGGCCATCAGCCTGAAGATGATAGGCGGTGCTCAGACTTAAACTATTTTCTAATGTCTCTCGGAAGATGTTCCAAAACCTAGATACAAACCTAGGATTTTTATCAGATATAATTTGATCCGGTATGCCATGTAACACAACTTCCTTTATCTACAATTGGGCTAACTCTTCATTAGTGTAGGTGATTTTGATAGCCATGAAGTGACCTACCTTTGTCAGTCTATCAACTACTACCCATAATAAGTCATGTTGGACACTAATCTTGGGTAATCCTACTAGAAAGTTCAAAGTAATGGATCATAATTTCCTTTCTGGTAGAGGAAGACTTTGCAGTGTGCCTACTGGTTTTTGATGTTATTTTGCCTTTGATCATCTGGGATATAAACCAATTATTTACATGCCCAACTATATTTTTTAGGAAAAATTACAAAAACCTTCCCGTGGTTTGGTCTAACCCACACTTTGGACCATCTATTTTCAGAAACCTACACTTTACCCCTCATTCATTTACAGTATTTGACAACAACTTCTGTAACCTTAATTTAAATAGGCTAATATTCATGTTCCAGTAATTTTAAGATTTTTGATTTTTTTTATAGCTAACTGACCTTTACAAAATACTGATATGCATTTACAGGAAGAAAAAATATTTATAGAAAGAAAAAAAATGATAATTTACAATATCTATTAACTTTAAAAAAATATTAGAAAGATTGAAATTACTAAAGTATGACTATTGTACAGTGTAAAAGAAATATAGGGCAAAGTGTACGTTTTCAAAACTAGAGGGTGCAAACTGTAGAATAGGACCAACCTTCCCTATTTTTAAAAGTCCAAGCCACTAAAAATGAGTTTTTAAATTATGATATATTTTGTTAACATTTAGGTGAACACTTGACTTATTGTTATGTGTCCCATGTAGGGCTCATTGCCTTAGTTAATTCACATGTGGCACACACAACCTTTCCCCATAATGTAACATTCTTCCTTTATGTTGAAATCCATTTAATACAATACCATGTTCTGTGGGATTTGTGGGAATGGTGGATAGTCAATAAGTAGGTTGGGGTTTTGTTGCATCGTTCGCATCTTGACTTGGGCCGATAGCCTCTTAGTACACCCGACCAAAAGTTAAAACCCCTCTCGAGTCTCTGTGGCAAAAATGGTAAAACATCTCTCCAAGTGATTAACACGTGAGACAACATCTTCCGAAAGCCCATCAAGAAAAAAATGGATTTTGTTTAGGGTGATGGTGAGGGCTTTATTGGAAAGATCAATAAAAAGTTCCTCTTAGGGCAGTGCCTCTCTCGCTTGACTTCCATCTCTTGTGCCTTTTTTTCTTCTTCTTGGTCCTCATCCTCGTCACCTGCTGCCGACACATACCCATGCAGCTTGTTTAAAGAAATATCCTTAGGCGTGAAAGCAAAAATGAGTGGGTCTTCTAAATAATGGATTATGGCTTCCGCCAAAAGCTCCATAATCAACTGTGGGAACAGGAGGTTACCTTGCCTTATCCTTGTTGCATACTCATGTTTTGAGCAATGCAAGCACAACATCAATTTAGTAATTGAAGGCAAGGTAAAAGAGGACCTAGCCATGATCAGGAGCCACACAAACCGGATAAGTGGAGGGTATAAGCCGAGCATTGATGAAGTAATTCTAAACTTTCATTTCTAGCATGAGGAATGAGGAAGCAAAGAGGATCTTTTTCTTGGGGCTGTCCTTGCTATGTGTCCATGGTACAATTCTTCCACAAACCCTACTCGTCATTCAATTATAACTGCCATCATGAGGAAGGTACTCAATTTTGAGGTTGATCTTGAGATGGTGATTGATGTCACCTAGAGCTTTGTTAATCTTTCTCCCACGAACGATCACCGACTTGGTCGAATGACACTTAGGTAGTGTGGCACTCAAGTTGGCATAGGACTCGCCCACAATGGTCCGGAAAATCATGGTGTACGGTTTGGTGTACCATGATCTCCAAGCTTGCCACTCCACAACCACTAAAATCTCTACATTTTTCCGTGCTCTAAGATAAAACCTCATTTCAATAGCTAGTTTCCTCTTCACAAAGTCATAAAAAACTCCTCAGCCTTTTTCTTGACAAAGTAAGGGTATTCAATGGTGGGCTTCCGGGATTACTCCTCCCATGTCCTTTTACCCTGTCCCTTGTCTTTTCTCTTGTCAGCAACTTTATCATTGGTGATTCTAGGCGCCCTTATTCCTATACAAGGCAAGAATGTTCATAAGACTTGTATCTATGTCATTTCCCATAATTAGAATTAAGCACACATACACCTATATCACAAATTCTGCCTCCCAACAAGGTCTATACCACAACCCACATCTACAATCAATCACTTTAGAAAAAATATGAAACTCAAAGCATGAACTTATCTAAACAAAGATGCTTATCATGACGTTGTTTCAAATTATGGCATACCAACTTTACGAAGCTATTAGTACGACAAAGTGAGCATCTTAGCAAAGATGGAAGCTTCAATCATGTTCTATGTACTTCTTAGATGTTATTCATACTAATATATCTAGCCAAACAAGCTCACAGGTAGAGATGTAAGTCCATGAACATGGTATGAATAAAACAAGTCATGATGGCATAACAAAAGTTTCATGATTTTTCAACAAGAAATAATGCATCCGGGTACAAACAAAATGTCCAATCATGTAATATGAAACACCTAGATGCAGTAGATGCAAAGAACTAATGCAAAGATCCTCTACACAATGCTACACTATTCTCCCAAAGCCTTATGTCAAAATAGCTCAAGTCCATGTTCTTGGGTTTCTGGAAACTTGTTAACTAAAATTTATACAATGTAGCTCAAATTAATTAAAAAAATTATTAGACTTATTCAATTAAAGGTAAAATCAAGCAATTGCAACACCTAAAACATCAACAATGAGCTCCCAATAAGATTCACCATGAAAATTTCGTGGGTCTCCATGAGTGGGATTTTTAAGACATAGTTTTGGTGTTAAATTCTTGTTTCTAAGTATAAAATCACTTCCTTGTCAACATATAACTCAAGAGCAAGCAAAACAAAGGTTGAGACATCAAGAATTTTCCACTCCAACTCAAGAATTTCACACTTCCATGGAAGAATATTTAAGAAAAAGGATAGAAAATCACTCACTTGATGATGGTTGAAGATTTTGGCAAAAGAAAAATTGAATGGCCAGTTTCTTCCTCCATTTTATAATTTTATGCAATCATACCCTTATATTTACCTTTTGTCAAAATTCATGTATGAAAAATGTCCAAAGTATTGATCTTTTCACTCATCTTTCCACCTACAAAATCACTTAATCCTCTAACTCTAAAAACAATAAATTATTATCTAAATGCAAATGAAATGTCGAGGTGTACCCCGATGAGCATTAAATTTAATGTCTTTAGTTAGATGACTCCTTTTTTTCATGGGAATCAATCAAACGAGTGACTTGAGGCTTCTCTCCAAAGTAGTGCTTCAACTGATGCCCATTTCTTGAAAGGTATGTCAGTCATTCGTCTTGAGCTCAATGACACCATAAGGAGTGACCTTCTCTACCGTGAAGGACTCGGATCATCTAGAATTGAGTTTGCTTGAAAATAGCTTAAGTCTAGAATTAAAAAAAGGCTTGTTGACCCGGTAAGAACTTCTTCCTATTTATCATGTCACCTTCTAGTATTCTCTTTGTATAAGTTAGCATTTTCATAAGCTTCCCGCAGAACTTCTTAAACTCATTCAATTGCAACAATCTCTTCTTAGTGACCTCCTTCAAATCAAATTTAAAATTTTTTATGGCCCAATATACCTAATGTTCAAGCTCTAACAACAAATGACAAGGTTTGCCAAAGACAAGTCAATTAGGAGACATGCTAATTAGAGTTTCGTAGTCAATTCGGTATGCCCATAAAGCATCATCCAACTTATTTGCCTAATCCTTTCTTGTATCATTCACCATTTTCTCCAAGATTTGTTTTGCCTCTCAATTTGAGATTTCGGCTTGACCACATGATTATGGATGGTATAGAAGGGTCATTTTATGTCTCACTCCATACTTTGCTAATAATTGAGTAAAAATTTTGTTGCAAAAGTGATACCCCCTCATCAATCACAATTGCCAAATCAAATTTTTATAAAAGCTAAATCCACCAAATCAAACTTAGTTTTGCATCATTCTTGGTGAAAAAATATCGTATAGCCACATGGTTGATGAACATAATTACTTTGGCACCAAGAATATATTGTTGAAACTTGTCAAGAGATAAAACCCCGTCAACATTTCTTTCTCTATAGTGGTATAATTTTGTTATGTTGAGTCCAAAGTCTTACTTGTATAGTAATAAGCTTGAAATATCTTCTCTCTTCTTTGGCCAGGTATCACCCCCATGGTAAAGTCACTTGCATTACATATAATTTCAAATGGTTGGGTCTAATCATGTAAGATAACAATGGAAGCTTCCATAAGCTTCTTCTTGATCAAGTCAAAGGCCTCCAAGAAACTACCATCAAAGTTAAACTCAGTGTCCTTCTCCAATAGTAAAAAAAAAAAAGCTTTAAAATATTTAAGAAATCTTTGATGAATCTTCTATACAAGCTTACATGTTTAAGGAAAATTCTCACACCTTTCACATTCTTAGGTAGAGACAATTTTTCTATGGCCACAATTTTTTCTTTGTCCATCTTAATTCCCTTGGAACAAAATAAGTAGAAAATAAAGATTTGGTCTAAAGTCTATATGCTAGCAATGATATTGCTAAATTCGATATAATTAATCCTTGCAATTGTGCCAAAAACTTATTATGAATTTTGAAACCATTATCCGCAAGTGTATGGGTCATGTGTAGATAGGGTGAATGAGTATCATTCCCAAAATGATTGAATGTATTGATTCACAATTACCACCACTTTAAGACTACTTTAGCTAAACCATCAAGCGTAAATGATGGGTTAAACAAGTAAATTAATTAATGTAAGATAAACTAAGTGAAATGTCATTAATCTAGAACATAAAAATGGAATGCAAATTTGTGATTCTCATTAAATTACTAAAGCACTCTTCCTATTGGTTCACCTTTTGACTTGATTAGTTGGTGAATTTAAGTTAGTGATTTAGTTCTCATTGATTATTGGTGAAGTTATCTAATTGAACACTTACTATCCCAAGTGAAAAGATTGATCTCTCTAATCCAAACTTAATAAGAATTTCAATCCGATTACAAGCTTAAAAAAAGGCATTAGTGCTCAATTTACCTCCACCTAATAACTTACACTAGTCTCCCAACAAGCCCATTATCATTAAGCCCTTCTCCTTGATCCAATTACTTTTAATCTTTTTCAAGAGTTTAAAAGCAATTCATGATACAACCAATTGTGACCATCAATTAGCTAACATAACAATGAGTACAAGAAAAGGATAAACAAGCAATTGAAAGAAAACTAAATTCATATAACCATAAATTCAACTAACATAATCAATCCAAGTAGCTACACTCATAGAAAGTGTAAAAAAAAACTACACCATAACTAGACTGAACATGTCCATGAAAATACATAAAAGAGCATCCATGTATAAATACAACAAGAAGAAATAAAAGTATAAACCCAAGAAACTATTGATGCTTGATTCCTTAAAGCTTCAACAAGTCTTAAAGTGCTCCAAGTTTTCTCAAAGTAAATATCCACAATTGATTCTTAGGAAGATGAAGAATGTAAGTGATGAAGGTGATGAAAACCTAGCCTTAGCTTGAGAATATGAAGATGAAGCATAGGATCTAGATCATTATAAGTCTCTACAACCCTTTTTTCATACCTACCAATATTAGATACAATCCCTAAACCAATAACATGCTTGGACTCAAACTGGGGATGAGGGAACACATTTTTTTTGTGCAAAGGCGTTGAGGTGCCAGAGAAGGCCAGGATTGGCATAGCAACTCCCAAGCTTGAGATTTTTGGCACATAGGCTTCTCCTTGCATTGCAGCGCCAGTAGCTACAAAAATGACCATAATGAAATAAACCGTGCCATTCCTGGCGTTGCAGCACCACCATTATTTTTGCCAGTTTGACTTTTAATTGCTCATTTTCTATTCCAGTCATTCTTACTCCACTCTGATGCTTTGGTCCTCTTCTTCAACTGACAAAATGACAAAAGAAAGCAAAAGCTGGTGAAAAATGTTGGGTGACAAGGTAGAAAATAGTGATCAAAGTTGGTAAAAAGTCCACATATTTTACCACAAAAATTAACATATAACAACATATCACATAAAAACATGATTGCCACCTTCTTTTTTCAGACGAGATTTTACATGTTATGAACTGACCATGGATTTCTCAAACCATGGCAGTTCATGAATAAGTTGTTTTAGCTCCTAGCAAGGCTGAACAACAGCATCAGTCAATGAAAACTCAACACATCTTGTTTATTTAGATCTGTCAAATCAACCTCCATGGTGTCAGTCCCTGCTTGCTTTAATGCCTTACCTTCAAGCCAACCTATCTTAACACCACTATCCCAACCCATCCCAACAGTTCTCATTCTAGGAGTTCATGTACTTTTCTTCTTATTCATCTACTATCACCCTCACCCTCCAACACCTGACCTGTTAGGTAGTTCCCCTGCCTAATCATATTTCAAATGGCTACCCACCCTACCAGGACAGATACTCGGCCTTTCTTCTTGCATGCCCGAATCGAAGCACCCAGCCTTTTCTACAGATTGTATCATGTCCTCCAAATGTCCACTCCCCTTTCTCCTTTAACCTTTTTCTCTATTACCATCACCCCAGACTCTTTGCCCTTCTCCATCAACACACCAAAGTTCAGAGATCACTTAGCTGAAGGTCGTTTTGCCATAGTAACAGATTCACTTGCCACAAACTCATTACACTCACCCAAAAGACGTAAACCTTGATTGTCTAGGCTGACTTGTCCTTTCACCAGACATGGTTCTCATCCGATTGTTGCCGAATAAGGCTCTTAGGAAATCACTATATTGCACTACTTGCCCAAGCACCAACTCCACTTCACTATCCCTATCCATGTGCCCTAACTATCCATATTGAAAATAAAATTATTACAGCCATTCATACTTAAACCTCATGAAAATCCGATGGTGTCCTTGCGGTTTGAAAAGAGCCCCCGCACTAGAGGCTTGTTGACGTCCAGCTCCACTTGCACATGGATGTTCTACCCCCTAATTGGCCCATCTTTCCTAATCCTAACTTGTAACACTTTGCCCGCTAGCCCCCCAGCCGCTACACCACTTCTAGCCTCATAATGCCTATAGAAAGGTCATAAATTCAAACCATAAAACCATTCTATCTAGAATTATTCTCATCGGTCAATCCATTGATATCACTACCGTCAACAATAGCACATGTCTCTCAAACATCAACAATAGGGCCTCCAACACATGAGTCATAGTATAGAACATGAAAACGCTTATCTTCAATGACATCCATATCCAGCCCCTTCACTGGCCTCCAAATTGATTTCATCATTAAGAACAATGCTTGATTATTTAATGGCCGATTAGACCATAGGGAACCAATGAAAAACCAGCATCCCTCAACGGATTACCACTACCTCATCTAACACAACTTGCTCATGTTCTATCGACAAGAACCATTGCCAAGGCTCTTCCAAATCCTCCATGCCGTGTGCACTCATTAAACCCCACACTAAGGACGTTAGGGACCAATAGACTAGATGGACTGTACGCACGCTCTCCTTAGCTCACTTTGAGAAACTGAAATATGTTGGTTACATCATTTTGAATTTATTTATTTTTATTTTTATTTTTTTCATTCTTTGTACTCTTAACATTGTTTAATTATACAAGTCAAAATATTATTTTTGAGGGGAACAGGTCAAAATAAGAAAAGTTTAACTGTCGCAAAAGTCACCTGACCTGCCCTGCTTCTGCCCTCGGAAACATCAATAACATGTGGATGAGAATTGTCCGTAATTCCTGGCAGGAACTAACGTAGGAATTACCGTCCGTTAGGTAATGAACGTCCAACTGATGATCATATGCTACCAGCCAATAGGATATACAATTACCTCGCCGATCCAAATTCTCAACTTTTTTCTTATTACAGGTCAAAAAGATTGGTGACTTTTGTGGACAAAATTTTAATGTCAAAGGTAAAAGTGGAATCCAATGAATGAAAATCTTCAAAAATTTGGCTTTAATGCAGGAATGTGGTCCAGCGAATCAATGTCCCCTTAACACAAGGGCAAATGCTTGGTTTTTTATCAGGAAGAAATCCAATGGATATATTTGGTCACCTAACCCTCTCAGTTATGGGTAACGATAAGAATAGGTCCCAGATATTCTGTTTCTAACATCGAAGTCCTCTTACCTTACCAGCCGAACTAGTTGCCTTTTTCATGCAAGGATAGCCCCTCCTAATAAACAGATTCATCATCTAGATTCAGAAGGTTTTGTACTCTACAAAATGTACTTGGGAAGTTCCATTGATGAAGCGAAACTATGACATTGAAACGATCAAATTCACATTTGTAAATATTACTAGCTTTACGATGTCTCTGTTACACAAACAAGGCCACACAAAATGGATGCATGGCTTACTCCAGGGACATATTAACACACACCAAGTTGTTAAACACACCCAATAGCTGTCCATGAGCTCAAGATGAAATCTTCTATCTAAAACTAGCCTCCCTCAGCAGCCTAACCACAAAGAAACGCATATCCCTTCCTATGTAATGACTACCAATAACCAACATCACTTAGTGTAGGGTTATATCTTCATAGCTCCTGTGGACACCAAATTTTAGTCCTTTCTGAACCTCTTTGCTGGAAAAGTTTTCAGGTTGAAGCAAATATGCAACAACTCTCATCTGTTCTGTAAGTCCGAACTAGGAGCTATTGACCTGTTTATGTACATGAAGAAATGCGCAATCCTACAGGCCCAGGATGATCATGCCACTGGCAGTTGCCCACACCAGAACAATGAATCCGATTAAAGGTTGCAAATGAGTGGACGCAGATGTTGATGAGTCAAAACTAGGAGGCACATTGGAGCCAAAGCCTGTAGGGAAACCTGAGGCAGGGCTGCTGGAATTTAACACTCCAGGTGGGTTACCAGAGCTGCAGATCATATTTGGCATTATTTCTTGCAGTTAAATGATGAGCTAGGGAAAATGCTTGCTAAAGAGAATGAAATTACCCTGATACTCCTGTCACTGGTGTTGTTGTTGGTGATGTCGAGGAGAGAGCTGATGACGGATAAACACAAGAACCAGTGCCTATTGAAGGTTCGACTCATTTTTCAGAACTCGTTTGATCTTAAATGCACTTGAGAAAGACATCAACCCCAGAAAGCAAAGAATAGAAATGTCTTACTTGGATTGGTGTTAACTAAAGTTGCTGCGCCCGCAAAATTGCAGCTGGTTGCCACTGGATTCTTCTGATAATAGCTGTTGAATGCATATGAGGCATGGTTCTGTACGGAATTTGGATTGAAACAACTTGCACCTTGCTGAATCTGTGAACAATCAGCTCCATTTCCACAAGCATAATCCAAGCCCGATTGAAGTGAAGTTTGAGATGCTCCAGGCTTGGCCACACACCAGCTCTGTCCTGGAACTGCAGGAGCATTTGTTGTTGCTGGTGGTGGCACAACTGGTGTGCTAGCTGGCACCCCTCCCGGTGGTGCTGGATTTGTTATCACTGGGTTAGTAACGGGCTGTACCCCTGGTACTGTGATTGGGGTCGCTGGGGTTGTGGCCGGATTAGTGATTGGCACTGTAGGATTGTTAGGATTTGTAGAAGGGACAGTGACAGGTGTGGCTGCTGGAATTGAAGGTGTTACGGTGACAGGATTGGTAGAGGGAACAGTGACTATATTCGGTATGTTATTGCTTTGATCGATTGCAGCTGCTGCATCATGTGAGGTGGTTTTGAAGCCAGTCCATAGCTCCCTACCCAAAGAATGAAATTTCTGCTCTTCAAATATCTGGTTTGGAATCTTCTTGTTGTTTCCAAGAGATTTTCTGGCCACAGTGAAATCAGTTACTTCAGTTAGGTTTCAAACGTCAGGAATTCAGACAATGAAAACAACGGGAACATCATTGCAGGGAGAAACAGAAGTACCAACATGGAATACTATCACTACTACCTTCTACAATGACCAAAAAAACTGATCTTTACAATAAAACATCACATGTCCATAGATCCAATTCATACTTAGTGCTCTTCAATTTCTCTCGACAGGATGTTTAAAAGGTAAATAAACCTCTGTTTCCTTTTGAACATAAAGCTACCACTCTATTATCATTCTGCCCCATCAAAGCAAACATTTCTGCCATCACTACCACTCAATTAAAATAAAAATATTATAGATTGGATTTCAGCCATAAAACAACTGATGGCTGGCAGCTCATGAAGTTATTAACCAGATTTTTAATAGAAGAGATCAACTGGGAACGGAACTGAAAAGCATACTACAGGCGCTATGATCTAGCAGAATATAGAACTGGATCTGAGATGGGGGGTCATTGTTTCACCTGAGGAATGATAATGTCCTGCTAAATGCTGAAGATTCAGCTTCCTTAGTTGCAAAATAAGAAGAACCCACCAAAGTTCCTGAAACAAACACAAAACAGAACACACACACAAAAAAAAAAAAAAAAGAACCATCATTGTAAGCGTAAAAAAAAAGAAAGAAAGAAAAGGAAACAGGAGACAGAAACACTTTAACCCCTAAACTGGAAACCCAAAAAAACAATCAAGAAAGAGTTAATCACCTGTGAGCAGAGCTAAGAGAGCTAGGAGAAAGCATTTGGAGAATCCTTCAGCCATTGCAGGGGAAGGCATTTTCGAGGCTTGGTGAGAAACCCAGATGCAGTTCGGTGAAAGTGAGGGCTTTGGGGGTCTTTGAGCTAGAGTGCAGAGGGACGAAATTGGTATATTGAAAGTGCCACAAGGCAGAGAAGATGAGGAAAAGGGCCAGGGACCGAGGAAGAGAATGATTATCAAAAGGCTTAAATCCATATTTAACCCCTGATCTTTTCCATCTGGGACAGATAACTATCTAAGTTTAACTTAGTCAAATTCACCCCTTGAACTTTGCAAAATGGGGCACATATAAAACCCTCCATCTAATTGGGTGGTTAACTTCCATTATAGCAAGTGAAGAAGTGGCCGTTCCGCGCTGACGCTGACCCAGAATTGAAAATTGCACAACTAATAAAACATCTCAAGCCCTGTTCATTTTACTCCATCTTTGACGATATATTGAAGTTTGCTGTGTGTTCAAATTCAAAATGCAAAAAATCAACATTTTGTTGAGTGTTAAAACGAAGAGATTTACATGAGCCACCATTTTATTTGATTGAAGTATGAAACTTCCACAAATAAACCTTTTATAGCAAGCTTAAGTTCGTTTCCAAGGTTACCATAGTTGCTTCCTTGAATTCCTTCACAGAGACTAATTCCAAGAGAATCAAAGCTTTGAGACAAATAATGGACAAATTCATCCATCTACACTTTCGGGCTTTATTTGAAATATGACAATGGGGAAGTAACGAGTTGGGAAGAGACAAAGAGTTAGATTTATGAGACTAGAATTGGAATTTGTTGGATTTCCAGCGGAAGGTTGCATCAGCAATGGCCCGAGGGCTTGGGGCAAGTATTGGTGGTGGAAGTACACTTGGGATAGGGACCGATGGGGTGAGTTTGTCGAGTCAAAGCTGAAGGGTTATGTGTCCGAGTTGGAAAAATATAGGAGCTAAATAATGGATTTTGGCCCTTTTAAAGTTTCGCTTTTTTAATGCGTCGGTCCTTAAAATATCTGTCCGTTTTCACGTAAGTCGCTAAAATTTGTCTTTTCTCTTTAAATCACGACCTTTTAACTCCAACAAATTATAAAATGCTAACACGAACGGTTTAAACGAATCGAGAATCAAGATGCTATTGAGCTCCTTGAGCTTCACCTAGGCTGGAAAGTTGTTGAATCAAGTCTGATCGAACTTTACCTTTAAAGTATCTGTGAGAGCAGATAATTAAAAAAGTGAATATAAGTAATGGCTTATGTATGTATGTATGTATGTATGTATGTATGTTTTGCTATTTTTCGTCCAAAAATCCTACTATTTTAAGAAGTGTCTCCAAACCACTTGTTAACTTTTTTTTTTTTGCAAAAAACTTCTGTGCTTTTGATGAACTTTCACTTTTCTTAATCTGACGAAAAATCATAAAAATTAATTATTGGTTAAGAAAATATGAATTAAGTGATTATTAGACAAATAAACTATGCACTTTTAAATGATTTCAACTATATACAAAACCAAAGTTGAACATAAATGCCTAAATAATCAACTTTTAAAAAAAATTTAGGAGCAAGACAACCTATTCCAAATCAAATATAAGTTCAAGACTTTATTAAGTTGACGCCGAGTTGGATGTCCAAAGGAAAGAGCTCGATAAATTATCAAGGTTTAAATTGGGGTAAATACAAAAAAAAGTGACAATGCTTTTGGACATGGACATATTTGGTTACCATTCTTTTAAGTGATGTTAAATGTATCACTAAAGATAACATTTTTTGTCAAATCAAGTATTAATATTTTAAAATGGAACCAAATAGGTTACTGATGTAATTGACGGTAGAAAGATTCCATCAAATATTAGAATATTTCGTTAGGAGAAGATGATATGGTAATTAAATGATGATTGCGTGGCAATCAATGATGAAATGAGATAATATGGAGGCAAAAGGAGAATAGACATTTTTTGTCCTTTAATTTTATCAAATTTTCCACTTCAATCCCATTTTCTGTCACCAATTCCAACCTAGAGTAATAGGTGAGCCGAGCCTCATTTTTTGGTGAGAATTTTTTAGTTTCCTCACCTGGCACTCATCGACGTGCTTTCCGGCTATAGGTTTAGGATATCTTCGATTGGAGATGGCGTGTGACCAATCAGAGGTGCTTAAGGTGTGGGTTCAAATAAGAGTACGAATCCTGAGTGATTAAGGGTAGCAGTGGCATCGGGTTGGATGATTGAGGGTGGCAGTGACGTCAGGTCGGGCGATTAAGGGTGGCGGTGGTAAAGATTAAGGGTGGTAACAGATCTGGGGTAATTATTTTGAGAGAGTTGTGTACTTAAATGAGACAAATGAAAGATCGAAGGCCAAAATGAGACATTTAGGTCAAATTGGGGACCAATGGAGTAGTTTAAACATCTCAGTTAACATGTCATTAATCACCAAATCACCCCTTCATTAACATGTCAACAAAACTAACGGCCTAATAATGAAGTTGGGCCCAACTTTAAAGTGTAGTAATGCATTTGGCAACATGTAAAAGAATGATGATCAAATGTGTCCATAGCTAAAAGTGCAATCACTTTTTTTGTATTTTTCCTTTTAAATTAGTACATATTTAAAGTAATGATAACTACATTTTCAATTCTCAAGTTTCAAAACTTAGGACAACCCATATATTACCATATTTTATTGAAAGACCACTAGTACGTGTACAAAATCATTGCATTTATTCTTGAAGTTTATAGTTACAATTAATGCTTGGTCATAAGTTTAAACATTGTGGGGATCCTCTAGTTTAGTTGAATGAATACTAGTGAGTTGAATTTGTGTTTTGACAAATCAACCTCAAGGTTGATGAGACCAAACCTCAATTTTGTGGTTTTTTCAAGCTTCAGCTTGAAACTATCATATTTAATCAACATGAAACTTGGGATAGTTGAGCTTGTCTCTATTCATTTCAACCAAAACATTTGGGATCTAATAGGAGTATCATATTTCATGTGTATAATTTTATTTTATAAATGTCTAATTTCAAAAAAAAATATATGAGTGCATACATTGAAGGGAATTATATTGGTTCATGTTTAGCTATTGATTTTATTAAAGGTCTAGAAATGATTAAACAAATTAAAATTAATTGTTAAATTGGATATTTTTATGCTAAAAAAACTTTTAACAAAACAGTAACTACTACTTAAGCTACTATACACCTATACACTGGATACAAGATTGAATCCCAGTGAAGAACGTGACATAATGGCTATCATCCCAATTGGATTAAAATTTTGCGATGTTAAACTTGGTTAAATTGCATACTAATTAAACCAACACTTAAAGAGGCCTATAAAATATGTTTAATATTTTTTCTGTAAAACGTAACACTACAAGAAAAATGTTAAAATGTGACTGAATGTTAGTAGCATGACATTTCAGTTGTACGTCAATAGTACATGTGTGAACCACAATCTTTTATGTGACTGAAAAGTTTAGTTGTACAAAAGTTAATTGCATGTCAATAGCACAATTTAAAAAAATATTAAATTTCAGTTGCACATTAAGTGGGTCACAGTTATTTATGCGACTGAAATGGTCAGTAGTACGAGAGTCAGTTACATGCTAGTAGCACAATTTAAAAAATATTAAAATATCAGTAGCATGTCAGTCGCATAGCTTAAAAAATATTAAACTGTCAGTAACATGGTAGTCATACCATTTAAATTAATTTTTCCACCAGTCACATGACAGTGTGACATATTAAATATATTTTCCTTTTCAGTTGCATGGTAGTCACATAAATTAAATATATTTTCCTTTAGTTGCATATCAGTGGAACAAAAGTATTAGTGGCAAATTCAATCGCACAAAATGCATTTTCTTCCCACACTCGTTTCTCTTCCTTATTTCTCCTTCTTTTCTCCGTCTCTACTTTCCATCTCCACTTCTACTTTTCAAGTTCTTTATTCCTTCTGGCTGAAGCTCTACTGTCTTCAAACTACATCATTTCAATATCTAGTTATAAGCATAGAGGTAACTTATTTTTCTAACCAAGATTTTGTTATAAACGACAGATTTGTTATTTGTAGCTTTATTTACATATATACGCATATAGACAAACTGTAGATTACCTATCAATGATTCTTGGTATGTTGAGAAGTATTATGGATATATTGTAGCTACAAGGATATGCAGTTAATGTATATACATAATAGGTTTTTGTTTGAGAATCATTAATTGTCCAAGTTGGACAGTTCAGAAATGAAAAATCTGAATTGTACTTTTCAGATTATGATTTATCTTAATGGTGGATAAATTCCAACTGCATCAAATGTCATTCCTTAGAAAGCCGTGTTTGACTGATTCTATCAAATAATCAGGAATTTCAAGGAACTAAGGTGAGATGCTGCCAAAATTTATCCAAACTATTAAAGTAAATGACAATTTAGAAAGTACAATTCAAATTTTTCATTTCTGAATAGGTTAGGGCCATTCCTTGTAGAGATTGGCAATTAGGGTATAGGTAAACATTCATATATAGTATATCAATGTTAGTAGAAAATTAAACATTGCTGAGCTGTAATGATTTTTTTAATTTAATATATATAAATTTCAATTGCAGAAAATATATAAGACAATGGCAACGGGACGTGAATGGATGTATAAACATTTAATGATGGATGGATAGATGAACCCAAATCTTATAAATGGTGTAGAAAACTTTATCAGAGCTGTATATGGTAGTTTGACACAATTGATAAAATGTCCATGTCGAAGATGTCGAAATAGACATTACCGAGAATAAAATGCAATTGGATTGCATTTATGAGAATATGGATTTGTGAAAAACTATTATGTATGGTACTACCATGGTGAGTGATATGATCTGTAGTCTCGTAATTTTCATATTGGTAAAGCATTAAATACATCATCCTCAAGAACGATTTCTGATAGGGATATTAATTATAAAAATAGATCTGTATATGAGCAAATGATTATTGATTCAACTGACCCAAATCTCCACCATAATGGAAGAATTGAAAATCATGAAAATGATAATAAAGGAGGTAACATTGCCATGGATGCTGATATATATGATCGTGAAAATGATAATAAATGGGGCGATGCATTTAATTTTGGCATATTTGGAAACGAATTGCCTAATCAAAGTGTAAAGAAATTTTACAAACTACTAGGTGATGCATCGATATTGTTGTGGGATAAGTGCACCAAATATACGAAGTTGTTAGCAGTATTTCGGTTATTAAGCAAGAAAAGTAAGCATAATATGAGTGACAATTGCTTTAATGACATTATATCACTTGTGAAGGAATTTGTTCCAAAGGATAATAGGTTGCCAGAGACATTGTATAAGTATAAACAGATGATGAAGGGTTTTAGGCCTTCTATATGTGAAAATAGATACGTACCCATATAATTGTATGTTGTTTGACGGGCAGAACTTATAGTTAACACATTGTACAGTTTATGGAGAGTGTAGGTATAAGGAAGGGAAAATGGATAGAAGTAGCAAAAAAGTAATTCCAAACAAGGTATTGTTGCACCTACCAATAATTGATTGACTAAAATGATTATTCATGTCTACCCGAACTGCAAAACACATAACATGACATGCAAGTAATAGATATGGTAAGAATGATTAAGTGGGTCATCCATGCCAAACAGAGGCTTGGTGGCATTTAGATTCAACTATTTCTTTAGTCGCATTAGCCCATTTTTTTTGTAGTGTAATGTGGCATTTAATTATGAATTTTTTTCCATTTTTCCTTTGTAAATTTTCTTTCATAAAAGTTGATTGCATATTATGTCTTAAAAGTGTAGAAAACTTTATTTTATAAACTTTGAAAAATTCATTTGTTAAAATATAAAATATTTAAAACAAAGTTTTCTATTTTATAGCATGAGTTCTCCAAACTTCAAAAAATGAGGTTTTCCACATATTTATAATAAGTCATGCACTCAAACTTTTATCGAAGGAAATTTAAAAAAGAAAATTCAAAATATTTTTATCATTCAAATACCATCTAAGTATTTTTATTATTTTTTAGGTTAGGCAAGAGAAAAATTAATAAAAAAATATTTAATTTTTAAAAATATAATTCAAATGATTATTAGGTAGATAAATGGTATCATGTCTAGGTAGAAAATGTAAATAATGCAATTTTTTTATAATAACATATGAGTTCGAGGGCGTAGCTTTTTAGGGACAAAATGTGGCAGTTGCTTTCTCTAGAATTTTAAAAATTTTCACTGGGTTGTTGAATGTGTGATAAAATTATAGAAAAATTATAGATACCTATTTATAAATTTTATAATTAATAAGGGGCTCTTGTATATTTTCTTCTTTTAAGGTCTTAATCTTTAATTTTCTTATTGAATAAATTGCATGACAGTCCCTTACCTTTAATTAATCTAACCTATTGGGCATTTTGTTTTGGTTTTAAACTTATTAAAAATTTTAATCTTAAATCTATTAAAAATGTTTCATTTTGGTTTCATTGTATAAAATTTGTTAACTCAAAGTATTAGTCTAAAAATAATTTTTTAGATTATAATTTGAACTATTTAGTAACTGTTGTATAATAAATTTAATTTATATAATAATTTTTTTATAATTAATAGAAAATTCAAATAATCATTTTTACTATCTATAAATTGAACCTATTTCATTCATGAAAAAAATTACTAATTTCAAATTGAATTTTTTAATTAAACTTAACTATTGTAAACTTTCGAATTCTATATGTCTATACATGTAAACTGTTTGTTAAATTTTGAGTTATAAACTTTTAAAATGAACTTAATTATTATAAACTTTCAAATTTTATGTGTCTATATGTACTATTATTTAATGTATTCTATTATTGATTCTAAACTTATATATATATTAACAATCTGCCCACACCACGCCCTCGCCCATTCTAGGCTCAATTTTTGCTATGCCCCTGTATAAGTTTATGTTAAGTACCAAGAATTTTGTGTTTTTCATGGATTTTCCATGAAGTTCCAAATATGTGCAACTAAGTTTTGATTGTAAGTCTGGTCAGCAACAACCTCCAATTTCCATCCATTATTAATAGGCTAACTTGGTATGGGTTAGAAAATTCGAGATATTTAATTTTTAGTTGGAGGACTTGTTTGAGTTGATAAATTGTAGGGTAGTGTAATTTGGACAACTAAATACATAATTTTGTACAATATTCAATTTATTAATGTTTGATTTGATGATAACAGATTTATATAAAATAAAATTCAATCATTTAGTATTGTTTAGAAAAAAAAATACCTATTAAATGTTAAGTATGAAATTTAAAGTTTGTTAGTTAGAGGCATACAACAGATAATTTTGCTACACTTTTTTATGTGGAATTCTTTTAGATGCATTTAGAAAGCTATTTTTTTTCTTATAAAACCTAAATTTAGCATTCTACACAAACACAAAAGCTCGCATAGCCCCATCATGTCATGGTTACCATCTTATAACCCTTAAACCCTCGTCATTACTTTGCAAGTAGAACCTACTAATCATGTCTTTCTCATTGTCATGAAAATTGTATATTGTCCTCTCACTTAGCATTGCAATTTCACCTTAAATATATCAATTTATTGTGATGACCATCCCTATTAATCCATCTCTAGCTAGCAAGCTTCTCACCCACCAACCTGTTATGACTACTAGAATTTTCCATATTTCTTTCCTCAAGATACTCTACATTGACACTAGCAGATTTGCTGTCATAAATGTTCACATCCATCACTAAACCACTCATTTCTAACAAGTGCCACTCCTACAAGACATTGTTACTTTCCTAAGCTTTTGTCATCGTCAATTCACCATCATTCTCAATTTGGACAAAGCTAAAGCCTAGTAGCATCTTAATCTCAAATCTGAATAGTTCAAATTAAGTCTAGTTAAAGAAGCCTGACCAAATAATGATGAGACAAGTTTAGCAATGATGAAGCGAAATCAGATTGGGGAGTCATCTAATGTAAGTAAAAAATCCCACATAATTTACAAAAGTGGCTAAATAGGTACTTATATAGCCTTTGGAACCTTTGCTACAATAAGCTAGCTTTTTGAAAATGTGTTATACCTAATAGGCTCATACCATTTGAGAAGAGTACAGTTGGTAATGGGTGATGATGCATGAATCATAGCATTTGATTGTTGCATGTTGCACCACAACCTTTACAAGCCAGCTAAATTTATTAACTCCAAAAAAAGAGCTAAGTTGCTAATGTATGGTGACACTTGAATTGTCATGTTCACTTAGGACATACTCACCCTTTACAAGTTAGTTAAATGGGAAAATGTTGCCTAAAGAAGAATGAGGGATGGTGATGTCAGAATCATAATGTTCACAATGAAAAATGCTCCAATCACTAAATGTTGAAGTCCACCTTAAGGATGAATTTGCAAAAGTGAATGTAGATGTAGTGATGAGCACTTCAATGAAAAGAAAAGGTGTGGGCATAACATGTAAGGATGAAACTAGGATGGTTAAGCTTACAATCAGTTATGGTTTTAAATATATTAGTAGAGATGCATTTTACTTTGAGGCTATAGCTACACTTTGGGGCTGAAAGAAATGCACCAATTTGAGATGTCCAAGATCATAGTGGAGTTGGATTCTTTTGCTATTATTTTTGAACTTTGAAGGAGGGTTGTGTCGTCTCTATTTTATTTTAGATCCATTATTAATGAGTATCATATTTTAGGTAGTTTTTTGGAGACATGTACCTTTTTCCTGTGTAAGGTGTTTAGAGAATGAAGCTGCCCATGCTTTTGCTGGGCAGAGGCTTAGGTCCCTAGGCAAGCTCTCGTTGAAGAGCCCATTTTCCAAAATGGTTGTTATCTGATTTGCATTAATATAAACATTTGTACTTCTATCAAAGAAAAAAATGAATTCAATGTTAGTCTCTTCTCCTTCTCCCTTGGCAACAAGAATCAGTGGACCTGGCTAACAAACTCCATTTGAGTAAAAAAAAAAAAGAACTAGGAAGTATAAAAACTTTTCTAATAGTGATAAAATAGAAACTCATTGTGAAGGGATGAAAAAACATGCCATGGACAAATGCAATGATGTCAATGGCCTAGTGAAAGCCAAATTTATGAACCTAAAAGTTGAATCATGAATCATGAGAGCATTGGAAAGCATGAGTGAATCTCAACTAAGCTACAATCTTCAAAGACGTGATAGAAAATTGGGTAAGGGAAATACTTATAATCAGAGGACTTGATTTTGTCTATGATGCAATAAGAGATGACAGAGAGGTGATAATAGTAAAGGGAAAAGTGGGCGATAGGGCACTGGGCTGAGATTCAGGAGATAAAGGCAATGGAGGATGAGATGTCGAGAGGATAAGGGAGATGAGGCTTTGATTCATATAGGATGTAGTTAACTGGAAAATGGATGAGCTAGACAATGTAGCTGCCAGTGTCAAGGTAGAGAGACAAATACAGGGAAGGAGTTGTAGAGGCTAAAAGAGATGGTGTAATTCTTGCTAGAGGAAATGGGAGGTAGGGATGGTTGCGGTAATAATGGTTGTGTCTTTTTGCTTTAATTTATGTTTATTAGAAAAAGGTAGGGATGTGCATGGTTCTGGTTGGTTTGGGTTTATGGTGGAACCAAATCGAATTAACCCAAAATAGGTTTGATTCCAAAAATTTCATACATAACCCAAAAACCAAGAACCCAGCAGAACTAGAATCATAATTCTGGGTTTTTTTGTTTTGGTTCTGTGGTTTTGCAGTTTATACCATATACCTATACCAACACTAAAACTCAATAAAATTGCACCTAAAATACTTACCCGATAATTATATGTGAAATTAATAATGCGTTTGTTGAATGAGAATGAGATAATTAGGACTTCTGATTAGATTTAGAACTAAAAGACTAAAAACTCTTGTAATTTATGTAAAACCATAAATTTTATAATATGTTAATATTTATACCTCGGGTTGGTTCCATATCAGTTTGGTTTTAAATGAAATTAAAACTAACAAAAAATAGATGTTTTTTCCGGGGATGGAACGAACTTACAAACCATAATCAATTTTTACCCAATCCAACTTAATCTACCCGTATTGAGTTGGGTAAACCCATGATTCTACCCAATCCATGCTTAACATTAGGAAAAAGGTGTTGTTTTGTTAGACTTGGAAGTTTAGATAACTTAGGCTCAAACAAAAATGATAGAGGAGTAAAAGAGATATTTTACCATTCCTTTTTAACTAATGGACATGGAATGGTTAATTGCATCCATGGCTCCTAAAATTTTTTATTGTACCATTTTTTTTACCTTAACCTCAATTTTTTTGCATAGAAAACCCCTAACATCATTAAATGTTCTATTTTAGACATTCTGTTACCAACAACTATTAAGTTGGAGAAAAAAAGTGAAAACTAGTTTTAACACTTGAAAAGTTTCTTTTTGTTTTATAAAACTTGAAACTTTTACATCTAATAGTTGAACCACCTCTTCCTAGTCGCCATTCCTTATATCTCTCCTCTACCCTATCATCACCCCCTCCTCCACTACTCTATTGTGGACCTCATTCGACATCCATCCTTCCACATTGGAAATTTGCTCAGCTGGTGCATGATTCAATTATTTGAGAAATTATTATGCATTTGATTCTGAGTAGAACAAGAAAACAAAAGTAGAAAAAATAATCAAAATCAAAAGGAGGAGGAAAACTAACCTGTAAGATTAATAAGCAAAGCACGACAACACCCTTAAGTGGTGTTATTAGCAATATCCAAAATCCAAAACCCCAAAACAAAAACAATGATAACTTTCAGCCTCAAACCCTCACCTCGATCTCCTAACAACCACCCAATATCGGTTACATAAGCGATAGTCATAACTGCGAACACAGTCACCATAATGCCACTGAAGATTAACGATGGCCAGTGATCAAATTGACTAGCACATTGGTGAGGAATCCCAAGCTCCTGAATCCCATAGGCCACAGAGGTGACTTAGGAAAGTGGTCATAGACAAGCCTTCGGCCAAGGCATGACTAATTCCTCATTTGCTTCTAATGGTGGTTAGTGTCGGGGATCTCCATAACGGCTCTTATGTTTACTGCTCTCCTTTTTCCTCAAAGCGATTTTGCTTTGGAAATAGGGAGGGACAGAGAGAGGTGGAGCTTCTATTAAAGGACGATGAGAGGAGAATTTAAGAGATAGAAATGGGCACAACTTTTAAAAGGAGGTGGTTCGATGTTAAATCATGGTTTTTAAGGTAAAGGGAAACATTTCAGGGGTTAAAGCTAGTTTTTTATTTTTATTTATCCAACTTAACGGTTGTAGTTAATAGAGGGTCTAATGCGAAACATTTAAATGAGATTGGAGATTTTTTATGCAAGAAATCAAGGTTAGAGTCCAAAATGGCATAATAATAAAAAGTTAGTGGCCAAAATGCAATTATACCAACATGGATTAATGTAGTTGATGTAGGAGGGGATTAAGTGTATATTTTCATAAGATGAGGGGGAAATGTAAATATTACAACTCAAGGGGTAAATACAATTTTTCACTTTGTTTTAATTTTTAACTTATCAAATTTAAAAAAATCAATAGAAAATATTTATTAGAAAAATATTAGTATTAAATTGATAATTTGAAGAAAAATAGTTATTAATATTTAATATTGATGAAAAATAAATTCACCTTGCTTCTCCATTTATATAAGTCTAAACAACCAAATATAACTTAGAAATGGATAAATTAAAATTATAAAAATCGTCTTTGTCTATCAAGTTTAGATGGCAAAAGTAAGATAATGCCAAAATTAAGACTCATTGTGTAACTCCACGCACAAATTCACCAACAAATATATACTTGTACATATCTGTTTATTAAAAAGCTACAAGCTCTAGCACTATTATAGGGACCGAAAGAGGCTCATCCGCAAGAAGTTTGTGCAATAGGGCTAGAGTTTGACTCTCAAATCTTGGTTGTAAAATATAAAATTTTCATTTTCTGTCTCTTTATTATTTTGGAGTCATTATTGATAAAACTCGTTGATTAAATAGTTTTTTTAGTTCATATTTTTTCTACTTTATTAGTCCTTTATATAACAATGTTGCTCATGTTCTTACCTAAAAGGCCTCGATGCTTTAGCTAAGTCTTCTCGGGGTGATGTTGCTCCCCTTAATTGTGCAACGTACTCTTGATTGATCAATAGAGTTGCCCGTGGGTCTTATTTTCAAAAGAAAAAACAAATTGCAAATAACATACACAATCACACAAAAAAACAAAAAACAGGAAAACAAAAATCCAAAAGTAAATTACTGTTAATAAGTCATCTTCAGAAGATAATTGAAGCAAAAAAACAAAAACATCTCCTTCCCAAGGAAGACCTTTGGCATTTCCATGCTTCATTTTTACTGCATGCATCTACTTCTAAAACTCATCACCTACCACTGATAACTCCATCCCGTTCCCCCTCCTCTCTTCCTCTCTCCTGTTATCCCTGATATTCAATCTCTCCTCATCTTTCGTCCAGGCATTTCTTCCATGTCCACTGGCATTGCCAACAAGCTATCCACAAGCTTCGGTTCCTTGGAATTGGCATCACCCAGAAGTCAAATCAGCTTCCTTTTGCTGCGTGATTGTTGTTTCCTGCAGAAAGTCGTGTCCTTTGGGTCTCTACTTTCTTCAGGTGCTTTGATCTCTCGGTTTCATATGGGTTTCTAGTTGCGTCAAGCGCTTTTATTTGTTGGGTTTGGATGGGTTTCTTCGGGGTTTGAGATCTGGCATTGAAGTTCAGTATAGACGGATTCCGCTAGGCAAGGTAAGAGCTTGAACTGATCCGTGGAAATATTTAGCATTTGCTTTTCTATTTTGTTTGAGTCTTTTTTTATGGTAATTAAATTCTTTTTCAGTATGTTCAGCAGCTGGGTTAGTAGTATATTCATGGTTCTAGATCTGCTTTCTTGGCAATGAAAATAGTTGGTTGAGTTCTCATCTTGACCTTTCTGAGCTTGTTAATGGCCAGTTACTGTGACATTGGTTGCCTGGCTGCGTTTAGAGGGATGATTTCTGAGATTTCCTTGTTTCCACTTTGTGTGCAAATGGTGAATTCTGTTATCAGATTGCTTATGCTGATTACAAATTAGGCATTTTTAACGAATACAAGTAACCAAATGAATAGAAGTAGTGAAGTGGAGATGGTAGGACTTCGTTTTGGATAAAAGGGTTAGCAATAAAGAACAAAGCTATGAAGGATGTAATACAGGATAAGGTAAGACCAGAAACTAGTCTTTGATGGTTTGAAGCATAGACAACGTAGACCACAAAAAGCTCTGTGCCTCGAGTGATATGCAAGATCTGGGATTCCATCAAAAGGGCAAGGATAGATCTGAACTTATATTTGGTAGATGTAGTGAAAATATATTTATTAAACCCAGGAAAACCTTAGGAACGAGAACTGATTTCTGATAAATAATAAATTTGTTTTGACTGGTACTTGTGTTAAATTTTGTAGGAAGGTTCTTTGGATATCTGAAGATAAGCAAGGAAAACAGACATGGGATCTGATCTTAATGCTGAATTGTCAAAGAAAACAGCTATTTTTGGTCTTAAGGTTTGGGAAGTAATTGGAATTGCAGTTGCTTTGTTTATAGTCATTATTCTTTCTGTTTTATCGTTCTTTTTAACATCCCGGAAGAAATCAAGAGCTAGAAATAACCTTCCTATTAGTCGCATTCCTGCTGTTTCAAAGGAAATCAAGGAAGTCCGGGTGGAGCAGGTGTCAACAACTAATTTTTCTCCAAGGGATGGAATTCTTCTCACCATTCATGACAAATCTTGTGATAAAGATTCAGATAAGGTTCTTGTCCATCTGGGAATGGGAAAAACAAGAAATGATGACAATAGCAGTCACTCTGGTTCATTTCACCATTTGGAAAAAGATGGTGGTGGGTCTCAGTCAGGAGAAGAAGGGAATTCTGGTACTTTGACTGTTTACAAAGCTTCTTCTTCAAATCCAATAACAGCACCTTCTCCTTTAACTGGTTTGCCTGAGTTCTCTCAGCTGGGTTGGGGTCACTGGTTTACATTGAGAGATCTCGAACTGGCCACAAACAGGTTTTCAAAGGAAAATATACTTGGTGAGGGAGGATATGGTGTTGTTTATCGAGGTCAATTGATCAATGGAACACCAGTGGCAATTAAGAAAATCCTCAACAACTTGTAAGTTCAACTCTAGGTGTACCTTGGGTATTTTTTTAAATTATTTTTATATTTTTAAATTCCCTGATTGCTTCCCTGACAATTTTACTCTTTCATAGGGGCCAAGCAGAGAAAGAGTTCAAGGTGGAAGTAGAAGCCATCGGACATGTGCGCCACAAGAATTTGGTTCGCCTGTTGGGATATTGCGTTGAAGGGACACAAAGGTTTTGCCTTCTTTAATTTCCCTTTTCCTAACAGAAAAATGAATTCTTCCTAGCACCTAATGAACCAAGAGAAGTGTACTGAAAAAGAAAAAGATCTTTTGGAATATAATGTTTAAAAGCAGCTTAATTAGTTGAGGCATGTTTGATCGGCTCAAATCATGTAAATATCATCTATATTTGCAATTTCAGGATATTGGTTTATGAGTATGTTAACAATGGAAACTTGGAACAATGGCTTCATGGAGCAATGCGCCAGCACGGATACCTAACTTGGGAGGCTCGCATAAAAGTCCTACTTGGCACAGCTAAGGCGTACGTGTGTATACTAGTTTTTCAGGGCTCTTGGTCACATTTAACATGATATAATTATTGCAGCCTTGCCTATTTACATGAAGCCATTGAGCCTAAAGTGGTGCACCGAGACATCAAGTCAAGCAATATATTGCTAGATGATGAATTTAATGCTAAAGTCTCTGATTTTGGTCTAGCAAAACTGCTGGGTGCAGGCAAAAGCCATGTCACAACCCGTGTGATGGGAACATTTGGGTAGATACTTCCTCTAACAAATTTTCATATCTGTGCAAATGATGCCTTTTGGTTCCTTGCATGATTTATTGTTTTCATTCATGCTCTATTAATAAGTCCCTTTTAAACTCAGATATGTCGCTCCTGAATATGCAAATACTGGTCTTCTAAATGAAAAGAGCGATGTTTATAGCTTTGGAGTTGTGCTGTTGGAAGCGATAACTGGGAGGGATCCTGTGGACTATGGTCGCCCTGCTCAAGAGGTATGCAGCAATCATTGGTTAGAGGAAGTACATGAAAAATAATGTTATAGAAGCATAACTTAGTATTGGAAGATAAAAGTAAAAGATAGCTAGCACGGATGATTTCATCCATAAATGTGGGTGTTCAAGCATTAGTGTTGAAACTTCAAGAGATTTCATCCCAAAAAGGTGAGACCCACGTGGGGGATGGGAGGTGGTGTTTGGCGATGGGCTTAGGATGGTTTTGAAAATGTAAGGGGGTAAAATTTTGATTTTCTGCATTATACTGAACTTTAAAAATTTGGGTAGTTACTACTGATGTCTGGCCTTAAAGCCTTATAAGTGCTCTACATGTAAGAAAATGCCCCGGAGCTGCCTGTCAACAAAAGAGAGACCATGTAACTTTAATCATTCATCCATTAGTCCTGAGGTTTTACTGAACTTTGGTAGCTGTGAAATGGTAAAGAATAATATGAACAACACTATAAGATATTTAACCCAAGTTTACGAAGTAAAGAATTGAAAGTAGCTAACCTTTAACATGGTAACTAATGAACAGTGATATATAAGTAGTTGGTAATAAATTTTACTTAAAACTCTTCATTTTTTTTACTATTGTATTACATACCTTTTTCTCATTTTTCTTCTCCATGAACATTATTACTGACAACATTGTATAAAACTAGAGCTTTGTTTCATTTGAGTAAGGATAAGACCATGCTGCAGTTTCACCGATCAACTGGTTTCCTGTTTGTATCAGTGTTTTGGAATTATCAACATTATTATCTGTTCACAGGTAAATTTGGTTGATTGGCTCAAAATGATGGTTGGCAGCAGGCGATCTGAGGAAGTGGTCGACCCAAACATTGAGGTGAAGCCATCTACAAGAGCTTTGAAGCGAGCACTCCTGACTGCATTGAGGTGTGTTGATCCAGATTCTGATAAACGGCCCAAGATGGGCCAAGTAGTGCGTATGCTGGAGTCTGAGGAATACCCTTTACCAAGAGAGGTGAAGAGCCAGTTTTACTCTAATTATTGGTTTCTCCATTCCTGCAATTTTCTCCGCTTCATATGCTTTGAATAAATAGTTGCAGAGAACTAAATCCCAGGTGATACTCTCTGCTATCAGGATCGAAGGCACCGCCGAACACATGGAGGAAGCTCCGAGATCAATTCTGTAAAAGATAACTCTGACACCGATCAGAGTGATTGTGCAGGTTCAAGATCAGAGAGCAAGCGGGCAGTATCTTAGTATAGAGACTCATCTGGGAGGCCATGAAAGTACAGAAAGGGGGGGAATTCTTGAAGTTCATTTATTAAATTCTTGGGTTTTGTTCAGGCGTTAGATGTTAATATGTAGGGATGTGCAACGCAGGTAAGGGGGAAGATGAACTTCTATTAATTTTAATCACTTTTTTCCTTTCTTGTCCATTTTGTTGTTTATCATTTTCATTTTTCTTTTCTGAACTAAATCTCATTTGTAGGGGAAGAGTTCATTTGTTTGTGTATGAAAATTTGAATGTTGAGTCAGCAAACCCCCAAGTTTAATGGGCATGTATAGGCGTGTGATAAAATTACAGTCTACAGAGAAGGTGATGGTGATTTCAGTACGCTTGGCTGAGAAAGTTTTTCCCTTTTTTTTCCCCTTTCAAGCGTGAAGGAAGAGCTTCTGGGAAGAGAAGTATGAAAATGATTTTCGGGCTTTTTAGCATTTCAATTGCTATATAATTTGACTGAATAAAAGTTATATATAATAGTAATTAATTACAATCCACTTCCGAAAATTCGAATTCAATGATTGTTTATGTGTTCAAAAGGATGGCTCAAATCTCTACAATTATTTTAAAGAAGAGAAAACTGGTTTGAACATTTACAAGCTTACAAATCATCAAGAGTTAGATATAAGTAAAACTAGGAATCAAAACTAGCCTAATCGGAATCTTGTCAAGGACAAGGAGTTTTGAGGAAGGCGAGTTGCTCTGCGTGACGTGAAGGCTCCTGAGGCAGCAAGAGAGGACGCTTAGATTAATTTTCCCCTGTTCTAATTATGCAAGGCTAATTTCCTCGTTCTGATCGTAGAGAGATTTATGCCACAGTTTTGATGATGAGTCGCCTGGTTTTTCTCAATGCATGTTTCTCTGGTTCATGAATCAAACCGGCCCAATTTTATCGGATGTCCCAAAGGGGCTATATGACCGTGGTATTGTTAATTTGACCAAATTCTAACCGACAATATGACCGTAGAATTGTTCATTTGCATAGAGCCATTGATTATGTGAATGAAGATTAAAGATAACTGAAAAATAAAGCACAAATTATCTCTTATCCTTTTTTCTTTATCAGGCTCTCTATTTTATTTGATTGCTCTCCTCCACTTTTACTTGGATAATATTAGAAATGTACTTTGTATATGATAGCCACATTCTTTATTATACTCACTCTTCCTACAAAGCATACTTTATCTTAGGCGTCGGAAGGTCTTGTTTGAGAATATAAACTCAAGACCTGTAACGTTGTCTTTTTTGTTTTTTGCCGGCATTTTGGAACTCGAAGTTTGTTATTATGATAACAGCAATTCAGCTATCAATTGATGCTATATTTTGGAAGCTTAAGTTATTCACAAGAAAAATAAATCATATTTGAAATTATATCTGGCTTAGGCTACAACAATAACAATGATCATAGTACTGCAGGTCCTTCTAGAGAGGTGCTCTTCATTGGCCCACGATTGTGGTTGGGTCCGTTAGGAGGAATTGTGCTTGATTTGTCCTTTTAATGGTGGCATAAAGTGCATCCCACTGATGACTTAGTATATGATCTTGCCAGGGGCAAGGCCCCTGCCCCTTTTATAGATGAACAAGTTGATGTATTCTAGTAACTAGTCACCTAATCGATGTGTCAGGTAATCTCTCATGAGGTTTGCCAACATTTCCACAATGGAGAATCCTTGGACTCGAAAGGAACAATAGAGTTCAGACACTCCACCAAAACTGATTTTTTTTTTTTGGATTTTTTTGTTTTGAAATTATTTTCTCAAGCTAAAATAATGTGTTTTGTGCTTGGATAAATATGGGAGTTGACGGACATTAACATAGCTTTGCATTCAAGAAGCCTGAAAAGAGTTTGTTGTGTTCCAAATATTTATCTATGTGACATAAAAGAGCTAAATTTCAACTAAGGAATACGAGGAAAAGTTTTTTCCAAGAGGAGTAGAATGACATGGATAGGAAATTTTATACTTTGTCGTTTTATTGTAATTTTAATAAATATTTTTAGAACTATTTTATTTCTTTAGTTTAAGATTTATTTTTAATTTTATTATGTTAATTAGAGTCCTTATCAATTATGGTATCAAGAAGAAATTTTTTAGAGATCTTTTATTTGGAAGAAGATATCAATTAAGATTAGGTTTCCTAGTTAGAATTAATTACGATAGCTTTTCCTATTTTATTTGATTCGTACGTTTGATAGCCTTGAGATTTAGTGAAGCTTTATATAAATGCATAGTAATTGAGACATAAAGAAGACAACTATTAATCAATAACACCCAGTTCATTTTGCTTTAATAGGGTGAACTTAACATGTTTTTACTGATTAGGTAAAGTTAGTTGTAGGACCCAAGTATATTTGCCGCAAAAGTAAGATAAAATTACAATCAGCCTCGTTGCTCCATCGCCACCCTTATCTTTCATCCTTGTCCTACTCTCCTTTGCCACCGTCTTCACCTCTGTTAACTACCTTGACAATGATGATTTTGGCATCAAAGTCAAGCCCCTTTTTTCTTTTTTGAACCCCAAACCAGTCATTACCAAACTAGTCATCATCGAACCAGTCATCCCTAAATCAATCATCGCCGAACTAATCACCGCTTCACCTCCCTTCCTCTCTTTGATCCCTGAACTAGTCAGTGAAGACATTGACCTTAACCATACCGATATCCCTGGTTACCTCCCCATTTCCTAACATAATCGCTAGATAAAACACATGCTATTAGATATGAAGTCCTAGGCGAAGATATTAAGACTCTGCGCCTTGAGTTGTGTCTGAGGCAGTGTGGCTCCTAGCAGAGGTCTTAAAACCCTTATCGATATTGTCTGTTGGACCCGTAACCTCCCTGATAAGCATAATTCACAAGAGCATAATAAAAATCCCACTTTCATAGTTGATGGCATCATTTCCAAAGGTCTCAGTGTCATCCCAAAGACCGCAAAGATGCCCAGGAGTTAGTAGTGCTTGTGGAGATGCGCTAGTGCATGGTGTGATTGGAAGAGCTAATCAGGGAGGAGCCCTTTCTCTCTTTAATAATGCTATTTTGAAAATATTGCTTTTACTAAAGAGATTTTATAGATGGCTTTCGCATGCCAAAGTTAAATGCTCATGATGGGCCATTATAGCCCTAGGACCACATCCTGTGATATATAGTAGCCGTGCAAATTGCAAGGGCCAATGAATCTATGATGTGCCGTGCCTTTAATGTCACACTAACAGGATCAGCCAGGGCATTGTTCTTATACGTGAAGGAGAAACCTTTCATTTCTACATAGGAACTCATTGAGGTTTGCCCAGCAATTCTTAAGGAGCCATTGGGCACCAAAACTTGCTACTGACCTCTTTGAGTATAAGCAAGGGCCTAAAGAATTATTGAGGTGATTTTGTCAATTGATTCAACATAGAAGCCCTCAAAGTACGCAACTTTTTTACAAAGATGAAATGCTGGTGCTAACATGAGGTTTGAGCTAGAGAGTCAACTTGAATTGGGATTTTGTGGAAGGCCATTAAGAATTTTGAAGGACCTTTAAGCTTGAATCAACTAATACATGCTAACTTCTAAGCCCAACCAACCTCAGATGAATGCCATGATAGGTAGGCACCTCTTTAGCTTGGAAAATGCAAAGCTGACATGAAGGATAAGTTTTGGCCCAAGAAGGAAAGAGGTCCCGGCTAACATATATGCCTTTAACAGAGAAAACATCTTTTATTCAATTCCTAGAGTGTGAAAATGTGGTCACTAAGTGGTTGAGACCAATGTCCCAAGACACCAATAGAAACCGGGTTCTCTGCTGTAAGTACTACAAAGATTATATCCATGATATTGTTAATTGCTAGGAACTAAAGATGTTCAATAAGGTGCTAGTAAAGAGAAGCCCAATCAGTACCATACCCATGATCAACTTCAGTCTACAAGAAGTAGAAACCTAGGCTCTGCAAAGACTTTGCAGGGTTTCTTGGATGAAGCCCTTAATCAGATAAGCCAATCATTCGACTCTTATAATTTTATCATTAATCCTAATGAATCAAAGAGCTCCACCACTTTCTTTAGCCATCTTTTTACAATGTTGCTACCATTGATGACTTGACTTTACCATCTATGCTAGTGAAGGACCGAATGACTCATTATCATTTTGGTAAGAGATGAAGGAACGACACAATGGGTTGTTTGGTGGTAAAGGAAAAGGCAAGTTGAATGTACATTAAGTGGACAGGTTTGGTGATGGAAATCTATAAAGGGTTTTTATGGAGGTGTTTGGAGAAAAACCTAGATGAGTGAGGTGTCGGAAGAGGAGGGAGATGAGGAAGGATCCTTCAAAGGATGTAAGGAAATGGTCATGGCGATGGCTTAGAAGAAGGGGAGACGAGGGGAGGATGAGGATGAGGTTACTAAAGGACCTAATGGGACAAAATAAAGAGGTATAGGACTATTAATGCCTTTACTCATAGTTTAATAGTTTGATTGTTAAATTTTAAAATTTGAAAACCAAATTGAAGGCTTTAATAAAAGAAAGGATAAGGAATGATACTTTCATTAATGCCTTAACGGAAGGGAAGAGATAATGGGAGAATCTGTGCAATTGAAGGATAATTTAAAGGTAGGTTTGTAATATTTTTTTCCTAAAAAAAGATGGTTTAGTTTAAGAACATGCAATCAAATTTATCCTTAAATTTAAGATTGAATAAAGATAATGACATGGTCACAATTACAAACTGTGATTGTAATGTTTTAGTTAGGAAAAATTACAAAAAACCCCATGAGATTTGGCAAAACATATAATTGTATCATCACTATTCCAAGTACCTACATTTACCCCATTTAAAAATTAACATACCTATACTTCCCCATTCCAATGTTCTAAAATGTTATTTGGCCCTCCTAATCTTTCTTCATAAAAACTTTCCACCTCCCAACTTCTACATTTAATGAAAAACAAAATCACCTCCGTTTCCATCTCTCTTCCTATTGCTTCCTCTCTCCTCTCTGACAAAGTAACCGTTCCCTTCCTGCCACCTCTATCCCTCTCTCAATTCACCATCCCACCGATTTTCTCCATCCTCTCTCAATTCGCCACCTCCATTGCTGCATGATTCTACTGCTTGAGTCGTCAAATGCGTGCCTATCATCCATTGAGCCTTCAACCACCTCACGATTCTCCCAATTGTTCCGATTTTAACACCATCACCCTGTCACCCGATTCATTCTCACTGATTCATCCACTGCCGCATGATTCTTCTTATCTATATGTTCCGTTGTTCCTTTTCTTCTCGTTATCGATTCATTCTTGCATTCTTCTGATCTCGTCACCAATCTGTTCCTCCGTTTTACTTGGGAATCTTATCATTGTTGCCCTAGGAATCTCATCACCATCGCTTTAATGTCTGGATTCAATCTAGTGGCTCTTCAATCTGGGCCGCTCCTACATGGCTCTCCCTATAATCGGATGACCTTTCATCTCTCTAGAATGATAGGTGGTGAGGGAGAATAGATCAGTGAGAGCCAAGAAGAAAGAAGAAGAAATGGTTGGCAAACTTAGATGCAAAATTTTGGGGGGTAAAATTATCAAAATAAGAAGGCTAGGGGGATAAAATGAGTTTTCACCTTTTTGTTTTAACACGTCATTAACGGAGTTAAGGTTGGAAGGACGTAAGTGTATATGTTAATCTTTTAGGGGGAAGTAGTAGGTATTTGAAACACTGAGGACAAAGTTGTAGGTTTTGCCAAGCCTTAGGGGGGGATTTTGTAATTTTCCCTTTTAGTTAACAACAGACATAACAAAAAATCATGTTTCCGCCTACACATAAGATATAGGTTTTCGTTGTAACTACATAAAAAAAGCTATGTAAACATTGATTGTTGTAGGGGTTTTGTAGTTATAGAGGTGGGACATAAGCCGGTTCAACCTGGCCAAAATCAGGACCGAAACGTAAGTCAAACCCACTTCAACCCCATCAAACCTACCCTAGCATGGCCCAAAAAAAGCCCACATAGATATAGGCTGAATATGGGCCTGAAGGAGAGAATTGTGCAAAATGAACCGCCCTAGCCCAATACAAAACTCGACCCGCCACGTGCACTAACCTGACTAAAAACTAGCCCAGGACCAGCAAGTCTAGTCCAGGCCTGGAGCGCCCCTAACAGCTCTTTGCAACGGGCACTTGCAAAAAATAATAATAATAAAAAAATGGCTTAATTACAAAGTAGGTCATCCAATGGTTTTCTGCTCCACTTTAGCCCCTAAAATTCCGTTTTCACCCATTCCAACAACTAAATTTTAATGACTTTTTGGTCCAAATAATTTTTTACCTTCCCCTATAAATACTAATGCCATTTTCACTCTATCCTAACACCATCACTCAATCTCTCTTCTTCCTCTATTATATTCTCTCAAGCATTTAAGTTTTTTTCTTAATCTCTTTCAAGTTTCTTACTAATATCTACCTAATATCTTCAAAATCTTTTTTTAATTTTGCATTAATCACTACTATTAGTTTGTGACTCATGACTTCAAGAGGAAAGGGCAAGTCGACGGAGAGTTCATCTTCCCACACCACTGGTCTCTGAGGCTTGTTCCATCACTGTTCTCGACTCGTCGATAAAGGCATCTTAATTGAAAAGTTGCACGACGATGATGCCGGAATCGATATGACAAATTAGGATTTAGGACTCGACGATCAATTATTAGATGATGAAGTTGAAGAGTTGGATGCAATGATGGCCAGGGATCCGTCAACACAATCGACGTCGACAAGTCATGAACCCGTTGTGGAGGAAAACTAAGGACAAGGTAAATCCTTAAGACTAATTGTTTGGGTTTGGGAGCATTACGAGCTTATACATGAATGGGAGTTAAGGTACGAAAAATGTAAACATTGCGGAAAAAAATTGGTGCATAAAAAGAATTTCAGCATTGGAACAATAAAGTGACATATTGAAAATCAACATCCTAATGTCCTCCCCAGTTTCAGGACTAGTTTTAGAGGGCAAAAATAACTCGGGTTTACAACTGGCACCGGCGGGCCAAGTATATTTCGTTTTAACTAACAATATTGTAGAGAAGGCATGATAAATTGGTTAATGCTTACCAAAAAACCTTTTCACAAGTTGAAGATGTGTACCTAGAATCTCAGATAAAATCACAATTAAATCCTGCATTTAAAAAAGTGTTTAGGAAAACTGCTAGGTTTAGATTATTTGAAGCCGGAAAATTAGATTTGCAAGCATATTTTTCTACTATTAATCATTGTGTGACATTCACTTCTGATATATAGACATCACCTATATGTCAATCATTTTATTGCGTTTCTTCTCATTGGATTGATTTTGATTGGAATATACAAAAATGAATTTTATCATTTAGGGTCATTGAAACGGATTATACTGATTATCACGTATTCAATTGCATCTTAAAAACTTTACGTGATTATTTATGTGGTAATAAAGTCCTGTGCATTTCATTTGATAATGCTTGAAACAATAATATTGCTGCTCGCGTTTTGAGTCAAGAATTGAAACCACTTCTCAACAGTGCATTCTTTCACGTTAGATGCATGTGTCATATTTTGAACGTTTGTGTGCAAAAAAGTTTAGAAGTTCCTCAAAATAAAATTTTGTCTCTTCAGAACTCATTGACATATTTGAAATCAAGACTCGCTGTGTTTCGTGAATTTAAAAGGTTTTGTTTTGAAAATCAAAAAGAATTTTCTTGGAAATGATTTAAATTGGATTGTCTAATCCGCTAGAACTCCATATATTTGATGTTGCAAGATGCATTCTCGTATGTAAATTTGTTGATGCATTTCATGAACTTAAAAAATGGGTTGTGAATTTCTTATGATTGAAGTTTGGGAAAAATGTTCTAAAACCGGTGAATTACTTAAGTTTTTTTACGAGGCTACTAAATTTTTCTCTGGTGTTTACGACCTAACCATTCATCAAGTTTTGCTTCATTTAGTGAACATTACATATGCTTTACATCAGTTTAAAGATGATAAGTTGTTAAAATTTATTGTCGAAGCCATACAGGCTTCAGTATTTCGAAAACATTCAACTTATCTTTTTAGTTGCTTCTTACTTGACCCATATGTCAAATTAACGGGCACAACAACATTGCTTGAAGGAATTTTTTATACTTATTTAGAAATGTCCCATATAAATGTTTTGGCTATGTCTGCTACTGCTTCCGAGTACTTGCATTTTTTATACAAGTTATATTATGAGCGGTATTCAGATAAGGTAAGATCCGAAGCTCCTTAAACTGAGCCTCCAAGGAGATTAATCTTATCAAGTTTCAACTTGGCTTTTCAAATGCTCAAACGACCTCGACCGACGACATCGGGATCAGTTGAGGTCAATGACTATCTCAACATATCGTTCGAGTCAAGCAATGTCGACATATTGAAGTGGTGGAAACAAAAGAGATCAAGATTTCTGATCTTATTGATAATTGCATAAGAGATTTTTGCTGTTCTAGTCTTCACCGTATCATTCGAGGCAGCGTTTAGTGTAGGAAAATCGGTGATATCAGAGAAGCGATCAAAATTGGCACCCGAGGCAGTTGAAGTATACGTGTACAACCGAAATTGGGGCATCGCAGCACTTTGACGGCAAGACTAAAAGAGTTTGGATGATGAGATAATATTCGATACTAAGACTTGAATTTTTTTTTTCAATCATACATATAGTTTATATTTGATCTAATTGTGCTGTTAAGCACAGATCATAAGTTTTTATTTTTCATTAATTTTGGAACCTTTTTACCATTTCAAAATATAAGGTCTGTTTTGATTATTTGTAAGTGTCATTTGACTTTTTTACTTAATAAAACTTACATCAAAGATGATGTTTTTTTAAAAAAATATTTATTACATATACAATTAACTATATTTCTATTTTAAAAAAAAATAAAAAAAATTTCCAAACCCGCTTCGCCCCATCCAGGACCCAACTCGGGACTAGGTCAAGACCGCCCCGCACCGGTCTTCCTTGACTCAGGCCCAAGGCCAACTGGTCCTGAATTAGGTCAACCTAGTGCCATCTCTACTTAGTTATGGTTATGACTGAGGAAATTGAATAATCAAATTTTTCGTTTTAGAGATGGGTAGCCGATTTTCAGTTATAATAGAATAACTAATTTTTTTTGTTTTATTCAATTTTGTTTAGGTGTGAAGAAGAGAGATATTCGGGCAAATCTGAGATACACTCCTTGTAGATGTATCTCATATATATAGCTGTATATGATGGTATCTTGGGTTACAAGTAGATTACAAGATAAACTGTAAATGGAATACAAATCCTAGATAGATACAATCCTTATCTTATACTAGCTAGAACTTAGTGTAGTTGTAGAAGGAGACGTAATCTCTTTAACACGCCCCCTCGATCTCAAGGGGCAAGAACGAACATTGAGATTGTCTCGAAGAATTTAAAACGATTGAGCAGCCAAGGGCTTGGTAAGAATATCTGCCACTTGATCTTTTGTGGAAATAAACCTGACATCAAGATCCTTGCGTGCAACTTTTTCCCAAACAAAATGGAAGTCGACTTCAATGTGTTTGGTTCGAGCGTGAAAAACTGGGTTGGCCGTGAGATAAGTTGCTCCAATGTTGTCACACCATAAGATTGGTGGTTTGGACAGGAAAACACCAAGTTCCGAAAGCAAGGTCTGAACCCAAACCAAATCAGCAGTGGCATTAGCAAGAGCTCTATATTCGGACTCTGTGCTAGAACGAGAAACAGTCATTTGTTTTCGTGAGCTCCAAGAAACCAAATTAGACCCAAGAAAGATAACATAACCACTTGTGGAACGCCTGTCATCGGGGCAGCCAGCCCAATCAGCATCAGAAAAGGCATTGAGAAGTGTTGATGAATCCTTATGTATTCGAAGGCCAAGTCCAACAGTATGAACGAGATAACGAAGTATACGTTTTACGGCCTTCCAATGGACCTAAGTTGGAGTGTGCATGAACTGACAGACTTTATTAACAGCATAGGAGATATCAGGTCGGGTGAGAGTGATATATTGGAGTGCTCTAACGGTACTTTGATAAAGAGTGGCATCTAGGAATGTTTCCCCATTGGTTCAAGACAACTTCTCAGTCGAAGACATAGGAGTGAGCACTGGCTTGGCATGGAGCATATTGGTGTGAGCAAGGAGGCCCAAAATGTACTGTTGTTGAGACAAGATAAGTCCATGCTGATCATAGAGAGCTTCAAGGCCAAGAAAATAGCTCAAGGGACCGAGATCTTTGAGTGGGAAATGTTGTTGAAGTGAGAGGATAAGCTTCTTGATTGCTAAAGAGGAATTTCCTGTAAGAAGAATATCGTCAACATAAATCAACATATAAAGTATAACACCTTCAAGAGTGAAAATGAACAATGAGGAGTCCGCCTTGGATGGAACAAAACCAAAATCAAGGAGCCGGGATGTTAACCGAGAAAACCACGCCCGGGGAGCTTGTTTCAAGCCATAGATGGCTTTGTGAAGATGACAGACATAAGCAGGGACCTGTGGATCAACAAAGCCTGGTGGTTGGCACATATAAACATCCTTGGTAAGTAAGCCATGCAAGAAGGCATTTTGCACATCAAGCTGACGAATCTCCCAGTGTTTCGAAACAACAAGAGATAACACAATGCGAATCGTAGCTAGCTTTACCACCGGACTGAAAGTTTCAGTATAAGCAAGTCCATGTTGTTGCTTGAATCCTTTGGCTACAAGACGAGCTTTGTGACCTTCAATACTACCATCAGCATGTCTCTTGAGTTTGTAGACCCACTTACACGCAATAATATTCATATTCTTGGTAGGAGGAACTAAGGTCCAGGTGTTATTGCGAATTAATGCATCATACTCAGTTTTCATGGCACTCTGCCAAGTCCCAGACTGCATAGCTGTGGTGAAGCATGTAGGTTCAGAAACATCAGAAAGATCAGCATGATAAGCTACAGTTCCATCAGTGAACTTCCTGGGCTTATGAATATTGTCCTTGAGCCTTGTCCTCATAGGGTGTTCCGTCGGGGCAAGTGGCTCGAATGAGAGAGAGCTCATTGTAGGAACAGTTTCAGAACAGACTGGTGAGGAAGGTTGGCTGGGTATAAGTTGGGGAGAAGATGAAGCAGAAGGAGGCTGCACCGTAAGTGGTAGTTGAATAGGTGGCGGTGGAGCTGGCTGATGGATAGGTTGAACACACTTGGGAAGCTGGGAAAAAGGAAATAGTGTTTCGTCGAAAATGACATTAGGTGAGATGTATACACGTCCAGTAGGTAGAAAAAGGCACTTGTATCCTTTGTGCTTAGTGCTGTATCCTATAAACACACACTGCTGAGAATGAAAATCAAGTTTAGTGGAGTTATAGGGCCGAAGATATGGCCAGTAGGCACACCCAAAAACCTTGAGAAAAGTATAGTTAGGTTTAACCTTGAACAGGCGTTCCATAGGTGACATGTTTTGCAAGGTGGGACTAGGTAAGCGATTGATTAAGTAGCAGGCAGTTTGGAAGGCATCGTCCCAAAACTTGAGTGGCATTGAAGCTTGAGAGAGTAGAGACATACCAGTTTCTACTATGTGACGATGTTTGCGTTCAGTAGTACCATTTTGCTGATGTGTATGTGGACATGATATGCGATGTTCAATACCAATCGAGGAGAAAAACGGATGAAGTTTCTGATACTCCCCTCCCCAATCAGTTTGAACCCTTTTAATTTTTCTGTCGAGAAGGCGCTCAACATGAACTTGCCATTGAAGGAAAACCTTTTCAACGTCAGACTTGCAAGATAAAGGATATAGCCACACAAACTTACTGAAATTGTCGATAAAACTGACGTAATATCTAAAACCATTAACAGAAAGAGATGTTGGTCCCCATACATCAGAAAATATCAAATCTAAAGGATGCCTTGAGATATAAGAAGAACGATCAAATGGTAACTGATGACTTTTTGACTTTTGGCAAGCATCACAGACAGTAGAGACGATTTGCTTCTCACATGGAAGTTTATTGTGATGAATGACTTTTGAGACAGTGGAGAATGAGGGGTGACCAAGCCTTTTGTGCCACTCAACTGGACTGACTCTCTCACCGATCAAGACTGAAGAAGATTGTGGTGGATCAACAGGCACCTGATACAAGCCATTTTTACATGGCTTTTGAAGAAGCTTTTTCCTCGTATCCTGGTCCTTAACAAAGAAACAATGAGGGTGAAACTCAAGAAAGACATTATTGTAGCGAGTGAGTTTGCTGACGGAGATCAAGTTCTTTTTGATGCGAGGCACATGTAAGACATTTTTAAGATGTAAAGTGGTAGAAGGAGTAAAAATTTGAGAATGACCAATATGATGGATAGACAGACATGCTCTGTTTCCAACCTGAACTTGATCCGTGCCTGTATATTTCTCATTGAGGGTAAGGTTATTTAGATCCGCTGTAATGTGATTGTTTGCTCCAGAATTTGTATACCAGTTTGGATCAATTTGATAAGATGGAGTCGAGGCTGTGGCAGCAAAGTGACTGGAATCTTCTTGATAGGAGTGATCAAATCGATGGTGGCAAGATATGGCTGAGTGTCCAGCTTTCTTGCACACTTGGCAGGTCACCTTTAGTCCTCCTTGATTGCCTGGAGTTCTTTGGTTGTTCCTGCCTCAACCACCACGGCCCCGTCCTCTTTGATTTCTGCCTCCATTTCCACGACCTGAACTATTGTTGCGTGTAGCAACATTCACTGAAGTGCTTGCTGTTGTAGCTTGCACAATGGAGTTGTTGTGTTCCAGACGCAACTCATAACTCAGAAGATATCCATACAAATCATTAAGACTTACTGGTTCAAGTCTAGTGGTAATAGAAGTCACAAGTGGATCATATTCGAAGCCAAGTCCAGCAAGAAGATAGGATACTACCTCATATTCTTGTAGAGGCTTACCGATGGCGGAAAGAGTATCTGCAAGACGTTTGACTTGCTGGAAGTAATCTGCGACAGAGAGGTCTTTCTTTTGCATTGTTGAGAGTTGAAGCCTGATTTGCATGATGCGAGCATGGGGTTGGGAAGAGAACATGTTTTCTAATGCAACCCAGACTTCACGGGATGATGTCATGAATACTACATGACCAAGTATCTTTTCAGAAATAGATGAAAGTAGTGCGCTTAGCACCATTTGATCTTGTTGGAACCAAGTGAGATAGGCTGGATTCTCGACCAAGGCAACACCAGATGTTCTGTCTGCTGTGTCTGTGATTCCTTCAGATGTTGCTTCTCCAGCAATCATCAAGGGAGGCCGAGGTATGGTACCGTCAACATACCCAAGAAGGCGTTGCCCTCTGAGATAGGGAAGGAACTGCGCCTTCCAAAGCAAGTAGTTGCCACGAGTGAGTCGGACATTGAGGAGATGGCCAAGATTTACAGAGGGAGTCGGTAAGAGAGGTGGAAGGCTCGACGATAAGGTTGAAGAGAAGGAGGATGAAGAGGAAGAGCTTGAGTGAGACATTTTTGACGTTAAGTCGAGAGGCTCTGATACCATGAAGAAGAGAGATATTCGGCCAAATCTGAGATACACTCCTTGTAGATGTATCTCATATATATAGCTGTATATGATGGTATCTTGGGTTACAAGTAGATTACAAGATAAACTGTAAGTGGAATACAAATCCTAGATAGATACAATCCTTATCTTATACTAGCTAGAACTTAGTGTAGTTGTAGAAGGAGACGTAATCTCTTTAACAAGGTGTTCAGAAATTTATAATCAAATAACCAAATAAATGGTTTATTGAGTTATTTTATGTACTGAGCCTTTGATTGAATAGAGGGAATGTAAAATAATAATAGAAGCACAAAATTTATTTGTACATCGACTAAGCCAACGTTCTAAATTTATCTGTTTATTGATTAGGGGGATTAGGGCCGAAATTGAAAAGAAAGGGGAAGATAGAAGTATATGAGATTTTGTTAACTAAATTACAACCCAGGAAACTGATTTTTTTTTCTTTTTTTGCAATTTCCAATTACTTCAGTTTCCTTTTACCTGTCCAATCTTTAATGTCTATAACTGAAACCGACATTTTACATAATTCAATTTCCGTTAAAATTGAAACAACCGATTACTTAGTCCGAAGCGTAGTGAAATTGTCGCCAGTGTAACTTATTTTCGATCATGCCTAAAAAATATCAGAATTGTTGAGTATAGACGACAGGCAAAATATTTCAGAATAATAAGAAACTCCAGACATACATCTCAGACTGCTAGACACAAGTATGTATTGAAAGAAACACAACATTGAGGTCCCGTAGCTCAGTCGGTTAGAGCGTTGGTCTTATGAGCCGAAGGTCGCGAGTTCGAGCCTCGCCGGGACCATTTCCAATTTTCGGCATTTTGTGATCTGGTTGATCTGGGTTTTGACCTCACCAGGACCACCTCCAATCTGGTTTCTCTCTTTCGTGTTTTTACCCTTTTTTTTTTTTTTTAAATTTCCCCACTTTCTCATATTTTTTGGCTTGGTACTTAACTGCAGCGCTGGTTGGTCCATTGATTAAAATCTGGGTCTTGGGCTAGTTCATGTCCAAAAGTACCAATTGTTCTCTAAAGAAAGAAAAGGGAACACATAAGTAAGTTAGCTTTTATTTATACTAAGAAAAATAATGTAAGAAATTAAAAGAAAGAAGAGGTGACTTATATACTTCATTCACAACATTTTAGGAAACAACAATAATATAACATCTATCTAATTTTTTTAATATTTATGTCCATGAATAGTTGCCGGCCCGCCACTTCAAGAACCTATACTTTCTGATATCTAATAGGAATCTAGTTTATTATATGAGGAGCTTAGTAGAAACTCAATTTTATATAACAGTAACCTAGTTTCATACAACAAAAACTTATATACAATAGAAACTTTGGTTCATACAATAGAAACTCAGTTTTGTACAATAACAAACCAGTTTCAAACATTAGGAACCAATTTCATACAATTTTAATAACCAAGACAAGTACAACAAGCAAAATTGAAGGTAGTTAAAGCTGGATTAAAAGGCAAATATGGTAAGCTGTGGTTGGCCGGAAAAGAACAGATAAAAAATGTTGAGGAAGAGTTTTTCAAGCTAGAGCAAATGAGGGGAAGCTTAACCAAATGACAGACAATTATGGAAAAAGTGAAAGGACAATAATTAAAAGCTATGGTCTTTTAAAAAGAGAGAGGCTGCTTTAGCACTCCAAAAATCAAGAGTTAGATGGTTAAAGATGGGGGATTATAGCATGAAATAGTTTCACCTAATTATGTACAATAGGATCCGATCAAAAAGTGTGACATTAATCGTAATAGATGGTGTGAAATTGGAGGATCCAGCAAAAGTGAAGAGGACAGTAGCAAAATTTTTTTAACAGCACTTTGCAAGCTCATCAGGACTGTTTCTGAAACCTCCTGATAGTGCTTTCCGATGGTTACGAAAAGAACGAGCAGAAATGTTGTAGAAAGCTTTCACTCTTAAAAAAGTTAAAGAAGCAATTTAGGATTGTGATAGAGACAAGGCGCTTGGACCAAATGGATTCAACCTCAAGTTTTTTAAACACAACTGGGAAATTTGTGAAGGAAAATGTAATGAATTTTCTAAAGGATTTTCATAATACAAGAAAACTCTCAAAGGCTGTAAATTCTTCTTTTATAGCCTTAATACCTAAAAAGGTATGCACAAAAACACTGAGTGACTTGTGACCCATTTCTCTTATTGGCAAGGTCTATAAAATTCTGTCCAAAGTGTTAGCTGCTCAGCTGCAAAAGGTTATGGAAGATGTGATGAAAGATTCACTATTTGCTTTTACCAAAGGAAAACAAATTGTAGATTGCATCTTCATTGCAAATGAGGTGGTGCATAGTTTGAAAACTTCTAAGGAGAAGGGCTTGATTTTTAAAATCAATTTCAGGAAAGCCTATGATTTAATTGAGTGTTTTACCTGGATAGGGTAATGAAGGAAATGAGGTTTAGAGCTCGATAGAGATCTTGGATATTGGAGTACTTGAGCTCAGTAGATGTGTCAGTACTAGTGAATGAATCACCTTTTTGACAATTACAAATGAAAAGGAGCCTAAGACAAGGCAACCCAATCTATTTGTTCTTGTTTAACCTTGCAAGCGAAGGTCTGAATGTGTTACTATAGAGAGCAAGAAATTTGAAGTTATTTGCAGGAATCAATGCAAGTTCTCAGGAAGGGTTTAAAGTTACACAATTATAATTCGTAGATGATACTTTACTATTCTGCAATGGAAAGCTAAAGGACCTATAAAATCTAAAAAGGATTATGGGATGTTTTCAATTATCAGTTGGGCTGAAAATTAATATGAAGAAAAATATGTTGTAAAGAGTCAACGTGAAGAATAGTTTGCTGGAACAATGGGGTAGGAAGATTGGGTGCTTTTATGGCAATATTCTTTTTTCATATCTAGGACTACTGACGGTGCTAATCTTCTCTCAATTAAAACTTGAGAACTAGTACTAAAAAAATTTAGATCCAAATTGAGTGAATGGAAAAAAAGATTTATTTCTAGAGTGGAGAGGGCTACGCTCATAAAATCAGTCTTGAACAATTTACGTCTATACTATTTTTCTTTGTTTTCGACCCCCGTAACTGTGATAAAAGAACCTGAGAAAATACGAAGAAAATTTTCCTGAACAAAGAAGCTGGAGAGAAAAAATTCATCCCTATTTGCTGGAATAATATAACTAGACCAAAGTCAATTGGAGGGTTAGGAATTGGAATTGCATATCTCTGCATAAAGAATGATGTCTTGCTAATAAAGTGGATGTAGAGGTCCAAAAATGAATAGGAAACAGGGTGGAGAAGACTTTTCAATGCAAAATATGGAGGGACAACCAACAGCCTAATGCTAGTGGAGCCAAGAAAGCACAAAATGTCACTCAGTTGGCACAGAATAAAAAACCACCTGAAGAGTTCAAGTAAGTTCAATAATTTGGTAAAAAACGGCTTTATAATATCAACTGAGAATGTAAATAAAACATTTTGTTTGGTCTGATCAATGGATTGAATGAGTGATTTTACAAAACAAATTCCTAAGAATCTATGCTCTGGCTGAAAATAAGAATGGTGTGATTAGTGAATTTGGTTAGTGGGAAGATGGAATTTGGTTGTGGAAAATTGAGCTCTGAAGACAAACATTTGATTAGGAACATATTGCCTTTGATTCATTCATGGGGACAGTAGAGTTGAAAGTCTTAAGTGCAGGGGAAAATGACAGAGTTGTATGGATGCTGGAAAGATCGAGGGTATTTACAGTAAAGTCTTTTCGAAGTCTCGGTTGGAAGCCAGAGTGCTTTAACATCAGTTATTGCATTTGAAGTTTGGAAATGGGAGGCACCCAAAAAAATTAAAGTGTTTGCTTGGCAAATGTTACTAAACAGATTAGCTTCAAAGGGATTGCTGGCTGTAAGGAAAACAATTGACAAAGAAACTGTGAAGTGCCCGTTATGTTGTAGTAAAAAAGAAACGACGGGCCACTTGTTTATGAAATGTAACTTTATTGGTACATTATGGATGAAGGTGTTGAAGGAGTGGATCATTGGCTGGCATGTTCCCCTGTCAATTTCAGAGTTATTTGGGAAATGGAAAGTTGAAAACACCAGAGTACTATTGAAGGAAATACATATGCTCTTTTTCTTTGTGTTATGTTGGACTTTATGGTAGACAAGAAATGATCAAATTTTCAACAATAAGAAAATGGATCTTCAAATTACATGAGACATGGTCAGATTAAGGTTTGGTCTATGGTTGAAGGCAAGATGGAATGATGTTGATATTTCAAAACTAGAATTATTTGTATCTTTCTAAAAAATTAGGTGCATAACAAATGGTGTGTTGCGAGGTATAGGGTAAAGTCGGAGGCTCCTGGGGATGTTGGGTTGAAATTTAATGTAGATGCATCCCTTGTTGATAATTCTGCAGGAGTTGGTGGGTTGCTGAGAAATCATTAGAGACAAACATTTTGTAGTTTCTTAATGCATCTAGCAGCATCAAGTGTAAAAAAGGCAGAATTAATAGCAATAAAGGAGGCTATGATAATAATAAAGTCTAAGATATTCTAAGTTTCAAAGAAATCATTTTTGAAAATGACTTAATGTTGGCTGTTTAGTGGATAGTCGACACAAATGCAAGGCCATGGAAGATAATGGACATTCTGAGGATGATTGATGCTTTATGCAAAAAGTTTCCAAAATGTATGATCAAGCACATTAGCAGAGATGTAAATAGTGAAACAGGTGTTCTATCAAGGCAAAGAACCAGTAGAAGCAATTTTTTAATTGTGTGGATTTAGTATGTACCCATTGTGGGGTTAACATATATGGGGGTCATAGTGGTTTACAAAATAATGGATTAGGACATTTATGTTCTTGTTGATGGAATGGTTCTCGATTTTACAATGGCCCTGTAAATGATTACATATATTAAGATAATGAAATGTTGTTTGCTATAAAAAAAAAACTCAGTACAATCAATAAGAACACAATTTTATATAATATGAATCTAGTTTTCTACATTAGCATCTCAATTTCTTATAAAAGTAAATCGTAGGAATCTGATTACGTACAACAGCAAACTAACTTTATAAATAGGAACCAGGTTCATATATTAGCATCTCAAAGGCGTACATCAGCAACTTTCATACAACAATATAAATTTAGTTTCACTTTCAAACTATTTGTTCATATAATAGTAATATAGTTTCATGCATATTTTTTTATCAATTTTTTTACAACAAGTTTTGCATTTTCAAACTCATTATTCATACAATAGGAACTTAGTTCCATACATATGCATTTTAATATACCTAGATTTTATAGTTTTAATCTTAACACTAGCATAATAGGAACTCAATTTTATATAATAATGAAAAAAATTAAGGTTCAAAACCAAACAATGATTCATGCTACAATCCAAAGCCACATGCAAAATTGCCTAAATAATGAATTTGGGGCCAAAATCTTTGAATCCTAACCTTCATTTAATGAACCTAGCATTGAATCTTGCCACAAAACCAAACCCAACCATGATCAAATGAAACTCACTATGAAAACATTCAATTTTCTATTCAAGATGGCTTCGAGTATACGTGAAAACAAACAATACAACACCAACAAGAATGGCGAGAGAAAAATTGTTATCTCAAGCAACTAATAATTGCGATGGCGATAACAACTATGATGGTAAGAAAGCAACTAGGTGGTGGTAGGTTATTCGTAAAAAACTTTTCATTGCGCGGCAACAAGAAAGCAATAGGTTTTTCCAATATGAAATTTAAGAGGCATTAAGTTATTTTGGTGGCACATCATTATCCTTTATTTTTTTAAGTCATTCTCTCATGCTTTCATTTTCTATTTGAAATGTCACATAACAAAAGTTAAATGGTGTATATGCACCACGTAGATGATTCAAGTGAACAATGATTAAGAATCTAAAAGCATTAGTTGTATCCAACCAAACCCAAAAGAAAGGTAATGACACAAGAAGTTGTTTAAATACCAGATGAACACCAAAATAGGAGAAAAAAAAATAAAACCCAAGCCCAAGAGAACAAAATTGATTACAAACACCCCCAAATCAAAAAATTCTTCCATAATTTTCATGGCAATCATAAAATAATGGAAACCAATTTGCCATTTTAAACAGACCTTTATTCCAAGAAGTCACTTTCATTCAAAATATTGTAGAAACAAGCTAACCAAGATCCACTACAAAATAGGTTTATTTATAATCTTAATGGTTTGTCCTTTTTCTCCTTACTAGTTTTTTTCTCCAAGCATAAAAAATGAGGCAAATAGAGAGGTAGAACCGTAGAAGAGCATAACACAGTTAGGTATTTAAGAATCCTAAAATCCAAGATTCAGGTATATAAAGAAAATACTTTAAATAAAATTCCCTTAAAAAATCATTAAAACATCTAATTTTTTTTTCACTTTTTTCTCTTCCTCTGTAAGAAGGCAACGAACTTGAATTTGCCACCTTGAGTTTGTCAAAGCGTTAATAGAGCAAGAGTGGAGCACCCTACAGTGTGAGGCATCAAGGCCTTTAAAATTAGTTGCCTAAGGCTACAAACAACATCAAATAAAGGAAGTGATTACCAATAGCAGATGGGAGATAAGCAATGGCCAAAGTCAATTGGGCAAGTAGTACTCGGAAGTGGCTACTCCAATTAGCATTGGAAGGTCTTGTTTTCATTCCAGGTATTGCAATCGAATCTAGAGCCATTCTATTGACCATCGACTTGGTGCAGTAGTAATTAATACATATGAGTCACACGTTTTGGCATCAAGCATCTTTATCATTTTTTCCGCATCTTGGAAAAAAAAATGTTGTGCTCTAAATCAATTACTTGAGCAAACTAAGGGGAACAAAGCAACTCTAATTTCAATAGGGAAAATTGGAGCAATATAATATGACAACCTAAGTCTAAAACGAGTTCATGGAACACTTGCCCACATCACATGTGCTATCATTTGTAAAAAGGATAAGTGTTATGAGATCAGGCTTTGAAATTTTGAGCCATATATACACATTATAAGTCAAATAGACTTCTTATGTGAGATATGGGATGTCATAATCTCCCGTACTTATATGCCCAATATCCTCGTTGGGTAACAAATAGTTCTAGAATCATAAACCCAATAGGTGATGGATATAAGCCGTAAACAGAATAAACAGAATAAAATCAAGTCTTGGCCTGCACAGAATTAATGTACATCCTACATAATCATAGAACCATATTAGCTCTGATACCATTTGATACCATTTTTTATAACCTAAGTCTAACACCGGTTCACAAAATACATGCCCACACCATATGAACTGATGTGAGTTTGGAAGGCACACTCAAAGAAGACAAGAACCATTTGAAGATAACTAATGGACCTATGACAAGGAAGATGAGAGGACTAAGTAGCTCACTAATGTATTTCAAGCCTTTGTCACAAGCTATTTCATGAAGGATGGACTTATATCTTCACATGGAGCTGGCTGAACATTCAAGGGAGCATATAGAGAGGATGACCAAGCTTGATGCTTACTTTTAGAGTGCCTAGACAAGCAAAGCAACAAGGACATCAAGGACACCACTCAAAGTACACCTTTAAAGCCCCCTTGAAGTGTTTCATGGACCATTTTTTTCTATAGGTTGAATCTTTGAGCCTTGAAGTTTCAAGACCTCTTTTTAACACTTAAAGGAATGTCTCAAGTCAATGAGACTTAAATATCTCAACTGGAATTTGAAGGCACAAGCATGAACCCTAAAAAGAGCCTAATGGTGCATTCAAGAAGCATACTTAAGAGTGTTGGAGCCAATCTTGTGTACTTGCATAATTTCCTTTGATTTCTTGCTTCATTACATTATTTAGGATGTTATTCATTTATGTCACATGGGATAATTGGCATATGATGCATACTCAAAACAAGTTCATAGCGTGTGTTGAATCCTAGTTTGACTAGGATTTCCTATATATTTTGCACTTAAGTTTTCCAGCTAAATTTGGCTTAGTTTAAACCCTAATTTAGGCCTATATAAATGCTTACTTTCTGGTTATAAAACACAACTTTTGACATCAATAATATTGCTCTTTGAAAGGCATTCACTTTGGTTCTTAGCGGACTACCTTGGCGCATAAGCAAACTTGTTTTCTTTGTGTGTTCCTTATATTTCTTGTTTCTAATCATAGGTTGATTAGGGGTGCGGGTCTTCGATTCAATCTCTTAGGTGTTGCTTGTGGAATTTGTTAACATCTTAGGTGTGTTTCTTGGTCTTTATACCAATGAGGTTCGCATCATGAGCTATCCTTTCAGTTTGTCTATATACAATTAATAAGGGAAGGGGATGGGAGGAAAGGAAAAGGGAAGAAGAGATGAGTTATTTTCTCTCAGTTTGGAAGGGTGAAAAAAAACATATAAGGGAGGGAAGTGAGGGGATAATATTCCTCCATCCCTCTTTATTTCCTCCCATCCAAACAAAGGAGTTATACTAATTTTCCTCCCCTTTCCCCCTTCCTTCAATCTAAACAAACTAAAAAAGTAATGGACTTCTAAACGATCCCAACAGCCAGCCAATTTGGCATGAATTAACACCAAGACATGAATCAAGATCAATTGGTGACTCTGTGTAATGGTTCATTTGATCTAAATTAGTTAGTAAGCCCGATTGTATATATTACCTGAGGATAGGGTATTGCAAGTACAGGTCTAGGTGCAAAATCAATCATCCCCATGATCGTGCTATTGTAAATTATACCAAATTGCTATTTAATTTGCTTTCAATTGAGGATTCATTCGTGTATTATGATTGGTTTCCCACATGATCATCTAGTTTTTTTTTTTTGGCATGCTAGTCAATTCAGGTATTGTGATTTATAGGTTTTGAATTTTAGGGCTTGATAGGGAGCATGGTCACTAGAATATGAAGACGCTTATTTTGTTAGATTCAACAATTTTGAGTGTTTGGGATCAAGAAAAAAAAGGTAGAAAGGTAGTGTAGACTTTTTTTTTCCTTTTCTCTTAACTGATTGGCTAGCAGAGTTAGCAAAATAGGTGATAAGTGTAGGTTTTTTAATATGTAAGGGTAAATGTAGGTTAGAGCAAATCTAGGGGTTTTTTTTGTATATTTCCCATATATCTTTAAGCAAGTGAGGACTTACTTTTTCTTTTTCTTTTTCTTTTTGTTTTTCTAGTAAAATTCATGATTAGTTTGATGTCATCTAAATGTTAAATTTGAAAAATTTTGCTAATAAGTTTTAAGCTTCCAAATAATAAGTACAATTTGTATTTTAAAATATGCTCCAATCTTTTCCTTTTTTTTTCTTTTTCTTTTTCTATAGACATGCCAACATCAACTTCTTAAATCTAACCTAAAGTACATAGTATTTGTCTCCAATTAAACTTAAACTATCTAATAATAATTTGACACTAGTAAACAATTTAAATTGTCAAAATTTCCTCTATCTAAATATAAAGTGATTTTTTTTCTCACTAGTATCAATGATGATTCAAATTCAAGGATTAAAGTGTAGATTTCTGAAATAGTATAAGGAATAGCATATTTAGATTTCTGAAATAGTATAAGGAATAGCATATTTTCACCCAAATAACTCTATTTACTAGGTAGTAAAGCTAGTTAATAAGATCTTGGAAATGTGAAAGGTCATTTTTGTCCTAAAACTTTGTTTACTTTTCTATTCCTAATCCTAATTTTTTTTCACTTTTGTAAATGAGTTCTAAAACTTTATAATTGCATAAACAATTTTTTCTTAATTAAATTTTCACTTTTCTAAGTGAGTTATAAAACTTTGTAACTGTGTAAACAGCTAGCCTTAAAAACTCATCACATTTCTAGAACCAACTTTTTTGTAATTACAATCTAAATTATCCTGTAAGGCTATAAATTCAAAGTTTGCATCAAAATTTTGAATTAATTAACCATTTAAATTATTAATTTTTATTTTTTTTAAATTAGATCCTTGCCTACTAACCGTCTTTCAGTAAATATAGAACTAAACAATTATTCTATTTGTCCCAAATTATTTGTCCATATTTCTATTTTAGGATGTCCAAATTTTGTTGTCCACTTTCTCAATTAAAGGATCCCATTAGTAGTTTGACTAATTCATCCTTAATTTAATACCTTGAATAATTTGAATTACAAAAACATAGAGATATTAAATAGTTGTAAGATTGATACAATACTTATTTTGACCAATAAGAAATTACATTTATTGTAACTTTCTTAAACTATTTGTTTTTTTTTCTCTAGTGGACAAATAGTTTACATTGAACGGGATTTACAGCTAGTCATTGGTATAGTGTCATCTTTCCAATGGAACCCTAAAATTCTCAAAGTTGAAATTAAGATGGATAGAACTATCAAGAGTTTTTGCAAATTTTTTACCCGAATTGAGAGCCATAATATGTTATTTCAAGCAGCACATCTCACGCACCTCTCAAAAGATTTGGCAGCGTAGATCGCATAATATAGAACCTTGAGGGGTCCGTCGTCGGAGGCGATGGTGTTGCACGCGAGCTTGAGGAGGAAGGGGCCGAGATTCGGGTTGTTGAGGGAGGGATCATTGAGGTTGGGGTTGGGGGAGTTTGGCAGAAGCTTTTTGCCTGAACGAGCTGCAGAGGGCTTGGATTGGAAAGGCGTCGGGGATGGAAGCTTCTTGCTGGGAGTTCGCGGCAATTCCGGTACGGAGACACTGAGTGGCGGTGCGTCAGGAAGAGATTTGACGACTTACCCTAGCATGGTTCCATGGGTGTGACAAAGAAACCAGAGAAGGGGCAACGAGGTTGAGGAGGGACAGTTTTTAGTGTTGTTTTATTTGAATAATAGTTTCTGCTTTTCATTATAAATCAAATGTTCCATTTTCATAGGTTATTTATAGGGATAAAAAAGATTATAAAAAAGATAATCTTCAAAAAATGAAAAAGGAAAGACAGAGAGGTTGAGGAGGACGATCAGTGAGGACAATTAGGTGGCAACGGCGGAGGGTTTCATTGAGGACGATGGGAAAAGTAAAAAAAAAAATTAAAATATACACATTTTTTAAATTTTAGGAATCAAATAAAAAATTTTACTAAGTTTAAAACTGACTATACACTTTTTTTTCCTATCAAATTCTCATTCCATTACTTTCTAATAGCCCGACCTAACAGCAGAATGAATGATGTAACTGTTCATAGTTAAATGAAAAGAGATGTAAATTTTTATAGTTATAGGATAAATCTTTAATATGGGTCATAGTTTAGAGTTTATAGGTGCCATTTACCAAAAAAAATCTGTTAAGTATCAAATATGAATTTTTTTTTAATTTTACATTTGTCCACTTAACGCCTAACATAGCTCTGTACAATGCCAATTTTACAACAGAGAATTAGTTTAAAAAGAAGATGTGAACGCTAGACTTGTATGCGTATAACATTAAGAAGAGCAAACAATTATTTTTTTTAGAAAAGTAGCAAATCTTTTTTTCTTTTTCTAGAAGAGGAGCAAATCATTTCTTTTGTTTTGGAGCATGACTTATTGTCTACGGAATAAGTGCGTCTTGTCCCTTCTTATTTTAGTGTTAAGGAAGAAGATGAGAAACACATCCTTATGTTCAAAAAAGGCATGATTTCTGTTAGACAAATAATGTGCGCCATGGAGCTTGAGAAAAACATGAGTTATGGACAACTCACTTTTCTTATAAAAGATGTTTATAATTTTTTTTAGCAAAATCCATAGAATGTATTAAACCAAAATGATGCAAGGGGGCTTTTGGAGCATAGCTTTGTTTGGCTATTTGGGATCGAGTGACCATATGGTGGCTGCGTTTGGAAGGTTGGTCGGGAGGTGGAGAGGTTTGGGGGCCTGTCTTTCATCACTTTCTATTCAGCCTTCAAGATTGTGCATTTTCATCACCATAAAAATGATCTAGCACACTAATCCAAGCCTATTTCATTCGCACAGCCGAGGTGTTAAACTAGGTGCTGGTTGTGGGCAAACTATGTCTTGTTAAGGATTTTTGCGTCTTTGGTAAGTAACTGGGGAATAGCAAAACGAGGGGGAAGGTTTGGTGGTGGAAGAACTGGAGGGAACTCTTGACGAATACTACTAGTTAAAAGGGAGAGCGAAAAAAAAGAAAAAAGAAAAGAGGAGGTATCACTTGATTCGTTGAGTTCCAAAACATCGCTGAAGAAGTCAGACTGAGATTCTACATTTCCCATGACCGTCTCTCCACAATCCTAAGAAAAATGAGAATAAGGTGAAATAGACTTTGAGGATGGAAAAAGAGAAGGAAAAGGCAAGCAGCGGTAATAAACAAACATAAAAATATTAAAAATTAAGGTATTAATTTATCCTTTATCTTTATTAAAGGATGCTTGGCATCATTGGTCTAGGAGGAGTGCAGCTGCCTGGGTTTGGCTTGCAATGGATGGTCCTCCAAGAGCAAGCCGAAGTCATCGAATTGCTCATTGCCCATCCCCTCTGCATTATGCCGGGTTAGGAGCTATTGTGGAGGCCATCAAATTTGTAGTGGTCAACCAGAAGAAGGCCGTCACCGTCCTCTCAGATTGTTTATAATGTCTGCAGGTGTTTTCTGGGTAAATCAAGATTTTTCAAAATCAAACGCATGGTACCATGCAAATGATTCCTTCTAAGTACTTTGGCTATAGAAAATAACTATACGCGCAACACTTTATTGCAGCATTCTTTGATGAAGATTTTCAAAACCATCTTTCACCTCATTTTCCAGGATACAAGTGTATCAGCTCCACTTGCTTCAACTGCCCCTGTAGGCACCTCCTCATCTTCATCAGCCAAGAAGATAACATCTCCAGCGGCTTTAGAGCTCCCTCCGGTCAGAACTTCTGCCTTCTGTTCCCCAACAATAACAGCATCAGCAAGCAACAGCGAGAAACTTCTGCCATTGGTACTGCTACTAGTCTCCTCCTGCATGTTATGAAAGCCAAGTACCACATTGAAAACCATTCCTGATCTTATCACACTGTCAGTTTTGGCATTGAGATTTAGGTACTCGAGCCCCATCCCACCTCCAGTAGATTTTTGTTAGATGTGGAACCAACTCCGGAGTCCGGAGCTTCTCCCTCAACAACTGAAACTGCTGCTTGGTACGCAGCACTGACCTTCCCCCCCGGTATCAACACTCGGATTGCAGCTTCATGGGCCTTCTGAAGAACTCTGCACGCCTTCTTCTGAATTGGGCTGCCATTGATGATGAAGCTTCTAGCAATTTTGGAGCAATAACTCTTGTAACGGGACCCGAGAGCAAATACTATGACACTACCAGAGCCACACTGAAGTAGCTCATCATTGCTTTGGGCACTAGGGATGAGATCATACTGCCCACTACTTTGGAAGATTGGAGGATAACATATATCAACATTGTCCATCTTCAGCTTCACTTTAGCTTTGGAGGGGTTAAATATAGCCTTTTCTGCTACCACCATCAGCTGGGAATATCCCATTTTCTTGTCCTCATCAGTGATTTCCTCAAGCTTTGGAACCACAACATTGTTCATCACACTGGAAGTTAAGTATGCAGCTTTCTTGACACAAGAGCTCATCTTTGCCCTTGATACAGAGTAGGTCAGCCACCCCATTGGTCACATCACCTAGTCGCAAAGCAGTGTTTTTCAGCTTCTCATCCCATTTCCTCATAAGAATGCCTTCAGAAACCTCTCAGACCATCCTGCCAACAACAAAAGAAGCACCATGAATGGCGTGAAGTATGGCGTCCATTTGTGCTGTTCCATCATCACTTCTTGCCTTTACATGGATCACTAGATCCAGCCCAGCAGCCTGCTTAAGAGATTTCTTCACAACTTCTGAAGAAACTGATAATACAGTTACCATTAAGTAGATAAGTAGTCACTCATGTAATTATCTCCTAGTTTCCCTAGTTTATCTCCTAGTTACTTATCCTATTGAAACTCATCTTTGTACCATTATTTATGTACGTGAATGACAATGAGAAAGAAAGCTTTGAACAGCATTCACTCTCTTTTCTTCATGGTATCAGAGCCGAACCTGGCTTTCCTAAATTACAAATAGAAGCATGGCTTAAGCTTCAACCAAAGAATGACAAGTAACGACGTCCAGGATGGAGCGGTAGCCACCAGCAGCCAATGGAGAAACATAGATGCCATGTCGCCATACTACATACACGCCTCGGACAGCCCTGGGCAAATCTACGTCAGTGAACTCCTCAACGATGGAAACTACGGGGAATGGGTGAATGACATGAGCAATGCCCTATTCGCCAAGAACAAGGCAGGCTTCATTGACGGGACAATCCCAAGGCCACCATTAAACTCGCCAGACCTAAGCCACTGGATGCGCTGCGACGCCATGGTCAAAGGGTGGTTGAAGAGTTCAATGGATAAGGAAGTTCGAAGCAGCGTGCGGTATGCAAAGACTGCCCAAGAGATCTGGCAAGACCTTGAAGAAAGATTTGGGAAAGGGAATGCGCCAAGAGCCTATGAGCTGAGGCGTGCCATAGCCCTCCTAAGGCAAGAGAAGCTTTCAGTTTCGGCCTACTACACAAAGTTAAAAGGCTTATGGGATGAAGCGCAGTCCATTTCGCCTTGGCCAAAGTGCACCTGTGAGGGTTGTACATGCGATGTTCAGAAGCAGCTGACAGAGATGAGAGGCAAAGAGCAGTTATATGACTTCCTCATGGGCTTGGACGACACGTTCAGCACTGTCAAGACACAAATTCTCAGCACAAAGCCCATCCTTGGCCTTGGCAGCGCTTACCACTTGGTTGCACAGGATGAGCAGCAAAGGCAAGTCTCTGCGGCATTCAAACCAGCGACAGAAGCAGCAGCCTTCCAGGCACAAGGGAGCCGTGATGCTAAAGTGGTGAAAGACCAGAAGGCCGAGAGGAAGGACAAGCCAAGGTGTGACCATTGCCACAAGTTGGGACACTTGGAGGAAGAATGCTTCGAAATAATAGGCTACCCGCCAGGATGGAACAAGGGAAAACGCGACAAGAAAAGTGGAGCATGGACTAATAAAAGGGATGGTCCAAAGGCAGCTCAAGTCGACATGAGCAGCAGCCCCATACCAGGTCTGACGCAGGCCCAATACAATCGCCTACTACAGTGTCTTGGCCAAGAGGGTGAGACGCCAAAGGCAGAAGGACACACAGCACCAGTAGTCAACATGGCTGGTAAGATAAATTTCACAAAACCATGGGTAATTGATTCCGGTGCAACTGAGCATATTACGTGCAATGGTGAAGCACTCCAAGCGAAACAAGAAGAAAAGGAACAGAGACCAGTGAGAATACCAACTGGAGAAAGCGTGCCAGTCAAGGGAACAGGAAAACTATACTTGCCAAATGGAATAAAAGTTGATCATGTCTTGAATATTCCTGATTTTAAGTGCAACCTTCTTTTAGTTAGCAAATTAACAAAAGAGCTAAACTGTGCATTAACTTTTGTGGCCGACCTTTGTGTGATGCAGGACTTACCTACGAGGAACCTGATTGGAGTGGGTAGGCAATGCGATGGGCTATATCTCCTTGAGCCAGTGCAAGGTGGAGGTGTGGCAATGACAGTAACCAAGACAGATGACATGGAGGTATGGCATCAAAGGCTGGGTCACGCATCAGAAAGGAAACTCAAGATGATGGAGTCAAACTTTAAACAAGTTAGAGGTAGTAAGCTCAAGCATTGTGATTCTTGTATTCGGGCTAAGCAGACTAGACTGCCTTTTCCTAAAAGCGAAATAAAAAGTGCTGCATGTTTCAACTTAATACATTGCGACATATGGGGAGGCTATAAGGCAGCGTCTTTATCAGGGGCACACTATTTTCTCACCATAGTTGATGATTTCAGTCGAGGAGTTTGGGTTTATCTAATGAAGCACAAATCCGAAGTAAGCCATTATTTGCCTGTGTTCTTAAAAATGGTTGAGACACAATTCGAAAGAAGAGTGAAGCAAATAAGAGTAGACAATGGCATGGAGTTTCGATCACATTTCATGCAAAGGCTATACGATGAGTAAGGCATAATCTTACAAACCACATGCGTCTATACTCCTCAACAGAATGGCATAGTTGAGCGGAAACATAGACATATATTGGAGATTGCACGCGCACTGAGGTTTCATGCTAGTCTACCAATAGATTTCTGGGGAGAATGCGTGCTCACGGCAGTCTACATAATAAACAGATTACCATCCACGGCGATCGACAACAAAACACCCCATGAAATTTTACTGGGAAGGAAACCGAACTACACTCATTTGAGAACCTTTGGATGTCTTGCGTATGCTCACGAGAAAAGGAGAGAGGACAAATTTAGCGAAAGGGGGAGACCCTATGTCTTCATTGGATATCCCAGCGGACAAAAGGGATATAAGCTCTATGACTTAAAAAGTGGAGAAGTTCACGCATTAAGAGATGTTGTGTTCTTGGAGAATGAGTTCCCTTATAAGAAGCAGGAAGACGACACAGTGAACCAGGAGGAAATAAGGCAAGAGATGAAAATGTCCTATGATCAAGATCAAGAATATGAAAGGTGCCCACAAGAAGATGAAGGGCACGAAGCTCCCCAAAGGGAAGCAATTCTTGAGGCGAACACAGAAGAAGACGCCTCAGCGTGTGACAATAGGACAGAGATCGAGACAAGACGCAGTCAGCAAATCAAACAGCCCTCGAAGCGTCTTGAAGGATATGAAGTTGACTTGCCACCCTCCATCAAGCAGTCGCAACAGTCTACCCCTCCGACAGGTAACTCAGTGGTATATCCTCTCTCACACTTTGTTGGTTATGATAAGTTTTCACGTTCACATAAAGCTTTTTTGTCGGCCATCACTATAGACGATGAGCCAAAGACGTTTTCTCAGGCAGTAAAGGATGAACGTTGGAGAGAAGCCATGCGAAAGGAGATAGAAGCATTGGAGAAAAATGAAACGTGGACTCTTGAACGTTTGCCACCAGGAAAGAATGCAGTGGACTCTAAATGGGTTTACAAAATCAAGTTCAAGCCAAACGGTGAGGTAGAACGCTACAAAGCGCGCCTCGTTGCCAAAGGATTCACACAGATTGAAGGCATTGATTTCCATGAAACGTATGCACCAGTCGCGAAACTCGTCACTGTTCGAACCTTATTGGCGGTAGCAGCTAAGAGAAACTGGAAAGTCCACCAACTTGACGTAAACAACGCCTTCCTTCATGGCGATTTAGAGGAAGAAGTTTACATGCGGGTTCCCCAAGGGTTTGCAAGGAAGGAAGAGACGAGAGTATGTCGTTTGAGAAAATCATTATATGGACTCAGACAAGCGTCGAGGAACTGGTACCGAAAATTCACGGAGGCACTGACTGAGCTAGGCTTCCAACAATCAAGAGCAGACCACTCCTTGTTCATACACAAAAGAGGTGAGAATTTCGCTGTCGCATTAATATATGTGGACGATGTGATCTTGGCAGGGAATGATAGCAAGAAAATGGAAGAAGTAAGGAAGCACTTGAATGAGAGATTCAGCATAAAGGACTTGGGAGACTTGAAATATTTTCTGGGCATAGAAGTAGCACGGTCGGAGCAGGGCATTGTCCTTAGCCAACGCAAATATACGTTGGACATCCTGAAGGAAGCTCGGATGGAGGCTTGCCGTCCCAGTGCATTTCCTATGGAACAAAACTGCAAGTTTAAACCTGATGACGGTGGAGAACTTGTCGATGCAGCAAGGTACCGGAGGTTAATTGGGCGACTACTGTATCTAACAGTTACGAGACCAGACATAGTATTTGCGGTGAATGTCCTGAGTCAATTCGTAGCAGCACCACGGCGAGCGCACATGGACGCAGCAGAAAGAGTCCTAAGGTACCTAAAGTCAGCTCCTGGACAAGGTATTCTGTTAAAAGCCTATGGTGATTTAAAACTTGAAGCGTATAGCGATGCCGACTGGGGAGGTTGTCAGGCAACGCGAAGATCTTGCACGGGGTACCTCATTACGCTAGGTGGATCACCAATTTCATGGAAGACTAAGAAGCAAACTGTTGTAGCAAAATCATCAGCCGAGGCAGAATACAGGGCGATGGCCACAACAGTTAGTGAGATATTATGGCTGCGATGGTTAATGAAGGAGCTACATGCATCACAGGAAGGGCCAACCACATTATTTTGTGACAACCAAGCAGCTTTACACATAACAATGAATCCAGTATTTCATGAAAGGACGAAGCATGTGGAAATGGATTGTTACTTTGTTAGAGAACAAGTACAATCGCAAGAAATACAGCCGATGAAAATATGGACCAAAGCACAGATTGCTGACTTGTTTACCAAGGCATTAGGCAAGAATGCTTTTGAAATGTTATTGAGCAAGTTAGGCATGATAAACTTACATGCGCCAACTTGAGGGGGAGTGAAGAAACTGATAATACAGTTACCATTAAGTAGATAAGTAGTCACTCATGTAATTATCTCCTAGTTTCCCTAGTTTATCTCCTAGTTACTTATCCTATTGAAACTCATCTTTGTACCATTATTTATGTACGTGAATGACAATGAGAAAGAAAGCTTTGAACAGCATTCACTCTCTTTTCTTCAACTTCAAACGCAGATGCTTTCTTCTAACTACAGAGAACGTGGATCTGCTTCGCCGTTAGGACCATGATCGTGTCCGGAAAATCGTACCCCAATAGCCAAATGTACAGAGGAGAAGATTTGACGTATGTTATATCATCTGAAGGAGATGGAGTTGCAATGGCAAGAACATCAGCTAAACCCCAGAGATGAGGCCTGTGCGCATTCCAATGAGGGTATAAAGCCTTTGATCTTTTCCTGAAGTTGTCCAAGTCAATCAAGTAATTCCCTGATGAAAAAGAAGGAGCCCCTTCTTGAGCTTGGCCTTTCTGTTGGACGATGTTGTTATACTGCAGTTGAACCCGTGCAGGAGCCTACCTTCTCCTCTCCAGTTCACGTGTGATAAGGATAAGCAAAGTTGTAGATACGGAGATAAACTTGCTGATAGTTTTTCCCTGTTCGTGTAAAGCTTGTACCACGTATTTAACACCGGTTGTAATTGTCTCCTAGTTCATGAATAAATCACAATTATTCATCCCACTTCTGTTTCTTAACACTTTCGCTTCTGACGGTCAGCCATTGAAGCTATAGACAAAGAATTGTTCTGCAGAGAACCAAACAAAAACAGCACAAGGAAAACCAGTACAAGATAACAATTGCTTTCACCAGAAAAACCAAATCACTTATCAAAGCCACATTCACCCCAGAATTTGAACTGGATTAGATTCAAGGATTTGTTCATATGTCTCATAATTGTCATTCCCTTCTTTTAAAACCGGAAGAAAACCACTAAGAACAAAAACAGAGCCTTTGAATTCAGAACGGAGCAAACGTCAAGAATCAATTTTAAAAAAAAAGTGTCAAGAGAACAATCTTGGAAGAGAGAATCATAAAAAAAGAGGAAAAAAAACAAACAAAAAGGGATTGAAATTAGAGCAGTCGATGAGTCTAGCCCAGATGAAGAACCGACTTTTGGAGGAGCTGAAGACCTTGCTTGCGTCATTGGAAGAAGAAAGGTAGAATAAAAACTTCAAGTTTTAGGCGGTTTCCACTTCGGATTCTCTTGAAATCTCTCAATGGAGAAGAACAAGACAGAAGTGGAAGACTAGAAACGCCAATCTCAGAAGAGCGGGAGTCATACCCTCGGCTCGAGACTTACATAATTGGACTTACCATTAATTACATTCCATGCCATATATCGATGAAAATACCTAAATAACCTCCAGGCAGTAACCAAATAATTTGAGGCGAGGGACTTTTTAGTATTTTCATCTTACGCTGGACTCCGGTTTTCAAATTAGTAGCAGTTTTGTGAAGCAAACAGTGCATAAAACGACATCGTTTAAAGTACAGTATAATTATATGCACTTGGTAACAGTAATACTTGGCTTTAAAAAGTTAGCATGTTGCCTCGTATAATAAAGGTCTGTAAAGCGTCAAAGTGATATCTCTTATACACAAGTTTTTGAGCTACATGTTAATCAACAAGAACGCACTGGATGCATGCCGGCTCCAAATTTCACATAGAGTCCTTCTATATGCTCCTTTAACCCCAAATAACTATATCTCATTATAATTATTTTACGGTACCCAGAAGGGTGGCAAAAGCATTAGGGATATAACCTGGTTTACCCGGTTCAAATCCTCTCTTCCCTTTCAACTAAAATGCCCTTTGGTGTAGGTTTAATTAGTTATCTTTCTGGTAAAAAAAATCCGGACATTCCCTTTCTTTCAGTACCTCCTCATACCCTAATACTCTTACTAGTTGATTCTAAAAACCAAAAAGAAACCATATCTCGTTAACCATTCTCAGTCCTTACCACTTAAAACAATGCCTAACCTGGGAGAATGGCTTCCCACCCATCTGCTAAGGTCCTGCAGCCACCTGAGCTGACTATTCTTGTCCAAAGAGCTACCAGAGTTTGGCTTCAGGCGGCCTACTGGGGTGACTTCCTACTAACCAGCATTGGCTGTCCCATAATACGTCTAACTACAAGCCTGGACTGGATGTTCCCAGCTTCTTTCTTGGCTGGCAGAACAAAATCCGAGTAGAAATAATTTTGTTTTCAAACACCAATTAAGTTTGCTTTTGATCTATAGGCAGACTAGCTATACGGTGTCATTAATTTTTTATATTCTGATCTAATTAAATTACATAGAACATGCCTCCGACTAAATTAAAACTATTTAATAATAATTTGACAATTAATTAACAGTTTAATTATTTATTTTTCTTCTATATAAATATCAACCAGTCTCTTTCCTTACAATTCAGGACACAAATTTAAGTTCTTTTTACAAAGGGGGACAAAGTCCAATTTCACCTAAATCTTAGAAGTAAATTGTAATTAGCTAACAGATAGCGCCCTATAACTATTATTTCGAGCTAACTACGTAGTTGGACTATATCCCATGTTGTGAAATTGTTTATGAAGTAATTAAATCAGCAAATCTATTCGTAAAATAACTATTTGTTACAAAATTGCTCTTCTATTCGTAGTCCGGTCTCAAATTGGTAAATCTATAAAGTTAAAATAGAGTGCAACTTTATACGGCAAACGAAAAAGAATAAAATCGTATGAATACAAATTTTTTTACAGATATTATTTACTTATTGAATTTTCAAAGTCTATTTCTATTTAGTTTATCAATATTTAATCTGGTGATAACAAACTTATTATATAAAATAATTTTTCAATAAAAAATTCATTCAAATCAAAATTTAGAAAAAAAAAATATTTGTTAGCTATCAAATATGATTTTTTTTTTTTTTTACATTTGTCCATGTAACGCCTAACAAAACTCTGTACAATGCCAATTTTACAGTAGAGAATTAATTTAAAAACAACATGTGAATGCAAGACTTGTATGCATATAATATTGAGGAGAACAGACGAATTTTTATTTCTAGAAGAGTAGCAAATCACAAGTTTTATTTTAAAGCGCAATCATGATTTATTGTTTACGGAAGAAGTGCGTCTTCCCTTCTTATCCTAGTATTAGGAGGAAGATGAGAAACACATCCTTATGCTAAAAGTGTTAAATACCATTATCACTAGGTATATTATAGGTATATTAGACCCTAAATTTTTAAGATATACTGCATGAAATACTATGCTGCATACCGTTATCATTTTCACAAAAAAGTAAATGTTAAAATATTATTTTAATATGACATAAATTCAATAAATATTTTTTTTCACATTGTATATGTGTTCTAATTTTTTTCATCATAATTTGTCAAATATAAATAAAATATATATGATAGAGGATATATTTTTAATATAACAAACATAAAAAAATTATATGTAGAGCAAAATAAATAATACTCAGAAAAAACTAATTTATTAATATAAGAGAAAAAATAATATTTTAATAATAAAAATACAATTTTTAATACCACATTGAGTTCCTAGGTTGCTCAAAGCAACCATTGAATTTTTATATTGACTAAAAATAGTAACAAAAAGAATAAAAGTAAATATTTATTTTATGATATGTGAATTAATTATATTTTTATATTTTATATATTTATGATATTTTTGATGTAAAATGATAAAAAAAAATCTCACACATATACACAAAAAATAAAATACCGCGGTACGTACCTCACGATATTTGCAGTATATTGTGGTTTTTGGATAAAATGTACACAAGAAGTGAGGGTATACGAAATATCATGAAATACTACAATATACCATGTGATAAAATACAAAATCATTTGTATCTCGGACCATTTACTTATGGTAAGCGGTATATCGTACAATTTTATCACGATATACCATGGTATTTAATTCCATGGTCATAGATAATTTCTTTTTCGTTCCTTACTTTTTTTTAGCAAAATCCATAGACTATATTAAACTAAAATGATGCGTGGGAGCTTTTGGAGCATGACGTGATCGAGTGACCATAATGTGTCTGGGAGGTGGAGAGGTTTGGGGGGTGATGGAGATGGTAAACTAGGTGTTGGTTGTGGGCAAATTATGTCTAGTGAAGGACGTTGGCATCTCCGGTAGGTAATCAGGGAACAACAAAACAAGGGACTCCAATTGGTGATGGAGGGACTGGTTGGACATTTTGATGGAGACTACTAGTTAAAAAAAGAAAAAAGGAAGACCAAATAAAAAGATGTATCATCTGAGTTTCAAAACGTCACTATTGGAGTTGAGCTGAGATTCTATATTTTCAATGATTGCCTCTCCACAATCCCCAAAATAAAAAATGCGAATTAGTTTAAATAGATTTTAATGATGTCCTAGCTGAAATAGATTTCAATGATGTCCTAGCCACTTAACCAAATAGCAAAAGGATATGGGTAGAGGTCTGGAGTTTGACTTCAGTATCCACCATGTCCTCATAAAATACCACTTATATTGGTTTGAGTATCTTCCAGATACCGAAAACACAAACATTTTCCTATTTTCCTTAAATACATAACACCTTATAACTTTGTACCTTGTAAGGCTGTTTCTGATTATCAGAAAAAAAAAAAAAAGATTTCAAGGATAAAAAGAGAAGGGAAAGGCAAGCAACGGTAATAAACAAACATAAAAAAATAAAAAAAAAATAAGGTATTAATTTATCCTTTATCTCTGTTAGCGGATGCTTGGCATCAGTGGTTTAGGACGAGTCCAGTTGCCTGGGTTTAGCTTGCAATGGATGGTCCTCTGAGAGCAAGCCGAGGTTATCCAATTGCTCAATGCCCATCCCCTCTGCATTATGCAGGGTTAGGAGCTATTGTGGAGGCCATCGAATTTGTAGTGGCCAACCAGAAGAAGACCGTCACGGTCCTTTCAGACTGTTTAGAATGTCTGCACGTGTTGTCTGGGTAAATCAAAGATTTCTGGAAATCAAACGCATGGTACCATGCAAATGATTCCTTGAAGTACTTTGGCTATAGAAGATAACTATACACGCAACACTTTATTACAGCATTTTATCTAGCCTGCCTAAGGTAGGCGCTTGAAGAGGCTGTTTTACAAGGCAAACGCCCAACCCTCCAGTGCTGATCCGGCTGCTAGATTTTCAAAACATCTTTCACCTCATTTTCGCTCTCTTTGGCAGACTGCCTTTTGGATTTCTTTTATCAGGTGCTCGAGCCTTACCGAAAGCTTTCATTTTTCTTCGCCTCCTCTCATCCTCGCTGTCAGAATCATGCCCTTTCTCCCTGTCTGCATAGCTTGCTTCCCTCTCTAACTCTTCCCATGTCTTTCCTTCATCCTCCTCTTCATCTTCATCTGAGTCTTCCTCTGCATCATCTTCAGAGTCCACCACTGACTCACTGTCATCATCCTCATCATCTGATCCCGAGTCACTCTGCACATCTGATGGCACGTATCCTTGGTCTGAATCCTGTGAGTTCTCAGACTCGGAATCATTCACTTCCATGTTCAGGAATTCCCATCCGCCACCTTCTATAAACTCTTCTGGATCATCTGTAATAGTTTTCAGTATAGACCTCCAGTTGAGATTCAATCTGCTCTCATAGTATTTTAGATCAGTAGTATTAAGCCATTCCTTGATGCCATCCAGTGATGTGGAAGGAATGGAGTCTATTCGGAGGACGTCCCGCTTGAAGTCCTTGAAAACAATGGTCATATCAAAATTCTTTTGCCCGAGACCAACTCTTTCCAGATTAACAATTTCAATCTCACTCAGGGTGACTACCACAAAAGGCGTCTCTACCAGCTCTACCAGGCAGCTTGATGTTGGCACAATAAAAGCAGAAGCTTTATGGGGAACCCCATGGAAGCCAAGCTCTCTGAGAGGCTGATCAAATTCAAGGTCAAATCCCTTGAACTGCGGTTGCCCCCATAGATCGTTAATCCTATTAACAAAATTCTGGAAGTCGAGGTTAATTTTGTTCTTGCGGTCCCGCTCACGTTGTTCTTCCTCGATCTCATCTGGGTCATAAGCTGATCTCTTCCCACCTCCGATTGTCTGGACTACGTCCATCACCTCAATATAGAATTGGACATCTTTTGTTTTCTTGTTCCCCACCATGATATGATTATGAAGGTGAAAGTGCAAGAGAGTGATCATTTCCCTCTCTGCTGGCTGGTAGAAAGCATGCTTGATGTTGCCAAACATAATATCCACACGTTCATCAGGTCTCGAAGTAGAATACCTAAAACCATTGGTGTGTGCTTCAAGGGAACCAGTCAATTTTCTTCCACGACCACCAAAAGGTGGACGAATCCATAGGTCCAACAATTTAATAGGTTTGAATTTGGCCGTTGCAAGCTGCAGCTTCTCTTGAGTAACCAATGTTGCCCTCTCAGCTCTTTCAGACTCTCTAGACATAACCTGTCGCCGAAGCGTTTTAATCTGCTGTACTACTTCAATTATATGTCTTGAGTCTTTGGAGCGGAAAGAAACTTCTCTCAAATATATTGATCCCTGAAACTTGAGCGTGTTTGCATCATGGGGACTAAAAGGTGTTCCAGGTACGTTAAAAATGATTCTGATGTAGCTGCTGCGGTTGCTGTCCTGCTGGCTTGTTACACTCTTCACAGTTGCAACATGGAACGGGGCCATAGTTCCATGTATAGGCAAAAGGATAGCTTCATTCTTCTGATCAACCTGAATCATGAGGTCCTTACGAGGGGGCAGATCATTCACATTTTTATATGCGATCAAATCACCAAGGTTTCTCATCGCACCACGATTATCTGCTGCCGCAGAACTCCCACCAGCAAGCCTTCTAGCAGTTTCTTCATTTTTCTGACGAGCAAGCTCTGCCTGGTGCTGCCTACGAAGCTCCTCCTTCGACATTTCATGGTTGTCTGATCTCAGTGTTGCCTTAGAAAAGGTGGTTTCACCACTTCTATTCTGATCTTTAATCTTCAGCTTCTCTTCTTCATCATCATCTTCATTGAATGAGTATGCCACATCCTTTAGTGCTTTTGAACTTTTAGATGTCAAGACATCTGGAAACTTCTCACCTACAATAACAGTATCTGCAATGAGGACTGAAAATTTCTGTGTCTTGGTGTTTTTGGTCTGAGCCTGCAAGTTCCGAAAACCAAGTGATACATTGAAAACCATGCCAGACTTCAAAATCCGATCATTCTTGGCATTAAGAATAAGACCTGACTCACGAAACTCGAGACCAATCCCAGTTCCAGCAGTTTTTGTCAGATTTTCTAGAAATTCCATTCCTTCTTTCTTGACCACTGAGACTGCTGCTTGATATGCAGAATTGGCCCTGTTCCCAGCTATCAAATTACCAATAGCTGCTTCTTGAGCCTTCAGAAGTATCTCATATGCATGGCTTTGAATTGAATTGGCATCAATCAGAATGGTCCTTGCTATATTAGAGCAGTAGCTATTATATCGGGATCCAATTGCACATATAATCACACTGGTAGAGTCATAATAAAGTTTCTTGTCATTGCTTGAAGCACTAGGTTTAAGATCAAACTCTCCTCCACTCTGAAAAATCGGAGGATAACAAATATCAACATTCTCTGCCTTCAGTTTTACCTTGATTCTAGCAGGTTCTAGAATGGTCTTCTCTGTCTCTTCCATCAGGGAAGAATGGGAAACCTTCTTCTCCTCATCAATCACCTTCTCAAGTTTTGGGACCACAAATTGCCTCATTACAGATGAAGTAAGGAATGCAGCGTTTTTCACATTTGTAAGTTCTGTCTCATCCTTCACAGCAAATAAATCTGAGAATCCATTGGTCACGTCACGCAGTTCAAACTGTGTACCCTTCAGTTTCTCATTCCAAGTCTCCAGAAGTTTCCCTTCAGGTGTTTCTCTTGATATGTGTCCAACAACAGGGGAGCCATGGCTGCTAGAGTCAGACTGACCACGTACAGCATTAAAAATAGCATCAATTGGTCCTGTTCCATCATCATTTCGTGCCTTCACATGTATAACCACTTCAACGCCAACAGCCTCTCTAGCAGATTTTTTCACAACCTCAAGCAGCAAGGACTTCTTCTGACTACAGAGGAAATGAATCTGCTTTCTCAAGAAAACCATGATTGTCTCAGGGAATTCATAACCAACCAACCATTTGTTCAGTGCAGAGGATTTCAAATACCTCAGATCGTCCGAATAAGGAGGTGTTGCTATGGCAAGGGCATTAGATGACCCCCACATATCTGCATTATGCTCACTCCAATGTGCATAGAACATTTTCAACCGCTTGCTGAAGTTGTCCAGGTCAATAGAATAAGGATTTGCATCCCCAGCCGGCTTGCCACTACCAGTGGCGGGTTTGACATTTTTACCTCGCTGTTCAACCATCGAGCTATTGACAAATCAGCAGTTTTGAGTTTGATCAATGGGACATACTGAGCTCCCAACTTCACATCCCCCTCCAGACTTCAGCAAACAGGTGAACCTGAAGGAACTAAGATCTTTTAACTTCGTTAAATCGTTTATGCGCAACAAAGAATGATAAGAAATTTCTTCTGATAGATTCCAAAAGCTCTAGCATCAAACACAAACCAGCTCAATGCTTAATCACATCTGAACGAGAGTTGGTGCAGTACAAATTTCAACAAAAAGATACAGAATGTCACATCATTCGTGATAGTTCTAAATATTTAGCTTAATAATTGAAATCTATTTGACCTTGTGCAATCGAATAAAATCACACTTCCTCTTCATTCATAAAACACAGCAATCATATAGAACATGAAAACTAAAGGCTCCCCCTGTTCCACCAGCAGACAGACCTCAGTTGAATCATTAATTCAAGTGCAACCATATCCACAATCACATAAAGACATAAATACATATACAACTAAAATATTTATAAGAAAAAATTGATAGAAATTCAACTGAAAACTAGAAAAATGAATAATTCGTAAAACAAGAGATTTTATATACTTTGCCTAGAAGTCAATTATTCAGGAAAGCCACAGATTCCCCGAAAATAATTTCCAGAACTGAACAAGGATCATAGAAACTTGTTCATCAGATCCTCCTGGAACAGCTTGCTTCTCATTTAAGCGATAAGAAAAGAAACTAAAGCAAGTCGATCAACTAAAAAATCGTCCCTCGAACAATCCGTCACACTATAACACGAAAAATACCCAGATAGAAAAAGGGATCGGAATTTACAGGAGGACTTTCCAGACGAGGAATCGATGAGGGCCCTGTTTGGCATTAGCGTCAGCGATTAGCTTTAGAGTTTTGAAAAAGCTATCTAATGGTAGCTTTTAGCTTTTAGCTTCAGCGTTTTCATCTTAACCGTTAAATAATTTATCCAAAACTCTAATGTTGATGACAAAAACTGTACCAAACAAGGCCGAGATCATCACTGGTCCTGGCCAGATCAACGAAAGACGAGGAAAGATCAGAAGCTTCTTCCTTCCCAAATATGTCCAACCAGAGATCGAAGTCACATCGGAAAGAATCTTCTCGACTCCAATTGCAGAATTTTTACCCGCGTTCGACAGAGAATCATAAGGTCGATCTGGAGAATTGAAGTGCAGACGTGACGACGATGCAGAGAAAAGGAAAATTACAAGAAAAGGTACGGAGATGGATTTTAAGTGCCTTACGTCAAGAAAGACTTACATATAGGTAGGGGTGAGCATGGGTCGGGTTGGTTCGGTTTTATGGTGGAACTGAACCAATCTGAAATGACTTTGGTTCTAAAATTTTTCTACCCAACCCAGAACCGAGAATCGAACAGAACCAGAATCATGGTTCTGGGTTTCTCGGTTCTGGTTCTCGGGTTTTTCGGTTTATACCATATACCTATAACAACACCAAAATTCAATAAATCTACATCCATAATCAGTTTTATGACATATTCAACATAATATATAATTAAATTAATATTTAAATATATGTACTTAGATACATTCAAAAGAGTTTAAAATGTTGTTCTTACAAAAACGGTTCAAAAGAGTTGCTTGGAGGCCATCTTTTATCTCAACTAGTTTACTTCATACCAGTAAATCCAATATTGGTATGACATTCAATATGAAAAATTAAGCCTTTAAGACCATCTTCTTCAGTATCAAAACCTAAAATATGTTGATGTCATAAATTTTTAATTTTGCATGACTCAAATGAAAAAAATATCATAATTATGTCGTAAAAAGTAGTATAGAATGAAAGATTGAAAGCAAAATGACTTAGGAGTTGTGGGTCTATGAAGCAAAGTAATTTAAGTAAATATGGAGAAATTTCGTAAATGATCCCACAACTTCCATACTGTTTCAATTTGGAACATCAGTTTAAGAGTTTAATATAAAAACACAAAATAACCATCATAATACTTCAAAGAAATATGTGTGTGTGTGTGTGTGTGGATATATTAGTAATACTATAATTTTTATTATATAATTATATATATATCTCGGGTTCGGTTCCATCTCGGGTTGGTTTCATATGGAACCAGAACCAACCCAAAAACCGTCGGTTCTTCTATATATGGAACCAACCCGAGAACCATGATCAAGTTTTACCCAACCCAACCCAACCCAATGGGGGTGGTTAGGTTTCCATTTCGGATTTACCCAACCCATGCTCACCCCCACATATAGGTCAAGAAGAAATTATTCTCTTGGTACCTAAGTTTTGTCTATTATTCTGATTTTGTCCAAAATTGATCAAACATTTCATACTTTCCGGTCGTATTGTAACCCTCTCAGATCAGGCATGGGCTGTTCAAACAAACCAGCAATGCCAAGGTTCCAAACAAATTGTTACATCTCGAATGTACAAGTTTAAAATAAATTTATGCATTTATATAAATATACTAAAATTGAAAAAATATATATAAATTCAACATATCAACAGTAGAACATATGAACATACATAAAAGTGAGCATAGTAATGATGTAGATTAATTAAGATTTTATTTCACATAAATAATGTATTGTATATAATAAAACCAAACTTGCTAGGAATAAAAGAAATAAATATCAATAAATTTTACTATATATCAAAGAAAATATTTTCTTCGTAAAATATTAAAAACTACTCTTTCGAAATTCTATCCTAATTTCTTTCCGCTATTTTTCTTTTGCGTGTGTCCGAAATTGATGACTACTTTTCTTGATTGATAGTAACCTAATTTAATCTATAAATAAATATGACAGCAGGTATATTGATAAAATTATCATTTTATAATCGTAAAAAATTTTAAAAAAGTTGACATGCCACCGCATGTACATTAAAGTGAATAGGAGGCTGCCACCTGTTGATTTCTCAATTCACCCCAACAAACTACACGTGTAATGTTTCGATTCGAGATTGTTTTGACTTTATCCACTTTTACAATTATTTACAATTATACCATGTATCACCAAATACCAACATGTGTATCAGTTTTTTCAATTACTTCATTTCAAAAACCGTACCCCACATTCTCTCACACACCTTCCAGCAACTCACGTTTTCCAAAACAATTATCATCAATAGTTATTAACTAAATCATCTGAACTGATAATTTTAACCTTTTTTTTTTAAGGTGAATGGATAACTTTAACATAACGTTACCAAGTTTTAAATTTTAACGTCGTATTTTTAACCGTTATTGCTTCATCCTCTGTCTCTATCCATATTACCCACTTTCAATTTAACTTCCCCCACAGGCCCCACCCATCTCTTCCACTACTTTACCTACAGTTACATTATGTTTTTATGACGCAAACAGGTCTATATTTTTATGAAGATGCAACCTATTATCAGCGTAAAAAAGTCTATATGCTTGAATGGTTTTTTACATGTTTTAGGAAATAAAGAATAGTTAACTTTGTTAAGACGGTCTAATGAAGAATTTAAATAGTCAATCATTCATAATTTAAATAGGCGAATCTGTTCACATGGTCTAACAAAAAAAAATTCAAATAATTAGGGAAAATGCAATGTGGTCTTATTTTGCTTTGCTGTGATGCATATTTTTTTTTCAAAATTGCCAATATTTGTAATAAGAACAACTTTTATCATTTAAAAAATTAATTATTTTTAAATAGCAATGCATCCTATCATTTCAATTTGTAAACAAAATTTTTGTAATACTGTTACTTCGTTTTTCAATTTGAATGGACATGGACATGGACATGATAGAGGTTATTCCAATTCTTTTTGTGAAAACTCTTGAGATTTTGTGCACTAAATTTAAAAAAGATCACCCAGTTTACATCAATGTCCTTGAAGGATCTAGATTTAGATTTTATGTTGAGATAAAGCTTGACAAAGATGTAGATGGGGAGAAGAAATATGTTAAGGTTAAAGGGATTTTCTCTAAGGACCTAGGGTTTGCCATGTAATCGGCTGCTGAAGAATCCATTCATAGGATGAAAAACTATCATAAGTCTTTCATACACGACATTAATTTTAATCCAAATCTTGCACTCAAGGAGCGCCTCACCCAAAGGGAATATGAAATTGATTGGCTGAGATATAACATACAATCTATTATATATATATAAAGCAGGATACACTTAAGGAGTGAATAGATTTTTCATTTAACATAGTTAACTAGAAATTGACACATGACAGAAGCCTCACTTATGGTAATGAATTTTTAATTTTTTCCACTTATTATCCAAAATTACCCCTCTAACCTCCCATTTTGGGAAATTTGACTAAATTCTTTATTTGAAAAGTGCATTATTAAAGCTGGATGAGAAATTTTTCAAAAAAGAATACTGAATGGCAAAATCTCCTTTTCTAAACGAGATAACTAAGGAATGAAATAATCCATTTATGCGTTTCTAAGATTTCTTTCTTTGCTTTCTTCTTTTTCCTCACCTCCTCGGACATATAAACTTGCCTTCATTTCTTCCCTTTCCCTGCATAAGCGAGTTTATCCTTCTTTTTAAGATTTATTTATTTTTTTCCTTTCTTTCTTCTTTCTTTGTTTTTTTTTTTCTCTTGCTGGCACTAATGAATGTCAGGCCACTTCACCGATTGTCTGAAGGACATGAATTTTATAATCGAGGACAAACTGAACAAAGTCCTGATAGATAGTTATCTTGAATATGAAGGCATTAAGGAGGAGGATTATGCTTATAGAGTTTGCGATTGTCCCTGAAAGAAGGTTCTTGTCCGGCTACCAAAGGCTTTAGATTGCGCGAGGTTTATATCAGTCAGACCAAGTATGATTTGAATTCTAAATTTGGTTGGTTCTATGTAATTTTTATTTGTTTTTTATAAATTGGTTAATGTTTTGTTGTGTTGGAATTGGCAGATAGGATTTGATTCCATACAATAGAGTCATCTTTGTTGTGATGAAGCTTTAGAACGAGTTATCAATGCTAACAGGGAGACGTTCGATAGATAGAACGAATGAATGATAAAGGCAATGGAAAGGGAGGCTTCACCTATTCGAGATGAATATGCGCCCATCATACTTTCTTAAGAAATTGTTTCCTATCTTTAGTCAATGAACATTATGTCAGGAGGGGGTAAATCATAAAGTTTTCGACTCTAAGATTTTTTTCTTTACTTTTCCAGCTACAATTCATATATCTAGCCATATAAATCTTGTCTACTAGAAAAGTTGTCCTCACAAGACGTTTAGGTTGATAGGTTATCCTCATTTAGTGGTTTAACATATCCTATTCATAAGTACAAGCTTTCTCAAATCCTAATAGTCGAAGAGTGTGCTTAAGTAACTGCATGGTGAGTATATGACTGGTAGTTTGTCCTCCTAATTTGAAACTATGAAACTTTTAGGCTCTCTTATTCATGATGAAGTTCCAATATGGTGTTTATCTTTGTTTGATTTCATAAGATAAGTTCTCTTGGTTTTAGTTCTTAAAGTTTGTTTATGTTTCTTGGAAGATCTATGAAGTTGGACATGATCGATCATCAAAAGTAAATGTTTTTTTTATACTTCTATCTTTATTGCTTTTATCTGGGTGGATATCTTGAATATGAGGTTTCGCATGCCTCAAACTGTTTAATCTTTGTGATTATAATTTGGGTTGGATATCTTGAATGTGAGGTTTCACATGCCTCAAACTATTTAATCTTTGTGATTATAATTTGGGTTCATATTAATTGCTAAAGTATTTGACTTTTGTCAATGCATTAGACTAGGCTTTTCTTGGCTCAGTGCATAGGACGATTCCCTGTGTTCGCAAGCTAATAGAATATGAGCAAAATTATATACTCTTTGATTCCAAGTGCTCATTTTTGCTAATGTTAGTATTTGTACATAGTTTATTTGTGTATGAGGATGTGATTACTTTTTAATAATCATATTTTAATGTTCGATTCACTGTAGGAAAGGACCTATTTATGGTATACAACTTACTATAGTCACACAAAAGCCCCGGGAGTACTTAAAAAAGTGCTTAAAAAGTTTGAGAATTTAGGCAAGAGTACAATTGAACCATTATATAGCAAAAGATTGTCTATTTAAATGTTTTTTTTTTAAAAAATCATGCTCTATCTCTTTTCTTTTTTTTTTGTTTCAATTTGATTGCAGATTTAATTTGTTTCATCATGCCTATTTGCCTAGGTGATAAAGAGGACTAGCAAATGTGGAACTGGTGATAAAGAAGACAATGATGATTTAGCTTCAAGCTATTTTAAGTTCTTGCATTTCAAGGTGGCATTTCGCTTCCCCTTTGTTTACGGGAGACAGTAGGGATCAATTTGTTGGAGAGCATTAGAAGCGAGAGATATATCATTAGTATAATCTCAGTATTGTTAAAGAAAAGTTGTTTTTCTTATGCAGTTTGCTTAATTGCTTCATGAGGAAAATTATTTGCTATTCATAGGAGAATAGTTTTAGAATATTGATTTGGTGTCTTTATCTCTAAAAATTTCCTCATTGTAATTGTTTCATATGTCAAGCTTTCTTTTGTGTTTCTACACATTTCTCTGGTGAAATCAGGGTAATTTTGTCTATTGTTTTTTTATTTTATTCTTTCTCTGGAATTACATATTTCTTGCTGAGTTTTCATTGTTGGGGTGATTCTCATGATAAAATTCTTTATTGTCGATTGTTATTTTTCTTTTATTGTCTGAAGTGAGGGTCGTTTCTTTTAAGTTTTTCTTGACTTTTCTCTAGCATAGCTTATTATGTCAGTTTTGTTTAGTTTTTGTTGTTCAAGATTGAGAAATTATATTTTCCTTTCTTTTTTTTTAAGCTCTAATATTGAACAGTTTTGCACTTCTTTTGTCCCATCCCTTTTTTGGCATTTCTCACACTTTCTAGTTTTCTGGTTATCGTACTTCCTTGCGATTTGTAATGTTTTTGTTAGTAGGTAACTGTTGTGATCCCGTATTAAGCATGACCTTTTTGTAAATCATTTACTTCAATTCCTTCATAGCTCGAGATACTGCATTAGTGTTGCTCATACTCCTGTTGTTCTCACCCACTTTTGTAACACAACAAAATAAAACTGCTGATACAATGGCCTAGGTAAATATAATATGGTATATGTAGAATCATATCTTACATGCATATAGTCCCATGGCAATGCTTAGGCTTACCTGCTTGCAATTTTTTTCTCTTAAAACTTTACATGATAAAAACCTATATTTGTAGTAAGTTTATTTTTAATCATCAAGTGCTCACCGGTATTCATTTTTATTTATTAACTACATATGATCCCAATTTATGTTCTTGATTTATAATCTCGTTATTTGACTAAATTATTATCTTGAATAGATGGATCACATGTGAGGTGTATATAATAACATGTTCCCAAGTCCAACTTTATCCCTTCATGTTGACCACGTATTCATTAAAGTTTAATACACATATTAGCACCAATTTATCTGTACTTGTAAAGTTTAATGGTAGTGAATAGTATTTTTATTGGATTATTTTTAAAAATTAATTATTACATTATTTCCTATTTTGAACTTTTTCATCCTATTGCAAAACTATGTATTTTCTATTTTAGGCATTTTGTCAGATAATGTGTTATGTAAATTGGTATTATCTAAATTGTTGTTTTAATAATTATAGTTTTCCAATAATACTTATATGTCATTTTAATATATATTATTTTCTGGTACTTAATATAACTTTGAACTTTGAGGCAATGCCGGGTATATAAACTAGTTAGTTAAGTATAACCAACCATGCATTAACAAAGTTTATGTGGACAAAATTAAAGAGTTGGAGGTAGAGAATCAAGTATTGGAAGGGCAGCAAGCTGCATAGGGATCGTAGAATGGGGGCAGATTGGCACACAAGGATTGGGAAATGGGGCCAATATAGCAGGAGTTGAGACAGACCCATCAGAAGCCAGCAGTTCTGGAAACAACATTTATGGCTAAGCTATAGGATTTTATCTCTATACAGACCTTTTCTTTTATGCAGTTTGTTTTAAAGTTTTTTTTTACAAAACACTATGGTTATTTATTCATTCTATTTATATAAATCTATATTCTGTTTCATACTCTTGCCTCATTCAATTATCTCTTCCAATGTTTTTTACTTTATTAATTTTTTTACAAGTTAAAAAACCATATTGCATTTTCCCTACATTGTTAAAAATTTTTATTTATATTCCGGTTCGCTGTTAACAGGATTAGAACATTTTCTTCCTTATCATATGTATCTGTTGAACTAGCTAGGTATACAAATTTTATTTATTTGTGTAAAAAATACAAAGAAACATGGTTAACAGAAACTTGGAAAAAAATGTTCGCATCTTATTATGCTTAGGTAAAAGAATAAAGATAGAGCAATAAAGCCTTTTCTTACTTATTAGCCGGCTCTGTCCGAGAGGTTTGTAAACTTCTAGGCTCAAGTATGAAAATTATATCTTTCTCCCTGTGTCTGAGCCCATCATTAGATCTTACAATACTGGGGATAAAAAAATTACATTAGGCGGGTGTGTGAAACCTAGATAAAAAATATGTACTAATTAAATGATTTTTATGATAAACATATATGATACATACCTTATTTTCGAGGATACCTAGGTAGCTCCACTTAGACCATAAGTATTGTTACTTAGTCAATTCAGTGGACTCAGAGGAGCACAACCAGGTCAAGGCCGTCGGGAGCAAAAAATGTCACGCCATAACAGATGGGATTTGAAGGAAACATATAAAATATAGGTAATCAGGTGTATGGAATGTATATCTGCAATATTTAAAAATTAAGAGTTTTACCATAATATACATTATTATCGAGGTTACACATGAAGCTCCACTTAGACCATAAGTATTTTCACTAAGTCAATTCAGTGGACTCAGAAAAAAGAAAACCAAGTCATAATTTCTTGCACATCTAACTCATAATTCCTATGTTAATATGATTGAATTGGTAGAGAACTTTAATATTGCTCCAGAGTTTCTAAAGATAGAAGATCCTTCTAAAAAGATCCTTTTAAAATATGGCTTCTCCAATTTCACACATCCTGTAACATCTCTTCAAGAGAAATAATTAATGTGTTTTCCATATGACGATCACAGTAAACAGTCTTATATGGAGTACTGTTTAATAGGTCTACATATTCTTATATGAATTGCTATCCTGTCTGTTAGACGGATTATGAAACTAGTTATATAAAGCAGGAAAATCTTTAAGGAGGTTTTGATCTTTTTCTTCATTGACACCCTCCTTGATTGTCACACGTCCATTTTTTGGTTTTTTTAATTTTTTTTAATGAATTATGTATTGTTGGATGAAAACTTAAAATCCAAAATTAGCCTTCATTAAAACTAATGAAATTTTTAATACCATTAAATGTTTCTATTCAACCTCAAGCTCTTACTAACCATTTTGGGCTGCCGGGTAATTAAGGAATTATAGTTCAAATTAGAAGCAATATTAATGGAATGCATTTAATTACATTATCAATTAGTACTCTATCAATTATTAATGAAAAGTAAATAATGATCAAATCTAGAAAATGAGAGCAACTAATGATGCTTCTTCTATTTGGAAACATATTTTGAGAGTAATGCCAAAGTTGTAAAAATTATACTATAACGACAACTAAAAAGAGAATGATTATATAACTTATGTTTGACAATTTTGGCCCACTCAATTAACTACTTTTTATTTCGTATGTATATACAAAAAAATGGTAAAGTCTTAAACTTGAGCTCCGCAAGCCTATTAGATATCCCAGTTAGGCTCAACCCAATATGTATTAACAAATATATATTAATCAAACATTTTAACAAAACATGTTAACAGCTAATTTAGGCCTATTTAACTATAAATTAAGTAATAGTGCAATGTTTGTTTTTTCTTTAAAAAATATCATCATAATAGTTCCCCATATAATTGAATCTTGCACCTGGTGAATATGGTAAAAGGTTGCACAATCAATTACTTTTCCAGTAACTAAATTATATTTTAAAAATCTAATGGAAGATAGGCATATTAATTAAGCATGTACTAAACCGTAATTATTTTTTAAAACTCATGAAATGTGTAATATTATTATATTAAATTCTAATGCATTAGAATTATTATCATTATGGTTGTGTTATTTTTAACTTTCCCATAAACATATTGAGAGCCTAAGTTGGAGTGTTTTTTTTCCTAAAAAATAAAACTACTTTTTAGTGGAGAATGGATGATAGAGAAAGAATAATTCAATGTAGATATATTTTTTTTAATTAAAAAATTATTAATATACATTACCATTTAATTTTTGACAACATTTATCTTAAAGAAGATCTTTTATCATAGTTAAAAGTATTTATCATGTTTTTTTTTAAATTTTAAACAAATATAATATTGACAAAAAATAATACTAAAGATATTCCCAAAACTATTATATTGTTTGTTTAATTGCATACTTCGCAGTTCTTTTTGGTTCACATGGCACCCTATTTCATAGATTATCAATTTCTTGGAGCCACTTTAGACAAATTAGACTACTATTTCTAATATTTTTTGCTTATTACTTTTCATATATCTTTCCATAAGTAACTTAATTATTGATATATTTTTTAATTTTATTTTTTTAATCCCTTAGTAACACCAGGTATTCAAACTAGTTTGTTGTTGAATTTTTTATTTTATTTCTAAAAAGTCGGTGTATAACAAATAATGATTACTTTTATGATAATAAAGTTTCAAAATATTTTAGGTGGAACTAGAGAAAGGTTAGCAGGGACCTGGGCCCCCTAAAATTGTAAAATACCTATAATTTTATTTAGAATTTAAAGATAAATGCATTCTATCTCGTTAAAATTGGTCAAATTTCCTTGTAAGAACTATAATTTAAGAAAATATTTGTTTTGCCCCCTCTTTTATTAGAAAAAAAAACCTGGGTTCACCCCAGTTAAAAGGTAAAAAAGTTTTCTAAATAATTAAAGAGAAAATGTGTAAATTTACCACTAATGTATTGGCCATAGAGCAATTTTGTTATCAAACTTTTTTTCATCTCAAATTTACCATCTATATTTTCTATTAGAGCAATTTTATCACCATCATTTTGATCATAGAGCGATTTTAACATCAATTTTTTTATCGCAAATTTGCTATTTGTATTTTTAAGGGCCATTGGTAAAATTACTTCAACAGAAAATATGAATAGTAAATTTAAGATGAAAAAAAAAGTTTAATGGCAAAATCACTCTATGGTAAATATGTCAGTGTTAAATTTGTACATTTTCTCATAGTTAAAATAAATTGAAATGATTAGAGTAAAGTATTACAAATGGAGAAAAAAAAGATTTAACCAATACAACAAAGATGGCTCATACATACTGTGTATCTTGTATGGATTCATACATAAGAAGGCAAGCTAAGGGTGTTCGTAAGGTGGGTATGACTGGGCTCCGATTCAACTTGACCCTACTCGCATCATTGACTAGGTTGCCCAATTCACAAAAACATCGATGAATGTTACAAATGGCAATATAGAAGTAATGAGGCTGATGGTTATGAGGTAATGTGTGGTATCACCCAGTATGCTATTTATATGAACTTGAAGTGTTGTCAATGTAGAGGACGACAACTTTCACGAGTCCCTTATGTTCATGGTTGTCAAGCCATGGGGGTGAGAAGCCTAAGGATTATCTTGCATTTTGGTACAATAAAGAAATGTTTTTGAAATCATATTGTCATTCGATTGGGGTCATGTCCAGGTTTGATATGTGGCCAAATAGTGGTTTTGGCTTTATTGATCCTCCAAATAGTGGTTTTGGCTTTATTGATCCTCCACTAATAAGAAAAATGCCAGGCATGCCTAACAAGAAAAGAATGAGGTCAAGGGATGAGCCTAAGAAAAAAGACACTGAATTAATAAAATAGGGTAGACAGATGACCTATAGTATATGTAAGGAAGTTAACCATAATAAGAAAAGATGTTGTGTATGAGGCAGTAGTAGTACAATGGCTTATACTACTTAGGTATCTAGTCCATATAGCTTTTCAAAATTTTACCAAAATTGTGTGAATTGGTTGCCTATTGACCTTTTTTTATTTTTGCTAGGAAAATCCTTCTCAGATGCAAGGAATTAAACTAAATGCAATGCATGTTGTTCAATCTCAGTAGTCTGCAAATCATGGACTTATATCTTATATCCAATTATCTATACACCAGCTATTTATACACTCTAAACAATATCCTATATTCATATATCTACTTATACCATTACCTTTTATTGTAACTTGTTGGTAGGGGCAGTAGAGATTCAAGTAAGAAGAGGGGAATGAGCCGAATAACTTTTAAGAAAAAAAATGACCTTATAGCCTTGAAGTTTATATAGATGCAGTTCTAGGATGTCAAACTCTAGATGTAAGCTACCTTGTTCAATATCAAAATCATAAACTTTTATCATTTTATACTTACATGACCATTAAGATTTTTTTTTTGATAACTTGGATTACCTTGATAGACAACACTATAAGTTGTTTTCCATCTATTTTTTCAAATCTTTCAAAGTACAACATCTGCTACTGTTAGTTTATTGTGCAAAACCAGGTTCACCAAGAAGAAGAAGCACACTTATTTTGTAAAATCAGCCAAAGCATGACTAGAAGCACACTATAATTTTATAACTACAAAATATTTTGTTTAACTCTGAATGTATGTAAAAACAACTAGTATGTATTGTCAAAGAAGTAGAATTAGTATGTTTTTATAACTAAAGGCTGTTTTTATTTTGATAAGCCCGAACTCCACAAAATTTGTACGCATTAAAAAAAAACAACAATTTGGTGCATGTTCCTGCAGTAAATACAAGCTTGATCAAGGCAACTTACTACCACTTATCATTATGCATATATATGACACAATAGAGGAAGTGTAACAACAATAAAAAATTAAAAGGCTAACAAATGCCTCATTAAAAGGCTAACAAATGCTTCATTCAGCAACTTCATTGCAAAAATAGCTGATAAATAGTTGAACATACATATGCTACTTCAAATGAGTATCTTAGGCATTTACAAGTCATTCAACATACACAAATTGCTACTGCCAATCATTCTACTCCAAACAATCCAATTGGAAATCACACAAATTACAAACAACACCATAGTCACCCATATAACTTTTTTATAGGAATGCTCCACCCAATTAATGACCAACTTTAATGAATCTATACTGTTATAGATTGCAGCCAACTAAAGCTTGGATGGATAATCAATCTGGCCTTTAAGCTCTTCCAATTGGGTCTTTAATTGTGATATCTTAACCTTTTTCAATATTTCAGCCTCCTTCATCCCAATCATAGCAACCTTTCTCTTAATCTTTACTTCTTGTCTTTTTTCTTTATCTTGGAGTTGTTTTACAAAAACTTTGGCTCTATGACAAACTTTTCATCAACCCACATAATATACCCACATTTTCTCTTCTTATTGATATTAGTGGCAGGCTATATCACATTTCAACCAGGGACAAAATCAAACCTTGTTCAATGCATACTGTCAAAATTGATCATGTTTCTCATCAGGCATACTCTTTACATTGTCTGTGTCTTTCCAGGCTGTGTAGATATAAGCCACCAACTCGTAGAAGCAACATTATTGTTCTTCACACTTATGCCCCAAATTTATGCTTCTTGTTGATCGCCAACTATATGAGGAGCGTGACATCATTCGTTTTTCTTCAATTGGATCAATTCACAACTCTGCCAATTTGGGGTTTTGAAACCTTAGCTTTAATTTTGGTTGCTTGTTGAGCTAGTAAAACCAGTAATATATACATTTCCATCCTTCATTTAATCCCGTTTTGTCACGTGTCATCACATGATGCTTGATTGTTAGCACTTGGACTGAATCATGCAAATTTACCAAGTTGAAGGATTAACTAATAATGAGTTTAAGTTGAAGGATTGACTTATTTGAGTGAGTCAAGTTTAGAGGCCCCAATCGTGTTTAGGGCTAAATGATTTTTTGTTAAAAATATTTAGTAATATGATTAGTTGACACAATGGCAAAAGTGTTGAGGAGCACAAAATGCCTTGAGTGCTGCTTTGATTGTCTTTTGAAGTCCTACATGCTTGACTGGGCCCTCTCCATATACTATAAATACCTTTTTATATAGTTAATTCTAAGTGAAAAAACAAACAAACAAACATATATACAATGCTGAGACAATTACTCTATTGGAAACAACAACCCCAAAATAGAAGAGCTTTTTATAAAGGAAGATTATAATTTATAAATAGAGACATTCTAAACAATTTGTAGCACAGATCTCACATGATTAATTAACCATTTCCATCACGTTCCCTCAAAATTGTTATTATAGATTAGTAATGCCTAACATGTTGAGTAATGTTTCAAATTGGTTTTTGCCCGATGCCTTGGTAAAAATATTGGCTAATAGTGCTCGTATCTAATTTTTTCATGCTTTGCAACATCAGATAGCAATTGGTTAGCAGTAATGTACAAGGACACCTAATTGTCATAGGACAACTGTATGGATAACATTTGAGGCATTTGTAAGTCTACCAACAACTAATCGGTTGAAACCTTTAGCTTAGTTTTAAAACCCTTGGCACTTGGCAAGCCCTACTATGTATATGAGTGTTATTGGGGCTCTTCAATATATGATTATTACACGTCCAGACATATCTTTGGTTGTTAATTGGGTATGTCAAGTATGTAATATCATACTTCTCTTTATTGGACAAAAGTTAAGGGGAATCTTCATTACTTCAAGGACATAGTTAGGGGTGAAAAGTTTTAACCCTAACCCGAAACCTGACCTTAATTTTCGGGTTAAGGTTGGGTATGGGGAAAGAATAAATGACATTCAGGTTAACCTGAACCCGAACTAATTTATAAAAGTGAAAATCGGGTTGGTTCAGGCTAAACCCTGAATTAAGCCGAATCGACCACATTCTCTATTCCCTAATTATTTTCAGCCTAATCCTTTACTATTTCCTAGCCCAAGCCCATGCCCACCACATATTTAACTATTTTTAACCCTAATCCTAACCCTAGCACCCCCTTCCCTTATGTGGCCACCTTCTGTCCGGCTTCCCCTGTGTGTCCGCCGCCCTTCCTCTACGTTGCCATTTGCTTCTCTCCTCATTACATCATCTTTCGTCATCCTCCCGCTGCCCTCACCATCGCGTTGTTTGCCTTGGGCTCATTCACCTATCGTGTCATTGTTCAACTTCTGGTTTCTCCGGGGGAAGAAGAAAGTAACAACCTGAAAAAAAAAAAAGAGAAAGGAGATCGAAACTGAAGTTTTGAGACAAGAAGCAAACAATCTATTCTCTATTTTTTTTCTAGATTAAGCATGAACTTTGGATTGTTTGTTGGTTTTGTTTCAAATATGTTTTTAGGCTATATGTTAGCCCAAGTGCAATCAAGAGGGGGGTGAATTGGTTGTTTTAAAAACTTTAGCAAAATCAAATTTTACAACTAAATTCACTCAATCAAAAATCAAGAACAAACTAAGTAAAGTTAAGCTCAAATAAAGCAAGTAAATAAAGGAGGATAAAAAAAAAAGTGCACCGGGATTTATAGAGGTTGAACTCCACCAACCGAAGTCTATGTCATCTCCTCAAGCTTGCTCACTTAAGATTTCCTCCACTATGTCTTGATCAAAATTACAATAGTGTTTTCTTCAAAGTTTATACCCAACCAATCTCTAGTTTTCTTCAAGGCTCACTAGAAACCACTATCTAATTTTCTTCAAGGCTCACTAATAACCACTCCACACTCAAGAGATTCTAAGACTTGAAATGTTTACAAACTCACAAGCTCACACAATAGCACTTTTGCTAAATATACAAGTGAAAGCACAACCACAACAATGAATTTCTCAAGATAAGTTCTTTTCTCTTGGATTTGATGATGAATCCGTGATCTTATGGCCAAGAGTTCCTTCCAAGGTGTTTCTCCATGTATTTATGCTCATTTGGGGGCCAAAGAGATATTGAAGAACTATTGGGAAGGTCAAAAAAGTCCCAAAGAAAGCATGTGACCATTGCTGTCAAATTTGATAGGTTTTTGTGTCTGTCGCCTAGTTTTACCTAGGTGAAATATTTTCACTTGGTTGAAAATTCTGTCTGATAACAAAATCTAAGCTTTGACCTCCAACGGCTATATTGGTAATTAATGAGTTGTTAGCACTTTATACACGTAGGAATTTGATGTGGCATGAAGTTATAATTAATTTTTAAAGATTTTTTGAACCGGAAAATCACGTGCAAGTCTGGAATCAATGTTTCACCTGGTTGAAAAATTTTCACTCGAGTGTTTTCCTGTTCTAGAACCAAAATACTCTTGGGTTCGAAAAATCGCTCCAGTTTTACCCGGTTGAAAAAATTTCACTCGAGTGTTTTTCTGTTCCAGAACCAAAATAGTCTCGGGTTCCAAAAATCACTCCAGTTTCATCCGGTTAAAAAAATTTCACTCGAATGATTTTCTTGTCCAGAAGTAAAATGCTCTTGGGTTCGAAATTGGCTCCAGTTTCAACACGTTGAAACTGTAATTCCATGATTTTCTTACTTCCAAACTTTCAAACTTCAATGAATTTTTCTCCAAAATGATTTCTTCCTTCACAAGCAATGCTTGAATCAATATAAATACTTCAAATATAATTATGAAATAATTTTCCTTCCAAAGATCAAAACTTTATCAATAAAAGGACAATGTATAAATCTTTAGGTAAATCTTTGAAACACATAAAACAAATATGTTTTGTTACCATCAAAATGAAATAAATGTGAGTTGTGAATGGAACAAATCCAACACTATATTTTCTATATTCTAGAATAATTATGAATCTTTGAATGATGTTTTGAGACAAGAAGCAAACAATTTATTGTTTGGTTTGCTCTCATCCTTTATTGTTGAAACTTTTGACCAAGAGTTTGTTTCTTGATGTAAATTGATCTTCAGAAGAAGAAATTTGTGCTAGAAAAAATAGGCAAACTATGTTAGAATTGCTTTCGAAGTGGGAGCGCCAAGTTTTGAAGAGATAAATAGACCATATGGAGCTTAAAATTCTTTAATTTTAGTTGGACAAAGAATTGTCATTCAATATTAGAGGGATTAAATAAATTCACATTGGTAGAGGAAAATTGTTATTGGGTAATTTCATCTACAATGAATCACTAAGCGGTCTAGGTGAGTAGTACTAGGAGAGTTCTTTTCCCATAGTCATTTGATTAATCTTTACAAGTACTAGTTGGTATTAGTTTTTTTCTAGAATTTAATTGGTAATTCTTAATATTTGTAATTTGTGTTGATCCTTTGTCACTTGTTATTTAATTCAAGCATTTAATTTTCTTTAGTCTTAACTTTTACAATTCTTAACTAGCTTAGTTTTCTTTAGTACTTGATTCTTGTGGACACTACCTAGTCTTACAGGTTTTATTACTCGTTTGACAACTGTATACTTATGGTTTGCATAACAATTTCTACAAAAGATCAAGTTGCGGATGTGCACACTATAAGCCCTCATCCCCATACCTCCACTGGCGATTTTGGCACAATCTCAATATCTTACGACGTCAGTTGAGATTGATGAATCTTTGTTTTTTTTTAAAGACTGAAAATTGTCCATATTACAAGTTTAAAAGTTTTAATGAGTAAAGGAGTAAGACTAGTGACTCGAACTAGGGCAAGGCTGCAACAAGGCAAAGCCATGCCATCGATCTCACCGTGGGTGTGGAGACTGAGAGATCTCGTTAAAGACAGTAGAAGTTTTCGATATGGCTAGTGCCATGGCCTTATCTCACTCTTGTTCTTATAATCTCTTAAGCGCTAGGTCCTAGGTTGAGATATGGTAATATACTAATATTCTTGATGTAAGCTTGATCGTTTTCTTGTTGAAATCGTCGTGGAACACAAGCAATATATTGTGTGCGGCAAATATTATTCTTTCATAGACGATTGGTTTTTATCTATAAAGAAGTTGGTGCAATTCTTAGGGGTGCAATAGAAAATGCCAATTCATATGCTTATATCCCCACTTGTTCATGTAGGGACAGCTTGAAAGTGGGGCTGTGCTGCGTTTCATCATCATTTGGTAAATTAATTTCAATCTAAAGGCGGTAGAGGCTAATGCTATAGAGCTTTTGTGCTTTTGTATTTCCAATAGAAAATGCTAACTTGTTTTACACATAATGTATGTTTATGTTCGAATATTGCTAAACAATTTAAATTACTAGGTAAAAAGTTTATACTGTAAAAGAATATGTTCATATAGGGGATAATGTACAGGTTTTCAAAATAAAAAGAAGTAAATTGTGTTTTTAGTTCACCCTTAATGATTATTATTTTTTATTTAAATACTCGATAAATGGATTAGGTATATGATTTATAAAAGAACAAAAAAGATACTCACTTTCACTAGGGAAAAAGTAGTAAATATGTCACTGAGCTTATGTGATAGGTACAATTTGGTCATTGATGTATTTTTTGAGGTAAATATGTCACCATTGTTTTCTTCCCAAGCAAATAAGCGAACACCATTAAAAGTGTGTGCTAACTTAGGCACCTCCGACACGAATTGTTACCGGAGAATGAATTGGTTTTGTTTGACCATGCATGGATAACAAAAGCCCCCAGTATTTCTCAATTGCTCTAATTGTTCAGTAAAATATCTTATTAATGCTAAATATTTGAAGACATGTTAGAGTTTGGATTAAACTTTAATCATAAATTAATTCAATTTAAGTCAAATCAAGCAAAATTGGAAATGAATTGGATAGGTTTGAAGGTTAAACGGGGAAAGATTCACTAATCATTAACATTCTTCAATGGCTAGTGTCTCTAATCTATTGCATTAGTGGTTTATTTCCCCACTTTAAAAAATATTAGTGACAAAAACAAATTTGCCTCAAGAAATACACTGGTTAACAAATTGTTCCCTACACCTAAAGCATGTGGCCTATTTGATTTTTTTGCCTTCCTGACTTTGTTTGGAAATAGTGTTAGCATTTAGGGTTATATATTGGAAGATTTATTCAACGATAGCTTTTAACATTAGCAGTTTGGAGAACCTGTATCTTAATTGTTTATAAATTATTTCAAAAAGATTAAAGATAATCATATGAAAGTGAATTAGAGGAATGTTCATTTTTTCAAAATCTGAATAACACTTAAACTAGTGTTAGGGCATTATATTGGACAATGAGGAGGCCTGGGTTTAAACCTAGCCTCCCTCATATATCTCTGGCCCTTCAGCCATTAAGCCAATGAGTTACGGTTCAAAAGGGTAGTTAATGGCCTCTTAGCAAATTGGTATGGTATTAGTACCACCATTCCTTGTCGTGGCCAAAGTTTAAATCCTGACTTATACAAAAATAATGTTTCTTTGCAGCTAAAAAAAACAGATAAAAATAAAATAAAATTTTAAAACCTCACGTTTGATTGACTACACTGTCTAAAACATTTTTAGTAGTCAATGTAAAGCTTAAATTATCAAATTTGCGCCTATTTATATGTAAAGCAGTCTACTTTTCTCTACTAGTGTTAATGACAGCGAAACTTTTTCTAGGGGTAGGGGTAAAGTCGAGGTTTTAGGAACAGAATGGGACAAACTACACTCTCACCCAAGCCTCAGGGGTGCATTAAATACTATATCCTTGAGAAAAAGCAATTAAACGGCTTTAAGCCTTGAAGTAGAAAAAATGTTTTATTTTTATTTTTATTTTTATATATTATTTTTATTTGAAATCAATTTCATTTGAAAGCCAATATTATGTAAATGTAATAATTCATTTAAAAACAAATTCTCATGATGGTGAATTTTTTAATGCTTAAAGATGGAAAATATCATAAAAATTTAATAAAATTATAAAATTATATTTTCAATGAATTACTACACTTATATGATATTGACTTTTAAATAAAATTAGTTTCAGGTAAAAAAGATGTAAAAATGAAAATAAAATATTTCAAATTAAGTTGAGTTAATACCAATTTACTCTAAAACTCATGAATATTGCCGACCAGAAACAAATTTTGCTGAAGTTAGATTTATAATCAACATATTTGGAGAAAGAGAGAAAGCGGCTTACTGGTTACTTCTCCCATGCGGACTCTCCACATTCTCAGGCTCTCAACCAACCTCAAAATGGACTTGGTCGGTTTGGTGCCAATGCCACTATCATAATCTTTGGTGCCCAAATTCAACCCCAACAAAGAGGAACTCCCACTACTAAGTTCCCAAGTATAAAAACCCATCTCAACTTTGCAGCTGGTCTTATGGCCTGCTCTTGTCTCTGCAATTCTGGTCCCTGAATGTGCCCGCCTTGCTTCCTTCCTCATCAATCATCAGCCCAAGTTGGCCTGAAAAACACCAACTACCAACTTCTAAGAACTCATCATTTGGCCACACCTATAGTTCATAGCCCAACCCTTCCTAGGGAATTAGGATAGTGACCCAAGTTTGCTCTGTAAATATAAGGATATTCTCTGAAAACTTCTCACCAGGTTAATCTCTGTTCAAACACTTCATTCAAAATCACTATGTCATGCTCTCAACTAGAGGTTTTACTTCTCTTCGCTTTCTCGAGCTTCTTGTTTACTCCTACCCAAGGCAGACACAGCCTCTATGAAAAAGTGCAGGAACATTTCCATATTGCGTCCCAGATCTCACTATCACCTTCCCCTGCACCAGCAGCAGCCCCCAGTCCTAGTTATGATACATGGTCCGACAGTAGTACAGGAATATTTAACGTGCTATCTTTTGGTGCTGATGGGAAAGGTGTCATTGATGAAACTGGAGCTTTCAAGCTGGCATGGGACATGGCTTGCCAGAATGATAAACCGGCAATCCTCCTCGTTCCTTCTGGTTATTACTTTATGTTGCAACCTACAATCTTCACAGGACCTTGTAAATCGAGTTTGGTGTTTCAGGTAACATTTCTATATTTCTGTTCCCATCTTTTTGACAGGTAACACCTCTATTTCTCAGTTCCAACCCTGAGAAGTTCTATTTCTTCCTTATCAAATTGTTGCGCCGAGAAGGTTGATGGAACTATAATGCCACCTGATGGACCCAATTCTTGGCCTAGCAATAGCAGCAAGCGGCAGTGGCTAGTCTTCTACAGGCTCAACGGCATGTCACTCAGAGGACATGGCCTTATAGATGGCAAAGGACAGAAATGGTGGAACCTTCCCTGCAAACCTCACAAAGTAAGCTACTTTAGATAGCATGAATTTCCCTCCCTGAGTGTCTTTAAATCATTTTTAACATTGTATATGATGGCAAACAGGGAATCAATGGAACAACATTGCCTGGTCCTTGTGATAGTCCTGTGGTAAGTAAATCGGCACCTGATTTCGTAACCATAGCTTAGCTGAACGTGCTTATTGCATATTTTATCTTTTGATGCAGGCCATAAGGTTCTTCATGAGCTCTAATTTGACAGTCCAAGGACTTCAAATCAAGAACAGCCCACTGTTCCATTTCAGGTTTGATAGCTGTCATGACGTTCACATACAGTCGCTGACTATTACAGCACCTGCTGAGAGCCCTAACACAGATGGAATTCACATTGAGAACACCAACACTGTGCAGATATATAATTCAATTATAGCAAATGGTATTCATGGAAGACAACTAACATTCAAATTTCTTAGTTCTTCACTTAAAATTCATTCAAAAAGAATCAACTCACCCGGGATATTCTGGTCAAAACGGTTCTCCAGGTGATGACTGTATATCAATTGGAGCTGGATGCTATAATGCTGATATAAGGAACATAACTTGCGGTCCAAGTCATGGAATAAGGTTAAAATCCTATACTAGTTTCACTTTGAAATTCAAATACAAAGTTCTAGAGAAATAGCACATAGTTTTCTGACACTCGTCTTCCGTAAATTGTTGCAGCATTGGAAGTTTGGGGATTCACAACTCACTAGCCTGTGTTTCTAACATCAGTGTTTCTGATTCAACTATCAAACACTCACATAACGGTGTTCGGATCAAAACCTGGCAGGGTGGTTCAGGATCTGTCTCCAAGGTCACATTCCAAAACATTAACATGGAAATCGTTCGTAACCCTTTAATTATAGACCAATACTATTGCCTCACCAAAAACTGCAGCAACCAAACCAGTGCAGTTCTCATTAATGACATTTCCTACAGTAACATAAAGGGTACATATGACATAAGAAGTCCACCAGTCCGTTTCTCTTGCAGTGACTCGGTTCCATGCCTTAATCTAAAACTAGCTCAAGTGCAGCTGATTCCTACTCAAGGAGAAATGATTGCAAATCCATTTTGCTGGAATGCTTATGGCACTGTCCAGACACTTACTGCTCCACCAGTTTCTTGCTTATTGGAGCAAAAATCAGAATTGGCTCAAAATTACATCAATCGTTGTCTGGATTAAGTTGTAAATGAGAATGCAGGGAAAAAGAGAAAAAGAAAAGAAAATTCCCTACTGTTACTTGATGAAAAATATTGAGACTTAAATGTATCACAAGATATATCATGAAAGGTGCTTGGATAATGAAATTCACTAAAATAGTGAGGTGAAAACTTTTTAGTTATGTAATTTAGTCCCATCTCTCTGTCTTGACTCATGGGATGTCATGCTCTTGGGCCCTTAAACAAGCTAACAAATCCTGGAATTACTAGCAGTATGGGAACTAGACCTGAGCACTGTCAAGGACAAACGAAATTGATAAGCCACTACCATGGATGCTGGTGCACAAGCTAATGAGCATCCATTGTCAAAATCTCTGAAATCTTTCATTAACCAACTGGTAGCTCAATAGGAATGATAAGACGGATGGCAAGCACAGCAATTTCAGGGGGGGAGGGGGGTGGGAGCTCATTGATTAAAAAATCATTACGCTGCACTGGTAACTATGGTTTGGATTGATTTTAAGCTATTTAGACTAATGGGTAATCTACATGCTATGGTCTATTTTGATTATAAACCATTCAGCTTGTCCATAAAGAAGGCATAACAAAATGAAATCCCACTCACGACGTCCAAAGTCCTACATATAAATTAATACATTTTCTCCAACAAGAAAATGTAATATTTTATAATTTGAGTTTTGATGAAAGTCCTCCAATGTCACAGAATGGGTGACAACAGTACTCGAACATATTACTAACATAAGTAACCAAGTACCTCCAACAAGGAAGCAGCAAATTGCATTTGTGTCTCCTCATCTATAGTCAAGAACAGAGGCACATGCACAAACAGAGATTTGATGCCATTCTGCTTAGCAAAGCAAAGATAGTGATAGTAAACATAATTACAGACAAAACGGCCAGCATCATCCGAAGTCATCACCTCGTACCCCTTCTTTGCCAATGCCTCAGTGATCTCCTTCACTGGAAGGGAACTCTGCAAGCAACTAAGATTCTTAGGACTAAAAAAATTGCCAAAACACAATGAACAAGCAATGCACAGCCAAAAAAAGATAGCTCACACTGGAGACAAAAGTTCAAAGCATAAACTAGATCGATTAGTCCAAATTACTTGAAACAATTGTTGAAAGATAACAGTATAGCGAGAAATGATGCAACCAAGAGAAAATAACCTAACATCAGCTCCTAGTTCAGAAATCATAATAACTTAACAGCTCCCTCATATGCTGAAAAAGGCACCTGATGAGATGTAGCATGTTCTTGATCCATTTTCTTCCATAGGATTTATGAATTACAAAGTTAAATTTAGTAGCTAATCACCAACCTACTGAATCAACATGAACCACCTTTTCCATTCTAGAGAATGATTCGCCACCTTTTCCATTCAAAAAACAAAAATATCTCAAAACCAAACTTGTTTAAGGATTAATCATGTCAGATGTGCCTTCCATCATATTCTATTAGCTTCAATACAGCACATTTGTAAATTTAAGTACTTTAATCTTTCAAGGTTAAGCTAAAACGTTATCTTATGTAACAGAACTCAGTTATGTTGGACCTACATGTGATGAGGCTTCTTAACTGGTATAACATGATGTGGTTAGTTGCTTCATGTTCAACAGGACTTTTTTCCACTATGAATTGGTTATATGCTTTAATATTGAAGAACATGCTTTAACATGGAAGAACACAAAATTCCATATCCAGGTGAAGCATTTACGGAAGTGCACCAATAAAATTTTAATTAAAAAAAGATTAGTAGAACACGAAGCTTCCCATCCATTTGTTTAAAAAACCCAAAGTCATAAAAACGAAAAGACCATCAAACAAGACTATTCAAGAAAATTCCACAACTGGTAGAGAATGAACAGTAATGAGGTCAATTAACTAAAGTCTTGAACCTAACTAGCTGGGATTGGTTACATGAATGTATATCTTTTGCTGAGTTGGAAGCAAATTTCTCCATATACTCTAAAAAAGATGCTGTAAAAGAGCATGATCTGTTTCTACCATTCCTAACAAAGTTCCATTTTACCCTTTCCTATTTTCACACCTCCAGTGTTAAGGCTACCATTCTTACATATCAGACTATAAATCAGTCAACTTTGAATATGTCCAAACCACCCATGACACACTTACATAATTTCGTCTTCAGTTAGAGCTACTTTTAACTTACAACTAGTATTCTCACCTATTCTAGAACATCCACTCATCCACTCCCACATTCTCATCTCCATACAACCATTTTGTTTGGATGTTGTTTCTTCATTACATGAGTACAATTACGATGATTTCAACAGATAAACTCAATAGAAATATATGCACTGATCATGGAAAGACATTAATACCTCACGGCTGTGTGCAATGCCACCATCTGCAGGAATAATGGGCACCTTCTGCAATTAAAAATACAATGGAAAATCTAGGACAGATGAGCAGCGGAGGATTAAATATAGACCTACAAAAATGAGAAACAAACATGCCTAACCTGTGGTTTCCACCACATCTCATCTGGGCATCGAAAAGTAGCTTCATTTACAGCTTGATTCTCAATGGCAACTCTAGTTGCCCCACTATTTACTGCAAAATGTACCTGAAGAAATGTTGTTAGAAAAGGGGATGGAACACAGAGAATGAGCTGACACTAGAATAGGAAAGAAAGCTACAAGAGAATGACCAACCCAAATAATTCCTCCAGAATGTGATGATTCAAAATATTTTCCACTTATGGCTGATTGCAATGTCTGATATAGTGAGGATACAGCACCCTCTCCTGCTATTTCAAGTACAGTGCAGCTACCAAGAATCAGACCTTTTGGGAGACCCTTGTTCTTCGCATATTCTTTCAAATTACTAACAGTTATCTCAGTTGGATTCTCTGAGACTCCATGAAATTTCTTAAAACCCGTCACATGGACGGTCACAGTTGGTGGCCCTTCAGAACCCATATGATGAATGTTTTATTTGAAACAGAACTATATGTTATAGCATCAAAATCGGATGCAGCTGTATGAGTACCTGCATCACATGGTACAAGAACGAGTTAGCATGTGACAGGCAAAGCAGAAAACTGAAACAACACATAAACTCTCAATCCTACGTGCTATGCTTTTATACAGTAGTTTTTTACACTGTGATTAACAGTCATCAGAAGATGATAAAGCATTAACAACTGAAAACCAAAACCAAAACAGAAAAGGCCCACCAAGGAAGACGACTTCTAGCCCCTGCCTAGCAAAGTATGAATTATAATAACAAGGTCCAATAATCCCAGAAAAGGACCTTCTTTCGGGTCTAATAAACCATCAGGTCTATTTGATCAATGCAATTACAAATAGAATCTCAAAAATTCAGAAGCCTGAGCCCATGAAGACTTTCTAAAATCATCCATGAACAAGCCAATGTTGTTTGTTTGACCCACGGACATATCACAGGAATCATTTTCAACCAAAGATATAAATGAGATCACAGCATCCAAGACCCTACTGGCAGGCACAACCCAAACTAAGAACGACCAATCACCCAGCCAAAACCCAGAAAAGACATGAAAGTCAAACACATACCCAGATGGAAAAAAAAAGCGTCAGAAATTCCAAACAGACATCTAAGAATGATACTTTGGTGCAAAACATTCGACAAGGAAGGTGTCAGGAAGAAGAAGAAGAAGAAGTTACAGAGAAAATAAATTTGGCTGTGTTTACCTGTAATCTTTGAGAGAAAACTGAAATGACTCGACCAACGGACCAAGTCTTCTCTCTCAAATACTGGTTTGATTTAACGCAAGACTTAGCTGAGCAGACGATAGGATTCCAATTGGACGAGAGAGAGGAAAGCAAAGCTTGTACAGAGACAAAAGAGAAGCTGGGTCGCTTCATTCATTTCATCGCAGAAGAATCCGTCATTATTATTATTATTAATCTATTACTTATCCTGAATATTATGTTCATGCATTTATTTACTTTTTTCCATAATCAGAAGCATAAAAGCAATGAAGAATTGAGAGAGTGGAGAAAGCTACGTCTGAGCTGGAGAAGCATATTTTTTTTTTAATTTTATTTTTTGACAGGTGAGAAGCACCCTTTCAAAAGACTATGATCACCAAATCGTGGGTAAAATTTTTCGTTACAATTGCAGCTTGTTGGATCAAAGTTGCCATTGATGGGCTCAAGTTTAGAAATGTTAGGTTATTGGCTCAAATTCTAGGAAGATGAAGATTTGAAGTTGTTATTAATTCAATTTATTTTATAATTGAGTTTATGATTTTTATTAGGATTTTATTTTAGTTTTCCTATATATTTGAGATTTAGTTTTCCTATTTATTTAGGATTTAGTTTTCCTACTTTGATATAGTTTAGGTTTATTGTGTGGTCTATAAAAAGACTTGTTATGTTAGATTTTTTGGATATGGGAGAAAAATGTATGTGATTTGTTGTGAGACTTAAAAAAAAATAGAGCTTGAGAGCTTGAAAGAATTAGTATGTGTAATTGTTTTTCAGTTTAGATAGTGGAAAGGCCATGGAATCGTCACAGTTGGAAAGAAAAAAAAATTTTGTTTGTTGTTCTTTTTTTTTTTTGCTTCCTCCCAACAAATGATATCAGAGCTTGGTTCAAGATGGCTAAGACGTTGAGTTTTCAAATTGATCGTTTTGATGGATCCAGAGATTTTTGCCTTTGGAAGTGCATGGTGAAAGATCTATTAATTCAACAGAAACTTGACAATGTGTTTGAGAAAATAAATCCTGAATCTATAACGAGTGAAAAGTGGAAAAAGATAGAGTAGATAACAGTGAGTACGATTAGATTGGCTCTTGCACCACAACTAAAGTATGTTGTGTTGAACGAGGCCTCTTCAACAAAATTGATGGATAAGCTTGAAGGTAAGTATATGTCAAAGTCTATTACTAATAAGTTATACTTGAAAAGACAATTATATGGTTTGAGGATAAAATATGGAACTAGCTTGATTGTTCACTTAAATTGGTTTAACAAGCTTGTTACATAATTGGAGAGTATTGGTGAGAAGATTAAAGAATAAGATAGGTTATAATCTTGATCAATTCTCTATTAAGATTTTATGAGCCTGTTGTGACTCCATTGATGGTTGGAAGAGATACCTTGAAGATTGAAAATGTGACCACTGTTCTTTTGGAGCATGATTGAATGAGAAAATTTGAAGAAAAAGATAAAGAAAATAATGTGTTCATGGTAGAGGGAGGGAGAAATTGTTGGAGAGGAAAAATAGATTCAAGAGGAAGATCAAGTTCAAGACAAGGAAAAGACTGGAGCAATATAGAATGCTGGTACTATCATGATTTGGGACATATAAAATTTTTTTGCCCAAAATTGGAAGAGGACATAGAAAATTTTTTAAGGCAAAGGAGAAGAAGAAAAAAAATGAGGAGAAAAATAAAGGTGATGTGAACATGGTGGAGGATGTCAAATGTGATAATAAAGCTGTGACTTTAATAGTGCAAGAAGCTAGTGTGAAGAAAGATTCGAAAGATGTTTGGGCATTTGATTTTGCTTATTCAGAGCATGTTTACACAAAAAGGGAATGGTTTGCAAAGTTTGAGGAGGGAGTGGTTCACAAAGTTTGAGACATGTGACAAGCAAATATATTTGGCGAATGACCAAGAAAAGAGAAGCGTTGGCAATGTGAAAATCCAATTGCATGTTGGAGGTATTAAGACACCTAGTGATGTGAGGTATTTTCCAAAATTCAAAAGAAATTTGATTTTACTTGGTAGATTGGATAGTCTGGGTTATGGATTTTCTGCTCAAGGTGGAGGACTACGGATTTCAAAGGATGTATTAATTGTGATGAAAGGAGTGAAGAACTCAAATAATTTATATGAGTTGGTCGGTAGTACAATTGTGAAAGGAGAGACAAAGATTTATCTCGTGGATGTGAAGGTCCCTACAAGTAAAAATGTAGGCATTGTAGATTTGGTAAAAAGGTGGAGGTGGAGAGAATTTGAGCGAAGGTGGAGATTTTTAGGTTATTGGCTCAAATTCTAAGAAAATGAGGACTTGAAGTTGTTACTAATTTAATTTGTTTTAAGATTGGGTTTATAATTTTTGTTTAGGATTTGGTTTCAGTTTTTCTATTTGTTTGGGTTTTAATTTTCTTGTTTGTTTGGGATTTAGTTTTCCTATTTTGATATGGTTTAGGTTTGTTGTGTAACCTATAAAAAGACTTGTTATGTTAGATTTTTGGGGTATGGGAAAAAAGTGTATGTGGTTTGTTATAAGGCTTAAAAAAGAATATAGCTTAAGAGTTTGACAGAATTAGTATGTGTAATTATTTTTTAGTTTAGATGGTGAAAAGGTTGTGGAATTGTCACAGTTGAAAAGAAAAAAAAATTTGCTTGTTGTTCTTTTTTTTTTTTTTTGCTTCGCCCAATAAGAAATCCTCATATGCTAGTAAGGACTTGAGTAGCCAGATAAAATTGTGAGATCTTATAGATTTCAAAACATGCTATTTTTATCATTTTTTGTTATTTTCTAACCGGTAGTGGCATATTCGGTCCATTTTAAAACTTTAGTAGGAGATTAGGAACAAAAAAAAAACTACAGTGGCATAATGCTTCTTACCTAAAACATTAACGATAAATTTGATATTTCTGCCTAATTTTGCCTTTAGTACTTAAGAGCGTTTGGGAATTAGTTATCCTTCTTGTATGCAAACATGTGCATTGATTTCCATCCACAACCAAGCTGCAACACCTAATTCGAAAAAATGACAACATGCACCATCAATGATCAAAATGGCTAAGTGAAGTTTGATTAGGCTTTTGTAATCTATTAGCAGCCAAGTTTGACACAATGGCTTCAAAGTATCAAATAGAAGTGAGTGAAGCATTAATGGAGTGGACATGGCTTAGCATTATGGACGATATACTAAATTCTTCCCAAATAGCAATGAAACTTAAAACATCAACCACTTAAACTTCTGTGATACTTGGGATACTAAAAATGTTTGTAAGCTAAATTGCAAAGCTAGTATAGTTAGTAAGCAACAGACCAATATAAAAAATTCCCAACACCTCTCTCATTGCAGCATACAAAAAAAGGATTAGATAATCTTCCATGACTAACCAGGTTGTTACCTGTGGGAAGAGTAATTAAAAGACATTTCCACAATAATATCTTTATTTTTTGGGGGATTTGTATGTCTATAACTTCTTGAGAACTTTATTTAAGTCTGGGTGGGAAGAAGGTTAATTAGGTCACTGTGTTGGTTAAGCAAAGGAGCAAACTTTCTTAAAAGTTGCTGAGTGTAACCTCTATTTAGTAGTGAACATACCAAAAAGCTACCCTTATATTGAATAGAATCTGATGCACCAAATGGATCAAGAGGAGCTAGTCTTAGAATTTGGACAATAACCAAGAGTGGGAACACCTATCCTAATTAAGGCATGTTCCACTCTGGTCTATTAGGATTGAAAAAATTTGACACTTTTTGAACGGTAATTAAATATAAGGGTGACCCAGTGACATAAGTTGGTCTAAAGAGGTCTCAAAGACTAAGTAGCTTTCCAAATATTGATTGATTGCCTGTTTCAAATATTACAATGCAATTGTGTTAGTGGGAGAGCTTTACCATATAGAAGGCTCTTCCAAATAAAGCAGGCATTCTTAGCATGCTTGACATTTCATATTGATTAAAAGAAGTCATATTTAGCTAAAAAAATAAAGAACATTGAGGCATGGCTATTAAAAACACAACTCAAGGCATAAAAACGTAAATTTTTATGACTTAGTAAGCCAGAACCAACTCAGTCGTGTTAAAAAAGTAATTGATGGTAAAATATTATAAAGTCATGACTTTATTAGTGAAAACGTAGAAATTACAAGAGTTTACAACCTCATCTTATTGGGCTTAAGCTGGGCTGATTTTAGAGCACATAGCCCAACCAAAGCTCTTATAGATTACGCCAGTCTAGGCTAAAAGGCATTCAATTGTAGTTTTATAGGACAAATTCCTTATTTTTAGTTTTGTTTCCTCTATGTGGGATGAAAAACAATAACACCATGTAAAGCCTTTATTCTCTTCTCCCCCCCCCCCAAAAAATCTTATCTTCCTCCACCAAAGTCACTATCTCCAGCCTCCTTCAATGCCAACTACACTACTCATTTCCAACTAAGCTTGGAAACACGCCGTTGGGATACACATTGGTTGAAGAAAACTGATAGCCAAAGACCAGCACCACATTCGGGAAAGACCAACACCACCCTCAGAAAGAACGAGTAACCAATCTCGGGAAGAGGGGGCCAGCACTATCCTTGATCCCCTGACCTCAGTGACCCACCACCGCCATCGGGGAATAACGGGACTGACCTCGGAAAGGTTGGGCCCTCACCATCCTCGGAAAGATGACATGACCAACTTCGGGGGAAGGATGTCTTTCACCACCCTCGAATTTTATGAACCTACTGACCTTGGAAAAATAATTCCCCATCCTTGGCAAGGGAGAATATCTCCCAAAGATGCCCCGTTCCGCAGAAGAACTTATCATGACGGCCCTCGATGATGATATCTTGCCGAAGGGGGTCTCATACCCTGAAGGGGTTTCACGAAGATACGACAAAAATGGTTAAGGAGCCTCTGACATAGAGACCTCGCACATACCCCTGACACGAAGAACTCCTACACGGTCTTGACCTCTGGCCAGAACAGGCTAGGGCCAGCAGGAGATACCCGTTTACAAAGGTACGGATCGCATCCGACCGAACACGTGTCATGATCTACATGGGTTGTGTCAAATGACCTCCTTCCTATGCCCTCCTATAAATATCTGGGAGTAACCTTGGTAAGTAGGACACAAAGCTCTCTACTATTTGCTCTCCACTTTCTGCTCCTTATTTCCCAAACACTGACTTGGGGTCAGAGGCTCTTCCTCCGGAAACACATTCCGGGGAGTTGTTAACCCTTATTTTTCTGAGTTTTGCAGCCACCCTCTCATCAGAAGTCTCTGGTTCAGACATCTTTATACCGGAAGTCCCTACTTCAGGCCACTATATCACAAACGAGGATGCTAACGGGCATCATTTGGCACCATCTGTGGGAACTCACTCCAGGTCGCCGTCATTGAGACTCGACATTCTAAGGACAAAAGACTTTCGAAGTCCCCATCCGCGCTGGAAACTTAACCGGCGACTGAACAACCCGCCGTAGGGACTTCTTTGCCTGAGGACGAGCATCCTCTGACGGTCATGATGAGCTTCCTGCGTGATTTCTAGCGCTCTGTTGTGGCTGAAATGACATAACAGCTTGACCAAAGGTGGTCTCAACCACCTTCGGTCCGAAGGGCCTCTTCACCAGCTGCTCGCCAAGAGAGAAGTCCTAAATCTACTCATCGGAGTTCAGGAAGTGGGGACTTCCGTGATGAGTCCTCAATAGAAGACGTACCCCCCAGAGGTCGCTGTGCGGGAGAAACAGGGTCAAAAGGACCCAAAACTTCCTGCCGGTGGAGTTCATCACCGAATGAGAGGTCACAATCCGCATGCCGAAAAAGTTACTCCCCAGAAAGGAGACGTCGCTCTCCGTTGCCAGAGGTCACCAAGGAACAAGAAGAAACTAGTACCACTGCCAACATGGAGAAGATCCTGGAGAGGCTGGAGAAAGTGGAGAGGCAGATTTCTCGAAAACCCGTCTGGTCAAAGTTGTCGGAGACCTTCACCGGAGAAGAGTTACTCTTCATCCGCGCAGTGGTAGAGGCACCCATGCCAAGTGACTTCCGAGTACCACGCTTGGAAACGTACGATGGGCGCAGCGATCCTCAGGGCCACCTTACGAAGTATAGATGTAGCATGGTACTGATGATCCCACCCTCTACAAGTGATTTGAGGTCACCCTTTCAGGGCCGGCGACTGCATGGTATAATTCCTTGGCCCCCGGAACCATAGCGGGTTTCCAGGAGTTGTCCACCACATTCACTCAGCAGTTCATTGGAAGTAGGCCGACGGCAAATATGCTTGTCCAGATGTTCGACATAGTGCAAAGGAATGGGGAAACCATTTGCGACTATGTCGAAAGGTTTAATCACAAAGACTTGAGTGTTCCAGACTTTCGCCCCGAAATCTATATCCTTGCAATGATCAGGGGACTTGGGAGAGACTCACAGCTTTTCTACGAATTCTCCAAAGACCCTTCAGACACCCTCGGAGAATTCTACCGAAGGGCGGAACAATACATGACAGCTGAGGAACTAAGGATGGGAGGGCTGAAGTCCAACCATATTTGCTCCGAGGGTCCAAGCCATCAACCTAGCTATCCAGCCGAGGCTGGAGGTAGACCTCGAAAGCAAAGGGGCAAGAAGTCAATGATGTTCACCCCCCTGAACACCACCAGAACTAACATACTGCTAGCCATGGAAAGGCAAGGGAGCCCTATTCAACGTCCGAAGGCCATGACCTCGGAAAACAAGAAAAACATGAATAAGTTCTGCCAGTTTCATCGGGACCATGGGCATGATACTAAGGATTACTTCCAGCTGAGGAAGTACATCGAGTCTTTAATAAAGCAAGGCCAACTTCGGCGTTACCTGCGCATGCCCTCTCCGAAGGGGAGGAGGGAGGAGGAAAGAAAACCAGAAGATGAGGACTATGATTCTGACCAACATCGGAACCGAAGTCCTAGAAAGCACCCACCACTTCCAGCTGGAGTGATCCAAACAATCACTACTGGGATACACTCGGCCGAGAGGAAAAGGAAAGTTCGTGAAATCTCAATGATGGAGTTCGGAAACTCATTGAACAAGCTTGTTCGGAAATATGGGTCTACCGTTAAATTCCCTCATGACGATCCTCTCCTAATCATGGCAAGGATAGGGAGTTGGGACGTCAAAAAAGTACTCATCGATGATGGCTCCAATGCCGACGTGCTGTTCTCGCACCTCTTGCCGAACTTGGGCATCTCAAAAGGAAATCTTAAACCTGTCACCTTCCCTACCTTCGGGGTAGGTCTATCCGAACTCCCTGTCCTCGGGTGGATCGACCTACCTCTGATGTTAAAAGGAACTTTGGTTCAGAGCAAGAAAAAGTTATTCGTTTTCACAATGACAAGGTTCATCGTCATAGATGTCCCTTCATCATACAAAGCCATTCTCAGGAGGCAGACGCAGGGGAATCTCCACATCTGTCCAGACGTGAAGTGCCTGACTATCACCTTCGCGGTGAAGGACGAGGACGTTGAGATATTCATTGACCAAGTTGAAGTGAGAAAGGTCTTTGTGAAAGCAAGATAAGGGTCAACAAAGATCCGTGCATACACTTTGGGAGGAAAGACCATGCTCGGAGATGAGGCAAGGGGGAAGGAATAAGAGATCTTGAAAAAATAGAAACCAAAGATGTAGAACTTGTCCCTGGCCGAAGTACCCGAGTGGGGGAAACAACTGGCCGAGGGTGACAAGGAAAAGCTTGTATCTTTTCTGTTAATGAACAAAGACCTATTTGCCTACTCTCCGAAGGACATCCCTAGGGTAAACCCTTGTATAATCTAACATAGCCTTAAAGTGCGCCCGAAGGTGAAGCCTGTTCGATAAAAAAAATGAAGCCTCTCGGTGCATAAGAACAACTTCATCAGAACCGAAGTCCAACGTTTAATGGAAGCAGGCGTAATAAGAGAGGTCAGGTACTCCGAATGGCTTAGCAATGTTGTCATTGCTACGAAAGAAAGGAGTGATAAACTCTGAATGTGTATCGACTTCCAAAATGTAAACGATGCTTGTCTTAAGGATTCGTATCCTTTGCCACCAATAGATCAATTAGTGGACTCCACCACTGAATACGGACTGCTCAGCTTTCTTGACACTTTCAGTGGATACCACCAGATTCAGATGGATCCTGAAGACAAGGAAAAAACCTCCTTCATCACCGAAGTCGGGGCCTACTGCTATGTCAGAATACCATTCGGTCTGAAGAATGCAAGGGCGACATACCAAAGGCTGAGGAACAGGGTGTTTGACACCCAAATCGGGAGGAATATGGAAGTATATGTTGACGATATAATAGTTAAGAGCAAACTGTCTAGGGCTCATATCTTAGACTTAAAGGAAACATTCCACCGATTTTGGGAATTCAAAATCCGTCTAAACCTAGATAAGTGCGTGTTCGGGGTGAATGTGGGTAAGTTCCTTGGATTCATGGTATCGGAAAGAAGAATCGACGCCAACCTAGAAAAGGTTGAGGCCTTGCTGGGATTTCGAACTTCCACAACAATCAAAGACTTGCAAAGGCTGACTGGGAGAATCACTTCACTCAGTAGATTCATCTCCAGATATGGGGATCAGTGTCGACCGTTCTTCAAAGTGCTCACCAAAGCAAAGCAGCAAAAGATGAAGGTACCTTCGGTATGAGGGAACACCCTTGGAAGCCAAAAGGCCTGGGATGAACTTAAAAGTTACCTAACCCGTCTGCCGACACTTCGGCAGCCGAAGGAAGGTGAACCTCTCATCATTTACCTCACCGTTAGTGAAAAAGCTGTGAGCTCGGTGCTTGTAAAGGAAGAGGGAGGAAGGCAGTGACCGGTATACTATGTGAGTAAATCCTTACATGACGCCGAAGTTAAGTACCCTCTTCTACAGAAGGCTATTTATGCCTTAGTATTGGCGAGCAGAAGGTTGCGACCTTACTTCCAAGGACACCTTATTACTATCCGAAGCAACCTACCTCTTCGGGACATCATGAGGAGAGTAGATCACTCAGGAAGATTATCAAAGTGGTGCATTGAGCTTGGTGAGTATGACATTATGTACGAGCCAAGAAGGGCAATAAAGGCCCAAACACTGGTAGACTTTATCGCCGAAGTCCCAAAAGTCGAGGATACCCCTAAGGACCTCGGGAAGAATGAAACTGAGTGGACACTATTTATTGATAGAGCTTCTGGTTCTGAACATCAAGGAGCCGGAGTGATCCTTCGTGGTCCCGAAGGTATGGAAGCCATAAAGGCAATCAAATTTAAATTCAACGTCACCGACAACGTCGCCGAATATAAAGCCCTTATAGTAGTTTGCGCCTGACAAAAAGAGTTGGTGTGAGAAATCTGAAGGCCCACAGCGATTCCTAGTTAGTAGTCCGGCAGATGGAAGGAGACTATGGCACAAAGGACCCAACCTTAGCAAAGTACCATGACCTCGTCAAGAACCTCATCCAGGAGTTCGACATGGTGCATATAGAAAATGTACCTCGACGAGATAATATGGAGGCCGACACTCTGGCAAAATCAAGAGAGTCTACTGAGGTGCTGCATCAGCCGAGTATAGCAGTAATGTGGACAACAACCTCGGGACAAGGGTGGAAGGACCCTATCAAAAAATACCTCTCAACCTCGGAACTTCCCGAGTACCCTCTTGAAGTAGCCAAAGTGCGAAAGCGTTCAGGAAGATACTTCCTGATTGGGGAGGAACTGTATCGGCAAGGGTATGCAACTCCATTACAGAGTTGTATTAGTGAAGAGGATGTTGAAATAATCCTCAAAGAAGTCCATGAGGAAGCCTGTGGTTTACACATAGGAATCGATGCCCTTGCCGAGGTCTTCCTCTGGCAAGGATGTTTTTGGCCTACTTTGAGGAAGGACACAAGGCAGTTAATCCAGAAGTGCGACAATTGCCAAAAACACACACCTATCCAAAGACTACCCTCAGAAATGATAACTTCGGCAAACTACCCCTTCCCCTTCACCGTATAGGGTATAGATTTCATTGGCCATCTCCCAACAGCTCCGGGAGGAGTAAAGTTCTATGTAGTCGCAGTAGATTATTTCACCAAGTGGATTGAGGTAGAGGCTTTAGCGACAATCTCGGCAAAGGACATACAGAGGTTCATCTGGAAGAACATCATTTGCAGATTCGGCATACTGAGGGTGATAGTAGCTAATAATGGTTCCCAGTTTACTGATAAAGGTTTCCAAGAATTCATAGTCAACCTCGGGACAAAGTTGCACTTCGCTCTGGTGGCCCACCCTTAGAGCAATGGACAAGTTGAAGTGTCCAATAGAACCATAAAAGATGCCTGAAGAAAAGGTTAAAGAAAGCAAAGGGAAAATGGCCAGGAGAGCTTCCGAGCGTGTTGTGGAGCTACCGAACCACTCTGAGGAGGGCCACGAGTGAAACACCATTCTCACTCGTGTTCAGTTCGGAGGCCATTATTCCTGTCAAAGTTATACAATCATCGGTCAGGATATAGGTATTCGACGAAGAAGGGAATAACCTTAGTTTGAGAACCAAGTTGGACCTCATTGACAAGCACAGAGAAATGGCCGAGCTTAGAAGAAAAGTTTTCCAGCATAAAGTAGCTGTCGCTACCAACCTGCATGTAAAGCAAAAAGGAATCAAAAAGGGGGATCTCGTCCTCCGAAGAGCCAAGTTCGAACCCCGAAGACTATTTCACGGAGTACTTCGGGCGAACTGGGATGGACCCTATTTGGTCCTCGAGGAAATTCATCCTGGAGTCTACAATCTCGGTGACACCGAAGGTGGAGAATTGAAAAATATATGGCATTTAGATTCTTTGAAAAAATTCTACACTTAAAATTTTCAAGGAAAAATTTGTACAATTCTCCCCAATGGTGACTGACCGAACATGATGTAAATGCCAAAGAAGCTTGTTTCCAAAAATGCCTATGAAATTATTTCCAGTTTTGACCGAAGGCATATTTTACCAAACGTGTTCGCTTCCGAACGAGAGTAAAAAATGCCTAATTCTGAAGGGGAAGATTGAACATGGTCACACCGAAGGGGTAAACTCATGGAAATGGTCAGTCTTCGCTAAATTATGCCAACCAAACACGGTTGAAGAAAAAGGGGTAAAACTGTGACGGAGGTTAAGTTGCCCCGAAGATGGTCAACTAAGCATAGTTGCTCATTCCCTAAAAGCGCCGAAGTGCACACTTAGAAAAATTTTCAAGAAGAAAGTCATGCAAAAACATCGAGGAGGTATGACTAAAGATGGTTACTTCCGAAGATGAATATCTCCTTTGCCTGAACGTGGTTGCCAAAGGGGAGTATTTTCTAAAATGCATGACGAGAACTTAGAAAAATTTTCAAAAATGAAAAAATGCTGAGTATGACGAAAGTGGTTGTCCGAATAAGGGTATAACCAAAGGGCAACTTTGCCCGAAGGACGTTGATCGAACGTGATTGATGTAAAAGGCACATGGCTGATTTGAATAGGGGTTAAATTCTATAAAAGATGATGTGTTCTGAAGGACCAAACATGGTCGTGACACCTTCGTGTCTGAAGATGGTCCATTAAGAACCTTAGCCTAAATTTTGAAGAAAACATAGACTTCATTAATATGGTGATAAAAGTACAAGAGATGAATTAAAAAAAAAAGAAAAATAAGGCCTATTTGCGATCCTGGGCATCCGCCGGCTCCTTACCACCCTCGGTATCATCACATTCGGAGTCTTTATCGATGACAGCTGCTTTAGGTGCCGAAGGTGGAATGGCAGGAAGATTGAGGAACTTTGCCCTCAACCACTGCCAGGATGATCCTTTAAGGATGTCCAGGGCCGCCAAAAAGGAGAGGTCGAGGTCGGGAAATCTAGACAAGACTTGGTGATGGGCCAGGCAGAAGCCGTCCTGGTAAGACCTATTGGTTGCCTGATCGGACTTAGTCTTCTCCGCATCCAGGTCTGCCAGATCTTTTCTGAGCTCCACGACCTCCTTCTCCAACTTCTTCTTCTTCTTCTTTCCCTCATTCTTTAGCTTATCGACCTCGACCTGAAGCTTGGAATAGAGGTCGAATGCCTTCGCTACTTCGGCAGTAGCGTCCTCCTTCTCTTTTTGAAGAACTTCATTAGCCGAGGTCAGAGCTATCACCTTCCCACCGAGGTTTGACGTCTTTGCGAAATCTGGGATGAGCTCCCCTTGGCTTTTGAGCATCTCCTCTCAAAGATTAGCCAGATCATCCTTGGCTATTTTATTCAGCTCGCCGTACTTGATGATAGAGCTAGCCAAGAGTTCTTTGGCCTTTGCCAAGGACTCCTCGGACCGACTGCGGACTAAAGATTGCTTGGCTGCCTAAGCTCAGTAGTACCCAATGTACGCCAAGAGCTGCAAAAGGGAAAGACCCCGAGTAAGGAACAAAAGGCAAACAACAACACAGAAAATTCCTAAGTATTAAAAGGTAGGAGTTTACCTGGGCAGCCTGCTCGCTCATCCTCGTGGCGAGGATCTCCTTGTTCGGACACTCCTCAGTCAGAGACTGAAAAGTGGCGTGTGTGATGACACCCGTCGCCATTTGAGGAGCCATCTTCTGGCTATCCTTGGAGAACAAGTTCATGTCCTCCGTGAAGGTCTAGAAGGGCTTCATCGGAACCTTCCCCTTCGGGATCTTGGCGTCCGGAATGGCCCTCTTCCGAGCATGAATTTCCACCCAGGGAGCCTGCACTGCTTCACCTGAAAAATCACGCCGAAGTTCCATCAGTACATTATCCCTTAGCTACTCATCTATCAGGTCTAAAATACCAAAAATATCCAAACTCATAGAAGAATGGCTAAGGGATAAACCTGGTGGGGTGTCATTGACCTCGAAGTCACTGACCTCAAGGACCTCGGCGAGAACGTGTTTGCCTTTCCTCCTTCAGAGCTCCTCAAGCTCCTCGGCCGAAAACCCCCCAACTGAGGTCCCCAAGGTCTCCGCCGTAGTATTTGGACTCAGGGGAGTTGAACAGATGGCGGGCTTCAAAGGTGGGTCCGCTTAAATGGGGGTCTAGTCCACAGCCCCCACTTCGTCTTCGGAGGGAAGAAGAATGGGGTCCTCCTTCATTTTCTTCAACCTCGGGGCCGAAGATGGTCCTCCTGGTGCCTTCTTCCTCTTGGCCATTGCCTTCTTCCTCTGTTGCTCTCCTTTCTCGGCCTGACCGAGGAAGAGAGACTTGTAGAAGACAGCAAATTTGTCACCCATCTTTGCAAAAAGAAGAACATCAGTGTAAGTACAGAAAGCGATATATGAACAAATATGGGAAGTAACTTACTCTCTCGAAGGGCCTGATACGTGAGTTCGCCCCGAAGGAGCATTACCAACCACGCCTTCTTCCCGTTGAAAGAAGGCTTCAGCATGTTCAGGTCAGTAACGTGTTCCTTGATTACCCCCAACTCCCGAAGGACCTCTTCGGTCATGAGGTTCCACCTGATAGGAAAGGGGTACAAAGAGTACGGAGGGACCTCGGGATCCCAGTCCGCAATAGCCCCAATGTCGCCATCGAACTCCTCAAACTGGCCTTCTAACTCTAAGGTTAGCAGTTTCCTAGGGTCGACTACGTCTATATCCAAAGTCCCCCGAGCTCATTTTGTTGGCTCATGCTGCCACTGCTCATTCACCTTCAGAAAGAAAAACTTCTTTTGCTACCCTCGCCAGCTGTCCTTCGTCCTGAAGGTAAACATGTACTTCCTGCTCCCAGATCCTCGAGGAAGCAAGAAGTCAAACCCACCCTTCGGGATGGGGTGGAGTTTATAGTATTGCATGAAGAAGATAAAGTGAAGCTCTATCTTGAAGACCCCATACATGTAAAGGAAGGTGTTGAAGTAAGAGTAGAATTCAGAGGAAGTTGATTCATAGCTATACCATGGAATTGGCAGGACTCGCAAACCATCTTCGGCGGAGGATACCGAAGTCCGGCTTTCAGCTGGGCTCAAAAGACGGTAACCTCGTCCGAATGATTCATGTAACTAGGCATACCGGGACTAGGTAGCCTAGTAATGGCGTAAGAAGGAAGAAAGAATTTAGCTGTCCACTTCTTTAACTTCTCCGAAGTAGTACAACTTGGATGAGAGTTAAGGGGAAGCCAACTCTCGGGGATAGGTTGAACAAACATGAGCGGGACTGGAGTAGACATATTCGGCAAAAAAAAATCTAACCTCAGGAAGGTGAAAAAAAGAATGGGGAGACGAAAAAAAATATACCCAAGAACAACTTCGGAAAGAAGACCCACCTAGTTCGAAAAAAATAAAGGACTTCGCAAGACACCGCAGGTAATGCCAGAAATCGCTCCACCGCTAGCACCGCCGCCGGAAAAGAAAGAGGGAGGAGGGAAATGCGAGAACAAAAGATAGCAAAAGAACAAAAGTGTGGAAAAAACTGAGAAGGAAGAGTTTATATAGGCAGAATGAGGCAGGCGAAGCGTCACCATAATGAACCCTCGAAGGCAAAGAAGCGCGACTGACATAACGGACGCGACTGTTCATCAGTCACCAGGTGACACGCGTCACCCGATGTGGGAAACGAAGGCATGCCTCCTGACAGCTGCCAAAGCTAGGCAGGCCATTCCCGAGGGGATGCGTCTATCTGTCCAAAAGATGTGATGATTCACTGGCAGGAAATAAAAGAGACAAGTACACACTTCGGATAAAAAAGTAACATCGGGAACACCAAAAGCTCTTCTGAAAAACAGATACTACTACCTCGGTTAGAAGAGGGTGTTCTAGGCCAAAGAAGAACCCTCACCGAAGAAGGTAACCTCGGTCAAAAAGTCAGCTAATATTTGTTGAGATATCAATCATCTACCATAGTCCCACGAGGCACTTACAAAAGCTCGAGTACCGAAGATGCAACTTCAGCTTTCCGAGGGGTGCATGTGATAGCCAAAGGGCTATTGCCCTTAGAATTCCCAGGTTGTCTGGTGAGCACCACCCTCGGGAAAAACTAGCACCACCCTCAGAAAGGACGAGTAACCAACCTCGGGAAGAGGGGGCCAACGCTATCCTTGATCCCCTGACCTCGGTGACCCACCACTGCCCTCAGGGAATAGCGGGATTGACCTCAGAAATGTTGGGCCCTTACCATCCTCGGAAAGATGACATGACCAACTTTGGGGGAAGGGTGTTTTTCACCACCCTCGGATTTTATGAACCTACCGACCTCGGAAGAATAATTCCACATCCTCGACAGGGGAGAATGTCTCCCAAAGGTGCTCCATTCCGCCGAAGAACTTATCATGATGGCCCTCGGTGATGATATCTTGCCGAAGGGGGTCTCATACCCCGAATGGGTCTCGTTCCCCGAAGGGGTCTCACGAAGATATGACAAAAACGGTTAAGGAGCCTCTGACACAGGGACCTCATACACGTCATTGACACGAAGAACTACTACACGGTCCTGACCTTTGGCCAGAATAGGCTAGGGCCAACAGGAGATACCCGTCTACCGAGGTACGGATCGCATCCGACTGAACATGTTTCACGATCTACGTGGGTTGTGTCAAACGGCTTCCTTCCTACGCCCTTCTATAAATATCTGGGAGTAACCTTAGTAAGCAGGACACAGAGCTTTCTACTCTTTGCTCTCTACTTTCTGCTCCTTATTTCCCAAACACTAACTTGGGTGTCAAAGGCTCTTCCCCCGGAAACACATTCTGGGGAGTCTCTAACCCTTATTTTTCTGAGTCTTGCAGCCACCCTCTCATCGGAAGTCTCTCGTTCAAACATCTTCATACCGGAAGTACCTGCTTTAGGCCATTATGTCACACAACGAGGATGCTAACAGGCATAAAAACCTTGCCACCATAGAAGACATAGTTGATATGTGGCGAAAGGTGTAGATTATGCACTTTTTCACGGGCTAATTAAATATCGTGAAGGTTAGGGAACTTGTGATGATAAGCAGTCAGTTCATTTGGTCATGAAGCTTTACACTAGATGAGACATCTTCAGTCGAATCATCACAAAAGTGCATTCCATTGGCCCATAGCCTAAGAATTTTCTTTTGTTAAACAAAGATAAGAATTGTATTATTAAGGCTACGAATTTAAGTCTCTTTGTCTTCTACAAGCCAAGTCTTTTTCCTTTTCCACTTCAACCTCAAATGTGTCCCTTAATCATTGGACTTTGATTATGTTAATAAATGTCTAATTATAACAGGAAAAGTGTTTAACGACATTATTAGCAACCTGTACTACATTGCTCCTAAATTGTTGAAGAGGAAATATGGACCTGAAGCTAATATAAGGAGCATTCTGGTGTTGCTCTACAGTTTTTGGTGTTCCTCCTTTAAGGGCTAATAAGCCTGCATGTATATCTTATTTTACTTTCCTTAAAAAATGTGAAATTTATTGCTACAATGCCTTTGTTTTCTTAATCTATAATTCGTTCATTTTTTTTAAATTATAATAAGAGTGGACATACGTCAAACAAGCTCTTCGTGCTTCTATTATTGATTTAATTTAATACCCACACTTAAAAAAATTACATGTATGCCCTAAAAGACCTAAATTAAGTTACTTACCAACAACACATATATATCCTAATTCCTATGTTATATGTTTATTTGGTACTTCTTTTATGATATTAGACTAACAATAAGTGAAAATTTTATGATACTTCTTTTATGATATTTTTTTTTCATCTTTTTAAGAGCTTTTTAGTAGAATCTTACAACTTCACAACTGTACAAAAATCAAAACAACTTCAAGTAGAATCTCAACTTTAATAACCTTGACTAAGGTAAAGATCCACTAAAAAGTCTTACCCAAAAGAGCTTGATTCCATAATAGCAAATTTTTTATGCCAAGACTCTAATCTCTTTGGAGTATGAGAAAGTTTTTCTATTTGATGTGAATACCATTTCAAGTGTGTGATCTTGACCACCAAAACCAAGTGAAAGTCTTGGATAATGAATTTCACAAAGTAATTGACACATTAAAGATTAACATAACATAAATAGGCAGAAAGGATATAGCGGATTAGATCAATGTCAATCGACCAACATTGTTCAACAACCTCCATTTCCAACATTCCAATCACCTTTTAACTTTATCTGTGAGAAATTGATAAGAAGAAGATTTGAATATATCTTGATAAAATAAGACCATTAGGTAGTTTAGGATGCCAATATTGACTCTGAAATGGAGAATTTGGCACAACTCATTTTTAATGGTATGAGAGACATTTCTAATAAACACCGATTCAACTTTTTGGAAGTTCACTACTTGACCTTTTATGGCTGACTTGCCTAGTAAAAGTCATCTTTAGCTTGATTTCTTTGGACACTAGATCCTTAGCTTAACTCATTATACGCATGCTGTAAGTGACTATGAATATCATATTCAACGTACATCCATTGGTTATATTGATTTTTTTTATTGAAAAAATGTGTGACAAAGTTATCTTAGCCTTACTGGATAGGTAAAAAAGTTGAGTATTATTGTCCCCCCAAAGCTAACCATTTTATTCTAGATTTTTAAGCCCACAAAGTCTTTATCAACATGTAAAGGATACTATATTGTTTTTGCAGGTTTAAATAACATCATTATTAGTTAGAATGTCATGACGCTTCACGCTTGCACTAAATGATGTTTAAGCCATACAATCTGAGATTGTAAAGGACCAAGTTATGATTGGTTCCACTATTTAAGCATAAGCACAATTAGGTAGTACTTGGAAACATCCTAAACATTTGATATCTTCGAATATGTTGAGCCTATATACATTTGACAATTTCCTCATGTTTTGGATGTCACAACCAAAAAGCCTCAAAATATGTCAAACAATAATGAAAAGTGAATGGTGGGTTAGAATCTAGGAATAGCAGAGCATGGTTAGACCTTTAAATTGCTAAATTGGTAAACTTTACATTGTAAGCCATTTCTCATTACGGAATGCATTATCTAGAACTTCAAACACAACATCTTCTCCTATTTATGTGTTAGTCCATGTAAATTATGGGCTGCTGCATTGAAGGTGGATGAATTAAAGAGACTCAATGGATGAGTAATGACACAAATCATAGGAAAGGAGCAAACAAACATTTCTACCAGTTTTCTTAGATTAAGATAAAACCTTGTTGAAGTCACCAATTAAAATTATAAGACTAGTATACTAACTCAAAACTACCCTAATATCATTCTATTTATGACTTTTTTGTCAAACATTAGAGTGGCCATAGCCACAACCCAAGTGGCAAATAAAAGCCTACTTTATCCTTTATTTGTAATTAAAATAGATAGGCATTACTAAACAAGATAGTAGACTGAATTAAATTCCCTCATCCTAACTATAAGCCTCCATGATAACTTATAGGATCAATAGAGGCAAAATTAAGGTAGCCTAGGCAAGATAATTTGTTATCAACTTCAATAACAACTAGTTTAGTTTTCATAAAAAAATTGTATTAGAACGATAACAATTTACCAAACTCTGAAGGTGATAAACTGTTGTAGGTCTACCAAGGGCACTTTAATTACAATTGAGAAGCTTCATGGCTGAGCAGAGATTTGACTTGGATCAAACCCTGTAAATCCTTGCTCTAAGTTTTAAGTTCAAGTAGCAGGACATAATGGAATGTAGGTGAGAGTTCACTGCACTTTATGGAAAGCCACATCCTCTTCAATTCTGGCCTCATTAAATCGATCATTTTCATAAAAGATCCGTTGGACCAATGTCATTTACTTATCCCTTTGACCAATTTCATCTACTTCATTTGGATTTAGCTCATCCAGTTTCGCTAAATCATCATCATGATGAAGGTCATTGTCTAGCTCTAAAGGCATTATAGCATTCTCCATTGGCAATTTAACATTTTAAATGATTGGCTGATGGAATTGGAATAATCAGACCTATAATTTCATTAATAATGGCCTAATCTAATCATTAAAGGCTTAAGGCAGCAAAGAAAAGTATTGTCTTTTCAAGATTTATACTTTTATAACCAATGATTTGATCTTCATTTTTTTCATACTAATTGACCTAAAGCCAGATTAATCTATCAAAAACACTTTAGTTATGATTGAGAAAATATCAGTTAGTGTCCTAAAAATTTTACTACTATAGTTATCTTTGAATTTAGATTGGTGTTACAGTACAATCTTAAGGTTTGAAAATATATAAATTTCTTCATGTTTTTTTTTTTTGCACTTTTGAGTAGTAACTTTTGAAATCCTAATTCAAACTGTCTACTACCAGTAATTTAATTTGATTAATATTTATATTTTAAATATCAATTAATTGTAACAGAATACCAAGAAATTTATAATTACTAGTACATTATCACTATACTATTTAAATTAAAATTTTAAAATTTTTTGTTGGACAATATAAAACAAGTAGAGGAAAGTGTAAATTTACAAACAATAGTGGTGTTAGTTAAATATCAACCTAAGTTCAGGGGTAATTGGAAAATAACCTTGCATTTTTATTCCATATTTAAAAATTTTCATTTTCTTAAAATAATTTTTAAAATTTTACAATTGTACATGCTCTAAATTGTAACCGTCAAAACAATTGGCTATAAATTTTTTTTGTTATATGGTTGACCTAAAGAAAAAAAAAGTCATTGTAACTATATTATCTAATAAATTTAAAGTATGCAATAATTTTTTATCAGCAAAAGGGGCAAATTTAATGCTTAACTATAAAGGGTAGAGTAATTTTACTATTGAGTTTTTTTTTTTGCAAGAAAATCTATCATTAATCTTTTCAAAAAGTGTAAGTTTACCATTAATGTTTTGTGTTATGGAAAATCTGTTACTATCCATTAAAATTGCTTAATGTGGTAAACATGAGAAAATGAGAAAAATATAAATTTCAATTCTAAATTTTCTTTACCTAACACCCTAGCCCTTAAGTTTCTAAATATATCATTTTCACTATCATCTTCACTCCAGCAAACCTCTATACCCTTCATGACCCTCTACATTTTCCATTACAAATGTTACTTTCATTTTTGCACATATCCCAGAAATGTTAATTAAAAAAAACCTTAATCAAACATGATTGGATTGATGTAGGTGGAACTAAATCTAAAGGCACTACAGTTCTAGAATAAAGAATCGATGATAGCAGGGGTGGAGGTTTACTCGGCGACAATGAGAAAGGTGAAAACAAGAAGGCTCAGCAATGGAGGTGTGTGGTCAAACACATGATTGACTCATTTAGGTGTTTTGAAATGTTTGGGTAGCTCGGGGTTAAAGAGAAAATTTTTAAGGACTAGTTTACGATTTGTGCCATGGAATATTCTCTAAACAAATAAAATATTCATATCATTTAACGACTAGTGGGAAAAATTGCTCACAACTAAAATGTTAGTTGCAAATTTGACTGTAAAAAAAGTTTGGTAGCAAAATTACCCTACCTCCTATAGTTTAATGGAAATTTGCCCATTTTGCCATTTTTATCAACTTTTTAATGGTTAATGAATTATATAAGTTATCCATTTCCTTCTTGAAACTATTTTCCAATAAATTTGTGACAAACTGTTTATATGTGACTCATTAGAAAAAAACATAAATTTTTAGATTGAAATATTATAAAATATGTGAAATTTTTAGTATTGATCTTCTTCCTTGGTTGAATTAAATATAAGTTCTTGAATTACTAGGTGGCTAACACTAATCTGATGAACCACAAATATTCAGGCCATGATACCTTCACCATTTGTCACAGTGATGGACATGTGAGAGCCATTGGATTGAGTGGGTTCCACATATAACACACCTATCCTATGCCTTCATGTCTTTATCACTATGATAGGTAGTGAATGTGATTTTTCTAAATATTGTTGAATTAAAAACACTTTGGTGGTATATATGTGCTAGTTTGTCTAAAATGAGCAGTTTAGTTTTCACCTGTCATGTGGAAGGTAGTCCTTGTAATAGCTAAAGTGCAAACTACCATAAAAAAGCCATCATCGAGCTAACGTAAAGAGCACCAAAACTCTTGCACATGACAATAAGGCCCAGGGGATGAATGTTAACATGAAAGGCCCTCCAATACTAAAGTTAGCGTTGGTTGTTAGAGAGAGAAAAAAATGAATAAAAAAGTGAATAAGTTATGACTAAATGACTTGCCTTCCTAAGTTAAAGAAATGACGTTATATAGTTAAGCATTTGTCGCAGTTATAAAAAGTGAATCATTGGAGATTCACATGGATCATGGAGAGATTGAAGGCCCTATGATTTGAAAATTACAGAGAAGACTGTGAAGGAATTTTCTTCAACCACTTCAAGTATGATTTCTTTTCCATTAGCAGTGGGTAATCCTGCACTTTGAGGTAATTTCCAAGTGATATGGATGTGAACAACAAACTTGGTTCTAGAAACCTCTTATGGCCTAATAGAAAGGAGGTGAGTCCCTGTATGGAGGGCCATAACTTACTAGAATATGCATTGGACCTGATCCCGATCTACTATGTCTTATAATGCTAGGCAAACATATCTTGCTTTACATTGACTGTGACCCAATATGATACCAAAAGCACCTAGGAAAGTTGGAATGTGTTAGTGTGCATAGTTAGTATAGGGAGTCCATGCATTTCAAGGAGTTTTACTTGCGAACCTGAAGTGAGAATGGTACATTATGCATGAATAAGGTTTTCCTATAGAGAAAAGGTTAGCTCCTTGCTAAGAATGTTTATGAAGGTCCCCATATAGTGTGTGTGTGGGGGGGGGGGGAGAGATAGATCCCTAATGATTGTGTCTGTGAAGGGAAGCCCAGGTCTCTACCAATGACCTTGCTTTGAGGGCTTCGCTCAAATGATGTTACCGTATAGGGGGTAGTAAGAGGCATGAAGCAATAATTGAGTTTTTACTATGTGGGCCCAAATCGAATAATGGAGCATTTGCTTAATGTAAGAGTAAAGTAAGATAAAGATAAGATTTGTATCGAGAAATGAGGCGTCTACAGCTTAGGGAATTAAGAGACTTAATAGAAAACCACTAAGCAAAGACTCATAATGATAGTCTGGATTGGATATGACTTATCTTACTGCTGATGGGCGAGAAAATTCTGACTAATTTCCAAGGGGCTTATGCCTTGGTGAATAAGTCCTCATGGTTAAGTAAGTGACTATTTTGCAAGCTCCCGTATTTTTGAATGGTGCAAACTCTTTTGTCTATATAAGGTGCTTCTCTGGGTGGCTTTTTTCTTGAACCTAAATTTGTGTCTTGGTAGTTATAGTGTGTGACCAAATTTGTCATTAAAGTTATAGTGTAAAAGCAAATTTGTCATTAAAGTTATAAAATAAGAACAAAATAGTCATTAGGTGATCTAACAAAAAGAATACTATATCCAGTGTATGGGTATTCTTTACTATGCTAGTGTCATGTTACTACCACAACAACATTTACCATAGTGCTATATTTGGCAAAATTCTGAAACTAGTCCTTGAAATTTTACTTGTACATCCTGGTTTTCCTAATCTTACAGATATACTATTTGAGCCATCTTACTCACTAAGTTTCACTACGACCTTATTTGGCTACTCTATCGACATGTCATACATAACAATCATGATGAGTGATGAGTTGGGCATTAAGCAATAATGGGATTTGACCATTAAGGAAATGATATTGTTGATGAATTTAGATAAGAAATTTACTCATGAGTAGGCATTTTTCTTCATCCAATTGACATTATTGATAAATGGTGAATATTATAGCCTGTTCGGGAATTGCTTTAACTTTCATTTAACGCGTTTTAGTTCATTTTACATGTGGGCACTGTTTTAGAAAATGAAGGAAGCCACGTCTGTTCTATTTAATCACAACAATGCCATTTGCCAGCTAACTCGACATGGTTCCCTATTGCGTGTCCGATTTGTCTACCATGGTGACCCCACATGGTACTTTTATTGCTTTAGGCTTATTAAAATATAGTTATTTTTGGGCATATAAATGTGAAATGTAGGCGGCCTATTAAATGCAACATATTTTCAACTATCTGGGCAGTGAGGTTTTGTCTGAAAAGTCTTATTCCTGTCTCTCATTCATTTCATAATCCTACATGCTTTAACAATATTCGAGTCTGATGTTTATTTGTTTCATTATCCCATGATTTCAATGGACAACGGAGGGATTAATGCAACATTTGAGCATGACTAGTTCGTTGCACTGAATGAAGCAAACATGCATCTCTGGGCTTGGTCTGAAGTTGATATTAACAACTTCCTCAATCTTGCCATGGTCGCAAAAAAATCATGGAGAATGGGCCGGTGAGCGTCCTTCTCGTTTAGGGTGGCAATTAGTTGCATCCCGGATTGCGGAGATGATAGGATGTGAATGCAACGACCAACAAATCAAGAACCTGTGGATTACGCTTCATCGCCAATACAAGCCCCTCCTGCAGGCAATGGGCCCAACGATTGATGGATGGAGTTGGGACCGAAGAACAGGGCAAGTGGTTACGTCAAACACCTGGTGGATTAGGAAAATTGCAGTAAGATTTAACTAAATGATCGAGCTTCGGGATGTCGGTTTCTTTGTTCAAATAAACTCCCGTACATCGTCATTTCTGGTTGCATTTATAACTTTGAAATGAGAATGTAATTCCTTTTTCTTCCTTCCTACTCCAGTATCATCTAGAATCGGCCACCCTCTGAAAAAGCAAAGTTCCCAATATGGAGCTCATGGCAGAGTTGTTCCTTAACAATGCAAACAAAAATGATGGACATGTCTACCGACGTTTGTTCTTAGACTCCCGCCAACAAGCTACTGAAGTCATTTAAATCCATTCTGACTCCACAAACCCTACAGCTATGTATCCGTCGGCATATACAGTGAAATAGCTAGTGGTCAACGGCCCATGTACGGACAAACCACTCCCCTTCCAATTCCAGTGTCCCATGAAATTGGGTCCCAAGTGTTTGCTATGGGGTTAACGGCAACACCAGTTACATTGCGCCACTATATGGAAGTCGTGCGCCGCCTTACGAACATCATTGAAGACAATGAATTTTACTTGAACGCAGCATCTTTTCTTACAGAGTCACCGAGGCGTTGTGAGATGCTGCTAGAAGGATTTCACAGTGACCATGGCAAACTTGTGTGGTTACGACATGAGCTCCGAAGGTTCAATAACCACCATGGTAACTAGTGTGTTCGTTTTATATGCATCATTGGGGGTAGTCATTGTTAGGTTATGTCTTTGTTGTTTATTCGGTTTTGGTCGATGACAACTAGTACGTCTCCTTTGACTATGTTTCTGCAATTACAACAGTGTTTTGCAGATGCCTTAATGCAGTCATATTTTTTGCCACTTTTCGAATGTCATCAGTGTTGAATTTGTGTAATGTGGGCATTTCTGATTATGGAGTTAATGTATTTCCTTGACATAACTAGGTGTTGATCGTATCTTTCTCTAATGTTGCATGTATGTCATGGCACTATAATTTTCATAGTCTGACCTTTCTTTTCATATAGGATGAAGGTGTGGGGCACACTACATTGCATATGTATAAACCATTACTTGCGAAGTCAATGTTATATGCAAAATAATTCATCTTCATTATTCATTTTTGTATATAACAAAAATGAGACATTACCATTAACAAATTACTTACATTACATCGATGAGCCCACCATTTTTCCGAAGCCCTTACCATTTTCAAAACTGCTATCTTAAAATAGAAATGAGTGCACCACATGGGTTCAAGATATGTCACATACTTATCCCATAATTTGTTCCATAAGTTTTTCAGTTGCAAGTTCATATAATATCATTTTGGCCATCGGATGTTATATTATGCTTTAGGGCTTTAGGGAAGCTTGTTTAACTGTGTTCCCCTGAATGTTCCCATGAATTTTCCCTTCCATCTACACATACTCAGTTGTTCAAAATAGAAATAATGGACCAGTCACGTTATCTACCAAAGTTGAGAGCAAAGGAATATATTCTCTGCAGTATTCATAAAGCAGTGGCCTTAGAAGAAGGACTGCAGCCTGTGTATGACCAGGTTCCTGACAAAGGTGGGATTCTTTCTTCGAAAAAGAAAGTTGCATGCACTGGTATATGGCATGGCAAAAGAGAAATTATTTGTTATTGACTATCCTTAACTCTTTACACAATAAAGGAGGCTTGTTTGCATGTGGGCTCATTTGCCATTTTTTTTAAAACAAAAACAATAACTTCCAGTTGGAAAATAGTGTTGCTGATTTTGAGTGGAGTCATGTATATTATATTCTTCATAATATGGAGCAATTTTAAATTAGTCCTAATGTTTAAAAAATAAATTTAGTTGCCCCCTCCATGTTTGCCAGCCCATCACTTTACGCCCTTATATTCATCACTTATTAACCTCATCCATAATGTTATTAGTGCACATAGTATTATTAGCATTAATGATATTATTGGTTTTCTCTATCATTATTATTATTATTATTATTATTATTATTAATTTTTGTTGTTATTAACCCAAAAATTGTCCGACTCTAGCTACATATAATAGTGCTTAAATATAGTACATAAGTTTTCTCCCTTACATATTTTCTCACCTAAATACGTGTGTGTTATATATATCCTATATTATAAAAAGTACGAACGTGCACAAATGTAGAGCGATTTTTTTGCCCTTAAATTTTAATATATTGTATTGCTATAATTAAACATAGTATTGTAATTACACTATTTTAGGAAAATGGTTAAATCCTTCAAAACACATCTATCTTTCAGTTTTTTTTTCACTTAAGATATCATATTTTAATCTATTGCACTGGGGAATGCAAGAATGTTGAACAAGTTCATCCATACTATCCAACGACTCTATTCATTTGGCTGTTGGAAAATTTATTTTTTAGATGTTAAATAGTAGAGGCTTAAAAGTTTCCATTAAACTATCAAATTAAATTTTAATCCATCATTGTAATGTTAAAGTTTAATTTTGGAACAAACTTGGCCTTGATTTCATAATATGATTAAACAAGGCCATAAGCACAAAGGTTATTATCAATTTCATTACTCTTTAACTTCAATGAAATATTATTATTAATGTTTAAAAGTAAATTTATGGAGAAATCATGTATTTGCCCTTTTAATTAGTTCATATACTAAGGATGAAGCCAAAAAGATAATTACATGTAGGGTGCTCCCATTAAAATCATCCCAAATATAATCTCCAATCTTTTTTTATGTTCAAAAAAATATACTATTAAAATATACAATAAAAAATTAATTTTCATCAATATCTATGATTTATATGCACAAAATTTCATCCTAAACTTTTTTTTGTTATCTTTTCATTATTAGAAAAATAGAAATATTTCATTTTGTCCTGATAGGTTGAATTTGTTAACCAAACCAAAAGTTATTACATAATGCAAAAGTTCATATATGGAAAAATTGATAATGCAAGAGTTTCTTTAATTATAAAAAAATTATTTATCACTTGAAAGTTCTATTTTTTTATTCTTCTTATATTTTTTGTCCCTCTTCATTTTATTCGAGGAATAAAAATTTTAGTTCTACTTATATTGACATCCATGATAAGAAGTTGAGTTTTTTAGCAAACCCATATACTTTTAAAAATTAATTTCGCAACTAAGTGTAGTTATTAAAATATTTCATTATTGATTACACTGAAGTCATTCATCTATATTTTAGTTTACTTTTAGGTCACAAAAATTTTCCAACAACATTAAGGTTAATTTGAAAAAGTGTTTATTTCTATGTGTATAGTTTAATAAATTGCAAACATGATTTTTCAAAGTACATAAATTATACATTTTCTTAATTAGCTTACTAAATTTTTTGAAGTAAATTTTAGATTTCATATATTCAAGGTGTAAGATAAAATATTTTTAAAAGTTTAGAATCAAAAGAGATTACTAATACATTAAGAATGAAAAGGAAATATAATTAAAGGTTAGGGACTACATATAGGACAACATATTTTATTTTAAATAAAAAACAACAGTATATTTAACATTAACTTGTGTTTTTTTATATCTATGGTGTATGTTTATCTTTATTTTTTTATTTTTTAAGCCTATTGTGTTTTTATTTATAATTTTATAAAAAAATTTAAAATTTGAAATATATTATTAATTATTATTTATGCAATTAGTAGAAAAATCTTAATATACTTTTAATATTTTTTGGGTCACTAACCACTTTGAAAATGAAAATGATTTATTGCAATAAATATAAATGTTAATTTTGTGGTTCTTTATTCTGTAATGTACTAGGGACTGCATTTGGCATTTTCATTATCAATTAGCATTAAAATTGTTAAAAATCAGTTCGATTAAAATTTGGAAAAAAATTTATCTAAAGGTAGTTTGTAACTTTTTTCCTTTAACAGTTTAATTTTCATTTTTAATAATTTACCTAAAGCTTTAATGCTAATTATAAAAATTGTTGCCCAAGGACATGTCAGCTAATATATTCAACAAAAGAAACAAAAAAAATATTCAACTAACACTAGAAAAGCTAATCTCCTTGATGAATATCCTATGTGAGTTAAATTTAATACTAATTTTTTATTGTTCTTTTTATATTCTAAACCATTTAAAATAATTGTAATTTGTCCCAAGTAGGTACAATTTGTTAACAAAAAAAATATTATTGCAGAATAAATGCATACATTGTGCATAATAATTATTTCATATAAAGGAATATTTGATAATGAAATTCTTTTACTTGTAAAAAAAATATTTGTCAGTTCAAATTTCTTAGAGATCAATTGTGAAATAGTTTTAAATAATTTAAAAAATTGATCTTACATAAATATAGTTACTTTGAATTAATAGATTTCATCCAATCCGGGACCAATATAGAATATTTAAAAAAATTTAGAACTTAACGAGAATATTTAATAGGTTAAAAATGATAAAGAAGCATATATTAAAGGTTATGGCCTGTTTACAAAGTTTAGCCTATCTTTTATGTTAAGCAATTTTTTTCTAAAACTCAGATAAATTATAATACTATATATTTTATTTCAAATTAAAATTAATGGTATATTTACATTTGGTTGTATTTTGTATGCCTATTATGTTTTTTAATAAACTTATAAGAAAAATCTATTTTAGAATATATTATTACTAATGACATGTACTTTATTCGCGTTCGAATAACGCATTAATGACTAGTACGTACATATGTATATTTGTATAATATATACATACCACCACGCATAGCAAACACGTAAGTATCACATATAATTGCAATGGAAGCATTCATTAGTTATATCTATTCCGCTTCTGTCCCAAAGTAAAAATTAAACTTCAGTTACATAAATATTAAACAAAAGTTGAAACGCAGTGAAATCATTAAACATGTAAGCAAAGATATTGCCTTCTATTACCCAGCCACTTAGTTACTACTTCTGCAATTCTATCTCGTGTATGGGCCATTGTTGCAGATTCAGCACGAAGGGCCTTAACATCCAGCATCTTCGTTTCATTCAGCATCCCGTTGCGAACATATTCTAAACCCTGGAATGTACTAATGTCCTCATCACATCAATCGTGGTATCAAATGTAGTTGTGTAGTGCACAACATGCGATAACGATGTCTGCTTGGATCTCCAATTTGAATAGACCCATTCCCGTGACAATCTTCCACTTCATTTTCGTCGCACCTATAATGTACTCCACGACATTTCGAAGGCCAGCATGAGCGTAGTTGAATAATTCCTTTGGCCTCGAAGGCCAACATGATCCATTGTGGTGATAGTCCACCAACCGATAGGGGGCTAAGAAGCCTTCCATGTTTGTGTACTCTGAATCGACCAAATAGTATCGACCTAACATAGCACACATTCATAACTAGTCCTAATATAGTACATATTTAGCAATTTGATAACGTAATATCTATACTTGGGGGTGGGTTTAGGAACCTTGATCCAAGTGCTTCGTGACATTTGGCTATCATGGGCAGATCCTGGGGTACCAGTGTATACATGTGTCTACATCATATTAAAATCACAGGCCACCATGACGTTTTGCGTCGGTCGGCAGCTCCGACTACTGTAAAACTCCCAATCTGAACAAGGAAAAATACCACCAACGTAGGTACCATCAATGGCCTCGATCGCACCGGTAAATGCACCCCCCATGCTCGGGCAACATGGGGGTCCATGTTGGTCAATGTTCCTTTAGATGAGGCGATTATGACCATGCCAAGCAAAAGGACTGAGTTAAGAACAATCCGAAACCAACGATATATTGTATCAATCAAATAGGGGAGAAGTTGGCACACTCCCTAATATTTGAATCCATGGGCACATACTGTTAGGAACATTGCCAGTGCCTCCACACTGGATATCCTAGTTGATGATCTAAGATTGCGATGGTGTTCTAGGTCATTGTGGAGACATACAAAACCTTTCATAAAACTCCCACTCATTTTGGCCAAGGTGATACAAGTATTGCATACCATCGAAAAGAGGCTCCCTGCATAACGGCGGTGGTGTTGGATCAGAGTCAGACGAAAACCATGTTGCAGCTGCAGCCGTGTAAAGGCTTTCCTAGTGTTTGCCTTACCTTGTACGTCAAGGTAAGTAAATCCCAAGTTATTTTCCTCAAATAAGTTATATTAAGCAAGGAAAGCAAGCTAAGTAAGGATAAATTGAGTTCCAAAATGTAATTGGCACTTAAAGGGCAAGGAGAAATGGTAATTTTGGTCCAAGTCAGTAGCATGACCGTAATTTTAGTAAATTAGGTTCATGCAAGTGTTTTGAGCTAATTGGTTTAATACCATAAGTGTTTATAGGCATTTGAACCAAAAGTGAAAGTTAAGGGTGAAAAATACACTAAGTGAGAAATTGAGCTATTATGTCTTATAATGGCTTAGGTGACTTAAGGGCAAAGTGTTTGGGTAACAAAAACCTTTCAATGGGACCAAGGAGTATTGCTGTAGGAAGAGTTTAAGTGGCCTAAATGATTCAAAGTTAAGTTTGAGGGCCAAAGTGTCAAATGGAAGAGAGGTTAACTATATAAGTGGAGGAAGTGACACTATTCATCATCTCCCTCATTTGCCATTTTCATGGATCTCTTTCCTCCATAGTTCTCCACCTTCAAAGCTCCCATTCTAGCCAAAATTCCATGAAAATTGAAGGTCCCAAAGCCATCCCAACAAGCCTTTAGCTCATTTTTTTTTTTTTGTGAATTTGGTGCATTTGGAGTTATTCTTGCAAGTTTTGGTTCAAACACTAAGGTAAACGTCTTTGATCCCTATGGGTTAGTTTTAAGCTTGTTAAATGGTTAGAAATGGTCTTAATTTTGTGCCATTAATGTCCAATTTGGTTAAATTCAAGCTTGGAACTCAAAGGAACTCTATGGAGCTCAAGTGTGCTTGTTGCTTGTTTTTTACTTTAAGGATGATTTGAGGTAATTTAAGTTAATTCAGTTCAAATAATTTATAGAAATGTAGTATTACATATGGGAATGAAGTAGAAATAAGTCCCATATGAATTGGCCTTGGGATGGGAGAGTTTGAGCAAGTTTCATGTAAATTCGTATGCTGTCGCGCAATGTTGTAGTGCATTGGCGACGCGGCGACGCGAATTGGTGACGCGTCGCCAGTGAACCTCAGGATTCCTGAGCGTTGACGCCTTTGGCAATGCATCACTAATGGCATCGCCAAAGCATTAGTCCCTTAAGTTCGGGGCATCCTAAAAATGTCTCAAACTCTTGGTTATCATCCCTAAGCTAATTTAAGATGTTCCGTAGCCTTAATTGGGTCTAGAACTCATTCCTAAGTTGGGAATTATGCATTATTTAGGTGGTACCTAAGTGGTGTGGTTAAGGTAGGGTAAGCAATGGTGGCTAAGGGGATTAAAGTGCTTAAGTTGCTAAATGAGCACTAAATGGATTAAGGCGGGTTTCAGATTCTTTATTGGCCAAGTGGAAGGTCATAGACCTTCGGGCAGTAAAAATGAAACCTAAAAGGATCCCAACCAAACTTTATGTTTTGGTAAGTAAGCCACTAAGGTGTCTTGAGCTAAACTTAAACAGCTTGGTAAGTTAAACCACATAAGGCAGCTACCTTGCACAATAAGTTAAGGGAAGAGACGGGTAAGGAGGAAGTAAGCGGTGACTTACTCTAACTAACCCGTAAAGGCGGGCAAGGGTTGAGTGAGTAATGACTTACTCTAAGGTTCCCGTAAGAGGACTTCATGGGGTTAGTTAAGTGCTAGCATAGGATACGAGGGCCAGTATCCAAGTTCCCCAGCCATATGAGCTCACGGCAAGTCTAGCACCTATGGGTGTAAGGAAGTCCTAAGTACATTTGCATGTGCATATTTCATTCATTCATCCATCCATTCATTATTTGCATTGTTTGTTGTTGTTCTTATCCTTGTTTCTGGTTGTGTTGTTGATTGCTTGCTTTGCTTTGTATGTTTGTTGTGCCTTGCATGCTTGCTTTTGTTTTCCCATGCATGTACCAAATCCCTTACTGAGTACTTTTGAGTACTCATCCCTTAAGTGTTGTGCAGGTTAAGCGGGCTAATCGGGCTTAACAGTTCGTAAGGGCAACTGTTAAGGATAAGTTTATTGGATTGAAGGTATTCTCTAAGTAGGAAACTCTAAGTTTATAAGTTACTTATGACATAAGCTAGTACTAACCAAAGTGTTTGCCTTACAGTTCAAGGCTAAATGAGTACAAGGAAAGTGTGGCTCATCACTTGAAGCTAGCTTGCTTGGGTGAAGAACTAAGGATGGATCTTAGTAGATTTTTGTTGTGTCTTCTAAATGTATGGTATTTCCATACAAAGGGATTGTCTCTAATAGTGTCCATTGGTGTGTATAACACTAAAGTTACATTTGGGTGCATATAAGATTGAGATGTATGTACATAGTTGTTACTTGAAGTTAAAGCAACTAAAGTTTTTATGTCTTGGCTTGTTTTCACTTACGTTTTATGAGCTGGCGCCACAGTTTTTGTTATAGTTTTAATTTATTGTTATCGCATAGCCAGGACAATGCATGCATATTTCCTATGTAGGGTAGGCTAAGTAACTAGTTGCACGTAATGATTTAAAATACTTCACGAGTAATAACTAGCCAATTATAACCTAAATGGGATCATAGCTCCCAAAAAGCCTACCAGTGTTAACAATTCAGGGCACTGGGGCCCTATTCCACCACAAGCCAACTGTACCACATAATGATGGATGGCCTCTTCCAAATCAGAAAACTCGTTTTGGGCAAAGTTAAATCATGGAGAACTTGGAGGCGATGATGGAGGTGTCTCCCATGGGATGTCTATTTCCACCCTCAACCCGGCCGAAAAAGCCATAAACTGTAAGGAGAATGTAATGCAAGTAATTAGGAAGGAATGTTAGAAGGGAAATTAATCTAATAATAGATGGTAATAGCCTTAGAGGACAACACATAAAACATAGAACATAAAACATCAAACAATATTTGATGAATGTCAACAACTGAGGAGAGGTTGCCCCAAACATGCAAAAATGAGAGTTAAGAAACAAGTTCCCATGCATGATGTAGAAAGCCTTCAAAATCACATCCCAGGGACGCCTTTGAAGAACCCCGCCTCTTTTGCACAGCCAATCTCAGCTTGTAACCACGCAAGTCGAACTTCAGGCGTCAAACATGCATATACAAAGCACTCCCGCAGTCCTTCATCTCGTGTCAACAACATAGATGCAGCTATCCAGGTCTGGCCTCCACATACTGTACCAGGCAACTCTAAAATCATGGACATGATAGATCCAATGCTACCATGTAAAAAGTGGGACTGAGCAGATGAATCAAAGATCTCACTAATACGATCTTGGTTGCGACGTAAAATCTTAAGCACAACATGTGAGCCCTCTAGGTCACATGAAGAAACACTCATTCATTGCTTCGTTGAAGTACTCCTCGGTGCTTCAGTTAGGGCATATCTAGACATACCGAGGGGAAGGTTAATAGGCCCGAGCTGAGATACTGAAGGTGCAGCAAACAAGGCATCCTGCCTACATCTTTTTACTTGAGACCGATCCCTGTGACGGTTTGGAGACAACTGACTGGAAAACACTCGGGTGGCTTGACTATCTCGTGCTAAAGATGCAACATCGGTGAACTAACGTCTGGATAGGGGAGTATTCTGTGATGCACAATGCTCTGCCATATTGCTCACGGTGTTAGCTGAAGTGGTGGCGTGCCTTTTTGCTCTACAGGTGACGCATTTTAAGACGTCACAGGAGACATAACTAATAAAAATGCTTCGTAAGGAACGACAGAAGGAACGGAATGGGACAATGGTGGCTTGGAGGAACGCCAATATATAAAGAAATCCTTACTAGGAGCGAACACACAGCATAAGTCATCTCAGTTTGGTAGAGGTCGATTTTGTAGAGATGCAACTTCGGGACTTGCCTACATAATGAGTGAAATTATGACACCAAATTAGTAAGAGTCGATGAAGTTGAATATTTTGGGAAATTAGTAGATATGGATGAGATATATATACCTGAATTCGAGAAGCCCACCAAGCATCATCAGCAGCAATGGTACCAATTTCTAGGTTCCAGCCAAGTCCGTAGTCATCCCCAATAGCTCTTTCTAATGACGCCACTGTGTTTTCAGGGCCTGAAATTTGTTCTTTAGCTGGTCAAGTATGTATGTTCTTCTTGACTCAAATTGAAATTAGGTGAGGATATTGTGCCACCCTTTTTTGGACTGGTTGCCCCCATTTATTTGACCAAGGCTGATAACTTGGACAGCAATGTGACAAAACAGAACTGTGACCTCATGATCCCAATGAGCGCGATCCTATTCACTCAATCCTTGACAATTCACCACTTTTGTCATGGAACCTTTCTATTTTCTTCCCATACCTACCTGCTATGAGACACTATAATCCACTGTATGCACCCCTACGAGCACCACCCAATTGCTTAACTATAGCATAACACAATATGCTATAAATGTAGTAAAACAAATAAATGTAAAACATGTAGTAATAAACATGAACACCCAAAAGTAATTGCCATCACACACCATAAAGATGAACATTCCTATGCCTAATATTATCTATGCCTCAGATAAGGACATATAAACAAATGACTGCCATAATTTCATTCTAGTATATATATAAACAAGTAGTTAAAAAAAGAGGCATGAGTTAGATGAAGCCGTTCATATTGAATTACGAAGATAATACTTAGTTGAGTCTATAAAGATGTAAATATTAACAAAGCCATTACAGCTTATTGCAGTAAATTATGTGCTGTAAATTTTAACAAATATCAATAAAAGCTCATTGTTGTACAAACTATAGATACACATTCTATAATCAAATTATTTGCAAACCTTTCAAAATCAAGTAATTTAGCCCATACGAAAAATATGGAGATGTATTTATTTCTTGAAACAAAAAGGCCCAGTATTCTTTATAGCAGTACTAATTATCCATGTTCAAGACCTACAGAAGGCTACAAAAACCAGAACATGATTTTTTTCCTATAGGAACTATTATTATATGAATATATATAAATAAAACAAGTTGCCCCCAATTGACTACAATCAAACTTCAAACCATTAAATTTCAAACCAACTACTTCCAACAATTACAAATGTGTATTGATTATATTAAATCAATATATATGATTTAAATTATCTATATTTTTGTAGTGTGCGAATACATATTTTTGGTAATAAAGTTTTGCTGCTTCTAAAATATTCTATCCACATATTGACATTGTAATTCAATACACAGAGCAATACAATTTGCATTGATCCCAAACAAGAATATGATTTTATTTATTGACACCAAATTTATTGTTTATATGAGTTAGACGCACAGGTGAAACATCACAATAAATCAATTTCATAATAAACTTCAATTACTTATAAAATATCCTATCTATATATTCATGTTATAATTTAATATATTGGAAAACATACTATACTTTTCTCTGATCAGAAACACCCAATATAGCAACACTCCCCACAGCATTTGTGTGGGTGCTTTACCCAGTAAACAATATAAACTAATAGACAAATTTTCATTGTTAGATATCAAAATACAAAAATAACAACCAAAGGAATTAATGGTTCTTTGAAAGAGCAAAAATACCATAAAAAACTTTTAAATGGATAATAGAGTTTACCAAGTGAGTATTTCGTAGCAGAGGATCCTCGCCACTAGCACCAATAACTTGGGGGGTAGAGGGTTCCAACGAAGATTATCATCGAATAAGCTACTCCAATGCTGCCTCCGTCTCACCGATGACTGTGATAGACACAGCCCAAAGCGAAGATGTTATAAAGTCTTTAGACCTGGCACAAAACATCAACTTTTTACCTGTGAAGCCAGTGCACCGGGAAGCTCACATGTCGGCCTCTTCTATACCGATTTTGCTTCTGCTTTATGTCTAAAAACATCATCATCACATGTGTGTCTTTTTCTAATATACCATGTTGAATGATAAAGCTGAAGGCATGTTACCTAGTGAAACACAACAACAAGGAAGATCTGCGAAGTGACTGAAAGGAACAAGCAATAGACACGATGGCGCTCCTCAAATTAAACCAAGAATCGCACCGCTAACAAGGCACCCATGAAGAGATACAAGCCTCTGTGCTGGAAAAGTGAAGAAATGAGTGGGGGAGAGCTTTGGAGAAAAAGAAACCATGGTTGTTGGATGAGTAAAGTGGGAGCTACTGCATCTCTGACAAGGGAAAGAAGACAAGACTATCAAGTAGTTTATTCAGCTGGGTTGGACCATAAATATGGCTAACTTTTGGGGTATAAAATGACCACACGCACATGGGACTTTTCTCACACCCAAAAATCACGTTAACATGTTATTAAAAACCATAGCCGAATTGGGCCTTAGGGTTATTTGGATTCACTTGATAAATGAAGATGATGTGAGGAAAAGGAGGAGAAGAAAATGAGAGGGATAAGGGCCCCTTTACCCGCCCACCCCCCCCTCTCACAGATTTGGAAAGGTGAAAACAATGTTCAAAGAGGCTTGATACCATCCCTCGGGAGTATTACTCACAGTAAGACTCCGTTAACCACCTACTTCTTCATTTTTATCTTCCACATTTTAATTTTTCATTAAAAAATTTAAATTCTAAAAAACTGATATGAATAATTGATAAGATAAAATCACCTTTCACATATATGTTCTTGAACCAGACTTTCCATAAAAACTAAAAACATGAAATATGGGAGATTGAGTTCCCTTTTTAAATGGATTCAAAACTTTAAAAATTAATGTGACAATCGTCATATTTGTTTAGTTCTGAGATGCACTTGTTTGATTTTATAGAAAATATGTCTAATTCAAAAATGCATTTGTATGACTTTAACACAAACACATCTAGTTTTTTTGATGTATTTCTCTAGCTTTGTTATATACTTGTCTAAATCTGATGTGTGTGTGTGTGTGTGTGTGTGTGTGCTTGTATCTAGTATTGGTATATTTTTGTCTAATTTTAAAAGGTAGAGTGATAATCATTATATATATCTAATTTTGAAATGCATTTATGTGACTCTGATGCATATATGTCTAGTTCTTAAGATACATCTGCCTAACTTTGATGTAAACATGTCAATCACTTTAATACAAACATGTCAATCAGTGAGATACATTTGTATGACCTTACTAAAAATTATTCATAGATGTAACACTAATATATCCATAAAAAAAAAAAATGCAACACTATCATTTCACAAAGTTGGAGTTTAAGATTATTTATAGATGATTAAAAATTTACTGAAAAAATTCTAAAAGTCAAAAGGTGTGAATTTTTTTTAACTATTATACTTAATAAAAAAAAATTTCTTTTTATGTTTTCTTCCATTTATCCTTTGCTTCCCCAATTTTTTTTACAATTTCATAAACTCCCCCTGTCCCACTTTCTTTGTTTCATTTGACTTTTTTGTACTAGTTTGACTTGAATTTATTTATATTATTATTATTTTGAAAAAAATTTAAAAAAAAAACATATTTAGAAACTATTTGGCTTGATTTATCATTCATAGATAAAGATTTTTCATTTATATGCTAAAATTTTAAAAATAAAAAATCATAGATTAATTGCTAAAAAGTGTATGATGCAAAGAATTTGGGACAGAGGGAGTTCTATTTTTCTTCAATTAGTGCATAAGAAAATATAAATAACTCAGAGCCAATTAACTTAGGTCAACTTAATTCAAAATGACTTAGTTTTATTTTTGCACTTTTTTTTTAACCAATTTTTTTGAAAGCTAATATTATGTAAATGCAATAATCCATTTAAAAGTAAATTTTTATAGTGTTATTACCTTTTTATGAATTTTTCCTTTTAATGTCTAAAATTAGAAAAATTCATAAAAATTTAGTAAGATTATAAAGAATTATATTTTCAATGAATTATTACACCTACATAACATTAGTTTTTAAATAAAATTAGTTCTAGATAAAAATATGTAAAAATAAAAATAAATCATTTTAGATTAAGTTGACTTACATTAAAATGAATTAGCCCTAAATTACCTAAAGTCCTTATAAGCCTAATATTTTAAAACCTATAACTTTGCCCACTTTTATGTTAGCCTTTTAAAGGTCAATACCCAATTTAAGTCAATTTTAAAACATTAGTAGCCAATTTGTGTCATTTCAAAACATTGCTGAAAATTTGAGACTAAAAAGATTTTAGTGAGAGATTTGTAGGGGTGAAACCGTGAAAGTATTTAACTCTAACCTGAAACTTGACCTTGTATGTCTACTTAGGATCGGGTCAACAAATGAAATAAGTAGGATTTGGGGATGACTCGAACTCGACCCAATCTAAAAAAGCAAAAATTGGGTTGATTCAGGTCAAACACAAATAAACCCAAAATAACTCGATTCTCCTTTTCCTAGCACAAGCCCTTCCGTACACCAAACTATTTATGATCTTACTAATGCTAGAACTCTTATGTCTCACTCTCACCCTATTTTTGCCACTGCCTTGCCTATGCGTTTCTGCCCCCTCGACCTCGACACCTTGACGTCGCACCGAACACTCTCGCCTTACCTTCACCCCTCATTTGCCTTGCCATCGCCCCTCAGTGCTTTGCTCTGGTTTGTCGATCTCTTGACTAATTTTGTTGTTGCTAGTGGACAAGTGGCGACAGAGGGAACTGTACGAGACAAAGCAGCGAAAGAGTGACAGTGGGTATTGAGCTCAACCAACCCAACCCCGACCCTAATCTAATATTTTTTTATTAAGGTCAATTCAGGTTGGGTGCTTAATTCAGTTCAGGTTTAGAGCCAAAAAGTGAAAACTGTTTATGGGGCAAAAAAAATTGAGTTTGAGTTTGAACCCAACCCAAAATCCAATTCTTCCACTCTATAAATTTGATTCCAACCCAAAATATATGGTATATTTAAATCAGCTATCCTGTTTATAAATTTAGGCCATAATTATCTCACAGACCACAAACATCAAGACGGTCGTTCATGATATATGTGCTCAATGAGATCAGGATTTTCCCATAAATTTTTCAATTGCCAACGTGACAAAGTAGTTGGCAACATTACGCAATGAGTGACGAATGGAGCAAAGGGGCCCCAAGATAACTTATTATATGCGCCACTGTGAGGGGCATTACCGTCAATTTTACCTGGACCAGAGCATAGGCTTGAAGAACATTGCATGTACATGAAGGCATATCCATAGAGTTGAATGGACACAGAAAGAAAGAAGAGGAAAATGGAAAGCAAAGAAGAAAGCGAAGAAGAGAAGATGGAGAAGTTCTTTGCTTTAGTTAGCGGCATGAAGGAAGCAAGTGACGGACTGAGAAAGCAAGCGGCCTCCAGGAATCTGATGTTTGAAGTCAAAGATTTCCTTGGGGATTCCATTGCTAAAGGAACCCAGGCGCAGGCGGGTCTTACCAAGGGAGAACAAGAGAAAGCAGAAGAGGGGAAACTAGATAGTAGCATACCAGACCTCAACCTTTCTTTGTAGAAATAACAAAGTAAGGTTCTTTTCATGTACTTCAAAGCAAAAAAGTAAATTTCAGACATGAGTAAACATGCAAGCGTTTAGGTTAATTTTCTTTCCCCTCAATCTATAAATAATCACCAAGCACTTCATCTTATGCGCTGAATGCGGCTATTTTCATACCTGGATATGCTGCAAACTTTCATATCTCATGAACTTGTATGCGATTAGAATTCATGATCTGACCCTGGCTCATGTCATTAAAAGGATTAAAGCCTGGATGTTCAAGCCAAACACTGCAATTTTTTATGCAAAACAGAAGCTAGATTAATCTCATTCAAGGCAACATCAAGGACAAATTTTGCGCCTGACGACCAATTCCAAACCGCTGCCGAATATGTGTCAGTCCATGTTATATTAGCGATACATTTGTTTCGCTGCTCTGGAAGAAAATTTATAGGAACCTTCAAGAGGGGTTCTGCTTACTTTGATAGCAACAGGTAGTGCGAGTTGAACAATCAGTGGCAGAGCTGGCATGTCAATTTGCTATGCAACATCTGATAGCAACACATATGGGTCAAGGGAGACTACCTTGTCCACCTTCACAACAATCTATCCATTTTACAATATGTGATTCGTCTGTTGAGTTCCTGAAACCAATTACTGTGGCTGGTTTCAATTATGCCAGTCAATCAGTGAGCACAGCAGTAATCCGTGCAAGAACAGACACATCTTTACAATGGTGAAATTTATTAGCATCCCTCAAGAATACCTTTGATGGCACTCCCTGTAACTTTGGCAATCAACTTTGTTGCAGTGTGGCAATCTCCACATACACGAAGATTTTTCATAACCTGTATGAGCTTCTCTTTAGGAACCTTTAGAAGTCCATATGCTACAGCCATTTTCTTGCTGTGATACCTTAAGTCATAACCTTTTTCTTCAGCATCAAGGTCGTGCAAGACAAAGCATCTATCAAGATTATTACCTGCATCTCTTAGTAACATCTAACTTATCCAACATTCTCATGGCCATGGCATATTCAGGATGGCTCATGCTATTATTTGCAGCAAACCACTCACCATGGGTAGTTTCAATTATGCAAGTCAATCAGTGAGCTCACCAGTAGTCCCTGCAAGAGCAAACACCATCTTTAAAATGGTGAAATCTATTAGCATCCCTCAAGATGATCTCTCTTCCTGTAACTTTGGCAATCAACTTTATTGCAGTGTGGCAATCTCCACATACACGAAGATTTTTCATAACCCGTATAGGCTTCTCTTTAGGAACCTTTAGAAGTCCATATGCCACAGCCAGTTTCTCGCTGTGATACCTCAAGTTATACTCCTTTTCTTCAGCCTCAAGGTCGTGCAAGACAAAGCTTCTATCAGGATTGTACCCAGCATCTCTCAATAAACCCTCTAACTTATCCAACATCCTCATGATCATTGCATAGTCAGGATGGCTCAAACTATTACTCACAGTAAACATATGCACTTGTTTGTTTGCCTCAATCCAACTGCAGCCTGGAGATTTGTTCACACTCCTTGCCCTCATGTTCTTTCTGAGTTCAGAAACATCCCTCCATCTACCTTCAGAAGCATAAAGGCTTGACAATAAGATGTACGGACCAGCATTTTCAGGTTCAACCTGTTGAAGTTTCTTCGCAACAAATTCAGCCAAGTCCAACTTTGAGTGGTTTCTACAAGCACCTAAAAGAGTACCCCAGACAATGGCATCTGCTTCCACTGGCATATTCTCAATTAAATTCATTGCCTCATTCAAGCGGCCTGCTCGGCCTAGCAAATCAACCATGCAAGCATAATGTACAGTTTTTGGCACCATCAAATATTCTGATTTCATGGATTCAAAAAATTCATGCCCTTCTTTTACCTTCCCTGTGTAGCTACAAGCTGTGAGAACTCCAATAAAGGTAACATCATCAGGCATGACTCCACAGGAGAGCATCTCATCAAAAACTTGTAAAGCCAATTCCCCTAGTCCATGTTGGGCATACCCAGTGATGATTGAATTCCACATCACAACATCTTTTGCACCAAATTTTTCAAAAATCATCTTGGCTCTAGGAAGATCACCACACTTGAAATACATTGTTATCAAAACAGATGCAACATACACATCTAGATCAAACTGAGATTTAACCAGCTGAGCATGAACCTGCTTACCATGATCAAGACTAGCCAGGCTGGCACACACAGAAAGAATACTTATCAAAGCTGGAAAGTTTAGCTTTACTCCCTCTTTCTGCATCAATATAAACAAATCAAGCGCCTCCAATTCAAATCCATTCCTTTCATCAACTTTGATCATTGCACTCCAAGTTCCATCATCCTTCTCCAGCATTCCATCAAATACTCTCCTTGCTTTCTCCACCTCCCCATTCCGACCAAAACCAATAATCATTGCATTGTAATTCAAAACTGACTTCCCTGGCATTGCATCAAAAAGAGCAGAGGCCTCTTCCATCCTCCCACACTGTGTATATCCCACCAACATTGCCGTCCAAGACACCTCATTCTTCACTGGCATAACCTCAAAAAGTTTCCTAGCAATATCTACCCTGTTACTTTGCACATAACCATTAATCATGGCAGTCCAAGAAATAACATTCCGCTCAGGCATCTCATCAAAAATTTCTCTTGCTTCAGCCACCTGCCCTATCTTGCAATATCCATCAATCATATTAGTTCTTGCCACAACATCCTTCACTGGCATCATATCATATAGTTTACGAGCTTCATGAATGCGACCTTCCTGAATCAAACCCCCAAGCATCACGGTCCATGAAACCACATTCTTTTCTGGCATTTGCCAGAACAATGCCTCTGCTTCAGCCATCAGACCAGCCTGGACATAACCCTGAACCATAGCAGTGCACGAAACAATACTCCTTTCAGGCATTCTGTCAAATGCTTTCCTTGCTGCGTTGACCATTCCATTCTTAATATACCCAGAAACCAGCCCGTTCCAGGAAATTATATTTCTATCAGGCATTCTTTCGAACAGTTGCTCTGCTTCCCGCGGCAGATGGTTTTGGAAGTATCCAAATACGATAGAGTTCCAGGAAGCAATTGTTTTGTTGGACAACTCATCGAACACTTTGCGTGCATTCTCGATTTGACCCAGTCTAGCAAATTGGGCAATCTGAGAGTTAGCAGAGGTCACAGTTCCTGTGTAATAGGCTCTGTAAAGCGTTGGACGAGATTGCATTCTAAGCAAGAAAGAGGTTGATCAGATAAAACCCAAATCAATATTCTCTTCTTTAAGTTTCAATTTCACGAGTTTAATTTTACTCGGGCTTTGAGAGTGCTAGCTAAGCTTCAGGCAAACCAGTTGGTTGCCATTGGCCAAGCCTCTGTGGAATTCCAAATTCTTACAAGTAGCTGCGAACGAAAAAGAGGCCGCAAAAACTCGCAATATGTATAGGCGTCCCAAACTTTTTATTTTATTGCAAGTCCGTCCCAAACCTTCCATGCGTTGCAATACAGTCCCAAACCTGTGTTGCTCATTGCACATTGGTTCCCCCGTCAGTTAAAGCCTAAAATGGAAATCTTAGACAAAAATTCTTGTTTAGTACTTTGCTTTCTTTATAAATTCAATCATAAACACATTTTTCCTATTTAAATAATTCAATGGTAATTAACTTTGTTTTTGTGTGTAACAAAAAACTCAATATGATGAATCAAACGTTATGGGGCCGACTGAAGCTAAATGATGGTTTAATTGAATGTCATATAAAAAGTTTTACAGTAATCATTGGTTTTGTCTGAAGTTGTTGTTGTAATAATAATAATAATAGTCTTATTTAAAGACGTCCGCAGATGGTTTATTAATAAATTTTTTAAAATTTTGGACAATTATTTATACATTTTCATTTTTTTATTTTTTTCTTGTCACAATATTTATATTGATCTCTGAATTCTTTTAAAGACCTGATAGAGAGAAATAATTACTTTAGTTACGGTTCAATAACAGTCTATTAGTAAAAAAAATTTACATATGCAATTTTAAAATACTTTAAATTTATATAATATAAAAAATATTTTTTTCGCTCTTAGATTTGCAGAATAATTTATAAATTAATTTGAATCTTAAGAAAGAAAGGAAAATAAACAACAATTTATAAATTTCCAAGAATTGGAAAATAATTTTCAAACATAAGTCTTGTTTTAAAATTTCCACCTATATCTTTAAATAAATCTATAAATTAACTTTGTACACAAACGGATATAATAGAAACACAGAGTAAATTAGATATCACACAATCACTTAAAATTGAATGATGGTCTAATTAAATGCCATAAAAGCGTTTTCCAGTAATCCCCGCTAAGCATCAATTGTTGAATAGTTATTATACTATAGACATATGTCTAATTAGACATACCAATCTATTCCTAATTTCCCTATATATAGCCCACAAACTACTAAAGAAACTGACAAATTTACCTCTAGATCAACATTCATCATCATCTTCAGAAACCCAACCTTGTTTTCGTCATTGCGTCCGTTGCCACCGTCACTGCCACCGTCGCCGCCGCCACTGTTGCCTCTAACGAACCGTCGTCATCCACTTTCAAATATTGCAATCGCACACCTTCGGATCTCTTCGTCAATCGCAACCCCTCACTTCCAAATCGCGTTGCAACTCACATTCAAATCTCGTATTGCCGATCACCTCCAAATCTGGTGAGTTGTTGCTTCCCGAATCACGTTGATTGTTGTCTTCTTGTCACATCGCTACTTGCTTTTGAACCGTAAAAGTGTCTGTAATAAAATGTAAATGTGTCTAATATAGTATGTGGAAGTGTCTGCAAATGAATATAAAAAAATTTTATTATAATGTGAAATTAAAAATATCTAAGGCTATAGGAATAAGTGTCTAATTGAATGTTAAAAAATGTCTAAAGAAATATGTGAAAGTGTTTGAATAAAAAATTTATGAATCAACTTGTAAAAAATATGTTATTTTTAGAAAATACCTGTTTAAGATAACAAAAAAATCATTTGAACCAATAAGAATAAGTGTCTGATTGAATATTAGAAAATGTCTAAAAGAATATATAACAAATGTCTGACTAACTAACTAGTGAGCAATTTGTTACCTTTTAGAAAATAAGTGTCTGAAATAATTTTAAAAAATGTTTAACTAAATATGTAAAAATGCCTAAACAAAAGTGTAAAAATGTCTAAATATTTAAAGAAATGTTTAAAATAAAGATATAAGATTTAATGAATAAAGAAATGTCTAAATAAATGTTAAAAATATCTAAAATGTAATACAAAAGTGTCTAAACAATAATTTTCCAAGAAAATCTCTTCTTTTTCGCCTACTGCCTCGCACTGCTTCACCTCGGCTTTGCCTCTCCTCCACCTTCACCTTGCACTGCCTCGCCTCGCCGCTTCTCCTCTTCGAACTCACTTCGTCGCTTCACCTTCTCCTTCATCTCCGACTCGCCTTGCTGATTCACATCACTGATCGTCTAATCGAATCCACATTATCTACCTCCTTCGGTCTCCGCTCCTACGATCATCTCACCACTTCACGTCCACATTCGCCTTGGACTCGCCTATTTACTTCACCTCCTTTGATCACCGATTCGCATTGCCGATCGTCCAATCGGATCCCCGTTCTCTGCCTCCTCCGATCGCTACTCCTTATGATCGTCTCGCCCCTTCACCTTGGACTCGCCTTGCCACTTCACCTCTTTGCATCACGATTGACAACAACGCCAAGAATGTGAAGGATGGCCGGTGATGGGGCTGTAGAGGTTTGATGGGGCTTAGAGAAGACAAAACGTGATTTAGGGTAGAAGGTTAAATAGAAATTAACCAGAATGATCAGGGGTATATTTGAAAAATCACATGCTATGTCTAATTAGACATATGTTCATGATAACCGTACATATTGTTGAATGGTTTAAGCACCATACTCATAATTAACAAATTCATAGGTTTAATAACCAATCTGATTGTGAAAAATAACATTAAGGACTAAATTCCATAGGTAAACAGCACACGTCGTCCTTGAATTAAGACCTATATTTTGAATTCATCTTGAAACTACAAAACGTTACATCATTTATCCTTTAACTACAAAAATATTACACTAATCATCTTGCCGTTAACTGCAACTGTTAAAATAGACAGAAAAAAAAAAGTAAAAGAACTAATTTTAACCCCTAAAAACCCTCAATTTGTCATAGAAATATAAAAGCTTTTATATCTTATAATAAAACCACAATCTCCTAACCACCCTCCGTCCTCCATGACTGCCACCATTCTTTGCTTCTCTCATTCGGTTCTCGCGTCCTGTGTCGTTGATTCCAAGCTGACCTCCTCATTTGCAAGCCCACCTCCCCTCTTTTCCTGCTAAATTGTCGATGGTCTTCTTCTTCCAATGGTGCACAATTGTCACCTTCCTATAGTGCATGAATGTCTTCATCTGGTGGAGCACAATTGTCAATCGTCATCTTCCCCAGCAGTGCACGATCAAAGAGAAACGACAATGTTGGAGCACGATTAAAGGTAGATGTTTAGCTGAGATCGAAGGGAAACGACAATAGAGGACGGTGATGGGCTAGATCAAAGGGCAACGGAAGAGCACTATGGAAGAGGGCATTTAATCAACAAGAAAGTGTGATGAGACGATGACAAAAAATGGCAACAAAAGACAATGATGAAGGATGACAATCGATGAGGAAAAAGGCCGTGTTTTGGACCCAAGGGTCTCAGACTTTTGTTCTTCTTTCTTCGTCGATTAATTTTCAGCGGTAGCTGCAACATAGGATGTCGGCGGCAGGATGAGAACATGACAATGGCAGATCAGGATCAGTTATAGCAAAGGTAAAGGTCATGAGGGGCAGAGGAGTAGAGGTGAAGGTCATGATGAGATGGTAGTTTTATTGTAATGTGTAAATGTTTTGAGGTTTTTATGATAAATAGAAGATTTTTAGGGGTTAAAACTAGTTTTTTACATTTTTTTTTCTATCCATTTTAATTGTTGCAGTTAATAGCAGGACGATTGGTGTAATATTTTCATAGTTAAAAGATAAATTATGTAACATTTTGTAGTTTCAGGATGAATCTAAAACATAGGTTTTAGTTCAAGTACGACAAGTGCTATTTTTCCAAATTCTAATGAAAACAAAGGATTATACATGTGGGATTGATTTGGGTAATACTACAATAAAATTTTTTATTTCAATATTTTTTCTTACTCAATGTTGAACCATTAGTGACCTATGTAAATTTTGTGAGATACATTTTATATAGTTTTTTTATATCTAGAAGCATCATGTAATGTATAAAGGAGAGATATACTAATGTTACAAATTTTGAAAAGGGCCATCCAACTTTTTTTGGGGATTAAAACAACAATTGAACCAACTTTGTTACGACATGATATAAGGGTAAAGAGTTCAAACTTATAAGGGGTGAAAAGACCAAAGTTCAACCCCTTGACCTCCCCATATATATTCACCAACACCTTAACCATTATGCTAAGTGTGGGGGGTTCATATAGTATTTTTTGAATGAGTAACACGCAAGATCTACAAATAAGTAGTAAACCATCTCTTGCGGGCAATAAAATAAAATAAAATCCAGTTCTATACTTTGGTTCATATTTTCATAAGAATCTAGAAATTGTTTTATCAAAATCTCTAGATTGGCGCTTTTTTAGTACTCAAATCATACCAGGGGAAAGAAAGAGTTTGCTTCTTCATGACTCAAAATGCCACTAAACCAACATAACTGGTTTTATAGGTAATTAGCAGAAGTCACTTCCGAACCCCAACCTCTGCTTGGTTTCGCTTAAGTCTTAGCTTGGGTTTCCACAGAGCATGATAATTTCCATCTCCAAAGCCTTCTCCCACACTCGCCATCATGCTATTTGCAACAATATTGATCAGGGAATAATCAGCCCAAAAGAAGCACTAATTCTGGCAAAAGAAATCAAATTTTGTGGCTGCGGTAGAATATGCCGTAGAAAGGACTTTTGAGGCCACAACGGAGTTAGCTGCTTCACTGTAATGGATGCCATCCCAGTTTACAGACCTGGTCCCCTCATCACAAGCAAGCGAGCCAGGCGTTCCACAAGTAACACTCTTGTCGTAGTTGTATGGAGGCCCCCCGAAGCCGCAACACGCCATTAATGGATTCGAGAAACCTGTTTCATCAAATGAGAGGTTGTTGAACATGAATGTTATCAAACTTGTTCCAGATCAAAACTCCGGATAATCCAATATCCAGGTGACCCCGAGAGAATGTGATTAACCCTAAAGTTAAAAATGCCTGCAAACTTGAGAACCACACACACGACTAGACCCCGAAAATTGACTCGAGCCATTGCTTAGTTCAAGGAATCAAATGAAGTTGAACTTACCATATTTGCTTGCATTCGCGATGAGATCATACTTAATGCTGTATATATCTACATAGGTTACAGAAGCATCCTTGATTTCAGACCGCAGCTGTTGGGATAAACGAAGCAGAGCTTGATTGAATAATCTTGCTGCAGAGTTATAGCTGGAAAGACATCCAACAGTGTCCAATTCTTTCTTCTGAGCTTGTGAAAGCTTCTGAGGGAGACAACCCAAAGGCGCTGTGTTGTGTATCCAAAATTTCCTGCCACCTTGATTATATAACACCTGGATGTATATTTTTATGGCAAAAAATTTCATAGGTATAATATAATCAGCAGAAGGCTGAAGGTAGATTCACGGCCAATTTCACACAGGAATAAAAAACTAAATGATGATTTTAAGTCACCTGAACAGCATTCCTTATCTCAGTGATAACAGCAGGAATCCTTCTGGTTACTTCTGCATATGACAAGTTCTGGGCAAATGAGTCTGCAAGGTCATTCTGCCCAATATCAATCATGTAAAGTGCATTCCGAAACCCTTCCTCGTCAACCAAATTTCCGGTGCCTGCAAAACAAAATTTACAAGCCATAGAAGACCTCAGTCAATATCCCAATGTATTAACTTGTTCATAGCTAGTCAATTCTTGCTTCTTCTCCCAGCATGTATCAAACTCAGGTTGATGCATAAACACATAAGTTTGTCACCGGCAGACATGTTTCGAAGCATGAAAGTAGCTAATTACGAACAACCAGGGTAACGACCTTAACCTAATACAATTGGTACTATAGTATCTAAAGGTTTTAACTCCTCCCTCTGCTAGCCACTTGAAATGGCACATTTCAGCTGATTATGCCCTGTTTTTCCCGAGTAGGGAATAACTTGTCACCCAAGTAAACCTAACAACCCAATTTCATCAAATAAAGTAAAACTGATAAATAGGACATTAGAAAGGAGAAGCAAATTAGTACCAGCAGAATCGAGTTCGAGGGAGCGGGCCTTGAAGTGGAGGAATTGCATGACCTGAATGTTCAAGGAAAACGGTACGAATTTTGGGAGGGTGGAGGATCCCACCACGGCAAAGTTTGCACCGCCAGAGAACTTGGACCCACCCAAGGAATCCATGTATGGGCTCACCAAACTCGCATTCACGCTCTGGCCTGACATAAATTAATGCACCACGTAGCTCAACACCATTATAAAATACAAAAACTGGTAAATCTGATAAATATATTGCACTCGTTTGTGTCTTGCAGACTTACACAAATCTTAACTGTCCTCACACTTTATCCCCTATGTTTTTTTTAATATTATCTGATAATAAATTTTAAAACTCTAATTTAAGCTATCTAATAACTATATTTTAGTAATTTTAAAATTATTAATATTTTTTTAAAATTAACTAAAATTCAAAGAAGATTAATTTTCATTTATAGAGAAGAGAATGCATTTACAGAGATAAAAACTAGATAATTTAAAATGTTATTAATTGTAAAAAAAATATTTGAGAGACTGAAGTTATTAGAAAATGACTATCGTACAATTTAAATTAGAACTTTAAAAATTATTACTATACTATACAAAAAAGGACAAAATGTACTTTTCTTAAAAATTGGGCAAAATATAGATTAGATCAAATTAAAATAAGATTATTGTAAGTTTTTCCTTCTGTTTTTAAGAAACCTGCCCTCTCCGCATCTTAGCTGCAAGGAGTGCTCTGCCATGCCACACACCAACGTTGGAGACGCCCTCTCCCCTTAATCCTTAAACTCTTAACTTTAGTAGAAGGTAGACAATTCTGAGTAGAAAAAAAAAAATTTCTAAAGCATTTATCGGTCAAGTAATTATTAAATAGTTAAATTAAAGTAGACGCTATACAAAATTTTACATCAATACCCCTGCCATCTTCGCAGAATTATTTGTTTTAGAAATGTCTGAAGCTTTATTTTTCTTTCATGAGATAAACACTGCCGACAATTCTGACAGAATTTAAATTTTTATAAAGCTGATCTAAGATTATGCTAAACTATATTTAAAAATATTAGCCAAATTCACTTTATTATTTATATTTGTTCAAAATTAGACTAAGCATGGATGATATAATTTTTTTAGCTAATTACTCGAGCAAATCAAATTATGTCATTATTAGCCATAAAATAGGCCCTGCCAGATCCCGCAGATCTTCATTATCTCAGAAGTAGGAGAGATTTGATAAACTCCAAAATGCTACTAAAATTTGTCGAAAATCTTTAACATTTTCTACATTTCACAGTTCTTAAGTCTACTTTAGCTTATTAATTTTTTTATACCCAACCAAATTACAATATGCAAAATTTTCTTTAGGTTTTTAGTGTATTTGACATTATCCTCCCATATCCTATCTTCATTTCATGTTTTTCTGACACATATGAGGTAGGATATTTACCATATGAGATTGACGCCGTAAGAGGAAAAAGTGGATGTGTTATTTTCAATTTTATAATTTACCTTTTATATATAAATCAAAAAAGATGAAAAAAAGAACATATTAAGATACTTATTTAAAAATAATATAATAAATTTCTTTATGAATTTATTGTCAAAATTTGTAAAAAAAATTATTATTATTGTAATGAATGTGGGTTGGATATAAAAAATAAGTAGAATAATGAAACATAAAAGCAAAAAGAATTTAAAAAAAAAAAGCCATAAAAAAAGAACACATCTCGATCCGTGTAGCCAGACAAAACCGGAGGTGGGCCTGGCCCACACAACTATTGAGCACTACTTTCTTAACGGACTTATCTAATGACAGCACCGCCATCAGAGAGAAAGATGTGCAGGTAAATTACGCCTAACATCCTTCAATTATTGTATTTCTTTCATCTGGATCTAACACTTCCAATTCCTCACTCCAAAAACCAAAAGCACTTTTCAAGTTCGTGGAAAACGAAATGTACAATCACAAACACAAGGCTAGCGAATTCTAAGTTTAGGACGCAACAGAACAAAATTGCAGAATCTACACGAAACGAAGAACAGTAATTTAGAAACCAAGTTTCAATCTAATCCAAAACAGAAGCAAGCTACTTAGTACCCATAAACTTACAGAGGAAATCAATAAGCAGGCGTCCATCAGAAAGTCTGCCGGTTGATCGGCGGAAGAAGGAACGGCCGTTGGGTGGGTTGACGGGGAAACCGAGTCCGGCAGCGAGTCCGCCGGTGTCTGAGTTGGAATCTCCGAAGTTGAAGATGATAGGCTTGTTCTTGCACTGTGAAGCAGCTGGGTCTGGAAGAGAAACTAATAGCAATGCGGAGAAGAAGAGAGAGACGAGGAAGCTCTGGCTATGGCTGAAGAGAGCCATCAGGGGCAAGTGTGGTTAGTTGTTGTGGAAGGGAAGAAGCCGTGGGAAGAAGTGAGCTTTTCCTACTTTTGCTACGGTCTTTAAAATTTATTCTTCTTATGGCTAGGGGTGAAATTAAAACCCGCAACCCGAATTCCGACCCGAATCCGATCCGAAAAAAGCGGGTTAGGGTCGGTTTCTTTAGAGGAAAAGGTGTATTTGAACCCGACCCGACCCGACCCGATTAGTTGTTGCCGACAGCAATTTCGGTTCGGGTGAAACCCGACTAACCCGACTAACCCGACTACTAAGGTATGCCCTTCTTCTTACAAAGTCCTTTAAATTTAATCTTTGAATCTTGTGGTTCTTGATTTCCTATTTTTCTGTAAGCTGGTTTAACAATATATTTCTTCAAAAATTCAAATCTGACCTAAGAATAACTTTATACCTTGTAAAACTGTTTCTGATTATAAAAAAAAAACCGATGTTATATCCTGCTCCAAAATTTATAAAATGGCCTAAAAATAATACCGTTGAAACTTAATTTAATAATGCTATTGTTTCATTTTTCCTATGCTTTTTCTATTGTTAACACAATGAATACTTTATTTTGACCTTAGTTTCTACATTGGTTATAATATTCAGAAACAGTCATTCCTATATGTATTTATGAATTTGGTCTTGGTGCTTGGTTGCTGTTGCCATATGAGCTCAAATAAGTACGTTTCAGTAATTTTTATGTATTTTTTGGAGTATGTGCTCTCGCTTTTAACATAAAGAGATGCTCGTGAAATAATATTGAACAATTTGAAAATATAATCAACATTATATGAAATGCTCATGTTTGTTGAATATTTGCTTAAATTTTTTTTGTTGCAAGTAATTTTTTTTTTCGTTCCAGGTGATTCCGCAGCTGTAAAATAAATCGGGTTAACCCGATTATATTCATCCTAACCCGACTTTTTCGGGTTCGGGTTCGGGTCGGTTTTTTGGAATAGTCGGGTCGGGTTCGGTTAACATATTTAGGAAAGAAGTATGTATAATTCGGGTCGGGTTGAACCTGAACCCGAAATTTTTGACCCGACTTTCACCCCTACTTATGGCATCTAGTCTGAGGCCGTGAGAATCGGGAAAACTTCTGCCCGTGTCCTTGAAGGGAAGACTATTGAAAATTTTACTAATCGGTTGGGTGGGGATGAACCCATTGGAGGGGTTGGAGTCTTAGAGAGTAATGGGTTGACCGCTCAGAATTTAGCTCGAGTCAAGGAGGACCGTTTGGAGTTCAGCTCGAGTCAAGAAGGCAATTTCACAGGGAGTTTCTTCCCGTGATCACCACGACTTCAGTCTATAATAGGTAGAGATGACAATTAGCTGGGTTGGGTCAGGTCATTTAGGTTTATGTTTAATTGGATTAGTATGTATTTGGGTTCAGGTCGAATCATTTGGATTCAAGTTGATTTCAGATTAAATAGATTTCGGGCTTAGGTTGGGTCAGACCGGATTTATTTGGATTCGGATCCAATCAGGTCTGGTTATCACATCTTAGGCCAGATTTAACCTGATTGTCGTATTTACTCGGTTCATTAATGCATAAGCTGAAATGGTTGAATCGATTCAATTTTGATTAAAATTTAATTTAACTAGACATAAAAAATAATATAAAATTTATAAAGATATATTAATATATATTTTCTTTAATAAAATATTCCATCTGTACCAAGTTCTTTGTAACATTCATTATTCAACAATTAATCAATTATTTTTTATTTTCAACATTTTAATATATAAATGAAAAATATTTATATTAAATAATAAATAAAGACCTATAGTTTCTAAATATATATTTTTTACGTTTTTTCCTAACAAATAATACTCATAATATGAATAGATTCAATTCAAAGTATTCAAAAAAGTCAAATGTTTCAAAGAATATGGAACAAAAGGAGTACTATAATTTCTAGTACCTAATTATTCTTATATCTCTCTTATCGTTTCACTAATCATTTCCTATAACTCTTACTCATTCGCTCTATCATGCAAAACTCAGTCACAGATGTTAAATCATAATTTTTTAAAGTCTTTGCTAACCATATAATTTATATTGATTTAAGTTAAATCGAGTCTTGTCAGGTTTAGTCATCGGGTCAGGTCAGGCTCAGGTTCTACTTCAATCGGGTTCAAGTTCAAGTCCGGTTAAAGTTGTTGACCTTTTTGGTTAAATCACATCAGGTCGACTTGGGTTCAGGTGGGTCGGGCTTGGTTTTTGGGTCGGGTTACACTCTTCTTGAGGCCATATTAACTTAAGTATTAGAAAGTCTTTCCTGAACACACAACTTCATGGCTCCTAACTCCATTTTTTGTTGTAAGCTTAGTTGTCTTTAAGGTGTCGAGCGTCTCACGCAAATACTTCGAATATTGACTTGACATCATTTGTGGGAACAACAATCATAAGGGGTGAGCATTTCGTTAGTTTGGTTGAAAATCAATCCGAACATAATGATCTAATTGGTTTTTGGTTTTTTACAAAGTATATCCAAATTGTCCAAATTACACTTTAGAACCAATTCAAACTGTCCTAATTATATTTTGGTTTATTTTGTTTAATTTATTTGGTCCTCTTTATAAGACTAAGGCACGTACTAAATAAAAAAATAAAAAAATATTAAAACATTAACCTCTCATATCCAAAATTAAAGAAAGATAGACAACATATTGTTTAAAATTAGTGGGAAAATAACTTTATATATGTATGTCCAAAATGGATAAAGGTAAAAATTAGTAGAAAATAACTTTATATGTAAGGTCATTATGAATAATGATAAAATATTTATTATTATTCTATTTATTCAGTTTTTAAGTATATGACCTAATAATCAATCTAGTAGCTAACACATGAAATTCCAAACTAGAAAAGAAACTGAACCATTTTATCCAAATATAATTAGTCTTATTGGTTTTATCTGAACACTGCTCACTGCTACCAATTATGATTAAAATCAGAAGGTCATGAATGAACCTATGCGCCCTTATTCGTCCAATTTGGCCACCACTCTTACAACATTTATGAAAGTCCATGTTTTTTAGGTAAAACATAAAAAAAAAAAACACACACACATCTTTGCCATAAAAAAACACCGATTTTGCCTTTTTTCTCAAGGTCTTCAACTAGAGATGTGAGCCAAATGGAGAGAGTTACGAACCACATAAAGAAAGAGATGTGATGAAGATGAGAGAGAAAGAGTGAAAGAATTGATTTGCCCTATTTTTTTTGCTCATGTTTTGCAACCAAATATACGAATATGTGTCTGTGTGTGTGAGTTACGAGTAGGAGGGAAAGAGAAATGATATGAGAAAGAAAGATGGAGGGAGAAGATATAGATAAGAGAGGAATGGGTAAGAGATAGTGTTTTTAAAACTGAGCTGTACACCAATTCATTAAAATCTTTGGGTCAATATCCAACCCATTGAAACATTAGTGCATTATTCTTTTCCATTTGTATTGTATAAGGAATGGGCAACATGATAAAAACAAAAAGAATGAGACTAAAATAAAATTTTATACATAACATAAGGACTAAGTTTATATTTTAACTAATATATTAAAGGCCAAAATCCTTATTGCTTCCCTAAACTATACTAACTCAGACATTTTGCACCATGAACTACCAAATGAATCAAATTAAACCCTAAACTATGTAAAATCAACCAATTGAGTCCTTTAACTCCGATTCAATCCAACGTAATCTCACATGACATGAACGGTGTGACTTCTTTAATGGAGCAGCAACAACCAAGTTGGCCAGGACAACCTTCGTCACTTGAAGAAATGTAGGTTTAGACCACCCCAGATTCCCCCGGCAAGCAACCGTAGCCCTGGCACAAGAAAGATGACTTCTTTGTCAACCTTAGCCTCATTGTGCAGACGCTTTTATGGACCATTGAATTGAATCGCCCTCCTTGGAAAAGGTAGCCCCAACATGAGAAAGATGGAGAGCTTGAGGCTAGCGATGGTGGATACATACTAGGTTGGGTTACGGTTTTGGTTTGGTTATGGTGATTGCGCAAGTACTTGGTTAGGGAAAAGGAATAAGCTAACTAGGATACGTAGATTGAACTCAAATTTTGCAAGAAATTTTGAATTCTATAGGTTGTGATTCTGATTTGTTGTAATCTATAGAGATACTTTCGATATGTTTGATGAAATGCTTAAGTGAATTTTAGCAATTGAAAAAAGGGTGTAGAGACTAAACGGAAGGTACAGTGGACCAACCGCTGCTACCGCCACCATCTGAAGCTTTGACTTTAGGGCAAACCTAGAATATAACCAATGAGAGTTGTTACAGCTTAGGTGCCAGCTAGTGTTGAGACTATTTATATGTTTCAGGATGAGGCGAAGAGCAAGTTGAAAGGGAATCATGTGGCAATGGATTTAAGCAGGAGAGAACTGACATTAATGATGCAGCTTTAATTGCTTTTTTTTTTTTATGATCCAGCTTCAATTGCTGTTATAATGGATTTAAACAAAAGAGAATTTGCGAAGATGATGAACCCACGGGGAGTGGATTTGGCTAATCTTCAGCAAGTTAAAGGCTCCATCACGGTGTCTTTACACGTGGGTGTCACATGAGCGAGTAAGTGAGTTAAATGACCAAACTAGCTGATTTCCCAAAGTTTAGGGTTTGAGTTGATCCTATTCATAGTCTAGGGGTAAAATGTCTGAGTTACCATATTTTAGGGGAGCAATAGACATTTAGGCTTATATTAAACTACAAATCCTAACATAAATAGTCACTTTTTTCATTTTCACCAAAAGTGCATCCTAGTCTTCTTTCTTCTCCCGTCATCTTTTTTTCCTCTTTCTTTTATCTTCTTTTATTTTTTTCTTTTCTGTTTTGTTCTTCTTCACCTTTCATTTTTTTCATCTTCTTTTACCTTGTTTTCTTCTTCTTCTTATATTTTTTTATTTTTTAATTAATCTTATTTTGGTTTTAGCTTAAGCCAACGAGGCAATCTCTATGATTGCAAAAACTATCATGTAATGTAGCGAGTTTCTTCTTACAATTACCATGACTTTAAGCTTATAATAGGTCTTCCTCATGCTATTATAAGGTACGTTCTACATACTGAACAATAGTTTTCACTAAGCTCTATACACTCTTCTTGAGTCCATATTAACTTAAGTATTAAAGGGTCTTCCCCAGACATACAACTCTAGGGCCCTTAACTCCGTCTTTGATTACAGGTTCAGTTGTCTTTTAAGGTATCGAGCATCTCACATAAGTACTTTGGATATCAACTTGGCATCATTTATGGGAACACCAATCATGGTTGAGACTAGGAAATCACGTATGAACTTAGGTGTCCAAATTCGACCACCACTCACATGATCCACACGTGGAGTTTACATTTTTTAGGTAAAACATCCCAAAAATGAATTTTTTTTTCCATGAAAAATTTTTACTTGCTTTTTTTTCTCATGGTCTTGAACCAAATATGAGAGCCAGAGAAAGTTGCGAGCCACGGAGAGAAAAAGAGAGAGAGAGAGAGAGAGAGTTGATTCGCCTTGTTTTTTTGCTCATGTTCTGCAACCAAATGTGTGTGTAAAAGAGAGGGAGAGAGAAAGTGTGTGTGTGTGTGTGTGTGTGTGTGCAAGTTGTGAGATAAAAGGATAGAAAGACAAGATGAGATGAAAGTGAGGAAGGGAAATGAGAAAGATGAGAGAAAAAAATGTGAAGCAATGAGAAGATATCAGAGAGGCAAAGAAACATACAAGTCTCTTTAATATTTTTTTTTTATTTTTATCAGGTTACAAGATGATGAAAAATAGATATAAAGGAATAAAAAGAAGACCAGTAAGGGTGAAAGTCAAGTCAAAAATGTTGGGTTTGGGTTAAACCTGACCCAAATTATGGCTACTCTTTTCTTCTTTATGTAACCTGAAATTGACCCGAATAAGTATGGAACCCAACTGACCCGAAGCCCATTTAATGGATTTCAGGCTAATATTGATCAAATTGACCCCATTCTCATGCTTCATGTTTCAAAATGCAAGTGAGGCAAATAGAAGATAAGGCCACATTGTGATGAGGAAGGCATTGAACAATAAGGAGGCAAAGAATGAAAACAACGATGGAGAATGCCAATGATGTGAAGGATTCCACTACAAAGAAGGTGAAACAAAATGGATTACATAATGAATAAAGTGAAATAGGTAGAGAAGGCGAAATAGGAGTGGGCGAGATTGAGAGAAAAAACAAAACACAGCTGAAGAGGGCGAGATTGTGAGAGAAGATGAAAGAGGAGGGAAAGACTGAGAGAATCAAAGAGAGTGAGGCATTCTCTAGGGTTGGTGAAAGAAAAATTACTAATTAGACTTCTGAGTCTCTTACCTCTCCTCTGCATGTCACTTAAGCCCCAATTATTTATAATCTTACATTCCCAGTATTGTTTCTCTCATATCCTCCACTTTAAACACTTTTAAGTTTGTCGGCCCAACCCAAACATGACTTTAGTCACAAAATATTGGATTGTGTTGGGTCAGGGCAAATTGTGTTTATGTTCCTATCAAAAAATTGACACAAACCTGATTTTTTTAGGTCGGTAATCAGGTCTTGAGTTATTCTTTCACCCTTAAAGACTATTCAAGCAATCAAAGTAAAAAATAGGAAACAAAATTAAATAAACTAGTGGGAATAAACTTTTTAAGACTTCAGCTAGATAAAAATAAAAAAATAAAGAAATAGAAATAAAAATCTATTAGTTTGTGCTTGTGACTTTTTAATGGGGCAATAGTTTTTAAATAAAAGTAACATATAATATTGGATTAAACTATACAAAAATATGTGATTTAGTCACCTTTATGTAAATAAAATTTAATATAAATAATAACTTAATCAAAATGCTTCATATGTACATTTTATAGATAGATTTTTTCCTGCATCTGCTGTCACATTGGATCACGCAAGTATGAACAATGAGATTGGCCAAAAGGATATCAAAGACAATGCCACGATGGGGGCTGAAAGAATACCCCAACCAATGATTCGGGAGTCAAAAAGTATGCTTACCTCCATTGCTGTGTGACCCAGCATGAGTGAACGCTCCTACGACAATGACTGATGACTAGTTCAATGCTCACGCTACTAGAGGAGTTACAAAAGCAACTACAAGGACTTGATTGTAGCAAAATATTTCATCTTTTCTCTAGATATAGTTGTACATAGTACGAGACTTATGGGGTGGGGTTGACCATAACTTGAAATTTATAATTTATAATACTCCATTCATCCCTAGTTGAAACATTTGGATTTGTTATGAATATTAAGTAATAGAAAAAAAAGTTTATATGTTGATTTTATGTTTACTCTTCAATTTTTGCACTTAAATCAATAAAAATAGATAACTTAGATACTAAAATTATTGTTTGAATGATGACATGCCAAAATTATAACACAAATACACACACTGAGAGTAAAACAAAGTACCAAGCCGCTGTAGATCCCTAGTTTTTTTTAACTTTTTCCTAGTAAATGGTAATAACATCTCTTTTAGCCTCTACTGATTTTCTTTCTTCCATTTTAGTCCTTAAAGTTTTCCATCTGATGAGCAGGTATTTAAAGACAATATTAGATTAGAGCAGTGATGGGGTCGACAAGTTTAAGTACTACACCTTCCAAAACAAAAAATTATAATGAATTTTTTCACATTTGGTTTCATTAGCAATTTTTTTGCTTAAATCCATTCCAATCCATGAGCAATCAATTTTTTCCATTTCAGTCCTTAAATTCTATATCTTTGCCATTTTAGTCCTTTTTCTCCTTTTTTTCTTTTCTTTTTCTTTTCTTTTTTTCTTTTTTTGCAAAGTTAATGTTAAACCCTTACTACCCATAGCCTTTCCATTTGATCTATTGATTCTAAAATTTTTCTTTAATTTTTTTGTGTCAATACTTAAACTCACTTTTCTGTTGGAAGGCTTTTTCTATCTTTTCAGGGAAAACTTTAGTTATTATGGTTTGTCTAATTTTGGCTATAACTTGAATTACCCCCAAATTTTACTTGAATTTTTATATTTAAATCCCCAATTCATTCAATTTTTTTATTACTTTTGTCTCAATGGTAAAGCACAAATTTTAGTTTCCAAAATCCTTCTTTTTATTCTATTAATCTTAAAACTTTATCACATAGAGATTAGATCTAATTTTAAGTCAACTCCAAATTTTAGTTTTTTTATTTTCATGGAAAAGTTTATTCTATCAATAGTTAAACCAACTTTTAATTACTAGAACCCTAGACTTTCCTTTCTTCATCCTCAAACTTTATATTTTAATTATTACTATACTACATTTATATTATAAGCTACCATAGATTGAAGCACCATAACTCTAGAATTTTTCATTTTACCTTTTCGGTCCTCGCACTTTTTCTTTTCAAAATATTGACTCACTGATTTGTAGTATTTGAGTTCCTAAAAAACTTGCAAGAGGTCTGCCAATGGCAAACCACCAAAAAACATGCTGAAGGTATTTTCAACAAGAAATGAAATAACTCAGCCCAAACAGAGAAGTTTTTTACTTGATAATTTATTTCTTGATATTTATTTAGTTGATTTAATTTTAGTTAATTTATCATGTGTGGCAACGTCGGGTTTTCGGGAGTCGCCACCAATCAGTTTTCTTAGGTCGATTGGTCACCTTAAAATTGGTCTGCGAGAGTTCGGGGATCGGGAGTACGGTTACGTTAAAACAACTTTGTTAAAACGCCCAAAAATTGGCACCTTAGTTGATTTTAATTTTGTTTTACTTTGCTTTTAAATAATTCTCAGTTAATTTTCAAAATTAGAAATTTTAACTGGATTAGTCGAAATGTGGATTTTTAAATTAATTAATTTGTATGAAATTTTATACTTCCGAACCATGGACTCTGCCGAGTCATTTGGACACGGAAGATTTTTGATTCCGAACCATGGACTCTGCCGAGTCATTTGGACACGGAATTTGATGAAGTTTTAATCAATTTAATCCATATTGTAAATATGGATTTTTATCTTTTTTTTTATTTAATTTATTTAGTAAAAAAAAGTTTTCCAAACCGTAGATCCTACCGGATCATCCGGATATGGAAATTAATTTAAATTTAATTTATTATTAGTTATTTAATTAATTATTAAATGTCCCACACAGATCAAAATTTTCCTAAAATGTGATTTTTATTTTTTTAATATGTCAAAACTAATTTTAGATTAATCATAAAAAAAATATATCTAATCTAAACATATAATTATGTTTAACGTTATTTTATAAGCTAATTCATGACTTTAATAATCCAAACAAAACTAAAAAAATAAGTAAAACAGTGGCTAATTTGTAAATCAGAACAATATTAGAGTCTCGAATAGACAAATCAAATAAGACCAGGGGCAAATTATTTATTAAAAATATTTATCTAACCGAATCATATAATTAAGCTTAATGTTAATTCCTAAATTAATTTATGCCTTTAATTAGGTGAACAAACAAAAGTATAATAGAAAATAAGTGCATTTAATGACTTAATTGCAAATTAAAAAAAAAACAAAATTAAAGTCTCAAATTGACAAATCAAATAAATCCAGAAGCAAAAATCAAAATTATGCCAAAATTATGGACTTTCATATCAGATCCGGACAACGAGTCGGTTTGCGATCGAGATTTCGTTATTTAATTTTAATTTTTTTTGTTTTGTTTTGTTTGCTTTAAATAAAATCAATTAACATCCAAACCATGGATTCTAACCAAACCACCTGGATATGGACGAATAATCGTTTTAAGATTTTATCAAACCACCAAGGACGGATCTTTGAAATTTACCATGTGTTATAAAATTGACTCTTATTAAATCGTTTCTTAATTCCTGGATGATGAGAAAAGTAAGCATACATGAGCAATTAATTTACTAATTATTTTTATACACTATTAATATTTGTTGTTTTCAAGATGCATTATGAGATCTAAATCACAACTATAAGAACAAGAGAATATAAAAATGAGTTAAACATTCCGAGTGACATGCCTATATAGATTTAATGATTAAATTTTATAGATGACAAATCAAACAAAACAAAGAAAGAATTAAGTAAATAAATAAATAAGTAAATAAATAAAATAGTCAAGTAAGTAAGTAAATAAATCAACCGATGAGTAAATAAAGAGAACAAATAAAAAAAAATAATCAAAACAAAACAAAACAGACAACATAAAAGTAAAACATATAAGTCATATTTCATAAAAATTTAATAGTTAAAGTTAATGTAAAATTCAAATAGACAGAATAAACAAAACAATAAAAAGAAATCAATAAAAACCTTCTGTCAGTGACTGATCTGCAAAATAAAATGAAGTTAGTGGATCATATGGCAGAAAATAAGGTGATGGAGGATTGAATGAGGGTTTTACCCAAAATTAATTAATTTCTTTTTTTAAAATTTTTTACGAAACAGATAATCGTCTTCTTCCTTCTCTGTTGTTCTGATACGTCGGGGGAGAGGTGACTTCAGGGGCAGGAAAAACGGCGGTCAAGGAAAACGGAGAGGGAGAAAATTGGTCGGCGTTGATGGCGGCGTGCAAGCTCGGAGAAGATATGCGCGGCTTCGGTCGGTGGGAACTGGAGACGGGGAGGGCGTTGATGGCGGCGGCAGGGAAAACAGCATGACGGAGGGAGAGCAACATGGCGGAGCTGATGACGTGGGGCGGAGACGTCGTCGAAGCAGAGCAACAGGGTGAGGCGACAGAGACAGGTGCAGCGACGAGGGGTGCAGGGATGCGACGGCTGACGGATTCGACAGCAGGCGAGCCAGGAGGCTCAAGTTCTCTCTCTTCTCGGGCCATCTCTCTCTTTCCTCACTCTGCTCTCTCTCTCTCCCTCACGCCATACAGAGCTCTCTCCTTTTGCTAAAAAAAAATGATCAAACTTCTCTTCCTCCAGGACTCTTTCCCTTTTGCCTAATCAGCTCTCTTTTCCTTCTCTCTTTCTGTTCCTCGCCAACCTCGCACTCGTTGTCGCCATCTTCCTTTCTCTGCCCTCCCTGTTTCAAGTCTCCTCCTGCACTGCTAGCCGACGCCGCCGACCTCGCAGCCGCCCGTCTCCTCCCCGTCTGCCTCCTGCACCGCGCCTGGAAGAAGATGGTCGAACTGTCAAAATAAAAAATTTTGGGATTTTCTGGAGAAAGGAAGGAGAGCCAGGGGCTAAGGCAGTAATTTTTTCTATTTTTTAAAACGGAGCTCTAAGCTTTCTCTGTATTTTTTTCTGTGTTCAGCACAAAATTTGGGGGGCTATTTATAGAGGAAGTTTAGCTGAACTGTTGATGGATAAATTAATAAAAAATTTCAAACTTATCTCTTAAATTGGTAAAATGACAATTTTAGTCCTTTACGTCTCTCAGCCTCAGGATAAGTTCCTGAAGCTTCTGATTTTGACAATTTTGTCGTTTTCTGTCAATTTGAGCCAAAAACGTCGGCAGGCTCAAAATTTTATGTGACAAACTACCAAATGCTCCTGGAACTTTTAGAATTTGTCAATTTTTTCCGAAACTTCTCAATTTTGTCATTTTTACCTCAAACTTTTAATTTTTTGTCATTTTTTCATGAAATTTTATTTTATTTCAAACATACACATATTCACACATATATCATTTTAAATCAAATTTTCACAAAACAAAAATATATTTTAAACTAATTAAATTTTTTTTAATAATAATAGTAATATATATTTTTTTTTAAATTAATTTTTTTTAATAAAATTTTTTTCAAAATTTTAAAACACCCGGACGAAATTGGGTGTCAACATCATGAAATTTCATTACTAATAAGAAGTTAATTTTTCTAAATTATGTTGATATTTGCATCAACTTCTGATATGATACCTTTTAGGCTTAAATGAACCAACAGCTCCCGAACTTTGAAAATTTGACAAGTTGGTCTCTGAATTATAACTCAATCAGCAGCAGCTCTTCAACTTTACAACTCGGTATGTTTTAGTCCAACTCATTAACTCGGCAATCATTTTTAATATCTTAAATATATTAAAAGCCCTCATAATTTGTCAACTTATTTAAGTTGGTCATCAAACTAGAATTTAGTCCACATTAGGCCCTAAACTTTATGATAAACAACAAGCATTATAAAAATTAATTGAAATTAATTAGAATTCATTATAAATTAATTGAAATTGATTTTTTAGGTTAAGTAAAGAAAAAAAAATCATTAAAATTAATTAAATCATAAAAATATTATTCAAGTGCTTATCTAGTAAATATAAAATTAGCTAAAAAAATGACCTTGGCCCTTGATAAAAAAAATCTAAAAAAAAAATAATGTATCAGTTTTGCCAATGGGAAGTGGAATAGCTGAGGCTCAATGGAACAGTCTATTTTGCCAGAGCTAGGAGACGTCGTTGGTGGCTGCCATCAATTTCACCGGATCTTGCATCATTTTCCAGCATCGCTTCATCATCTCCTCTTTGCGATTGGGTCAATTAGGTTGATTTGGTTGGTTTCTCCTTGTCAATTTCGTTAAACCTGTTCGCAACACCTCTGTCTCACCTCGCTTGCCAGCAACCATTCCTTGAGATTCGCTTCGCTCACCTCGCATCTTCTCTCGCCTCATCTAGATTGCCAAATTCAAAGGGGACCTCTCTGACCCTTTCTTCCTTGATTCATCCCCTTGGTTCATCATTTTCTTTCTTCATTTATCCCATCGATTCACTGCTTTCATCCCTTGATTCATCCCTTTGTTCCTTTAGCGTGGGAGCCGTGCAAGGAATACACTGCAAACCGTGTTAATCAGTGTTGCTTTGTTTCTTTCCTGAAGAGAGGAAGATTAAATATTAGGGATATAAAAATTAGCTTTAGAATTCCATAGTTTAGAATAATGAATTAGAAAATTTTGAGAATGAAAATTATTGTTTTATATTTATTTTTAATGTTAATTAATGCCACCTCAGCAATTTCTGTCTGATTTAATGGTAAACTTAATAGAAATGGCTCAATTGAGACACAAAAATGAAGTAGAGTACTTTGATGGGACAATACATTTTCTAGGTATTATGTTATTTTCTCATTATAGGTAATACAATTTTTCATTTTTACTTGTTCTTTATCTAGGACCAAGATCATTTTATAGCTAATATTATTTTTACTTGACAAGCACTTGGATAATAATTTTTATGATTTTTTTCTTTACCCAACCTAAAAAATAAATTTTAATTATTTATAATGAATTTTAATTATTTTTAATGAATTTTTATAATGGTTATTGTTTATACTAAAGTTTAAGGTCTAGTGCAATCCAAGTTCTAGTTTAATGACCAACTTAAATGAGTTGTAAAAGTTTGAGGGCTCTTCATATATTTAAGCCATAAAAAAAAAAAGTCAAGTCAATGAGTTGGACTAAAACATACCTAGTTGCAAAGTTAGAGGGCTTCTGTTAGCTTTTAAAGTTTGAGGACCAACTCATGTGAGTAGGGAAAGTTTGGGGGCTGTTGATACATTTAGGCCTACTTTTTACTTTCATTATTTATTACTTCCTCCACCTCACATAGAGTTAATCATATTTATTTTTTTGGTTATCCTAAAAGGCTGAACTATTTCCCATTTTGAGAATGGTTTTAATATCTAATTGAATATACTATCCTTATTTAAACTTTCACTACACAAAATTTAAAAATAAATCTATTTTTTAGTACCTATCTAAACTCTCATTTCACAAAACTAAAAAAAAAAAAAAATTGTTCGAAGGATAAAAATGAAATAACAACATAAATTGCATGTACGTACATCAACCTTTGTACCCAGAAAAATGGTTCCTTTTTTTGCGGGACAAAGGGGTAAAACTTTACACTATTCACTTACAATTACATTTTTTCACGAACACCGCAGTTGATAACAAAATAAGCCCTTTTGCCGTGTAAAACATATGTTAATCAACAAACTTCCTTAACTAACAATGCGCATATAATGATATTATTTCATATGTCTCCTCTAGCATCATCCCCTGAGTCATCCTACTACGAAAAGCAGGCCCAATCTGGTTTATCGAGTAGCCGAGTTGATGATCATACTGGTCAACAAAGTCTACCCGCAAGAAATAGATGATACGAGGTTTATGGTACTTGTGCGTTATGATTCATTCCCTGTCAATATTAAACATAAAAATAAACTGTGATGATCATTGATGAAAAAAATAAATTTCATAAAAATGAAAAAAAAAAGCAAGAACCAGGATAACAAGTTATGGTAAAGGTTTGGGATTAAGAGAGGAAAAAAAAATTCTAAGTATCAAGAGATAAATTGTAGAGACTAAAATTTTATTTTAGAAATGAGCAATAATGTAAAAAAAAATTAATAACATAAGATAAAGAGTAGACTTTTAGTGAAAAAAAGTGAGGTTTAATGATTAATAAATAAAAAATGGTCTTCAGGATAGGAGAGTAAATATAAAGATTTTAAGAATTAGAGGCATAGCCATCAATTTAATAAAGAAAAAAAGAAAATAAATGACAACATTAGCTAAAACGAATTTGCTTGAACCATATCAAAAAGTAAACATTTTATACCGACTAAAGTTTTGTTTTAAAAAACAATAAAAAAAAAAGTTAAACGTAGTTACTATGGTTGATTAAAAAAAAAGAAAAGAAAAGAAACAAATCATGGTTACAAAGATTTTGCTTTAGAAGACAATAAATAAATAAATGACAAAAAAAAATTAAAGACTAAGAGAACAAATTGTTGGAATTCTTGGCGCACCAAGATCCTTTTAAAATAGGATTTGAGCTCATTGAGCTAACTCTAGCTTGAACAGCTATCTAAGGCAGCTAGAAGTAGCTCCCTTTAGCTCAAGTCAGTTCATTTCAGCTATAAGTAGCTGAAAGTAGCTGGACTTCAGCTCAAGTTAGCTCAAGTCAGCTCACTTCAGCTTCTGGTAGCTGAATGTAGCTGGACTTTAGCTCAAGTCAGCTCACTTCAGCTATAAGTAGCTTAAAGTAGCTGGACTTCAGCTCAAGTTAGCTCAAGTCAGCTCAAGTCAGATCAAGTCAGCTCACTTCAGCTTTTGGTAGCTGAATGTAGCTGGACTTCAGTTCACTTCAGCTGAGAACAGCTAACTCCAGCTCAAGGTCAGCTCTAGGAGTTGGACCTCAGTTCATAGTGCTTGGTTGGAGCTCAAAGGAGCTCAATGGTGCATAAATAGCATAGTGAGCTAACTTTGTACCAGCTCACCTTGCTTTTAGCTCAAAACCACCAAGAGACACATCTTTTGTGTAAAGATATGTCTCTTCATCAAAAGAAATAACTCTTGGCTAAAAGAACATGTCCTTTCATCCAAAGGAAGTGTTCCTTGAGTGAATAGACATGTATATTCGGCCATGGGGTGGTTATAGCACCAAGAGTAATGTCCTTTGACCTTAAGAGACATGTATATTCGGCCATGGGGTGGTTGAGGTGGTTATAGCACCAAGAGTGATATCCTTTGGCCTTAAGGGACATGTATTTTCGGCATTGGCTAGAAAAGACATGTTCCTTGGCCAAGGAGACACATCATTTCGGCCAAGACATGTCTCTTGGCCAAAAGGACATGCCTCTTAGGCCAAAGGAAGTGTTCATTGGCCAAAGAGACATGTATTTTCGCCAATATAGATGACCCTTGGCCAAAGGAAGTGTTCTTTGGCTTAAAAGACACCTTGCTTGGTGTAAAGGTGTGCCTGTTGGTCATCTATAAATAGCCTAAAGTGGCCGGCCATTTCAAGCATTCTTTGGCACTCCATTTGCTCCATTTTCTTGAGAGAAAAGTTTCCTCCTTCCATTCCTTTAAATAGCCGAAATATTAGACAATTTTCTAGAGCATTGTGGGTAGATTTACATTAAGATTGTTCATCTCAATTCAAGCCTCAAGGTGCTCCTCCAAGATCAAGTTCTTCCTCTTTTTCGCCACACATAACCAAGAAGGAAGGTACACATTCTTTTTTGTTTAGTAGCATGCTAGGTTTCATTTATTATTTGCATAAATGTTCTTAGTAGCATGCTAGGATTTGTTTGACACAATATGTATGTAAAACTAATATGCTATATCAAATGCATAAAATATGTTAATGATGCTTGCTTACATTCATGTTGAACTCAAATGGACAAAAATGCATGTGGCATGTACATGAGTAGATAACATAAAGATATATTATCATGAGATCCTGAAATCTTTACAAATGGAGAAGTTTGGGTACCAGCACATTGTAGCGGATACTTTTTTAATAAATTTTAATAATAACGGTGTGAAATAAAACACGTTGTGTATTTTGAAACAATGTATATTTTTTTGTTAATTAAAAAAATTCAATAAAAATTTTCATCCCTTATTAACAAAAAATCTAATTTTTAATATTGATGACAAATTTATCTAATTCACTTTCAAATTTAACTATTACAAACCAAATTACTTTATTAAACTATAGAGCTTGAAGTAAATAATTGATGCTACAAAACTTAATAATCAATAATAATAATAAATGAAAGAAATAAAAAACTATGTTTAATATATGGTAGTCAATTAACAATCTAACTATTAACTTAATAAAGATAAACAGAAAAGAAAGTTAAAAAAAAACTGACTAAAGCCGAATCAACTAGAATCATGTCAAAATAGGCAAATTATAATTATTAATGTTTCATTTTAGAAAATAAAAATAAATAAAATCAATTTAAAAAATTAGGATTAAGACAAAATGGAAAAAATTTAGTTATTAAGGATTTGACAATTGTCTTAATGAATATAAAAAATAGTTTAACTAAAAAATAAACAAATTATGGTCACCAATGTCTTATTTCAGAAGATAGTACATAGAAAACAACAACACCAAAAAAAAGCTTGGGGGTTAAGAGAGCAAATAGAATATATAATTAAATAGTTATAAATTTGGGACCAAAATATAACAAAGATGTAACATAGAGCCAAAAATGGAAAAATTAGAAAGTTATGGTTGAAACCACATTTTAACCGAAACAAACATGAGACAGACTAAATTCAGGAAAATTGTAACATATGCCCTCAGAAAGGCGATCGCCTTGTGAAAATAGGATAAAACTAAAAAACAAAAAAAAAACAAACAAACAAAAGCCAAAAAAGAAAAAGAAAAACATGCGAAATTGTTCATCTATAGTAATCACTATTGATAAACAGTTAGATCCTTTTTCTCTTTTGAAATATAGTATAATATAATATAATATGACAAAATAAATACTAAAACATTCAAAGGGAGGAGTTTAAACTGAAAACGCTAAAAAGGGCTATAAAAGTTATTTTTTCTAATCCACTCCACAGGGTGAGGGCATCTAATAACTAAAATCAAGCTCAAATGGCCAATACAACTATCAAAACAGCTCTAAGAATAAGAAAGATGTGAGCCCTAAATTGAAGCATCGGATTATATATTAGAATGTAGCGTATAGCTCAAGAAATTAACAGCTAAAACATCAACCAAAGCCAAGTAAATCAAAATCCCAACTACTACTGCATCCAAAGTGCCTTGAACAATTAGAGCTGTTGGACTGTTCTCTTTGTCAACATATGTGACTCCAATTCCTATAGCTATCCCAACAGGAGTAATCAAAGATCTTAGCATACAACTAGCTGTGGATGAAGCCTGTGATTAGGATGACGCCTACTGCAAAGGCCTTGATCAGGAAATGAAATGGTTCTGATTCCCACTAGTTTATATTGTAGAGCCTTTCCTCTAGAGTGGTTGGTTGAATTGATTGACCTGTCACAGGTGTAGCACAGGAGACTAAATTTGAGCGGAGAAAAACCAGAATTTAAGACACGGCCAACAGCTTCTTGAATGGGAGGATTCTCTTGTTTCTCATTTTCTTTATGAATCCAAGAACAAGAGTGAGTACAGAAGTTTTCTTTAGGATTGTGGAAAAGGATTTGAGCTGGTTTTCCTATATATAAAGTGGAGAAGTAAGAAAGCTAGTGTGATCACTACTTTTATGCTAATACTAAGAGTGTGATACTACTTTTAAGATGCCAATATTAAGAGTGTGATCACTACTTTTTCATGTACCCTATGTGAACATAAACAATCATACAACTGATGCCTTGTTTGTTAAGAAATGCTAAAAATATGATTTTTTTAAGTGAAACATCTTGGAGGGTGCGCATTTGCATTCCAGTCAATAATCCCAACGGCACTTACAAGAAATGACAGGGGCCTATAAGAAGGAAATGTCAAAGCGTGCCCTAAAAGGAAAATAAAATCAAGGAGCATAAACCTATGCTTTACAGCAAAATCAAGTAATACAACCTAGAATATATTATCCAACGAGTAACCAAAACTAATAGAGATATTAGAATCAATAATCCTCAAAAGGTCCAATGGCGATTTACACCTATAGTGATAAATTCTCCTGTTTCATTCCTGCCAAATAACAAAAACCAGTGCAGCTACATAGGCTTTGTGAATTGTAGACTTTACTGATTTACCTTTCACCACATAAGCAAACTAGTCACAAAACCTGTTCCATTTGCTAGGAGCATCCCTTAATCTGAGTTTGCATATTGTTTCACGCCAAAAAGAAAGGGAAAAAGAGCATTAAAAAAAAAGATGATTCCTGGATTCAACGACTCGAAGACAAAGAATGCATAAAGAAGATCTCACATCCATGTACTTACTTAATCTATCAAAAGTAGGCAATTTATCTAGCATAGCCCACTAGCAAATAAATGAAAACTTTGGGATAGAGTTCCAAACCATTGGTCCCCAGTTCACTCGATCAAAATTTTCCACCACATGCAAATAAACAAGTTTTATAACAAACTTACCATTCTTAACACAATCCCACACTTGGTCATGAACATAGGCAGAGAAATGATTTCTTACCTTTAAAATATGCTTCCAACAGACATAGACAATACTTGAACCCACAATCTGCCAGATATTTGAACCATGGACATAATAAGCATGGATCCATTGGACCCAAAGACTTTCTTTATCATTCATCAGCCTCCAAAATTTTTTCCCATTTGAAGCAATATTCTAGCCTATCAAACTGAAAATACCTACGCCACCTTGGATTTTAGGAACACAAACCTTAGTCCAAGCAAAAAGAAAATTCCTACTAGTAGTCGAACTAATCCAAAAGAAAAGCTTTACAACAATTCTCCAAATAATGGAGCACCCTTTTAGTAATAGAAAAAATATTAGTCTAATAAGTTTGGATACTAAAAATGACAATTTTTACAAGCTGCAATCTTCCTGCATAAGAAAGAAGCTTAGTAGACCAACCATGAAGGTTATGCAAGATTTTCTCTACTAGGGGCTTATAATGTTGAATTTAATAGGCATTCCCAGATATTTAATAGGAAATGTGCCCTTTGGCATATTTAGAATAGAAAGAATTTCAGACTCACTTACCGAAGAAACAACGCTAAAAAATACCTAGCTTTTATCCAAATTAATCTGCAACCCAGTAGTCTGGGATAAAACTTACAAACAATGAGAAAAATTTCTAGCAAAGCTAGGGTCACCCCTTGCAAAAATCATAATATCAATAGCAAAAAGAATATGAGAAAGCTTAATTCACCAACGTTTAGGTTGATACGCAATATAACACTCATCAAACTTCTTATCCAAGGCTCTTGACAAATACTCCATGGCAATAACAAACAAGAGGAGAGATAAAGGATCCCCCATCTAATTCCCTTGTTTCCATGAAAAAAGCCACACAAAAACCCATTCAGAACAACAGAATGGTAAGGGGATTGGACACACATCATCATCCACTGAACCCAATGAGAAGAAAAATCCAACTTTAATAAAAAATTCTCCAAGAAATTTCAGTCTAATAAATCATAGGCTTTTATAAGGTCAATCTTAAGACACATCCTAGGCGTTATGTTTTTTTTATTATACCTTCTAATTATCTCTTGACAAAGCATGAAATTATTAACCATTAATCTACCTTTAGTAAAACCAGTTTGACTCTTATTAATAAGAGTAGAAAGAATCCCCTACAATCTATTTGGCAAAATCTTGGAAATAAATTTATAGATAACAAAACTACAAGAAATTAGTCTATAATCTGAGGCTGTAGATGCATGAATATGTTTTGAGATTAGATGAATGGTAGTTGTCGATGAAGCGATAGGTAAAATACCAGTTATTTCCTAGTTATGCTAGGAAAAACTAATAGTAAAACCATTAGGGCCAGGGGATTTGAAAGGGTGCCTACCTTTAACTGCATGTATAATATCTTCTATAGAGACATCAGTAACCAACAAATTTTGCTGCAAAACTAAAAGCTTAGTGCCATTCAAACTGATATTATTATTTACAAAAGACAACACACCAGACCTAACTCCAAAGATGCCTTGAAAGTAAGAGAGTAGCTCATTTTTAATTTCCTCTTAAGAGTCAAGTTTACGACCATCCCTAGATATAAGACAGGAAATATAGCCTTTTAAAGACCTCTCTATTAAAGCACGTGGATATAACTTCTTAATCTTATCTTTCGATATATCTTTAACTTGTTGGATAAGTAGTTAGATGAGCATGAAACTCTAGCTTGGACATAGCCTGTAATACATATTTATACGCAAAGCAATACAAAGCAAGCTGTGTGGAAGTACATCTTCTTCCATAAACCATTTCTTCACATGGGATCAGAGCGGGACTACTCAAACCACACACCTAAACCTTGAATCAATGGGGGACGACAACAACAAAAAAGTTATTGCCTCAAGCTCCCACAATGGTTGCAACGATCTGTCCTCCTCTTTCTTTCTCAGCCCCTCCAACAATCTTGGAACCATGCTTGTCGACTGCTTGCTTAAGGGAGAAAACTACCCTACTTGGCGACGAACGATGCAAAATGCACTCAAAGCCAAAAACAAAATGAAGTTTATCGATGGAACTCTAAAGAAACCAGCCGTAGATGACCCGACCTTTAAGGCAAAAGAGAAGTCCAACTCCATGGTTATTTCACGGATCTTCAACTCATTAGCACCAAAATTACATACCAGTGTGGCCTATGCGGACACTACCGTAGAAATGTGGACTGATTTGGTAAAAAGGTTTTCAATAGGTAATGTTCCTCGTATTCATGAACTCAAATATGAAATTGCTCTTTTGCGACAACAAGGATTAATAGTTGTGGCTCACTTCACCAAACTGAAAGCATTACGGGATGAGCTCTCTAGATATTTAACCGTATATCTTTGCACATGTAGGGCAACAAAGAAACTTCTTGAAAAAACGGAAGGTGAAAGACTTCACAATTTTTTAATGCGGCTTAATGACCAATTTAGCGTTGTTAGATTGCAGATTTTGATCATGGAGCCACTTCCAAGTCTTAACAAGGCTTATGCTCTTATTACTAAGGAAGAAAAGCAATTGAGTATGACCACAACAAGGTAGGCACCTATGGAGGCTGCAGCCTTTGCAGCAAAAACTGGGAAAAATAGGGCCAACAAAACCATCAATAAGGTGCGGCTGAATTGCACTCACTGTGGGAAAAATGGCCAAACCTCTGATGGGTGTTTTCGAATTGATTGGTTATCCCGACTGGTGGCAAGGGGACAAAACACAAGGGGAGCACAAGAAAGATGGACAAAAACTCAAACAAAGAAAAACCTTCAGCCAACCAAGCTTTGGCGAAGCAGCCCGAGAACACATTAGCTTATAAGAGGATTGGACTAAGCCAAACTTAGTATGATTAGCCTGTTATCTTCCTTGCAAATCAAAATTAGGAAAATTTGGCCAATTTTGCTAGTTTGGTCTCAATGAACCCTCTCGATTGGATAATCGATACAGAAGCATTTGATCATATGACTTGCTGCCAAGAACTTCTGACAACTGCATGTCTAGTAGCATCATGCTCTCTAGTACAAATGCTTAATGGAGCCAACTTGACAATTCACTCTTATGGCCGAACCACTTTGGCTCCTAATGTTGAGCTGAATAAAGTTCTTTTCATCCCTGAGTTTACATGCAATTTGTTATTAGTTAGTAAACTAACAAAAAAGCTCAATTGTTTAGTAACCTTTTTCTTAAATCTATGTGTTTTACAGGACCTAAACTCAAAGAGGACGATTGGCATGAGTGAACAAAAGGATGGTCTGTATTATTTTCAGGTGTTTCAAAGAACATAAAGTTGCAACTTAAAAAACCACAATCCCACCTGAAACGTGGCACAAGCGTCTTGGTCATCTTTTGTTCGAAAAATTATCCATTGTCCCCCAGCTATCATATTTCAATTTTTCTGATCATTATTGTGATTCTTGTCTTAGAGCTAAGCAAACAAGAAAACCTTGTCCTTTAAGTACAAATATTAGTAAGAATCCATTTGATTTGATCCATGCTGATGTTTGGGGTCCTCATAAAGTCCCTTCCCTTTTAGGTTCTCACTATTTTCTATCTATCGTTGATGATTGCAGTAGATCAACTTGGGTTTACTTACTGAAAAACAAATTTGAAGCTCTTGCAAAATTCTCTATCTTTTATGCTGCGATTAAAACTCAGTTTCAGGAAATGTTCAACAAATCAGGACCGACAATGCCCAAGAATTAGCAGCTGGATCAATGCTTAGTTTTTGCCAACTTAATGGAATAATCATTCAAACATCTTGCCCCAACACACCTCAACAAAATGGTGTGGTTGAAAGAAAACATCATCACCTTCTCGAAGTAGCACGAGCCTTTCAATTCCAAGCCAATCTACCAATAAAATTTTGAGGTGAATGCATCCTGACTGTAGCTTACTTGATCAACCTTATGCCATCTTCCAAGCTAAATGGTAAAAACCCCTATCAAATCCTTTTCAACAAAATTCCATCTCTTAACCATCTTCAAGTTTTTGGGTGTCATTGTTATGTTCATTCTAGGACTAAAGATAAGTTTGAACCCCGTTCCAAACCTTGCATATTTGTTGGATATCCTATGGGGCAAAAAGGGTACAAAGTCATTGATGAAAACACTAGAAAAGTCCTAGTCTCATGAGATATAGTTTTTCATGAGGATGTGTTCCCATATCTCACCAGTGATCGTTCAACACCCATAATAAAGTTAAATGGCGTTGATGAACCTATACCTGATGGGCTTTGCCCAGTCAATATTGAGCAAACTCCCCACTAACCAACCAACAAAATTAGTAATTCAAAGACACCTAAAAACAAAGTTAAAGATCATCCCCATCGTGAATGCCGCCTTCCAGCTTACTTGCAAGATTATGTACTTAAGACACTTGTCATAAGCTCATCATCCACATCATCTACCAATTAGGCTTCTTCAGGTAAAGGTTACTCTATAACATGTAATTTGAATTACTCACGTTTTAGTTCTGGACACAAAATCGTACTCAAAGTTAAAGATCATCCCTATCGTGAATGCTACCTTCTAGCTTACTTGCAAGATTATGTACTTGAGACACTTGTCTAAGCTCATCATCCACATCATCTGCCAATTAGGCTTCTTCAGGCAAAGGTTACTCTATAGCATGTAATTTGAATTACTCACGTTTTAGTTCTGGACACAAAATCTTACTTGCAGCGTTGACCAGTCAAACTGAGCCGCAAACTTTTAAGCAAGTTAACCAAGATCCAAAATAGCATGAGGCAATGATAAGTGAAAATAAAGCTTTGGAAAAAAATAAAACATGGAGCTTAGTACCTCTCCCTTCTGGAAAGAAAACCATTGGCTCCAAATAGGTTTACAGGATCAAATTTAAAGCAGATGGAACTATTGAACGATATAAAGCGAGGTTGGTGGCGAAGGGTTTTAACCAAACTAAATGAGTTGATTACACAGAAACATTCGCTCCTATAGCCAAATTCACCACTGTGAAATGCCTTCTATCAATTGCTACAATAAAAAATTGGGAGTTACACTAGTTGGATTTCCACTATGCATTTCTTCAAAAAGATTTGAATTAAGATATATACATGAGACCACCTCTAGGAATTACAAAGTCAGGTGACACTCGAGTATACAAACTGCAGAAGTTTTTATGTGGGTTGAAGCAAGCTCCACGTTAATGGTTTGAAAAATTTTCCAACTCCCTTATTAAATTTGGTTTCATTTAGTTAAAGTTCGATTATTCACTCTTTACTCTTAAGGATGGTAACAACTTCATAGATATTCTAGTGTATGTCGATGACATCATCATTGTAGGCAACAATCCAAAGCATATTCACAAATTGAAAGGCCACCTGCATGACCAATTTCATCTAAAAGATCTTGGAAAATTGAAGTACTTCCTTGGACTTGAAGTCACAAGGTCCTTACAAGGGATCTTCTTCTCACAGCGGAAGTATACCATTGACATATTACTTGAAATAGGCATGATAGCATGCAAGCCAACAGCCTTCCCTATTCAGCAATAGCTTTACTTAGGGTAAGTCAAAGGAAAAATACTTCTAGATGCAGGGCAATACAGGAGGTTAATTGGAAAATTACTATATATCTCCATCACTAGGTCGGATATTACTTACACTGTTAACTTACTCAGTCAATTCATGCAAGAGCCAAACGAAGCTCACCTTGGAGCAGCTATGTATCTTTTTTGATATTTGAAGAACACTCCTGGGCAAGGCATTTTCATTCCAGTGAACAATGAACTCCAGCTTCATGCTTATTACGATGCTGACTAGGCTAGCTACCCTAAAACACGACGATCAACAACATGCTTCATTATTAAGATGGGGGAGGCCCCTATGGCATGGAAATCCAAGAAACAACAAACGGTATCTCGTTCTTCAGCAGAGGCCGAGTGCCGAGCTATGGCAGCTATGGCAAGTGAATTAATGTGGCTCAATGAATTTTTTCATGACCTCACAATCTCTCATTCCAAACCGATGATGCTTTACTATGACAACAAAGTTGCACTACATATTGCCACAAATCCTGTTTTTCATGAATGAATGAAACACATTGAGACAAATTGTCATTTCATTCGTGGGAAGATTCAGGCAAAAGACATTATAACTTGACACATCTCTAGCCAACTACAACCAGCCAACCTGCTTACAAAAGCCTTAGGTCGACATCAATTCCAGCTTCTTGCATGCAAGTTGGGCATCCTCAATCCACATGCTCTAGCTTGAGAGTGAGTGTTAAAGCACGTGAATATAACTTCTTAGTCTTATCTTTCAATATATCTCTAACTTGTTGGATAAGTAGTTAGATAAGCTTAAAACTCTAGCTTGTACATAGCCTGTAATATATATTTATACGCAAAGCAATACAAAGTAAGTTGTGTGGAAGTAATCTTCTTCTATAAACAACTTCTTCCCATTCTTTTTCATTCTAGCATGGAAAAATTTTGTGGTGGCATTACTAAGTTTCAGCCAATCATAAGAAGATTTTTTAGCATAAAAATCTTCCTCAGTTTTTTTCAAACTAAGGACCTCAAAGTAAGACTATTGCCATTGCATGTAAATATTCTTATCCCCTATATTTTGGTTTAAAATAATAGTAAACTAATCCAATTCTTTTTTTTTTTTTCAGATCCTCTAGCAAAAATATCAGAAAAAGCATTTCTATTAAGGCTTTTCAAAGCCTTTTCCAAATAACTTAACTTACCTAAGACACGACCCCAAGCATTATTTATAGAGTTATGCTTCTGGTCACCCCAAACAAATTTTACAATGTCAATATATTGAGGATGATTCTGCTACAGTCTTAAATATTTAAAAGGACAGCAACAAACAATAAGCATGTTTGAAAGATTAATCAAAGCCAGAGCATGGTAAGAGCAACAGTTATATTTAAACTCAATCTGAATAGAGGGGAACAAAACAAAGCAGGAAACATTCCCCATTACTCGATCCAGTTTACAAAGGACACAATCCTCATCCTTCTGATGATTACTTCACGTGTAGAACGAGCTAATGCCATGAAAATCAGATAAACCACTAGTATTGCAATAATCAGATAATCCAAAATCATGTCAATCAACTAAACCAGAACAAAAAAATTTCTCATTAGAACAGATAACCTTATTAAAACCCTCACAGATAAGCCAAGGACCATCAACATTAGCAACATGGTCAATAAGATTAGACCAAAGCACGGGTCTCTCACGAGAATCATTCGAAGCATAAATAATAGACACATAACATTGCCAATCTTCAATTTTGTGGCTAACATGAATATGAATAACTTGGTCAAAAGCTTCAATATAACCAATTTTGCTATACATTGGATATACTAAAAGTCATCTTTTCCAAATCATAGTTTGGATTAGAATGATGTAACCTAAGTGGTTTAAAAAAATAGTGATTTTCTGTTTTTTTACTTATTTCAGTTATAAATTTACTTTAATTTCTTAAAATAACATGCTCCTAAATAGCCGTACTTATCTTTGTTTTGCTGACCTAAATACAAAATGAAAAGTAGTTAATTGTTGCCTACTTCGATAACTCTTAAAGTTTTATGTCAGTTTGCTTTGCATTAATGCATTATTATACATTATGATTATTTGCCAAAATTATTAATTTATTCAAAATTTACAGAGTAAGAAGTACAAAAAATAATTTTACAATTTTTTTGAAAATTAAATATTTTTTATTAATTTCTTTTCTAGGTTAGTATAAGTTAACAAGTTAATCACTTTATAAGAATAATGTATAAGTTGTAGGGGTTAGCATTATTATTTAGATAAAATTGAATAAACCGATTGTATTTGGAAAAAGTGATTTAGTTATTTTTTGAATTCAATTAATTTAGACAAAAACTGAATTTCCTGTTTTGTTACTAGATTGGTTATTTGTTTTTATACTTGAATCTGAATAAACCAAATAACAATAAATATTTTCTCATTATTGACCCTACATATATAAAGTTATATTCCCTCTACTTTTGATCTATAGGTTGTTGATTCTTCTTTAATTTTTGGTATAAAATGTAAAATTTTGAATATTTATCACATTTTTTTTCTCATTTACAATATGCAAAGGTTTTGGATAAAGGAACTGAATAAACCAAAATTTAATTCAGACGGTTCACATCAATTCTATGTAATTTGGACGGTTTGAATTTATTTTGTAAAAACCAAAAATCAATTGGTTCATTATGTTCAAATTAGTTTCAAATATAACTAACCGAATGTTCACCCTTAATGGGTAACTCAAAAAATGGAATGGAAAGATTGCATCAAGGTTGTAAATGGAGGTGATATAATGAATTAAAATAAAGAAAGCAGATCTAGTACTATGTCCACCTATGATGGGAACCAATACAAATGTTGACACACTTCACGACACACAATATTCGTTGTCAATGAAGTGTTTAAAGGGTCTTCTTCTTCCAATAAGACACAAAAACCAAAGGGCCCAATGCATCAACATAAAGCTGACCATAGTTAAAAATAGGCTGTGGAAGATAAAGGCCGACATGATTAAAAGTCTATCTTTGACTTTTGTTTATAGTCATGGTGAAGCAAACCTTTTATGGGAATTGTCTTTGGCAAAATAGGAAATTCAGATCATTATTAAAAGGAGCTACCTTAACATGAGTAATGAAATAATAATGCCCGAAACTCAAACCCATAAAAATTTCATCTTTGATTACCTTATAGGTCAACCTTGTCACAAACCATCTGTGTGCCATTGCATAAACCAAGCGATTGATTTAAGTTTCACAAATAACTCAGCCAAACAGAGAGGCTTTTTGTTTAATTTGTTTTTGTTTTTCCTTGCAATGTTTTATTCCTGTTCCTTTAGTGGTATTTTTGGATATTTATTGCTTAGTTTGTTGTTGTCAGTTAAGACTTGCAAATATGGATCCTCTTATGAACAGAAATTATTTTTCTCTGTAAATCATGTTTCTTCACTTGACCAAGATGTTGCAAGCACTGTATGTTTTTTAAGTTTTATGATCTATTGTTGAACATTACTTATCTGGGACCACTAATATTCCTATACCCCTCATCATTATTCCAACTGTTGATGGGAAGCTGAAACCATTCAATTTTTGACAATCGTCTATATAGTTTTGTGCTTTCATGAGCTTTTCAACTTTTTTTTCTACATGGGGCCTTCTTAGAGATGATCAAGTTAGAAAACCCTGATGTTCCTTGTTTTCCAATTAGTCACTCAAATGGAAAAATAAAACCAACTAGGTGATAGTTCAATTGTGAACTAAAACAAGAATGTGTAAACTTTGTTTTAAAAAACCAAAAAGACAACAAGGGATCTGGAAATGTTGTCTTTTCAATCTTGTGAGGTCTTATAATGAATTTTTAGTCATGTGAAGATTCCTATACATGAGTAATGACCTTCACATTTTAGTACTAAGGCTCTATCCTTTTGTAAACTTAATAGGGGCTTGCACCTTAATCGATTAGAATGCAAACCCTGTTAAGTTACCTTTTATTCCTTTTCTTAGTTCTTAATGTGTATTTACCGTAGATGTGGATTAAGATGTTGGCTGGATAAAAAGAAAATGAGGATGGCCAAGCTTTACTATTTCAAGATGAACTTAAAACCTTTGACGTTTGTATTAATTTTCCAATGTTAAATGATTCATCAACTTGCTTAACTATGTTGAAACTATATTGTGTTTTGGCCTCTTAAAAGGCTCATTTGAGACATACTTATAGGCTAGACTTGGAGGAGCCTATTGGAGCTCTACTCATGGGTTAAAGGGTAACTAGTTGACCATTATGGGGTTCAACTCAAGTCAAGAAAGAAGGCCATGATCATGGGATCCATCACATAATGAAAGGAGTTTCATTCCATGACCATCTTGTTTCTAGACCTGTAATAGGTCTTCTACAATATTATGAAGAATGTTTTACATACTAAACTATAGCTTTCATTAAGCCCAGAGACTCTTTTCAAGCCCATAATAACTTAAGTATCATATGGTCTTACCTGGACACACAACTTCGGGGTCTTTAACCCATATCTTTGTCTATAGGTTCAGTCGTCTCTAAGGTCTTGAGCATCCCACCAATGTACTTCGAATATCAACTTGCTACCATCAGTGGAAAAACAAATCATGGATGGGGCTAGGAAATCACATTTGAACAATGAAACTGGCTAAAAGGAGATTAGAGATAATGTCGTGATAGGAGCAAAAAGAATACTCCATGTTGATTTTAAACACCTAGTCTACTAGTTCGGGAGCATTTGCAAGGAGTTTGATTGTGGCAAAATATTTCACCCTATTGGGGTGATTGGCCCAAAATTCAAAAAATAAGATGACTTGAAATTGTTGGTAATCTAATTTATTTTCATATTGGGTTTAGGTTTTTATTTAAGATTTAGTTTTTCTATTTTGATGTGGTTTGAGTTTGTGAGTTGTTTATAAAAGGGCTTATTACATTAGGGTTTTAAGTGTGATAGAAAAATCAATTCTTATGAATAAGTAAGACGTAAGGGTCTGAGGAAGGAGGAAAGCTTTGAAGGCTAGAAAGGGCTAGGACTAAAAGACTTTTTTTATTATCATATTTTGTAATTATATGAGAGCAAGATTATAAAATTATCAATAATGTGTAGGGGATCTATAGGTTAATGTGAGTGTTAAGAGGATACTTCTACTTTAATTTATATATTATATCTGCGTAGGTTTCTCTCATCCTTTCTCCAAAAATAGTTGTGCATAGTCGAAGACTTATGGGGTGATTAGCCCAAAATACCCATCTTTCAATCGACTTTCTAAGTTGACCATAGCAGGGTATTTATATTTTATAATAATTCATTCATCCGAATTAGTTTATGTATTTGGGTTTGTTATAAAGATTAAGAAAGAGAAAAACATTTGGGTGTTTTCGTTTTCCCCTTTCACTTTTTGCACTTAAGTTACAATAAGTAAAAAAAATGGATATTGAAATTATAGTTCGAATGGTAATATGACAAAATAATTTACAAAATATGAAAATGTGCAAACACTTGAGATAATCCAAAATAAAATATATGCAAACAATTTGGATGAAGGGAGCATTACAGAAGTTTTTAAAGATTTTGCTAATGGTGATTAAAAAAATGGAAAAAAAAATTAAAGATTTTTCAGTCCAGTACATGGTTCTTCTATACTTGATTTTCAATGATAAAAAAATCAACTCGTTGTCACTTTATTTCATATGTATTACGTTTCCATGTCCCTAAGAAAAGCTCTCTAGATGAATTTTTGTAAATTAATAGGTTATAATAAGGATCAATTCTAAGAGTGAAAATTTCAAGATAATGATTAATGACTAACAACAAACCGCTAGCCCAATTTTATTAGATAAGATCAAACATAAAACCTATAAGGAAAAGCTACTAGTTCCATGATGACCTCCTGTGTAATTGGTGCACCCAAGAAAACTATGTTATAATATGACGCTTCATTGTTTGCTGCAACTATAGGAAAAGCATGATCATCGTCTTCACTTTCTTTTGCAAAATAAGGTTCTTAGTCATTCTCGTTACATCTTCACAGCCTCATCCACTCTTAATAGAGACTTGGCGCTAAAAAGGTTGTTCAATTGGTATTTCAGATCTGCTTCTCAGTCAAGCGCTGCATACAAGATGGTTCATGAATTATCATCTTCAACAAATCATGACCTTCTTTAGCTCCTACAATCACACGTTGTAAATAGGGCATCTAAGTACTTGGTAACCTATCTAATCTTGGATACATCTTCAACCCCCCCCCCCCCCCCCCCTTGTATGCTTTCATTTGATAATTTTAATTGCTTCCATTTTTAAAGAGTTCATGTTGATGCCTGTAGGTTTGAAGTTTCACTTTTATCTCCTGAGCATTTACAACTATGCATTTGGATAAATTTATTGACAAGTTGCTGCTACTTGCTCATGATCACACACAGGTTCACACAAGTCATGTTGGAGGTCATATGCCACCTAGGTATCCACATGTGCAATCATGTGATGTGACATATTCTCATTGGCCACTTGATATGTCACTCAGCCAATAGTCACATAATAAGTTTCCATGAGGTGTAGAATATGTAAATAATTCTAGTTCATAATATGATTTATTATTAAGGGTGACTAGAATTTCAATTTTACACAAAAGAGCTGAATAACCAAAAATATTTTCTTTTTTAGATTTTTACTTTTAGGTGTGATTTGAATTTTCAGTTATCGATTTGCTTCAATTAAAATTCGAACAAATCGATTTGTTTTTCTAGTAGTGGGTTGGACAAGCCCAATCTTTTGTATGTCACTTCGATAAGCCCAACCCTAAACGCTCTGTGATGATGAGAAAGAAAGTGGAGGAGGGGGACGGTGTCGTTTTCACTCATTGTCTGTCTCGTTCTCTCAGACTCTCAACCTCACTCTGGGCAGACTCAGACGAACAGCAGACAGAACTAAGAAGCTAGGCGTTTCGATTGGTACCATTCTAGTAGTCAGAGAAAGACGCTGGCCACCACTCTAAGTTGCGATTCATTCACCGGCGCCGATTCCCTCTCTGTTTCGCTCCTTTGTCGACCGTCGTTCCTGAAGAATTCCCCTCTGATTTGCTCGATTCCTCTCCGGTTGGAGACAAGGTTAATACCCCGTTCTTGAATTGCTTGCCCTTCTGAGTATTGCTGTAAGTTTTGAGGCTAATTTATTATTTTTCTCTGAATTGGAATAGTTAGCCGAATAGGAATTGGAACAGTAGTTTTAGATTGAATTTTAACCTTTGATATGGGGGATGTCAAGTTTTAGCCGAACATTTGTGTTTTAGTGGGGATGTCTGAAGTTGCCTGAATTCATGTGGCAGATTAAGGAAGCACAATGTCTCACCAACCACAATAAAATGTTGGATGCACTACAAACGTGTATTATAATAACCGCTACAAATGTTTCTGTTGAACTGTTTTAAACATACTTTGTAGAACTGTTTTCAACATACTTAGTATCTCATTTTGTTTTTTTTTTTCTGAAAATGCAACAGGCTTTGATCCTTGCTCGGCACTTCAGAGGCATCTCAACTTGGACAGCCTAAAGGTTGGCATAAGATTTCCTTTTCCTTCGCTTCAAAAAGCTTTCCAGCTTATTTGTAATAATTGTCTCATGTCCAAAATCAATAGATCATATATCGCTATTTGCTGGCTGGGAAAGTAAGATCTGTTGAAAGCAAAAGAATAATCCTTGAATGATACTTAAACAGAATTCTTAGTCTAGTTGTGGTAATCCATGGGATGTATGGCCATGGAACGAGCAAGAGAAACATGAAACTGGCCTTCTGAAGTTCTAGGAGTCTTGGCCTCTTATTGCAGAGCTGCAATTGTGTGCTGTTGTGCTCAATTGTACAGATCAACATACCACAGCTGATTAAGTGACAACGCATATCTTAACAGAACTGAAACTCTTTGGGTAGGTTGAAAGACGATGGACCTAAAAAGTAAGTGGAAAAAACTTCCATTTTGCAGTAGAAACAAGAACTGAGGTAGTCAAGCTGAAGGAGAGATAGTTCTTAAAATCAGTTGCGCAAAGTTTCTAGTACTAGTATTTTGCACTTACTAGTACAATTAGTTGGACCATTTCAGCTGCTACAGTCTTTAGCCTTGTACAAATGGCTCATAATTATGGTAGGCTAACGTGAGAGTGCAGTACCAATTACATTTTGTTAAGCCTCTAGGCAGCAGCTAGTTGGTAAGGCAAACAGTAGTGCCTTTGTCTAAATTTTGGTGGCTAAATGTTCCTTTTTTTTTTTTTTTTTTAAAGGTGATATAGTATTTCTGTTTTTAGAGTCTGAACTTCAATACCTGATTTAGAGTCTGAACTTTAATACCTATTTTTTAAAGTGCACGTAAAATTTAGTTACCCTAATTGCAACCGAAAACCAAATTTGTTTTTAGGTTTTCCCACCTAATTAGATTTATTTGGTTATTTGTACATAAGACCAAACACCAAGAAAATTTAACTATTCAATTTCAGTTAAACCCGAATGGACCGATTGATCGCCCCTAAATTTATGTCCACATAGATATGCATATCAATCCAACAAGTTGGTCTCTACGCAACGCAATCCTAACTGCTAAACAAAACACACCAGCAGACGAACGAGAGACTGGGAGAAGGATGCATCGAGGTACAGACTGATCCTACCCACTTACCTAGGGGCATTGATCCCAATCCCAAGTTGCAGCGCGATTTCGACCCCTTGCAAAAATCCTTTCAGTTCGTCACCCTCAGCGTTCCTGAAGAGGGAAAAGTGTTTGCAATGGTAAAAACTTATGTGTTTCATTCCAATACAAACCAGTGTATATATACAGGTTTGCTGAATAGTCAGCAAGGAAATAAAATCCCTGTAAATCAATCCCTATAATTAAGGGATTTTACCAGCTACTGTAATCCCCATATTTAAGGGATTATTTACATAATCCTATATTTACACAACTACCAAATATAGATCCACTAATCCCCGTTTTCCCACACTCCACCTCAAGCTGGTGAGTAGAGATCCTCCATTCCCAACTTGGCTACAATCTTATGAAAGTCTGTACTGTTGAGCCCTTTACTAAATATATCAAACAGTTGTCCTTTGTAGACACATAAGGAGTGCAGATCACCTTGCTGTCCAGTTTCTCATTTATGAAGTGTCGATCAATTTTGATGTGCCTCGGCCTGTCATGTTGAACTGGATTGTGAGCAATATTGATGGCTGACTTGTCACAATATAGTCTCATAGGCCCTTCTTGTGGAATCTTCAAGTCTTCTAAAATTATCTTCAACTAGAGTAATTCACACACTCCTTGTGCCATAGCCCTGAATTCTTCTTTTGCACTTGACCGAGCAACTACGTTTTGCTTCTTACTCCTCCAAGTGACCAAGTTTCCTCCCAAGAAGGTGCAGTAACCAGAGGTGGATTGTCTGTCTACTGGTGATCCTGCATAATCTGTGTTTGTATATGCTTCAAGAGTCAGCCTCCCATTCCTTCTAAATAAAATTCCTTTACCTAGATTGGCTTTCAAATAGTGAAGAATTCGATGGCAGCCTGCAGATGAACTTCTTTAGGATTATGCAAAAACTGACTTATTACACTTACAGCATATGCAATATCTGGCTGTGTATGTGCTAGATAAATGAGTTTTCCAACCAATCTCTGGAAAATCTCCTCGTCTACACTCGCATTTTCGCTGGCTTCTCCGAGTATATGGTTGGGATCTATAGGCATGGAGAGGCTGGTTTACATGCCATCTTCCCTATTTCTCTCAGAAGATCAACCACATACTTCTGTTGAGAGATAAAGATGCCTTGTTTAGAGTGCGCAACTTCAATTCCCAGGAAATACTCCGGTCTCCCCAACTCTTTTATTTCAAATTCTTTGAAAAGGCAGTCCTTCAAGGCTTCTTTCTCTTTTTCATCATTCCCAGTAACAATTATATCGTCCACATAGACTAATAAAGCAGTAACTCCCCTTGAGGCTATGTGTTTGATAAACAAAGTGTCGTCACCTTGGCTTTGCTTGTAACCTGAACGAAGCATCACCTTCATAAACCTACCAAACCATGCTCTTGGAGACTGCTTGAGAACTTACAATGCTTTCTTCAACTTGCACACTTTGTTCCCCTTAATGCCTTCTCCAAAACCTAGTGGAATGTCCATTTATATCTCCTCTTCTAGATCACCATGGAGAAACGCATTCTTTACATCAAACTGTTGCAAGTCGCAGCTATAGTTAGCAGCTAAAGACAACAATACCCTCACTGTGTTCATTTTAGCTACTGGAGCGAAAGTCTCCTAATAATCTACCCCATAAGTCTGTGTATATCCCTTGGCTAGCAGTCATGCTTTGTGCCTTTCTAATGACCCATCAGGTCTGTATTTAATTGCAAACACCCATTTATAGCATACTGCCTTCTTGTTTCTCGATAAATCCAGAAGTTCCCATGTTTTGTTTTTTTCTAGTGCCTCCATTTCCACTCTCATGGCTTTTCTCCACTCCTTATTGGAAAGTGCCTCGACTAGAGTATTAGGGATTGGAATGGTGTTAAGGCTAGCTAGAAAACTTCTATGAGATTGAGCGAATTTTTGGAACGTCACAAATTTCTCTAAGGGATATAGTGGACGTTTGGTACATTCTCCGGTTCCTTTTCTCAAGGCAATAGGCAGGTCATCCTTATACTTAGACTGTGAAGAAACAGGTTCTGAACATACCTCAGTTCCAGGATTAGGAGTCGACTCTCGGACTTGCTCAAGTTCAGGAGCTGGATTTTTCCTCCTTGAGTAAACCTGCATATATCTCACATCATCGTGCACATTATTGGTGGAGTTAGCATTGTCAATGATTGGGTTGTTTGAATCTTGTCAAGGCTTGGAGGTGTAAGACTCAAAGGACATAAAAGGTTGTGATTGCTGGTGGTTGGATGGCTATAAAAAGGGCAATACCTCCAGGAAGAGTAGATCCGAGGCCTTATCTTCTATTAATGAAGGCCCCCCCAGAAGATAAGATTGAGTAAAAAAGGATTTTACTTCCTCAAATGTGACATCAATGGATGTGTAGAATTTTCTTGTGGCTCGATGATAACATTTATAACATTTCTAGGTTGGGGAATATCCCAAGAAAACACATTTGATTGCTCGTGGATCTAATTTTCTCTAATTATGAACATGAACAAATGCAGGGCAACAAAAAATTCTTGGTGTGAGATTATTTGAGGTTCAAATATCAGGTTAAAACTGAGGATTTGAATTGGGGTTCAGTTGTCAAGAACTTTGGATGGTAGTCTTTTTATGGTGTATGCAGCAGTAAGCACAGCTGCCCCCCAATATTGTTTTGGGACTTGATTTTGAAAGAGGAAGGCTTGAGTCGTTTGCAATAGATGGCCATTCTTCCTTTCAGCCGCCCCATTTTGTTGGGGTGTGTTAACATAGAAGGATTCATGCACAATGCCTTCCTTTTGGAAAAATGATGACAAGGTTTGATTGAAATAATCCATTGCATTATCCAATTGAACCTTTTAATTTTCACACCAAACTGAGTTTTGACCATATTATGAAAATTGGGAAGAATGGTGCTCAAATCAGATTTTGACTTAAGAACGAAAAGCCATGTGACCCTTGTACAATTGTCAATAAAAGTGAAAAACCATCTAGAACCAGTAATATTGGGAATTCGAGAAGGGCCCTATATATCTGAATGAATCAAATAGAAAGGACTTGATGATTTTTTATTGTTAGCAGGGAATGAAACCTTTTTGTGTTTAGCAAACTCACAAACATTACAATGAAAGGTTTCAACATCAATACCTTTAAATAAAGTAGGAAACATTGTTTTTAAAACAGAAAATGAAGGATGGCCAAAATGAAAATGATGACGCCAAATTAAATCTTTATTAGAGGTCGATAGAAATGACTCATGTGTGACATGCATAACGTTGTGAGATGGTTTGCTGGTTTCTTCAAGATAGTAAAGTCCATTCCTTTCCTTAGCAAGTCCAATCTTTTTCTCCAAAACTTGGTCCTAAAATATACAGTAAGAAAGGAAGAACACAACATCACAGTTCACATCTTGGGTGAGTTTATTTATAGAGATAAGGCTAGTGGATAACTTGGGAACATGAAGCACATTTTTAAGCAATAGTGATGGAGTAATCTGAAAATTCCCAATTCCTGCCACTGTGGTGAGAGAACCATCAGCAATAGAAATTTTTTTGTTACTAGGATAAGGTGTATAGGTGAGAGAGTGTAGTGAAGAGGGTGTCATGTGATCAGTAGCTCCAGAGTCCAGAATCCATGGAAAAACACTAGCTGAGACATGTAATCCTAGAGATAGAGATTCGCCCAAGAGGGCAATAGAGGCAGAACCACTTTCTGGTTTCAAGGATCCCAACAAACCTCTCAGTCTTTCAATTTCTTCCTCATTAAATGGCCCCTGACTTGAGCATTCTTGCTGTGGAGTTGTTGAGACATTGTGAGCTTGTTGAACTGCTTTTGGTTCTCCCCAATTGCCCCATTTCTTGCTGCATGTGGAAGGTTTCCCATGGAGTTTCCAGCAGTGATCTTTTGTGTGTCTAGGCTCCTTGCAATAAGTGCACAAAAGGTTATCTTTAGAGTCTTGACTAGTTGTGTCACAACCCTTTGAAGCATTATACTTTCCTTCCCTTGCCACCATAGTAGAACCTTAGGGATCTTTTGGCTCAAGCATGATACCACGGCGGCTTTCCTCAGCTTTGACAAGGGCTATAACTTCGTTCAATGGAGGCACCTCTTCTTTGCTGAGAATTTGTACTCCGACCTGATCAAATTCAGCATTCAGTCCGACCAAAAAATCATACACCCTATCCCTTTCAATAAAATTCTTCAAAATCACAGCATCACTGGGGCACTTAGTCTCAAGAACTTGATAATGATCAGGTTCATGCCACAAATTCTGCAGCAAATTTGCATACTCTGTAACACTCATGCTCCCTTGTTTGGCTGCTATTGTCTTCACTTTGACCTCATAGACACTTGCAGCATCATGGGCTCTGGAATATGTTTGTCGGACAGCATCCCAAATAGCCCTTGTAGAAGGGAGAAACATGCACGTGTCATTGATCTCTGGTGTCATTGAACTCCACAGCCATGACATAATCATGGAGTCCTCGTCATCCCAAGCATCAAAATTTGGGTCGCCCAACTCTGGCCCTATTCCAAATATGGCTGATTTTTCGTTTTCCCTTCAAATAGGTGCACACTAGTTGTGGCCACTTTAAATAGTTCTGGCCATTGAGTCTGTAGGCTGCCTGAACATTCTGCAGATCGCCAGTGGGAAGATGAGAATCAACTTGGACATGCGCACTTGTTACAGTCTCGTCAAACACTGTCAATGGAGGTTGTATGACTAGTGGGAAAGGAGAATAAAGGACAAGAAACCAGTGCTGGTTACAGATCAGCACTAGAGGTCAGAAAAAAGGAATGACTTGGCAATGAAGGCCAGAAAATAGAGCAGTGATTCAGCAATGAAGGCCAGAAGAAAACAATTGCAAGGCAAACCTAAAGCACTGATACAATGTTTGCAATGCTAACAACTTCTGTGTTTCATTCCAATACAAACCAGTGTATATATACAGGTTTGCTGAATAGTCAGCTAGGAAATAAAATCCCTGTAAATCAATCCCTATAATTAAGGGATTTTACTAGCTACTGTAATCCCCATATTTAAGGGATTATGTACATAATCCTATATTTACACAACTACCAATATAGATCCACTAATCAACGTTTTCCCACAAAAAGGTAATAAAAGTCTGCACTATCCTTGCTATGCTATTTGCTGGCATGAACTGATAAGTTCTGTTGTGTCGATTGTAGTTTATTTTGTGAAAAAAATCTGGTCAACAGCTAATTCTTTTGATATTTTTTATTATGTGAGCTTGTGAAATTTTCGATTAGCTATCCTGGATTTTGCTTTTTGGTTTCTTAAAGATTGAGAATTCTGAATTTATGTTGAACGGAGACTGTAGAGAACAGGAAAAAGAATTAAATATATTTTACTTTTAGTGGCCTTATTGCGTGCTTCCATGAGCAGGTTCGTTCAATAGTGAACTTTAATATCACTCATGTTGGTATATACCCGGAAATATCAGATGGTTTGGTCCTTCATTCGGAAATCCTTTGTTGGTCTGGTTAAAGATAACATTTGTGCTAGTCAGGACTAGTGTTAAAAATGGAAACTTATAGTTTCAATTTAGTCATGCCCCAGCCTTGATGTTGGCAAAGCACATATCAGACTACCTTTTATTGGAGATGCGAGGGTACTTCCAAGATTTAATCCACACCCTATATCGGATCTTCATGAGAGAATTTTATTTTGGTCAAGATCCAAGGTTCTCATAGAAGCCTGAATTGCTCAGATAGAGATTGAGTGCTTCTTAATTGCATCTTTCTTATAGGTGATTACAATCTTATGATCCTATGCATTTTTCAAACTGTGTAGTTAAGGCATCCTATGATTTTTTTTTTTTTGGTTACATGCATGATTACCCGTGTCCTGTTTGCCGTGGTGTCCTTACTTTCACCCTTTAGCTTTGCCATAACTTATGTGTCGTGCATTATAGCTCCTTACTTTCACGAAGAGTTTAGAGGGCATGGCACATTTCAGCTTGTTATTCTCCTTTTTACTAGTATTATCCAATAGAGTGTAGGATGAGTTGATCATTGCTAATTGTGTCCATTTTGCCATTATATTGTAAAAAGGGATCCAAGTTAACCACACTTATTAAGATTGATTTGTTTGGTTGAAATGTTTATAGAAGAGTTTTCATTAAGAAGTTCTAAAATTTCAGCATAAATGATTGCCAGAGAAGTAAGATAAGCCAAAAAAAAAAAATCTAAAAAAATTCTAATTTAACAGTAGAAGCTTTTAATATTTTTATGATATAATAGCGAAAATGGATGCAATTGATATTGTATGGCAAATCCAAAAGTTTTGTAAATTTCTTGTTTATGTCATTACCAATTTGGCCTCCGTGTTCCTTGAGTCTAATTTGTTCTTATATTTCTGTTGTTTAAAGTAGCCCCATCTTTGTGATCACAAGAGATTTGAAGATGGAGTAAAGATGCTAAGCTTTTGTCAAGCTCTGACTGCATATAGATGTGCTGGAGCAATGATCGCACCTCCCTTCTTGCACAAGCTCCGATATTTCATCCCTATCATATGCCGATGTCATTCATTGTTTGCTGCAGCTAGAGAATCAATAATCAGTGCAGATTATAGTGCAAGTTCTTATGTGGCTCAATGCAACTGGTTCATCTCAAAGCTGTGTCGAGAAGGCCAAATATATGAGGCACTTTTAAAGTTTAATGAAATGCCTGAAAGAGATGTAGTTTCATGGACTGCTATGATTTCTGGGTATATCAAATCAGGTCTCATTGGGGAAGCAAGAAAACTTTTCGATAGAGTTGATGCGCAGAAAAATGTGGTCACTTGGACCGCAATGCTTAGTGGATATGTTAAACTAGGTCGCATTGCTGAAGCTGAGAGGTTGTTTGAAGATATGCCAGTGAAGAATGTGGTTTCTTGGAATACGATGATAGATGGATTTGTACGAAATCGAAATGTTGACAAGGCTCTTCAATTATTTAACAAAATGCCTGAAAGAAATGTTGTGTCGTGGAATTCAATAATTACTGCATTGGCACAATGTGGTAGAATAACAGAGGCGGGGGAATACTTTGACAGGATGCCTATTAGGGATGTCATTTCCTGGACAGCAATGGTTGCAGGGTTGGCGGATAATGGGAGGATTGATGAGGCTAGGTCGATTTTTGAAAGGATGCCTATGAGAAACACAGTTTCTTGGAATGCAATGATTACTGGGTATGCAAAAAATATGAGGTTGGATGAGGCTTTTGAGTTGTTTGAGAAGATGCCAGAGAGGGATTTGGCATCATGGAATACGATGATCACAGGTTTTATTCAGAATGGGGAGTTAAACAAGGCTGAGACTTTGTTTAGTTTGATGCCATCAAAGAATATTGTTTCTTGGACTACAATGATCACGGGATATGTACAATGTCGGAGAAGTGAAGAAGCCTTGAAGATTTTCACAGAATTATTGGCAGAAGATGGAATTAGGCCTAATGAGGGAACTTTTACTAGCATTTTGAGTGCATGTAGTGACTTGGCAGGTCTAGGTGAGGGGCAACAAGTCCATCAGATGATAAGTAAAACTGTACATCAGAATTCTGAATATGTTGTGTCAGCACTTATTAACATGTATTCAAAATGTGGGGAGTTAGGTAACGCTAGAAAGATGTTTGATGATGGAATTATATATCAGAGGGATGTGATATCATGGAATGGCATGATTGCATCATATGCACATCATGGGTGTGGCAAAGAAGCAATTTCCTTGTTCAATCAAATGCAGAGCTTTGGGTATAAGCCAAATGATGTCACATATGTGGGTTTGCTCACTGCATGTAGCCATTCTGGGTTGGTGGAAGAGGGCCTACGCATCTTCCGTGAGCTTGTGAGAGATAAGTCTATTCAGATCATAGATGATCATTATTCATGCTTGATTGACCTATTTGGTCGGGCTGGGAGGCTCAATGAGGCTGTTGATTTCATTAAGCAACTTAAGGGTGATTCCTTGATATCTGCTTGGGCAGCCCTTCTTCATGGGTGTAACATTTATAGAAATATTGACGTTGGTAAGTTGGCAGCCAAGGAAATTTTCACATTAGAGCCAGAGAATGCAGGAACCTACATGTTGTTATCCAACATTTATGCATCATGTGCGAAATGGAAAGAAGCTTCTATTGTTAGGTCGAAAATGAAAGATAAGGGCCTGAAGAAGCAGCCAGGTTGTAGTTGGATTGAAGTAGGAAACAAGGTGCATGTCTTTGTTGTCAGTGACAAATCTCATGTTCAAGCTGATATTTATTCATTGCTTGATGATCTTTATATGAACATGAAGAAGTCTAGAAGCTTGCCAATTAAGGAAGATGAGACGAATAGTAATTTCTATACGATTTAAACTTATTTTTCTGTTCATTGAATGAGTGAATTCAATGTCAGCAGAACCCATTGCTTCTTTACTATGGTCATCAAAGTGAACCTCTAGTTGTGCTACTATTTGGAGATTTATCAGCCTACGTCCATAACCAGCAATCAAGGTAATGAAACAATATGCATGGGTCTGGGCCCTCCTGTTTGAGTTAGTAAGATTCCCATTATGGTGATACATGATTTGACTCATACTTTTCTATTTTGAAACAACAATTCAGATCTATGTAATAAATTAATCTGCTCAAAGCCATTTTAACTGCATAACTATATCTAGAAGATTATTTAATGATGGCAAACTATGTCTATACTAGTAAATGATAATTTCTGAATGGTCATGGTGGAGTGTTACATTCATGTTCCACATTCATGTTCCGATCAAACAAAAATATCACCATTGAGGCATTCAGCTTTAACACTCTTGTAGCTTTTGCTTCTCCACTCCACCTGCATTTTGTCCCACAAAATTGAAACTCAATAACAAAATCTACTTTTCTTTGCCCTCTCACCCCACCGCATCTCCTCTCTCTCTCTCTCTCTCTCTCTCTCTCTCTCTCTCTCTCTCTCTCTCTGCCTCCCTTTTTGTCTTAATTACCTTATTTTTTTCTTTGCTGTAAACAACTACAATACTCATCCATCCATCTTTCTATTATACTCTTACCCCCTTGGACAGTTGGTCTTTGTTAATAGTGTTGTCAATAGTTCTTTGAAATTTGACACATTACTTACAACAGTGACATAAAAGAAACTACCCTTACTAATCTAATAATGAATTTGTAGCCACTTCTGATTTTGGGGAAAATTCTGCACAAACTAAGAGACATGGCTCAAGGAGGCAGCCCCTTCCAAGTTCATCTTCTGTCTCTGGTTGTTGTTTAGCTGTGGAATGTGCAACATCGATTATATCAACACCTGCACGAAATTTCGAAGATATGTTTCTAACTGGTACAACAAAAGCATGTGAAAGAAAACATGATGGCCAGTGCTTTTCATATTCTTGTTTGTTTATTTCTGCCCTGCATAATTTTTTCAATCATTGAATTCAATGGTATTTTACGGAACAGGAAATTTGCCTTTGTCTTTTCCTGTCTCAAACTGAAAGATGCTTTTTGCCCTATGTTCTTCATTTCAGTGTTGAATGATCTAAGAATCAGTGTCCTTGTTCTGTAACTTCGTCAAAGTCCAAGTGTTATGCCTAGAGATATGTTTAGCTTATTTCTCAAAAGAGGAAGAGCAAAAACATCTTTCTGTTGTGCTCAATATCAGCTTTTTTGCTCTGATTTGCTTGTTCCTAGTATTCACCTTGCTTCGTTCCAGTGCTCAATAAACTATTGCATACCTTGCTTTTCAAACATCTGCACTGAGACGTTTCCGTACATTTAGGAAGAGGTTCCTGTTCCTTGTTTCCAGAAGCATGGAATGCATGCCTAACATGGATTTCAACTGCAGGTAGAAATCTACAATCACAGAAATCTGTGATACAACTACCATTGAGAGATTGAGCTGAAAGTAAGCTGTTTAAATTAATGTGCAGTAAATCCTTAACACTTGAATGGAATCTTTTCATGTATCGCTTCCTTTTACGTGCCATTTTTTAAAGGCTTTTTAGCATAACATAACTATTTTCCTATGTTTCTCCCATTTGTTAGCTGGATAGATTTCGGATTTGCATAATGAGAGACTCAGGTGGCAGCAGCGGACATGCACCTGCTCCTCCAAATCCAGTCACTGCAAACATGGCTGTTGCAGAACTGAATTCTAATGGTTCAGTTACTGCACCATCTTTAGCCATCACTAAGGCAGTACCATCATCTGAAGATGTTCAGCCATTCCTTGATAAATCTTCAGATGAAGGCTTGGAGATACTTCGATCACCTACTGTGAGAATTTGGGACATTCCCTGATACTTGTTGTTTCTTTGAAAAGAAGACTCTTAATGGAAGGAACACTGCAGGTAGGATTTTTAAGGCGATCATGAACCATAAAGGGGAAGCGTGCGCCTCCATCTTGGGAAGAGGTGCGAGGCACATGTTGTGTTGATAAAATTCCAGGGACAGGTAAGCTCAGGTAAATTGCCCTATTACACATGTAGTAGAGACCATTGCTTCAGTTTTTAATTTTCAGGTAGGCTAATAAGGCTTGTAGACTAATTAGGCAGCTTGGATGGTTTTTGTTATGGCCTATTTTGGTTCAGTAATTAAGGTGCAATTCGGTTTCCCTGAAGCAAACTTAAGCAGCCAGGTAAGTCGGGTAGGGTCGGGTCGGTTCGGTTAGATGCGACCTGCCGACCCCAGCTGGCAGTTCGTCCAAAAAGCTCAACAAAATTATGCTGTGCCACTGCTTTTACTTGACAAGTTGGAAGCCATAATGTCGCCAGCAGGGGACAGCAGGTTGCGCTGACCTGACTTACCCAACTGCTTAAGTTTGCTCCAGTGAAACTGAATTGCACTTCAACCTGCAGATGGAACTGATTTTGCTCCCATCTTTCTTGACAGACTCTGTTGGCTAAGTAGATGCTCTTATGGAGATTCTCCGTCATACTTTGGAAGCACATGAGTGTGCGCCCTAATTAGAAGGGTAGGGATTCGGGCCATTACAACTGTGCATATGTGCAGTGCTTAATGTAGTGGAAGAGCATCCTAGATGAAGTAGGCTAGAAAGATGCAGGTTTAGGCTCTCAAATAAATAAATAAAATAATGCAGGTCTAGTTCTATGACGAGAATAACCCTTACCGTGTGCTCTGGTGCCTGCAGCTTGTGTGCAAATAATTTCCAATCTACGTTTGGTGGATCTAATAAAATATGCTCAAGCAATCCAGAGGGGTAGCTCAATGTATATAAGAGCGCTGACAGGACGTGCGAGGTCAAGGATTCAAAGTACCTTGCGACCACATGTAGTAAGAATACTTTGAGGTTAGCAGTAGCAACGAACTGAAAGAGGAGATTAATTTGGTCTATAGTGATGGTATCATCTCATTGTAGAAGAAATAGAGAATATATACCTATAGGGAGGGGAAATTGAATACCCATATCTGACAGTCGGTTAACTAATCAGGAGCGAAATTGTGTTTAAGGTAGTGTGCTAAAAGCTTGTTCCCGCGAGAGGGCTTGCTTAGGTCAAATAGATTTAACATTAGTATTCACCTGATAGGTTATTTGGACTTGAATCCTTGTATCTTTTAGGAATTTTGCGGTGGATAAGTTACCGATTTAACCCGTGTTTAGTATTTTGGACAACTATTGGTGTCGAATCTCCTCTCTATATATCGGATATTGCATGATAAAAATTTTGACCAATTTGTAATGAAATGGAGGTCGAGTATATAACAATATATAATGCACCATTGTCGAAAGAATTTGATATGATATTTGTAACCTACAAAATTATGCACAAACCGAGTTATGATTTATATATATTAACTCGTACATATGATGGTACTGATGATATATCGGTCAGGAAAATAGAAGGGTTGCTCGTCCGTCATTACAGACCATACTCGAAGAAATCTCTATGGAATATGTAGTTTAGAAAAAGTTATAATTGTTATTCAGTTTCAAATTAAAAACACATCATTTTGATGAAATATATAAGAATATCAAATAATATAACTAAATGAAAACGAAAAGAAAATGTAATGACTTGTTACATAAAATGTATTCCACACCTTAACAATATATATTACTTTTTGTTTTATTAGTTGTGCAACAGAATTAACCAGAATAAAATATGAGTAACGAAATCAACTCTTGAAGACACCTTTTTTTAATAGTAGCCTAGAAGACACTTCAACTAACAAAACGGTGAGAAACAATAACGTAGAATCTTAATTTCTTGTTGTGTGTAAGTATGACATGCATGTTAGTTTTTATATTTTCTCACGTGAACTCGATTAAGCACATTAAACATTGACATCATCGATTTGCTTGTGACTAATTAATAGGGGCATGAAAAGAATAGTTAGGAAAAAGCAAAGCACAACTGTTAAGTGGCATTCACTCTGAAGTACGCAAGTTCATTGAACTAACTTCGAATTTTTATTTTGAGAATTGCTAAAAATGTCTTTTACTGGCAGAACTTTCACAAAATTTTCTTCTGTTAAATAATATGAATTCTAGTATGAGTGAAGACAGGGATAAGAATAAAGACAATTTAATAATGAATGTGTTTTTGTTTTTGCCTACCCAACTAAGCTGGCATATGCATGACACTACCTAGTTAAGACCCGGATTTCAGATGCAGCAAAGGCACTCCCACAAACAAACTTATTAATAAGTTGTCCAAATCAACATTCTTTAAATTTCATGACGCAGGCAATTTTATGGGTAATATATATTTGTACATGCTTCTAATAATAATAATAATACATTTTTAACTTACAAAAAAGTTTGAACCATGACCTCTACTCAAGAGCGCCTGAAGTATTATCAGTAGTATTCCAAACTAAGGTGGGAACAGTTAAGCTAAAGCTCAGGTTTTTTGTTGTAAAACCAAGCTTAGCGAACCCCGAGCATGTACTCAAGCCGCATTTTAAATTTAAATTTTTAACAAATCAAGCTCAAGTCCAATTATATTTGACTCAAAAGGCTTATTAAGCCTAACAAACCGAATATGATATTAATATAATATAGTCAATTTAACAAAATAAACAATACACTAATTTTTAAAATCCTAATTGACCTCCTGTTAAACCTAAGAAATCTCAATTGAGGTTGAAACGAGCTCCACCTAAGCCAAGCTTCAATTACAAACACAGCAGTCCATGAGATCAATGATCGCTCACAAACACATCCAAAGGGCATGTTGCAAAGTTACAATCTCCGACACACGATTAAAAATTCACACCCTGGTAGAAAGAATTTACAAGCCAGACAAATACAATAAACGCAAATTAGCAAATACAAAACGCACTCAAACTTTTGTACAAAACCTAACAAAATTCTGCGTGCCATTATCTAATAATCTTATGAAAAAAGCAAGACAAGCTAGCCTTTCATAATCCACTTACAAGTACTGATAGGCTGCTTGTAAGATTTTCGTAAAAATCTTTAGTACCTCGACCATTTCCCAGATAAAAGGCGTCTCATACTCGAGCACTCTCAGAGCCAGCAATTCTATAAAATGATAGAACACTTACTCCAGTCCCCCTCCACCATGAATGCAACTGCTCCCTCAGATGAAAAGTGGGAGCAACAAAGAAATATATAGCGTAAAAAAATGATGATTGATAAAGACTTTGAACGAATCCATTTGCAAAGAATACATGACCCAAGAGGCCTAACCAAAACAGCCCCTTGATGTTGCTTTTTTCTTATGGCACAGATACAAAATTCAACTCAAGTGGCTTCAAAGCTCCCTGAACTATCTCTTGCACAGTTCTATTCCGGCGACAAACATCAGACAGTTCTTCGATTGGCTGCATTAAGCTGCCCACATCAGCTCCAGATGCAGCATCAGATAATGCTTGTAAAAAGCTCATACGCTCGACCTCCTTGACGGCTGTCGAGGGGATCAAGGAAAGGCTCTCCTTGGCCCACTCGACAGCACGCAATCCATATGCTCGAGTTAATGCTAAGAGTGCATATGTTACCTGTAACAGTGGCATTTAATGCATTCCATTTCAAGTTATCAAGTGGAGAATTGGTGCTTGTCAGATGTTAACACTAGTACAGAAGACTAAAAGTAGGAGGTACCGTTTCCAAGCGAGAACTCGGCAATGCTCCTGTTAGTGAGGCTACTAAGATTCTAGTAATGGTCGCACCTCGAGGAATAACAACATTATCCCTGATTGATAAAAAATATTCTTCGCTACTAGATTTAGCAAGATCAAATATATCCGACAAGAATGTCAAAATGGAGTTGGAGGCCTCTCTGCAACAAAAACAAGAGCTACAGGTATCAGAATCCTTCTTCACTATCGCACACATAAGAAAAATTCTGTTAGGGAGAATTACAACTGCCCCACTGACATTTGCTCAAAAATACAGTTTGCCCCTTCTGTTTAGGATTTAAACACTTTGCCCCCACATTCATCACCCCGCCTGTTCTGCTGTTACCATTGTGGGACCTGCCTAAGTCTGAGAACTTAACGAATTTACCTAGGAAGTCCCTTATCAGTGCCGAAAGTGAGCAACCTCTCAATGTTGGGTTGCAGGGTCGATTAAAGCTGAAGATGGTCTTCTTCACTAGTTTCACCATCTACAGAGGTTGATTATCGATCACCGCACTGGCAAAGCCAAGGTAAGGTAATCGATTGATGCTTGGTTTTCTCAAAAGAAGTTGTCGAGGTCAATTAGGGTTTGGGTTTTGTAGTGAGGCATGGATTGGGATTTTTGTATTGTGGATTGGGTTTCACAGTGTGGCAAAGACTAATAAATGCACTTGAAGAATCTTTTGGCAGAGTAAGCGAGAAGCTCTTGTAGACATTGGTGGATAATATACTTGTACAGGAGAAAATTAAGATCGATGCAATATGAACAGAAAGAAGCTGAGGTAATTATCGATGAATGCATGGAAGTTGTTAACAGTTTTGGAGCCACATATATATGCCTGGAAGTGCAGAGTACAGTGGAGATGAATTCATGATGGTTTTTTTTTTACTTTTTTTTTTTGTTGTTATTTTCAGTTTTGTGAAAGCCAATCATTGTGCTCTTTTTTTTTTTGGGTCCTTTTAAGCTTGTCACAAGTATCTAGTACCTTATATGATGTTCTACTCAGTTTTGTTTCTGATTGGGTAGTTGCAAATTGGTGGACCATGTTAAGATTTAATACTTCTATTGGATTTGCCTAGATGAATTTGTTTGATTTTTGGAAGCCATATTTCGTGGTCTCAGTGGCATGGGAATGACATTTTATTGCATGCTTGTGTTTTGGTTTTTTATTGCACGTTCATGTTTCTCTGCAACTAATATTATAATTGCATGCTTGTGTTCTGGTTTCTGAACATGAAGGCATGCCATATGATGACAATTTTGAGGGCTTCTTGCTGCCACTTGAACCTTTTGAATCAGTTGGCTAAGTGTTAAAGATGCCCCTCCAATCATTTCACATAGAAAAAAAGAGAAAAAAAGGATGCTGCGCCTAACGAATTTTCTATTTTGGCATGCCTTCATGTCCAAAGTACATCTACATTTGGATTAGTTATCTGTATAAAAGGTCTGATCAATACTTGTAACTCTCGGTGGTATAGTTCGGTTAGCATTTTGAATGTTTGATGGTTGCCATAAACCTTATCGTGTATGCTTGGCAGGATGTCTCTAATTTCCTTTTTCTTTTTGATTTTTATCGTGATTCATAGATGGTTGCACTTTCCCTCTTCAATTCACTGCGATGGCGATGTTGGGGTGGATGGGGGTGCGAATGGGCTGATCTCAAATACAACAATGACAGACAGTAGATAGGCAGCAGTGTTCTGAAACTCCCGAGGGCTGTAGAATCAATGATTCACGGTGGACCAGGTCAAGGCATCTTCCAATTATCTTCAATTGGTGATGAATCGGTGTGACTGTCTGGGGCAGAGGGACGACAACGGCTAGGTGCAACTATGGTGGCGTTGCAGTGGGCAGTAGAGCCAATTGGACAGATGGTTTTTTTCGCTTTTCACTCTTGGGACCAACTATGGTAAAGGAAGAGCACATGGAGGTCATGAATGAGGGGGCAAAGTGTATAATTCCCAAACAGGAGGCAAAGTGTATTTTCAGCCAAATGTCAGGGAAAATTGTAATTCGCCCATTCTGTTATTAGATTATACTGCTCATAGTAACATTGCAATATTAGATAGGTCTAGGACTCAGTTCTATGCATTGGTGAGTTCTGAGGAGCCGCCTAGTTTATAATTTTCATTAATTTTAAAGAATGAGTATTCTGCTAGTTTTCCAGGGCTGCTGGAATTCTAGAATTTGTCTAGGGTTGATTCTATATAGGTTTCCTTTCATGTTTAGGAATTATTTAATTGCTTGCAACAGTTGCCCAAGTCCCTATTGATAGCTAATGAGCTCGCATGAGGTATTGTCCGCTTTGTCCAAAGCCACACAGTTTTGTCCTTAAAAGGCACCTCACGTGGGAGCCATATAAAGCTCCAAAACCCCTCGTTTCCATCCCATTTGGGATAACCTTGGCTATCAAGATGCCCTTCCCCCCAAACAAGGGGCTTGGGAAGAGGATGTGGGCACATTGGCCGCATCAGGGCTTAGCCCCCATGGGCACACCGGCCATATCAGGGCTGAGCCCTTATGGGCACACTGGCCACACCTTCATCTTTTTGAGGGGCCGGGAAGAGGATGTGGGCACACCGGTCACATCAGGGCCGAGCCCTCATGGGTGCACCAGCCGCACTATCATCACTCCCACAGATGGCACAATGTTGATCCAAGGGCTATCCCACATGGGATGGAAACAAGTGGCTCAAGAGCTTTATATATCCCAAGCTTCCTCTCCTATGTGATGTGCCTTTTAAGGGTAAAACGGTGCGGCTCCAACCAAAGCGAACAAAACCTCACACGAGGTCATTGGTAATCAACTATTATGATTTTAAGTCCTATTAGGAGTAGGTTTCTTCTACATGGCAGCTCAAGTTTGTTAAGATTCTTGACACCTGTTGGCATATGGGTAAATTTGGGTTCCAAATCATCTGAGTGTTCGGTAATTATGGTTCTCACATCAATCAGGTTTCAGATTTTTAAGCGTTTGAGTCATTTTAGGAGTCTGACCATTAAGGTGTTGGGTCATTTCTGCTGTTGGATCATTTGGGTATCAGGTCATCTTGCGTATTGGATCATTCGGGTGTTGGGTTATTTTGGGTGTCAGGTCATTTTGGATCTTAATTTATTTGAGTGCAAGGCTTTTATCACATGCATTTATTCGAAGGTTTGGTTTTTATGATCAAATTAGTGGAGATTTCTAATTCTATATAAAGATTCTTCCAATCAGCACATAATATAAGATGTTAATCTATTTACAAAATAAGTGCTAATAACTAACATTACTATCCTAAATTCATTACTCCACCCTTATATTTAATGTCCCCACCCAACCCAAACTAGTTGGTTAATAGCGGGTTGGGACATTCCAAGTATTGATGCTTTCTCGTGTCCTTGCATCATTAAATTTGCAAGTGAAAAATCAAGAATTTATCTCCAATAAGAAAAAGAAAAAACATTTCCACGAAATCTAAAAAACCATAAATGTGTTCAACAAAAGATACTAGGAAAACAAATTAAAAGTCAGGTCACTTACTATGAATAATTTTAGAATTATTATCTTGGATTCAAAAAATCAATTACCAAGCTTTTTGAGCATCTCGGGCTAGGTTAACCTTTGGTTTCGGGTTGTATCAGATTTCATGTTGACTCAGGTTTGGGTTGACTCAGGCTAAGGACATCTCAAGTTTCGGCAACATGGAATCAGGTCAGGCCAGGTTTTGGGTCATTGACTCTTTTAGTTAAACCAGGTCCAAGTCAGGTCAAACCAGGTTTTGGGTCTAAGACTGAGGTTTACTGGATCCATAGGTTTTCATGACCTAGAAGAAATAGTGCTTTTAAAGCCCTACATAAGCGGCAATCGCTTCAATAAGATTTGGACTTGATATTCCGGAAAAATTGAGAGCTTTGATGCTTTCCTTGGAATGTGTGACACAATCTGGCCCTTGATGCAATACCTAGGGACCTTTGGGTGTAACCATCCAGGGTTTTCTATCCATTTCTTTTCTGTTTTCTTTATTTTCAGCAGTTATTAACCCCCATCCAGCACCCCCTAAACCCAATTTCCAGCCCTATCACAAATACCCTTCCTGCTTTCCTACCTCAGGGAGTTTGGGGTGAATGTATCCATAGGGCTTACCGATGTTGTACCGTGATCCCAATGGTTGAACAATCAACTAAAGCTGGAAACACAGCCGAAGGAATGAATATTTGAGGACAATAACGAATACACCGTGATGCTAACAGGAAGCAATCATCTGCTACGTCTGGTCTTGCAGTGAACTCCTGCAACATAAATGATGAAAATAAAATAAAACAGCTGGTCGTTTACAGGTAAGAGAAATAAAACAACACTTGCCAAAAGCGCACCTTAATATTTGTTAGAAGACATGTGGTGTGCTTGAAGAGCGATTCAATAAGGTTTTTAAGGTAATCCGCACAAGAGGGGTCGGAGCCAAATATCTAGAGTCCAAAAAGCACTTGCCACTCAAATTTATGAATTGAAAGAAAAGGTAATCACTTGGGCAAAATATACCTTTATAACTTCACTTGAGAGGTAAAGAAAGCATGGCTGGTGATGTTGCTGATAAAGGCCTTGAATTTCTTCTAGCATTGCTCCAATTGTTATCCCCATAAACCTTCCCGAAGTTCTTACCTGAGGAAAACTTTGAATTGTTATGTATATAATTATTTTGGATGCCTGTACTCAAATGCTAAGGTGAACTGTCTCTCCGAAAAACAGATTCCCTAAACTCCTTTCTCGATATTACAAGAATCCCAGAAGTGCTTTTAACATGCATTTCTCAGCTTGGAAGGATGACAAATAGTTAATTTTGGAAGAACTATTATCAACCTCTTCGGTTATAAACATGAACATGTCTAAAATAGCTTTTCACCATAGCATGGTCACTATGACATATGGGGCTCACTACCACAGCATCAAGAGTTAAAAAAAAAAATTCTTAGCCATGATACACCACCATAACTATGCTTTGAGCCACCACCATATAAACCCAGTTTCTGTCCTTTCTCCTTTCATTTTGTTGTTCCAAGCATAAACAAGATAACCATCCTCTAGAGAGGTAGCACACTTAGATCACTTAATCTGGAATTTTCTAAAAATTTTATTGCAAATCATGTTGGTGAACGGTAATACAACAAATCATACAGAAGCCTACTGGAGGGCTATCTGGGCATCCCTGACAGAGTTTCCTTAGCCAGGCCACTTCAACTATATTATTGCATAACATCTCAACTTGAAAAGATAGTGCAACACTTAGATGCTTGCCCAACCAATGTAATGAAAGCCCACTCAATGACAACACACAAGCTACAAAACATAAGAATTGGACTTCAAAACCCACATCCTAAGCATGATACCTCCAACATCCATGGATCAAGAATGCATCTAATAAAGCAAACCATGCAGAAATAGAAAGCAGAATGGATTAGTTATCGTACAGCAAATTTGCAAGCTCGGCAAAGAGACTCCATTGTCCTCATATCCCAAGCACGACTGAAAATGAAGCATGGGTGTCAATTGGATAAAATTAAAATACGATCCTATATTTTATGTATTTCCTTTGGCTGCTCTTGAAAAATAGCTACCTATCAAAAATTACTTTGAACATTGGCCAAAGCCTATGAATTGCATCTGCCACTGCTCCAGGGTGATTTACATACCTGAAATCAGTTCCATGGTGAATGGGAGGGAGGGAGGGAGGGAGGGAGAGGGAGAGAGAAGAAGAAGAAGAAGAAGAACCAATGCTACCTAAAAATATATGCAAATCGATCAATATGTACTGTGAATTCACGAGCATGTCTCTTTTCCAGTATTTGTGGCCCTTCATTGATGATTTCCTGGCAATCGGATTGGTGCATCATAGTGTTCCGAAAAAACATCACAAAAGGAAAACTAATGGCAGTAGAGCTAACCTGCAAAGAAGTAAAGACCGAAGCACATAGTTCCTCCAAGGCACCCTTAGCTGACTCGGGGGGAAGTTCTGTTATTACCACACTGAAGAAACAAATTAAACACAACAGAAATCAATGAAAAAAGCCCCAAATGAGAAGGAAAAAACTAACCAAATTTGCATCAGAGCCTTTGCAGCCAAAAAGCAACTAAAGTACCTCAACGCTTCAACCAAGTGCAATGAATCCTCTGCTGAAACCTTGAAACTACCCTCTCCACTGACTGCCATATGGTATATATGGAAAAGGTCTTTATAATGGCCACACAGCTGTCTACGACAATCTGCATTTGAAGTGGATTGTTGCCATCCCCATTAAATGATAAATAATGAAAGCATAGCTGCCACCAGTTAATTATGCAGACATGGAAGGTACAACTAGAAATTCACTATGGACCAGCCAGTATAAGGCACAGATTGATCTGTAATAGTAGAATATACCAGAACCGCCAGTGCACATGTAAATCTGCTCTTAAAAAGTTGAATCAGATTGCCAGAATACAGGGAAAATATAAGCATGTGGAGGATGTTTCCTTACCATCACATATGTGTCTAAAGGCCAAAGCTGCAGCTGCTGCAGAGTCTTCAGAAGTACGCATGCCATTCATCAGAATAGTTATCACCAAAGGCAGCTTAGAGAAACCACTTGGTGCAGCATCAAGCCATTTTGAATATGCCCCAACAATCAGGCAAACTGAAATTAAGGTGACAGCAAAGTAATTAGTTCAGTGCTATAACAAAACAAAATTATAGAATATCACGACAGCACAAACATTTAGATTCAGTAAAAAAATCTAACTCTTCATGAAAGACACTATTCTCATAATTAATTGAAGGGAAAGACAAAATGGGAAGAAAAACAAGAAGGCTTTGTGTCATGGAATAAATAATACCTGTCTGAATCAGCTGTGGTTGCTGTGGGAGTTTTTGAAGTAGATCCATAACCTAAAAAAGAAGGAAAACCCAAAAGATCTCATATCCCCTTTGAGAACCTTTTACTGAACAATTTAATAAGCAAGCACATTTAGGTGGCGTTTGGATGTGAAAATTTTTCTTTTCTTTTCCAAATTCTCTTTGATAGAAGTTTGAGTGCATACGTAGTTTTAATAATGTAGAAAACCTTGTTTTCTAAATTTTAGAAAACTCATGTTATAAAATAGAAAACTTTGTTTTAGATGTTTTTCATTTTAACACATGAATTTTCCAAAGCTTAGAAAACAGAGTTTTCCATATCCTTAAAACATGTCATACACTCAAATTTTCATCAAAGAAAATTTGAAAAAGAGAAATGGGAAAATTTTCTACAACTAAACGCCACCTTGGACTTTCTGCCAGCATTCCTATATCAATTTAGGTGTCAAAGATAAATGGGAAAAATTCAACTTCAATATTCCATGTTTGTCTAATTAACATGCAAGTTAAATTGGAAGCTATACTGTTGTATCTAAGAGCCAAGTATGGCAACAATGGCCGAATGCAGAGATAACCAGCATCCCAGGAAAAGAAAAGAGTAGATAAAGGGGAGCTCCACTCAGATATAGAGGCCTATGCATGTATTTTTGGGTACAGAAACCGGAAAATTAGGAATACCTGAGGCAATACTTCTGCTTCAACAACTGAAACATACTTTGATATGGCTCGGATGCAAAATAAAACAGCCTCAGCTGGGCGCCATTCACTAGGTTCACTTTCACAACAAGGTATAGCCTTGAATAATACACAAGAAAAAGCACTCAATATCAGCTATATGGTCACAGGAAAGGGGAAAAAAGCTCATTTGCAACTAGAAAACCCAAGTCCTGTTCATGAAACCCAAAAAAGGTATGGCTGAACCAAGATGCACAGAGCACTTCGGTAATTATTTTAACAGATTATCTTTAAATGTTACATAAATCATGACCAAAAAATGAGAACCACTCTGCCTTGTTTAACTAACAGAGGATAGAGAGACTGCAGGTCTTAAAGAAACACCAGCAAATTCCATTTTCATATTCAATTTCATACTGCAATATAGTTTACCCACTCCAGCATGGACAGGAAACCCTACTTTTGACTGTCCTTTAAGGTCATAAAATGCTTTTCACTAGTAAAATGAAGGACTTTCTTAAAGGCAATGAGACAGAATTATGGCCAAAACAGACCTCTATAAGCTTCATATACAAAATTTTGAGTGTTGCATCACCACCTAAAACTGAGGCTGCATCCGTCAAAACATCTGCCACAGCTGGCAACATATAAGATTTCATCAATATCTCCAAAAGAAAAAATGAGATATAAAAGAGATACTACTACCCAAAAACTAAAAACCAACTGTATGCCAAATAATTAACTGTTGACATACAACTAAAAGAAAAAATTGATGCAGGGTCTTTATATTCTGTTCCATGAGAATGGGAAAAAGTTGCTGCTTCGAATTTATCAGAAGTTAATATGACCAGAAGGGCTAATACAGGTCACATTTGTGTTTCTAGGGAGACCCGCAGAAATATCAAAAGAAGAGGGGCATATCCAGTATTCTGCTGCACAAAACACTCCAATAGCCTTCCAAAATGATAGCTAAAGAAGAAAAAACTCCACTGCGCCCATCACCTAAAGTGACAATAATATAACATTCCAACAACTAATATAAAATTTGATATATGTATCATATTTTTAATAACAGTAGTGGAAGAGACCAAATGCTTTGCATCTTTACAAGGAAATTTACATAAGTTTTATGGGTGCAGCTCGTTTACAATTAATTTGAATTAATCAAAAATGGCTTATTTTTCATTTTTATTGCTTTTTTCAGGAATCAAGTCTTGAAAGCTGATACTGTATAGGTTTACTAGTCCATTGAATAACATTTTTTTTATAATGTGATTAATTATTATATAAGTAAAAAATTCACAGAAATTTAGTTATGTGATAAAAAATGTTATTTAATGGAATCCTATACCTATATGGTGATAGCTTTCATACGACATTGGTTATGGACAAAAAATTCATAAAAATGAAAATAAGCATTTTTTATTAATCTGACTTAGCTGCAAATACTGGACCTAAATCACTACATGATAATATGTGCAACTACTGTATTAATAGTAGCAGGATCAAATCCATTTTATTTAAGGCTTTGTTCGAAGGAACCCAAAAAAATGGCAAAAAATAGCTTCCTTTCTTTTTTTTTTTTTCTTTTTGGTTCTAGAACTAATAGCATTTGAAAGCTAATCCTTTGTTTAACTAAGAACCACCTGAATCAATTTTTTTAACAAATTAGTTAATTTTTATGGAATTTTCCCTAACCAGTTTTAGAAAAGCAAAATTAATAAAAAAAATTACTTATTTTTTGCAGGAAAAAAGGTTTTAGAAGTTGTTTTTGGAGCTCTTGAAGTGTAGAATTTAAATTGGCATGCAAGTTGAACAAACGATTACAACATATAAAAATAATCACTAACAATCACTTTCCTCATATAAAGCCAAGTATTATGTATTAGGACTAGTTTTCTAGTAGTAGGTGTAATTGCTTTCCATCGGTAAGCATCAGTTGTTATGGTTATCAGAAGTGCTAAGCGATAGATGGTTAGTAAGAAAGTTACATGTCCTACCACCACTCTCATATTGGGGTGTATCATGAACGTGCAGTCAAGTGGGTATTTTATCAGCAGAACTAAATGAAGTTTCTTCAATCCAAGGAGTGTATTCTCTACAGATCAGAAGATTCTCTCTTAAGTAGCGTTTGAGATCTTAGGGTTCTCTCCTAAAGCACCTTAAACTCCAATCAAATGTGGTGAAAAGAAAAGAAAATCCTTGAAGCAGAAACTTCTTGTTAAATCACAAGAAGATTTTGTCACCAACCACCCTGTAACTAGATCCATATCCCAAGACTGTGAAAGAGTGCTTAGAAAAGAGTGCAAGTCCATTAGTGTTTAAAATGCATATGCACGCCCAACAAAGCATGGTGATCCCCATTGGTTGAAGCAAATCACATAGGGACAATTTTGGTGTTCAAAAACATTCCTTGATACTCGACCTGATTTGCAGTGCCTGACAGGCCCCTAACTACAGACAGGCTCACTGGTCTAACCAGAACAAAACCAAAGGGCCTTTTTTTGTAACTCAGCAGATGGGTCAAGGAACTAAATTTTCTCAAGGTGTCGTTCGCAGGACATAATTTGGAATAAAATGGTTATTGATTGGGCAATCAACCTCTGGATGATGAAAACTAACAGGATAAAAGTTTGATAACCAGTGAACGAGAAGGTCTTCTTCACAACAGTTACGTACTATATTGGGCAGGAGCCCAACTTTGAGAGAAAATAATAGATCAAGAGAGTGTCTTTAGTTAAATAAAAGTAGTTCTGACACAAGCAACCACCCCTGCCCTGATTTTTTTGCTCACTGAGCTTCATGTGGCTGTTATCCCTCTGTTGGTCTTACCATGTTAATTCAAGTCTCCCATTTGGCTTTTTGTTTTCTTCTCTCATCTCAGGTTTGTCCTTGGATGAAAGGCCGTGCACACCTTGCATTTTTTCAGATACTTTGTTCACTTGAAAATTTCAAATTAATACCAATCTGACCAAAGAATTTATATCGTACTTAGTTGACCACGTATCAGAGAAACAAAGTAACCTTTTGCAAAATGGTACTAAAAGTCTGCAGCTATGACAAAACAGAGCACTTCAGAAGGAAAACACACACATGCACACACACAAACACACGCATATATGCAGACACACACACACACAAGCACATGCTTGTCACAAATTATAGTGGTAACCAGCCAGATGAAATGGCCTCATGCAAAGAACAGAACCAAGGTGAATACTGGTTCCTACCGTATCTAGTGTGTTTGAAGTCCTTGAGGTCCTCATATGAAAGATCTTGATAATCTTTAGGATACTGAACCCGGAAGCTAACCTGTGAGGCAAAATTTTGACACTTGATTATCTTGCCCCATACAACACATTATAAGAAGATCAACAAGTCAATAATCTAGTAGAGAAACACTGGAAAAGTTTCAGAGAATAAGGAAATTTTTTTTGTGGTAGATCTTTCTAGAACCTCATAATGGACCATTAATGCCGTAACACTCTTCACTCATTGATCTCATGAATTCAATGCAAGTAGATACAACCTACGATACAATGGTTCTTGGAATTTCATCTCACTATTCCCTCACGAGAGGATTGTGTCAAGAAGAGCATTACTCAGTAGAGATAGAATACAAATCAGAAACGTGGCTTTTGCTTGGATTTAGTCTCAATATAATCTTTAAAGTTAATTGGCTACAAACATCATGCCCCAATCCCAGCATAGTTGGGACTGTGCTGTAGCATGATGCCAATTGTTCCTTCTCCCTCGCCAGTAAGACAATCATTCTGTTAAAAGATGGTAATACAACAACAGCTGCAAGTATTGAAAGCCACAACTTCGTGTTATTTGTTGACACAAATTAAAATTGAATGGGCAAAACTGGTAACAAACGACTCACCAAGGATACTAAAGACTCATAAGCTGGACGAAAAATTTGAATCCTCCTGCTTCTCTCTGCTTCAACTGATGCTTGATCTTCCAGTGAAACATTTGAACTGAGATAAAAGATTCTTTTAGTGCACGAATCATAGCATATGACATTCAATAATGCCAGGTAAGTTCCATGAGATACAACCTTTTAGTCAAGATAAGCTGAAGATTGTGCCAAAAGTTAAATGTCATTGACGCAATATCATATTCTGGGTGTGCAGTAACCTCCAGCAAAGCATGCACTATCACCATTGATTGATCAGAACCTGAAAAAATAGGACAGAACATAATTGAACAGAAAATATATCACAAGCACAAAGTATTTTGAAGAATAACAATTTGACTAGCTAAAAGTAAATGCTTTTAAGAAGACGAAAGTATCAGCAGTTTCCTGAACAAGGTTTTTCTTCCCTTTTCTTTTTTGCCTAGCAACCTTGTCAACAGGCAGCTACAACACTTACCAGTTGCTATCAACTCGACATATGAATCACCCATATCAGCAAATAGCCGAGCAATGGCCTTCAAATCTTCCTCATCCTGAAGGTGAAACTTGATTGATCAAAATCTATAAGTAAAACACCAACTGTAAAACCATCAAAGAGAGCCTGATTAACAAAATACATCAGGAATGGAACAGGCCAATCTTGTTTCGAGATCACAGCTCAACTCAAAATTTCAATTGACCATTCTCATCAAATCCAGAATAATGATCCCGCTTGAGAAAGTGGCCAAAATTTTATCAAGAACCTTCTCTCTATCTCCCTGCCCCCCTCCTTCCCTATGTCCCCATTTTTTTCTAAATATCATTGCCCATCCCCTTCTTTTCCCCCACGCGAACTGAACTCTACAGGAGCCAGTTAAGACAAACTTTCTGGGACAGGCTTAAGCCAGTAGCAGTGATAGACAATGATTCTCACTTCAAGACTGATAGCAGAGGGCATTAACCAACACAAGATATAATCTCAAAGGGGCCAATTTGGTGCAACATAAATTTGCTTTCTTGACAGAGCCAGCACCAAAAGTTTAAGGCCATAAATAGAAAGCCAGGAGAGAAGATGAATTGAACAGAAATATTATCAGCAATTGCAGAAAGAATACTTGATTACTAATCTGATCCGAGTAAAAGAACTCCTAGGAACACCTTTAAACAATAAAAGATTATCAAGATATGTTACTTTTGTTCCTAAAGCAATACTTTATTCAATTTGAACACACAACTACAAGTTCCTTTCAATTAACCATCTGAGTACTTTATTTTCTTGTTACATTTTCATAATATACATGAAAAATTCTACATTAATTCAGGATTGAGAATAGATTCCCCAATCAAATTCCATAATCACCAAACTAATAATTACTTCTGAAAACAGTGTCTGCTGAAAAACAACTCATCACAATACTGTTTGTAATGATTATCAGAGAATTCTTTATCCCATCCCATGCAATTACTAGATCCTTCAAGTGTGCATTTTGAGCAACAATTGCTTGCACCAATTCAATTTCGGGACTGATTAAAACTAGTGAAATAGTGGAAGTACCAATAGCAGCAAGCATTCACATCAATAGAAACACATTTATTATGAAACATTATAAGCATTACAGATTGTGAGCTGGAGGCTGTATGAGCAGTTGTGACAGATACAATGCAAGAGATTACATCAAACTCATTTTCAGAATCTACATTATCATTTGTCACATCACCAGCAATCATGCCCATGAAGACCCTCAAACATGAAAGTGTACATACCTTGAAAGAGTCCCTAAGCTGCGTCCTTAAACTCATAACTTGAGGCACAATTACTTGAATCAGAGGCATTTTTGCCGATAGATCATCAGCATTATTAACTGTTGTGTAGTGTATCAATTCCGAAATGACTGCAGTCAAAATTATCAGATCTTTAGAGGAATGCTGCCAAATAATTACCACCAAGCAATCTCAGATTTAATTAGGAGCACCTGCATCATTCTTTTCTATTCACACATGGGTATTCACATATTTAGACATATTACAGAATACAGCAAAGACGTGATTTATCACACAGTAAACAGTTGATAGTTAAGGACTAAATTGAAACCAAACTCTCTCCATTATCACTTGTCACATACAAATCAACTGGAAATCATAACAATCAATCGGGTACAAAGTTAAGGAAAAAGATGCAAAAACATGAGCACGATAGCTTTGTATTTTATATGCATTCTATTATCTTGCACAACAGAAGGATATTAGTGCCTAAAGATAGGGCAGTTTTTTATAACAGGAGAAACAAATATTTGAAGAGCAGCTTAAACTTTGCAAGAAACAACCAGCAAGTTATGCTCTACATGAATGTACTAAGTCTCTCCAAGTAAGTTCAAGTCCACTTACCTCTTTTACCCTTCCCCCCCCCCCCCCCCCCCCTAAAAGCTATCTTACCTCTCTTGCACACTGGCACATCTATTGGTCTCCTTTGGATATGAACATACCATCTAAGGTGAACCTCCATGATTCTATCTTCAATTAGAGCAACTTTTACAACGCCTCTAACATCTTCATTTCTAATCCTATATCTCAGCATATGTCCACCTGTCCACACAACATTCCCATCTCCATGACATTTATTTTGTTTGCCTGTTGGTTTTTCATCGCTCAACACTTTGTACCGTAAAGCATTGTGGGTCAGATCATTTTTAGAAATAATAAAGAATGAAAATCTTTTTACTAAAAGAGAAGATGCAGTAACAACCTAAAAGGTTCGGAGATTTGTTTTCTTCTAACAAAAGAAGCTGTTAGTAACAAAACTGTGGAAAAACATATTCCATATGCCAGATGAAGTCATATTTTCCCAAATAAAAATCCATTTACATTACAAACAACATAGTAAAAATCACACTACAAAAAAAATTTTCACATCCAAATTATGTGGAACCAAACAAAGGCAGGATTTTGCAACTAAGCTTATTCAGAAATGTTAGTTCACCATGAATGCATACCATTTACAGATGCCTCTGACATGATATCAGCGCTCAAGCTTGAAAGTGCTGTAAGTACCAACGGATGAGTGGCAAGCACAGAACCAGGAATCCTGAAACCATACCATTGATATCAACTTGTGTTTACTACTTGATATGCAAGAACAGCATAAGGAATGCTTTGAGCAGAAAGCAGGAAAGACAACAAGTTTGATGCTCTCTCATTGGTAAAACCTTCTGAAAAGACTTTTCTGATTACAGATTAGATGAAAACATAGCTAATGAGTATTCAAACTCCATTGGCATGTCAAGAGGTGGCTGTTGGCACCAATAAACGAGAAAAATATTTTCCAGACAAAATGGCAAGAAGAAAATATGCAGGATTTTACAAGGTGAAAATTCAAAATACAAAAGAAAAACGTGTGGCAATTTTGTTTTTACTTCGTATTTTTTAAATTGCTTGAAATGAAAAAGAAAAATACACTTGGAAGAAAAAAAAAAAAACATCTTTGTGCAACATATATTTTTCATCCTCATTGTGCACTGACAAATTAAAAAGAAAAAAAATTTTGAATAACCAAATATTATCTATAGTAAATAGTTAGACAAGGTTAATACGTTAAAATGCACTTGGAAATGGGAAGCCTTTGGTTTTTTTGAAGGAAATACATTTAAGGCTCTGACCAGCAATATCACTTTTTCCGATACTTGAATTCATGTTCCATTTGAGTGCCAAAAGGTCAAAATGATTTCTAGTTCAGATTTACTTCTCCATTCAAGCCCTTACCCATTTCCTTGCCACAAAACGTGTGCTAATTTTTTTTTTTTCATGATGTATTAGAAAAAAGCCAATCATAACTTGATTGGGGGAACAAACCTGTGCTTTAGCCGTAGCCAAGACACAAAAGCCTCAAGAACCTGATAATTGAGTTAGAATTTAAGATTTAGGGAAAAAGAGAATTAATACAGACTAAGAACAAGACAACAAAAGTGAACCAACCATCATACATCTATGTTATTGACAAAATACATTGTTTAACAGGTAGTAAATTAAAGAAGCCATTTGTTAAAATGTAATTTCAATACTTCAAGCATCTAAACAACTGTAAATCATATATTTATGTATGTATGTATGTATGTATCAGGATGAGTTAGGTTGAATCTTGAATTGTAGAAGAAAACCATCTTCTTCAGACTAACTATAGCACAGAATGCCTAAAGATATACACCAGATGGAAAAAAACATCATGTTTATTGCAAAAGCTGAATTGTTATACATAATAGTGACTGCTTAGAGCACCTACATACAATCAACTAAAGCAAGTCCTGAGTTATCATGAGTCAAAACAACATCCCAGCAACCTTATGTCACTTGCATCCCAAAGAATCATTTCCTGCATCAACTAAGAAGCAGGAAAAGCACCACAAACATCTACAGCATACATACATGTTCAGGTTCCTTAAAAGGCTGTAGAAATGAATATGCAACAATAAAAGAAAAAATCTGGAGTTGTACTGTGTAAATCAACTGAATTAAGGATTCAGCTAAATCCATCTCAAATTTCAAAAACTCAACCACAATTCAGGAACATTCTTTACCTCATATCACCTTGTTCATACTTAAAAACTACCACTATAGCTCAAGTAGCCCAGTCATACATATACATTATTACAAATCTGTATGCTTAAGAAAAAGGGGTAGGCGCAATTTGCACGACAGCTACAAAGTTTCACATGGCAAAAATTCCAGAGTAGCATTCTTGCACTAATCCAAACAAGTAAATACATAAAACCAGAAGGAATCAGCAATTCAAAAAGAACGACTCCTACCTGCTCCTTCAGTTCATCTATACTTAAACAAGCTGTCAATATGCTAAGAGCAATATCGATCTTTGAGGTAAGCTCTTTCTCAAACTGGCGCCGTCTTTCAGGACGAGCTGCTATCTTGTAGTTGAACACTTCCTGGTTACCAAATCAACAAAAGATTTACTAATCTTGCATGTTTAATTAAAATGGTTAAAGCAAACAAAAAAAAGGCAGGGACATATAACTGAGGATAGTGTAACTAGACTGGTGATTGATTTTCTTGCGTCAATACAAACACATATAAGTAAGACTGTAGTAGACCACAAATAAAGTTCGAATATTTTTAAGGGTTTGCATCCCCTTTTGTGCTACTTCAGTTACACATTACTCTATTTTCTTATTAAAAAAAAAGATATAAAGTTTGGAAAAGATTTTGTGTGCAAAACTAATTAGTCTGTTCAACTGATATTGAACGGAACCACGATTAGGGTAATCAAGTATCTTTATTTTCTATTAAAAGACCATATCATACTGCATCCAAAATCCCAAAACTTCTTCACACAGTATAATTATGAAGATTGCGTGAAAAGCCCAGAGAACTTTAAGATTATCACTACTTGTATAGATGGACCAAGGCCTCAGTGCATCCAATTTCTTAGAAAGAATGAAAGAAAAATTATTTGCACTAATTAAAGTGCTTTCAAAAACCTATGCATGAGCAGCAATTTGTCACTTACAGTATCAAAGCTCATGTCATTTCCTTTAGCATCCTTAAACCACTCAACAAACAATTACACATAATTTACAGGCAATCTACCATAATTATTTTCACCCACGGTGTTTAGAATTAAAGCTCGGCAGAGAAGATCTGGTAATAGTCATGAATGTGGAGAGGATCATTTTTAACGTAACTAGGACAAAGGAAATAGACAGCTCCTGCGCCTCACCAGCAAGTTAATCAGATGGTGATGGAGAACCCAGACTACAACTCTCAGGTTCCCTAATGACTCTCACTTTTTCGACTTTTTGGATTTGAGTTGACTTAATGAATCTCTTGTTAATGAAACATATACACAGATTCATATGCAAATTTTAGATAAATTCATATAGTTTCCAAATATTATTTCCCCAAAATTATCTTTACCAGAGATTAATATGAGAAAATTCAAGTCAAACAGTGTCAACCATTATGGGGTAGAGGAAGTATAATTCAATGATAATACAATGATTGAATATTTTTAACTCAAGAATAATCGCTTAAATATTGACTCTAATGTTTGTCATGACCACAGTGTTAGTTTTACAAAGACAACTTTCTGGAATCGTAAAAACATTATAGAATACCATGGGGAGAAAATAAAAATGATGGACAGTTCTTGACTACCTCTTGTCACTGTAGAGTGAAGAAGAAACTTATTCTAACCATTGACAAACAGTTTGTTCTGATGCAATTGAATCTTGTATTTCCGTTCCTCTACAGCCAAGCATTTTCTTAGTAAACCAAAGAATATAGCATTTTCCTACAACAGTCTAAGCAAGAATAGGGGTACATAAGGAGGAGGCTAACAAACGAACATAGACGTTGTGCCCATCAACTACAAGCATAACAATTTTATCGATCCTTTATCATCCAAAACATTCAGTGAAAATAGAAGGGCTTAAACCAAAGCCTTCAATTTTGCAACAGACAAAGTTATGCAGGGAAGTGTAGAACTAGTAGATAACAACTGCAAGGCACAAATTTAATCACTAGGATAACACCTTGAAGCAAAGCCTTTGTGCAATCTAAGATAATAGCATCATTTGCAACATCACCGAAATAGCCCTCATGCTTAAAACAAGTCCATCTGTGTTTTTACTGACTATATCATATGTAATGGATAGTGTTTCTTTACTATGCCAAGGCCCATCCTCATAAAGAAGTAAAGAACTAACTTCCACAATCATTCTCAAGAAAGGAGCTTCAGAATTTAGAACAAAGGCGAAGATACTACATTGACACTATCATGCACACAAAGTCAAGTTGTGGAAGAAAGCATGTAAACAGATCCAGAATCAGTTATTAGCCACTAGAAAAGTCTAAACCAATCATTACATTTAAAGAAAGCTCTGGATCTTCAATACTGATAAAGCCAGGGATGATTCAAAAGCTATAGTAGCTTTTTGCCTCCTTGAGATTGTTACACCTATTTAAGATGATTAAGGATGTAGATATTCCACTCAGCACAGAACTGATGAATGAACTCATGATTCACTTATCATCCAACAGCAAAACATATACCCCCAGTTCGAAATTCTATAAGCTATTTTCTATCTTAGGATGTCGCAAAATAATGATTCGTTTTCCTAAAAAAGCAATGATTAGCTAATCAATTTCCTCTTTTGTCCTAAAAGAGTTGATGCATGACATGTAACAATATTTACATTTATGAGGCTAAACTTCAGAAAAGAGCTAAAAATTCAAAAGTTACATAGAACTCAGTGAAAAAGCAATTGGGTCATAGATTGGAACAGAGAGAGTAATACTTATCACCATGGGAGCTCTCAAATATAACCTCGCAACTCCATATTATAGAGGTCTTTCAAATGCACCCACATCATAAACGCCACTTTTGAAGTGGTACATACCTCAAAAAAATTAAATGTGTGCTTTAATATCTAGTAATTTTGCACCATTTGACTTTTTTTTGTTTTGGCAGACAACCCATTTATCAATATCAAATAAATCACCTTCCATAAGACAATTAATAGGAAAAATAAAATTTCTAGGGAATCAACTGATGCTCAGAGCAAGAAAATCAAATAAAAATAAAAATCCTTGTGTTCAATGGTGTTATATATATAATATGTACCTCTGGCAAAACCGTAAGCAACTCCAAAAATCCTGGTACATATTCTGGATTTAGTTTCATCTCATCTTGAAGCCAGCTCACAATTCCACCATCACCCCAAACTGCCGCAGGAACATGTACAGCCAATGCAGCCACTGCAATGCTAATCTACAAAGCAAATAAACTAAGCAGAAAACTTCTTCACATCCAAACCCTTACATAGTGAAAGGAAATATTTGCAGGGGAACAATCACTCGTACCTGGGTTCTGACTTTAGGGGGCCCTCTATGAAACCTTTTCAACAAATTCTGCATAACAACAAGAAGGCCACCAACTTTGTTAACAGCTTAGAAAATATCATTCTGAAACAGATCAATAACAGAACTCACTGCCTGTCTTTTCTGTCTGCCTGGGTGCGTATAATTGTATATAAAAAGAGCAAAGCATGAATCAAATAATTCCAAAGCCACCTTTACTCGAAACAAGCAAAATGATTGGGGGGGGGGGGGGGGGGGGGGGGGGACAATGCACTGTTGACAAAGACACAGTAAGACACACCAAAATAGTAGTATTCTATTATGCTTCAAGCCAAAACGCCATAACAAGGTGCATCTTCCCAACCAGGAATAAGATGGAACATACTGCCCTTTCCATTGGAGATAAAATGTCACTAAAACGATGCTTAAACCCCAAGCGACCTTGAACATTTAATTAAACACGCAAACGAACTTACATTTAATGAGTCCCTCAACTGGCGAAAAGCTTCAGAAGGTAGTTCTTCAAAGTCCCGTTGTACCTATCATCAACACGCAAAAATCACCAGTAAAAGACATTAAGCATTGAATAAATGAACGCAACTTAAAAGTTACCTTGCTTCTAAGAGTCTGTGAACAAAAAATTAAGGTCTCAAGATTGCTGGTTGCATCATGTAGTAGATTATCAGCAACCTGGAAAAGAAGGAGACGAAGAATCGTGAGAATAAATAGTAACCTACAAAAAACAAAAATTCTATGGGACGAATAATGAAGTGAAATTTTAGTTTCTTGTCAGAGAAAAAGGTACCTGCCAAGCGTCGAGGGTTCGCTGAAAGTCCTGGAGCCACTGATCGGCTTGCATACGGACGGTATCGTCCGGGTGATGGTACAGTGCGTTTAGGGCTTCTTTCACTGTGTTTTGAAGCTCCATACTCTGCATCTTTCCGATTAAAAATCAAACCCAGATAAAGCCAGAGCCACAGCAAGATAGCAGCTTTTAGTCACCTTGCTCGAGCATCAAGCTCTCCAGTCTATTAACTGAGTTTGAACGTTCGGTTTTGCGCGAAGCCGAAGCAACAGGTTCTACTCCAAACGTCTAGTGGCCGAAGCGTAGCGGCAGTAAAATTGCGGGTTGAAATCAGTGTACGATGGGGACGATTGATGGAGTTGAGTTAGGGTTCATGAAGGCGAACAGAGGTTTGAATCAGGGAAGAAGAAGATCGAACTGAGAAGAAAACATTTTGATTTGCGGCTTATTAGTATAAAAGTCCTTTTAGTTCTGTTCTTGTGATACGTTCGGCATTACCTTTGATTTCTTTCAATTTACCTTGGAATCATAAACGTATCAAGCTTAAGCCATTAGGCAGTAGGCACTACCAAAGATTAATAAGAAACTGGCCCAATTCAGGCTTGCCGGGGAGCTCAGTTGCTCAAGAGCTTGATAGGGTCGTTTCCAAAACATAGGGGGTTATGTGTAGGTATTGACTAACTGTAAATTGTAATGATTCTCACAAATGGTGATCCAAACAGAAGGTCTGAAACAATAGGGATATTTATACTCATATTCTAAACTTAGGTGGCATTACTGTATTTGTTCCATATTCAAACTCTTTTATAGATTTAAATAGTACAATATTCACCTGAAGCTTTAGCCCAACAACCACTTCAATCAATGGGTGAAAATGGGCCGGGTTGAGCCCGAGTCCACTAAGTTCGAGTTTGGCCCTTTTGAAGTTCAATACTATCCGAGCTCGAGTTCGAACTGCTCGAGCGCAATCTTTTATGTTTGAGCTCGGCTCGAAGAGGGCTCAAGCTTGGCCTGGAAGCTCATCAAGCTTGAATGACACATATAGATATATAAGTATTATAATTATAATTTAGATAAAATATGGGGACTAAATCTATAATTGTTCACATAGATAATTAGAAAAGGGAAACTTTTATGACCTGTCACAAACTTTTTAATCTTTTGCTATACTACCCTTGTTTTGTAAAATCGACAAATGAGCTATCATCTTCCTCAATACGTCGACTGAGCCACCGCAATCCACCATCTATTGTCACATCGACTTCTAGGCTTAGGAAGACGGCCCCAACTTCATCCATCAGCTAGTCCTAGTGCCACGGGACCAAAGAATCTGCGATCGGAAGATCCAACTGATTCCCGAGTCGATTGTGCGATCAGAGCTGCGATTGTTAGCTGTGTCACAGGGTGGAGGCTGTTCGGAGTGTATGGTTCTAATTTTGAATGGAAGAGGCTGGAAAAACGAAGAACAGAGAATGGCTGTTTGACTGATCAATAGATCAGAGAACAACTATTTGATTGAAACAGAGACATGGCCAGCGGAGCTGTGGAAGACTAGATCAGTGGAGATTGTTGTCGATTCCAGTCTCGTCATCATGCTTGCCGCCATTGATCTTGGTGGTGCCATGGTGGGCGACTGGGTGTGTGTGTCGACAGCGCCTGGTGCAGTTCAAAGGGAGCGAGCAAAGGCATTAGGGACATAAAACCTGTTGGGCCAAGCAAAGAAGGGGCTTGAATCATCATAACGCTTTCGAGCCTGAAAGGCCCTCGAGCCCATAGGGCTGAATATCATGAGGCTCAAACTCGGCCCCAAATTTATTTGGGCCAATTTTTCAACTCGAACTCGAACTCAAGCTTGAAAAAGCCCGACTTGAAAAACCTAAACTCGAGCTCAAGCTCGAGCTACCCGAAAAAAGTCTAACCCTTTTTCACCCCTACTTCAATCTTCAAGAGACATTCGGTTGCTCCTTACCGAAGAGCTAGGGTTCAAGCTTTTCTTGAGATTAAAAAAACTCACCCAACCTTCAATTTTTCCACCACAATTCAAAAAAATAAAAGATAAAAAGTAAAAATAATTTTATATGGAATCTCAATTTTTATAACATTAATTGAAACTTGACACAATCGCAAAAGTCACTTTTGAAAGGCATCTTTTAAAAATTAAATTTACTAATTAGTATTTTTTTCTAGTTTGTGTAAAGAAAAAAATAAAAAAACTGTCAATTTATAAATAAAATACTTACATACGTGATTTTAAGATAAATATAATATTAAACTTCAAATAGTTTTGGTTCTAGATTTAAAAAGAAAAAAGAAATAAAACTAAAAACAAAAGCGATTTTTAGAAATGAAAGAAGAAAAAATCACAACTTTCTTATAAGAAAGAAAATATCGGCACGACTTTGAAACATTAATAGAAGTTATATCTAGTTAGGCTATAATCCTACATGCTTCCTCCAAGCCAGCGACATTTTCTGTTTTGCAGGAACTAAACTGTAGCCTGTAGTTAGTTTGGGAGCTTGCTCTCGGCATCAGGACTTTGGGTAATCTTATATCAGGTGAAACTTGGGTTGGAAATTTTGGTTCAAGTCGAACCCAAAATTTAAATCATCTATATATAATTAATACCTCATCAATAAAGAAGTTATAATCAATACAAAAATTTAAATTGATCAAAAATTGAATTTCAAACCATAAAACAACCATCTAAAGAGAATATCTTTCATGTAACCATTTTATTATAAATTTTTTAGTACAAAAAAAAACACAACCATCTAAATAAAAATCCTTCGAGTTAATTCATAATAATATATGTACAAATAAGTATTATTTTGAGTAACAATTAGTTTTAATTTGATGTATGTTATTAAATTTTATTGGTTTTCATGATAAATTAAGTACTTCTATAGTCACTAAATATGTATTCGCATTTAACTTTAAATTGAATAATCCTTTAAAATTATTTAGGAACTTTAAAAAATAAACTTTGAAAGATAAATGTTATTGTTACATTTATAGGTAAAATGTGAAGACATTTACTTAATTTTCTGAAAAAGACTAAAGGGAGGTCTCCCACTTTTCAAGTTGATTGCCTATAAATCTATTAATTCCATCTAGAACAACACAATTCAAGCATAGCAATTTTATAATTTCACACTAAAAAAAAATAGAAAATACCATATTTCTTTGACAACATTGAACTTATATATAGGGATTAGCATGGTTTATTTGAAACTTTTTAGCTTAACTTTGTTTTGTGAAATTCAATAAGTAAAATAAGCTAACTTGTATTTGAGGGCTAACTAAATTCATTCAGTTAAATCCTAGAGCTAATCTTGCTCGTAACCCATGGTTTTAAGATAAGAAAATAAGAACAACAGAAAAGGTAATTTGTAATTAGTGACTCAAATTTTCATTTCAACAATTTCATTTTTATGAAGATATTATCGTATTTGTTTTTCTACTATATTTTTATTTGAAATAAAATGGTACAAAATAAAATTAAAGTGGGGTCTAAGCTTAATTTTAGATACCATTTACTCCTATTTTTTAAATAAAAGTGACATCCATAGACACCACTTCAATCCATATAGCTTTGCCTTTGTGGCCTACATTATCTCCCAAAATCTAACCCAAACTAACACCATAACTAAATTGACCCGAGCCTAACTAATTCAAGTTAGAAATTCAGAATTTCAAGTTGGCCCTAATTGATGACCGGCAACAAAAAAATGACAAACATCCAAATAACTTGCAAACTTCTTTATTTTGTTAGAACAAGGGTTTTCAGTTTTGACTACAGAAACCTTTCTCTGTTTGCTTTCCAAGTTGTTGTCGTCATTAGAGGCGAAGCTAGAAAATTTCTTTAGTGGGGGCAAGAACCATATATAAAAGATAGTGAGAGCAAATAGCTACATATTTAAAGAATTATGGGGTTAAGGCTCAATTATCATAAATGTATACTTAAATTTTGTATTTTTTCCAAAATTGAGTAGGGGCAATTGCCTCCGTTCAACACTAAGTGGCTAGTTTTTTTATTGTGCACATATGTCTAATTAGACATACTAACTCATCTCTTAATCTTCTATATATAAGGCATAAATTATTAAAAAAAATTTGACAAAAAAACCCTTAGTTAAAATATTATTCTCTACAAAAAACCCTAGCTTGCTACTATTGTCTGCTTCGGTGCCAGCGCTGGCTCCAGTGCCGCCATCGAACTATCATACGTTATGATCTTACCGTATACATCATATGTCATGTTCAAAAAAATGAAAAGTGTCTGAATGGGTAACGAAAAGTGTCTAAAGAAATATTTTGAAGTGTCTGACTAATACGTAGATAATTTACTTTCTTCAAAAATAACTAATTGAAACAATAAAAAAATATCTGAATGAATGTGTAAAAGTGACTAAAGAAATATTTAGAAGTATCTACCCAATACGTAGACAATTTACTCTATTAAAAAAAACTAATTAAAACAATAAAAACGTATCTGAATGAATATGTAAAAATGTCTAAAGAAAAGTGACAAAATGTCTAAAGTAATACGCAAATAATTTATTTTAATGATAAAAAAATGTATACGAAATAATAAAAGAAGTGTCCAAATAGAAATTTAAAAGTGTTTAAAACAATATTTGAAAATATCTAAATAATCATTTAAAAAATTACAAAATACCCTTGCTATCCCCTTGGCCATTCATTTCGGATCTCGCGACGCCGTTCATGTTCTAGATCTCGTCCTCGCCGTTCGTGGTAATTCTACTTCCTTGGCGTTCGTGGCTTCATTGCATCATTGTTCATTTCTCATCGCTCCTTGGCGGTGTCACTCGGCCTCCCATCAATCATGCGGTGTAGATCTTCCCGTCACTAGAAAAAGTGGCTCCTCGCGCCTGGCTGTGCCTCACCTCGCCCTTGGCGTGCCCCGCCTCACGTCACCTCGTGCTTTGCCTGCCTCGCCTTGCGCCTGGCCGGGCCTCGCCCTTGGCCTTGCCTGGTGATGGTGTTATGACTTGGAGATGGCTCAACGATGGTGCGGCGATGGCTCAGCGATCATGCAAGGTGTGGATTGTCTAGGATCTAATGCGATTCGAGCTGATGATAGCTAGAGATTGAAGGTGATTCGCACCGAGGACGCCGGAGATCCGAGGAGAATTTAGCCGAACAGACCGTGGATGACGACCAACACAGATCTAGAAACGACGAGCAAAAAGGAGAAAAGAGGAGCGAAGCAAAGGCATGATCGAGGCTTTATTTGTGGAAAGAGGAAAAGCACGGTGATCAGTGGCGAGAAGGGCAGTAGCGAGAATAGAAACCAGTTGAGAAAAGCGGCAGCGATCGACAGCAAAAGAGGAGCGGCGACGATGAGAGAGAGAGAGAGAGAGAGAGAGATTAACTGGTTGAGAATAAAAATTTTAGGGGTAAAATTGTAAAATAATCCTCATATCTAATTAGACATATATCCATGATATCCATGATACTAAGTGGCATCGCCCCTGGTCATCATTTCATGTTGCCGTTGAGAGCATGAGATTTAGAGTACAGAAGAAGAGAGTCAATGAAATAAAGAATACAAGGCTCTGTTTTCTAGTTTTTATGTTAGGTTGGGTCTGCAGGCTTAAGTGTGGGCTCAATTAACTTGGAGGGGCAAAAGAAAATTAGTACTGGCTTGGTTGCTAGTTGGGTTGTTGAGCAAACTTTATCTAGTTTAAACACATTGTCAGCATTATCATCTTTACCCTTTAAAGTTTTTCCGTGGGAATTATTTCCTTATTCTTCAGACTTCCTTCATGCTAATAATCAGCCCTGTTGATTGGTATCCTGCCGATATTCCTTTTTTGGAAGGCCTAATGGCGGGCCGGAAGGTACTGTTCGGGGGTGGAAATGTGGGGAGTTGGTACATCTTGTCTTGTCTGTGGAGCTCCTGAAGAGAACATTTCTGATCATTCGCTTATGGTCTGTCCTTTTGCTCCCAAGATTCTGGATTATCTTAATCTTACCAAAATTTTCCCTTGCTGATTAGTTATCTGAATTATAACATCCTCCGATGGGTCTGAGGCTATTTAATTAACATCAATGTTGATGCTGCAACTTGTGGTTCTTGGAGACAAGTGCTGTTGGTGTTTTTTCACATATGTTTTCTGTCTGCTTTGAAGAGCGACAATGGCTTGACCAACCGGCTCTGGTTGAATCTTCAGCTTTATATTTCGTATGCTCCGAGTAATACATTTTCTTTAAACAATAGAATAAAATAAAATAAAAGTACGTGTTTGCATTACATAGCGTTTTCTTATATTTATAAACTTCTTGTAGGGAACATGAAATATTTACAAATATATAATCAAATTCCAATAAAAAAAATTAAAAAGCAACATAACAACGCCACTAAAATCTGGACCAAGCCAAAAGGCCCTCTCGTTCTAATACAAGAGACAGGCCTCGGCGTTACAGAAGAAAATCCCAAATCAACTTCAATTAGAAACGAGACAACAACTGTGGAATTAGAGCCCCGGCCCTCCACATCCTTTGTTTACTCTACATATATATGGCCAATATTGACAACTAGCAAAAGGACGGCAAGAGCCTAAGCCGCCGACGGAGCCTTGATGTAGCGGCCGAGAACGCCGTTCTCCGACAGCGCCGACATGAACGACCGGAAGTAGTTCCTTGGTGCACCGTGATCATGAACTGGTTTACAGTTCTTGTAGTCAAGTGACTCGTCGTTGTAGATGTCCCACCACTTCTTGACCAGCAACTTGATGTCGTCCCTGTCCATGTTCTCTTCTTCGCCGGTGTACCGCCACGGCTTGGACCCGGCGGCGCAGTAGTGCACCACCTTCACCTCCTCCACGTTAACCCTCTCCGGGTGCCGCCATAACAAGGCCAACACAAGATTGTATGTTGGAGGGATTGGCTTGTAAACCTCCCTGAAGAACATATTCAAAAAGTCCTGCAAAAATATGCCACCATAATTCAATCAATTTCTTTTTCTTGTTTAATCGACGTGCAAATTGAATTGATATAGAAGACTATACTAAGATATAAACCTGCTCAGCAAAAGGGGTAGGAGGAGTGATTTTGAGTTCGGTCAAGAGGGCATCATAGGTGGAGAGGTTGGGCTCGAAGACAAACATGCCGGCGTTGAAGTAGAGAGGCGGCGGGGGGCCGAACTGGTCATCGTCGGCTGGCCACTGCACCTTCTCAGGGCACTGTTGGCAGTAGCCGATCTTGTACTGAGGGCTGTGGCTCCATGTCTTCTCGCAGAAGCAATCCATCACAGCGTAAAAGTACCCATCTTCGATGTCGAACAGATGGTCAATATTGTCGAACACCTGTATGTCCCCATCCAAGTATACCATCTTGCTGTACTCTACAAACTGCACAAATATTTTTGACTCGTCAAAAGTTAGATTTGAAATTCTTTCTTTAGGTTAAAAACTATTACCTATACTTACCTTCCAAATCCTGAGCTTGGAGTAATTGATGACATAGTAAGCCATGGCGAACTGGGTCTGGTTCTCAGGCGGGTGCACCGGCTCGATCTCCCGGACGACGCAGCCTTGGTCCACCAAGATGCGGCGGTGGTCCTCGGGTACGTCCGGCAAGATGGCCACGACGAGGGGGTACTTGCTCTTGGCCTTCCTCAGCCCCTTGGCCAGCCCCACCACTCCCTTCCAGTAGTCCCCGTTCCCGGCCAAGAACGTCACATAGGCCCTCTGGCTCTGCTTCTTGGTGGCAGTAAGATCAGGTGCCATGTCTGAAAAGATGATGGAATGGTACTTCTAGTGTTTTTGGTTCGTTTGGAAAGTGTAAGAGATCAGACAGTTTTCCTGTTTGGTTGTTGAGAAAGTTGGTGTTTACAAGCTTCGGACTAGTGGTGGTTTATATAGAGGATTTCGGGTGACAGTTTTTTTTTTTCCGTTGGGTTAGTTGAGACGTCTTTTTTCTTTGGAATTAAGAATATATAGGTAAAAACGTCTCACAAAAGTTCAATAGAGATGTGATGTTCAAGATTGTATAAAGTCATTACCAGAATTTTGTACTTTTATACACAAGGTATTGCCTTTTTATCATTTTAAAAATTATTATTTATATTATTTAATTTGAAAATTAGTATTCAATTTACCTAATAATCACTTGAATGATACTATATTAAAATAAAATATATCCTATTCTGGGCTATCCTACAACTCTTCAACATGTTCATATTTAATCAATTATATATAAAAAGTGAATGGTAAAAGAAGAAATAAATATAAAATCTTTCCTCTTTCATCTAAAATGGGATGAATGAAGCATTTTTTAATAAAAATAATTTTTATAAATTTGTTTCCATTCCATCCAACATAAAATTAATAAAAATATTATATTTTTAAAAATATTTTAAACTTCATTTTCAAATTCATTTAAATATTAAGTTTCAGTTGACGTATACTTTTAAACAAATAATTATTTTAAAAATATATTCCCAGCGCATCCGAGCATCGTGGAGCTTGGTTTTAGGAGTCATAGTAGTTTTTACTTTTACTGGCAAGTGTAACGACCAGTACCGGCAGGAACCGCCGACCATGGCCCACTTGTAATTAAAACCGATAAATTGTAAGGGAAAGATGAGGACACATGGCAGACGATTAGAGGACTGTTGTTTGACAATGACGGTGTTGGGTGGGAGGAATCGGTCGAAAAGGCACACACCTGGCCGATAAGGGACACGTGGAGAGATGGGAGACGTCGGTCATGGGTAAATAAATTGTAGCCGCGTGGGGGGTAAAGTTAGCAACGTCCTTTCCCATTCTGTGCTTCGTTCAACTCTTATTAGTTAATGTTAGTTGATATTTGGGCCCACAACTTTAAAATTTAGGATAACGAGACCGTTATTTAGTCTGAATATTGACTTCACCGACGCATTTTTTTTCTTTTTGGATAACATGACGATTTGACAATCGAATTCCTTAATATTATCTACGCTCCGACTGCTTGGTGGGTGGCTTTAGGATAATCTGGAGACGGTTACATCTCAATGGGAAATATAAGAAACGCCAGCCTCAGTCAGGATTTCAGATCTGAAAATGGAATTTAGGATTTCTTTAATATAAAATTTATGTAAAAATAACTCCATTCAAATTATGTTTATAAAATCACTATTATAAGTGTTTAAATTTATAGCATAGATCTCTATAGTTATGTAACAATTTGAAGCATCAGCTTTTTATTATATTACCAGTTTTTCGTAAATAGTAGATAGTTAAGACTTAAGAAAGTAGGTATGATCCAAAAATAATAATAAATAAATAAATAAGAAGAAAATTTTCAAAACGGAACTCACCAAAATTTACTACTATTTAAATTTGTCAATTTGTAATTCTAAGATGAGAGTGATGTTTTGTTGAAGATGCTACTGTTGAAGAGAGAGATGCTGAATCGCTTCTAACTTTTAACTTAAGTGGTTGTACCTGTTGCTATTATAACTTGAATTAATAGAGATTGGAGAAGGTGGGAAGTTATTTTGATGGTTACAACTTGTAAAAGAAGTTGTTGCATACTGTTTTTTTTTAACGAGAAAAAGCAATTTATTCATGGAGATAACTAATACAACAAAACCAACAAGCAGGGTGCTAGCATAGGCAGACCAGAGCCTTTAACAAAAATAAAAAACATAACCCTTCAAAGTAGTCCTTTCACCAAAACTAAACCTAGCTGCCACAGATTTTCAACCCCTGCATATGATTTGTTAACCAATATAACCAAGAACAACAGAATTTTGAAACTCTATTCTATAACCACAAATGAGAAAAAAACTGAATATCATTTAAAACCTGCATTACTGGGGCCTCAGCTAGTCGTGGCCGATGGGCTGACACAGCCAGGGCTGGGTTGGGTTTTACAAACCCAGGCACAACCTGCGTCAAGGCAAGTTGGGCCTAGGTTGGGTCCAACCTGGGCCAATGCGGATCTGAGCTGAGCTGAGTTTTTTTTCAATTTTTGAAAAATGTGTTTTCATATGTTTTAAAACATTTTTTTATAGTAATTTTATGAAATGTATTTTTATTTAAGGAAAAACACCACTATCGGTATAAATTTTATTAATAAAAAATTCAAACAACACTTATACAATTTGGAACATGTCTTATATTTAAAAATTGTGAAGCGTTCCAAGAAAAAAAACAAGAAGGTAAAACTTAAGATCTATAATTAACAACATAATCAAATCGACTACAATTTTGAAATTATAATAAAAACCTATAATCTATTTTTGCGGGTCATCATCAAAGGAGACCTCATCATCCGAATTTTTTATGGCTTGTTTCTTTAGAGCAGTAATGACCCAATCTCAGTTGCAGATGCAAACCTCAATGGCCTCAGGTATGAGCCTTGCTCATTTCTTTGAGATGACTTATTTCCCATACTAAAAACAATCTTGGAGGAGACGGTAGAGATTGAAACTACCAAGATCTCTTGTGCCAATATGGATAAGATTGGAAATTTTCCTCTTTTGTTCTTTCACCACTTGAGAATGTCTTCCTTATTGTTTTCAAATAAAGTGCAGAGTTAATCATCTCATTCCACCAATCTAGAGTTTGTGGGTTTTGGTCGTTTGAGAATATTTGCCACTAGGTTGAACGTTGATGATGATGAGAAGGTGGAATGTCAGGTAAGTATTAGATCAGATGACCTAACCTTATTAGAATGATTAACAAAGTAAAGTTTGTATAACTATCTCAAAATGTGGTCAGCTTCAGCAGAAATAACAAATGTAGAAATTAGTGCTTGACCTAAATATGTATGATAGTATGCTTTTAACAATTGTAGACACCCCATGATTTTGACATTGGGATCCAATGCACATGCAACAAGATAAATTTACGGAATCTATTGAAAATAATCAAGTCATTTCTTTTACATTGCTTGAATAGTTGATGACAAAAATTCATTGTCCTTGTATTGGTGGAAAATATAGACAATGTTTACAAAATATAACATTACTTGGTGCACTGTTGGGTAATAAACCTTCGAAAAAATTTGTTGCTCCGTAAAAATATTTAAGCAACTCAGCTAACTTAAAACATTTTTTTCAAATCTCATCCGTTAGTTAGTTGCCTTGTATTTTTTAATTCACAAACTGAATCAAAAGATTTGCATATGGTTGGGCATTATTTAACATTTCAAATGTTAAGTTCCATCGGGCGAGGCAATCAATTTTAAAATTTTTTAAAGAAAAATTCACCTCATTTTTAATACAAAACATTTTAAATTTACGAGTCAATCTGTTCATTGTCTTAACAAAAAGTAAAGCATTTTGAATTAGCTTGATTTGATTTTGGAAATGTTGTAAACCATTTTGAACAAATAAATTCAAAATATGACATAAGCAACGAACATGAAAAAATTTTCAATCAAGCGGTAGTTTTATTTATTTTTTCAATTTTCTCACCACCGAATCATTGTTTGGAATATTATAAAAAGAAATGGACAAAACTTTATCGACAACAAAAAATACACGCAGACATTCAATAATACAGTTGAAAATGTTCCAACCCGTATGATCAAATTCCATATATTTAAAAACAATGATTCAATTTTGGATAACCCAATCATCATCTATCTAATAAGCAGTGACACAATAGTAATTTTGTCCTATTAAAGATATCCACATATCAGATGTAAATTATAGCAATGATTAATGGTAGGAAAATATGCTTGCAAATCATTTATCATAACTTCATACAATTTAAAACTTTTTCTCCTAGCCGTTTGCCTTGATGTTTTTTTATAAGTAAGATTTAGATTTTCTTAGATAAATCTTTCTAAGTGTTCATCTTCAACTTGTCTAAACGATTTTTTCGTAATCACCATCTAATTAATTAGACCTTGCCTAGCAATTTTTTGATTATATCGAAAAATACCTAAACTGTTGGAGCTCCTAACACCTGTCAATTGTGTTTGTCTACCAGATATGATGACGATAGCTCAATAGATTTTGCTCAAGTGCTGCATGAGGTTGTCTTTCTCAGAGTTTAACTTTGTGTGTAATTTTGTTGTCACAGTGTTTGCACTTGCTATACCTCATGTCCCATTTCCAAACTTGCTCAAAATACACCCAAACGGACACCTTCAAAGTCGTACTTTTGGCTTGGGTCCACTCAGGTTGCTTGCTTTGTGGCGTCGGTTGGGACCCTTCAGCGTCAAATTAGGTTGGTGGAATTTCTTCGACATCATCATTAGAAATTTAATCATCAAGACTTAAGTCATAAGCCATTATGTCGATGTTGGAATCATTGTCGACAACTTTTTGTGTATGTGGGCCTCAGTTTTTTGCAAAACAAACCACCTTGTAAAAATGAATTGACTCTAGTGCCGAATGAAGGGAAGACAACACCCTTGCCCTTTCCAAAGTTCTTTCTTCATAAAGCCATTAGTAGAAGAAAATAATTGAAGAGATAGAGAGATGATTTTAAGAAAATATAAGTGAAAAATTAAAAAACTTAAAGAGAGCTAATAGATAGAATAAAAGAATATTGTAAGAGATTGGAGAAGAAGGGATTGGTGTGAAGAAATGTGGGGAGGAGGCTGCTTATTTATAGAAGAAGGAAAAATATGTTTTGCCAAAAAAGCCTTCAAAAACTAGCTGTCAGTGGCTGTTGGGCGAGGGTAAAAAAATCTAGAACAAAAAAAAAAAATTCTGGAGTTGTTAGGGGGGCACGCTATCATTTTCCTATTTTGTTTGAACTTTTCAAAAAATCCAACAATTTGTTGGAAAATGGTCAACTCGACCTTACTCGGCCAGGTCGTGGTCCAATCCGGTCCAAGTTATTCATTTTTTTTGGGCCGTGTTGTGTTCACTTGGGCTTCCCTATTCCTCCAGGCCCATATTCACCCTGCCCACTGCCAAATCTGCTCCGTGTCAGGTCGAGCCTGGGTTTGACCGAGCTGGGCCAAGTTTGACACGAGCCGGGCCAGGGTCAACCCAGCCTAGTGGCCACCACTAGCCTAAGCAATATTAAATACCACCTTGTTATTGCAATTCCAAATTGCCCAAAGTGTAATAAAGCATATGGCCTCCCAGCCTTTCTTCTGATTTTTGTCAAGGTGCCTTTGAACATAACCTTCAAAAACATCCGAAGTCTCCACATAACTTCCCCCATCCAATTACCACCAAAGATGAATTTTTTCCCACATGCTATTAGCAAATTTGCATATGATAAGAAAATGATCTACTATTTCGTCTATCTCAAAGCACAATGGACATCTGGTATCATTAATTTACAATGGACTTAAAAAGGTGGTAGGTGATATTTTGCCAAAGTGTGGGTTACCGTAATTGGGATCAACAAGGTAAATAGAGAACGATGGCATTTTGCATGGGTAAAATTTCTTTTAATAAATTTTTCAACTTATTATGTCCATTTCACTATTAAATTGGACGAAAATTAATGATGTGATATTAATTAATATTAAAATAAATATAAAATAATAATTTTAATCTTTAAACTTTTCTCAATTAATAATTCTAACCCTAAAATTCTAAAACTAATTTCTATACCCCTACTTTCTAATGTTCATATTTACTGGCAAAAAATGATACATCTGGCATCGCCTTTTATTCCGCCGATTCCAGCCCCTTTTATAATGATTTGGTCCCTCTTTCCAACGGGCCTTCTTTCCTTCAATGAGCTATTCGTCCATGTCATCCTTCTCGTTCTCGACCTCCTGCCACCAACCACTTGAATCCATTGACGTCTTGATGCCAAACTGCTCGAATTAGTCATTGCTCGCTTGAATTTGACGGGAGAGTTGGCAAGGGTGATAGGAGCATAAATATCTAGGCGTCAGATTTGAAATAAATCTAAGTAACCCAACGCTTCCGGCGCCCTCCCTTTACTATCCTCCTTACTGGTGATTAGTCCACCTTTGATGCCGTCCTCTTTGCTGGTGATTCTACCATTATCATCCATTATTTCAAAGCCTAACTTCGTTGATTTCATCTTTTGAAGTCTTGTGTTCTCTCTATCATCCACCATTTCAAAGAAGATAGGGCTTTTCATTAAGGCCTGAATGTATAAGGCTTGGTGTCTAGAAGGATGTCAAATCTATCATTGTTCAACTCAAATTCGTCACTAAGATATTCGAACTCCTATGGTTGTTGAGAGAGAGAAAGACACAGGGAGAGAAGGAGAGACATAGACTCGTTCCAGATCTAGCGATAGACCCAAGGTGGAGGATTTTGGCGCCATGTCTTAAATAGGCGAGCTCGCATCATCATCATCGTGACGGAGGAGGAGTGCAGAGGGTTGGGAATTTCTGTGACTAGGAATTTTTGGGCTATGATTGAATGTGGAGGGTTGGTTTTGTTTGGATTTAATTGTTTTATAACGCCTAAATTCTTTGCTCACCACGTCATCAATTTTTGTCCGATTTAATGGTAAAATAGATAGAAAGTACTCAATTGAAATGCGCATAATGAGATAGGGTATTTCAATAGGATAATCTTAAGGTATGGTACATGTTTGGGATAAAAAAAAATAAGCTAAGAAACCCTTGGATGAATTTACTCCATATAAAAAAAAAGTTATAACCATTTTTTTGACATTCTTTACTGTTTGTATTGTTATATATATTTTAATATTTAATTTTCTTAAATGTTTTATAAAATATAAGCTATATATACAATTATGAAAATGTTGAAGAGCCAGACACCCGAGCCCATCCTCTCTCCACCTCAACATATAAAAACCAAGGGACTATAGACTAATCTATCTATTGATAAGCATTCTTAATGCACAAAATCCTGTTATACATTGCGGAAGTAAACAAATGGTCCAAAGATTTTAGAGATGACTTTAGCGCTTCTTTGCTTATCTTATCATATTACTATAATACTTTTGTTAATAGATCCATTTGCAAGATAATAGTTCAATAATTCGATTGCATGAAGGTTGACGAGCCAAAAAAAAATAGTAAGTAGAGGCAATAGATAATTTCTTTATGACATATAGCTATAAACTTTAAAACTTATGAGGTTAAGTTACAAATTTTATTAAAGACACAACACTAAAATTGTAATTTTTCCAAAAATGCAATGGGGGCAATTAAGCATGGCTTCACCACTGGTTAAACTAATCTTTAAAGCTGAGGTAGTGTTAAATCTACAACTAGGGTTATCAATTTCACCTCGGATCCATACTACCCTATCCTATGTCGAGTAGGTTTTTTTTTTTCAATTGTGCAGGGTTTGGGTGATTTTTGCAAATGTACTAGACGGGTGTGGGGAGGGTTTGAGATTAAGGGTCTGCATCCACAACTTCATCATAAGTAATTTATGATGTTATTTAATTCTAAATCTCTAAAAGTCATAAGTCATACCTATTTCTATTGCATTTCCTTGTTGCTCATTCACATCCTCAATGATCTTTGTTGTTATCATGAGTAATTTGTTATGCTTCATTGTTTGTTTTTGGAGGCTTAAATTCTATGGGGAATAAATAAAACAACACAAAACTGATCGTAGTTGTATGTTTTTAATTTATTTTCTATTATGTGAATCATTCGTGATGACATGCAGGTAAAATACCTAACATTACCTGCCCCAAGGCGAAAAGGGTTTGGGTAAATAAACCGTGCCCATTTTGGGTTGTAGGGAGGGGAAGTATAGGACAAACTCTATCTATCCTAAATTTAATCCGTTGACATCCTTACCTATAGTATTTTGTACAAAAGTGGATTCTACAAACTCAAATAATAAGTAATTTTACTATAAGTGGATTTAAACAATTTAAATAAAAAAAATTATAAATTCAATTCAAGGCATTATGTATGGGGAAAATAACCTTGCTGTAGAAATGTCCTTTGTTTTAATGTCTAATACCTTAAAGAATACTCCAAATCGACAAAGAAAAAAAAGGCTTAAAGACCAAATTTATCATCGAAACGTGTCGATGGGACCAAATTTACCATCAAACTTTCAAAAGTACTATATCACATACTGAACTTTACTTTCGAGACTAAATTTACCATTAAACTTATAAAAAATACCAAATTTACCATTACACCGTTAAGTGACCGTCAAATTGAATGTGAAAATAATAGTTTAAGTCCTTGATTTTTCATATGAATAACCACCCTCGCCAGTAATGCCAACCAGCGATCGCTTTGCCACCGTACCCCCATAAAGCACATTTCTAAACGCAACTATTTCATTCTTTTTCTTAAAGTACAACATAAACTGGAACCATAGGTTATTGTCACAAATTATAGCTATGTGTGTTTTCCCTCATAATTTTTAGATATTGTTGAGATTGGGGAAAGATGAAAAAAATTAGTAAGATTCTAAAGGTTAAGCCTTTAACTATTTTAGCTAGAATTGACTACTCTGGGATTAGGCGTTCATCAGTAAGAATAGGATCAAAACTATTAAGATCCGAGCCTATCAAGAAACAAGCTTTGGAAATGAATGAAGCTTACAGTGCGATTAATGACTTTAGGGAGGCCTTCAAAGAAAGCAGGTCAGCTACAACTAGAATTGAACTTGGTGTTGGACTTTGTTGAAGAGGATAACATGATTGTTAGATATGCAAAATTAGGATAATAGCAAAAGAAACATGAAAAATGAAGGACCAAAACTGTGATTTTCTTGTGATTTGACGGAAAAAGTAACGATGGTGGTAGATTTGGTCTTAAAAGTAAAATTTAGTATTAAATTTGGTGCTTTTAAAAGTTTGATGGTAAATTTTGATCTTTTCAATACTTTTTTATAGTAAATTTGGTATTTAAGCTAAAAAAAAAAGTGACAAAACAATTGTTAGACAATGTTTAATTTGAATTTCAATTGCTCTTTTACAAACTTTGGTCAAATTACTAATTTTCAAATAAGATTTATAGAATCACTTTTGTAAATTTTTTCTAGTTATAATGATATTCCAAAATCTAATATGGGAGGACATGGTTTTATATGATTTTATATCTTTTTTTGGTATACATAAAGGAAATAAAACTACAAACAAAGAGATAATCTAAGAACCCTAATGGCTAGACAATGAGTACAATCAACTACTGAACGACGAATAACAAGTAAAGAAACTCTTCAAAATTGAATAACCAACTGGTGAATTTCCTTGATGTCCTCCTCCACGTCCAAGTGTGTTAGAGAATAATCCACAACTTGTAAATACCAAGTAGATAATTCATAATAATAGTGATATTGTCCATACCCTAAGCATTGGGTAGAATCGCCTTAATCTTTATGTGCATAGCCATCGGACTATATCTAATGAGCAAGAAAAGTCCCACAATGAAAAACTTAAGGGATCATGATAAGTCTAAGCCACCATACCTTTCTTTGACAAAAGGTTCTAAGATCCATCAATTGAAACAATGATTGGGAAGGAGGTGGTGTGATTATTATTCCAACATTTAATACGAGGGTTGATATTGGAAGAAAAAAACCACATATATGAACCTTTTGTTTGTAGGCCACTTGAAGATCTTGAATAAGAATGTCTTTGGACCGAATGACTTGGTGAACATCCATGGTCACTTTCTTAAACACCTTTGAATTATGAGTAAGTCATATACTTCGTAAGGTTGGGAGTATCTCTAAATGCCAAGATGAAGATGCAAGATGGTTTTGGATTATTCAAGGGATTAAATCTTCATTCATATTCGGTTGACCAACTCCAGGAATGTTGGCCCATATACTTCTCAAGATTCAAAATGCTTGATAGTTTTATATTTTAGTCAATTAAATAAAAGGATTGTAATAAATTATACAAAAAAATATGTAACTTGTCACTTATGTTTACTTGTTTGAGCAATTTTGCCTTATTGTTTCTTTAGGTACAAATAAACTAATGATTTTCTTTTGGTATATTAAGGAAATAAGAAACAACTAGACCCAAACAAAGGAGACTTCTTGGCTGTTTACCAGTAATAAATGACCGAAACTTGGTGGAGGGTAGCCATATACGATTCCTTATTGATAATGAGTATGGCCTAGATTAGCCATCAAGTTAGCACAAGAATTTCTCTCTCTCTTATATGTGGTGCATTCCATCAATTCCTCAAAAGCTGATCAAGCTTCAACAATCCCCCAATAGCGTATGAAGAGGGTGATCAATGTCATTATGGTTCAACAAAATAACCAGAGAAAAAGAGTCAACTTCAATTATAACCCCAAATAGTTGCATTTGTTGAATTAATAGCAGCCATTGCCTATGCCCCAAAAGCTCAACAAGTTGCGTCAACTCACCCCCAGGAGCACAAATACCCTTTTACCCATCTCCCAACACCATCCTTAATGATGCTGTTTTGGAGGGAGAGCATATTTGCAATCAAAGGTGCAACCTAAGAGAAAATAGTCATTAATTAGTCTAACAGTATAAAAAATTCATCTAATATATGGATATTTCTTGTAACGTCAATGGCACATTAGTGTCACATCAACAATTAGTAGGGTAATATATGTGGCGCAATAATTAATTTAGCTCCTAAAATTTTCTCTTTAGCCCCTATTTACCTTAACCTCGTAAATATATTATTTAAGTCATTTTCCTCACCTAGTCTTAATGCAACCCTATTGAGTTCCTATAACAATGAGCCATCCATAGCAATTTCAGCAAGCTATGGGTTGGGCCTTGTCCTATGATCAACAATGACTGCTAAACAGTGCATAATACTTCTTTTGTCCCATTTTGTTTGCACAATTGCTTTTTGCACGTAGATTAAGGCAGCTAATGCATTCTCAAATTTACCCTTATTCTCCCCTCTGCCTCTCTGTCGCCATCCCTCCCTCACTGCAGCTCTCTCGTCACCCTTCTCTCCTTTGCCATTGCTCCTCTCCTCGCTGTCGCTCCCTCATCGCGGTCCTTCTTTTGCCACCCCTCCCTTGTCGCCCTTCTTTCCATTGACACTGTTCCTCTTTTTGCCGCCGCTTCTTGTTGTTCTTCACCATGGTTTGATCGCTCCTCACCTCACTGTTGTCGTCACCTTGCCTCGCTCTGATCTTGCCTCACCTTGCCTCTCTCCGATCTCGCCTCGCCTTGCCTTCATTTGCTCTGATCTCGCATGATTTTCATCTCTCTGATCTCATCTCATTTTGCCTCCTTTTGCTCTAATCTTACATGATTCTCATCTCTCTGATCTCACCTCGCTATGCTTCACTTTGGTTCGATCCCACACAATTCTTACATCTTTTTCCTTTCTAGGCTCCCGTGCCTCACTTCCCTTCGATATTATTCAATTTCATGTCTTTTTGATCTTGCTTCGCTGTGCCTTGCTTCGGTCCTATATCACACGATTCTTGTGTCTCTCTCCTTTATTGGCTCCCCGTGCCTTGCTTCCCTTCGATCTCATGACCATTTTCGGTAGTGGCTCAATAGAGATCGAAGACGCAGAGAACAGGCATTCAAAGATGAAACAAAACAGAGTAGCAAGAAGGGTATAACGGTACGGCTGCATGTTAAAACTTACTAAAAAAGAAAATGTTGCAAAGAAATTGAGACAATCTAAAATGGAATATGTTGCAAAAAAAGTGGGATGGAGGGAGTATAACATTTGAGCATTAGAGCTGAATGATTGTTGACAAAATTGGAAAATGAGCAAACTCATGCTTAAGCATTCTACTTTCTTCAATTGGCATCTCCTGTAGGTGACGACACTTTAGGTCAATGGCATAGATCAAGGTGGGGGGCAACAGAAGTGATTTAAAAATTACAGGTTTTGAGCTACATTACTCATAAGCTAGCTATGATGAAGATAGTAGCAAGAATGAGAGATTTAAACACTTACAGGACTATGGTTCTGGGTATATAAATCTTGGCATTAAAATTAAGATTTTTTTTCTATTTTAACTTTCTACATCTGACACACTAGCAAATTTTAATGATGGATGGCAAATTATACTATATTCTAAAAAAGGAATGGATTTTACTGTTCATCTACAGTAGATGAACAGTACATAGTTTTTTTTTTTAGGCTTTTGTCCTTTTTTTTTTTTGCCCTTTTTGGGATGTGATTTGCTCTTTTATTAATTTGATCATCTTTTAGCAAGGCACTTGCCTTTGTGAGGGCCAATGTTGTAATTTTTGTGGTTTTAAGTCTGTTTCATGTTTATTTGAGAAAAAAGATAGTTTCAGTCCCTAATTTTCTAATTTTTCCATTTCAGACCCTAAGTTACATCCGTGTTATATTTTGGTCCATAAATTTTAGAACTATTTAATTAGATCTTCTATTTGCTCTTTTGATCCTTAAACTTTTTTTTTTCTTGTTTTATGTACTATCTTCTAAAGTAAAACATTGGTGATCATAATTTATTTATTTTTTAGTTAAAATAATTTTTTATCTTTATTAAGTCAATTATTTATCTTTTTGTATTTATAAAACAAAAAAAACCTAGGGTTGTATTTATAAAAAAATCAGAACCAAGACAAAAGTAGGCAAGTTATAATTATTAATGTAAACACATCTTCATTTAGCTATTTTGTATATTTACAATTATCTATACTTGAATTTTTTTTAATGCCAAACTATATCTTATCTTTTATATTGTTCCATCAATAACTTGTATTATTACACAGGTCTTCATGTACCTCGCTTACTTCTGGAGGAGACCAGTGTTTATACTATTAATCTATGGTGAATTTCATTATACATTAACAGTGCTTCTATTCTTTTTTCCTTCTTTTTCTTAGATGCTATTAACTTTTTTTTTTCAATTTGATCCCCTTTTCATGAGACACTCGCCTTCTTTAGAACATGTGTTGCAATTTCCCCTTTTTAGTCTGTTTCATTTTTTTTTTGTTAAAACTCAATTTCAATTCCTAAATTTTCACTCTTTCTAAAGTTAGTCTCCAAGTTCTGTCCGTGTGCCATTTTGTTCCCCAAATTTAATAAATATTAAACTAGATTTTTTCTATTTGCTCTCTTGGTCACCAAACTAATTTGTTGTTTTTTATATACTATCTTTTAAACTAATACATTAGTCACCATAATTTGTTTATTTTTTCATTAAATCATTTTTTGACTTTATTAAATTAATTATTAAACCTTTAATACATAAAATTTTTCCAGTTTTTATCTTGGTCCAAATTTTTTTTATTATCTTTCTTTATTATTGCTATCTGAAATGAAACTTTAATCATTATAATTTGCCTATTTTTTACTATGGTTCTGGTTGATTTGGCTTAAGTCAATGTTTTTCTTTTGTTTTTATTTTTATTAAGTTAATAGTTAAACCATTAATTGATTGACATAAGTTAAATACAGTTTTATATTTTGGTCATTTTTTTCATTATTGATGAGTGAATTTGGCTGCATCAATTATTTATTTTAAGGTCTATAGTTTATTAAAATAATTTGGTCAATAATTGCTTAAATTTAAAGTAAAATTTTCTAGATAATTTTTTTATTGATATTAAAAATTAGAGTTTGAATTAATAGGAGGTGAAAATTTTTAGTAAATTTTTTTTAATAACAAGGAAAGTATGTATAGACTCAAAGCACACACAAATTTTTGTTTCACGGTATTATGTTTTGATCATAAGTAATCATTTTAATGATAAGAATATAATGTAAAGAAAACCTAACTCAAAATTAACATAAAGTAAAATTTTAGTTGATTAATATAAATTTATGAGTGAAAAATGTTTTAATTACTTATAATAAAAAATTATTTTATTGTAAAATTTATTAAATTAAATCTCATAATAATGTGCGTGTTATCAAAACCTCGTTCGCTCTAAAAAATTTAATATTAGTGGCAGCTTTGTACTATAAAAAACAATGGTGGCACGATTCGATTGGTCTGGTAAGCAAACAAGTGTTGTAACTTACAAGTACTCCTTCCGTCTCATAAAATCTGTCATCTTTAATAATGCACGCAAATTAAGACTTATCTACTTTTTACTTCTTTCTTTTAATATAAAACTATTAGTTTATTTATTTTTATATAAAGTATATGTTCTTATCTACTTTTTAATGGGCCCTACATACTTTCACTCTTTAACTTTATCAACTTTCTTTCATTTTAATAAATAAAAAATATATATAATAATAATAAAAAATTATATATAAAATAGTAAAAAAACTGCCACAAAAAAATAGAAACCAACTATTGTGAAACGGAGGGATTACTATATTTGTTCTCGGAACCCAATAAAAAATTCATATTTGAATTGAAAACGGGGGAGACGTTGGAGGCAGGAATTCATACGTTGATTTAGGCAGATATGGTCGGTGTAAGGAGTGAGAAGTCAGAGTGCTAGGAATTAGGAGAAGTTGCTTGGAAGATCGTTAAGACGGCCCACCGGCACCGACGAATTGTGTTGGAGGTTAAGCCAACCAAGCACGGTTTTGCATCTCATCTAGGCGCTAATTGCAAGTTAAAAAACATCATTTTTTTTATACTTCATCACTCTCATTTTCCATCAAATGTTTAAGTTTAGTATGAAGATTAAGAAAGATGAAAAATTTATTTATTTTTTTATCCTTTATTTTTGTACATAAATTAAGAAATATTAAAAAAATAAATATTTTGAAATGGTAGCTTGAAGGATAATATAGTAAAATAATTTTTTAAATATAAAAATGAGCAGAATTTTGGGAAGACTTAAAATAGAATATATTACATTTTTTTTTTGGGACAGATAGAGTGCTAGTTTAGGTATAAAATTAAATTATATATTTTATTTTTGTATACCAGTCCTGGTCATGAATACTTGAACCGAGTAAATCTGCTAAGAAGAAATTAAAACTTGAATTTTAACTAGCCATATAACAAAATGATCATTTTATCAACAAGAAGCAAACTTATTAAAACTTTAGGTCCTGATATAAGTCAGACATAAAATCAATCTCACCATATTATAGTGATATTGGAAACTTATTAATAATTTTAATGTTCTTAACGCTTTTGTCATTTTCATAGCTATTTTTTTTTATAGTTGAAAATTTATTTTAAATATTTGAATAAATAAAATTGAAAGAACCTAAAATCAGATTGTATGATTCAATGGAAGCACATATTGTTCCAGCATGAAAAGAAAAAGTTTAATAAACATAACGTGTCCAAGGATTTATAGGCTTAAAAAATTGTTAGGTTCTTTGAGACTAAAGTCAGTAGCTGTTACTTTCTATCTATCTATCTATCTCTATATTGAAATAGCCAAAAAATTTAGCAAATTTGTAAGTGAAGAAGCACAAGAAAGGATAAGGAGATAGAATACAAATTTTGGTGATTCTTGACCCGGCTAGACAAATGGGTCGAATGATTTATTCTGGCCAGCAACTAAACACTTGGGAAAAAAATTATTTCCATACAGATTTTCACATCTTCACAAAGTTCACAACGTAAGTGATTAACCATAACATTTTTGTATTGAATAAAAAAGGTACACAAAACCTATGATATGCTTGTTTGAATAAGACTTGTTAAAAAAAAAAACAAACAAACGTGAAAAAAAGGGAAAAAAAAAAATAAGATCCATCTAGGCCTGAAGAACAAAACTCTTGCCCAGTATCATGTCATCAGTGGTGAAATCAGCCTCTTTCCTGAACGTTCCTCGGCCGAAGTCCAGGTTGTAGGAGTCTGCAAGACCCTCCACGAGGCCAAACTCCGGTGTCCACCCAAGCACTCGCTTTGCCTTTTCAACAGATGCAAAGAAATGCTGCAATTCCATGGACAGACATATGGATGATATCATCATTAAGTGGATAAAATACTGACATAACCGGCCTTATCAGAAACCAACATTTGTGGCTGTCATGGAAACATCCAAATGCTGATACTTGTCCAAGTGTTACCACAAGACTAGAAGATGACCTTGCTGAGGATTAGTTGGTGTGAAATGTTATTATCAGATAGTTGTAGCTGTCATTGAAACATTCAAATGCTGATACTTTTCCAACTGTAACCATACAACTAGAAGATGGGCTTGACGAGGACTAGTTGATAGGAAATGTTATCTGGTAGTTGTTGATATGGTAGTTGTTGATTTTTCACAGATCACAGCAGTAATCACAAACTCTACTGCCAAACTGACCCTGAAGATAATCTGCTTCTAGTGTAGTATTCAGAATTAAGATGCGGGTAAAACAAATCATGCAGAAACAAGCATGAATGGTTGACTCGGTTCTTGTTAAAACAGTTGGAGTAGAAGTTGTCTGCAGTTACCTGGTCACGGAATGGGAATGCCTTCTTCTTGCCAAAGTCAAATTCCTTGGGGCTGTAATGAACAATCTCAGGTTCGGGAAATCCGGCAGCCTGGTGGGATGAACACCAGATTCAGGAACTGATCTCACATAGCTTTGAACTTGTGGTGGCATATATTATCAGCAATTACAAATAAAATTGCTGGATTTTACCTTTGCACATGCCCTGGCTAATCCATCAAAGGTAACATACTTGTCTCCCGATATGTTGAATACCTGCTTGCTGGCTTTCTCATTGCCAAGAACCAGGACAAAAGCCTTCGCCAGGTCCTGTTATACAAGTCCATGGCATCAATTTTTTTTTTTCCTTGGCACAAACTATATATATATATATATATAATGTAAAATTTTATGGTAATTATATAAAAAATTGCTTCTTACGCATCCCAAAATTGATCATTGTAGAATTCCTAAGGAAAGATGCATAGCTATTCTTGTAAAAACCATTTCAAAAGTGAAAATAAACCAGATGCAGATTTGAATCAAGGAAAAATGAAAAATTGAAAGAAGGTGAAAATGAATATATGAAGTGCTAAAAGCATGACTGCTCACTTTAACAATTCAAAATAATCCATAGTGGCCTTGAAATTTCTTAACTAACCTTTACATGACCAAGCTGGGTAATTTGGAGTCCAGAATTAGGAATTGGAATAGGACGGCCAGCTTTCAAACGGTGAAAGAACCACTCTTCAACAGGGTTGTAGTTCAATGGGCCATAAATGTAAACTGGCCTCAAAGAAGTCCAGTTAACATCCCTTGATTCGAGCAAGGTCTCTGTGTTCAGCTTTCCCTTATGCCTGCTCTTTGGATCCACTGCATCCGTCTAGCAACAGGTAGCAACTTGTTAGGAAAGTGCATTGGAGGATAATACAAGACAACAACCCCAAAGGACAGTGTAAGTTCAAAATGACAGGAACTTACCCAGTATCAAATTGCTATATATTCATTTTCCCAGTAAGAAGATCAACAACAGCTAGAAAGCAACAACGATAATCATACCTCAAAATGCGGCAAAAGATCAGACTTGAGGTAAACACCGGCAGAGGAGCAATATATGAATCTGAGAATCACCATAAATTCATGGTTTCAAATTGAACAGAACAATAAAGAAACGAGTTTGATATTGTCAAGGAACTGGTTTTAGAGTATACTGTTCTAGATTTGGGAGTGCATCTAGTATAGGTTCAACTTCATCCGCTTCTCTTCCTGAAGATTTTTTCAAGAGAAATTTTTATAATTAAGTGCATGAAGAGTGAATTACGGTATAGAGTACAGCAACTTAATTTGGTAACTGGGCAGGATTAGGGATCCACAGACCATTGATATCGTAAACAACATCAAATCCTTCAGCAGAGAGACTGGATTTTACAAAGTCAAAGTCCTTCCGATCTCCTTTCAAATGTGAGATCTAACAAATGGTGATTAATGGGGAACCAGTGAGCCTCTTAGCAGACAGAAGTTCATTGCTCTGGATACAGTCAAATGGACATGATATTGGGATTTGAGTTCTTAAAGACTCAATGGAGTACTTTGAAATACCTTGGACTTGAAATCAGCATAATCGCTCTCTGACTCACGGGGAAGTTGTTGAGTAACTGGTGCTTTACCTCTGGTGAACAATGTCACCTGCCAAGAAATGGTGATTCTTTATTTTGTGATTCGTGATATCTGATTTACATAAGCTACATAGAACGAACTCAACCAAAAAGGTAGAGAAGAGACGGAAGGTACCTGATGACCCTCTTTCACCAGGAGCCTCGACAAAAACACTCCAATGAAACGAGTACCACCCATTATAAGAATTTTCTTTGTGCTTGAAGCTCTAACTTCAATAGCTCCTTTTGACCTCCTCACTTTTCTTTTATACTGCAGCAAAGGAGCAGTTTTAAACCTATGTTAAGCGGACTCTACAATTTACCAACACAATCTGATACTTTAAACAGACATGAGTACTTGGGTACTACACATCAATAACACAAGTCATATCGAAGATGCACGTGTACCCGTAGTTCACACTATCAATCCGAGTAATATAAACTTATCTTGCTTCAGAACCTAGGAAGCAGCTACAACTTTGCCGCTTTATTGTTGCATGAACTCATAGGTCTAATTTTAAACAATTAGTTGATGCTATGACCTTCATGGTACTAACCCCAATGTAGCTGAGATTGAGGTGCAGTATAATGATGATGATGTTGAACATAGGAAGCAGCTATAAAAACTCAAGTTTGGGGTTGAGGTGCAGTACAATCCATTACTGAACATCTAAGGTTCAGCTCTCCCTCTCCACGGACCTCTCAATTGTATTTGTACCAGAAAGAAGAAAAAGAAAAAGACAAGCAGCAATTCCCTCCTGCATATATTATACCACAAGCCAGCTTAAGTGAGTTCTTCATCATTCGCAAACATTTTAAGCAACGCCAGACAGAATCATAGCTCATAACTAGAATGTACCAATACACTAATGAAAGGTAACCAGAACAGAAGAAATCCATGAAACATCAAATGGGTAATTGGGAGAGATACAGACCTGAATTTGGGAGGGCAGCTTGGTGCCATTGAAGTCAGAGAAAGAAGAAGGGAAAAGAGAGAGAGAAGGCTGTCTGGGCTGCTGCAACACCACCGCCATGTTCGAGATGATCTCTCTCTCCTTCTGTAACAACTGAAATGTGAAAGAGTTTCTGGTTTTGGTTTCTGGCCATCACCTTCTCCCATAGGAAACTAGAGGATAAGACAGTGACCCACCCCACACTTCGGTTATATCCACAGCCTCTCGTTCAATAACAATACAAGAGAACGATTTGTTCCGGAATTCTGCTGAAAGAGGAGAGACGAGAATGGGCCAATCAATTTGAAGTTACTAGATATGGCTTTAATCAGAATCATTAGTGCTGAATGGGCTCGGCCTAACCCAATATTACTGAAAATTTCATTCAAACATTTTAAGATTTCCAAAAATATTATTTTATTTATTTTAAGCTAAGAAATTGATCTTAAAATACTTGAAAAAAAAATAAATGTGTCAAAGTAAACTAGCTCATGCCTCGTTACGTTATTAGAAGATAGTAAATTCTAATGATTTTATAAACGTTCTAGTGAAGTATTCTATGAATGTAACTCTTTTTTTATAAGAAAAAAACTACTTCTTTGTTGTGTAAAGTAACAAATTATTAAAATTCACATAGAAAATCATCTAATTTTAAAGCGTAAAAATAATTTCTTTGGGCAACTCCATAGTAATAACAGTTTTTATGAAAATGAGATTATAACGACCATTAAACATCATGAATTTAAAATCATTAACTCGTCCAATTTGCTCTTATTTTATATAAGTTTGGTGTGTCGAAGAAGTTTAACATTTCCTCCAGAATTTAACCGAACATTTATAGCAAACTTGCAATAATATTATAACAAGAAGACGCAAGGGTTTACTCATTTTTCAATTTACAGGTTCTGTGAAATCTTACGCGAAAAAGATGAAGAAATAGATGAAAAAAAATCAATTACTATGAGAATCCAACAGAAAAAAGATTTATAAAAACAAAAAGAATAATAATACATTAAAATAAAAGTAAAAAAAAAATCCAAAAGTCCTAAATCAACCGAGACCGACACACAGGGCAAGAGCTCTTTCTCCATAGCCACCGGGCGACGCAGCCGCCATGAAACACATGATTACAGGGCATCTTCCTCACATCCATCCCCTCCGACAACAATTCCTCCAAACAAATCGCGCAGCTTCCGCTCCGACCATGGCACCTGTCGAACACATCCAGCGCCGGCACTCGACTCAACCCGTGAGGCTCCTCCGAATCGCTCCTCTCCAGCACCGACCTATCTGGCAAATTCAGCAAATTCTTCAGTGCTGGCACGATCCCGTCCTCGTGCTCCTCAATTCCAGAACTGGGTCGGTTTGAATCAGTCTTGACTCGGGATTCAAGAAATCCCAAAGAGCGCTCAACGTCCGCGACGATCACGATCTTGGGCGAGGTGGGGCTTCTCCAGAGGGCGTCAAGATCGAACTCGAAATTGCCGGCGAGGTAATCGGAGAAACCTGCGGCTAATTTCCTGACGTTGTTCGGATCGATGAACTGTTGGGTGCTTTCGACGGCCCGGAAGCAGAGTTGCTGGAGGCTGTCTCTGGACGGCGACAGAGATCGGAGATCGAAGCCGAAGTTGTAAGAAATCGGGCCGATTTCAGAGTTTCCAGAGAACGGGAAGCGATTATGAATCAGAAACAGAAATTGATTCTCAATCAGATCAGAATACTGGTTCAACTTGAACAATCGAACACCCCTCACCATCACCGATTCATGGATCGCGAAAGCCATATCTTCGTTTGAACGGTAAGAAAAAGAAAATTAGAATGAGAAAGAGCAAGTACCATTCTCGTCTCGCATATGTGTCTATAAATACAAGCATTGAAGAGGCGGTAGGCCGGTGGCCGGATTTTCCAGCTAGCCGTTGAGCGGCCAACGGATCTTTTTTTTCAAATGAATTCCTGGTCGCTGCGGGTTTCGAAAATGAATTCCTCGCGATGGCGTGACTGTTTCGTTTAGCCGTTGCGCGCCCATCGCGGTTTTTTTTTTCCCTCTTTGGGAAAAAAAAAATAAAGCAAATTTGATTTCTTTTTTTTTTTTCAAATTTTGAATTCATATGCTCACGAGGATTTATCCGTACAATTGCAAAACTAACAATATCATGGATCCGTTACTTTCAAATTTTGGAACATATTTTTGAGTTTATCAAGTTTTTCTAGATTTTGTTAAAACATTGTGTTTTCAAATATAAGTTGATACTTATTCTAAAGTTGTAAAAATATTATAAATAAATTTAAATCAAACTCAAATTAAAACAATAGTACTTATTGCAAAAAAAATTGTAGATAATGGAGTCTTAGATGAGAAAAAGAAGATCCTTCAAGGTGTCATTCAATGAGATGGAGGAAATTGCACAATTATATCAAAAACTCGAAAATCATACAGTTAAGGCTTAAAATATGTTATACAACCTGAATATCATGCGCTTATCGAGTTAAAGTGCATCACTTGGTTTTTTTCTAACAGAAGTGCTTCATCGTTAAAATGCATTATTTGGTTCCAAATCTATAAGCATCCCTGCCAATCGGTCCTCAACTTTCCTCTCCTTGCATTGTGACCCTAAAATTTTATAGTGTATTGCATATTGATACCTAGCCTTATAAAATTCATAATATGATGTCAAAACAAAACATTAAATTTTTTAATTTAATTTAAAATATTCAATAACTGTCTTTTAATAAATTTAAACCATACAATAACCTTTTGTTTGTTAATGAATCATTTAGGTTATTAATTTTCCTTTTTGTAAATTGAATTTCTGTACTGACTCAATCTTCCTTTAGGACCAGTTATTAATATGCAGTGCTTTAAAAATGTTTTAGAACAATATGCAATAAAATAAATGTTGAGAACCAATTCACAACAATAATTATATGTTTGAGACAATGATGCTATTTACCCTTTTGCCCACTCCTAATACAGCTAATTTCATTCTTGAAGAAAAATAGTAAAACAAAAATTTAATACATAACACCTATCTACAAAGGAAAACAAAAGACACAGTATGAATTTACTTTTAAGAAGTTTTCAAATTAATTGTTACATTAAAATCAAATTAAAATGGTAAGCTATACTACAATAAATGGAATACAACTTTGAAGTGACATTTATATTTTGGGATGTTGCTAGGTCCATATAATTGAAAAAAGAATGAAAATTCTATTGATAGCTAAACTATCAAGTGATATGACATAACCTTAAAGACTGACATAAGTCTATTAGAGGACATTCTGATGAATAAAAAAAGTGGGCCATTCAAATGTAAAATATGCTAACTAAATAAAGATCTAAGAGCCCTTAAATTAAGTGGTGGGTCGTCTAGATGTGAAATATGCCAACTAGACAAAGATAAAAGAGCCCTTAGATTATTTATCTGATGAAAACCTTCAAATACTCAAGTTGATGACATAATTTTTTGAGAAGTCTTTACATCATGTTGACAAGCTATTTATATAGGGCTTGGACTTAATGATTTTGGCATGAATTTGGAAAATAATGGTTCTGATTCTTATCCTAGTGGATATCATATAATCTCCCATTTTTCAGGATATTCTTAAGTGAGATTACAGTCCATAATCATTTGTCAACAATACATTGGTGGTGCTCCCTAAGGCCTCCTCAGCCTTTTCATTGGTCTCCACTTCCACATTAGGCCATTCTTTGCCTCCTCGGCCCTTCTAGCAGGCTTTTTCAACCTCCATGGTCCTCGGCCTATGCCTTCCATCTTAAGTTTTCCACAAAATCTTGGAGTGATTGGGTTTGACATGTTTCGGCCTAAAAGTGAGATCATCTTTATGAAGTTAAGAAGTCAATATTGTTGGTGCCATTATTTGTAGGGTTTGCAATTAGAACATGACGATGTTAATTTTGGCCCAAGAATTTAGGCCTGGGCCTCTTAGCCTAATAGATTTTGGCACCAAATGATTGATACTATTTAATGAATAGTAATAAATGTTCATATTTAAAAATCTAGCGTAATACTATAAGAAAATTTGGTATATTTTCATGGACAGGATTAGCACTTAGACTACCCAACGGTTGGATAAAATCTAAGCATCCTTAAGACGTTCAAATGCATTTTTCGTGAGGGAGGATTGAGCTCACGTGTCCTCCATTGCAGCCATAGGGATTTTTTTTTTGTGAATCAAGAAATATCTCTGTTTGATAGGTAAAAACTATTTGTCCTAATGTATGATGGATCAACTTAAAAACATTTTTACGAGTAGTAGTAAATTGGGTGGTTATCGAAAAGTTGTTTACTAACCCATTTGGCCCAAATAATATACTACTAAATGATAATGGTGGGGGATTAAGGTGTGTAAAATTTGTTGTTGATGAAAAGAGTGTGTAATTATGTTATTTCTTAAAGGTTAAGGACTATATTGTACTGTTAAAATGAATGTTGAAATGAGAATGATATGATAAACTAATTTACCAAAAGCATGCTAAATATAAAAACGGTGTAATTATTCTGAGACTCTTAAAAGAGTAATTGTTTTAAGGAAATTGGGATGGAGCAAGTACTATCTTTTTAATAATCATTTGAATAATATTTTTTTTACAGTATAACAATTTTTTTAGGAGCATTTTTCCCCCTTATCTAGCCTAGAAAGTAAATGACAAACCCATTTTTAGGGAAAACATAAGCAGCGTCATCCAAAAGAAACCAAGGAGTCATTAGTTAGATTTCACTTAGGATTTTGGAATCCTACCTAGAGTAATCACGACATAGTCAAAAAAGAAATTCTTTTAAATGTTTTATGCAATGCAAAATTTGAAGATGATTTGTAACTTAAAAGAGTATATTGTAAATTTGCAAAAGAGATTTTAGAAAAAGATGTCAAAAATATTATTTCAAAACATATTTTTGTCCGATAGAAGCACTTTTGAGTAATTTTGATGTTTAAATTAAGTATATCAAGAGAGAGAGAGGAAGAAATAATTTTCCTGATTTCTTTTCCGGTGAATTTTTATAGGGAAAGATAATATCAAAACTTTCAAGAAAATGACCAAAGACTCCTACAAAAATTCATTTGCTATTCTAAACCAGACTCCAAAATCTCCATCCAAGACTCCTTCAAATTATCTAGCACCCGTCAAAGTTGAATGATCACCATCTTCAACAACTCATAAGAAATTATACATATTACTTTACTAAAAGAATTTATCATGAAAATACGATTTTGGAACCCGTGTTTCATGCTCCAAACTCCAGTGATAAGAATACTTTTGAGAAAGCACTTGAAGTAGGGGCACAGACATCATTTGTGAATTTTTCTACGATTTTTTTATTTCTTGTTGTAGTTGAGGATTTTGTAATTGATATTTTCTTTTTAGGAAATTGATTTCATTAACGAGAGATTTATAGTGAACCTTCTTGTTTTGAATTAAATTAATAGAAGGTTAAAGATACAAATCTTGAAGTAATCTAGCATTATTGGTTTGAACAGGATATTGGAATTTGAATTCTAAATCTTTTCCCATGATATTAGTTACTATACTATCTGATGTGACTTAAAAGAATAGAGGGACACTATGAAAGGAGTTCCTCGAATTATTGTGGTATTAAGATTCTTTATTAAAATAAAAACCTTTTTTTTTACAACAAACTCCTTGATTGTAAGTTTTCACATTACTCAATTTATAATTTACCTTTAAACTTGAACTATTTGCCATGTATAAGGATTTTATAGTTTTTATTGGAATTTAGTTAGCAAGATTGATTACTGAATTCTATAAACGCACTAAGATATACTTATTTTACATTTACTTAATGTGGTCACACTATATGTTGGTGTTGTCACATTAACTCACATCATCGTTCTAATATTTACTAGAGGTAGTTAAGTAGTTAGGATGATGTGGCACATATGTGTGACACATCATCATATTAGAATCAATAAGAAGTTGGCATATGGTGATTGTGTGATATGTATATGTACGTATTAACAAATGAGATAATTGCTTAATAACAATCCCATAACTACTTATATTATGAAGGGAGATGACCTTTAGATGAAAAAATATATTTATTCCAATATATATGATCATTGGGGAAGTAGTTATGCACCACAACTACCCTATTTAGTGAAATAACATGACTTTTAGTGAAGGGTCATGTTTTAGGTGAATTTAGCAACCTTTAGAAGATGGTTATGACATTGATTTAAGGAGACACAACTCTTAGAAGAGTTGTGACTTTATGGCCGAACCAACAAATCCCTTCTAAAGGTAGTTATTGCCGTATTTAAGGGAACAAGTTATGGGTGGATAACGGCACCTTTTGACGAAGTAGTATAACCTTTATGAAGAGTTGTGACTCTATTATGAAGGGTTATGGCCCTACATAAGTACCAATTCATCTTCTATAAATAGAGGGTAATAGAATTGTGCATATAGAGGTGACAAACACAACTTTTAGGGACTCCATTTGTTCTATTTCACATCACACACTTTTCTATTATCATAAATAGAATTTTGGTCTAGTATTGGATGTGAACTAGCATATTTAGTTACTTGTATTTCTAAGTTAATTAACCATTTAATATTGGGTATTCACAACAAATCATGTCTTCCACAATATATTCAAAGAGATGTCTTTTATCAAAGAGACTATCACTCGATTCTTTAGTGATAACCAAGTATATCTTAATATCTGGATTTATTTTATATCCTGGAAATTAAAGTGCTCACTAGTTGTGCATTAAAATTTCCTTCATTGGTATCAGACCCCACAAGTTCAATATGCATGCTTTTTTAACCAACCTTAGGTTGTTTGAAAACTTTTTTGCATGTGATACCAATATGATCGACCTTAACTTTAATCTATGTGCTAGGATTTAGATTACTAAATCTGAAATCTATTTGCATGTTTAAACTTGGAAAGTATATTAAGTTAACCAAAACTTATGGTGATGAGCATATAGATTATTTTGGTGTATTCAGCCTTATGTGTGCAATTTGTGCATTTTTTTGAACTTTATATTCTTAAAATTTTTCTAGGCATACTGGTAGGTAAGATCGCATATATGCTTTTTGTTTGATTATATTGTTGACTTTGTGTTAATAATGGCTATTTAAATGTTATAAGGCAATTTAAGACAAACAAACTAAAATAATTAAAACTTGTTAAAACAAATTTGATTACATGTGCATGGGCATGTTTTTGGTTTGTTTTGGCATAGATAAGTTGTTTACTTTACTTGTGCTTAAAATTATCTTGTTGTGATAATATATGTACCTATTCAATGTGCTAACTATTACATGTTGTAGATTGCTAACTTCATAAGTGAAGTTATCAATGAACTAAGTTTAGATCTAAAACTTGATGATGAAGAATAAGTCATCACACACAAAGATGTTCAAGAAGAACTAAATGAAATGGAGTTATTAATCATCATGCTTGAAATTTTTGGGAAAGCCAAATGCAAGAAAAAATAAACCAAATGTTTGGTCTGTGATTGCAAAGAAACCTAAGCAAATGGTTGCTTAGTGACTAATGTACATAGCTTATCGTCTTCTTTAAACTGTACAATATATGTAATATATAAATTTTAGCCAAATCAAAATTCTTTATGAATTAGTGTTCAAGGGTCAAAACTCACTTTTATCATGAAAAGGATTGTTCAAACAGACATATGTGTCTATGGTAAACGAAGCTTCAAGTTTGAAGATGAAGAGTTGGCCATGTGAAACACTTTAGTGAAAAAATACATATTAGTTATGTAATATGTACTTAGTTTAAGCGAATGTGTTTCTTTTAAATTCTTTGTGCAGATCTTGCTTGCCATGCAAATTTCCCTAGTACATGATGTCTTATCTTAGGGATAATGATAATAATTCTTTGTTTCTTAAATTATGGCCATATGGTCTTAATGACTAATTTTTTCATAAATTCTAGTAAGTTTTTTACTAGGATATCAAAAGTAATATTCTACTAATGCACATTTAGGCTAAGGAAAAGTGATATTCATAAATTTCAGGATTTTGTATTCATGAAGATGGATTTATAAAGTTTGGTGCTCGACTATGTGTCCCTGGAGATGAGGCTTTGAAAGAAGAAATTATAAGAAAGGCAGATAATATCCCTTACACAGTGTATCTAGGTGGAACTAAAATGTACAGAGACTTACAAGAGCATTTTTTGTGGCAAAAAATGAAGAAGGAGATTGCTAAATTTGTTGCAAAGTGTCAAACTTGCTAGCAAATCAAAGTGGAACATTAAAAGCGTTCAAGACCTTTGCAGCTTCTTCTAATTCCTGAATGGAACTGGGAACACATCACTATGGATTTTGCTGTGGGACTTCCAGGGATTACTAAACGTAACAATGATATATAGGTGATTGTTGGTCGTTTATCTAAATCTGCCCACTTTTTGCCATTTCAAAAAGGTTCAAGTTTAGAGAAGTTAGCTAAGTTGTATGTTAAAGAGATTGTCTGCATACATGGTGCTCCTTTATCTATTGTCTCAAATAGATGTTTTGTCTGAAGATTTTGGGGACAATTATAGAAGGCCATAGGAACTCAACTCAATTTCAGCACTGTTTATCATCCTCAAATCGATGACCAGTCAGAACGAACTATTCAAATTCTTGAGGGTATGCTCCGAGCTTGTGTGCTAGACTTTAGAGGTAATTAGGATGATCACTTAGCACTTATTGAATTTGCATATAGCAATAACTATTAGTTTAGCATTGGAATGATACCTTATGAGGCATTGTATAGACAGAGATGCAGGTCACCAATATGTTGGGATGATATAGATGATTGAAAATTTTTGAGTTCAGATATAATTGCAGAGATGGTAGAGAAGAATCAAATTATTCATGATCGCTTACGGATTGCACGGAGTAGACAAAAGGGTTATGCTGATTTTAGAAGACGAGTGTTGGAGTTTGATGTTGGGGATAAAGTTTATATTAAAATGTCACCGATGAAATGAGTTATGACGTTTGGGAAGCATGGAAACTTAAGCTCAAGATTTGTGGATCCTTTTGAAATTTTAGATCGAGTTGGGGATGTCGCTTACAGGGTTGCGCTGCTGTTATCTTTATCAGGGGTGCATAATGTGTTTCATGTATCAATGCTACATAAGCATGTGCACGATCCCAATCACATAGTCCAACATCAACTAATCAACATTATGCCAGATTTGACGTTTGAGGAGCGGCCAGTAGAGATTCTTGATTGAGAGGAGAAAATATTGAGAAGACGCATTGTTCCATTTGTGAAAGTTCATTGGGAAAGACATTCTTTATCAGAAGCAACTTGGGAATGCGAAGAGGAGATGCGTGAAAAGTATTAATTTCTATTCATCAATGAGGGCGAAACTTATTTTAAGGGGGGAAGGATGTAATGACCAAACCCAATTTAGTCTACTTAGTTATTTTGGGTATTTAGGTTAAGGCCCAAGAGAAGAAAAAATAATAATAAAAAAATAAGAAGCAATGAAATAAAAAAAATCAAGGGAAATAAAAAAAAAAGAGAAATATGGCACAAACCAAAAGACAGAAGAGGAAGGCGTAAAAGAAGTTATAAAAAGGGAAGAAATAGGAAAAAGTTAGGGTTGAGATTTTTTTTTACTTTTTTATGTAGTTATTCCCTTATGTTGAAGGAGTGGAAGAAAAAATTATCCATTAAAAATAAAGTAAAAGTAACCTGTGAGTTTTTTCAGCAAAAGAAGAATTTTTGGTGAATATTTATTAGTTATTTCTAATGCATAAGTTAGTTATTTTAAAATTTGTAAAGAAATTTAGATTGATAATTTAATTGAATATGACTTACTTTTGATCATTGGAAGAGTTAATTTAATAATTGAGAATATTTATAACGAATTTAAAATAAGTTCAGTGAAGTTTTGGCCGGGGATGCTTGAAATCACATAGCAGCAGAAGGTTGCGACCGAAGACAACGAGGAATCGTATTTCTGGCCCAAAATTGAGATAAATACACATTAGGTACTTTAGGTTTTGAAACGGGTTCACCGGCACTCTAAATTCTAAAACGTTACAACCTGGTCACTGGCAAGTAGATAATCGGGTTGCTGAGAGACTATCGGTTCCTAAGACTTCTAACACAACTTCAGTGAATTCTTAGATTCCAGACGTGTTCATTTGGGTCACTGTTAGCAAGTGATTTTTTGTTATTTCTTGAATTAATTATATTTTGATATAAAATTTTGTATAATTATTTTAGGAGTTGGAAAGTTGCATTTTGAAGTAAGTGGCTACTACTATTTCTAAAAATTAAATTGTTTTAATATTATGTATGTATTATTTCTTCAAGTGTTAAATTTTCCAACTTAATAATTTTTTAATATTTTAATTTAAAATTATTTTGAATTAAATTGATTTTCAATCAGAATAAGAGTTTTCAAATAAATGTTTTATTCTAAAATTCTTTTTCCAAGTGTTTTATTGATTTACTTATTTATCTGCTTATTCAAAATTTATCTTATTTATTCAATATATTGTGTTTGATTAAATAAGCTAGGATCAGGTATGTTTTGATTGTGATATTTTGTATTAAAATTTTATAACAATTGTAATGCTTTGAATTTCTGTTCCGACTCCGTTTTGGTGGGTGTTGATTTTGTGTCCATACTACTAAGAAAGTGTAGTTCTAGACTCACCATATAGGGTATTTTGTTCCGTTCTGTTCCGTAATGCACTGCTTTTAGGACTAGTTCTTCAGGGCCCTCGATCGTTGGCAATTCTTAGATGATTTTAGACGTACTACAACAGTTTAAATGTAGTCATAGTAATCACCCCACCTACTCTGCTCTGAATTTCTATTCTATCATTCAACTTTGAACTACTCTGATTTGGTTAATGATTTTATTTATAAATATTATTTGCTCAGTTCTCATAATGGCTATTGTATTGATTACTTCTAACTCTTCAAATATTTTCTGTTGAAGTTTATGTTATTATTTTATAAGAATTATTTCTGTTTGATCCTTATATGTTTTGTATATTATATTTCTGTTTTCAAAATCCACCATTTGTTAGGCATTCGTGGTTGCCCTGTTTTCACCCCCTCACACAAATAAGGAGTAGTCCTAGTTAGCAAGCAGGAGTGACTATAAGGCCAGCTGCAGTTCAAAAAAGTTAAAAGTATTTTGTTAGTACTACTATTAGAAATTTATTTAGGTTTAGGAAATTCTTTGGATTTTGTTTTATTCCTTAGGGCTTTGATATTTTATGGATTATGTCCCGATTTCAAGGATTGTAGTTGCTCTGCCATTTATTCTCAGAAGTTGAATTTTATAAGTTTGGAATTATTTGAAATATGTAGCCTTGCATGCTTAGAGAAAATTTATTTTCTTTAATATGCAGCGTGTCACTGTCTCAAGACTCGTAAGGCGGGTTTTGGGGCATGACAAAAATAATTTCAAGGCTTAAGCTTTTGGTTCAAGTGTTTATTAGGTACACAGAGTAGTAACTATCAAATGGCATTGGTTCTAGACAAATATATATATATATATATATATGTATGTATGTATGTATGTATGTATGTATAATGTATATAAAGATGTTGTGGCCTAGGGTTCTAGTTACCACATTATTCCTTGGTTAATCTAAGATCATGGTAACTTGCTCATATAGAAATTAAAACCCTAGCCATAACTCCATAAGTGTACCATGTTCCTTTAATGGAGAGAGATCTATTGAGGCGTTATGGGAATTATAAAAAGTAGCATAGGTGTCATACGGGTACAAATAAAATCCACATTATTCCTTGGCAGACAAGCACTCAAAACTGCTGAGCAGAACCCTAGATTTTGTCTTACTTAAATCCAAGTAACCAAAGACACATTCAGGTTTGTCTCACACATGAACTGAAGGGAAGCAAATAAATTAGCTGGATAGCCGCATATCAGGAGAACTGGAAAAGTGACAGCAATGGCTGCTGTCCGAATTTCCCGTTAGGCCATTTTGGTGTTATAAGGTCACTTTTGCCAAAGCATTACTCCAGCAAGTCTAGATTAGTTAAGTACAAATATACACCTAGTCTTTAAAGCAATTTGGTAACTAAAATAAAAGGTCAAAGGCAAGGTCAAGCTCCTGCTAAAATATTGGCTGAAACAACCTGCAAAATTTCTGCAGGTTTTTATTCTGAAATTCAAGGATATAAATGTTATTCCACTCCACACTACCTGAGCAGAGACACAATTAAATGTGTCACACACATAACACAAAGAAACCAAGACTTTAAACCACCTGCTGAAATCCAAGTAAACACAGGAAAGCTGCAGCATTGCTGCTGTCCTAATGCACCAAAAGGGAAATCATTTTGATTCCAGAGTTATTATAACCAGCCCTTACAGCCATTGGATTGCCAAAAACCGAAAGTCCTAATTTCTCAAGGATTGAAATGTTGTATCATAAGCCAATGGTGACTCCGTTGATTTCCTCAACCAGTAAATATTTAGACCTATATGAAAACATCAAGAACATTAATTTCCAAGCAACTTTTGTCAGAGAATTCTTACACAAAATTTTCACTATTACATCAGTCCATAAACAATAGGAATGCAACCTCAAATGTACAGTACAGTTTCTTACAGCAGAAGCAAGGTACCATTTATGCCCAGATCACCCTAGACCTAGGATTGTAATACATTTAGGTGCTTAACACAAAATAATGAACTCGAGCAGCAGATTTTCAGAATTTCCAACTTTCTCTTTGATTTGCTTGTCAATGAAGAAACTGGGCATGTCGTGGCTCAATGTCTCAAATTTCCAACTTTCTCTTTGATTATCTGTTTCTAATTTTTCCCTCTGAACCTTTGACAGCCAGCTGTTACTAGCCAGCTGTTACTAGCTCAGCTAAGAAATAATAAGTGCGTACTCCCAATATCGTGCCTCGGGATGTGGGAGATGATGGCCAGTCCACCCCTGTTCCTTTTTTGCAACGCTCTTCCACAATTGGGCAGTCACTAATTACCAATTCTTGCAGTGTGGTTTTACCAAGAGGCTGCTGCGGTATTGCTGTCAATTTGGGACAGCGATAAATACTCAATTCACTGAGATGTGGCATAATAGTGATCATGGGATGCTCATTTTCACTGTCACTCCAATCCCACTCCTCCCACTCCTCCATCTCCAAGAAAGTAAGTTTCTTCAAACTAGGGAAGACAACCAACTGCTGTTGCCTTTCTAGTGGCGATATTCCAAGAAATTCGGCTCCCACTTTCTTCACTCTCCCCATTAATACTATATAGAGAGTTTCAAGTCCTTGCAGTTTGCCCAGGGGAGGCAGCTGCTCCAACTCTCCACAATCTCGGATGATGAGCTTTTTCAAGTTGTTCAATGATGCCATCCAATTAGGAAGTCCATCCCTACCACTGTATCCTTCTATCGTCAACCGTTCGATGCACAAGGGTGGAGACAGGGCTTGTAGCACTTGTTCTTCCTTCTCATTCTCCACTTTCCCACCTTCCATCCTGTTGAACCAGAGTCTCAAACTCCTCAACTTGGTCTTGTCTTCCAACCTCGCTTTCATACACTCATTCACGTCTCTGATGTTCCCCAATCCAGTGATCCAAATTTCTTCAATGTTTGATAAATTCCCTAATTCAGCAAGGCTAGCATCCTTTTCTCTCATGCTAATAACAAAATTATGTATCACTTTAACTTTACTTAATCTTCCAATCCCCTTTGGCATACACTCCAGGCTCTTAGTTCCAAAATTATAAAGATAAGTAAGATTGATCAACTCCCCTATCCGTAGTGGCAGCTTTTCGACACCCGTACACATGTTTATGTTTAATGTTATCAAGTTGCATAGATCACATATTGCTTCCGGCAATACTCTTAATTTTGAGTTGTGTGACAAATCCAGGTGCCTTAGATGTTCTAACTTCCCTACCTCCTCTGGAAGGACTTCAAACTCCAAACTTTGTAGTTTCAATGTCCTTAGACAGAGGAGTTGTCCCCAGTCTAGTGTTGAAAGATCAGTATTTTTTCTTGCATACACGTAATTGTGCTGAATATGGAGGCTTCGCAATTTTTTGGAACCACAAATGTTACAGGGAAATTGGACTTGATTCTCATCAATATTCAACAGCATGTGCCGCATACTTTTTTGAGATGTTTCCTTCATCAACAGTTCCATGTTATTGAAATCAATTGAGCAACATTCACCTTCATTTAAAAAAATTGCAAAATCATGAACTATATCATGCATTTTGAATTTATATATTTCTCCGTCACGAAATCTTTTAAGGTCTTGAAAAAAGCATCGCATAACTAAGTCATTAAAGCACTCCTCTGCTATAACTTTTGCCTCCTCTGCCTCCCCAAAAAACCCTTGTGCCATCCACAACTCAATCAATTCACGTTTCGAAAATTGACAGTCTTTTGGGAAGAGTGCACAATATGAGAAACACCGCTTTGAAACTGATGGTAACTCATAATAGCTTAATAGCAAGGGACCAAAAAGACCTCTCTCAACATCTTTAATTTCCCAGGTTCCACTCTTGAGCACATCTTGCCATTCTTTTTCGGTTCTTTTGAATCGCAAGTGACTACCAATTATTTTTATTGCAAGAGGTAGACCTTCACATCTGTCAACAATTTGTCTGCCAACACCTTCCAGCACTTTTCTCTCATCCTTCGTTTTATCAAAGAATGCTAGTCGAGCAAACAATGACCAAGAATCTTCTTCATTCAAGACCCCCGGGTGAAAAATATCTACGTGTCTTGACCCGAAAACCATAGCCACCTTTTTATTCCGTGTGGTCACTAAAATTCTACTCCCAGGAAGAGAGCACTTCAAAGTATTTAGGAGTTGTTCCCATTTCTTAGACTCCTCTGTCCAAACATCATCAAGGACAAGCAGAAGTTTCTTTCCTGACATCTGTCCACGAATTTGTTGTAATATGTTATCCATTGCATCTACCTGTGGACGTACGCCAGTAAATGCTTCTAAGATTTCATTAGCTATTCTTCTCCCGTCGAAAGGATCGGAGACACAGACCCACATCCTCTTGTCAAAGTGGGCTTCGACTTCACCATCATTGTAGATAGATTGAGCAAGAGTAGTCTTGCCGAGACCACCCATTCCTACAATGGAGATAACACGTAGAGCCTCCTCTTCTTGAGTACTACTACCACTCGGTGTTGATAGTAGCATGCCTTTGACAAAAGCTTCATCTTGCTTTCTGCCTATCACCTCCGCAACATCAATGTAAGATGTTGTTCTAGGCCTTTCTTCATCAGTTATTCTCTCGTGGATAACGAAGTTAAATCTCTCTTTTTGGGCAGAAATGAAATCAAGCCTTTCATTGATTTCCTTGATCTTGAGAGCAATGTCATGGCGAAAAGCAGCTTGCTTGATGCAAAAGCAAGGGGATGGGAGGAAGGAGCATACCTTGTTGCGGGGCTTCTGTTGTTGTCTGATCTTTAATCTTAAGAGAGCAGTCTTCCACTCATCCAGAATGTCTTCAAGATCGTAAGAAACCTCCTTGAGTTCATTCAACCAATTTCTTACGTAGGTTTCTTTCACTTGCCTTCTCTCTGCATCTTGGAGCACAGCTTGAATGGCCTGACAATTGCTGGTGAGCTTTTTGATCTCCCTATCCACGCCTGTCACAAGCTCCACTTCTTGCTTTGCTTTCTCGGAGATTATGGTCGCCAGTTGTTGCAGGACTGCTGAAACAATAGCATCGGCCATGTCTGCAAAAGTAGATTGGTGTGTGGGTGGCTGTTTGATGAAGGGGCTTTGAGAGCAAAAATAGGTTTACATGTTAGCCCATCCATCTGCCGGGGGAATCTAAAGACACTGCGTTTCCCATAAGGTCGCATTTGCTTTCTTCCACGAAGAGTACTAACGGCGAATTTTCTCGTTTGCTTTATCAAGATATATGCTCCCTCTCTTTCTCTTTATCTTTCTTTGTTTTTTCTTTTTCAATTTTTTTTTTTGTTTTTGTTTCTTTGTCTTTGATACTTTTCTTTGTCCTCCTATTTCTGTGTGCCCTTTTATGCTTTAAATTTCAAATATTGCAAACTTTGTTTCTTCTTTCCGGTGGTCCTTGCCTCTTTATTATACACCAAATCTTTCCAGATAGCTTCAAATTCTAAATAATGAAAAATGGGATTCATTTAGCTTATTTTAAGGTGAATCAGTTTTGACGCTAAGCTTTTGTTCTGTTTCATATAGACAAAAACCGGAAGAGCAGGAGCCACCTATTTTGTTTCATTTTCATGAAAATTTTCCTGTGCTTGATGATGCCTGCTGACTAAGCTTGAAACTACTAATATCAAATGCTACTAGTCTCTTATCATTCTTAACATATTAAATATTTTCTTTTGGTTCTAAACTTTTTAAATATTTGATATTAATTTTCAGTTAGATTAAATTTGTTAACTCCAAGTAATTGTGTAACATCATTTTTTTTAAATGATTTTAAATTGTACGGTAATTCATTTCCAAGAAATTTTAAAAGGGGTAATTTTTTTTCTACAATTAAGGAAAATTTACATTATCCGATTTTTTCTCATAACTGAAAAAGTAATTGTGCACCATGCATGCACTCATGAAATAGTTTTTTGTTGGGTTAAGGAATACTTCTACCGGGGACTATAAATCAAAATATTCTTAATGCATGTAGAATGAAAAAAGAGTAGTCGAGGTCGATGAAATAAAATGTTATAGATTTGTTGCATAATTTAGCCCATATAAATCTTGAATATCGGAGGAGGTTAATTTTTAAATAGATAATTTAATTATTATTTTCTATACTATCCTTTCAAGAAGAACTTTTCATCCTATATAGACAGCCAAACTTTTTCTCTTATTATGCTTAATCCCCCAAACAATAAAAAACTTTACAACAATTCTAAAATTATTAATTTATTCAAAACTTCTAAAACAAAAAAAATATAATATAGTTTTTTTATAACTTCTCTTTGAACATATCTTAAACTTCTTCCATACTTTAAGCCTCTATCATAAAATATGATATTTAAAAAAAATTTATTTTCAATTTGATACAATTCATAAGATTCAATTTTATTCTTACATCTTATTGAAAACTATAATTGGTTCTTGGTAGACTTTTATTTTTCATAGAATTCAAGTTTTAAATTCTTAAAAAACATATTGAATTTTACGTTCGACATATTTAATATTTTAGGCGGTTATATTCAATAATTTCAAACCTTATAATCTAAAGGTAAAAGTAACCAAATTTAAAATTAATTAATTTGATAAAATCTTTCTCTTAAATGAACTATTTGGTAGCTATATAAATTTAAGGACATGTATGTTGTAAAATTTGAGGAAATTCACTCATAAAAGTAAAATAAAAACTCAATAAATTTTCCATAATGTGATTAGATATTTTTATTGTTTTGATTGTACTAATGCAAATTAAATATTCAATGTTGAATTTGGCTCTTATCAAAAGAATAAAGTAACTTTTTAAAGACAACTAAGGAAATATTTCCATAAAAGTAAAACTGAGTGTTTAATTGTGATTCAAATTTAAGATTTAACAATATATTTCATTCAAGTTATAAGATTTTCAAATTGATAAAATATTGCGTAGAAGAGCTTGATTTATTATATTAAAAATGTAATGACTCAAGTGATGACCCCACACCATATGAGTTATTCTTTGAAATAGGATAAGCATAGACTTGGAACTTCCCCCTTATGTACCCAATATCTATCAGCTTTAATAAACGATGTATGTACACATCTAGTATGTCACATCATTACGGTCCTTAGTTGGCTCTAATACTGTAATGACCCAACCAAATTTAGTCCATTACCCACATAAGTCTTCCAATTTGTCACCTACTTTTGACTATCTCACCCACCACCTACACAAGTCTTCCAATTTGTCACCTTCTTTTGACTATCTCACCCACTACCCACACAAGTCTTCTAATTTGTCACCTACTTTTGCCACTATCCACACAAGTCTTCCAATTTGTCACCTACTTTTGACTATCTCACCCACCACCCACACAAGTCTTTTAATCTATCACCTACTTTTGACTATCTCACCCATCACCCACATAAGTCTTCCAATTTCTCTCCCACTCACCCCCATGTGAATCATATGGTTTCACTCTATATATACACCCATGGTTGGCCATACAAGTTCCATTTCAGTCTCCATTTCACTCATTTCACTTACTTACTCTAAAACACTCATTCTCTCCTCCTAAAGCTCAAACACTTCTTTGGTGAGTGATTGTTAGTTATTTTTCAATACATAGGCTAGCTTTTTATTGAAATTGAAGAGAGATTTAAGTTAAGGTTATGGTTGATTATGTTTTGACATAAACTTTTACATAATTATTTTAGGTGGCTAAACAATTATTTTAGGAGTTGGAAAATTTGCATATTGAGGTAAGTGGCTACTACTATTAAAAAAATTAAATTGTTATGATATTATGTGTGTGTGTGTGTGTGTGTGTGTGTCTGTGTCTGTGTCTATATATATATATATAATTTATTCAAAGTGCTAAGTTTTCCAATTTAGTAATTTTTCAATATTTCAATTTAAAGCTATTTTGCATGTAAATAATTTTAATCAGAATAAGAGTTTTCAATTACAAGTTTTATTTTGAAATTGTTTTCGAAGTGTTTTATTAATTTACTTGTTTATCTGCTTATTCAAATTTTATCTTATTTATGCAATATATTATGTTTGATTAAATAATTTAGGATCAGGTATGTTTTGATTGTGATGTTTTGTACTGAAATTTTATAACAATTGTAATGCTCTGAATTTCTGTTCTGACTCCATTTTGGTGAGTGTTGGTTCTGTGCTCGTACTACTAGGAAAGTGTAGTTATGGACCTTCCATATAGGGTATTCTGTTCCGTTTTGTTACGCAATGCACTGTTTTTAGGATTAGTCCTTTAGGGTGCTCGATCGTTGGCGATTCTTGGATGATTTTGGTCGCACTACAGCGGTTTAAGTGTAGTCACAGTGATCACCCCACCCACTTTGCTCTGAATTTCTGTTCTGCTAGTATGTTTTGAATTACTCTGTTTTGGTTAATAATCTCAACTCTCAAAATTGTTATTTCGTTGATTATGTTCTGACTGTTCAAATATCTTCCGCTAAAGTTTATATGATTATTTTACAAGAATTGTTCTCTGCTTGATCCCTATATATTTTGTATATTGTATTTCTGTTTTCAAAATCCGCCACTTGCTGGGCATCCATGCTTACCCTGTTTTCACCCCCTCATACAGATCAGAAGTAGTTCAAGTTAGCTAGCAAGAGCGACTACAAGACCAGCAGCAGTCCAAGATAATTAAAAGTATTTTGTTAGTATTTCCATTAGAAATTATTTATGTTTAGAAAACTCTTTGGATTTTGTTTCATTCGTTAGAGCTTTAATATCTTATGGAATATGTCCCAGTTTCAAAAATTATAGTTGCTCTACCACTTATTCTTAGAAAAGAATTGTATAAGTTTGGAATTATTTAGAATATGTAGTCTTGCATGTTTAGGAAAAATTTATTTTCTTAAGTATGCGGCATGTCATTGTCCCGAGACTCCTAGGGTGGGTTTTGGGGCGTGACAGAAGTGGTATCAGAGCAATGCTAGGATAAATTTGGAGACCTTAGGTTAGGGCAATGCTAGGTTTTTGTTGTGCTTAGATATTAAGTATTCTTCCGTCATCTGTTGCACTAATTCAGAATATGACTATCTTCAGCAGACATATGGCACCTAGGCGTATCACCACTCAGCATCAGGCAAATGAAAGAAATGAAGATGATGTTCCTATTGCTCAGCTCGCAGGACATGGGCGAGAGGCTCCTATCCGGAGGAATGCAGCAATTCAGGCTAACCGTCCTGCACAGCCTGATGCAGTAGCTGTAGCTAATGCCTTGTTATAGCAGTTGGTTATACAACTTGGTCAGCAAGGTCAAGCATATGCTCCTCCAGGTGTTGGTGTTAATGGTGGGAATGGTGAAAGGGGCCTGAATGAATTTCTGAAGTTACGACCAGACAGATTTAATGGTGAAGGTGATCCAAAGGAAGCTAGGTATTGGCTTTCAATGATGAAAGATTATTTTGATCTCCTTCAGTATAATGACAGGCAGAAGGTAGGTGCTACAACTTTTATCATGGATGGTCGAGCTAAGGATTGGTAGAAGATTGTGCAGCCTGAAAATTTGGATGGGTTCACATGGGAGCAATTCAAGCAAGTTTTCAACACCGAGTTCTTCCCTCAAACCTATAGGATGCAGAAGATTGCAGAGTTCATGTAGCTGACACAGGGAGATATGACTGTAGCAGAATATGTGAAAAAGTTCTCCGAGCTTTCATCTTATGCTCCAGATTTGATAGCTCAGGAGAGTTCAAAGGCGATGAAATTTGAAACGGGGCTTCGGTAATCCATTCGAAGTAGGGTTGCTCCACACAGGCTTTATACTTTTCGAGAGGTGGTGGAAACTGCTACCATGGTGGAGAGGGAGCTAGGTCCTATTGTTAGGGACCAAAAGAGGAAGGATAGACCTGGGGGATCTTCAAGTAAACCATTTAGAAATGTAACAAAGAAACCAAATTTTACACCAACCTATCATGGAGTTTCTATGCGTCAAGATGTGCCAAAGTGTGACTATTTTGGGAAATTTCATTTTGGTGACTATCATTGGAAGACTGGTGGTTGTTTCCGTTGTGGAAAGAAAGACCATCTGATTGCCGATTGTAAACAGCCAGAGACCAGAAATCCCTATCGAAACTTCCAGTCGAAGAGTAATCTACCAGCTCCGAAAAAGCAAGATGAAAAAGGAAGTGCAGCAAAGCCGTAAGTTCGAGATCGGATAAATGCACTTACTCAGCAGGATGCAGATGACTCTAATGCAGTTGTTTCAGGTACGGTGAAAATCAGTTCTGTTTATGCTTATGCCTTGTTTGATTCTGGTGCCAATTATTCTTTTGCATCACCAAAGTTTGTTGCTAAATTGTCATGTGTGCTTGAGCCGTTGGATTTTGAACTATCTGTTGAGACCCTTTTAGGAAAGTCTATTGTTACTAATTCTATTTATAAAGGGTGTGCAGTCAAAATTGGGGAAATAAATATGCTTGTGAATTTGATTAGGCTGGATATAATGGACTTTGATGTGATTTTGGGGATGGACTGGTTATCGACAAACCATGTTTGGGTTGACTGCCATGAAAAGAAAGTAGTATTTCATGTTCCTAATGAGCCAGAAGTCATCTTTTTCGGCAATAGGCAATGCGTTCCAATTGTTCTTACCTCTGCTATGCATGCGTGTCGGTTGTTAAGAAATGGTTATCAGGGATATTTAGCATTCATCGGAGATACTAGCCAACCTGAATTAAAGTTGGAAGACATTCTTATTGCCAAGGAGTTTCCTGATGTCTTTCCTAAGGAAATTCCTGGGTTGCCCCCTAACTGAGAAGTTGAGTTTTCCATTGATCTTGAGTTAGGGATTACCCTAATCTCTAAGGCTCCCTACCGAATGGCACCTCCAGAGATGAAAGAGTTAAAGGTACAGCTGCAAGAGTTGCTTTGATAAAAGGTACATTCGACCTAACGTTTCACCATAGAGTGCGCTTGTTTTGTTTGTGAACAAGAAATATGGAAGTTTGAGGCTTTGCATTGACTACCGTGAATTAAACAAGGTGACTGTCAAGAACAAGTATCCATTGCCTCGTATTGATGACTTGTTCGATCAGCTACAAGGTGCACAAGTCTTTTCTAAAATTGATTTGAGGTCTGGGTATCACCAACTGAAGATTAAGGCTGAAGATATACCCAAGACTACTTTTAGAACCAGGTATGGCCATTATGAATTTGTGGTCATGCCATTTAGTCTAACGAATGCACCAGTTGTTTTTATGGACTTGATGAACCGGGTTTTCAAGCCTTATTTAGACCAATTTGTTGTTGTCTTTATTGATGATATTTTGGTCTATTCTAAAAGTCCAAAAAGCATGAGGATCATTTGAGATTTATTTTACAAACATTAAGGGAGAAGGAATTATATGCAAAATTTGAAAAGTGTGACTTTTGGTTGGAGAAATTTCTTTCCTTGGACATATAATTTCAAAAGATGGAGTTTTTGTAGATCCACAGAAAGTTGAAGCAGTGGTGAATTGGGCTAGACCCTCTAATGTTGCTGAAATTTGTAGCTTTGTTTGGTTTAGCCAGTTATTATCATCGGTTTGTTGAAGGATTTTTGACCTTGGCCATGTCTCTATACAAGTTGGTTCGAAAGAATGCTAAGTACAAGTGGACTGAAGATTGTGAGAAAAGCTTATAGGATTTAAAGTAAAGATTAGTCACTTCACTTGTCCTTACCATCCCATATAGCACTGAAGGTTATGAAATTTATTGTGATGCTTCACATATTGGTTTAGGGTATGTACTTATGCAAAATGAAAGAGTTGTTGCCTATGCCTCTAGACAGTTAAAGCCATACAAGAAGAATTATCCTATGCATGACTTGGAATTAGCTGCAGTTGTCTTTGCCTTGAAGATCTGGAGACATTATCTCTATGGTGTTTCCTGTAAGGTGTTTATTGATCATAAAAGTTTGCAGTATATCTTCACATAGAAGGAATTGAATCTAAGGCAATAGAGGTGGTTGGAGTTGCTGAAAGATTATGATTTAAATATTTGCTATCACCCTGGCAAGGCAAATGTTGTTGTTGATGCTTTAAGCCATAAGTCCTCAGGCTCGTTAGCTTCTTTACTTACTACTAAAAGAGTTATTCTTAATGATCTACATAAGTTGGGAGTAGAAATTATAACAGATGGTGTCAGTAGTGTGCGTGCTAACTTGATGGTTCAACCAACTTTAATTAAGAGGATCAAAAGTTCTCAAATATCAGATGAAGGAATTAACAAGTTGAAAGAAGAAGTTGCACAAGGGAGGCATCCAGGATTTTGTATTCATGAAGGTGAATTTCTAAAGTTTGGTACTCGGGTATGCATCCCTAGAGTTGAGGCTTTAAAGGAAGAAATTATGAGAGAAGCACATAATACCACTTACACTGTGCATCCAGGTGGAACTAAAATGTACAAAGACCTACGGGAGCATTTTTTGTGGCAAGGAATGAAGAAGAAGATTGCTAAATTTGTTGCGAAGTGTCAGACTTGCCAACAAGTCAAAACGGAACATCAAAAGCCTTCAAGACCTTTGTAGCCTCTTTTAATTCCTGAATGGAACTGGGAACACATCACTATGGATTTTGCTATAGAACTTCCAAGGACTACCAGAGGTAATAATGCTATTTGGGTAATTGTTGATCGTTTATCTAAATCGGCATACTTTTTGTCATTCCAAGAAGGTGCAAGTTTAGAGAAGTTAGCTAAGTTGTATGTTAGAGAGATCGTCCGCCTACATGGTGACCCATTATCTATTGTTTCAGATAGAGATTCACGGGTTGTCTCAAGATTTTGGGGACAATTGCAGAAGGCTATGGGAACTTAACTCAATTTTAGCACTGCTTATCATCCTTAAACCAATGGCCAATCAGAACGAACTATTCAAATTCTTGAGGATATGCTTCGAGCTTGTATGCTAGACTTTTGAGGTAATTGGGATGATCATTTAGCACTTATTGAATTTGCCTATAATAATAGTCATCAGTTTAGCATTGGAATGACACCCTATGAGGCATTGTATAGATGGAGATGCAGATCACCAATATGTTGGGATGACATAGATGATCGAAAAATTTTGAATTCGGATATAATTACAGAGATGGTAGAGAAGAATTAAATTATTCGTGATCGCTTACGGATTGCACAAAGTAGACAAAAGAGTTATGCTGATATGAGAAGACGGGTGTTGGAGATTGAGGTTGGGGAGAGTGTTTATATTAAAGTTTCACCGATGAAAGAAGTTATGAGGTTCGGGAAGCGTGGAAAATTAAGCCTGAGATTTGTGGGTCCTTTTGAAATTCTAGATCGAGTTGGAGATGTCGCTTACAGAGTTGCATTGCCACCATCACTATTAGGAGTGCACAGCGTGTTTCATGTATCGATGCTATATAAGCATGTGCACGATCCCAATCACATAGTTCAACATCAACTGATCAATATTATGCCAGAATTGACGTATAATGAGCGGCCAGTGAAGATTCTTGATCGAGAAGATAAAGTATTGAGGAGACGCACCATCTCATTTGTGAAAGTTCGTTGGGACAAACATTCTTTATCTGAAGTGACTTGGGAACGTGAAGAAGAAATGCGTGAGAAGTATCCATTTTTAGTCACTAGTGAAGGTAAGTTTCGAGGACGAAACTTTTTTTTTTAAGTGGGGAAGGATGTAATGAGCCAACCAAATTTAGCCCACTACCCACACAAGTCTTCTAATTTGTCACATACTTTTGACCATCTCACCCACCACCTACACAAGTCTTCCAATTTGTCACCTTCTTTTGACTATCTCACCTACTACCCACACAAGTCTTCCAATTTGTCACCTACTTTTAACTATCTCACCCATCACCCACACAAGTCTTTCAATATACCACCTACCTTTGACTATCTCACCCATCACCCACATAAGTCTTCCAATTTCTCTCCCACTCACCCCCATGTGAATCACATGGTTTCACTCTATATATGCACCCATGGTTGGCCATACAAGTTCCGTTTCAGTCTCCATTTCACTCATTTCACTTACTTGCTCTAAAACACTCATTCTCTCCTCCTTAAGCTCAAACATTTCTTTGGTGAGTGATTGTTAGTTATTTTTCAATACATAGGCTAGCTTTTTATTGAAATTGAAGAGAGATTTAAGTTAAGGTTATGGTTGATTATGTTTTGACATAAACTTTTACATAATTATTTTAGGTAGCTAAACAATTATTTTAGGAGTTGAAAAAATTGCATATTGAGGTAAGTGACTACTACTATTAAAAAAATTAAATTGTTATGATATTATGTGTGTGTGTGTATAATTTATTCAAAGTGCTAAGTTTTCCAATTTAGTAATTTTTCAATATTTCAATTTAAAGCTATTTTGCATTTAAATAAATTTTAATCAGAATGAGAGTTTTCAATTACAAGTTTTATTCTGAAATTGTTTTCGAAGTGTTTTATTAATTTACTTGTTTATTTGCTTATTCGAATTTTATCTTATTTATGCAATATATTATGTTTGATTAAATAATTTGGGATTAGATATGTTTTGATTATGATGTTTTGTACTGAATTTTATAACAATTGTAATGCTCTGAATTTCTGTTCTGACTCCGTTTTGGTGGGTGTTGTTTCTGTGCCCGTACTACTGGAAAAGTGTAGTTATGGACCCTCAATGTAGGGTATTCTGTTCTGTTCTGTTCCGCAGTGCACTATTTTTAGGACTACTCCTTCAAGGCGCTCGATCGTTGGCAATTCTTAGACGATTTTGGATGCACTACAGCGGTTTAAGTGTTGTCACAGTTATTACCCCATCCACTCTGCTCTGAATTTCTGTTCTGCTATTCTGCTCTAAACTGCTCTGTTTTGGTTAATGATTTTATTTACAAATACTATTTGCTCAACTCTCAAAATTGCTATTTCATTGATTATGTTCTAACTATTCAAATATCTTCTGCTAAAGTTTATGTGATTATTTTACAAGAATTATTCTCTGCTTGATCCCTATATATTATGTATATTGTATTTCTGTTTAAAAAATCTGCCACTTGCTGGGCATCCGTGCTCATCCCATTTTCACCCCCTCACACAGATCAGGAATAGGTCGAGTTAGCTAGCAAGAGCGACTACAGGACCAGCAGCAGTCCAAGACAATTAAAAGTATTTTGTTAGTACTTCCATTAGAAATTATTTATGTTTAGAAAACTCTTTGGATTTTGTTTCATTCGTTAGAGCTTTAATATCTTATGGAATATGTCCCAGTTCCAAAAATTGTAGTTGCTCTACCACTTATTCTCAGAAGAGAATTGTATAAGTTTGGAATTATTTGGAATATGTAGCCTTGCATGCTTAGGAAAAATTTATTTTCTTAAGTATGCGGCGTGTCATCGTCCCGAGACTCCTAGGGTGAGTTTCGGGGCATGACAAATACCATCTGAAAGGACCCAAGTCTAAAATTGGTCAATGAAATACCTGCGCACATAACATGAGTTATTATTTTAAAAAAGATGTGCTAGGTGCTTATTTTCTGGTACTTAAGTCTATATATTCATATAAGCTTTTCATATTTCTCCCATATGAGATATGTGGTGTTATAAAAATTCATGGCCTATTTGTTGCAATTTTTCATAAAATTAAAAGCTTATTAAAGTGAAAAATTAGTCATATATTCTTTTCAATTGCTTTTCATTTTTATTATAAAATCCCAACATTGATATAGCTCTAATTGAATAATAAATTTAGTCCCAGCTAAGGAGCTCAACTGGCCTTGAAGAATGTTGGCTCAAGTACGAAACAGATTCGAATCTCCAAATACTCTGCATGGCATAAAAAATGTCAAATATGGTTTGATGCCTTCTAGATTTTTAAAAATATGCAAAGTAACCCTCATACTTTACAAACTCTTACATACACTCTTAACACTTTTGATAAATGTTGTTGATTACCAAAAAACATGTCAACTTAAGTTCTCATGAAAAGAATAAACTAACCTATAATGTAATGGTAAAAAGGTTAAGATAGGCTATATCCTCCATCAATGTAGCCTATCATGGATCAACAGCCTACCTAGTTGAGCCATATCCATTAGCATTCAAAGCAGCACTGTATTTATCTACTTTGCTTGTCCATTCCCCTTGGGTAAAAAGTGGTCTTTCCTATGCAATCATAAAGGTGCTAGTGAAATGCCCAATCAAGAAGTATTTTTCACTCCATCAACTGACATCAGTGAATATTCTTTTCAGGCCTATGCCTATTGCCTGCCTATCTCTTTTTGAGCAAAGATCCCAATTAGAGTAGCTTGGCTTGATTTCTCCAACTTCGCTGAAATATTGTTTACAGGGCCTTCTTCTACATGTAAGGGTGTAAAGGAGTTCGGCCTCTAAAGGGTGGTTTAAGCTCGAACTCAATTTGAAGCCCATCGAGCTCAAACCTGAAAACAGGTTCAATGCTTTAAAAGGTTGACCTGGAGCATGTAAGTAATCAGCTAGTTTTGTTAGCAAGTCTGACGGGCTTTAATAATAAAATATATAATCCCTTAATTATTTAGCTAATCAAAGAGTTATTGATTTAAATTTTTAAATTAAACATAATAAGTTTTGCAAATGGCACTTTATTAAAACTTGGCGACGTTTTCGAGACTAGTTTGAGCCTTAAAATTTGAGCTCGAACAATTTGAGCTCGAGCCCAAATGGTAACCATAACTTAAGGATTCGAGTTCAAGCCTAATATTGTAAATGGATTCCAATGGGCACTGATCATCTTGCTCTAGTGAACTTTCTCATAGCTAGCTTAATAGGTTGTATCGATTTGGATCTTGTAATACCACCTTCGCATCCTCCCACCTTTGGAATCTCTTCGTCAACCACTCTCTAGCTATCAGAATGCCACTTAGACCCCAGGTGCTGTAAATATCGATCGGATCCATGGTCCAAATATTTTTATTTTTGATATAGAAGAAATGAATCCAGTGCAGCCACAAGCGATTAGGCTTATATTGAATATCCTATAATAACTCCACGACAAGGCAAAACTTCCATACCCGTACTTACCGCAGGTTTACCCCCTACACACATCCTTTTGGATGAGTGACTTCAAGCCATGCTATAGATGCTTTGTTAGAACCTTGGTCAACTCTTGGCCACTAACAATTTATATATGTGATAATTTATGCATATGCAATTAATCGAATTTGTTAACTTCTTAACAGTTTTATTTACTCAAGTTTTAAAAATGTGTGGTCTTCCTATAATTGTTGTACTAATGTGTGGCCTATTTATAACAAGTGTTCAAAATTTTCTTGTTCGTGGAATGATTAATGCATTACTCCGTTACTAGCTAGAAACACTAGTTTTAATTGATTTTGGGTTGTTTTGTAATTCTTACCAACCACTTGCTAGTCACTTGATATAATTAATATCTTTCATTTTTGTATTTTCATGTAATTTGCGAGTTTATTCTGTTGTTTTTTGTACACTAACAGTACCCCTCATGAAAGTAAGAGAATATTGTAGTAGATCAACATACTAATTAAAGTAATCCACTTCTTCAGTGAACATCCTAATTAAAAATTATACAAGAATATTGTCAAACTGAAAACAGCTCATGAAACAAGTGGCTAGTAACAAATTGTAGAGACCAAAAGTTTCTCTAGCTTTTAATTCTGCCAGCTAGAATTGAAACTTTACATCAATCTGTAATAGATTAACATATCGAGGGCTACCATTTTTGAAATCACAGCCCATATCCGTAATGACACATGCCCAACAATCTAATTCAAGGACAGAAAAAAGGAACCTTTCCTGCAAAGAAGAGTCAAAGTCTATTACCATCAAACTCCGGTTTTAGCCCAAGAAAACATGCTAAAACAAACCATTTTGACATAACAAAATAGGTTCCCGAGTGGAGTTACACAAACAGGATTATGAAACCATTAATTAACCCAACAGTTCCAGTACAAAGAAACTGCAGTGTTCCTGCAGCTACAAAACCTAAACTGCCTGGTACTGGCACACACTTAACATGTTGGTAGAGTTCTTGGATCATTGAACAAACATTTACACACATAACCCATGAGTTGCTTCCTGCAGAAGGACTCCAGTAGCAGTCTTCCCAGTCCAGTTACCAGTCAAGGTTTCTGTACCATTTCTTGCAGGTCACAGGTGGTCACAAATACAGGTAACTAACATCAATATCATAAAAAAACCATTCACAGATAGCTTCCCCCTTCAGCAACTCAAGTTACACTAAATCTGGCATATAAGGATTCATTACAAATGTATCTACTCATCACAAGAATGTGAGAAAACAATTTCTCTGTAATGATCAACGTTACAGAAACAGAAACATTGTAACATGTTAACACATAGAGCTCCATAAGCCAGAGTCATAGAAAATCTTGATCAAGTCATAATAACACTTAGCATGCAGGTACAAAAAAAGGATTGAATTAGAGAAGGGCATGTTTCTTGTTCACAGTAGGGTAGGGGAGACTACACCTCAGACAAAATTGTGATCTGATCTCCAACTGCCCATGTCTATTTCAAGGCCAGATATCACATATTTTGTACATGTAGTAGGTTTATGCACCAACCTTGTAAACTTCATATGGATGCAGCTCTTTGAGTTGTCCGATATTTGAAAGGTGTACCTGGCAGGGGTTCATTCTTCTCCTCAGATACTAATTTCAGATTATGAGTGTACTGTGATTTTCATTGGGTAGGATGTCCACTCATTAGAAGGTCTGCTACTGGGTTTTGTGTTTTCCTCTCACCTTCATTGATATCTTGGAGATCAAAACAACAGAAAACAATGTCACTTTCTGTTGGCCCAAATGCAACCAAGAGGGGGTGAATTGGCTGGGTTCCAAATCAAACCAAAAATGAGTTCTTGAACCTTCAAACTCAAAGTTAATTTAAGGAACAATAATTAGGTTAATTCTAACCAGAAAATGACTAGCACAATCCACCTAAAATTTGCTTTGAAAGCAACCTTTGAATTTTTTTTTAAAACAAACAAGTTCAACCAAGCTAGGTTGCATAAAATACCAACCAAAGATCAAGTATGTAGAGAGAAGGAGAGAAGCTTGCTCTCAAGGATTTATAGAGGTTCGGTCTTTCCTGTTGAGAGCGTACTCCTCTCCTCAGGTTCACTACTTGAGATTTTTCTTCTTCACTATGAATCACAAGAGTACACACTCCTTTGGTAGTTTTCTCTAACATAACCACTCACTAGTTTTCCTAAAGGCTAACCAGAAACCTCACCAACACTCTTTCCCTCACTAGTTTTCCTTGAGGCTAACTAGAACCTTCACCAACTTAATCTCACCAAAATGGTGTTTACAAGGTTACAAAAGTGGTAAGAACAATAGAAGCTCTTAAAGCTAGATAAACAAATGAAGGCACAAGTTCTTGGGAAATATTAAGTTTGAGCTCTTTGATAATAGATTCTCTTTTCTAGTTGACAAGAGTGTTTTCCCTGATGATTCTTGATGTTTTTATACTCCAACGGATGCATAAGAGACGTTGAAGACCGTTGGAATAATAAAAAAAATCCCCTTGAAATCTGGTGAACGTTGCTGTCAATTTTGACAGAAAATCGTCTCTGTCGCCCAGTTTCACCCGGGTAAAATAATTTCATTGAAAATTCAGTCTGATAACAAAATTCAAGGTTTGACCTCCAACGGCTATATTGGTAATTAATGAATTGTCAGCGCTGAACACACGTGGAAATCTGAAGTGGCATGAATTTATAATGAATTTACAAAGGTTTTTTGATCCGGAAAATCATGTGCAAGTCTAGAATCAATGTTTCACCCAGTTAAAAAATTTTCATTCGAGTGTTTTCCTGTTCCATAACCAAAATGCTCTCGGGTTCAAACAATCGCTTTAGTTTCACCCGGTTGAAAAAATTTCACTCGAGTGTTTCTTGTTCCAAACCAAAATACTCTCGGGTTAGAAAAATCACTCCAGTTTCAACCGGTTTAAAAATTTTCACTCGAATGATTTTCTTGTCTAGAAGTAAAATGCTCTCGGGTTCAAAATTTACTCCAGTTTCAACAGGTTGAAACATTTTCACCCTGTTGAAACTGTAACTCCAGGATTTTCTTACTTCCAAACTTTCAAACTTCAATGAATTTTTCTCCAAAATGATTTCTTCCTTCACAAGCAATGCTTGAATTAACATAAATACTTCAAATATACTTATGAGATAATTTTCCTTCCAAAGATCAAAACTTTATCAATAAAAGACCAATGTATAAATCTTTAGGTAAAGCTTTGAAACACATAAAAGAAATATGTTTTGTTATCATCAAAATCAAATAAATATGAATCATCATCCAATTAATTAAAGCTTGCCTAACAGTTTTTGGATTAAATCGAAAAATACCTGGACCGCTGGAGCTGTCACAAGGAAGAATAACAAAAAAAAAAAAAAGAATAAAAAATAAGAAGAAGAAGCATAGGAAAAAGGATGTGAAACAGGTTTTCTTAAAAATGGAAGGAATAAAAACTTAGGATTTGGTTATTTTTGTCACTTTTTTCTTATAGCTATTGTTCTTTGTTGAAGAAGTGGGAGAAGAAATGATCAATTGAGGATTCAGTGGTTGCAACTTGTGAATTTTTCTGCAAGAGGAGAATATTTGATGAGTGATTGGTAGTTATTTTAATGCATACATCAATCATTCTTAGAGCTTGAAGAGGGAATTGGGTAGATAATTTGGTTGAGTATAACTGATTTTTGAAGATTGAAAAAGATAATTGATTATTAAGATTGTTTGAATGAATTTGGGACAAATTTGGTGAAATTTTGATTGGTAGTGGAAATCACAAAGTTACAGGAGGCCACAAATGGTAAAGATGAAGAATTCAAAGCTATAGGTAAAATTGGGATAATTAGCCTAATTACGGTGTAGGTCCTTAGTGTTTAGAGGCGGGTGCATCGACAACCTATGGTTTCAATTGTTACAATTTGGTCATTACAAAGCTTAAGGCTGAGGCAGTTAATCGAGTTAATCATAATATCAGTCCTTGGGGGCTTTTAGTACTAGTTCAGTGAAATCTTAATTTCTAGAAGTGTTCATTTGGGTCACTGTTAGCAAGTTAATTAGGGTTATTTTTTAAATTGGTTATATTTTGACATATACTTTTTCATAATTATTGTAGGAGACAAAAAAATTATTTTAGGAGTTGGAAAGTTGCATTTTGAGGTAAATGGCTAGTACCATTTCTAAATTCAAATTTTTTTAATATTATGTACATATTATTTCTTCAAAGTATTAAGTTTTCCAACTTAGTAATCTTTCAATATTTTGGTTTAAAATTATTTTTCATCATACTCATTTTCAATCAGAATAAGAGTTTTCCCATACATGTTTTACTTTAAAATTTTTTTTCAAGTATTTTATTTATTTACTTGTTTATTTGCTTATGTGAATTCTACCTTATTTATGCAACATATTGTGTTTGATTGATTAAGTTGAGATCAGGTGTGTTTTAACTGTGATATTTTGCATTGAAATTTTATGTTAATTGTAATGCTCTAAATTTCTATGCCAACTTTATTTTGGTGGGTGTTGGTTATATGCCTGTACTACTGAGAAAGAGTAGTTTAGGACCTTGCATATAGCGTATTTTGTTCTATTCTATTTTGTAGTGCACTGTTTTAAGAACTAGTCCTTCTAGGGGCTTGATCGATGGTAATTTTTTGTTGGTTCTAAACGCACTATAGCCCACCCATTTTTCTTTGAATTTATGTTCTTTCATTGTGCTCTAAAATGCTCTACTTGATTAATTATTTTATTTGTAAATATTTTATACTCAATTCTTAAAATTGTTATTTTATTGGTTATATTTTTACTCTTCAAAAATTTTTTGCTGAGGTTTATGTTATTATTTTACAAGAATTATTTCTTCTTGATCCCTATATGTTTGCATATTGTGTTTCTATTTTAAAATTCCACAATTTACTAGGCATTCGTGCTCATCCCATTTTCAGCTTCTCACACAGATAAGGTATAGTTTGAGTTAACTAGTAAGAGAGTGACAAGAAGGCCAGCTACGGTTCAAGACTATTAGAAATATTTTTTAGTATTAATTCTAGAAATTTATTTATGTTTAGGAAAGAATTTGGATTTCATTTTTTTTAGTATGTGGCGTGTCATTATCTCAAGACTTCTTGGGTGGGTTTTGGGGCATGATAGAAATAGTATTAGAGCCATGTTCGATAAAATTGGAGACCTTAGGTTTGGGAAATACTAGGCTTTTGTTGTCTTTAGATATCAAGTTTACTCCTATTTATCTATTGCTTAAATTAAAAATATGATTATGTTCATCAGACATATTGTACCCAGGTGTATTACCCTTCAACATCGGGCAAATGGAAGAAATAATGACGATGTTCGTATTGCTCAACTAGCAGGGCATGGGCATAAGGCTCTTGCCTAATAGAATACAACAAATCAAGCTAACCCTCCTACATAACCTAATGCAGGAATTGTGGCTAATGCATTGCTACAACAATTGGTTATTCAACTTGGTCAACAAGGTTAAGTAGCTGCTCCTTCAGGTGTTGATGTACAAGGTGGGAATGGTGAAAAGAGCCTGAATGAATTTTTGGAGTTATAACCTAATAGATTTAATGGTAAAGGTAATCAAAAGGAAGCTAGGTATTGGCTTTCAATGATGGAAGACTACTTCGATCTTCTTTAGCATAATGATAGTAGAGGGTTGGTGCTATAACTTTTATCAAGGACTGTTAAGGTAAGGATTGGCGGAAGATTGTGTGACCCAAAAATTTAAATGGGTTCACATGGGAGTAATTCAAGCAACTCTTTAACACTGAGTTCTTCCCTAAAACCTATGGGATGTAAAAGATTTCATGCAGCTGACATAGAGAGATATAACTGTAGTATAATATGTGAAAAAGTTCACCAAGTATTCATCTTATGCCCCAGATCTGATAGCTCAGGAGAGTTCGAAGGCAATGAAATTTGAAATGGGACTTAGGCAGCTTATTCAAAGTAGAGTTACTTCACATTTATTGAGGCATAATTGAGACTAGTACCATAGTGGAGATGGAGTTGGGTCCTATTGTTAAGGAACAAGAAAGGAAAGATAGACCTAGAGGATCTCCAGGTAACTCATTTGGGAATATAGCAAAGAAGCATAATTCTATCTCAACCTATCATAGAACTTTTATGCTTAAGATATTCCAAAGTGTGATTATTGTGGAAAATTTTATTCTGGTGAATGTTAATGGAAAACTGGTGGCTGTTTTTATTATGAAAAGAAAGACCATATGATTCCTGATTGTAAATAGCTAGAGTTTAGAAATCCTAACTGAACCTTTCAACCAAGGGGTAATCTTCCAACTTCAAGGACGCAAGATGAAAAGGAAAGTTCAATGAAGCCGCAAGTTTAAGGCCAGATATATGCACTTACTCAGTGGGTACGGATGACTCTAATGTAGTTATTTCAAGTACGATGAAAATTGGTTTCATTTATGCTCATGCCTTGTTTGATTTTGGTGCCAATTATTCTTTTGCATCAACAAAGTTTGCTGCTAGATTGTCATGTGTGCTTAAGCCATTGGGTTTTGAACTATCTATCGAGACCATTTTAGGAAAGTCTATTGTTACTAATTCTATTTAAAAAGGATGTGTAGTCATAATTGAAGGAAGAGATATACCTGTGAATTTGATTAAGCCGGATATGACTGACTTCAATGTGATTTTGGGGATGCACTAGTTATCTGTGAACTATGCTTGGGTTGACTGCCATGAAAGAAAATAGTAATATATGTTCCTAATGAGCCTGAAATCATCCTTTTTTGGAATAAACAACCTATCCCAATTTGTCTCATCTCTACTATGCACACATGTTGATTGTGAAGAACAAGTTGTTAGGGTAATTAAGCTTTCATTGGAGATACTAGCCAGTCTGAATTGAAGCTAGAAAACATTTCTATTATCAAGGAGTTTCTTGACATTTTTTTTTAGGAAATTCTTAAGTTGCCCTCTGATCAAGAGATCAAGTTTTCTATTGATCTTGTGTTAGAGACTGCCCCAATCTCTAAGGCTCTCTATCAAATGGCACCAGTAGAGATGAAATAGTTAAAGGTATAGCTACAAGAGTTTTCTCGATAACAGGTACATTCAACCTATGTTTCACCATGAGGTGCTTCTATTTTGTTCATGAAAAAGAAATATGGAAGCTTGAGACTTTGCATTGACTACCGTGGGTTGAACAATGTGACTGTCAAGAACAAGTATCCATTGTCTCATATCAATGACCTGTTTAATTAGCTACAAGGTGCACAAGTCTTTTCTAAAATTGATTTAAAGTCTGGGTATAACCAACTGAAGATCGTGGCTGAGGATATACCCAAGACTGCTTTTAGGAATAGGTATGGCCATTATGAATGTATGATTATGTCGTTTGGTCTAACAAATGAACCTGTTATTTTTATGGGCTTGATGAACAAAGTTTTCAAGCCCTACTTGAACCAATTTGTTGTTATATTTATCGATGATATTTAAGTCTATTCTAAGAGTCCAAACAAGTATCAAAAGCATTTAAAAATTATTTTACAGATAGTAACGGAAAAGCAGTTATATGCAAAATTCAAAAAATATGAGTTTTGGTTAGAGAAAATTTCTTTTTTTAGAAACATAATTTCAAAAAATGAAGATTCTATAGATCTGCAAAAAGTGGAAGGAATGGTGAATTGGGCTAGACCACCTAACGTTGCCGAAATTTGTAGCTGTCTCAGTTTAGCCACTTACTATCATTAGTTTTGTCGAAGGATTGTCAACCTTGGCCACGCCTCAATACAAGTTGGTTCGAAAAAATGTTAAATATGAGGGGAAAGCTTCTAGAAGTTGAAGTAAAGATTAGTATTTGCACCTGTCCTTACCATCCCATCTAGCATTACTGGTTATAAAATTTATTCTAATGCCTAAGATATTGGTTTGGGATGTGTACTTATGCATAATGAAAGAGTTTTTACATAGGTCTCTAGCCAATTGAAACCATACGAGAAGAATTATCCAACACATAACTTAGAATTAGCTACAGTTGTCTTTACCTTAAATATCTAAAGGCATTATCTCTACGGTGTTTCCTATGATGTGTTTATTGATCATAAGAGTTTGCAAGATATTTTTACACAAAAGGAATTGAATCTTGGCAGCAGAGGTGGTTGGAGTTGCTGAAAAATTATTATTTGAATATTTGTTATCATCCTGGTAAAGAAAATATTGTTGCTGATGCTTTAAGTCAGAAGTCCTCTGGCTCATTAGCCTATTTACTTACTAACAAAAGAGTTATTTATAACAATATACAAAAGTTGGGAGTGAAAATTATAATAAAAAGTGTTAGTACTGTGTTTGCTAACTTGGTGGTTCAATTTACTTTGATTGAAAGAATCAAAATTTCTCAAAGTTCATATTAAGGAATTAGCAAGTTGAAATAAGAAGTTGCACAAGGAAGCATCCTGGGATTCATTGGAACAAGTGAAATTTTTCTCCCCTTATGGAAAAAGAAATACTTGTTCGTAAATCCATCATGGATGATGTTCTTATCATATTTCCATGGTCAGCCAAGTATAATATGTCTAACTTGCAAAGGCACAATGTCACAACGTATGTCATCATGGTACATGCCAATAGAGAAGGGAACTAACACTAGCTCGGTTACCTCAACTTATCCATACATTTGTATGGATGTGGCTATAGGATGGTCAGCAGTTCAAGTTTCTCACCATGGTTATGCATGTCATATTTGTGTAGCTTCATTCATCCATGATCATACGACATACTTTTCCTTAGACATGAACCCTTGAATGAAAGAGGTCTCTAGTGTGGAATTGCCATCTTAATGGTATTTAAGTCTTGACCTCGTAGAGTTTTTAGATGCTCTTTAGTTATGCTTGCAGATGCTTGGGTGCTTGAATCCTCAAATGCTTGAACGTTATTAGGTGATCAATTATAAGGTTATTTTTAGTAAAAATGGTTACTCAATCCTGAAGGGATGCTTGAGTTTTAAAGACTTTGGATAATGGTTGCTCCCTGGACATGCGTTCCTCCTTGGATGCTCAAAGTTTGAGGGGCTTGGGCAAGAGTTGCTCCTGAACATACACTCCTTATTGGATGCCTAAGTTTTAAGGGGTTTGGTGAGGGTTACTTTAGGATGTGCACAATTCTTTGGATGCTCTTCGATAGATGCTTGGGTAAGTATGGGTACTCGGTTGAAGTGCTCTACATGGTTGCATAAAGGCTCCTCAGACATGCACACCTTTTATGCTTAGGTTTTAAGGCATTTAGGCATAGATGGCCTCTTGGTTATGCACAATGGGTGGAAAGATTGGATGCTCGTTACTTGATACTTAGGCATGGCTTCAAGATGGTTTGGACATGGCTTCTTTGGTACGACCATATCTTTCTTGGATTCCCTAGCATAAACAAAACTTTACCTCTTATACTCTCTAACATGACTCTGTTCTCCCCTTGGCAAACCACCGTGTAAACCATCTTGGGATTTCAATCATTAAGCTTTCATTTTTGCTTCTGTTAAGTTATTGAGGTGTAAGAACTCTTGTAGAAAATCCTTGAGTGTCAAGTCATCCATGCAATGCTTCTCTTTCTTAGATCTCTTTGACATGATATGAAACCTGAAATCAAAATTCTTGCAACACTCTTCATATGTATCACTTGCGTAGATAACTCAAATGCTCGTGTTTATTAGAAATAAGGCTCTTAACAGAATGAACACTCTAAACTCTTACGATTGTAGTTCTACTTGAGTTGTTAGCAAACTAGTCAAGCAAAAGAACCAAGAGTTAAAAAAAAACAAGGTGTAGGAAAACATAGATGAAGTATAGTTTGAATAAGAAAAAAGCAGTACAATAATTAAAAAACAAAGTAAAGGAATATGAAACTTAATAAAAACCCAAATTTGAACAAGAACACAAAGCCAATTGTATGAACAAAGAATATCAAGCTGCCTCAATTAACTCAAGAAAGTAGTAACCTTTTACAAAGATAATGCAAGATACTTTTTCCTTCTTGGACCTTTTTTTTTTTAAATTTTGGCACAAGAACAAAAATTGAGACAGAACAACGATGATAGATGAACAAGATCAAAAACAAGGACAAGAACACTTAACATAAAATAACATGATAGAGACAACAAATAAATAGAATCATGGATAGGACAATGGGAATAAAATTGAATAGAACAAAAACAAAGATAAGAATAGAAAAAGTGACAACAAGGATAAGTATGATACCAAATACAAATAAAAGGAATTTAAAAAAGAGCTTAGCCTTTGATATAAACTAATGTCAATCCCCTTAGGCATGAACAACAAATGAACCTATAGTTAAGAGGGGACAGAAGTTATATTAGATAAAAAATAAAATATGGATCCTCCACCTTAAGTAGCAAGTAATATAGGATATCAAGAAAACGGCACCATACTCAGACCGATGAGAAATGAGCAATAACTTGTTTGAACCATTCCACACAATCCGCCCTAGGCTTTGCTTAGATAACAAGTTCATAAAACATAAGAAAGGTGACTAAACCTCATAAATTCATGTCATTCAACAAGCTGAGTTCTCTACAAAGGTAGTGAGCTTATTTATATGCAAATACAAATGAACCATAGTCAAGAAATCTTAACCTAAGTTAAGGCTAGAAAACTAACTAGGGTTTTGAAATACTAAAATAGTGTCTAGTTGGAATATTAACTTGGAATCTTGACTCATAAAAAAATCAACCTAAAAATGGTGTATGAGCTTGGAACATTTTCTTGGGTACCTTAGGCTCCTTCACATTAAGGCCTAGGTCCTCAAATGGGTGCTCGGGTGCCCCAAGACTTACCCAAATACGCTTGGATTGTTTGGGGTTGCTCGAATTTGGATGTAGGGAGCTCAGTTGCGGGTTTAGAGAGTCCAAGTTGTTCTTCATCCCCAAAGACTTGATCGAGTTGCTCTGAATCCTTTCCTTACAAAAAATCTACTTGGATGGTTTAGCAATGGAGATGCTTGGTACGTGTTAGACCAAATAAGGCCCCTAATAGCTTTGTATGGACGTGTCCCTATAGTGGTTGCTTAACCATGGAGTCTTGGGCAAGGAAAAATCTTGGATAGGTATGTATTAGCTCAAATATGGTTGTCCAAGGTGCTCAGACAAAGGCTCTAGAAAGGGATTTGCTTCAAATTGGTTCTTTGCTTGGGCAAGGACTTTTGTGGTCAAATTTAGAGGCTTGGCATGATTTGGTCAAATCTTCTTTGAGGTGATTAGGTTAAGGCTCTAGTAATGCGCGTAGGTTACTAGGGTTGCAAATATCTCAGGCATCATAGGAATAGCCACTTCTTGGAATCTTCTTGGGTAGTTCCAAATGTGCTTCCAAGTGCTTTTGCTTCCTAATGATACTTACTCAGTTTGTTGGGATGGCCAAGCATCTTAGGCTTGTTTGTGAGTTATCAAATAGAAGGTGTTACCATCTTTCATCTCTACTTGTCCAAACAAGAGGTACTTGGTACTCATGTTATGCCCTTAGGCTCCAAGATTGCTAAATTCCTTGGTCCTACTCCAAAAGTGTGACACCCAGTGTTCCTTGGAGGGTTCCTTGCAATTGATCCATTTATGACTAGGGTCTTTAATGATGCTTCTTGCTGTAACCCAAATCTCATTATTGACTATTTGGCATCTATAGTAAGTTTTTGTGGCCTTTTTAATTGGGGAAAGACTTATCCTTCAAGAGGGTTAGGTTTAGCAACTAATTATAAAGGGGTTGACCTTAGAGAAGCTGCACTTGAAGCTTAAGCTTCTTAGCAAAAAGATAAACTCGGTCCCAAGTAGTTACTGAGAGATACTAGCTTAAACAACAAGTGGAGGATAAGGATAAGATCCTTAAAGAGCAGGAGTACAAGCTCAAAGAGCTTTGTGATCCCACTAAGCACCAGGTGCAGAAGGAGGATACTGCTAAGGGAGAGCTGATGTCCCTCAAGGACTTGTTAGAGGAGCCTAAGAAAAAGCTTTCTTCTGTAGAGTTTGATCTCCAAGCTAAGCTGAAAAATGCCAATACCTAAATGACCTCTATTACTGACCATGCCTCACATATCAAGGCGGTGGTAAGTCTCAAAAGGAAGCACATTATAATAAGCTTAAAGAGATTCATCATAGGGACAACTAGCAAGTCAATGAACTTAAGATGGCAAGTCGGAGGCTAAAGATAGAACTCGGCAAGAAAGCTATCAACGAGTATTTTAATGGCATTGTAGCCTATTAATACCAGAATAATAAAAAAGTGCCTGAGGTTGATCTCTTCCTTATGTGTGCTAATGAGGCCCCTTCCAAAGACTTCGATGCCTAAAACAAACATGGCAAGCTTAGAAAACCCTTTTCAGTTGAAAAGGCCTTTACTGACTTTAATGTTAAGAAACAACAATGGGAGGACAAGTTCTTGGCATCGTCTCTTTTCTTTTTCCATTTTTCTATCTAAAATTTTTAAGAATTAATGAAAATTATTATTCATCAAATTATAAGTACTTACTTGCTGTCTTTGGCAGTCTTTTATTATTGTCATATTATTTGGCTGACTTTAGGGTTGTTTTAGCACTTAAACTTTTGCTGATGTGTTTTAAGTCCAGTTTAGACTTACACTCAAAGGGTAAATGATCCTTGAAATTTGAATTCAATCCTTTTGGTTTCATTAGACCCTTTAAGAGTCCATAAAGCCATGGTTTTTTATTTTAAACCTTTTAGGGTCCTTTAGGCCATTTGGGGCATTCTATCAGTGTCTAGTTGGTTTAAGGTAGGGTTTTCTAGGTCCGTTTGTTTTAGCATAGCTTAGTTTGACCCCGTTTAGGACCTTTGCTTGGTTGCCTTAGCTATTCAAGTAAAAGGGGTTAATTAGCCCTTTACAGGTCCTTTAGAATGAAGCCTCATTTTTTTATAGAACACATGGCAATTTCTGAATAGTACTTTGATATCTAAAAAAGAGATTAATATTGGATAAAGTAAGGTCATAAGTCATCTAAATGGCAGTTCCTAGGCAACACTTTACCATAGAAATCTAATAATTCAAAGATGCCTTGCCTACATTTCTTTTTTATAGTATAAGGGCCATCACAATTACATTTCAAGGTACCATGGCTTGGGTTTTTCCCCATTAACTTTGACTTTACAAAGACCACACCTCCTACCTAAGTCTAGTTAACTTTCACTTTGGTATTGTGAACCTGGGCCATCATTTGTCTAAAAACACATACATAAACCTTGAAAACCTCCTTTAATTTTTTGACGAAATCCAATTTGGCCTTGAGGCCTTTGTCATTAATTTTCATATTAGATATTTGGACCTAAAATGATGGTTAAGCTACCTCAACTAGGATAAGGGCCTCTGTCCTTTTAGACGAGTGCAAAAGGACTTTTACGTATTATTCTCTGAGGGGTTGTATAATAGTCCCAAAGCAAGCTTTGAAAATCTTTTGTACAAACTCCCTTTCCCCCATCTAGCATTTTTTTAGCCCTTCTTTAGTAGTTCAATTAGTAACTTTTACTCACCATTCGACTATGGATAAGTGATAAGGGCAAATTAGAGGTGTACACCCTATTACTTAGCAAACTTCCATATCTTGGCTTTGTCAAACTACCATCCGTTATATGTGATAATGGCTTAAGGCCATCTAAAGTAGCACTTCGCATTTTTTTTTAGGAACTTTATTACTTAGGAGGCAATGATAATTGCCAAAGGTCTAGCCTTAACCCAATTGGTATAGTAATCAATGGCTAATATGCAAAAATTCAGTTGTCTTGGAATAGTGGGTAGTGCCCCAATTAAATCCAATCCCTATACAGTAAAATGACAAGTATAGTTGGTGAAGGTGGCCTTAGACAAAGGCAACCCCTGGATCTAAGCATTGAACTAACAAGAATAACAATGAGCTCTGTTGATTCATTCCTAATAGTTGGCTAAAAGCATCATTGCCTTACTATTTTGTGGGTAAAAAATTCAGATCCAATGTAGGCACATTAGTCTTCTTGGTGAATTTCACTGAAGATCTTAACCCTGTTGTGATAGTTAAGCACTTTTATAGGCATGCTGAGGATTCCCTTCTATAGAAATTTTCCTAAATGACCCTTACTTTTCTCTATTCTTCAGGGTCTAGTCAAGTTTTCCTATTTCCAAGAATAGTCATATCAAGTTTCTCCAATCGTCGTCATCAAGGAATCACTACTGAAGAAAGTGGATTAAACGCTCTAGTAGCTTATCTTTCATGGCCTCTATTTGGCCTTTTGATAGGGCATTGGCCCTTGAGTTCCTCACCCTTTATTCTTTTTTTACCTCATTAGGAAGGTCTCTTTTAACTATGATCATTTTTCCAATGCTATCTTTACTTCCTCAAAATTCTTTAAAATAAGAGTTTAGGATCCTTTTCAGAAGGCTTTTTCTTTCCCTTTTTGGGATCGTTCCTTTCTGAATCCCTAGTGTTTAGGGGCTCACATAGGATAGCCATATACCTTTCTTAACAATGGCCTGGTACAAAAATATAATAGCATCCTTAGCGGCAATGGTGAATATCATCGTTAGCTACTTAATATTAAGCTTGATATCAAAATTGCACTTGGGTAGGCCTCCCAATAAGTGTGTCATGTCAAGAAGGCACAGCAAGAATAAGAAATTCTGACACTTAGGATTCATAGATTGTGCTCCCATCTTCAACTACTCTGGTTAGAATTAGTAGTAGCTTGACAATCACTAGATTGGAAACCTCATCTCATCCAATCCTATATGTAGGACTAAATACCAAGCTCCAAAAAGAGTTTCAAACCAAGATTTTGCCTGGAGTAATGCGAACAACACATTAAAGTTGGGTTGTCTAATAAGACTCACTCCACTTCAACGTTATTGATCATTTTTCCCCATTAGATGATGGGATCAACATAGGGGACCATTAAATGCAATTTGTCTACCCTTATTAAGAAATTCTTAGGGTGTACCACATATAATTTAGTGATTCATTACATGTGTCTCTCACATGATAACAAAGGCTCCCTCTTCGTGATCATATGGATGACCCTGACAGTTGGTCTAGAATTCCGGTGCTCATCTCTAATAAGTGACCAAGCCATCTCATGCCATCAATTTTGATCAAGGTCTCAGTCATCCTTATCTTTTTTGGCCATCAGTATTTTAAAGTGAAAGTCATGGTTGATCTAGTCCCATGTGAAAAAGGGGATTCTGAAAAGCAAAGTTCTCACCCCCTAAAAAAAGGTGATCCTTTTACAGAGGAAAAGGTCGCAGCAAGAGATGTAGGGTATCCCCTTTGGAGAAGGAGTGCATCCTTCCCCTTTGGAGCCTTCAAAGGCCTAGAAGCATCTTCTAGACAGGAAAAGAGGTAGAATTTTTTATAAGGTATGAATGAAACAATTCAAAAAGATAATTTGAAGAGTTAGGTTTACCAGTAGATATCAAAATGACACTAAAGGTTTTCATTCCTTCCACACACGGCTTGATGTGATCTTAGGGAAGGCCATCATGGACACTAAGAAGGCCACAAGGAATTAAAAGCTAGAAGGCTTAAGAGGACAAATTCAAGCTCTGTGAAGGATTATTAGAGTTTAAGAGCACATGCAACTGAGGAGTTTATATAGCTAAAAGACCCTTCCACAAAGGGACATGGTGCTACTTCATTTATTGCCCTAAAAGGCACCAAGCCAAGTTATTTTGAAGTGCAGGCCAAGCTAGGGAAGTTGAGTAAAGAGCACCCCTAAGCATGGGATTCATGTCCTAACATACTTAGTCCTTTCCACGTCCAACCATATAAGAGGGTAAAGCTCCCATTCAAAGAGGACATTTACCTGAGGGCTTTGACTGAGGTCCCATGGCCCATGGATTAGACCTCAAGGCCTAAATCCAAACTTCCAATTTGCATGTCAGAGCTATAAGTACTAAAATTGAGTAAGGGATCAATTATAAGCTAATGTGCATTTTTCCACGTCCAACCATATAAGAGGGTAAAGCTCCCATTCAAAGAGGACATTTACCTGAGGGCTTTGACTGAGGTCCCATGGCCCATGGATTAGACCTCAAGGCCTAAATCCAAACTTCCAATTTGCATGTCAGAGCTATAAGTACTAAAATTGAGTAAGGGATCAATTATAAGCTAATGTGCATTTTTCCTATTAGGCCATAATGGCTACATGTAGCCATGCTTACATGTCCACACATCATAACCAACATGCCAAGTTATGCCAGTTCATGTTTGGAGCCCGAGACATCTTCTTGAAACATAAAGCAAGTCAAAGGAACTTTGGAGGTGCCTTATAAATTTGTGTCAGCTTAGGGAGTCATGCACAACATAACCAAGCATGCTTGCACTCCAAGACACACATTAGACATGTCTTCCAAACCCTATCTTAACTAAGAGCCCTAGTTTAACTAAGAAGGCATGCCTAGAAAGAGTACATTAATTGTTTTCTAGTTAACTAAAGATTCCTATATCCATTAGAATTCCTAGTAATCTAAGTTTTCCAATTTAGTCTAAGACTTATAATTACATAGGATTCTTACCTAATGTAAATCAGCGTTTATTTTAGTGTCTTGTCTGCCCCTATATAAAGAAGCATCTATGCTTGTTAAATTCAAATTTTTGATAGTGATATTTTTGTGAGACTTTCTCTAATTCTTATTTCTTTAAGAACTTGACTATTTGAGGAAAACTAGGGCGGATTCTCTAGCATAGTTCATTGTTATATCTTCTATTACAATTCACATTGTTGATTTGGGGGTAGGGATTCAAATTTGAAAATGGTATTTCTTCGATGATTAAATTTGTTCATGGGGTTCTAAGCTATGTACATATGGGGTTCACATCAGTTGGTATTAGATCAAAGGTTACCAAATTATCTATCTCTATATTTATCCTTATCCTTTTTTGATCCTTGGTTATGTTTCAGTTTTGTTTATACTTCTTCTTCATCTTCTTATTCTCAAATCTTTGTCTTTATTCTTTTTGTGATAAAAAATTTAAATCCATTTTTTCTTGAGTAGCAACATAAAAGGAGAAAATTAAAAAAATAGAAAGATTTATTCTTGCTTGTCTGTTCTTGTTACGTGTTCAACAAGTGTGAGTGTTTCAGCCCGTTCCTAAATTCTTGTTCTTTTTGTGTTTTCTGCAAGTTAAAAAAAAATTCTTCAATTTTTGTCGTACCACTTCTTATCTTGATTCATTTCTTCTAATTCAAATCCATATCTTTATTTTTTATTCATACTTTATTCATTCTTTCATACTTACTCTTACTTCCAATTGCCACTATCTTATTCATCTTTATTCATTTTTGCTTATTCTTTTGTCACTAGTCGCCCTTACGATACCTATTTTTCTTGTCTTTACATTAGGGTTTCAACTTTGCTTTCACTTGAATCAAGTTTAAAAAAAGGACTTAAGATGTGAAAATTGAGTGAAAAAAAAAAATAGAATGTTTACCAGATTTAAAAGCAAATATCTAACATGAATGTGAGTGATATTCTTGACCCCGAGAGAAACATGTCAAGAAGGGTTGTGGAAATTTTGGATTCAGGAAACACAATGCCTAAGGAAGAGGATCTTAAAGTTGTATTGATATTCAAGGACTTAATACAATGAGTCAATGGCACTATTTATCAATTGGAAAGCAGGTGAGCTTCAAATCCATAGGCTTGGTTAGTGTACATGATGGAATACCATGAGCCAAACCAATCAAGGTTACAAGAGGAACTCAATCTATGCCTTATTACAAATATAAAGGGAATTGAAGGCCAAATCCAAGGGCATATTAAAAGGGCAATGAATGGAACAAATCCAACACTTTCTTCAGCCGAGGCTGAGTATAGCTCAATGACTGGAGCTTGTTGTGAGTTAACATGGCTTCAATATCTGTTGAGAGACTTGGGACTTGTCCATCATGAACCTGCCACATTATATTGTACTAACAAGGCTGCTTTGCACATTGCAGCCAACCCAGTTTTCCATGAGCGAATTAGACACATCGAGATGAATTGCCACTACATCAGGGATAAGATCCAAGATGGATCTGTAGCTACAAGGTTTGTGAATACTGGTCATTAATTGGTAGATATTCTAACCAAACCTTTGGGGAAGGACGTTTTCATGCCTATGGCTCGCAAGTTGGGAGTGTAAGATATCCACTCTCCAACTTGAGGGGAGTGTTGGAAAGTCAAATCTGTCATTTGTACTAATAGTAAATATATATTTGTTTTCCTTATGTATTCCTTGATTATAGTAGTGATAGAATCTAGTAAGTTGTATATATATCTCCTTTCAAACATCAATGAAATTCATTCCAGCCAATTCAGTCTTATTTTCATCTTTTCAAGATGAAGGGGTTGTGAGAGCAAGAATAGGCTTGCAGATGAGAAGCAGAGCTGGAAAGGAAGAGACAAGCCTATTAATCCGGCCAGACAATTGGTTTTGGTATGCCCGAGGTTAGGTGAAAACGTGCTTGCCTGCCAGCCATTGACCTGAAAGTCGTAGTGCAAGCTGGAATTCGAAAACAAGTCAAAGGCAAGAAGAGGCTGGGCTGAACATTAAAAAAAATGGTAGCAATGGCTGCTGTCCGAATTTCCCATAGGCCATTTTGGTGTTCTAAGGTCACTTTTGCCAAAGCAAATACTCCAGCAAGTCTAGATTACTTAGGTACAAATATACACCTAGTCTTTACAGCAATTTGGTAACTAAAATAAAAGGTCAAAGGCAAGGTCAATCTCCTGCTAAAATACCGGCCGAAACAACCAGCAGAATTTCTGCAGGTTTTTGTTCTGAAATTCAAGGCTATAAATGTTATTACCTGATCAGCGACACAATCAAATGTGTCACGCACATAACACAAAGAAATCAAAACTTTAAACCACTTACTGCAGTTCAAGTAAACACAGAAGAGCTGCAGCATTGCTACTGCCCGTAATGCACAAGAGGGGAAATCATTTTGATTTCCAGTGTTATTGTAACAACCCCAAATACTTCAACAAGTCCCAATTACATGTATATATGTATATAACCAGCCCTTAAAGCCATTGGATTGCCAAAACAAAAAGTCAACCCCCAAGTCAAACCCCAAGCCGAAACCTAATTTCTCAAGGCGGGATATGTTATATCATTAGCCAATAGTGCCTCCATTGATTCCCTCAACCAGCAAATATTTAGTTCTATATGAAGAAACCAAGAACATTCATTTTCAAGCAACTTTTTTCAGAGAATTCTTACACATAAAATTTCACTATTACATGAGTCCATAAACAACAGAAATACACCCTCAAATGTATAGTATATTTTCTTAAGGCAGAAATACATTTAGGCCCTTAATACAAAATAATGAACCCCAGCAGCAGATTTTCAGAATTTGGCGTCATAGTCTGCAAAAGTGCAGTCCAAAATGTCTGGTTAACAGAAGCAGCAAGCAATATACCAGGTTAACACTAACAATTCAGGGTTCATATTAAAATTTTGCCTGAAAAACATAATCAGAACACAACAGAACTGGAAAATTTGCTCGCTTAGACCCCTATTCCCTGCAATTTAAAACAGAAGGGGCATGAATTGTAAGAACTCATTAGGGGTTGCCTAGTTTACTACACCACAAACACTTTAATACATATATACTTTCATGCAAGATATGGTTGTTACAGCAGTAAAAAAACATGTAACAAGTAAAGAACAATCCTAAAACAATCAATGCCACAACCACAACATGTTAAACACACTAAAAATTCCTACGATTATCAAGCAACATAAACATATCAGAAACACTTGTCAGAAGCATGCTGGCAAGTAGTCCAGTAGTTTCAGAAAATCAGAGAGCTGCAGGGATGTCCTTAAACGCTTGGCCATAGCATTATGTGTCCCCTAACTACTTCGCTATTCAAACCAGATGCTAGCAAATTCAGTAAACAGTATAGTAGCACACTAACAGTAACCCCTGAGTTTTGTGGTCATATGGGAATAATACCATCACACAAATCCTTATTATGCTTCATTACATCCTGCAATACTTCATAAATATTGCTAGGAAAATTCTTCTTAGTTTAACCCTCTCCTTTAGTAAATAAATTCTTCTTAGCTTAACCTTTGAATTAGATAGTTACTTGTTCTATAGGTTTCTGACAGAGAGGTTAAATGGATTACTTAAGTTACAAGTATTTCTAGGCAAATTATAATTTTATCATTTCAGAGCTAGGAATAAAGGTGAAATGGACTGAAAGGATCAAGCAGGAAAGGCTCATATGAGATTTAACAAGTAAAAGAAGGAGGTTTGGTGATCAGGTAGGTTGGGATCAAAATTTAGGTTACCAATGAAACATAATAATCCTTTGGTTAATCTTGTTACAAAAATGACAAGTTGTGAAGATCATGGGTTTGATTGTCAAAGTGGTAGAAAATAAAGTGAGAATTGGAAAGGAGAACTAAAGAACATGCTAAAAAGTACAGGAAAACTTCACACTTTGGTCAATCCGTTGTTGATAATTATATACATATAAAAGTATAAAAGTCTTCAACTAATCCCTCAATTTAAGGAGCTTGTCTCCTGCTAGACTTAAGCTCCACCATGCCTTTAATTGATTGACTTAGTTTACAATCAAAATATCAAAAGTAAATTATTAAAAGAACAGATCTTAGCATCGTAGCAGCTGTTGTCATCACAAAGGGAATGCACTTGGTTGTCATATTAGAAGTTTTCTGAGTAATATGGGGGAAGATCCTATGTTAGAAAACAAAGTTTTGGGGCTTAATTGTAAAGATTTATGAATCTCAAGGTCGAATGGAGAGTTTGAGGCCCACTTCATCTTTTTCGTGGCAATTAGAAACCTGTTTAAGTTAGAAAACTACTAGTTAGCACTAACTAATAGTTTGTATATTCTGTGTGCACTGTCTGGCTTTGGTTGCAGGCTGCGATGGTGAAACTAGGTCACGTACAGTTTTGGACGCTAGGGGTTCCGGAGTGAATCCTAGCAATCTAGTCGTGTGGCATCATTGGGGTAGGTAGTTTGATTTCCTCCAAGGTAGTGGTAATACCTTGGTACAAGTGGTGGAATGTGACCATCATCCTAGGGGAAGCTTTTTAGAACCTCAGAATGAGGCAGGCAACATGATTTGTATGAGTAGGAGGCGTGGACCTCCAAGGTGGGGAGTTCCTCATAGCTTCAGGAGTTGAACCCACCAACCTTGAATGGGTTAGGCAACACCAAAAGGAGACGGGGATGCGCTGACCAAGACAAGAGAACTCTTGCTCCAGTAGGCTACATAGCAGAGTATAGGAGCACTCTTATACCCTTTTTCTATGAGAGTAGGAGCTTGAGGTCAAAACCAAAAGGCCTTGAGCTATCACTATGGAGGTTCTCTATGAGTATGGGCATGGAGTTACTGACAAGTGGTTTGGTAAGGCATCAAGACTCAGAAGGGACTTAGTGGAGTCAGACACACGATCGGTAAGGTAGAGGTTGGCTCACCCAACGTAGTCGGAGCATGGGCAACATGCCCATATTGCAGAAGGAATTTGAATATAGTTCTTTAGAAAAAGTTAAAGAGAGAGAATTCGAGTTAAACCATGTAATCAGCTACTTGAGGTCTGCCGTCAACGATGGTCGGAAATCACTTAGGCAAAGCTGTAACCGTCGGATCCGTTGCCACCGAGGGAGGGCATCAACTCATCTCGATCTTGTGAACAACTTTCTCCAAAGGGCCATACCCAAAGAACCAACGTAAAACCCAAAAACGTAAGAGAAATGGTTAGAGCATTACAATTCAACTTAAGATTTAGTGAAATTTAAATGAAAATTAAATATAGTTCTTTATAAAAAGTTAAAGATAAGAGAAAATGAAATTGAACCATAGTTCTAAAAGTTTTGATTTAATTTAAATAAGTTACAATTATGTCACCATCCCTTTTTCCACTAGGGCGACCATTTGGTGACCAAAATATGGGGCCCTAAAAAATGGTGGCTAAAACGGACGCTTTGGTGACCATCCTAACAACTGTCTCAGCGACCAACTACAATTGGTGGCCAGACGGTTACCACAAACCTCCAATATATTTTTTGCCACTGTTTTAGTGATTGTTTTGTTAGCCACCAAAAAAATGATGGCTTTTGCCGGTCACTATTTTAAAGTTTTGTTGCAGTGTAGTCACTACTAATCAATTATATCCCTGAAAATCATCCAATTAATCAATTACTACCTCCGTCCCATATTCTTTGTACCATTTGACTTTTTTGTTTAGTTTGACTTAAATTTATTCATATTAGTATTTGTTAAAAAAATTTTTTTTTTTAAAATATATTTAGAAATTATATATCTTGATTTATCATTCTTATATAAAAGTTCTTCATTTATATACTAAAATGTTAAAAATAAAAAATTATAGATTAATTACTGAAAAGTTAATGACGTAAAGAATATAGGATGGAAGAAGTATAATCTCTCAAAGTATCACAAGCCAATGGTGCCTCCATTGATTTTGCAACCAGTAAATATTTAGTACCATATGAAAACGTCAAGAACATAATTTCCAAGCAACTTTTGTCAGAGAATTCTTACACAGAAAATTTCACTATTACATCAGCCCATAAACAACAAAAATACACCCTCAAATGTACAGTATATTTTCTTACAGCAGAAGCTAGGTGTCATTTATGCCCAGACCACCCTAGACCTAGGATTGTAATACATTTAGGTGCTTAACACAAAATAATGAACTCAAGCAGCAGATTTTCAGAATTTGGCATCATAGTCTGCAAAGTGCAGTCCAAAATGTCGGTTAGAAGAGAAACACCTTTGACAGCCAGCTGTCGCTAGCTCAGCTATAAAGGCTGGATATTTTATATCATTAGCCACTAGTGCCTCCATTGATTCCCTCAACCAGTAAATATTTAGTACTCTATGAAAACACCAAGAACATTCATTTACAACCAACTTTTGTCAGAGAATTCTTGCACATAAAATTTCACTATTACATAAGTCCATAAACAACAGAAATACACCCTCAAATGTATAGTATATTTTCTTACGGCAGAAGCAAGGTATGATTTATGCCCAGATCATCCTAGACCTAGGATTATAATACATTTAGGTCCTTAATACAAAATAATGAACTCGAGCAGCAGATTTTCAGAATTTGGCATCATATTCTGCTAAGTGCAGTCCAAAATGTCTGGTTAACAGAAGCAGCAAGCAATATACCAGGTTAACACTAACAACTCAGGGTTCATATTAAAATTTTACCTGAAAAACATAATTAGAACACAACAAAACCGGAAAATTTGCTCACTTAGACCCTTACTCCCTGCAATTTAAAACAGAAGGGGCATGAATTGTAAGAACTCAGTAAGGGTTCCCTAGTTTACTACACCACAAACACATTAATACATATATACTTTCATGCAAGAAATGGTTGTTACAGCAGTAAAGAAACATATAAAAAGTAAAGAACAATCCTAAAACAATCAATGCCACAACCACAACATATTAAACACACTAAAAATTCCTACGATTATCAAGCAACATAAACATATCAGAAAAACTTGTCAGAAGCATGCCGGCAAGTAGTCCTATAGTTTCAGGAAATCAGAGAGCTCCAGGGACGTCCAGAAATGTTTGGCCGTAGCATTATTTGTTCCCTAATTACTTGGCTATTCAAACCAGAAGCTCGCGAATTCAGTAAACAGTATAGTAGCACACTAACAGTAATCCTTCAGTTTTGTGGTCATATGGGAATAATCCCATCACACAAATCCTTATTATTATGCTTCATTACATCCTGCAATACTTCAGAAATATTGCTAGGAAAATTCTTCTTAGTTTAACCTCTCTTTTAGTAAATAAATTCTTCTTAGTTTAACCTTTAAATTAGATAGTTACCTGTTCTATAATTTTCTGTCAAAGAGGTTAAATGGATTACTTAAGTTACAAGTATTGCTATGCAAATTGTAATTTTATATTTCAGAGCTAGGAATAAAGGTGAAATGGACTGAAAGGATCAAGCTAGAAAGGCTCATATAAGATTCAACAAGTGAAAGAATGAGGTTTGGTGATCAGGTTGGTTGGGATCAAAATTTAGGTTACCAATGAAAAATAATAATCCCTTGGGTAATCTTGTTACAAAAATGAACAAGTTGTGAAGTTCATGGGTTTGATTGTCAAAGTAGTAAAAAATAAAGTGAGAATTGGAAAGGAGAACTAAAGAACACGCTAAGAAGTGCAGGAAAACTTCACACTTTGGTCAATCCGTTGTTGATAATTATGTACATACAAAAGTATAAAAGTCTTCAACTAATCCCTCAATTTAAGGAGCTTGTCTGCTGCTAGACTTAAGCTCCACCATGCCTTTAATTGATTGACTTAGTTTACAATCAAAATATCAAAAGGACATTATTAAAAGAACAGCTCTTAGCATCATAGCAGCTATTGTCATTGCAAAGGGAATGGACTTGGTTGTCATAATAGAAGTTTTCTGAGCAATATGGAAGAAGATCCTATGTTAGAAAACAAAGTTTTGGGGCTTAATTGTAAAGATTGATGAATCTCAGGGTCGAATGGAGAGTTTGAGGCACACTTCATCTTCTTCTTGGCAATTAGAAACCTGTTTAAGTTAGAAATTCATCCAAAAACTGTTGTTAAAGCTTTGAAACTCGATTTTAGCAGAAAGAAACATCAGAATTAAGCAAGAGTTTAGCTCAGGTTAAGGATTGGAAGAGTTTTCTTGAAGAGCAAGTCACGGGTAGCTTGATCCTGTAATCAGTTTGAGTTTACAGGAGGTCCGAATGGTAAGAAAATGTATATTTTCTTGTTTTTCTAATACTTCTGGAAATCACTTTAGTGGAGATGATGAATTTCATCTCTGGATGTAAAGGAAACTTAGAGGCTATGCTGATAGGAATGTCCCGAGTGAACCTAGCCTTTGAGCGGGAATTTCAATCAAACTTGAGTCCTCGATGCTCAAGTGTTTTGTAGTTCTAGCTTTGTGTTGGGATGTGGAGACAAATAAATAGGAAGATATACTGCCTCATGAGCATGTTACTTTGATCAAATATGCATAAGTTTATGGATCTCCTGGAGGTTTAATGTTTTATGGTTTTCCTTGTCATTAATAACTTATTTAAGCATGTTGTTCCTTAATGGGTTTTCTGAAACTCATCATTGTCTTCTTATTTCCAGAGTCAGAGAATTCATAACAAGTTATCTGGTTTTCCTGGTTTATGTGTGTTAAATAACCGTTAGCAGGTTAGCACTCAAAACTCATTTTTGTTCTGAATCCAGATGCCTAATTTCATGACCAGGTGAACTGAGTCTTTGTTCTCATGAGTATGTAGTTTCCTAGTGCGATCTTGCTGGTGATTCAAAGTGGAGAAGTAGAGAATAGAGTAATACAGCAAAGTGAAGCACTACTCTTGCAACTTTTGTCCATCTAAATATATAACCTTAGTATTACGGCCTTTTGAGCCTGGAATCCTGTTTCTGTGTTGCTGTATGGGTAGTTGGACTTGGATGGTTATATAGTAGTACTACACTACTCCAATGTAGTTTAAGTTGGTGATAAATAGTTCTGCGATATAAGCTTCGAAGCTCAGCTCTTGCTCTTCAGTTAGTTTTAACTAAATGGCTTGTAAGACAAAGAATTTTCAACGTTTGTTCGCAATGCTCAAACTCACTGCTATTCTTGGTTGAGTTTGAAGAAATTTTGTACTTGTTTTACTAGGCGGATGGCCAGGCAAAGCCTGCCTGGGGTGCTACTGCTGTAGAGTTGGCTCTATTGGGTGCCAGTATGTGCATGAAAATAGGTTTGGCACAGCCAACTTCTGATTTTTGTTTTTATTGCTTGAAAATGTTTGTTATGATTATTTAGACCTATTTGGCCATTCTTTACGTCAAAAACAGCAGGTCACGAAGAAAAGTGCATCCAAAACAAGAATTGGCAGGTTTTCAACAGGTTTTCATATGTTTGTTAGTCAAATTCAGCTTTATGTATCTAGAACCAGAATTCTGACTCAAACACCTTTCATTTGATAAAGTAAACTGGTCTGTAGGGTTTGGTTCACAAATTTGGTCTAGAACTCAAAATGACTATTTAGAACCAGATTTTGAAAGTTTAGTTTTTCTGCAGAATTTTTACAGATTTAAGTTCCAACTATCAAATTGCACACTTAAAGGTTTTTGTGTGTATTTCTTGGCCAAGAAACTTCCTAGAGTGTAATGTGACATATTTAATTAAGTCTTCCAGCCGGATTTGTTGGGTTTACAGGAAAATGCATTCAGAACACTTAAAGGCTTTAGAATTTGGTGTTTTTTTTCAGGAAGCTAGTTTCTTTATTCTGACTTAATTATTTAAAGCTACGGCCGATTACATCCACCCTGCTTTGCTTCTGAAATAAAAGTTCCTACTTATGGTTTTCATCTTCGAGACTAAAGGTTCAAAGGTTGACAAAATTGAGTGATGTATGTACTGCTCCATCTGAAAAAAAGTTAAAGGCAATATCTATATACGATGGTATGGACCTGAAATCTGTACATTCATTGTGGTCACACTTGAACCAGCATTGTTCTGACAGAAAGATGACATGTTCAAGCTTAGCTCTGCAATAGTAGTTTGTTGAAATATGTTGTACAATCTCCGAGAACCACATACGGTACATGATTAAATGACAAAGATGCTGCACAAAAGCAACATCACACAAATTCAACGTGACTGGAGCTTGATACTTTCGTCTCACATCCTCAACTTGTTACATGGAAGCTTTGTTAGTTTCTAATTTTAGGCCTGCAGAAAGAAGCGAAGGATATCACTAAAGATCAATACATGCATGTAATTGCATCCAGGAGTTGTATATATAATGAAATCATGAAGTATTATTGGAAATATGTAATCAACTGGATATAAAGTCATCCAATTTTTACTCCAAAAAAAGGTAGGCAGATGTTAGCCAAAATATTAACTTTATCCTTGAGAAGTATCTATAAATGATGAGTTCCTAAGACAGAAGATATAGTATCATATAACATGTCAGATTGAATACATAGCTGTTCTTAGTTTCACAATGGAGCTTTGAGCAGAAGCGAAAAAGCTTCAGGCTGTTATACATGAAAACCAAAAAACAATCCGAAAACTTGAGATTCCAACAAATATGGAAGCTTCAGATATGGAAGAATGTTACCGCTCTTCCAATTACAAACATCCTTGATAACTACAACTGATTAGCACCCTCCAACAGAAAAGTTTTAGCTACCAAAACTTTGCTGTTATCCACTCTTAATAGATATCTTTGATGCCAATGAATCCATACCTAACCTGAGATTATGATTATCAAAGAACAATCCCAATGAAGCTAAAAACTACTTATCCAATTATCTTACGTTTTATCTTCAAGGGTTTCATTCTCCCAAAATCATATCCCCCATCGAAGAATATTGTTATATCCTTCAGTTTGTTGTTTTCATTCACTCTTTTAGTAGCCATACGTTTGTCGATCTCAAACTGCCCTACATGAAGCCTAAAATTTGCTGTCTACTCATCATGGTTTCTCACAAATTAAAGAGCAAGAACTATGACCTAACACATGTGCCTTGGGAATCTATGAACAGGTTCTACTGTCTGGGGAACAAAGAACTATAATTTATAACAACAAAATATGAGTTGTTCCTGAATTGAGAAGACCATTGGTAATACAGGTAGATGAAGTTCCTGGCTCCAAGAAAACCAAAATCTTTAATTACACGATCTTTTTTTTTCTTTTCAATGGGAGTCACAAGCTAAAAGGAACTAGTGCAGCAGCTCTCAGAGATTAACTTTGTTTTGTTCAAAGTTTCATGCACAAACAAAACCAAATGGTCTATTGCTAAATAAGATGGCAACCATCACTAACAAGAATACTAAAATGATTTTTTTTGACTTTTCTTATGTCCCATATTTAAGGTTCCTCACCATTAATTTGGATAAACTCTTACATGAAAATTTTACAGACCAGACAAGCCACACATGATGCACCATAAATCTCATCCACTACTATGATTCACAAACTTCCAGAATGACTGCAAGTGCACATTCCCCTCCTCCACATGTTAAATAAATAAAGGAGGATGGGACATGATTGGATAGAGGAACAATGACACATACGTGCCAACCCAAGTCCAAGAAAGGGGAAAAAAAACATAGTAAAACCTAATGCAGTTTGCTCACTTTATGCTATTTAGGACATTCAATTTCCCCAAAGACAATAGCACATTAGAAAACCAACCATTGTAATCCTGCCACCAGCGAGTTTGAACTCATTTTCCCAATTCAAAGATTGCCTTGGAACTACAGGCAATCCAGAGGCAACCAGTATACCAATCCATAATCCATACCCAAATTATCCTTCATCAAGCAGACATATAAGCTTTAGTGCCTTGTATGATAGAAGTTGGTGAGTCTAACAGAATCTCTCAAGAATTACAACATACACCTGTTTCCCATCTTGGGGACAAGGGATTGATTGTTCAATAGTAGCACTAGACCCGAAAAGCACAATCATTTACCAAATGAGAAGCACAATAACTTGATCAAGTTAAAACATCAAAAGCTACGATATTATTGTGTTCACACTTTGGTTATTAATGTGATCTCTTGACGTCTTCAAGTTGCTCCTTCACACTGTTAAACACCTTCTCTGCAACAGGGATTAATGTATTTAGATTTTCAGCTGATTGCCAGGAATTATTAATTGCTTATTTGGGTGAGGGTGTTTGATGAGATTTGATGGTCCAATTGGGTTAGGCTCTGGTGTGGGTGAGTCCATGCGTCCAAACTTTTTGTGAAGGTCGTTTCCCTGATTGGTTATAATCATTTCAGTCCTTCAATTGTATTTGATTGATTGGAAGCAACAAAAGATTTTTTTTTTCTAGGATTATATCCCTTGGCAAGAATTCTTTCCCTATATATGTGCTTGGTGTGACACCCCATATCCCAGATGGGAAGTCTATGTGATTTCTGATGTGTATATATGACATTAAGTCTTGGAACTTGATCACCTAGTGCCTATCCTTTTATAAAGGATAGCCCATAAATGGTATCAGAGCCAATCCAGTTTTGTGATGGTGTGGGCTGTACTTCTGATTACTTCTTCAGTGAACAAACCAATTTGAAAAAATGAAAGAAAGATTGAATTGGATGGAATGAATTTCATTGATGTTTAAGAGGAGATATATATACAAGTTGCTTACTTCTATCACTGCTACAATCAAGGAATACATAAGGAAAACAAATATATATATAGTATTAATACAAATGACAGACTTGACTTTCCAACACTCCCCTTCAAGTTGGAGAGTGGATATCCTGCACTCCCAACTTGTGAACCATAAGCATGAAAGCTTCCTTCCCCAAAGGTTTGGTTAGAATATCTGCCAATTGATGACCAGTATTCACAAACTTTGTAGCTACAGAACCATCTTGGATCTTGTCCCTAATGGAGTGGCAATCCATCTCAATGCGTCTAGTTTGCTCATGGAAAACTGGGTTGGCTACAATGTGTAAAGTGGCCTTGTTATCGCTATATAATGTGGCAGGTTCATAATGGACAAGTCTCAAGTCTTTCAATAGGCATCGAAGCCATGTTAACTCATAACAAGCTCCAGTCATTGCATGATACTTGGCCTCGGCTGAAGAAAGTGACACTGTTTTCTGTCATTTTAATCTCCAAGATATCAATAAAGGTCCAAGAAAAACGCAATATTCCGTAGTAGACTTTCTAGTCAGTAGACATCCTGCCCAATCAGAATCACAGTACGCTCGTAATCTGAAATCACTATTTGAGGAGAAGAATAAACCCCTGCCAAGTGCACCTTTCAAATATTGGACAACTTGAAGAGCTGCCTCCATATGAAGTTTACGAGGTTGGTGCATAAACTTACTCAAGACATGTACAGAATATGTGATATCTGGCCTTGAAACCATCAAATATATTAATCGGCCAACTAATCTTTTGTAGCGGCCTGGATCCTTGAGCAAATCACTCTCGTCTGACAACTTCAAACGTTTCTCCATGAGAGTATCAATGGGAGCCGCGCCCAACAACCCTGTATCTTTGATAATTTCTAGTGCATACTTCTGTTGGGAGATAAAAATTCCACTTTTAGAAGTTGAAATTTCGGTTCCCAGAAAATACTTTAATTCACCAAGATCTTTTAGACGGAAATTACTATGCAGAAACTTTTTGATTTCAGCAATACTTCCAAGATCATTTCCAGTAATTAGGATGTCATCAACATATATCAAAAGAGCTGTAAAAGACTTGCTTCGTCTCTTGGTGAATAATGAGTGGTCAGCTTTGGATTGCATATAACCAGCTGATCAGATGGCTTATGAGAATTTTGCAAACCACTGACATGAAGCTTGCTTTAGACCATAGAGTGATTTATGTAGACGACAAACCAAATGTTCCTGCCCCTGTCTCCAAAGCCCTGGTGGAGGAGACATATATATTTCTTCATGAAGATCTCCATGGAAAAATGCATTGTTGACGTCTAACTGGTGGAGGGACCAACCTTGAGCAGCTGCCAAGGCAAGCAAACAACAGACAGAAATGATCTTGGCAGTGGGAGAGAATGTATCTTGATAATCAACACCTTCTAATTGAGTGAATCCTTTAGCCACTAATTGGGCTTTATATTTCTCAATGGAACCATCAGACTTGTGCTTGATTTTATAGATCCAACGACAGCCAATTGGTCTTTTACCATCCGGAAGAGGGGTGAGAGTCCATGTACCATTAGCCTCAAACGCCTCCAGTTCTGATTGCATCGCTGCTTGCCATTCAGGATGAGCGGTAGCTTCGGTGTAGGATTGTGGTTCCGCAGCTTGGCTAACATGCGCTATGAAAGATTTGTGCTTAGGCTTGTATCGATGATAAGATATATAGTTGGACAGCAGATATCGAGTACCTTTATTCAAACCTAGAAGCAAAGAATTTGATTGTTCGGAGCTAGCATGTGTGACCTGAGAGCAAACATAATCCTGTAATTTTACCGATGGATTATGTGGGCGACTAGAGCGACGAAGAGGCTCAGGTGAGGGTGGTGATGGTGGACTAGGAAGGACAAGGGATAGGTTAGACGGACTTGATCATGACGGTATCGGCGATTCTACTTCGGGAATTGTGGATTCTAGGATTTCTAATGAAGGTGCAAGAACATCTTTGGGACGGCTAGTGTAGGTTTTAAGAGGAGCTGGAGTTGGGTTGGTGGTGATTGTCTCATTATCAACTGGAGATAGATTGGAATTGTTTGGAGGAATAAGATAGTGATTAGAAGACGCGTTTGCTTGTATCGACTAGCGAAAACCTTCTGAGTGGAAATATCGTAAAGCTTCTAAGCCTTTTGACCGACAAGATAACCGATGAAAATACATTTTTGGGCACAATTATCAAGTTAATTGCAAGGGTGGACATTGGTAGCATAGGCTAAACAACCGAAAACTTGAAGATGTGAAAATGCTGGGGATTTAGAGAAAAGACACTCAAAAAGGAGTTTTGAAAGAAAGAATGAGTGTGGGCAACCTATTAATAATGTGCACAGCAGTGGGAACACATTCTCCCCAAAATTTCAAGGGAAGATTAGCATGCATTTTTAAGGCCCGTGCAATTTCAAGAATGTGATGATGTTTGTGCTCTACAGCCCCATTTTGTTGAGGTGTATAAATGCAAGAGTATTGAAAAACTGCTCCTTTTTCATTGAAAAAATTTTGCAATGAAATGAATTCTCCACCATTATCGTTACAAATATTTTTTATGTGAGAAGAAAATTGGGTGGAGACAAAGGAAAAGAATTTTTTTAATAAGGATTGTGTCTCATACTTGTGATGCATCAAAAAAACCCAAGTAAACCGTGAAAAATCATCAACAATTATAAGAAAATACTGAGCACCAGAAAGAGATTGATGCTTCTAAGGACCCCAAATATCACAATGAATAAGATCGAAAGGTTTGGCAGATGAAATGGAGCTAAAACCAAAAGGTTGACGAGTTTGCTTAGCTAAAGGACAAATAGGACAAGCATTAATAGGCTAAGCTAAAAAATTTAAGTTCTTGGCAATGAAATTTAAAGGGGAATGAGAAACATGACCTACATGGCTGTGCTAGAGATCAGTAGGTGATATTATGAGATTACAGGCTGGTAGATGATTTGGCGATGAATGTGAATCGATAAAGGTTTTCTTCGTTGCCAATGCTACCAAATAGTAGAGGTCATCGCGCTGTTTACCCAAACCAATCATCTTTCTTGTAGCTTGGTCCTGCAAAATACACCAGTCCGGGAAAAAGGTCACTGAGCAATTTAATTCATGTGTAAGTCGACTAACGGATATCAAATCAACTTTGATAGTCGGAACACATAACACTTTATGCAAATGATATTTGGAATTCAAAGGCAAAGATTCAGTAGAAATAACTGGAGCCTTTTCTTCATTCGGCAGCAGCACAGGAGGTAATGAAGACCATTGCTTCCACATATAAGATTATCTGATGAAGACATAATATAATTTGTTGCACTGCTGTGGATGATCCATTGATTTGACTGAATTTTAGATAGATTTGGGATACCTTGCACAATATGTATCTGAGAGCCACATTTGACAGATGAGAGTTCAGCAGGTAGACTGCGCTCGCCGTCGACCATCTTCAATCCTCATAGTTTTAGTTATAATTCAAAATTTTAGGTTATGCTTTGATGGTTCGGCTTACGGTAGAACTCAAAAAGTTGTCAGCGTAGCCAACGATGGTGTTTAAGGCCAGAAAGATTGATTTGGAGATGAAGAAGCTTGTCTCATGGTTGGAGAAATGCATGAAGGTTAAGCCGCTCATCTAAGTAAATTCTGTCAATCAAGTCACTACAGTAGTCTCAAACTGGTTTTCTCTTGGCTTACTTACTACTACAACAGAAGTGAATTTAACCCACTAAATCCTACATGCAAAACAGTGCCCTACACGTGATCAGGTTCCAGTTCCATTAACACATAACTGAGGTTAGCGGATACAATTTGACATTACAATGTTTAAGTCCAAAGGTTAGCAGCTACAACTTCGGTCATTTTTAACGACTGGTTCCATATTCTTGCTTGGCAGTTCACTTATTCCGTTAAGTCGTAGATAGCCCATAATTTTTTTCTATGCCTTCTTGGCATTGCTTCCTTTGGAGGTTCAACTTTTTGATAAAGTTTTTTTTGCCCTTTCTGCAAAATTGATATTTCTGCAGCAAGGGATATGTGCCTGCTTCAGCACGATGCCAATAAAAGCTCTTGTTAATATTCTATTCGGGTAAAGAATCTGGAGATCGGGGAAGCTCATACCGATTTCCCTATCTACTGATTTTTTTTGTGGACTTTCTAAAGATGCATTTGATCATTCTTTTGATAGAGTATTAGATACTAATACATTGGGAATGCCTGCTTATTATTTTAAAACACTTGACTTTTTCAGCATCCTTCACATTTCAAATTTTCAATGCTCAATTTATTTCTTTATTAGGTTGCCCTTGGAACCAATGAGGACAGCTCATTTGAAAAACAATTTATGAGGCTTGATAAACAATCCTAAGATCAGGACAGCACAAATGAACTATTTGGATATAAAAGACTAGTTTCCAAACCAGGAGGTACACAAACATGATTACAAAACCAACAATTAATCCAAGAGTTACAGTTCTCAAAAAATGCAGTGTTTCTGCAACTACAAAACCTAACTGCTTGGTGCCTGCAGGAGCTTAAAACTGGTAGAGTTATTGGACCACTAAATAGACATTATAGAAGCTATCACCAATACACACACGCATGCAACCCATGAGTTGCTTCCAGCAAAAGTAGCTGTCTTCCCAGTACCAGTCAAGGTTTCTGCACAATTTCGTGCAGGTCACAGTTAGGCATGAACCCAAGTATCTAACACCAGTATCATTGAACAAAATGTTCACAGATAGCTTACCCTTTAGGAACTATATTTACACCAAAACCTGCATTGAAAGAGTAGTTACAAATTCACCCAGTCATCATCTGCAGCATCGTAGAATCATATGGATGTGAGAAAACAGTTTTCTCAGAAATGATCAGACATGTTACAGTTGAAAGAAAATAAAATAACAAGTAAACACATAGAGCTCGAGAAGCTAGAGGCATAGGAAAGCTTGATCAAATTCATAATAACACTTATAACTAGGGGTTGTTGAAATATAAAAGGCTTGGCATGCAGGAACTAATAAGGCTTCAAACACAGAGGACTTGGTTTCTACACCCCATACAAAATTGTTATCTGATATCAAATCCACCGAATTAAGCATTAAGCTCAATGTAGAGCAGAACCCTTACCTAATAACCTGAATTAAACCACATGCAAGCAACCTTAAACCTTGCATATACATAATTTAGTCACAAGCATTACTTCACTCACAAGCTTACTAGGGTTCTAGCTCTGCCTCCTAGTTTTGTTATGATTCAATAATTTAGTTTTGGCTTTAATGTTCCGGCTTGTAGTAGAACTCAAAATTTCTCAGCCTGGCCAACAATGGTGTTTAAGGCTAAAAAGTTTGATTTGGAGATGAAGAAGTTTGTCTTGTGGGTGGAGAAATAGGTGAAGGTTAAGCCGCGCATGCAACCCTCTCCTTTAGCAAATAAATGCTTCTTAGTTTAACCTTGGAATTAGATAGTTAATTGTTCTATAACTATTTTTCAAAGAGGTTAAATGGATTAATTAAGTTATAAGTATTGCTAGGCAAATTATAATTTAATCATTTCAGAGCTTGGAACAAAAGGTGAACTGAACTGAAAGGATCAAGCTAGAGAGGTTCTTATAGGATTTAACAAGTAAAAGAAGGAGGTTTGGTGATCAAATGACAAAAATGAACAAATTGTGAAGATCATGGGTTTGATTGTCCAATTAATAGAAAATAAAGTGAGAATTGGAAAGGAGAACTAAAGAACATACTAATCCCTCGATTGAAGGAGCTTGTCTGCTACTAGACATAAGCTCCCCCACACCTTTTATTGATCGACTTAGATTACAATGAAAATATCAAAAGGGCGTTATCAAAAGAAACAGCTCTTAGTATCATAGTAGCTACTATCATCACAAAGGGAATGGACTTGGTTGTAATATTAGATGTTTTCTGAGTAATATGGAGGGTGTTAGATGACAAAGTTTTGTGACTTAATTGTAAACATTTAGGAAGCTCAAGGTCGAATGGAGAGTTTGAGCTATTATATTCTTCTTGGCAATTAGAAACTTGTTTAAGTTGGAAATTCATCCAAAAACTGTTGTTAAAGCTTTGAAACTCGTTTTTAGCAGAAAGAAAGTAACATCAGAATTAAGCAAGAGTTTAGATAGGGTTAAGTATTGGAAGAGTTTTCTTGAAGAGGAAGTCACGGTTAGCTTGATCCTGTAATTAGTTTGAGTTTACAGGAGATCCAAAGGGCTTTGGTAAGGAAGTCAAGGATATCACTGAACATCAAGTACATGCATGTAGTTGCATTCAAGAGTTCTATACATAACGAAATCATGAAGTATTAGTGGAAATATATAATTAACTTGCTATAAAGCCATCCAATTTTTTCTCCAAAAAAAGGGGCTAGCAAATGTTGGGTAAAATATTAACTTGGATGAAATTAAGGTGACTGGAACGACCTTGTTCAACAGTAAAAGAATGGGACAGATATTGGAGGAGGTAACCAAACCAACGTTGTATGTTGAATTATTTAAGATAAGGAGCAGCAATTACGGCATTAATGCATTAATAGATAACAGAAATCATATTTATCAAAAACACGTTTGAAGTCGTAAAAATGTATTTTTTTACGACTCTAGATATAGAAACCGTGTAGAAACACCATAGAAACGAAAACCATGGTAGAAATGAATAGAAGCGCGTTGGGTCAATTGGATTAAAAACCTAACTAGGCTAACTAAGTAAACCCATTTCCCAGCCCAATCCATTTATATATTAAAAAAGACAACCCAAAAATACATTGACTTTGATTCTTTGGTAAACTATCTTTTATGTTACTGTATGTTGAATAATGAAAAAAAAAATATGAACGACAAAATGGATATAGTAGGTGCATACATGTAGTTCTAGTTAAGGATAAAATCAAATCAAATATAGATTATTAGATGTATTGCTGTGTGAGGGTTACAAGATTGGAAAAAGAAAAGTAGGAATAAAGTAAATGTGTTTATTATTTTTTTGAAGCTTATATATGGAGAAGCTTTCCATAAAAAACTTTAAAAAATAAAATGAACTTCAGGAGAACCTTGCCGCCTAGAAAACAGAATAGAAATATGGTGTTTATGTGTATGTCCAATCCCAGCACTAAAACTTAATTTATTAAACTAAAGGAATAGCAATTAGAAAATAGGAAACATGTGTAGTTATTTGTTTTCACCAATTAATTACCTCATCTGGTCAAATTGAATGCTTTGATTCTTTAGCTGCATTATAAACATGAGATTCCTTGATTGTCCCGTAGATTAAGTGCCATTAGTTTTTTTTATTTCTATGCTCAACTAAAATTGGAGTTTTAGTAAGTGACATTGTTGTGAAATATGAGGTTGTTAAGATAACTTGAATAGTTATTTTTTAAATATTTTTTTAGAGCTCTTTTGTTTTTTTTTTAATCTTACGACTCTACGATTTTTTATGACTTTACGATTATAGGAAAACCAAAACAAATTTAGGTAGAAACCTGACTTTGATACCTTGACAAAAATAATAAGTGCATACTGGATAGTGTAGTTAAGAATGTGAGAGATTATGGGCCAGTCTACCCCTGTTCCTTGCTTGCAATGTTTTTCCACAATTAGGCACTCATAAATTTGCAATCTTTGCAATGTGGCTTTCCTAAAAAGCTGCCACAGTATTGCTGTCAATTTGGGACATTCACGAACAATCAACTTATATGATGTGGCATGATAGTGACCATGGGATCCTCTTTTTCACTATCAATCCAATCCCACTCCTCCCACCCCTCCATCTCATGGAACATAAGACTTCAAATTTGGGAAGACAACCAACTGCTATTGCAATTCAGGTGGCAATGTTCCAAGAAATTCAATTCCCACTTTATTCACTCTCCACATTGATTCTAATATAAGATATTCAAGTCTCTGTAGTTTTCCTAAGGGAGGAAGTTCTTCTAACTCTCTACAATCTTTGAGCTCGAGGTATTTCAGGTTGTTCAATGATGCCATCTAATTAGGAAGTCCACACCTACCACTGTATCCTTATATAACGAACAATTCGATGCATAAAGGTGGACTTAAGGCTTGCAACACTTGTTCTTCCTTCTCACTTACTACTTTCCCATCTTCCACCCCACTAAACTCGAGTTCCAAATAATAGAGAAAAATGACTATCCCATTTTTCCGTCTCAATTATCCTGTTTGTGTCGATATTATCTGTTCATATTATCTTCTTCCTAATAATATCACCCTATGATTATCATGTAAACTTATCTCCAAAATTATCTCTAAGATAGGAATTACCTTATCTCTTGCATAAATACCTTATGATTAATGAAAGCTATCTATGTTCCTTTGCTAAACTTGTTTCTCTTTTATGATATCAAAGTAGGTTGCTCTCTAAAAACCAAACCTAGTTGCTCTTCTTCTTCTCCACTTAACCATGACCGACAAGCACCCAGTTGCCACTAATTCTATTACCGAAGTCCCAATTAAACTCACAAGCTTCAAATACCCTTCTTGGAAAGCTCAATTTCACTCGCTCCTCTTTGGTTTTAATCTACTTAGTTTTGTCAACGGTACAAAGCCAACACCTGCCCTCTACTTTGGTTTTAATCAATGACTTGATTAGACACCGGAGCAAACCTTGCTCTCTCAACTATCCGAGTACACCAGAACTGATCAACTTATCATTGGAGATGATGATAGGCTATGAATTTCTCACATTGGTTCTACCTCCTTATCCACCCTTTGTCACTCCTTTAAATTACAAGGCGTTTTATGTGTTGCTGATATTAAAACTAATATTCTCTCTATCTCAAAGTTCTATTTATCTAATCAAGTCTCCATTGGATTCTTCCCAAACCATTTTCAGGTCAAGGATCTGCACACGGGACTACAACTGGTACAAGGAACAACTAGGAATGGTCTTTATATGTTTCCTGTGAGGGAGTCCTCATCTCATCCACTTGCTAATATTGGCGTAAAATCATCAACTCAAAAGGTGGCACCATCGTCTTGGGCATCTAGCTTTACCTATCCCTCGTTCTCTTATTTCTAAATTTTCTTTACCAATTTTAGGACCTCAATTTCAATTTTTGTAATTCTTGTTTATGCAATAAGAGCCATAAACTTCCTTTTAATGCTTTTTTTCTTACAAGCTGTCGGCCCTTTGATTTACTATACACTGATGTTTGGGGTCAAGCTCCAGTTCAATCAATTGATGGCTTTCGTTATTACATTGCCTCTGTTGATCATTATACCAAGTATCTTTGGCTCTACCCCATGAAGCAAAAATCAGATGTTTATGAAATTTTTGTTAAATTCAAGTCCTTGGTTGAAAACAATTTTCAAACCAAAATTGCTTGACTTTATACTAATAGAGGTGGTGAGTATCAAAAATTGAAACCTTTTCTTGAAATAAATCGCATCTCTCATCTTCTTACTTCACCTTATATACCTCAACACAATGCATCTATTGAACGCCGACATCGTCATATTGTTGAAACCGGCCTGACCCTTCTCCACAATGCCTCCATGCCTTCCCTTTATTGAGCATATGCCTTCCTTGCTACCACTTATCTTATTAATAGAATGCCCACTTCAGTCCTTAGTGGTATCTCACCCTATCAAGTCTTATTTTCACAAGTACGCAATTACCACAACTTGAAAATTTTTGGCTGCTTGTGCTAACCTTGGCTACGCCCTTACAACACTTATAAACCCCAATAAACATCCAAACCTTGTATTTTCCTTGGCTACTTTTTAAATCAAAGTGCCAACCTTTGCTTAGACCCAAACACAAATAAAATTTTTGTCTCTCATCATGTACATTTTGTTGAAGAAAATTTTCCTTTCCTACATTTTTTTCCCTCACACACCTTCTTTATCTAGTTCGACTTTCTTTGAATGGACATTTGCAAGAACATCCCAAAAGATCACTCTTGGTAGGCCTTCATCAGTCATCCCGCTGCAGCAACCTTGTCTAAGTAAATCTCTTACTTCTTCCTTGTCTCATTCTCTTGACACTCCTACCCAAATTGTTCCTACCTTCGTACTTGAGCACATCACCCCAACTACTCATCCTTTGTCCTCATCACATTCATCCCCACCCCACACCTTTGCCCCTATTGCACCATTCCCACACACCTATACTAGATGAAAATACAACCAATCTGCTTCTTCTATGTCTACCCCTTTACTTTCTACTTCCCCTTCTTCACCACCTCTGCCACCAACTCGCACTCATCCTATGCTAACCCACTCTCTTACCGATCATTCTAAAGCTGCCCATCTAACCACCAAACATCCTCGCTTATCCACTGCTGAACCGACCACCACCACACAAGCCCTTTGTCATCCCCATTGGAAACAAGCCATGATTGATGAATATGGAGCCCTACTTCATAATGGTACATGGGAGTTAGTTCCACATACTTCCTCACAGAATATTGTAGGCTGTAAGTGGCCTTTTCGCACAAAGTGAAATTTTGATGGCACAATCTCTCGCTGCAAAGCACATTTTGTAGCGAAGGGCTTCCATCAACACCTTGGCCTTGATTTCAATGAAACGTTCAGCCTAGTGGGCAAACCATCAACAGTTTGAATCATTCTCAACCTAGCTGTTCAACACAGCTAGCCTCTTCACCAGTTAGGCGTCAACAATGCCTTTCTGCCAGGTGACCTCTTAGAGGAAGTCTATATCCAGCAACACCCAGCTTTTGTTCACCAAGATTTCCCATATCATGTCTATAGATTGCGCAAAGCAATTTATGGCTTGAAACAAGCACCTTGCGCTTGGTACCAAGCTCTTAGTATTTTTCTTCTTTTTTCTGGATATAAAGTTTCTCTGGCGGATTTATCCTTGTTCATCTACAATCACGGACATCGTTTCCTTTATTCTTGTTTACGTTGATGACATTATTATTAGCGGCAATAATTCTACCTTTATTTAACAATTCCTTAACTTTCTTTGTGATCGTTTTTCCTTGAAGGACCTTAGTGATCTCAACTATTTTCTTGGTGCTGAAGTAGCACATACCCCCTTATGTGGCTTTTCTCTCAACACAAATACATCATTGATCTTCTCTCTCACACCAACATAGATGGTGTTAAAGACTCTCCAACTCCATTCTCTACCTCAGCAACACTAAGGCTGAATGATGGCTCTTCTCCACTGATGCCACTTCCTTCCGTAGCATTGTTCGCATGTTACAATATCTGTCCTTCACTCACCTAGATATTGCATTCATAGTCAACAAGTTGTCATAATTTAGGCATCAACCCATCTACCAACACCTTCTTTCTCTAAAATGGGTGCTTTGTTATCTCAAATGAACTCCATTTCATGGTATTTTCCTTCAAAAAAGCTTTTCCCTGCAACTTCATGTATATTCTGTTGCTGATTAGCTTGGTGACAAAGATTCCTATCATTCAACCTTTGCCTACAAAGTCTATCTTGGTGGTAATCTTATTTCCTGAATGTCAAAGAAACAACATACTATTACTCGATCCTTAACTAAAGCCAAATACCATGCTACCTCCACCGCTGCCTATAAAGTAGAATGGTTGCATTCTGTCCTTCGTGAACTTGGTTTTCACATAGCATAACTGCCACTCCTATTCTGTGATAATATGAGCTCTACATATCCGTGTGCCAACCTTATTTTTCACTCCAAAATAAAGCACCTTACACTAGACCGTCACTGCATTCGGGACAAATTTACTACTGGACAACTCCAAGTTCAACACATCCCAACTGAGTTGCAACTAGCAGAAGCCCTCACCAAACTCTACCTCGCCTTGGTTTGAATAACTACGGTTCAAGATAGGTGTCACTGATGGTTCCACCAGCTTGTGGGGGCATAACAGAGAAAAATGACTACCCCATTTTCCATTTTTCCATCTCTAATTATCCTGTGATTCTACTCTGAACTGCTCTGATGTAGTTAATGATTTTATTAATAAATATTATTTGTTTAGTTCTCAAAATGGCTATTGTATTGATTACTTCTAACTCTTCAAATATTTTCAGTTGAAGTTTATGTTATTATTTTATATTAATTATTTCTGCTTGATCCCTATATGTTTTGTATATTGTATTTCTGTTTTCAAAATCCACCACTTGTTGGGCATTCATACTCATCCCGTTTTCACCTATTTGCATAGATAGGGAGATGTCCGAGTTAGCTAGTGGGAGTGACTACAAGGTCAACTGAAGTTCAAGAAAGTTAAAAGTATTTTGTTAGTATTACTATTATAAATTTGTTTATGTTTAGGAAACTCCTTGGATTTTGTTTCATTCCTTAGAGCTTTGATATTTTATGGATTATGTCCTGATTTCAAGAATTGAAGTTGCTCTGCCACTTATTCTGAAAAGTTGAATTTTATAAGTTTGTAATTATTTGGAATATGTAGCCTTACATGCTTAGGGAAAATTTATTTTCTTGAGTATTCGGCATGTCATTGTCCCATGACTCTTAGGGCTAGTTTTGGGGCATGATAGAAGTGGTATTAGAGCATAAGTTCAACAAACTTAAAGACCTTAGGTTAAGGAAATGCTAGGCTTTTTGCTGTGCTTAGATATCCAGAGATGGGTGGAGATTGCTACCATAGTGGAAATGGAGCTGGGTCTTATTGTCAGGGACCAAAAGGGAAAAGATAGACCTGGAGGATCTTTAAGCAAGCCATTTGGAAATATAGCAAAGAAACAAAGTTTTACCCCAACCTATCATGGAGCTTCTATGCATCTGGATGTACCAAAGTGTGATTACTGTGGACAATTTCATTTTGGTGAATGTCACTGGAAGATTGGCGACTGTTTCTGTTGTGCCAAGAAAGACCATCTGATTGCTGATTGTAAATAGTCAGGGACTAGAAATCCTCTCCAAAGCTTTTAGGCAAGGGGCAATATACCAGCTTTAAGGAAGCAAGATGAAAAAGGATGTGTAGCAAAGCCACAAGTTCAAGGCCAAATATATGCACTTACTCAGCAGGATATAGATGACTCTAATGTAGTTGTTTCAGGTACGGTGAAAATTAGTTTTGTTTATGCTCGTGCCTTGTTTGATTTTGGTGGGAATTATTCTTTTGCATCACCAAAGTTTGTTGCTTGACTGTCATGTGTGCTTGAACCATTAGATTTTGAACTATCTATTAAGACCCCTTGAGGAAAGTCCGTTGTTACTTATTCTGTGCATAAAGGGTGTGTAGTCACAATTAGGGGAAGAAATATGCTAGTAAATTTGATTAGGCTGGATATAATTGACTTTGATGTGCTTTTAGGGATGGATTGGTTATCGGGAAACCATGCTTGGGTTGGCTGCCATGAAAAGAAGGTAATAACTCGTGTTCCTAATGAGCTGGAAATTATCTTTATCGGGAATAGGCAACCGGTCATAATATGTCTTATCTCTGCTATGCATGCGTGTTAGTTGTTAAGAAAAGGGTTGTCATGGATATTTAGCATTCATCAGAGATACTAGCCAATCTGAATTGAAGCCGGAAGACATGCCTATTGCCAAAGGAGTTTCTTCATGTCTTTCTTGAGGAAATTCCTGGGTTGCCTTTTGATCAAGAGATTGAATTTTCTATTGATCTTGTGTTGGGGACTACCCCAATCTCTAAGGCTCCCTACTGAATGGCACATGCAGAGATGAGAGAGTTAAAGGTACAGCTACAAGAGTTGCCCGATAAAGGGTACATTCGACCTAGTGTTTCACAATAGAGTGCTCCTGTTTTGTTCATAAAGAAGAAATATGGAAGCTTGAGGCTTTGCATTGACTACTGTGAGTTAAACAAGGTAATTGTCAAGAACAAGTATCCATTGCCTCGTACTGATGGCTTGTCCAATCAGCTGCGGCTTGCACAAGTCTTTTCTAAAATTGATTTGAGGTCTAGGTATCACCAATTAAAGATTAATGCTAAGGATATATCCAAGACTGCTTTTAGGACCAAGTATTACCATTATGAATTTATGGTTATGCCTTTGGTCTAACAAATGCATCGGCTGTTTTTATGGACTTGATGAACTGAGTTTTCAAGCCATATTTAGACCAATTTGTCGTTGTGTTTATCAATGATATTTTGGTCTATTCTCAGAGCCCAAATGAGGATAAGGAGCATTTGAGAATTATTTTATAGACATTAAGGGGGAAGGAGTTATATGCAAAATTCAAAAAACGTGAGTTCTGGTTGGAGAAAATTTCTTTTCCTGACCATATAATTTCAAAAGATGGACTTTCTGTAGATTCCCAGAAAGTTGAAGCAGTTGTGAATTGGGGTAGACCCTCTAATGTTGCTGAAATTCGTAGCTTTCTCGGTTTAACTGGTTATTATTGTCGGTTTGTTGAAGGATTTTCGACCTTGGCTATGCCTTTATATAAGTTGGTTTGAAAGAATGCTAAATACGAGTGGACTGAAGATTGTGAGAAAAGCTTCCAGGAGTTGAAGCAAGGATTAGTAATTGCACCTGTCATTACCATCCCATCTAGCACTGAAGGTTATGAAACTTATTGTGATGCTTCACATATTGGTTTAGGGTGTGTACTTATGCAGACAGAAAGAGTTGTTGCCTATGCCTCCTGGCAATTGAAGCCATACAAGAAGAATTATCCTACGCATAACTTGGAATTAGTTGCAGTTATCTTTGCCTTGAAGATCTGGGGACATTACCTCTACAGTGTTTCTTGTAAGGTGTTTACTGATTACAAGAGTTTGCAATATATCTTTACAAAGAAGGAATTGAATCCTAGGCAGTGGAGTTGGCTGGAGTTGTTGAAAGATTATAATTTGAATATTTACTATCACCCTGGCAAGGCAAATGTTGTTGTTGATGCTTTAAGCCGTAAGTCTTCTGGCTTGTTAGCTTCTTTACTTACTAATAAAATAGTAATTCTTAACGATCTATAGAAGTTGGGAGTAGAAATGATAATAGATGGTCTCAGTAATGTGCTTGCTAACTTGATGGTTCAACCAACTTTAATTGAGAGGATTAACATTTCTCAAAGTTCAGATGAAGGAATTAACAAGTTGAAAGAACAAGTTACACAAGGGGAGCATCTAGGATTTCGTATCCGTGAAGATGGATTTCTAAAGTTTGGTGCTCGACTATATGTCTCTGGAGATGAGGCTTTGAAAGAAGAAATTATAAGAAAGGCACATAATACCCCTTATTACACAGTGCATCCAAGTGGAACTAAAATGTCTAGAGACCTATGAGACCATTTTTTGTGGCAAAGAATGAAGAAGGAGATTGCTAAATTTGTTGCAAAGTGCCAAACTTGCTAGCAAGTCAAAGTCGAACATCAAAAGCCTTCAAGACCTTTATCATGAGTGCACGATGTGTTTGATGTATCAATGTTATGTAAACATGTGCACGATCCCAATCACATAGTCCAATATCAACCGATCAACATTATGCTAGATTTGACGTATGAGGAGCGGTCAATGGAGATTCTTGATTGAGAAAAAAAAGCATTGAGAAGGCGCACTGTTCCATTTGTGAAAGTTTGTTGGGAAAGACACTCTTTATCAAAAGCTACTTAGGAACGCGAAGAGGAGATGCGTGAGAAGTATTCATTTCTATTAATCAATGAAAGTAAGTTTCGAAAACGAAACTTAATTATTTTAAGGGAGGAAAGATGTAATGGCCCAACCCAATTTAGTCTATTTTATTATTTTGGGCATTTAGGTTAAGACTCAAGAGAAGGAAAAATAATAAAAAAAAATAAGAAGCAAAGAAATAAAAAGACAAGGGAAATAAAAAAAAAACAGAAAGAAATACGGTACAAACCAAAAGACAGAAGAGAGGAAAGCGTGAAAGGAGTTATGAAAAGAGGAGAAATAAGAAAAAAGTTAGGGTTGGATATTTCTCTTACTTTTTTTATATAGACGTTGCCTTATGTTGAAGGAGTGAAAGAAAAAATCATTAATTAAAGATAAAGTAAAAGCAATCTATGAGTTTTTTAAGCAAAAGAAGGATATTTTGTAAGTGTTTGTTGGTTATTTCTAATATACAAGTTAATTATTTTAGAATTTGTAAAAGGATTTAGATTGATGATTTGACTGAATATAACTTACTTTTGATGATTGGAAGAGTCGATTGATAATTGAGAATATTTATAACGAATTAAGAATAAATTTGGTTGAAATCACAAAGTAGCAAAAGGTTGCGAGCGAAGAAGACGACGAATCGTATTTCTGGCCCAAAATTGGGATATATACACATTAGGTACTTTAGGTTTTGATACGGGTTCATGGATACCCTCTAGTCTAAAATGTTATAAGTTGGTCACTGGCAGTAGAATAATCGGGTTACTCACAGTATCAGTCCCTAAGGCTTCTAGCACAACTTCAGTGAATTCTTAGATTCCAGAAGCGTTCATTTGGGTCACTATCAGCAAATGATTTTGGGTTATTTCTTGAATTGATTATATTTTGACATAAACTTTTGTATAATTATTGTAGGTGACTAAACAATTTTAAAAGTTGGAAGGTTGCATTTTGAGGTAAGTGGCTACTACTATTTCTAAAAATTAAATTGTTTTGATATTATGTATGTATTATTTCTTCAAGTGTTAAGTTTTCCAACTTAGTAATTTTTCAATATTTCGATTTAAAGCTATTTTGAATTAAATTGATTTTCAATCAAAATAAGAGTTTTTAAATACATGTTTTATTCTAAAATTGTTTTCCCAAGTGTTTTATTAATTTACTTATTGATCTGCTTATTCAAATTTTATCTTATTTATGCAATATATTGTGTTTGATTAAATAAGCTGGGATCAAGTATGTTTTGATTTTGATATTTTGTATTGAAATTTTATAACAATTGTAATGCTCTGAATTTCTGTTCCGACTCGGTTTTGGTGGGTGTTGATTCTATGCCCGTACTACTAGGAAAGTATAGTTTTGAACCCTCCATGTAGGGTATTCTGTTCTGTTCTATTTTGCAATGCACTGTTTTTAGGACTAGTCCTTTACGGCATTCGATTGTTGGCGATTCTTAGACGATTATGGACTTACTGCAGTGGTTTAAGTGTAGTCAAAATAATCACCTCACCTACTCTGCTCTGAATTTCTATTCTATCATTAAACTCTGAACAGCTCTGATTTGGTTAATGATTTTATTTATAAATATTATTTGCTCAGTTCTCAAAATGGCTATTGCATTGATTACTTCTAACTCTTCAAATATTTTCTGTTGAAGTTTATGTTATTATTTTATAAGAATTATTTCTGTTTGATCCTTATAAGTTTTGTATATTGTATTTCTGTTTTCAAAATCCACCATTTGTTGGGCATTCGTGCCTACCCCATTTTCACCCCTTCACACAGATAAGGAGCAGTCCTAGTTAGCAATCAAGAGTAACTATATGGTCAGTTGCAGTTCAAGAAAGTTAAAAGTATTTTGTTAGTACTACTATTAGAAATTTATTTAGGTTTAGAAAACTCTTTGGATTTTGTTTTATTCATTAGGGCTTTGATATTTTATGAATTATGTCCCGATTTTAAGGATTGTAGTTTCTCTGCCACTTATTTTCAGAAGTTGAATCTTATAAGTTTGGAATTATTTGGAATATGTAGCCTTGTTTGTTTAGGAAAAATTTATTCTCTTGAGTATGTGGCGTGTCACCGTCCCAAGACTCATAGGGTGGGTTTTGGGGCATGAAAAAAATAATTTCAAGGCTTAAGCTTTTGATTCAAGTGTTTATTAGGTAAACAGAGTAGTAACTATCAAGTGGCATTGGTTCTAGACAAATATATATATATATATATATATATATATATTATGGCCTAGGGTTCTAGTTACCACATTATTCCTTGGTTAATCTAAGATCATGGTAACTTGCTCACATAGAAATTAAAACCCTAGCCATAACTCCATAGGTGTACCATGTTCCTTTAATGAAGAGAGATCTATTCAGGCGTTAATCAGTATTGAGGCGTTTTGGGATTTAGAAAAAGTAGCATAGGTGTCATATGGGTAGAAATAAAATCCACATTATTCCTTGGTAGACAAGCACTCAAAACTGCTGAGCAGAACCCTAGATTCTGTCTTACTTAAATCCAAGTAACCAAAGACACATTCAGGTTTGTCTCATACATGAACTGAAGGGAAGCAAACTGGAAAAATGACAGCAATGGCTGCTGTCCGAATTTCCCTTAGGCCATTTTGGTGTTATAAGGTCACTTTTGCCAAAGCATTACTCCAGCAAGTCTAGATTACTTAGGTACAAATACACACCTAGTCTTTACAGCAATTTGGTAACTAAAATAAAAGGTCAAAGGCAAGGTCAACCTCCTGTTAAAATACTGGCTGAAACAACCTGCAAAATTTCTGCAGGTTTTTATTCTGAAATTTAAGGCTATAAATGCTATTCCAATCCACACTACCTGAGCAAAGACACAATTAAATGTGTAACGCATAACACATTTAAACGAAGACTTTATACCACCTACTGCAATCCAAGTAAACACAGAAAAGCTGCATCATTGCTACTGTCCTAATGCACCAGAGGGGAAATCATTTTGATTCCAGAGTTATTATAACCAGCCCTTAAAGCCATTGGATTGCCAAAAACAGAAAGTCCACCACCAAGTCAAACACAAATCCAAATGAACCGAACCCTAATTTCTCAAGGCTGGAAATGTTGTATCATAAGCCAAAGGTGCCTCCGTTGGTTTCCTCAACCAGTAAATATTTAGAACTATATGAAAACATCGAGAACATTAATTTCCAAGCAACTTTTGTCAGAGAATTCTTACACACAAAATTTTCACTATTACATCAGTCCATAAACAATAGAAATACAACCTCAAATGTACAGTACAGTTTCTTACAGCAAAAGCAAGGTATCATTTATGCCCAGATCACCAAAGACCTAGGATTGTAATACATTTAGGTGCTTAACACAAAATATGAACTCGAGCAGCAGATTTTTAGAATTTGGCATCATAGTCTGCAAAGTGCAGTCCAAAATGTCTGGTTAACAGAAGCAGCTAACAATATACCAGGTTAACACTAACAACTCAGGGTTAATATTAAAATTTTACCTGAAAAACATAATTAGCACACAACAACAACCGGAAAATTAGCTCATCTATACTCCCATTCCCTGCAATTTTACCTGAAAAACATAATTAGCACACAACAACAACCGGAAAATTGCACACTTAAAGGTTTTTGTTTGTATTTCTTGGCCAAGTGTATTGTGACATGTTTAATTAAGTCTTCCAGCCGGATTAATTAGCTGGGTTTACAAGGAAATGCATTTAGAACACTTAAAAGGTTTTAGAATTTAATGTCTTTTTCAGCCTCGAGCTAGAAGGAATAATTTTGAAACGTTGAAGCTAATTTCTTTATTCTGACTTAATAATTTAAAGCTAAGGAAGATTGGATTCATGCTACTAAAAGTTCCTACTTAGGGTTTTCATCTTCGAGACTAAAGGTTCAAAGGTTGACAAAATTAAGTGATATATGTACTAAAAGTGTTGGGTTAAGTAGTTCTATATATAATGAAATCATGAACTATTATTGGAAGCATTTTAACTTGTTCAACAATAAAACAATGGGAGAAATATTGGAGGAGGCAACAAGGGGTGTATGTTGAATTAATTAAGGTAAAGAGCAGCAATAAATCATGGTATTGATACAATAATATAAAATAGAAATAATAAGTGTGTACCGATAAAAAGTGAGCTTGGGGATGTGGGAGATGATGGGCCAGTCCACCCCTGTTCCTTTTTTGCAGCGCCCTTCCACAATTGGGCACTCACGAATTTCCAATTCTCGCAGTGTGGTTTTACTAAGAAGCTGCTGCTGACACGATCCCCGTGCCCCTGCCCGGGATACCCTGTGAGCGTTTGTCTCACGGTGGATTGTAATTGGCTAGCTGGTTATGTGTGTGGATTAAATCCAATGCTACTAGTTGATTAACCTAGAAATGCAATATGTATGCACTTATGCTTTGACTTGGTTTATTAAAACCATAAAACATTTAATCATTTAGACATTTAGCCGGCTAGGTAAAATTCTATATAAATAAATACAAAATGTCAAAGCATAGCAAAATCAACCTTTGAGTGATTAACTACACATACACCGCTCGTGAAAGCATTTATACATAAGTAACTAATGCTCTCACCCAGAGAACAATCCCCTGAGTCAAGGACTCTTTATAACATAAATACTGGAGGCAAAATAAAGTACTGTATCAAAATACAAGACTTTGCTGAGATCTTTTACCCTAGCTCCCACTTTGGACTCCTGTCCCAGTGGCGAGTCTCACAAGTCCTGTGCCAAGTGCTACTAGGCTCTGCAGCCAAAGGAAGAAGCAAGTTAGTACCACAGCCTGACCAACAGACCAATTAAACACTTAAGCAGGCTAGAAACTTAAAGTTTCTCAACTACCGTACCTTTACACACAAAAAGGTACTACCGTGATAATCCTCAGCGATTATCCGGTCCTGCTACTTCAGACTCTGCATAACAAACAGGGAGTGAGAATTCAACATTCTCAGTAAGGGTCTTCGATGTACCTGCAAGAAAAATTACTAGGACTCTGGCTGCGAGCTCACACAGCATGAGGGTACTAGTCATATATATATATACTAGGCCGGTAGACCTCTCCTCAAGTAGTCCTCTGTATCAGGCCAAGTGCAATCACTTAGCAACCTGACACATATACAGGCCAAGCGCTATCACTTAGCAACCTGACATATAGGCCAAGCGCTATCACTTAGCAACCTATCATATGGCTCAAGGGCGAACCTTAGCAAGCCTCATTCAAACATAGAACCTCTCACCTAGTTGTTATGCAGGGGAATTTATGATGGGACTTGTAGACTAGGCCGCAGGGCCTCTTTGATGTAAACTAGATGAACAAGGTTTCGCCTCGTGGCCTCGTGGCTCCGGCACGGCTAGGCCGACGAGGGTTCTAAACCTCTCACCTGAGCTATTGATAGCTAATTAAGTTCAATTGCAACATTTGTTTCCTTACTTGTTGCCTAAGCAACTTACTTACCTCAAACAGTTCAAGAAAACTCATACTTCCGGTGGGACTTTCGGAAGTTTCGGAGTACCATCGGGATCCTCGGACCCTTAGGCACGTTCCGAGCCTTCCGTAGTCTCGGTCGGGTCAACGCAGCAAAAAGTCAAACCCTCCATTTTTAGGTGTTGGCGCCGCGTCGCCAAAGGCAAAAGGGATTGGCGACGCGTCGCCGACGAGCAGACGCTCTGTGAAGAAAAATTGAATTGGCGACGCGTCGCCAATTTTCGGGCCAATTGGCGCCGCGTCGCCAATTCTGCAGAAATGCAGAATTTGGCCGATTGCTGCTACGAACTTTGGCAACCAAATACATATAGCAAACATGCATCAAAAGTTACCAAATTTCATACACATGAAGTACATGTTGCAAGGAACAAAACCAACTATCAAAGCCAAACTATGATGCATTAGAAGCATCAAACCAATCCTTCGAATTTAGCTAGTCCATCATAATTCCCAAAACGTTTCTTCATACCATACCCAAAAATTACTCAACTTTCTCAATCCATTTCAATCCAAAAGCAATCCAACAACTTAAAAACACTTTCTCCCTTACCTTAACACCAAGAACAAGCAAGAATTCGAACCCTTCCTCTTCCAAACAAGCTTCCAAAGTTCTACACAAAACCATACCAAAACAAAGCTCTAAAACATCAAAAACACATCTTTCAACCAAAACCCAAGCTTCCAATCAACCAAATAACACGAATTCAATCAAGAACATAACTCATACCTCGTTCAAAAACAGGGGATGGAGAAAAACGCCTCTCCAAGCTTCAAAAACATGGATTCAAGCTTGAAAATCACTTCTCCAAGCTTAAACACCCTTAATTGCACCTTTTGGCACCAAGATCACTTGATTCCAAGTTCAATTTGAGAGAGAAATGAGTGAGGGAAGCTTAAGAACGTGTTAATGGCAGCTTCTCCCCCTCTTTCCCTTCTTAAACCCTCACTTAGCAACCAAGATCACCAAGGTTTCAAGTTAAGTGCAATTAGGTCCCCCATCTTTGTAACTTGACAATTCTTGATTAAATTCTTGTCTATTTGTTGAGTTTGAGTTAAGGTTAAAAGTTAAGTTCTAAAAATTCATTTTAAAACACTCGGGACTCGTCCCGGCCACTCAGGGTGCAAAATTACCATTTTGCCCCTGAACTTAGTTCAGAGCTTTATTCTTGTCGGAACTTAGTGAACTTTGGCAAACTTCTTAATTCTTGCTAGGCAAACTTAAATTAAACTTCTAAACTAAATTCTAAAGTCCTTACCTCCCTCTAGAAGGGCCGTAACATTCTCCCCTCCTTCTGGAATTTGGTCCCCCAAATTCCGTTGCAACTCTGGAAAAACACCAGGATATCTTTTCAGCATATCCTGCTCTGTCTCCCAGGTAGCTTCCTCCTCACTATGGTTAGACCAAAGGATCTTAACCATCGGAATCCACTTAGTCCGCAGTTTCTTGACTTGCCTATCCAAAATCTGAACTGGTTTCTCTTCATAAGTCAAGTCCTCCTGAATGGGTATCACTGAAGGATTTACTACCTGTCCGGGCTCAACTGTGCACTTCCTGAGTAAACTGACATGAAACACGTTATGCACTTGAGAAAGGTTAGGCGGTAAAGCCAACCGATAAGCAACTTTCCCAACTTTCTCTAACACTTCATAAGGTCCAATGAACCTTGGAGCTAACTTGCCCCTCTGTCCAAAACGACTAACTCCTCTCATGGGCGACACTTTCAGAAGTACTTTGTCACCAACCTCAAAACTCAATTCTCTTCTTCTTCTGTTTGCATACTTAGTCTGTCTGTCATTAGCTGTTTTGATTCTCTGCTGAATCAACTTAATCTTAGCTGTAGTGTCAGCTATGATCTCAGGTCCAATAACCACTCTGTCTGTTGGATCTGCCCAACAATGAGGTGTCATACATCGTCTCCCATACAAAGCTTCATAGGGCGCCATTCCAATAACAGATTGATGACTGTTATTATAGGCAAACTCGATCAGTGGTAAGTGCTGATCCCAATCACCTCTGAAATCAATGACACACATGCGTAGCATGTCCTCCAAAGTCTGAATCACCCTCTCTGACTGTCCGTCAGTCTGCGGATGAAAAGCAGTACTGAGGCTAACTTTACTGCCTAATGCTTCCTGAAAAGCATTCCAAAACCGTGATGTAAATCGTGGATCTCTGTCTGATATGATCTGATCCGGTATCCCATGGAGTCTCACAATCTCCCTGAGATATAACTGAGCCAACCTCTCCAATGTATAGGTGACTCTGATCGGTATAAAGTGTGCCGACTTCGTCAATCTGTCAACCACTACCCAAATAGCATCATGTTGACTCCGGGTGGTCGGTAACCCCACTAGGAAATCCATAGTAACGGATCCCCACTTCCTCACTGGTAGAGATAAACTCTGAAGTGTGCCTGCTGGTTTCTGGTGTTCAGCTTTCACCACCTGACATGTCAAACACTTTGCCACATGTCCTCGTACATCTCTCTTCAGTCCTGGCCACCAAAAATGTGTTTTCAGATCTTGATACATCTTACTAACACCAGGATGAATACTCAATGTGCTGCTATGTGCCTCCTGTAGGACTTGCTGTCTAAGTCCCTCAACATTCGACACATAGAGTCGATCACCATAATGCAGTATTCCATCTTTGTACTTGAACTCTTTCTTCAAAGCACCAGTCTTAGCTTCACCTGAAATCTTCTTCAACAATGGATCTTTCAACTGAGCTTCTCTGACTCTGGTTAACCAAGCCGTCTGAATCTCCAAAACGTAGACTAAGGATTTTTCTCGACTTTGCCATAATTCATGCAAAGCTAAGAAACAATCCTTCAATGCTCCTTCTGAAGAATCTGTAGCCTGATCCTTGGACAAGATCACTCCTGTGTACTTCCGGCTCAAAGCATCTGCTACCACGTTCCCTTTACCAGCACAATACTCGATCGAACAATCATAGTCTTTAATGTACTCAATCCATCGCCGCTGTCTCATGTTCAGATCCTTCTGAGTAAACAAATACTTCAAACTCTTGTGATCAGTGAAGATTCTGAACGATCTTCCCATCAAATAATGTCTCCATAATTTCAGTGCAAAGATCACTGCTGCAAGCTCAAGATCATGAACAGGATAGTTCAACTCATTAGGCCTCAGCTGTCTCGAACCATAAGCAATTACCTGACTGTCCTGATGTAGAACACAACCCAAACCTGAACCTGACGCATCAGTATAAACTGTAAAGGCTCTGTCCGGGTCTGGTAATACAAGTATGGGTGCACTGGTCAACTTTTCCTTCAGCTTCATGTAGGCTTCTTCACACTTCGGTGTCCACTCAAATTTCTGAGCTTTCCTGGTCAATGCTGTCAACGGCGTAGCTATCACAGAGAATTTCTCTATGAAGCGTCTGTAGTAACCTGCTAGACCCAAGAAACTCCTGACCTCTGTAACTGTAGTCGGTCTCTTCCAATCAACTACTGCTTGAACCTTTTCAGGATCAACTGACAAACCTTGAGCACTGATAATATGCCCCAAAAACTGAATCCTCTCGGACCAAAACTCACACTTAGAAAATTTTGCATAGTACTGATTATCCTTCAGCACTTGCAAAACCGTTCTAAGGTGCTCCTCATGCTCTGCTGTAGACTGTGAATAGATCAGAATATCGTCGATGAAGACCTCAACAAACTGATCCAGAAATGGCTTAAAGATCCGATTCATAGCTTCCATAAACACTGCTGGAGCATTAGTCACACCAAAAGGCATAACCGTATACTCATAATGCCCGTACCTTGTCCTGAAGGCAGTCTTCGGAATGTCTTCCTCCTTAACTCTGATCTGAAAATACCCAGACCGAAGATCAATCCTGGAAAACACTTTCGCTCCTCTGAGTCTGTCAAACAAATCATCAATTCTAGGAAGTGGATACTTATTCTTAACTGTCACTGCATTCAACTTCCTGTAATCGATGCACAACCTGAAAGTTCCATCCTTCTTCTTCACAAATAATACTGGAGCTCCCCACGGTGATACACTCGGTCTTATGAAACCTTTCCCTAGCAGTTCCTCCAACTGCTTCTTCAACTCATCCATCTCAGGAGCCGACATCCTATAAGGTGGTACTGAAATAGGCTCAACCCCTGGTTGCAGATGGATAGCAAACTCAGTATCCCTCCTAGGTGGTAACCCAGGTAACTCCACTGGAAACACCTCAGGAAACTGATTAGCTACAGGAATACTTCCCAACTCTTCCTCTATAGCTACTCCATTCAACGAATAATACTCCTCTTCACCAACTACAGGGATGGTATCTACAAGTCTAAGGTGTAAACTCTTAGCACTAGATGCCAACCCTCCCGTGCAAGTCACTCTAGCTCCTTGAGCATCAATGATGTCAACTGAGTGATTCGCACAGTTAATTTGTGCCTTGTGCTTACTCAACCAATCCATTCCCAGCACCAGGTCATATGATTTCAACTCAATCACCCACAACTCACAACAAAAATCATGATCACCTAACTGCAAAGGATACCTAGTAACCACTTCATTGGTCACAATAAAACCTCTCCCTGCAGTCCTGATGAGTCTCAACTCACCCGCAATTTCACGCTGTAAACTATGCTTATCTACCAAGGCAGAAGATATCACTGAAAGAGTAGCTCCCGTATCGAAAAGCACTCTAACACTACTGCTCAGAAAAGTAAAATTACCTCGTACAGCTGGCGGTTCTCTGGCCGCCTGGTTCGTCAAAGCAAAGACTCTTGGGTTCACTGCTGCAGCAACTACTCCAGGCCGGTTCCCAATGGCAAGCGGTACTGGAGGTAGAACCCGAGATGGACCTGTAACTGAACGAACTCTTGGGCAGTCCCTGGCCCAATGCCCTCTCTGACCACAGACATTACAAATATCTGTGCCCAGAGTACATGGTCTTCCACCATGGAACCGTCTGCACCTAGGACACACACCTGTCCTCCTCCTCTTAGATGGATCCTGGTTCCCTACCATTGGTCGCTTTCCAGCACTTTTCCCCAAGTTAGATGGCCCAGCTTCCACCTTTTTCACAGGTGCCCTGGAATCCTCGAATTCCCTTTCCAATGCCAATGCCTTCTGAACCATCTGGCGATAACTCCTGATATCAACTGTCGCCATATACCTCCTGAAAACAGGCTTCAGGCCCTGGGAAAACTTCTTGGCTTTCAACTCCTCATTACCCAACATGTATGGAGCATACCGGATAAGTGAATTGTATCGCTGCTCATACTCTCGTACTGACATCTCTCCCTGTGTCAGATTCTCAAACTGGATCCTCCTCTGATCCTGTGCAGCTTCACTGATATACTCCTGTCTAAACTTCTTCTCGAAGTCTGACCACTTGAGCACCTTTTTCTTGTGCTCTGGACGAGTGCCATTACTCTCCCTCAATAACTCCATCACATCGTCCCACCAAAGACTGGCTCTCCCTCTCAGAAAGAAAGGTACTAGAACCATCCTCTGCTCTGTCTCATAACCACCACAAGTAAAGAGGCGGTTCATAACAGACAACCAATCCTCTGCTCTATCAGGATCTCCTGTCCCGTCAAAGCTAGGTGGATCAACTGTCTTAAACTTTTCCAGCAACCTCATCTGATGTGGAGTGTCTCCCCTCCTTGGAGCCTCCATCATCTCTGGTTCCTCAACCTCCTCAAGAACTTGATTTCTGGGTTCCTGAGCTCTAGGCACTTGCTGTTGCTCAGCATGCCTTTCCTGTTCCTGTTGTGGCTCAACTTCCTCCTGGGCAACACCTCTGTCCCCATAATCTCTGAACATCTCTGTTACAAGAGTGTTCATGCCCTGTGCCACCTGAGACATAGTCTCAGTCAAACTCTGTAGCACTCTGGATATCTCATCCAACCTCGCCACAACTGGGTCACTAGAACCTTCACCAGGTTCCCTAGTCCCCCTCGAAGTTCCAGACCTCGTATCAACCATAATAACCTGCAACCACAACCAGACAACATTTCCCCAGATGTTGGTCAGTACTAACTTCCTAGCACTTGGACTTTACTACTAGATCTCAGTCTAAGCCTCCAATATCCATGAAATAAAACCCTTAGCTCTGATACCAAGAACACTGACACGATCCCCGTGCCCCTGCCCGGGATACCCTGTGAGCGTTTGTCTCACGGTGGATTGTAATTGGCTAGCTGGTTATGTGTGTGGATTAAATCCAATGCTACTAGTTGATTAACCTAGAAATGCAATATGTATGCACTTATGCTTTGACTTGGTTTATTAAAACCATAAAACATTTAATCATTTAGACATTTAGCCGGCTAGGTAAAATTCTATATAAATAAATACAAAATGTCAAAGCATAGCAAAATCAACCTTTGAGTGATTAACTACACATACACCGCTCGTGAAAGCATTTATACATAAGTAACTAATGCTCTCACCCAGAGAACAATCCCCTGAGTCAAGGACTCTTTATAACATAAATACTGGAGGCAAAATAAAGTACTGTATCAAAATACAAGACTTTGCTGAGATCTTTTACCCTAGCTCCCACTTTGGACTCCTGTCCCAGTGGCGAGTCTCACAAGTCCTGTGCCAAGTGCTACTAGGCTCTGCAGCCAAAGGAAGAAGCAAGTTAGTACCACAGCCTGACCAACAGACCAATTAAACACTTAAGCAGGCTAGAAACTTAAAGTTTCTCAACTACCGTACCTTTACACACAAAAAGGTACTACCGTGATAATCCTCAGCGATTATCCGGTCCTGCTACTTCAGACTCTGCATAACAAACAGGGAGTGAGAATTCAACATTCTCAGTAAGGGTCTTCGATGTACCTGCAAGAAAAATTACTAGGACTCTGGCTGCGAGCTCACACAGCATGAGGGTACTAGTCATATATATATATACTAGGCCGGTAGACCTCTCCTCAAGTAGTCCTCTGTATCAGGCCAAGTGCAATCACTTAGCAACCTGACACATATACAGGCCAAGCGCTATCACTTAGCAACCTGACATATAGGCCAAGCGCTATCACTTAGCAACCTATCATATGGCTCAAGGGCGAACCTTAGCAAGCCTCATTCAAACATAGAACCTCTCACCTAGTTGTTATGCAGGGGAATTTATGATGGGACTTGTAGACTAGGCCGCAGGGCCTCTTTGATGTAAACTAGATGAACAAGGTTTCGCCTCGTGGCCTCGTGGCTCCGGCACGGCTAGGCCGACGAGGGTTCTAAACCTCTCACCTGAGCTATTGATAGCTAATTAAGTTCAATTGCAACATTTGTTTCCTTACTTGTTGCCTAAGCAACTTACTTACCTCAAACAGTTCAAGAAAACTCATACTTCCGGTGGGACTTTCGGAAGTTTCGGAGTACCATCGGGATCCTCGGACCCTTAGGCACGTTCCGAGCCTTCCGTAGTCTCGGTCGGGTCAACGCAGCAAAAAGTCAAACCCTCCATTTTTAGGTGTTGGCGCCGCGTCGCCAAAGGCAAAAGGGATTGGCGACGCGTCGCCGACGAGCAGACGCTCTGTGAAGAAAAATTGAATTGGCGACGCGTCGCCAATTTTCGGGCCAATTGGCGCCGCGTCGCCAATTCTGCAGAAATGCAGAATTTGGCCGATTGCTGCTACGAACTTTGGCAACCAAATACATATAGCAAACATGCATCAAAAGTTACCAAATTTCATACACATGAAGTACATGTTGCAAGGAACAAAACCAACTATCAAAGCCAAACTATGATGCATTAGAAGCATCAAACCAATCCTTCGAATTTAGCTAGTCCATCATAATTCCCAAAACGTTTCTTCATACCATACCCAAAAATTACTCAACTTTCTCAATCCATTTCAATCCAAAAGCAATCCAACAACTTAAAAACACTTTCTCCCTTACCTTAACACCAAGAACAAGCAAGAATTCGAACCCTTCCTCTTCCAAACAAGCTTCCAAAGTTCTACACAAAACCATACCAAAACAAAGCTCTAAAACATCAAAAACACATCTTTCAACCAAAACCCAAGCTTCCAATCAACCAAATAACACGAATTCAATCAAGAACATAACTCATACCTCGTTCAAAAACAGGGGATGGAGAAAAACGCCTCTCCAAGCTTCAAAAACATGGATTCAAGCTTGAAAATCACTTCTCCAAGCTTAAACACCCTTAATTGCACCTTTTGGCACCAAGATCACTTGATTCCAAGTTCAATTTGAGAGAGAAATGAGTGAGGGAAGCTTAAGAACGTGTTAATGGCAGCTTCTCCCCCTCTTTCCCTTCTTAAACCCTCACTTAGCAACCAAGATCACCAAGGTTTCAAGTTAAGTGCAATTAGGTCCCCCATCTTTGTAACTTGACAATTCTTGATTAAATTCTTGTCTATTTGTTGAGTTTGAGTTAAGGTTAAAAGTTAAGTTCTAAAAATTCATTTTAAAACACTCGGGACTCGTCCCGGCCACTCAGGGTGCAAAATTACCATTTTGCCCCTGAACTTAGTTCAGAGCTTTATTCTTGTCGGAACTTAGTGAACTTTGGCAAACTTCTTAATTCTTGCTAGGCAAACTTAAATTAAACTTCTAAACTAAATTCTAAAGTCCTTACCTCCCTCTAGAAGGGCCGTAACAGCTGCGGTATTGCTTTCAATGTAGGACATCCACTAATACTCAATTCACTAAGATGTGGCATAATAATGATCATGGGATGCTCTTTTTCACTGTCACTCCAATCCCACTCCTCCCACTCCTTCCACTCGTCCATCGAGTAGAAAATAAGTTGCTTCAAACTAGGGAAGACAACCAGCTGCTGTTGCATTTCTTGTGGCGATATTCCAAGAAATTCGGCTCCCACTTTCTTCACTCTCCCCATAAATCCTATATAGAGATATTCAAGTCTTTGCAGTTTGCCCAGGGGAGGCAGCTGCTCCAACTCTCCACACTTTTTGAGCGTGAGGTATTTCAAGTCGTTCAATGATGCCATCCAATTAGGAAGTCCATTGCCATTGTATCTAATTATCCCCAACTCTTCGATGCACAAAGGTGGAGTCAAGGCTTGAAGCACTTGTTCTTCCTTCTCATTCTCCACTTTCCCACCTTCCATCCAGAGTGTCAAACTCCTCAACTTGGTCTTGTCTTCCAACCTCGCTTTCCTACACTCATTCACGTCTCTGATGTTCCCCAATCCGGTGATCTCGATTTCTTCAATGTTTGATAAATTCCTCAATTTGGCAATGCTAGCATCCTTTTCTCTCATGCTAATAACAAAATTATGTATCACTTTAACTTTACTTAATCTTCCAATCCCATTTGGCATACACTCCAGGCTTATATTTCCCAAATTATAAAGATAAGTAAGATTGATCAACTCCCCTATCCGTCGTGGCAGCTTTTTGAGTCTCGCACACCTGTCTGTGTTTAATATTTCCAAGTTACATAGATCACATATTGCTTCCGGCAATACTCTTAATTTTGAGTTATCTGACAAATCCAGGCACTTTAGATGTTCTAACTTCCCTACTTCCTTTGGAAGGACTTCAAACTGCAAATCATTTAGTTTCAATGTCCTTAAACAGATGAGTTGTCCCCAATCTAGTGCCGAAAGATCAACATATTTTGTTCCTTTCCAGCTATTGTGCTGGATATGGAGACTTCGCAATTTTTTGCAACTACAAATGTTATTGGGAAATTGGACTTGATTCTCATCAATATTCAACAGCATGTGCCGCATAGTTTTTTGAGATGCTTCCTTAGTCAACAGCTCCATGTTATTGAAATCAATTGAGCAACATTCACCTTCACTTAAAAAAATTGCAAAATCATGAACTATATCATGCATTTTGAATTCATATATTTCTCCGTCATCAAATCTCCTAAGGCCTTGAAAAAAGCATCGCATAACCAAGTCATTAAAGCACTCCTCTGCTATAACTTCTGTCTCCTCTGCCTCCCCAAAAAACCCTTGTGCCATCCACAACTTGATCAATTCATGTTTCCTAAATTCAAAGTCTTTCGGGAAGAGTGCACAATATGAGAAACACCGCTTTGAAACTGATGGTAAGTCATAATAGCTTAATTGCAAGGGACCAAAAAGACCTTTTTTAGCATCTTTAATTTCCCAAGTTCCACACTCGAGCACATCTTGCCATTCTTTTTCGGTTCTTTTGAATCGCAAGTGACTACCAATTATTTTTATTGCAAGAGGTAGACCTTCACATCTGTCAACAATTTGTCTGCCAACACCTTCCAGCACTTTTCTCTCATCCTTCGTTTTATCAAAGAATGCTAGTCGAGCAAACAATGACCAAGAATCTTCTTCATTCAAGACCCCTGGGTGAAAAATATCTACCTGTCTGGACCCCAGAACCATAGCCACCTTTTCATTCCGTGTGGTCACTAAAATTCTACTTCCAGGAAGAGAACACTTCAAAGTATTTAGGAGTTGTTTCCATTTCTCAGAATCCTCTGTCCAAACATCATCAAGGACAAGTAAAAATTTCTTTTCTGACATATGTTCACGAATTTGTTGTAATATGATATCCATTGCATCTACCTTTGGACGTTCGCCAGTACATGCTTCTAAGATTTCATTAGCTATTCTTCTCTCGTCGAAAGGATCGGAGACACAGACCCACATTCTCCTGTCAAAGTGGTCTTTGACTTCACCATCATTGTAGATAGATTGAGCAAGAGTTGTCTTGCCGAGACCACCCATTCCTACAATGGAGATAACACGTAGAGCCTCCTCTTCTTGAGTACTACTACCGCTCGGTGTTGATAGTAGCATGCCTTTGACAAAAGCTTCATCTTGCTTTCTGCCTAGCACCTCCGCAACATCAATGTAAGATGTTGTTTGGGCATTTCTTCATCAGTTATTCTCTCGTGGATAGCGAAGTTAAATCTCTCTTTTTCGGTAGAAATTGAGTCAAGCCTTTCATTGATTTTCTTGATCTTGAGAGCAATGTCATGGCGAAAAGCAACTTGCTTGATGCAAAAGCAAGGGAATGGGAGGAAGAAGCATACCTTGTTGCGGGGCTTCTGTTGTTGCCTGATCTTTAATCTTAAGAGAGCAGTGTTCCACTCATCCAGAACGTCTTCAAGATCATAAGAAACCTCCTTGAGTTTTTTCAACCAGTTTCTTACATAGGCTTCTTCCTCTTTCACTTGCCTTCTCCCTGCATCTTGGAGCACGGCTTCAATGGCCTGAAAATTGCTGGTGAGCTTTTCGATCTCCCCATCCAAGCCTGTCACAAGCTCCACTTCTTGCTTTGCTTTCTCGGCCAGTTGTTTCAGGACTGCTGAAGCAATAGCATCGGCCATGTCTACAGCAGTAGATGAAGGGGTTGTGAGAGCAAGAATAGGTTTGCAGATGAAAAGCAGAGCTGCAGAGGAAGAGATAAGTCCATTAATGATAAATCCAGCCACACAATTGGTATTGGTAGGTCCGAGATTAATGCTTTCCGGCCAGCCTTGACCTGAAGTCGTCGCCTTGGCGTCTTCTGAAGATTCGTTGAAGTTTAAATGCAAGTTGGAGCCCGAAAACCAAGTCGCAGGCAAGAACAAGAAGCTGGGCCAAACGTTGAAAAAAGCTTGGAAAGCAGAAAGGGCCGAAAAGCCCAACATTTACGTTTTATTCAGACAAATAAACAGCCAAATCATAAGTTAGTCGCCTGTTTATTTTTTTTTTGGTTTTTTGGGATCTTTAATTGCTTGTTCAGGTTTTTTTTTACTTTTTTTTTTCATTAGGAAAAGGATTGTATTGGGTTTTTTGGTTGATTGCCTAGAAATTATTAATTGCTTAATTACTATGGGTGTTTGATTTTCTAAAGGTTCCTTCATTAACTGATTATAATCATTTTAGTTCCTCATTGGGCAGCAAAGGAAGAAACTTTATTTTTCGAGGATTGTATTCCTCGAGAAACCACCCACAGGTGCAGAAAGTTTTTTAGGACATTGGAATAGTTTCCTCTTATGTCATAGGGATCATAAATCTAAGAACATGAATTTATTATGCAGAAATTTTTCCTGTCATTGATGTCTTGTGGAATGTGAGTCCTAAAAGTTGACAACCTTGTTTAATTAAGTCCTAAAAGTTAACGATTTTCTAATTAAGTCCTACACCTATTAAAATATGAGCACCACTAGTCCTAAGTAATGGGCGGTCGATGACACCTCTGACTTGGCACCAAACGTTGTCATCCTTCATGTGCCCATGCTTTTGTGTAACGTAGTTTGCCAAGCAAGATAGACAGTCACAAGAAAAATTGAAGATTTTGACAGATTGCAGAGAAACAAATGAAACAGAGTACTCAACACCCTACAACCTTATTCATTGCTACACTATAGGTAAGAAGAGGAAAACTACTTTTCGGAGTTGGAATTGGATCAATCCACAAAGTTAATTTTCGGATTATTATCAAAACTACTACACTATATGCAAAAAAGTTTATGCATGCATCCAGGTAGGAAGAAAAGCTGAGCCTTTGTTTACTGTTATTATCAATTTGCCTATCGGTAAACCAATTTAGCAAGTGCTTAAGGGTGGGCTTTGTTGCATTTGGGAGCAGGTTGTTTTAGGTCTCTTGTTAACCAGCAGGGTGAGGATATCTGCGCAGTAGCTGTACGAGGAGTAAAAGAGGAGATGGTAGTAAGTCAAAATCATGCATTCTGGAACATTTTATGCCTTTAGCTACTTTGCATGCCAGTGTTAATGGTTTCCCCAGGAACTACATTTCACTGATAATCAGATTGCCACAAAATTTTTGGATGTCTTAGCAAAGAATCTTCTCCAGGAAGTCCTAGAAACTACAGGTATCTCGCCTAGTAACATTTTTTGTGGATTTTCTAAAGATGCATTTGATCCTTCTTTTGAAAGAGAATTAGATACTATAACATTGGGAATGCCTGATTATTATTATTATTATTGTTGTTGTTGCTGTTGTTGTTATTGTTGTTGATGTTATTTTAAAACAATTATGTGGCATTTAGTTGTAGAAAATTTTCCCATTTCTCTTTTCTAAATTTTCTTTGATGAAATTTTGAGTGCATGACATGTTTTAAGGATGTGGAAAACTTTGTTTTCTAAACTTTCCCCCCAATCATCTCTCAATAAGCACAATACATACCTGTTACCCATCTTGGGGACAAGGGATTGAGATTTAGCTGTCCAATTGGGTAGGCTCTGGTTTGGGTGAGTCCATGATCCAAACAGCTTACAGTAGAACTCAAAAAGCTTTCAGCCTGGCCAACGATGGTGTTCAAGGCCAAAAAGATTGATTTGGAGGTGAAGAAGCTTGTCTCATGGGTGGAGAAATGAGTGGATGTTAAGCTGCTCAACAAAGTAAATTCTATCAATCAAGTCACTGTAGTCTCAAACTGGTTTTCTCTTGGCTTACTTATAACTACAACAGAAGCGAATTTAACCCACTAAGTCCCACATGCAAAACAGTACCCTTCATGGGATCAGGTTCCAGTTCCATTTAACTCATAGCCAAGGTTAGCAACTACAATCTCGCATTACAGTATTCAAGTCCAGAAGCTAGCAGCTACAACTTCGGTCATTTTCAAGGACTTATTCAGTCAAGTCACGGATACCCCATTATTTTTTTCAATGCTTACTTGGCATTGGTTCCTTTGCAAGTTCACCTTTTTTATTAAGTTCTTTTTGTTTTGTTTCGTTGGAAAATTGATATTTACGCAGTGGGGTATGTGCAGACCTGCTTTAGCAGGAAGAAGACCCGGCAGGCAAAACCACTCGACAACTTGGTCACTTCATACTTTCATTACTTGCTCCGGTCATCTAATTCATCTATATATGAAACCAAGAGGAAGGTATGTATCCTAACTGATCATTGTTTAAACCCCGTTGTGCAGCCAGTCATAATGGGTCTTCCCTCCCTTGTTTTCATTAAATCCTATGCGAGAAGAGAGCATAAAAAAGTCGTTTCTTGGACTCATGATTATAAACCCGTAGCCAACAGAAACAGATATGCAGCAGAATTATTTCGCTCCAATCCGTTGCTGTACCATGAAATCCCATAATGAGGAGTGGCTCAGTGGGCCGGGGCCCACATAGATTTCATCATCCAGCTGTGGAGGTGGACCACCAAGTTACGGGGGCCCAGCACTTGGTCAAATGATCGTGCTGGCCTGGCTTTGGTTGCCCCCGAAATTATCATGCCATCGCTCACAGGCTCACAGTTGCGGACCGGACACAAAGCCTTGCGATTATTGATGGAACGAAAACTACGACGGAGGCCGCTCCCTCCCTCCACCTCAATGGTCCATATTGCTGCTGTCCATCATGACGCAGTACGGGTACACATTCCTCTACAGCCATCTCCTACTGCCCCCAGTTCCAGTCCCAGTTGCGAAACATTGTCATTCTTCTTCCTACTTCCTTGCTCCAAACCAAAGCATTCCTTCATTTCCGGCTTACTTTGGGGTAGGGCACTGTGCTTACAATGCCGTACCTTAGTCTCAATTACGTGTTCTGCACTAATTGGTATTCATGATGCCGGGGGAATCATCATCATCACCACTTGTCATCGCACAACTTTTCATTTGCATGGACAACTATCGTGATTGATGAATCGAGACCAGCTACTACAATCGCATTACGTCACAAGATTTACGTTGTCAAATCAAAAGTTGATCAAGTTTTTCTCCGGAGCGTAATAATTCATTTAAGGCCAGCCCACGGGAGTTGACTGATGATAATTCTTTGTTCATCTAATCTAACTTGAGAAAAGGGGCCAAGTGAAGAACGACTATCTGCTCTGCCTCGACGTGAGTCCAAACTGAACGATAAAGAAGACAAAAATTCCAACCACTTGCACTCTCAGGTGAGCTTATTTTTCCCATGCAATACACATAGCATGATACAAGGGCTTGCTAATTTATCCAAGACAACAGGCTACAAAGCTTGCCATCGGGAATGTTCACAATGGCAACAAACGGATGCCTACTATGTGCGTCACTACTAGAAAAACCGCATTTAGCGATGGCCATTAGCGATGGCTGGCCATTGCTAAACATGATATAGCGACGGCACACCGTCGCTAAAACGTCCGTCGCTAATTCACTCGCCGTTAATTTTCTAGCGACAGTAACACGTCGCAAAACAGGCCGTCACTAATTTTTCGGTAACGGTGTTTGTCGGAGCGTTAGCGATGCGTAGCCGTCGCTACTTAGTGACACGTAACCGTCGCTAGTTAGTGCTAGTTAGTGACGCATAGCCGTCGCTAGTTAGTGACACGTAACCGTTGCTAGTTAGTGCTAGTTAGTGACGCTTTGCCGTCACTAGTTAGTGACGCATAGACGTTGCTAGTTAGTGACACATAGCCGTCGCTAATTAGTGACGCATAACCGTCGCTAGTTAGTGCCAATTAGTGACGCGTAGTTGTTGTCGCTAGTTAGTGACGTGTAGCCGTCGCTAGTTAGTTCTAATTAGTGACGCGTGCCCGTCATTAGTTAGTGACGCGTAGCTGTCGCTAATAACTAGTAAAAATTTCAAAATTGTAGTGACTGCTAGTTTCATTATATGCATCCATACGAATTCAGCTATGTCATGGTCAACAATTTCATCAGCAAACCTCCACTATACGTGTCTATTCCGTACAACCCAAACACAAAATTAGGTAACATTAATCCAAAGTTATGTTATACACTCCCAATAGTCATAAACATAACAATTGATATTTAGAATACATACAATGTCACAATGTATTTTGGCTAATGTACAACCTTAATAATTATAGTGAAACAAGTTCATGGGATATAATTGTACCCTAATTACAACCAAGATTTATGATGAAATAGTGACCTGCTTCAGTGAAACTTGCATCAAAGACCACTTTGTTAAGATGCTGTTTCAGGAAAACCTGCAACCAACCACCATGTTCAGAAATTTCTCTTTCTAGCTTAAGTGTCATAATGGGGCACAAGAAAACAAAATTCAACTATGAAACTTTTAAGACTTCAAATGCAAGCTATCTACCTTTAAATGCAGCCACCTCACTAGGATGACATACGACTATCAAACTCCAATGGAGACTGCCATAGAAAAATGGAGATTTTCATCAGTTCCTGATATCATTATGAAACCTTTAAACAAAATAGCAGTTCTCATGAAAAGGTATCTTACTTGAAGTTTACAGGAATAAAGATGTAGTCTTTCACAAACATATCCACCGTCCTTGTCCATTTGTGAACTCGTAGAAAAGCAGCCCTCCCATCAGATATACTAGATGGATCTTTGTCAAGATCAGCAAGCTTCCGAAAGAAAAAACTGTTGAAGAAGTGGAACCTTTGCCTTTCCTTGACAGGAATCTGATTCTTCAACTACCTGCCAATCATTCGTGAGGAGGAGGTATCTACAATCTAAATACATTTGTATTATATCAACTGAAATAATTTATGTTGTGTGAGAATTTGAAACGTAACACAATTTTTAGCTATAATATTAACATTTTTCTAGTAGTGTATTCAAAAGCAATTATTTATGTTCAATGAGATAACAATTTATCATAAAAAATTACAATCACATGAGAACCCAAATTTTTTTTTTTTTTTTAGTTTAGCGGCGGCCAACCGTCACTAAATTAGCGACGGTACGCAAACGCTAATTTTAGCGACGGCTAACTGTTACTAAATTAGTGACGGTACGCTGTCGCTAACTTTAGCGACGCGTAACCGTAACTAATTTAGCGACGGTAAACCGTCACTAAAATTTAGCGACTAACAGCCGTCGCTAAAGTCTCACCGGAATATTACCGACTAATTAGCGACGGTTTTTTACCGTCGCTAATTAAACCGTCGCTAAATTCAATTTTTCTTGTAGTGCGTGCTTAAAGATGGACAAATACATGCAGAAGCAATTATAGAACAATACAAGGGAAGAAACCGAGGCTCATTTCAATTATTTTCCTCTCCTCGTGCTTGAGGTTGCGCTAAAACACAACATTTCTCACAAAAGTCTACATACTCGGGTTTTTAGCCCAGTTAACAAACATGATTTTCACCACATGTTGTAATGCCCAAATATCCAAAGCAGGGGGTAAGTTAAATTGCTGACTTTTCCTTTGTTTCTTAAATTTTTATTTCAGGGTTTACTTTCCTGAATGATTTTTTGCTCCAGCTTGAGAAATTTCAATTTATATCAGATTAAATGCTTTCTTTTATTATGTAAGGAATTTGCTATAGGAACAATGAGTATCCTACTTGCTGTAGTCATTGTGCTAGTTACTCGTTGATTGTTGGGAGATGATCCAAACTATGATATCTTAATTAAAGTTCTGTACTTGATGAGTATAAGGAAGAGGTAGCTTAAGGATTATTTCTTACTTCTAAAACTAGAGCTTTGTTTTAAAAAAAAAAATAGTTTATTCTTTTATTTGTTGTAGAAATTGACTTCCAATGGGAAAGAGAAGGCTCAAAGTAAGAGAAGTAAAAGAGGAGACAGGAGTATGTAAAAAATGTGCATTCTGGAACATTTTAAGGCCTTTAACTGCTTTGCATGTCAGTGTTAATGGTTTCCCTAGGACTTACTTTTCACTGATGATCAGATTGCCAAAAAATTTTTGGAGGTCTTTGCAAAGAATCTTCTCCAGGAGTCCTAGAAACTGCAGGTATGTCACCTAATACTCTTGTTAATATTCTATTCGGGTAAAGAATCTGGAGATTGGGGAAGCTAATACCGATTTCCCTATCTACTGATTTTTTTTCTGGACTTTCTAAAGATGCATTTGATCATTCTTTTGACAGAGTATTAGATACTAATACATTGGGAAAGCCTGCTTATTATTTTAAAACACTTGACTTTTTCAGCATCCTTTACATTTCAAATTTTCAATGCTCAATTTATTTCTTTATTAGGTTGCCCTTGGAACCAATGAGGACAGCTCATCTGAAAAACAATTTATAAGGCTCGATAAACAATCCTAAGATCAGGACAGCACAAACCCTTGAGTTTAAACCGGAAACTTGACAAGTAAATCACATTTAGCAGTAAAGAATTTGGAAATCAAAGTAAACCACAGCTAACCAACAAAGTTTGATCTTAACCAGCAAATGAACTATTTGGATATAAAAGACTAGTTTCCAAACCAGGAGGTACACAAACATGATTACAAAACCAACAATTAATCCAAGAGTTACAGTTCACAAAAAATGCAGTGTTTCCGCAGCTACAAAACCTAACTGCTTGGTACCTGCAGGAGCTTAAAACTGGTAGAGTTCTTAGACCACTAAATAGACATTTATAGAAGTTATTACCAATACACACATGCATACAAACCATGAGTTGCTTCCAGCAAAAGTAGCTGTCTTCCCAGTACCAGTCAAGGTTTCTGCACAATTTTGTGCAGGTCACAGTTAGGCATGAACCCAAGTAACAAAATGTTCACAGATAGCTTACCCTTTAGGAACTATATTTACACCAAAACCTGCATTGAAAGAATAGTTACAAATTCACGCATTCATCATCTGCAGCAGCGTAGAATCATAAGGATGTGAGAAAACAGTTTTCTCAGAAATGATCAAACATGTTACAGTTAAAAGAAAACAAAATAACAAGTAAACACATGGAGCTCAAGAAGCTAGAGGCATAGGAAAGCTTGATCAAATTCATAATAACACTTATAACTAGGGGTTGTTGAAATATAAAAGGCTTGGCATGCAGGTACTGACAAGGCTTCAAACAGAGAGGACTTGGTTTCTACACCCCATACAAAATTGTTATCTGATCTCCAATCCACAGAATTAAGCATTAAGCTCAATGTAGAGCCGAACCCTTACCTAATAACCTGAATTAAACCACATGCAAGCAACCTTAAACCTTACATATACATAAATTTAGTTACAAGCATTACTTCACTTACAAGCTTACTAGGGTTCTAGCTCTGTCTCATAGTTTTGTTATGATTCAATAATTTAGTTTAGGCTTTAATGTTCCGGCTTGTAGTAGAACTCAAAATTTCTCAGCCTGGCCAACAATGGTGTTTAAGGCTAAAAAGTTTGATTTGGAGATGAAGAAGTTTGTCTTGTGGTGGAGAAATAGGTGAAGGTTAAGCCGCGCATGCAACCCTCTCCTTTAGCAAATAAATGCTTCTTAGTTTAACCTTGGAATTAGATAGTTAATTGTTCTATAACTGTCTATCAAAGAGGTTAAATGGATTAATTAAGTTATAAGTATAGCTAGGCAAATTATAATTTAATCATTTCAGAGCTTGGAATAAAGGTAAACTGGACTAAAAGGATCAAGCTAGAGAGGTTCTTATAGGATTTAACAAGTAAAAGAAGGAGGTTTGGTGATCAGATGAAAAAAATGAACAAGTTGTGAAAATCATGGGTTTGATTGTCAAAGTAATGGAAAATAAAGTGAGAATTGGAAAGGAGAACTAAAGAACACACTAATCCCTCAATTTAAGGAGCTTGTCTACTACTCGACATAAGCTCCCCCACACCTTTTATTGATTGACTTAGATTACAATGGAAATATCAAAAGGGCGTTATCAAAAGAAACAGCTCTTAGTATCACAGTAGCTACTATCATCACAAAGGGAATGGACTTGGTTGTAATATTAGATGTTTTCTAAGTAATATGGAGGGTGTTAGATGACAAAGTTTTGTGACTTAATTGTAAATATTTAGGAAGCTCAAGGTCGAATGGAGAGTTTGAGCCTCACTCAATGCATGTCGTTATGTGTTATATTCTTCTTGGCAATTAGAAACTTGTTTAAGTTGGAAATTCATCCAAAAACTGTTGTTAAATCTTTGAAACTCGTTTTTAGCAGAAAGAAAGTAACATCAGAATTAAGCAAGAGTTTAGCTAGGGTCAAGTATTGGAAGAGTTTTCTTGAAGAGGAAGGCACGGTTAGCTTGATCCTGTAATTAGTTTGAGTTTACAGAAGATCCAAAGGGCTTTAGTAAGAAAGTCAAGGATATCACTGAACATCAAGTACATGCATGTAGTTGCATTCAAGAGTTCTATCCATAACGAAATCATGAAGTATTAGTGGAAATATATAACTAACTTGCTATAAAGCCATCCAATTTTTTCTCCAAAAAAAGAGGCTAGCAAATGTTGGGTAAAATATTAACTTGGATGAAATTAAGGGGACTGGAACGACCTTGTTCAACAGTAAAAGAATGGGACAGACATTGGAGGAGGCAACCAAACCAACGTTGTATGTTGAATTAATTAAGATTAAGAGTAGCAATTACGGCATTAATACATTAATAGATAACAGAAATCATATTTATCAAAAACACGTTTTAAGTCGTAAAAATGTATTTTTTTACGACTCTAGATATAGAAACTGTGTAGAAACACCATAGAAACGAAAACCATGGTAGAAATGAATAGAAGCGCGTTTTAAGTCGTAAAAACATAGAAACTTAAAGACTTTAAGACTCTACCTTGTTGGGTCAATTAGATTAAAAACCGAACTAGGCTAACAAAGTAAACCCATTTCCTAGCCCAACCCATTTATATATTAAAAAAAACAACCCAAAAATACATTGACTTTGATTCTTTGGTAAACTATCTTTTATGTTACTGTATGTTGAATAATGAAAAAAAAAATATGAACGACAAAATGGATGTAGTAGGTGTATACATGTAGTTCTAGTTAAGGATAAAATCAAATCAAATATAGATTATTAGATGTATTGCTGTGTAAGGGTTACAAGATTGGAAAAAGAAAAGGAGAAATAAAGTAAATGTGTTTATTATTTTTTTGAAGCTTATATATGGAGAAGCTTTCCATAAAAAACTTTAAAAAATAAAATGAACTTCAGGAGAACCTTGCCGCCTAGAAAACAGAATAGAAATATGGTGTTTATGTGTATGTCCAATCCCAGCACTAAAACTTAAATCATTAAATTGAAGGAATAGCAATTAGAAAATAGGAAACATATGTAGTTATTTGTTTTCACCAATTAATTATCTCATACTGGTCAAATTGAATGCTTTGATTCTTTAGTTGCATTATAAACATGAGATTCCTTGATTGTCCCGTAGATTAAGTGCCATTAGTTTTTTGTGATTTCTATGCTCAACTAAAGTTGGAGTTTTAGTAAGTGACATTGTTGTGAAATATGAGGTTGTTAAGATAATTTGAATGGTTATTTTTTTTAAATATTTTTTTAGAGCTTTTTTTTTTTTTTGAATCTTACGACTCTACGATTTTTTATGACTTTACGATTATAGGAAAACCAAAACAAATTTAGGTAGAAAACCTGACTTTGATACCTTGACAAAAATAATAAGTGCATACTGGATAGTGTAGTTGGGAATGTGAGAGATTATGGGCCAGTCTACCCCTATTCCTTGCTTGCAATGTTTTTCCACAATTGGGCAATCATAAATTTGCAATCTTTGCAATGTGGCTTTCCTAAGAAGTTGCCACTGTATTGTTGTCAATTTGGGACATTCACGAACAATCAACTTACTAAGATGTGGCATGATAGTGACCATGGGATCCTCTTTTTCACTGCATGATAGTGACCATGGGATCCTCTTTTTCACTGTCACTCTAATCCCACTCCTCCCACCCCTCCATCTCATGGAACATAAGACTTCAAATTTGGGAAGACAACCAACTGTTATTGCAATTCAGGTGGCGATGTTCCAAGAAATTCAATTCCCACTTTATTCACTCTTCACATTGATTCTAATACAAGATATTCAAGTCTCTATAGTTTTCCCAAGGGAGGAAGCTCTTCTAACTCTCTACAATCTTTGAGCTCGAGGTATTTCAGGTTGTTCACTGATGCCATCCAATTAGGAAGTCCACACCTACCACTGTATCCTCATAAAACCAACAATTCGATCCATAAAGGTGGACTCAAGGCTTGTAACGCTTGTTCTTCCTTCTCACTTACTACTTTCCCATCTTCCACCCCACTAAACTCGAGTTCCAAATAATAGAAAAAAATGACTATCCCATTTTTCTGTCTCAATTATCCTGTTTGTGTCGATATTATCTGTTGATATTATCTTCTTCATAATAATATCACCCTATGAATATCATGTAAACTTATCTCCAAAATTATCTCTAAGATAAGAATTACCTTATCTCTTGTATAAATACCTTATGATTAATGAAAGCTATCTATGTTCCTTTGCTAAACTTGTTTCTCTTTTATGATATCAAAGCCGGTTGCTCTCTAAAAACAAAACCTAGCTGATCTTCTTCTTCTCCACTTAACCATAACTGACAAGCACCCAGTTGCCACTAATTCTATTACCGAAGTCCCAATTAAACTCACAAGCCTCAAATACCCTTCTTGGAAAGTTCAATTTCATTTGCTCCTCTTTGGTTTTAATCTACTTGGTCTTGGTTTTGTCAACGGTACAAAGCCAACACCTGCCCCCTACTTTAGTTTTAATCAATGACTTGATTAGACACCGGAGTTTCCCATCATGTGACACCGAAGCCAAGCTTGCTCTCTCAACTATCCGAGTACACAAGAACTGATCAACTTATCATTGGAGATGATGATAGGCTGTGAATTTTTCACATTGGTTCTACCTCCTTATCCACCCTTTGTCACTCCTTTAAATTACAAGGCGTTTTATGTGTTGCTGATATTAAAACTAATATTCTCTCTATCTCAAAGTTCTATTTATCTAATCAAGTCTCCATTGGATTCTTCCCAAACCATTTTCAGGTCAAGGATCTGCACACGGGACTACAACTGGTACAAGGAACAACTAGGAATGGTCTTTATATGTTTCCTGTGAGGGAGTCCTCATCTCATCCACTTGCTAATATTGGCGTAAAATCATCAACTCAAAGGTGGCACCATCGTCTTGGGCATCTAGCTTTACCTATCCTTCGTTCTTTTATTTCTAAATTTTGTTTACCAATTTCAGGACCTCAATTTCAATTTTTGTAATTCTTGTTTATGCAATAAGAGCCACAAACTACCTTTTATTGCTTTTTTTTCTTACAAGCTATCGGCCCTTTGATTTACTATACACTAATGTTTGGGGTCTAGCTCTAGTTTAATCAATTGATGGCTTTCGTTATTACATTGCCTCTGTTGATCATTATACCAAGTATCTTTGGCTCTACCCCATGAAGCAAAAATCAGATGTTTATGAAATTTTTGTTAAATTCAAGTCCTTGGTTGAAAACTATTTTCAAACCAAAATTGCTTGACTTTATACTAATGGAGGTGGTGAGTATCAAAAATTGAAACCTTTTCTTGAAATACATCGAATCTCTCATCTTCTCACTTCACCTTATATACCTCAACACAATGCATCTATTGAACGCCGACATCGTCATATTGTTGAAACCGGCCTGACCCTTCTCCACAATGCCTCCATGCATTCCCCTTATTGGGCATATGCCTTCTTTGCTACCACTTATCTTATTAATAGAATGCCCACTTCAGTCCTTAGTGGTATCTCACCCTATCAAGTCTTATTTTCACAAGTACCCAGTTACCACAACTTGAAAATTTTTGGCTGCTTGTGCTAACCTTGGCTTCGCCCTTACAACACTTATAAACCCCAATAAACATCCAAACCTTGTATTTTCCTTGGCTACTTTCTAAATCAAAGTGCCAACCTTTGCTTAGACCCAAACACAAATAAAATTTTTGTCTCTCATCATGTACATTTTGTTGAAGAAATTTTTCCTTTTCTACATTTTTTCCTTCACACACCTTCTTTATCTAGTTCAAATTTCTTTGAATGGACATTTGCAGGAACATCCCAAGAGATCACTCTCGGTAGGCCTTCATCAGTCATCCCGCTGCAGCAACCTTGTCCAAGTAAATCTCTTACTTCTTCCTTGTCTCATTCTCTTGACACTCCTACCGAAATTGTTCCTACCTTCGTACTTAAGAACATCACCCCAACTACTCCTCCCTTGTCCTCATCACATTCATCCCCACCCCACTCCCCTGCCCCTATTGCACCATTCCCACACACCTATACTAGATGAAAATACAACCAATCTGCTTCTCCTATGTCTACCCCTTTACCTTTTACCTCCCCTTCTTCACCACCTCTGCCACCAACTCGCACTCATCCTATGCTAACCCACTCTCTTATCGATCATTCTAAAGCTGCCCATCTAACCATCAAACATCCTCGCTTATGCACTGCTGAACCGACCACCACCACACAAGCCCTTCGTCATCCCCATTGGAAACAAGCCATGATTGATGAATATGAAGCCTTACTTCATAATGGTACATGGGAGTTAGTTCCACATACTTCCTCACAAAATATTGTAGGCTGTAAGTGGCCTTTTTCACACAAAGTGAAATTTTGATGGCACAATCTCTCACTGCAAAGCACGTTTTGTAGCGAAGGGCTTCCATCAACACCCTGGCCTTGATTTCAATGAAACGTTTAGCCCAATGGTCAAACCATCAATAGTTTGACTCATTCTCAACCTAGCTGTTGAACACAGCCAACCTCTTCACCAGTTGGGCGTCAACAATGCCTTTCTGCCAGGTGACCTCTTAGAGGAAGTCTATATCCAACAACTCCCAGCTTTTGTTCCCCAAGATTTCCCATATCATGTCTATAGATTGCGCAAAGCAATTTATGGCTTGAAATAAGCACCTTGCACTTGGTACCAAGCTCTCAGTGTTTTTCTTCTTTCGTCTGGATATAAAGTTTCTCTGGCGGATTCGTCCTTGTTCATCTACAATCACGGACATCGTTTCCTTTATTCTTGTTTACGTTGATGACATTATTATTAGCGGCAATAATTCTACCTTTATTTAACAATTCCTTAATTTTCTTTGTGATCATTTTTCCTTGAAGGACCTTAGTGATCTCAACTGTTTTCTTGGCGCTGAAGTAGCACATAACCCCTTATGTGGCTTTTCTCTCAACACAAATACATCATTGATCTTCTCTCTTATGCCAACATAGATGGTGTTAAAGACTCTCCAACTCAGCAACACAAAGGCTGAATGATGGCCCTTCTCCATTGATGCAACTTCCTTCCGTAGCATTGTTCGCATGTTACAATATCTGTCATTCACTCGCCCAGATATTGCATTCATAGTCAACATGTTGTCGTAATTTATGCATCAACCCATCTACCAATACCTTCTTTCTCTAAAATGGGTGATTCCTTATCTCAAATGAACTTCATTTCATGGAATTTTCCTTCGAAAAAGCTTTTCCCTACAACTTCATGTATATTTTGTTGCTGATTAGCCTGGTGACAAAGATTCCTATCATTCAACCTCTGCCTACATAGTCTATCTTGGTTGTAATCCTATTTCCTGAATGTCAAAGAAACAACATACTATTGCTCAATCCTTAATTGAAGCCAAATACCATGCTACCTCCACCACTGCCTATAAAGTAGAATGGTTACATTCTGTCCTTCGTGAACTTGGTTTTCACATAGCACAACTGCCACTCCTACTCTGTGATAATATGAGCTCTACATATCCGTGTGCCAACCTTATTTTTCACTCCAAAATAAAACACCTTACACTAGACCGTCACTGTGTTCGGGACAAATTTACTACTGGACAACTCCAAGTTCAACACATCCCAACTGAGCTGTAACTAGTAGAAGCCCTCACTAAACCTCTACCTCGCCCTTGGTTTGAATAACTACGGTTCAAGATAGGTGTCACTGACAGTTCCACCAGCTTGTGGGGGCATAATAGAGAAAAATGACTACCCCATTTTTCCTTTTTTCCATCTCTAATTATCATGTGATTCTACTCTAAACTGCTCTGATTTGGTTAATGATTTTATTTATAAATATTATTTGTTCAGTTCTTAAAATGGCTATTGCATTGATTACTTCTAACTCTTAAAATATTTTCTGTTGAAGTTTATATTATTATTTATATGAATTATTTCTACTTGATCCCTATATGTTTTGTATATTGTATTTTTGTTTTCAAAATCCGCCACTTGTTGTGCATTCATACTCATCCCGTTTTCACCCATTCGCACAGATAAGGAGATGTCCGAGTTAGCTAGTGGGAGTGACTACAAGGTCAACTGAAGTTCAAGAAAGTTAAGAGTATTTTGTTAGTAGTACTATTACAAATTTGTTTATGTTTAGGAAACTCTTTGGATTTTATTTCATTCCTTAGAGCTTTGATATTTTATGGATTATGTCCTGATTTCAAGAATTGTAGTTGCTCTGCCATTTATTGTCAAAAGTTGAATTTTATAAGTTTGTAATTATTTGGAATATGTAGCCTTACATGCTTAGGAAAAATTTATTTTCTTGAATATGCGGCGTGTCATTGTCTCAAGACTCTTAGGGCGGGTTTTGGGGCATGATAGAAGTGGTATCAGAGCATAAGTTCAATAAACTTGAAGACCTTAGGTTAAGGAAATGCTAGGCTTTTGCTGTGCTTAGATATCGAGAGATGGGTGGAGATTGCTACCATAGTGGAAATGGAGCTGGGTCTTATTGTTAGGGACCAAAAGGGAAAAGATAGACCTGGATGATCTTTAAGCAAGCCATTTGGAAATATAGCAAAGAAACAAAGTTTAACCCCAACCTATCATGGAGCTTCTATGCATCTGGATGTACCAAACTGTGATTACTATGGACAATTTCATTTTGGTGAATGTCACTGGAAGACTGGCAACTGTTTCTGTTGTGCCAAGAAAGACCATTTGATTGCTGATTGTAAATAGTCAGGGACTAGAAATCCTTTCCAAAGCAGGCAAGGGGTAATCTACCACCTTTAAGGAAGCAAGATGAAAAAGGATGTGCGGCAAAGCCACAAGTTCAAGGCCAAATATATGCACTTACTCAGCAGGATATAAATGACTCTAATGTAGTTATTTCAAGTACGGTGAAAATTAGTTTGTTTATGCTCGTGCCTTGTTTGATTTTGGTGAGAAATTATTCTTTTGCATCACCAAAGTTTGTTGCTCGATTGTCATGTGTGCTTGAACCATTAGATTTTGAACGATCTACTGAGACCCATTCAGGAAAGTCTGTTGTTACTTATTCTGTGCATAAAGGGTGTGTAGTCAGAATTAGGGGAAGAAATATGCTAGTGAATTTGATTAGGCTAGATATAATTGACTTGGATGTTTTTTTGGGGATGGACTGGTTATCGGGAAACCATGCTTCGGTTGACTGCCATGAAAAGAAGTAATAATTCGTGTTCCTAATGAGCTGGAAATGATCTTTATCGGGAATAGGCAACCGGTCATAATATGTCTTATCTCTGCTATGCATGCGTGTCAGTTGTTAAGAAAGGGTTGTCATGGATATTTAGCATTCATCAGAGATACTAGCCAATCTGAATTGAAGCTGGAAGACATGTCTATTGCCAAAGGAGTTTCTTGAAGTCTTTCCTAAGAAAATTCCTGGGTTGCCCATTGATCGAGAGATCGAATTTTCTATTGATCTTGTGTTGGAGACTACCCCAATCTCTAAGGCTCCCTACTGAATGGCACCTGCAGAGATGAGAGAGTTAAAGTTACAGCTACAAGAGTTACTCAATAAAGGGTACATTCGACCTAGTGTTTCACAATATAGTGCTCCTGTTTTGTTCATAAAGAAATATGGAAGCTTGAGGCTTTGCATTTGACTATTGTGAGCTAAACAAGGTAATTGTCAAGAACAAGTATCCGTTGCCTCGTATTGATGGCTTGTTCGATCAGTTGCGGGTTGCACAAGTCTTTTCTAAAATTGATTTGAGGTCTAGGTATCACCAATTAAAGATTAACGCTAAGGATATATCCGAAACTGCTTTTAGGACCAGGTATTACCATTATGAATTTATGGTTATGCCTTTTGGTCTAACGAATGCATCGGCTATTTTTATGGACTTGATGAACTGAGTTTTCAAGCCATATTTAGACCAATTTGTCTTTGTGTTTATCAATGATATTTTGGTCTATTCTCAGAGCCCAAATGAGCATGAGGAGCATTTGAGAGTTATTTTATAAACATTAAGGGGGAAGGAGTTATATGCAAAATTCAAAAAATGTGAGTTTTGGTTGGAGAAAATTTCTTTTCTTGGCCATATAATTTCAAAAGATGAACTTTCTGTAGATTCGCAGAAAGTTGAAACAGTTGTGAATTGGGGTAGACCCTCTAATGTTGCTGAAATTCGTAGCTTTCTCGGTTTAACTGGTTATTATCGTCGGTTTATTAAAGGATTTTTGACCTTGGCTATGCCTTTATATAAGTTGGTTTGAAAGATTGCTAAGTACGAGTAGACTGAAGATTGTGAGAAAAGCTTCCAGGAGTTGAAGCAAAGATTAGTAACTGCATCTGGCATTACCATCCCATTTAGCACTGAAGGTTATGAAACTTATTGTGATGCTTCACATATTGGTTTAGGGTGTGTACTTATGCAGACAAAAAGAGTTGTTGCCTATGCCTCCTGGCAATTAAAGCCATACGAGAAGAATTATCCTATGCATAACTTGGAATTAGCTGCAGTTATCTTTGCCTTGAAGATCTGGAGACATTATCTCTACGGTGTTTCTTGTAAGGTGTTTACTGATTACAAGAGTTTGCAATATATCTTTACAAAGAAGGAATTGAATCCTAGGCAGTGGAGGTGGATGGAGTTGTTGAAAGATTATAATTTGAATATTTACTATCACCCTGGCAAGGCAAATGTTGTTGCTGATGCTTTAAGCCATAAGTCCTTTGGCTTGTTAGCTTCTTTACTTACTAATAAAATAGTTATTCTTAACGATCTATAGAAGTTGGGAGTAGAAATGATAATAGATGGTCTCAGTAATGTGCTTGCTAACTTGATGGTTCAACCAACTTTAATTGAGAGGATTAACATTTCTCAAAGTTCAGATGAAGGAATTAACAAGTTGAATGAAGAAGTTACACAAGGGAAGCATCCAGGATTTCGTATTTATGAAGATGGATTTCTAAAGTTTGGTGCTCGACTATGTGTCCCTGGAGATGAGGCTTTGAAAGAAGAAATTATAAGAAAGGCACATAATACCCTTTACACAGCACATCATAGTAGAACTAAAATGTACAGAGACCTACGAGAGCATTTTTTGTGGCAAAGAATGAAGAAGGAGATTGCTAAATTTGTTGCAAAGTGCCAAACTTGCCAGCAAGTCAAAGTGGAACATCAAAAGCCTTCAAGACCTTTGTAGCCTCTTCCAATTCCTGAATGAAACTGGGAACACATCACTATGGATTTTGCTGTGGGACTTCCAAGGACTACTAAAGGTAACAATGCTATATAGGTGATTGTTGGTCATTTATCTAAATCTGCCCACTTTTTGCCATTCCAAAAAGGTTCAAGTTTAGAGAAGTTAGCCAAGTTGTATGTTAAAGAGATCGTCCACCTACATGGGGCTCCTCTATCTATTGTCTAGAATAAATGGTTTGTCTCAAGATTTTGGGGACATTTGTAGAAGGCCATAAGAACTCAACTCAATTTTAGTACCGTTTATTATCCTCAAACTGATGGCCAGTTAGAACGAACTATTCAAATTCTTGAAGATTTGCTCCGAGCTTGTGTGCTAGACTTTGGAGGTAATTGGGATGATCACTTAGCACTTATTGAATTTGCATATAACAATAGCTATCAGTTTAGCATTGGAATGACACCCTATGATGCATTGTATGGGCGGACATGCAGGTCACCAATATGTTGGGATGGTTGAGAAGAATCAAATTATTCATGATCACTTAAGGATTGCATAGAGTAGACAAAAGAGTTATGCTGATTTGAGAAGACGAGTGTTGGAGTTTGATGTTGGGGATAATGTTTATATTAAAATATCACCGATGAAAGGAGTTATGAGGTTTGGGAAGCGTGGAAAATTAAGCCCAAGATTTGTGAATCATTTTGAAATTCTAGATCGAGTTAGGGATGTTGCTTACAGAGTTGCGCTGTCATTATCTTTATCATGAGTGCATGATGTGTTTCATGTATCAATGTTATGTAAACATGTGCACGATCCCAATCACATAGTCCAACATCAAACGATCAACATTATGCTAGATTTGACATATGAGGAGCGGTCAGTGGAGATTCTTGATCGAGAGAAAAAAGTATTGAGAAGATGCACTGTTCCATTTGTGAAAGTTTATTGGGAAAGACACTCTTTATCAAAATCTACTTGGGAACGCGAAGAGGAGATGCGTGAGAAGTATTCATTTCTATTTATCAATGAAGGTAAGTTTTGAAAACGAAACTTATTTTAAGGGAGGAAGGATGTAATGGCCCAACCCAATTTAGTCTACTTTATTATTTTGGGTATTTAGGTTAAGACCCAAGAGAAGGAAAAATAATAATAAAAAAATAAGAAGCAAAGAAATAAAAAAAACAAGGGAAATAAAAAAAAAAATACGGCACAAACCAAAAGACAGAAGAGAGGAAAGCGTGAAAGGAGTTATAAAAAGGGGAGAAATAAGAACAAGTTAGGGTTGAATATTTCTGTTGCTTTTTTATATAGATGTTGTCTTATGTTGAAGGAGTGGAAGAAAAAATCATTAATTAAAGATAAAATAAAAGCAGTCTATGAGTTATTTAAGCAAAAGAAGGATCTTTGGTGAGTGTTTGTTGGTTATTTCTAATATACAAGTTAATTATTTTAGAATTTGTAAAAGGATTTAGATTGATGATTTGATTGAATATAACTTACTTTTGATGATTGGAAGAGTCAACTGATAATTGAGAATATTTATAACGAATTAAGAATAAATTTGGTTGAAATCACACAGTAGCAAAAGGTTGCGAGCGAAGAAGACGAGGAATCGTATTTCTGGCCCCAAATTGGAATAAATACATATTAGGTACTTTAGGTTTTAATACGGGTTCATCGATACCCTCTAGTCTAAAATGTTATAACTTGGTCACTGGCAGTAGGATCATCGGGTTACTCACAGTATCAGTCCCTAAGGCTTCTAACACAACTTCAGTGAATTCTTAGATTCCAGAAGCGTTCATTTGGGTCACTGTCAGCAAGTGATTTTGGGTTATTTCTTGAATTGATTATATTTTGATATAAACTTTTATATAATTATTTTAGGTGACTACACAATTATTTTAGAAGTTGGAAAGTTGCATTTTGAGGTAAGTGGCTACTACTATTTCTAAAAATTAAATTGTTTTGATATTATGTATGTATTATTTCTTCAAGTGTTATGTTTTCCAACTTAGTAATTTTTCAATATTTCGATTTAAAGCTATTTTGAATTAAATTGATTTTCAATCAGAATAAGAGTTTTTAAATACATGTTTTATTCTAAAATTGTTTTTCCAAGTGTTTTATTAATTTACTTATTGATCTGCTTATTCAAATTTTATCTTATTTATGCAATATATTGTGTTTGATTAAATAAGCTGGGATAAAGTATGTTTTGATTGTGATATTTTGTATTGAAATTTTATAACAATTGTAATGCTCTGAATTTCTGTTCCGACTCTGTTTTGGTGGGTGTTGATTCTATACCCGTACTACTAGGAAAGTATAGTTCTGGACCCTCCATGTAGGGTATTATGTTCTGTTCTGTTCTGCAATGCAGTGTTTTTAGGACTAGTCCTTCAGGGCATTCGATTGTTGGCGATTCTTAGACGATTATGGACTTACTACAGTGGTTTAAGTGTAGTGATAATAATCACCCCACCCACTCTGCTCTGAATTTTTATTCTATCATTCAACTCTGAACAGCTCTGATTTGGTTAATGATTTTATTTATAAATATTATTTGCTCAGTTCTCAAAATGGCTATTGCATTGATTACTTCTAACTCTTCAAATATTTTCTATTGAATTTTATGTTATTATTTTATAAGAATTATTTATGTTTGATTCTTATATGTTTTGTATATTGTATTTCTGTTTTCAAAATCCACCATTTGTTGGGCATTCGTGCTTACCCCATTTTCACCCATTCACATATATAAGGAGCGGTCCGAGTTAGCAAGCAAGAGTGACTATAAGGCCAGCTGTAGTTCAAGAAAGTTAAAAGTATTTTGTTAGTACTACTATTAGAAATTTATTTAGGTTTAGGAAACTCTTTGGATTTTGTTTTATGGCTTTGATATTTTATGAATTATGTCCCGATTTCAAGGATTGTAGTTGCTCTGCCATTTATTTTCAGAAGTTGAATTTTATAAGTTTGGAATTATTTGGAATATGTAGCCTTGTTTATTTAGGGAAAATTTATTTTCTTGAGTATGCGGCATGTCACTGTCCCAAGACTCATAGGGTGGGTTTTGGGGCATGACAAAAATAATTTCAAAGCTTAAGCTTTTGATTCAAGTGTTTATTAGGTAAACAGAGTAGTAACTATCAAGTGGCATTGGTTCTAGACAAATATATATATATATATATATATATATATATATATATATATTATGGCCTAGGGTTCTAGTTACCATATTATTCCTTGGTTAATCTAAGATCATGGTAACGTGCTCATATAGAAATTAAAACCCTAGCCATAACTCCATAGGTGTACCATGTTCCTTTAATGAAGAGAGATCTATTGAGGCGTTAATCAGTATTGAGGCATTCTGGGATTTAGAAAAAGTAGCATAGGTGTCATATGGGTAGAAATAAAATCCACATTATTCCTTGGTAGACAAGCACTCAAAACTGATGATCAGAACCCTAGATTTTGTCTTACTTAAATCCAAGTAACCAAAGACACATTCAGGTTTGTCTCACACATGAACTGAAGGGAAGCAAACAAATTAGCTGGATAGCCGCATATTAGGAGAACTGGAAAAGTGACAGCAATGGCTGCTGTCCTAATTTCCCGTAGGCCATTTTGGTGTTATAAGGTCACTTTTGCCAAAGCATTACTCCAGCAAGTCTAGATTACTTAGGTACAAATATACACCTAGTCTTTAAAGCAACTTGGTAACTAAAATAAAAGGTCAAAGGCAAGGTCAAGCTCCTGCTAAAATACTGGCTGAAACAACCTGCAAAATTTCTGCAGGTTTTTATTCTGAAATTCAAGGATATAAATGTTATTCCACTCCACACTACCTAAGTAGAGACACAATTAATTGTGTCACACACATAACACAAAGAAACCAAGACTTTAAACCACCTACTGCAATCCAAGTAAACACAGGAAAGCTGGAGCATTGCTACTGTCCTAATGCACCATAGGGGAAATCATTTTGATTCCAGAGTTATTATAACCAACCCTTAAAGCCATTGGATTGCCAAAAACAGAAAGTCCACCACCAAGTCAAACCCCAATCCAAATGAACCGAACCCTAATTTCTCAAGGCTGGAAATGTTGTATCATAAGCCAAAGGTGCCTCCGTTGGTTTCTTCAACCAGTAAATATTTAGTACTATATGAAAACATCAAGAAAATTAAGTTCCAAGCAACTTTTGTCAGAGAATTCTTACACAGAAAATTTCACTATTACATCAGTCCGTAAACAATAGAAATACACCCTCAAATGTATAGGATATTTTCTTACAGCAGAAGCTAGGTATCATTTATGCCCAGATCACCTAGGATTGTAATACATTTAGGTGCTTAACACAAAATAATGAACTCGAGTAGCAGATTTTCAGAATTTGGCAGTCCAAAATGTCTGGTTAACAGGGATGCCTCGTCTCCTGCACCACAAACACACTAAAAATTCCTAAGAGTATCAAGCAACATAAACATATCAGAAACACACGTCAGAAGCATGCCAGCAAGTAGTCCAGTGGTTTCAGAAAATCAGAAATGCTTGGCCATAGCATTATTTGTCCCCTAACAACTTGCTTATTCAGACTAGAAGCTAGCTAAATCAATAAACAGTATTGTAGTAAACTAACTGTATGCCTCAGTTTTGTCGTCATATGGGAATAATCCCATCGCGCAAATCCTTATTATGCCTCATTCCATGCTGCAATACTTCATAAATATTTTTCCAGGGCAGATTCGAGTCCAGTAAACTACAGAGAAGCAAACACAACCCTTACAAGAAATTAAGAGGAATCAAGAACACCGCTGGAGTAACCTGAGCCTCCAATTTGCTTGTCAATGAAGAAACTGGGCATGTCGTGGCTCAATGTCTTGAATTTCCAACTTTCTCTTTGATTATCTGTTTCTAATTTTTCCCTCTGAACCTTTGACAGCCAGCTGTTACTAGCTCAGCTAAAAAATCATCTACATTTAAATCCTCTAGAAAGGTGGTTAGAAGAGAAACAAAATTAGTTAATGGGGGGTAACTAATGGCTTTGAAGCTCAGGTCCTACCCATCAGTTTTAACTAAATGGCTTGTAAGACAAGAATTTTTAATGTTCGTCTTTAATGCTCAAACTCACTTCTATTTTTGGTTGAGTTTGAAGAGATTTTGGACTTGTTTTACCTGGCCGATGGGGTGCTACTGCTGCAGAGTTGGCTCTACTGGGTGCCGGCATGTGCATGAAAATAGGGTTGGCACAGCCAACTTCTGATTTTCGCCATACCCTAAGTGTTTTTATTGCTTGAACAAGTTTGTTATGGTTATTTAGACCTATTTGGTCACTCTTAACGTCAAAAACAGCAGGTCAACAGGTTTTCAGGTTAGTCAGAATCAGTTTTATGTATGTAGAATCAGAATTCTGACTTCAAACACCTTTCATTTGATAAAGTAAACTGGTCTGTTGGTCTAGAACTCAAAATGACTATTTTAAAAACCAGATTTTCAAAGTTTATTTTTCTGCAGAATTTTGACAGATTTCAGTTCCAATGAAGAAATTGCACACTTAAAGGTTTTTGTTTGTATTTCTTGGCCAAGTGTATCGTGACATGTTTAATTAAGTCTTCCAGCCGGATTAATTAGATGGGTTTACAAGGAAATGCATCTAGAACACTTAAAGGTTTTAGAATTTAATGTCTTTTTCAGCCTCTAGCTAGAAGGAATAATTTTGAAACGTTGAAACTAATTTCTTTATTCTGACTTAATAATTTAAAGCTAAGGAAGATTGGATTCATGCTACTAAAAGTTCCTACTTATGGTTTCATCTTCGAGACTAAAGGTTCAAAGGTTGACAAAATTAAGTGATGTATGTACTAAAAGTGTTGGGTTAAGGAGTTGTATAGATAATGAAATCATGAACAATTATTGGAAAGCATTTTAACTTGTTCAACAATAAAACAATGGGAGAAATATTGGAGGAGGCAACCAAGGGGTGTATGTTGAATTAATTAAGGTAAAGAGCAGCAATAAATCATGGTATTGATACAATAATATATAATAGAAATAATAAGTGCGTACCCCCGAATAACGCGCCTCGGGATGTGGGAGATGATGGGCCAGTCCTCCCCTGTTCCTTTTTGGCAACGCTCTGCCACAATTGGGCACCCATGAATGACCAATTCTTGCAGTGTGGTCTTACCAAGAAGCTGCTGCGGTATTGCTGTCAATCTGCGACATCTATCAATAATCAACTTACTAAGATGTGGCATAATAGTGATCATGGGATGCTCTTTTTCACAATCACTCCAATCCCACTCCTCCCACTCCTCCATCCCGTAGAATTTAAGTTTCTTCAACCAACTGCTGTTGCATTTCTAGTGGCGATATTCCAAGAAATTCGGCTCCCACTTTCTTCACTCTCCCCATTAATCCTATATAGAGAGATTCAAGTCCTTGCAGTTTGCCCAGGGGAGGCAGCTGCTCCAACTTTCCATACTCGTTGAGCCCGAGGCGTTTCAAGTTGTTCAATGATGCCATCCAATTAGGAAGTCCATCCCTACCACTGTATCCTTTTATCGTCAACTGTTCGATGCACAAAGGTGGAGTCAAGGCTTGTAGCACTTGTTCTTCCTTCTCATTCTCCACTTTCCCACCTTCCATCCTGTTGAACCAGAGTCTCAAACTCCTCAACTTGGTCTTGTCTTCCAACCTCGCTTTCATACACTCATTCACGTCTCTGATGTTCCCTAACCTGGTGATCCAAATTTCTTCAATGTTTGATAAATTCCTCAATTCGGCAATGCTAGCATCCTTTTCTCTCATGCTAATAACAAAATTATGTATCACTTTAACTTTACTTAATCTTCCAATCCCCGTTGGCATACACTCCAGGCTATGAGTTCCAGAATTATAAAGATAAGTAAGATTGATCAACTCCCCTATCCGTTGTGGCAGCTTTTTGAGACTCCAACACCCGTTTATGTTTAATATTTCCAAGTTGCATAGATCACATATTGCTTCCGGCAATACTCTTAATTCTGAGTTCCCTGACAAATCCAGGTACTTTAGATGTTCTAACTTCCCTACCTCCTCTGGAAGGACTTCAAACTCCAAACCATTTAGTTTCAATGTCCTTAAACAGATGAGTTGTCCCCAATCTATTGTCGAAAGATCAACATTTTTTGTTTGATACACGTAATTCTTCTTAATATGGAGGCTTCGCAATTTTTTGCAACTACAAATGTTATTGGGAAATCGGACTTGATTCTCATTAATATTCAACAGCATGTGCCGCATAGTTTTTTGAGATGCTTCCTTAGTCAACAGCTCCATGTTATTGAAATCAATTGAGCAACATTCACCTTCACTTAAAAAAATTACAAAATCATGAACTATATCATGCATTTTGAATCCATCTATTTCTCCGTTATCAGATCTTCTAAGGTCTTGAAAAAAGCATCGCATAACCAAGTCATTAAAGCACTCCTCTGCTATAACTTCTGTCTCCTCTGCCTCCCCAAAAAACCCTTGTGCCATCCACAACTTGATCAATTCATGTTTCCTAAATTCAAAGTCTTTCGGGAAGAGTGCACAATATGAGAAACACCGCTTTGAAACTGATGGTAACTCATAATAGCTTAATTGCAAGGGACCAAAAAGACCTCTCTCAGCATCTTTAATTTCCCAAGTTCCACTCTTGAGCACATCTTGCCACTCTTTTTTGGTTCTTTTGAATCGCAAGTGACTACCAATTATTTTTATTGCAAGAGGTAGACCTTCACATCTGTAAACAATTTGTCTGCCAACACCTTCCAGCACTTTTATCTCATCCTTCGTTTTATCAAAGAATGCTAGTCGAGCAAACAATGACCAAGAATCTTCTTCATTCAAGACCCCTGGGTGAAAAATATCTACCTGTCTGGACCCCAGAACCATAGCCACCTTTTCATTCCGTGTGGTAAAAAAATTCTACTTCCAGGAAGGGAACACTTCAAAGTATTTAGGAGTTGTTCCCATTTCTCAAACTCCTCTGTCCAAACATCATCAAGGACAAGCAAAAGTTTCTTTCCTGACATATGTCCACGAATTTGTTGTAATATGATATCCATTGCATCTACCTTTGGACGTTCGCGAGTACATGCTTCGAAGATTTCGTTAGCTATTCTTCTCTCATCGAAAGGATTGGAGACACAGACCCACATTCTGTTGTCAAAGTGGCCTTCGACTTCACCATCATTGTAGATAGATTGAGCAAGAGTAGTCTTGCCAAGACCACCCATTCCTACAATGGAGATAACACGTAGAGCCTCCTCTTCTTGAGTACTACTACCGCTCGGTGTTGATAGTAGCATGCCTTTGACAATAGCTTCATCATGCCTTCTGCCTATCACCTCCGCAACATCAATGTAAGATGTTGTTCTGGGCCTTTCTTCATCAGTTATTCTCTCGTGGATAACGAAGTGAAATCTCTCTTTTTGGGCAGAAATGAAATCAAGCCTTTCATTGATTTCCTTGATCTTGAGAGCAATGTCATGGCGAAAAGCAAGTTGCTTGATGCAAAAGCAAGAGGATGGGAGGAAGGAGCATACCTTGTTACGGGGCTTCTGTTGTTGCCTGATCTTTAATCTTAAGAGAGCGTTGTTCCACTCATCCAGAACGTCTTCAAGATCATAAAAAACCTCCTTGAGTTTACCCAACCAGTTTCTAACAGAGGCTTCTTTCACTTGCCTTCTCTCTGCATCTTGGAGCACTGCTTGAATGGCCTGAATATTGCTGGTGAGGTTTTCAATCTCTCTATCCACACCTGTCACAAGCTCCACTTTTTGCTTTGCTTGCTCGATGAGTATGGTCGCCAGTTGTTGCAGGACTGCTGAAACAATAGCATCGGCCATGTCTGCAAAAGTAGATTGGTGTGTGGGTGGCTGTTTGATGAAGGGGCTGTGAGAGCAAAAATAGGTTTACATGTTAGCCCATCAATCTGCCGGGGGAATCTAAAGACACTGCGTTTCCCATAAGGTCGCATTTGCTTTCTTCCACAAAGAGTACTAACGGCGAATTTTCTCTTTTGCTTTATCAAGATACATGCTCCCTCTCTTTCTCTTTATCTTTCTTTGTTCTTTCTTTTTCAATTTTTTTTTTGTTTTTTGTTTCTTTTTCTTGGATACTTTTCTTTGTCCTCCCATTTCTGTGCGCCCTTTTATGCTTTAAATTTCAAATATTGCAAACTTTGTTTCTTCTTCCCGGTGGCCCTTGCCTCTCTATTATACACCAAATCTTTACAGGTAGGTTCAAATTCTAAATAATGGAAAATGGGACTCATTTAGCTTATTTTAAGGTGAATCAGTTTTGACGCTAAGTTTTTGTTCTATTTCTTATAGACAGAAACCGGAAGAGCAGGAGACACCTATTTGGTTTCATTTTCATGAAAATTTTCCTGTGCTTGATGATGCCTAACTAAGCTTGAAACTACTAATATCAAATGCCACTAGCCCTTGGTGCTTCTGAGTCTCTTATCATAACTCACTCGAAGAAAACAAATATATTTTGTTCAAGTTAAAAATGAAAATTTGATAACATAAAGAATATGATAAAATTTATAAATAGTACCTAACGTTTAATTCATGCTTCATTATCATTTTTAACATATTAAATATTTTCTTTTGGTTCTAAACTTTTTAAATATTTCATATTAATTTTCAGTTAGATTAAATTTTTTAACTCCAAGTAATTGTGTAACATCATTTTTTTTAAATGATTTTAAATTGTATGGTAATTCATTTCCAAGAAATTTTAAAATGGGTAATTTTTTTTTCTACAATTAAGGAAAATTTACATTATCCGATTTTTTCTCATAAATGAAAAAGTAATTGTGCACCATGCATGCGCACTCATGTAATAGTTTTTTGTTGGGTTAAGGAATACTTCTAGCGGGGAATATAAATCAAAATATTCTTAATGAATGTAGAATGAAAAAAGAGTAGTTGAGGTCGATGAAATAAAATGTTATATATAAATTTGTTACATAATTTAGCCCATATGAATCTTGAATATTGGAGGAGTTTAATTTTTTAATAGATAATTTAATTATTATTTTCTATCCTATCCTTTCAAAAAGAACTTTTGATCCTATATAGACCGCCAAACTTTTTCTCTTATTATACTTAATCCCCCACACAATAAAAAACTTTACAACAATTCTAAAATTATTAATTTATTAAAAACTTCTAAAACAAAAAAAATATATAATATAGTTTTTTTTATAACTTCTCTCTGAACATATCTTAAACTTCTTCCAAACTACAAGCCTCTATCATAAAATATGATATTTAAAAAAAATTTATTTTCAATTTGATACAATTCATAAGATTCAATTTTATTCTTACATCTTATTGAAAACCATAATTGGTTGTTGGTAGACTTTCATTTTTCATAGAATTCAAGTTTTAAATTCTTAAAAAAAATATTGAATTTTATGTTTGACATATTTAATATTTTAGGCAGTTATATTCAATAATTTCAAACCTTATAATCTAAAGGTAAAAGTAACCAAATTTAAAATTAATTAATTTGATAAAATCTTTCTCTTAAATTAACTACTTGGTAGCTATATAAATTTAAGGGCATGTATGTTGTAAAATTTGAGGAAATTCACTCATAAAAGTAAAATAAAAATTCAATAAATTTTTCATAATGTGATTAGATATTTTTATTGTTTTAATTGTACTAATGCAAATTAAATATTCAATTTTGAATTTGGCTCTTATCAAAAGACTAAAGTAACTTTTTAAAGACAACTAAAGAAATATTTCCATAAAAGTAAAACTGAGTGTTTAAGTGTAATGACCCAAACCAATTTAGTATATTTTATTATTTTGGGTATTTAGGTTAAGGCAAAAAAAAAACAGCAAGGGAAGTAATAAAAGAAAAACAGAAAAAAAAAATGGGAAAGAAAAGAAGTGGAAACACTAAAAGGGGAGGGAGAGACGGATACAAGTTAGAAAACGAGAGAAATAAGAAATAATTAGGGTTTGGGTATTTCTCTCACAATCTTATCTATCTATTGCTTTGTATTGAAGAAGTGAAATAAGAAACCATCAATCGAGGATCAAGTGAAAGTAAACTGTAAATTTTTTTCAGCAAAGGAAGAATCTTTAGTGAGTAATTGTTAGTTATTTTTCAATACAAAGGCTAGTTTTCTTTGAAATTGAAGAGAGATTTAAATAAAGATTATAGTTAATTTATAATTTATTTCGATGATTGAAAGGGTTAATTGATTATTATGACTGTTTCCGATGGATTAAAAATAAATTTGGGGAGATTTTGGCTGCGCATGGTTGAAATCATAGAGTAACAGAAGTGCGAATCGGAGAAGACGAAGAATCGTGATTCTGGAAACAAATTGAGATAATACAGTTTAGGTCCTTAATGTTTGGATACGGGTTCATCTACACCTAATAGTCTAAAATAGTACAACTTAGTCACTAGAAGTAAAATGTTGAAGGATATGATCGGGTTAATCACAGTATTAGTCCCTAAGGCTTCTAACACTACTTCAGTGGATTCTTAGATTCCAGAATCGTTCGTTTGGGTCACTGTCAGCAAATGATTTTGAGTTATTTCTTGAATTGATTATGTTTTGACATAAACTTTCACATAATTATTTTAGGCGGCTAAAGAATTATTTCAGGAGTTTGAAAGTTGCATTTTGAGGTAAGTGGCTACTACTATTAAAAAAAAATAAATTGTTTTGATATTATGTATGTGTGTGTGTGTCTGTATATATATATATATTATTTCTTGAAAGTGCTAAGTTTTCCAATTTAGTAATTTTTCAATATTTCGATTTAAAGCTATTTTGCATTTAAATAAATTTTAATCATAATGAGAGTTTTCAATTACAATTTTTATTCTGAAATAGTTTTCCAAGTGTTTTATTAATTTACTTTTTTATTTGCTTATTCGAATTTTATCTTATTTATGTAATATATTATGTTTGATTAAATAAGCTAGGATCAGGTATGTTTTGATTGTGATATTTTGTACTGAAATTTTATAACAATCGTAATGCACTGAATTTCTGTTTTGACTCCGTTTTGGTGGGTGTTGGTTCTGTGCCCGTACTAATGGGAAAGTGTAGTTTTGGACACTCCACGTAGGGTATTCTGTTTCATTCTGTTCCGCAGTGCACTGTTTTTAGGACTAGTTCTTCAGGGCACTCGATCGTTGGCGATTCTTAGACAATTCTGGACGCACTACAGCGGTTTAAATGTAGTCACAGTGATGACCCCACCCACTCTGCTCTGAATTTCTGTTCTGCTATTCTGCTTTGAACCGCTTTGTTTTGGTTAATGATTTTATTTACAAATATTATTTGCTTAACTCTCAAAATTGCCATTACATTGATTATGTTCTGACTATTCAAATATCTTCTGCTAAAGTTTATGTTATTATTTTTACAAGAATTATTTTCTGCTTGATCCCTATGTATTTGTATATTCTATTTTTGTTTTCAAAATCCGCCACTTGCTGGGCATTCGTGCTCATCCCGTTTTCACCCCCTCACATAGATCAGGAGTAGTTCAAGTTAGTTAGCGGGAGCGACTACAAGACTAGCAGCAGTTTAAGATAATTAAAAGTATTTGGTTAGCACTACTATTAGAAACTTATTTATGTTTAGAAAACTCTTTGGATTTTGTTTCATTCTCTAGAGCTTTAATATCTTATGAATTATGTTTCAGTTTCAAAAATTGTAGTTGCTCTACCACTTATTCTCATAAGAGAATTTTGTAAGTTTGGAATTATTTGGAATATGTAGTCTTGCATGCTTAGGAAAATTTTATTTTTTTAAGTATGCGGCGTATCATCGTCCCAAGACTCCTAGCGTGGGTTTTGGGGGCGTGACATTAAGTGTGATTGAAACTTAAGATTTAACAATATATTTCATTCAAGTTATAAGATTTTCAAATTGACAAAACATTGCGTTAAAGAGCTTGATTTATTATATTAAAAATGTAATGACTCAAGTGATGACCTCACACCATATGAGTTATTCTTTGAAATAGGATAAGCGCAGGCTTGGAACTTCCCCCCTTATATACCCAATATCCATCAGCTTTGATAAATGATATATGTACACATTCAGTACGTCACATCATTGTGGTCCCTAGATGGCTCTAATATCATCTAAAATGACCCAAGTCTAAAATTGGTTAATGAAACACATGCCCACATAACATGAGCTATCATTTCAAAAAAGATAAGTGTTAGGTGCTTATTTTCTGATACTTAAGTCTATATATTCATATAAGGTTTCTCATATTACTCCTATGTGAGATATGTGGTGTTACAAAAAATTCATAGCCTATTTGTTGTAATTTTTCATAAAATTAAAAGCTTATTAAAGTGAAAAATTAGTTGTATGTTCTTTTCAATTGTTTTTTATTTTTATTATAGAATCCCAACATTGATATAGCTCTAATTGAATAATAAATTTAGTCACAGCTAAGGAGCTCAACTGGCCTTACAGAATGTTGGCTGAAGTACGAAACAGATTCGAATCTCCAAATACTTTGCATGGCATAAAAAATGTCAAATATGGTTTGATGCCTTCTAGATTTTTAAAAATATGCAAAGTAACCCTCATACTTTACAAACTCTTATTTACTGGTTATACTTTTTATGTTAAGACCAGTTAACTGGTTCAAGTTTAGTGGTTATGCTTTTCTATGCTAGGATTTAGTTTGTCTGTATTGGTTTAGTGTTTTTTTTTTCATTTTGGTAGCTCTATTTCAAATTTTGAACACTTGTTATGTAGAACACAATCCAAACATTAAGCTATACTTTTAAAGATAAACATGGGTGCACTATAGATGAACAGAGTAAAAGGAGAGTGGAGTGCATTGTTCATTAATAGTGCCGTTTTTCTCTCTCTCTCTCTCTTTCTTTTTTATTTTTCTTGTTTTTTTTCTTCAAGTTGATCACGTCATGATGGTCTTTTTTTCCATTTCCCCATTGTCAGCTTGTTTCACTTCTATTAAAATGTGTTTGCACTCTCTGCATTTCTACTTTTTCTCATTTTAGTCACTAAGTTCGACTCCTATTGTGTTTTGGTCCTCAAACGTAAGAACTACTTAACTAGATTATTTATATTTGTTCTCTTTGTCCCAAAATTTTTTAATGTTATTTTTTATGTACTATCTTCTAAAGCACAAACTTGGTCACTATCAATTGTTAAACATTTAATACCTAAAAATTTTTCATTTCCTCTCTTAATCCTTGAAATCTTTTGCCAATTTTTTTTCTTTTAATCTTTATTAAGTTAATAGTTATACGACTAATTGGTTAAAATAAATTAAACACAATTTTTTTGTTTCCGTCATATCTTTTCATTATTGATAATTGACTTTTGTAGTATGAGTTATTTAATTTAAAAGCTCTATCATTTAATAAAGTAATTTTGTCCATAATTACTAAATTTGAAAGTAAATTTTTTTAAATAAATTACTTAGTGATATTAAAAATTGGAAATGATAAGAGATGAAATTTTTTAGTGAATGATTTTTTAATGATAAAAAACTTAATAACTATTTAACTAGATATTTTCTATTTACTCTCTTTGTCCCCAAACTTTTTTTAGTTTTTTTGTGTAGTATCTTCTAAAACAAACATTGGTCACCATCAACAGTTAAACTTTTAGTACCTAAAGCTTTTCCGTTATTGGATGAATGTGATACCGGCAAATAAATAATCAGAAATACATCGATATTGGATGAATGAGTTTCATTTGTTCAAGCTTCGGGTTATCTGTAGTATTAGAATGTGATAACTAATTTGAATATCAATTTTGGAGGGACCAGTGGCAAATTTGGTGAAGGATAGAGGTAATTGTTGCACAGAAAAATGAAAATAATAAATTATACATAGTTCCTAAAATTTGTTAAAAGTTACATAAGTACCCCAAGATTTCAAAACCAACAACTTCTCACGTTTCTTGTTAGATTTTTAACAGTTGGTGACATATTCGATACCAAACTGTAATATTAATGATCAATTTGGGTCCAAACTATGACTTCAGTGATGTAATTGGAATCACTCAAAACTATAATAATCAAATTGGTCTAGCCCCATAACTACGGTGAGTTTTTTGGTACTTTTCCCATTAGAACCATAAAAAGAACCGGTTAAAAAAGATGGTTCAAAATCCCAGCGATGAAATAAAAAAAAAGTGAGCCGGTTCTTATTTGTGGTTCAATCTCAATGGTTCTAATAGGGCTTTTTTGCCGTGGAGGATGGCGGTTTGATCAAATATGCATAAGTTTATGGATTTCCTGGGGGTCTAATGTTTTGTGGTTTTGCTTGCTTTAATAACCTATTTAAGCATGATGTTCCTTGGTTTATTTTAAACTCAACCTCTTAATCTCTTCTTATTTTTGGAGTCACAGTAGTCATAACAAGTTATCTGGTTTTCCTGATTTATGTGTTTTAAATAACCGTTTGCCAGTTAGCACTCAAAACTCAATTTTGTTGTGTATCCAGATGCAGAATTTCATGACCAGGAGAGAATAAAGTAATCCAGCAAAGACAAAGCACTACTCTTGCAACTTTTGTAAGAAGACAATCGAAATATGTTGTACAATCTCCGAGAACTATACATACCTTACATAACTGAGTAAAAAACATGTTATACAAAAGCTATATCACACAAATTCATTTAGCTGTGACTGAAGCCTGAGAGAGTTTTGATACTTTCGTCTCACATCCCCCAACTTATAACATGGAAGCTTTAATAGTTTTAAAAAGTTTTAGACCTGCAGAAGGAAGCCAAAGATATCACTAAGCATCAATACATGCATGTAATTGCATTCAGGAATTCTATATATAATGAAATCATGAAATATTATTGGGAATATGTAATTCACTAGCTAAAAATCCATCCAATTTTCCTAAAAAAAAAAAAAAGGCAAATGGTAGCCAAAACATTAACTTTGATGAAATTAAGGTGGCTGGAACGCCCTTGTTCAACAATAATAAAAGAATGGGAGAAATATTGGAGGAGGCAACCAAAGGTTGTAAGTTGAATTAATTAAGGTAAAGAGCAGCAATCATGGTATTGATACGTCAATATATAATAGAAATAATATGTGCATACCGGCCTATATAGCGCTCGGGGATGTGAGATATGATGGGCCAATCCACCCCTGTTCCTTGTTTGCAATGCTCTTCCACAATTGGGCAATCATGAATCTCCAATCTTTGTAGTGTGGCTTTCCTAAGAAGTTCCCGTGGTATTGATGTCAAGCTGGGACATCTTTGAATAAACAACTCACTAAGATGTGGCATGATAGTGATCATGGGCATGGGATGCTCTTTTTCATTGTCACTCCAATCCCACTCCTCCCACCCCTCCATCTCGATGAAAGTAAGACACTTCAAACTAGGGAAGATAACCAACTGTGGTTGCATTTTTGGTGGTGGTATTCCAAGAAATTCGGCTCCTACTTTCTTCACTCTCCGCATTGGTCCTATATAGAGAGATGCAAGTCTTGGCAGTTTGCCCAGCTGGGGAGGCAGTTGCTCCAACTCTCCACAATCTCGGAGGATGAGGTATTTCAGGTTGTTCAGTGATGCCATCCAATTAGGAAGTCCATTGCCATTGTATCCCAATATCCGCAACTGTTCGATGCATAAAGGTGGACTCAAGGCTTGTAGCACTTGTTCTTCCTTCACACTCTCCAATTCACCCCCCATCATGTTGAACTTGAGTGCCAAACTCCTTAGCTTGGCTTTGTCTTCCAATCTCACTTTCATACACTCATTCACATCTTTGATGTTCTCCAATCCAGTGATCCAGATTTCTTTAATGTTTGATAAATTCCTCAATTCAGCAAGGCTAGCATCCTTTTCTCTCATGCTAATAACAAAATTATCTATTACTTTAACTTTACTTAATCTTCCAATTCCCTTAGGCATACATCTGAGCGTATCAGTTTGCCAATTATAAAGATAACTAAGTTTGATCAACTCACCTATCCGCTGCGGCAACTTTTCAAGGCTCCTACAGTCACTAATGTCTAACGTTTCCAAGTTGCATAAATCACATATTGCTTCTGGCAATACTCTTAAATTTGAGTTACCTGACAAATTCAGTTGCCTTAGATGTTCTAACTTCCCTACCTCCTTTGGAAGGACTTCAAACTCCAAAGCATTTAGTTTCAGTGTCCTTACACAGATGAGTTGTCCCCAGTCTAGTGCCGAAAAATCAGCATTTATCCGCGTAAACATGAGATTGCACTGAATATGGAGGCTTCGCAATTTTTTGCAGCCACAAATGTTTTTGGGAAATTGGAAGCTTCCTTGATTCTTATCAATATTCAACAACATGTACCGTATACTTTTCGGAGATGCTTCCCTCGTAAAAAAGTCCATGTTATTGGAATCAACTAAGTAGCATTCACCTTCACTTAAAAACATTGCAAAATCATGAACTATATCATGGATTTTGAATTCATATATTTCTCCATCACTAGATTCTTTAAGATCTTGAAAAAAGCATCGCATAACCAGGTCATTGAAACACTCCTCTGCTACAACTTCTTTCTCTTCTGCCTCCTCAAAAAAACCTTGTGCCATCCACAACTTGATCAATTCATCTTTCCCAAAGTAAAAGTCTTTTGGGAAGAGTGCACAATATGAGAAACACCGCTTTGAAACTGATGGCAACTCATAATAGCTTAATTGCAAGAGACCAAAAAGACCCTTCTTATCATCTTTAATTTCCCAAGTTCCACTCGTTAACACATTTTGCCACTCTTTTCTGGTTCTTTTGAATTGCAAATAGCTACCAATTATTTTTATTGCAAGAGGTAGACCTTCACATCTGCCAATGATTTGTTTGCCAACATCTTCCAGCATTTCTATCTCATCCCTCATCCTATCGTGGAATGCTAGCCGAGCGAACAATGACCAAGAATCCTCTTCATTCAAGATCCCCAGGTGAAAAATATTTACTTGTCTTGATCCGAAAACCATAGCCACATTTTCATTCCGTGTGGTCAATAAAATTCTACTCCCGGGAAGCGAACACTTCAAAGTATTTAGGAGTTGTTTCCATTTCTCAAAATCCTGTGTCCAAACATCATCAAGGACAAGTAAAAATTTCTTTTCCGACATATGTTCACGAATTTGTTGTAATATGATATCCATTGCATCTACCCTTGGACGTTGGCCTGTACATGCTTGTAAGATTTCGCTAGCTATTCTTCTCTCATCGAAAGGATCGGAGACACAGATCCACATTCTCTTGTCAAAGTAGGCTCTGACTTCACCATCATTGTAGATAGATTGAGCAAGAGTTGTCTTGCCGAGACCACCCATTCCTACAATGGAGATAACACGTAGAGCCTCCTCTTCTTGAGTACTACTACCGCTCGGTGTTGATAGTAGCATGCCTTTGACAAAAGCTTCATCTTGCTTTCTACCTACCACCTCCGCAACATCAATGTAAGATGTTATTTTGGGCCTTTCTTCATCAGTTATTCTCTCGTGGATAACGAAGTTAAATCTCTCTTTTTGTTCAGAAATGAAATCAAGCCTTTCATTGATTCCCTTGATCTTGAGAGCAATGTCATGGCGAAAAGCAAGTTGCTTGATGCAAAAGCAAGGGGATGGAAGGAAGGAGCAGACCTTGCTATGGGGCTTCTGTTGTTGCCTGATCTTTAATCTTAGAAGGCAAGTCTTCCACTCATCTAGAACGTCTTCGAGATCATAAGAAACCTCCTTGAGTTCATTCAACCAGTGTCTAACGGAATCCTCCTTCACTTGCTTTCTCTCTGCGTCTTGCAGCACAGCTTGAATGGCCTGACAATTGCTGGTGAGCTTTTTGATCTCCCTATCCACGCCTGTCACAAGCTCCACTTCTTGCTTTGCTTTCTCGGAGATTATGGTCACCAGTTGTTGCAGGACTGCTGAAACAATAGCATCGGCCATGTCTACAGCAGTAGATGAAGGGGTTGTGAGAGCAAGAACAGGTTTGCAGATGAAAAGCAGAGCTGCAGAGGAAGAGATAAGCCCATGAATGATTAATCCAGCCACACAATTGGTTTTGGTAGGCCCGATGTTAATGCTTTCCTGCCAGCCTTTACCTGAAAGTTGTCGCGTTGGCGTCTTCTGAAGTTTTGCTGAACTTTAAGTGCAAGTTGGAGCTCGAAAAAGAAAGCAAGTCACAGGCAAGAACAAGAAGCTTGGCCAAACATTAAAAAACGCTTCGAAAGCAAAAAAGCCCAACATTTACGTTTTATTCAGACAAATAAACAGCCGAATCATAACTTAGTTGCCTCCTTTTTCCTTGGATCTTTAGTTGCTTGTTTAGGTTTTTTTTAATAAGGAAAAGGATTGTATTAGGTTTTTTAGTTGATTGCCTGGAAATTATTAATTGCTTATTTACTGATGGTGTTTGATTTTCTGAAGGTTCCTTACTTGACTGGTTATAATCATTTGAGTTCATTGGGCAGCAAAAGAAGAAACTTTTTTTTTTTTTAGGATTATATCCCTCCAGAAACCACCCACAGGTGTAGAAAGTTTTTTAGGACAATGGAATAGTTTCCTCTCATGTCACAGGGATCATAAATCTAAAAACCTGAACTTGTTGGTAAAAAGTTGATCTATAGGTCTGCTAAGCTGGGCATCATTTTCATGAAAATTTTCCTGAAAGTTGACAACCTTTTTCTATTTAAGTCCTAAAAGTTAACGTTTTTCTAATTAACTCATAAAACTATTAAAATACGAGCACCGTTAGTCCTAAGTAACTATGATCGATGACACCTCTGACTTGGCACTAAACGCCGTCATCCTACACGTGTCCAAGCCTATGTGCGGCCCAGTTTGCCAAGCGAGATACATAGTCACAAGAAAAGTCGAAACTTTTGGCAGATTGCAGAGAAACAAATGAAACAAAGCATTCAACAGCCTACAACCTTATTCGCTGCTACACTATAGCTAAGAAGAAGAAAGCTGTTTTTTGGAGGTGGAATTGGATCAATCCACAAAGTTAATTTTCGGATCACATAGGTTGAAAAAGCAAACATGTGTATATATATATATATATCATATTTTAAGTTATGGTTTCAGCACTTAAAGTAAACATGATTTATATATCATAAAGTACTTGAGCTACAGGCATGAAAATGAATTTTTGTTGTTTTATCTTCTCAACCATTGGACTATTCTGTCTTGAATTTGATAAGTTGGAGTTATGAAGAAAAATGATCCTCATTTTAGCACATTTTGACTTACCATTTGACTTTTTAATATAGAATTCATTTTGATCTAAGACTTTGTTAAGGTATTCTTTGATATGTTTGGGATATGGGAGAGGCGTCCTTTCAGTTAAAAAAGCAAGTGTATTTGGAGAAAATCTTTATTTCTGACTCTGCAAGAGCTTGCAGGTTTTTCAGTTTTAAGTGATCAAATTTTAGTGCTGTGACATGTAACTTCATTTTACCTACACTAACAAGTTGTTGGAACGCAACATAACTTGTTGGAACACAAAAACGCAGGGAAAAAAAGGTTTTAGCTCAAAACTGTATCTTATGTGTAAACGATGAACTTCAGATGCTTCATACCTTTTGCACAAGTTAGATTTTCAAAAACCAAAATTTCCAGCAAATCATAAATCTTTTATGCTAGCTTGGTATAAAATTTCACCTCAAAACTCTTTCATTTGCCAACAGGTCAAACTTGAGTCAAAGTGGCCAAATTTGTAGAATTTACTGCAAAATTCTGCAGTCTTTTATGCCTATTCCTGCTAATTTCCAGAAACTTGGCCCTAGTTCAATTCAGCTATTTTAAAGCTTAGAACCACAAGATTAACAACTAAATAGATCATAATTACACAGCATAACTTGTTGGAACACAAAAATGCAGGAAAAAAAAGTTTTAGCTCAAAACTGTATCTTATGTGCAAACAATGAAATTTAGATGCTTCATACTTTTTGCACAAGTTAGATTTTCAAAAACCAATAGTTCCAGAAAGTCATAAATATTTTAAGCTAGCTTGGTATAAAATTTCACCTCAAAACTCCTTCATTTGCCAACAAGTCAAACTTGAGTCAAAGTGCCAAATTTGTAGAATTTACTGCAAAATTCTGCAGTATTTTGTGCCCATTCCTGCAAATTTCCAGCAACTTGGCCCTAGTTCAATTCAGCTATTTTAATGCTTAGAACCACAATATTAAAAACTAAATTAGCTCATAATTACACGAGATTGCTTGTTGGAACACAAAAATGCATGAAAAAAAAAGTTTTAGCTAAAAAATTGTATCTTATGTGCAAACAGCCAACTTTAGATGCTTTATACTTTTTGCACAAGTGAGCTTTCCAAAAACCAAAAGTTCTAGGAGAACATAAATCTTTTAAGCTAGCTTGGCTTAAAAATTCATCTCAAAACTCATTCATTTGCCAAGAAGTCAAACTTCAGTCAAAGGCCCAAAGTTGTAGAATTTCCTCCATATTTTTGCAGTATTTTCTACAAATTCCTGCAAATTTCCAGCAACTGGGCAATTTGGGAGCAATACTCCCTCATCCCTTTGCAATCTTTTTCTCTGATTACAATGAAACAAACTGTTGGAAAGACAAAAAATTTGATCAGTTCATCAAATATCTTTCCCCGAATCATCTCTCAATAAGTACAATACATACCTGTTACCCATCTTGGGGACAAGGGATTGAGATGTAGCTGTCCAATTGGGTAGGCTCTGGTTTGGGTGAGTCCATGCATCCAAACTTTTTTTAAAGGTTCTTTCCCCCTGATTGGTTATATTATAATCATTTTGGTCCTTCAATGTGTTTGATTGATTGGAAGCAATAAAAGAAAATATTTTTTTCTAGGACTATATCCCTTGGCAAGAATTCTTACCCTATATGTGTGCTTGATTTGTCAATTGGAATGGTTTTAGGACATTGGAAAGGTTTCCTCATTGTTCACAAATCTAAAAACCTCAACATGTTGTTGGTGAAAGGTTGGTTTATACGGCTGCTAAGTTGAGCTTTATTTTCATGAAAATTTTACTGTCATTGATGCCTAACTAAGCTTGAAAATTGCTGATCTTAAATGTCTGTTGCTTCTCACTAAGTTTTTTATCTGAAAGTAATAAATATAAGCATTCACCTGCTCTTGCTCGCTCTATCGATTGTGGGTTTTGCACTAAAGAAAAGGAAGAATACAAGGGGTGGTGGTTCGAGGACCTCTTCGCTTCTTTCCCAAGAAGAACACCTGCTAGCTCTCTTGAATCTTCCCCAATATTCTTTTGTGAAGGTTAGTGTTGGTTCTTATAACGGCAATCTGATGCGATCATGCTGATCATCGTTATAATCTGATCACCGGGACTTACAATATATCGTAATTACTTCTTATTAACGCAATCCACTTCTTCAGTGAACACCCTAATTAAAAATTACATAAGAATATTGTCAAACTGAAAACGGCTTATGGAACAAGTGGCTAGTAACAAATTGTGGAGACCAAAAGTTTCCCTAGCTTTTAATTCCATCAGCTATAATGGAAACCTTACATCAATATGTAATAGAGTAACATACCCAGGGTACCATTTCTGAAATCACAGCCCATATCTGTAGTGACACATGCCCAAGAATCTGATTCAAGGACAGGCAAAAAAAGAAAAAAACTTTTCCTGCAAAGTCATAGTCTATTACCATCAGACTTTGGTTTTAACCCAAGAAAACAGTCTAAAACAGGCCATTTTGATATAACAAAACTAGCTTCCCGGATGGTAGTTACACAAAGCATTATGAAACCATTAATTAACCCAAGAGTTCCAGTTGGTAGAGTTCTTGGATAACAAACATTTATACACGCAACATGTGAGTTGCTTCCTGCAGAAGTACTCCATTAGCAGTCCTCCAAGTCCAGTTACCAGTCAAGGTTTCTGTACCATTTCTTGCATGTAACAGTTGGTCACGAATACAGGTAACTAACATCAGTATCATTAAAAAACCATTCACAGATAGCTTCCCTTCAGCAACTCAAATTACACTAAAACTGGCATTGAAAGGATTAGTTACAAATTTATCGACTCATCACAAGAATGTGAGAAAAAAATTTCTCTGCAAGATCAATGTTACTGTTGACACCCAATTTTGTCCGGGCATTAACTTTTTGTTAAGTTTTAGATTAGGAAAATTAGTTTATGGGGCATTTTCATTTTTTGGGATTATTTGGTCATTTATTAGGAGTTTGGGTCATTTTTGTCATTTTTAGGGTTTTGCGTAATTAGTTGGTCTAGTCACATTTAGGTAGGGGTGAGCACGGGTCGGGTAGAACCATGGGTTTACCCAACCCAATAGGGGTGGGTAGGGTTGGGTTGGGTAAAAATTGTTCATGGTTCGTGGGTTGGTTCCATCTGTTAAAAAACCATCGATTTTTGGGTTGGTTTCGGTTCCATGTGGAACCAAACCGAAGGGGAACCGAACCGAGCTTAATTATACGTTAGTTTACATGTATATTATATATTATGTAGAATGTAAGGGTAAATATGAAAGTTTAGAAAGTATAGGGGTTTGAATGTCCTTTTAAACAAAAATGAATGCTCCACATTGGGTATTACCATTTTTTAATTCAATATCGTCTGATGATTGGTCAGGTTACTTTTAGAGGAAAGGTTGATCAAGTGTTGGTTAATGTGTCAGTCTGTTGATAGTGCCAATGCTCTGAGTTGTTGGTAGAGTTTGTTTTTTAATGGTCTTTTGGTGGAGTTATTGCTGTCACCTTTTCTTAAACGGATGAGACAATGAGAAAGATTGTAAAGTTCTTGCTATATATATTGATTTGTTGTATCAGAGTCTTACTCATTCTTGCTGTATATGTTGATCTGATGAGTTGGAAGAGATCTGGTGTGGAACCGTCAGACCCGAGGACCCAGAACAGAAAACCCAGAACCATGGTTCTGGTTCTGGTCGGTTCTCGGTTCTCGGGTTGGTTCGCATTTTTGCAGAACCGAAGGATTTTCGGTTTGGTGCGGTTCCGCTACTAACCCGCACCAAACCGAACCATGCTCAGCCCTACATTTAGGTTACATTGTTATTTTAGTCTAAGTGGTCATCTAGGACAGAAATAGGAGTTAATTTAGTTTAGGTACTAATTTGGAGTCCTAAAAGTCTTGTAGGGTCAATTTGGGCAAAAAGAAAAAAAGTTTGGGAGAAAACGGGCTATCTTCAGAAAGTTTTGAGCAAAATTCAAAGGTTTGGGGTAGATCTACCAATTTTAGAGAGTTTGAGCCAAATCTGGCGATTTTATGGAATTCTAGGAAAATCTAGGGTTTTTGAAAAGTTTTGGGCTAATCTGACAATTACTTAAAGTTTTGGGTCAAATAGGCAGATTGAAAGTTTAATTGGACTGAAACTGGTAATTTTATCAGATTATATCCTAATTGAACTAAACTTCTTCAAATTTGATTTGGATAGATTTTAAACTCTAAAAAGTAGTGTTAATCACGTTTTAAGCCCACCCTAGTATAAATATGACTCAGATTTCGAGAAAAGAGAGAGAAAAATTGTAACCCTAAGCTCTAGTCTCGAAAAAGGGAAAACTGCAGCCTTCAAATCCCTATCTTCCCTTCTTCTGCCCAGAAACCCTAAGATTTTCCCAGGCGCCGCCGCCATCCCTGGGGCCTTGCCGCTCTCTTCTGCCGACGCCTCCAACCTCTCCCCCTCGACGTCGCGCATCCGTCACCCCTGGTCTCCCTCCATTGCCCGACGCCGCCGCTTCAGTTTTCACTCCCTCCAGCCCCCATCCGTCGCCGCTCGTCCCACGCCGTCCAGCCCCGTCCGCCTCCGTCGTGCCACCCTCCGCGACGCCGTGCTGCTCGCGCAGCTCCACCCTCCGACGCGAACTCCCTCTCTCTCGGTGCGTGATCTCCCGACCGCCGCCATCCTCCCGACTCTCTCTCCTGTCGCACCGTCCGCCGTCGCCGTTGCCGTCGTCCCAGCTCGCGCCGTCACCTGCCGTTCGCCCAGCCGCCACCGCAGGAAGGAGAAACTAGAGGAGATCCGGTTACAACCCGGATCCGACCCGTCCAGAACCCAGATTCGACTCATCCACTAGTTTTTTCGGTAAAACTACTGTTTAGTCCCTTGTTCTTTTTATTTCATTCATCAAGTCACTAATTTCCTGTTTTGTTGCAGATCAGTCACTCACAGCAAGGTTTTTAGTTTTTTTTGTTTTTGTTCCTCTTTGTTTCTCTTCTTATGTGTTTTTTTGCATTCACTAAAAAATAGCCATTAAATCTTCATTAAAACATAACTTAGTGTGTTCTTGTTTATTTTATTTTGTTCTCTTAAATTACTTCAGTTATCTTTTTTTTTTAACTAATTTTAGGATTATGTAATTTTATTTTTATTTCTCTAATTAGGGTCCCATAATGTGTCTTAAAAAAATATATAATTAGTTGTTTAATTGCTCAGATTTTTTTTATTTTATTTTTCTCATTATCTAGACATTAGCAAGAAATTAAATGAAGATAACTCTTTTTATATCTCTAGTACTTACATTTATTTTTCAGGATGTCCGTTCTTGTTGGTTTGATAAAATCCCGAGACGGATTGTTTATTCCATATTCGGTTGGTCTGATAAGATCACCGATTTGGAATTAAATAAAAATTCATAAAAATCACTTTAAATCAAAGATTAGATCAAGAAATAAATGGTTAGGAAAAGATAAAACTGAATCCCATGGTACCAATTCCCGGGCGCTTTAATAGAGTTATTTTAGCGTAACCGACTCACGATCTTAGAATCTCTCGCAGACCATTTTTCAGGTATCTAATCGACTTAGGAAAACTGATTGGTGGCGACTACTAAAAATCACGTTGCTACAGTTACAGAAACAGAAATATTATAACATGTGAACACATAGAGCTTGAGATGCCAGAGTCATAGAAAACCTTGATCAAGTCACAATAACACTTATACGTAGGGTAGTTGTAACAGAAAAGGCTTAGCATGCAGGTACCGAAAAGGATTGAATCAGGAAGGGTCTGGTTTCTTGTTCACGGTAGGGTAGTGGAGACTACACCTCTGACAAAATGGTCATCAGATCTCCAACCCCAAGAATAAAGCATTTAAACTCAACGTGCAGTACATTCCTTACCTAATAACCTGAGTTCAGCTACATGCAAGCAACCTTGAATCATGTACAGCCTTGTACAGTACCCACAAAACCCAGCAAATTCAGCCACAAGCCTTACTTCATACACAAGCTTTGTAGGGTTCTAGCTCTTCGTCATTGGTTTAGTTACAATTCAAAATTTAGGTTATGCTTTGATGTTTCAGCTTACAGTAGAACTCAAAAGGCTTTCAGCCTGGCCAATAATGGTGTTCAACGCCAAAAAGATTGATTTGGAGGCGAAGAAGCTTGTCTCATGGGTGGAGAAATGAGTGGATGTTAAGCTGCTCAACTAAGTGAATTCTGTCAAACAAGTCACTGTAGTCTCAAACTGGTTTTCTCTTGGCTTACTTACTACTACAATAGAAGTGAATTTAACCCACTAAATCCCACATGCAAAAAAGTACCCCTACATGGGATCAGGTTCCAGTTCCATTTAACTCATAGCCAAGGTTAGCAGCCACAATCTCACAGTACAGTATTCAAGTCCAGAGGCTAGCAGCTACAACTTCAGTCACTTTGAAGGACTAGTCCCATATTCATATCTGGCAGTTTACTTATTCAGTCAAGTCACAGATACCCCATAATTTTTTATTATGCTTACTTGGCATTGATTCCTTTGCAGGTTCACCTTTTTGATCAAGTAATTTTTTTTTTCAAAATTGATATTTATGCAGTGGAGTATGTGCAGACCTGCTTTAGCAGGATGCTAGCAAAAGCAGGGGGTAAGTTAAATTGCTAACTTTTCCTTTGTTTCTTAAATTGTTATTTCAGGGTTTACTTTCCTGAATGATTTTTTACTCCAGCTTGAGAAATTTCAATTTATATCAGATTAAATGCTTTCTTTTATTATGTAAGGAATTTGCTATAGGAACAATGAGTATCCTACTTGCTGTAGTCATTGTGCTAGTTACTCGTTGATCGTTGGGAGATGATCCAAACTATGATACCTTAATTAAAGTTCTGTACTTGATGAGTATGAGGAAGAGGTAGCTTAAGGATTATTCCTTACTTCTAAAACTAGAGCTTTGTTTTTTTTTTTTAAAAAAACAGTTTATTCTTTTATTTGTTGTAGAAATTGACTTCCAATGGGAAAGAGAAGGCTCAAAGTAAGAGAGGTAAAAAAGGAGACAGGAGTATGTTAAAAATGTGCATTCTGGAACATTTTAAGGCCTTTAACTGCTTTGCATGTCAGTGTTAATGGTTTCCCCAGGACTTACTTTTCACTGATGATCAGATTGCCACAAAATTTTTGGAGGTCTTAGCAAAGAATCTTCTCCAGGAGTCCTAGAAACTGCAGGTATGTCGCCTAATACTTTTGTTAATATTCTATTCGGGTAAAGAATCTGGAGATTGGGGAAGCTCATATCGATTTCCCTATCTACTGATTTTTTTTATGGGCTTTCTAATGATGCATTTGATCATTCTTTTGACAGAGTATTAGATACTAATACATTGGGAATGTCTGCTTATTATTTTAAAACACTTGACTTTTTCAGCATCCTTCAAATTTCAAATTTTCAATGCTCAATTTATTTCTTTATTAGGTTGCCCTTGGAACCAATGAGGACAGCTCATATGAAAAACAATTTATGAGGCTTGATAAAAAATCCTAAGATCAGGACAACACAAACCCTTGAGTTTAAACCGGAAACTTGACAAGTAAATCACATTTAGCAGTAAAGAATTTGGAAATCAGAGTAAACCACAGCTAACCATCAAAGTTTGATCTTAACCTAAGAAAACAGGGTAAAATGAACTATTTGGAGATAAAAGACTAGTTTCCAAACCAGGAGGTACACAAACATGATTACAAAACCAACAATTAATCCAAGAGTTACAGTTCACAAAAAATGCAGTGTTTCCGCAGCTACAAAACCTAACTGCTTGGTACCTGCAAGAGCTTAAAACTGGTAGAGTTCTTAGACCACTAAATAGACATTTATAGAAGTTATTACCAATGCACACATGCATACAACCCATGAGTGGCTTCCAGCAAAAGTAGCTGTCTTCCCAGTACCAGTCAAGGTTCCTGCACAATTTCGTGCAGGTCACAGTTAGGCATGAACCCAAGTATCTAACACCAGTATCATTAAACAAAATGTTCACAGATAGCTTACCCTTTAGGAACTATATTTACACCAAAACCTGCATTGAAAGAATAGTTACAAATTCACACAGTCATCATCTGTAGCATCGTAGAATCATAACGATGTGAGAAAACAGTTTTCTTAGAAATGATCAGACGTGTTACAGTTAAAAGGAAACAAAATAACAAGTAAACACATAGAGCTCGAGAAGCTAGAGGCATAGGAAAGCTTGATCAAATTCATAATAACACTTATAACCAGGGGTTGTTGAAATATAAAAGGCTTGGCATGCAGGTACTGATAAGGCTTCAAACAGAGAGGACTTGGTTTCTACACCCCATACAAAATTGTTATCTGATCTCCAATCCACAGAACTAAGCATTAAGCTCAATGTAGAGCAGAACCTTTACCTAATAACCTGAATTAAACCACATGCAAGCAACCTTAAACCTTGCATATACATAAATTTAGTTACAAGCGTTACTTCACTCACAAGCTTACTAGGGTTCTAGCTCTGTCTCATAGTTTTGTTATGATTCAATAATTTAGTTTAGGCTTTAGTGTTCTGGCTTGTAGTAGAACTCAAAAGTTCTCAACCTGGCCAACAATGGTGTTTAAGGCTAAAAAGTTTGATTTGGAGATGAAGAAGTTTGTCTTGTGGGTGGAGAAATAGGTGAAGGTTAAGCCACGCATGCAACCCTCTCCTTTAGCAAATTAATTCTTCGTAGTTTAACCTTGGAATTAGATAGTTAATTTTTCTATAACTGTCTGTCAAAGAGTTTAAATGGATTAATTAAGTTATAAGTATTGCTAGGCAAATTATAATTTAATCATTTTAGAGCTTGGAATAAAGGTGAACTGGACTGAAAGGATCAAGCTAGAGAGGTTCTTATAGGATTTAACAAGTAAAAGAAGAGGTTTGGTGATCAGATGAAAAAAATGAACAAGTTGTGAAGATCATGGGTTTGATTGTCAAGGTAATAGAAAATAAGTGAGAATTGGAAAAGAGAACTAAAGAACACACTAATCCCTCAATTTAAGGTGCTTGTCTGCTACTAGACATAAGCTCCCCCACACCTTTTATTGATTGACTTAGATTACAATGAAAATATCAAAAGGGAGTTATCAAAAGAAACAGCTCTTAGTATCACAGTAGCTACTATCATCACAGAGGGAATGGACTTGGTTGTAATATTAGATGTTTTCTGAGTAATATGGAGGGTGTTAGACGACAAAGTTTTGTGGCTTAATTGTAAATATTTAGGAAGCTCAAGGTCAAATGGAGAGTTTGAGCCCCACTCAATGCATCTGGTTATGTGTTATCTTCTTGTTGGCAATTAGAAACTTGTTTAAGTTGGAAATTCATCCAAAAACTGTTGTTAAAGCTTTGAAACTTGTTTTTAGCATAAAGAAAGTAACATCAGAATTAAGCAAGAGTTTAGCTAGGGTTAAGTATTGGAAGAGTTTTCTTGAAGAGAAAGTCACGGTTAGCTTGATCCTGTAATTAGTTTGAGTTTGCAGGAGGTCCGAAGGGCTTTGGTAAGGAAATCAAGGATATCACTGAACATCAAGTGCGGGCATGTAGTTGCATTCAAGAGTTCTATACATAACGAAATCATGAAGTATTAGAGGAAATATATAATTAACTCTCTATAAAGCCATCCAATTTTTTCTCCAAAAAACGGGCAGGCAAATGTTGGGTAAAATATTAACTTGGATGAAATTAAGGGGACTGAAACGACCTTGTTCAATAGTAAAAGAATGGGACAGATATTGGATGAGGCAACCAAACCAACGTCGTATGTTGAATTAATTAAGATAAAAAGCAGCAATTACGGCATTAATACATTAATAGATAACAGAAATCATATTTATCAAAAACACGTTTTAAGTTGTAAAAATGTATTTTTTTTATGACTCTAGATATAGAAACTGTGTAGAAACATCATAGAAATGAAAACCATGGTAGAAATGGATAGAAACACATTTTAAGTCGTAAAAACATAGAAACTTAAAGACTTTAAAACTCTACCTTGTTGGGTCAATTGGATTAAAAAACCTAACCAAGGCTAACTAAGTAAACCCATTTCCCAGCCCAACCCGTTTATATATTAAAAAAAACAACCCAAAAATTCATTGACTTTGATTCTTTGGTAAACTATCTTTTATGTTACTGTATGTTGAATAATGAAAAAAAAATATGAATGGCAAAATGGATATAGTAGGTGCATACATTTAGTTCTAGTTAAGGATAAAATAAAATCAAATATAGATTATTAGATGTATTGCAGTGTAAGGGTTACAAGATTGGAAAAAGAAAAGTTGAAAGTAAGTAAATGTGTTTATTATTTTTTTGAAGCTTATATATAGAGAAGCTTTTCATAAAAAAAACTTTAAAAAATAAAAAAAAAACTTCAGAAGAACCTTGCCGTCAAGAAAATAGAATAGAAATATGGTGTTTATGTGTATGTCCAATCCCAGCACTAAAACTTAATTCATTAAACTGGAGGAATAGCAATTAGAAAATAGGAAACATGTGTAGTTATTTGTTTTCACCAATTAATTACCTTATACTGGTCAAATTGAATGCTTTGATTCTTTAGCTGCATTATAAACATGAGATTCCTTGATCGTCCCATAGATTAAGTGCCATTAGCTTTTTGTGATTTCTATGCTCAACTAAAATTGGATTTTTAGTAAGTGACATTGTTGTGAAATATGAGGTTCTTAAGATAATTTGAATGGTTATATATTTTTTTTGTACTTTTTTAGAGCTCTTTTATTTTTTTTTTTTAATCTTACGACTCTACGATTTTTTATGACTTTACGATTATAGGAAAACCAAAACAAATTTATGTAAAAACCTGACTTTGATACCTTGACAAAAATAATAAGTGCATACTGGATAGTGTAGTTGAGAATGTGAGAGATTATGGGCCAGTCTGCCCCTGTTCCTTGTTTGCAATGTTTTTCCACAATTAGGCAATCATGAATTTGCAATCTTTGCAGTGTGGCTTTCCCAAGAAGTTGCCACTGTATTGTTGTCAATTTGGGACATTCACAAACAATCAACTTACTAAAATGTGGCATGATAATGACCATGGGATGCTTTTTTTCACTACCACTCCAATCCCACTCCTCCCACCCCCCATCTCATGGAACATAAGACTTCAAATTGGGGGAGACAACAACTGCTATTGCATTTCAGGTGGCGATGTTCCAAGAAATTCAGTTCCCACTTTATTCACTCTCCACATTGATTCTAATACAAGATCTTCAAGTCTCTGTAGTTTTCCCAAAGGAGGAAGCTGTTCTAACTCTCTACAATCTTTGAGCTCGAGGTATTTCAAGTTGTTCAATGATGCCATCCAATTAGGAAGTCTACACCTACCACTATATCCTCATATAACCAACAATTCAATGAATAAAGGTGGACTTAAGGCTTGTAACACTTGTTCTTCTTTCTCACTTACTACTTTCCCATCTTCCACCCCACTAAACTCGAGTTCCAAATAATAGAGAAAAATGACTATCCCATTTTTCCGTCTCAATTATCCTATTTGTGTCGATATTATCTTCTTCCTAATAATATCACCTGGTGAATATCATGTAAACTTATCTCCAAAATTATTTCTAAGATAGGAATTACCTTATCTCTTGTATAAATACCTTATGATTAATGAAAGCTATCTATGTTCCTTTGCTAAACTTGTTTCTCTTTTATGATATCAAAGCGGGTTGCTCTCTAAAAACAAAACCTAGCTAATCTTCTTCTTTTCCATTTAACCATGACCAACAAGCTCCCAGTTGCCATTAATTCTATTACCAAAGTCCTAATTAAACTCACAAGCCTCAAATACCCTTATTGGAAAGCCCAATTTCATTCGCTCCTCTTTGGTTGCAATCTACTTGGTTTTGTCAATGGTACAAAGCCAACACCTGCCCCCTACTATTCCCACCGCTTAGGACAAAGAATCACTAAAACCTGATTCTAACTTCATCTTTTGGCAACGCCAAGATTCCCTCATTCTTAATGGCATTCTGGCTTCTGTTTCTGAGATAGTCATTCCTCTGATTACTTTTTCTAAAACCTCTAAAGAAGCCTAGTTAAAGCTTCAAGCTCTCTTTGCAAATCACTCATTGCAAATCGCTCTAGAAGCCACATCATGTTACTAAAAGAGAAACTATCCACTCCTCGTGGCAACAAAACAGTAACTTTACAATCGATTAAGTGTATTGCTAACAATTTAGCAATGGATCACAACCTTGTCTCTAACAAGGATCTAATGGTTCCTATCATGAATGGTATTAGAGCAAAATTTAAGGAACTTGCTGTAGGTTTACGTGCATGAGAATCTCCAAGCACCTTTGAAGAGTTGCATAACAAATTCCTTGATTATGAAGAGTTTCTGTAGAAGCAAGATTCTTCTCCTATTATCTTTATTATCATTGCCAATGCTGCAGTAGCCTCTTCTTAACCTGGTCTTCTACCGACACCTACCTGTTCTTCAAGAATTGGAGGGCACCATCTTCTTAGTCATGGCAGAAACTTCAACAGCTGAGGAAGGGGACATGGCCCTAATCTCTGCCAAAATCAATCATTCTCCAGCATCCCTTGTCAATTGTGTTCCGTCTCGAACACACCGCTCGAACCTGTCGCAACCTTCAATAGTTCTCCACATCTCTAGCAACCAATCTAGCCTTCTATCAAGTCTCACAGCAATGGCTACTGGACACCGGAGCCTCTCATCATGTGACACCGGAGCCAAGCTTGCTTTCTCAATTATCCGAGTACACCAGAACTGATCAACTTATCATTGGAGATGATGATAGGCTGCGAATTTCTCACACTGGTTCTACCTCTTTATCCACCCTTTTCGCTCCTTTAAATTACAAGGCGTTTTATGTGTTGCTGATATTAAAACTAATCTTCTTTCCATCTCAGTTTTATTTATCTAATCAAGTCTTCATTGGATTCTTCCCAAACAATTTTCAGGTCAAGGATCTGTGCACAGGACTACAACTGGTATGAGGAACAACTAGGAATGGTCTTTATGTGTTTCCTGTGAGGAAGTCCTCATCTCCTCCACTTACTAATATTGGCGTAAAATCATCAGCTCAAAGGTGACACCATCGTGTTTTCCAGCTTTATCTATCCTTCGTACTCTTATTTCTAAATTTTGTTTACCAATTTCAGACCTTAATTTCAATTTTTGTAATTTTTGTTTATGCAATAAGAGCCACAAACTGCCTTTTATTGCTTTTTCTCTTACAAGCTATCGGCCCTTTGATTTACTATACACTGATGTTTAGGGTCCAACTCCAGTTCAATCAATTAATGGCTTTTGCTATTACATTGCCTCTGTTGATCATTATACCAAGTATCTTTGGCTCTACCCTATGAAGCAAAAGTCGAATGTTTATGAAATTATTGTTAAATTCAAGTTCTTTGTTGAAAACTATTTTCAAACAAAAATTGCTTGACTTTATACTAATGGAGGTGGTGAGTATCAAAAATTGAAACCTTTTCTTGAAAAAAATGGCATCTCTCATCTTTTTACTCCACCTTATATACCTCAACACAATGCATCTATTGAATGTCGACATCGTCATATTGTTGACCTGACCCTTCTCCACAATGCCTCCATGCCTTCCCCCTATTGGGCATATGACTTACTCGCTACCACTTATCTTAGTAATAGAATGCCCACTTCGGTCCTTAGTGGTATGTCACCTTATCAAGTCTTATTTTTACAAGTACCCAATTACCACAACTTGAAAATTTTTGGCTGTTTGTGCTAACCTTGGCTTCGCCCTTACAACACTCATAAACCCCAATAAAAATCCAAACCTTGTATTTTCCTTGGCTACTTCCTAAATCAAAGTGCCTACCTTTGCTTAGACTCAAGCACAAATAAAATTTTTTTCTCTCGTCATGTACATTTTGTTGAAGAAAATTTTCCTTTCCTACATTTTTTCCCTCACACACCTTCTTTATCCAGTTCGACTTTCTTTGAATAGACATTTGTAGGAACATCCCAAGAGATTATTCTCGGTAGGCCTTCATCAGCCATCCTACTGTAGTAACCTTGTCCAAGTACATCTCTTACTTCTTCCTCGTTTTCTTCTCTTGACACTCCTACCCAAATTGTTCCTTCATGCGTACTTAAGCACATCACCCCTACTATTCCTCCCTTGTCCTCATCACATTCATCCCTACCCCACACCCCTGCCCCTATTGCACCATTCCCACACACCTATACTAGATGAAAACATAACCAATCTGATTCTCCTCCATCTACCCCTTTACCTTTTACCTCCCCTCTTCCACCACCTCTGCCACCAACTCGCACTTATCCTATGCTAACCCACCCTCTTACCGATCATTCTAAAGCTGCCCATCTAACCACCAAACATCCTCTCTCATCCACTACTGAACCGACCACCACTACACAAGCCCTTCGTCATCCCCATTGGGAAGAAGCCATGATTGATGAATATGAAGCCTTACTTCATAATGGTACATGGGAGTTAGTTCCACATACTTCCTCACAGAATATTGTAGGCTGTAAGTGGCCTTTTCGCACAAAGTGAAATTTTGATGGCACAATCTCTCGCTACAAAGCACGTTTTGTAGCAAAGGGCTTCCATCAACACCCTGGCCTTGATTTCAATGAAACATTCTGCCTAGTGGTCAAACCATCAACAGTCTGACTCATTCTCAGCCTAGCTGTTCAACATAGCTAGCCTCTCCACCAGTTGGGCATCAATAATGCCTTTCTTCCAGGTGACCTCTTAGAGGAAGTCTATATCCAGCAACCCCAGCTTTTGTTCACCAAGATTTCCCATATCATGTCTACAGATTGCGCAAAGCAATTTATGACATTATTATTAGCGGCAATAATTCTACCTTTATTAAAAAATTCCTTAACTTTCTTTGTGATCATTTTTCCTTGAAGGACCTTAATGATCTCAACTATTTTCTTGGCATTGAAGTAGCACATACCCCCTATGGTGGCTTTTTTCTCAACACAAATACATCATTGATCTTATCTCTCATGCCGACATAGATGGTGTTAAAGACTCTCCAACTCCCCTCTCTACCTCAACAACACTAAGGCTGAATGATGGCTTTTCTCCACTGATGCAACTTCTTTCTGTAGCATTGTTTGCACGTTACAATATCTGTCCTTCACTTGCCCAAATATTGTATTCATAGTCAACAAGTTGTCGTAATATATGCATCAACCCACATACGAACACCTTCTTTCTCTAAAAAGGGTACTTCGTTATCTCAAATGAACTTCATTTCATGGTATTTTCCTTCAAAAAAGCTTTTCCCTGCAACTTCATGTATATTCTGTTGCTGATTAGGCTGGTGACAAAGATTCTTACCATTCAACCTTTGCCTACATAGTCTATCTTAGTTGTAATCCTATTTCCTGAAAGTCAAAGAAACAACATACTATTGCCCAATCCTTAACTGAAGCCAAATACCATGCTACCTCCACCGCTACCTATAAAGTAGAATGTTTGCATTCTGTCCTTTCTGAACTTGGATTTCACATAGCACAACTACCACTCCTGCTCTGTGATAATATGAGCTCTACATATCAATGTGCCAACCTATTTTTCACTCCAAAATAAAAGCACCTTACACTAGACTATCACTGTGCTATGGAAAAATTTGCTACTGGACAACTCTAAGTTGAACACATTATAATTGAGTTGCAACTGGTAGATGCCCTCACGAAACCTCTGCCTCGCCCTTGGTTTGAACAACTATGGTTCAAGATAGGTGTCACTGATGGTTCCACCAGCTTGTGGAGGCACAATAGAGAAAAATGACTACCCCATTTTTCCATTTTTCCATCTCTAATTATCCTATCATTCTACTTTAAACTACTTTGATTTTATTAATGATTTTATTTATAAATATTATTTGTTCAATTCTCAAAATAGCTGTTGCATTGATTACATCTAACTCTTCAAATATTTTTTGTTGAAGTTTATATTATTATTTTATATGAATTATTTCTAGTTGATCCCTATATGTTTTGTATATTGTATTTCTATTTTCAAAATCCACCACTTGTTAGGCATTCATGCTCATCCCGTTTTCACCCCTTCGCACAGATAAGGAGATGCATGAGTTAGCTAGTAGGAGTGACTACAAGGCTGGCTGCAGTTCAAGAAAGTTAAGAGTATTTTGTTAGTATTACTATTATAGGTTTGTTTATGTTTAGGAAACTCTTTGGATTTTGTTTCATTCCTTAGAGCTTTGATATTTTATGGATTATGTCCTGATTTCAAGGATTGTAGTTGCTATGCCACTTATTCTCAAAAGTTGAATTTTATAAGTTTGTACTTATTTGGAATATGTAGCCTTACATGCTTAGGGAAAATTTATTTTCTTGAGTATGCGGAATGTCACTGTCCCAAGACTCCTAGGGCGGGTTTTGGGGCATGATTGAAGTGGTATCAGAGCATAGGTTCAATAAACTTGGAGACCTTAGATTAAGGAAATGCTAGGCTTTTACTGTGCTTAGATATCGAGAGATGGGTGGAGATTTCTACCATAGTGGAAATGGAGCTGGGTTTTACTTCAGGGACCAAAAGAGAAAAGATAGACCTGGAGAATCTTCAAGCAAGCCATTTGGAAATATAGCAAAGAAACAAAGTTGTACCCCCAACCTATCATGGAGCTTCTATGCATCTGGATGTACCAAAGTGTGATTACTTTGGAAAATTTCATTTTGGTGAATGTCACTGGAAGACTAGCAACTGTTTCCATTGTGCCAAGAAAGACCATCTGATTGCTGATTATAAATAGTCAGAGACTAGAAATCTTCTCCAAAGCTTTCAGGCAAAGGGTAATCTACCAGCTTTAAGGAAGCAAGATGAAAAAGGATGTGCAGTGAAGCCACAAGTTCAAGGTCAAATATATGCACTTACTCAGCAGGATGTAGATGACTCTAATGTAGTTGTTTCAGGTACGATTTAAGGTTTTGTTTATGCTCATGCCTTGTTTGATTTTGGTGCGAATTATTCTTTTGCATCGCCAAAGCTTATTGCTCGATTGTCATGTGTGCTTGAACCATTATATTTTGAACTATCTATTGAGACCCCTTCAGGAAAGTCTATTGTTACTTATTTTGTGCATAAAGGGTGTGTAGTCAAAATTGGGGGAAGAAATATGCTAGTGAATTTGATTAAGCCGGATATAATTAACTTTGATGTGCTTTTTGGGATGGACTGGTTATCGAGAAACCATGCTTGGGTTGACTGACATGAAAAGAAGGTAATATTTCATGTTCCTAATGAGCTGGAAATTATCTTTATTGAGAATAGGCAACCGGCCCTAATTTGTCTTATCTCTGCTATGCATGTGTGCCAGTTGTTAAGAAAGGGTTGTCATGGATATTTAGCATTCATCAGAGATACTAGCCAATCTGAATTGAAGCTGGAAAACATTCTTATTGCCAAAAGAGTTTTCTAATGTCTTTCCTAAGGAAATTCCTGGGTTGCCCCTTGATTGAGAGATTGAATTTTCTATTGATGTTGTGTTGGGGACTACCCCAACCTCTAAGGCTCCCTACTGAATGGCACCTGCAGAGATGAAAGAGTTAAAGTTACTGCTACAAGAGTTGCTCGATAAAGGGTAGTTGCTAGATAAAGGGTACATTCGACCTAATGTTTAACCATGGAGTGCTGTTGTTTTGTTCATAAAGAGGAAAGATGGAAGCTTGAGGCTTTGCATTGACTATTGTGAGTTAAACAAGGTAATTGTCAAGAAAAAGTATCCATTGCCTTGTATTAATGACTTGTTCGATCAGTTGTGGGTTGCACAAGTCTTTTCTACAATTGATTTGAGGTCTGGGTATCACCAATTGAAGATTAAGGCTAAGGATATACCCAAGACTGCTTTTAGAACCAGGTATGGCCATTATGAATTTATGGTTATGTCTTTTGGTCTAACGAATGCACCGGCTGTTTTTATGAACTTGATGAACTGAGCTTTCAAGCCATATTTCGTTGTATTTATCGATGATATTTTGGTCTATTCATAGAGCCCAAATGAGCATGAGGAGCACTTGAGAATTATTTTATAGAAATTAAGGGGGAAGGAGTTATATGCAAAATTCAAAAAATGTGAGTTTTGGTTGGAGAAAATTTCTTTTCTTGGCCATATAATTTGAAAAGATGGACTTTCTATAGATCCACAGAAAGTTGAAGCAGTGGTGAATTGGGCTAGACCCTCTAATGTTGCTGAAATTTGTAGCTTTCTCGGTTTAGCTGTTTATTATCGTTGGTTTGTTGAAGGATTTTTTACCTTGGCTATGACTTTATATAAGTTGGTTTGAAAGAACACTAAGTACAAGTGGGCTGAAGATTGTGAGAAAAGCTCTCAGGAGTTGAAGCAAAGATTAGTAACTGCACCTGTCCTTACCATCCCATCCAGCACTGAAGGTTATGAAACTTATTGTGATGCTTCACATATTGGTTTAGGGTGTGTACTTATGCAGACAGAAAGAGTTGTTGCCTATGCGTCTAGGCAATTAAAGCCATATGAGAAGAATTATCCTACGCATAACTTGAAATTAGCTGCAGTTGTCTTTGCCTTGAAGATCTGGAGACATTATCTCTATAGTGTTTCTTGTAAGGTGTTTACTGATTACAAGAGTTTGCAATATATCTTTACAAAGAAGGAATTGAGTCCTAGGTAGTGGAGGTGGCTGGAGTTGCTGAATATTATAATTTGAATATTTACTATCACCCTGGCAAGGCAAATGTTGTTGCTGATGCTTTAAGTCATAAGTCCTCTGGCTTGTTAGCTTCTTTACTTACTAATAAAATAGTTATTCTTAACGATCTATAGAAGTTGGGAGTAGAAATGATAACAGATGGTCTCAGTAATGTGATTGCTAACTTGACGGTTCAACCAACTTTAATTGAGAGGATTAACATTTCTCAAAGTTCAGATGACAGAATTAACAAACTGAAAGAAGAAGTTACACAAGCAAACTGAAAGAAGAAGTTACACAAGGGAAGCATCTAGGATTTCGTATTCATAAAGATGGATTTCTAAATCTTGGTGCTTGACTATGTGTCCCTGGAGATGAGGCTTTGAAAGAAAAAATTATAAGAAAGGCACATAATACCCCTTACACAGTGCATCCAAGTGGAACTAAAATGTATAGAGACCCACGAGAGCATTTTTTGTGGCAAAGAATGAAGAAGAAGATTGCTAAATTTGTTGCAAAGTGCCAAACTTGCCAGCAAGTCAAAGTGGAATATCAAAAGCTTTCAAGACCTTTGTAGCCTCTTCCAATTCCTGAATGGAACTGAGAACACATCACTATGAATTTTGCTGTGGAACTTCCAAGGACTACTAAAGGTAACAATGCTATATAGGTGATTGTTGGTCGTTTATCTAAATCTACCCACTTTTTACCATTCTAAAAAGGTTCAAGTTTAGAGAAGTTAGCTAAGTTGTATGTTAAAGAGATCATCCGCCTACATGGTGCTCTTTTATCTATTGTCTCAGATAAATGGTTTGTCTCAAGATTTTGGGGACATTTGTAGAAGGCCATAAGAACTCAACTCAATTTCAGCACCATTTATCATCCTCAAACCAATGGCCAGTTAGAATGAACTATTCAAATTCTTAAGGATATGCTCCGAGCTTGTGTGCTAGACTTTGGAGGTAATTGGGATGATCACTTAGCACTTATTGAATTTGCATATAACAATAGCTATCAGTTTAGCATTGGAATGACACCTTATGAGGCATTGTATGGACGTAGATGCAAATCACCAATATGTTGGGATGGTAGAGAAGAATCAAATTATTCATGATCGCTTACGGATTGCACAGAGTAGATAAAAGAGTTATGCTCATTTGAAAAGATGACTGTTGGAGTTTGATGTTAAGGATAATGTTTATATTAAAATGTCACCAATGAAAGGAGTTACGAGGTTTGGGAAGCGTGGAAAATTAGGCCCAATATTTGTGGATCATTTTGAAATTCTAGATCGAGTTGGGGATGTTGCTTACAAAGTTGCACTGTCGTTATCTTTATCATGAGTGCACGATGTGTTTCATGTATCGATACTACATAAGCATGTGCACGATCCCAATCATATAGTCCAACATCAACCGATCAACATTATGCTAGATTTGACATATGAGGAGCGATCAGTGGAGATTCTTGATCGAGAGAAGAAAGTACTGAGAAGACACATTGTTTCATTTGTGAAAGTTCATTGGGAAAGACACTTTTTATCATAAGCTACTTGGGAATGCGAAGAGGAGATGCGTGAGAAGTATTCATTTCTATTTATCAATGCAGGTAAGTTTCGAGGACGAAAGTTATTTTAAGGGGGGAAGGATGTAATGGCCTAGCCTAATTTAGTTTACTTTATTATTTTGGGTATTTAGGTTAAGGCCCAAAGGAAAAAAAAAAAAATAATAATAAGCAAAGAAATAAAAAAAAACAAGGGAAGTAAAAAAAAAAAAAAAAAAGAGAAATACTGCACAAACAAAAAGACAGAAGAGTGGAAGATATGAAAGAAGTTATAAAAAGGGGAGAAAAGTTAAGATTGGGTATTTTTCTTACTTGTTTATGTAGATGTTGCCTTATGTTGAAGGAGTGGAAGAAAAAATCATCAATTAAAGATAAAGTAAAAGCAGCTTATGAGTTTTTTTAGCAAAAGAAAAATTTTTTGTGAATGTTTGTTGGTTATTTCTAATACACAAGTTAATTATTTTAAAATTTGTAAAAGGATTTGGATCGATGATTTGATTGAATATCACTTACTTTTGATGATTGGAAGAGTCAATTGATAATTGAGAATATTTATAACGAATTAAAAATAAATTTGGTGAGGTTTTGGCAAATGGTTGAAATCACACAGTAGCAGAAGGTTGCGAGCGAAGAAGACGAGGAATAGTATTTCTGGCCCAAAATTGGGGTAAAGACACATTAGGTACTTTAGGTTTCAAAACGGGTTCATCGATACCCTATAGTCTAAAATGTTACAACTTGGTAACTGGCAGTAGGATAATCGGGTTACTCACAGTATTAATCCCTAAGGCTTCTAACACAACTTCAATGAATTCTTAGATCCAAGAAGCGTTCATTTGGGTCACTGTCAACAAGTGATTTTGTATTATCTGTTGAATTGATTGTATTTTGACATAAACTTTCATATAATTATTTTAGGTGACTAAACAATTATTTTAGGAGTTAAAAAGTTACATTTTGAGGTAAGTGCCTACTACTATTTCTAAAAATTAAATTTTTTTGATATTATGTATGTATTATTTCTTCAAGTGTTAAGTTTTCCAACTTAGTAATTTTTCAATATTTTGATTTAAATCTATTTTGAATTAAATTGATTTTCAATCAAAATAAGAGTTTTCAAATATATGTTTTATTCTAAATTGTTTTTGCAAGTGTTTTATTAATTTACTTATTTATCTACTTATTCAAATTTTACCATATTTATGTAATATATTGTGTTTGATTAAATAAGCAGGATCAAGTATGTTTTGATTATGATATTTTGTATTGAAATTTTATAACAATTGTAATGCTCTGAATTTCTGTTCCGACTCCATTTTAGTGAGTGTTAATTCTGTACGCATACTACTAGGAAAGTATAGTTCTAGACCGGATGAAACTATAATACCCATCCAAGAAAAGGGGGGTAATGCTACCCGTGCAATCCTGACCTTTGATTAGGGTTGATGGAACATATGGGAAAGGGATGGACAGGGCAAGCCGGTTAGGGGAGAGAAAAAAAAAAAAGAAAAAGAGAGAGGAGAGAGGAGAGAGAAGAATATAGAGAAAAAGACCAGCCGCACTAGGGGAGAGAGAAATAAAAGAAAAAAGAGAGAGGAGAGAGAAGAAAATAGGAATAAAAGAGGGAGGAATAAAAGAGAAAAAAATAGGAATAAAAGAGGGAGGAGAGAGAAGGAAAAATAGGAAAAATAAAAAATGGGGAAAGAGGAGAAAATGAGGGGAAAAAAAATAAGAGAATATATTTTATTAGGTACAAATTTTTAAAAAGAAGTAAAATAATTTTTAAAATATTATTTGTGTAAAAAAATATTAATTGTTGAATAATATACTAAATAATATACTTAATAAAATACTTTTCTGTACATATGCCAATGATTCTCAAAATATAAAATCTATGTATATTGATCAACTTAGTAAAGCAAATGAAAAGTATTATACAAAGTAATTCTAACATAGCAAGGAATTTAAAATTGAGCACCTAATAGTATATATGATTGATGTGAAATGTTAAAAGAATAATAATTTTACTAGTTACCAGTTTTGTAATTTATGTGATGTAAAAAAAAATAATTGAAAATCAGATACCTAAATATGAGACAAGTTGTAAATTCAATGATCTAATAGGTCAAGTAAATTTCAATCTTGGTAAGTTTTGAGCCAAATTTGGGTTGACAGACGAGTTTACTTACGTTACTATTGCATAAGCCTAAATGACTGAGTTGATTCTATTTTTCATATGATTTTTGTTAAAATTCAAATTAAAGAATTCAATTTTTATGCGATTTAATTTGAGTTAAAATTTTTTCTTTTAGTATGTTTAACTAAAAATTTTCATAAAAAAATTCATAATTATGTTCTGATGAATTTACTATAATTTCCAACTTTTACTATGAATCCAATTCACTATTGTCCATAATACTTAATTGTTATATTTCAAAATTTTAGATTTAAAGTATGATTCATTAAAAAACTTGGGAAGTCTAACTTGTTTCTTCTTCTATTTGAATTTAATGTATAATTTGTAAAGGAATTTACATACCTAAATTGTGACCGGCTCGCATTGAAGATACTTAGAATACAATGTAATAACAGACATCACTCATAAAATGTATTATTACTTGCTATTAGACAGTAAATTTTAAATTGTGATCGAGTCATATTGAAGGTACCTAAAATGTGATCGGGTCACATCGAAAGTAATCTAAAAAGGCAACCGGGTCATCTCAAAGGTACCTTAAGTGTGACCGGGTCACGTTGAAGGTAACTTAAAAATGTGACCGGGTCACATTAAAGGTACTTTAAGTGTGACCGGGTCACAATGAAGGTAACCTAAAAAAGTAATCAGGTCACTTTTAAGTTACCTTAAGTGTGACTAGGTCACATTGAAGGTAACCTAAAAATGTGACTGGGTCATGTTGAAGGCACCTTATGTGTGACCGGGTCACATTGAAGGTAACCTTAAAATGTGACTGGGTCACGTTGAAGGCACCTTAAGTGTGATCGGGTCACGTTGAAAGTAACCTAAAAATGTGACCGGGTCACGTTGAAGGTACATTGGGTGTGACTGGGTCACTTTAAAGGTAACCTTAAAAAGTGACCGGGTCACGTTGAAAGTACCTTAGGTGTGACTGGGTCACTTTGAAGGTAACCTAAAAATGTAACCGGGTTACGTTGAAGGTACCTTAGGTGTGACCGGGTCACTTGAAAAGTACCATGGGTGTGACAGGGTCACTTTGAAGATAACCTTAAAACATGACCGCGTCACAATGAAGGTAACCGAAAAATGTGACCGGGTCACATTGAAGGTACTTTGGGTGTGACCGAGTCACTTTGAAGGTAATATTAAAACATGACCGGGTCACGTTGAAAGGTACCTTGGGTGTGACTGGGTCACTTTGAAGGTAACCTAAAAATGTGACCGGGTCACATGGAAGGTACTTTGGGTGTGACCAGGTCACTTTGAAGGTAACCTTAAAACATGACCGGGTCACTTTGAAGGTAACCTTAAAACGTGACCGGATCACGTTGAAGGTACCTTGGGTGTGACCGGGTCACTCTGAAGATAACATTAAATTGTGACCGAGTCACGTTGAAGGTACCTTGGGTGTGACCGGGTCACTTTAAAGGTAACCTTAAAAGGTAACCGGGTCACGTAGAAGGTACCTTGGGTGTGACCGTGTCACTTTGAAAGTAACCTTAAAAAGTGATCGGGTCATTTGGAAGGTACCTTGGGTGTGACCAGGTCACTTTTAAGGTAACCTTAAAATGTGACTGGGTCACGTGGAATATACCTTGGGTGTGACTGGGTCACTTTGAAGGTAACCTTAAAACGTGACCGGGTCACTTTGAGGGTAACCTTAAAACGTGACTAGGTCACGTTGAAGGTAACCTTAAAACGTGACCGGGTTATGTTGAAGGTACCTTTAGTGTGACCGGGTCACTTTGAAGGTAACCTTAAAATGTGACAAGGTCATTTGAAGGTAAAAAAAGCGATAAAATGTAAAAAAAAAAAAGTAATTAAATGTAAGAAAAAGCGATAAAATTTAAAAAAAAAATGATAAATATTAAAAAATTGGTAAATATTTTTAAAAAGAAAATAAAAACAAAAAAATTCATAAATAATTCTAAAATGCAATAAATAATTTAAAAAAATGATTAAATAAAAGAAAAAGTGATAAACAAATAAAAAAAGGAAAAGTTTTTTAAAAAGTGATTAAATAAATAAAAAAGTGATAAAAAACTAAAAAAAGCAAAAATTTTTTAAAAAAACAAATAAAAATAAAAAAGTGATTAAATATAAAAAATAATAAAATATAAAAAAGTGAAAAATATTAAAAAATTGGTAAATATTTTAAAAAAACTATTAAAAACCAAAAAAGCGATAAATAATTCTCAAATGTAATAAATAAATTTAAAAGAATGATTAAATAGAAAAAAAAGTGATAAAAAACTAAAAAAAGTGAAAATTTTTTCTTTTTTCTTTTTTTTTAACATATTAACAACACATTTAAATGCAAAACCGCAAAGGGGCTCAAAGTTTACATCCAAGATGTTTTGAAGGGCGTAAACAGAAGAGGGACAAGTTGTCCAATTTTTTCTCTGTTGTTCCTTCACCCACTTAGCTATGTGTAAAGCACACATATTAGCTTTAACAGAAATCTCCTTTATAGAACAATAGGAGAAACAACATTTCAGTGCTTTAATATGAGAGACTAAAGTGCTTACCCTCCAGTCTTCTTTATCCTTCAAGTTGGCACTTGCTTCTTTGTCAGAAATCTTAATTTCAATTGCTGTGTGACCTAATCTCAGCAGGTCCTAGAGTCTTGTTCTAATTGTTTCTACTACTGTTGCCTCTTTATAGACATCAGGTTCAAACTTGGCCTGATTCCCCAGTATGTTCCCCTGCCAGTCTCTCACCAGGTAAGCCATCGCACTAGATTGCCCACTGCAAACAGCCACATTAAGCTTTAAAAGCCCCCTTGCTGGCTTGCTCCATTGTTTAGGGACATCAGCTCGGTGTATAGGATGGTTTGTTCTTCCAATTTGCTGATGGGCTTGGTAGAAATCAGCAATAGCACCCTGAATCCTGCGTATTACAACTTCAGGAATGATGTTTTTCTTTTGAAAAACAGCTTCATTCCTTGTCAACCAGATAAACCAGCAGGTATATGCAATGGTAGATCTAACAATCTCCTTGTTCTCTTGAACATGCTTTAAGGAATGGAAAACCTCAACAAACCATTGATCAAATGTTCGAATTTCAGAATTATGAGGTTTATAGTCCAAATACACAAACTAGATTAAGTGAGTCCACTTACATTGCAAAAGCATATGCTCCACTGTTTCAGCATGAGAACAGAAAGGACAAATATTTTTTATTTTGGTACCTTTTTTCGCTAAGTTCAACCAGACAGCAACAGCATTTTGACAAGCTCTCCACATGAAGTTCTGCACTTTGGGAAAACATTTAATTTTCCAAATTAACTTCCAGACACACGGGTCTATTTGGTGCGAGGATGAGGCAGAAGAGGGATTAGGGGTAATGACCTTTTGTATGCTGTAGGCTGATTTAACTGTTACATTTCCAGTTTTTTTATAAGGCCAAATCAGTTTATCTATTCCTGGAAAATGGCTAATAGGGATTTGTAAAATAGCCTATTTTTCCTTTTGGGAAATCAAATCTGAAATCTTATCTAAATTCCATTTATAGGTACAGGCATCTATGAGATTACCGACCTTCATACTTCTCATCCCTAATGGAATATCTATAATCAGATAAGATTAAAACCCCTTATATTCGGAATCCAAGCATCATTCCAAACAGATATAGACTGGCCATCATGCACTTGCCAGCAGACATTCTTTTTCAAAAGATCCCTACCCTCTAAAATACTAGCCCATCCCTAAGAAGAATTATGGCCTTTTTTTTGCATTCCAAAAGTTTCCATCCAAGAAATAAACCCCTCCGAGAATCTGAGCTAAGAAAGATTGGGTGTTCAAGTTGATCCTCCAAGCAAGTTTTGACAAAAGACCAATATTCATAGCCTCTAAATCTTTAAAACCTATTCCCTCTTTTTCCTTTGGCATAGTTAAACAATCCCAGCTTTTCCAATGAATACTAGAATCTGAATACTGGACTTCCCACCAGAATTTTGCCATTAGAGAATGAACATTATGACACCATTTCCTAGGGAATCTAAAGTAGTCCATAGCATACGAAGGTAAGGCAGAAACAACAGGCTTCAGCAGAACTTCCTTACCTAAGTATGAGAGTAAAGCCTCCTTCCACCCTTGAATTTTTTTTATGATTCTATCCCTCAGGAATGCCAATGCTTCACACTTTGAGCGTCCCCACAGAGTAGGCAGGCCTAGATACTTTCCTAGATTTTCTTCCTTAGGGATTTTCAGAAAGAGGCTAATATTTTCCTTGCTTAAATTGCTTAAAGAAAATTTTTTCAAAAAAATGATTAAGTAAAGAAAAAAGTGATTAAAACTAAAAAAGGTAAATAAATATAAAAAAATCTATTAAATATAAAAAAAGTGATAAATCTTAAAAAATTGGTAAACATTTTTAAAAAGCTATTAAAAACTGAAAAAGTGATAAATAATTATTAAAATCTGATTAAAAATAAAAAAGGTGATAATAATTCAAAAAAGTGATAAGTTTTTTTAAATAGCAATTTTATATAAAAAAGTGATATATTATAAATTGTCGATAAGATTTAGTGATAAGCAATTAAAAATTGTAAATAGGAGATAATAATTATTAATACGCGAGTAGAAATTTAAAAAGGCTATAGTAATTCAAAAAAAATGATACAAATTTTAAAAATATGATAAAAAAATAAAAAATGTGATAACAATTATAAAAGTTAAACAATTAAAAAGCAAGAAAAGGCTATAATATTAATTTTAAAAGCGCAAAAAAATTGAAAAGAAGACAAGTATGTTTAAGGTGACTCGGTTACAGTTTTACCGCTATTACTCAATTAGGGTTTTGGATATTAAGCATTAATTTTGTCTGTTATTGTTTATTATTTTTATAGGAGGTGAATATTCGCCCAAATTATATTTTATTGATAATTTGCACATCAAGATGTCTTAAAAGTAAGTTTAAGATATTTTTTTCCAAAGTAGTTTTTTTTGTAACTTTTTTTTAACTTAACTAACCCAAAACGATAAAAATTAGTAAGAAATATTTTATTCTCATAAAAGGTGTTGACAAATTTTTTGGACTTTTCCCATTTTAAGGTTAGGGTTTGGTATATAGATAAGGTTAAGTTGTGAATTTATGGGTTCTTCCAACACAAGTAACCTTTCGTATGTAGGAACTTTAATGATTTTGGTAGACAAATCTCAATATTATAATATCGATATCCAAACTTTTAATTGCAGTGCAATAAAATACTTTAATTTTTTAAAAATTAAAATTTTTTACATTTTTACCCAAGATTTTGAAATTCAACAATTTAGTACTATGGACAATAGTCAATTTGACTTATATTTCATAGTAAAAGTTACAAATTGTAGTAAATTTATCAAAACATAATTAAGAAATTTTTTATGATTTTTTTAGTTAAACATACTAAAAGAAGAAAAATTAACCTAAAATAAATCCCATAAAAATTGAATTCCTTAATTTAATTTTTTTAAAAGATCATACAAAAAATAGAATCTATCCAGTCATTTAAGCTAGTAACCCAAGCCTCTCAACCTGAATTCGGCCAAGAACAAACCATATTTGATATTCACATGACCTATTAGAACATTGAATTTATGACTTGTTTCATATTTAGGTACTTGATTTTAAATTATTATTTTTTTACATCACAAAAATTGTAAAACTACTCACTACTAAAATTTATTATTATCCTTGCCATGCTATAATTAGTTTGTAAAATATTTTTCATTTGCTTTACTAAGTTCATCAATATACACATATTTCATATTTTGAGTACCATTAGCATATAAGCTAATATTTTATTAAGAGTATTATTCAATAATTAATATTTTTTACACCTCTGATATTTCAAAAATTGCCTTCCTTCTTTTTAAAAACTTGTATTCAATAAAAGACATTCTCTCATAATTTTTTCTCTCAATTTCTCCCCTCCCCCTATTTTCTTTTTCCTATATTTTTTTTCTCTCTCCACCCTCCTTTCTACGCTTTTTCTGTTTTTTTTTTTTTACTTTTTATTTTCTCCTCTCTCCTCTCTCTTTTTTCTTTCTCTTTTCCCTCCCTCACCGGCTGCGTCGTTACAACCCTTTCCCTTTTACGTATTTCATCATGATTAACGGTTAAGATAAGGGGGGGTAAGGGTACCCCTTTTTGGGGTAGGTATTGTAGAAAGGTCCGTTCTGGACCCTTCATGTAGGGTATTCTGTTCTGTTTTGTTTCGCAATGCACTGTTTTTATGACTAGTCCTTTAGGGCGCTCGATTGTTGACGATTCTTAGACAATTCTGGACTTACAACAACGGTTTAAGTGTAGTCATAGTAATCACTCCACCTACTCTGCTCTGAATTTCTATTCTATCATTCAACTCTGAACTACTCTAATTCGGTTAATGATTTTATTTATAGATATTATTTGCCCAGTTCTCAAAATGGTTATTGCATTGATTACTTCTAACTTTTCAAATATTTTCTGTTGAAGTTTATGTTATTATTTTATAAGAATTATTTCTGTTTAATCCTTATATGTTTTATATATTGTATTTTTATTTCCAAAATCCACCACTTGTTGGGCATTTGTGGTTATCCTGTTTTCACCCCCTCACACAAATAAGGAGTAGTCCGAGTTAGCAAGCAGGAGTGACTATAAGACTAGTTGCAGTTTAAGAAAGTTAAAAGTATTTTCTTAGTACTACTATTAAAAATATGAAAACATCAAGAACATTAATTTCCAAGCAACTTTTGTCGGAGAATTCTTACACACAAATTTTCACTATTACATCAGTCCATAAACAATAGAAATACACCCTCAAATGTACAGTACATTTTCTTAGAGCAGAAGCAAGGTATCATTTATGCCCAGATCACCAAAGACCTAGGATTGTAATACATTTAGGTGCTTAACACAAAATAATGAACTCGAGCAGCAGATTTTCAGAATTTGGCATCATAGTCTGCAAAGTGCAGTCCAAAATGTCTGGTTAACAGAAGCAGCTAACAATATACCAGGTTAACACTAACAACTCGGGGTTAATATTAAAATTTTACCTGAAAAACATAATTAGCACACAACAAAAACCAAAAATTTTGCTCAACTAAACTCCCATATCGTGAAATTTAAAACAGAAGGGGCATTAGCTATAAGAACTCATTAAGGGTTGCCTAGTTTCCTGCACCACAAACAAACTAAAAATTCCTAAGAGTATCAAGCAACATAAACATATCAGAAACACACGTCAGACGCATGCCAGCAAGTAGTCCAGTGGTTTCAAAAAATCAGAGAGCTACAGGGACATCCAGAAATGCTTGGCCATAGCATTATTTGTCCCCTAACAACTTGCTTATTCAGACCAGAAGCTACCTAAATCAATAAACAGTATTGTAGTAAACTAACTGTATGCCTCAGTTTTGTCGTCATATGGGAATAATCCCATCGCGCAAATCCTTATTATGCCTCATTCCATGCTGCAATACTTCATAAATATTTTTCCAGGGCAGATTCGAGTCCAGTAAACTACAGAGAAGCAAACACAACCCTTACAAGAAATTAAGAGGAATCAAGAACACCGCTGGAGTAACCTGAGCCTCCAATTTGCTTGTCAATGAAGAAACTGGGCATGTCGTGGCTCAATGTCTTGAATTTCCAACTTTCTCTTTGATTATCTGTTTCTAATTTTTCCCTCTGAACCTTTGACAGCCAGCTGTTACTAGCTCAGCTAAAAAATCATCTACATTTAAATCCTCTAGAATGCCGGCTGGAAGAGAAACAAAATTAGTTAATGGGGGCTAACTAATGGCTTTGAAGCTCAAGTCCTACCCTTCAGTTTTAACTAAATGGCTTGTAAGACAAGAATTTTTAATGTTCGTCTTCAATGCTCAAACTCACTTCTATTTTTGGTTGAGTTTGAAGAGATTTTGGACTTGTTTTAACTGGCCGATGGGGTGCTACTGCTGCAGAGTTGGCTTTATTGGGTGCCGGCATGTGCATGAAAATAGGGTTGCACAGCCAACTTCTGATTTTCGCCATACCCTAAGTGTTTTTATTGCTAGAACAAGTTTGTTATGGTTATTTAGAACTATTTGGTCACTCTTTACGTCAAAAACAGCAGGTCAACAAGTTTTCAGGTTAGTCAGAATCATTTTTATGTAGGTAGAACCAGAATTCTGACTTCAAACACCTTTCATTTGATAAAGTAAACTGGTCTGTTGGTCTAGAACTCAAAATGACTATTTCAAAAACCAGATTTTCAAAGTTTATTTTTCTGCAGAATTTTGACAGATTTCAGTTCCAATGAAGAAATTGCACACTTAAAGGTTTTTGTTTGTATTTCTTGGCCAAGTGTATCGTGACATGTTTAATTAAGTCTTCCAGCCGGATTAATTAGCTGGGTTTACAAGGAAATGCATTTAGAACACTTAAAAGGTTTTAGAATTTAATGTCTTTTTCAGCCTCGAGCTAGAAGGAATAATTTTGAAACGTTGAAGCTAATTTCTTCATTCTGACTTGATAATTTAAAGCTAAGGAAGATTGGATTCATGCTACTAAAAGTTCCTACTTATGGTTTTCATCCTCGAGACTCAAGGTTCAAAGGCTGACAAAATTAAGTGATGTATGTACTAAAAGTGTTGGGTTAAGGAGTTCTATATATAATGAAATCATGAACTATTATTGGAAGCATATTAACTTGTTCAACAATAAAACAATGGGAGAAATATTGGAGGAGGCAACCAAGGGGTGTATGTTGAATTAATTAAGGTAAAGAGCAGCAATAAATCATGGTATTGATACAATAATATATATTAGAAATAACAAGTGCGTAACCCCCAATATCGCGCGTCGGGATGTGGGAGATGATGGGCCAGTCCACCCCTGTTCCATTTTTGCAACGCTCTTCCACAATTGGGCAACCATAAATCAGCAATACTTGCAGTGTGGTTTTACCAAGAAGCTGCTGCGGTATTGCTGTCAATCTGGGACAACTATCAATAATCAACTCACTAAGATGTGGCATAATAGTGATCATGGGATGCTCTTTTTCACTGTCACTCCAATCCCACTCCTCCCACTCCTCCATCCCGTAGAAAGTAAGGAACTTCAAACTAGGGAAGACAACCAACTGCTGTTGCATTTCTAGTGGCGATATTCCAAGAAATTCGGCTCCCACTTTCTTCACTCTCCCCATTGATCCTATACCGAGAGTTTCAAGTCTTTGCAGTTTGCCCAGGGGAGGCAGCTGCTCCAACTCTCCACAATCTTCAAGCGTGAGGTGTTTCAAGTTGTTCAATGATGCCATCCAATTAGGAAGTCCATCCCTACCACTGTATCCATATATCCTCAACTGTTCGATGCACAAAGGTGGAGTCAAGGCTTGTAGCACTTGTTCTTCCTTCTCATTCTCCACTTTCCCACCTTCCATCCTGTTGAACCTGAGTCTCAAACCCCTCAACTTGGTCTTGTCTTCCAACCTCGCTTTCCTACACTCATTCACGTCTCTGATGTTCCCCAATCCGGTGATCTCGATTTCTTCAATGTTTGATAAATTCCTCAATTCGGCAATGCTAGCATCCTTTTCTCTCATGCTAATAACAAAAACACGTATCACTTTAACTTTACTTAATCTTCCAATCCCCTTTGGCATACACTCCAGGCTGATAGTTACCAAATTATAAAGATAAGTAAGATTGATCAACTCCCCTATCCGTCGTGGCAACTTCTCGAGTCCCGTACACCTGTCTATGTTTAATATTTCCAAGTTACATAGATCACATATTGCTTCCGGCAATACTCTTAATTTTGAGTTATCTGACAAATCCAGGTACTTTAGATGTTCTAACTTCCCTACCTCCTTTGGAAGGACTTCAAACTCCAAACCATTTAGTTTCAATGTCCTTAAACAGATGAGTTGTCCCCAATCTAGTGCTGAAAGATCAACATTTATTGTTCCATACCCCCTACTGTGCTGAATATGGAGGCTTCGCAATTTTTTGCAACTACAAATGTTATGGGGAAATTGCACTTGATTCTCATCAATATTCAACAGCATGTGCCGCATAGTTTTTTGAGATGCTTCCTTCGTCAACAGCTCCATGTTATTGAAATCAATTGAGCAACATTCACCTTCACTTAAAAAAATTGCAAAATCATGAACTATATCATGCATTTTGAATCCATATATTTCTCCGTCATCAGATCTTTCAAGGTCTTGAAAAAAGCATCGCATAACCAAGTCATTAAAGCACTCCTCTGCTATAATTTTTGCCTCCTCTGCCTCCCCAAAAAACCCTTGCGCCATCCACAACTTGATCAATTCACGTTTCCCAAAGTAAAAGTCTTTTGGGAAGAGTGCACAATATGAGAAACACCGCTTTGAAACTGATGGTAACTCAAAATAGCTTAATAGCAAGGGACCAAAAAGACCTCTCTCAACATCTTTAATTTCCCAGGTTCTACTCTTGAGCACATCTTGCCATTCTTTTTCGGTTCTTTTGAATCGCAAGTGACTACCAATTATTTTTATTGCAAGAGGTAGGCCTTCACATTTGGAAACAATTTGTCTGCCAACACCTTCCAGCACTTTTCTCTCATCCTTCGTTTTATCAATGAATGCTAGTCGAGCAAACAATGACCAAGAATCTTCTTCATTCAAGACCCCCAGGTGAAAAATATCTACGTGTCTTGACCCGAAAACCATAGCCACCTTTTTATTCCGTGTGGTCACTAAAATTCTACTCCCAGGAAGAGAGCACTTCAAAGTATTTAGGAGTTGTTCCCATTTCTTAGACTCCTCTGTCCAAACATCATCAAGGACAAGCAGAAGTTTCTTTCCTGACATATGTCCACGAATTTGTTGTAATATGTTATCCATTGCATCTACCTGTGGACGTACGCCAGTACATGCTTCTAAGATTTCATTAGCTATTCTTCTCTCGTCGAAAGGATCGGAGACACAGACCCACATCCTCTTGTCAAAGTGGGCTTCGACTTCACCATCATTGTAGATAGATTGAGCAAGAGTAGTCTTGCCGAGACCACCCATTCCTACAATGGAGATAACACGTAGAGCCTCCTCTTCTTGAGTACTACTACCGCTCGGTGTTGATAGTAGCATGCCTTTGACAATAGCTTCATCTTGCTTTCTGCCTATCACCTCCGCAACATCAATGTAAAATGTTGTTCTAGGCCTTTCTTCATCAGTTATTCTCTCGTGGATAACGAAGTTAAATCTCTCTTTTTGGGCAGAAATGAAATCAAGCCTTTCATTGATTTCCTTGATCTTGAGAGCAATGTCATGGCGAAAAGCAGCTTGCTTGATGCAAAAGCAAGGGGATGGGAGGAAGGAGCATACCTTGTTGCGGGGCTTCTGTTGTTGTCTGATCTTTAATCTTAAGAGAGCAGTCTTCCACTCATCCAGAATGTCTTCAAGATCGTAAGAAACCTCCTTGAGTTCATTCAACCAATTTCTTACGTAGGTTTCTTTCACTTGCCTTCTCTCTGCATCTTGGAGCACAGCTTGAATGGCCTGACAATTGCTGGTGAGCTTTTTGATCTCCCTATCCACGCCTGTCACAAGCTCCACTTCTTGCTTTGCTTTCTCGGAGATTATGGTCGCCAGTTGTTGCAGGACTGCTGAAACAATAGCATCGGCCATGTCTGCAAAAGTAGATTGGTGTGTGGGTGGCTGTTTGATGAAGGGGCTGTGAGAGCAAAAATAGGTTTACATGTTAGCCCATCCATCTGCCGGGGGAATCTAAAGACATTGCGTTTCCCATAAGGTCGCATTTGCTTTCTTCCACGAAGAGTACTAACGGCGAATTTTCTCTTTTGCTTTATCAAGATATATGCTCACTCTCTTTCTCTTTATCTTTCTTTGTTCTTTCTTTTTCAATTTTTTTTTGTTTTTTGTTTCTTTTTCTTGGATACTTTTCTTTGTCCTCCAATTTCTGTGCGCCCTTTTATGCTTTAAATTTCAAATATTGCAAACTTTGTTTCTTCTTTCCGGTGGCCCTTGCCTCTCTATTATACACCAAATCTTTACAGATAGCTTCAAATTCTAGATAATGGAAAATGGGACTCATTTAGCTGATTTTAAGATGAATCAGTTTTGACGTTAAGCTTTTGTTCTGTTTCTTATAGACAGAAACCGGAAGAGCAGGAGCCACCTATTTGGTTTCATTTTCATGAAAATTTTCCTGTGCTTGATGATGCCTGACTAAGCTTGAAACTACTAATATCAAATGCTACTAGCCCCTGGTGCTTTTGAGTCTCTTATCATAACTCACTCGAAGAAAACAAATATATTTTGTTCAAGTTAAAAATGAAAATTTGATAATATAAAGAATATGATAAAATTTGTAAATAGTACCTAACATTTAATTCATGCTTCATTATCATTCTTAACATATTAAATATTTTCTTTTGGTTCTAAACTTCTTAAATATTTCATATTAATTGTCAGTTAGATTAAATTTGTTAACTCCAAGTAATTGTGTAACATCATTTTTTTAAATGATTTTAAATTGTATGGTAATTCATTTCCAAGAAATTTTAAAATGGGTAATTCTTTTTTCTACAATTAAGGAAAATTTACATTATCCGATTTTTTCATATAAATGAAAAAGTAATTGTGCACCATGCATGCACTCATGTAATAGTTTTTTGTTGGGTTAAGGAATACTTCTAGCGGGGACTATAAATCAAAATATTCTTAATGAATGTAGAATGAAAAAAGACTAGTCGAGGTCGATGAAATAAAATGTTATAGATTTGTTACATAATTTAGCCCATATAAATCTGGAGTATTGGAGCAGTTTAATTTTTTAATAGATAATTTAATTATTATTTTCCATCCTATCCTTTCAAAAAGAACTTTTCATCCTATATAGACCACCAAACTTTTTCTCTTATTATACTTAATATCCCACACAATGAAAAACTTTATAACAATTCTAAAATTATTAATTTATTCAAAACTTCTGAAAAAAAAATAATATAATTTTTTTTATAACTTCTCTCTGAACATATCTTAAACTTCTTCCATACTACAAGCCCCTATCATAAAATATTATATTTAAACAAAATTTATTTTCAATTTGATACAATTCATAAGATTCAATTTTATTCTTACATCTTATTGAAAACCATAATTGGTTGTTGGTAGACTTTTATTTTTCATAGAATTCAAGTTTTAAATTCTTAAAAAAAATATTGAATTTTACGTTCGACATATTTAATATTTTAGGCGGTTATATTCAATAATTTCAAACCTTATAATCTAAAGGTAAAAGTAACCAAATTTAAAATTAATTAATTTGATAAAATCTTTCTCTTAAATGAACTATTTGGTAGCTATATAAATTTAAGGACATGTATGTTGTAAAATTTGAGGAAATTCACTCATAAAAGTAAAATAAAAACTCACTAAATTTTCCATAATGTGATTAGATATTTTTATTGTTTTAATTGTACTAATGCAAATTAAATAGTCAATGTTGAATTTGGCTCTTATCAAAAGAATAAAGTAACTTTTTAAAAACAACTAAGGAAATATTTCCATAAAAGTAAAACTGAGTGTTTAATTGTGATTCAAATTTAAGATTTAACAATATATTTCATTTAAGTTATAAGATTTTCAAATTGATAAAATATTGCGTTGAAGAGCTTGATTTATTATATTAAAAATGTAATGACTCAAGTGATGACCCCACACCATATGAGTTATTCTTTGAAATAGGATAAGCGTAGACTTGGAACTTCCCCCTTATGTACCCAACATCTATCAGCTTTAATAAACGATGTATGTACACATCTAGTATGCCACATCATTGCGGTCCCTAGTTGGCTCTAACACTGTAATGACCCAACCAAATTTAGCCCACTACCCACAGAAGTCTTCCAATTTGTCACCTACTTTTGACTATCTTACCTACCACCTACCCAAGTCTTCCAATTTGTCACCTTCTTTTGACTATCTCACCCACTACCCACACAAGTCTTCTAATTTGTCACCTACTTTTGCCATTACCCACACAAGTCTTCCAATTTGTCACCTACTTTTGACTATCTCACCCGCCACCCACACAAGTCTTCCAATTTATCACCTACTTTTGACTATCTCCCACCATCCACACAAGTCTTCCAATTTATCACCTACTTTTGACTATCTCCCACCACCCACTTAAGTCTTCCAATTTCTCTCCCACTCACCTCCATGTGAATCACATGGTTTCACTCTATATATACACCCATGGTTGGCTATACAAGTTCCATTTTAGTCTCGATTTCACTCATTTCACTTACTTACTCTAAAACACTCATTCTCTCCTCCTAAGGCTCAAACACTTCTTTGGTGAGTGATTGTTAGTTATTTTTCAATACATAGGCTAGCTTTTCTTTGAAATTGAAGAGAGATTTAAGTTAAGGTTATGGTTGATTATGTTTTGACATAAACTTTTACATAATTATTTTAGGTGGCTAAACAATTATTTTAGAAGTTGGAAAAATTGCATATTGAGGTAAGTGGCTACTACTATTAAAAAAATTAAATTGTTATGATATTATGTGTGTGTGTGTAGGTGTATATACACACACACACACACACACACACACACACACACACACACACATAATATCATAACAATTTAATTTTTTTTATTTAAAGTACTAAGTTTTCCAATTTAGTAATTTTTCAATATTTCAATTTAAAGCTATTTTGCATGTAAATAAATTTTAATCAGAATGAGAGTTTTCAATTACAAGTTTTATTCTGAAATTGTTTTTGAAGTGTTTTATTAATTTACTTGTTTATCTGCTTATTCGAATTTTATCTTGTTTATGCAATATATTATGTTTGATTAAATAATTTGGGATCAGGCATTTTGATTGTGATGTTTTGTACTGAAATTTTATAACAATTGTAATGCTCTGAATTTCTGTTCTGACTCCATTTTGGTGAGTGTTGGTTCTGTGCCTGTACTGCTGGGAAAGTGTAGTTATGGACCCTCCACATAGGGTATTCTATTCCGTTCTGTTACGCAGTGCACTGTTTTTAGAACCAGTAATTTAGGGTGTTCGATCGTTGGCGATTCTTAGACGATTTTGGACGCACTACAGTGGTTTAAGTGTAGTCACAGTTATCACCCCACCCACTCTGCTCTGAATTTCTGTTCTGCTATTCTGCTTTGAACTGCTCTGTTTTGGTTAATGATTTTATTTACAAATATTATTTGCTCAACTCTCAAAATTGCTATTTCATTGATTATGTTCTGACTGTTCAAATATCTTCTGCTAAAGTTTATGTGATTATTTTACAAGGATTGTTCTCTGCTTGATCCCAATATATTTTGTATATTGTATTTCTGTTTAAAAAATCCGCCACTTGCTGGGCATCCGTGCTTATCCTGTTTTCACCCCCTCATACAGATCATAAGTAGTTTGAGTTAGCTAGCAAGAGCGACTACAAGACCAGCAGCAGTCCAAGACAATTAAAAGTATTTTGTTAGTACTTCCATTAGAAATTATTTATGTTTAGAAAACTCTTTGGATTTTGTTTCATTCCTTAGAGCTTTAATATCTTATGTAATATGTCCTAGTTTCAAAAATTGTAGTTGTTTTACCACTTATTCTCAAAAGAGAATTGTATAAGTTTGGAATTATTTAGAATATGTAGCCTTGCATATTTAGGAAAATTTTATTTTCTTAAGTATGCGGCATGTCATCGTCCCGAGACTCCTAGGGTGGGCTTTGGGGCGTGACAGAAGTGGTATCAGAGCAATGCTAGGATAAATTTGGAGATCTTTAGGTTAGGGCAATGCTAGGTTTTTGTTGTGCTTAGATATTAAATATTCTTCCGTCATCTGTTGCGCTAATTCAGAATATGACTATCTTCAGCAGACATATGGCACCTAGGCATATCACCACTCAGCATCAGGCAAATGAAGGAAATGAAGACGATGTTCTTATTGCTCAGCTAGCAGGACATGGACGAGAGGCTCCTATCCGGAGGAATGCAGCAATTCAAGCTAACCCTCCTGCACAGCTTGATGCAGCAGCTGGTTATACAACTTGGTCAGCAAAGTCAAGCCTATGCTCCTCCAGGTGTTGGTGTTAATGGTGGGAATGGTGAAAGGGGCCCGAATGAATTTCTGAAGTTATAACCAGACATATTTAATGGTGAAGGTGATCCAAAGGAAGCTAGGTATTGGCTTTCAATGATGGAAGATTATTTTGATCTCCTTCAGGATAATGACAGGCAGAAGGTAGATGCTGCAACTTTTATCATGGATGGTTGAGCTAAGGATTGGTGGAAGATTGTACAGCCTGAAAATTGGATGGGTTCACATGGGAGCAATTTCAAGCAAGTTTTCAACACCGAGTTCTTCCCTGAAACCTATAGGATGCAGAAGGTTGCAGAGTTCATGCAACTGACACAGGGAGATATGGCTGTAGCAGAATATGTGAAAAAGTTCACCGAGCTTTCATCTTATGCTCCAGATTTGATAGCTCAGGAAAGTTCAAAGGCGATGAAATTTGAAATGGGGCTTTGGCAACCCATTCGAAGTAGGGTTGCTCCACACATGCTTCATACTTATCGAGAGGTGGTGGAAACTGCGACCATAGTAGAAAGGGAGCTAGGTCCTATTGTTAAGGACCAAAAGAGGAAGGATAGACCCGGGGGATCTTCAAGCAAACCATTTGGAAATGTAACAAAGAAACCAAATTTTACACCAACCTATCATGGAGTTTCCATGCGTCAAGATGTGCCAAAGTGTGACTATTGTGGGAAATTTCATTTTGGTGACTATCATTAGAAGACTAGTTGCTATTTCCGTTGTGGAAAGAAAGACCATCTGATTGCCGATTGTAAACAGCCAGAGACCAGAAATCCCTATCGAAACTTCCAGTCGAAGAGTAATCTACCAGCTCCGAAGAAGCAAGATGAAAAAGGAAGTCAGCAAAGCCGTAAGTTCGAGGTTGGATATATGCACCTTCTCAGCAGGATGCAGATGACTCTAATGTAGTTGTTTCAGGTACGGTGAAAATCAGTTCTGTTTATGCTCATGCCTTGTTTGATTCTGGTGCCAATTATTCTTTTGCATCACCAAAGTTTACTGCTAAATTATCATGTGTGCTTGAGCCGTTGGATTTTGAACTATCTGTTGAGACCCCTTTAGGAAAATCTGTTGTTACTAATTCTATTTATAAAGGGTGTGCAGTCAAAATTGGGGAAAGAAATATGCTTGTGAATTTGATTAGGCTGGATATAATGGACTTTGATGTGATTTTGGGGATGGACTGGTTATTGACAAACCATGTTTGGGTTGACTGCCATGAAAAGAAAGTAGTACCTCATGTTCCTAATGAACCAAAAGTCTTCTTTTTTGGCCATAGGCAATGCGTCCCAATTGTTCTTATCTCTGCTATGCAAGCATGTCGGTTGTTAAGAAAGGGTTATCAGGGATATTTAGCAGTCATCGGAGATACTAGCCAACCTGAATTAAAGTTGGAAGACATTCCTATTGCCAAGGAGTTTCCTGATGTCTTTCCTGAGGAAATTCCTGGGTTGCCCCATAACCGAGAAGTTGAGTTTTCCATTGATCTTGAGTTAGGGAATACCCTAATCTCTAAGGCTCCCTACCGAATGGCACCTGTAGAGATGAAAGAGTTAAAGGTACAGCTGCAAGAGTTGCTCGATAAAGGGTACATTCGACCTAGCATTTCACCATGGGGTGCGCCTGTTTTGTTTGTGAAGAAGAAATATGAAAGTTTGAGGCTTTGCATTGACTATCGTGAATTAAACAAGGTGATTGTCAAGAACAAGTATCCATTGCCTCGTATTGATGACTTGTTCGATCAGCTACAAGGTGCACAAGTCTTTTCTAAAATTGATTTGAGGTCTGGGTATCACCAATTGAAGATTAAGGCTGAAGATATACCCAAGACTGCTTTTAGAACCAGGTATGGCCATTATGAATTTGTGGTCATGCCATTTGGTCTAACGAATGCACCGGTTATTTTTATGGACTTGATAATCCGGGTTTTCAAGCCTTATTTAGACCAATTTGTTGTTGCCTTTATTGATGATATTTTGGTTTATTCTAAAAGTTCAAAGGAGCATGAGGATCATTTGAGAATTATTTTACAAACATTAAGGGAAAAGGAGTTATATGCAAAATTTGAAAAGTGTGACTTTTGGTTGGAGAAAATTTCTTTTCTTGGACATATAATTTCAAAAGATTGAGTTTTTATAAATCCACAGAAAGTTGAAGCAGTGGTGAATTGGGCTAGACCCTCTAATGTTGCTGAAATTCATAGCTTTCTTGGTTTAGCCAGTTATTATCATCAGTTTGTTGAAGGATTTTCGACCTTGGCCATGCCTCTATACAAGTTGGTTCGAAAGAATGCTAAGTACGAGTGGACTGAAGATTGTGAGAAAAGCTTCTAGGAGTTAAAGTAAAGATTAGTCACTTCACCTGTCCTTACCATCCCATATAGCACTGAAGGTTATGAAATTTATTGTGATGCTTCACATATTGGTTTAGGGTGTGTACTTATGTAGAATGAAAGAGTTGTTGCCTATGCCTCTAGACAGTTGAAGCCATACAAGAAGAATTATCCTACGCATGACTTGGAATTAGCTGCAGTTGTCTTTGCTTTGAAGATCTGGAGACATTATCTCTATGGTGTTTCCTGTAAGGTATTTATTGATCATAAGAGTTTGCAGTATATCTACACATAGAAGGAATTGAATCTAAGGCGACAGAGGTAGTTGGAGTTGCTGAAAGATTATGATTTAAATATTTGTTATCACCCTGGCAAGGCAAATATTGTTGTTGATGCTTTAAGCCGTAAGTCCTCAAGCTCGTTAACTTCTTTACTTACTAATAAAAGAGCTATTCTTAATGATCTACATAAGTTGGGAGTAGAAATTATAACAGATGGTGTCAGTAGTGTGCTTGCTAACTTGATAGTTCAACCAACTTTAATTAAGAGGATCAAAATTTCTCAAATATCAGATGAAGGAATTAACAAGTTGAAAGAAGAAGTTGCACGAGGGAGGCATCCAGGATTTCGTATTCATGAAGGTGGATTTCTAAAGTTTGGTACTCCGGTATGTGTCCTTAGAGACGAGGCTTTAAAGGAAGAAATTATGAGAGAGGCACATAACACCCCTTACACTGTGCATCCAGGTGGAACTAAAATGTACAGAGACCTACGGGAGCATTTTTGGTGGTAAGGAATGAAGAAGGACATTGCTAAATTTGTTGCGAAGTGTCAGACTTGCCAACAAGTCAAAGCGGAACATCAAAAGCCTTCAGGACCTTTGTGGCCTCTTTCAATTCCTGAATGGAACTGGGAACACATCACTGTGGATTTTGCTATAGGACTTCCAAGGACTACCAGGGGTAATAATGCTATTTGGGTGATTGTTGATCGTTTATCTAAATCTGCCCACTTTTTGTCATTCCAAGAGGTGCAAGTTTAGAGAAGTTAGCTAAGTTGTATGTTAGAGAGATCGTCCACCCACATGGTGCCCCATTATCTATTGTTTCAGATAGAGATTCATGGGTTGTCTCAAGATTTTGGGGACAATTGCAGAAGGCCATGGGAACTTAACTCAATTTTAGCACTGCTTATCATCCTCAAACCGATGGCCAATCAGAATGAACTATTCAAATTCTTGAAGATATGCTTCAAGCTTGTGTGCTAGACTTTGGAGGTAATTGGAATGATCATTTAGCACTTATTGAATTTGCCTATAATAATAGTCATCAATCTAGCATTGGAATGGCACCCTATGAGGCATTGTATGGATGGAGATGCAGATCACCAATATGTTGGGGTGACATAGATGTTCGAAAAATTTTGAATTCGGATATAATTATAGAGATGGTAGAGAAGAATTAAATTATTCGTGATCGCTTACGGATTGCATAGAGTAGACAAAAGAGTTATGCTGATATGAGAAGACGGGTGTTGGAGTTTGAGGTTGGGGAGAGTGTTTATATTAAAGTTTCACCGATGAAAAGAGTTATAAGGTTCGGGAAGCATGGAAAATTAAGCCCGAGATTTGTGGGTCCTTTTGAAATTCTAGATCGAGTTGGAGATGTCGCTTACAGAGTTGCATTGCCACCATCACTATTAGGAGTGCACAACGTGTTTCATGTATCGATGCTACGTAAGCATGTGCATGATCCCAATCACATAGTTCAACATCAACTGATCAATATTATGCCAGATTTGACGTATGAGGAGTGGCCAGTGGAGATTCTTGATCGAGAAGATAAAGTATTGAGGAGACGCACCATCTCATTTGTGAAAGTTCGTTGGGAAAAACATTTTTTATCCGAAGCGACTTGGGAACGTGAAGAAGAAATGCGTGAGAAGTATCAATTTTTATTCATTAGTGAAGGTAAGTTTCAAGGACAAAACTTTTTTTTAAGGGGGGAAGGATGTAATGAGCCAACCAAATTTAGCCCACTACCCACACAAGTCTCCAAATTTGTTACCTACTTTTGACCATCTCACCCACCACCTACACAAGTCTTCCAAATTGTCACCTTCTTTTGACTATCTCACCCACTACCCACACAAGTCTTCTAATCTGTCACCTACTTTTGACTATCTCACCCACCACTCACACAAGTCTTCCAATTTATCACCTACTTTTGACTATCTCACCCACCACCCACATAAGTCTTCCAATTTCTCTCCCACTCACCCCCATGTGAATCATACGGTTTCACTCTATATATACACCCATGGCTGGTTCACTCATTTCACTTACTTACTCTAAAACACTCATTATCTCCTCCTAAAGCTCAAACACTTCTTTGGTGAATGATTGTTAGTTATTTTTCAATACATAGGCTAGCTTTTCTTTGAAATTGAAGAGAGATTTAAGTTAAGGCTATGGTTGATTATGTTTTGACATAAACTTTTACATAATTATTTTAGGTGGCTAAACAATTATTTTAGGAGTTAGAAAAATTGCATATTGAGGTAAGTGGCTACTACTATTAAAAAAATTAAATTGTTATGATATTATGTGTGCATGTATATGTATATATATATATATAATTTATTCAAAGTGCTAAGTTTTTCAATTTAGTAATTTTTCATTATTTCAATTTAAAGCTATTTTGCATGTAAATAAATTTTAATCAGAATGAGAGTTTTCAATTACAAGTTTTATTCTGAAATTGTTTTTGAAGTGTTTTATTAATTTACTTGTTTATCTGCTTATTCGAATTTTATCTTATTTATGCAATATATTATGTTTGATTAAATAATTTGGGATCAGGTATGTTTTGATTGTGATGTTTTGTACTGAATTTTATACAATTGTAATGTTTTGAATTTCTATTCTGACTCCGTTTTGGTGGGTGTTGGTTCTGTGCCCATACTACTGGAAGAGTGTAGTTATGGACCCTCCACGTAGGGTATTATATTCTGTTCTGTTCCGCAGTGCATTGTTTTTAGGACTAGTACTTCAAGGCGCTCGATTGTTGGCGATTCTTAGACGATTTTGGACGCACTACAGCGGTTTAAGTGTAGTCACAGTTATCACCCCATCCACTCTACTCTGAATTTCTGTTCTGCTATTCTGCTCTGAACTGCTCTGTTTTGGTTAATGATTTTATTTACAAATATTATTTGCTCAACTCTCAAAATTGCTATTTCATTGATTATGTTCTAACTGTTCAAATATCTTCTGCTAAGGTTTATGTGATTATTTTACAAGAATTGTTCTCTGCTTGATCCCTATATATTTTGTATATTGTATTTCTGTTTTCAAAATCCGCCACTTGCTGCGCATCCGTGCTCACCCCGTTTTCACCCCCTCACACAGATTAGGAGTGGTTCGAGTTAGCTAGCAAGAGCGACTACAAGACCAGCAGCAGTCTAAGACAATTAAAAATATTTTGTTAGTACTTCCATTAGAAATTATTTATGTTTAGATAACTCTTTGGATTTTGTTTCATTCCTTAGGGCTTTAATATCTTATTAAATATGTCCCAGTTCCAAAAAGTGTAGGTGCTCTACCACTTATTCTCATAAGAGAATTGTATAAGTTTGGAACTATTTGGAATATGTAACCTTGCATGCTTAGGAAAAATTTATTTTCTTAAGTATGCGGTGTGTCATCGTCCCGAGACTCCTAGGGTGAGTTTCAGGGCGTGACAAATACCATACGAAAGGACCCAAGTCTAAAATTAGTCAATGAAATACCTGCCCACATAGCATGAGCTATTATTTTAAAAAAGATAAGTGCTAGGTGCTTATTTTCTGGTACTTAAGTCTATATATTCATATAAGGCTTCTCATATTTCTCCCATGTGAGATATGTGGTGTTATAAAAATTCATGGCCTATTTGTTGCAAATTTTCATAAAATTAAAAGCTAATTAAAGTGAAAAATTAGTCATATATTTTTTCAATTGCTTTTTATTTTTATTATAAAATCCCAACATTGATATAGCTCTAATTGAATAATAAATTTAGTCCCAGCTAAGGAGCTCAACTGGGCTTGAAGAATGTCGGCTCAAGTACGAAATAGATTCGAATCTCCAAATACTCTGCATGGCATAAAAAATGTCAAATATGGTTTGATGCCTTCTAGATTTTTAAAAATATGCAAAGTAACCCTCATACTTTACAAACTCTTACATACACTCTTAACACTCTTGATAAATGTTTTTGATTACCAAAAAACATGTCAACTTAAGTTCTCATGAAAAGAATAAACTAACCTATAATGTAATGGTAAAAAGGTTAAGATAGGCTATATCCTCCATCAATGTAGCCTATCACTGATCAACAACCTACCTAGTTGAGCCATATCCATTAGCATTCAAACCAGCACTGTATTTATCTACTTTGCTTGTCCATTCCCCTTGGGTAAAAAGTGGTCTTTCATTTGCAATCATAAAGGTGCTAGTGAAATTCCCAATCAAGAAGTATTTTTCACTCCATCAACTGACATCAGTGAATATTCTTTTCAGGCCTATGCCCATTGCTTGCCTATCTCTTTTTGAGCAAAGATCCTGATTAGACTAGCTTGGCTTGATTTCTCCAACTTCGCTGAGATATTGTTTATAGGGCCTTCTTCCACATCTAAGGGTGTAAATGAGTTCGGCTTCTAAAGGGTGGCTCGAGCTCGAACTCAATTTGAGGCTTATCGAGCTCAAACCTGAAAACAGGTTCAATGCTTTAAAAGGTTGACCTCGAGCGTGTAAGTAATCAGCTAGTTTTGTTAGCAAGCCTGACGGGTTTTAATAATAAAATATATAATCCCTTACTTATTTAGCTAATCAAAGAGTTATTGATTTAAATCTTTAAATTAAACATAATAAGTTTTGCAAATGGCACTTTATTAAAACTTGGCAAGGTTTTCAAGACTAGCTCGAGCCTTAAAATTTGGGCTCGTACAATTTGAGCTCAAGCCCAAATGGTAACCATAACTTAAGGAGTCGAGTTCGAGCCTAATGTTGTAAATGGATTCCAATGGGCACTGATCATCTTGCTCCAGTGAACTTTCTCATCTAGCTGGCTTAATAGGTTGTATCGATTTGGATCTTGTAATACCACCTTCGCATCCTCCCACCTTTGGAATCTTTTCGTCAACCACTCTCTAGCTATCAGAATGCCACTTAGACCCCAGGTGCTGTAGATATCGATCGGATCCATGGTCTAAATATTTTTATTTTTGATATAGAAGAAATGAATCCAGTGTAGCCACAAGCAATTAGGCGGCTTATATTGAATATCCTATAATAACTCCACGACAAGGCAAAACTTCCATACCCGTACTTCCTGCAGGTTTACCTCCCACACACATTCTTTTGGATGAGTGACTTCAAGCCATGCTATAGATGCTTTGTTAGAACCTTGGTCAACTCTTGCCCACAAACAATTTATATATGTGATAATTTATGCATATGCAATTAATCAAATTTGTTACCTTCTTAACATTTTTATTTACTCAAGTTTTAAAAATGTGTGGTCTTCCTATAATTGTTGTACTAATGTGTGGCCTACTTATAACAAGTGTTCAAAATTTTCTTGTTTGTGGAATGATTAATGCATTACTCCGTTACTAGTAGTATTTAATTGAGTTTGGGTTGTTTTGTAATTCTGACCAACCACTTGCTAGTCACCTGATATAATTAATATCTTTCATTTTTGTATTTTCATGTAATTTGCGAGTTTATTCTGTTGTTTTTTGTACACTAACAGTACCCCTCATGAAAGTAAGAGAATATTGTAGTAGATCAACATACTAATTAAAGTAATCCACTTCTTCAGTGAACATCCTAATTAAAAATTATACAAGAATATTGTCAAACTGAAAACAGCTGATGAAACAAGTGGCTAGTAACAAATTGTAGAGACCAAAAGTTTCTCTAGCTTTTAATTCTGCCAGCTAGAATGGAAACTTTACATCAATCTGTAATAGATTAACATATCGAGGGCTACCATTTTTGAAATCACAGCCCATATCAATAATGACACATGCCCAACAATCTAATTCAAGGACAGAAAAAAGGAACCTTTCCTGCAAAGAAGAGTCAAAGTCTATTACCATCAAACTCCGGTTTTAGCCCAAGAAAACATGCTAAAACAAACCATTTTGATATAACAAAATAGGTTCCCGAGTGGAGTTACACAAACAGGATTACGAAACCATTAATTAACCCAAGAGTTCCAGTTCAAAGAAACTGCAGTGTTCCTGCAGCTACAAAACCTAAACTGCCTGGTACTGGCACACACTTAACATTTTGGTAGAGTTCTTGGATCACTGAACAAACATTTACAGACATAACCCATGAGTTGCTTCCTGCAGAAGGACTCCAGTAGCAGTCTTCCCAGTCCAGTTACCAGTCAAGGTTTCTGTACCATTTCTTGCAGGTCACAGGTGGTCACAAATACAGGTAACTAACATCAATATCATAAAAAAACCATTCACAGATAGCTTCCCCCTTCAGCAACTCAAGTTACACTAAATCTGGCATATAAGGATTCATTACAAATGTATCTACTCATCACAAGAATGTGAGAAAACAATTTCTCTGTAATGATCAACGTTACAGAAACAGAAACACTGTAACATGTTAACACATAGAGCTCCATAAGCCAGAGTCATAGAAAATCTTGATCAAGTCACAATAACACTTAGCATGCAGGTACAAAAAAGGATTGACTCAGAGAAGGGCATGTTTCTTGTTCACAGTAGGGTAGGGGAGACTACACCTCAGACAAAATTGTGATCTGATCTCCAACTGCCCATGTCTATTTCAAGGCTAGATATCACATATTTTGTACATGTAGTAAGTTTATGCACCAACCATGTAAACTTCATATGGATGCAGCTCTTTGAGTTGTCCGATATTTGAAAGGTGTACCTGGCAGGGGTTCATTCTTCTCCTCAGATACTGATTTCAGATTATGAGTGTACTGTGATTTTCATTGGGTAGGATGTCCACTCATTAGAAGGTCTACTACTGGGTATTGTGTTTTCCTCTCACCTTCATTGATATCTTGGAGATCAAAACAACAGAAAACAATGTCACTTTCTGTTGGCCCAAATGCAACCAAGAGGGGGTGAATTGGCTGGGTTCCAAATCAAACAAAAAATGAGTTCTTGAACCTTCAAACTCAAAGTTAATTTAAGGAACAATAATTAGGTTAATTCTAACCAAAAAATGACTACCACAATCCACCTAAAATTTGCTTTGAAAGCAACCTTTGAATTATTTTTTAAAACAAACAAGTTCAACCAAGCTAGGTTGCATAAAATTATTTTTTAAAACAAACAAGTTCAACCAAGCTAGGTTGCATAAAATACCAACCAAAGATCAAGTATGTAGAGAGAAGGAGAGAAGCTTGCTCACAAGGATTTATAGAGGTTCGGTCTTTCCTCTTGAGAGCCTACGCCTCTCCTCAGGTTCACTACTTGAAAGTTTTCTTTTTCACTATGAATCACAAGAGTACACACTCCTTTGGTAGTTCTCTCTACCATAACCACTCACTAGTTTTCCTAAAGGCTAACTAGAAACCTCACCAACACTCTTTCCCTCACTAGTTTTCCTTGAGGCTAACTAGAAACTTCACCAACTTAATCTCACCAAAATGGTGTTTACAAGGTTACAAAAGTGGTAAGAACAATAGAAGCTCTTAAAGCTAGATAAACAAATGAAGGCACAAGTTCTTGGCAAATATCAAGTTTGAGCTTTTTGATAATGGATTCTCTTTTCTAGTTGACAAGAGTGTTTTCCCTGATGATTCTTGATGTTTTTATACTCCAATGGATGCATAAGAGACGTTGAAGACCGTTGGAATAATAAAAAAATCCCCTTGAAATCTGGTGAACGTTGCTGTCAATTTTGACAGAAAATCGTTTCTGTCGCCTAGTTTCACCCGGGTGAAATAATTTCATTGAAAATTTAGTCTGACAGCAAAATTCAAGGTTTGACCTCCAACGGCTATATTGGTAATTAATGAGTTGTCAGCGCTGAACACACGTGGAAATCTGAAGTGGCATGAATTTATAATGAATTTACAAAGATTTTTTGAACCGGAAAATCACGTGCAGGTCTAGAATCAATGTTTCACCCGGTTAAAAAATTTTCATTCGAGTGTTTTCCTGTTCCATAACCAAAATGCTCTCGGGTTCAAACAATCGCTCCAGTTTCACCCGGTTGAAAAAATTTCACTCGAGTGTTTCTCTGTTCCAAAACCAAAATACTCTCGGGTTAGAAAAATCACTCCAGTTTCAACCGGTTTAAAAATTTTCACTCGAATGATTTTCTTGTCTAGAAGTAAAATGATCTCGGGTTCGAAAACTGACTCCAGTTTCAACACGTTGAAATATTTTCACCCTGTTGAAACTGTAGCTCCAAGATTTTCTTACTTCCAAACTTTCAAACTTCAATGAATTTTTCTCCAAAATGATTTCTTCCTTCACAAGCAATGCTTGAATTAACATAAATACTTCAAATATACTTATGAGATAATTTTCCTTCCAAAGATCAAAACTTTATCAATAAAAGACCAATGTATAAATCTTTAGGTAAAGCTTTGAAACACATAAAACAAATATGTTTTGTTATCATCAAAATCAAATAAATATGAGCAATGAATGGAACAAATCCAACATTTTCTTCAGCCGAGGCTGAGTATAGCGCAATGACTGGAGCTTGTTGTGAGTTAACATGGCTTCAATATCTGTTGAGAGACTTGGGACTTGTCCATCATGAACCTGCCACATTATATTGTAATAACAAGGCTGCTTTGCACATTGCAGCCAACCCAGTTTTCCATGAGCGAACTAGACACATCGGGATGAATTGCCACTACATCAGGGATAAGATCCAAGATGGATCTGTAGCTACAAGGTTTGTGAATACTGGTCATTAATTGGTAGATATTCTAACCAAACCTTTGGGGAAGGACGTTTTCATGCCTATGGCTCGCAAGTTGGGAGTGTAAGATATCCACTCTCCAACTTGAGGATGAGTGTTGGAAAGTCAAATTTGTCATTTGTACTAATAGTAAATATATATTTGTTTTCCTTATGTATTCCTTGATTATAGTAGTGATAGAATCTAGTAAGTTGCATATATATCTCCTCTCAAACATCAATGAAATTCATTCCAGCCAATTCAGTCTTATTTTCATCTTTTCAAGATGAAGGGGTTGTGAGAGCAAGAATAGGCTTGCAGATGAGAAGCAGAGCTGGAAAGGAAGAGACAAGCCTATTAATCCAGCCAGACAATTGGTTTTGGTATGCCCGAGGTTAGGTGAAAACGTGCTTGCCTGCCAGCCATTGACCTGAAAGTCGTAGTGCAAGCTGGAAATCGAAAACAAGTCACAGGCAAGAAGAGGCTGGGCTGAACATTAAAAAAAATGGTAGCAATGGCTGCTGTCCGAATTTCCCATAGGCCATTTTGGTGTTCTAAGGTCACTTTTGCCAAAGCAAATACTCCAGCAAGTCTAGATTACTTAGGTACAAATATACACCTAGTCTTTACAGCAATTTGGTAACTAAAATAGAAGGTCAAAGGCAAGGTCAATCTCCTGCTAAAATACCGGCCGAAACAACCAGCAGAATTTCTGCAGGTTTTTGTTCTGAAATTCAAGGCTATAAATGTTATTACCTGATCAGCGACACAATCAAATGTGTCACATAGATAACACAAAGAAATCAAGACTTTAAACCACTTACTGCAGTCCAAGGAAACACAGAAAAGCTGCAGCATTGCTCCTGCCCGTAATGCACCGTAGTTATTGTAACAACCCCAAATACTTCAACAAGTCCCAATTACATGTATATATGTATATAACCAGCCCTTAAAGCCATTGGATTGCCAAAACAAAAAGTCAACCCCCAAGTCAAACCCCAAGCCGAAACCTAATTTCTCAAGGCGGGATATGTTATATCATTAGCCAATAGTGCCTCCATTGATTCCCTCAACCAGCAAATATTTAGTTCTATATGAAAACACCAAGAACATTCATTTCCAAGCAACTTTTTTCAGAGAATTCTTACACATAAAATTTCACTATTACATGAGTCCATAAACAACAGAAACACACCCTCAAATGTATAGTATATTTTCTTAAGGCAAAAATACATTTAGGCCCTTAATACAAAAGAATGAACCCAAGCAGCAGATTTTCAGAATTTGGCGTCATAGTCTGCAAAAGTGCAGCCCAAAATGTCTGGTTATCAGAAGCAGCAAGCAATATACCAGGTTAACACTAACAATTCAAGGTTCATATTAAAATTTTACCCGAAAAACATAATCAGAACACAACAAAACTGGAAAATTAGCTCGCTTAGACCACTTTTCCCTGCAATTTAAAATAGAAGGGGCATGAATTGTTAGAACTCATTAGGGGGGTTTGCCTAGTTTACTACACCACAAACACGTTAATACATATATACTTTCATGCAAGAAATGGTTGTTATACCAGTAAAAAAACATATAAAAAGTAAAGAACAATCCTAAAACAATCAATGCCACAACCACAACATATTAAACACACTAAAAATTCCTACAATTATCAAGCAACATAAACATATCAGAAACACTTGTCAGAAGCATGCCGGCAAGTAGTCCAGTAGTTTCAGAAAATCAGAGAGCTGCAGGGACGTCCTGAAATGCTTGGCCATAGCATTATGTGTCCCCTAACTACTTGGCTATTCAAACCAGATGCTAGCAAATTCAGTAAACAGTATAGTAGCACACTAACAGTAACCCCTAAGTTTTGTGGTCATATGGGAATAATCCCATCACACAAATCCTTATTATGCTTCATTACATCCTGCAATACTTCATAAATATTGCTAGGAAAATTCTTCTTAGTTTAACCCTCTCCTTTAGTAAATAAATTCTTCTTAGCTTAACCTTTGAATTAGATAGTTACTTGTTCTATAGGTTTCTGACAAAGAGGTTAAATGGATTACTTAAGTTACAAGTATTGCTAGGCAAATTGTAATTTTATCATTTTAGAGCTAGGAATAAAGGTGAAATGGACTGAAAGGATCAAGCAGGAAAGGCTCATATGAGATTTAACAAGTAAAAGAAGGAGGTTTGGTGATCAGGTAGGTTGGGATCAAAATTTAGGTTACCAATGAAACATAATAATCCTTTGGTTAATCTTGTTACAAAAATGAACAAGTTGTGAAGATTATGGGTTTGATTGTCAAAGTGGTAGAAAATAAAGTGAGAATTGGAAAGGAGAACTAAAGAACATGCTAAAAAGTACAGGAAAACTTCACACTTTGATTAATCCGTTGTTGATAATTATATACATATAAAAGTATAAAAGTCTTCAACTAATCCCTCAATTTAAGGAGCTTGTCTGCTGCTAGACTTAAGCTCCACCATGCCTTTAATTGATTGACTTAGTTTACAATCAAAATATCAAAAGTAAATTATTAAAAGAACAGATCTTAGCATCATAGCAGCTGTTGTCATCACAAAGGGAATGCACTTGGTTGTCATATTAGAAGTTTTCTGAGTAATATGGGGGAAGATCCTATGTTAGAAAACAAAGTTTTGGGGCTTAATTGTAAAGATTTATGAATCTCAAGGTCGAATGGAGAGTTTGAGGCCCACTTCATCTTTTTCTTGGCAATTAGAAACCTGTTTAAGTTAGAAAACTACTAGTTAGCACTAACTAGTAGTTTGTATATTTTGTGTGCACTGTCTGGCTTTGGTTGCAGGCTGCAATGGTGAAACTAGGTCACGTACAGTTTCAAATGCTAGGGGTTCCGGAGTGAATCCTAGCAATCTAGGCGTGTGGCATCATTGGGGTAGGTAGTTTGATTTCCTCCAACGTAGTGGTAATACCTTGGTAAAAGTAGTGGAATGTGACAATCATCCTAGGGGAAGCTTTTTAGAACCTCAGAATGAGGCAGGCAACATGATCTGTATGAGTAGGAGGCGTGGACCTCCAAGGTGGGGAGTTCCTCATAGCTTCAGGAGTTGAACCCACCAACCTTGAATGGGTTAGGCAACACCAAAAGGAGACGGGGATGCGCTGACCAAGACAAGAGAACTCTTGCTCCAGTAGGCTACATAGCGGAGTATAGGAGCACTCTCATACCCTTTTTCTATGAGAGTAGGAGCTTGAGGTCAAAACCAAAAGGCCTTGAGCTAACACTATGGAGGTTCTCTATGAGTATGGGCATGGAGTTACTGACAAGTGGTTTGGTAAGGCATCAAGACTCAGAAGGGACTTAGTGGAGTCAGACACACGATCGGTAAGGTAGAGGTTGGCTCAACCAATGTAGTCGGAGCATGGGCAACATGCCCATATTGCAGAAGGAATTTGAATATAGTTCTTTAGAAAAAGTTAAAGAGAGAGAATTCGAGTTAAACCATGTAATCAGCTACTTGAGGTCTGCCGTCAACGATGGTCGGAAATCACTTAGGCAAAGCTGTAACCGTCGGATCCGTTGCCACCGAGGGAGGGCATCAACTCATCTTGATCTTGTGAACAACTTTCTCCAAAGGGCCATACCCAAAGAACCAACGTAAAACCCAAAAACGTAAGAGAAATGGTTAGAGCATTAAAATTCAACTTAAGATTTAGTGAAATTTACACGAAAATTAAATATAGTTCTTAATAAAAAGTTAAAGATAAGAGAAAATGAAATTGAACCATAGTTCTAAAATTTTTGATTTAATTTAAATAAGTTACAATTATGTCACCATCCCTTTTTCCACTAGGGCAACCATTTGGTGACCAAAATATGGGGCCCTAAAAAATGGTGGCAAAAACGGACGCTTTGGCGACCATCCTAACGACTGTCTCAGCGACCAACTACAATTGGTGGCCAGACGGTTGCCACAAACCTCCAATATATTTTTTGCCACTGTTTTAGTGACCGTTTTGTTAGCCACCAAAAAAATGATGGCTTTTGCCGGTCACTATTTTAAAGTTTTGTTGTAGTGTAGTCACTACTAATCAATTATATCCCTAAAAATCATCCAATTAATCAATTACTACCTCCGTCCCATATTCTTTGTAGCATTTGACTTTTTTGTTTAGTTTGACTTAAATTTATTCATATTAGTATTTGTTCAAAAAATTTTTTTTTTAATATATTTAGAAACTATATGTCTTGATTTATCATTCTTATATAAAAGTTCTTCATTTATATACTAAAATGTTAAAAATAAAAAATTATAGATTAATTACTGAAAAGTTAATGGCGTAAAGAATATAGGATGGAAGAAGTATAATCTCTCAAAGTATCATGAGCCAATGGTGCCTCCATTGATTTTGCAACCAGTAAATATTTAGTACCATATGAAAACGTCAAGAACATAATTTCCAAGCAACTTTTGTCAGAGAATTCTTACACAGAAAATTTCACTATTACATGAGCCAATAAACAACAAAAATACACCCTCAAATGTACAGTATATTTTCTTACAGCAGAAGCTAGGTGTCATTTATGCCCAGACCACCCTAGACCTAGGATTGTAATACATTTAGGTGCTTAACACAAAATAATGAACTCAAGCAGCAGATTTTCAGAATTTGGCATCATAGTCTGCAAAGTGCAGTCCAAAATGTCGGTTAGAAGAGAAACACCTTTGACAGCCAGCTGCCGCTAGCTCAGCTATAAAGGCTGGATATTTTATATCATTAGCCACTAGTGCCTCCATTGATTCCCTCAACCAGTAAATATTTAGTACTCTATGAAAACACCAAGAACATTCATTTACGAACAACTTTTGTCAGAGAATTCTTACACATAAAATTTCACTATTACATAAGTCCATAAACAACAGAAATACACCCTCAAATGTATAGTATATTTTCTTACGGCAGAAGCAAGGTATGATTTATGCCCAGATCATCCTAGACCTAGGATTATAATACATTTAGGTCCTTAATACAAAATAATGAACTCGAGCAGCAGATTTTCAGAATTTGGCATCATATTCTGCTAAGTGCAGTCCAAAATGTCTGGTTAACAGAAGCAGCAAGCAATATACCAGGTTAACACTAACAACTCAGGGTTCATATTAAAATTTTACCTGAAAAACATAATTAGAACACAACAAAACCGGAAAATTAGCTCACTTAGACCCTTACTCCCTGCAATTTTAAACAGAAGGGGCATGAATTGTAAGAACTCAGTAAGGGTTCCCTAGTTTACTACACCACAAACACATTAATACATATATACTTTCATGCAAGAAATGGTTGTTACAGCAGTAAAGAAACATATAACAAGTAAAGAACAATCCTAAAACAATCAATGGCACAACCACGACATATTAAACACACTAAAAATTTCTACGATTATCAAGCAACATAAACATATCAGAAAAACTTGTCAGAAGCATGCCGGCAAGTAGTCCTATAGTTTCAGGAAATCAGAGAGCTCCAGGGACGTCCAGAAATGTTTGGCCATAGCATTATTTGTCCCCTAACTACTTGGCTATTCAAACCAGAAGCTCGCGAATTCAGTAAACAGTATAGTAGCACACTAAGAGTACCCCTCAATTTTGTGGTCATATGGGAATAATCCCATCACACAAATCCTTATTATTATGCTTCATTACACCCTGCAATACTTCAGAAATATTGCTAGGAAAATTCTTCTTAGTTTAACCCTCTCTTTTAGTAAATAAATTCTTCTTAGTTTAACCTTTAAATTAGATAGTTACTTGTTCTATAATTTTCTGTCAAAGAGGTTAAATGGATTACTCAAGTTACAAGTATTGCTATGCAAATTGTAATTTTATATTTCAGAGCTAGGAATAAAGGTGAAATGGACTGAAAGGATCAAGCTAGAAAGGCTCATATAAGATTCAACAAGTGAAAGAAGGAGGTTTGGTGATCAGGTTGGTTGGGATCAAAATTTAGGTTACCAATGAAAAATAATAATCCCTTGGGTAATCTTGTTACAAAAATGAACAAGTTGTGAAGTTCATGGGTTTGATTGTCAAAGTAGTAAAAAATAAAGTGAGAATTGGAAAGGAGAACTAAAGAACACGCTAAGAAGTGCAGGAAAACTTCACACTTTGGTCAATCCGTTGTTGATAATTATGTACATACAAAAGTATAAAAGTCTTCAACTAATCCCTCAATTTAAGGAGCTTGTCTGCTGCTAGACTTAAGCTCCACCATGCCTTTAATTGATTGACTTAGTTTACAATCAAAATATCAAAAGGACATTATTAAAAGAACAGCTCTTAGCATCATAGCAGCTATTGTCATCGCAAAGGGAATGGACTTGGTTGTCATAATAGAAGTTTTCTGAGCAATATGGAAGAAGATCCTATGTTAGAAAACAAAGTTTTGGGGCTTAATTGTAAAGATTGATGAATCTCAGGGTCGAATGGAGAGTTTGAGGCGCACTTCATCTTCTTCTTGGCAATTAGAAACCTGTTTAAGTTTGAAATTCATCCAAAAACTGTTGTTAAAGCTTTGAAACTCGATTTTAGCAGAAAGAAACATCAGAATTAAGCAATAGTTTAGCTCAGGTTAAGGATTGGAAGAGTTTTCTTGAAGAGCAAGTCACGGGTAGCTTGATCCTGTAATCAGTTTGAGTTTACAGGAGGTCTGAATGGTAAGAAAATGTATATTTTCTTGTTTCTCTAATACTTCTGGAAATCACTCTAGTGGAGATGATGAATTTCATCTCTGGATGTAAAGGAAACTTGAAGGCTATGCTGATAGGAATGTCCCGAGTGAACCTAGCCTTTGAGGGGGAATTTCAATCTAACTTGAGTCCTCGAGGCTCAAGTGTTTTGTAGTTCTAGCTTTGTGTTGGGATGTGGAGACAAATAAATAGGAAGATATACTGCCTCATGAGCATGGCAGTTTGATCAAATATGCATAAGTTTATGGATCTCCTGGAGGTCTAATGTTTTATGGTTTTACTTGTCATTAATAACTTATTTAAGCATGTTGTTCCTTACTGGGTTTTCTGAAACTCATCCCTTTTATTGTCTTCTTATTTCCATAGTCAGAGAATTCATAACAAGTTATCTGGTTTTCCTGGTTTATGTGTGTTAAATAAGCGTTAGCAGGTTAGCACTCAAAACTCATTTTTGTTCTGTATCCAGATGCATAATTTCATGACCAGGTGAACTGAGTCTTTGTTCTCATGAGTATGCAGTTTCCCAGTGCGATCTTGCTGGTGATTCAAAGTGGAGAAGTAGAGAATAGAGTAATACAGCAAAGTGAAGCACTACTCTTGCAACTTTTGTCTATCTAAATATGTAATCTTAGTATTAAGGCCTTTTGAGCCTGGAATCCTGTTTCTGTATTGCTGTATGGGTAGTTGGACTTGGATGGCTATATAGTAGTACTACACTACTCCAACGTAGTTTAAGTTGGTGATAAATAGTTCTGGGATATGAGCTTCAAAGCTCAGGTCTTGCTCTTCAGTTAGTTTTAACTAAATGGCTTGTAAGACAAGAATTTTCAACGTTTGTTTGCAATGCTCAAACTCACTTCTATTCTTGGTTGAGTTTGAAGAAATTTTGTACTTGTTTTACTAGGCGGATGGCCAGGCAAAGCCTGCCTAGGGTGCTACTGCTGTAGAGTTGGCTCTATTGGGTGCCAGTATGTGCATGAAAATAGGTTTGGCACAGCCAACTTCTGATTTTTGTTTTTATTGCTTGAAAATGTTTTGTTATGATTATTTAGACCTATTTGGCCATTCTTTACCTCGAAAACAGCAGGTCACGAAGAAAAGTGCATCCAAAACAAGAATTGGCAGGTTTTCAACAGGTTGTCATATGTTTGTTAGTCAAATTCAGCTTTATGTATCTAGAAGCAGAATTCTGACTTCAAACACCTTTCATTTGATAAAGTAAACTGGTCTGTAGGGTTTGGTTCACAAATTTGGTCTAGAACTCAAAATGACTATTTAGAACCAGATTTTGAAAGTTTATTTTTCTGCAGAATTTTTACAGATTTAAGTTCCAACTATCAAATTGCACACTTAAAGGTTTTTGTGTGTATTTCTTGGCCAAGCAACTTCCTAGAGTGTAATGTGACATATTTAATTAAGTCTTCCAGCCGGATTTGTTGGGTTTACAGGAAAATGCATTCAGAACACTTAAAGGCTTTAGAATTTAGTGTTTTTTTCCAGGAAGCTAGTTTCTTTATTCTGACTTAATTATTTAAAGCTACGGCCGATTACATCCATCCTGCTTTGCTTTCTGAACTAAAAGTTCCTACTTATGGTTTTCATCTTCGAGACTAAAGGTTCAAAGGTTGACAAAATTGAGTGATGTATGTACTGCTCCATCTGAAAGAAAAGTTAAAGGCAATATCTATATAGGATGGTATGGACCTCAAATCTGTACATTCATTGTGGTCACACTTGAACCAGCATTGACATGTTCAAGCTTAGCTCTGCAATAGTGGTTTGTTGAAATATGTTGTACAACCTCCGAGAAACACACATACGATACATGATTAAATGACAAAGATGCTGCAAAAAAGTAATATTATATCAGCAAACATCAATACATGCATATAATTGCATTATTAGCAAGATAATACATACGGTCCTGGCCTCACACATGTTCCAAAAAATTTAATCTACTGAGACAAAGGACCACAACCATATATATATATCTCACTTGGGACATTTACCAACCATGTGGGATATAAGTCACTTGCATTCTCAACACTTGCAGCTGCAACCGTTTACTACAGTCGAACAAGCCTATGCCTATGTTCGACGTGAAGATATCCATCAAGCGGTAATGGCATCTGACAATGAAATATCTAATGGCGCGGTGATGGCGTCAAAAGGGTTTAGGGGTGGAGCCAAATCAAATACATCTATCAAACCCAAGAACCAGGCGAGTGAAAAAAAGTGTACTCATAGTGGAGGCATCAAACATACTAGCGACGAGTGCTTCAAATTGATTGGATACCCAGACTGTTGGGATGACTATCAAGCACGAAAGAAACGAGAACGTAATAAACCAAAGGGAGAGCATGGGACGTGCGGCTGTGGCGACTGGCGAGCCACAACTCTCTCTTCCACCACAGGCTGAGGTACCAAGTGATTCTATGGCACAAAGTCACCAGGGTAATTATAGGAGTGTGTCTTTTTCTACTTCTTGTGAAGATAGTGGTTGGATCATTGACGCAGGGGCAACGGATCATATGACATTTGATGCCTGTGATTTTTCCCACACCTCCAAACCTAGAAGGAAGAGTATTGCAAACGCAAATGGAGTATCGTATCCAGTCGCAGGAGTTGGAACTGTGACCTTGTCTCCATCACTTGCTCTACCTCACACGTTACTTGTGCCATCCTTGTCAAACAAGTTAATGTCTGTGAGTCAAGTTACTAATGATCTTAACTGTGTAGTGTTAATGTACCCTACATTCTGCCTTCTCCAGGATATCCATACGAAGGAGATTATTGGGCGTGGTACTAAGAGAGGAGGATTGTATTACATGGATGATTTCAGCACCGGCAAGGTCCACCATGTGATGAGTAGTAAGGAGAGGCAAATTTGGCTGCTGCATCGACGAGTAGGACACCCATCATTTGGTTACTTGAAGCATTTAGTTCCAGAATTATTTTCCAATTTACAACTTTCTGATTTTAAGTGCGAGACTTGTTTTGTGGCTGAGTCATAGGGTACCTTACCCAATCAGCTTGAATAAAAGTGATGTTCCATTTGCGTTGGTACATTCCAATATATGGGGTCCCTCACCTATAATTAACTACTCGATCTGGATACAGGTGCTTTGTTTTATTTATTGATGACTGCACCCGAATGACATGGCTATATCTGATGAAATGCAAAGATGACGTTTTCAATATATTTCAAGCGTTCCATGCAATGGTTCAAACTCAGCATTCAACTACAATACGTATTTTACGTGCTTCATCCGTTGCCCATGCCAAACCGGCGTCAAAGAATGGGCGACAATGGTTTCGTCATCTGCCTTTTTTGCCCTTTTTTCACAAAACTTAAACTTACATGCAAACCTACAAAATAACCATAAAATACTTATCAAAATCACCTACTGAATAACCAGAACTAATGACAACAATTCTAAAATCTATTTACTAAATGAACTCTATCAATGAATTTCATCTTTGCATGTAAAGGAAACTTAGAGGTTTGCTGATCTGATAGGAAGTGTCCTGAGTGTACCTGACCTTTGACGGGGAATTTCAATCTAACTTGAGTCCTTAAAGCTCAAGTGTCCTCAGCTCTAGCTTTGCGCTGGGATGTTGAGACAAATAAATAGGGAGACATAGTGCCTTAATTATGAGCATGGCAGTTTTGATCAAATATGCATAAGTTTATGGATTTGCTGGAGGTCTAATGTTGTATTGTTTTACTTCTTGTTAACAACTTATTTAAGCATGATGTTCCTTACTGGGTTTTTTTAAAATTCACTCCTCTTATTGTCTTCTTAATCATTTTCAGAGTCAGAGCAGTACTCATATCAAGTTATCTGGTTTAATTAATTCCTGGTTTATGTGTTTTAAATAACCATTTGCAGGTTAGCACTCAAAACTCAATTTTTTTTTTTGTGTATTTGGATGCATAATTTCATGACCAGGTGAACCGAGTCTTTGTTCTCAAAACTCCAAATTTCATGTATTTGGAGGTCTAATGTTTTATTATTTTACTTGTCATTAATAACAATGAATAGGTATGCCCCTTTTTGGCCTATTCCCCCAGTCTATGCAAGATTATTGAAGTATCAAGCCAAACATTGAAACATTGAGGCAACCAAAGGGTGCAAGTTGAATTAATTAAGATAAAGAGTAGCAATCATGGTATTGTTTGATACATTAATATATGATAGAAATAATAAGTGCTTACCAGAAAGTGTTGTCGGGGATGTGAGAGATGATGGGCCACTCCAAATCATTTAGTTTTAATGCCCATACATAGATGAGTTGTCCCCAATCCAATGCTGAAATATCAGCATTTATTTTTGCAGCCACAAATGTTATCAGGAAATTGGAAGCTTCCTTGACTCTTATCAATATTCAACAACATGTGCCGTATACTTTTTGGGGATGCTTCCTTTGTCAACAACTCCATGTTATTGAAATCAATTGAGCAGCATTCATCTTCACTTAGAAAGATTGCAAAATCATGAACTATATATCATGCACTTTGAATTCATATATTTCTCCGTCACGAGATCTTTTAAGATCTTGAAAAAAGCATCGCATAACTAGGTCATTAAAACACTCCTCTGCTACAACTTCTGTCTCCTCTGCCTCCCCCAAAAAACCTTGTGCCATCCACAATGTGATCAATTCATATTTCCCAAATTCAAAGTCTTTTGGGAAGAGTGCACAATACGAGAAACACCGCTTTGAAACTGATGGCAACTCATAATAGCTTAGTTGCAAGGGACTAAAAAGACCCCTCTTAGCATCTTTAACTTCCCAAGTTCCACTCGTTAACACATGTTGCCACTCTTTTCTGGCTCTTTTGAATTGCAAGTGACTACCAATTATTTTAACTGCAAGAGGTAGGCCTTCACATTTGGAAACAATTTTTCTACCGACATCTTCCAACATTTCTATCTCATCCCTTGTCATATCATGGAACGCTAGCCAAGCAAACAATGACCAGGAATCTTCTTCATTAAAGATCTTTGGGTGAAAAATATCTACTTGTCCTGATCCCAGAATCATAGCAACCTTTTCATTCCGTGTGGTCAATTAAATTCTACTCCCAGGAAGAGAACACTTCAAATTATTTAGGAGTTGTTCCCATTTCTCAAACTCCTCTGTCCAAACATCATCAAGGACAAGTAAAAGTTTCTTTCCCAACATATGTTCACGAATTTGTTGTAATATGATATCCATTGCATCGACCTTTGGACGTTGGCCTGTACATGCTTCCGAGACCACCCATTCCTACAATGGAGATAACACGTAGAGCCTCCTCTTCTTGAGTACTACAACCGCTCTGTGTTGATAGTAGCATGCCTTTGACAGAAGTTTCATCTTGCTTTCTGCCTAGCACCTCCGCAACATCAATGTAAGATGTTGTTTTGGGCCTTTCTTCATCAGTTATTCTCTCATGGGTAACGAAGTTAAATCTCTCTTTTTGTTCAGAAATGAAATCAAGCCTTTCATTGATTTCCTTGATCTTGAGAGCAATGTCATGGCGAAAAGCAAGTTGCTTGATGCAAAAGCAAGGGGATGGAAGGAAGGAGCAGACCTTGTTATGGGGCTTCTGTTGTTGCCTGATCTTTAATCTTAGAAGGCAAGTCTTCCACTCATCCAGAACGTCTTCGAGATCATAAGAAACCTCCTTGAGTTCATTCAACCAATGTCTAACGGAGACCTCCTTCACTTGCTTTCTCTCCGCGTCTTGCAGCACAGCTTGAATGGCCTGAAAATTGCTGGTAAGCTTTTTGATCTCCCTATCCACGCCTGTCACAAGCTCCACTTCTTGCTTTGCTGTCTCGGAGATTATGGTCACCAGTTGTTGCAGGACTGCTGAAACAATAGCATCGGCCATGTCTACAGCAGTAGATGAAGGGGTTGTGAGAGAAAGAGCAGGTTTGCAGATGAAAAGCAGAGCTGCAGACGAAGAGATAAGCCCATGAATGATTAATCCAGCCACACAATTGGTTTTGGTAGGCCCGATGTTAATGCTTTCCTGCCAGCCTTTACCAGAAAGACGTGGCCTCGGCGTCTTCTGACGATTCGCTGAAGTTTAAGTGCAAGTTGGTGATCGAAAACGAAAACAAGTCACAGACTCACAGGCAAGAACAAGAAGCTGCGCCAAACATTAAAAAAAGCTTGGAAAGCAGAAAAGCCCAACATTTTCGTTTCATTCAGACAAACAAACAGCCAAGTCAAAGTTTGTTGCCTCCTTTTTTTTTTGGATCTTTAGCTGCTTGTTTAATTTTTTTTTCCATTGGGAAAAGGATTGTATTGGGTTTTTTAGTTGATTGCCTAGAAATTATTAATTGTTTAATTACTGGGGGTGTTTGATTTTCTGAAGGTTCCTTCCTTGACTGGTTATAATCATTTGAGTTCATTGGGCAGCAAAAGAAGAAACTTTATTTTTTGAGAATTACATCCCTCAAGAAACCACCCACAGGTGCATAAAGTGTTTTAGGACATTGGAATAGTTTCCTCTCATGTTACAGGGATCATAAATCTAAAAACCTGAACTTGTTGTTGGTAAAAAGTTGATCTATAGGTCTGCTAAGTTGAGCATCATTTTTCATGAAAATTTTCCTGAAAGTTGACAACTTTTTCTATTTAAATCCTAAGAGTTAACGTTTTTCTAATTAAGTCCCAAACCTATTAAAATATGAGCACCGTTAGTCCTAAGTGACAGACGATCAACGACAACTCTGACTTGGCACCAAATGCCATCATCCTTCACATGCCCATGCTTATGTGCAGCCCAATTTGCCAAGTGAGATAGACAGTCACAAGACAAGTCGAAGCTTTTGGCAGATTGCAGAGAAACAAACAAAACAGAGTATTCGACACAAGCTGTTTTTTGGAGGTGGAATTTGTTGAGGATGCAAGTGACTTATATCCCACATGGTTGTTAAATGTCCCAAGTGAGATACATATATATGGTTGTCGTCTTTTGTTCCATTGGCTTAAGCTTTTAGGAACATATGTGATGCCATGATTATATGTTGCATTTTGCTTAATGGATCTCCCCGATTCAGACTTCCCCTAATAGAATTGGATCAATTCACAAAGTTAATTTTGGGATTTTATAGTTTGAAAAAACAAACAGGTATATATATATATCATATTTTAAGTTAGGGTTTGAGCACTTAAAGTAAACCTGACTTATATATCATAAAGTACTTGAGCTACAAGCATGAAAATGAATTTTTGTTGTTTTATCTTCTCAACCATTGGAGTATTCTGTCTTGAATTTGATAAGTTGGAGTTATGAAGAAAAATGATCCTCATTTTAGCACATTTTGACTTATCATTTGACTTTTTAATAGAGAATTCATTTTGGTCTAAGACTTTGTTGAGGTATTCTTTGATATATTTGGGACATGTGAGAGGTGTTCTTTCAGTTAAAAAGCAAGTGTATTTGGAGAAAATCTTTATTTCAGATTATGCAAGAGCTTGACTGGTTTTTCAGTTTTAAGTGATCAAATTTTAGTGCTGTGACACCTAACTTCATTTTACCTACACTAACAAGTTGTTGGAACACAAAAACAAAGGCAAAAAAAAGTTTTAGCTCAAAACTGTATCTTATGTGCAAACAATGAAATTTAGATACTTCATACTTTTGCACAAGTGAGATTTTCAAAAACCAAAAGTTCCAGCAAATCATAAATCTTTTAAGCTAGCTTGTTATAAAATTTCAGCTCAAAACTCTTTCATTTGCCAACAAGTCAAACTTGAGTCAAAGCTGCCAAATTTGTAGAATTTACTGCAAAATTCTGCAGTATTTTGTGCCCATTCCTGCAAATTTCCAGCAACTTGGCCCTAGTTCAGTTCAGCTATTTTAAAGCTTAGAAACACAAGATCAACAACTAAATTAGCTCATAATTATACGATATTACTTGTTGGAACACAAAAATGCCTGAACAAAAGAGTTTCAGCTCAAAAATTGTATCTTATGTGCAAACAGCCAACTTCAGACGCTTCATACTTTTTGCACAAGTGAGATTTCCAAAAACCAAAAGTTCTAGCAGAACATAAACCTTTTAAGCTAGCTTGGCGTAAAAATTCATCTCAAAACTCATTCATTTGCCAACAAGTCAAACTTCAGTCAAAGGAGCCAAAGTTGTAGAATTTCCCACATATTTTTTGCAGTATTTTCTACACAGTCCTGCAAATTTCCAGCAACTGGGCAGTTTGGGAACAATACTCCCTCATCCCTTTTCAATCCTTTTCTCTGATTATGATGAAACAAACTGTTGGAAAGACAAAATTTGATCAGTTCATTAAAGCACTTTCCCCGAATCATCTCTCAATAAGCACAATACATACCTGTTACCCATCTTGGGGATAAGGGATTGAGATTTAGCTGTCCAATTGGGTAGGCTCTGGTTTGGGTGAGTCCATGCATCCAAACAGCTTACACTAGAACTCAAAAAGCTTTCAGCCTGGCCAACGATGGTATTCAAGGCCAAAAAGATTGATTTGGAGGTGAAGAAGCTTGTCTCATGGGTGGAGAAATGAGTGGATGTTAAGCTGCTCAACTAAGTGAATTCTGTCAATCAAGTCACTGTAGTCTCAAACTGGTTTTCTCTTGGCTTACTTACTACTACAACAGAAGTGAATTTAACCCACTAAGTCCCACATGCAAAACAGTGCCCATCATGGGATCAGGTTCCAGTTCCATTTAACTCATCGCCAAGGTTAGCAACTACAATCTCGCATTACAGTATTCAAGTCCAGAAGCTAGCAGCTACAACTTCGGTCATTTTCAAGGACTTATTCAGTCAAGTCACAGATACCCCATTATTTTTTTCAATTCTTACTTGCCATTGGTTCCTTTGCGGGTTCACCTTTGTGATCAAGTTTTTTCGTTTTGTTTCGTTGGAAAATTGATATTTATGCAGTGGGGTATGTGCAGACCTGCTTTAGCAGGATGCTAGTAAAAGCAGGGGGTAAGTTAAATTGCCGACTTTTCCTTTGTTTCTTAAATTTTTCTTTCAGGGTTTACTTTCCTGAATGATTATTTGCTCCAGCTTGAGAAATTTCAATTTATAGCAGATTAAATGCTTTCTTTTATTATGTAAGGAATTTGCTATAGGAACAATGAGTATCCTACTTGCTGTAGTCATTGTGCTAGTTAGTCGTTGATCGTTGGGATATGATCCAAACTATGATACCTTAATTAAAGTTCTGTACTTGATGAGTATGAGGAAGAGGTAGCTTAAGGATTATTTCTTACTTCTAAAACTAGAGCTTTCTTTTTTTAAAAAAAAAAAAAACAGTTTATTCTTTTATTTGTTGTAGAAATTGACTTCCAATGGGAAAGAGAAGGCTCAAAGTAAGAGAAGTAAAAGAGGAGACAGGAGTATGTAAAAAATGTGCATTCTGGAACGTTTTAAGGCCTTTAACTGCTTTGCATGTCAGTGTTAATGGTTTCCCTAGGACTTACTTTTCACTGATGATCAGATTGCCACAAAATTTTTGGAGGTCTTAGCAAAGAATCTTCTCCAGGAGTCCTAGAAACTGCAGGTATGTCGCCTAATACTCTTGTTAATATTCTATTCGGGTAAAGAATCTGGGGATTGGGGAAGCTCATACCGATTTCCCTATCTACTGATTTTTTCTGTGGACTTTCTAAAGATGCATTTGATCATTCTTTTGACAGAGTATTAGATACTAATACATTGGGAATGCCTGCTTATTATTTTAAACCACTTGACTTTTTCAGCATCCTTCACATTCCAAATTTTCGATGCTCAATTTATTTCTTTATTAGGTTGCCCTTGGAACCAATGAGGACAGCTCATCTGAAAAACAATTTATGAGGCTCGATAAACAATCCTAAGATCAGGACAGCACAAACCCTTGAGTTTAAACCGGAAACTTGACAAGTAAATCACATTTAGCAGTAAAGAATTTGGAAATCAAAGTAAACCACAACTAACCAACAAAGTTTGATCTTAACCAGCAAATGAACTATTTGGATATAAAAGACTAGTTTCCAAACCAGGAGGTACACAAACATGATTACAAAACCAACAATTAATCCAAGAGTTACAGTTCACAAAAAATGCAGTGTTTCCGCAGCTACAAAACCTAACTGCTTGGTACCTGCAGGAGCTTAAAACTGGTAGAGTTCTTGGACCACTAAATAGACATTTATAGAAGTTATTACCAATACACACATGCATACAACCCATGAGTTGCTTCCAGCAAAAGTAGCTGTCTTCCCAGTACCAGTCAAGGTTTCTGCACAATTTCGTGCAGGTCACAGTTAGGCATGAACCCAAGTATCTAACACCAGTATCATTAAACAAAATGTTCACAGATAGCTTACCCTTTAGGAACTATATTTACACCAAAACCTGCATTGAAAGAATAGTTACAAATTCACCCAGTCATCATCTGCAGCATCGTAGAATCATAAGGATGTGAGAAAACAGTTTTCTCAGAAATGATCAGACATGTTACAGTTAAAAGAAAACAAAATAACAAGTAAACACATGGAGCTCAAGAAGCTAGAGGCATAGGAAAGCTTGATCAAATTCATAATAACACTTATAACTAGGGGTTGTTGAAATATAAAAGGCTTGGCATGCAGGTACTGACAAGGCTTCAAACAGAGGGGACTTGGTTTCTACACCCCATATAAAATTGTTATCTGATCTCCAATCCACAGAATTAAGCATTAAGCTCAATGTAGAGCCGAACCCTTACCTAATAACCTGAATTAAACCACATGCAAGCAACCTTAAACCTTGCATATACATAAATTTAGTTACAAGCATTACTTCACTCACAAGCTTACTAGGGTTCTAGCTCTGTCTCATAGTTTCGTTATGATTCAATAATTTAGTTTAGGCTTTAATGTTCCGGCTTGTAGTAGAACTCAAAAGTTCTCAGCCTGGCCAACAATGGTGTTTAAGGCTAAAAAGTTTGATTTGGAGATGAAGAAGTTTGTCTTGTGGGTGGAGAAATAGGCGAAGGTTAAGCCGCGCTTGCAACCCTCTCCTTTAGCAAATAAATGCTTCTAAGTTTAACCTTGGAATTAGATAGTTTATTGTTCTATAACTATCTGTCAAAGAGGTTAAATGGATTAATTAAGTTATAAGTATTGCTAGGCAAATTATAATTTAATCATTTCAGAGCTTGGAACAAAAAGTGAACTGAACTGAAAGGATCAAGCTAGAGAGGTTCTTATAGGATTTAACAAGTAAAAGAAGGAGGTTTGGTGATCAAATGACAAAAATGAACAAGTTGTGAAGATCATGGGTTTGATTGTCTAATTAATAGAAAATAAAGTGAGAATTGGAAAGGAGAACTAAAGAACATACTAATCCCTAAATTTAAGGAGCTCGTCTGCTACTAGGCATAAGCTCCCCCACACCTTTTATTGATTGACTTAGATTACAATGAAAATATCAAAAGGGAATTGTCAAAAGAAACAGCTCTTAGTATCACAGTAGCTACTATCATCACAAAGGGAATGGACTTGGTTGTAATATTAGATGTTTTCTGAGTAATATGGAGGGTGTTAGACGACAAAGTTTTGTGACTTAATTGTAAATATTTAGGAAGCTCAAGGTCGAATGGAGAGTTTGAGCCCCACTCAATGCATGTAGTTATGTGTTATATTCTTCTAGACAATTAGAAACTTGTTTAAGTTGGAAATTCATCCAAAAACTGTTGTTAAAGCTTTGAAACTCGTTTTTAGCAGAAAGAAAGTAACATCAGAATTAAGCAAGAGTTTAGCTAGGGTTAAGTATTGCAAGAGTTTTCTTGAAGAGGAAGTCACGGTTAGCTTGATCCTGTAATTAGTTTAAGTTTACAGGAGATCCAAAGGGCTTTGGTAAGCAAGTCAAGGATATCACTGAACATCAAGTACATGCATGTAGTTGCATTCAAGAGTTCTATACATAACGAAATCATGAAGTATTAGTGGAAATATATAATTAACTTGCTATAAAGCCATCCAATTTTTTCTCCAAAAAAAGGGCTAGCAAATGTTGGGTAAAATATTAACTTGGATGAAATTAAGGGGACTGGAATGACCTTGTTCAACAGTAAAAGAATGGGATAGATATTGGAGGAGGCAACCAAACCAACGTTGTATGTTGAATTAATTAAGATAAAGAGCAACAATTACGGCATTAATACATTAATAGATAATAGAAATCATATTTATCAAAAACACGTTTTAAGTCGTAAAAATGTATTTTTTTACGACTCTAGATATAGAAACCGTGTAGGAACACCATAGAAACGAAAACCATGGTAGAAATGAATAGAAGCGCGTTTTAAGTCGTAAAAACATAAAAACTTAAAGACTTTAAGACTCTACCTTGTTGGGTCAATTAGATTAAAAACCTAACTAGGCTAACTAAGTAAACCCATTTCCCAGCCCAACCCATTTATATATTAAAAAAAACAACCCAAAAATACATTGACTTTGATTCTTTGGTAAACTATCTTTTATGTTACTGTATGTTGAATAATGAAAAAAAAAATATGAACGACAAAATGGATATAGTAGGTGCATACATGTAGTTCTAGTTAAGGATAAAATCAAATCAAATATAGATTATTAGATGTATTGCTGTGTAAGGGTTACAAGATTGGAAAAAGAAAAGGAGAAATAAAGTAAATGTGTTTATTATTATTTTGAAGCTTATATATGGAGAAGCTTTCCATAAAAAACTTTAAAAAATAAAATGAACTTCAAGAGAACCTTGTTGCCTAGAAAACATAATAGAAATATGGTGTTTATGTGTATGTCCAATCCCAGCACTAAAACTTAATTCATTAAACTGAAGGAATGGCAATTAGAAAATAGGAAACATGTGTAGTTATTTGTTTTCACCAATTAATTACCTCATACTGGTCAAATTGAATGCTTTGATTCTTTAGCTGCATTATAAACATGAGATTCCTTGATTGTCCCGTAGATTAAGTGCCATTAGTTTTTTGTGATTTCTATGCTCAACTAAAATTGGAGTTTTAGTAAGTGACATTGTTGTGAAATATGAGATCGTTAAGATAATTTGAATGGTTATTTTTTTTAATATTTTTTTAGAGTTTTTTTTTTTTTGAATCTTATGACTCTACGATTTTTTATGACTTTACGATTATAGGAAAACCAAAACAAATTTAGGTAGAAACCTGACTTTGATACCTTGACAAAAATAATAAGCGCATACAGGATAGTGTAGTTGGGAATGTGAGAGATTATGGGCCAGTCTACCCCTATTCCTTGCTTGCAATGTTTTTCCACCATTAGGCACTCATAAATTTGCAATCTTAGCTATGTGGCTTTCCTAAGAAGCTGCCACTGTATTGCTGTCAATTTGGGACATTCTCGAACAATCAACTTACTAAGATGTGGCATGATAGTGACCATGGGATCCTTTTTTTCACTGTCACTCCAATCCGGCTCCTCCCACCCCTCCATCTCATGGAACATAAGACTTCAAATTTGGGAAGACAACCAACTACTATTGCAATTCAGGTGGCGATGTTCCAAGGAATTCAATTCCCACTTTATTCACTCTCCACATTGATTCTAATACAAGATATTCAAGTCTCTGTAGTTTTCCCGAGGGAGGAAGCTCTTCTGACTCTCTACAATCTTTGAGCTCGAGGTATTTCAAGTTGTTCAATGATGCCATCCAATTAGGAAGTCCACACCTACCACTGTATCCTCATATAACCAACAATTCGATGCATAAAGGTGGACTCAAGGCTTGTAACACTTGTTCTTCCTTCTCATTTACTACTTTCCCATCTTCCACCCCACTAAACTCGAGTTCCAAATAATAGAGAAACATGACTATCCCATTTGTCCGTCTCAATTATCCTGTTTGTGTCGATATTATCTGTTGATATTATCTTCTTCCTAATAATATCACCCTATGAATATCATGTAAACTTATCTCCAAAATTATCTCTAAGATATGAATTACCTTATCTCTTGTATAAATACCTTATGATTAATGAAAGCTATCTATGTTCATTTGCTAAACTTGTTTCTCTTGTATGATATCAAAGCAGGTTGCTCTCTAAAAACAAAACCTAGCTGATCTTCTTCTTCTCCACTTAACCATGACCGACAAGCACCCAGTTGCCACTAATTCTATTACCGAAGTCCCAATTAAACTCACAAGCTTCAAATACCCTTCTTGGAAAGCTCAATTTCATTCGCTCCTCTTTGGTTTTAATCTACTTGGTTTTGTCAACGGTACAAAGCCAACACCTGCCGCCTACTTTGGTTTTAATCAATGACTTGATTAGACACCGGAGCCTCCAATCATGTGACACCGGAGCCAAGTTTGCTCTCTCAACTATCCGAGTACACCAGAACTGATCAACTTATCATTGGAGATGATGATAGGCTGTGAATTTCTCACATTGGTTCTACCTCCTTATCCACCCTTTCTCACTCCTTTAAATTACAAGGCGTTTTATGTGTTGCTGATATTAAAACTAATCTTCTCTCTATCTCAAAGTTCTATTTATCTAATCAAGTCTCCATTGGATTCTTCCCAGACCATTTTCAGGTCAAGGATCTGCACACAGGACTACAACTGGTACAAGGAACAACTAGGAATGGTCTTTATATGTTTCCTGTGAGGGACTCCTCATCTCATCCACTTGCTAATATTGGCGTAAAATCATCAACTCAAAGGTGGCACCATCGTCTTGGGCATCTAGCTTTACCTATCATTCATTCTCTTATTTCTAAATTTTGTTTACCAATTTCAGGACCTCAATTTCAATTTTTGTAATTCTTGTTTATGCAATAAGAGCCACAAACTACCTTTTAATGCTTTTTTTCTTGCAAGCTGTCGGCCCTTTGATTTACTATACACTGATGTTTGGGGTCTAGCCCCAGTTCAATCAATTGATGGCTTTCGTTATTACATTGCCTCTGTTGATCAATACCAAGTATCTTTGGCTCTACTCCATGAAGCAAAAATCAGATGTTTATGAAATTTTTGTTAAATTCAAGTCCTTGGTTGAAAACTATTTTCAAACCAAAATTGCTTGACTTTATACTAATAGAGGTGGTGAGTATCAAAAATTGAAACCTTTTCTTGAAATAAATCACATCTCTCATCTTCTTACTTCACCTTATATACCTCAACACAATGCATCTATTGAACGTCAACATCGTCATATTGTTGAAACCAGCCTGATCCTTCTCCACAATGCCTCCATGCCTTCCCCTTATTGGGCATATGCCTTCCTCGCTACCACTTATCTTATTAATAGAATGCCCACTTCCATCCTTAGTGGTATCTTACCTTATCAATTCTTATTTTCACAAGTACCCAATTACCACAACTTGAAAATTTTTGGCTGCTTGTGCTAACCTTGGCTTTGCCCTTACAACACTTATAAACCCCAATAAACATCTAAACCTTGTATTTCCTTGGCTACTTTCTAAATCAAAGTGCCAACCTTTGCTTAGACCCAAACACAAATAAATTTTTTGTCTCTCATCATGTACATTTTGTTGAAGAAATTTTTCCTTTCCTACATTTTTTCCCTCACACACCTTCTTTATCTAGTTCGACTTTCTTTGAATGGACATTTGCAAGAACATCCCAAGAGATCACTCTCAGTAGGCCTTTATCAGTAATCCCACCGCAGCAACCTTGTCCAAGTAAATCTCTTACTTCTTCCTTGTCTCATTCTCTTGACACTCCTACCCAAATTGTTCCTACCTTCATACTTTAGCACATCACCCCAACTACTCCTCCTTTGTCCTCATCACATTCATTCCCACCCCACACCCCTGCCCCTATTGCACCATTCCCACACACCTATACGAGATGAAAATATAACCAATCTACTTCTCCTTTGTCTACCCCTTTACCTTCTACCTCCCCTTCTTCATCACCTCTGCCACCAACTCGCACTCATCCTATGCTAACCCACTCTCTTACTGATCATTCTAAAGCTGCCCATCTAACCACCAAACATCCTCGCTTATCCACTGCTGAACCGACCACCACCACACAAGCCCTTCGTCATCCCCATTGGAAACAAGCCATGATTGATGAATATGAAGCCGTACTTCATAATGGTACATGGGAGTTAGTTCCATATACTTCCTCACAGAATATTGTAGGCTATAAGTGGCCTTTTCGCACAAAGTGAAATTTTGATGGCACAATCTCTAGCTGCAAAGCACGTTTTGTAGCGAAGGGCTTCCATCAACACCCTGGCCTTGATTTCAATGAAACATTCAACCCAGTGGTTAAACCATCAACAGTTTGACTCATTTTCAACCTAGCTGTTCAACACAGCTAGCCTCTTCACCAGTTGGGCGTCAACAGTGCCTTTCTGCCAGATGACCTCTTAGAGGAAGTCTATATCCAGCAACGCCCAGCTTTTGTTCACCAAGATTTCCCATATCATGTCTATAGATTGTGCAAAACAATTTATGGCTTGAAACAAGCACCTTGCGCTTGGCACCAAGCTCTCAGTGTTTTTCTTCTTTCGTATCAATAGAAAGTTTCTCTGGCGGATTCATCCTTGTTCATCTACAATCACGAACATCGTTTCTTTATTCTTGTTTACGTTGATGACATTATTATTAGCAGCAATAATTCTACCTTTATTTAACAATTCCTTAACTTTCTTTGTGATCGGTTTTCCTTGAAGGACTTTAGTGATCTCAACTATTTTCTTGGCACTGAAGTAGCACATACCCCCTTATGTGGCTTTTCTCTCAACACAAATACATCATTGATCTTCTCTCTCATGCCAACATAGATGGTGTTAAAGACTTTCCAACTCCATTCTTCACCTCAGCAACACTAAGGCTGAATGATGGCTCTTCTCCATTGATGCCACTTCCTTCTGTAGCATTCTTCGCATGTTACAATATCTGTCCTTCACTCGCCTAGATATTGCATTCATAGTGGACAAGTTGTCGTAATTTATGCATCAACCCATCTACCAACACCTTCTTTCTCTAAAATGGGTGCTTCGTTACCTCAACTGAACTTCATTTCATGGTATTTTCCTTCAAAAAAGCTTTTCCCTGCAACTTCATGTATATTCTGTTGCTGATTAGCCTGGTGACAAAGATTCCTATCATTCAACCTCTACCCAGACAGTCTATCTTAGTTGTAATCCTATTTCCTGAATGTCAAAGAAACAACATACAATTTCTCGATCCTTAACTGAAGCCAAATACCATGCTACCTCCACCGCTGCCTATAAAGTAGAATGGTTACATTCTGTCCTTCGTGAACTTGGTTTTCACATAGCACAACTGCCACTCCTACTATGTGATAATATGAGCTCTACATATCCGTGTGCCATCCTTATTTTTCACTCCAAAATAAAGCACCTTACACTAGACCGTCACTATGTTCGGGACAAATTTACTACTGGACAACTCCAAGTTCAACACATCCCAACTAAGTTGCAACTAGTAGAAGCGCGCACCAAACCTCTACCTTGCCCTTGGTTTGAATAACTACTGTTCAAGATAGGGGTCACTGATGGTTCCACCAGCTTGTGGGGGCATAATAGAGAAAAATGACTACTCCATTTTTCCATCTCTAATTATCCTATGATTCTACTCTGAACTGCTCTGATTTGGTTAATGATTTTATTTATAAATATTATTTGTTCCGTTCTCAAAATGTCTATTGCATTGATTACTTCTAACCCTTCAAATATTTTCTGTTGAAGTTTATGTTATTATTTTATATGAATTATTTATGCTTGATCCCTATATGTTTTATATATTGTATTTCTGTTTTTAAAATCCACCACTTGTTGGGCATTCATACTCATCCTGTTTTCACCTATTCGCACAGATAAGGAGATGTCCGAGTTAGCTAGTGGGAGTGACTACAAGGTCAACTGAAGTTCAAGAAAGTTAAAATTATTTTGTTAGTATTACTATTATAAATTTGTTTATGTTTAAGAAACTCTTTGGATTTTGTTTCATTCCTTAGAGCTTTGATATTTTATGGATTATGTCCTGATTTCAAGAATTGTAGTTGCTCTGTCACTTATTCTCGAAAGTTGAATTTTATAAGTTTGTAATTATTTAGAATATGTAGCCTTACATGCTTAGGGAAAATTTATTTTCTTGAGTATGCGGCGTGTCATTGTCCCAAGACTCCTAGGGCGGGTTTTGGGGCATGATAGAGGTGGTATCAGAGCATAAGTTCAATAAATTTAAGGACCTTAGGTTAAGGAAATGCTAGGCTTTTGCTGTGCTTAGATATCGAGAGATGGGTGGAGATTGCTACCATAGTGGAAATGGAGCTGGGTCTTATTGTCAGGGACCAAAAGGGAAAAGATAGACCTGGAAGATCTTTAAGCAAGCCATTTGGAAATATAGCAAAGAAACAAAGTTTTACCCCAACCTATCATGGAGCTTCTATGCATCTGGATGTACCAAAGTGTGATTACTGCGGACAATTTCATTTTGCTGAATGTCACTGGAAGACTAGCAACTGTTTCTGTTATGCCAAGAAAGACCATCTGATTGCTGATTGTAAATAGTTAGGGACTAGAAATCTTCTCCAAAGCTTTTAGGCATGGGGTAATCTACCAGCTTTAAGGAAGCAAGATGAAAAAGGATATGCAGCAAAGCCACAAGTTCAAGGCCAAATATATGCACTTACTTAGCAGGATATAGATGACTCTAATGTAGTTGTTTCAGCTACGGTGAAAATTAGTTTTGTTTATGGTCGTGCCTTGTTTGATTTTGGTGAGAATTATTCTTTTGCATCACCAAAGTTTGTTGCTCGATTGTCATGTGTGCTTGAACCATTAGATTTTGAGCTATCTATTGAGACCCCTTCAGGAAAGTTTGTTGTTACTTATTCTGTGCATAAAGGGTGTGTAGTCAGAATTAGGGGAAGAAATATGCTAGTGAATTTGATTAGGCTGGATATAATTGACTTTGATGTGCTTTTGGGGATGGACTGGTTATCGGGAAACCATGCTTGGGTTGACTGCTATGAAAAGAAGGTAATAATTCGTGTTTCTAATGAGTTGGAAATTATCCTTATCGGGAATATGCAACCGGTCATAATAAGTCTTATCTCTGCTATGCATATGTGTGTTAGTTGCTAAGAAAGGGATGTCATGGATATTTAGCATTCATCAGAGATACTAGCCAATCTGAATTGAAGCTTGAAGACATGCCTATTGCTAAAGGAGTTTCTTTTCTTGATGTCTTTCTTGAGGAAATTCCTGGGTTGCCCTTTGATTGAGAGATCAAATTTTTTGTTGATCTTGTGTTGGGGACTAGCCCAATCTCTAAGGCTTCCTATTGAATGGCACCTGTAGAGATGAGAGAGTTAAAGGTACAGCTACAAGAGTTGCTCAATAAAGGGTATATTTGACCTAGTGTTTCACAATAGAGCGCTCCTGTTTTGTTCATAAAGAAGAAATTTGGAAGCTTGAGGCTTTGCATTGACTACTGTTAGTTAAACAAGGTAATTGTCAAGAACAAGTATCCATTGCCTCGTATTAATGGCTTGTTCGATCAGCTGCAGGTTGCACAAGTCTTTTCTAAAATTGATTTGAGGTCTAGGTATCACCAATTAAAGATTAACGCTAAGGATATATCTAAGACTGCTTTTAGGATCAGGTATTACCATTATGAATTTATGGTTATGCCTTTTGGTCTAACGAATGCATCGGCTGTTTTTATGGACTTGATGAGCTGAGTTTTCGAGCCATATTTAGACCAATTTGTCGTTGTGTTTATCAATGATATTTTGGTCTATTCTCAAAGCCCAAATGAGCATGAGGAGCATTTGAGAATTATTTTATAGACATTAAGGGGGAAGGAGTTATATGCAAAATTCAAAAAATGTGAGTTTTGGTTGGAGAAAATTTCTTTTCTTGGTCATATAATTTCAAAAGATGGACTTTCTGTAGATTCGCAGAAAGTTGAAGTAGTTGTGAATTGGGGTAGACCCTCTAATGTTGCTGAAATTTGTAGCTTTCTAGGTTTAACTGGTTATTATCATCGGTTTGTTCAAAGATTTTTGACCTTGGCTATGCCTTTATATAAGTTGGTTTGAAAGAATGCTAAGTACGAGTGGACTGAAGATTGTAAGAAAAGCTTCCAGGAGTTGAAGCAAAGATTAGTAACTGCACCTGTCATTACCATCCCATCTAGCACTGAAGGTTATGAAACTTATTGTGATGCTTCACATATTGGTTTAGGGTGTGTACTTATGCAGAGAGAAAGAGTTGTTGCCTATGCCTCCTGGCAATTGAAGCCATACGAGAAGAATTATCTTACGTATAACTTGGAATTAGCTGCAGTTATCTTTGCCTTGAAGATCTCGAGACATTATCTCTACAGTGTTTCTTGTAAGGTGTTTACTGATTACAAGATTTTGCAATATATCTTTGCAAAGAAGGAATTGAATCCTAGGCAGTGGAGGTGGCTAGAGTTGTTGAAAGATTATAATTTGAATATTTACTATCACCCTGGCAAGGCAAATGTTGTTGCTGATGCTTTAAGCCGTAAGTCCTCTGGCTTGTTAGCTTATTTACTTACTAATAAAATAGTTATTCTTAACGATCTATAGAAGTTAGGAATAGAAATGATAATAGATGGTCTCAGTAATGTGCTTGCTAACTTGATGGTTCAACCAACTTTAATTGAGAGGATTAACATTTCTCAAAGTTCAGATGAAGGAATTAACAAGTTGAATGAAGAAGTTACACAACGGAAGCATCCAAGATTTCGTATTCATGAAGATGGATTTCTAAAGTTTGGTGCTCGACTATGTGTCCCTGGAGATGAGGCTTTGAAAGAAGAAATTATATGAAAGGCACATAATACCCCTTACACAGTGCATCATAGTAGAACTAAAATGTACAGAGACCTACGAGAGCATTTTTTGTGGCAAAGAACGAAGAAGGAGATTGCTAAATTTGTTGCAAAGTGCCAAACTTGCCAGCAAGTTAAAGTCGAACATCAAAAGCCTTCAAGACCTTTGTAGCCTCCTCCAATTCCGGAATGGAACTGGGAACACATCACTATTGATTTTGCTGTGGGACTTCCAAGGACTAGTAATGGTAACAATGCTATATAGGTGATTGTTGGTCATTTATCTAAATCTGCCCACTTTTTGCCATTCCAAAAAGGTTCAAGTTTAGAGAAGTTAGCCAAGTTGTATGTTAAAGAGATCATCCACCTACATGGGGCTCCTCTATCTATTGTCTCGGATAAATGGTTTATCTCAAGATTTTGGGGACATTTGCAGAAGGCCATAAGAACTCAACTCAATTTCAGTACCATTTATTATCCTCAAACCGATGGCTAGTTAGAACAAACTATTCAAATTCTTGAAGATTTGCTCCAAGCTTGTGTGCTAGACTTTGGAGGTAATTGGAATGATCATTTAGCACTTATTGAATTTGCATATAACAATAGCTATCAGTTTAGTATTGGAATGACACCCTATGATGCATTGTATGGACGGACATGCAAGTCACCAATATGTTGGGATGGTTGAGAAGAATCAAATTATTCATGATCACTTATGGATTGCATAGAGTAGACAAAAGAGTTATGCTGATTTGAGAAGACGATTGTTGGAGTTTGATGTTGCAGATAATGTTTATATCAAAATATCACTAATGAAAGGAGTTATGAGGTTTGGGAAGCGTGGAAAATTAAGCCTAAGATTTGTGGATCATTTTGAAATTCTAGATTGAGTTAGGGATGTTGCTTACAGAGTTGCGCTGTCATTATCTTTATCATGAGTGCACGATGTGTTTCATGTATCAATGTTATGTAAATATGTGCATGATCTCAATCACATAGTCCAACATCAACCGATCAACATTATGCTAGACTTGACGCATGAAAAGCGGTCAGTGGAGATTCTTGATCGAGAGAAAAAAGTATTGAGAAGACGCACTGTTCCATTTGTGAAAGTTTATTGGGAAAGACACTCTTTATCAAAAGCTACTTGGGAACGCGAAGAGGAGATGCGTGAGAAGTATTCTTTTCTATTTATCAATGAAGGTAAGTTTCGAAAACGAAACTTATTTAAGGGAGGAAGGATGTAATGGCCCAACCCAATTTAGTCTACCTTATTATTTTGGGTATTTAGGTTAAGACCGAAGAGAAGGGAAAATAATAATAAAAAAATAAGAAGCAAAGAAATAAAAAAAAAAGGAAATAAAAAAAAAAAAAAGAGAGAAATACGGCACAAACCAAAAGACAGAAGAGAGGAAAGCGTGAAAGGAGTTATAAAAAGGGGAGAAATAGGAAAAAGTTAGGGTTGTATATTTCTCTTATTTTTTTATATAGATGTTGTGTTATGTTGAAGGAGTGGAAGAAAAAATCATTAATTAAAGATAAAGTAAAAGCAGTTTATGAGTTTTTTAAGCAAAAGAAGGATCTTTGATAAGTGTTTGTTGGTTATTTCTAATATACAAGTTAATTATTTTAGAATTTTTAAAAGGATTTAGATTGATAATTTGATTGAATATAACTTACTTTTGATGATTGGAAGTGTCAATTGATAGTTGAGAATATTTATAATCAATTAAGAATAAATTTGGTTGAAATCACACAGTAGCAAAAGGTTGCGAGCGAAGAAGACGGGGAATCGTATTTCTGGCCCAACATTGGGATAAATACACATTAGGTACTTTAGGTTTTGATACGGGTTCATCGATACCGTCTAGTCTAAAATGTTATAAATTGGTCACTGGCAGTAGGATAATCGGGTTACTCACAGTATCAGTCCCTAAGGCTTCTAACACAACTTCAGTGAATTCTTATATTCCAGAAGCATTCATTTGGGTCACTGTCAGCAAGTGATTTTGGGTTATTTCTTGAATTGATTATATTTTGACATAAACTTTTGTATAATTATTTTAGGTGACTAAACAATTATTTTAGAAGTTGGAAAGTTGCATTTTGAGGTAAGTGGCTATTACTATTTTTAAAAATTAAATTGTTTTGATATTATGTATGTATTTTTTCTTCAAGTGTTAAGTTTTCCAACTTAGTAATTTTTCAATATTTCGATTTAAAGCTATTTTGAATTAAATTGATTTTCAATCAGAATAAGAGTTTTTAAATACATGTTTTATTGTAAAATTGTTTTCCCAAGTATTTTATTAATTTACTTATTGATCTGCTTATTCAAATTTTATCTTATTTATGCAATATATTGTGTTTGATTAAATAAGCTGGGATCAAGTATGTTTTGATTGTGATATTTTGTATTGAAATTTTATAACAATTGTAATACTCTGAATTTCTATTCTGACTCTGTTTTAGTAGGTGTTGATTCTATGCCCGTACTACTAGGAAAGTATAGTTCTAGACCCTCCATATAAGGTATTCTGTTTTGTTCTGTTCTGCAATGCACTGGTTTTTTGGACTAGTCCTCCAGGGCACTCGATTGTTGGCGATTGTTAGATGATTATGGACTTACTACAGTGGTTTAAGTGTAGTTATAATAATCACCCCCACCCACTCTGCTCTAAATTTCTATTCTATCATTCAACTCTGAACAGCTATGATTTGATTAATGATTTTATTTTTAAATATTATTTGCTCAGTTCTCAAAATGGCTATTGCATTGATTACTTCTAACTCTTCAAATGTTTTCTGTTGAAGTTTATGTTATTATTTTATAAGAATTATTTCTGTTTGATCCTTATATGTTATGTATATTGTATTTATATTTTCAAAATCCACCATTTGTTAGGCATTCGTACTTACCCTGTTTTCACCCCTTCACACAGATAAGGAGCAGTCCGAGTTAGCAAGCAGGAGTGACTATAAGGCCAGCTGCAGTTCAAGAAAGTTGAAAGTATTTTGTTAGTACCACTACAATTCTCGTAGTGAGGTTTTACCAAGAAGCTGCTGCGGTATTGCTGTCAAGCTAGGACATCGACGAACAAACAACTCACTAAGATGTGGCATAATAGTGATCATGGGATGCTCTTTTTCACAATCACTCCAATCCCACTCCTCCCACCCGTCCATCTTGAGGAAAGTAAGTGCCTTCAAACTAGGGAAGACAACCAACTGCTGTTGCATTTCTAGTGGTGATATTCCAAGAAATTCGGCTCCCACTTTCTTCATGATAAGCTTATATTTATTATATTTATTTCTCTCATATTTAGTATATTTTAATATGTTTTGAACCTTAAATACATATTTTGAGGATTTTTTGTAGCATAGAACATATCTGGACTTAATTGATTGAAAGTAAATTTAATTTGCCATTTTACAAGTTTTAATTTGGTTGTGCTCTTTCAGGATGTTGACAGATTGGTGATGTTCCGGTAGAAAAATTGTATCTTGAGCTACAGAGATTGGAATGAAGTGATTCTTAATTCATTGGAAAGCTAACATCTGGAACTACAAATCACATTCAGACCATGGAACCCAGTTTGCACGTTAAGAGGGTCAAATTTGGCTTCAAAGTCGAGATTTACGAGTCACCGCCGGTTCAAAAGCAACTGTAGTATTTTGGGCATATCTTTGGCTGTAGATGTCTGTTTTATGCGATTCAGGTGTCGTTTCAAAGATAAGAAAGAGCTCTACAAGTTTTATGCTTTGAGTTTTGAGAAATAATGGCTGCATCAGGTCGAATATCAGCTTGAAGTTGCTACTGATGTCCTGGAGTATTGCTTGGCTGACAACTTTGAAACCTTATAGTTATTTTGAATCTTTTTATTTGTTTGGCGTACTTTAGTAATAATATAGAAAGTTTAGAGATTTTTTATGAGTTTAGCCATAGGTTTTAGGTTTCTTTGGTTTTTAAAAGCGTGGCTGCCGCACAGTAAGGGGCTCTCCGTTTTTTGTAATTCCAATTTTAATTTCTTTTATTCTTCTTTGTTTCTCTTCCGATCATGACTGAGTAATTTTCTGGTTCAGTTCTAGGGACGATTTCCATCATCAACACCGGTTGTGAGAATTGATTTTTCTTGCTTAAACTTTCTTTAATTTCAAGTATTTACTTCTTTGTTGTTCAGATTTATTGCAATTAATTTTCCTGTTCTCGCTTCTTGAATTGGTTCTGCTATTGCAAATCTGCTTGATTTTCTTTCAACCGCTTAGGTGAAGAATTCAATTAGAAGCAAGTGAATTGATTGGAGATTACTTTTATTTCTGGTTAGTTCATACAAAGAAGTAAGACAGGTTAAATTATTCAAGCTTTTATATTGTTGCCTAGAATAAACTTTTTGGTTTATTGATCTTAATGCTGATTTTGAGATAATTAGAAATTGCTTTTCAATATCCGGTTACTCAAAATTAAGAAATTAATCTGAAGCTTTTTCTGGTTAATTTTATTCCTCAATTTTTAGGGTTCATTTTAGCTTTAAAGAGAGTCCTGTTTATTTACTTGAATTGAAGAAATATTTTCTTTCGATGATCGACTGTATAATTGGAATGGATAATCAACCCTGAACTGAGCGTTTTTAGTATTGGTTAATTTCGATTTGATTCTATCGTTAATTTATTTCAGCATTCGTTTCAAGAAAACCCCAATCTTTTATTTTAGTTTTCTGACAGGAAGCTTTTAGTTAAAAAATTTTCCTTGGGATTCGACCTGGTTTTCACTACTAGCTACAAATTTATTTATTCTGAATTGTTAGGGATACTAGAATTATTTTTGGCGGTTTCGACGACCGACCACTTCACTCTCCCCATTAATCCTATATAGAGAGTTTCAAGTCTTTGCAGTTTGCCCATGGGAGGCAGCTACTCCAACTCTCCACAATCGTCAAGCCTAAGGTGTTTCAAGTTGTTCAATGATGCCATCCAATTAGGAAGTCCATCCCTGCCACTGTATCCATATATCTTCAACTGTTCGATGCACAAAGGTGGAGTCAAGGCTTGTAGCATTTGTTCTTCCTTCTCATTCTCCATTTTGTCAAGTGTCAAAATCCTCAACTTGATCTTGTCTTCCAACCTCGCTTTCCTGCACTCATTCACGTCTCTGATGTTCCCCAATCCGAAAATCAGGATGTCTTCAATGTTTGACAAATTCCCTAATTCAGCAAGGCTAGCATCCTTTTCTCTCATGATAATAACAAAATTATGTATCACTTTAACTTTACTTAATCTTCCACTCCCCTTTGGCATACACTCCAGGCTATCAGTTCCAGAATTATAAAGACAAGTAAGATTGATCAACTCCCCTATCCGTCGTGGCAACTTTTTGAGACTCCTACACCTCTTTATCTTTAATGTTTCCAAGTTGCATAGATCACATATTGCTTTTGGCAATACTCTTAATTCTGAGTTGTATGACAAATCCAGGTGCCTTAGATGTTCTAACTTCCCTACCTCCTTTGGAAGGACTTCAAACTCCAAACGATTTAGTTTCAATGTCCTTCAACAGATGAGTTGTCCCTAATCTAGCGCCAAAAGATCAACATTTATTCTTTTATACACGTGATTGTTCTGAATATGGAGGCTTCGCAATTTTTTGCAACCACAAATGTTATTGGGAAAATGGAAGCTTACTTGATTCTTATCAATATTGAACAGCATGTGCCGTATACTTTTCAGAGATGCTTCCCTTGTAAAAAACTCCATGTTATTGGAATCAACTGAGTAGCATTCACCTTCACTTAAAAAAATTGCAAAATCATGAACTATATCATGCATTTTGAATCCATATATTTCTCCGTCATCAGATCTTATAAGGTCTTGAAAAAAGCATCACATAACCAAGTCATTAAAGCACTCCTCTGCTATAACTTTTGCCTCCTTTGCCTCCCCAAAAAACCCTTGTGCCATCCAGAACTTGATCAATTCATGTTTCCGAAATGGAAAATATTTCGGGAAGAGTGCACAATATGAGAAACACCGATTTGAAACTGATGGTAACTCATAATAGCTTAATTGCAAGGGACCAAAAAGACCTCTCTCAGCATCTTTAATTTCCCAAGTTCCACTCTTGAGCACATCTTGCCACTCTTTTTTGGTTCTTTTGAATCGCAAGTGACTACCTATTAGTTTTATTGCAAGAGGTAGACTTTCACATTTGCCAACGATTTGTCTGCCAACGTCTTCAGGCATTTTTATCTCATCCCTCGTCTTATCAAAGAATGCTAGCCGAGCAAACAATGACCAAGAATCTTCTTCATTCAAGAACCCTGGGTGAAAAATATCTACTTGTCTTGACCCCAAAAGCATAGCCACCATTTCATTCCGTGTGGTCACTAAAATTCTACTTCCAGGAAGAGAACACTTCAAAGTATTTAGGAGTTGTTTCCATTTCTCAGAATCCTCTATCCAAACATCATCAAGGACAAGTAAAAATTTATTTTGTGACATATGTTCACGAATTTGTTGTAATATGATATCCATTGCATCTACCTTTGGACGTTCATTAGTACATGCTTCGAAGATTTCATTAGCTATTCTTCTCTCATCGAAAGGATTAGAGACACAGACCCACATTCTCTTGCCAAAGTGGGCTTTGACTTCACCATCATTGTAGATAGATTGAGCAAGTGTAGTCTTGCTAAGACCACCCATTCCTACAATGGAGATAACACGTAGAGCCTCCTCTTCTTGAGTACTACTACCGCTCGGTGTTGATAGTAGCATGCCTTTGACAATAGCTTCATCTCGCTTTCTGCCTATCACCTTCACAACATCAATGTAAGATGTTGTTCTGGGCCTTTCTTCATCAGTTATTCTCTCGTGGATAACGAAGTGAAATCTCTCTTTTTGGGCAGAAATGAAATGAAGCCTTTCATTGATTTCCTTGATCTTGAGAGCAATGTCATGGCGAAAAGCAAGTTGCTTGATGCAAAAGCAAGGGGATGGGAGGAAGAAGCATACCTTGTTACGGGGCTTCTGTTGTTGCCTGATTTTTAATCTTAAGAGAGCGGTGTTCCACTCATCCAGAACGTCTTCAAGATCATAAGAAACCTCCTTGAGTTTACCCAACCAGTTTCTAACAGGGCCTTCTTTCACTTGCCTTCTCTCTGCATCTTGGAGCACTTCTTGAATGGCCTTAATATTGCTGGTGAGGTTTTCAATCTCTCTATCCACACCTGTCACAAGCTCTACTTTTTGCTTTGCTTGCTTGATGAGTATGTTTGGTAGCTGTTGCGAGATTGTTGAAACAATTGCATCGGCCATGTCTACAAAAGTAGATTGGTATGTGGGTGGCTGTGAGAGCAAGAATAGGTTTACATGTTAGCCCATCAATCTGCCAGGGGAATCTAAAGACACTGCGTTTCCCATAAGGTCGCTTTTGCTTTCTTCCACGAAGAGTATTAACGGTGAATTTTCTCTTTTGCTTTATCAAGATACATGTTCCCTTTCTTTCTCTTTCTCTTTCTTTGTTCTTTCTTTTTCAATTTTTTTTTGTTTTTTGTTTCTTTTTCTTGGATACTTTTCTTTGTCATCCCATTTCTGTGCGCCCTTTTATGCTTTAAATTTCAAATATTGCAAACTTTGTTTCTTTTTCCCGGTGGCCCTTGCCTCTCTATTATACACCAAATCTTTACAGATAGGTTCAAATTCTAAATAATGGAAAATGGGACTCATTTAGCTTATTTTAAGGTGAATTAGTTTTGACGCTAAGCTTTTGTTCTGTTTCTTATAGACAGAAACCGGAAGAGCAGGAGCCACCTATTTGGTTTCATTTTCATGAAAATTTTCCTGTGCTTGATGATGCCTGACAAAGCTTGAAACTACTAAGATCAAATGCTACTAGCCCTTGGTGCTTCTGAGTCTTTTATTATAACTCACTCGAAGAAAACAAATATATTTTGTTCAAGTTACAAATGAAAATTTGATAACATAAAGAATATGATAAAATTTATAAATAGTACCTAACGTTTAATTCATGCTTTATTATAATTTTTAACATATTAAATATTTTCTTTTGGTTCTAAACTTTTTAAATATTTCATATTAATTTTTAGTTAGATTAAATTTGTTAACTCCAAGTAATTGTGTAACATCATTTTTTTTTAAATGATTTTAAATTGTATGGTAATTCATTTCCAAGAAATTTTAAAATGGGTAATTTTTTTTTTCTACAATTAAGGAAAATTTACATTATCCGATTTTTTCTCATAAATGAAAAAGTAATTTCGCACCATGCATGCGCACTCATGTAATAGTTTTTTGTTGGGTTAAGGAATACTTCTAGCGGGTAATATAAATCAAAATATTCTTAATGAATGTAGAATAAAAAAAGAGTAGTTGAGGTCGATGAAATAAAATGTTATAGATTTGTTAAATAATTTAGCCCATATGAATCTTGAATATTGGAGGAGTTTAATTTTTTAATAGATAATTTAATTATTATTTTCTATCCTATCCTTTCAAAAAGAACTTTTCATCTTATAAAGACGGCCAAACTTTTTCTCTTATTATACTTAATCCCCCACACAATAAAAACCTTTACAACAATTCTAAAATTATTAATTCATTAAAAACTTCTAAAACAAAAAAAAATATAATTTTTTTTTTATAACTTCTCTCTGAACAAATCTTAAACTTCTTCCATACTACAAGCCTCTATCATAAAATATGATATTTAAACAAAATTTATTTTCAATTTGATACAATTCATAAGATTCAATTTTATTCTTACATCTTATTGAAAACCATAATTGGTTGTTGGTAGACTTTCATTTTTCATAGAATTCAAGTTTTAAATTCTTAAAAAAAATATTGAATTTTATGTTTGACATATTTAATATTTTAGGCAGTTATATTCAATAATTTCAAACCTTATAATCTAAAGGTAAAAGTAACCAAATTTAAAATTAATTAATTTGATAAAATCTTTCTCTTAAATTAACTACTTGGTAGCTATATAAATTTAAGGGCATGTATGTTGTAAAATTTGAGGAAATTCACTCATAAAAATAAAATAAAAACTCAATAAATTTTCCATAATGTGATTAGATATTTTTATTGTTTTAATTGTACTAATGCAAATTAAATAGTCAATGTTGAATTTGGCTCTTATCAAAAGAATAAAGTAACTTTTTAAAGACAACTAAGGAAATATTTCCATAAAAGTAAAACTGAGTTTTTAATTGTGATTCAAATTTAAGATTTAACAATATATTTCATTCAAGTTATAAGATTTTCAAATTGGTAAAACATTGCGTTAAAGAGCTTGATTTATTATATTAAAAATGTAATGACTCAAGTGATGACCTCACACCACATGAGTTATTCTTTGAAATAGGATAAGCGCAGACTTGGAACTTCCCCCCTTATATACCCAATATCCATCAGATTTGATAAACAATGTATGTACACATTCAGTACATCACATCGTTACGGTCCCTAGTTGGCTCTAATACCGTCTGAAATGACCCAAGTCTAAAATTGGTCAATGAAACACATGCCCACATAACATGAGCTATCATTTTAAAAAAGATAATTGTTAGGTGCTTATTTTCTAATACTTAAGTCTATATATTCATATAAGTTTTCTCATATTTCTCCTATGTGAGATATGTGGTGTTACAAAAAATTCATAGCCTATTTGTTGTAATTTTTCATAAAATTAAAAGCTTATTAAAGTGAAAATTAGTCATCTGTTCTTTTCAATTGTTTTTTATTTTTATTATAGAATCCCAACATTGATATAGCTCTAATTGAATAATAAATTTAGTCCCAGCTAAGAAGCTCAACTGGCCTTAAAGAATGTTGGCTGAAGTACGAAACAGATTCGAATCTCCAAATACTCTGCATGGCATAAAAAATGTCACCTATGGTTTGATGCCTTCTAGATTTTTAAAAATATGCAAAGTAACCCTCATACTTTACAAACTCTTATTTACTGGTTATACTTTTTATGTTAGGACTAGTTAACTGGTTCAAATTTAGTGGTTATGGTTTTCTATGCTAGGATTCAGTTTGTATGTATTGGTTTAGTAGTTTTTTTTCATTTTTGTAGCTCTATTTCAAATTTTGAAAACTTGTTATGTAGAACACAATCCAAACATTAAGCTATACTTTTAAAGATAAACATCGGTGCACTATAGATGAACAGAGTAAAAGGAGAGTGGAGTGCATTGTTCATTAATAGTGCCATTTTTTTCTCTTTCTCTTTCCTTTTTCTTTCTTGTTTTTTTTCTTCAAGTTGATCATGTCTTGATGGTCTTTTTTGCCATTTCACCATTGTCAGCTTGTTTCACTTCTATTAAAATGTGTTTTCACTCCCTACATTTCTACTTTTTCTCATTTTAGTCACTAAGTTCGACTCTTTCTACGTTTTGGTCCTCAAACGTAAGAACTACTTAACTAGATTATTTATATTTGTTCTCTTTGTCCCCAAATTTTTTTATGTTATTTTTTATGTACTATCTTCTAAAGCACAAACTTGGTCACTATCAATTGTTAAATATTTAATACCTAAAACTTTTTCATTTCCTCTCTTAATCCTTGAAATCTTTTGCCAATTTTTTTTCTTTTAATCTTTATTAAGTTAATAGCTATACGAATAATTGGTTAAAATAAATTAAACACAATTTTTTTGTTTCCGTCATATCTTTTCATTATTGATAATTGACTTTTGTTGTATGAGTTATTTAATTTAAAAGCTTTATCATTTAATAAAGTAATTTTTTCCATAATTACTAAATTTGAAAGTAAATTTTTCTAAATAAATTACGTAGTGATATTAAAAATTAGAAATGATAAGAGATGAAATTTTTTAGTGAATTATTTTTTAATGATAAAAAACTTAATAACTATTTAACTAGATATTTTCTATTTACTCTATTTGTCCCCAAACTTTTTTTAGTTTTTTTGTGTAGTATCTTCTAAAACAAACATTGGTCACCATCAACAGTTAAACTTTTAGTACCTAAAGCTTTTCCGTTTTCTCTCTTAGTACCAAAAATTTTCAGCCAATTTTTATTTCTCTTTTTTATTCTTTTAATATTTATTAATTTAATTGTTTTATTGCTAATTGATTAAAATAAATTAAACACAATTTTTGTGTTTTTATTATATTTTTTCATTCTTAATAATTGATTTTTGTAGCATGAGTTATTTAATTCTAAAACTCTATGGTTTAATAAAGTAAATTTGAATATCCATCATTTTGAAACACATACAATATTATTTTCATAGTGTTATGTTTTGATAAGGACTAATCATTTTAATAATAATAACACAACATTAAGAAAGTTCAACTCAAAATTAAAATAATCTAAAATTTTAATTAATTAACATAAACTAATGGATAAGAATTTTTTAGTTATTTTTTTTATTGAGATTTGCTTTAATAGTAAATTTATAAAAAAAAATACATGCTACAAAGTTCGGGTAAAAAATAACCTTGTAACTTAACTAAAACCAAACATACAAACCAACTAGCAAAGATTCCTCAAGACAAAACACATAACTTTCCCAATGCTATTATTATAAATACTATATCATTATTTCTATAGAATTGAGCAACTCCTTGCTACCGACAATCAAGTTCTACAAGAAGTAATATGTTGTCACTTATAAAAATATTCAATTATCCGAGCTACAATGAGAGTTATAAAAGTAACCGATACATTAACAAGTATAAAGTAACACCCACAAACTACACATCTTCATCTTTTTCTTCTCAACTTGATTGCGGTGAATGAAAATGCACCCTTCTTGCACCACTTGCAGCATCTTGAGCAGCACTAGCAGAGCGTTTTAGAAGTGTAATGACCCTATCCAATTTAATCTATTTATTATTTTGGATATTTAGGCTAAGACCCAATAGAAGGAAAGAAAAATAATAATAATAATAAGAAGCAAAAAAAAAGTAAGGGAATTAAAAAAAAAAAAAAAGGACATGGCAAAAGGGAAGGGAGTCGGCGGAAGTTATAAAAAGGGGGAGAGATAAGAAAAAAATTAGTGGTAGGTATTTCTCTCATAATTTTATCTATTTGTTGCTTTGTGTTGAAAAAGTGGAAGAAGAGATCATTAATTGAAGATCAAGTGAAAGCAACTGTGAATTTTTGCAGTAAAGGCAGAATCTTTGGTAAGTGATTGTTAGTTATTTTTTAATATATAAGCTAGCTTTTCTTTGAAATTGAATAGAGATTTAAGTTAAGATTATAGTTGATTATAATTTATTTCAATGATTGGAAGGACCAATTGATTATTAGGATTGTTTTGGATGAATTAGAAATAAATTTGGGGAGATTTTGGCTAGGCATGGTGGAAATTGCGTTAATAACAGATTAGGTCCTTGAGGCTTAGAGGCGGATTCATCAAGACCCTACAGTTTATAAAGTTACAAATTGGCCACCACAAATAGGTTGCTGAATCTTATAATCGGGTTAATCACAGTATCAGTCCCTAAGGTTTCTAACACTACTTCAGTGAATTCTTAGAAAAGGAGCGTTCGTTTGGGTCACTGTCAGCAAATGATTTTGAGTTATTTCCTGAATTGATTATATTTTGACATAAACTTTTACATAATTATTTTAGGCGGCTAAAGAATTATTTCAAGAATTTGAAAGTTGCATTTTGAGGTAAGTGGCTACTACTATTCCAAAAATTAAATTGTTTTGATATTATATATATATATATATATATATATATATATAATTTCTTCAAAGTGTTAATTTTTCCAATTTAGTAATTTTTCAATATTTTGATTTAAAGCTATTTTGCATTAAATAAATTGTTAATCAAAATAAGAGTTTTTAATTACAAGTTTTATTCTGAAATTGTTTTCCAAGTGTTTGATTAATTTACTTTTTTTTTGAACAAATCAACAAATTCATTTACACAAAGGCCTCAAGGGGGCTCAAAGTTTACCTCCAAGAAATTTTGAAGGGCATAAACAGAAGAGGGACAAATTGTCCAATTTTTGCCCTTCTGTCCTTTTACCCACTTAGCTATGTGTAAAGTACACATATTAGCTTTAACAGAAATCTCCTTAATAGAACAATAAGAGAAGCAGCATTTTAGAGTTTTAATATCGAAGGGTAAAGTGCATATCCTCCAGTCTTCTTTATCCTTCAAGCTGGCGAATGGTTCTTTGTCAGAAATCTCAATTTCTACTGTTGTGTGGCCTAATCTCAGCAACTCCTGGAGCCCTGTTCTAAGCGTTTCTGCTACTACTGCCTCTTTGTAGGTGCTAGCATCAACCATGGCCTGATTCCCCAATATGTTCCCCTGCCAGTCTCTCACCAGGTAAGCTGTCCCAATAGCGTGCCCACTGCAAACAGCCACATTAAGCTTTAGAGTCCCCCTTGCCGGCTTACTCCACTATTCAGAGACAGCAGGTTTGTACATAGGTTGGTTTATGCTTCCAAGGCGCTGGTGGACTTGGTAGAATTCAGCAACAGCACCCTGAACCCTGTGTATTACAACTTCAGGAATGATGTTTTTTCTTTTGAAAAGCAGCTTCATTCCTTGCCAACCAGATAAACCAGCAAGTATAAGTAATGATTGAACTAATAATCTCCTTAATTTCTTGTGTATACTTTAAGGAATGACAAACCTTAATGAACCATTGATCAAATGTTTAGATTTCAGCATTATGATGTTTATAGTCCAAGCACACAAACTAGACTAGGTGAGTCCATTCACATTGCAAAGGCATATGCTCCACAGTTTCAGCATGAGAACAGAAAGGACATATAGGGTTTATTTTGGTACCTTTTTTAGCTAAGTTCAAATGGACAGCAATAGCATTTGGCAAACTCTCTACATGAAATTTTGAATTGTGGGAGGGCATTTAATTTTCCAAACTAACTTCCACACGCAAGGGTCTATTTGATGCTAGGTTGAAGCAGAAGAGGGATTAGAAGCAATGACTTTTTGTATGCTGTAGGCAGATCGGACTGTTACATTACCAGTTTTTTTGTGTGGCCAAATTAGTTTGTCTATTCCCGGAAAATGGCTAATAGGGATCTGTAAAATAGCCTGTTTTTCCTTATTTGAAAGCAAGTTTGAAATCTCATCTAACTTCCATGTGTGAGTGCTGACATTTATTAGATTACCAACATTCATACTTCTTATCTCTAGTGGAATATCTATATTCGGGTGAAGTTTAAAGCCCCCTATATTCAGAATCCAAGCATCATTCCATACAGAGATAGATTGACCATCATGAACTTGCGAGCAAACATTCTTTTTTAAAAAGTCCCTACCCCCTAATATACTAGACCATCCTCAAGAAGATTTAGGGCATTTTTTTGCATTCCAAAGATTTCTATCAGGGAAATAAACCCCTCATAGAATTTGAGCTAAAAAAGACTGAGGATTCGAGATGATCCTCCAAGCAAGTTCTGATAAGAGACCCATATTCATAGCCTCTAGATCTTTAAAACCCATTGCCCCTTTTTCCTTTGGCAAAGTTAAACAATCCCAGCTTTTCCAGTGAATACTAGAGTCTGAGTGCTGACTTTCCCACCAAAACTTTGCCATTAGAGAGTGTACATTATGACACCACTTTCTAGGGAATCTAAAATAAGCCATAGCATATGAAGGTAGGGCAGAAATAACAGACTTCAGCAGAATTTCCTTACTTGAGTATGAAAGTAAAGCCTCATTCTACCCTTGTAGTTTTTTTATGATTCTATCCTTGAGGAAGGCCAACACTTCACACTTTGAGCATCCCCACAGAGTTGGCATGCCTAGATACTTTCTTAGATTTTCTTTCTTAGGGATTTTCAAAACAGGCTAATATTTTCCTGCAGTGCAGTAGGAGTGTTAGGGCTGAAAAAGATAGTAGATTTATCTAAGTTTATGCACTGCCTAAAGGCCTGGTAATACTGTGTAATCACTTGCTGCAGGTGATGTCCATTCTTGACACTAGCCTTAACAAAAAAGAGAGAATCATCTGCAAAAAGTAAATGAGTTAAAAAAGGACAGTGATTGCTCATTTTAATACCTTCAATAACTTTCAACTCAGCTGCATTTACTAACATTTGAGATAAAGCTTCAGTCATCATGATAAACAAATAAGGGGATAAAGGGTCACCTTGTATTATACCCCTTGTAGGTGTAAAAGATGTAGTCTCCTTTCCATTGATCAAAAGATTATAAGACACCGAAGAAACAAGGGACATAACCTAATTAATCCTCTTAGAAGGAAACCCGATTTTTTCCATAATACTTTTCAAAAAAGACCACTCCACTTGATCATAAGCTTTTTGCATATCAACTTTTATAGCCATATTCCAGTCTAATCCTTTCTTTTTTGTTTTTAACCAGTGAAAAACTTCATGAGCTATTAATATATTGTCTTGGATTTGTCTCCCTTTAACCAAAACATTTTGAAATGGCGATATGATATTATTCATGTAAGGCTTTAACCTATTCACAAGGACTCTAGAAATAATTTTATAGCAGTAGTTACACAGGCTAATTGGCCTAAACTGTGTGACTTTTTCAGGGTGGGGAACTTTAGGGATAAAAACAATAGATGTTTGTTTATGGAAGTATTAAAAATACCTTGGTTAAAGAAAACTTGGACTACTTTGGTGACACTTTCCCCAACCTCATCCCAATATTTGTGGAAGAAAATTCCTGAGTGTCCATCAAGCCCTGGAGCCTTTAAATGAGCCATTTGAAAAGCAGCTGACTTAATTTCTTCGGCTGATACATCTCTTTGAAGTTTATCTTTCAGCTCTGCTTGAACTACTGTTTTGACATGGATCAGCACTTCATTCATGCCTACTGACCCTTCTGAGCTAAATAAATCTCTGTAAAACTGCTTGAATGTGTTTATAATATCTACCTCATTTTCCATTCAAACACCTTGCTCATTTTGGATCCTCAGAATTTTATTTGAAGCTCTTCTCTGAATAGTTACATTGTGGAAATAGGTAGTGTTTCTGTCCCCCATGTTTAACCAGTCAACTATTTGCAAATAAAAAAAAACTGTGATACTGGCAAATAGATAATCAGAAATACATCGATATTGGATGAATGAGTTTCATTTGATCAAGCTTCGGGTTATCTGTAGTATTAGAATGTGATAACTAATTTGAATATCATTTTTGGAGGGACCAGTGGCAGATCTGGTGAAGGATAGAGGTGATTGTTGCACAGAAAAATGAAAATAATAAATTATACATAGTTTCTAAAATTTGTTAAAAGTTACATAAGTACCCCAAGATTTCAAAATCAACAACTTCTCACGTTTCTTGTTAGATTTTTAACAGTTGGTGACATATTCGATACCAAACTGTAATATTAATGATCAATTTGGGTCCAAACTATGACTTCAGTGATGTAATTGAAATCACTCAAAACTATAATAATCAAATTGGTCTAGCCCCATAACTACGGTGAGTTTTTTGGTACTTTTCCCATTAGAACCATAAAAAGAACCGGTTAAAAAAGATGGTTCAAAATCCCAGCGATGAAATAAAAAAAAAGTGAGCCGGTTCTTATTTGTGGTTCAATCTCAATGGTTCTAATAGGGCTTTTTTGCCGTGGAGGATGGCGGTTTGATCAAATATGCATAAGTTTATGGATTTCCTGGGGGTCTAATGTTTTGTGGTTTTGCTTGCTTTAATAACCTATTTAAGCATGATGTTCCTTGGTTTATTTTAAACTCAACCTCTTAATCTCTTCTTATTTTTGGAGTCACAGCAGTCATAACAAGTTATCTGGTTTTCCTGATTTATGTGTTTTAAATAACCGTTTGCCAGTTAGCACTCAAAACTCAATTTTGTTGTGTATCCAGATGCAGAATTTCATGACCAGGAGAGAATAAAGTAATCCAGCAAAGACAAAGCACTACTCTTGCAACTTTTGTAAGAAGACAATCGAAATATGTTGTACAATCTCCGAGAACTATACATACCTTACATAACTGAGTAAAAAACATGTTATACAAAAGCTATATCACACAAATTCATTTAGCTGTGACTGAAGCCTGAGAGAGTTTTGATACTTTCGTCTCACATCCCCCAACTTATAACATGGAAGCTTTAATAGTTTTAAAAAGTTTTAGACCTGTAGAAGGAAGCCAAAGATATCACTAAGCATCAATACATGCATGTAATTGCATTCAGGAATTCTATATATAATGAAATCATGAAATATTATTGGGAATATGTAATTCACTAGCTAAAAATCCATCCAATTTTCCTAAAAAAAAAAAAAAGGCAAATGGTAGCCAAAACATTAACTTTGATGAAATTAAGGTGGCTGGAACGCCCTTGTTCAACAATAATAAAAGAATGGGAGAAATATTGGAGGAGGCAACCAAAGGTTGTAAGTTGAATTAATTAAGGTAAAGAGCAGCAATCATGGTATTGATACGTCAATATATAATAGAAATAATATGTGCATACCGGCCTATATAGCGCTCGGGGATGTGAGATATGATGGGCCAATCCACCCCTGTTCCTTGTTTGCAATGCTCTTCCACAATTGGGCAATCATGAATCTCCAATCTTTGTAGTGTGGCTTTCCTAAGAAGTTCCCGTGGTATTAATGTCAAGCTGGGACATCTTTGAATAAACAACTCACTAAGATGTGGCATGATAGTGATCATGGGCATGGGATGCTCTTTTTCATTGTCACTCCAATCCCACTCCTCCCACCCCTCCATCTCGATGAAAGTAAGACACTTCAAACTAGGGAAGATAACCAACTGTGGTTGCATTTTTGGTGGTGGTATTCCAAGAAATTCGGCTCCCACTTTCTTCACTCTCCGCATTGGTCCTATATAGAGAGATGCAAGTCTTGGCAGTTTGCCCAGCTGGGGAGGCAGTTGCTCCAACTCTCCACAATCTCGGAGGATGAGGTATTTCAGGTTGTTCAGTGATGCCATCCAATTAGGAAGTCCATTGCCATTGTATCCCAATATCCGCAACTGTTCGATGCATAAAGGTGGACTCAAGGCTTGTAGCACTTGTTCTTCCTTCACACTCTCCAATTCACCCCCCATCATGTTGAACTTGAGTGCCAAACTCCTTAGCTTGGCTTTGTCTTCCAATCTCACTTTCATACACTCATTCACATCTTTGATGTTCTCCAATCCAGTGATCCAGATTTCTTTAATGTTTGATAAATTCCTCAATTCAGCAAGGCTAGCATCCTTTTCTCTCATGCTAATAACAAAATTATCTATTACTTTAACTTTACTTAATCTTCCAATCCCCTTAGGCATACATCTGAGCGTATCAGTTTGCCAATTATAAAGATAACTAAGTTTGATCAACTCACCTATCCGCTGCGGCAACTTTTCAAGGCTCCTACAGTCACTAATGTCTAACGTTTCCAAGTTGCATAAATCACATATTGCTTCTGGCAATACTCTTAAATTTGAGTTACCTGACAAATTCAGTTGCCTTAGATGTTCTAACTTCCCTACCTCCTTTGGAAGGACTTCAAACTCCAAAGCATTTAGTTTCAGTGTCCTTACACAGATGAGTTGTCCCCAGTCTAGTGCCGAAAAATCAGCATTTATCCGCGTAAACATGAGATTGCACTGAATATGGAGGCTTCGCAATTTTTTGCAGCCACAAATGTTTTTGGGAAATTGGAAGCTTCCTTGATTCTTATCAATATTCAACAACATGTGCCGTATACTTTTCGGAGATGCTTCCCTCGTAAAAAAGTCCATGTTATTGGAATCAACTGAGTAGCATTCACCTTCACTTAAAAACATTGCAAAATCATGAACTATATCATGGATTTTGAATTCATATATTTCTCCATCACTAGATTCTTTAAGATCTTGAAAAAAGCATCGCATAACCAGGTCATTGAAACACTCCTCTGCTACAACTTCTTTCTCTTCTGCCTCCTCAAAAAAACCTTGTGCCATCCACAACTTGATCAATTCATCTTTCCCAAAGTAAAAGTCTTTTGGGAAGAGTGCACAATATGAGAAACACCGCTTTGAAACTGATGGCAACTCATAATAGCTTAATTGCAAGAGACCAAAAAGACCCTTCTTATCATCTTTAATTTCCCAAGTTCCACTCGTTAACACATTTTGCCACTCTTTTCTGGTTCTTTTGAATTGCAAATAGCTACCAATTATTTTTATTGCAAGAGGTAGACCTTCACATCTGCCAATGATTTGTTTGCCAACATCTTCCAGCATTTCTATCTCATCCCTCATCCTATCGTGGAATGCTAGCCGAGCGAACAATGACCAAGAATCCTCTTCATTCAAGATCCCCAGGTGAAAAATATTTACTTGTCTTGATCCGAAAACCATAGCCACATTTTCATTCCGTGTGGTCAATAAAATTCTACTCCCGGGAAGCGAACACTTCAAAGTATTTAGGAGTTGTTTCCATTTCTCAAAATCCTGTGTCCAAACATCATCAAGGACAAGTAAAAATTTCTTTTCCGACATATGTTCACGAATTTGTTGTAATATGATATCCATTGCATCTACCCTTGGACGTTGGCCTGTACATGCTTGTAAGATTTCGCTAGCTATTCTTCTCTCATCGAAAGGATCGGAGACACAGATCCACATTCTCTTGTCAAAGTAGGCTCTGACTTCACCATCATTGTAGATAGATTGAGCAAGAGTTGTCTTGCCGAGACCACCCATTCCTACAATGGAGATAACACGTAGAGCCTCCTCTTCTTGAGTACTACTACCGCTCGGTGTTGATAGTAGCATGCCTTTGACAAAAGCTTCATCTTGCTTTCTACCTACCACCTCCGCAACATCAATGTAAGATGTTATTTTGGGCCTTTCTTCATCAGTTATTCTCTCGTGGATAACGAAGTTAAATCTCTCTTTTTGTTCAGAAATGAAATCAAGCCTTTCATTGATTCCCTTGATCTTGAGAGCAATGTCATGGCGAAAAGCAAGTTGCTTGATGCAAAAGCAAGGGGATGGAAGGAAGGAGCAGACCTTGCTATGGGGCTTCTGTTGTTGCCTGATCTTTAATCTTAGAAGGCAAGTCTTCCACTCATCTAGAACGTCTTCGAGATCATAAGAAACCTCCTTGAGTTCATTCAACCAGTGTCTAACGGAATCCTCCTTCACTTGCTTTCTCTCTGCGTCTTGCAGCACAGCTTGAATGGCCTGACAATTGCTGGTGAGCTTTTTGATCTCCCTATCCACGCCTGTCACAAGCTCCACTTCTTGCTTTGCTTTCTCGGAGATTATGGTCACCAGTTGTTGCAGGACTGCTGAAACAATAGCATCGGCCATGTCTACAGCAGTAGATGAAGGGGTTGTGAGAGCAAGAACAGGTTTGCAGATGAAAAGCAGAGCTGCAGAGGAAGAGATAAGCCCATGAATGATTAATCCAGCCACACAATTGGTTTTGGTAGGCCCGATGTTAATGCTTTCCTGCCAGCCTTTACCTGAAAGTTGTCGCGTTGGCGTCTTCTGAAGTTTTGCTGAACTTTAAGTGCAAGTTGGAGCTCGAAAAAGAAAGCAAGTCACAGGCAAGAACAAGAAGCTTGGCCAAACATTAAAAAACGCTTCGAAAGCAAAAAAGCCCAACATTTACGTTTTATTCAGACAAATAAACAGCCGAATCATAACTTAGTTGCCTCCTTTTTCCTTGGATCTTTAGTTGCTTGTTTAGGTTTTTTTTAATAAGGAAAAGGATTGTATTAGGTTTTTTAGTTGATTGCCTGGAAATTATTAATTGCTTATTTACTGATGGTGTTTGATTTTCTGAAGGTTCCTTACTTGATTGGTTATAATCATTTGAGTTCATTGGGCAGCAAAAGAAGAAACTTTTTTTTTTTTTAGGATTATATCCCTCCAGAAACCACCCACAGGTGTAGAAAGTTTTTTAGGACAATGGAATAGTTTCCTCTCATGTCACAGGGATCATAAATCTAAAAACCTGAACTTGTTGGTAAAAAGTGAATCTATAGGTCTGCTAAGCTGGGCATCATTTTCATGAAAATTTTCCTGAAAGTTGACAACCTTTTTCTATTTAAGTCGTAAAAGTTAACGTTTTTCTAATTAACTCATAAAACTATTAAAATACGAGCACCGTTAGTCCTAAGTAACTGTGATCGATGACACCTCTGACTTGGCACTAAACGCCGTCATCCTACACGTGTCCAAGCCTATGTGCGGCCCAGTTTGCCAAGCGAGATACATAGTCACAAGAAAAGTCGAAACTTTTGGCAGATTGCAGAGAAACAAATGAAACAAAGCATTCAACAGCCTACAACCTTATTCGCTGCTACACTATAGCTAAGAAGAAGAAAGCTGTTTTTTGGAGGTGGAATTGGATCAATCCACAAAGTTAATTTTCGGATCATATACGTTGAAAAAGCAAACATGTATATATATATATATATCATATTTTAAGTTATGGTTTCAGCACTTAAAGTAAACATGATTTATATATCATAAAGTACTTGAGCTACAGGCATGAAAATGAATTTTTGTTGTTTTATCTTCTCAACCATTGGACTATTCTGTCTTGAATTTGATAAGTTAGAGTTATGAAGAAAAATGATCCTCATTTTAGCACATTTTGACTTACCATTTGACTTTTTAATATAGAATTCATTTTGATCTAAGACTTTGTTGAGGTATTCTTTGATATGTTTGGGATATGGGAGAGGCGTCCTTTCAGTTAAAAAAGCAAGTGTATTTGGAGAAAATCTTTATTTCTGACTCTGCAAGAGCTTGCAGGTTTTTCAATTTTAAGTGATCAAATTTTAGTGCTGTGACATGTAACTTCATTTTACCTACACTAACAAGTTGTTGGAACGCAACATAACTTGTTGGAACACAAAAACGCAGGGAAAAAAAGGTTTTAGCTCAAAACTGTATCTTATGTGTAAACGATGAACTTCAGATGCTTCATACTTTTTGCACAAGTTAGATTTTCAAAAACCAAAATTTCCAGCAAATCATAAATCTTTTATGCTAGCTTGGTATAAAATTTCACCTCAAAACTCTTTCATTTGCCAACAGGTCAAACTTGAGTCAAAGTGGCCAAATTTGTAGAATTTACTGCAAAATTCTGCAGTCTTTTATGCCTATTCCTGCTAATTTCCAGAAACTTGGCCCTAGTTCAATTCAGCTATTTTAAAGCTTAGAACCACAAGATTAACAACTAAATAGATCATAATTACACAGCATAACTTGTTGGAACACAAAAATGCAGGAAAAAAAAGTTTTAGCTCAAAACTGTATCTTATGTGCAAACAACGAAATTTAGATGCTTCATACTTTTTGCACAAGTTAGATTTTCAAAAACCAATAGTTCCAGAAAGTCATAAATATTTTAAGCTAGCTTGGTATAAAATTTCAGCTCAAAACTCCTTCATTTGCCAACAAGTCAAACTTGAGTCAAAGTGCCAAATTTGTAGAATTTACTGCAAAATTCTGCAGTATTTTGTGCCCATTCCTGCAAATTTCCAGCAACTTGGCCCTAGTTCAATTCAGCTATTTTAAAGCTTAGAACCACAATATTAAAAACTAAATTAGCTCATAATTACACGAGATTGCTTGTTGGAACACAAAAATGCATGAAAAAAAAAGTTTTAGCTAAAAAATTGTATCTTATGTGCAAACAGCCAACTTTAGATGCTTTATACTTTTTGCACAAGTGAGCTTTCCAAAAACCAAAAGTTCTAGGAGAACATAAATCTTTTAAGCTAGCTTGGCTTAAAAATTCATCTCAAAACTCATTCATTTGCCAAGAAGTCAAACTTCAGTCAAAGGCCCAAAGTTGTAGAATTTCCTCCATATTTTTGCAGTATTTTCTACAAATTCCTGCAAATTTCCAGCAACTGGGCAATTTGGGAGCAATACTCCCTCATCCCTTTGCAATCCTTTTCTCTGATTACAATGAAACAAACTGTTGGAAAGACAAAAAATTTGATCAGTTCATCAAATATCTTTCCCCGAATCATCTCTCAATAAGTACAATACATACCTGTTACCCATCTTGGGGACAAGGGATTGAGATGTAGCTGTCCAATTGGGTAGGCTCTGGTTTGGGTGAGTCCATGCATCCAAACTTTTTGTAAAGGTTCTTTCCCCCTGATTGGTTATATTATAATCATTTTGGTCCTTCAATGTGTTTGATTGATTGGAAGCAATAAAAGAAAATATTTTTTTCTAGGACTATATCCCTTGGCAAGAATTCTTACCCTATATGTGTGCTTGATTTGTCAATTGGAATGGTTTTAGGACATTGGAAAGGTTTCCTCATTGTTCACAAATCTAAAAACCTCAACATGTTGTTGGTGAAAGGTTGGTTTATACGGCTGCTAAGTTGAGCTTTATTTTCATGAAAATTTTACTGTCATTGATGCCTAACTAAGCTTGAAAATTGCTGATCTTAAATGTCTGTTGCTTCTCACTAAGTTTTTTATCTGAAAGTAATAAATATAAGCATTCACCTGCTCTTGCTCGCTCTATCGATTGTGGGTTTTGCACTAAAGAAAAGGAAGAATACAAGGGGTGGTGGTTCGAGGACCTTTTCGCTTCTTTCCCAAGAAGAACACCTGCTAGCTCTCTTGAATCTTCCCCAATATTCTTTTGTGAAGGTTAGTGTTGGTTCTTATAACGGCAATCTGATGCGATCATGCTGATCATGGTTATAATCTGATCACCGGGACTTACAATATATCGTAATTACTTCTTATTAACGCAATCCACTTCTTCAGTGAACACCCTAATTAAAAATTACATAAGAATATTGTCAAACTGAAAACGGCTTATGGAACAAGTGGCTAGTAACAAATTGTGGAGACCAAAAGTTTCCCTAGCTTTTAATTCCATCAGCTATAATGGAAACCTTACATCAATATATAATAGAGTAACATACCCAGGGTACCATTTCTGAAATCACAGCCCATATCTGTAGTGACACATGCCCAAGAATCTGATTCAAGGACAGGCAAAAAAAGAAAAAAACTTTTCCTGCAAAGTCATAGTCTATTACCATCAGACTTTGGTTTTAACCCAAGAAAACAGTCTAAAACAGGCCATTTTGATATAACAAAACTAGCTTCCCGGATGGTAGTTACACAAAGCATTATGAAACCATTAATTAACCCAAGTTGGTAGAGTTCTTGGATAACAAACATTTATACACGCAACATGTGAGTTGCTTCCTGCAGAAGTACTCCATTAGCAGTCCTCCAAGTCCAGTTACCAGTCAAGGTTTCTGTACCATTTCTTGCATGTAACAGTTGGTCACGAATACAGGTAACTAACATCAGTATCATTAAAAAACCATTCACAGATAGCTTCCCTTCAGCAACTCAAATTACACTAAAACTGGCATTGAAAGGATTAGTTACAAATTTATCGACTCATCACAAGAATGTGAGAAAAAAATTTCTCTGCAAGATCAATGTTACTGTTGACACCCAATTTTGTCCGGGCATTAACTTTTTGTTAAGTTTTAGATTAGGAAAATTAGTTTATGGGGCATTTTCATTTTTTGGGATTATTTGGTCATTTGTTAGGAGTTTGGGTCATTTTTGTCATTTTTAGGGTTTTGCGTAATTAGTTGGTCTAGTCACATTTAGGTAGGGGTGAGCACGGGTCGGGTAGAACCATGGGTTTACCCAACCCAATAGGGGGTGGGTAGGGTTGGGTTGGGTAAAAATTGTTCATGGTTCGTGGGTTGGTTCCATCTGTTAAAAAACCATCGGTTTTTGGGTTGGTTTCGGTTCCATGTGGAACCAAACCAAAGGGGAACCGAACCGAGCTTAATTATACGTTAGTTTACATGTATATTATATATTATGTAGAATGTAAGGGTAAATATGAAAGTTTAGAAAGTATAGGGGTTTGAATGTCCTTTTAAACAAAAATGAATGGTCCACATTGGGTATTACCATTTTTTAATTCAATATCGTTTGATGATTGGTCAGGTTACTTTTGGAGGAAAGGTTGATCAAGTGTTGGTTAATGTGTCAGTCTGTTGATAGTGCCAGTGCTCTGAGTTGTTGGTAGAGTTTGTTTTTTAATGGTCTTTTGGTGGAGTTATTGCTGTCACCTTTTCTTAAACGGATGAGACAATGAGAAAGATTGTAAAGTTCTTGCTGTATATATTGATTTGTTGTATCAGAGTCTTACTCATTCTTGCTGTATATGTTGATCTGATGAGTTGGAAGAGATCTGGTGTGGAACCGTCAGACCCGAGGACCCAGAACAGAAAACCCAGAACTATGGTTCTGGTTCTGGTCGGTTCTCGGTTCTCGGGTTGGTTCGCATTTTTGCAGAACCGAAGGATTTTCGGTTTGGTGCGGTTCCGCTACTAACCCGCACCAAACCGAACCATGCTCAGCCCTACATTTAGGTTACATTGTTATTTTAGTCTAAGTGGTCATCTAGGACAGAAATAGGAGTTAATTTAGTTTAGGTACTAATTTGGAGTCCTAAAAGTCTTGTAGGGTCAATTTGGGCAAAAAGAAAAAAAGTTTGGGAGAAAACGGGCTATCTTCAGAAAGTTTTGAGCAAAATTCAAAGGATTGGGGTAGATTTACCAATTTTAGAGAGTTTGAGCCAAATCTGGCGATTTTATGGAATTCTAGGAAAATCTAGGGTTTTTGAAAAGTTTTGGGCTAATCTGACAATTACTTAAAGTTTTGGGTCAAATAGGCAGATTGAAAGTTTAATTGGACTGAAACTGGTAATTTTATCAGATTATATCTTAATTGAACTAAACTTCTTCAAATTTGATTTGGATAGATTTTAAACTCTAAAAAGTAGTGTTAATCACGTTTTAAGCCCACCCTAATATAAATATGACTCAGATTTCGAGAAAAGAGAGAGAAAAATTGTAACCCTAAGCTCTAGTCTCGAAAAAGGGAAAACTGCAGCCTTCAAATCCCTATCTTCCCTTCTTCTGCCCAGAAACCCTAAGATTTTCCCAGGCGCCGCCGCCATCCCTGGGGCCTTGCCGCTCTCTTCTGCCGACGCCTCCAACCTCTCCCCCTCGACGTCGCGCATCCGTCACCCCTGGTCTCCCTCCATTGCCCGACGCCGCCGCTTCAGTTTTCACTCCCTCCAGCCCCCATCCGTCGCCGCTCGTCCCACGCCGTCCAGCCCCGTCCGCTTCCGTCGTGCCACCCTCCGCGACGCCGTGCTGCTCGCGCAGCTCCACCCTCCGACGCGAACTCCCTCTCTCTCGGTGCGTGATCTCCCGACCGCCGCCATCCTCCCGACTCTCTCTCCTGTCGCACCGTCCGCCGTCGCCGTTGCCGTCGTCCCAGCTCGCGCCGTCACCTGCCGTTCGCCCAGCCGCCACCGCAGGAAGGAGAAACTAGAGGAGATCCGGTTACAACCCGGATCCGACCCGTCCAGAACCCAGATTCGACTCATCCACTAGTTTTTTCGGTAAAACTACTGTTTAGTCCCTTGTTCTTTTTATTTCATTCATCAAGTCACTAATTTCCTGTTTTGTTGCAGATCAGTCACTCACAGCAAGGTTTTTAGTTTTTTTTGTTTTTGTTCCTCTTTGTTTCTCTTCTTATGTGTTTTTTTGCATTCACTAAAAAATAGCCATTAAATCTTCATTAAAACATAACTTAGTGTGTTCTTGTTTATTTTATTTTGTTCTCTTAAATTACTTCAGTTATCTTTTTTTTTTAACTAATTTTAGGATTATGTAATTTTATTTTTATTTCTCTAATTAGGGTCCCATAACGTGTCTTAAAAAAATATATAATTAGTTGTTTAATTGCTCAGATTTTTTTTATTTTATTTTTCTCATTATCTAGACATTAGCAAGAAATTAAATGAAGATAACTCTTTTTATATCTCTAGTACTTACATTTATTTTTCAGGATGTCCGTTCTCGTTGGTTTGATAAAATCCCGAGACGGATTGTTTATTCCATATTCGGTTGGTCTGATAAGATCACCGATTTGGAATTAAATAAAAATTCATAAAAATCACTTTAAATCAAAGATTAGATCAAGAAATAAATGGTTAGGAAAAGATAAAACTGAACCCCATGGTACCAATTCCCGGGCGCTTTAATAGAGCTATTTTAGCGTAACCGACTCACGATCTTAGAATCTCTCGCGGACCATTTTTCAGGTATCCAATCGACTTAGGAAAACTGATTGGTGGCGACTACTAAAAATCACGTTGCTACAGTTACAGAAACAGAAACATTATAACATGTGAACACATAGAGCTTGAGATGCCAGAGTCATAGAAAACCTTGATCAAGTCACAATAACACTTATACGTAGGGTAGTTGTAACAGAAAAGGCTTAGCATGCAGGTACCGAAAAGGATTGAATCAGGAAGGGTCTGGTTTCTTGTTCACGGTAGGGTAGTGGAGACTACACCTCTGACAAAATGGTCATCAGATCTCCAACCCCAAGAATAAAGCATTTAAACTCAACGTGCAATACATTCCTTACCTAATAACCTGAGTTCAGCTACATGCAAGCAACCTGTTAGTGTTGTGCCCGAAAAGCCAATCATGAGATGATTGTATTTTTGCACATTGAGTCATGATATTTTATTGAGGCATTAATCCAGCAATTTTGTTTGTTGTTTTGTTTCTGCGTAACGTAATAAACATAATTGTAACCCTAGAATAATGATATTCTTAAACGTCCCTAGTCTAGTATTATTGTGGAGTGGGTTGCAATAATACATAATGACTAGCATATGTGGAGACTAATATGAGATATGTAGTCTACATATGGGTACAAGTTGGAGAACTTGTGTACTGGACCGACCCACCATGAGAACACTTCATGGATTGTTATATGAGTGTCATAAGTGATTCTCATAATGATCATGGTATATGTAGTCCTTCGACCTAAGATCATCAAGGTTCCCTACATGTGAGTCACATACTTTGATACTTTCCTTTGTTGCTCGTAACTGACTGAACTTGAAGGAGGTCATTGGGTATGTCACATATCATGCGGAGGGATTTGTATGATCAAGATGGGATTTGTCCCTCCTATATAACGGGAGTGATATCTTTGGGCCCCTTGATAGAGTGAGACTTAGAAAATGCATGGCCATGCTCCGATGAGTTGATATATGATATCAATGTCGTCAGTTTAAGTTGGTCTACTCGGTAATCAAGAAACCAAAGATTGGGCTATACGAGAGTGACACATTCCATGTCTCGTGCTTAGTCTTGATATCTTGGACAAAGGGACAATGGCATATATCGGTGATGATCATAAAGGTTTAGTCGATTCACCGACAATCTTGTCACTTGGGTAGCAATGATGTGTTGCTAGACACCGCTTATTGCTTATGATCATAAATGTGATTTATGATCATAAGCAATAAACTGTGTTGCTAGACACCGCTTATTGCTTATGATCATAAATGTGATTTATGATCATTGCCAACATGGCAAGAGCCTATTGGGTCGCACACATAGAGCTATTTGGATCATTAGAGTGCATGGGCTAATTGTTTGGGTTATGGTTTCACTTTAATTTCGTGTTAATAATGGGCCAAGGAGTTGAGCCATTATTAAGCCCGAAATTAAATCCTAATTGGATTAGGGCTTTGAAACCCATTAGGCCTGGAAGTTGAGTCTCACTATAAATACAACTTTTAAGTGAGAAATTCGCAGGTCTCCTTGCCCTAGCCTCCCAAAAGGACAGCCGCACTCTTCTCTTGCAATTCCCTTGGAGGACGCAAGCTAGCACTGCGAGCGCAAGAGAAACGCATCTACCGGGACGTGGTGGAAGCGTGGTGATCCCGAGAGGCTCGTGTGGATACCATAGAGAGCCTGAACACGTCAACTGTTCAGGTTTTGTGATTCGACTCTACAATTGAGTGAGAGATCTCAACCGAAAATTAGGTATGAAATTTTCGAACACCCGGTTTACCCCATTTTACTTGGATCCTGAGGGTTTCGGTTAAATTCCGCTGCGCTGTTTGGCTCCCGAAACCCAACAGTGGTATCAGAGCTACTGGTGAAACCCTAAATCGGGATTGAGTGTTGAATCGCATGATGCTATGTGTTCGATTGGTTTTTGGCCATGATTAATTAGATTGATTCATGATGCATGAAACCGGAATTCGTAATGAACATATGAGATATATGAAGAAACGACACAAATTGGTTAATGAGATTAACCCGAAATTGATAGGTATGAGATACCTATATGGATTAGGATTCTTGCAATAGTTGCAAAAACCCTAGGTTTGTTCGGATTCGGCCTGTTTGGGCACCGAAAGTAAGGTATTTTTGGTGGCTCGAATGGAGGAGTCTCGGGTGCCTACTTTCTCGAAATAGAAGATTTCGGGCTAAGCAATTGTAAGATAATTTTTTGTGCCGGGGGGCGCTGCCCCCCATGCCCCCCGCAAGGGCGGCTCCCCTTGACCCCGTCCGCTGACCGGTCAGCGGAACCACCGCCCGCTGACCGGCCAGCGGGACCGCCGTATGCGAAGCGCCACATAAATAAAAACTGGTTAATCAACACGCGAAAATTAGCATGCATCTTTGTTGAATGAGATTTGACATGATATGCTGATTGGTGTTTGAAGCATGGTGCATGGTTATAGCCCTTGATTGGTTGTACTTGTAAATACGGCCTGCGAGTCGTGCCTTTTCTTATCACTCTCATTGTACATTCTCTTCTCACCTTACTCCCCTCGAATGTAACTCGAGGTTTCTATTATTAATGTAATGGTGCATTATGGGATCGTCCAAGGTGGTATGTCCAAGGAGGTGACAACAAAAGGGCAACCAAGAAAGGAAGAGAAGGAGCTTGTGAAGACTCTTTTCTTTTCTTAGGCTTTTATGATATTCTCATTGGCTTGAGAATATCACATAGTTTGGGCTATAACTATGTCACGTTTAGTTTCCTGAATGCATGAGATGCATGTTTTATATTTGTATGTGATGCATGTATAAGACAACCGGAGATAACAAATTGGTGAGATCAAATGAAAAATCCCTCAAACAAATATTAAGTCATTAAATGTGATGCCTTCCAAACGTTGGCACTCGTCAAGACTCTGATCAACATTAGGTGGGTTTGCCAAAGCAAAGCACCTATGTTCATCTTGGTAAGGCGCGATGGGATAATAGTGATATCCAAACTGCTAACTTTGGGTTCGACTTAACTAAGTCATCCTAATAGGATTAGGGACTTAGAGGCATAGAGTTGGGCTTAAGTTCATGAGATGAGCTTGGACAAGTGTTGTTCACCCAACTATCCAAGAGTTGCATAAGATGCAATTGGCAAGGAGTTGCCTACCTAAATAGCTGTAACTTGAGAGAAAAGCCAAAGCTGACTCAGGTTGTGGTTAAATATGGATCTTGGCCCACTAGAATACCTTAGCGCCGAGGTGTTCCGAAATAATATCGAGGGTTATTATTTTGAGGAAAATAGTGGGAGTATCGTTTAATAAAAGTCCTTATTAAATGAATTAAAATACATGACTCTTACACTGCATATTTACTGTTGTAGATAACCATGGCACAAAACACATCGACACTTTCGTTGCGATCGATCCTTGAGAAGGAAAAACTGAATGGGACCAACTTTCTCAAATGGTACCGAAACTTGAGGATAATCCTCAAACAAGAGAGAAAGGCTTATGTCCTAGAGCAGCCCATTCCGAATGAGCCTGCTGCCACTGCTCCAAGAGCTGAAAGGGATGCTCACAAGAGGCATTCTGATGATGGTTTGGATGTTGCATGCCTCATGCTTATTACCATGGAATCTGAGCTTCAGAAGCAACATGAGAACATGGGGGCGTTCGATATGATCGAACATCTCAAAATGCTTTTCCAAGAGCAAGCTAGGCATGAGAGGTTTGAGACCTCTAAGGCATTGTTTCAGTGCAAGATGTCTGAGGGAAGTCCCGTGGGTCCTCATGTGCTCAAGATGATTGGGTACATTGAGAATCTTGAGAATTTGGGATTTGCTCTTCAGAAAGAGTTGGCTATTGATGTAGTCTTGCAATCGTTGCCTGAAAGCTACAGTCAGTTCGTCATGAATTATAACATGAACGACCTTGACAAGTCCCTCCCTGAATTGCTCAACATGTTGAGAACTGCTGAGCAAAACCTTAAGAAGGCTAAGCCTATTTTGATGGTTCAAAAGGGCAAGGGAAAGGGAAAGGCCAACAAGAAGAAGGATAAAGCTAATGGAAAGTCCAATGCTAGTTCTTCTTCAACTGCACTGAAACCAAAGGGTGGTGTGGCAAAGGAAGGGGAGTGCTTCCATTGTAAGCAACCTGGACACTGGAAGCACAACTATAAGCTCTATCTTGAAGAACTTGCTAAGGAAAAGGGAAGTAAGACTTCCACTTCAGGTATTCTTGTTATAGAGGCTAACTTTTCTACTTCCTCATCTTGGGTATTGGATACTGGATGTGGATCTCACATTTGTGCAAATGTGCAGGATCTAAGTAGAAGTAGAAGATTGGCCCGAGGTGAAGTGGACCTACGTGTTGGAAATGGAGCAAGGGTTGCTACCTTAGCCGTAGGGACTTATGTTCTCACTTTACCTAGTGGATTAGTTTTAGAATTAGACAACTGCTACTTTGTGTCTACTATTAGTAGAAATTTGATTTCTGTTTCTTGTTTGGACAAGAAAGGTTTTTCATTTATAATAAAGGACAAATGTTGTTCTATTTATTTGAATGAAATCTTTTATGGTAGTGCTCAACTTAGCAATGGGTTGTATGTTCTAGACCTTGAAGATCCAATCTATAATGTGAATACCAAGAAGGTCAGATTAAATGATTCAAACTCAACCTATCTTTGGCACTGTCGCTTCGGCCATATAAATGAGACCCGCATATCCAAGCTCCATAAGGATGGACTCTTGGACTCATTTGATTTTGAATCATATGAGACATGTGAGTCATGTTTGTTGGGCAAGATGACCAAAGCCCCATTCACAGGGCAAAGTGAAAGGGCTAATGACTTACTAGGACTCATACATAGTGATGTATGTGGCCCTATGTCTACACAAGCTAGAGGAGGTTTCCAATACTTCATTACTTTCACTGATAATTTCAGCAGATATGGCTATGTGTATCTTATGAGACACAAGTCAGAATCCTTTGAAAAGTTCAAAGAATTCAAGAATGAAGTAGAGAATCAACTCGGGAAGAGTATCAAAGCACTTCGATCAGATCGAGGTGGAGAGTACTTGGATCGAGAATTCCTTGACTATCTGAAGGAGTGTGGTATAGTATCACAACTCACTCCACCAGGTACACCTCAATGGAATGGTGTATCTGAAAGGAGAAATCGAACTCTGTTAGACATGGTTCGCTCTATGATGAGTCAAGCTGACCTTCCAAACTCCTTTTGGGGACATGCTCTAGAGACAGCCGCTTTTACACTAAACCGAGTTCCATCTAAATCGATTCAAAAGACACCATATGAGATATGGAGTGGGAGGCGTCCCAATTTGTCTTTCATGAAGATTTGGGGCTGTGACGCTTATGTGAAACGTCAATCCTCTGACAAACTAGGGCCCAAATCTCAAAAATGCCTTTTTGTTGGGTATCCCAAAGAAACAAAGGGTTACTATTTCTACAATCCCTCTGAGCAAAAAGTGTTTGTTGCTCGAACTGGTGTCTTTTTGGAGAAAGAGTTTATCTCTAAAGGAACTAGTGGGAGGAAAGTAGAACTTGAAGAAATTCAAGAACAACAAGGAGACATCGAACCTGAAATGGAACCTGAACAGACACCACAAGGTGTTGTGGTTCAAGAGTCTGTTCCTGTAGCACAAAGCCCACGTAGGACTGGTAGGATTCAGCGTGAGCCCGATAGATATGGATTTCTCGTGACTCACACCGGTGATGTGATGCTCATGGATCAAGATGAGCCCACAACCTACCAACAAGCTATGTCGGGGCCTGACTCTGAAAAGTGGCTAATGGCCATGAAATCCGAGATGGAATCCATGTATGAAAACCAAGTATGGACTTTGGTTGACCCACCTGAAGGGGTAAAACCCATAGGGTGCAAATGGGTTTTCAAGAAGAAAACTGACATGGATGGTAATGTGATTACCTTTAAGGGACGATTGGTCGCAAAAGGTTTTAAGCAAATTCATGGTATTGACTATGATGAAACTTTTTCACCAGTTGCTATGCTTAAATCCATCCGAATTTTGTTTGCTATTGCTGCACACTATGATTATGAGATATGGCAAATGGATGTCAAAACTGCATTCCTAAATGGAAAGCTACTTGAGGATGTGTACATGACACAACCTGAGGGTTTTGTCACTCCTGGGAATGCCAATAAAGTGTGCAAATTGCAAAGGTCCATTTATGGACTAAAGCAAGCTTCTCGAAGTTGAAATCTTCGTTTTGATGATGCAATCAAAGAGTTTGGTTTTATCAAAAATGAAGATGAACCTTGTGTCTACAAGAAGGTTAGTGGGAGCGCTATTGTCTTCTTGGTGTTGTATGTAGATGACATACTACTCATCGGGAATGACATTCCTGAGCTACAGTCTGTGAAGACTTGGCTAGGGAAATGTTTCTCTATGAAGGACTTGGGTGAAGTAGCCTATGTGTTAGGCATCAAGATCTATAGAGATAGATCTAGAAAGCTTCTTGGCCTAAGTCAATATACATATATTGACAAGGTGCTAAAGAGGTTTAGCATGCAAGATTCCAAGAAAGGATTCTTGCCCATGTCACATGGTATCACTCTTTCTAGATCTCAGTGTCCGAGTACAACTGAGGAGAGAGAGCGCATGAGTAAGATTCCATATGCCTCAGCAATTGGATCTATCATGTATGCCATGATATGTACTCGTCCCGATGTCTCATATGCTTTGAGCATGACGAGTAGGTACCAATCGAACCCCGGTGAAAGTCACTGGACAGCTGTTAAGAACATCCTTAAGTACTTACGAATGACTAAGGATGCATTCTTGGTCTTTGGAGGTGAAGATCAGCTCGTTGTAAGGGGTTACACCGATGCAAGCTTCCAATCCGATAAGGATGATTTTAGATCGCAATCTGGTTATGTGTTTTGTATTGGTGGTGGTGCTGTGAGCTGGAAGAGTTCAAAGCAAGAGACAGTAGCTGACTCTACAACAGAATCTGAGTACATTGCCGCCTTTGATGCTGCGAAGGAGGCAGTTTGGATCAAGAAGTTCATCACTGAACTTGGAGTGGTTCCAAGCATTGTCGACCCGATAGAGCTCTATTGTGACAACAATGGAGCAATCGCACAGGCTAAAGAACCTCGATCTCACCAGCGATCCAAACACATACTCCGACGCTATCATCTCATCAGGGAGATCATCGAGAGGGGTGATGTAAGGATATGCAGGACTTCGACAGACATCAATATTGCTGATCCACTAACAAAGCCCCTTACGCAGCAGAAGCATGATAGCCATTCTAGGTCCATCGGTATTAGATACATGGATGATTGGCTTTTAATGCAAGTGGGAGATTGTTAGTGTTGTGCCCGAAAAGCCAATCATGAGATGATTGTATTTTTGCACATTGAGTCATGATATTTTATTGAGGCATTAATCCAGCAATTTTGTTTGTTGTTTTGTTTCTGCGTAACGTAATAAACATAATTGTAACCCTAGAATAATGATATTCTTAAACGTCCCTAGTCTAGTATTATTGTGGAGCGGGTTGCAATAATACATAATGACTAGCATATGTGGAGACTAATATGAGATATGTAGCCTACATATGGGTACAAGTTGGAGAACTTGTGTACTGGACCGACCCACCATGAGAACACTTCATGGATCGTTATATGAGTGTCATAAGTGATTCTCATAATGATCATGGTATATGTAGTCCTTCGACCTAAGATCATCAAGGTTCCCTACATGTGAGTCACATACTTTGATACTTTCCTTTGTTGCTCGTAACTGACTGAACTTGAAGGAGGTCATTGGGTATGTCACATATCATGCGGAGGGATTTGTATGATCAAGATGGGATTTGTCCCTCCTATATAACGGGAGTGATATCTTTGGGCCCCTTGATAGAGTGAGACTTAGAAAATGCATGGCCATGCTCCAATGAGTTGATATATGATATCAATGTCGTCAGTTTAAGTTGGTCTACTCGGTAATCAAGAAACCAAAGATTGGGCTATACGAGAGTGACACATTCCATGTCTCGTGCTTAGTCTTGATATCTTGGACAAAGGGACAATGGCATATATCGGTGATGATCATAAAGGTTTAGTCGATTCACCGACAATCTTGTCACTTGGGTAGCAATGATGTGTTGCTAGACACCGCTTATTGCTTATGATCATAAATGTGATTTATGATCATTGCCAACATGGCAAGAGCCTATTGGGTCGCACACATAGAGCTATTTGGATCATTAGAGTGCATGGGCTAATTGTTTGGGTTATGGTTTCACTTTAATTTCGTGTTAATAATGGGCCAAGGAGTTGAACCATTATTAAGCCCGAAATTAAATCCTAATTGGATTAGGGCTTTGAAACCCATTAGGCCTGGAAGTTGAGTCTCACTATAAATACAACTTTTAAGTGAGAAATTCGCAGGTCTCCTTGCCCTAGCCTCCCAAAAAGACAGCCGCACTCTTCTCTTGCAATTCCCTTGGAGGACGCAAGCTAGCACTGCGAGCGCAAGAGAAACGCATCTGCCGGGACGTGGTGGAAGCGTGGTGATCCCGAGAGGCTCGTGTGGATATCATAGAGAGCCTGAACACGTCAACTGTTCAAGTTTTGTGATTCGACTCTACAGTTGAGTGAGAGATCTCAACCGAAAATTAGGTATGAAATTTTCGAACACCCGGTTTACCCCGTTTCACTTGGATCCTGGAGGGTTTCGGTTAAATTCCGCTGCGCTGTTTGGCTCCCGAAACCCAACACAACCTTGAATCATGTACAGCCTTGTACAGTACCCACAAAACCCAGCAAATTCAGCCACAAGCCTTACTTCATACACAAGCTTTGTAGGGTTCTAGCTCTTCGTCATTGGTTTAGTTACAATTCAAAATTTAGGTTATGCTTTGATGTTTCAGCTTACAGTAGAACTCAAAAGGCTTTCAGCCTGGCCAATAATGGTGTTCAACGCCAAAAAGATTGATTTGGAGGCGAAGAAGCTTGTCTCATGGGTGGAGAAATGAGTGGATGTTAAGCTGCTCAACTAAGTGAATTCTGTCAAACAAGTCACTGTAGTCTCAAACTGGTTTTCTCTTGGCTTACTTACTACTACAATAGAAGTGAATTTAACCCACTAAATCCCACATGCAAAAAAGTACCCCTACATGGGATCAGGTTCCAGTTCCATTTAACTCATAGCCAAGGTTAGCAGCCACAATCTCACAGTACAGTATTCAAGTCCAGAGGCTAGCAGCTACAACTTCAGTCACTTTGAAGGACTAGTCCCATATTCATATCTGGCAGTTTACTTATTCAGTCAAGTCACAGATACCCCATAATTTTTTATTATGCTTACTTGGCATTGATTCTTTTGCAGGTTCACCTTTTTGATCAAGTAATTTTTTTTTTCAAAATTGATATTTATGCAGTGGAGTATGTGCAGACCTGCTTTAGCAGGATGCTAGCAAAAGCAGGGGGTAAGTTAAATTGCTAAATTTTCCTTTGTTTCTTAAATTGTTATTTCAGGGTTTACTTTCCTGAATGATTTTTTACTCCAGCTTGAGAAATTTCAATTTATATCAGATTAAATGCTTTCTTTTATTATGTAAGGAATTTGCTATAGGAACAATGAGTATCCTACTTGCTGTAGTCATTGTGCTAGTTACTCGTTGATCGTTGGGAGATGATCCAAACTATGCTACCTTAATTAAAGTTCTGTACTTGATGAGTATGAGGAAGAGGTAGCTTAAGGATTATTCCTTACTTCTAAAACTAGAGCTTTGTTTTTTTTTTTTTAAAAACAGTTTATTCTTTTATTTGTTGTAGAAATTGACTTCCAATGGGAAAGAGAAGGCTCAAAGTAAGAGAGGTAAAAAAGGAGACAGGAGTATGTTAAAAATGTGCATTCTGGAACATTTTAAGGCCTTTAACTGCTTTGCATGTCAGTGTTAATGGTTTCCCCAGGACTTACTTTTCACTGATGATCAGATTGCCACAAAATTTTTGGAGGTCTTAGCAAAGAATCTTCTCCAGGAGTCCTAGAAACTGCAGGTATGTCGCCTAATACTCTTGTTAATATTCTATTCGGGGTAAAGAATCTGGAGATTGGGGAAGCTCATATCGATTTCCCTATCTACTGATTTTTTTTGTGGGCTTTCTAAAGATGCATTTGATCATTCTTTTGACAGAGTATTAGATACTAATACATTGGGAATGCCTGCTTATTATTTTAAAACACTTGACTTTTTCAGCATCCTTCAAATTTCAAATTTTCAATGCTCAATTTATTTCTTTATTAGGTTGCCCTTGGAACCAATGAGGACAGCTCATATGAAAAACAATTTATGAGGCTTGATAAAAAATCCTAAGATCAGGACAGCACAAACCCTTGAGTTTAAACCAGAAACTTGACAAGTAAATCACATTTAGCAGTAAAGAATTTGGAAATCAGAGTAAACCACAGCTAACCATCAAAGTTTGATCTTAACCTAAGAAAACAGGGTAAAATGAACTATTTGGAGATAAAAGACTAGTTTCCAAACCAGGAGGCACACAAACATGATTACAAAACCAACAATTAATCCAAGAGTTACAGTTCACAAAAAATGCAGTGTTTCCGCAGCTACAAAACCTAACTGCTTGGTACCTGCAAGAGCTTAAAACTGGTAGAGTTCTTAGACCACTAAATAGACATTTATAGAAGTTATTACCAATGCACACATGCATACAACCCATGAGTGGCTTCCAGCAAAAGTAGCTGTCTTCCCAGTACCAGTCAAGGTTCCTGCACAATTTGGTGCAGGTCACAGTTAGGCATGAACCCAAGTATCTAACACCAGTATCATTAAACAAAATGTTCACAGATAGCTTACCCTTTAGGAACTATATTTACACCAAAACCTGCATTGAAAGAATAGTTACAAATTCACCCAGTCATCATCTGCAGCATCGTAGAATCATAACGATGTGAGAAAACAGTTTTCTCAGAAATGATCAGACGTGTTACAGTTAAAAGGAAACAAAATAACAAGTAAACACATAGAGCTCGAGAAGCTAGAGGCATAGGAAAGCTTGATCAAATTCATAATAACACTTATAACCAGGGGTTGTTGAAATATAAAAGGCTTGGCATGCAGGTACTGATAAGGCTTCAAACAGAGAGGACTTGGTTTCTACACCCCATACAAAATTGTTATCTGATCTCCAATCCACAGAATTAAGCATTAAGCTCAATGTAGAGCAGAACCCTTACCTAATAACCTGAATTAAACCACATGCAAGCAACCTTAAACCTTGCATATACATAAATTTAGTTACAAGCGTTACTTCACTCACAAGCTTACTAGGGTTCTAGCTCTGTCTCATAGTTTTGTTATGATTCAATAATTTAGTTTAGGCTTTAGTGTTCTGGCTTGTAGTAGAACTCAAAAGTTCTCAGCCTGGCCAACAATGGTGTTTAAGGCTAAAAAGTTTGATTTGGAGATGAAGAAGTTTGTCTTGTGGGTGGAGAAATAGGTGAAGGTTAAGCCCCGCATGCAACCCTCTCCTTTAGCAAATTAATTCTTCGTAGTTTAACCTTGGAATTAGATAGTTAATTTTTCTATAACTGTCTGTCAAAGAGTTTAAATGGATTAATTAAGTTATAAGTATTGCTAGGCAAATTATAATTTAATCATTTTAGAGCTTGGAATAAAGGTGAACTGGACTGAAAGGATCAAGCTAGAGAGGTTCTTATAGGATTTAACAAGTAAAAGAAGAGATTTGGTGATCAGATGAAAAAAATGAACAAGTTGTGAAGATCATGGGTTTGATTGTCAAGGTAATAGAAAATAAGTGAGAATTGGAAAAGAGAACTAAAGAACACACTAATCCCTCAATTTAAGGTGCTTGTCTGCTACTAGACATAAGCTCCCCCACACCTTTTATTGATTGACTTAGATTACAATGAAAATATCAAAAGGGAGTTATCAAAAGAAACAGCTCTTAGTATCACAGTAGCTACTATCATCACAGAGGGAATGGACTTGGTTGTAATATTAGATGTTTTCTGAGTAATATGGAGGGTGTTAGACGACAAAGTTTTGTGGCTTAATTGTAAATATTTAGGAAGCTCAAGGTCAAATGGAGAGTTTGAGCTCCACTCAATGCATCTGGTTATGTGTTATCTTCTTGTTGGCAATTAGAAACTTGTTTAAGTTGGAAATTCATCCAAAAACTGTTGTTAAAGCTTTGAAACTTGTTTTTAGCAGAAAGAAAGTAACATCAGAATTAAGCAAGAGTTTAGCTAGGGTTAAGTATTGGAAGAGTTTTCTTGAAGAGAAAGTCACGGTTAGCTTGATCCTGTAATTAGTTTGAGTTTGCAGGAGGTCCGAAGGGCTTTGGTAAGGAAATCAAGGATATCACTGAACATCAAGTGCGGGCATGTAGTTGCATTCAAGAGTTCTATACATAACGAAATCATGAAGTATTAGAGGAAATATATAATTAACTCTCTATAAAGCCATCCAATTTTTTCTCCAAAAAAAGGGCAGGCAAATGTTGGGTAAAATATTAACTTGGATGAAATTAAGGGGACTGGAACGACCTTGTTCAATAGTAAAAGAATGGGACAGATATTGGATGAGGCAACCAAACCAACGTCGTTTGTTGAATTAATTAAGATAAAAAGCAGCAATTACGGCATTAATACATTAATAGATAACAGAAATCATATTTATCAAAAACACGTTTTAAGTTGTAAAAATGTATTTTTTTTATGACTCTAGATATAGAAACTGTGTAGAAACATCATAGAAATGAAAACCATGGTAGAAATGGATAGAAACACATTTTAAGTCGTAAAAACATAGAAACTTAAAGACTTTAAAACTCTACCTTGTTGGGTCAATTGTATTAAAAAACCTAACCAAGGCTAACTAAGTAAACCCATTTCCCAGCCCAACCCGTTTATATATTAAAAAAAACAACCCAAAAATTCATTGACTTTGATTCTTTGGTAAACTATCTTTTATGTTACTGTATGTTGAATAATGAAAAAAAAATATGAATGGAAAAATGGATATAGTAGGTGCATACATTTAGTTCTAGTTAAGGATAAAATAAAATCAAATATAGATTATTAGATGTATTGCAGTGTAAGGGTTACAAGATTGGAAAAAGAAAAGTTGAAAGTAAGTAAATGTGTTTATTATTTTTTTGAAGCTTATATATAGAGAAGCTTTTCATAAAAAAAACTTTAAAAAATAAAAAAAAACTTCAGAAGAACCTTGCCGTCAAGAAAATAGAATAGAAATATGGTGTTTATGTGTATGTCCAATCCCAGCACTAAAACTTAATTCATTAAACTGGAGGAATAGCAATTAGAAAATAGGAAACATGTGTAGTTATTTGTTTTCACCAATTAATTACCTTATACTGGTCAAATTGAATGCTTTGATTCTTTAGCTGCATTATAAACATGAGATTCCTTGATCGTCCCATAGATTAAGTGCCATTAGCTTTTTGTGATTTCTATGCTCAACTAAAATTGGATTTTTAGTAAGTGACATTGTTGTGAAATATGAGGTTCTTAAGATAATTTGAATGGTTATATATTTTTTTTGTACTTTTTTAGAGCTCTTTTATTTTTTTTTTTTAATCTTACGACTCTACGATTTTTTATGACTTTACGATTATAGGAAAACCAAAACAAATTTATGTAGAAACCTGACTTTGATACCTTGACAAAAATAATAAGTGCATACTGGATAGTGTAGTTGAGAATGTGAGAGATTATGGGCCAGTCTGCCCCTGTTCCTTGTTTGCAATGTTTTTCCACAATTAGGCAATCATGAATTTGCAATCTTTGCAGTGTGGCTTTCCCAAGAAGCTGCCACTGTATTGTTGTCAATTTGGGACATTCACAAACAATCAACTTACTAAAATGTGGCATGATAATGACCATGGGATGCTTTTTTTCACTGCCACTCCAATCCCACTCCTCCCACCCCCCATCTCATGGAACATAAGACTTCAAATTGGGGGAGACAACAACTGCTATTGCATTTCAGGTGGCGATGTTCCAAGAAATTCAGTTCCCACTTTATTCACTCTCCACATTGATTCTAATACAAGATCTTCAAGTCTCTGTAGTTTTCCCAAAGGAGGAAGCTGTTCTAACTCTCTACAATCTTTGAGCTCGAGGTATTTCAAGTTGTTCAATGATGCCATCCAATTAGGAAGTCTACACCTACCACTATATCCTCATATAACCAACAATTCAATGAATAAAGGTGGACTTAAGGCTTGTAACACTTGTTCTTCTTTCTCACTTACTACTTTCCCATCTTCCACCCCACTAAACTCGAGTTCCAAATAATAGAGAAAAATGACTATCCCATTTTTCCGTCTCAATTATCCTATTTGTGTCGATATTATCTTCTTCCTAATAATATCACCTGGTGAATATCATGTAAACTTATCTCCAAAATTATTTCTAAGATAGGAATTACCTTATCTCTTGTATAAATACCTTATGATTAATGAAAGCTATCTATGTTCCTTTGCTAAACTTGTTTCTCTTTTATGATATCAAAGCGGGTTGCTCTCTAAAAACAAAACCTAGCTAATCTTCTTCTTTTCCATTTAACCATGACCAACAAGCTCCCAGTTGCCATTAATTCTATTACCAAAGTCCCAATTAAACTCACAAGCCTCAAATACCCTTATTGGAAAGCCCAATTTCATTCGCTCCTCTTTGGTTGCAATCTACTTGGTTTTGTCAATGGTACAAAGCCAACACCTGCCCCTTACTATTCCCACCGCTTAGGACAAAGAATCACTAAAACCTGATTCTAACTTCATCTTTTGGCAACGCCAAGATTTCCTCATTCTTAATGGCATTCTGGCTTCTGTTTCTGAGATAGTCATTCCTCTGATTACTTTTTCTAAAACCTCTAAAGAAGCCTAGTTAAAGCTTCAAGCTCTCTTTGCAAATCACTCATTGCAAATTGCTCTAGAAGCCACATCATGTTACTAAAAGAGAAACTATCCACTCCTCGTGGCAACAAAACAGTAACTTTACAATCGATTAAGTGTATTGCTAACAATTTAGCAATGGCTCACAACCTTGTTTCTAACAAGGATCTAATGGTTCCTATCATGAATGGTATTAGAGCAAAATTTAAGGAACTTGCTGTAGGTTTACGTGCATGAGAATCTCCAAGCACCTTTGAAGAGTTGCATGACAAATTCCTTGATTATGAAGAGTTTCTGTAGAAGCAAGATTCTTCTCCTATTATCTTTATTATCATTGCCAATGCTGCAGTAGCCTCTTCTTAACCTGGTCTTCTACCGACACCTACCTATTCTTCAAGAATTGGAGGGCACCATCCTCTTAGTCATGGCAGAAACTTCAACAGCTGAGGAAGGGGACATGGCCCTAATCTCTGCCAAAATCAATCATTCTCCAGCATCCCTTGTCAGTTGTGTTCCGTCTCGAACACACCGCTCGAACCTGTTGCAACCTTCAATAGTTCTCCACATCTCTAGCAACCAATCTAGCCTTCTATCAAGTCTCACAGCAATGGCTACTGGACACCGGAGCCTCTCATCATGTGACACCGGAGCCAAGCTTGCTTTCTCAACTATCCGAGTACACCAGAACTGATCAACTTATCATTGGAGATGATGATAGGCTGCGAATTTCTCACACTGGTTCTACCTCTTTATCCACCCTTTTCGCTCCTTTAAATTACAAGGCGTTTTATGTGTTGCTGATATTAAAACTAATCTTCTTTCCATCTCAGTTTTATTTATCTAATCAAGTCTCCATTGGATTCTTCCCAAACAATTTTCAGGTCAAGGATCTGTGCACAGGACTACAACTGGTACGAGGAACAACTAGGAATGGTCTTTATGTGTTTCCTGTGAGGAAGTCCTCATCTCCTCCACTTACTAATATTGGCGTAAAATCATCAGCTCAAAGGTGACACCATCGTGTTTTCCAGCTTTATCTATCCTTCGTTCTCTTATTTCTAAATTTTGTTTACCAATTTCAGACCTTAATTTCAATTTTTGTAATTCTTGTTTATGCAATAAGAGCCACAAACTGCCTTTTATTGCTTTTTCTCTTACAAGCTATCGGCCCTTTGATTTACTATACACTGATGTTTAGGGTCCAACTCCAGTTCAATCAATTAATGGCTTTTGCTATTACATTGCCTCTGTTGATCATTATACCAAGTATCTTTGGCTCTACCCCATGAAGCAAAAGTCGAATGTTTATGAAATTATTGTTAAATTCAAGTTCTTTGTTGAAAACTATTTTCAAACAAAAATTGCTTGACTTTATACTAATGGAGGTGGTGAGTATCAAAAATTGAAACCTTTTCTTGAAAAAAATGGCATCTCTCATCTTTTTACTCCACCTTATATACCTCAACACAATGCATCTATTGAATGTCGACATCGTCATATTGTTGACCTGACCCTTCTCCACGATGCCTCCATGCCTTCCCCCTATTGGGCATATGACTTACTCGCTACCACTTATCTTAGTAATAGAATGCCCACTTCGGTCCTTAGTGGTATGTCACCTTATCAAGTCTTATTTTTACAAGTACCCAATTACCACAACTTGAAAATTTTTGGCTGTTTGTGCCAACCTTGGCTTCGCCCTTACAACACTCATAAACCCCAATAAAAATCCAAACCTTGTATTTTCCTTGGCTACTTCCTAAATCAAAGTGCCTACCTTTGCTTAGACCTAAGCACAAATAAAATTTTTTTCTCTCGTCATGTACATTTTGTTGAAGAAAATTTTCTTTTCCTACATTTTTTCCCTCACACACCTTCTTTATCCGGTTCGACTTTCTTTGAATAGACATTTGTAGGAAAATCCCAAGAGATTATTCTCGGTAGGCCTTCATCAGCCATCCTACTGTAGTAACCTTGTCCAAGTACATCTCTTACTTCTTCCTCGTTTTCTTCTCTTGACACTCCTACCCAAATTGTTCCTACATGCGTACTTAAGCACATCACCCCTACTATTCCTCCCTTGTCCTCATCACATTCATCCCTACCCCACACCCCTGCCCCTATTGCACCATTCCCACACACCTATACTAGATGAAAACATAACCAATCTGATTCTCCTCCATCTACCCCTTTACCTTTTACCTCCCCTCTTCCACCACCTCTGCCACCAACTCGCACTTATCTTATGCTAACCCACCCTCTTACCGATCATTCTAAAGCTGCCCATCTAACCACCAAACATCCTCTCTCATCCACTACTGAACCGACCACCACTACACAAGCCCTTCGTCATCCCCATTGGGAAGAAGCCATGATTGATGAATATGAAGCCTTACTTCATAATGGTACATGGGAGTTAGTTCCACATACTTCCTCACAGAATATTGTAGGCTGTAAGTGGCCTTTTCGCACAAAGTGAAATTTTGATGGCACAATCTCTCGCTACAAAGCACGTTTTGTAGCAAAGGGCTTCCATCAACACCCTGGCCTTGATTTCAATGAAACATTCTGCCTAGTGGTCAAACCATCAACAGTCTGACTCATTCTCAGCCTAGCTGTTCAACATAGCTAGCCTCTCCACCAGTTGGGCATCAATAATGCCTTTCTTCCAGGTGACCTCTTAAAGGAAGTCTATATCCAGCAACCCCAGCTTTTGTTCACCAAGATTTCCCATATCATGTCTACAGATTGCGCAAAGCAATTTATGACATTATTATTAGTGGCAATAATTCTACCTTTATTAAAAAATTCCTTAACTTTCTTTGTGATCATTTTTCCTTGAAGGACCTTAATGATCTCAACTATTTTCTTGGCATTGAAGTAGCACATACCCCCTATGGTGGCTTTTTTCTCAACACAAATACATCATTGATCTTATCTCTCATGCCGACATAGATGGTGTTAAAGACTCTCCAACTCCCCTCTCTACCTCAACAACACTAAGGCTGAATGATGGCTTTTCTCCACTGATGCAACTTTTTTCTGTAGCATTGTTTGCACGTTACAATATCTGTCCTTCACTTGCCCAAATATTGTATTCATAGTCAACAAGTTGTCGTAATATATGCATCAACCCACATACGAACACCTTCTTTCTTTAAAAAGGGTACTTCGTTATCTCAAATGAACTTCATTTCATGGTATTTTCCTTCGAAAAAGCTTTTCCCTGCAACTTCATGTATATTCTGTTGCTGATTAGGCTGGTGACAAAGATTCTTACCATTCAACCTTTGCCTACATAGTTTATCTTAGTTGTAATCCTATTTCCTGAAAGTCAAAGAAACAACATACTATTGCCCAATCCTTAACTGAAGCCAAATACCATGCTACCTCCACCGCTACCTATAAAGTAGAATGTTTGCATTCTGTCCTTTCTGAACTTGGATTTCACATAGCACAACTACCACTCCTGCTCTGTGATAATATGAGCTCTACATATCAATGTGCCAACCTATTTTTCACTCCAAAATAAAAGCACCTTACACTAGACTATCACCGTGCTATGGAAAAATTTGCTACTAGACAACTCTAAGTTGAACACATCATAATTGAGTTGCAACTGGTAGATGCCCTCACGAAACCTCTGCCTCGCCCTTGGTTTGAACAACTATGGTTCAAGATAGGTGTCACTGATGGTTCCACCAGCTTGTGGGGGCACAATAGAGAAAAATGACTACCCCATTTTTCCATTTTTCCATCTCTAATTATCCTATCATTCTACTTTAAACTACTTTGATTTTATTAATGATTTTATTTATAAATATTATTTGTTCAATTCTCAAAATGGCTGTTGCATTGATTACATCTAACTCTTCAAATATTTTTTGTTGAAGTTTATATTATTATTTTATATGAATTATTTCTAGTTGATCCCTATATGTTTTGTATATTGTATTTCTATTTTCAAAATCCACCACTTGTTAGGCATTCATGCTCATCCCGTTTTCACCCCTTCGCACAGATAAGGAGATGCATGAGTTAGCTAGTGGGAGTGACCACAAGGCTAGCTGCAGTTCAAGAAAGTTACGAGTATTTTGTTAGTATTACTATTATAGATTTGTTTATGTTTAGGAAACTCTTTGGATTTTGTTTCATTCCTTAGAGCTTTGATATTTTATGGATTATGTCCTGATTTCAAGGATTGTAGTTGCTATGCCACTTATTCTCAAAAGTTGAATTTTATAAGTTTGTACTTATTTGGAATATGTAGCCTTACATGCTTAGGGAAAATTTATTTTCTTGAGTATGCGGAATGTCACTGTCCCAAGACTCCTAGGGTGGGTTTTGGGGCATGATTGAAGTGGTATCAGAGCATAGGTTCAATAAACTTGGAGACCTTAGATTAAGGAAATGCTAGGCTTTTACTGTGCTTAGATATCGAGAGATGGGTGGAGATTTCTACCATAGTGGAAATGGAGCTGGGTTTTACTTCAGGGACCAAAAGAGAAAAGATAGACCTGGAGAATCTTCAAGCAAGCCATTTGGAAATATAGCAAAGAAACAAAGTTGTACCCCCAACCTATCATGGAGCTTCTATGCATCTGGATGTACCAAAGTGTGATTACTTTGGAAAATTTCATTTTGGTGAATGTCACTGGAAGACTAGCAACTGTTTCCATTGTGCCAAGAAAGACCATCTGATTGCTGATTATAAATAGTCAGAGACTAGAAATCTTCTCCAAAGCTTTCAGGCAAAGGGTAATCTACCAGCTTTAAGGAAGCAAGATGAAAAAGGATGTGCAGTGAAGCCACAAGTTCAAGGTCAAATATATGCACTTACTCAGCAGGATGTAGATGACTCTAATGTAGTTGTTTCAGGTACGGTTTAAGGTTTTGTTTATGCTCATGCCTTGTTTGATTTTGGTGCGAATTATTCTTTTGCATCGCCAAAGCTTATTGCTCGATTGTCATGTGTGCTTGAACCATTATATTTTGAACTATCTATTGAGACCTCTTCAGGAAAGTCTATTGTTACTTATTTTGTGCATAAAGGGTGTGTAGTCAAAATTGGGGGAAGAAATATGCTAGTGAATTTGATTAAGCTGGATATAATTAACTTTGATGTGCTTTTTGGGATGGACTGGTTATCGAGAAACCATGCTTGGGTTGACTGACATGAAAAGAAGGTAATATTTCATGTTCCTAATGAGCTGGAAATTATCTTTATTGAGAATAGGCAACTGGCCCTAATTTGTCTTATCTCTGCTATACATGTGTGCCAGTTGTTAAGAAAGGGTTGTCATGGATATTTAGCATTCATCAGAGATACTAGCCAATCTGAATTGAAGCTGGAAAACATTCTTATTGCCAAAGGAGTTTTCTAATGTCTTTCCTAAGGAAATTCCTGGGTTGCCCCTTGATTGAGAGATTGAATTTTCTATTGATGTTGTGTTGGGGACTACCCCAACCTCTAAGGCTCCCTACTGAATGGCACCTGCAGAGATGAAAGAGTTAAAGTTACTGCTACAAGAGTTGCTCGATAAAGGGTAGTTGCTAGATAAAGGGTACATTCGACCTAATGTTTAACCATAGAGTGCTGTTGTTTTGTTCGTAAAGAGGAAAGATGGAAGCTTGAGGCTTTGCATTGACTATTGTGAGTTAAACAAGGTAATTGTCAAGAAAAAGTATCCATTGCCTTGTATTAATGACTTGTTCGATCAGTTGTGGGTTGCACAAGTATTTTCTACAATTGATTTGAGGTCTGGGTATCACCAATTGAAGATTAAGGCTAAGGATATACCCAAGACTGTTTTTAGAACCAGGTATGGCCATTATGAATTTATGGTTATGTCTTTTGGTCTAACAAATGCACCGGCTGTTTTTATGAACTTGATGAACTGAGCTTTCAAGCCATATTTCGTTGTATTTATCGATGATATTTTGGTCTATTCATAGAGCCCAAATGAGCATGAGGAGCACTTGAGAATTATTTTATAGAAATTAAGGGGGAAGGAGTTATATGCAAAATTCAAAAAATGTGAGTTTTGGTTGGAGAAAATTTCTTTTCTTGGCCATATAATTTGAAAAGATGGACTTTCTATAGATCCACAGAAAGTTGAAGCAGTGGTGAATTGGGCTAGACCCTCTAATGTTGCTGAAATTTGTAGCTTTCTCGGTTTAGCTGTTTATTATCGTTGGTTTGTTGAAGGATTTTTTACCTTGGCTATGACTTTATATAAGTTGGTTTGAAAGAACACTAAGTACAAGTGGGCTGAAGATTGTTAGAAAAGCTCTCAGGAGTTGAAGCAAAGATTAGTAACTGCACCTGTCCTTACCATCCCATCCAGCACTGAAGGTTATGAAACTTATTGTGATGCTTCACATATTGGTTTAGGTTGTGTACTTATGCAGACAGAAAGAGTTGTTGCCTATGCGTCTAGGCAATTAAAGCCATATGAGAAGAATTATCCTACGCATAACTTGAAATTAGCTGCAGTTGTCTTTGCCTTGAAGATCTGGAGACATTATCTCTACAGTGTTTCTTGTAAGGTGTTTACTGATTACAAGAGTTTGCAATATATCTTTACAAAGAAGGAATTGAGTCCTAGGTAGTGGAGGTGGCTGGAGTTGCTGAATATTATAATTTGAATATTTACTATCACCCTGGCAAGGCAAATGTTGTTGCTGATGCTTTAAGTCATAAGTCCTCTGGCTTGTTAGCTTCTTTACTTACTAACAAAATAGTTATTCTTAACGATCTATAGAAGTTGGGAGTAGAAATGATAACAGATGGTCTCAGTAATGTGATTGCTAACTTGACGGTTCAACCAACTTTAATTGAGAGGATTAACATTTCTCAAAGTTCAGATGACAGAATTAACAAACTGAAAGAAGAAGTTACACAAGCAAACTGAAAGAAGAAGTTACACAAGGGAAGCATCTAGGATTTCGTACTCATAAAGATGGATTTCTAAATCTTGGTGCTTGACTATGTGTCCCTGGAGATGAGGCTTTGAAAGAAAAAATTATAAGAAAGGCACATAATACCCCTTACACAGTGCATCCAAGTGGAACTAAAATGTATAGAGACCCACGAGAGCATTTTTTGTGGCAAAGAATGAAGAAGAAGATTGCTAAATTTGTTGCAAAGTGCCAAACTTGCCAGCAAGTCAAAGTGGAATATCAAAAGCTTTCAAGACCTTTGTAGCCTCTTCCAATTCCTGAATGGAACTGAGAACACATCACTATGAATTTTGCTGTGGAACTTCCAAGGACTACTAAAGGTAACAATGCTATATAGGTGATTGTTGGTCGTTTATCTAAATCTACCCACTTTTTACCATTCTAAAAAGGTTCAAGTTTAGAGAAGTTAGCTAAGTTGTATGTTAAAGAGATCATCCGCCTACATGGTGCTCTTTTATCTATTGTCTCAGATAAATGGTTTGTCTCAAGATTTTGGGGACATTTGTAGAAGGCCATAAGAACTCAACTCAATTTCAGCACCATTTATCATCCTCAAACCAATGGCCAGTTAGAATGAACTATTCAAATTCTTAAGGATATGCTCCGAGCTTGTGTGCTAGACTTTGGAGGTAATTGGGATGATCACTTAGTACTTACTGAATTTGCATATAACAATAGCTATCAGTTTAGCATTGGAATGACACCTTATGAGGCATTGTATGGACGTAGATGCAAATCACCAATATGTTGGGATGGTAGAGAAGAATCAAATTATTCATGATCGCTTACGGATTGCACAGAGTAGATAAAAGAGTTATGCTCATTTGAAAAGATGAATGTTGGAGTTTGATGTTAAGGATAATGTTTATATTAAAATGTCACCAATGAAAGGAGTTACGAGGTTTGGGAAGCGTGGAAAATTAGGCCCAATATTTGTGGATCATTTTGAAATTCTAGATCGAGTTGGGGATGTTGCTTACAAAGTTGCACTGTCGTTATCTTTATCATGAGTGCACGATGTGTTTCATGTATCGATACTACATAAGCATGTGCACGATCCCAATCATATAGTCCAACATCAACCGATCAACATTATGCTAGATTTGACATATGAGGAGCGATCAGTGGAGATTCTTGATCGAGAGAAGAAAGTACTGAGAAGACACATTGTTTCATTTGTGAAAGTTCATTGGGAAAGACACTTTTTATCATAAGCTACTTGGGAATGCGAAGAGGAGATGTGTGAGAAGTATTCATTTCTATTTATCAATGCAGGTAAGTTTCGAGGACGAAAGTTATTTTAAGGGGGGAAGGATGTAATGGCCTAGCCTAATTTAGTTTACTTTATTATTTTGGGTATTTAGGTTAAGGCCCAAAGGAAAAATAATAATAATAATAATAATAATAATAATAATAATAATAATAATAATAAGCAAAGAAATAAAAAAAAACAAGGGAAGTAAAAAAAAAAAAAAAAAAGAGAAATACTGCACAAACAAAAAGACAGAAGAGTGGAAGATATGAAAGAAGTTATAAAAAGGGGAGAAAAGTTAAGATTGGGTATTTTTCTTACTTGTTTATGTAGATGTTGCCTTATGTTGAAGGAGTGGAAGAAAAAATCATCAATTAAAGATAAAGTAAAAGCAGCTTATGAGTTTTTTTAGCAAAAGAAAAATTTTTTGTGAATGTTTGTTGGTTATTTCTAATACACAAGTTAATTATTTTAAAATTTGTAAAAGGATTTGGATTGATGATTTGATTGAATATCACTTACTTTTGATGATTGGAAGAGTCAATTGATAATTGAGAATATTTATAACGAATTAAAAATAAATTTGGTGAGGTTTTGGCAAATGGTTGAAATCACACAGTAGCAGAAGGTTGCGAGCGAAGAAGACGAGGAATAGTATTTCTGGCCCAAAATTGGGGTAAAGACACATTAGGTACTTTAGGTTTCAAAATGGGTTCATCGATACCCTATAGTCTAAAATGTTACAACTTGGTAACTGGCAGTAGGATAATCGGGTTACTCACAGTATTAATCCCTAAGGCTTCTAACACAACTTCAATGAATTCTTAGATCCAAGAAGCGTTCATTTGGGTCACTGTCAACAAGTGATTTTGTATTATCTGTTGAATTGATTGTATTTTGACATAAACTTTTATATAATTATTTTAGGTGACTAAACAATTATTTTAGGAGTTAAAAAGTTACATTTTGAGGTAAGTGCCTACTACTATTTCTAAAAATTAAATTTTTTTGATATTATGTATGTATTATTTCTTCAAGTGTTAAGTTTTCCAACTTAGTAATTTTTCAATATTTTGATTTAAATCTATTTTGAATTAAATTGATTTTCAATCAAAATAAGACTTTTCAAATATATGTTTTATTCTAAATTGTTTTTGCAAGTGTTTTATTAATTTACTTATTTATCTACTTATTCAAATTTTACCATATTTATGTAATATATTGTGTTTGATTAAATAAGCAGGATCAAGTATGTTTTGATTATGATATTTTGTATTGAAATTTTATAACAATTGTAATGCTCTGAATTTCTGTTCCGACTCCATTTTAGTGAGTGTTAATTCTGTACGCATACTACTAGGAAAGTATAGTTCTAGACCGGATGAAACTATAATACCCATCCAAGAAAAGGGGGGTAATGCTACCCCTGCAATCCTGACCTTTGATTAGGGTTGATGGAACATATGGGAAAGGGATGGACAGGGCAAGCCGGTTAGGGGAGAGAAAAAAAAAAAAGAAAAAGAGAGAGGAGAGAGGAGAGAGAAGAATATAGAGAAAAAGACCAGCCGCACTAGGGGAGAGAGAAATAAAAGAAAAAAGAGAGAGGAGAGAGAAGAAAATAGGAATAAAAGAGGGAGGAATAAAAGAGAAAAAAATAGGAATAAAAGAGGGAGGAGAGAGAAGGAAAAATAGGAAAAATAAAAAATGGGGAAAGAGGAGAAAATGAGGGGAAAAAAATAAGAGAATATATTTTATTAGGTACAAATTTTTAAAAAGAAGTAAAATAATTTTTAAAATATTATTTGTGTAAAAAAATATTAATTGTTGAATAATATACTAAATAATATACTTAATAAAATACTTTTCTGTACATATGCCAATGATTCTCAAAATATAAAATCTATGTATATTGATCAACTTAGTAAAGCAAATGAAAAGTATTATACAAAGTAATTCTAACATAGCAAGGAATTTAAAATTGAGCACCTAATAGTATATATGATTGATGTGAAATGTTAAAAGAATAATAATTTTACTAGTTACCAGTTTTGTAATTTATGTGATGTAAAAAAAAATAATTGAAAATCAGATACCTAAATATGAGACAAGTTGTAAATTCAATGATCTAATAGGTCAAGTAAATTTCAATCTTGGTAAGTTTTGAGCCAAATTTGGGTTGACAGACGAGTTTACTTACGTTACTATTGCATAAGCCTAAATGACTGAGTTGATTCTATTTTTCATATGATTTTTGTTAAAATTCAAATTAAAGAATTCAATTTTTATGCGATTTAATTTGAGTTAAAATTTTTTCTTTTAGTATGTTTAACTAAAAATTTTCATAAAAAAATTCATAATTATGTTCTGATGAATTTACTATAATTTCCAACTTTTACTATGAATCCAATTCACTATTGTCCATAGTACTTAATTGTTATATTTCAAAAATTTAGATTTAAAGTATGATTCATTAAAAAACTTGGGAAGTCTAACTTGTTTCTTCTTCTATTTGAATTTAATGTATAATTTGTAAAGGAATTTACATACCTAAATTGTGACCGGCTCGCATTGAAGATACTTAGAATACAATGTAATAACAGACATCACTCATAAAATGTATTATTACTTGCTATTAGACAGTAAATTTTAAATTGTGATCGAGTCATATTGAAGGTACCTAAAATGTGATCGGGTCACATCGAAAGTAATCTAAAAAGGCAACCGGGTCATCTCAAAGGTACCTTAAGTGTGATCGGGTCACGTTGAAGGTAACTTAAAAATGTGACCGGGTCACATTAAAGGTACTTTAAGTGTGACCGGGTCACAATGAAGGTAACCTAAAAAAGTAATCAGGTCACTTTTAAGTTACCTTAAGTGTGACTAGGTCACATTGAAGGTAACCTAAAAATGTGACTGGGTCATGTTGAAGGCACCTTATGTGTGACCGGGTCACATTGAAGGTAACCTTAAAATGTGACTGGGTCACGTTGAAGGCACCTTAAGTGTGATCGGGTCACGTTGAAGGTAACCTAAAAATGTGACCGGGTCACGTTGAAGGTACATTGGGTGTGACTGGGTCACTTTAAAGGTAACCTTAAAAAGTGACCGGGTCACGTTGAAAGTACCTTAGGTGTGACTGGGTCACTTTGAAGGTAACCTAAAAATGTAATCGGGTTACGTTGAAGGTACCTTAGGTGTGACCGGGTCACTTTGAAAGTACCATGGGTGTGACAGGGTCACTTTGAAGATAACCTTAAAACATGACCGCGTCACAATGAAGGTAACCGAAAAATGTGACCGGGTCACATTGAAGGTACTTTGGGTGTGACTGAGTCACTTTGAAGGTAATATTAAAACGTGACCGGGTCACGTTGAAAGGTACCTTGGGTGTGACTGGGTCACTTTGAAGGTAACCTAAAAATGTGACCGGGTCACATGGAAGGTACTTTGGGTGTGACCGGGTCACTTTGAAGGTAACCTTAAAACATGACCGGGTCACTTTGAAGGTAACCTTAAAACATGATCGGATCACGTTGAAGGTACCTTGGGTGTGACCGGGTCACTCTGAAGATAACATTAAATTGTGACCGAGTCACGTTGAAGGTACCTTGGGTGTGACCGGGTCACTTTAAAGGTAACCTTAAAAGGTAACCGGGTCACGTAGAAGGTACCTTGGGTGTGACCGTGTCACTTTGAAAGTAACCTTAAAAAGTGATCGGGTCATTTGGAAGGTACCTTGGGTGTGACCGGGTCACTTTTAAGGTAACCTTAAAATGTGACTGGGTCACGTGGAATATACCTTGGGTGTGACTGGGTCACTCTGAAGGTAACCTTAAAACGTGACCGGGTCACTTTGAAGGTAACCTTAAAACGTGACTAGGTCACGTTGAAGGTAACCTTAAAACGTGACCGGGTTATGTTGAAGGTACCTTCAGTGTGACCGGGTCACTTTGAAGGTAACCTTAAAATGTGACAGGGTCATTTGAAGGTAAAAAAAGAGATAAAATGTAAAAAAAAAAAGTAATTAAATGTAAGAAAAAGCGATAAAATTTAAAAAAAAAGTGATAAATATTAAAAAATTGGTAAATATTTTTAAAAAGAAAATAAAAACAAAAAAAGTCATAAATAATTCTAAAATGCAATAAATAATTTAAAAAAATGATTAAATAAAAGAAAAAGTGATAAACAAATAAAAAAAGGAAAAGTTTTTTTAAAAAGTGATTAAATAAATAAAAAAGTGATAAAAAACTAAAAAAAGCAAAAATTTTAAAAAAAAACAAATAAAAATAAAAAAGTGATTAAATATAAAAAATAATAAAATATAAAAAAGTGAAAAATATTAAAAAATTGGTAAATATTTTAAAAAAACTATTAAAAACCAAAAAAGCGATAAATAATTCTCAAATGTAATAAATAAATTTAAAAAAATGATTAAATAGAAAAAAAGTGATAAAAAACTAAAAAAAGTGAAAATTTTTTCTTTTTTCTTTTTTTTTAACATATCAACAACACATTTAAATGCAAAACCGCAAAGGGGCTCAAAGTTTACATCCAAGATGTTTTGAAGGGCGTAAACAGAAGAGGGACAAGTTGTCCAATTTTTTCTCTGTTGTTCCTTCACCCACTTAGCTATGTGTAAAGCACACATATTAGCTTTAACAGAAATCTCCTTTATAGAACAATAGGAGAAACAACATTTCAGCGCTTTAATATGAGAGACTAAAGTGCCTACCCTCCAGTCTTCTTTATCCTTCAAGTTGGCACTTGCTTCTTTGTCAGAAATCTTAATTTCAACTGCTGTGTGACCTAATCTCAGCAGGTCCTAGAGTCTTGTTCTAATTGTTTCTACTACTGTTGCCTCTTTATAGACATCAGGTTCAAACTTGGCCTGATTCCCCAGTATGTTCCCCTGCCAGTCTCTCACCAGGTAAGCCATCGCACTAGATTGCCCACTGCAAACAGCCACATTAAGCTTTAAAAGCCCCCTTGCTGGCTTGCTCCATTGTTTAGGGACAGCAGCTCGGTGTATAGGATGGTTTGTTCTTCCAATTTGCTGATGGGCTTGGTAGAAATCAGCAATAGCACCCTGAATCCTGCATATTACAACTTCAGGAATGATGTTTTTCTTTTGAAAAACAGCTTCATTCCTTGTCAACCAGATAAACCAGCAGGTATATGCAATGGTAGATCTAACAATCTCCTTGTTCTCTTGAACATGCTTTAAGGAATGGCAAACCTCAACAAACCATTGATCAAATGTTCGAATTTCAGAATTATGAGGTTTATAGTCCAAATACACAAACTAGATTAAGTGAGTCCACTTACATTGCAAAAGCATATGCTCCACTGTTTCAGCATGAGAACAGAAAGGACAAATATTTTTTATTTTGGTACCTTTTTTCGCTAAGTTCAACCAGACAGCAACAGCATTTTGACAAGCTCTCCACATGAAGTTCTGCACTTTGGGAAAACATTTAATTTTCCAAATTAACTTCCAGACACATGGGTCTATTTAGTGCGAGGATGAGGCAGAAGAGGGATTAGGGGTAATGACCTTTTGTATGCTGTAGGCTGATTTAACTGTTACATTTCCAGTTTTTTCGTAAGGCCAAATCAGTTAATCTATTCCTGGAAAATGGCTAATAGGGATTTGTAAAATAGCCTATTTTTCCTTTTGGGAAATCAAATCTGAAATCTTATCTAAATTCCATTTATAGGTACAGGCATCTATGAGATTACCAACCTTCATACTTCTCATCCCTAATGGAATATCTATAATCAGATAAGATTAAAACCCCTTATATTCGGAATCCAAGCATCATTCCAAACAGATACAGACTGGCCATCATGCACTTGCCAGCAGACATTCTTTTTCAAAAGATCCCTACCCTCTAAAATACTAGCCCATCCCCAAGAAGAATTATGGCCTTTTTTTTGCATTCCAAAAGTTTCCATCCAAGAAATAAACCCCTCCAAGAATCTGAGCTAAGAAAGATTGGGTGTTCAAGTTGATCCTCCAAGCAAGTTTTGACAAAAGACCAATATTCATAGCCACTAAATCTTTAAAACCTATTCCCTCTTTTTCCTTTGGCATAGTTAAACAATCCCAGCTTTTCCAATGAATACTAGAATCTGAATACTGGACTTCCCACCAGAATTTTGCCATTAGAGAATGAACATTATGACACCATTTCCTAGGGAATCTAAAGCAGTCCATAGCATACGAAGGTAAGGCAGAAACAACAGGCTTCAGCAGAACTTCCTTACCTAAGTATGAGAGTAAAGCCTCCTTCCACCCTTGAATTTTTTTTATGATTCTATCCCTCAGGAATGCCAACGCTTCACACTTTGAGCGTCCCCACAGAGTAGGCAGGCCTAGATACTTTCCTAGATTTTCTTCCTTAGGGATTTTCAGAAAGAGGCTAATATTTTCCTTGCTTAAATTGCTTAAAGAAATTTTTTTCAAAAAAATGATTAAGTAAAGAAAAAAGTGATTAAAACTAAAAAAGGTAAATAAATATAAAAAAATCTATTAAATATAAAAAAAGTGATAAATCTTAAAAAATTGGTAAACATTTTTAAAAAGCTATTAAAAACTGAAAAAGTGATAAATAATTATTAAAATCTGATTAAAAATAAAAAAGGTGATAATAATTCAAAAAAGTGATAAGTTTTTTTAAATAGCAATTTTATATAAAAAAGTGATATATTATAAATTGTCGATAAGATTTAGTGATAAGCAATTAAAAATTGTAAATAGGAGATAATAATTATTAATACGCGAGTAGAAATTTAAAAAGGCTATAGTAATTAAAAAAAAATGATACAAATTTTAAAAATATGATAAAAAAAATAAAAAATGTGATAACAATTATAAAAGTTAAACAATTAAAAAGCAAGAAAAGGCTACAATATTAATTTTAAAAGCGCAAAAAAATTGAAAAGAAGACAAGTATGTTTAAGGTGACTCGGTTACAGTTTTACCGCTATTACTCAATTAGGGTTTTGGATATTAAGCATTAATTTTGTCTGTTATTGTTTATTATTTTTATAGGAGGTGAATATTCGCCCAAATTATATTTTATTGATAATTTGCACATCAAGATGTCTTCAAAGTAAGTTTAAGATATTTTTTTCCAAAGTAGTTTTTTTTGTAACTTTTTTTTAACTTAACTAACCCAAAACGATAAAAATTAGTAAGAAATATTTTATTCTCATAAAAGGTGTTGACAAATTTTTTGGACTTTTCCCATTTTAAGGTTAGGGTTTGGTATATAGATAAGGTTAAGTTGTGAATTTATGGGTTCTTCCAACACAAGTAACCTTTCGTATGTAGGAACTTTAATGATTTTGGTAGACAAATCTCAATATTATAATATCGATATCCAAACTTTTAATTGCAGTGCAATAAAATACTTTAATTTTTTAAAAATTAAAATTTTTTACATTTTTACCCAAGATTTTGAAATTCAACAATTTAGTACTATGGACAATAGTCAATTTGACTTATATTTCATAGTAAAAGTTACAAATTGTAGTAAATTTATCAAAACATAATTAAGAAATTTTTTATGATTTTTTTAGTTAAACATACTAAAAGAAGAAAAATTAACCTAAAATAAATCCCATAAAAATTGAATTCCTTAATTTAATTTTTTTAAAAGATCATACAAAAAATAGAATCTATCCAGTCATTTAAGCTAGTAACCCAAGCCTCTCAACCTGAATTCGGCCAAGAACAAACCATATTTGATATTCACATGACCTATTAGAACATTGAATTTATGACTTGTTTCATATTTAGGTACTTGATTTTAAATTATTATTTTTTTACATCACAAAAATTGTAAAACTACTCACTACTAAAATTTATTATTATCCTTGCCATGCTATAATTAGTTTGTAAAATATTTTTCATTTGCTTTACAAAGTTCATCAATATACACATATTTCATATTTTGAGTACCATTAACATATAAGCTAATATTTTATTAAGAGTATTATTCAATAATTAATATTTTTTACACCTCTGATATTTCAAAAATTGCCTTCCTTCTTTTTAAAAACTTGTATTCAATAAAAGACATTCTCTCATAATTTTTTCTCTCAATTTCTCCCCTCCCCCTATTTTCTTTTTCCTATATTTTTTTTCTCTCTCCACCCTCCTTTCTACGCTTTTTCTGTTTTTTTTTTTTTTACTTTTTATTTTCTCCTCTCTCCTCTCACCTCTCTCTTTTTTCTTTCTCTTTTCCCTCCCTCACCGGCTGCGTCGTTACAACCCTTTCCCTTTTACGTATTTCATCATGATTAACGGTTAAGATAAGGGGGGGTAAGGGTACCCCTTTTTGGGGTAGGTATTGTAGAAAGGTCCGTTCGGGACCCTTCATGTAAGGTATTCTGTTCTGTTTTGTTTCGCAATGCACTGTTTTTATGACTAGTCCTTCAGGGCGCTCGATTGTTGACGATTCTTAGACAATTCTGGACTTACAACAACGGTTTAAGTGTAGTCATAGTAATCACTCCACCTACTCTGCTCTGAATTTCTATTCTATCATTCAACTCTGAACTACTCTAATTCGGTTAATGATTTTATTTATAGATATTATTTGCCTAGTTCTCAAAATGGTTATTGCATTGATTACTTCTAACTTTTCAAATATTTTCTGTTGAAGTTTATGTTATTATTTTATAAGAATTATTTCTGTTTAATCCTTATATGTTTTATATATTGTATTTTTATTTCCAAAATCCACCACTTGTTGGGCATTCGTGGTTATCCTGTTTTCACCCCCTCACACAAATAAGGAGTAGTCCGAGTTAGCAAGCAGGAGTGACTATAAGACTAGTTGCAGTTTAAGAAAGTTAAAAGTATTTTCTTAGTACTATTATTAAAACTATGAAAACATCAAGAACATTAATTTCCAAGCAACTTTTGTCGGAGAATTCTTACACACAAATTTTCACTATTACATCAGTCCATAAACAATAGAAATACACCCTCAAATGTACAGTACATTTTCTTAGAGCAGAAGCAAGGTATCATTTATGCCCAGATCACCAAAGACCTAGGATTGTAATACATTTAGGTGCTTAACACAAAATAATGAACTCGAGCAGCAGATTTTCAGAATTTGGCATCATAGTCTGCAAAGTGCAGTCCAAAATGTCTGGTTAACAGAAGCAGCTAACAATATACCAGGTTAACACTAACAACTCGGGGTTAATATTAAAATTTTACCTGAAAAACATAATTAGCACACAACAAAACCAAAAATTTTGCTCAACTAAACTCCCATATCCTGAAATTTAAAACAGAAGGGGCATTAGCTATAAGAACTCATTAAGGGTTGCCTAGTTTCCTGCACCACAAACAAACTAAAAATTCCTAAGAGTATCAAGCAACATAAACATATCAGAAACACACGTCAGACGCATGCCAGCAAGTAGTCCAGTAGTTTCAAAAAATCAGAGAGCTACAGGGACATCCAGAAATGCTTGGCCATAGCATTATTTGTCCCCTAACAACTTGCTTATTCAGACCAGAAGCTACCTAAATCAATAAACAGTATTGTAGTAAACTAACTGTATGCCTCAGTTTTGTCGTCATATGGGAATAATCCCATCGCGCAAATCCTTATTATGCCTCATTCCATGCTGCAATACTTCATAAATATTTTTCCAGGGCAGATTCGAGTCCAGTAAACTACAGAGAAGCAAACACAACCCTTACAAGAAATTAAGAGGAATCAAGAACACCGCTGGAGTAACCTGAGCCTCCAATTTGCTTGTCAATGAAGAAACTGGGCATGTCGTGGCTCAATGTCTTGAATTTCCAACTTTCTCTTTGATTATCTGTTTCTAATTTTTCCCTCTGAACCTTTGACAGCCAGCTGTTACTAGCTCAGCTAAAAAATCATCTACATTTAAATCCTCTAGAATGCCGGCTGGAAGAGAAACAAAATTAGTTAATGGGGGCTAACTAATGGCTTTGAAGCTCAAGTCCTACCCTTCAGTTTTAACTAAATGGCTTGTAAGACAAGAATTTTTAATGTTCGTCTTCAATGCTCAAACTCACTTCTATTTTTGGTTGAGTTTGAAGAGATTTTGGACTTGTTTTAACTGGCCGATGGGGTGCTACTGCTGCAGAGTTGGCTTTATTGGGTGCCGGCATGTGCATGAAAATAGGGTTGCACAGCCAACTTCTGATTTTCGCCATACCCTAAGTGTTTTTATTGCTAGAACAAGTTTGTTATGGTTATTTAGAACTATTTGGTCACTCTTTACGTCAAAAACAGCAGGTCAACAAGTTTTCAGGTTAGTCAGAATCATTTTTATGTAGGTAGAACCAGAATTCTGACTTCAAACACCTTTCATTTGATAAAGTAAACTGGTCTGTTGGTCTAGAACTCAAAATGACTATTTCAAAAACCAGATTTTCAAAGTTTATTTTTCTGCAGAATTTTGACAGATTTCAGTTCCAATGAAGAAATTGCACACTTAAAGGTTTTTGTTTGTATTTCTTGGCCAAGTGTATCGTGACATGTTTAATTAAGTCTTCCAGCCGGATTAATTAGCTGGGTTTACAAGGAAATGCATTTAGAACACTTAAAAGGTTTTAGAATTTAATGTCTTTTTCAGCCTCGAGCTAGAAGGAATAATTTTGAAACGTTGAAGCTAATTTCTTCATTCTGACTTGATAATTTAAAGCTAAGGAAGATTGGATTCATGCTACTAAAAGTTCCTACTTATGGTTTTCATCTTCGAGACTCAAGGTTCAAAGGCTGACAAAATTAAGTGATGTATGTACTAAAAGTGTTGGGTTAAGGAGTTCTATATATAATGAAATCATGAACTATTATTGGAAGCATATTAACTTGTTCAACAATAAAACAATGGGAGAAATATTGGAGGAGGCAACCAAGGGGTGTATGTTGAATTAATTAAGGTAAAGAGCAGCAATAAATCATGGTATTGATACAATAATATATATTAGAAATAACAAGTGCGTAACCCCCAATATCGCGCGTCGGGATGTGGGAGATGATGGGCCAGTCCACCCCTGTTCCATTTTTGCAACGCTCTTCCACAATTGGGCAACCATAAATCAGCAATACTTGCAGTGTGGTTTTACCAAGAAGCTGCTGCGGTATTGCTGTCAATCTGGGACAACTATCAATAATCAACTCACTAAGATGTGGCATAATAGTGATCATGGGATGCTCTTTTTCACTGTCACTCCAATCCCACTCCTCCCACTCCTCCATCCCGTAGAAAGTAAGGAACTTCAAACTAGGGAAGACAACCAACTGCTGTTGCATTTCTAGTGGCGATATTCCAAGAAATTCGGCTCCCACTTTCTTCACTCTCCCCATTGATCCTATACCGAGAGTTTCAAGTCTTTGCAGTTTGCCCAGGGGAGGCAGCTGCTCCAACTCTCCACAATCTTCAAGCGTGAGGTGTTTCAAGTTGTTCAATGATGCCATCCAATTAGGAAGTCCATCCCTACCACTGTATCCATATATCCTCAACTGTTCGATGCACAAAGGTGGAGTCAAGGCTTGTAGCACTTGTTCTTCCTTCTCATTCTCCACTTTCCCACCTTCCATCCTGTTGAACCTGAGTCTCAAACCCCTCAACTTGGTCTTGTCTTCCAACCTCGCTTTCCTACACTCATTCACGTCTCTGATGTTCCCCAATCCGGTGATCTCGATTTCTTCAATGTTTGATAAATTCCTCAATTCGGCAATGCTAGCATCCTTTTCTCTCATGCTAATAACAAAAACACGTATCACTTTAACTTTACTTAATCTTCCAATCCCCTTTGGCATACACTCCAGGCTGATAGTTACCAAATTATAAAGATAAGTAAGATTGATCAACTCCCCTATCCGTCGTGGCAACTTCTCGAGTCCCGTACACCTGTCTATGTTTAATATTTCCAAGTTACATAGATCACATATTGCTTCCGGCAATACTCTTAATTTTGAGTTATCTGACAAATCCAGGTACTTTAGATGTTCTAACTTCCCTACCTCCTTTGGAAGGACTTCAAACTCCAAACCATTTAGTTTCAATGTCCTTAAACAGATGAGTTGTCCCCAATCTAGTGCTGAAAGATCAACATTTATTGTTCCATACCCCCTACTGTGCTGAATATGGAGGCTTCGCAATTTTTTGCAACTACAAATGTTATGGGGAAATTGCACTTGATTCTCATCAATATTCAACAGCATGTGCCGCATAGTTTTTTGAGATGCTTCCTTCGTCAACAGCTCCATGTTATTGAAATCAATTGAGCAACATTCACCTTCACTTAAAAAAATTGCAAAATCATGAACTATATCATGCATTTTGAATCCATATATTTCTCCGTCATCAGATCTTTCAAGGTCTTGAAAAAAGCATCGCATAACCAAGTCATTAAAGCACTCCTCTGCTATAATTTTTGCCTCCTCTGCCTCCCCAAAAAACCCTTGCGCCATCCACAACTTGATCAATTCACGTTTCCCAAAGTAAAAGTCTTTTGGGAAGAGTGCACAATATGAGAAACACCGCTTTGAAACTGATGGTAACTCAAAATAGCTTAATAGCAAGGGACCAAAAAGACCTCTCTCAACATCTTTAATTTCCCAGGTTCTACTCTTGAGCACATCTTGCCATTCTTTTTCGGTTCTTTTGAATCGCAAGTGACTACCAATTATTTTTATTGCAAGAGGTAGGCCTTCACATTTGGAAACAATTTGTCTGCCAACACCTTCCAGCACTTTTCTCTCATCCTTCGTTTTATCAATGAATGCTAGTCGAGCAAACAATGACCAAGAATCTTCTTCATTCAAGACCCCCAGGTGAAAAATATCTACGTGTCTTGACCCGAAAACCATAGCCACCTTTTTATTCCGTGTGGTCACTAAAATTCTACTCCCAGGAAGAGAGCACTTCAAAGTATTTAGGAGTTGTTCCCATTTCTTAGACTCCTCTGTCCAAACATCATCAAGGACAAGCAGAAGTTTCTTTCCTGACATATGTCCACGAATTTGTTGTAATATGTTATCCATTGCATCTACCTGTGGACGTACGCCAGTACATGCTTCTAAGATTTCATTAGCTATTCTTCTCTCGTCGAAAGGATCGGAGACACAGACCCACATCCTCTTGTCAAAGTGGGCTTCGACTTCACCATCATTGTAGATAGATTGAGCAAGAGTAGTCTTGCCGAGACCACCCATTCCTACAATGGAGATAACACGTAGAGCCTCCTCTTCTTGAGTACTACTACCGCTCGGTGTTGATAGTAGCATGCCTTTGACAATAGCTTCATCTTGCTTTCTGCCTATCACCTCCGCAACATCAATGTAAAATGTTGTTCTAGGCCTTTCTTCATCAGTTATTCTCTCGTGGATAACGAAGTTAAATCTCTCTTTTTGGGCAGAAATGAAATCAAGCCTTTCATTGATTTCCTTGATCTTGAGAGCAATGTCATGGCGAAAAGCAGCTTGCTTGATGCAAAAGCAAGGGGATGGGAGGAAGGAGCATACCTTGTTGCGGGGCTTCTGTTGTTGTCTGATCTTTAATCTTAAGAGAGCAGTCTTCCACTCATCCAGAATGTCTTCAAGATCGTAAGAAACCTCCTTGAGTTCATTCAACCAATTTCTTACGTAGGTTTCTTTCACTTGCCTTCTCTCTGCATCTTGGAGCACAGCTTGAATGGCCTGACAATTGCTGGTGAGCTTTTTGATCTCCCTATCCACGCCTGTCACAAGCTCCACTTCTTGCTTTGCTTTCTCGGAGATTATGGTCGCCAGTTGTTGCAGGACTGCTGAAACAATAGCATCGGCCATGTCTGCAAAAGTAGATTGGTGTGTGGGTGGCTGTTTGATGAAGGGGCTGTGAGAGCAAAAATAGGTTTACATGTTAGCCCATCCATCTGCCGGGGGAATCTAAAGACATTGCGTTTCCCATAAGGTCGCATTTGCTTTCTTCCACGAAGAGTACTAACGGCGAATTTTCTCTTTTGCTTTATCAAGATATATGCTCACTCTCTTTCTCTTTATCTTTCTTTGTTCTTTCTTTTTCAATTTTTTTTTGTTTTTTGTTTCTTTTTCTTGGATACTTTTCTTTGTCCTCCAATTTCTGTGCGCCCTTTTATGCTTTAAATTTCAAATATTGCAAACTTTGTTTCTTCTTTCCGGTGGCCCTTGCCTCTCTATTATACACCAAATCTTTACAGATAGCTTCAAATTCTAGATAATGGAAAATGGGACTCATTTAGCTGATTTTAAGATGAATCAGTTTTGACGCTAAGCTTTTGTTCTGTTTCTTATAGACAGAAACCGGAAGAGCAGGAGCCACCTATTTGGTTTCATTTTCATGAAAATTTTCCTGTGCTTGATGATGCCTGACTAAGCTTGAAACTACTAATATCAAATGCTACTAGCCCCTGGTGCTTTTGAGTCTCTTATCATAACTCACTCGAAGAAAACAAATATATTTTGTTCAAGTTAAAAATGAAAATTTGATAATATAAAGAATATGATAAAATTTGTAAATAGTACCTAACATTTAATTCATGCTTCATTATCATTCTTAACATATTAAATATTTTCTTTTGGTTCTAAACTTCTTAAATATTTCATATTAATTGTCAGTTAGATTAAATTTGTTAACTCCAAGTAATTGTGTAACATCATTTTTTTAAATGATTTTAAATTGTATGGTAATTCATTTCCAAGAAATTTTAAAATGGGTAATTCTTTTTTCTACAATTAAGGAAAATTTACATTATCCGATTTTTTCATATAAATGAAAAAGTAATTGTGCACCATGCATGCACTCATGTAATAGTTTTTTGTTGGGTTAAGGAATACTTCTAGCGGGGACTATAAATCAAAATATTCTTAATGAATGTAGAATGAAAAAAGACTAGTCGAGGTCGATGAAATAAAATGTTATAGATTTGTTACATAATTTAGCCCATATAAATCTGGAGTATTGGAGCAGTTTAATTTTTTAATAGATAATTTAATTATTATTTTCCATCCTATCCTTTCAAAAAGAACTTTTCATCCTATATAGACCACCAAACTTTTTCTCTTATTATACTTAATATCCCACACAATGAAAAACTTTATAACAATTCTAAAATTATTAATTTATTCAAAACTTCTGAAAAAAAAATAATATAATTTTTTTTATAACTTCTCTCTGAACATATCTTAAACTTCTTCCATACTACAAGCCCCTATCATAAAATATTATATTTAAACAAAATTTATTTTCAATTTGATACAATTCATAAGATTCAATTTTATTCTTACATCTTATTGAAAACCATAATTGGTTGTTGGTAGACTTTTATTTTTCATAGAATTCAAGTTTTAAATTCTTACAAAAAATATTGAATTTTACGTTCGACATATTTAATATTTTAGGCGGTTATATTCAATAATTTCAAACCTTATAATCTAAAGGTAAAAGTAACCAAATTTAAAATTAATTAATTTGATAAAATCTTTCTCTTAAATGAACTATTTGGTAGCTATATAAATTTAAGGACATGTATGTTGTAAAATTTGAGGAAATTCACTCATAAAAGTAAAATAAAAACTCACTAAATTTTCCATAATGTGATTAGATATTTTTATTGTTTTAATTGTACTAATGCAAATTAAATAGTCAATGTTGAATTTGGCTCTTATCAAAAGAATAAAGTAACTTTTTAAAAACAACTAAGGAAATATTTCCGTAAAAGTAAAACTGAGTGTTTAATTGTGATTCAAATTTAAGATTTAACAATATATTTCATTTAAGTTATAAGATTTTCAAATTGATAAAATATTGCGTTGAAGAGCTTGATTTATTATATTAAAAATGTAATGACTCAAGTGATGACCCCACACCATATGAGTTATTCTTTGAAATAGGATAAGCGTAGACTTGGAACTTCCCCCTTATGTACCCAACATCTATCAGCTTTAATAAACGATGTATGTACACATCTAGTATGCCACATCATTGCGGTCCCTAGTTGGCTCTAACACTGTAATGACCCAACCAAATTTAGCCCACTACCCACAGAAGTCTTCCAATTTGTTACCTACTTTTGACTATCTTACCTACCACCTACCCAAGTCTTCCAATTTGTCACCTTCTTTTGACTATCTCACCCACTACCCACACAAGTCTTCTAATTTGTCACCTACTTTTGCCACTACCCACACAAGTCTTCCAATTTGTCACCTACTTTTGACTATCTCACCCGCCACCCACACAAGTCTTCCAATTTATCACCTACTTTTGACTATCTCCCACCATCCACACAAGTCTTCCAATTTATCACCTACTTTTGACTATCTCCCACCACCCACTTAAGTCTTCCAATTTCTCTCCCACTCACCTCCATGTGAATCACATGGTTTCACTCTATATATACACCCATGGTTGGCTATACAAGTTCCATTTTAGTCTCGATTTCACTCATTTCACTTACTTACTCTAAAACACTCATTCTCTCCTCCTAAGGCTCAAACACTTCTTTGGTGAGTGATTGTTAGTTATTTTTCAATACATAGGCTAGCTTTTCTTTGAAATTGAAGAGAGATTTAAGTTAAGGTTATGGTTGATTATGTTTTGACATAAACTTTTACATAATTATTTTAGGTGGCTAAACAATTATTTTAGAAGTTGGAAAAATTGCATATTGAGGTAAGTGGCTACTACTATTAAAAAAATTAAATTGTTATGATATTATGTGTGTGTGTGTAGGTGTATACACACACACACACACACACACACACACACACACATAATATCATAACAATTTAATTTTTTTTATTTAAAGTACTAAGTTTTCCAATTTAGTAATTTTTCAATATTTCAATTTAAAGCTATTTTGCATGTAAATAAATTTTAATCAGAATGAGAGTTTTCAATTACAAGTTTTATTCTGAAATTGTTTTTGAAGTGTTTTATTAATTTACTTGTTTATCTGCTTATTCGAATTTTATCTTGTTTATGCAATATATTATGTTTGATTAAATAGTTTGGGATCAGGCATTTTGATTGTGATGTTTTGTACTGAAATTTTATAACAATTGTAATGCTCTGAATTTCTGTTCTGACTCCATTTTGGTGAGTGTTGGTTCTGTGCCTGTACTGCTGGGAAAGTGTAGTTATGGACCCTCCACATAGGGTATTCTATTCCGTTCTGTTACGCAGTGCACTGTTTTTAGAACCAGTAATTTAGGGTGTTCGATCGTTGGCGATTCTTAGACGATTTTGGACGCACTACAGTGGTTTAAGTGTAGTCACAGTTATCACCCCACCCACTCTGCTCTGAATTTCTGTTCTGCTATTCTGCTTTGAACTGCTCTGTTTTGGTTAATGATTTTATTTACAAATATTATTTGCTCAACTCTCAAAATTGCTATTTCATTGATTATGTTCTGACTGTTCAAATATCTTCTGCTAAAGTTTATGTGATTATTTTACAAGGATTGTTCTCTGCTTGATCCCAATATATTTTGTATATTGTATTTCTATTTAAAAAATCCGCCACTTGCTGGGCATCCGTGCTTATCCTGTTTTCACCCCCTCATACAGATCATAAGTAGTTTGAGTTAGCTAGCAAGAGCGACTACAAGACCAGCAGCAGTCCAAGACAATTAAAAGTATTTTGTTAGTACTTCCATTAGAAATTATTTATGTTTAGAAAACTCTTTGGATTTTGTTTCATTCCTTAGAGCTTTAATATCTTATGTAATATGTCCTAGTTTCAAAAATTGTAGTTGTTTTACCACTTATTCTCAAAAGAGAATTGTATAAGTTTGGAATTATTTAGAATATGTAGCCTTGCATATTTAGGAAAATTTTATTTTCTTAAGTATGCGGCATGTCATCGTCCCGAGACTCCTAGGGTGGGCTTTGGGGCGTGACAGAAGTGGTATCAGAGCAATGCTAGGATAAATTTGGAGATCTTTAGGTTAGGGCAATGCTAGGTTTTTGTTGTGCTTAGATATTAAATATTCTTCCGTCATCTGTTGCGCTAATTCAGAATATGACTATCTTCAGCAGACATATGGCACCTAGGCATATCACCACTCAGCATCAGGCAAATGAAGGAAATGAAGACGATGTTCTTATTGCTCAGCTAGCAGGACATGGACGAGAGGCTCCTATCCGGAGGAATGCAGCAATTCAAGCTAACCCTCCTGCACAGCTTGAGGCAGCAGCTGGTTATACAACTTGGTCAGCAAAGTCAGGCCTATGCTCCTCCAGGTGTTGGTGTTAATGGTGGGAATGGTGAAAGGGGCCCGAATGAATTTCTGAAGTTATAACCAGACATATTTAATGGTGAAGGTGATCCAAAGGAAGCTAGGTATTGGCTTTCAATGATGGAAGATTATTTTGATCTCCTTCAGGATAATGACAGGCAGAAGGTAGGTGCTGCAACTTTTATCATGGATGGTTGAGCTAAGGATTGGTGGAAGATTGTACAGCCTGAAAATTGGATGGGTTCACATGGGAGCAATTTCAAGCAAGTTTTCAACACCGAGTTCTTCCCTGAAACCTATAGGATGCAGAAGGTTGCAGAGTTCATGCAACTGACACAGGGAGATATGGCTGTAGCAGAATATGTGAAAAAGTTCACCGAGCTTTCATCTTATGCTCCAGATTTGATAGCTCAGGAAAGTTCAAAGGCGATGAAATTTGAAATGGGGCTTTGGCAACCCATTCGAAGTAGGGTTGCTCCACACATGCTTCATACTTATCGAGAGGTGGTGGAAACTGCGACCATAGTAGAGAGGGAGCTAGGTCCTATTGTTAAGGACCAAAAGAGGAAGGATAGACCCGGGGGATCTTCAAGCAAACCATTTGGAAATGTAACAAAGAAACCAAATTTTACACCAACCTATCATGGAGTTTCCATGCGTCAAGATGTGCCAAAGTGTGACTATTGTGGGAAATTTCATTTTGGTGACTGTCATTAGAAGACTAGTTGCTATTTCCGTTGTGGAAAGAAAGACCATCTGATTGCCGATTGTAAACAGCCAGAGACCAGAAATCCCTATCGAAACTTCCAGTCGAAGAGTAATCTACCAGCTCCGAAGAAGCAAGATGAAAAAGGAAGTCAGCAAAGCCGTAAGTTCGAGGTTGGATATATGCACCTTCTCAGCAGGATGCAGATGACTCTAATGTAGTTGTTTCAGGTACGGTGAAAATCAGTTCTGTTTATGCTCATGCCTTGTTTGATTCTGGTGCCAATTATTCTTTTGCATCACCAAAGTTTACTGCTAAATTATCATGTGTGCTTGAGCCGTTGGATTTTGAACTATCTGTTGAGACCCCTTTAGGAAAATCTGTTGTTACTAATTCTATTTATAAAGGGTGTGCAGTCAAAATTGGGGAAAGAAATATGCTTGTGAATTTGATTAGGCTGGATATAATGGACTTTGATGTGATTTTGGGGATGGACTGGTTATTGACAAACCATGTTTGGGTTGACTGCCATGAAAAGAAAGTAGTACCTCATGTTCCTAATGAACCAAAAGTCTTCTTTTTTGGCAATAGGCAATGCGTCCCAATTGTTCTTATCTCTGCTATGCAAGCGTGTCGGTTGTTAAGAAAGGGTTATCAGGGATATTTAGCAGTCATCGGAGATACTAGCCAACCTGAATTAAAGTTGGAAGACATTCCTATTGCCAAGGAGTTTCCTGATGTCTTTCCTGAGGAAATTCCTGGGTTGCCCCATAACCGAGAAGTTGAGTTTTCCATTGATCTTGAGTTAGGGAATACCCTAATCTCTAAGGCTCCCTACCGAATGGCACCTGTAGAGATGAAAGAGTTAAAGGTACAGCTGCAAGAGTTGCTCGATAAAGGGTACATTCGACCTAGCATTTCACCATAGGGTGCGCCTGTTTTGTTTGTGAAGAAGAAATATGAAAGTTTGAGGCCATTGACTATCGTGAATTAAACAAGGTGATTGTCAAGAACAAGTATCCATTGCCTCGTATTGATGACTTGTTCGATCAGCTACAAGGTGCACAAGTCTTTTCTAAAATTGATTTGAGGTCTGGGTATCACGAATTGAAGATTAAGGCTGAAGATATACCCAAGACTGCTTTTAGAACCAGGTATGGCCATTATGAATTTGTGGTCATGCCATTTGGTCTAACGAATGCACCGGTTATTTTTATGGACTTGATAATCCGGGTTTTCAAGCCTTATTTAGACCAATTTGTTGTTGCCTTTATTGATGATATTTTGGTTTATTCTAAAAGTTCAAAGGAGCATGAGGATCATTTGAGAATTATTTTACAAACATTAAGGGAAAAGGAGTTATATGCAAAATTTGAAAAGTGTGACTTTTGGTTGGAGAAAATTTCTTTTCTTGGACATATAATTTCAAAAGATTGAGTTTTTATAAATCCACAGAAAGTTGAAGCAGTGGTGAATTGGGCTAGACCCTCTAATGTTGCTGAAATTCATAGCTTTCTTGGTTTAGCCAGTTATTATCATCAGTTTGTTGAAGGATTTTCGACCTTGGCCATGCCTCTATACAAGTTGGTTCGAAAGAATGCTAAGTACGAGTGGACTGAAGATTGTGAGAAAAGCTTTTAGGAGTTAAAGTAAAGATTAGTCACTTCACCTGTCCTTACCATCCCATATAGCACTGAAGGTTATGAAATTTATTGTGATGCTTCACATATTGGTTTAGGGTGTGTACTTATGTAGAATGAAAGAGTTGTTGCCTATGCCTCTAGACAGTTGAAGCCATACAAGAAGAATTATCCTACGCATGACTTGGAATTAGCTGCAGTTGTCTTTGCTTTGAAGATCTGGAGACATTATCTCTATGGTGTTTCCTGTAAGGTATTTATTGATCATAAGAGTTTGCAGTATATCTACACATAGAAGGAATTGAATCTAAGGCGACAGAGGTAGTTGGAGTTGCTGAAAGATTATGATTTAAATATTTGTTATTGTTAGTGTTGTGCCTGAAAAGCCAATCATGAGATGATTGTATTTTTGCACATTGAGTCATGATATTTTATTGAGGCATTAATCCAGTAGTTTTGTTTGTTGTTTTGTTTCTGCGTAACGTAATAAACATAATTGTAACCCTAGAATAATGATATTCTTAAACGTCCCTAGTCTAGTATTATTGTGGAGCGGGTTGCAATAATACATTATGACTAGCATATGTGGAGACTAATATGAGATATGTAGTCTACATATGGGTACAAGTTGGAGAACTTGTGTACTGGACCGACCCACCATGAGAACACTTCATGGATCGTTATATGAGTGTCATAAGTGATTCTCATAATGATCATGGTATATGTAGTCCTTCGACCTAAGATCATCAAGGTTCCCTACATGTGAGTCACATGCTTTGATACTTTCCTTTGTTGCTCGTAACTGAGTGAACTTGAAGGAGGTCATTGGGTATGTCACATATCATGCGGAGGGATTTGTGTGATCAAGATGGGATTTGTCCCTCCTATATAACGGGAGTGATATATTTGGGCCCCTTGATAGAGTGAGACTTAGAAAATGCATGGCCATGCTCCGATGAGTTGATATATGATATCAATGTCGTCAGTTTAAGTTGGTCTACTCGGTAATCAAGAAACCAAAGATTGGGCTATACGAGAGTGACACATTCCATGTCTCGTGCTTAGTCTTGATATCTTGGACAAAGGGACAATGGCATATATCGGTGGTGATCATAAAGGTTTAGTCGATTCACCGACAATCTTGTCACTTGGGTAGCAATGATGTGTTGCTAGACACCGCTCATTGCTTATGATCATAAATGTGATTTATGATCATTGCCAACATGGCAAGAGCCTATTGGGGTCGCACACATAGAGCTATTTGGATCATTAGAGTGCATGGGCTAATTATTTGGGTTATGGTTTCACTTTAATTTCGTATTAATAATGGGCCAAGGAGTTGAGCCATTATTAAGCCCGAAATTAAATCCTAATTGGATTAGGGCTTTGAAACCCATTAGGCCTGGAAGTTGAGTCTCACTATAAATACAACTTTTAAGTGAGAAATTCGCAGGTCTCCTTGCCCTAGCCTCCCAAAAGGACAGCCGCACTCTTCTCTTGCAATTCCTTGGAGGACGCAAGCTAGCACTGCGAGCGCAAGAGAAACGCATCTGCCGGGACGTGGTGGAAGCGTGGTGATCCCGAGAGGCTCGTGTGGATACCATAGAGAGCCTGAACACGTCAACTGTTCAGGTTTTGTGATTCGACTCTACAGTTGAGTGAGAGATCTCAACCGAAAATTAGGTATGAAATTTTTGAACACCCGGTTTACCCCGTTTCACTTGGATCCTGGAGGGTTTCGGTTAAATTCCGCTGCGCTGTTTGGCTCCCGAAACCCTACAGTTATCACCCTGGCAAGGCAAATATTGTTGTTGATGCTTTAAGCCGTAAGTCCTCAAGCTCGTTAACTTCTTTACTTACTAATAAAAGAGCTATTCTTAATGATCTACATAAGTTGGGAGTAGAAATTATAACAGATGGTGTCAGTAGTGTGCTTGCTAACTTGATAGTTCAACCAACTTTAATTAAGAGGATCAAAATTTCTCAAATATCAGATGAAGGAATTAACAAGTTGAAAGAAGAAGTTGCACGAGGGAGGCATCCAGGATTTCGTATTCATGAAGGTGGATTTCTAAAGTTTGGTACTCCGGTATGTGTCCTTAGAGACGAGGCTTTAAAGGAAGAAATTATGAGAGAGGCACATAACACCCCTTACACTGTGCATCCAGGTGGAACTAAAATGTACAGAGACCTACGGGAGCATTTTTGGTGGTAAGGAATGAAGAAGGACATTGCTAAATTTGTTGCGAAGTGTCAGACTTGCCAACAAGTCAAAGCGAAACATCAAAAGCCTTCAGGACCTTTGTGGCCTCTTTCAATTCCTGAATGGAACTGGGAACACATCACTGTGGATTTTGCTATAGGACTTCCAAGGACTACCAGGGGTAATAATGCTATTTGGGTGATTGTTGATCGTTTATCTAAATCTGCCCACTTTTTGTCATTCCAAGAGGTGCAAGTTTAGAGAAGTTAGCTAAGTTGTATGTTAGAGAGATCGTCCACCCACATGGTGCCCCATTATCTATTGTTTCAGATAGAGATTCATGGGTTGTCTCAAGATTTTGGGGACAATTGCAGAAGGCCATGGGAACTTAACTCAATTTTAGCACTGCTTATCATCCTCAAACCGATGGCCAATCAGAATGAACTATTCAAATTCTTGAAGATATGCTTCAAGCTTGTGTGCTAGACTTTGGAGGTAATTGGAATGATCATTTAGCACTTATTGAATTTGCCTATAATAATAGTCATCAATCTAGCATTGGAATGGCACCCTATGAGGCATTGTATGGATGGAGATGCAGATCACCAATATGTTGGGGTGACATAGATGTTCGAAAAATTTTGAATTCGGATATAATTATAGAGATGGTAGAGAAGAATTAAATTATTCGTGATCGCTTACGGATTGCATAGAGTAGACAAAAGAGTTATGCTGATATGAGAAGACGGGTGTTGGAGTTTGAGGTTGGGGAGAGTGTTTATATTAAAGTTTCACCGATGAAAAGAGTTATAAGGTTCGAGAAGCATGGAAAATTAAGCCCGAGATTTGTGGGTCCTTTTGAAATTCTAGATCGAGTTGGAGATGTCGCTTACAGAGTTGCATTGCCACCATCACTATTAGGAGTGCACAACGTGTTTCATGTATCGATGCTACGTAAGCATGTGCATGATCCCAATCACATAGTTCAACATCAACTGATCAATATTATGCCAGATTTGACGTATGAGGAGTGGCCAGTGGAGATTCTTGATCGAGAAGATAAAGTATTGAGGAGACGCACCATCTCATTTGTGAAAGTTCGTTGGGAAAAACATTCTTTATCCGAAGCGACTTGGGAACGTGAAGAAGAAATGCGTGAGAAGTATCAATTTTTATTCATTAGTGAAGGTAAGTTTCAAGGACAAAACTTTTTTTTAAGGGGGGAAGGATGTAATGAGCCAACCAAATTTAGCCCACTACCCACACAAGTCTCCAAATTTGTTACCTACTTTTGACCATCTCACCCACCACCTACACAAGTCTTCCAAATTGTCACCTTCTTTTGACTATCTCACCCACTACCCACACAAGTCTTCTAATCTGTCACCTACTTTTGACTATCTCACCCACCACTCACACAAGTCTTCCAATTTATCACCTACTTTTGACTATCTCACCCACCACCCACATAAGTCTTCCAATTTCTCTCCCACTCACCCCCATGTGAATCATATGGTTTCACTTTATATATACACCCATGGCTGGTTCACTCATTTCACTTACTTACTCTAAAACACTCATTATCTCCTCCTAAAGCTCAAACACTTCTTTGGTGAATGATTGTTAGTTATTTTTCAATACATAGGCTAGCTTTTCTTTGAAATTGAAGAGAGATTTAAGTTAAGGCTATGGTTGATTATGTTTTGACATAAACTTTTACATAATTATTTTAGGTGGCTAAACAATTATTTTAGGAGTTAGAAAAATTGCATATTGAGGTAAGTGGCTACTACTATTAAAAAAATTAAATTGTTATGATATTATGTGTGCATGTATATGTATATATATATATAATTTATTCAAAGTGCTAAGTTTTTCAATTTAGTAATTTTTCATTATTTCAATTTAAAGCTATTTTGCATGTAAATAAATTTTAATCAGAATGAGAGTTTTCAATTACAAGTTTTATTCTGAAATTGTTTTTGAAGTGTTTTATTAATTTACTTGTTTATCTGCTTATTCGAATTTTATCTTATTTATGCAATATATTATGTTTGATTAAATAATTTGGGATCAGGTATGTTTTGATTGTGATGTTTTGTACTGAATTTTATACAATTGTAATGCTTTGAATTTCTATTCTGACTCCGTTTTGGTGGGTGTTGGTTCTGTGCCCATACTACTGGAAAAGTGTAGTTATGGACCCTCCACGTAGGGTATTATATTCTGTTCTGTTCCGCAGTGCATTGTTTTTAGGACTAGTACTTCAAGGCGCTCGATTGTTGGCGATTCTTAGACGATTTTGGACGCACTACAGCGGTTTAAGTGTAGTCACAGTTATCACCCCATCCACTCTACTCTGAATTTCTGTTCTGCTATTCTGCTCTGAACTGCTCTGTTTTGGTTAATGATTTTATTTACAAATATTATTTGCTCAACTCTCAAAATTACTATTTCATTGATTATGTTCTAACTGTTCAAATATCTTCTGCTAAGGTTTATGTGATTATTTTACAAGAATTGTTCTCTGCTTGATCCCTATATATTTTGTATATTGTATTTCTGTTTTCAAAATCCGCCACTTGCTGCGCATCCGTGCTCACCCCGTTTTCACCCCCTCACACAGATTAGGAGTAGTTCGAGTTAGCTAGCAAGAGCGACTACAAGACCAGCAGCAGTCTAAGACAATTAAAAATATTTTGTTAGTACTTCCATTAGAAATTATTTATGTTTAGATAACTCTTTGGATTTTGTTTCATTCCTTAGGGCTTTAATATCTTATTAAATATGTCCCAGTTCCAAAAAGTGTAGGTGCTCTACCACTTATTCTCATAAGAGAATTGTATAAGTTTGGAACTATTTGGAATATGTAACCTTGCATGCTTAGGAAAAATTTATTTTCTTAAGTATGCGGTGTGTCATCGTCCCGAGACTCCTAGGGTGAGTTTCAGGGCGTGACAAATACCATATGAAAGGACCCAAGTCTAAAATTAGTCAATGAAATACCTGCCCACATAGCATGAGCTATTATTTTAAAAAAGATAAGTGCTAGGTGCTTATTTTCTGGTACTTAAGTCTATATATTCATATAAGGCTTCTCATATTTCTCCCATGTGAGATATGTGGTGTTATAAAAATTCATGGCCTATTTGTTGCAAATTTTCATAAAATTAAAAGCTTATTAAAGTGAAAAATTAGTCATATATTTTTTCAATTGCTTTTTATTTTTATTATAAAATCCCAACATTGATATAGCTCTAATTGAATAATAAATTTAGTCCCAGCTAAGGAGCTCAACTGGGCTTGAAGAATGTCGGCTCAAGTACGAAATAGATTCGAATCTCCAAATACTCTGCATGGCATAAAAAATGTCAAATATGGTTTGATGCCTTCTAGATTTTTAAAAATATGCAAAGTAACCCTCATGCTTTACAAACTCTTACATACACTCTTAACACTCTTGATAAATGTTTTTGATTACCAAAAAACATGTCAACTTAAGTTCTCATGAAAAGAATAAACTAACCTATAATGTAATGGTAAAAAGGTTAAGATAGGCTATATCCTCCATCAATGTAGCCTATCACTGATCAACAACCTACCTAGTTGAGCCATATCCATTAGCATTCAAACCAGCACTGTATTTATCTACTTTGCTTGTCCATTCCCCTTGGGTAAAAAGTGGTCTTTCATTTGCAATCATAAAGGTGCTAGTGAAATTCCCAATCAAGAAGTATTTTTCACTCCATCAACTGACATCAGTGAATATTCTTTTCAGGCCTATGCCCATTGCTTGCCTATCTCTTTTTGAGCAAAGATCCTGATTAGACTAGCTTGGCTTGATTTCTCCAACTTCGCTGAGATATTGTTTATAGGGCCTTCTTCCACATCTAAGGGTGTAAATGAGTTCGGCCTCTAAAGGGTGGCTCGAGCTCGAACTCAATTTGAGGCTTATCGAGCTCAAACCTGAAAACAGGTTCAATGCTTTAAAAGGTTGACCTCGAGCGTGTAAGTAATCAGCTAGTTTTGTTAGCAAGCCTGACGGGTTTTAATAATAAAATATATAATCCCTTACTTATTTAGCTAATCAAAGAGTTATTGATTTAAATCTTTAAATTAAACATAATAAGTTTTGCAAATGGCACTTTATTAAAACTTGGCAAGGTTTTCAAGACTAGCTCGAGCCTTAAAATTTGGGCTCGTACAATTTGAGCTCAAGCCCAAATGGTAACCATAACTTAAGGAGTCGAGTTCGAGCCTAATGTTGTAAATGGATTCCAATGGGCACTGATCATCTTGCTCCAGTGAACTTTCTCATCTAGCTGGCTTAATAGGTTGTATCGATTTGGATCTTGTAATACCACCTTCGCATCCTCCCACCTTTGGAATCTTTTCGTCAACCACTCTCTAGCTATCAGAATGCCACTTAGACCCCAGGTGCTGTAGATATCGATCGGATCCATGGTCTAAATATTTTTATTTTTGATATAGAAGAAATGAATCCAGTGCAGCCACAAGCGATTAGGCGGCTTATATTGAATATCCTATAATAACTCCACGACAAGGCAAAACTTCCATACCCGTACTTCCTGCAGGTTTACCTCCCACACACATTCTTTTGGATGAGTGACTTCAAGCCATGCTATAGATGCTTTGTTAGAACCTTGGTCAACTCTTGCCCACAAACAATTTATATATGTGATAATTTATGCATATGCAATTAATCAAATTTGTTACCTTCTTAACATTTTTATTTACTCAAGTTTTAAAAATGTGTGGTCTTCCTATAATTGTTGTACTAATGTGTGGCCTACTTATAACAAGTGTTCAAAATTTTCTTGTTTGTGGAATGATTAATGCATTACTCCGTTACTAGTAGTATTTAATTGAGTTTGGGTTGTTTTGTAATTCTGACCAACCACTTGCTAGTCACCTGATATAATTAATATCTTTCATTTTTGTATTTTCATGTAATTTGCGAGTTTATTCTGTTGTTTTTTGTACACTAACAGTACCCCTCATGAAAGTAAGAGAATATTGTAGTAGATCAACATACTAATTAAAGTAATCCACTTCTTCAGTGAACATCCTAATTAAAAATTATACAAGAATATTGTCAAACTGAAAACAGCTGATGAAACAAGTGGCTAGTAACAAATTGTAGAGACCAAAAGTTTCTCTAGCTTTTAATTCTGCCAGCTAGAATGGAAACTTTACATCAATCTGTAATAGATTAACATATCGAGGGCTACCATTTTTGAAATCACAGCCCATATCAATAATGACACATGCCCAACAATCTAATTCAAGGACAGAAAAAAGGAACCTTTCCTGCAAAGAAGAGTCAAAGTCTATTACCATCAAACTCCGGTTTTAGCCCAAGAAAACATGCTAAAACAAACCATTTTGATATAACAAAATAGGTTCCCGAGTGGAGTTACACAAACAGGATTACGAAACCATTAATTAACCCAAGAGTTCCAGTTCAAAGAAACTGCAGTGTTCCTGCAGCTACAAAACCTAAACTGCCTGGTACTGGCACACACTTAACATTTTGGTAGAGTTCTTGGATCACTGAACAAACATTTACAGACATAACCCATGAGTTGCTTCCTGCAGAAGGACTCCAGTAGCAGTCTTCCTAGTCCAGTTACCAGTCAAGGTTTCTGTACCATTTCTTGCAGGTCACAGGTGGTCACAAATACAGGTAACTAACATCAATATCATAAAAAAACCATTCACAGATAGCTTCCCCCTTCAGCAACTCAAGTTACACTAAATCTGGCATATAAGGATTCATTACAAATGTATCTACTCATCACAAGAATGTGAGAAAACAATTTCTCTGTAATGATCAACGTTACAGAAACAGAAACACTGTAACATGTTAACACATAGAGCTCCATAAGCCAGAGTCATAGAAAATCTTGATCAAGTCACAATAACACTTAGCATGCAGGTACAAAAAAGGATTGACTCAGAGAAGGGCATGTTTCTTGTTCACAGTAGGGTAGGGGAGACTACACCTCAGACAAAATTGTGATATGATCTCCAACTGCCCATGTCTATTTCAAGGCTAGATATCACATATTTTGTACATGTAGTAAGTTTATGCACCAACCATGTAAACTTCATATGGATGCAGCTCTTTGAGTTGTCCGATATTTGAAAGGTGTACCTGGCAGGGGTTCATTCTTCTCCTCAGATACTGATTTCAGATTATGAGTGTACTGTGATTTTCATTGGGTAGGATGTCCACTCATTAGAAGGTCTACTACTGGGTATTGTGTTTTCCTCTCACCTTCATTGATATCTTGGAGATCAAAACAACAGAAAACAATGTCACTTTCTGTTGGCCCAAATGCAACCAAGAGGGGGTGAATTGGCTGGGTTCCAAATCAAACAAAAAATGAGTTCTTGAACCTTCAAACTCAAAGTTAATTTAAGGAACAATAATTAGGTTAATTCTAACCAAAAAATGACTACCACAATCCACCTAAAATTTGCTTTGAAAGCAACCTTTGAATTATTTTTTAAAACAAACAAGTTCAACCAAGCTAGGTTGCATAAAATTATTTTTTAAAACAAACAAGTTCAACCAAGCTAGGTTGCATAAAATACCAACCAAAGATCAAGTATGTAGAGAGAAGGAGAGAAGCTTGCTCACAAGGATTTATAGAGGTTCGGTCTTTCCTCTTGAGAGCCTACGCCTCTCCTCAGGTTCACTACTTGAAAGTTTTCTTTTTCACTATGAATCACAAGAGTACACACTCCTTTGGTAGTTCTCTCTACCATAACCACTCACTAGTTTTCCTAAAGGCTAACTAGAAACCTCACCAACACTCTTTCCCTCACTAGTTTTCCTTGAGGCTAACTAGAAACTTCACCAACTTAATCTCACCAAAATGGTGTTTACAAGGTTACAAAAGTGGTAAGAACAATAGAAGCTCTTAAAGCTAGATAAACAAATGAAGGCACAAGTTCTTGGCAAATATCAAGTTTGAGCTTTTTGATAATGGATTCTCTTTTCTAGTTGACAAGAGTGTTTTCCCTGATGATTCTTGATGTTTTTATACTCCAATGGATGCATAAGAGACGTTGAAGACCGTTGGAATAATAAAAAAATCCCCTTGAAATCTGGTGAACGTTGCTGTCAATTTTGACAGAAAATCGTTTCTGTCGCCTAGTTTCACCCGGGTGAAATAATTTCATTGAAAATTTAGTCTGACAGCAAAATTCAAGGTTTGACCTCCAACGGCTATATTGGTAATTAATGAGTTGTCAGCGCTGAACACACGTGGAAATCTGAAGTGGCATGAATTTATAATGAATTTACAAAGATTTTTTGAACCGGAAAATCACGTGCAGGTCTAGAATCAATGTTTCACCCGGTTAAAAAATTTTCATTCGAGTGTTTTCCTGTTCCATAACCAAAATGCTCTCGGGTTCAAACAATCGCTCCAGTTTCACCCGGTTGAAAAAATTTCACTCGAGTGTTTCTCTGTTCCAAAACCAAAATACTCTCGGGTTAGAAAAATCACTCCAGTTTCAACCGGTTTAAAAATTTTCACTCGAATGATTTTCTTGTCTAGAAGTAAAATGATCTCGGGTTCGAAAACTGACTCCAGTTTCAACACGTTGAAATATTTTCACCCTGTTGAAACTGTAGCTCCAAGATTTTCTTACTTCCAAACTTTCAAACTTCAATGAATTTTTCTCCAAAATGATTTCTTCCTTCACAAGCAATGCTTGAATTAACATAAATACTTCAAATATACTTATGAGATAATTTTCCTTCCAAAGATCAAAACTTTATCAATAAAAGACCAATGTATAAATCTTTAGGTAAAGCTTTGAAACACATAAAACAAATATGTTTTGTTATCATCAAAATCAAATAAATATGAGCAATGAATGGAACAAATCCAACATTTTCTTCAGCCGAGGCTGAGTATAGCGCAATGACTGGAGCTTGTTGTGAGTTAACATGGCTTCAATATCTGTTGAGAGACTTGGGACTTGTCCATCATGAACCTGCCACATTATATTGTAATAACAAGGCTGCTTTGCACATTGCAGCCAACCCAGTTTTCCATGAGCGAACTAGACACATCGGGATGAATTGCCACTACATCAGGGATAAGATCCAAGATGGATCTGTAGCTACAAGGTTTGTGAATACTGGTCATTAATTGGTAGATATTCTAACCAAACCTTTGGGGAAGGACGTTTTCATGCCTATGGCTCGCAAGTTGGGAGTGTAAGATATCCACTCTCCAACTTGAGGATGAGTGTTGGAAAGTCAAATTTGTCATTTGTACTAATAGTAAATATATATTTGTTTTCCTTATGTATTCCTTGATTATAGTAGTGATAGAATCTAGTAAGTTGCATATATATCTCCTCTCAAACATCAATGAAATTCATTCCAGCCAATTCAGTCTTATTTTCATCTTTTCAAGATGAAGGGGTTGTGAGAGCAAGAATAGGCTTGCAGATGAGAAGCAGAGCTGGAAAGGAAGAGACAAGCCTATTAATCCAGCCAGACAATTGGTTTTGGTATGCCCGAGGTTAGGTGAAAACGTGCTTGCCTGCCAGCCATTGACCTGAAAGTCGTAGTGCAAGCTGGAAATCGAAAACAAGTCACAGGCAAGAAGAGGCTGGGCTGAACATTAAAAAAAATGGTAGCAATGGCTGCTGTCCGAATTTCCCATAGGCCATTTTGGTGTTCTAAGGTCACTTTTGCCAAAGCAAATACTCCAGCAAGTCTAGATTACTTAGGTACAAATATACACCTAGTCTTTACAGCAATTTGGTAACTAAAATAGAAGGTCAAAGGCAAGGTCAATCTCCTGCTAAAATACCGGCCGAAACAACCAGCAGAATTTCTGCAGGTTTTTGTTCTGAAATTCAAGGCTATAAATGTTATTACCTGATCAGCGACACAATCAAATGTGTCACATAGATAACACAAAGAAATCAAGACTTTAAACCACTTACTGCAGTCCAAGGAAACACAGAAAAGCTGCAGCATTGCTCCTGCCCGTAATGCACCGTAGTTATTGTAACAACCCCAAATACTTCAACAAGTCCCAATTACATGTATATATGTATATAACCAGCCCTTAAAGCCATTGGATTGCCAAAACAAAAAGTCAACCCCCAAGTCAAACCCCAAGCCGAAACCTAATTTCTCAAGGCGGGATATGTTATATCATTAGCCAATAGTGCCTCCATTGATTCCCTCAACCAGCAAATATTTAGTTCTATATGAAAACACCAAGAACATTCATTTCCAAGCAACTTTTTTCAGAGAATTCTTACACATAAAATTTCACTATTACATGAGTCCATAAACAACAGAAACACACCCTCAAATGTATAGTATATTTTCTTAAGGCAAAAATACATTTAGGCCCTTAATACAAAAGAATGAACCCAAGCAGCAGATTTTCAGAATTTGGCGTCATAGTCTGCAAAAGTGCAGCCCAAAATGTCTGGTTATCAGAAGCAGCAAGCAATATACCAGGTTAACACTAACAATTCAAGGTTCATATTAAAATTTTACCCGAAAAACATAATCAGAACACAACAAAACTGGAAAATTAGCTCGCTTAGACCACTTTTCCCTGCAATTTAAAATAGAAGGGGCATGAATTGTTAGAACTCATTAGGGGGGTTTGCCTAGTTTACTACACCACAAACACGTTAATACATATATACTTTCATGCAAGAAATGGTTGTTATACCAGTAAAAAAACATATAAAAAGTAAAGAACAATCCTAAAACAATCAATGCCACAACCACAACATATTAAACACACTAAAAATTCCTACAATTATCAAGCAACATAAACATATCAGAAACACTTGTCAGAAGCATGCCGGCAAGTAGTCCAGTAGTTTCAGAAAATCAGAGAGCTGCAGGGACGTCCTGAAATGCTTGGCCATAGCATTATGTGTCCCCTAACTACTTGGCTATTCAAACCAGATGCTAGCAAATTCAGTAAACAGTATAGTAGCACACTAACAGTAACCCCTAAGTTTTGTGGTCATATGGGAATAATCCCATCACACAAATCCTTATTATGCTTCATTACATCCTGCAATACTTCATAAATATTGCTAGGAAAATTCTTCTTAGTTTAACCCTCTCCTTTAGTAAATAAATTCTTCTTAGCTTAACCTTTGAATTAGATAGTTACTTGTTCTATAGGTTTCTGACAAAGAGGTTAAATGGATTACTTAAGTTACAAGTATTGCTAGGCAAATTGTAATTTTATCATTTTAGAGCTAGGAATAAAGGTGAAATGGACTGAAAGGATCAAGCAGGAAAGGCTCATATGAGATTTAACAAGTAAAAGAAGGAGGTTTGGTGATCAGGTAGGTTGGGATCAAAATTTAGGTTACCAATGAAACATAATAATCCTTTGGTTAATCTTGTTACAAAAATGAACAAGTTGTGAAGATTATGGGTTTGATTGTCAAAGTGGTAGAAAATAAAGTGAGAATTGGAAAGGAGAACTAAAGAACATGCTAAAAAGTACAGGAAAACTTCACACTTTGATTAATCCGTTGTTGATAATTATATACATATAAAAGTATAAAAGTCTTCAACTAATCCCTCAATTTAAGGAGCTTGTCTGCTGCTAGACTTAAGCTCCACCATGCCTTTAATTGATTGACTTAGTTTACAATCAAAATATCAAAAGTAAATTATTAAAAGAACAGATCTTAGCATCATAGCAGCTGTTGTCATCACAAAGGGAATGCACTTGGTTGTCATATTAGAAGTTTTCTGAGTAATATGGGGGAAGATCCTATGTTAGAAAACAAAGTTTTGGGGCTTAATTGTAAAGATTTATGAATCTCAAGGTCGAATGGAGAGTTTGAGGCCCACTTCATCTTTTTCTTGGCAATTAGAAACCTGTTTAAGTTAGAAAACTACTAGTTAGCACTAACTAGTAGTTTGTATATTTTGTGTGCACTGTCTGGCTTTGGTTGCAGGCTGCAATGGTGAAACTAGGTCACGTACAGTTTCAAATGCTAGGGGTTCCGGAGTGAATCCTAGCAATCTAGGCGTGTGGCATCATTGGGGTAGGTAGTTTGATTTCCTCCAACGTAGTGGTAATACCTTGGTAAAAGTAGTGGAATGTGACAATCATCCTAGGGGAAGCTTTTTAGAACCTCAGAATGAGGCAGGCAACATGATCTGTATGAGTAGGAGGCGTGGACCTCCAAGGTGGGGAGTTCCTCATAGCTTCAGGAGTTGAACCCACCAACCTTGAATGGGTTAGGCAACACCAAAAGGAGACGGGGATGCGCTGACCAAGACAAGAGAACTCTTGCTCCAGTAGGCTACATAGCGGAGTATAGGAGCACTCTCATACCCTTTTTCTATGAGAGTAGGAGCTTGAGGTCAAAACCAAAAGGCCTTGAGCTAACACTATGGAGGTTCTCTATGAGTATGGGCATGGAGTTACTGACAAGTGGTTTGGTAAGGCATCAAGACTCAGAAGGGACTTAGTGGAGTCAGACACACGATCGGTAAGGTAGAGGTTGGCTCAACCAATGTAGTCGGAGCATGGGCAACATGCCCATATTGCAGAAGGAATTTGAATATAGTTCTTTAGAAAAAGTTAAAGAGAGAGAATTCGAGTTAAACCATGTAATCAGCTACTTGAGGTCTGCCGTCAACGATGGTCGGAAATCACTTAGGCAAAGCTGTAACCGTCGGATCCGTTGCCACCGAGGGAGGGCATCAACTCATCTTGATCTTGTGAACAACTTTCTCCAAAGGGCCATACCCAAAGAACCAACGTAAAACCCAAAAACGTCAGAGAAATGGTTAGAGCATTAAAATTCAACTTAAGATTTAGTGAAATTTACACGAAAATTAAATATAGTTCTTAATAAAAAGTTAAAGATAAGAGAAAATGAAATTGAACCATAGTTCTAAAATTTTTGATTTAATTTAAATAAGTTACAATTATGTCACCATCCCTTTTTCCACTAGGGCAACCATTTGGTGACCAAAATATGGGGCCCTAAAAAATGGTGGCTAAAACGGACGCTTTGGCGACCATCCTAACGACTGTCTCAGCGACCAACTACAATTGGTGGCCAGACGGTTGCCACAAACCTCCAATATATTTTTTGCCACTGTTTTAGTGACCGTTTTGTTAGCCACCAAAAAAATGATGGCTTTTGCCGGTCACTATTTTAAAGTTTTGTTGTAGTGTAGTCACTACTAATCAATTATATCCCTGAAAATCATCCAATTAATCAATTACTACCTCCGTCCCATATTCTTTGTAGCATTTGACTTTTTTGTTTAGTTTGACTTAAATTTATTCATATTAGTATTTGTTCAAAAAAAATTTTTTTTAATATATTTAGAAACTATATGTCTTGATTTATCATTCTTATATAAAAGTTCTTCATTTATATACTAAAATGTTAAAAATAAAAAATTATAGATTAATTACTGAAAAGTTAATGGCGTAAAGAATATAGGATGGAAGAAGTATAATCTCTCAAAGTATCATGAGCCAATGGTGCCTCCATTGATTTTGCAACCAGTAAATATTTAGTACCATATGAAAACGTCAAGAACATAATTTCCAAGCAACTTTTGTCAGAGAATTCTTACACAGAAAATTTCACTATTACATGAGCCAATAAACAACAAAAATACACCCTCAAATGTACAGTATATTTTCTTACAGCAGAAGCTAGGTGTCATTTATGCCCAGACCACCCTAGACCTAGGATTGTAATACATTTAGGTGCTTAACACAAAATAATGAACTCAAGCAGCAGATTTTCAGAATTTGGCATCATAGTCTGCAAAGTGCAGTCCAAAATGTCGGTTAGAAGAGAAACACCTTTGACAGCCAGCTGCCGCTAGCTCAGCTATAAAGGCTGGATATTTTATATCATTAGCCACTAGTGCCTCCATTGATTCCCTCAACCAGTAAATATTTAGTACTCTATGAAAACACCAAGAACATTCATTTACGAACAACTTTTGTCAGAGAATTCTTACACATAAAATTTCACTATTACATAAGTCCATAAACAACAGAAATACACCCTCAAATGTATAGTATATTTTCTTACGGCAGAAGCAAGGTATGATTTATGCCCAGATCATCCTAGACCTAGGATTATAATACATTTAGGTCCTTAATACAAAATAATGAACTCGAGCAGCAGATTTTCAGAATTTGGCATCATATTCTGCTAAGTGCAGTCCAAAATGTCTGGTTAACAGAAGCAGCAAGCAATATACCAGGTTAACACTAACAACTCAGGGTTCATATTAAAATTTTACCTGAAAAACATAATTAGAACACAACAAAACCGGAAAATTAGCTCACTTAGACCCTTACTCCCTGCAATTTTAAACAGAAGGGGCATGAATTGTAAGAACTCAGTAAGGGTTCCCTAGTTTACTACACCACAAACACATTAATACATATATACTTTCATGCAAGAAATGGTTGTTACAGCAGTAAAGAAACATATAACAAGTAAAGAACAATCCTAAAACAATCAATGGCACAACCACGACATATTAAACACACTAAAAATTTCTACGATTATCAAGCAACATAAACATATCAGAAAAACTTGTCAGAAGCATGCCGGCAAGTAGTCCTATAGTTTCAGGAAATCAGAGAGCTCCAGGGACGTCCAGAAATGTTTGGCCATAGCATTATTTGTCCCCTAACTACTTGGCTATTCAAACCAGAAGCTCGCGAATTCAGTAAACAGTATAGTAGCACACTAAGAGTACCCCTCAATTTTGTGGTCATATGGGAATAATCCCATCACACAAATCCTTATTATTATGCTTCATTGCACCCTGCAATACTTCAGAAATATTGCTAGGAAAATTCTTCTTAGTTTAACCCTCTCTTTTAGTAAATAAATTCTTCTTAGTTTAACCTTTAAATTAGATAGTTACTTGTTCTATAATTTTCTGTCAAAGAGGTTAAATGGATTACTCAAGTTACAAGTATTGCTATGCAAATTGTAATTTTATATTTCAGAGCTAGGAATAAAGGTGAAATGGACTGAAAGGATCAAGCTAGAAAGGCTCATATAAGATTCAACAAGTGAAAGAAGGAGGTTTGGTGATCAGGTTGGTTGGGATCAAAATTTAGGTTACCAATGAAAAATAATAATCCCTTGGGTAATCTTGTTACAAAAATGAACAAGTTGTGAAGTTCATGGGTTTGATTGTCAAAGTAGTAAAAAATAAAGTGAGAATTGGAAAGGAGAACTAAAGAACACGCTAAGAAGTGCAGGAAAACTTCACACTTTGGTCAATCCGTTGTTGATAATTATGTACATACAAAAGTATAAAAGTCTTCAACTAATCCCTCAATTTAAGGAGCTTGTCTGCTGCTAGACTTAAGCTCCACCATGCCTTTAATTGATTGACTTAGTTTACAATCAAAATATCAAAAGGACATTATTAAAAGAACAGCTCTTAGCATCATAGCAGCTATTGTCATCACAAAGGGAATGGACTTGGTTGTCATAATAGAAGTTTTCTGAGCAATATGGAAGAAGATCCTATGTTAGAAAACAAAGTTTTGGGGCTTAATTGTAAAGATTGATGAATCTCAGGGTCGAATGGAGAGTTTGAGGCGCACTTCATCTTCTTCTTGGCAATTAGAAACCTGTTTAAGTTTGAAATTCATCCAAAAACTGTTGTTAAAGCTTTGAAACTCGATTTTAGCAGAAAGAAACATCAGAATTAAGCAATAGTTTAGCTCAGGTTAAGGATTGGAAGAGTTTTCTTGAAGAGCAAGTCACGGGTAGCTTGATCCTGTAATCAGTTTGAGTTTACAGGAGGTCTGAATGGTAAGAAAATGTATATTTTCTTGTTTCTCTAATACTTCTGGAAATCACTCTAGTGGAGATGATGAATTTCATCTCTGGATGTAAAGGAAACTTGAAGGCTATGCTGATAGGAATGTCCCGAGTGAACCTAGCCTTTGAGGGGGAATTTCAATCTAACTTGAGTCCTCGAGGCTCAAGTGTTTTGTAGTTCTAGCTTTGTGTTGGGATGTGGAGACAAATAAATAGGAAGATATACTGCCTCATGAGCATGGCAGTTTGATCAAATATGCATAAGTTTATGGATCTCCTGGAGGTCTAATGTTTTATGGTTTTACTTGTCATTAATAACTTATTTAAGCATGTTGTTCCTTACTGGGTTTTCTGAAACTCATCCCTTTTATTGTCTTCTTATTTCCATAGTCAGAGAATTCATAACAAGTTATCTGGTTTTCCTGGTTTATGTGTGTTAAATAAGCGTTAGCAGGTTAGCACTCAAAACTCATTTTTGTTCTGTATCCAGATGCATAATTTCATGACCAGGTGAACTGAGTCTTTGTTCTCATGAGTATGCAGTTTCCCAGTGCGATCTTGCTGGTGATTCAAAGTGGAGAAGTAGAGAATAGAGTAATACAGCAAAGTGAAGCACTACTCTTGCAACTTTTGTCTATCTAAATATGTAATCTTAGTATTAAGGCCTTTTGAGCCTGGAATCCTGTTTCTGTATTGCTGTATGGGTAGTTGGACTTGGATGGCTATATAGTAGTACTACACTACTCCAACGTAGTTTAAGTTGGTGATAAATAGTTCTGGGATATGAGCTTCAAAGCTCAGGTCTTGCTCTTCAGTTAGTTTTAACTAAATGGCTTGTAAGACAAGAATTTTCAACGTTTGTTTGCAATGCTCAAACTCACTTCTATTCTTGGTTGAGTTTGAAGAAATTTTGTACTTGTTTTACTAGGCGGATGGCCAGGCAAAGCCTGCCTAGGGTGCTACTGCTGTAGAGTTGGCTCTATTGGGTGCCAGTATGTGCATGAAAATAGGTTTGGCACAGCCAACTTCTGATTTTTGTTTTTATTGCTTGAAAATGTTTTGTTATGATTATTTAGACCTATTTGGCCATTCTTTACCTCAAAAACAGCAGGTCACGAAGAAAAGTGCATCCAAAACAAGAATTGGCAGGTTTTCAACAGGTTGTCATATGTTTGTTAGTCAAATTCAGCTTTATGTATCTAGAAGCAGAATTCTGACTTCAAACACCTTTCATTTGATAAAGTAAACTGGTCTGTAGGGTTTGGTTCACAAATTTGGTCTAGAACTCAAAATGACTATTTAGAACCAGATTTTGAAAGTTTATTTTTCTGCAGAATTTTTACAGATTTAAGTTCCAACTATCAAATTGCACACTTAAAGGTTTTTGTGTGTATTTCTTGGCCAAGCAACTTCCTAGAGTGTAATGTGACATATTTAATTAAGTCTTCCAGCCGGATTTGTTGGGTTTACAGGAAAATGCATTCAGAACACTTAAAGGCTTTAGAATTTAGTGTTTTTTTCCAGTAAGCTAGTTTCTTTATTCTGACTTAATTATTTAAAGCTACGGCCGATTACATCCATCCTGCTTTGCTTTCTGAACTAAAAGTTCCTACTTATGGTTTTCATCTTCGAGACTAAAGGTTCAAAGGTTGACAAAATTGAGTGATGTATGTACTGCTCCATCTGAAAGAAAAGTTAAAGGCAATATCTATATAGGATGGTATGGACCTCAAATCTGTACATTCATTGTGGTCACACTTGAACCAGCATTGACATGTTCAAGCTTAGCTCTGCAATAGTGGTTTGTTGAAATATGTTGTACAACCTCCGAGAAACACACATACGATACATGATTAAATGACAAAGATGCTGCACAAAAGTAATATTATATCAGCAAACATCAATACATGCATATAATTGCATTATTAGCAAGATAATACATACGGTCCTGGCCTCACACATGTTCCCAAAAATTTAATCTACTGAGACAAAGGACCACAACCATATATATATATCTCACTTGGGACATTTACCAACCATGTGGGATATAAGTCACTTGCATTCTCAACACTTGCAGCTGCAACCGTTTACTACAGTCGAACAAGCCTATGCCTATGTTCGACGTGAAGATATCCATCAAGCGGTAATGGCATCTGACAATGAAATATCTAATGGCGCGGTGATGGCGTCAAAAGGGTTTAGGGGTGGAGCCAAATCAAATACATCTATCAAACCCAAGAACCAGGCGAGTGAAAAAAAGTGTACTCATTGTGGAGGCATCAAACATACTAGCGACGAGTGCTTCAAATTGATTGGATACCCAGACTGTTGGGATGACTATCAAGCACGAAAGAAACGAGAACGTAATAAACCAAAGGGAGAGCATGGGACGTGCGGCTGTGGCGACTGGCGAGCCACAACTCTCTCTTCCACCACAGGCTGAGGTACCAAGTGATTCTATGGCACAAAGTCACCAGGGTAATTATAGGAGTGTGTCTTTTTCTACTTCTTGTGAAGATAGTGGTTGGATCATTGACGCAGGGGCAACGGATCATATGACATTTGATGCCTGTGATTTTTCCCACACCTCCAAACCTAGAAGGAAGAGTATTGCAAACGCAAATGGAGTATCGTATCCAGTCGCAGGAGTTGGAACTGTGACCTTGTCTCCATCACTTGCTCTACCTCACACGTTACTTGTGCCATCCTTGTCAAACAAGTTAATGTCTGTGAGTCAAGTTACTAATGATCTTAACTGTGTAGTGTTAATGTACCCTACATTCTGCCTTCTCCAGGATATCCATACGAAGGAGATTATTGGGCGTGGTACTAAGAGAGGAGGATTGTATTACATGGATGATTTCAGCACCGGCAAGGTCCACCATGTGACGAGTAGTAAGGAGAGGCAAATTTGGCTGCTGCATCGACGAGTAGGACACCCATCATTTGGTTACTTGAAGCATTTAGTTCCAGAATTATTTTCCAATTTACAACTTTCTGATTTTAAGTGCGAGACTTGTTTTGTGGCTGAGTCATAGGGTACCTTACCCAATCAGCTTGAATAAAAGTGATGTTCCATTTGCGTTGGTACATTCCAATATATGGGGTCCCTCACCTATAATTAACTACTCGATCTGGATACAGGTGCTTTGTTTTATTTATTGATGACTGCACCCGAATGACATGGCTATATCTGATGAAATGCAAAGATGAAGTTTTCAATATATTTCAAGCGTTCCATGCAATGGTTCAAACTCAGCATTCAACTACAATACGTATTTTACGTGCTTCATCCGTTGCCCATGCCAAACCGGCGTCAAAGAATGGGCGACAATGGTTTCGTCATCTGCCTTTTTTGCCCTTTTTTCACAAAACTTAAACTTACATGCAAACCTACAAAATAACCATAAAATACTTATCAAAATCACCTACTGAATAACCAGAACTAATGACAACAATTCTAAAATCTATTTACTAAATGAACTCTATCAATGAATTTCATCTTTGCATGTAAAGGAAACTTAGAGGTTTGCTGATCTGATAGGAAGTGTCCTGAGTGTACCTGACCTTTGACGGGGAATTTCAATCTAACTTGAGTCCTTAAAGCTCAAGTGTCCTCAGCTCTAGCTTTGCGCTGGGATGTTGAGACAAATAAATAGGGAGACATAGTGCCTTAATTATGAGCATGGCAGTTTTGATCAAATATGCATAAGTTTATGGATTTGCTGGAGGTCTAATGTTGTATTGTTTTACTTCTTGTTAACAACTTATTTAAGCATGATGTTCCTTACTGGGTTTTTTTAAAATTCACTCCTCTTATTGTCTTCTTAATCATTTTCAGAGTCAGAGCAGTACTCATATCAAGTTATCTGGTTTAATTAATTCCTGGTTTATGTGTTTTAAATAACCATTTGCAGGTTAGCACTCAAAACTCAATTTTTTTTTTTGTGTATTTGGATGCATAATTTCATGACCAGGTGAACCGAGTCTTTGTTCTCAAAACTCCAAATTTCATGTATTTGGAGGTCTAATGTTTTATTATTTTACTTGTCATTAATAACAATGAATAGGTATGCCCCTTTTTGGCCTATTCCCCCAGTCTATGCAAGATTATTGAAGTATCAAGCCAAACATTGAAACATTGAGGCAACCAAAGGGTGCAAGTTGAATTAATTAAGATAAAGAGTAGCAATCATGGTATTGTTTGATACATTAATATATGATAGAAATAATAAGTGCTTACCAGAAAGTGTTGTCGGGGATGTGAGAGATGATGGGCCACTCCAAATCATTTAGTTTTAATGCCCATACATAGATGAGTTGTCCCCAATCCAATGCTGAAATATCAGCATTTATTTTTGCAGCCACAAATGTTATCAGGAAATTGGAAGCTTCCTTGACTCTTATCAATATTCAACAACATGTGCCGTATACTTTTTGGGGATGCTTCCTTTGTCAACAACTCCATGTTATTGAAATCAATTGAGCAGCATTCATCTTCACTTAGAAAGATTGCAAAATCATGAACTATATATCATGCACTTTGAATTCATATATTTCTCCGTCACGAGATCTTTTAAGATCTTGAAAAAAGCATCGCATAACTAGGTCATTAAAACACTCCTCTGCTACAACTTCTGTCTCCTCTGCCTCCCCCAAAAAACCTTGTGCCATCCACAATGTGATCAATTCATATTTCCCAAATTCAAAGTCTTTTGGGAAGAGTGCACAATACGAGAAACACCGCTTTGAAACTGATGGCAACTCATAATAGCTTAGTTGCAAGGGACTAAAAAGACCCCTCTTAGCATCTTTAACTTCCCAAGTTCCACTCGTTAACACATGTTGCCACTCTTTTCTGGCTCTTTTGAATTGCAAGTGACTACCAATTATTTTAACTGCAAGAGGTAGGCCTTCACATTTGGAAACAATTTTTCTACCGACATCTTCCAACATTTCTATCTCATCCCTTGTCATATCATGGAACGCTAGCCAAGCAAACAATGACCAGGAATCTTCTTCATTAAAGATCTTTGGGTGAAAAATATCTACTTGTCCTGATCCCAGAATCATAGCAACCTTTTCATTCCGTGTGGTCAATTAAATTCTACTCCCAGGAAGAGAACACTTCAAATTATTTAGGAGTTGTTCCCATTTCTCAAACTCCTCTGTCCAAACATCATCAAGGACAAGTAAAAGTTTCTTTCCCAACATATGTTCACGAATTTGTTGTAATATGATATCCATTGCATCGACCTTTGGACGTTGGCCTGTACATGCTTCCGAGACCACCCATTCCTACAATGGAGATAACACGTAGAGCCTCCTCTTCTTGAGTACTACAACCGCTCTGTGTTGATAGTAGCATGCCTTTGACAGAAGTTTCATCTTGCTTTCTGCCTAGCACCTCCGCAACATCAATGTAAGATGTTGTTTTGGGCCTTTCTTCATCAGTTATTCTCTCATGGGTAACGAAGTTAAATCTCTCTTTTTGTTCAGAAATGAAATCAAGCCTTTCATTGATTTCCTTGATCTTGAGAGCAATGTCATGGCGAAAAGCAAGTTGCTTGATGCAAAAGCAAGGGGATGGAAGGAAGGAGCAGACCTTGTTATGGGGCTTCTGTTGTTGCCTGATCTTTAATCTTAGAAGGCAAGTCTTCCACTCATCCAGAACGTCTTCGAGATCATAAGAAACCTCCTTGAGTTCATTCAACCAATGTCTAACGGAGACCTCCTTCACTTGCTTTCTCTCCGCGTCTTGCAGCACAGCTTGAATGGCCTGAAAATTGCTGGTAAGCTTTTTGATCTCCCTATCCACGCCTGTCACAAGCTCCACTTCTTGCTTTGCTGTCTCGGAGATTATGGTCACCAGTTGTTGCAGGACTGCTGAAACAATAGCATCGGCCATGTCTACAGCAGTAGATGAAGGGGTTGTGAGAGAAAGAGCAGGTTTGCAGATGAAAAGCAGAGCTGCAGACGAAGAGATAAGCCCATGAATGATTAATCCAGCCACACAATTGGTTTTGGTAGGCCCGATGTTAATGCTTTCCTGCCAGCCTTTACCAGAAAGACGTGGCCTCGGCGTCTTCTGACGATTCGCTGAAGTTTAAGTGCAAGTTGGTGATCGAAAACGAAAACAAGTCACAGACTCACAGGCAAGAACAAGAAGCTGCGCCAAACATTAAAAAAAGCTTGGAAAGCAGAAAAGCCCAACATTTTCGTTTCATTCAGACAAACAAACAGCCAAGTCAAAGTTTGTTGCCTCCTTTTTTTTTTGGATCTTTAGCTGCTTGTTTAATTTTTTTTTCCATTGGGAAAAGGATTGTATTGGGTTTTTTAGTTGATTGCCTAGAAATTATTAATTGTTTAATTACTGGGGGTGTTTGATTTTCTGAAGGTTCCTTCCTTGACTGGTTATAATCATTTGAGTTCATTGGGCAGCAAAAGAAGAAACTTTATTTTTTGAGAATTACATCCCTCAAGAAACCACCCACAGGTGCATAAAGTGTTTTAGGACATTGGAATAGTTTCCTCTCATGTTACAGGGATCATAAATCTAAAAACCTGAACTTGTTGTTGGTAAAAAGTTGATCTATAGGTCTGCTAAGTTGAGCATCATTTTTCATGAAAATTTTCCTGAAAGTTGACAACTTTTTCTATTTAAATCCTAAGAGTTAACGTTTTTCTAATTAAGTCCCAAACCTATTAAAATATGAGCACCGTTAGTCCTAAGTGACAGACGATCAACGACAACTCTGACTTGGCACCAAATGCCATCATCCTTCACATGCCCATGCTTATGTGCAGCCCAATTTGCCAAGTGAGATAGACAGTCACAAGACAAGTCGAAGCTTTTGGCAGATTGCAGAGAAACAAACAAAACAGAGTATTCGACACAAGCTGTTTTTTGGAGGTGGAATTTGTTGAGGATGCAAGTGACTTATATCCCACATGTTTGTTAAATGTCCCAAGTGAGATACATATATATGGTTGTCGTCTTTTGTTCCATTGGCTTAAGCTTTTAGGAACATATGTGATGCCATGATTATATGTTGTATTTTGCTTAATGGATCTCCCCGATTCAGACTTCCCCTAATAGAATTGGATCAATTCACAAAGTTAATTTTGGGATTTTATAGTTTGAAAAAACAAACAGGTATATATATATATCATATTTTAAGTTAGGGTTTGAGCACTTAAAGTAAACCTGACTTATATATCATAAAGTACTTGAGCTACAAGCATGAAAATGAATTTTTGTTGTTTTATCTTCTCAACCATTGGAGTATTCTGTCTTGAATTTGATAAGTTGGAGTTATGAAGAAAAATGATCCTCATTTTAGCACATTTTGACTTATCATTTGACTTTTTAATAGAGAATTCATTTTGGTCTAAGACTTTGTTGAGGTATTCTTTGATATATTTGGGACATGTGAGAGGTGTTCTTTCAGTTAAAAAGCAAGTGTATTTGGAGAAAATCTTTATTTCAGATTATGCAAGAGCTTGACTGGTTTTTCAGTTTTAAGTGATCAAATTTTAGTGCTGTGACACCTAACTTCATTTTACCTACACTAACAAGTTGTTGGAACACAAAAACAAAGGCAAAAAAAAGTTTTAGCTCAAAACTGTATCTTATGTGCAAACAATGAAATTTAGATACTTCATACTTTTGCACAAGTGAGATTTTCAAAAACCAAAAGTTCCAGCAAATCATAAATCTTTTAAGCTAGCTTGTTATAAAATTTCAGCTCAAAACTCTTTCATTTGCCAACAAGTCAAACTTGAGTCAAAGCTGCCAAATTTGTAGAATTTACTGCAAAATTCTGCAGTATTTTGTGCCCATTCCTGCAAATTTCCAGCAACTTGGCCCTAGTTCAGTTCAGCTATTTTAAAGCTTAGAAACACAAGATCAACAACTAAATTAGCTCATAATTATACGATATTACTTGTTGGAACACAAAAATGCCTGAACAAAAGAGTTTCAGCTCAAAAATTGTATCTTATGTGCAAACAGCCAACTTCAGACGCTTCATACTTTTTGCACAAGTGAGATTTCCAAAAACCAAAAGTTCTAGCAGAACATAAACCTTTTAAGCTAGCTTGGCGTAAAAATTCATCTCAAAACTCATTCATTTGCCAACAAGTCAAACTTCAGTCAAAGGAGCCAAAGTTGTAGAATTTCCCACATATTTTTTGCAGTATTTTCTACACAGTCCTGCAAATTTCCAGCAACTGGGCAGTTTGGGAACAATACTCCCTCATCCCTTTTCAATCCTTTTCTCTGATTATGATGAAACAAACTGTTGGAAAGACAAAATTTGATCAGTTCATTAAAGCACTTTCCCCGAATCATCTCTCAATAAGCACAATACATACCTGTTACCCATCTTGGGGATAAGGGATTGAGATTTAGCTGTCCAATTGGGTAGGCTCTGGTTTGGGTGAGTCCATGCATCCAAACAGCTTACACTAGAACTCAAAAAGCTTTCAGCCTGGCCAACGATGGTATTCAAGGCCAAAAAGATTGATTTGGAGGTGAAGAAGCTTGTCTCATGGGTGGAGAAATGAGTGGATGTTAAGCTGCTCAACTAAGTGAATTCTGTCAATCAAGTCACTGTAGTCTCAAACTGGTTTTCTCTTGGCTTACTTACTACTACAACAGAAGTGAATTTAACCCACTAAGTCCCACATGCAAAACAGTGCCCATCATGGGATCAGGTTCCAGTTCCATTTAACTCATCGCCAAGGTTAGCAACTACAATCTCGCATTACAGTATTCAAGTCCAGAAGCTAGCAGCTACAACTTCGGTCATTTTCAAGGACTTATTCAGTCAAGTCACAGATACCCCATTATTTTTTTCAATTCTTACTTGCCATTGGTTCCTTTGCGGGTTCACCTTTGTGATCAAGTTTTTTCGTTTTGTTTCGTTGGAAAATTGATATTTATGCAGTGGGGTATGTGCAGACCTGCTTTAGCAGGATGCTAGTAAAAGCAGGGGGTAAGTTAAATTGCCGACTTTTCCTTTGTTTCTTAAATTTTTCTTTCAGGGTTTACTTTCCTGAATGATTATTTGCTCCAGCTTGAGAAATTTCAATTTATAGCAGATTAAATGCTTTCTTTTATTATGTAAGGAATTTGCTATAGGAACAATGAGTATCCTACTTGCTGTAGTCATTGTGCTAGTTAGTCGTTGATCGTTGGGATATGATCCAAACTATGATACCTTAATTAAAGTTCTGTACTTGATGAGTATGAGGAAGAGGTAGCTTAAGGATTATTTCTTACTTCTAAAACTAGAGCTTTCTTTTTTTTAAAAAAAAAAAAACAGTTTATTCTTTTATTTGTTGTAGAAATTGACTTCCAATGGGAAAGAGAAGGCTCAAAGTAAGAGAAGTAAAAGAGGAGACAGGAGTATGTAAAAAATGTGCATTCTGGAACGTTTTAAGGCCTTTAACTGCTTTGCATGTCAGTGTTAATGGTTTCCCTAGGACTTACTTTTCACTGATGATCAGATTGCCACAAAATTTTTGGAGGTCTTAGCAAAGAATCTTCTCCAGGAGTCCTAGAAACTGCAGGTATGTCGCCTAATACTCTTGTTAATATTCTATTCGGGTAAAGAATCTGGGGATTGGGGAAGCTCATACCGATTTCCCTATCTACTGATTTTTTCTGTGGACTTTCTAAAGATGCATTTGATCATTCTTTTGACAGAGTATTAGATACTAATACATTGGGAATGCCTGCTTATTATTTTAAACCACTTGACTTTTTCAGCATCCTTCACATTCCAAATTTTCGATGCTCAATTTATTTCTTTATTAGGTTGCCCTTGGAACCAATGAGGACAGCTCATCTGAAAAACAATTTATGAGGCTCGATAAACAATCCTAAGATCAGGACAGCACAAACCCTTGAGTTTAAACCGGAAACTTGACAAGTAAATCACATTTAGCAGTAAAGAATTTGGAAATCAAAGTAAACCACAACTAACCAACAAAGTTTGATCTTAACCAGCAAATGAACTATTTGGATATAAAAGACTAGTTTCCAAACCAGGAGGTACACAAACATGATTACAAAACCAACAATTAATCCAAGAGTTACAGTTCACAAAAAATGCAGTGTTTCCGCAGCTACAAAACCTAACTGCTTGGTACCTGCAGGAGCTTAAAACTGGTAGAGTTCTTGGACCACTAAATAGACATTTATAGAAGTTATTACCAATACACACATGCATACAACCCATGAGTTGCTTCCAGCAAAAGTAGCTGTCTTCCCAGTACCAGTCAAGGTTTCTGCACAATTTCGTGCAGGTCACAGTTGGGCATGAACCCAAGTATCTAACACCAGTATCATTAAACAAAATGTTCACAGATAGCTTACCCTTTAGGAACTATATTTACACCAAAACCTGCATTGAAAGAATAGTTACAAATTCACCCAGTCATCATCTGCAGCATCGTAGAATCATAAGGATGTGAGAAAACAGTTTTCTCAGAAATGATCAGACATGTTACAGTTAAAAGAAAACAAAATAACAAGTAAACACATGGAGCTCAAGAAGCTAGAGGCATAGGAAAGCTTGATCAAATTCATAATAACACTTATAACTAGGGGTTGTTGAAATATAAAAGGCTTGGCATGCAGGTACTGACAAGGCTTCAAACAGAGGGGACTTGGTTTCTACACCCCATATAAAATTGTTATCTGATCTCCAATCCACAGAATTAAGCATTAAGCTCAATGTAGAGCCGAACCCTTACCTAATAACCTGAATTAAACCACATGCAAGCAACCTTAAACCTTGCATATACATAAATTTAGTTACAAGCATTACTTCACTCACAAGCTTACTAGGGTTCTAGCTCTGTCTCATAGTTTCGTTATGATTCAATAATTTAGTTTAGGCTTTAATGTTCCGGCTTGTAGTAGAACTCAAAAGTTCTCAGCCTGGCCAACAATGGTGTTTAAGGCTAAAAAGTTTGATTTGGAGATGAAGAAGTTTGTCTTGTGGGTGGAGAAATAGGCGAAGGTTAAGCCGCGCTTGCAACCCTCTCCTTTAGCAAATAAATGCTTCTAAGTTTAACCTTGGAATTAGATAGTTTATTGTTCTATAACTATCTGTCAAAGAGGTTAAATGGATTAATTAAGTTATAAGTATTGCTAGGCAAATTATAATTTAATCATTTCAGAGCTTGGAACAAAAAGTGAACTGAACTGAAAGGATCAAGCTAGAGAGGTTCTTATAGGATTTAACAAGTAAAAGAAGGAGGTTTGGTGATCAAATGACAAAAATGAACAAGTTGTGAAGATCATGGGTTTGATTGTCTAATTAATAGAAAATAAAGTGAGAATTGGAAAGGAGAACTAAAGAACATACTAATCCCTAAATTTAAGGAGCTCGTCTGCTACTAGGCATAAGCTCCCCCACACCTTTTATTGATTGACTTAGATTACAATGAAAATATCAAAAGGGAATTGTCAAAAGAAACAGCTCTTAGTATCACAGTAGCTACTATCATCACAAAGGGAATGGACTTGGTTGTAATATTAGATGTTTTCTGAGTAATATGGAGGGTGTTAGACGACAAAGTTTTGTGACTTAATTGTAAATATTTAGGAAGCTCAAGGTCGAATGGAGAGTTTGAGCCCCACTCAATGCATGTAGTTATGTGTTATATTCTTCTAGGCAATTAGAAACTTGTTTAAGTTGGAAATTCATCCAAAAACTGTTGTTAAAGCTTTGAAACTCGTTTTTAGCAGAAAGAAAGTAACATCAGAATTAAGCAAGAGTTTAGCTAGGGTTAAGTATTGGAAGAGTTTTCTTGAAGAGGAAGTCACGGTTAGCTTGATCCTGTAATTAGTTTAAGTTTACAGGAGATCCAAAGGGCTTTGGTAAGCAAGTCAAGGATATCACTGAACATCAAGTACATGCATGTAGTTGCATTCAAGAGTTCTATACATAACGAAATCATGAAGTATTAGTGGAAATATATAATTAACTTGCTATAAAGCCATCCAATTTTTTCTCCAAAAAAAGGGCTAGCAAATGTTGGGTAAAATATTAACTTGGATGAAATTAAGGGGACTGGAATGACCTTGTTCAACAGTAAAAGAATGGGATAGATATTGGAGGAGGCAACCAAACCAACGTTGTATGTTGAATTAATTAAGATAAAGAGCAACAATTACGGCATTAATACATTAATAGATAATAGAAATCATATTTATCAAAAACACGTTTTAAGTCGTAAAAATGTATTTTTTTACGACTCTAGATATAGAAACCGTGTAGGAACACCATAGAAACGAAAACCATGGTAGAAATGAATAGAAGCGCGTTTTAAGTCGTAAAAACATAAAAACTTAAAGACTTTAAGACTCTACCTTGTTGGGTCAATTAGATTAAAAACCTAACTAGGCTAACTAAGTAAACCCATTTCCCAGCCCAACCCATTTATATATTAAAAAAAACAACCCAAAAATACATTGACTTTGATTCTTTGGTAAACTATCTTTTATGTTACTGTATGTTGAATAATGAAAAAAAAAATATGAACGACAAAATGGATATAGTAGGTGCATACATGTAGTTCTAGTTAAGGATAAAATCAAATCAAATATAGATTATTAGATGTATTGCTGTGTAAGGGTTACAAGATTGGAAAAAGAAAAGGAGAAATAAAGTAAATGTGTTTATTATTATTTTGAAGCTTATATATGGAGAAGCTTTCCATAAAAAACTTTAAAAAATAAAATGAACTTCAAGAGAACCTTGTTGCCTAGAAAACAGAATAGAAATATGGTGTTTATGTGTATGTCCAATCCCAGCACTAAAACTTAATTCATTAAACTGAAGGAATGGCAATTAGAAAATAGGAAACATGTGTAGTTATTTGTTTTCACCAATTAATTACCTCATACTGGTCAAATTGAATGCTTTGATTCTTTAGCTGCATTATAAACATGAGATTCCTTGATTGTCCCGTAGATTAAGTGCCATTAGTTTTTTGTGATTTCTATGCTCAACTAAAATTGGAGTTTTAGTAAGTGACATTGTTGTGAAATATGAGATCGTTAAGATAATTTGAATGGTTATTTTTTTTAATATTTTTTTAGAGTTTTTTTTTTTTTTTTAATCTTATGACTCTACGATTTTTTATGACTTTACGATTATAGGAAAACCAAAACAAATTTAGGTAGAAACCTGACTTTGATACCTTGACAAAAATAATAAGCGCATACAGGATAGTGTAGTTGGGAATGTGAGAGATTATGGGCCAGTCTACCCCTATTCCTTGCTTGCAATGTTTTTCCACCATTAGGCACTCATAAATTTGCAATCTTAGCTATGTGGCTTTCCTAAGAAGCTGCCACTGTATTGCTGTCAATTTGGGACATTCTCGAACAATCAACTTACTAAGATGTGGCATGATAGTGACCATGGGATCCTCTTTTTCACTGTCACTCCAATCCGGCTCCTCCCACCCCTCCATCTCATGGAACATAAGACTTCAAATTTGGGAAGACAACCAACTACTATTGCAATTCAGGTGGCGATGTTCCAAGGAATTCAATTCCCACTTTATTCACTCTCCACATTGATTCTAATACAAGATATTCAAGTCTCTGTAGTTTTCCCGAGGGAGGAAGCTCTTCTGACTCTCTACAATCTTTGAGCTCGAGGTATTTCAAGTTGTTCAATGATGCCATCCAATTAGGAAGTCCACACCTACCACTGTATCCTCATATAACCAACAATTCGATGCATAAAGGTGGACTCAAGGCTTGTAACACTTGTTCTTCCTTCTCATTTACTACTTTCCCATCTTCCACCCCACTAAACTCGAGTTCCAAATAATAGAGAAACATGACTATCCCATTTGTCCGTCTCAATTATCCTGTTTGTGTCGATATTATCTGTTGATATTATCTTCTTCCTAATAATATCACCCTATGAATATCATGTAAACTTATCTCCAAAATTATCTCTAAGATATGAATTACCTTATCTCTTGTATAAATACCTTATGATTAATGAAAGCTATCTATGTTCATTTGCTAAACTTGTTTCTCTTGTATGATATCAAAGCAGGTTGCTCTCTAAAAACAAAACCTAGCTGATCTTCTTCTTCTCCACTTAACCATGACCGACAAGCACCCAGTTGCCACTAATTCTATTACCGAAGTCCCAATTAAACTCACAAGCTTCAAATACCCTTCTTGGAAAGCTCAATTTCATTCGCTCCTCTTTGGTTTTAATCTACTTGGTTTTGTCAACGGTACAAAGCCAACACCTGCCGCCTACTTTGGTTTTAATCAATGACTTGATTAGACACCGGAGCCTCCCATCATGTGACACCGGAGCCAAGTTTGCTCTCTCAACTATCCGAGTACACCAGAACTGATCAACTTATCATTGGAGATGATGATAGGCTGTGAATTTCTCACATTGGTTCTACCTCCTTATCCACCCTTTCTCACTCCTTTAAATTACAAGGCGTTTTATGTGTTGCTGATATTAAAACTAATCTTCTCTCTATCTCAAAGTTCTATTTATCTAATCAAGTCTCCATTGGATTCTTCCCAGACCATTTTCAGGTCAAGGATCTGCACACAGGACTACAACTGGTACAAGGAACAACTAGGAATAGTCTTTATATGTTTCCTGTGAGGGACTCCTCATCTCATCCACTTGCTAATATTGGCGTAAAATCATCAACTCAAAGGTGGCACCATCGTCTTGGGCATCTAGCTTTACCTATCATTCATTCTCTTATTTCTAAATTTTGTTTACCAATTTCAGGACCTCAATTTCAATTTTTGTAATTCTTGTTTATGCAATAAGAGCCACAAACTACCTTTTAATGCTTTTTTTCTTGCAAGCTGTCGGCCCTTTGATTTACTATACACTGATGTTTGGGGTCTAGCCCCAGTTCAATCAATTGATGGCTTTCGTTATTACATTGCCTCTGTTGATCAATACCAAGTATCTTTGGCTCTACCCCATGAAGCAAAAATCAGATGTTTATGAAATTTTTGTTAAATTCAAGTCCTTGGTTGAAAACTATTTTCAAACCAAAATTGCTTGACTTTATACTAATAGAGGTGGTGAGTATCAAAAATTGAAACCTTTTCTTGAAATAAATCACATCTCTCATCTTCTTACTTCACCTTATATACCTCAACACAATGCATCTATTGAACGTCAACATCGTCATATTGTTGAAACCAGCCTGATCCTTCTCCACAATGCCTCCATGCCTTCCCCTTATTGGGCATATGCCTTCCTCGCTACCACTTATCTTATTAATAGAATGCCCACTTCCATCCTTAGTGGTATCTTACCTTATCAATTCTTATTTTCACAAGTACCCAATTACCACAACTTGAAAATTTTTGGCTGCTTGTGCTAACCTTGGCTTTGCCCTTACAACACTTATAAACCCCAATAAACATCTAAACCTTGTATTTCCTTGGCTACTTTCTAAATCAAAGTGCCAACCTTTGCTTAGACCCAAACACAAATAAATTTTTTGTCTCTCATCATGTACATTTTGTTGAAGAAATTTTTCCTTTCCTACATTTTTTCCCTCACACACCTTCTTTATCTAGTTCGACTTTCTTTGAATGGACATTTGCAGGAACATCCCAAGAGATCACTCTCAGTAGGCCTTTATCAGTAATCCCACCGCAGCAACCTTGTCCAAGTAAATCTCTTACTTCTTCCTTGTCTCATTCTCTTGACACTCCTACCCAAATTGTTCCTACCTTCATACTTTAGCACATCACCCCAACTACTCCTCCTTTGTCCTCATCACATTCATTCCCACCCCACACCCCTGCCCCTATTGCACCATTCCCACACACCTATACGAGATGAAAATATAACCAATCTACTTCTCCTTTGTCTACCCCTTTACCTTCTACCTCCCCTTCTTCATCACCTCTGCCACCAACTCGCACTCATCCTATGCTAACCCACTCTCTTACTGATCATTCTAAAGCTGCCCATCTAACCACCAAACATCCTCGCTTATCCACTGCTGAACCGACCACCACCACACAAGCCCTTCGTCATCCCCATTGGAAACAAGCCATGATTGATGAATATGAAGCCGTACTTCATAATGGTACATGGGAGTTAGTTCCATATACTTCCTCACAGAATATTGTAGGCTATAAGTGGCCTTTTCGCACAAAGTGAAATTTTGATGGCACAATCTCTAGCTGCAAAGCACGTTTTGTAGCGAAGGGCTTCCATCAACACCCTGGCCTTGATTTCAATGAAACATTCAACCCAGTGGTTAAACCATCAACAGTTTGACTCATTTTCAACCTAGCTGTTCAACACAGCTAGCCTCTTCACCAGTTGGGCGTCAACAGTGCCTTTCTGCCAGATGACCTCTTAGAGGAAGTCTATATCCAGCAACGCCCAGCTTTTGTTCACCAAGATTTCCCATATCATGTCTATAGATTGTGCAAAACAATTTATGGCTTGAAACAAGCACCTTGCGCTTGGCACCAAGCTCTCAGTGTTTTTCTTCTTTCGTATCAATAGAAAGTTTCTCTGGCGGATTCATCCTTGTTCATCTACAATCACGAACATCGTTTCTTTATTCTTGTTTACGTTGATGACATTATTATTAGCAGCAATAATTCTACCTTTATTTAACAATTCCTTAACTTTCTTTGTGATCGGTTTTCCTTGAAGGACTTTAGTGATCTCAACTATTTTCTTGGCACTGAAGTAGCACATACCCCCTTATGTGGCTTTTCTCTCAACACAAATACATCATTGATCTTCTCTCTCATGCCAACATAGATGGTGTTAAAGACTTTCCAACTCCATTCTTCACCTCAGCAACACTAAGGCTGAATGATGGCTCTTCTCCATTGATGCCACTTCCTTCTGTAGCATTCTTCGCATGTTACAATATCTGTCCTTCACTCGCCTAGATATTGCATTCATAGTGGACAAGTTGTCGTAATTTATGCATCAACCCATCTACCAACACCTTCTTTCTCTAAAATGGGTGCTTCGTTACCTCAAATGAACTTCATTTCATGGTATTTTCCTTCAAAAAAGCTTTTCCCTGCAACTTCATGTATATTCTGTTGCTGATTAGCCTGGTGACAAAGATTCCTATCATTCAACCTCTGCCTACACAGTCTATCTTAGTTGTAATCCTATTTCCTGAATGTCAAAGAAACAACATACAATTTCTCGATCCTTAACTGAAGCCAAATACCATGCTACCTCCACCGCTGCCTATAAAGTAGAATGGTTACATTCTGTCCTTCGTGAACTTGGTTTTCACATAGCACAACTGCCACTCCTACTATGTGATAATATGAGCTCTACATATCTGTGTGCCATCCTTATTTTTCACTCCAAAATAAAGCACCTTACACTAGACCGTCACTATGTTCGGGACAAATTTACTACTGGACAACTCCAAGTTCAACACATCCCAACTAAGTTGCAACTAGTAGAAGCGCGCACCAAACCTCTACCTTGCCCTTGGTTTGAATAACTACTGTTCAAGATAGGGGTCACTGATGGTTCCACCAGCTTGTGGGGGCATAATAGAGAAAAATGACTACTCCATTTTTCCATCTCTAATTATCCTATGATTCTACTCTGAACTGCTCTGATTTGGTTAATGATTTTATTTATAAATATTATTTGTTCCGTTCTCAAAATGGCTATTGCATTGATTACTTCTAACCCTTCAAATATTTTCTGTTGAAGTTTATGTTATTATTTTATATGAATTATTTATGCTTGATCCCTATATGTTTTATATATTGTATTTCTGTTTTTAAAATCCACCACTTGTTGGGCATTCATACTCATCCTGTTTTCACCTATTCGCACAGATAAGGAGATGTCCGAGTTAGCTAGTGGGAGTGACTACAAGGTCAACTGAAGTTCAAGAAAGTTAAAATTATTTTGTTAGTATTACTATTATAAATTTGTTTATGTTTAAGAAACTCTTTGGATTTTGTTTCATTCCTTAGAGCTTTGATATTTTATGGATTATGTCCTGATTTCAAGAATTGTAGTTGCTCTGTCACTTATTCTCGAAAGTTGAATTTTATAAGTTTGTAATTATTTAGAATATGTAGCCTTACATGCTTAGGGAAAATTTATTTTCTTGAGTATGCGGCGTGTCATTGTCCCAAGACTCCTAGGGCGGGTTTTGGGGCATGATAGAGGTGGTATCAGAGCATAAGTTCAATAAATTTAAGGACCTTAGGTTAAGGAAATGCTAGGCTTTTGCTGTGCTTAGATATCGAGAGATGGGTGGAGATTGCTACCATAGTGGAAATGGAGCTGGGTCTTATTGTCAGGGACCAAAAGGGAAAAGATAGACCTGGAAGATCTTTAAGCAAGCCATTTGGAAATATAGCAAAGAAACAAAGTTTTACCCCAACCTATCATGGAGCTTCTATGCATCTGGATGTACCAAAGTGTGATTACTGCGGACAATTTCATTTTGCTGAATGTCACTGGAAGACTAGCAACTGTTTCTGTTATGCCAAGAAAGACCATCTGATTGCTGATTGTAAATAGTTAGGGACTAGAAATCTTCTCCAAAGCTTTTAGGCATGGGGTAATCTACCAGCTTTAAGGAAGCAAGATGAAAAAGGATATGCAGCAAAGCCACAAGTTCAAGGCCAAATATATGCACTTACTTAGCAGGATATAGATGACTCTAATGTAGTTGTTTCAGCTACGGTGAAAATTAGTTTTGTTTATGGTCGTGCCTTGTTTGATTTTGGTGAGAATTATTCTTTTGCATCACCAAAGTTTGTTGCTCGATTGTCATGTGTGCTTGAACCATTAGATTTTGAGCTATCTATTGAGACCCCTTCAGGAAAGTTTGTTGTTACTTATTCTGTGCATAAAGGGTGTGTAGTCAGAATTAGGGGAAGAAATATGCTAGTGAATTTGATTAGGCTGGATATAATTGACTTTGATGTGCTTTTGGGGATGGACTGGTTATCGGGAAACCATGCTTGGGTTGACTGCTATGAAAAGAAGGTAATAATTCGTGTTTCTAATGAGTTGGAAATTATCCTTATCGGGAATAGGCAACCGGTCATAATAAGTCTTATCTCTGCTATGCATATGTGTGTTAGTTGCTAAGAAAGGGATGTCATGGATATTTAGCATTCATCAGAGATACTAGCCAATCTGAATTGAAGCTTGAAGACATGCCTATTGCTAAAGGAGTTTCTTTTCTTGATGTCTTTCTTGAGGAAATTCCTGGGTTGCCCTTTGATTGAGAGATCGAATTTTTTGTTGATCTTGTGTTGGGGACTAGCCCAATCTCTAAGGCTTCCTACTGAATGGCACCTGTAGAGATGAGAGAGTTAAAGGTACAGCTACAAGAGTTGCTCAATAAAGGGTATATTTGACCTAGTGTTTCACAATAGAGTGCTCCTGTTTTGTTCATAAAGAAGAAATTTGGAAGCTTGAGGCTTTGCATTGACTACTGTTAGTTAAACAAGGTAATTGTCAAGAACAAGTATCCATTGCCTCGTATTAATGGCTTGTTCGATCAGCTGCAGGTTGCACAAGTCTTTTCTAAAATTGATTTGAGGTCTAGGTATCACCAATTAAAGATTAACGCTAAGGATATATCTAAGACTGCTTTTAGGATCAGGTATTACCATTATGAATTTATGGTTATGCCTTTTGGTCTAACGAATGCATCGGCTGTTTTTATGGACTTGATGAGCTGAGTTTTCGAGCCATATTTAGACCAATTTGTCGTTGTGTTTATCAATGATATTTTGGTCTATTCTCAAAGCCCAAATGAGCATGAGGAGCATTTGAGAATTATTTTATAGACATTAAGGGGGAAGGAGTTATATGCAAAATTCAAAAAATGTGAGTTTTGGTTGGAGAAAATTTCTTTTCTTGGTCATATAATTTCAAAAGATGGACTTTCTGTAGATTCGCAGAAAGTTGAAGTAGTTGTGAATTGGGGTAGACCCTCTAATGTTGCTGAAATTTGTAGCTTTCTAGGTTTAACTGGTTATTATCATCGGTTTGTTCAAGGATTTTTGACCTTGGCTATGCCTTTATATAAGTTGGTTTGAAAGAATGCTAAGTACGAGTGGACTGAAGATTGTAAGAAAAGCTTCCAGGAGTTGAAGCAAAGATTAGTAACTGCACCTGTCATTACCATCCCATCTAGCACTGAAGGTTATGAAACTTATTGTGATGCTTCACATATTGGTTTAGGGTGTGTACTTATGCAGAGAGAAAGAGTTGTTGCCTATGCCTCCTGGCAATTGAAGCCATACGAGAAGAATTATCTTACGCATAACTTGGAATTAGCTGCAGTTATCTTTGCCTTGAAGATCTCGAGACATTATCTCTACAGTGTTTCTTGTAAGGTGTTTACTGATTACAAGATTTTGCAATATATCTTTGCAAAGAAGGAATTGAATCCTAGGCAGTGGAGGTGGCTAGAGTTGTTGAAAGATTATAATTTGAATATTTACTATCACCCTGGCAAGGCAAATGTTGTTGCTGATGCTTTAAGCCGTAAGTCCTCTGGCTTGTTAGCTTATTTACTTACTAATAAAATAGTTATTCTTAATGATCTATAGAAGTTAGGAATAGAAATGATAATAGATGGTCTCAATAATGTGCTTGCTAACTTGATGGTTCAACCAACTTTAATTAAGAGGATTAACATTTCTCAAAGTTCAGATGAAGGAATTAACAAGTTGAATGAAGAAGTTACACAACGGAAGCATCCAAGATTTCGTATTCATGAAGATGGATTTCTAAAGTTTGGTGCTCGACTATGTGTCCCTGGAGATGAGGCTTTGAAAGAAGAAATTATATGAAAGGCACATAATACCCCTTACACAGTGCATCATAGTAGAACTAAAATGTACAGAGACCTACGAGAGCATTTTTTGTGGCAAAGAACGAAGAAGGAGATTGCTAAATTTGTTGCAAAGTGCCAAACTTGCCAGCAAGTTAAAGTCGAACATCAAAAGCCTTCAAGACCTTTGTAGCCTCCTCCAATTCTGGAATGGAACTGGGAACACATCACTATTGATTTTGCTGTGGGACTTCCAAGGACTAGTAATGGTAACAATGCTATATAGGTGATTGTTGGTCATTTATCTAAATCTGCCCACTTTTTGCCATTCCAAAAAGGTTCAAGTTTAGAGAAGTTAGCCAAGTTGTATGTTAAAGAGATCATCCACCTACATGGGGCTCCTCTATCTATTGTCTCGGATAAATGGTTTGTCTCAAGATTTTGGGGACATTTGCAGAAGGCCATAAGAACTCAACTCAATTTCAGTACCATTTATTATCCTCAAACCGATGGCTAGTTAGAACAAACTATTCAAATTCTTGAAGATTTGCTCCAAGCTTGTGTGCTAGACTTTGGAGGTAATTGGAATGATCATTTAGCACTTATTGAATTTGCATATAACAATAGCTATCAGTTTAGTATTGGAATGACACCCTATGATGCATTGTATGGACGGACATGCAAGTCACCAATATGTTGGGATGGTTGAGAAGAATCAAATTATTCATAATCACTTATGGATTGCATAAAGTAGACAAAAGAGTTATGCTGATTTGAGAAGACGATTGTTGGAGTTTGATGTTGCGGATAATGTTTATATCAAAATATCACTAATGAAAGGAGTTATGAGGTTTGGGAAGCGTGGAAAATTAAGCCCAAGATTTGTGGATCATTTTGAAATTCTAGATTGAGTTAGGGATGTTGCTTACAGAGTTGCGCTGTCATTATCTTTATCATGAGTGCACGATGTGTTTCATGTATCAATGTTATGTAAATATGTGCATGATCTCAATCACATAGTCCAACATCAACCGATCAACATTATGCTAGACTTGACGCATGAAAAGCGGTCAGTGGAGATTCTTGATCGAGAGAAAAAAGTATTGAGAAGACGCACTGTTCCATTTGTGAAAGTTTATTGGGAAAGACACTCTTTATCAAAAGCTACTTGGGAACGCGAAGAGGAGATGCGTGAGAAGTATTCTTTTCTATTTATCAATGAAGGTAAGTTTCAAAAACGAAACTTATTTAAGGGAGGAAGGATGTAATGGCCCAACCCAATTTAGTCTACCTTATTATTTTGGGTATTTAGGTTAAGACCGAAGAGAAGGGAAAATAATAATAAAAAAATAAGAAGCAAAGAAATAAAAAAAAAAAAGGGAAATAAAAAAAAAAAAAGAGAGAGAAATACGGCACAAACCAAAAGACAGAAGAGAGGAAAGCATGAAAGGAGTTATAAAAAGGGGAGAAATAGGAAAAAGTTAGGGTTGTATATTTCTCTTATTTTTTTATATAGATGTTGTGTTATGTTGAAGGAGTGGAAGAAAAAATCATTAATTAAAGATAAAGTAAAAGCAGTCTATGAGTTTTTTAAGCAAAAGAAGAATCTTTGATAAGTGTTTGTTGGTTATTTCTAATATACAAGTTAATTATTTTAGAATTTTTAAAAGGATTTAGATTGATAATTTGATTGAATATAACTTACTTTTGATGATTGGAAGTGTCAATTGATAGTTGAGAATATTTATAATCAATTAAGAATAAATTTGGTTGAAATCACACAGTAGCAAAAGGTTGCGAGCGAAGAAGACGGGGAATCGTATTTCTGGCCCAACATTGGGATAAATACACATTAGGTACTTTAGGTTTTGATACGGGTTCATCGATACCGTCTAGTCTAAAATGTTATAAATTGGTCACTGGCAGTAGGATAATCGGGTTACTCACAGTATCAGTCCCTAAGGCTTCTAACACAACTTCAGTGAATTCTTATATTCCAGAAGCATTCATTTGGGTCACTGTCAGCAAGTGATTTTGGGTTATTTCTTGAATTGATTATATTTTGACATAAACTTTTGTATAATTATTTTAGGTGACTAAACAATTATTTTAGAAGTTGGAAAGTTGCATTTTGAGGTAAGTGGCTATTACTATTTTTAAAAATTAAATTGTTTTGATATTATGTATGTATTTTTTCTTCAAGTGTTAAGTTTTCCAACTTAGTAATTTTTCAATATTTCGATTTAAAGCTATTTTGAATTAAATTGATTTTCAATCAGAATAAGAGTTTTTAAATACATGTTTTATTGTAAAATTGTTTTCCCAAGTATTTTATTAATTTACTTATTGATCTGCTTATTCAAATTTTATCTTATTTATGCAATATATTGTGTTTGATTAAATAAGCTGGGATCAAGTATGTTTTGATTGTGATATTTTGTATTGAAATTTTATAACAATTGTAATACTCTGAATTTCTATTCTGACTCTGTTTTAGTAGGTGTTGATTCTATGCCCGTACTACTAGGAAAGTATAGTTCTAGACCCTCCATATAAGGTATTCTGTTTTGTTCTGTTCTGCAATGCACTGGTTTTTTGGACTAGTCCTCCAGGGCACTCGATTGTTGGCGATTGTTAGATGATTATGGACTTACTACAGTGGTTTAAGTGTAGTTATAATAATCACCCTCACCCACTCTGCTCTAAATTTCTATTCTATCATTCAACTCTGAACAGCTATGATTTGGTTAATGATTTTATTTTTAAATATTATTTGCTCAGTTCTCAAAATGGCTATTGCATTGATTACTTCTAACTCTTCAAATGTTTTCTGTTGAAGTTTATGTTATTATTTTATAAGAATTATTTCTGTTTGATCCTTATATGTTATGTATATTGTATTTATATTTTCAAAATCCACCATTTGTTAGGCATTCGTACTTACCCTGTTTTCACCCCTTCACACAGATAAGGAGCAGTCCGAGTTAGCAAGCAGGAGTGACTATAAGGCCAGCTGCAGTTCAAGAAAGTTGAAAGTATTTTGTTAGTACCACTACAATTCTCGTAGTGAGGTTTTACCAAGAAGCTGCTGCGGTATTGCTGTCAAGCTAGGACATCGACGAACAAACAACTCACTAAGATGTGGCATAATAGTGATCATGGGATGCTCTTTTTCACAATCACTCCAATCCCACTCCTCCCACCCGTCCATCTTGAGGAAAGTAAGTGCCTTCAAACTAGGGAAGACAACCAACTGCTGTTGCATTTCTAGTGGTGATATTCCAAGAAATTCGGCTCCCACTTTCTTCATGATAAGCTTATATTTATTATATTTATTTCTCTCATATTTAGTATATTTTAATATGTTTTTAACCTTAAATACATATTTTGAGGATTTTTTGTAGCATAGAACATATCTGGACTTAATTGATTGAAAGTAAATTTAATTTGTCATTTTACAAGTTTTAATTTGGTTGTGCTCTTTCAGGATGTTGACAGATTGGTGATGTTCCGGTAGAAAAATTGTATCTTGAGCTACAGAGATTGGAATGAAGTGATTCTTAATTCATTGGAAAGCTAACATCTGGAGCTACAAATCACATTCAGACCATGGAACCCAGTTTGCACGTTAAGAGGGTCAAATTTGGCTTCAAAGTCGAGATTTACGAGTCACCGCCGGTTCAAAAGCAACTGTAGTATTTTGGGCATATCTTTGGCTGTAGATGTCTGTTTTATGCGATTCAGGTGTCGTTTCAAAGATAAGAAAGAGCTCTACAAGTTTTATGCTTTGAGTTTTGAGAAATAATGGCTGCATCAGGTCGAATATCAGCTTGAAGTTGCTACTGATGTCCTGGAGTATTGCTTGGCTGACAACTTTGAAGCCTTATAGTTATTTTGAATCTTTTTATTTGTTTGGCGTACTTTAGTAATAATATAGAAAGTTTAGAGATTTTTTATGAGTTTAGCCATAGGTTTTAGGTTTCTTTGGTTTTTAAAAGCGTGGCTGCCGCACAGTAAGGGGCTCTCCGTTTTTTGTAATTCCAATTTTAATTTCTTTTATTCTTCTTTGTTTCTCTTCCGATCATGACTGAGTAATTTTCTGGTTCAGTTCTAGGGACGATTTCCATCACCAACACCGGTTGTGAGAATTGATTTTTCTTGCTTAAACTTTCTTTAATTTCAAGTATTTACTTCTTTGTTGTTCAGATTTATTGCAATTAATTTTCCTGTTCTCGCTTGTTGAATTGGTTCTGCTATTGCAAATCTGCTTGATTTTCTTTCAACCGCTTAGGTGAAGAATTCAATTAGAAGCAAGTGAATTGATTGGAGATTACTTTTATTTCTGGTTAGTTCATACAAAGAAGTAAGACAGGTTAAATTATTCAAGCTTTTATATTGTTGCCTAGAATAAACTTTTTGGTTTATTGATCTTAATGCTGATTTTGAGATAATTAGAAATTGCTTTTCAATATCCGGTTACTCAAAATTAAGAAATTAATCTGAAGCTTTTTCTGGTTAATTTTATTCCTGAATTTTTAGGGTTCATTTTAGCTTTAAAGAGAGTCCTGTTTATTTACTTGAATTGAAGAAATATTTTCTTTCGATGATCGACTGTATGATTGGAATGGATAATCAACCCTGAACTGAGCGTTTTTAGTATTGGTTAATTTCGATTTGATTCTATCGTTAATTTATTTCAGCATTCGTTTCAAGAAAACCCCAATCTTTTATTTTAGTTTTCTGACAGGAAGCTTTTAGTTAAAAAATTTTCCTTGGGATTCGACCTGGTTTTCACTGCTAGCTACAAATTTATTTATTCTGAATTGTTAGGGATACTAGAATTATTTTTGGCGGTTTCGACGACCGACCACTTCACTCTCCCCATTAATCCTATATAGAGAGTTTCAAGTCTTTGCAGTTTGCCCATGGGAGGCAGCTACTCCAACTCTCCACAATCGTCAAGCCTAAGGTGTTTCAAGTTGTTCAATGATGCCATCCAATTAGGAAGTCCATCCCTGCCACTGTATCCATATATCTTCAACTGTTCGATGCACAAAGGTGGAGTCAAGGCTTGTAGCACTTGTTCTTCCTTCTCATTCTCCATTTTGTCAAGTGTCAAAATCCTCAACTTGATCTTGTCTTCCAACCTCGCTTTCCTGCACTCATTCACGTCTCTGATGTTCCCCAATCTGAAAATCAGGATGTCTTCAATGTTTGACAAATTCCCTAATTCAGCAAGGCTAGCATCTTTTTCTCTCATGATAATAACAAAATTATGTATCACTTTAACTTTACTTAATCTTCCACTCCCCTTTGGCATACACTCCAGGCTATCAGTTCCAGAATTATAAAGACAAGTAAGATTGATCAACTCCCCTATCCGTCGTGGCAACTTTTTGAGACTCCTACACCTCTTTATCTTTAATGTTTCCAAGTTGCATAGATCACATATTGCTTTTGGCAATACTCTTAATTCTGAGTTGTATGACAAATCCAGGTGCCTTAGATGTTCTAACTTCCCTACCTCCTTTGGAAGGACTTCAAACTCCAAATGATTTAGTTTCAATGTCCTTCAACAGATGAGTTGTCCCTAATCTAGCGCCAAAAGATCAACATTTATTCTTTTATACACGTGATTGTTCTGAATATGGAGGCTTCGCAATTTTTTGCAACCACAAATGTTATTGGGAAAATGGAAGCTTACTTGATTCTTATCAATATTCAACAGCATGTGCCGTATACTTTTCAGAGATGCTTCCCTTGTAAAAAACTCCATGTTATTGGAATCAACTGAGTAGCATTCACCTTCACTTAAAAAAATTGCAAAATCATGAACTATATCATGCATTTTGAATCCATATATTTCTCCGTCATCAGATCTTATAAGGTCTTGAAAAAAGCATCACATAACCAAGTCATTAAAGCACTCCTCTGCTATAACTTTTGCCTCCTTTGCCTCCCCAAAAAACCCTTGTGCCATCCAGAACTTGATCAATTCATGTTTCCGAAATGGAAAATCTTTCGGGAAGAGTGCACAATATGAGAAACACCGATTTGAAACTGATGGTAACTCATAATAGCTTAATTGCAAGGGACCAAAAAGACCTCTCTCAGCATCTTTAATTTCCCAAGTTCCACTCTTGAGCACATCTTGCCACTCTTTTTTGGTTCTTTTGAATCGCAAGTGACTACCTATTAGTTTTATTGCAAGAGGTAGACTTTCACATTTGCCAACGATTTGTCTGCCAACATCTTCAGGCATTTTTATCTCATCCCTCGTCTTATCAAAGAATGCTAGCCGAGCAAACAATGACCAAGAATCTTCTTCATTCAAGAACCCTGGGTGAAAAATATCTACTTGTCTTGACCCCAAAAGCATAGCCACCATTTCATTCCGTGTGGTCACTAAAATTCTACTTCCAGGAAGAGAACACTTCAAAGTATTTAGGAGTTGTTTCCATTTCTCAGAATCCTCTATCCAAACATCATCAAGAACAAGTAAAAATTTATTTTGTGACATATGTTCACGAATTTGTTGTAATATGATATCCATTGCATCTACCTTTGGACGTTCATTAGTACATGCTTCGAAGATTTCATTAGCTATTCTTCTCTCATCGAAAGGATTAGAGACACAGACCCACATTCTCTTGCCAAAGTGGGCTTTGACTTCACCATCATTGTAGATAGATTGAGCAAGTGTAGTCTTGCTAAGACCACCCATTCCTACAATGGAGATAACACGTAGAGCCTCCTCTTCTTGAGTACTACTACCGCTCGGTGTTGATAGTAGCATGCCTTTGACAATAGCTTCATCTCGCTTTCTGCCTATCACCTTCGCAACATCAATGTAAGATGTTGTTCTGGGCCTTTCTTCATCAGTTATTCTCTCGTGGATAACAAAGTGAAATCTCTCTTTTTGGGCAGAAATGAAATGAAGCCTTTCATTGATTTCCTTGATCTTGAGAGCAATGTCATGGCGAAAAGCAAGTTGCTTGATGCAAAAGCAAGGGGATGGGAGGAAGGAGCATACCTTGTTACGGGGCTTCTGTTGTTGCCTGATTTTTAATCTTAAGAGAGCGGTGTTCCACTCATCCAGAACGTCTTCAAGATCATAAGAAACCTCCTTGAGTTTACCCAACCAGTTTCTAACAGGGGCTTCTTTCACTTGCCTTCTTTCTGCATCTTGGAGCACTTCTTGAATGGCCTTAATATTGCTGGTGAGGTTTTCAATCTCTCTATCCACACCTGTCACAAGCTCTACTTTTTGCTTTGCTTGCTTGATGAGTATGTTTAGTAGCTGTTGCGAGATTGTTGAAACAATTGCATCGGCCATGTCTACAAAAGTAGATTGGTATGTGGGTGGCTGTGAGAGCAAGAATAGGTTTACATGTTAGCCCATCAATCTGCCAGGGGAATCGAAAGACACTGCGTTTCCCATAAGGTCGCTTTTGCTTTCTTCCACGAAGAGTATTAACGGTGAATTTTCTCTTTTGCTTTATCAAGATACATGTTCCCTTTCTTTCTCTTTCTCTTTCTTTGTTCTTTCTTTTTCAATTTTTTTTTGTTTTTTTTTTCTTTTTCTTGGATACTTTTCTTTGTCATCCCATTTCTGTGCGCCCTTTTATGCTTTAAATTTCAAATATTGCAAACTTTGTTTCTTTTTCCCGGTGGCCCTTGCCTCTCTATTATACACCAAATCTTTACAGATAGGTTCAAATTCTAAATAATGGAAAATGGGACTCATTTAGCTTATTTTAAGGTGAATTAGTTTTGACGCTAAGCTTTTGTTCTGTTTCTTATAGACAGAAACCGGAAGAGCAGGAGCCACCTATTTGGTTTCATTTTCATGAAAATTTTCCTGTGCTTGATGATGCCTGACAAAGCTTGAAACTACTAAGATCAAATGCTACTAGCCCTTGGTGCTTCTGAGTCTTTTATTATAACTCACTCGAAGAAAACAAATATATTTTGTTCAAGTTACAAATGAAAATTTGATAACATAAAGAATATGATAAAATTTATAAATAGTACCTAACGTTTAATTCATGCTTTATTATAATTTTTAACATATTAAATATTTTCTTTTGGTTCTAAACTTTTTAAATATTTCATATTAATTTTTAGTTAGATTAAATTTGTTAACTCCAAGTAATTGTGTAACATCATTTTTTTTAAATGATTTTAAATTGTATGGTAATTCATTTCCAAGAAATTTTAAAATGGGTAATTTTTTTTTTCTACAATTAAGGAAAATTTACATTATCCGATTTTTTCTCATAAATGAAAAAGTAATTTCGCACCATGCATGCGCACTCATGTAATAGTTTTTTGTTGGGTTAAGGAATACTTCTAGCGGGTAATATAAATCAAAATATTCTTAATGAATGTAGAATAAAAAAAGAGTAGTTGAGGTCGATGAAATAAAATGTTATAGATTTGTTAAATAATTTAGCCCATATGAATCTTGAATATTGGAGGAGTTTAATTTTTTAATAGATAATTTAATTATTATTTTCTATCCTATCCTTTCAAAAAGAACTTTTCATCTTATAAAGACGGCCAAACTTTTTCTCTTATTATACTTAATCCCCCACACAATAAAAACCTTTACAACAATTCTAAAATTATTAATTCATTAAAAACTTCTAAAACAAAAAAAATATATAATTTTTTTTTTATAACTTCTCTCTGAACAAATCTTAAACTTCTTCCATACTACAAGCCTCTATCATAAAATATGATATTTAAACAAAATTTATTTTCAATTTGATACAATTCATAAGATTCAATTTTATTCTTACATCTTATTGAAAACCATAATTGGTTGTTGGTAGACTTTCATTTTTCATAGAATTCAAGTTTTAAATTCTTAAAAAAAATATTGAATTTTATGTTTGACATATTTAATATTTTAGGCAGTTATATTCAATAATTTCAAACCTTATAATCTAAAGGTAAAAGTAACCAAATTTAAAATTAATTAATTTGATAAAATCTTTCTCTTAAATTAACTACTTGGTAGCTATATAAATTTAAGGGCATGTATGTTGTAAAATTTGAGGAAATTCACTCATAAAAATAAAATAAAAACTCAATAAATTTTCCATAATGTGATTAGATATTTTTATTGTTTTAATTGTACTAATGCAAATTAAATAGTCAATGTTGAATTTGGCTCTTATCAAAAGAATAAAGTAACTTTTTAAAGACAACTAAGGAAATATTTCCATAAAAGTAAAACTGAGTGTTTAATTGTGATTCAAATTTAAGATTTAACAATATATTTCATTCAAGTTATAAGATTTTCAAATTGGTAAAACATTGCGTTAAAGAGCTTGATTTATTATATTAAAAATGTAATGACTCAAGTGATGACCTCACACCACATGAGTTATTCTTTGAAATAGGATAAGCGCAGACTTGGAACTTCCCCCCTTATATACCCAATATCCATCAGATTTGATAAACGATGTATGTACACATTCAGTACATCACATCGTTACGGTCCCTAGTTGGCTCTAATATCGTCTGAAATGACCCAAGTCTAAAATTGGTCAATGAAACACATGCCCACATAACATGAGCTATCATTTTAAAAAAGATAAGTGTTAGGTGCTTATTTTCTAATACTTAAGTCTATATATTCATATAAGTTTTCTCATATTTCTCCTATGTGAGATATGTGGTGTTACAAAAAATTCATAGCCTATTTGTTGTAATTTTTCATAAAATTAAAAGCTTATTAAAGTGAAAATTAGTCATCTGTTCTTTTCAATTGTTTTTTATTTTTATTATAGAATCCCAACATTGATATAGCTCTAATTGAATAATAAATTTAGTCCCAGCTAAGAAGCTCAACTGGCCTTAAAGAATGTTGGCTGAAGTACGAAACAGATTCGAATCTCCAAATACTCTGCATGGCATAAAAAATGTCACCTATGGTTTGATGCCTTCTAGATTTTTAAAAATATGCAAAGTAACCCTCATACTTTACAAACTCTTATTTACTGGTTATACTTTTTATGTTAGGACTAGTTAACTGGTTCAAATTTAGTGGTTATGGTTTTCTATGCTAGGATTCAGTTTGTATGTATTGGTTTAGTAGTTTTTTTTCATTTTTGTAGCTCTATTTCAAATTTTGAAAACTTGTTATGTAGAACACAATCCAAACATTAAGCTATACTTTTAAAGATAAACATCGGTGCACTATAGATGAACAGAGTAAAAGGAGAGTGGAGTGCATTGTTCATTAATAGTGCCATTTTTTTCTCTTTCTCTTTCCTTTTTCTTTCTTGTTTTTTTTCTTCAAGTTGATCATGTCTTGATGGTCTTTTTTGCCATTTCCCCATTGTCAGCTTGTTACACTTCTATTAAAATGTGTTTTCACTCCCTACATTTCTACTTTTTCTCATTTTAGTCACTAAGTTCGACTCTTTCTACGTTTTGGTCCTCAAACGTAAGAACTACTTAACTAGATTATTTATATTTGTTCTCTTTGTCCCCAAATTTTTTTATGTTATTTTTTATGTACTATCTTCTAAAGCACAAACTTGGTCACTATCAATTGTTAAATATTTAATACCTAAAACTTTTTCATTTCCTCTCTTAATCCTTGAAATCTTTTGCCAATTTTTTTTCTTTTAATCTTTATTAAGTTAATAGCTATACGAATAATTGGTTAAAATAAATTAAACACAATTTTTTTGTTTCCGTCATATCTTTTCATTATTGATAATTGACTTTTGTAGTATGAGTTATTTAATTTAAAAGCTTTATCATTTAATAAAGTAATTTTTTCCATAATTACTAAATTTGAAAGTAAATTTTTCTAAATAAATTACGTAGTGATATTAAAAATTAGAAATGATAAGAGATGAAATTTTTTAGTGAATTATTTTTTAATGATAAAAAACTTAATAACTATTTAACTAGATATTTTCTATTTACTCTATTTGTCCCCAAACTTTTTTTAGTTTTTTTGTGTAGTATCTTCTAAAACAAACATTGGTCACCATCAACAGTTAAACTTTTAGTACCTAAAGCTTTTCCGTTTTCTCTCTTAGTACCAAAAATTTTCAGCCAATTTTTATTTCTCTTTTTTATTCTTTTAATATTTATTAATTTAATTGTTTTACTGCTAATTGATTAAAATAAATTAAACACAATTTTTGTGTTTTTATTATATTTTTTCATTCTTAATAATTGATTTTTGTAGCATGAGTTATTTAATTCTAAAACTCTATGGTTTAATAAAGTAAATTTGAATATCCATCATTTTGAAACACATACAATATTATTTTCATAGTGTTATGTTTTGATAAGGACTAATCATTTTAATAATAATAACACAACATTAAGAAAGTTCAACTCAAAATTAAAATAATCTAAAATTTTAATTAATTAACATAAACTAATGGATAAGAATTTTTTAGTTATTTTTTTTATTGAGATTTGCTTTAATAGTAAATTTATAAAAAAAAATACATGCTACAAAGTTCGGGTAAAAAATAACCTTGTAACTTAACTAAAACCAAACATACAAACCAACTAGCAAAGATTCCTCAAGACAAAACACATAACTTTCCCAATGCTATTATTATAAATACTATATCATTATTTCTATAGAATTGAGCAACTCCTTGCTACCGACAATCAAGTTCTACAAGAAGTAATATGTTGTCACTTATAAAAATATTCAATTATCCGAGCTACAATGAGAGTTATAAAAGTAACCGATACATTAACAAGTATAAAGTAACACCCACAAACTACACATCTTCATCTTTTTCTTCTCAACTTGATTGCGGTGAATGAAAATGCACCCTTCTTGCACCACTTGCAGCATCTTGAGCAGCACTAGCAGAGCGTTTTAGAAGTGTAATGACCCTATCCAATTTAATCTATTTATTATTTTGGATATTTAGGCTAAGACCCAATAGAAGGAAAGAAAAATAATAATAATAATAATAAGCAAAAAAAAAGTAAGGGAATTAAAAAAAAAAAAAGGACATGGCAAAAGGGAAGGGAGTCGGCGGAAGTTATAAAAAGGGGGAGAGATAAGAAAAAAATTAGTGGTAGGTATTTCTCTCATAATTTTATCTATTTGTTGCTTTGTGTTGAAAAAGTGGAAGAAGAGATCATTAATTGAAGATCAAGTGAAAGCAACTGTGAATTTTTGCAGTAAAGGCAGAATCTTTGGTAAGTGATTGTTAGTTATTTTTTAATATATAAGCTAGCTTTTCTTTGAAATTGAATAGAGATTTAAGTTAAGATTATAGTTGATTATAATTTATTTCAATGATTGGAAGGACCAATTGATTATTAGGATTGTTTTGGATGAATTAGAAATAAATTTGGGGAGATTTTGGCTAGGCATGGTGGAAATTGCGTTAATAACAGATTAGGTCCTTGAGGCTTAGAGGCGGATTCATCAAGACCCTACAGTTTATAAAGTTACAAATTGGCCACCGCAAATAGGTTGCTGAATCTTATAATCGGGTTAATCACAGTATCAGTCCCTAAGGTTTCTAACACTACTTCAGTGAATTCTTAGAAAAGGAGCGTTCGTTTGGGTCACTGTCAGCAAATGATTTTGAGTTATTTCCTGAATTGATTATATTTTGACATAAACTTTTACATAATTATTTTAGGCGGCTAAAGAATTATTTCAAGAGTTTGAAAGTTGCATTTTGAGGTAAGTGGCTACTACTATTCCAAAAATTAAATTGTTTTGATATTATTTATATATATATATATATATATATATATATAATTTCTTCAAAGTGTTAATTTTTCCAATTTAGTAATTTTTCAATATTTTGATTTAAAGCTATTTTGCATTAAATAAATTGTTAATCAAAATAAGAGTTTTTAATTACAAGTTTTATTCTGAAATTGTTTTCCAAGTGTTTGATTAATTTACTTTTTTTTTTGAACGAATCAACAAATTCATTTACACAAAGGCCTCAAGGGGGCTCAAAGTTTACCTCCAAGAAATTTTGAAGGGCATAAACAGAAGAGGGACAAATTGTCCAATTTTTGCCCTTCTGTCCTTTTACCCACTTAGCTATGTGTAAAGTACACATATTAGCTTTAACAGAAATCTCCTTAATAGAACAATAAGAGAAGCAGCATTTTAGAGTTTTAATATCGAAGGGTAAAGTGCATATCCTCCAGTCTTCTTTATCCTTCAAGCTGGCGAATGATTCTTTGTCAGAAATCTCAATTTCTACTGCTGTGTGGCCTAATCTCAGCAACTCCTGGAGCCCTGTTCTAAGCGTTTCTGCTACTACTGCCTCTTTGTAGGTGCTAGCATCAACCATGGCCTGATTCCCCAATATGTTCCCCTGCCAGTCTCTCACCAGGTAAGCTGTCCCAATAGCGTGCCCACTGCAAACAGCCACATTAAGCTTTAGAGTCCCCCTTGCCGGCTTACTCCACTGTTCAGAGACAGCAGGTTTGTACATAGGTTGGTTTATGCTTCCAAGGCGCTGGTGGACTTGGTAGAATTCAGCAACAGCACCCTGAACCCTGTGTATTACAACTTCAGGAATGATGTTTTTTCTTTTGAAAAGCAGCTTCATTCCTTGCCAACCAGATAAACCAGCAAGTATAAGTAATGATTGAACTAATAATCTCCTTAATTTCTTGTGTATACTTTAAGGAATGACAAACCTTAATGAACCATTGATCAAATGTTTAGATTTCAGCATTATGATGTTTATAGTCCAAGCACACAAACTAGACTAGGTGAGTCCATTCACATTGCAAAGGCATATGCTCCACAGTTTCAGCATGAGAACAGAAAGGACATATAGGGTTTATTTTGGTACCTTTTTTAGCTAAGTTCAAATGGACAGCAATAGCATTTGGCAAACTCTCCACATGAAATTTTGAATTGTGGGAGGGCATTTAATTTTCCAAACTAACTTCCACACGCAAGGGTCTATTTGATGCTAGGTTGAAGCAGAAGAGGGATTAGAAGCAATGACTTTTTGTATGCTGTAGGCAGATCGGACTGTTACATTACCAGTTTTTTCGTGTGGCCAAATTAGTTTGTCTATTCCCGGAAAATGGCTAATAGGGATCTGTAAAATAGCCTGTTTTTCCTTATTTGAAAGCAAGTTTGAAATCTCATCTAACTTCCATGTGTGAGTGCTGACATCTATTAGATTACCAACATTCATACTTCTTATCTCTAGTGGAATATCTATATTCGGGTGAAGTTTAAAGCCCCCTATATTCAGAATCCAAGCATCATTCCATACAGAGATAGATTGACCATCATGAACTTGCGAGCAGACATTCTTTTTTAAAAAATCCCTACCCCCTAATATACTAGACCATCCTCAAGAAGATTTAGGGCATTTTTTTGCATTCCAAAGATTTCTATCAGGGAAATAAACCCCTCCTAGAATTTGAGCTAAAAAAGACAAAGGATTCGAGATGATCCTCCAAGCAAGTTTTGATAAGAGACCAATATTCATAGCCTCTAGATCTTTAAAACCCATTGCCCCTTTTTCCTTTGGCAAAGTTAAACAATCCCAGCTTTTCCAGTGAATACTAGAGTCTGAGTGCTGACTTTCCCACCAAAACTTTGCCATTAGAGAGTGTACATTATGACACCACTTTCTAGGGAATCTAAAATAAGCCATAGCATATGAAGGTAGGGCAGAAATAACAGACTTCAGCAGAATTTCCTTACTTGAGTATGAAAGTAAAGCCTCATTCCACCCTTGTAGTTTTTTTATGATTCTATCCTTGAGGAAGGCCAACACTTCACACTTTGAGCATCCCCACAGAGTTGGCATGCCTAGATACTTTCTTAGATTTTCTTTCTTAGGGATTTTCAAAACAGGCTAATATTTTCCTGCAGTGCAGTAGGAGTGTTAGGGCTGAAAAAGATAGTAGATTTATCTAAGTTTATGCACTGCCTAAAGGCCTGGCAATACTGTGTAATCACTTGCTGCAGGTGATGTCCATTCTTGACACTAGCCTTAACAAAAAAGAGAGAATCATCTGCAAAAAGTAAATGAGTTAAAAAAGGACAGTGATTGCTCATTTTAATACCTTCAATAACTTTCAACTCAGCTGCATTTACTAACATTTGAGATAAAGCTTCAGTCATCATGATAAACAAATAAGGGGATAAAGGGTCACCTTGTCTTATACCCCTTGTAGGTGTAAAAGATGTAGTCTCCTTTCCATTGATCAAAAGATTATAAGACACCGAAGAAACAAGGGACATAACCTAATTAATCCTCTTAGAAGGAAACCCGATTTTTTCCATAATACTTTTCAAAAAAGACCACTCCACTTGATCATAAGCTTTTTGCATATCAACTTTTATAGCCATATTCCAGTCTAATCCTTTCTTTTTTACACAGGCTAATTGGCCTAAACTGTGTGACTTTTTCAGGATGGGGAACTTTAGGGATAAGAACAATAGATGTTTGTTTATGGAAGTATTAAAAATACCTTGGTTAAAGAAAACTTGGACTACTTTGGTGACACTTTCCCCAACCTCATCCCAATATTTGTGGAAGAAAATTCCTGAGTGTCCATCAAGCCCTGGAGCCTTTAAATGAGCCATTTGAAAAGCAGCTGACTTAATTTCTTCGGCTGATACATCTCTTTGAAGTTTATCTTTCAGCTCTGCTTGAACTACTGTTTTGACATGGATCAGCACTTCATTCATGCCTACTGACCCTTCTGAGCTAAATAAATCTCTGTAAAACTGCTTGAATGTGTTTATAATATCTACCTCATTTTCCATTCAAACACCTTGCTCATTTTGGATCCTCAGAATTTTATTTGAAGCTCTTCTCTGAATAGTTACATTGTGGAAATAGGTAGTGTTTCTGTCCCCCATGTTTAACCAGTCAACTATTTGCAAATAAAAAAAAACTGTGATACTGGCAAATAGATAATCAGAAATACATCGATATTGGATGAATGAGTTTCATTTGATCAAGCTTCGGGTTATCTGTAGTATTAGAATGTGATAACTAATTTGAATATCATTTTTGGAGGGACCAGTGGCAGATCTGGTGAAGGATAGAGGTGATTGTTGCACAGAAAAATGAAAATAATAAATTATACATAGTTTCTAAAATTTGTTAAAAGTTACATAAGTACCCCAAGATTTCAAAATCAACAACTTCTCACGTTTCTTGTTAGATTTTTAACAGTTGGTGACATATTCGATACCAAACTGTAATATTAATGATCAATTTGGGTCCAAACTATGACTTCAGTGATGTAATTGAAATCACTCAAAACTATAATAATCAAATTGGTCTAGCCCCATAACTACGGTGAGTTTTTTGGTACTTTTCCCATTAGAACCATAAAAAGAACTGGTTAAAAAAGATGGTTCAAAATCCCAGCGATGAAATAAAAAAAAAGTGAGCCGGTTCTTATTTGTGGTTCAATCTCAATGGTTCTAATAGGGCTTTTTTGCCGTGGAGGATGGCGGTTTGATCAAATATGCATAAGTTTATGGATTTCCTGGGGGTCTAATGTTTTGTGGTTTTGCTTGCTTTAATAACCTATTTAAGCATGATGTTCCTTGGTTTATTTTAAACTCAACCTCTTAATCTCTTCTTATTTTTGGAGTCACAGCAGTCATAACAAGTTATCTGGTTTTCCTGATTTATGTGTTTTAAATAACCGTTTGCCAGTTAGCACTCAAAACTCAATTTTGTAGTGTATCCAGATGCAGAATTTCATGACCAGGAGAGAATAAAGTAATCCAGCAAAGACAAAGCACTACTCTTGCAACTTTTGTAAGAAGACAATCGAAATATGTTGTACAATCTCCGAGAACTATACATACCTTACATAACTGAGTAAAAAACATGTTATACAAAAGCTATATCACACAAATTCATTTAGCTGTGACTGAAGCCTGAGAGAGTTTTGATACTTTCGTCTCACATCCCCCAACTTATAACATGGAAGCTTTAATAGTTTTAAAAAGTTTTAGACCTGCAGAAGGAAGCCAAAGATATCACTAAGCATCAATACATGCATGTAATTGCATTCAGGAATTCTATATATAATGAAATCATGAAATATTATTGGGAATATGTAATTCACTAGCTAAAAATCCATCCAATTTTCCTAAAAAAAAAAAAAGGCAAATGGTAGCCAAAACATTAACTTTGATGAAATTAAGGTGGCTGGAACGCCCTTGTTCAACAATAATAAAAGAATGGGAGAAATATTGGAGGAGGCAACCAAAGGTTGTAAGTTGAATTAATTAAGGTAAAGAGCAGCAATCATGGTATTGATACGTCAATATATAATAGAAATAATATGTGCATACCGGCCTATATAGCGCTCGGGGATGTGAGATATGATGGGCCAATCCACCCCTGTTCCTTGTTTGCAATGCTCTTCCACAATTGGGCAATCATGAATCTCCAATCTTTGTAGTGTGGCTTTCCTAAGAAGTTCCCGTGGTATTAATGTCAAGCTGGGACATCTTTGAATAAACAACTCACTAAGATGTGGCATGATAGTGATCATGGGCATGGGATGCTCTTTTTCATTGTCACTCCAATCCCACTCCTCCCACCCCTCCATCTCGATGAAAGTAAGACACTTCAAACTAGGGAAGATAACCAACTGTGGTTGCATTTTTGGTGGTGGTATTCCAAGAAATTCGGCTCCCACTTTCTTCACTCTCCGCATTGGTCCTATATAGAGAGATGCAAGTCTTGGCAGTTTGCCCAGCTGGGGAGGCAATTGCTCCAACTCTCCACAATCTCGGAGGATGAGGTATTTCAGGTTGTTCAGTGATGCCATCCAATTAGGAAGTCCATTGCCATTGTATCCCAATATCCGCAACTGTTCGATGCATAAAGGTGGACTCAAGGCTTGTAGCACTTGTTCTTCCTTCACACTCTCCAATTCACCCCCCATCATGTTGAACTTGAGTGCCAAACTCCTTAGCTTGGCTTTGTCTTCCAATCTCACTTTCATACACTCATTCACATCTTTGATGTTCTCCAATCCAGTGATCCAGATTTCTTTAATGTTTGATAAATTCCTCAATTCAGCAAGGCTAGCATCCTTTTCTCTCATGCTAATAACAAAATTATCTATTACTTTAACTTTACTTAATCTTCCAATCCCCTTAGGCATACATCTGAGCGTATCAGTTTGCCAATTATAAAGATAACTAAGTTTGATCAACTCACCTATCCGCTGCGGCAACTTTTCAAGGCTCCTACAGTCACTAATGTCTAACGTTTCTAAGTTGCAGAAATCACATATTGCTTCTGGCAATACTCTTAAATTTGAGTTACCTGACAAATTCAGTTGCCTTAGATGTTCTAACTTCCCTACCTCCTTTGGAAGGACTTCAAACTCCAAAGCATTTAGTTTCAGTGTCCTTACACAGATGAGTTGTCCCCAGTCTAGTGCCGAAAAATCAGCATTTATCTGCGTAAACATGAGATTGCACTGAATATGGAGGCTTCGCAATTTTTTGCAGCCACAAATGTTTTTGGGAAATTGGAAGCTTCCTTGATTCTTATCAATATTCAACAACATGTGCCGTATACTTTTCGGAGATGCTTCCCTCGTAAAAAAGTCCATGTTATTGGAATCAACTGAGTAGCATTCACCTTCACTTAAAAACATTGCAAAATCATGAACTATATCATGGATTTTGAATTCATATATTTCTCCATCACTAGATTCTTTAAGATCTTGAAAAAAGCATCGCATAACCAGGTCATTGAAACACTCCTCTGCTACAACTTCTTTCTCTTCTGCCTCCTCAAAAAAACCTTGTGCCATCCACAACTTGATCAATTCATCTTTCCCAAAGTAAAAGTCTTTTGGGAAGAGTGCACAATATGAGAAACACCGCTTTGAAACTGATGGCAACTCATAATAGCTTAATTGCAAGAGACCAAAAAGACCCTTCTTATCATCTTTAATTTCCCAAGTTCCATTCGTTAACACATTTTGCCACTCTTTTCTGGTTCTTTTGAATTGCAAATAGCTACCAATTATTTTTATTGCAAGAGGTAGACCTTCACATCTGCCAATGATTTGTTTGCCAACATCTTCCAGCATTTCTATCTCATCCCTCATCCTATCGTGGAATGCTAGCCGAGCGAACAATGACCAAGAATCCTCTTCATTCAAGATCCCCAGGTGAAAAATATATACTTGTCTTGATCCGAAAACCATAGCCACATTTTCATTCCGTGTGGTCAATAAAATTCTACTCCCGGGAAGCGAACACTTCAAAGTATTTAGGAGTTGTTTCCATTTCTCAAAATCCTGTGTCCAAACATCATCAAGGACAAGTAAAAATTTCTTTTCCGACATATGTTCACGAATTTGTTGTAATATGATATCCATTGCATCTACCCTTGGACGTTGGCCTGTACATGCTTGTAAGATTTCGCTAGCTATTCTTCTCTCATCGAAAGGATCGGAGACACAGATCCACATTCTCTTGTCAAAGTAGGCTCTGACTTCACCATCATTGTAGATAGATTGAGCAAGAGTTGTCTTGCCGAGACCACCCATTCCTACAATGGAGATAACGCGTAGAGCCTCCTCTTCTTGAGTACTACTACCGCTCGGTGTTGATAGTAGCATGCCTTTGACAAAAGCTTCATCTTGCTTTCTACCTACCACCTCCGCAACATCAATGTAAGATGTTATTTTGGGCCTTTCTTCATCAGTTATTCTCTCGTGGATAACGAAGTTAAATCTCTCTTTTTGTTCAGAAATGAAATCAAGCCTTTCATTGATTCCCTTGATCTTGAGAGCAATGTCATGGCGAAAAGCAAGTTGCTTGATGCAAAAGCAAGGGGATGGAAGGAAGGAGCAGACCTTGCTATGGGGCTTCTGTTGTTGCCTGATCTTTAATCTTAGAAGGAAAGTCTTCCACTCATCTAGAACGTCTTCGAGATCATAAGAAACCTCCTTGAGTTCATTCAACCAGTGTCTAACGGAATCCTCCTTCACTTGCTTTCTCTCTGCGTCTTGCAGCACAGCTTGAATGGCCTGACAATTGCTGGTGAGCTTTTTGATCTCCCTATCCACGCCTGTCACAAGCTCCACTTCTTGCTTTGCTTTCTCGGAGATTATGGTCACCAGTTGTTGCAGGACTGCTGAAACAATAGCATCGGCCATGTCTACAGCAGTAGATGAAGGGGTTGTGAGAGCAAGAACAGGTTTGCAGATGAAAAGCAGAGCTGCAGAGGAAGAGATAAGCCCATGAATGATTAATCCAGCCACACAATTGGTTTTGGTAGGCCCGATGTTAATGCTTTCCTGCCAGCCTTTACCTGAAAGTTGTCGCGTTGGCGTCTTCTGAAGTTTTGCTGAACTTTAAGTGCAAGTTGGAGCTCGAAAAAGAAAGCAAGTCACAGGCAAGAACAAGAAGCTTGGCCAAACATTAAAAAACGCTTCGAAAGCAAAAAAGCCCAACATTTACGTTTTATTCAGACAAATAAACAGCCGAATCATAACTTAGTTGCCTCCTTTTTCCTTGGATCTTTAGTTGCTTGTTTAGGTTTTTTTTAATAAGGAAAAGGATTGTATTAGGTTTTTTAGTTGATTGCCTGGAAATTATTAATTGCTTATTTACTGATGGTGTTTGATTTTCTGAAGGTTCCTTACTTGACTGGTTATAATCATTTGAGTTCATTGGGCAGCAAAAGAAGAAACTTTTTTTTTTTTAGGATTATATCCCTCCAGAAACCACCCACAAGTGTAGAAAGTTTTTTAGGACAATGGAATAGTTTCCTATCATGTCACAGGGATCATAAATCTAAAAACCTGAACTTGTTGGTAAAAAGTTGATCTATAGGTCTGCTAAGCTGGGCATCATTTTCATGAAAATTTTCCTGAAAGTTGACAACCTTTTTCTATTTAAGTCGTAAAAGTTAACGTTTTTCTAATTAACTCATAAAACTATTAAAATACGAGCACCGTTAGTCCTAAGTAACTGTGATCGATGACACCTCTGACTTGGCACTAAACGCCGTCATCCTACACGTGTCCAAGCCTATGTGCGGCCCAGTTTGCCAAGCGAGATACATAGTCACAAGAAAAGTCGAAACTTTTGGCAGATTGCAGAGAAACAAATGAAACAAAGCATTCAACAGCCTACAACCTTATTCGCTGCTACACTATAGCTAAGAAGAAGAAAGCTGTTTTTTGGAGGTGGAATTGGATCAATCCACAAAGTTAATTTTCGGATCATATACGTTGAAAAAGCAAACATGTATATATATATATATATCATATTTTAAGTTATGGTTTCAGCACTTAAAGTAAACATGATTTATATATCATAAAGTACTTGAGCTACAGGCATGAAAATGAATTTTTGTTGTTTTATCTTCTCAACCATTGGACTATTCTGTCTTGAATTTGATAAGTTAGAGTTATGAAGAAAAATGATCCTCATTTTAGCACATTTTGACTTACCATTTGACTTTTTAATATAGAATTCATTTTGATCTAAGACTTTGTTGAGGTATTCTTTGATATGTTTGGGATATGGGAGAGGCGTCCTTTCAGTTAAAAAAGCAAGTGTATTTGGAGAAAATCTTTATTTCTGACTCTGCAAGAGCTTGCAGGTTTTTCAGTTTTAAGTGATCAAATTTTAGTGCTGTGACATGTAACTTCATTTTACCTACACTAACAAGTAGTTGGAACGCAACATAACTTGTTGGAACACAAAAACGCAGGGGAAAAAAGGTTTTAGCTCAAAACTGTATCTTATGTGTAAACGATGAACTTCAGATGCTTCATACTTTTTGCACAAGTTAGATTTTCAAAAACCAAAATTTCCAGCAAATCATAAATCTTTTATGCTAGCTTGGTATAAAATTTCACCTCAAAACTCTTTCATTTGCCAACAGGTCAAACTTGAGTCAAAGTGGCCAAATTTGTAGAATTTACTGCAAAATTCTGCAGTCTTTTATGCCTATTCCTGCTAATTTCCAGAAACTTGGCCCTAGTTCAATTCAGCTATTTTAAAGCTTAGAACCACAAGATTAACAACTAAATAGATCATAATTACACAGCATAACTTGTTGGAACACAAAAATCCAGGAAAAAAAAGTTTTAGCTCAAAACTGTATCTTATGTGCAAACAACGAAATTTAGATGCTTCATACTTTTTGCACAAGTTAGATTTTCAAAAACCAATAGTTCCAGAAAGTCATAAATATTTTAAGCTAGCTTGGTATAAAATTTCAGCTCAAAACTCCTTCATTTGCCAACAAGTCAAACTTGAGTCAAAGTGCCAAATTTGTAGAATTTACTGCAAAATTCTGCAGTATTTTGTGCCCATTCCTGCAAATTTCCAGCAACTTGGCCCTAGTTCAATTCAGCTATTTTAAATCTTAGAACCACAATATTAAAAACTAAATTAGCTCATAATTACACGAGATTGCTTGTTGGAACACAAAAATGCATGAAAAAAAAAGTTTTAGCTAAAAAATTGTATCTTATGTGCAAACAGCCAACTTTAGATGCTTTATACTTTTTGCACAAGTGAGCTTTCCAAAAACCAAAAGTTCTAGGAGAACATAAATCTTTTAAGCTAGCTTGGCTTAAAAATTCATCTCAAAACTCATTCATTTGCCAAGAAGTCAAACTTCAGTCAAAGGCCCAAAGTTGTAGAATTTCCTCCATATTTTTGCAGTATTTTCTACAAATTCCTGCAAATTTCCAGCAACTGGGCAATTTGGGAGCAATACTCCCTCATCCCTTTGCAATCCTTTTCTCTGATTACAATGAAACAAACTGTTGGAAAGACAAAAAATTTGATCAGTTCATCAAATATCTTTCCCCGAATCATCTCTCAATAAGTACAATACATACCTGTTACCCATCTTGGGGACAAGGGATTGAGATGTAGCTATCCAATTGGGTAGGCTCTGGTTTGGGTGAGTCCATGCATCCAAACTTTTTGTAAAGGTTCTTTCCCTCTGATTGGTTATATTATAATCATTTTGGTCCTTCAATGTGTTTGATTGATTGGAAGCAATAAAAGAAAATATTTTTTTCTAGGACTATATCCCTTGGCAAGAATTCTTACCCTATATGTGTGCTTGATTTGTCAATTGGAATGGTTTTAGGACATTGGAAAGGTTTCCTCATTGTTCACAAATCTAAAAACCTCAACATGTTGTTGGTGAAAGGTTGGTTTATACGGCTGCTAAGTTGAGCTTTATTTTCATGAAAATTTTACTGTCATTGATGCCTAACTAAGCTTGAAAATTGCTGATCTTAAATGTCTGTTGCTTCTCACTAAGTTTTTTATCTGAAAGTAATAAATATAAGCATTCACCTGCTCTTGCTCGCTCTATCGATTGTGGGTTTTGCACTAAAGAAAAGGAAGAATACAAAGGGTGGTGGTTCGAGGACCTCTTCGCTTCTTTCCCAAGAAGAACACCTGCTAGCTCTCTTGAATCTTCCCCAATATTCTTTTGTAAAGGTTAGTGTTGGTTCTTATAACGGCAATCTGATGCGATCATGCTGATCATGGTTATAATCTGATCACCGGGACTTACAATATATCGTAATTACTTCTTATTAACGCAATCCACTTCTTCAGTGAACACCCTAATTAAAAATTACATAAGAATATTGTCAAACTGAAAACGGCTTATGGAACAAGTGGCTAGTAACAAATTGTGGAGACCAAAAGTTTCCCTAGCTTTTAATTCCATCAGCTATAATGGAAACCTTACATCAATATGTAATAGAGTAACATACCCAGGGTACCATTTCTGAAATCACAGCCCATATCTGTAGTGACACATGCCCAAGAATCTGATTCAAGGACAGGCAAAAAAAGAAAAAAACTTTTCCTGCAAAGTCATAGTCTATTACCATCAGACTTTGGTTTTAACCCAAGAAAAGAGTCTAAAACAGGCCATTTTGATATAACAAAACTAGCTTCCCGGATGGTAGTTACACAAAGCATTATGAAACCATTAATTAACCCAAGAGTTCCAGTTGGTAGAGTTCTTGGATAACAAACATTTATACACGCAACATGTGAGTTGCTTCCTGCAGAAGTACTCCATTAGCAGTCCTCCAAGTCCAGTTACCAGTCAAGGTTTCTGTACCATTTCTTGCATGTAACAGTTGGTCACGAATACAGGTAACTAACATCAATATCATTAAAAAACCATTCATAGATAGCTTCCCTTCAGCAACTCAAATTACACTAAAACTGGCATTGAAAGGATTAGTTACAAATTTATCGACTCATCACAAGAATGTGAGAAAAAAATTTCTCTGCAAGATCAATGTTACTGTTGACACCCAATTTTGTCCGGGCATTAACTTTTTGTTAAGTTTTAGATTAGGAAAATTAGTTTATGGGGCATTTTCATTTTTTGGGATTATTTGGTCATTTGTTAGGAGTTTGGGTCATTTTTGTCATTTTTAGGGTTTTGCGTAATTAGTTGGTCTAGTCACATTTAGGTAGGGGTGAGCACGGGTCGGGTAGAACCATGGGTTTACCCAACCCAATAGGGGGTGGGTAGGGTTGGGTTGGGTAAAAATTGTTCATGGTTCGTGGGTTGGTTCCATCTGTTAAAAAACCATCGGTTTTTGGGTTGGTTTCGGTTCCATGTGGAACCAAACCGAAGGGGAACCGAACCGAGCTTAATTATACGTTAGTTTACATGTATATTATATATTATGTAGAATGTAAGGGTAAATATGAAAGTTTAGAAAGTATAGGGGTTTGAATGTCCTTTTAAACAAAAATGAATGGTCCACATTGGGTATTACCATTTTTTAATTCAATATCGTCTGATGATTGGTCAGGTTACTTTTGGAGGAAAGGTTGATCAAGTGTTGGTTAATGTGTCAGTCTGTTGATAGTGCCAGTGCTCTGAGTTGTTGGTAGAGTTTGTTTTTTAATGGTCTTTTGGTGGAGTTATTGCTGTCACATTTTCTTAAACGGATGAGACAATGAGAAAGATTGTAAAGTTCTTGCTGTATATATTGATTTGTTGTATCAGAGTCTTACTCATTCTTGCTGTATATGTTGATCTGATGAGTTGGAAGAGATCTGGTGTGGAACCGTCAGACCCGAGTACCCAGAACAGAAAACCCAGAACTATGGTTCTGGTTCTGGTCGGTTCTCGGTTCTCGGGTTGGTTCGCATTTTTGCAGAACCGAAGGATTTTCGGTTTGGTGCGGTTCCGCTACTAACCCGCACCAAACCGAACCATGCTCAGCCCTACATTTAGGTTACATTGTTATTTTAGTCTAAGTGGTCATCTAGGACAGAAATAGGAGTTAATTTAGTTTAGGTACTAATTTGGAGTCCTAAAAGTCTTGTAGGGTCAATTTGGGCAAAAAGAAAAAAAGTTTGGGAGAAAACGGGCTATCTTCAGAAAGTTTTGAGCAAAATTCAAAGGATTGGGGTAGATCTACCAATTTTAGAGAGTTTGAGCCAAATCTGGCGATTTTATGGAATTCTAGGAAAATCTAGGGTTTTTGAAAAGTTTTGGGCTAATCTGACAATTACTTAAAGTTTTGGGTCAAATAGGCAGATTGAAAGTTTAATTGGACTGAAACTGGTAATTTTATCAGATTATATCTTAATTGAACTAAACTTCTTCAAATTTGATTTGGATAGATTTTAAACTCTAAAAAGTAGTGTTAATCACGTTTTAAGCCCACCCTAATATAAATATGACTCGGATTTCGAGAAAAGAGAGAAAAATTGTAACCCTCTAGTCTCGAAAAAGGGAAAACTGCAGCCTTCAAATCCCTATCTTCCCTTCTTCTGCCCAGAAACCCTAAGATTTTCCCAGGCGCCGCCGCCATCCCTGGGGCCTTGCCGCTCTCTTCTGCCGACGCCTCCAACCTCTCCCCCTCGACGTCGCGCATCCGTCACCCCTGGTCTCCCTCCATTGCCCGACGCCGCCGCTTCAGTTTTCACTCCCTCCAGCCCCCATCCGTCGCCGCTCGTCCCACGCCGTCCAGCCCCGTCCGCCTCCGTCGTGCCACCCTCCGCGACGCCGTGCTGCTCGCGCAGCTCCACCCTCCGACGCGAACTCCCTCTCTCTCGGTGCGTGATCTCCCGACCGCCGCCATCCTCCCGACTCTCTCTCCTGTCGCACCGTCCGCCGTCGCCGTTGCCGTCGTCCCAGCTCGCGCCGTCACCTGCCGTTCGCCCAGCCGCCACCGCAGGAAGGAGAAACTAGAGGAGATCCGGTTACAACCCGGATCCGACCCGTCCAGAACCCAGATTCGACTCATCCACTAGTTTTTTCGGTAAAACTACTGTTTAGTCCCTTGTTCTTTTTATTTCATTCATCAAGTCACTAATTTCCTGTTTTGTTGCAGATCAGTCACTCACAGCAAGGTTTTTAGTTTTTTTTGTTTTTGTTCCTCTTTGTTTCTCTTCTTATGTGTTTTTTTGCATTCACTAAAAAATAGCCATTAAATCTTCATTAAAACATAACTTAGTGTGTTCTTGTTTATTTTATTTTGTTCTCTTAAATTACTTCAGTTATCTTTTTTTTTAACTAATTTTAGGATTATGTAATTTTATTTTTATTTCTCTAATTAGGGTCCCATAACGTGTCTTAAAAAAATATATAATTAGTTGTTTAATTGCTCAGATTTTTTTTATTTTATTTTTCTCATTATCTAGACATTAGCAAGAAATTAAATGAAGATAACTCTTTTTATATCTCTAGTACTTACATTTATTTTTCAGGATGTCCGTTCTCGTTGGTTTGATAAAATCCCGAGACGGATTGTTTATTCCATATTCGGTTGGTCTGATAAAATCACCGATTTGGAATTAAATAAAAATTCATAAAAATCACTTTAAATCAAAGATTAGATCAAGAAATAAATGGTTAGGAAAAGATAAAACTGAACCCCATGGTACCAATTCCCGGGCGCTTTAATAGAGCTATTTTAGCGTAACCGACTCACGATCTTAGAATCTCTCGCGGACCATTTTTCAGGTATCCAATCGACTTAGGAAAACTGATTGGTGGCGACTACTAAAAATCACGTTGCTACAGTTACAGAAACAGAAACATTATAACATGTGAACACATAGTGCTTGAGATGCCAGAGTCATAGAAAACCTTGATCAAGTCACAATAACACTTATACGTAGGGTAGTTGTAACAGAAAAGGCTTAGCATGCAGGTACAGAAAAGGATTGAATCAGGAAGGGTCTGGTTTCTTGTTCACGGTAGGGTAGTGGAGACTACACCTCTGACAAAATGGTCATCAGATCTCCAACCCCAAGAATAAAGCATTTAAACTCAACGTGCAATACATTCCTTACCTAATAACCTGAGTTCAGCTACATGCAAGCAACCTGTTAGTGTTGTGCCCGAAAAGCCAATTATGAGATGATTGTATTTTTGCACATTGAGTCATGATATTTTATTGAGGCATTAATCCAGCAATTTTGTTTGTTGTTTTGTTTCTGCGTAACGTAATAAACATAATTGTAACCCTAGAATAATGATATTCTTAAACGTCCCTAGTCTAGTATTATTGTGGAGTGGGTTGCAATAATACATAATGACTAGCATATGTGGAGACTAATATGAGATATGTAGTCTACATATGGGTACAAGTTGGAGAACTTGTGTACTGGACCGACCCACAATGAGAACACTTCATGGATCGTTATATGAGTGTCATAAGTGATTCTCATAATGATCATGGTATATGTAGTCCTTCGACCTAAGATCATCAAGGTTCCCTACATGTGAGTCACATACTTTGATACTTTCCTTTGTTGCTCGTAACTGACTGAACTTGAAGGAGGTCATTGGGTATGTCACATATCATGCGGAGGGATTTGTATGATCAAGATGGGATTTGTCCCTCCTATATAACGGGAGTGATATCTTTGGGCCCCTTGATAGAGTGAGACTTAGAAAATGCATGGCCATGCTCCGATGAGTTGATATATGATATCAATGTCGTCAGTTTAAGTTGGTCTACTCGGTAATCAAGAAACCAAAGATTGGGCTATACGAGAGTGACACATTCCATGTCTCGTGCTTAGTCTTGATATCTTGGACAAAGGGACAATGGCATATATCGGTGATGATCATAAAGGTTTAGTCGATTCACCGACAATTTTGTCACTTGGGTAGCAATGATGTGTTGCTAGACACCGCTTATTGCTTATGATCATAAATGTGATTTATGATCATAAGCAATAAGCTGTGTTGCTAGACACCGCTTATTGCTTATGATCATAAATGTGATTTATGATCATTGCCAACATGGCAAGAGCCTATTGGGTCGCACACATAGAGCTATTTGGATCATTAGAGTGCATGGGCTAATTGTTTGGGTTATGGTTTCACTTTAATTTCGTGTTAATAATGGGCCAAGGAGTTGAGCCATTATTAAGCCCGAAATTAAATCCTAATTGGATTAGGGCTTTGAAACCCATTAGGCCTGGAAGTTGAGTCTCACTATAAATACAACTTTTAAGTGAGAAATTCGCAGGTCTCCTTGCCCTAGCCTCCCAAAAGGACAGCCGCATTCTTCTCTTCCAATTCCCTTGGAGGACGCAAGCTAGCACTGCGAGCGCAAGAGAAACGCATCTACCGGGACGTGGTGGAAGCGTGGTGATCCCGAGAGGCTCGTGTGGATACCATAGAGAGCCTGAACACGTCAACTGTTCAGGTTTTGTGATTCGACTCTACAATTGAGTGAGAGATCTCAACCGAAAATTAGGTATGAAATTTTCGAACACCCGGTTTACCCCGTTTTACTTGGATCCTGGAGGGTTTCGGTTAAATTCCGCTGCGCTGTTTGGCTCCCGAAACCCAACAGTGGTATCAGAGCTACTGGTGAAACCCTAAATCGGGATTGAGTGTTGAATCGCATGATGCTATGTGTTCGATTGGTTTTCGGCCATGATTAATTAGATTGATTCATGATGCATGAAACCGGAATTCGTAATGAACATATGAGATATATGAAGAAACGACACAAATTGGTTAATGAGATTAACCCGAAATTGATAGGTATGAGATACCTATATGGATTAGGATTCTTGCAATAGTTGCAAAAACCCTAGGTTTGTTCGGATTCGGCCTGTTCGGGCACCGAAAGTAAGGTATTTTTGGTGGCTCGAATGGAGGAGTCTCGGGTGCCTACTTTCTCGAAATAGAAGATTTCGGGCTAAGCAATTGTAAGACAATTTTTTGCGCCGGGGGGCGCTGCCCCCCATGCCCCCCGCAAGGGCGGCTCCCCTTGACCCCGTCCGCTGACCGGTCAGCGGAACCACCGCCCGCTGACCGGCCAGCGGGACCGCCGTATGTGAAGCGCCACATAAATAAAAACTGGTTAATCAACACGCGAAAATTGACATGCATCTTTGTTGAATGAGATTTGACATGATATGCTGATTGGTGTTTGAAGCATGGTGCATGGTTATAGCCCTTGATTGGTTGTACTTGTAAATACGGCCTGCGAGTCGTGCCTTTTCTTATCACTCTCATTGTACATTCTCTTCTCACCTTACTCCCCTCGAATGTAACTCGAGGTTTCTATTATTAATGTAATGGTGCATTATGGGATCGTCCAAGGTGGTATGTCCAAGGAGGTGACAACAAAAAGGCAACCAAGAAAGGAAGAGAAGGAGCTTGTGAAGACTCTTTTCTTTTCTTAGGCTTTTATGATATTCTCATTGGCTTGAGAATATCACATAGTTTGGGCTATAACTATGTCACGTTTAGTTTCCTGAATGCATGAGATGCATGTTTTATATTTGTATGTGATGCATGTATAAGACAACCGGAGATAACAAATTGGTGAGATCAAATGAAAAATCCCTCAAACAAATATTAAGTCATTAAATGTGATGCCTTCCAAACGTTGGCACTCGTCAAGACTCTGATCAACATTAGGTGGGTTTGCCAAAGCAAAGCACCTATGTTCATCTTGGTAAGGCGCGATGGGATAATAGTGATATCCAAACTGCTAACTTTGGGTTCGACTTAACTAAGTCATCCTAATAGGATTAGGGACTTAGAGGCATAGAGTTGGGCTTAAGTTCATGAGATGAGCTTGGACAAGTGTTGTTCACCCAACTATCCAAGAGTTGCATAAGATGCAATTGGCAAGGAGTTGCCTACCTAAATAGCTGTAACTTGAGAGAAAAGCCAAAGCTGACTCAGGTTGTGGTTAAATATGGATCTTGGCCCACTAGAATACCTTAGCGCCGAGGTGTTCCGAAATAATATCGAGGGTTATTATTTTGAGGAAAATAGTGGGAGTATCGTTTAATAAAAGTCCTTATTAAATGAATTAAAATACATGACTCTTACACTGCATATTTACTGTTGTAGATAACCATGGCACAAAACACATCGACACTTTCGTTGCGATCGATCCTTGAGAAGGAAAAACTGAATGGGACCAACTTTCTCAAATGGTACCGAAACTTGAGGATAGTCCTCAAACAAGAGAGAAAGGCTTATGTCCTAGAGCAGCCCATTCCGAATGAGCCTGCTGCCACTGCTCCAAGAGCTGAAAGGGATGCTCACAAGAGGCATTCTGATGATGGTTTGGATGTTGCATGCCTCATGCTTATTACCATGGAATCTGAGCTTCAGAAGCAACATGAGAACATGGGGGCGTTCGATATGATCGAACATCTCAAAATGCTTTTCCAAGAGCAAGCTAGGCATGAGAGGTTTGAGACCTCTAAGGCATTGTTTCAGTGCAAGATGTCTGAGGGAAGTCCCGTGGGTCCTCATGTGCTCAAGATGATTGGGTACATTGAGAATCTTGAGAATTTGGGATTTGCTCTTCAGAAAGAGTTGGCTATTGATGTAGTCTTGCAATCGTTGCCTGAAAGCTACAGTCAGTTCGTCATGAATTATAACATGAACGACCTTGACAAGTCCCTCCCTGAATTGCTCAACATGTTGAGAACTGCTGAGCAAAACCTTAAGAAGGCTAAGCCTATTTTGATGGTTCAAAAGGGCAAGGGAAAGGGAAAGGCCAACAAGAAGAAGGATAAAGCTAATGGAAAGTCCAATGCTAGTTCTTCTTCAACTGCACTGAAACCAAAGGGTGGTGTGGCAAAGGAAGGGGAGTGCTTCCATTGTAAGCAACCTGGACACTGGAAGCGCAACTATAAGCTCTATCTTGAAGAACTTGCTAAGGAAAAGGGAAGTAAGACTTCCACTTCAGGTATTCTTGTTATAGAGGCTAACTTTTCTACTTCCTCATCTTGGGTATTGGATACTGGATGTGGATCTCACATTTGTGCAAATGTGCAGGATCTAAGTAGAAGTAGAAGATTGGCCCGAGGTGAAGTGGACCTACGTGTTGGAAATGGAGCAAGGGTTGCTGCCTTAGCCGTAGGGACTTATGTTCTCACTTTACCTAGTGGATTAGTTTTAGAATTAGACAACTGCTACTTTGTGTCTACTATTAGTAGAAATTTGATTTCTGTTTCTTGTTTGGACAAGAAAGGTTTTTCATTTATAATAAAGGACAAATGTTGTTCTATTTATTTGAATGAAATCTTTTATGGTAGTGCTCAACTTAGCAATGGGTTGTATGTTCTAGACCTTGAAGATCCAATCTATAATGTGAATACCAAGAAGGTCAGATTAAATGATTCAAACTCAACCTATCTTTGGCACTGTTGCTTCGGCCATATAAATGAGACCCGCATATCCAAGCTCCATAAGGATGGACTCTTGGACTCATTTGATTTTGAATCATATGAGACATGTGAGTCATGTTTGTTGGGCAAGATGACCAAAGCCCCATTCACAGGGCAAAGTGAAAGGGCTAATGACTTACTAGGACTCATACATAGTGATGTATGTGGCCCTATGTCTACACAAGTTAGAGGAGGTTTCCAATACTTCATTACTTTCACTGATGATTTCAGCAGATATGGCTATGTGTATCTTATGAGACACAAGTCAGAATCCTTTGAAAAGTTCAAAGAATTCAAGAATGAAGTAGAGAATCAACTCGGGAAGAGTATCAAAGCACTTCGATCAGATCGAGGTGGAGAGTACTTGGATCGAGAATTCCTTGACTATCTGAAGGAGTGTGGTATAGTATCACAACTCACTCCACCAGGTACACCTCAATGGAATGGTGTATCTGAAAAGAGAAATCGAACTCTGTTAGACATGGTTCGCTCTATGATGAGTCAAGCTGACCTTCCAAACTCCTTTTGGGGACATGCTCTAGAGACAGCCGCTTTTACACTAAACCGAGTTCCATCTAAATCGATTCAAAAGACACCATATGAGATATGGAGTGGGAGGCGTCCCAATTTGTCTTTCATGAAGATTGGGGCTGTGACGCTTATGTGAAACGTCAATCCTCTGACAAACTAGGGCCCAAATCTCAAAAATGCCTTTTTGTTGGGTATCCCAAAGAAACAAAGGGTTACTATTTCTACAATCCCTCTGAGCAAAAAGTGTTTGTTGCTCGAACTGGTGTCTTTTTGGAGAAAGAGTTTATCTCTAAAGGAACTAGTGGGAGGAAAGTAGAACTTGAAGAAATTCAAGAACAACAAGGAGACATCGAACCTGAAATGGAACCTGAACAGACACCACAAGGTGTTGTGGTTCAAGAGTCTGTTCCTGTAGCACAAAGCCCACGTAGGACTGGTAGGATTCGGCGTGAGCCCGATAGATATGGATTTCTCGTGACTCACACCGGTGATGTGATGCTCATGGATCAAGATGAGCCCACAACCTACCAACAAGCTATGTCGGGGCCTGACTCTGAAAAGTGGCTAATGGCCATGAAATCCGAGATGGAATCCATGTATGAAAACCAAGTATGTACTTTGGTTGACCCACCTGAAGGGGTAAAACCCATAGGGTGCAAATGGGTTTTCAAGAAGAAAACTGACATGGATGGTAATGTGATTACCTTTAAGGGACGATTGGTCGCAAAAGGTTTTAAGCAAATTCATGGTATTGACTATGATGAAACTTTTTCACCAGTTGCTATGCTTAAATCCATCCGAATTTTGTTTGCTATTGCTGCACACTATGATTATGAGATATGGCAAATGGATGTCAAAACTGCATTCCTAAATGGAAAGCTACTTGAGGATGTGTACATGACACAACCTGAGGGTTTTGTCACTCCTGGGAATGCCAATAAAGTGTGCAAATTGCAAAGGTCCATTTATGGACTGAAGCAAGCTTCTCGAAGTTGGAATCTTCGTTTTGATGATGCAATCAAAGAGTTTGGTTTTATCAAAAATGAAAATGAACCTTGTGTCTACAAGAAGGTTAGTGGGAGCGCTATTGTCTTCTTGGTGTTGTATGTAGATGACATACTACTCATCGGGAATGACATTCCTGAGCTACAGTCTGTGAAGACTTGGCTAGGGAAATGTTTCTCTATGAAGGACTTGGGTGAAGTAGCCTATGTGTTAGGCATCAAGATCTATAGAGATAGATCTAGAAAGCTTCTTGGCCTAAGTCAATGTACATATATTGACAAGGTGCTAAAGAGGTTTAGCATGCAAGATTCCAAGAAAGGATTCTTGCCCATGTCACATGGTATCACTCTTTCTAGATCTCAGTGTCCGAGTACAACTGAGGAGAGAGAGCGCATGAGTAAGATTCCATATGCCTCAGCAATTAGATCTATCATGTATGCCATAATATGTACTCGTCCCGATGTCTCATATGCTTTGAGCATGACGAGTAGGTACCAATCGAACCCCGGTGAAAGTCACTGGACAGCTGTTAAGAACATCCTTAAGTACTTACGAAGGACTAAGGATGCATTCTTGGTCTTTGGAGGTGAAGATCAGCTCGTTGTAAGGGGTTACACCGATGCAAGCTTCCAATCCGATAAGGATGATTTTATATCGCAATCTGGTTATGTGTTTTGTATTGGTGGTGGTGCTGTGAGCTGGAAGAGTTCAAAGCAAGAGACAGTAGCTGACTCTACAACAGAATCTGAGTACATTGCCGCCTCTGATGCTGCGAAGGAGGCAGTTTGGATCAAAAAGTTCATCACTGAACTTGGAGTGGTTCCAAGCATTGTCGACCCGATAGAGCTCTATTGTGACAACAATGGAGCAATCGCACAGGCTAAGGAACCTCGATCTCACCAGCGATCCAAACACATACTCCGACGCTATCATCTCATCAGGGAGATCATCGAGAGGGGTGATGTAAGGATATGCAGGACTTCAACAGACATCAATATTGCTGATCCACTAACAAAGCCCCTTACGCAGCAGAAGCATGATAGCCATTCTAGGTCCATCGGTATTAGATACATGGATGATTGGCTTTTAGTGCAAGTGGGAGATTGTTAGTGTTGTGCCCGAAACGCCAATCATGAAATGATTGTATTTTTGCACATTGAGTCATGATATTTTATTGAGGCATTAATCCAGCAATTTTGTTTGTTGTTTTGTTTCTGCGTAACGTAATAAACATAATTGTAACCCTAGAATAATGATATTCTTAAACGTCCCTAGTCTAGTATTATTGTGGAGCGGGTTGCAATAATACATAATGACTAGCATATGTGGAAACTAATATGAGATATGTAGTCTACATATGGGTACAAGTTGGAGAACTTGTGTACTGGACCAACCCACCATGAGAACACTTCATGGATCGTTATATGAGTGTCATAAGTGATTCTCATAATGATCATGGTATATGTAGTCCTTCGACCTAAGATCATCAAGGTTCCCTACATGTGAGTCACATACTTTGATACTTTCCTTTGTTGCTCGTAACTGACTGAACTTGAAGGAGGTCATTGGGTATGTCACATATCATGCGGAGGGATTTGTATGATCAAGATGGGATTTGTCCCTCCTATATAACGGGAGTGATATCTTTGGGCCCCTTGATAGAGTGAGACTTAGAAAATGCATGGCCATGCTCCGATGAGTTGATATATGATATCAATGTCGTCAGTTTAAGTTGGTCTACTCGGTAATCAAGAAACCAAAGATTGGGCTATACGAGAGTGACACATTCCATGTCTCGTGCTTAGTCTTGATATCTTGGACAAAGGGACAATGGCATATATCGGTGATGATCATAAAGGTTTAGTCGATTCACCGACAATCTTGTCACTTGGGTAGCAATGATGTGTTGCTAGACACCGCTTATTGCTTATGATCATAAATGTGATTTATGATCATTGCCAACATGGCAAGAGCCTATTGGGTCGCACACATAGAGCTATTTGGATCATTAGAGTGCATGGGCTAATTGTTTGGGTTATGGTTTCACTTTAATTTCGTGTTAATAATGGGCCAAGGAGTTGAGCCATTATTAAGCCCGAAATTAAATCCTAATTGGATTAGGGCTTTGAAACCCATTAGGCCTGGAAGTTGAGTCTCACTATAAATACAACTTTTAAGTGAGAAATTCGCAGGTCTCCTTGCCCTAGCCTCCCAAAAAGACAGCCGCACTCTTCTCTTGCAATTCCCTTGGAGGACGCAAGCTAGCACTGCGAGCGCAAGAGAAACGCATCTGCCGGGACGTGGTGGAAGCGTGGTGATCCCGAGAGGCTCGTGTGGATACCATAGAGAGCCTGAACACGTCAACTGTTCAGGTTTTGTGATTCGACTCTACAGTTGAGTGAGAGATCTCAACCGAAAATTAGGTATGAAATTTTCGAACACCCGGTTTACCCCGTTTCACTTGGATCCTGGAGGGTTTCGGTTAAATTTCGCTGCGCTGTTTGGCTCCCGAAACCCAACACAACCTTGAATCATGTACAGCCTTGTACAGTACCCACAAAACCCAGCAAATTCAGCCACAAGCCTTACTTCATACACAAGCTTTGTAGGGTTCTAGCTCTTCGTCATTGGTTTAGTTACAATTCAAAATTTAGGTTATGCTTTGATGTTTCAGCTTACAGTAGAACTCAAAAGGCTTTCAGCCTGGCCAATAATGGTGTTCAACGCCAAAAAGATTGATTTGGAGGCGAAGAAGCTTGTCTCATGGGTGGAGAAATGAGTGGATGTTAAGCTGCTCAACTAAGTGAATTCTGTCAAACAAGTCACTGTAGTCTCAAACTGGTTTTCTCTTGGCTTACTTACTACTACAATAGAAGTGAATTTAACCCACTAAATCCCACATGCAAAAAAGTACCCCTACATGGGATCAGGTTCCAGTTCCATTTAACTCATAGCCAAGGTTAGCAGCCACAATCTCACAGTACAGTATTCAAGTCCAGAGGCTAGCAGCTACAACTTCAGTCACTTTGAAGGACTAGTCCCATATTCATATCTGGCAGTTTACTTATTCAGTCAAGTCACAGATACCCCATAATTTTTTATTATGCTTACTTGGCATTGATTCCTTTGCAGGTTCACCTTTTTGATCAAGTAATTTTTTTTTTCAAAATTGATATTTATGCAGTGGAGTATGTGCAGACCTGCTTTAGCAGGATGCTAGCAAAAGCAGGGGGTAAGTTAAATTGCTAACTTTTCCTTTGTTTCTTAAATTGTTATTTCAGGGTTTACTTTCCTGAATGATTTTTTACTCCAGGTTGAGAAATTTCAATTTATATCAGATTAAATGCTTTCTTTTATTATGTAAGGAATTTGCTATAGGAACAATGAGTATCCTACTTGCTGTAGTCATTGTGCTAGTTACTCGTTGATCGTTGGGAGATGATCCAAACTATGCTACCTTAATTAAAGTTCTGTACTTGATGAGTATGAGGAAGAGGTAGCTTAAGGATTATTCCTTACTTCTAAAACTAGAGCTTTGTTTTTTTTTTTTTAAAAACAGTTTATTCTTTTATTTGTTGTAGAAATTGACTTCCAATGGGAAAGAGAAGGCTTAAAGTAAGAGAGGTAAAAAAGGAGACAAGAGTATGTTAAAAATGTGCATTCTGGAACATTTTAAGGCCTTTAACTGCTTTGCATGTCAGTGTTAATGGTTTCCCCAGGACTTACTTTTCACTGATGATCAGATTGCCACAAAATTTTTGGAGGTCTTAGCAAAGAATCTTCTCCAGGAGTCCTAGAAACTGCAGGTATGTCGCCTAATACTCTTGTTAATATTCTATTCGGGTAAAGAATCTGGAGATTGGGGAAGCTCATATCGATTTCCCTATCTACTGATTTTTTTTGTGGGCTTTCTAAAGATGCATTTGATCATTCTTTTGACAGAGTATTAGATACTAATACATTGGGAATGCCTGCTTATTATTTTAAAACACTTGACTTTTTCAGCATCCTTCAAATTTCAAATTTTCAATGCTCAATTTATTTCTTTATTAGGTTGCCCTTGGAACCAATGAGGACAGCTCATATGAAAAACAATTTATGAGGCTTGATAAAAAATCCTAAGATCAGGACAGCACAAACCCTTGAGTTTAAACCGGAAACTTGACAAGTAAATCACATTTAGCAGTAAAGAATTTGGAAATCAGAGTAAACCACAGCTAACCATCAAAGTTTGATCTTAACCTAAGAAAACAGGGTAAAATGAACTATTTGGAGATAAAAGACTAGTTTCCAAACCAGGAGGCACACAAACATGATTACAAAACCAACAATTAATCCAAGAGTTACAGTTCACAAAAAATGCAGTGTTTCCGCAGCTACAAAACCTAACTGCTTGGTACCTGCAAGAGCTTAAAACTGGTAGAGTTCTTAGACCACTAAATAGACATTTATAGAAGTTATTACCAATGCACACATGCATACAACCCATGAGTGGCTTCCAGCAAAAGTAGCTGTCTTCCCAGTACCAGTCAAGGTTCCTGCACAATTTGGTGCAGGTCACAGTTAGGCATGAACCCAAGTATCTAACACCAGTATCATTAAACAAAATGTTCACAGATAGCTTACCCTTTAGGAACTATATTTACACCAAAACCTGCATTGAAAGAATAGTTACAAATTCACCCAGTCATCATCTGCAGCATCGTAGAATCATAACGATGTGAGAAAACAGTTTTCTCAGAAATGATCAGACGTGTTACAGTTAAAAGGAAACAAAATAACAAGTAAACACATAGAGCTCGAGAAGCTAGAGGCATAGGAAAGCTTGATCAAATTCATAATAACACTTATAACCAGGGGTTGTTGAAATATAAAAGGCTTGGCATGCAGGTACTGATACGGCTTCAAACAGAGAGGACTTGGTTTCTACACCCCATACAAAATTGTTATCTGATCTCTAATCCACAGAATTAAGCATTAAGCTCAATGTAGAGCAGAACCCTTACCTAATAACCTGAATTAAACCACATGCAAGCAACCTTAAACCTTGCATATACATAAATTTAGTTACAAGCGTTACTTCACTCACAAGCTTACTAGGGTTCTAGCTCTGTCTCATAGTTTTGTTATGATTCAATAATTTAGTTTAGGCTTTAGTGTTCTGGCTTGTAGTAGAACTCAAAAGTTCTCAGCCTGGCCAACAATGGTGTTTAAGGCTAAAAAGTTTGATTTGGAGATGAAGAAGTTTGTCTTGTGGGTGGAGAAATAGGTGAAGGTTAAGCCCCGCATGCAACCCTCTCCTTTAGCAAATTAATTCTTCGTAGTTTAACCTTGGAATTAGATAGTTAATTTTTCTATAACTGTCTGTCAAAGAGTTTAAATGGATTAATTAAGTTATAAGTATTGCTAGGCAAATTATAATTTAATCATTTTAGAGCTTGGAATAAAGGTGAACTGGACTGAAAGGATCAAGCTAGAGAGGTTCTTATAGGATTTAACAAGTAAAAGAAGAGGTTTGGTGATCAGATGAAAAAAATGAACAAGTTGTGAAGATCATGGGTTTGATTGTCAAGGTAATAGAAAATAAGTGAGAATTGGAAAAGAGAACTAAAGGACACACTAATCCCTCAATTTAAGGTGCTTGTCTGCTACTAGACATGAGCTCCCCCACACCTTTTATTGATTGACTTAGATTACAATGAAAATATCAAAAGGGAGTTATCAAAAGAAACAGCTCTTAGTATCACAGTAGCTACTATCATCACAGAGGGAATGGACTTGGTTGTAATATTAGATGTTTTCTGAGTAATATGGAGGGTGTTAGACGACAAAGTTTTGTGGCTTAATTGTAAATATTTAGGAAGCTCAAGGTCAAATGGAGAGTTTGAGCCCCACTCAATGCATCTGGTTATGTGTTATCTTCTTGTTGGCAATTAGAAACTTGTTTAAGTTGGAAATTCATCCAAAAACTGTTGTTAAATCTTTGAAACTTGTTTTTAGCAGAAAGAAAGTAACATCAGAATTAAGCAAGAGTTTAGCTAAGGTTAAGTATTGGAAGAGTTTTCTTGAAGAGAAAGTCACGGTTAGCTTGATCCTGTAATTAGTTTGAGTTTGCAGGAGGTCCGAAGGGCTTTGGTAAGGAAATCAAGGATATCACTGAACATCAAGTGCGGGCATGTAGTTGCATTCAAGAGTTCTATACATAACGAAATCATGAAGTATTAGAGGAAATATATAATTAACTCTCTATAAAGCCATCCAATTTTTTCTCCAAAAAAAGGGCAGGCAAATGTTGGGTAAAATATTAACTTGGATGAAATTAAGGGGACTGGAACGACCTTGTTCAATAGTAAAAGAATGGGACAGATATTGGATGAGGCAACCAAACCAACGTCGTATGTTGAATTAATTAAGATAAAAAGCAGCAATTATGGCATTAATACATTAATAGATAACAGAAATCATATTTATCAAAAACACGTTTTAAGTTGTAAAAATGTATTTTTTTTATGACTCTAGATATAGAAACTGTGTAGAAACATCATAGAAATGAAAACCATGGTAGAAATGGATAGAAACACATTTTAAGTCGTAAAAACATAGAAACTTAAAGACTTTGAAACTCTACCTTGTTGGGTCAATTGGATTAAAAAACCTAACCAAGGCTAACTAAGTAAACCCATTTCCCAGCCCAACCCGTTTATATATTAAAAAAAACAACCCAAAAATTCATTGACTTTGATTCTTTGGTAAACTATCTTTTATGTTACTGTATGTTGAATAATGAAAAAAAAATATGAATGGCAAAATGGATATAGTAGGTGCATACATTTAGTTCTAGTTAAGGATAAAATAAAATCAAATATAGATTATTAGATGTATTGCAGTGTAAGGGTTACAAGATTGGAAAAAGAAAAGTTGAAAGTAAGTAAATGTGTTTATTATTTTTTTGAAGCTTATATATATAGAAGCTTTTCATAAAAAAAACTTTAAAAAATAAAAAAAAACTTCAGAAGAACCTTGCCGTCAAGAAAATAGAATAGAAATATGGTGTTTATGTGTATGTCCAATCCCAGCACTAAAACTTAATTCATTAAACTGGAGGAATAGCAATTAGAAAATAGGAAACATGTGTAGTTATTTGTTTTCACCAATTAATTACCTTATACTGGTCAAATTGAATGCTTTGATTCTTTAGCTGCATTATAAACATGAGATTCCTTGATCGTCCCATAGATTAAGTGCCATTAGCTTTTTGTGATTTCTATGCTCAACTAAAATTGGATTTTTAGTAAGTGACATTGTTGTGAAATATAAGGTTCTTAAGATAATTTGAATGGTTATATATTTTTTTTGTACTTTTTTAGAGCTCTTTTATTTTATTTTTTTAATCTTACGACTCTACGATTTTTTATGACTTTACGATTATAGGAAAACCAAAACAAATTTATGTAGAAACCTGACTTTGATACCTTGACAAAAATAATAAGTACATACTGGATAGTGTAGTTGAGAATGTGAGAGATTATGGGCCAGTCTGCCCCTGTTCCTTGTTTGCAATGTTTTTCCACAATTAGGCAATCATGAATTTGCAATCTTTGCAGTGTGGCTTTCCCAAGAAGCTGCCACTGTATTGTTGTCAATTTGGGACATTCACAAACAATCAACTTACTAAAATGTGGCATGATAATGACCATGGGATGCTTTTTTTCACTGCCACTCCAATCCCACTCCTCCCACCCTCCATCTCATGGAACATAAGACTTCAAATTGGGGGAGACAACAACTGCTATTGCATTTCAGGTGGCGATGTTCCAAGAAATTCAGTTCCCACTTTATTCACTCTCCACATTGATTCTAATACAAGATCTTCAAGTCTCTGTAGTTTTCCCAAAGGAGGAAGCTGTTCTAACTCTCTACAATCTTTGAGCTCGAGGTATTTCAAGTTGTTCAATGATGCCATCCAATTAGGAAGTCTACACCTACCACTATATCCTCATATAACCAACAATTCAATGATAAAGGTGGACTTAAGGCTTGTAACACTTGTTCTTCTTTCTCACTTACTACTTTCCCATCTTCCACCCCACTAAACTCGAGTTCCAAATAATAGAGAAAAATGACTATCCCATTTTTCCGTCTCAATTATCCTATTTGTGTCGATATTATCTTCTTCCTAATAATATCACCTGGTGAATATCATGTAAACTTATCCCCAAAATTATTTCTAAGATAGGAATTACCTTATCTCTTGTATAAATACCTTATGATTAATGAAAGCTATCTATGTTCCTTTGCTAAACTTGTTTCTCTTTTATGATATCAAAGCGGGTTGCTCTCTAAAAACAAAACCTAGCTAATCTTCTTCTTTTCCATTTAACCATGACCAACAAGCTCCCAGTTGCCATTAATTCTATTACCAAAGTCCCAATTAAACTCACAAGCCTCAAATACCCTTATTGGAAAGCCCAATTTCATTCGCTCCTCTTTGGTTGCAATCTACTTGGTTTTGTCAATGGTACAAAGCCAACACCTGCCCCTTACTATTCCCACCGCTTAGGACAAAGAATCACTAAAACCTGATTCTAACTTCATCTTTTGGCAACGCCAAGATTCCCTCATTCTTAATGGCATTCTGGCTTCTGTTTCTGAGATAGTCATTCCTCTGATTACTTTTTCTAAAACCTCTAAAGAAGCCTAGTTAAAGCTTCAAGCTCTCTTTGCAAATCACTCATTGCAAATCGCTCTAGAAGCCACATCATGTTACTAAAAGAGAAACTATCCACTCCTCGTGGCAACAAAACAGTAACTTTACAATCGATTAAGTGTATTGCTAACAATTTAGCAATGGCTCACAACCTTGTTTCTAACAAGGATCTAATGGTTCCTATCATGAATGGTATTAGAGCAAAATTTAAGGAACTTGCTGTAGGTTTACGTGCATGAGAATCTCCAAGCACCTTTGAAGAGTTGCATGACAAATTCCTTGATTATGAAGAGTTTCTGTAGAAGCAAGATTCTTCTCCTATTATCTTTATTATCATTGCCAATGCTGCAGTAGCCTCTTCTTAACCTGGTCTTCTACCGACACCTACCTATTCTTCAAGAATTGGAGGGCACCATCCTCTTAGTCATGGTAGAAACTTCAACAGCTGAGGAAGGGGACATGGCCCTAATCTCTGCCAAAATCAATCATTCTCCAGCATCCCTTGTCAGTTGTGTTCCGTCTCGAACACACCGCTCGAACCTGTCGCAACCTTCAATAGTTCTCCACATCTCTAGCAACCAATCTAGCCTTCTATCAAGTCTCACAGCAATGGCTATTGGACACCGGAGCCTCTCATCATGTGACACCGGAGCCAAGCTTGCTTTCTCAACTATCCGAGTACACCAGAACTGATCAACTTATCATTGGAGATGATGATAGGCTGCGAATTTCTCACACTGGTTCTACCTCTTTATCCACCCTTTTCGCTCCTTTAAATTACAAGGCGTTTTATGTGTTGCTGATATTAAAACTAATCTTCTTTCCATCTCAGTTTTATTTATCTAATCAAGTCTCCATTGGATTCTTCCCAAACAATTTTCAGGTCAAGGATCTGTGCACAGGACTACAACTGGTACGAGGAACAACTAGGAATGGTCTTTATGTGTTTCCTGTGAGGAAGTCCTCATATCCTCCACTTACTAATATTGGCGTAAAATCATCAGCTCAAAGGTGACACCATCGTGTTTTCCAGCTTTATCTATCCTTCGTTCTCTTATTTCTAAATTTTGTTTACCAATTTCAGACCTTAATTTCAATTTTTGTAATTCTTGTTTATGCAATAAGAGCCACAAACTGCCTTTTATTGCTTTTTCTCTTACAAGCTATCGGCCCTTTGATTTACTATACACTGATGTTTAGGGTCCAACTCCAGTTCAATCAATTAATGGCTTTTGCTATTACATTGCCTCTGTTGATCATTATACCAAGTATCTTTGGCTCTACCCCATGAAGCAAAAGTCGAATGTTTATGAAATTATTGTTAAATTCAAGTTCTTTGTTGAAAACTATTTTCAAACAAAAATTGCTTGACTTTATACTAATGGAGGTGGTGAGTATCAAAAATTGAAACCTTTTCTTGAAAAAAATGGCATCTCTCATCTTTTTACTCCACCTTATATACCTCAACACAATGCATCTATTGAATGTTGACATCGTCATATTGTTGACCTGACCCTTCTCCACAATGCCTCCATGCCTTCCCCCTATTGGGCATATGACTTACTCGCTACCACTTATCTTAGTAATAGAATGCCCACTTCGGTCCTTAGTGGTATGTCACCTTATCAAGTCTTATTTTTACAAGTACCCAATTACCACAACTTGAAAATTTTTGGCTGTTTGTGCTAACCTTGGCTTCGCCCTTACAACACTCATAAACCCCAATAAAAATCCAAACCTTGTATTTTCCTTGGCTACTTCCTAAATCAAAGTGCCTACCTTTGCTTAGACCCAAGCACAAATAAAATTTTTTTCTCTCGTCATGTACATTTTGTTGAAGAAAATTTTCCTTTCCTACATTTTTTCCCTCACACACCTTCTTTATCCGGTTCGACTTTCTTTGAATAGACATTTGTAGGAACATCCCAAGAGATTATTCTTGGTAGGCCTTCATCAGCCATCCTACTGTAGTAACCTTGTCCAAGTACATCTCTTACTTCTTCCTCGTTTTCTTCTCTTGACACTCCTACCCAAATTGTTCCTACATGCGTACTTAAGCACATCACCCCTACTATTCCTCCCTTGTCCTCATCACATTCATCCCTACCCCACACCCCTGCCCCTATTGCACCATTCCCACACACCTATACTAGATGAAAACATAACCAATCTGATTCTCCTCCATCTACCCCTTTACCTTTTACCTCCCCTCTTCCACCACCTCTGCCACCAACTCGCACTTATCTTATGCTAACCCACCCTCTTACCGATCATTCTAAAGCTGCCCATCTAACCACCAAACATCCTCTCTCATCCACTATTGAACCGACCACCACTACACAAGCCCTTCGTCATCCCCATTGGGAAGAAGCCATGATTGATGAATATGAAGCCTTACTTCATAATGGTACATGGGAGTTAGTTCCACATACTTCCTCACAGAATATTGTAGGCTGTAAGTGGCCTTTTCGCACAAAGTGAAATTTTGATGGCACAATCTCTCGCTACAAAGCACGTTTTGTAGCAAAGGGCTTCCATCAACACCCTGGCCTTGATTTCAATGAAACATTCTGCCTAGTGGTCAAACCATCAACAGTCTGACTCATTCTCAGCCTAGCTGTTCAACATAGCTAGCCTCTCCACCAGTTGGGCATCAATAATGCCTTTCTTCCAGGTGACCTCTTAGAGGAAGTCTATATCCAGCAACCCCAGCTTTTGTTCACCAAGATTTCCCATATCATGTCTACAGATTGCGCAAAGCAATTTATGACATTATTATTAGTGGCAATAATTCTACCTTTATTAAAAAATTCCTTAACTTTCTTTGTGATCATTTTTCCTTGAAGGACCTTAATGATCTCAACTATTTTCTTGGCATTGAAGTAGCACATACCCCCTATGGTGGCTTTTTTCTCAACACAAATACATCATTGATCTTATCTCTCATGCCGACATAGATGGTGTTAAAGACTCTCCAACTCCCCTCTCTACCTCAACAACACTAAGGCTGAATGATGGCTTTTCTCCACTGATGCAACTTCTTTCTGTAGCATTGTTTGCACGTTACAATATCTGTCCTTCACTTGCCCAAATATTGTATTCATAGTCAACAAGTTGTCGTAATATATGCATCAACCCACATACGAACACCTTCTTTCTTTAAAAAGGGTACTTCGTTATCTCAAATGAACTTCATTTCATGGTATTTTCCTTCGAAAAAGCTTTTCCCTACAACTTCATGTATATTCTGTTGCTGATTAGGCTGGTGACAAAGATTCTTACCATTCAACCTTTGCCTACATAGTTTATCTTAGTTGTAATCCTATTTCCTGAAAGTCAAAGAAACAACATACTATTGCCCAATCCTTAACTGAAGCCAAATACCATGCTACCTCCACCGCTACCTATAAAGTAGAATGTTTGCATTCTGTCCTTTCTGAACTTGGATTTCACATAGCACAACTACCACTCCTGCTCTGTGATAATATGAGCTCTACATATCAATGTGCCAACCTATTTTTCACTCCAAAATAAAAGCACCTTACACTAGACTATCACTGTGCTATGGAAAAATTTGCTACTGGACAACTCTAAGTTGAACACATCATAATTGAGTTGCAACTGGTAGATGCCCTCACGAAACCTCTGCCTCGCCCTTGGTTTGAACAACTATGGTTCAAGATAGGTGTCACTGATGGTTCCACCAGCTTGTGAGGGCACAATAGAGAAAAATGACTACCCCATTTTTCCATTTTTCCATATCTAATTATCCTATCATTCTACTTTAAACTACTTTGATTTTATTAATGATTTTATTTATAAATATTATTTGTTCAATTCTCAAAATGGCTGTTGCATTGATTACATCTAACTCTTCAAATATTTTTTGTTGAAGTTTATATTATTATTTTATATGAATTATTTCTAGTTGATCCCTATATGTTTTGTATATTGTATTTCTATTTTCAAAATCCACCACTTGTTAGGCATTCATGCTCATCCCGTTTTCACCCCTTCGCACAGATAAGGAGATGCATGAGTTAGCTAGTGGGAGTGACCACAAGGCTGGCTGCAGTTCAAGAAAGTTAAGAGTATTTTGTTAGTATTACTATTATAGATTTGTTTATGTTTAGGAAACTCTTTGGATTTTGTTTCATTCCTTAGAGCTTTGATATTTTATGGATTATGTCCTGATTTCAAGAATTGTAGTTGCTATGCCACTTATTCTCAAAAGTTGAATTTTATAAGTTTGTACTTATTTGGAATATGTAGCCTTACATGCTTAGGGAAAATTTATTTTCTTGAGTATGCGGAATGTCACTGTCCCAAGACTCCTAGGGTGGGTTTTGGGGCATGATTGAAGTGGTATTAGAGCATAGGTTCAATAAACTTGGAGACCTTAGATTAAGGAAATGCTAGGCTTTTACTGTGCTTAGATATCGAGAGATGGGTGGAGATTTCTACCATAGTGGAAATGGAGCTGGGTTTTACTTCAGGGACCAAAAGAGAAAAGATAGACCTGGAGAATCTTCAAGCAAGCCATTTGGAAATATAGCAAAGAAACAAAGTTGTACCCCCAACCTATCATGGAGCTTCTATGCATCTGGATGTACCAAAGTGTGATTACTTTGGAAAATTTCATTTTGGTGAATGTCATTGGAAGACTAGCAACTGTTTCCATTGTGCCAAGAAAGACCATCTGATTGCTGATTATAAATAGTCAGAGACTAGAAATCTTCTCCAAAGCTTTCAGGCAAAGGGTAATCTACCAGCTTTAAGGAAGCAAGATGAAAAAGGATGTGCAGTGAAGCCACAAGTTCAAGGTCAAATATATGCACTTACTCAGCAGGATGTAGATGACTCTAATATAGTTGTTTCAGGTACGGTTTAAGGTTTTGTTTATGCTCATGCCTTGTTTGATTTTGGTGCGAATTATTCTTTTGCATCGCCAAAGCTTATTGCTCGATTGTCATGTGTGCTTGAACCATTATATTTTGAACTATCTATTGAGACCTCTTCAGGAAAGTCTATTGTTACTTATTTTGTGCATAAAGGGTGTGTAGTCAAAATTGGGGGAAGAAATATGCTAGTGAATTTGATTAAGCTGGATATAATTAACTTTGATGTGCTTTTTGGGATGGATTGGTTATCGAGAAACCATGCTTGGGTTGACTGACATGAAAAGAAGGTAATATTTCATGTTCCTAATGAGCTGGAAATTATCTTTATTGAGAATAGGCAACCGGCCCTAATTTGTCTTATCTCTGCTATGCATGTGTGCCAGTTGTTAAGAAAGGGTTGTCATGGATATTTAGCATTCATCAGAGATACTAGCCAATCTGAATTGAAGCTGGAAAACATTCTTATTGCCAAAGGAGTTTTCTAATGTCTTTCCTAAGGAAATTCCTGGGTTGCCCCTTGATTGAGAGATTGAATTTTCTATTGATGTTGTGTTGGGGACTACCCCAACCTCTAAGGCTCCCTACTGAATGGCACCTGCAGAGATGAAAGAGTTAAAGTTACTGCTACAAGAGTTGCTCGATAAAGGGTAGTTGCTAGATAAAGGGTACATTCGACCTAATGTTTAACCATAGAGTGCTGTTGTTTTGTTCGTAAAGAGGAAAGATGGAAGCTTGAGGCTTTGCATTGACTATTGTGAGTTAAACAAGGTAATTGTCAAGAAAAAGTATCCATTGCCTTGTATTAATGACTTGTTCGATCAGTTGTGGGTTGCACAAGTCTTTTCTACAATTGATTTGAGGTCTGGGTATCACCAATTGAAGATTAAGGCTAAGGATATACCCAAGACTACTTTTAGAACCAGGTATGGCCATTATGAATTTATGGTTATGTCTTTTGGTCTAACGAATGCACCGGCTGTTTTTATGAACTTGATGAACTGAGCTTTCAAGCCATATTTCGTTGTATTTATCGATGATATTTTGGTCTATTCATAGAGCCCAAATGAGCATGAGGAGCACTTGAGAATTATTTTATAGAAATTAAGGGGGAAGGAGTTATATGCAAAATTCAAAAAATGTGAGTTTTGGTTGGAGAAAATTTCTTTTCTTGGCCATATAATTTGAAAAGATGGACTTTCTATAGATCCACAGAAAGTTGAAGCAGTGGTGAATTGGGCTAGACCCTCTAATGTTGCTGAAACTTGTAGCTTTCTCGGTTTAGCTGTTTATTATCGTTGGTTTGTTGAAGGATTTTTTACCTTGGCTATGACTTTATATAAGTTGGTTTGACAGAACACTAAGTACAAGTGGGCTGAAGATTGTGAGAAAAGCTCTCAGGAGTTGAAGCAAAGATTAGTAACTGCACCTGTCCTTACCATCCCATCCAGCACTGAAGGTTATGAAACTTATTGTGATGCTTCACATATTGGTTTAGGGTGTGTACTTATGCAAACAGAAAGAGTTGTTGCCTATGCGTCTAGGCAATTAAAGCCATATGAGAAGAATTATCCTACGCATAACTTGAAATTAGCTACAGTTGTCTTTGCCTTGAAGATCTGGAGACATTATCTCTACAGTGTTTCTTGTAAGGTGTTTACTGATTACAAGAGTTTGCAATATATCTTTACAAAGAAGGAATTGAGTCCTAGGTAGTAGAGGTGGCTGGAGTTGCTGAATATTATAATTTGAATATTTACTATCACCCTGGCAAGGCAAATGTTGTTGCTGATGCTTTAAGTCATAAGTCCTCTGGCTTGTTAGCTTCTTTACTTACTAATAAAATAGTTATTCTTAACGATCTATAGAAGTTGGGAGTAGAAATTATAACAGATGGTCTCAGTAATGTGATTGCTAACTTGACGGTTCAACCAACTTTAATTGAGAGGATTAACATTTCTCAAAGTTCAGATGACAGAATTAACAAACTGAAAGAAGAAGTTACACAAGCAAACTGAAAGAAGAAGTTACACAAGGGAAGCATCTAGGATTTCATATTCATAAAGATGGATTTCTAAATCTTGGTGCTTGACTATGTGTCCCTGGAGATGAGGCTTTGAAAGAAAAAATTATAAGAAAGGCACATAATACCCCTTACACAGTGCATCCAAGTGGAACTAAAATGTATAGAGACCCACGAGAGCATTTTTTGTGGCAAAGAATGAAGAAGAAGATTGCTAAATTTGTTGCAAAGTGCCAAACTTGCCAGCAAGTCAAAGTGGAATATCAAAAGCTTTCAAGACCTTTGTAGCCTCTTCCAATTCCTGAATGGAACTGAGAACACATCACTATGAATTTTGCTGTGGAACTTCCAAGGACTACTAAAGGTAACAATGCTATATAGGTGATTGTTGGTCGTTTATCTAAATCTACCCACTTTTTACCATTCTAAAAAGGTTCAAGTTTAGAGAAGTTAGCTAAGTTGTATGTTAAAGAGATCATCCGCCTACATGGTGCTCTTTTATCTATTGTCTCAGATAAATGGTTTGTCTCAAGATTTTGGGGACATTTGTAGAAGGCCATAAGAACTCAACTCAATTTCAGCACCATTTATCATCCTCAAACCAATGGCCAGTTAGAATGAACTATTCAAATTCTTAAGGATATGCTCCGAGCTTGTGTGCTAGACTTTGGAGGTAATTGGGATGATCACTTAGTACTTATTGAATTTGCATATAACAATAGCTATCAGTTTAGCATTGGAATGACACCTTATGAGGCATTGTATGGACGTAGATGCAAATCACCAATATGTTGGGATGGTAGAGAAGAATCAAATTATTCATGATCGCTTACGGATTGCACAGAGTAGATAAAAGAGTTATGCTCATTTGAAAAGATGAATGTTGGAGTTTGATGTTAAGGATAATGTTTATATTAAAATGTCACCAATGAAAGGAGTTACGAGGTTTGGGAAGCGTGGAAAATTAGGCCCAATATTTGTGGATCATTTTGAAATTCTAGATCAAGTTGGGGATGTTGCTTACAAAGTTGCACTGTCGTTATCTTTATCATGAGTGCACGATGTGTTTCATGTATCGATACTACATAAGCATGTGCACGATCCCAATCATATAGTCCAACATCAACCGATCAACATTATGCTAGATTTGACATATGAGGAGCGATCAGTGGAGATTCTTGATCGAGAGAAGAAAGTACTGAGAAGACACATTGTTTCATTTGTGAAAGTTCATTAGGAAAGACACTTTTTATCATAAGCTACTTGGGAATGCGAAGAGGAGATGCGTGAGAAGTATTCATTTCTATTTATCAATGCAGGTAAGTTTCGAGGACGAAAGTTATTTTAAGGGGGGAAGGATGTAATGGCCTAGCCTAATTTAGTTTACTTTATTATTTTGGGTATTTAGGTTAAGGCCCAAAGGAAAAAAAAAAATAATAATAATAATAATAAGCAAAGAAATAAAAAAAAACAAGGGAAGTAAAAAAAAAAAAAAAAGAGAAATACTGCACAAACAAAAAGACAGAAGAGTGGAAGATATGAAAGAAGTTATAAAAAGGGGAGAAAAGTTAAGATTGGGTATTTTTCTTACTTGTTTATGTAGATGTTGCCTTATGTTGAAGGAGTGGAAGAAAAAATCATCAATTAAAGATAAAGTAAAAGCAGCTTATGAGTTTTTTTAGCAAAAGAAAAATTTTTTGTGAATGTTTGTTGGTTATTTCTAATACACAAGTTAATTATTTTAAAATTTGTAAAAGGATTTGGATTGATGATTTGATTGAATATCACTTACTTTTGATGATTGGAAGAGTCAATTGATAATTGAGAATATTTATAACGAATTAAAAATAAATTTGGTGAGGTTTTGGCAAATGGTTGAAATCACACAGTAGCAGAAGGTTGCGAGCGAAGAAGACGAGGAATAGTATTTCTGGCCCAAAATTGGGGTAAAGACACATTAGGTACTTTAGGTTTCAAAACGGGTTCATCGATACCCTATAGTCTAAAATGTTACAACTTGGTAACTGGCAGTAGGATAATCGGGTTACTCACAGTATTAATCCCTAAGGCTTCTAACACAACTTCAATGAATTCTTAGATCCAAGAAGCGTTCATTTGGGTCACTGTCAACAAGTGATTTTGTATTATCTGTTGAATTGATTGTATTTTGATATAAACTTTTATATAATTATTTTAGGTGACTAAACAATTATTTTAGGAGTTAAAAAGTTACATTTTGAGGTAAGTGCCTACTACTATTTCTAAAAATTAAATTTTTTTGATATTATGTATGTATTATTTCTTCAAGTGTTAAGTTTTCCAACTTAGTAATTTTTCAATATTTTGATTTAAATCTATTTTGAATTAAATTGATTTTCAATCAAAATAAGAGTTTTCAAATATATGTTTTATTCTAAATTGTTTTTGCAAGTGTTTTATTAATTTACTTATTTATCTACTTATTCAAATTTTACCATATTTATGTAATATATTGTGTTTGATTAAATAAGCAGGATCAAGTATGTTTTGATTATGATATTTTGTATTGAAATTTTATAACAATTGTAATGCTCTGAATTTCTGTTCCGACTCCATTTTAGTGAGTGTTAATTCTGTACGCATACTACTAGGAAAGTATAGTTCTAGACCGGATGAAACTATAATACCCATCCAAGAAAAGGGGGGTAATGCTACCCGTGCAATCCTGACCTTTGATTAGGGTTGATGGAACATATGGGAAAGGGATGGACAGGGCAAGCCGGTTAGGGGAGAGAAAAAAAAAAAAGAAAAAGAGAGAGGAGAGAGGAGAGAGAAGAATATAGAGAAAAAGACCAGCCGCACTAGGGGAGAGAGAAATAAAAGAAAAAAGAGAGAGGAGAGAGAAGAAAATAGGAATAAAAGAGGGAGGAATAAAAGAGAAAAAAATAGGAATAAAAGAGGGAGGAGAGAGAAGGAAAAATAGGAAAAATAAAAAATGGGGAAAGAGGAGAAAATGAGGGGAAAAAAAATAAGAGAATATATTTTATTAGGTACAAATTTTTAAAAAGAAGTAAAATAATTTTTAAAATATTATTTGTGTAAAAAAATATTAATTGTTGAATAATATACTAAATAATATACTTAATAAAATACTTTTCTGTACATATGCCAATGATTCTCAAAATATAAAATCTATGTATATTGATCAACTTAGTAAAGCAAATGAAAAGTATTATACAAAGTAATTCTAACATAGCAAGGAATTTAAAATTGAGCACCTAATAGTATATATGATTGATGTGAAATGTTAAAAGAATAATAATTTTACTAGTTACCAGTTTTGTAATTTATGTGATGTAAAAAAAAATAATTGAAAATCAGATACCTAAATATGAGACAAGTTGTAAATTCAATGATCTAATAGGTCAAGTAAATTTCAATCTTGGTAAGTTTTGAGCCAAATTTGGGTTGACAGACGAGTTTACTTACGTTACTATTGCATAAGCCTAAATGACTGAGTTGATTCTATTTTTCATATGATTTTTGTTAAAATTCAAATTAAAGAATTCAATTTTTATGCGATTTAATTTGAGTTAAAATTTTTTCTTTTAGTATGTTTAACTAAAAATTTTCATAAAAAAATTCATAATTATGTTCTGATGAATTTACTATAATTTCCAACTTTTACTATGAATCCAATTCACTATTGTCCATAATACTTAATTGTTATATTTCAAAATTTTAGATTTAAAGTATGATTCATTAAAAAACTTGGGAAGTCTAACTTGTTTCTTCTTCTATTTGAATTTAATGTATAATTTGTAAAGGAATTTACATACCTAAATTGTGACCGGCTCGCATTGAGGATACTTAGAATACAATGTAATAACAGACATCACTCATAAAATGTATTATTACTTGCTATTAGACAGTAAATTTTAAATTGTGATCAAGTCATATTGAAGGTACCTAAAATGTGATCGGGTCACATCGAAAGTAATCTAAAAAGGCAACCGGGTCATCTCAAAGGTACCTTAAGTGTGACCGGGTCACGTTGAAGGTAACTTAAAAATGTGACCGGGTCACATTAAAGGTACTTTAAGTGTGACCGGGTCACAATGAAGGTAACCTAAAAAAGTAGTCAGGTCACTTTTAAGTTACCTTAAGTGTGACTAGGTCACATTGAAGGTAACCTAAAAATGTGACTGGGTCATGTTGAAGGCACCTTATGTGTGACCGGGTCACATTGAAGGTAACCTTAAAATGTGACTGGGTCACGTTGAAGGCACCTTAAGTGTGATCGGGTCACGTTGAAGGTAACCTAAAAATGTGACCGGGTCACGTTGAAGGTACATTGGGTGTGACTGGGTCACTTTAAAGGTAACCTTAAAAAGTGACCGGGTCACGTTGAAAGTACCTTAGGTGTGACTGGGTCACTTTGAAGGTAACCTAAAAATGTAACCGGGTTACGTTGAAGGTACCTTAGGTGTGACCGGGTCACTTTGAAAGTACCATGGGTGTGACAGGGTCACTTTGAAGATAACCTTAAAACATGACCGCGTCACAATGAAGGTAACCGAAAAATGTGACCAGGTCACATTGAAGGTACTTTGGGTGTGACTGAGTCACTTTGAAGGTAATATTAAAACGTGACCGGGTCACGTTGAAAGGTACCTTGGGTGTGACTGGGTCACTTTGAACGTAACCTAAAAATGTGACCGGGTCACATGGAAGGTACTTTGGGTGTGACCGGGTCACTTTGAAGGTAATCTTAAAACATGACCGGGTCACTTTGAAGGTAACCTTAAAACGTGACCGGATCACGTTGAAGGTACCTTGGGTGTGACCGGGTCACTCTGAAGATAACATTAAATTGTGACCGAGTCACGTTGAAGGTACCTTGGGTGTGACCGGGTCACTTTAAAGGTAACCTTAAAAGGTAACCGGGTCACGTAGAAGGTACCTTGGGTGTGACTGTGTCACTTTGAAAGTAACCTTAAAAAGTGATTGGGTCATTTGGAAGGTACCTTGGGTGTGACCGGGTCACTTTTAAGGTAACCTTAAAATGTGACTGGGTCACGTGGAATATACCTTGGGTGTGACTGGGTCATTTTGAAGGTAACCTTAAAACGTGACCGGGTCACTTTGAAGGTAACCTTAAAACGTGACCGGGTTATGTTGAAGGTACCTTCAGTGTAACCAGGTCACTTTGAAGGTAACCTTAAAATGTGACAGGGTCATTTGAAGGTAAAAAAAGAGATAAAATGTAAAAAAAAAAAAGTAATTAAATGTAAGAAAAAGCGATAAAATTTAAAAAAAAAAGTGATAAATATTAAAAAATTGGTAAATATTTTTAAAAAGAAAATAAAAACAAAAAAAGTCATAAATAATTCTAAAATGCAATAAATAATTTAAAAAAATGATTAAATAAAAGAAAAAGTGATAAACAAATAAAAAAAGGAAAAGTTTTTTTAAAAAGTGATTAAATAAATAAAAAAGTGATAAAAAACTAAAAAAAGCAAAAATTTAAAAAAAAAACAAATAAAAATAAAAAAGTGATTAAATATAAAAAATAATAAAATATAAAAAAGTGAAAAATATTAAAAAATTGGTAAATATTTTAAAAAAACTATTAAAAACCAAAAAAGCGATAAATAATTCTCAAATGTAATAAATAAATTTAAAAAAATGATTAAATAGAAAAAAAGTGATAAAAAACTAAAAAAAGTGAAAATTTTTTCTTTTTTCTTTTTTTTTAACATATCAACAACACATTTAAATGCAAAACCGCAAAGGGGCTCAAAGTTTACATCCAAGATGTTTTGAAGGGCGTAAACAGAAGAGGGACAAGTTGTCCAATTTTTCTCTGTTGTTCCTTCACCCACTTAGCTATGTGTAAAGCACACATATTAGCTTTAACAGAAATCTCCTTTATAGAACAATAGGAGAAACAACATTTCAGCGCTTTAATATGAGAGACTAAAGTGCCTACCCTCCAGTCTTCTTTATCCTTCAAGTTGGCACTTGCTTCTTTGTCAGAAATCTTAATTTCAACTGCTGTGTGACCTAATCTCAGCAGGTCCTAGAGTCTTGTTCTAATTGTTTCTACTACTGTTGCCTCTTTATAGACATCAGGTTCAAACTTGGCCTGATTCCCCAGTATGTTCCCCTGCCAGTCTCTCACTAGGTAAGCCATCGCACTAGATTGCCCACTGCAAACAGCCACATTAAGCTTTAAAAGCCCCCTTGCTGGCTTGCTCCATTGTTTAGGGACAGCAGCTCGGTGTATAGGATGGTTTGTTCTTCCAATTTGCTGATGGGCTTGGTAGAAATCAGCAATAGCACCCTGAATCCTGCATATTACAACTTCAGGAATGATGTTTTTCTTTTGAAAAACAGCTTCATTCCTTGTCAACCAGATAAACCAGCAGGTATATGCAATGGTAGATCTAACAATCTCCTTGTTCTCTTGAACATGCTTTAAGGAATGGCAAACCTCAACAAACCATTGATCAAATGTTCGAATTTCAGAATTATGAGGTTTATAGTCCAAATACACAAACTAGATTAAGTGAGTCCACTTACATTGCAAAAGCATATGCTCCACTGTTTCAGCATGAGAACAGAAAGGACAAATATTTTTTATTTTGGTACCTTTTTTCGCTAAGTTCAACCAGACAGCAACAGCATTTTGACAAGCTCTCCACATGAAGTTCTGCACTTTGGGAAAACATTTAATTTTCCAAATTAACTTCCAGACACATGGGTCTATTTGGTGCGAGGATGAGGCAGAAGAGGGATTAGGGGTAATGACCTTTTGTATGCTGTAGGCTGATTTAACTGTTACATTTCCAGTTTTTTCGTAAGGCCAAATCAGTTTATCTATTCCTGGAAAATGGCTAATAGGGATTTGTAAAATAGCCTATTTTTCCTTTTGGGAAATCAAATCTGAAATCTTATCTAAATTCCATTTATAGGTACAGGCATCTATGAGATTACCAACCTTCATACTTCTCATCCCTAATGGAATATCTATAATCAGATAAGATTAAAACCCCTTATATTCGGAATCCAAGCATCATTCCAAACAGATACAGACTGGCCATCATGCACTTGCCAGCAGACATTCTTTTTCAAAAGATCCCTACCCTCTAAAATACTAGCCCATCCCCAAGAAGAATTATGGCATTTTTTTTGCATTCCAAAAGTTTCCATCCAAGAAATAAACCCCTCCAAGAATCTGAGCTAAGAAAGATTGGGTGTTCAAGTTGATCCTCCAAGCAAGTTTTGACAAAAGACCAATATTCATAGCCTCTAAATCTTTAAAACCTATTCCCTCTTTTTCCTTTGGCATAGTTAAACAATCCCAGCTTTTCCAATGAATACTAGAATCTGAATACTGGACTTCCCACCAGAATTTTGCCATTAGAGAATGAACATTATGACACCATTTCCTAGGGAATCTAAAGCAGTCCATAGCATACGAAGGTAAGGCAGAAACAACAGGCTTCAGCAGAACTTCCTTACCTAAGTATGAGAGTAAAGCCTCCTTCCACCCTTGAATTTTTTTTATGATTCTATCCCTCAGGAATGCCAACGCTTCACACTTTGAGCGTCCCCACAGAGTAGGTAGGCCTAGATACTTTCCTAGATTTTCTTCCTTAGGGATTTTCAGAAAGAGGCTAATATTTTCCTTGCTTAAATTGCTTAAAGAATTTTTTTTCAAAAAAATGATTAAGTAAAGAAAAAAGTGATTAAAACTAAAAAAGGTAAATAAATATAAAAAAATCTATTAAATATAAAAAAGTGATAAATCTTAAAAAATTGGTAAACATTTTTAAAAAGCTATTAAAAACTGAAAAAGTGATAAATAATTATTAAAATCTGATTAAAAATAAAAAAGGTGATAATAATTCAAAAAAGTGATAAGTTTTTTTAAATAGCAATTTTATATAAAAAAGTGATATATTATAAATTGTCGATAAGATTTAGTGATAAGCAATTAAAAATTGTAAATAGGAGATAATAATTATTAATACGCGAGTAGAAATTTAAAAAGGCTATAGTAATTCAAAAAAAATGATACAAATTTTAAAAATATGATAAAAAAATAAAAAATGTGATAACAATTATAAAAGTTAAACAATTAAAAAGCAAGAAAAGGCTATAATATTAATTTTAAAAGCGCAAAAAAATTGAAAAGAAGACAAGTATGTTTAAGGTGACTCGGTTACAGTTTTACCGCTATTACTCAATTAGGGTTTTGGATATTAAGCATTAATTTTGTCTGTTATTGTTTATTATTTTTATAGGAGGTGAATATTCGCCCAAATTATATTTTATTGATAATTTGCACATCAAGATGTCTTAAAAGTAAGTTTAAGATATTTTTTTCCAAAGTAGTTTTTTTTGTAACTTATTTTTAACTTAACTAACCCAAAACGATAAAAATTAGTAAGAAATATTTTATTCTCATAAAAGGTGTTGACAAATTTTTTGGACTTTTCCCATTTTAAGGTTAGGGTTTGGTATATAGATAAGGTTAAGTTGTGAATTTATGGGTTCTTCCAACACAAGTAACCTTTCGTATGTAGGAACTTTAATGATTTTGGTAGACAAATCTCAATATTATAATATCGATATCCAAACTTTTAATTGCAGTGCAATAAAATACTTTAATTTTTTAAAAATTAAAATTTTTTACATTTTTACCCAAGATTTTGAAATTCAACAATTTAGTACTATGGACAATAGTCAATTTGACTTATATTTCATAGTAAAAGTTACAAATTTTAGTAAATTTATCAAAACATAATTAAGAAATTTTTTATGATTTTTTTAGTTAAACATACTAAAAGAAGAAAAATTAACCTAAAATAAATCCCATAAAAATTGAATTCCTTAATTTAATTTTTTTAAAAGATCATACAAAAAATAGAATCTATCCAGTCATTTAAGCTAGTAACCCAAGCCTCTCAACCTGAATTCGGCCAAGAACAAACCATATTTGATATTCACATGACCTATTAGAACATTGAATTTATGACTTGTTTCATATTTAGGTACTTGATTTTAAATTATTATTTTTTTACATCACAAAAATTGTAAAACTACTCACTACTAAAATTTATTATTATCCTTGCCATGCTATAATTAGTTTGTAAAATATTTTTCATTTGCTTTACTAAGTTCATCAATATACACATATTTCATATTTTGAGTACCATTAGCATATAAGCTAATATTTTATTAAGAGTATTATTCAATAATTAATATTTTTTACACCTCTGATATTTCAAAAATTGCCTTCCTTCTTTTTAAAAACTTGTATTCAATAAAAGACATTCTCTCATAATTTTTTCTCTCAATTTCTCCCCTCCCCCTATTTTCTTTTTCCTATATTTTTTTTCTCTCTCCACCCTCCTTTCTACGCTTTTTCTGTTTTTTTTTTTTTTTACTTTTTATTTTCTCCTCTCTCCTCTCTCTTTTTTCTTTCTCTTTTCCCTCCCTCACCGGCTGCGTCGTTACAACCCTTTCCCTTTTACGTATTTCATCATGATTAACGGTTAAGATAAGGGGGGGTAAGGGTACCCCTTTTTGGGGTAGGTATTGTAGAAAGGTCCGTTCTGGACCCTTCATGTAGGGTATTCTGTTCTGTTTTGTTTCGCAATGCACTGTTTTTATGACTAGTCCTTTAGGGCGCTCGATTGTTGACGATTCTTAGACAATTCTGGACTTACAACAACGGTTTAAGTGTAGTCATAGTAATCACTCCACCTACTCTGCTCTGAATTTCTATTCTATCATTCAACTCTGAACTACTCTAATTCGGTTAATGATTTTATTTATAGATATTATTTGCCCAGTTCTCAAAATGGTTATTGCATTGATTACTTCTAACTTTTCAAATATTTTCTGTTGAAGTTTATGTTATTATTTTATAAGAATTATTTCTGTTTAATCCTTATATGTTTTATATATTGTATTTTTATTTCCAAAATCCACCACTTGTTGGGCATTTGTGGTTATCCTGTTTTCACCCCCTCACACAAATAAGGAGTAGTCCGAGTTAGCAAGCAGGAGTGACTATAAGACTAGTTGCAGTTTAAGAAAGTTAAAAGTATTTTCTTAGTACTACTATTAAAAATATGAAAACATCAAGAACATTAATTTCCAAGCAACTTTTGTCGGAGAATTCTTACACACAAATTTTCACTATTACATCAGTCCATAAACAATAGAAATACACCCTCAAATGTACAGTACATTTTCTTAGAGCAGAAGCAAGGTATCATTTATGCCCAGATCACCAAAGACCTAGGATTGTAATACATTTAGGTGCTTAACACAAAATAATGAACTCGAGCAGCAGATTTTCAGAATTTGGCATCATAGTCTGCAAAGTGCAGTCCAAAATGTCTGGTTAACAGAAGCAGCTAACAATATACCAGGTTAACACTAACAACTCGGGGTTAATATTAAAATTTTACCTGAAAAACATAATTAGCACACAACAAAACCAAAAATTTTGCTCAACTAAACTCCCATATCCTGAAATTTAAAACAGAAGGGGCATTAGCTATAAGAACTCATTAAGGGTTGCCTAGTTTCCTGCACCACAAACAAACTAAAAATTCCTAAGAGTATCAAGCAACATAAACATATCAGAAACACACGTCAGACGCATGCCAGCAAGTAGTCCAGTGGTTTCAAAAAATCAGAGAGCTACAGGGACATCCAGAAATGCTTGGCCATAGCATTATTTGTCCCCTAACAACTTGCTTATTCAGACCAGAAGCTACCTAAATCAATAAACAGTATTGTAGTAAACTAACTGTATGCCTCAGTTTTGTCGTCATATGGGAATAATCCCATCGCGCAAATCCTTATTATGCCTCATTCCATGCTGCAATACTTCATAAATATTTTTCCAGGGCAGATTCGAGTCCAGTAAACTACAGAGAAGCAAACACAACCCTTACAAGAAATTAAGAGGAATCAAGAACACCGCTGGAGTAACCTGAGCCTCCAATTTGCTTGTCAATGAAGAAACTGGGCATGTCGTGGCTCAATGTCTTGAATTTCCAACTTTCTCTTTGATTATCTGTTTCTAATTTTTCCCTCTGAACCTTTGACAGCCAGCTGTTACTAGCTCAGCTAAAAAATCATCTACATTTAAATCCTCTAGAATGCGGGCTGGAAGAGAAACAAAATTAGTTAATGGGGGCTAACTAATGGCTTTGAAGCTCAAGTCCTACCCTTCAGTTTTAACTAAATGGCTTGTAAGACAAGAATTTTTAATGTTCGTCTTCAATGCCCAAACTCACTTCTATTTTTGGTTGAGTTTGAAGAGATTTTGGACTTGTTTTAACTGGCCGATGGGGTGCTACTGCTGCAGAGTTGGCTTTATTGGGTGCCGGCATGTGCATGAAAATAGGGTTGCACAGCCAACTTCTGATTTTCGCCATACCCTAAGTGTTTTTATTGCTAGAACAAGTTTGTTATGGTTATTTAGAACTATTTGGTCACTCTTTACGTCAAAAACAGCAGGTCAACAAGTTTTCAGGTTAGTCAGAATCATTTTTATGTAGGTAGAACCAGAATTCTGACTTCAAACACCTTTCATTTGATAAAGTAAACTGGTCTGTTGGTCTAGAACTCAAAATGACTATTTCAAAAACCAGATTTTCAAAGTTTATTTTTCTGCAGAATTTTGACAGATTTCAGTTCCAATGAAGAAATTGCACACTTAAAGGTTTTTGTTTGTATTTCTTGGCCAAGTGTATCGTGACATGTTTAATTAAGTCTTCCAGCCGGATTAATTAGCTGGGTTTACAAGGAAATGCATTTAGAACACTTAAAAGGTTTTAGAATTTAATGTCTTTTTCAGCCTCGAGCTAGAAGGAATAATTTTGAAACGTTGAAGCTAATTTCTTCATTCTGACTTGATAATTTAAAGCTAAGGAAGATTGGATTCATGCTACTAAAAGTTCCTACTTATGTTTTTCATCTTCGAGACTCAAGGTTCAAAGGCTGACAAAATTAAGTGATGTATGTACTAAAAGTGTTGGGTTAAGGAGTTCTATATATAATGAAATCATGAACTATTATTGGAAGCATATTAACTTGTTCAACAATAAAACAATGGGAGAAATATTGGAGGAGGCAACCAAGGGGTGTATGTTGAATTAATTAAGGTAAAGAGCAGCAATAAATCATGGTATTGATACAATAATATATATTAGAAATAACAAGTGCGTACCCCCCAATATCGCGCGTCGGGATGTGGGAGATGATGGGCCAGTCCACCCCTGTTCCATTTTTGCAACGCTCTTCCACAATTGGGCAACCATAAATCAGCAATACTTGCAGTGTGGTTTTACCAAGAAGCTGCTGCGGTATTGCTGTCAATCTGGGACAACTATCAATAATCAACTCACTAAGATGTGGCATAATAGTGATCATGGGATGCTCTTTTTCACTGTCACTCCAATCCCACTCCTCCCACTCCTCCATCCCGTAGAAAGTAAGGAACTTCGAACTAGGGAAGACAACCAACTGCTGTTGCATTTCTAGTGGCGATATTCCAAGAAATTCGGCTCCCACTTTCTTCACTCTCCCCATTGATCCTATACCGAGAGTTTCAAGTCTTTGCAGTTTGCCCAGGGGAGGCAGCTGCTCCAACTCTCCACAATCTTCAAGCGTGAGGTGTTTCAAGTTGTTCAATGATGCCATCCAATTAGGAAGTCCATCCCTACCACTGTATCCATATATCCTCAACTGTTCGATGCACAAAGGTGGAGTCAAGGCTTGTAGCACTTGTTCTTCCTTCTCATTCTCCACTTTCCCACCTTCCATCCTGTTGAACCTGAGTCTCAAACCCCTCAACTTGGTCTTGTCTTCCAACCTCGCTTTCCTACACTCATTCACGTCTCTGATGTTCCCCAATCCGGTGATCTCGATTTCTTCAATGTTTGATAAATTCCTCAATTCGGCAATGCTAGCATCCTTTTCTCTCATGCTAATAACAAAAACACGTATCACTTTAACTTTACTTAATCTTCCAATCCCCTTTGGCATACACTCCAGGCTGATAGTTACCAAATTATAAAGATAAGTAAGATTGATCAACTCCCCTATCCGTCGTGGCAACTTCTCGAGTCCCGTACACCTGTCTATGTTTAATATTTCCAAGTTACATAGATCACATATTGCTTCCGGCAATACTCTTAATTTTGAGTTATCTGACAAATCCAGGTACTTTAGATGTTCTAACTTCCCTACCTCCTTTGGAAGGACATCAAACTCCAAACCATTTAGTTTCAATGTCCTTAAACAGATGAGTTGTCCCCAATCTAGTGCTGAAAGATCAACATTTATTGTTCCATACCCCCTACTGTGCTGAATATGGAGGCTTCGCAATTTTTTGCAACTACAAATGTTATGGGGAAATTGCACTTGATTCTCATCAATATTCAACAGCATGTGCCGCATAGTTTTTTGAGATGCTTCCTTCGTCAACAGCTCCATGTTATTGAAATCAATTGAGCAACATTCACCTTCACTTAAAAAAATTGCAAAATCATGAACTATATCATGCATTTTGAATCCATATATTTCTCCGTCATCAGATCTTTCAAGGTCTTGAAAAAAGCATCGCATAACCAAGTCATTAAAGCACTCCTCTGCTATAATTTTTGCCTCCTCTGCCTCCCCAAAAAACCCTTGCGCCATCCACAACTTGATCAATTCACGTTTCCCAAAGTAAAAGTCTTTTGGGAAGAGTGCACAATATGAGAAACACCGCTTTGAAACTGATGGTAACTCAAAATAGCTTAATAGCAAGGGACCAAAAAGACCTCTCTCAACATCTTTAATTTCCCAGGTTCCACTCTTGAGCACATCTTGCCATTCTTTTTCGGTTCTTTTGAATCGCAAGTGACTACCAATTATTTTTATTGCAAGAGGTAGGCCTTCACATTTGGAAACAATTTGTCTGCCAACACCTTCCAGCACTTTTCTCTCATCCTTCGTTTTATCAATGAATGCTAGTCGAGCAAACAATGACCAAGAATCTTCTTCATTCAAGACCCCCAGGTGAAAAATATCTACGTGTCTTGCCCCGAAAACCATAGCCACCTTTTTATTCCGTGTGGTCACTAAAATTCTACTCCCAGGAAGAGAGCACTTCAAAGTATTTAGGAGTTGTTCCCATTTCTTAGACTCCTCTGTCCAAACATCATCAAGGACAAGCAGAAGTTTCTTTCCTGACATATGTCCACGAATTTGTTGTAATATGTTATCCATTGCATCTACCTGTGGACGTACGCCAGTACATGCTTCTAAGATTTCATTAGCTATTCTTCTCTCGTCGAAAGGATCGGAGACACAGACCCACATCCTCTTGTCAAAGTGGGCTTCGACTTCACCATCATTGTAGATAGATTGAGCAAGAGTAGTCTTGCCGAGACCACCCATTCCTACAATGGAGATAACACGTAGAGCCTCCTCTTCTTGAGTACTACTACCGCTCGGTGTTGATAGTAGCATGCCTTTGACAATAGCTTCATCTTGCTTTCTGCCTATCACCTCCGCAACATCAATGTAAAATGTTGTTCTAGGCCTTTCTTCATCAGTTATTCTCTCGTGGATAACGAAGTTAAATCTCTCTTTTTGGGCAGAAATGAAATCAAGCCTTTCATTGATTTCCTTGATCTTGAGAGCAATGTCATGGCGAAAAGCAGCTTGCTTGATGCAAAAGCAAGGGGATGGGAGGAAGGAGCATACCTTGTTGCGGGGCTTCTGTTGTTGTCTGATCTTTAATCTTAAGAGAGCAGTCTTCCACTCATCCAGAATGTCTTCAAGATCGTAAGAAACCTCCTTGAGTTCATTCAACCAATTTCTTACGTAGGTTTCTTTCACTTGCCTTCTCTCTGCATCTTGGAGCACAGCTTGAATGGCCTGACAATTGCTGGTGAGCTTTTTGATCTCCCTATCCACGCCTGTCACAAGCTCCACTTCTTGCTTTGCTTTCTCGGAGATTATGGTCGCCAGTTGTTGCAGGACTGCTGAAACAATAGCATCGGCCATGTCTGCAAAAGTAGATTGGTGTGTGGGTGGCTGTTTGATGAAGGGGCTGTGAGAGCAAAAATAGGTTTACATGTTAGCCCATCCATCTGCCGGGGGAATCTAAAGACACTGCGTTTCCCATAAGGTCGCATTTGCTTTCTTCCACGAAGAGTACTAACGGCGAATTTTCTCTTTTGCTTTATCAAGATATATGCTCACTCTCTTTCTCTTTATCTTTCTTTGTTCTTTCTTTTTCAATTTCTTTTTGTTTTTTGTTTCTTTTTCTTGGATACTTTTCTTTGTCCTCCCATTTCTGTGCGCCCTTTTATGCTTTAAATTTCAAATATTGCAAACTTTGTTTCTTCTTTCCGGTGGCCCCTGCCTCTCTATTATACACCAAATCTTTACAGATAGCTTCAAATTCTAGATAATGGAAAATGGGACTCATTTAGCTGACTTTAAGATGAATCAGTTTTGACGCTAAGCTTTTGTTCTGTTTCTTATAGACAGAAACCGGAAGAGCAGGAGCCACCTATTTGGTTTCATTTTCATGAAAATTTTCCTGTGCTTGATGATGCCTGACTAAGCTTGAAACTACTAATATCAAATGCTACTAGCCCCTGGTGCTTTTGAGTCTCTTATCATAACTCACTCGAAGAAAACAAATATATTTTGTTCAAGTTAAAAATGAAAATTTGATAATATAAAGAATATGATAAAATTTGTAAATAGTACCTAACATTTAATTCATGCTTCATTATCATTCTTAACATATTAAATATTTTCTTTTGGTTCTAAACTTCTTAAATATTTCATATTAATTGTCAGTTAGATTAAATTTGTTAACTCCAAGTAATTGTGTAACATCATTTTTTTAAATGATTTTAAATTGTATGGTAATTCATTTCCAAGAAATTTTAAAATGGGTAATTCTTTTTTCTACAATTAAGGAAAATTTACATTATCCGATTTTTTCATATAAATGAAAAAGTAATTGTGCACCATGCATGCACTCATGTAATAGTTTTTTGTTGGGTTAAGGAATACTTCTAGCGGGGACTATAAATCAAAATATTCTTAATGAATGTAGAATGAAAAAAGACTAGTCGAGGTCGATGAAATAAAATGTTATAGATTTGTTACATAATTTAGCCCATATAAATCTGGAGTATTGGGGCAGTTTAATTTTTTAATAGATAATTTAATTATTATTTTCCATCCTATCCTTTCAAAAAAAACTTTTCATCCTATATAGACCACCAAACTTTTTCTCTTATTATACTTAATATCCCACACAATGAAAAACTTTATAACAATTCTAAAATTATTAATTTATTCAAAACTTCTGAAAAAAAAATAATATAATTTTTTTTATAACTTCTCTCTGAACATATCTTAAACTTCTTCCATACTACAAGCCCCTATCATAAAATATTATATTTAAACAAAATTTATTTTCAATTTGATACAATTCATAAGATTCAATTTTATTCTTACATCTTATTAAAAACCATAATTGGTTGTTGGTAGACTTTTATTTTTCATAGAATTCAAGTTTTAAATTCTTAAAAAAAATATTGAATTTTACGTTCGACATATTTAATATTTTAGGCGGTTATATTCAATAATTTCAAACCTTATAATCTAAAGGTAAAAGTAACCAAATTTAAAATTAATTAATTTGATAAAATCTTTCTCTTAAATGAACTATTTGGTAGCTATATAAATTTAAGGACATGTATGTTGTAAAATTTGAGGAAATTCACTCATAAAAGTAAAATAAAAACTCACTAAATTTTCCATAATGTGATTAGATATTTTTATTGTTTTAATTGTACTAATGCAAATTAAATAGTCAATGTTGAATTTGGCTCTTATCAAAAGAATAAAGTAACTTTTTAAAAACAACTAAGGAAATATTTCCGTAAAAGTAAAACTGAGTGTTTAATTGTGATTCAAATTTAAGATTTAACAATATATTTCATTTAAGTTATAAGATTTTCAAATTGATAAAATATTGCGTTGAAGAGCTTGATTTATTATATTAAAAATGTAATGACTCAAGTGATGACCCCACACCATATGAGTTATTCTTTGAAATAGGATAAGCGTAGACTTGGAACTTCCCCCTTATGTACCCAACATCTATCAGCTTTAATAAACGATGTATGTACACATCTAGTATGCCACATCATTGCGGTCCCTAGTTGGCTCTAACACTGTAATGACCCAACCAAATTTAGCCCACTACCCACAGAAGTCTTCCAATTTGTTACCTACTTTTGACTATCTTACCTACCACCTACCCAAGTCTTCCAATTTGTCACCTTCTTTTGACTATCTCACCCACTACCCACACAAGTCTTCTAATTTGTCACCTGCTTTTGCCATTACCCACACAAGTCTTCCAATTTGTCACCTACTTTTGACTATCTCACCCGCCACCCACACAAGTCTTCCAATTTATCACCTACTTTTGACTATCTCCCACCATCCACACAAGTCTTCCAATTTATCACCTACTTTTGACTATCTCCCACCACCCACTTAAGTCTTCCAATTTCTCTCCCACTCACCTCCATGTGAATCACATGGTTTCACTCTATATATACACCCATGGTTGGCTATACAAGTTCCATTTTAGTCTCGATTTCACTCATTTCACTTACTTACTCTAAAACACTCATTCTCTCCTCCTAAGGCTCAAACACTTCTTTGGTGAGTGATTGTTAGTTATTTTTCAATATATAGGCTAGCTTTTCTTTGAAATTGAAGAGAGATTTAAGTTAAGGTTATGGTTGATTATGTTTTGACATAAACTTTTACATAATTATTTTAGGTGGCTAAACAATTATTTTAGAAGTTGGAAAAATTGCATATTGAGGTAAGTGGCTACTACTATTAAAAAAATTAAATTGTTATGATATTATGTGTGTGTGTGTAGGTGTATATACACACACACACACACACACACACACACACACACACACACATAATATCATAACAATTTAATTTTTTTTATTTAAAGTACTAAGTTTTCCAATTTAGTAATTTTTAAATATTTCAATTTAAAGCTATTTTGCATGTAAATAAATTTTAATCAAAATGAGAGTTTTCAATTACAAGTTTTATTCTGAAATTGTTTTTGAAGTGTTTTATTAATTTACTTGTTTATCTGCTTATTCGAATTTTATCTTGTTTATGCAATATATTATGTTTGATTAAATAATTTGGGATCAGGCATTTTGATTGTGATGTTTTGTACTGAAATTTTATAACAATTGTAATGCTCTGAATTTCTGTTCTTACTCCATTTTGGTGAGTGTTGGTTCTGTGCCTGTACTGCTGGGAAAGTGTAGTTATGGACCCTCCACATAGGGTATTCTATTCCGTTCTGTTACGCAGTGCACTGTTTTTAGAACTAGTAATTTAGGGTGTTCGATCGTTGGCGATTCTTAGACGATTTTGGACGCACTACAGTGGTTTAAGTGTAGTCACAGTTATCACCCCACCCACTCTGCTCTGAATTTCTGTTTTGCTATTCTGCTTTGAACTGCTCTGTTTTGGTTAATGATTTTATTTACAAATATTATTTGCTCAACTCTCAAAATTGCTATTTCATTGATTATGTTCTGACTGTTCAAATATCTTCTGCTAAAGTTTATGTGATTATTTTACAAGGATTGTTCTCTGCTTGATCCCAATATATTTTGTATATTGTATTTCTATTTAAAAAATCCGCCACTTGCTGGGCATCCGTGCTTATCCTGTTTTCACCCCCTCATACAGATCATAAGTAGTTTGAGTTAGCTAGCAAGAGCGACTACAAGACCAGCAGCAGTCCAAGACAATTAAAAGTATTTTGTTAGTACTTCCATTAGAAATTATTTATGTTTAGAAAACTCTTTGGATTTTGTTTCATTCCTTAGAGCTTTAATATCTTATGTAATATGTCCTAGTTTCAAAAATTGTAGTTGTTTTACCACTTATTCTCAAAAGAGAATTGTATAAGTTTGGAATTATTTAGAATATGTAGCCTTGCATATTTAGGAAAATTTTATTTTCTTAAGTATGCGGCATGTCATCGTCCCGAGACTCCTAGGGTGGGCTTTGGGGCGTGACAGAAGTGGTATCAGAGCAATGCTAGGATAAATTTGGAGATCTTTAGGTTAGGGCAATGCTAGGTTTTTGTTGTGCTTAGATATTAAATATTCTTCCGTCATCTGTTGCGCTAATTCAGAATATGACTATCTTCAGCAGACATATGGCACCTAGGCATATCACCACTCAGCATCAGGCAAATGAAGGAAATGAAGACGATGTTCTTATTGCTCAGCTAGCAGGACATGGACGAGAGGCTCCTATCCGGAGGAATGCAGCAATTCAAGCTAACCCTCCTGCACAGCTTGATGCAGCAGCTGGTTATACAACTTGGTCAGCAAAGTCAAGCCTATGCTCCTCCAGGTGTTGGTGTTAATGGTGGGAATGGTGAAAGGGGCCCGAATGAATTTCTGAAGTTATAACCAGACATATTTAATGGTGAAGGTGATCCAAAGGAAGCTAGGTATTGGCTTTCAATGATGGAAGATTATTTTGATCTCCTTCAGGATAATGACAGGCAGAAGGTAGGTGCTGCAACTTTTATCATGGATGGTTGAGCTAAGGATTGGTGGAAGATTGTACAGCCTGAAAATTGGATGGGTTCACATGGGAGCAATTTCAAGCAAGTTTTCAACACCGAGTTCTTCCCTGAAACCTATAGGATGCAGAAGGTTGCAGAGTTCATGCAACTGACACAGGGAGATATGGCTGTAGCAGAATATGTGAAAAAGTTCACCGAGCTTTCATCTTATGCTCCAGATTTGATAGCTCAGGACCAAAAGAGGAAGGATAGACCCGGGGGATCTTCAAGCAAACCATTTGGAAATGTAACAAAGAAACCAAATTTTACACCAACCTATCATGGAGTTTCCATGCGTCAAGATGTGCCAAAGTGTGACTATTGTGGGAAATTTCATTTTGGTGACTGTCATTAGAAGACTAGTTGCTATTTCCGTTGTGGAAAGAAAGACCATCTGATTGCCGATTGTAAACAGCCAGAGACCAGAAATCCCTATCGAAACTTCCAGTCGAAGAGTAATCTACCAGCTTCGAAGAAGCAAGATGAAAAAGGAAGTCAGCAAAGCCGTAAGTTCGAGGTTGGATATATGCACCTTCTCAGCAGGATGCAGATGACTCTAATGTAGTTGTTTCAGGTACGGTGAAAATCAGTTCTGTTTATGCTCATGCCTTGTTTGATTCTGGTGCCAATTATTCTTTTGCATCACCAAAGTTTACTGCTAAATTATCATGTGTGCTTGAGCCGTTGGATTTTGAACTATCTGTTGAGACCCCTTTAGGAAAATCTGTTGTTACTAATTCTATTTATAAAGGGTGTGCAGTCAAAATTGGGGAAAGAAATATGCTTGTGAATTTGATTAGGCTGGATATAATGGACTTTGATGTGATTTTGGGGATGGACTGGTTATTGACAAACCATGTTTGGGTTGACTGCCATGAAAAGAAAGTAGTACCTCATGTTCCTAATGAACCAAAAGTCTTCTTTTTTGGCAATAGGCAATGCGTCCCAATTGTTCTTATCTCTGCTATGCAAGCGTGTCGGTTGTTAAGAAAGGGTTATCAGGGATATTTAGCAGTCATCGAAGATACTAGCCAACCTGAATTAAAGTTGGAAGACATTCCTATTGCCAAGGAGTTTCCTGATGTCTTTCCTGAGGAAATTCCTGGGTTGCCCCATAACCGAGAAGTTGAGTTTTCCATTGATCTTGAGTTAGGGAATACCCTAATCTCTAAGGCTCCCTACCGAATGGCACCTGTAGAGATGAAAGAGTTAAAGGTACAGCTGCAAGAGTTGCTCGATAAAGGGTACATTCGACCTAGCATTTCACCATGGGGTGCGCCTGTTTTGTTTGTGAAGAAGAAATATGGAAGTTTGAGGCTTTGCATTGACTATCGTGAATTAAACAAGGTGATTGTCAAGAACAAGTATCCATTGCCTCGTATTGATGACTTGTTCGATCAGCTACAAGGTGCACAAGTCTTTTCTAAAATTGATTTGAGGTCTGGGTATCACCAATTGAAGATTAAGGCTGAAGATATACCCAAGACTGCTTTTAGAACCAGGTATGGCCATTATGAATTTGTGGTCATGCCATTTGGTCTAACGAATGCACCGGTTATTTTTATGGACTTGATAATCCGGGTTTTCAAGCCTTATTTAGACCAATTTGTTGTTGCCTTTATTGATGATATTTTGGTTTATTCTAAAAGTTCAAAGGAGCATGAGGATCATTTGAGAATTATTTTACAAACATTAAGGGAAAAGGAGTTATATGCAAAATTTGAAAAGTGTGACTTTTGGTTGGAGAAAATTTCTTTTCTTGGACATATAATTTCAAAAGATTGAGTTTTTATAAATCCACAGAAAGTTGAAGCAGTGGTGAATTGGGCTAGACCCTCTAATGTTGCTGAAATTCATAGCTTTCTTGGTTTAGCCAGTTATTATCATCAATTTGTTGAAGGATTTTCGACCTTGGCCATGCCTCTATACAAGTTGGTTCGAAAGAATGCTAAGTACGAGTGGACTGAAGATTGTGAGAAAAGCTTCTAGGAGTTAAAGTAAAGATTAGTCACTTCACCTGTCCTTACCATCCCATATAGCACTGAAGGTTATGAAATTTATTGTGATGCTTCACATATTGGTTTAGGGTGTGTACTTATGTAGAATGAAAGAGTTGTTGCCTATGCCTCTAGACAGTTGAAGCCATACAAGAAGAATTATCCTACGCATGACTTGGAATTAGCTGCAGTTGTCTTTGCTTTGAAGATCTGGAGACATTATCTCTATGGTGTTTCCTGTAAGGTGTTTATTGATCATAAGAGTTTGCAGTATATCTACACATAGAAGGAATTGAATCTAAGGCGATAGAGGTAGTTGGAGTTGCTGAAAGATTATGATTTAAATATTTGTTATCACCCTGGCAAGGCAAATATTGTTGTTGATGCTTTAAGCCGTAAGTCCTCAAGCTCGTTAACTTCTTTACTTACTAATAAAAGAGCTATTCTTAATGATCTACATAAGTTGGGAGTAGAAATTATAACAGATGGTGTCAGAAGTGTGCTTGCTAACTTGATAGTTCAACCAATTTAATTAAGAGGATCAAAATTTCTCAAATATCAGATGAAGGAATTAACAAGTTGAAAGAAGAAGTTGCACGAGGGAGGCATCCAGGATTTCGTATTCATGAAGGTGGATTTCTAAAGTTTGGTACTCCGGTATGTGTCCTTAGAGACGAGGCTTTAAAGGAAGAAATTATGAGAGAGGCACATAACACCCCTTACACTGTGCATCCAGGTGGAACTAAAATGTACAGAGACCTACGGGAGCATTTTTGGTGGTAAGGAATGAAGAAGGACATTGCTAAATTTGTTGTGAAGTGTCAGACTTGCCAACAAGTCAAAGCGGAACATCAAAAGCCTTCAGGACCTTTGTGGCCTCTTTCAATTCCTGAATGGAACTGGGAACACATCACTGTGGATTTTGCTATAGGACTTCCAAGGACTACCAGGGGTAATAATGCTATTTGGGTGATTGTTGATCGTTTATCTAAATCTGCCCACTTTTTGTCATTCCAAGAGGTGCAAGTTTAGAGAAGTTAGCTAAGTTGTATGTTAGAGAGATCGTCCACCCACATGGTGCCCCATTATCTATTGTTTCAGATAGAGATTCATGGGTTGTCTCAAGATTTTGGGGACAATTGTAGAAGGCCATGGGAACTTAACTCAATTTTAGCACTGCTTATCATCCTCAAACCGATGGCCAATCAGAATGAACTATTCAAATTCTTGAAGATATGCTTCAAGCTTGTGTGCTAGACTTTGGAGGTAATTGGAATGATCATTTAGCACTTATTGAATTTGCCTATAATAATAGTCATCAATCTAGCATTGGAATGGCACCCTATGAGGCATTGTATGGATGGAGATGCAGATCACCAATATGTTGGGGTGACATAGATGTTCGAAAAATTTTGAATTCGGATATAATTATAGAGATGGTAGAGAAGAATTAAATTATTCGTGATAGCTTACGGATTGCATAGAGTAGACAAAAGAGTTATGCTGATATGAGAAGACGGGTGTTGGAGTTTGAGGTTGGGGAGAGTGTTTATATTAAAGTTTCACCGATGAAAAGAGTTATAAGGTTCGGGAAGCATGGAAAATTAAGCCCGAGATTTGTGGGTCCTTTTGAAATTCTAGATCGAGTTGGAGATGTCACTTACAGAGTTGCATTGCCACCATCACTATTAGGAGTGCACAACGTGTTTCATGTATCGATGCTACGTAAGCATGTGCATGATCCCAATCACATAGTTCAACATCAACTGATCAATATTATGCCAGATTTGACGTATGAGGAGTGGCCAGTGGAGATTCTTGATCGAGAAGATAAAGTATTGAGGAGACGCACCATCTCATTTGTGAAAGTTCGTTGGGAAAAACATTTTTTATCCGAAGCGACTTGGGAACGTGAAGAAGAAATGCGTGAGAAGTATCAATTTTTATTCATTAGTGAAGGTAAGTTTCGAGGACAAAACTTTTTTTTAAGGGGGGAAGGATGTAATGAGCCAACCAAATTTAGCCCACTACCCACACAAGTCTCCAAATTTGTTACCTACTTTTGACCATCTCACCCACCACCTACACAAGTCTTCCAAATTGTCACCTTCTTTTGACTATCTCACTCACTACCCACACAAGTCTTCTAATCTGTCACCTACTTTTGACTATCTCACCCACCACTCACACAAGTCTTCCAATTTATCACCTACTTTTGACTATCTCACCCACCACCCACATAAGTCTTCCAATTTCTCTCGCACTCACCCCCATGTGAATCATATGGTTTCACTCTATATATACACCCATGGCTGGTTCACTCATTTCACTTACTTACTCTAAAACACTCATTATCTCCTCCTAAAGCTCAAACACTTCTTTGGTGAATGATTGTTAGTTATTTTTCAATACATAGGCTAGCTTTTCTTTGAAATTGAAGAGAGATTTAAGTTAAGGCTATGGTTGATTATGCTTTGACATAAACTTTTACATAATTATTTTAGGTGGCTAAACAATTATTTTAGGAGTTAGAAAAATTGCATATTGAGGTAAGTGGCTACTACTATTAAAAAAATTAAATTGTTATGATATTATGTGTGCATGTATATGTATATATATATATATAATTTATTCAAAGCGCTAAGTTTTTCAATTTAGTAATTTTTCATTATTTCAATTTAAAGCTATTTTGCATGTAAATAAATTTTAATCAGAATGAGAGTTTTCAATTACAAGTTTTATTCTAAAATTGTTTTTGAAGTGTTTTATTAATTTACTTGTTTATCTGCTTATTCGAATTTTATCTTATTTATGCAATATATTATGTTTGATTAAATAATTTGGGATCAGGTATGTTTTGATTGTGATGTTTTGTACTGAATTTTATACAATTGTAATGCTTTGAATTTCTATTCTGACTCCGTTTTGGTGGGTGTTGGTTCTGTGCCCATACTACTGGAAAAGTGTAGTTATGGACCCTCCACGTAGGGTATTATATTCTGTTCTGTTCCGCAGTGCATTGTTTTTAGGACTAGTACTTCAAGGCGCTCGATTGTTGGCGATTCTTAGACGATTTTGGACGCACTACAGCGGTTTAAGTGTAGTCACAGTTATCACCCCATCCACTCTACTCTGAATTTCTGTTCTGCTATTCTGCTCTGAACTGCTCTGTTTTGGTTAATGATTTTATTTACAAATATTATTTGCTCGACTCTCAAAATTGCTATTTCATTGATTATGTTCTAACTGTTCAAATATCTTCTGCTAAGGTTTATGTGATTATTTTACAAGAATTGTTCTCTGCTTGATCCCTATATATTTTGTATATTGTATTTCTGTTTTCAAAATCCGCCACTTGCTGCGCATCCGTGCTCACCCCGTTTTCACCCCCTCACACAGATTAAGAGTAGTTCGAGTTAGCTAGCAAGAGCGACTACAAGACCAGCAGCAGTCTAAGACAATTAAAAATATTTTGTTAGTACTTCCATTAGAAATTATTTATGTTTAGATAACTCTTTGGATTTTGTTTCATTCCTTAGGGCTTTACTATCTTATTAAATATGTCCCAGTTCCAAAAAGTGTAGGTGCTCTACCACTTATTCTCAGAAGAGAATTGTATAAGTTTGGAACTATTTGGAATATGTAACCTTGCATGCTTAGGAAAAATTTATTTTCTTAAGTATGCGGTGTGTCATCGTCCCGAGACTCCTAGGGTGAGTTTCAGGGCGTGACAAATACCATACGAAAGGACCCAAGTCTAAAATTAGTCAATGAAATACCTGCCCACATAGCATGAGCTATTATTTTAAAAAAGATAAGTGCTAGGTGCTTATTTTCTGGTACTTAAGTCTATATATTCATATAAGGCTTCTCATATTTCTCCCATGTGAGATATGTGGTGTTATAAAAATTCATGGCCTATTTGTTGCAAATTTTCATAAAATTAAAAGCTTATTAAAGTGAAAAATTAGTCATATATTTTTTCAATTGCTTTTTATTTTTATTATAAAATCCCAACATTGATATAGCTCTAATTGAATAATAAATTTAGTCCCAGTTAAGGAGCTCAACTGGGCTTGAAGAATGTCGGCTCAAGTACGAAATAGATTCGAATCTCCAAATACTCTGCATGGCATAAAAAATGTCAAATATGGTTTGATGCCTTCTAGATTTTTAAAAATATGCAAAGTAACCCTCATACTTTACAAACTCTTACATACACTCTTAACACTCTTGATAAATGTTTTTGATTACCAAAAAACATGTCAACTTAAGTTCTCATGAAAAGAATAAACTAACCTATAATGTAATGGTAAAAAGGTTAAGATAGGCTATATCCTCCATCAATGTAGCCTATCACTGATCAACAACCTACCTAGTTGAGCCATATCCATTAGCATTCAAACCAGCACTGTATTTATCTACTTTGCTTGTCCATTCCCCTTGGGTAAAAAGTGGTCTTTCATTTGCAATCATAAAGGTGCTAGTGAAATTCCCAATCAAGAAGTATTTTTCACTCCATCAACTGACATCAGTGAATATTCTTTTCAGGCCTATGCCCATTGCTTGCCTATCTCTTTTTGAGCAAAGATCCTGATTAGACTAGCTTGGCTTGATTTCTCCAACTTCGCTGAGATATTGTTTATAGGGCCTTCTTCCACATCTAAGGGTGTAAATGAGTTCGGCCTCTAAAGGGTGGCTCGAGCTCGAACTCAATTTGAGGCTTATCGAGCTCAAACCTGAAAACAGGTTCAATGCTTTAAAAGGTTGACCTTGAGCGTGTAAGTAATCAGTTAGTTTTGTTAGCAAGCCTGACGGGTTTTAATAATAAAATATATAATCCCTTACTTATTTAGCTAATCAAAGAGTTATTGATTTAAATCTTTAAATTAAACATAATAAGTTTTGCAAATGGCACTTTATTAAAACTTGGCAAGGTTTTCAAGACTAGCTCGAGCCTTAAAATTTGGGCTCGTACAATTTGAGCTCAAGCCCAAATGGTAACCATAACTTAAGGAGTCGAGTTCGAGCCTAATGTTGTAAATGGATTCCAATGGGCACTGATCATCTTGCTCCAGTGAACTTTCTCATCTAGCTGGCTTAATAGGTTGTATCGATTTGGATCTTGTAATACCACCTTCGCATCCTCCCACCTTTGGAATCTTTTCGTCAACCACTCTCTAGCTATCAGAATGCCACTTAGACCCCAGGTGCTGTAGATACCGATCGGATCCATGGTCCAAATATTTTTATTTTTGATATAGAAGAAATGAATCCAGTGCAGCCACAAGCGATTAGGCGGCTTATATTGAATATCCTATAATAACTCCACGACAAGGCAAAACTTCCATACCCGTACTTCCTGCAGGTTTACCTCCCACACACATTCTTTTGGATGAGTGACTTCAAGCCATGCTATAGATGCTTTGTTAGAACCTTGGTCAACTCTTGCCCACAAACAATTTATATATGTGATAATTTATGCATATGCAATTAATCAAATTTGTTACCTTCTTAACATTTTTATTTACTCAAGTTTTAAAAATGTGTGGTCTTCCTATAATTGTTGTACTAATGTGTGGCCTACTTATAACAAGTGTTCAAAATTTTCTTGTTTGTGGAATGATTAATGCATTACTCCGTTACTAGTAGTATTTAATTGAGTTTGGGTTGTTTTGTAATTCTTACCAACCACTTGCTAGTCACCTGATATAATTAATATCTTTCATTTTTGTATTTTCATGTAATTTGCGAGTTTATTCTGTTGTTTTTTGTACACTAACAGTACCCCTCATGAAAGTAAGAGAATATTGTAGTAGATCAACATACTAATTAAAGTAATCCACTTCTTCAGTGAACATCCTAATTAAAAATTATACAAGAATATTGTCAAACTGAAAACAGCTGATGAAACAAGTGGCTAGTAACAAATTGTAGAGAGCAAAAGTTTCTCTAGCTTTTAATTCTGCCAGCTAGAATGGAAACTTTACATCAATCTGTAATAGATTAACATATCGAGGGCTACCATTTTTGAAATCACAGCCCATATCAATAATGACACATGCCCAACAATCTAATTCAAGGATAGAAAAAAGGAACCTTTCCTGCAAAGAAGAGTCAAAGTCTATTACCATCAAACTCCGGTTTTAGCCCAAGAAAACATGCTAAAACAAACCATTTTGATATAACAAAATAGGTTCCCGAGTGGAGTTACACAAACAGGATTACGAAACCATTAATTAACCCAAGAGTTCCAGTTCAAAGAAACTGCAGTGTTCCTGCAGCTACAAAACCTAAACTGCCTGGTACTGGCACACACTTAACATTTTGGTAGAGTTCTTGGATCACTGAACAAACATTTACAGACATAACCCATGAGTTGCTTCCTGCAGAAGGACTCCAGTAGCAGTCTTCCCAGTCCAGTTACCAGTCAAGGTTTCTGTACCATTTCTTGCAGGTCACAGGTGGTCACAAATACAGGTAACTAACATCAATATCATAAAAAAACCATTCACAGATAGCTTCCCCCTTCAGCAACTCAAGTTACACTAAATCTGGCATATAAGGATTCATTACAAATGTATCTACTCATCACAAGAATGTGAGAAAACAATTTCTCTGTAATGATCAACGTTACAGAAACAGAAACACTGTAACATGTTAACACATAGAGCTCCATAAGCCAGAGTCATAGAAAATCTTGATCAAGTCGCAATAACACTTAGCATGCAGGTACAAAAAAGGATTGACTCAGAGAAGGGCATGTTTCTTGTTCACAGTAGGGTAGGGGAGACTACACCTCAGACAAAATTGTGATCTGATCTCCAACTGCCCATGTCTATTTCAAGGCTAGATATCACATATTTTGTACATGTAGTAAGTTTATGCACCAACCATGTAAACTTCATATGGATGCAGCTCTTTGAGTTGTCCGATATTTGAAAGGTGTACCTGGCAGGGGTTCATTCTTCTCCTCAGATACTGATTTCAGATTATGAGTGTACTGTGATTTTCATTGGGTAGGATGTCCACTCATTAGAAGGTCTACTACTGGGTATTGTGTTTTCCTCTCACCTTCATTGATATCTTGGAGATCAAAACAACAGAAAACAATGTCACTTTCTGTTGGCCCAAATGCAACTAAGAGGGGGTGAATTGGCTGGGTTCCAAATCAAACAAAAAATGAGTTCTTGAACCTTCAAACTCAAAGTTAATTTAAGGAACAATAATTAGGTTAATTCTAACAAAAAAATGACTACCACAATCTACCTAAAATTTGCTTTGAAAGCAACCTTTGAATTATTTTTTAAAACAAACAAGTTCAACCAAGCTAGGTTGCATAAAATTATTTTTTAAAACAAACAAGTTCAACCAAGCTAGGTTGCATAAAATACCAACCAAAGATCAAGTATGTAGAGAGAAGGAGAGAAGCTTGCTCACAAGGATTTATAGAGGTTCGGTCTTTCCTCTTGAGAGCCTACGCCTCTCCTCAGGTTCATTACTTGAAAGTTTTCTTTTTCACTATGAATCACAAGAGTACACACTCCTTTGGTAGTTCTCTCTACCATAACCACTCACTAGTTTTCCTAAAGGCTAACTAGAAACCTCACCAACACTCTTTCCCTCACTAGTTTTCCTTGAGGCTAACTAGAAACTTCACCAACTTAATCTCACCAAAATGGTGTTTACAAGGTTACAAAAGTGGTAAGAACAATAGAAGCTCTTAAAGCTAGATAAACAAATGAAGGCACAAGTTCTTGGCAAATATCAAGTTTGAGCTTTTTGATAATGGATTCTCTTTTCTAGTTGACAAGAGTGTTTTCCCTGATGATTCTTGATGTTTTTATACTCCAATGGATGCATAAGAGACGTTGAAGACCGTTGGAATAATAAAAAAATCCCCTTGAAATCTGGTGAACGTTGCTGTCAATTTTGACAGAAAATCGTTTCTGTTGGCCCAAATGCAACCAAGAGGGGGGGTGAATTGGTTGTTTTTAAAAACTTTAGCAAAATCAAATTTTACAACTAAATTTTCTCAACCAAAGATCAAGAACAACCAAGTAATGTTAAGCTCAAATAAAGCAAGTAAATAAATGAGGATAAGGAAAAGAGTGCACCGAGATTTATAGAGGTTCAACTCCACCAACCGGAGTTTACGTCCTCTCCTCAAGCTTGCCCACTTGAGATTTCCTCCACTATGTCTTGATCAAAATTACAATGGTGTTTTCTTCAAGGTTCACACCCAACCAATCTCTAGTTTTCTCCAAGGCTTACTAGAAACCACTCCCTAGTTTTCTTCAAGGCTCACTAGAAACCACTCTACACTCAAGAGATTCTAAGACTTGAAATGTTTACAAACTCAAAGCTCACACAAATAGCTCTCAAGCTAGATATACAAGTGAAAGCACAACTACAATAATGAATTTCTCAAGATAAGCTCTTTTCTCTTGGATTTGATGATGAATCTTTGATCTTATGGCCAAGAGTTATCTCCAAGGTGTTTCTCCATGTATTTATACTCATTTGGGAGCCAAAGAGACGTTGAAGAACCGTTGGGAAGGTCAGAAATGTCTCCAAGAAAGCATGTGACCGTTGCTGTCAAATTTGACAGGTTTTGCGTCTGTCGCCCAGTTTCACTCGAGTGAAATATTTTCACTCGGTTGAAAGTTCTGTCTGATAACAAAATTCAACGTTTGACTCCAACGGCTATATTTGTAATTAATGAGCTGTCAGCGCTTTTACACACGTGGAATCTGACGTGGCACGAATTTATATTTATTTTTCAAAGATTTTTCGACCCGGAAACTCGCGCGCACGTCTGGAATCCAAGTTTCACTCGGTTGAAAATTTTTCATTCGAATGATTTTCTTGTCCAAAAAAAAAATCCTCTCGGGTGTGAAAACTGAGTCCAGTTTCACCCGGTTGAAAAAATTTCACTCGAATGATTTTCTTGTCCAGAAATAAAATCCTTTCGGGTGCGAAAACTGAGTCCAGTTTCACCCGGTTAAAAAAATTTCACTCGAATGATTTTCTTGTCCAGAAATAAAATTCTCTCGGGTTCGAAAACTGACTCCAGTTTCACTCGGTTGAAAACGTTTCACTCGAATGAAAGCGCAGTTCCAGGATTTTCTTACTTTTAAACTTTCAAACTTAAATGGATTTTTCTCCAAAATGATTTCTTCCTTCACAAGCAATGCTTGAATCAACATAAATACTTCAAATATACTTATGAAATAATTTTCCTTCCAAAGATCAAAACTTTATCAATAAAAGATCAATGTATAAATCTTTAGGTAAAGCTTTGAAACACATAAAACAAATATGTTTTGTTATCATCAAAATCAAATAAATGTGAGCCATGAATGGAACAAATCCAACAGTTTCTGTCGCCTAGTTTCACCCGGGTGAAATAATTTCATTGAAAATTTAGTCTGACAGCAAAATTCAAGGTTTGACCTCCAACGGCTATATTGGTAATTAATGAGTTGTCAGCGCTGAACACACGTGGAAATCTGAAGTGGCATGAATTTATAATGAATTTACAAAGATTTTTTGAACCGGAAAATCACGTGCAAGTCTAGAATCAATGTTTCACCCGGTTAAAAAATTTTCATTCGAGTGTTTTCCTGTTCCATAACCAAAATGCTCTCGGGTTCAAACAATCGCTCCAGTTTCACCCGGTTGAAAAAATTTCACTCGAGTGTTTCTCTGTTCCAAAACCAAAATACTCTCGGGTTAGAAAAATCACTCCAGTTTCAACCGGTTTAAAAATTTTCACTCGAATGATTTTCTTGTCTAGAAGTAAAATGATCTCGGGTTCGAAAACTGACTCCAGTTTCAACACGTTGAAATATTTTCACCCTGTTGAAACTGTAGCTCCAAGATTTTCTTACTTCCAAACTTTCAAACTTCAATGAATTTTTCTCCAAAATGATTTCTTCCTTCACAAGCAATGCTTGAATTAACATAAATACTTCAAATATACTTATGAGATAATTTTCCTTCCAAAGATCAAAACTTTATCAATAAAAGACCAATGTATAAATCTTTAGGTAAAGCTTTGAAACACATAAAACAAATATGTTTTGTTATCATCAAAATCAAATAAATATGAGCAATGAATGGAACAAATCCAACATTTTCTTCAGCCGAGGCTGAGTATAGCGCAATGACTGGAGCTTGTTGTGAGTTAACATGGCTTCAATATCTGTTGAGAGACTTGGGACTTGTCCATCATGAACCTGCCACATTATATTGTAATAACAAGGCTGCTTTGCACATTGCAGCCAACCCAGTTTTCCATGAGCGAACTAGACACATCGGGATGAATTGCCACTACATCAGGGATAAGATCCAAGATGGATCTGTAGCTACAAGGTTTGTGAATACTGGTCATTAATTGGTAGATATTCTAACCAAACCTTTGGGGAAGGACGTTTTCATGCCTATGGCTCGCAAGTTGGGAGTGTAAGATATCCACTCTCCAACTTGAGGATGAGTGTTGGAAAGTCAAATTTGTCATTTGTACTAATAGTAAATATATATTTGTTTTCCTTATGTATTCCTTGATTATAGTAGTGATAGAATCTAGTAAGTTGCATATATATCTCCTCTCAAACATCAATGAAATTCATTCCAGCCAATTCAGTCTTATTTTCATCTTTTCAAGATGAAGGGGTTGTGAGAGCAAGAATAGGCTTGCAGATGAGAAGCAGAGCTGGAAAGGAAGAGACAAGCCTATTAATCCAGCCAGACAATTGGTTTTGGTATGCCCGAGGTTAGGTGAAAACGTGCTTGCCTGCCAGCCATTGACCTGAAAGTCGTAGTGCAAGCTGGAAATCGAAAACAAGTCACAGGCAAGAAGAGGCTGGGCTGAACATTAAAAAAAATGGTAGCAATGGCTGCTGTCCGAATTTCCCATAGGCCATTTTGGTGTTCTAAGGTCACTTTTGCCAAAGCAAATACTCCAGCAAGTCTAGATTACTTAGGTACAAATATACACCTAGTCTTTACAGCAATTTGGTAACTAAAATAGAAGGTCAAAGGCAAGGTCAATCTCCTGCTAAAATACCGGCCGAAACAACCAGCAGAATTTCTGCAGGTTTTTGTTCTGAAATTCAAGGCTATAAATGTTATTACCTGATCAGCGACACAATCAAATGTGTCACATAGATAACACAAAGAAATCAAGACTTTAAACCACTTACTGCAGTCCAAGGAAACACAGAAAAGCTGCAGCATTGCTCCTGCCCGTAATGCACCGTAGTTATTGTAACAACCCCAAATACTTCAACAAGTCCTAATTACATGTATATATGTATATAACCAGCCCTTAAAGCCATTGGATTGCCAAAACAAAAAGTCAACCCCCAAGTCAAACCCCAAGCCGAAACCTAATTTCTCAAGGCGGGATATGTTATATCATTAGCCAATAGTGCCTCCATTGATTCCCTCAACCAGCAAATATTTAGTTCTATATGAAAACACCAAGAACATTCATTTCCAAGCAACTTTTTTCAGAGAATTCTTACACATAAAATTTCACTATTACATGAGTCCATAAACAACAGAAACACACCCTCAAATGTATAGTATATTTTCTTAAGGCAAAAATACATTTAGGCCCTTAATACAAAAGAATGAACCCAAGCAGCAGATTTTCAGAATTTGGCGTCATAGTCTGCAAAAGTGCAGCCCAAAATGTCTGGTTATCAGAAGCAGCAAGCAATATACCAGGTTAACACTAACAATTCAAGGTTCATATTAAAATTTTACCCGAAAAACATAATCAGAACACAACAAAACTGGAAAATTAGCTCGCTTAGACCACTTTTCCCTGCAATTTAAAATAGAAGGGGCATGAATTGTTAGAACTCATTAGGGGGGTTTGCCTAGTTTACTACACCACAAACACGTTAATACATATATACTTTCATGCAAGAAATGGTTGTTATACCAGTAAAAAAACATATAAAAAGTAAAGAACAATCCTAAAACAATCAATGCCACAACCACAACATATTAAACACACTAAAAATTCCTACAATTATCAAGCAACATAAACATATCAGAAACACTTGTCAGAAGCATGCCGGCAAGTAGTCCAGTAGTTTCAGAAAATCAGAGAGCTGCAGGGACGTCCTGAAATGCTTGGCCATAGCATTATGTGTCCCCTAACTACTTGGCTATTCAAACCAGATGCTAGCAAATTCAGTAAACAGTATAGTAGCACACTAACAGTAACCCCTAAGTTTTGTGGTCATATGGGAATAATCCCATCACACAAATCCTTATTATGCTTCATTACATCCTGCAATACTTCATAAATATTGCTAGGAAAATTCTTCTTAGTTTAACCCTCTCCTTTAGTAAATAAATTCTTCTTAGCTTAGCCTTTGAATTAGATAGTTACTTGTTCTATAGGTTTCTGACAAAGAGGTTAAATGGATTACTTAAGTTACAAGTATTGCTAGGCAAATTGTAATTTTATCATTTTAGAGCTAGGAATAAAGGTGAAATGGACTGAAAGGATCAAGCAGGAAAGGCTCATATGAGATTTAACAAGTAAAAGAAGGAGGTTTGGTGATCAGGTAGGTTGGGATCAAAATTTAGGTTACCAATGAAACATAATAATCCTTTGGTTAATCTTGTTACAAAAATGAACAAGTTGTGAAGATTATGGGTTTGATTGTCAAAGTGGTAGAAAATAAAGTGAGAATTGGAAAGGAGAACTAAAGAACATGCTAAAAAGTACAGGAAAACTTCACACTTTGATTAATCCGTTGTTGATAATTATATACATATAAAAGTATAAAAGTCTTCAACTAATCCCTCAATTTAAGGAGCTTGTCTGCTGCTAGACTTAAGCTCCACCATGCCTTTAATTGATTGACTTAGTTTACAATCAAAATATCAAAAGTAAATTATTAAAAGAACAGATCTTAGCATCATAGCAGCTGTTGTCATCACAAAGGGAATGCACTTGGTTGTCATATTAGAAGTTTTCTGAGTAATATGGGGGAAGATCCTATGTTAGAAAACAAAGTTTTGGGGCTTAATTGTAAAGATTTATGAATCTCAAGGTCGAATGGAGAGTTTGAGGCCCACTTCATCTTTTTCTTGGCAATTAGAAACCTGTTTAAGTTAGAAAACTACTAGTTAGCACTAACTAGTAGTTTGTATATTTTGTGTGCACTGTCTGGCTTTGGTTGCAGGCTGCAATGGTGAAACTAGGTCACGTACAGTTTCAAATGCTAGGGGTTCCGGAGTGAATCCTAGCAATCTAGGCGTGTGGCATCATTGGGGTAGGTAGTTTGATTTCCTCCAACGTAGTGGTAATACCTTGGTAAAAGTAGTGGAATGTGACAATCATCCTAGGGGAAGCTTTTTAGAACCTCAGAATGAGGCAGGCAACATGATCTGTATGAGTAGGAGGCGTGGACCTCCAAGGTGGGGAGTTCCTCATAGCTTCAGGAGTTGAACCCACCAACCTTGAATGGGTTAGGCAACACCAAAAGGAGACGGGGATGCGCTGACCAAGACAAGAGAACTCTTGCTCCAGTAGGCTACATAGCGGAGTATAGGAGCACTCTCATACCCTTTTTCTATGAGAGTAGGAGCTTGAGGTCAAAACCAAAAGGCCTTGAGCTAGCACTATGGAGGTTCTCTATGAGTATGGGCATGGAGTTACTGACAAGTGGTTTGGTAAGGCATCAAGATTCAGAAGGGACTTAGTGGAGTCAGACACACGATCGGTAAGGTAGAGGTTGGCTCAACCAATGTAGTCGGAGCATGGGCAACATGCCCATATTGCAGAAGGAATTTGAATATAGTTCTTTAGAAAAAGTTAAAGAGAGAGAATTCGAGTTAAACCATGTAATCAGCTACTTGAGGTCTGCCGTCAACGATGGTCGGAAATCACTTAGGCAAAGCTGTAACCGTCGGATCTGTTGCCACCGAGGGAGGGCATCAACTCATCTTGATCTTGTGAACAACTTTCTCCAAAGGGCCATACCCAAAGAACCAACGTAAAACCCAAAAACGTCAGAGAAATGGTTAGAGCATTAAAATTCAACTTAAGATTTAGTGAAATTTACACGAAAATTAAATATAGTTCTTAATAAAAAGTTAAAGATAAGAGAAAATGAAATTGAACCATAGTTCTAAAATTTTTGATTTAATTTAAATAAGTTACAATTATGTCACCATCCCTTTTTCCACTAGGGCAACCATTTGGTGACCAAAATATGGGGCCCTAAAAAATGGTGGCTAAAACGGACGCTTTGGCGACCATCCTAACGACTGTCTCAGCGACCAACTACAATTGGTAGCCAGACGGTTGCCACAAACCTCCAATATATTTTTTGCCACTGTTTTAGTGACCGTTTTGTTAGCCACCAAAAAAATGATGGCTTTTGCCGGTCACTATTTTAAAGTTTTGTTGTAGTGTAGTCACTACTAATCAATTATATCCCTGAAAATCATCCAATTAATCAATTACTACCTCCGTCCCATATTCTTTGTAGCATTTGACTTTTTTGTTTAGTTTGACTTAAATTTATTCATATTAGTATTTGTTCAAAAAAATTTTTTTTTAATATATTTAGAAACTATATGTCTTGATTTATCATTCTTATATAAAAGTTCTTCATTTATATACTAAAATGTTAAAAATAAAAAATTATAGATTAATTACTGAAAAGTTAATGGCGTAAAGAATATAGGATGGAAGAAGTATAATCTCTCAAAGTATCATGAGCCAATGGTGCCTCCATTGATTTTGCAACCAGTAAATATTTAGTACCATATGAAAACGTCAAGAACATAATTTCCAAGCAACTTTTGTCAGAGAATTCTTACACAGAAAATTTCACTATTACATGAGCCAATAAACAACAAAAATACACCCTCAAATGTACAGTATATTTTCTTACAGCAGAAGCTAGGTGTCATTTATGCCCAGACCACCCTAGACCTAGGATTGTAATACATTTAGGTGCTTAACACAAAATAATGAACTCAAGCAGCAGATTTTCAGAATTTGGCATCATAGTCTGCAAAGTGCAGTCCAAAATGTCGGTTAGAAGAGAAACACCTTTGACAGCCAGCTGCCGCTAGCTCAGCTATAAAGGCTGGATATTTTATATCATTAGCCACTAGTGCCTCCATTGATTCCCTCAACCAGTAAATATTTAGTACTCTATGAAAACACCAAGAACATTCATTTACGAACAACTTTTGTCAGAGAATTCTTACACATAAAATTTCACTATTACATAAGTCCATAAACAACAGAAATACACCCTCAAATGTATAGTATATTTTCTTACGGCAGAAGCAAGGTATGATTTATGCCCAGATCATCCTAGACCTAGGATTATAATACATTTAGGTCCTTAATACAAAATAATGAACTCGAGCAGCAGATTTTCAGAATTTGGCATCATATTCTGCTAAGTGCAGTCCAAAATGTCTGGTTAACAGAAGCAGCAAGCAATATACCAGGTTAACACTAACAACTCAGGGTTCATATTAAAATTTTACCTGAAAAACATAATTAGAACACAACAAAACCGGAAAATTAGCTCACTTAGACCCTTACTCCCTGCAATTTTAAACAGAAGGGGCATGAATTGTAAGAACTCAGTAAGGGTTCCCTAGTTTACTACACCACAAACACATTAATACATATATACTTTCATGCAAGAAATGGTTGTTACAGCAGTAAAGAAACATATAACAAGTAAAGAACAATCCTAAAACAATCAATGGCACAACCACGACATATTAAACACACTAAAAATTTCTACGATTATCAAGCAACATAAACATATCAGAAAAACTTGTCAGAAGCATGCCGGCAAGTAGTCCTATAGTTTCAGGAAATCAGAGAGCTCCAGGGACGTCCAGAAATGTTTGGCCATAGCATTATTTGTCCCCTAACTACTTGGCTATTCAAACCAGAAGCTCGCGAATTCAGTAAACAGTATAGTAGCACACTAAGAGTACCCCTCAATTTTGTGGTCATATGGGAATAATCCCATCACACAAATCCTTATTATTATGCTTCATTACACCCTGCAATACTTCAGAAATATTGATAGGAAAATTCTTCTTAGTTTAACCCTCTCTTTTAGTAAATAAATTCTTCTTAGTTTAACCTTTAAATTAGATAGTTACTTGTTCTATAATTTTCTGTCAAAGAGGTTAAATGGATTACTCAAGTTACAAGTATTGCTATGCAAATTGTAATTTTATATTTCAGAGCTAGGAATAAAGGTGAAATGGACTGAAAGGATCAAGCTAGAAAGGCTCATATAAGATTCAACAAGTGAAAGAAGGAGGTTTGGTGATCAGGTTGGTTGGGATCAAAATTTAGGTTACCAATGAAAAATAATAATCCCTTGGGTAATCTTGTTACAAAAATGAACAAGTTGTGAAGTTCATGGGTTTGATTGTCAAAGTAGTAAAAAATAAAGTGAGAATTGGAAAGGAGAACTAAAGAACACGCTAAGAAGTGCAGGAAAACTTCACACTTTGGTCAATCCGTTGTTGATAATTATGTACATACAAAAGTATAAAAGTCTTCAACTAATCCCTCAATTTAAGGAGCTTGTCTGCTGCTAGACTTAAGCTCCACCATGCCTTTAATTGATTGACTTAGTTTACAATCAAAATATCAAAAGGACATTATTAAAAGAACAGCTCTTAGCATCATAGCAGCTATTGTCATCGCAAAGGGAATGGACTTGGTTGTCATAATAGAAGTTTTCTGAGCAATATGGAAGAAGATCCTATGTTAGAAAACAAAGTTTTGGGGCTTAATTGTAAAGATTGATGAATCTCAGGGTCGAATGGAGAGTTTGAGGCGCACTTCATCTTCTTCTTGGCAATTAGAAACCTGTTTAAGTTTGAAATTCATCCAAAAACTGTTGTTAAAGCTTTGAAACTCGATTTTAGCAGAAAGAAACATCAGAATTAAGCAATAGTTTAGCTCAGGTTAAGGATTGGAAGAGTTTTCTTGAAGAGCAAGTCACGGGTAGCTTGATCCTGTAATCAGTTTGAGTTTACAGGAGGTCTGAATGGTAAGAAAATGTATATTTTCTTGTTTCTCTAATACTTCTGGAAATCACTCTAGTGGAGATGATGAATTTCATCTCTGGATGTAAAGGAAACTTGAAGGCTATGCTGATAGGAATGTCCCGAGTGAACCTAGCCTTTGAGGGGGAATTTCAATCTAACTTGAGTCCTCGAGGCTCAAGTGTTTTGTAGTTCTAGCTTTGTGTTGGGATGTGGAGACAAATAAATAGGAAGATATACTGCCTCATGAGCATGGCAGTTTGATCAAATATGCATAAGTTTATGGATCTCCTGGAGGTCTAATGTTTTATGGTTTTACTTGTCATTAATAACTTATTTAAGCATGTTGTTCCTTACTGGGTTTTCTGAAACTCATCCCTTTTATTGTCTTCTTATTTCCATAGTCAGAGAATTCATAACAAGTTATCTGGTTTTCCTGGTTTATGTGTGTTAAATAAGCGTTAGCAGGTTAGCACTCAAAACTCATTTTTGTTCTGTATCCAGATGCATAATTTCATGACCAGGTGAACTGAGTCTTTGTTCTCATGAGTATGCAGTTTCCCAGTGCGATCTTGCTGGTGATTCAAAGTGGAGAAGTAGAGAATAGAGTAATACAGCAAAGTGAAGCACTACTCTTGCAACTTTTGTCTATCTAAATATGTAATCTTAGTATTAAGGCCTTTTGAGCCTGGAATCCTGTTTCTGTATTGCTGTATGGGTAGTTGGACTTGGATGGCTATATAGTAGTACTACACTACTCCAACGTAGTTTAAGTTGGTGATAAATAGTTCTGGGATATGAGCTTCAAAGCTCAGGTCTTGCTCTTCAGTTAGTTTTAACTAAATGGCTTGTAAGACAAGAATTTTCAACGTTTGTTTGCAATGCTCAAACTCACTTCTATTCTTGGTTGAGTTTGAAGAAATTTTGTACTTGTTTTACTAGGCGGATGGCCAGGCAAAGCCTGCCTAGGGTGCTACTGCTGTAGAGTTGGCTCTATTGGGTGCCAGTATGTGCATGAAAATAGGTTTGGCACAGCCAACTTCTGATTTTTGTTTTTATTGCTTGAAAATGTTTTGTTATGATTATTTAGACCTATTTGGCCATTCTTTACCTCAAAAACAGCAGGTCACGAAGAAAAGTGCATCCAAAACAAGAATTGGCAGGTTTTCAACAGGTTGTCATATGTTTGTTAGTCAAATTCAGCTTTATGTATCTAGAAGCAGAATTCTGACTTCAAACACCTTTCATTTGATAAAGTAAACTGGTCTGTAGGGTTTGGTTCACAAATTTGGTCTAGAACTCAAAATGACTATTTAGAACCAGATTTTGAAAGTTTATTTTTCTGCAGAATTTTTACAGATTTAAGTTCCAACTATCAAATTGCACACTTAAAGGTTTTTGTGTGTATTTCTTGGCCAAGCAACTTCCTAGAGTGTAATGTGACATATTTAATTAAGTCTTCCAGCCGGATTTGTTGGGTTTACAGGAAAATGCATTCAGAACACTTAAAGGCTTTAGAATTTAGTGTTTTTTTCCAGTAAGCTAGTTTCTTTATTCTGACTTAATTATTTAAAGCTACGGCCGATTACATCCATCCTGCTTTGCTTTCTGAACTAAAAGTTCCTACTTATGGTTTTCATCTTCGAGACTAAAGGTTCAAAGGTTGACAAAATTGAGTGATGTATGTACTGCTCCATCTGAAAGAAAAGTTAAAGGCAATATCTATATAGGATGGTATGGACCTCAAATCTGTACATTCATTGTGGTCACACTTGAACCAGCATTGACATGTTCAAGCTTAGCTCTGCAATAGTGGTTTGTTGAAATATGTTGTACAACCTCCGAGAAACACACATACGATACATGATTAAATGACAAAGATGCTGCACAAAAGTAATATTATATCAGCAAACATCAATACATGCATATAATTGCATTATTAGCAAGATAATACATACGGTCCTGGCCTCACACATGTTCCAAAAAATTTAATCTACTGAGACAAAGGACCACAACCATATATATATATCTCACTTGGGACATTTACCAACCATGTGGGATATAAGTCACTTGCATTCTCAACACTTGCAGCTGCAACCGTTTACTACAGTCGAACAAGCCTATGCCTATGTTCGACGTGAAGATATCCATCAAGCGGTAATGGCATCTGACAATGAAATATCTAATGGCGCGGTGATGGCGTCAAAAGGGTTTAGGGGTGGAGCCAAATCAAATACATCTATCAAACCCAAGAACCAGGCGAGTGAAAAAAAGTGTACTCATTGTGGAGGCATCAAACATACTAGCGACGAGTGCTTCAAATTGATTGGATACCCAGACTGTTGGGATGACTATCAAGCACGAAAGAAACGAGAACGTAATAAACCAAAGGGAGAGCATGGGACGTGCGGCTGTGGCGACTGGCGAGCCACAACTCTCTCTTCCACCACAGGCTGAGGTACCAAGTGATTCTATGGCACAAAGTCACCAGGGTAATTATAGGAGTGTGTCTTTTTCTACTTCTTGTGAAGATAGTGGTTGGATCATTGACGCAGGGGCAACGGATCATATGACATTTGATGCCTGTGATTTTTCCCACACCTCCAAACCTAGAAGGAAGAGTATTGCAAACGCAAATGGAGTATCGTATCCAGTCGCAGGAGTTGGAACTGTGACCTTGTCTCCATCACTTGCTCTACCTCACACGTTACTTGTGCCATCCTTGTCAAACAAGTTAATGTCTGTGAGTCAAGTTACTAATGATCTTAACTGTGTAGTGTTAATGTACCCTACATTCTGCCTTCTCCAGGATATCCATACGAAGGAGATTATTGGGCGTGGTACTAAGAGAGGAGGATTGTATTACATGGATGATTTCAGCACCGGCAAGGTCCACCATGTGACGAGTAGTAAGGAGAGGCAAATTTGGCTGCTGCATCGACGAGTAGGACACCCATCATTTGGTTACTTGAAGCATTTAGTTCCAGAATTATTTTCCAATTTACAACTTTCTGATTTTAAGTGCGAGACTTGTTTTGTGGCTGAGTCATAGGGTACCTTACCCAATCAGCTTGAATAAAAGTGATGTTCCATTTGCGTTGGTACATTCCAATATATGGGGTCCCTCACCTATAATTAACTACTCGATCTGGATACAGGTGCTTTGTTTTATTTATTGATGACTGCACCCGAATGACATGGCTATATCTGATGAAATGCAAAGATGAAGTTTTCAATATATTTCAAGCGTTCCATGCAATGGTTCAAACTCAGCATTCAACTACAATACGTATTTTACGTGCTTCATCCGTTGCCCATGCCAAACCGGCGTCAAAGAATGGGCGACAATGGTTTCGTCATCTGCCTTTTTTGCCCTTTTTTCACAAAACTTAAACTTACATGCAAACCTACAAAATAACCATAAAATACTTATCAAAATCACCTACTGAATAACCAGAACTAATGACAACAATTCTAAAATCTATTTACTAAATGAACTCTATCAATGAATTTCATCTTTGCATGTAAAGGAAACTTAGAGGTTTGCTGATCTGATAGGAAGTGTCCTGAGTGTACCTGACCTTTGACGGGGAATTTCAATCTAACTTGAGTCCTTAAAGCTCAAGTGTCCTCAGCTCTAGCTTTGCGCTGGGATGTTGAGACAAATAAATAGGGAGACATAGTGCCTTAATTATGAGCATGGCAGTTTTGATCAAATATGCATAAGTTTATGGATTTGCTGGAGGTCTAATGTTGTATTGTTTTACTTCTTGTTAACAACTTATTTAAGCATGATGTTCCTTACTGGGTTTTTTTAAAATTCACTCCTCTTATTGTCTTCTTAATCATTTTCAGAGTCAGAGCAGTACTCATATCAAGTTATCTGGTTTAATTAATTCCTGGTTTATGTGTTTTAAATAACCATTTGCAGGTTAGCACTCAAAACTCAATTTTTTTTTTTGTGTATTTGGATGCATAATTTCATGACCAGGTGAACCGAGTCTTTGTTCTCAAAACTCCAAATTTCATGTATTTGGAGGTCTAATGTTTTATTATTTTACTTGTCATTAATAACAATGAATAGGTATGCCCCTTTTTGGCCTATTCCCCCAGTCTATGCAAGATTATTGAAGTATCAAGCCAAACATTGAAACATTGAGGCAACCAAAGGGTGCAAGTTGAATTAATTAAGATAAAGAGTAGCAATCATGGTATTGTTTGATACATTAATATATGATAGAAATAATAAGTGCTTACCAGAAAGTGTTGTCGGGGATGTGAGAGATGATGGGCCACTCCAAATCATTTAGTTTTAATGCCCATACATAGATGAGTTGTCCCCAATCCAATGCTGAAATATCAGCATTTATTTTTGCAGCCACAAATGTTATCAGGAAATTGGAAGCTTCCTTGACTCTTATCAATATTCAACAACATGTGCCGTATACTTTTTGGGGATGCTTCCTTTGTCAACAACTCCATGTTATTGAAATCAATTGAGCAGCATTCATCTTCACTTAGAAAGATTGCAAAATCATGAACTATATATCATGCACTTTGAATTCATATATTTCTCCGTCACGAGATCTTTTAAGATCTTGAAAAAAGCATCGCATAACTAGGTCATTAAAACACTCCTCTGCTACAACTTCTGTCTCCTCTGCCTCCCCCAAAAAACCTTGTGCCATCCACAATGTGATCAATTCATATTTCCCAAATTCAAAGTCTTTTAGGAAGAGTGCACAATACGAGAAACACCGCTTTGAAACTGATGGCAACTCATAATAGCTTAGTTGCAAGGGACTAAAAAGACCCCTCTTAGCATCTTTAACTTCCCAAGTTCCACTCGTTAACACATGTTGCCACTCTTTTCTGGCTCTTTTGAATTGCAAGTGACTACCAATTATTTTAACTGCAAGAGGTAGGCCTTCACATTTGGAAACAATTTTTCTACCGACATCTTCCAACATTTCTATCTCATCCCTTGTCATATCATGGAACGCTAGCCAAGCAAACAATGACCAGGAATCTTCTTCATTAAAGATCTTTGGGTGAAAAATATCTACTTGTCCTGATCCCAGAATCATAGCAACCTTTTCATTCCGTGTGGTCAATTAAATTCTACTCCCAGGAAGAGAACACTTCAAATTATTTAGGAGTTGTTCCCATTTCTCAAACTCCTCTGTCCAAACATCATCAAGGACAAGTAAAAGTTTCTTTCCCAACATATGTTCACGAATTTGTTGTAACATGATATCCATTGCATCGACCTTTGGACGTTGGCCTGTACATGCTTCCGAGACCACCCATTCCTACAATGGAGATAACACGTAGAGCCTCCTCTTCTTGAGTACTACAACCGCTCTGTGTTGATAGTAGCATGCCTTTGACAGAAGTTTCATCTTGCTTTCTGCCTAGCACCTCCGCAACATCAATGTAAGATGTTGTTTTGGGCCTTTCTTCATCAGTTATTCTCTCATGGGTAACGAAGTTAAATCTCTCTTTTTGTTCAGAAATGAAATCAAGCCTTTCATTGATTTCCTTGATCTTGAGAGCAATGTCATGGCGAAAAGCAAGTTGCTTGATGCAAAAGCAAGGGGATGGAAGGAAGGAGCAGACCTTGTTATGGGGCTTCTGTTGTTGCCTGATCTTTAATCTTAGAAGGCAAGTCTTCCACTCATCCAGAACGTCTTCGAGATCATAAGAAACCTCCTTGAGTTCATTCAACCAATGTCTAACGGAGACCTCCTTCACTTGCTTTCTCTCCGCGTCTTGCAGCACAGCTTGAATGGCCTGAAAATTGCTGGTAAGCTTTTTGATCTCCCTATCCACGCCTGTCACAAGCTCCACTTCTTGCTTTGCTGTCTCGGAGATTATGGTCACCAGTTGTTGCAGGACTGCTGAAACAATAGCATCGGCCATGTCTACAGCAGTAGATGAAGGGGTTGTGAGAGAAAGAGCAGGTTTGCAGATGAAAAGCAGAGCTGCAGACGAAGAGATAAGCCCATGAATGATTAATCCAGCCACACAATTGGTTTTGGTAGGCCCGATGTTAATGCTTTCCTGCCAGCCTTTACCAGAAAGACGTGGCCTCGGCGTCTTCTGACGATTCGCTGAAGTTTAAGTGCAAGTTGGTGATCGAAAACGAAAACAAGTCACAGACTCACAGGCAAGAACAAGAAGCTGCGCCAAACATTAAAAAAAGCTTGGAAAGCAGAAAAGCCCAACATTTTCGTTTCATTCAGACAAACAAACAGCCAAGTCAAAGTTTGTTGCCTCCTTTTTTTTTTGGATCTTTAGCTGCTTGTTTAATTTTTTTTTCCATTGGGAAAAGGATTGTATTGGGTTTTTTAGTTGATTGCCTAGAAATTATTAATTGTTTAATTACTGGGGGTGTTTGATTTTCTGAAGGTTCCTTCCTTGACTGGTTATAATCATTTGAGTTCATTGGGCAGCAAAAGAAGAAACTTTATTTTTTGAGAATTACATCCCTCAAGAAACCACCCACAGGTGCATAAAGTGTTTTAGGACATTGGAATAGTTTCCTCTCATGTTACAGGGATCATAAATCTAAAAACCTGAACTTGTTGTTGGTAAAAAGTTGATCTATAGGTCTGCTAAGTTGAGCATCATTTTTCATGAAAATTTTCCTGAAAGTTGACAACTTTTTCTATTTAAATCCTAAGAGTTAACGTTTTTCTAATTAAGTCCCAAACCTATTAAAATATGAGCACCGTTAGTCCTAAGTGACAGACGATCAACGACAACTCTGACTTGGCACCAAATGCCATCATCCTTCACATGCCCATGCTTATGTGCAGCCCAATTTGCCAAGTGAGATAGACAGTCACAAGACAAGTCGAAGCTTTTGGCAGATTGCAGAGAAACAAACAAAACAGAGTATTCGACACAAGCTGTTTTTTGGAGGTGGAATTTGTTGAGGATGCAAGTGACTTATATCCCACATGGTTGTTAAATGTCCCAAGTGAGATACATATATATGGTTGTCGTCTTATGTTCCATTGGCTTAAGCTTTTAGGAACATATGTGATGCCATGATTATATGTTGCATTTTGCTTAATGGATCTCCCCGATTCAGACTTCCCCTAATAGAATTGGATCAATTCACAAAGTTAATTTTGGGATTTTATAGTTTGAAAAAACAAACAGGTATATATATATATCATATTTTAAGTTAGGGTTTGAGCACTTAAAGTAAACCTGACTTATATATCATAAAGTACTTGAGCTACAAGCATGAAAATGAATTTTTGTTGTTTTATCTTCTCAACCATTGGAGTATTCTGTCTTGAATTTGATAAGTTGGAGTTATGAAGAAAAATGATCCTCATTTTAGCACATTTTGACTTATCATTTGACTTTTTAATAGAGAATTCATTTTGGTCTAAGACTTTGTTGAGGTATTCTTTGATATATTTGGGACATGTGAGAGGTGTTCTTTCAGTTAAAAAGCAAGTGTATTTGGAGAAAATCTTTATTTCAGATTATGCAAGAGCTTGACTGGTTTTTCAGTTTTAAGTGATCAAATTTTAGTGCTGTGACACCTAACTTCATTTTACCTACACTAACAAGTTGTTGGAACACAAAAACAAAGGCAAAAAAAAGTTTTAGCTCAAAACTGTATCTTATGTGCAAACAATGAAATTTAGATACTTCATACTTTTGCACAAGTGAGATTTTCAAAAACCAAAAGTTCCAGCAAATCATAAATCTTTTAAGCTAGCTTGTTATAAAATTTCAGCTCAAAACTCTTTCATTTGCCAACAAGTCAAACTTGAGTCAAAGCTGCCAAATTTGTAGAATTTACTGCAAAATTCTGCAGTATTTTGTGCCCATTCCTGCAAATTTCCAGCAACTTGGCCCTAGTTCAGTTCAGCTATTTTAAAGCTTAGAAACACAAGATCAACAACTAAATTAGCTCATAATTATACGATATTACTTGTTGGAACACAAAAATGCCTGAACAAAAGAGTTTCAGCTCAAAAATTGTATCTTATGTGCAAACAGCCAACTTCAGACGCTTCATACTTTTTGCACAAGTGAGATTTCCAAAAACCAAAAGTTCTAGCAGAACATAAACCTTTTAAGCTAGCTTGGCGTAAAAATTCATCTCAAAACTCATTCATTTGCCAACAAGTCAAACTTCAGTCAAAGGAGCCAAAGTTGTAGAATTTCCCACATATTTTTTGCAGTATTTTCTACACAGTCCTGCAAATTTCCAGCAACTGGGCAGTTTGGGAACAATACTCCCTCATCCCTTTTCAATCCTTTTCTCTGATTATGATGAAACAAACTGTTGGAAAGACAAAATTTGATCAGTTCATTAAAGCACTTTCCCCGAATCATCTCTCAATAAGCACAATACATACCTGTTACCCATCTTGGGGATAAGGGATTGAGATTTAGCTGTCCAATTGGGTAGGCTCTGGTTTGGGTGAGTCCATGCATCCAAACAGCTTACACTAGAACTCAAAAAGCTTTCAGCCTGGCCAACGATGGTATTCAAGGCCAAAAAGATTGATTTGGAGGTGAAGAAGCTTGTCTCATGGGTGGAGAAATGAGTGGATGTTAAGCTGCTCAACTAAGTGAATTCTGTCAATCAAGTCACTGTAGTCTCAAACTGGTTTTCTCTTGGCTTACTTACTACTACAACAGAAGTGAATTTAACCCACTAAGTCCCACATGCAAAACAGTGCCCATCATGGGATCAGGTTCCAGTTCCATTTAACTCATCGCCAAGGTTAGCAACTACAATCTCGCATTACAGTATTCAAGTCCAGAAGCTAGCAGCTACAACTTCGGTCATTTTCAAGGACTTATTCAGTCAAGTCACAGATACCCCATTATTTTTTTCAATTCTTACTTGCCATTGGTTCCTTTGCGGGTTCACCTTTGTGATCAAGTTTTTTCGTTTTGTTTCGTTGGAAAATTGATATTTATGCAGTGGGGTATGTGCAGACCTGCTTTAGCAGGATGCTAGTAAAAGCAGGGGGTAAGTTAAATTGCTGACTTTTCCTTTGTTTCTTAAATTTTTCTTTCAGGGTTTACTTTCCTGAATGATTATTTGCTCCAGCTTGAGAAATTTCAATTTATAGCAGATTAAATGCTTTCTTTTATTATGTAAGGAATTTGCTATAGGAACAATGAGTATCCTACTTGCTGTAGTCATTGTGCTAGTTAGTCGTTGATCGTTGGGATATGATCCAAACTATGATACCTTAATTAAAGTTCTGTACTTGATGAGTATGAGGAAGAGGTAGCTTAAGGATTATTTCTTACTTCTAAAACTAGAGCTTTCTTTTTTTAAAAAAAAAAAAAACAGTTTATTCTTTTATTTGTTGTAGAAATTGACTTCCAATGGGAAAGAGAAGGCTCAAAGTAAGAGAAGTAAAAGAGGAGACAGGAGTATGTAAAAAATGTGCATTCTGGAACGTTTTAAGGCCTTTAACTGCTTTGCATGTCAGTGTTAATGGTTTCCCTAGGACTTACTTTTCACTGATGATCAGATTGCCACAAAATTTTTGGAGGTCTTAGCAAAGAATCTTCTCCAGGAGTCCTAGAAACTGCAGGTATGTCGCCTAATACTCTTGTTAATATTCTATTCGGGTAAAGAATCTGGGGATTGGGGAAGCTCATACCGATTTCCCTATCTACTGATTTTTTCTGTGGACTTTCTAAAGATGCATTTGATCATTCTTTTGACAGAGTATTAGATACTAATACATTGGGAATGCCTGCTTATTATTTTAAACCACTTGACTTTTTCAGCATCCTTCACATTCCAAATTTTCGATGCTCAATTTATTTCTTTATTAGGTTGCCCTTGGAACCAATGAGGACAGCTCATCTGAAAAACAATTTATGAGGCTCGATAAACAATCCTAAGATCAGGACAGCACAAACCCTTGAGTTTAAACCGGAAACTTGACAAGTAAATCACATTTAGCAGTAAAGAATTTGGAAATCAAAGTAAACCACAACTAACCAACAAAGTTTGATCTTAACCAGCAAATGAACTATTTGGATATAAAAGACTAGTTTCCAAACCAGGAGGTACACAAACATGATTACAAAACCAACAATTAATCCAAGAGTTACAGTTCACAAAAAATGCAGTGTTTCCGCAGCTACAAAACCTAACTGCTTGGTACCTGCAGGAGCTTAAAACTGGTAGAGTTCTTGGACCACTAAATAGACATTTATAGAAGTTATTACCAATACACACATGCATACAACCCATGAGTTGCTTCCAGCAAAAGTAGCTGTCTTCCCAGTACCAGTCAAGGTTTCTGCACAATTTCGTGCAGGTCACAGTTAGGCATGAACCCAAGTATCTAACACCAGTATCATTAAACAAAATGTTCACAGATAGCTTACCCTTTAGGAACTATATTTACACCAAAACCTGCATTGAAAGAATAGTTACAAATTCACCCAGTCATCATCTGCAGCATCGTAGAATCATAAGGATGTGAGAAAACAGTTTTCTCAGAAATGATCAGACATGTTACAGTTAAAAGAAAACAAAATAACAAGTAAACACATGGAGCTCAAGAAGCTAGAGGCATAGGAAAGCTTGATCAAATTCATAATAACACTTATAACTAGGGGTTGTTGAAATATAAAAGGCTTGGCATGCAGGTACTGACAAGGCTTCAAACAGAGGGGACTTGGTTTCTACACCCCATATAAAATTGTTATCTGATCTCCAATCCACAGAATTAAGCATTAAGCTCAATGTAGAGCCGAACCCTTACCTAATAACCTGAATTAAACCACATGCAAGCAACCTTAAACCTTGCATATACATAAATTTAGTTACAAGCATTACTTCACTCACAAGCTTACTAGGGTTCTAGCTCTGTCTCATAGTTTCGTTATGATTCAATAATTTAGTTTAGGCTTTAATGTTCCGGCTTGTAGTAGAACTCAAAAGTTCTCAGCCTGGCCAACAATGGTGTTTAAGGCTAAAAAGTTTGATTTGGAGATGAAGAAGTTTGTCTTGTGGGTGGAGAAATAGGCGAAGGTTAAGCCGCGCTTGCAACCCTCTCCTTTAGCAAATAAATGCTTCTAAGTTTAACCTTGGAATTAGATAGTTTATTGTTCTATAACTATCTGTCAAAGAGGTTAAATGGATTAATTAAGTTATAAGTATTGCTAGGCAAATTATAATTTAATCATTTCAGAGCTTGGAACAAAAAGTGAACTGAACTGAAAGGATCAAGCTAGAGAGGTTCTTATAGGATTTAACAAGTAAAAGAAGGAGGTTTGGTGATCAAATGACAAAAATGAACAAGTTGTGAAGATCATGGGTTTGATTGTCTAATTAATAGAAAATAAAGTGAGAATTGGAAAGGAGAACTAAAGAACATACTAATCCCTAAATTTAAGGAGCTCGTCTGCTACTAGGCATAAGCTCCCCCACACCTTTTATTGATTGACTTAGATTACAATGAAAATATCAAAAGGGAATTGTCAAAAGAAACAGCTCTTAGTATCACAGTAGCTACTATCATCACAAAGGGAATGGACTTGGTTGTAATATTAGATGTTTTCTGAGTAATATGGAGGGTGTTAGACGACAAAGTTTTGTGACTTAATTGTAAATATTTAGGAAGCTCAAGGTCGAATGGAGAGTTTGAGCCCCACTCAATGCATGTAGTTATGTGTTATATTCTTCTAGGCAATTAGAAACTTGTTTAAGTTGGAAATTCATCCAAAAACTGTTGTTAAAGCTTTGAAACTCGTTTTTAGCAGAAAGAAAGTAACATCAGAATTAAGCAAGAGTTTAGCTAGGGTTAAGTATTGGAAGAGTTTTCTTGAAGAGGAAGTCACGGTTAGCTTGATCCTGTAATTAGTTTAAGTTTACAGGAGATCCAAAGGGCTTTGGTAAGCAAGTCAAGGATATCACTGAACATCAAGTACATGCATGTAGTTGCATTCAAGAGTTCTATACATAACGAAATCATGAAGTATTAGTGGAAATATATAATTAACTTGCTATAAAGCCATCCAATTTTTTCTCCAAAAAAAGGGCTAGCAAATGTTGGGTAAAATATTAACTTGGATGAAATTAAGGGGACTGGAATGACCTTGTTCAACAGTAAAAGAATGGGATAGATATTGGAGGAGGCAACCAAACCAACGTTGTATGTTGAATTAATTAAGATAAAGAGCAACAATTACGGCATTAATACATTAATAGATAATAGAAATCATATTTATCAAAAACACGTTTTAAGTCGTAAAAATGTATTTTTTTACGACTCTAGATATAGAAACCGTGTAGGAACACCATAGAAACGAAAACCATGGTAGAAATGAATAGAAGCGCGTTTTAAGTCGTAAAAACATAAAAACTTAAAGACTTTAAGACTCTACCTTGTTGGGTCAATTAGATTAAAAACCTAACTAGGCTAACTAAGTAAACCCATTTCCCAGCCCAACCCATTTATATATTAAAAAAAACAACCCAAAAATACATTGACTTTGATTCTTTGGTAAACTATCTTTTATGTTACTGTATGTTGAATAATGAAAAAAAAAATATGAACGACAAAATGGATATAGTAGGTGCATACATGTAGTTCTAGTTAAGGATAAAATCAAATCAAATATAGATTATTAGATGTATTGCTGTGTAAGGGTTACAAGATTGGAAAAAGAAAAGGAGAAATAAAGTAAATGTGTTTATTATTATTTTGAAGCTTATATATGGAGAAGCTTTCCATAAAAAACTTTAAAAAATAAAATGAACTTCAAGAGAACCTTGTTGCCTAGAAAACAGAATAGAAATATGGTGTTTATGTGTATGTCCAATCCCAGCACTAAAACTTAATTCATTAAACTGAAGGAATGGCAATTAGAAAATAGGAAACATGTGTAGTTATTTGTTTTCACCAATTAATTACCTCATACTGGTCAAATTGAATGCTTTGATTCTTTAGCTGCATTATAAACATGAGATTCCTTGATTGTCCCGTAGATTAAGTGCCATTAGTTTTTTGTGATTTCTATGCTCAACTAAAATTGGAGTTTTAGTAAGTGACATTGTTGTGAAATATGAGATCGTTAAGATAATTTGAATGGTTATTTTTTTTAATATTTTTTTAGAGTTTTTTTTTTTTTTTTAATCTTATGACTCTACGATTTTTTATGACTTTACGATTATAGGAAAACCAAAACAAATTTAGGTAGAAACCTGACTTTGATACCTTGACAAAAATAATAAGCGCATACAGGATAGTGTAGTTGGGAATGTGAGAGATTATGGGCCAGTCTACCCCTATTCCTTGCTTGCAATGTTTTTCCACCATTAGGCACTCATAAATTTGCAATCTTAGCTATGTGGCTTTCCTAAGAAGCTGCCACTGTATTGCTGTCAATTTGGGACATTCTCGAACAATCAACTTACTAAGATGTGGCATGATAGTGACCATGGGATCCTCTTTTTCACTGTCACTCCAATCCGGCTCCTCCCACCCCTCCATCTCATGGAACATAAGACTTCAAATTTGGGAAGACAACCAACTACTATTGCAATTCAGGTGGCGATGTTCCAAGGAATTCAATTCCCACTTTATTCACTCTCCACATTGATTCTAATACAAGATATTCAAGTCTCTGTAGTTTTCCCGAGGGAGGAAGCTCTTCTGACTCTCTACAATCTTTGAGCTCGAGGTATTTCAAGTTGTTCAATGATGCCATCCAATTAGGAAGTCCACACCTACCACTGTATCCTCATATAACCAACAATTCGATGCATAAAGGTGGACTCAAGGCTTGTAACACTTGTTCTTCCTTCTCATTTACTACTTTCCCATCTTCCACCCCACTAAACTCGAGTTCCAAATAATAGAGAAACATGACTATCCCATTTGTCCGTCTCAATTATCCTGTTTGTGTCGATATTATCTGTTGATATTATCTTCTTCCTAATAATATCACCCTATGAATATCATGTAAACTTATCTCCAAAATTATCTCTAAGATATGAATTACCTTATCTCTTGTATAAATACCTTATGATTAATGAAAGCTATCTATGTTCATTTGCTAAACTTGTTTCTCTTGTATGATATCAAAGCAGGTTGCTCTCTAAAAACAAAACCTAGCTGATCTTCTTCTTCTCCACTTAACCATGACCGACAAGCACCCAGTTGCCACTAATTCTATTACCGAAGTCCCAATTAAACTCACAAGCTTCAAATACCCTTCTTGGAAAGCTCAATTTCATTCGCTCCTCTTTGGTTTTAATCTACTTGGTTTTGTCAACGGTACAAAGCCAACACCTGCCGCCTACTTTGGTTTTAATCAATGACTTGATTAGACACCGGAGCCTCCCATCATGTGACACCGGAGCCAAGTTTGCTCTCTCAACTATCCGAGTACACCAGAACTGATCAACTTATCATTGGAGATGATGATAGGCTGTGAATTTCTCACATTGGTTCTACCTCCTTATCCACCCTTTCTCACTCCTTTAAATTACAAGGCGTTTTATGTGTTGCTGATATTAAAACTAATCTTCTCTCTATCTCAAAGTTCTATTTATCTAATCAAGTCTCCATTGGATTCTTCCCAGACCATTTTCAGGTCAAGGATCTGCACACAGGACTACAACTGGTACAAGGAACAACTAGGAATAGTCTTTATATGTTTCCTGTGAGGGACTCCTCATCTCATCCACTTGCTAATATTGGCGTAAAATCATCAACTCAAAGGTGGCACCATCGTCTTGGGCATCTAGCTTTACCTATCATTCATTCTCTTATTTCTAAATTTTGTTTACCAATTTCAGGACCTCAATTTCAATTTTTGTAATTCTTGTTTATGCAATAAGAGCCACAAACTACCTTTTAATGCTTTTTTTCTTGCAAGCTGTCGGCCCTTTGATTTACTATACACTGATGTTTGGGGTCTAGCCCCAGTTCAATCAATTGATGGCTTTCGTTATTACATTGCCTCTGTTGATCAATACCAAGTATCTTTGGCTCTACCCCATGAAGCAAAAATCAGATGTTTATGAAATTTTTGTTAAATTCAAGTCCTTGGTTGAAAACTATTTTCAAACCAAAATTGCTTGACTTTATACTAATAGAGGTGGTGAGTATCAAAAATTGAAACCTTTTCTTGAAATAAATCACATCTCTCATCTTCTTACTTCACCTTATATACCTCAACACAATGCATCTATTGAACGTCAACATCGTCATATTGTTGAAACCAGCCTGATCCTTCTCCACAATGCCTCCATGCCTTCCCCTTATTGGGCATATGCCTTCCTCGCTACCACTTATCTTATTAATAGAATGCCCACTTCCATCCTTAGTGGTATCTTACCTTATCAATTCTTATTTTCACAAGTACCCAATTACCACAACTTGAAAATTTTTGGCTGCTTGTGCTAACCTTGGCTTTGCCCTTACAACACTTATAAACCCCAATAAACATCTAAACCTTGTATTTCCTTGGCTACTTTCTAAATCAAAGTGCCAACCTTTGCTTAGACCCAAACACAAATAAATTTTTTGTCTCTCATCATGTACATTTTGTTGAAGAAATTTTTCCTTTCCTACATTTTTTCCCTCACACACCTTCTTTATCTAGTTCGACTTTCTTTGAATGGACATTTGCAGGAACATCCCAAGAGATCACTCTCAGTAGGCCTTTATCAGTAATCCCACCGCAGCAACCTTGTCCAAGTAAATCTCTTACTTCTTCCTTGTCTCATTCTCTTGACACTCCTACCCAAATTGTTCCTACCTTCATACTTTAGCACATCACCCCAACTACTCCTCCTTTGTCCTCATCACATTCATTCCCACCCCACACCCCTGCCCCTATTGCACCATTCCCACACACCTATACGAGATGAAAATATAACCAATCTACTTCTCCTTTGTCTACCCCTTTACCTTCTACCTCCCCTTCTTCATCACCTCTGCCACCAACTCGCACTCATCCTATGCTAACCCACTCTCTTACTGATCATTCTAAAGCTGCCCATCTAACCACCAAACATCCTCGCTTATCCACTGCTGAACCGACCACCACCACACAAGCCCTTCGTCATCCCCATTGGAAACAAGCCATGATTGATGAATATGAAGCCGTACTTCATAATGGTACATGGGAGTTAGTTCCATATACTTCCTCACAGAATATTGTAGGCTATAAGTGGCCTTTTCGCACAAAGTGAAATTTTGATGGCACAATCTCTAGCTGCAAAGCACGTTTTGTAGCGAAGGGCTTCCATCAACACCCTGGCCTTGATTTCAATGAAACATTCAACCCAGTGGTTAAACCATCAACAGTTTGACTCATTTTCAACCTAGCTGTTCAACACAGCTAGCCTCTTCACCAGTTGGGCGTCAACAGTGCCTTTCTGCCAGATGACCTCTTAGAGGAAGTCTATATCCAGCAACGCCCAGCTTTTGTTCACCAAGATTTCCCATATCATGTCTATAGATTGTGCAAAACAATTTATGGCTTGAAACAAGCACCTTGCACTTGGCACCAAGCTCTCAGTGTTTTTCTTCTTCGTATCAATAGAAAGTTTCTCTGGCGGATTCATCCTTGTTCATCTACAATCACGAACATCGTTTCTTTATTCTTGTTTACGTTGATGACATTATTATTAGCAGCAATAATTCTACCTTTATTTAACAATTCCTTAACTTTCTTTGTGATCGGTTTTCCTTGAAGGACTTTAGTGATCTCAACTATTTTCTTGGCACTGAAGTAGCACATACCCCCTTATGTGGCTTTTCTCTCAACACAAATACATCATTGATCTTCTCTCTCATGCCAACATAGATGGTGTTAAAGACTTTCCAACTCCATTCTTCACCTCAGCAACACTAAGGCTGAATGATGGCTCTTCTCCATTGATGCCACTTCCTTCTGTAGCATTCTTCGCATGTTACAATATCTGTCCTTCACTCGCCTAGATATTGCATTCATAGTGGACAAGTTGTCGTAATTTATGCATCAACCCATCTACCAACACCTTCTTTCTCTAAAATGGGTGCTTCGTTACCTCAACTGAACTTCATTTCATGGTATTTTCCTTCAAAAAAGCTTTTCCCTGCAACTTCATGTATATTCTGTTGCTGATTAGCCTGGTGACAAAGATTCCTATCATTCAACCTCTACCTACACAGTCTATCTTAGTTGTAATCCTATTTCCTGAATGTCAAAGAAACAACATACAATTTCTCGATCCTTAACTGAAGCCAAATACCATGCTACCTCCACCGCTGCCTATAAAGTAGAATGGTTACATTCTGTCCTTCGTGAACTTGGTTTTCACATAGCACAACTGCCACTCCTACTATGTGATAATATGAGCTCTACATATCCGTGTGCCATCCTTATTTTTCACTCCAAAATAAAGCACCTTACACTAGACCGTCACTATGTTCGGGACAAATTTACTACTGGACAACTCCAAGTTCAACACATCCCAACTAAGTTGCAACTAGTAGAAGCGCGCACCAAACCTCTACCTTGCCCTTGGTTTGAATAACTACTGTTCAAGATAGGGGTCACTGATGGTTCCACCAGCTTGTGGGGGCATAATAGAGAAAAATGACTACTCCATTTTTCCATCTCTAATTATCCTATGATTCTACTCTGAACTGCTCTGATTTGGTTAATGATTTTATTTATAAATATTATTTGTTCCGTTCTCAAAATGGCTATTGCATTGATTACTTCTAACCCTTCAAATATTTTCTGTTGAAGTTTATGTTATTATTTTATATGAATTATTTATGCTTGATCCCTATATGTTTTATATATTGTATTTCTGTTTTTAAAATCCACCACTTGTTGGGCATTCATACTCATCTTGTTTTCACCTATTCGCACAGATAAGGAGATGTCCGAGTTAGCTAGTGGGAGTGACTACAAGGTCAACTGAAGTTCAAGAAAGTTAAAATTATTTTGTTAGTATTACTATTATAAATTTGTTTATGTTTAAGAAACTCTTTGGATTTTGTTTCATTCCTTAGAGCTTTGATATTTTATGGATTATGTCCTGATTTCAAGAATTGTAGTTGCTCTGTCACTTATTCTCGAAAGTTGAATTTTATAAGTTTGTAATTATTTAGAATATGTAGCCTTACATGCTTAGGGAAAATTTATTTTCTTGAGTATGCGGCGTGTCATTGTCCCAAGACTCCTAGGGCAGGTTTTGGGGCATGATAGCGGTGGTATCAGAGCATAAGTTCAATAAATTTAAGGACCTTAGGTTAAGGAAATGCTAGGCTTTTGCTGTGCTTAGATATCGAGAGATGGGTGGAGATTGCTACCATAGTGGAAATGGAGCTGGGTCTTATTGTCAGGGACCAAAAGGGAAAAGATAGACCTGGAAGATCTTTAAGCAAGCCATTTGGAAATATAGCAAAGAAACAAAGTTTTACCCCAACCTATCATGGAGCTTCTATGCATCTGGATGTACCAAAGTGTGATTACTGCGGACAATTTCATTTTGCTGAATGTCACTGGAAGACTAGCAACTGTTTCTGTTATGCCAAGAAAGACCATCTGATTGCTGATTGTAAATAGTTAGGGACTAGAAATCTTCTCCAAAGCTTTTAGGCATGGGGTAATCTACCAGCTTTAAGGAAGCAAGATGAAAAAGGATATGCAGCAAAGCCACAAGTTCAAGGCCAAATATATGCACTTACTTAGCAGGATATAGATGACTCTAATGTAGTTGTTTCAGCTACGGTGAAAATTAGTTTTGTTTATGGTCGTGCCTTGTTTGATTTTGGTGAGAATTATTCTTTTGCATCACCAAAGTTTGTTGCTCGATTGTCATGTGTGCTTGAACCATTAGATTTTGAGCTATCTATTGAGACCCCTTCAGGAAAGTTTGTTGTTACTTATTCTGTGCATAAAGGGTGTGTAGTCAGAATTAGGGGAAGAAATATGCTAGTGAATTTGATTAGGCTGGATATAATTGACTTTGATGTGCTTTTGGGGATGGACTGGTTATCGGGAAACCATGCTTGGGTTGACTGCTATGAAAAGAAGGTAATAATTCGTGTTTCTAATGAGTTGGAAATTATCCTTATCGGGAATAGGCAACCGGTCATAATAAGTCTTATCTCTGCTATGCATATGTGTGTTAGTTGCTAAGAAAGGGATGTCATGGATATTTAGCATTCATCAGAGATACTAGCCAATCTGAATTGAAGCTTGAAGACATGCCTATTGCTAAAGGAGTTTCTTTTCTTGATGTCTTTCTTGAGGAAATTCCTGGGTTGCCCTTTGATTGAGAGATCGAATTTTTTGTTGATCTTGTGTTGGGGACTAGCCCAATCTCTAAGGCTTCCTACTGAATGGCACCTGTAGAGATGAGAGAGTTAAAGGTACAGCTACAAGAGTTGCTCAATAAAGGGTATATTTGACCTAGTGTTTCACAATAGAGTGCTCCTGTTTTGTTCATAAAGAAGAAATTTGGAAGCTTGAGGCTTTGCATTGACTACTGTTAGTTAAACAAGGTAATTGTCAAGAACAAGTATCCATTGCCTCGTATTAATGGCTTGTTCGATCAGCTGCAGGTTGCACAAGTCTTTTCTAAAATTGATTTGAGGTCTAGGTATCACCAATTAAAGATTAACGCTAAGGATATATCTAAGACTGCTTTTAGGATCAGGTATTACCATTATGAATTTATGGTTATGCCTTTTGGTCTAACGAATGCATCGGCTGTTTTTATGGACTTGATGAGCTGAGTTTTCGAGCCATATTTAGACCAATTTGTCGTTGTGTTTATCAATGATATTTTGGTCTATTCTCAAAGCCCAAATGAGCATGAGGAGCATTTGAGAATTATTTTATAGACATTAAGGGGGAAGGAGTTATATGCAAAATTCAAAAAATGTGAGTTTTGGTTGGAGAAAATTTCTTTTCTTGGTCATATAATTTCAAAAGATGGACTTTCTGTAGATTCGCAGAAAGTTGAAGTAGTTGTGAATTGGGGTAGACCCTCTAATGTTGCTGAAATTTGTAGCTTTCTAGGTTTAACTGGTTATTATCATCGGTTTGTTCAAGGATTTTTGACCTTGGCTATGCCTTTATATAAGTTGGTTTGAAAGAATGCTAAGTACGAGTGGACTGAAGATTGTAAGAAAAGCTTCCAGGAGTTGAAGCAAAGATTAGTAACTGCACCTGTCATTACCATCCCATCTAGCACTGAAGGTTATGAAACTTATTGTGATGCTTCACATATTGGTTTAGGGTGTGTACTTATGCAGAGAGAAAGAGTTGTTGCCTATGCCTCCTGGCAATTGAAGCCATACGAGAAGAATTATCTTACGCATAACTTGGAATTAGCTGCAGTTATCTTTGCCTTGAAGATCTCGAGACATTATCTCTACAGTGTTTCTTGTAAGGTGTTTACTGATTACAAGATTTTGCAATATATCTTTGCAAAGAAGGAATTGAATCCTAGGCAGTGGAGGTGGCTAGAGTTGTTGAAAGATTATAATTTGAATATTTACTATCACCTGGCAAGGCAAATGTTGTTGCTGATGCTTTAAGCCGTAAGTCCTCTGGCTTGTTAGCTTATTTACTTACTAATAAAATAGTTATTCTTAACGATCTATAGAAGTTAGGAATAGAAATGATAATAGATGGTCTCAGTAATGTGCTTGCTAACTTGATGGTTCAACCAACTTTAATTGAGAGGATTCACATTTCTCAAAGTTCAGATGAAGGAATTAACAAGTTGAATGAAGAAGTTACACAACGGAAGCATCCAAGATTTCGTATTCATGAAGATGGATTTCTAAAGTTTGGTGCTCGACTATGTGTCCCTGGAGATGAGGCTTTGAAAGAAGAAATTATATGAAAGGCACATAATACCCCTTACACAGTGCATCATAGTAGAACTAAAATGTACAGAGACCTACGAGAGCATTTTTTGTGGCAAAGAACGAAGAAGGAGATTGCTAAATTTGTTGCAAAGTGCCAAACTTGCCAGCAAGTTAAAGTCGAACATCAAAAGCCTTCAAGACCTTTGTAGCCTCCTCCAATTCCGGAATGGAACTGGGAACACATCACTATTGATTTTGCTGTGGGACTTCCAAGGACTAGTAATGGTAACAATGCTATATAGGTGATTGTTGGTCATTTATCTAAATCTGCCCACTTTTTGCCATTCCAAAAAGGTTCAAGTTTAGAGAAGTTAGCCAAGTTGTATGTTAAAGAGATCATCCACCTACATGGGGCTCCTCTATCTATTGTCTCGGATAAATGGTTTGTCTCAAGATTTTGGGGACATTTGCAGAAGGCCATAAGAACTCAACTCAATTTCAGTACCATTTATTATCCTCAAACCGATGGCTAGTTAGAACAAACTATTCAAATTCTTGAAGATTTGCTCCAAGCTTGTGTGCTAGACTTTGGAGGTAATTGGAATGATCATTTAGCACTTATTGAATTTGCATATAACAATAGCTATCAGTTTAGTATTGGAATGACACCCTATGATGCATTGTATGGACGGACATGCAAGTCACCAATATGTTGGGATGGTTGAGAAGAATCAAATTATTCATGATCACTTATGGATTGCATAGAGTAGACAAAAGAGTTATGCTGATTTGAGAAGACGATTGTTGGAGTTTGATGTTGCGGATAATGTTTATATCAAAATATCACTAATGAAAGGAGTTATGAGGTTTGGGAAGCGTGGAAAATTAAGCCCAAGATTTGTGGATCATTTTGAAATTCTAGATTGAGTTAGGGATGTTGCTTACAGAGTTGCGCTGTCATTATCTTTATCATGAGTGCACGATGTGTTTCATGTATCAATGTTATGTAAATATGTGCATGATCTCAATCACATAGTCCAACATCAACCGATCAACATTATGCTAGACTTGACGCATGAAAAGCGGTCAGTGGAGATTCTTGATCGAGAGAAAAAAGTATTGAGAAGACGCACTGTTCCATTTGTGAAAGTTTATTGGGAAAGACACTCTTTATCAAAAGCTACTTGGGAACGCGAAGAGGAGATGCGTGAGAAGTATTCTTTTCTATTTATCAATGAAGGTAAGTTTCGAAAACGAAACTTATTTAAGGGAGGAAGGATGTAATGGCCCAACCCAATTTAGTCTACCTTATTATTTTGGGTATTTAGGTTAAGACCGAAGAGAAGGGAAAATAATAATAAAAAAATAAGAAGCAAAGAAATAAAAAAAAAAAGGGAAATAAAAAAAAAAGAGAGAAAGAAATACGGCACAAACCAAAAGACAGAAGAGAGGAAAGCGTGAAAGGAGTTATAAAAAGGGGAGAAATAGGAAAAAGTTAGGGTTGTATATTTCTCTTATTTTTTTATATAGATGTTGTGTTATGTTGAAGGAGTGGAAGAAAAAATCATTAATTAAAGATAAAGTAAAAGCAGTCTATGAGTTTTTTAAGCAAAAGAAGGATCTTTGATAAGTGTTTGTTGGTTATTTCTAATATACAAGTTAATTATTTTAGAATTTTTAAAAGGATTTAGATTGATAATTTGATTGAATATAACTTACTTTTGATGATTGGAAGTGTCAATTGATAGTTGAGAATATTTATAATCAATTAAGAATAAATTTGGTTGAAATCACACAGTAGCAAAAGGTTGCGAGCGAAGAAGACGGGGAATCGTATTTCTGGCCCAACATTGGGATAAATACACATTAGGTACTTTAGGTTTTGATACGGGTTCATCGATACCGTCTAGTCTAAAATGTTATAAATTGGTCACTGGCAGTTAGGGGTGAGCATGGGTCGGGTTGGTTCGGTTTTATGGTGGAACCGAACCAACCCAAAATGGCCTTGGTTCCAAAATTTTTCTACCCAACCCAGAACCGAGAACCGAACAAAACCAGAACCATGGTTCTGGGTTTTTCGGTTCTGGTTCTCGGGTTTTTCGGTTTATACCATATACCTATAACAACACCAAAATTCAATAAATCTACATCCATAATCAGTTTTATGACATATTCAACATAATATATAATTAAATTAATATTTAAATATATGTACTTAGATACATTCAAAAGAGTTTAAAATATTGTTCTTACAAAATTGGTTCAAAAGAGTTGCTTGTGTGGTATCTTTTATCTCAACTAGCTTACTTCATTCCAGTAATTCCAATATTGGTATGACATTTAATATGAAAAATTGAGTCTTTAAGACCATCTTCTTCGGTATCAAAACCTAAAATATGTTGATGTCATAAATTTTTAATTTTGCATGACTTAAATGAAAAACATATCATAATTGTGTCGTAAATAGTAGTCTAGAATGAAAGATCGAAAGCAAAATGACTTACGAGTGGTAGGTTTATGAAGTAAAGTGATTTAAGTAAGTACGGGGAAATTTCGTAAATGATCCCACAACTTCCATACTGTTTCAATTTAGAATATCAATTTAAGAGTTTAATATAAAAACACAAAATAACCATCATAATACTTCAAAGAAATATGTGTGTGTGTGTGTGTGTGGATATATTAGTAATACTATAATTTTTATTATATAATTATATATATATATATATATATATATATATATATCTCGGGTTCGGTTCCACCTCGGGTTGGTTCCACATGGAACCAGAACCAACCCAAAAACCGTCGGTTCTCCTATATGTGGAACCAACCCACGAACCATGATCAATTTTTACCCAACCCAACCCTACCCACCCCTATTGGGTTGGGTAAACCCATGGTTCTACCCGACCCATGCTCACCCCTACTGGCAGTAGGATAATCGGGTTACTCACAGTATCAGTCCCTAAGGCTTCTAACACAACTTCAGTGAATTCTTATATTCCAGAAGCATTCATTTGGGTCACTGTCAGCAAGTGATTTTGGGTTATTTCTTGAATTGATTATATTTTGACATAAACTTTTGTATAATTATTTTAGGTGACTAAACAATTATTTTAGAAGTTGGAAAGTTGCATTTTGAGGTAAGTGGCTATTACTATTTTTAAAAATTAAATTGTTTTGATATTATGTATGTATTTTTTCTTCAAGTGTTAAGTTTTCCAACTTAGTAATTTTTCAATATTTCGATTTAAAGCTATTTTGAATTAAATTGATTTTCAATCAGAATAAGAGTTTTTAAATACATGTTTTATTGTAAAATTGTTTTCCCAAGTATTTTATTAATTTACTTATTGATCTGCTTATTCAAATTTTATCTTATTTATGCAATATATTGTGTTTGATTAAATAAGCTGGGATCAAGTATGTTTTGATTGTGATATTTTGTATTGAAATTTTATAACAATTGTAATACTCTGAATTTCTATTCTGACTCTGTTTTAGTAGGTGTTGATTCTATGCCCGTACTACTAGGAAAGTATAGTTCTAGACCCTCCATATAAGGTATTCTGTTTTGTTCTGTTCTGCAATGCACTGGTTTTTTGGACTAGTCCTCCAGGGCACTCGATTGTTGGCGATTGTTAGATGATTATGGACTTACTACAGTGGTTTAAGTGTAGTTATAATAATCACCCCCACCCACTCTGCTCTAAATTTCTATTCTATCATTCAACTCTGAACAGCTATGATTTGGTTAATGATTTTATTTTTAAATATTATTTGCTCAGTTCTCAAAATGGCTATTGCATTGATTACTTCTAACTCTTCAAATGTTTTCTGTTGAAGTTTATGTTATTATTTTATAAGAATTATTTCTGTTTGATCCTTATATGTTATGTATATTGTATTTATATTTTCAAAATCCACCATTTGTTAGGCATTCGTACTTACCCTGTTTTCACCCCTTCACACAGATAAGGAGCAGTCCGAGTTAGCAAGCAGGAGTGACTATAAGGCCAGCTGCAGTTCAAGAAAGTTGAAAGTATTTTGTTAGTACCACTACAATTCTCGTAGTGAGGTTTTACCAAGAAGCTGCTGCGGTATTGCTGTCAAGCTAGGACATCGACGAACAAACAACTCACTAAGATGTGGCATAATAGTGATCATGGGATGCTCTTTTTCACAATCACTCCAATCCCACTCCTCCCACCCGTCCATCTTGAGGAAAGTAAGTGCCTTCAAACTAGGGAAGACAACCAACTGCTGTTGCATTTCTAGTGGTGATATTCCAAGAAATTCGGCTCCCACTTTCTTCATGATAAGCTTATATTTATTATATTTATTTCTCTCATATTTAGTATATTTTAATATGTTTTGAACCTTAAATACATATTTTGAGGATTTTTTGTAGCATAGAACATATCTGGACTTAATTGATTGAAAGTAAATTTAATTTGCCATTTTACAAGTTTTAATTTGGTTGTGCTCTTTCAGGATGTTGACAGATTGGTGATGTTCCGGTAGAAAAATTGTATCTTGAGCTACAGAGATTGGAATGAAGTGATTCTTAATTCATTGGAAAGCTAACATCTGGAGCTACAAATCACATTCAGACCATGGAACCCAGTTTGCACGTTAAGAGGGTCAAATTTGGCTTCAAAGTCGAGATTTACGAGTCACCGCCGGTTCAAAAGCAACTGTAGTATTTTGGGCATATCTTTGGCTGTAGATGTCTGTTTTATGCGATTCAGGTGTCGTTTCAAAGATAAGAAAGAGTTCTACAAGTTTTATGCTTTGAGTTTTGAGAAATAATGGCTGCATCAGGTCGAATATCAGCTTGAAGTTGCTACTGATGTCCTGGAGTATTGCTTGGCTGACAACTTTGAAACCTTATAGTTATTTTGAATCTTTTTATTTGTTTGGCGTACTTTAGTAATAATATAGAAAGTTTAGAGATTTTTTATGAGTTTAGCCATAGGTTTTAGGTTTCTTTGGTTTTTAAAAGCGTGGCTGCCGCACAGTAAGGGGCTCTCCGTTTTTTGTAATTCCAATTTTAATTTCTTTTATTCTTCTTTGTTTCTCTTCCGATCATGACTGAGTAATTTTCTGGTTCAGTTCTAGGGACGATTTCCATCATCAACACCGGTTGTGAGAATTGATTTTTCTTGCTTAAACTTTCTTTAATTTCAAGTATTTACTTCTTTGTTGTTCAGATTTATTGCAATTAATTTTCCTGTTCTCGCTTATTGAATTGGTTCTGCTATTGCAAATCTGCTTGATTTTCTTTCAACCGCTTAGGTGAAGAATTCAATTAGAAGCAAGTGAATTGATTGGAGATTACTTTTATTTCTGGTTAGTTCATACAAAGAAGTAAGACAGGTTAAATTATTCAAGCTTTTATATTGTTGCCTAAAATAAACTTTTTGGTTTATTGATCTTAATGCTGATTTTGAGATAATTAGAAATTGCTTTTCAATATCCGGTTACTCAAAATTAAGAAATTAATCTGAAGCTTTTTCTGGTTAATTTTATTCCTGAATTTTTAGGGTTCATTTTAGCTTTAAAGAGAGTCCTGTTTATTTACTTGAATTGAAGAAATATTTTCTTTCGATGATCGACTGTATGATTGGAATGGATAATCAACCCTGAACTGAGCGTTTTTAGTATTGGTTAATTTCGATTTGATTCTATCGTTAATTTATTTCAGCATTCATTTCAAGAAAACCCCAATCTTTTATTTTAGTTTTCTGACAGGAAGCTTTTAGTTAAAAAATTTTCCTTGGGATTCGACCTGGTTTTCACTACTAGCTACAAATTTATTTATTCTGAATTGTTAGGGATACTAGAATTATTTTTGGCGGTTTCGACGACCGACCACTTCACTCTCCCCATTAATCCTATATAGAGAGTTTCAAGTCTTTGCAGTTTGCCCATGGGAGGCAGCTACTCCAACTCTCCACAATCGTCAAGCCTAAGGTGTTTCAAGTTGTTCAATGATGCCATCCAATTAGGAAGTCCATCCCTGCCACTGTATCCATATATCTTCAACTGTTCGATGCACAAAGGTGGAGTCAAGGCTTGTAGCATTTGTTCTTCCTTCTCATTCTCCATTTTGTCAAGTGTCAAAATCCTCAACTTGATCTTGTCTTCCAACCTCGCTTTCCTGCACTCATTCACGTCTCTGATGTTCCCCAATCCGAAAATCAGGATGTCTTCAATGTTTGACAAATTCCCTAATTCAGCAAGGCTAGCATCCTTTTCTCTCATGATAATAACAAAATTATGTATCACTTTAACTTTACTTAATCTTCCACTCCCCTTTGGCATACACTCCAGGCTATCAGTTCCAGAATTATAAAGACAAGTAAGATTGATCAACTCCCCTATCCGTCGTGGCAACTTTTTGAGACTCCTACACCTCTTTATCTTTAATGTTTCCAAGTTGCATAGATCACATATTGCTTTTGGCAATACTCTTAATTCTGAGTTGTATGACAAATCCAGGTGCCTTAGATGTTCTAACTTCCCTACCTCCTTTGGAAGGACTTCAAACTCCAAACGATTTAGTTTCAATGTCCTTCAACAGATGAGTTGTCCCTAATCTAGCGCCAAAAGATCAACATTTATTCTTTTATACACGTGATTGTTCTGAATATGGAGGCTTCGCAATTTTTTGCAACCACAAATGTTATTGGGAAAATGGAAGCTTACTTGATTCTTATCAATATTCAACAGCATGTGCCGTATACTTTTCAGAGATGCTTCCCTTGTAAAAAACTCCATGTTATTGGAATCAACTGAGTAGCATTCACCTTCACTTAAAAAAATTGCAAAATCATGAACTATATCATGCATTTTGAATCCATATATTTCTCCGTCATCAGATCTTATAAGGTCTTGAAAAAAGCATCACATAACCAAGTCATTAAAGCACTCCTCTGCTATAACTTTTGCCTCCTTTGCCTCCCCAAAAAACCCTTGTGCCATCCAGAACTTGATCAATTCATGTTTCCGAAATGGAAAATCTTTCGGGAAGAGTGCACAATATGAGAAACACCGATTTGAAACTGATGGTAACTCATAATAGCTTAATTGCAAGGGACCAAAAAGACCTCTCTCAGCATCTTTAATTTCCCAAGTTCCACTCTTGAGCACATCTTGCCACTCTTTTTTGGTTCTTTTGAATCGCAAGTGACTACCTATTAGTTTTATTGCAAGAGGTAGACTTTCACATTTGCCAACGATTTGTCTGCCAACGTCTTCAGGCATTTTTATCTCATCCCTCGTCTTATCAAAGAATGCTAGCCGAGCAAACAATGACCAAGAATCTTCTTCATTCAAGAACCCTGGGTGAAAAATATCTACTTGTCTTGACCCCAAAAGCATAGCCACCATTTCATTCCGTGTGGTCACTAAAATTCTACTTCCAGGAAGAGAACACTTCAAAGTATTTAGGAGTTGTTTCCATTTCTCAGAATCCTCTATCCAAACATCATCAAGGACAAGTAAAAATTTATTTTGTGACATATGTTCACGAATTTGTTGTAATATGATATCCATTGCATCTACCTTTGGACGTTCATTAGTACATGCTTCGAAGATTTCATTAGCTATTCTTCTCTCATCGAAAGGATTAGAGACACAGACCCACATTCTCTTGCCAAAGTGGGCTTTGACTTCACCATCATTGTAGATAGATTGAGCAAGTGTAGTCTTGCTAAGACCACCCATTCCTACAATGGAGATAACACGTAGAGCCTCCTCTTCTTGAGTACTACTACCGCTCGGTGTTGATAGTAGCATGCCTTTGACAATAGCTTCATCTCGCTTTCTGCCTATCACCTTCACAACATCAATGTAAGATGTTGTTCTGGGCCTTTCTTCATCAGTTATTCTCTCGTGGATAACGAAGTGAAATCTCTCTTTTTGGGCAGAAATGAAATGAAGCCTTTCATTGATTTCCTTGATCTTGAAAGCAATGTCATGGCGAAAAGCAAGTTGCTTGATGCAAAAGCAAGGGGATGGGAGGAAGAAGCATACCTTGTTACGGGGCTTCTGTTGTTGCCTGATTTTTAATCTTAAGAGAGCGGTGTTCCACTCATCCAGAACGTCTTCAAGATCATAAGAAACCTCCTTGAGTTTACCCAACCAGTTTCTAACAGGGCCTTCTTTCACTTGCCTTCTCTCTGCATCTTGGAGCACTTCTTGAATGGCCTTAATATTGCTGGTGAGGTTTTCAATCTCTCTATCCACACCTGTCACAAGCTCTACTTTTTGCTTTGCTTGCTTGATGAGTATGTTTGGTAGCTGTTGCGAGATTGTTGAAACAATTGCATCGGCCATGTCTACAAAAGTAGATTGGTATGTGGGTGGCTGTGAGAGCAAGAATAGGTTTACATGTTAGCCCATCAATCTGCCAGGGGAATCTAAAGACACTGCGTTTCCCATAAGGTCGCTTTTGCTTTCTTCCACGAAGAGTATTAACGGTGAATTTTCTCTTTTGCTTTATCAAGATACATGTTCCCTTTCTTTCTCTTTCTCTTTCTTTGTTCTTTCTTTTTCAATTTTTTTTTGTTTTTTGTTTCTTTTTCTTGGATACTTTTCTTTGTCATCCCATTTCTGTGCGCCCTTTTATGCTTTAAATTTCAAATATTGCAAACTTTGTTTCTTTTTCCCGGTGGCCCTTGCCTCTCTATTATACACCAAATCTTTACAGATAGGTTCAAATTCTAAATAATGGAAAATGGGACTCATTTAGCTTATTTTAAGGTGAATTAGTTTTGACGCTAAGCTTTTGTTCTGTTTCTTATAGACAGAAACCGGAAGAGCAGGAGCCACCTATTTGGTTTCATTTTCATGAAAATTTTCCTGTGCTTGATGATGCCTGACAAAGCTTGAAACTACTAAGATCAAATGCTACTAGCCCTTGGTGCTTCTGAGTCTTTTATTATAACTCACTCGAAGAAAACAAATATATTTTGTTCAAGTTACAAATGAAAATTTGATAACATAAAGAATATGATAAAATTTATAAATAGTACCTAACCATTAATTCATGCTTTATTATAATTTTTAACATATTAAATATTTTCTTTTGGTTCTAAACTTTTTAAATATTTCATATTAATTTTTAGTTAGATTAAATTTGTTAACTCCAAGTAATTGTGTAACATCATTTTTTTTAAATGATTTTAAATTGTATGGTAATTCATTTCCAAGAAATTTTAAAATGGGTAATTTTTTTTTTCTACAATTAAGGAAAATTTACATTATCCGATTTTTTCTCATAAATGAAAAAGTAATTTCGCACCATGCATGCGCACTCATGTAATAGTTTTTTGTTGGGTTAAGGAATACTTCTAGCGGGTAATATAAATCAAAATATTCTTAATGAATGTAGAATAAAAAAAGAGTAGTTGAGGTCGATGAAATAAAATGTTATAGATTTGTTAAATAATTTAGCCCATATGAATCTTGAATATTGGAGGAGTTTAATTTTTTAATAGATAATTTAATTATTATTTTCTATCCTATCCTTTCAAAAAGAACTTTTCATCTTATAAAGACGGCCAAACTTTTTCTCTTATTATACTTAATCCCCCACACAATAAAAACCTTTACAACAATTCTAAAATTATTAATTCATTAAAAACTTCTAAAACAAAAAAAAATATAATTTTTTTTTATAACTTCTCTCTGAACAAATCTTAAACTTCTTCCATACTACAAGCCTCTATCATAAAATATGATATTTAAACAAAATTTATTTTCAATTTGATACAATTCATAAGATTCAATTTTATTCTTACATCTTATTGAAAACCATAATTGGTTGTTGGTAGACTTTCATTTTTCATAGAATACAAGTTTTAAATTCTTAAAAAAAATATTGAATTTTATGTTTGACATATTTAATATTTTAGGCAGTTATATTCAATAATTTCAAACCTTATAATCTAAAGGTAAAAGTAACCAAATTTAAAATTAATTAATTTGATAAAATCTTTCTCTTAAATTAACTACTTGGTAGCTATATAAATTTAAGGGCATGTATGTTGTAAAATTTGAGGAAATTCACTCATAAAAATAAAATAAAAACTCAATAAATTTTCCATAATGTGATTAGATATTTTTATTGTTTTAATTGTACTAATGCAAATTAAATAGTCAATGTTGAATTTGGCTCTTATCAAAAGAATAAAGTAACTTTTTAAAGACAACTAAGGAAATATTTCCATAAAAGTAAAACTGAGTGTTTAATTGTGATTCAAATTTAAGATTTAACAATATATTTCATTCAAGTTATAAGATTTTCAAATTGGTAAAACATTGCGTTAAAGAGCTTGATTTATTATATTAAAAATGTAATGACTCAAGTGATGACCTCACACCACATGAGTTATTCTTTGAAATAGGATAAGCGCAGACTTGGAACTTCCCCCCTTATATACCCAATATCCATCAGATTTGATAAACAATGTATGTACACATTCAGTACATCACATCGTTACGGTCCCTAGTTGGCTCTAATACCGTCTGAAATGACCCAAGTCTAAAATTGGTCAATGAAACACATGCCCACATAACATGAGCTATCATTTTAAAAAAGATAAGTGTTAGGTGCTTATTTTCTAATACTTAAGTCTATATATTCATATAAGTTTTCTCATATTTCTCCTATGTGAGATATGTGGTGTTACAAAAAATTCATAGCCTATTTGTTGTAATTTTTCATAAAATTAAAAGCTTATTAAAGTGAAAATTAGTCATCTGTTCTTTTCAATTGTTTTTTATTTTTATTATAGAATCCCAACATTGATATAGCTCTAATTGAATAATAAATTTAGTCCCAGCTAAGAAGCTCAACTGGCCTTAAAGAATGTTGGCTGAAGTACGAAACAGATTCGAATCTCCAAATACTCTGCATGGCATAAAAAATGTCACCTATGGTTTGATGCCTTCTAGATTTTTAAAAATATGCAAAGTAACCCTCATACTTTACAAACTCTTATTTACTGGTTATACTTTTTATGTTAGGACTAGTTAACTGGTTCAAATTTAGTGGTTATGGTTTTCTATGCTAGGATTCAGTTTGTATGTATTGGTTTAGTAGTTTTTTTTCATTTTTGTAGCTCTATTTCAAATTTTGAAAACTTGTTATGTAGAACACAATCCAAACATTAAGCTATACTTTTAAAGATAAACATCGGTGCACTATAGATGAACAGAGTAAAAGGAGAGTGGAGTGCATTGTTCATTAATAGTGCCATTTTTTTCTCTTTCTCTTTCCTTTTTCTTTCTTGTTTTTTTTCTTCAAGTTGATCATGTCTTGATGGTCTTTTTTGCCATTTCCCCATTGTCAGCTTGTTTCACTTCTATTAAAATGTGTTTTCACTCCCTACATTTCTACTTTTTCTCATTTTAGTCACTAAGTTCGACTCTTTCTACGTTTTGGTCCTCAAACGTAAGAACTACTTAACTAGATTATTTATATTTGTTCTCTTTGTCCCCAAATTTTTTTATGTTATTTTTTATGTACTATCTTCTAAAGCACAAACTTGGTCACTATCAATTGTTAAATATTTAATACCTAAAACTTTTTCATTTCCTCTCTTAATCCTTGAAATCTTTTGCCAATTTTTTTTCTTTTAATCTTTATTAAGTTAATAGCTATACGAATAATTGGTTAAAATAAATTAAACACAATTTTTTTGTTTCCGTCATATCTTTTCATTATTGATAATTGACTTTTGTTGTATGAGTTATTTAATTTAAAAGCTTTATCATTTAATAAAGTAATTTTTTCCATAATTACTAAATTTGAAAGTAAATTTTTCTAAATAAATTACGTAGTGATATTAAAAATTAGAAATGATAAGAGATGAAATTTTTTAGTGAATTATTTTTTAATGATAAAAAACTTAATAACTATTTAACTAGATATTTTCTATTTACTCTATTTGTCCCCAAACTTTTTTTAGTTTTTTTGTGTAGTATCTTCTAAAACAAACATTGGTCACCATCAACAGTTAAACTTTTAGTACCTAAAGCTTTTCCGTTTTCTCTCTTAGTACCAAAAATTTTCAGCCAATTTTTATTTCTCTTTTTTATTCTTTTAATATTTATTAATTTAATTGTTTTACTACTAATTGATTAAAATAAATTAAACACAATTTTTGTGTTTTTATTATATTTTTTCATTCTTAATAATTGATTTTTGTAGCATGAGTTATTTAATTCTAAAACTCTATGGTTTAATAAAGTAAATTTGAATATCCATCATTTTGAAACACATACAATATTATTTTCATAGTGTTATGTTTTGATAAGGACTAATCATTTTAATAATAATAACACAACATTAAGAAAGTTCAACTCAAAATTAAAATAATCTAAAATTTTAATTAATTAACATAAACTAATGGATAAGAATTTTTTAGTTATTTTTTTTATTGAGATTTGCTTTAATAGTAAATTTATAAAAAAAAATACATGCTACAAAGTTCGGGTAAAAAATAACCTTGTAACTTAACTAAAACCAAACATACAAACCAACTAGCAAAGATTCCTCAAGACAAAACACATAACTTTCCCAATGCTATTATTATAAATACTATATCATTATTTCTATAGAATTGAGCAACTCCTTGCTACCGACAATCAAGTTCTACAAGAAGTAATATGTTGTCACTTATAAAAATATTCAATTATCCGAGCTACAATGAGAGTTATAAAAGTAACCGATACATTAACAAGTATAAAGTAACACCCACAAACTACACATCTTCATCTTTTTCTTCTCAACTTGATTGCGGTGAATGAAAATGCACCCTTTTTGCACCACTTGCAGCATCTTGAGCAGCACTAGCAGAGCGTTTTAGAAGTGTAATGACCCTATCCAATTTAATCTATTTATTATTTTGGATATTTAGGCTAAGACCCAATAGAAGGAAAGAAAAATAATAATAATAATAAGAAGCAAAAAAAAAGTAAGGGAATTAAAAAAAAAAAAAAAGGACATGGCAAAAGGGAAGGGAGTCGGCGGAAGTTATAAAAAGGGGGAGAGATAAGAAAAAAATTAGTGGTAGGTATTTCTCTCATAATTTTATCTATTTGTTGCTTTGTGTTGAAAAAGTGGAAGAAGAGATCATTAATTGAAGATCAAGTGAAAGCAACTGTGAATTTTTGCAGTAAAGGCAGAATCTTTGGTAAGTGATTGTTAGTTATTTTTTAATATATAAGCTAGCTTTTCTTTGAAATTGAATAGAGATTTAAGTTAAGATTATAGTTGATTATAATTTATTTCAATGATTGGAAGGACCAATTGATTATTAGGATTGTTTTGGATGAATTAGAAATAAATTTGGGGAGATTTTGGCTAGGCATGGTGGAAATTGCGTTAATAACAGATTAGGTCCTTGAGGCTTAGAGGCGGATTCATCAAGACCCTACAGTTTATAAAGTTACAAATTGGCCACCACAAATAGGTTGCTGAATCTTATAATCGGGTTAATCACAGTATCAGTCCCTAAGGTTTCTAACACTACTTCAGTGAATTCTTAGAAAAGGAGCGTTCTTTTGGGTCACTGTCAGCAAATGATTTTGAGTTATTTCCTGAATTGATTATATTTTGACATAAACTTTTACATAATTATTTTAGGCGGCTAAAGAATTATTTCAAGAGTTTGAAAGTTGCATTTTGAGGTAAGTGGCTACTACTATTCCAAAAATTAAATTGTTTTGATATTATATATATATATATATATATAATTTCTTCAAAGTGTTAATTTTTCCAATTTAGTAATTTTTCAATATTTTGATTTAAAGCTATTTTGCATTAAATAAATTGTTAATCAAAATAAGAGTTTTTAATTACAAGTTTTATTCTGAAATTGTTTTCCAAGTGTTTGATTAATTTACTTTTTTTTTGAACGAATCAACAAATTCATTTACACAAAGGCCTCAAGGGGGCTCAAAGTTTACCTCCAAGAAATTTTGAAGGGCATAAACAAAAGAGGGACAAATTGTCCAATTTTTGCCCTTCTGTCCTTTTACCCACTTAGCTATGTGTAAAGTACACATATTAGCTTTAACAGAAATCTCCTTAATAGAACAATAAGAGAAGCAGCATTTTAGAGTTTTAATATCGAAGGGTAAAGTGCATATCCTCCAGTCTTCTTTATCCTTCAAGCTGGCGAATGGTTCTTTGTCAGAAATCTCAATTTCTACTGCTGTGTGGCCTAATCTCAGCAACTCCTGGAGCCCTGTTCTAAGCGTTTCTGCTACTACTGCCTCTTTGTAGGTGCTAGCATCAACCATGGCCTGATTCCCCAATATGTTCCCCTGCCAGTCTCTCACCAGGTAAGCTGTCCCAATAGCGTGCCCACTGCAAACAGCCACATTAAGCTTTAGAGTCCCCCTTGCCAGCTTACTCCACTATTCAGAGACAGCAGGTTTGTACATAGGTTGGTTTATGCTTCCAAGGCGCTGGTGGACTTGGTAGAATTCAGCAACAGCACCCTGAACCCTGTGTATTACAACTTCAGGAATGATGTTTTTTCTTTTGAAAAGCAGCTTCATTCCTTGCCAACCAGATAAACCAGCAAGTATAAGTAATGATTGAACTAATAATCTCCTTAATTTCTTGTGTATACTTTAAGGAATGACAAACCTTAATGAACCATTGATCAAATGTTTAGATTTCAGCATTATGATGTTTATAGTCCAAGCACACAAACTAGACTAGGTGAGTCCATTCACATTGCAAAGGCATATGCTCCACAGTTTCAGCATGAGAACAGAAAGGACATATAGGGTTTATTTTGGTACCTTTTTTAGCTAAGTTCAAATGGACAGCAATAGCATTTGGCAAACTCTCCACATGAAATTTTGAATTGTGGGAGGGCATTTAATTTTCCAAACTAACTTCCACACGCAAGGGTCTATTTGATGCTAGGTTGAAGCAGAAGAGGGATTAGAAGCAATGACTTTTTGTATGCTGTAGGCAGATCGGACTGTTACATTACCAGTTTTTTTGTGTGGCCAAATTAGTTTGTCTATTCCCGGAAAATGGCTAATAGGGATCTGTAAAATAGCCTGTTTTTCCTTATTTGAAAGCAAGTTTGAAATCTCATCTAACTTCCATGTGTGAGTGCTGACATTTATTAGATTACCAACATTCATACTTCTTATCTCTAGTGGAATATCTATATTCGGGTGAAGTTTAAAGCCCCCTATATTCAGAATCCAAGCATCATTCCATACAGAGATAGATTGACCATCATGAACTTGCGAGCAGACATTCTTTTTTAAAAAATCCCTACCCCCTAATATACTAGACCATCCTCAAGAAGATTTAGGGCATTTTTTTGCATTCCAAAGATTTCTATCAGGGAAATAAACCCCTCCTAGAATTTGAGCTAAAAAAGACTGAGGATTCGAGATGATCCTCCAAGCAAGTTTTGATAAGAGACCAATATTCATAGCCTCTAGATCTTTAAAACCCATTGCCCCTTTTTCCTTTGGCAAAGTTAAACAATCCCAACTTTTCCAGTGAATACTAGAGTCTGAGTGCTGACTTTCCCACCAAAACTTTGCCATTAGAGAGTGTACATTATGACACCACTTTCTAGGGAATCTAAAATAAGCCATAGCATATGAAGGTAGGGCAGAAATAACAGACTTCAGCAGAATTTCCTTACTTGAGTATGAAAGTAAAGCCTCATTCCACCCTTGTAGTTTTTTTATGATTCTATCCTTGAGGAAGGCCAACACTTCACACTTTGAGCATCCCCACAGAGTTGGCATGCCTAGATACTTTCTTAGATTTTCTTTCTTAGGGATTTTCAAAACAGGCTAATATTTTCCTGCAGTGCAGTAGGAGTGTTAGGGCTGAAAAAGATAGTAGATTTATCTAAGTTTATGCACTACCTAAAGGCCTGGCAATACTGTGTAATCACTTGCTGCAGGTGATGTCCATTCTTGACACTAGCCTTAACAAAAAAGAGAGAATCATCTGCAAAAAGTAAATGAGTTAAAAAAGGACAGTGATTGCTCATTTTAATACCTTCAATAACTTTCAACTCAGCTGCATTTACTAACATTTGAGATAAAGCTTCAGTCATCATGATAAACAAATAAGGGGATAAAGGGTCACCTTGTCTTATACCCCTTGTAGGTGTAAAAGATGTAGTCTCCTTTTCATTGATCAAAAGATTATAAGACACCGAAGAAACAAGGGACATAACCTAATTAATCCTCTTAGAAGGAAACCCGATTTTTTCCATAATACTTTTCAAAAAAGACCACTCCACTTGATCATAAGCTTTTTGCATATCAACTTTTATAGCCATATTCCAGTCTAATCCTTTCTTTTTTGTTTTTAACCAGTGAAAAACTTCATGAGCTATTAATATATTGTCTTGGATTTGTCTCCCTTTAACCAAAACATTTTGAAATGGCGATATGATATTATTCATGTAAGGCTTTAACCTATTCACAAGGACTCTAGAAATAATTTTATAGCAGTAGTTACACAGGCTAATTGGCCTAAACTGTGTGACTTTTTCAGGGTGGGGAACTTTAGGGATAAAAACAATAGATGTTTGTTTATGGAAGTATTAAAAATACCTTGGTTAAAGAAAACTTGGACTGCTTTGGTGACACTTTCCCCAACCTCATCCCAATATTTGTGGAAGAAAATTCCTGAGTGTCCATCAAGCCCTGGAGCCTTTAAATGAGCCATTTGAAAAGCAGCTGACTTAATTTCTTCGGCTGATACATCTCTTTGAAGTTTATCTTTCAGCTCTGCTTGAACTACTGTTTTGACATGGATCAGCACTTCATTCATGCCTACTGACCCTTCTGAGCTAAATAAATCTCTGTAAAACTGCTTGAATGTGTTTATAATATCTACCTCATTTTCCATTCAAACACCTTGCTCATTTTGGATCCTCAGAATTTTATTTGAAGCTCTTCTCTGAATAGTTACATTGTGGAAATAGGTAGTGTTTCTGTCCCCCATGTTTAACCAGTCAACTATTTGCAAATAAAAAAAAACTGTGATACTGGCAAATAGATAATCAGAAATACATCGATATTGGATGAATGAGTTTCATTTGATCAAGCTTCGGGTTATCTGTAGTATTAGAATGTGATAACTAATTTGAATATCATTTTTGGAGGGACCAGTGGCAGATCTGGTGAAGGATAGAGGTGATTGTTGCACAGAAAAATGAAAATAATAAATTATACATAGTTTCTAAAATTTGTTAAAAGTTACACAAGTACCCCAAGATTTCAAAATCAACAACTTCTCACGTTTCTTGTTAGATTTTTAACAGTTGGTGACATATTCGATACCAAACTGTAATATTAATGATCAATTTGGGTCCAAACTATGACTTCAGTGATGTAATTGAAATCACTCAAAACTATAATAATCAAATTGGTCTAGCCCCATAACTATGGTGAGTTTTTTGGTACTTTTCCCATTAGAACCATAAAAAGAACCGGTTAAAAAAGATGGTTCAAAATCCCAGCGATGAAATAAAAAAAAAGTGAGCCGGTTCTTATTTGTGGTTCAATCTCAATGGTTCTAATAGGGCTTTTTTGCCGTGGAGGATGGCGGTTTGATCAAATATGCATAAGTTTATGGATTTCCTGGGGGTCTAATGTTTTGTGGTTTTGCTTGCTTTAATAACCTATTTAAGCATGATGTTCCTTGGTTTATTTTAAACTCAACCTCTTAATCTCTTCTTATTTTTGGAGTCACAGCAGTCATAACAAGTTATCTGGTTTTCCTGATTTATGTGTTTTAAATAACCGTTTGCCAGTTAGCACTCAAAACTCAATTTTGTTGTGTATCCAGATGCAGAATTTCATGACCAGGAGAGAATAAAGTAATCCAGCAAAGACAAAGCACTACTCTTGCAACTTTTGTAAGAAGACAATCGAAATATGTTGTACAATCTCCGAGAACTATACATACCTTACATAACTGAGTAAAAAACATGTTATACAAAAGCTATATCACACAAATTCATTTAGCTGTGACTGAAGCCTGAGAGAGTTTTGATACTTTCGTCTCACATCCCCCAACTTATAACATGGAAGCTTTAATAGTTTTAAAAAGCTTTAGACCTGCAGAAGGAAGCCAAAGATATCACTAAGCATCAATACATGCATGTAATTGCATTCAGGAATTCTATATATAATGAAATCATGAAATATTATTGGGAATATGTAATTCACTAGCTAAAAATCCATCCAATTTTCCTAAAAAAAAAAAAAAGGCAAATGGTAGCCAAAACATTAACTTTGATGAAATTAAGGTGGCTGGAACGCCCTTGTTCAACAATAATAAAAGAATGGGAGAAATATTGGAGGAGGCAACCAAAGGTTGTAAGTTGAATTAATTAAGGTAAAGAGCAGCAATCATGGTATTGATACGTCAATATATAATAGAAATAATATGTGCATACTGGCCTATATAGCGCTCGGGGATGTGAGATATGATGGGCCAATCCACCCCTGTTCCTTGTTTGCAATGCTCTTCCACAATTGGGCAATCATGAATCTCCAATCTTTGTAGTGTGGCTTTCCTAAGAAGTTCCCGTGGTATTAATGTCAAGCTGGGACATCTTTGAATAAACAACTCACTAAGATGTGGCATGATAGTGATCATGGGCATGGGATGCTCTTTTTCATTGTCACTCCAATCCCACTCCTCCCACCCCTCCATCTCGATGAAAGTAAGACACTTCAAACTAGGGAAGATAACCAACTGTGGTTGCATTTTTGGTGGTGGTATTCCAAGAAATTCGTCTCCCACTTTCTTCACTCTCCGCATTGGTCCTATATAGAGAGATGCAAGTCTTGGCAGTTTGCCCAGCTGGGGAGGCAGTTGCTCCAACTCTCCACAATCTCGGAGGATGAGGTATTTCAGGTTGTTCAGTGATGCCATCCAATTAGGAAGTCCATTGCCATTGTATCCCAATATCCGCAACTGTTCGATGCATAAAGGTGGACTCAAGGCTTGTAGCACTTGTTCTTCCTTCACACTCTCCAATTCACCCCCCATCATGTTGAACTTGAGTGCCAAACTCCTTAGCTTGGCTTTGTCTTCCAATCTCACTTTCATACACTCATTCACATCTTTGATGTTCTCCAATCCAGTGATCCAGATTTCTTTAATGTTTGATAAATTCCTCAATTCAGCAAGGCTAGCATCCTTTTCTCTCATGCTAATAACAAAATTATCTATTACTTTAACTTTACTTAATCTTCCAATCCCCTTAGGCATACATCTGAGCGTATCAGTTTGCCAATTATAAAGATAACTAAGTTTGATCAACTCACCTATCCGCTGCGGCAACTTTTCAAGGCTCCTACAGTCACTAATGTCTAACGTTTCCAAGTTGCATAAATCACATATTGCTTCTGGCAATACTCTTAAATTTGAGTTACCTGACAAATTCAGTTGCCTTAGATGTTCTAACTTCCCTACCTCCTTTGGAAGGACTTCAAACTCCAAAGCATTTAGTTTCAGTGTCCTTACACAGATGAGTTGTCCCCAGTCTAGTGCCGAAAAATCAGCATTTATCCGCGTAAACATGAGATTGCACTGAATATGGAGGCTTCGCAATTTTTTGCAGCCACAAATGTTTTTGGGAAATTGGAAGCTTCCTTGATTCTTATCAATATTCAACAACATGTGCCGTATACTTTTCGGAGATGCTTCCCTCGTAAAAAAGTCCATGTTATTGGAATCAACTGAGTAGCATTCACCTTCACTTAAAAACATTGCAAAATCATGAACTATATCATGGATTTTGAATTCATATATTTCTCCATCACTAGATTCTTTAAGATCTTGAAAAAAGCATCGCATAACCAGGTCATTGAAACACTCCTCTGCTACAACTTCTTTCTCTTCTGCCTCCTCAAAAAAACCTTGTGCCATCCACAACTTGATCAATTCATCTTTCCCAAAGTAAAAGTCTTTTGGGAAGAGTGCACAATATGAGAAACACCGCTTTGAAACTGATGGCAACTCATAATAGCTTAATTGCAAGAGACCAAAAAGACCCTTCTTATCATCTTTAATTTCCCAAGTTCCACTCGTTAACACATTTTGCCACTCTTTTCTGGTTCTTTTGAATTGCAAATAGCTACCAATTATTTTTATTGCAAGAGGTAGACCTTCACATCTGCCAATGATTTGTTTGCCAACATCTTCCAGCATTTCTATCTCATCCCTCATCCTATCGTGGAATGCTAGCCGAGCGAACAATGACCAAGAATCCTCTTCATTCAAGATCCCCAGGTGAAAAATATTTACTTGTCTTGATCCGAAAACCATAGCCACATTTTCATTCCGTGTGGTCAATAAAATTCTACTCCCGGGAAGCGAACACTTCAAAGTATTTAGGAGTTGTTTCCATTTCTCAAAATCCTGTGTCCAAACATCATCAAGGACAAGTAAAAATTTCTTTTCCGACATATGTTCACGAATTTGTTGTAATATGATATCCATTGCATCTACCCTTGGACGTTGGCCTGTACATGCTTGTAAGATTTCGCTAGCTATTCTTCTCTCATCGAAAGGATCGGAGACACAGATCCACATTCTCTTGTCAAAGTAGGCTCTGACTTCACCATCATTGTAGATAGATTGAGCAAGAGTTGTCTTGCCGAGACCACCCATTCCTACAATTGAGATAACACGTAGAGCCTCCTCTTCTTGAGTACTACTACCACTCGGTGTTGATAGTAGCATGCCCTTGACAAAAGCTTCATCTTGCTTTCTACCTACCACCTCCGCAACATCAATGTAAGATGTTATTTTGGGCCTTTCTTCATCAGTTATTCTCTCGTGGATAACGAAGTTAAATCTCTCTTTTTGTTCAGAAATGAAATCAAGCCTTTCATTGATTCCCTTGATCTTGAGAGCAATGTCATGGCGAAAAGCAAGTTGCTTGATGCAAAAGCAAGGGGATGGAAGGAAGGAGCAGACCTTGCTATGGGGCTTCTGTTGTTGCTTGATCTTTAATCTTAGAAGGCAAGTCTTCCACTCATCTAGAACGTCTTCGAGATCATAAGAAACCTCCTTGAGTTCATTCAACCAGTGTCTAACGGAATCCTCCTTCACTTGCTTTCTCTCTGCGTCTTGCAGCACAGCTTGAATGGCCTGACAATTGCTGGTGAGCTTTTTGATCTCCCTATCCACGCCTGTCACAAGCTCCACTTCTTGCTTTGCTTTCTCGGAGATTATGGTCACCAGTTGTTGCAGGACTGCTGAAACAATAGCATCGGCCATGTCTACAGCAGTAGATGAAGGGGTTGTGAGAGCAAGAACAGGTTTGCAGATGAAAAGCAGAGCTGCAGAGGAAGAGATAAGCCCATGAATGATTAATCCAGCCACACAATTGGTTTTGGTAGGCCCGATGTTAATGCTTTCCTGCCAGCCTTTACCTGAAAGTTGTCGCGTTGGCGTCTTCTGAAGTTTTGCTGAACTTTAAGTGCAAGTTGGAGCTCGAAAAAGAAAGCAAGTCACAGGCAAGAACAAGAAGCTTGGCCAAACATTAAAAAATGCTTCGAAAGCAAAAAAGCCCAACATTTACGTTTTATTCAGACAAATAAACAGCCGAATCATAACTTAGTTGCCTCCTTTTTCCTTGGATCTTTAGTTGCTTGTTTAGGTTTTTTTTAATAAGGAAAAGGATTGTATTAGGTTTTTTAGTTGATTGCCTGGAAATTATTAATTGCTTATTTACTGATGGTGTTTGATTTTCTGAAGGTTCCTTACTTGACTGGTTATAATCATTTGAGTTCATTGGGCAGCAAAAGAAGAAACTTTTTTTTTTTTTTAGGATTATATCCCTCCAGAAACCACCCACAGGTGTAGAAAGTTTTTTAGGACAATGGAATAGTTTCCTCTCATGTCACAGGGATCATAAATCTAAAAACCTGAACTTGTTGGTAAAAAGTGAATCTATAGGTCTGCTAAGCTGGGCATCATTTTCATGAAAATTTTCCTGAAAGTTGACAACCTTTTTCTATTTAAGTCGTAAAAGTTAACGTTTTTCTAATTAACTCATAAAACTATTAAAATACGAGCACCGTTAGTCCTAAGTAACTGTGATCGATGACACCTCTGACTTGGCACTAAACGCCGTCATCCTACACGTGTCCAAGCCTATGTGCGGCCCAGTTTGCCAAGCGAGATACATAGTCACAAGAAAAGTTGAAACTTTTGGCAGATTGCAGAGAAACAAATGAAACAAAGCATTCAACAGCCTACAACCTTATTCGCTGCTACACTATAGCTAAGAAGAAGAAAGCTGTTTTTTGGAGGTGGAATTGGATCAATCCACAAATTTAATTTTCGGATCATATACGTTGAAAAAGCAAACATGTATATATATATATATATATATATCATATTTTAAGTTATGGTTTCAGCACTTAAAGTAAACATGATTTATATATCATAAAGTACTTGAGCTACAGGCATGAAAATGAATTTTTGTTGTTTTATCTTCTCAACCATTGGACTATTCTGTCTTGAATTTGATAAGTTAGAGTTATGAAGAAAAATGATCCTCATTTTAGCACATTTTGACTTACCATTTGACTTTTTAATATAGAATTCATTTTGATCTAAGACTTTGTTGAGGTATTCTTTGATATGTTTGGGATATGGGAGAGGCGTCCTTTCAGTTAAAAAAGCAAGTGTATTTGGAGAAAATCTTTATTTCTGACTCTGCAAGAGCTTGCAGGTTTTTCAGTTTTAAGTGATCAAATTTTAGTGCTGTGACATGTAACTTCATTTTACCTACACTAACAAGTTGTTGGAACGCAACATAACTTGTTGGAACACAAAAACGCAGGGAAAAAAAGGTTTTAGCTCAAAACTGTATCTTATGTGTAAACGATGAACTTCAGATGCTTCATACTTTTTGCACAAGTTAGATTTTCAAAAACCAAAATTTCCAGCAAATCATAAATCTTTTATGCTAGCTTGGTATAAAATTTCACCTCAAAACTCTTTCATTTGCCAACAGGTCAAACTTGAGTCAAAGTGGCCAAATTTGTAGAATTTACTGCAAAATTCTGCAGTCTTTTATGCCTATTCCTGCTAATTTCCAGAAACTTGGCCCTAGTTCAATTCAACTATTTTAAAGCTTAGAACCACAAGATTAACAACTAAATAGATCATAATTACACAGCATAACTTGTTGGAACACAAAAATGCAGGAAAAAAAAGTTTTAGCTCAAAACTGTATCTTATGTGCAAACAACGAAATTTAGATGCTTCATACTTTTTGCACAAGTTAGATTTTCAAAAACCAATAGTTCCAAAAAGTCATAAATATTTTAAGCTAGCTTGGTATAAAATTTCAGCTCAAAACTCCTTCATTTGCCAACAAGTCAAACTTGAGTCAAAGTGCCAAATTTGTAGAATTTACTACAAAATTCTACAATATTTTGTGCCCATTCCTGCAAATTTCCAGCAACTTGGCCCTAGTTCAATTCAGCTATTTTAAAGCTTAGAACCACAATATTAAAAACTAAATTAGCTCATAATTACACGAGATTGCTTGTTGGAACACAAAAATGCATGAAAAAAAAAGTTTTAGCTAAAAAATTGTATCTTATGTGCAAACAGCCAACTTTAGATGCTTTATACTTTTTGCACAAGTGAGCTTTCCAAAAACCAAAAGTTCTAGGAGAACATAAATCTTTTAAGCTAGCTTGGCTTAAAAATTCATCTCAAAACTCATTCATTTGCCAAGAAGTCAAACTTCAATCAAAGGCCCAAAGTTGTAGAATTTCCTCCATATTTTTGCAGTATTTTCTACAAATTCCTGCAAATTTCCAGCAACTGGGCAATTTGGGAGCAATACTCCCTCATCCCTTTGCAATCCTTTTCTCTGATTACAATGAAACAAACTGTTGGAAAGACAAAAAATTTGATCAGTTCATCAAATATCTTTCCCCGAATCATCTCTCAATAAGTACAATACATACCTGTTACCCATCTTGGGGACAAGGGATTGAGATGTAGCTGTCCCATTGGGTAGGCTCTGGTTTGGGTGAGTCCATGCATCCAAACTTTTTGTAAAGGTTCTTTCCCCCTGATTGGTTATATTATAATCATTTTGGTCCTTCAATGTGTTTGATTGATTGGAAGCAATAAAAGAAAATATTTTTTTCTAGGACTATATCCCTTGGCAAGAATTCTTACCCTATATGTGTGCTTGATTTGTCAATTGGAATGGTTTTAGGACATTGGAAAGGTTTCCTCATTGTTCACAAATCTAAAAACCTCAACATGTTGTTGGTGAAAGGTTGGTTTATACGGCTGCTAAGTTGAGCTTTATTTTCATGAAAATTTTACTGTCATTGATGCCTAACTAAGCTTGAAAATTGCTGATCTTAAATGTCTGTTGCTTCTCACTAAGTTTTTTATCTGAAAGTAATAAATATAAGCATTCACCTGCTCTTGCTCGCTCTATCGATTGTGGGTTTTGCACTAAAGAAAAGGAAGAATACAAGGGGTGGTGGTTCGAGGACCTCTTCGCTTCTTTCCCAAGAAGAACACCTGCTAGCTCTCTTGAATCTTCCCCAATATTCTTTTGTGAAGGTTAGTGTTGGTTCTTATAACGGCAATCTGATGCGATCATGCTGATCATGGTTATAATCTGATCACCGGGACTTACAATATATCGTAATTACTTCTTATTAACGCAATCCACTTCTTCAGTGAACACCCTAATTAAAAATTACATAAGAATATTGTCAAACTGAAAACGGCTTATGGAACAAGTGGCTAGTAACAAATTGTGGAGACCAAAAGTTTCCCTAGCTTTTAATTCCATCAGCTATAATGGAAACCTTACATCAATATATAATAGAGTAACATACCCAGGGTACCATTTCTGAAATCACAGCCCATATCTGTAGTGACACATGCCCAAGAATCTGATTCAAGGACAGGCAAAAAAAGAAAAAAACTTTTCCTGCAAAGTCATAGTCTATTACCATCAGACTTTGGTTTTAACCCAAGAAAACAGTCTAAAACAGGCCATTTTGATATAACAAAACTAGCTTCCCGGATGGTAGTTACACAAAGCATTATGAAACCATTAATTAACCCAAGAGTTCCAGTTGGTAGAGTTCTTGGATAACAAACATTTATACACGCAACATGTGAGTTGCTTCCTGCAGAAGTACTCCATTAGCAGTCCTCCAAGTCCAGTTACCAGTCAAGGTTTCTGTACCATTTCTTGCATGTAACAGTTGGTCACGAATACAGGTAACTAACATCAGTATCATTAAAAAACCATTCACAGATAGCTTCCCTTCAGCAACTCAAATTACACTAAAACTGGCATTGAAAGGATTAGTTACAAATTTATCGACTCATCACAAGAATGTGAGAAAAAAATTTCTCTGCAAGATCAATGTTACTGTTGACACCCAATTTTGTCCGGGCATTAACTTTTTGTTAAGTTTTAGATTAGGAAAATTAGTTTATGGGGCATTTTCATTTTTTGGGATTATTTGGTCATTTGTTAGGAGTTTGGGTCATTTTTGTCATTTTTAGGGTTTTGCGTAATTAGTTGGTCTAGTCACATTTAGGTAGGGGTGAGCACGGGTCGGGTAGAACCATGGGTTTACCCAACCCAATAGGGGGTGGGTAGGGTTGGGTTGGGTAAAAATTGTTCATGGTTCGTGGGTTGGTTCCATCTGTTAAAAAACCATCGGTTTTTGGGTTGGTTTCGGTTCCATGTGGAACCAAACCAAAGGGGAACCGAACCGAGCTTAATTATACGTTAGTTTACATGTATATTATATATTATGTAGAATGTAAGGGTAAATATGAAAGTTTAGAAAGTATAGGGGTTTGAATGTCCTTTTAAACAAAAATGAATGGTCCACATTGGGTATTACCATTTTTTAATTCAATATCGTTTGATGATTGGTCAGGTTACTTTTGGAGGAAAGGTTGATCAAGTGTTGGTTAATGTGTCAGTCTGTTGATAGTGCCAGTGCTCTGAGTTGTTGGTAGAGTTTGTTTTTTAATGGTCTTTTGGTGGAGTTATTGCTGTCACCTTTTCTTAAACGGATGAGACAATGAGAAAGATTGTAAAGTTCTTGCTGTATATATTGATTTGTTGTATCAGAGTCTTACTCATTCTTGCTGTATATGTTGATCTGATGAGTTGGAAGAGATCTGGTGTGGAACCGTCAGACCCGAGGACCCAGAACAGAAAACCCAGAACTATGGTTCTGGTTCTGGTCGGTTCTCGGTTCTCTGGTTGGTTCGCATTTTTGCAGAACCGAAGGATTTTCGGTTTGGTGCGGTTCCGCTACTAACCCGCACCAAACCGAACCATGCTCAGCCCTACATTTAGGTTACATTGTTATTTTAGTCTAAGTGGTCATCTAGGACAGAAATAGGAGTTAATTTAGTTTAGGTACTAATTTGGAGTCCTAAAAGTCTTGTAAGGTCAATTTGGGCAAAAAGAAAAAAAGTTTGGGAGAAAACGGGCTATCTTCAGAAAGTTTTGAGCAAAATTCAAAGGATTGGGGTAGATCTACCAATTTTAGAGAGTTTGAGCCAAATCTGGCGATTTTATGGAATTCTAGGAAAATCTAGGGTTTTTGAAAAGTTTTGGGCTAATCTGACAATTACTTAAAGTTTTGGGTCAAATAGGCAGATTGAAAGTTTAATTGGACTGAAACTGGTAATTTTATCAGATTATATCTTAATTGAACTAAACTTCTTCAAATTTGATTTGGATAGATTTTAAACTCTAAAAAGTAGTGTTAATCACGTTTTAAGCCCACCCTAATATAAATATGACTCAGATTTCGAGAAAAGAGAGAGAAAAATTGTAACCCTAAGCTCTAGTCTCGAAAAAGGGAAAACTGCAGCCTTCAAATCCCTATCTTCCCTTCTTCTGCCCAGAAACCCTAAGATTTTCCCAGGCGCCGCCGCCATCCCTGGGGCCTTGCCGCTATCTTCTGCCGACGCCTCCAACCTCTCCCCCTCGACGTCGCGCATCCGTCACCCCTGGTCTCCCTCCATTGCCCGACGCCGCCGCTTCAGTTTTCACTCCCTCCAGCCCCCATCCGTCGCCGCTCGTCCCACGCCGTCCAGCCCCGTCCGCCTCCGTCGTGCCACCCTCCGCGACGCCGTGCTGCTCGCGCAGCTCCACCCTCCGACGCGAACTCCCTCTCTCTCGGTGCGTGATCTCCCGACCGCCGCCATCCTCCCGACTCTCTCTCCTGTCGCACCGTCCGCCGTCGCCGTTGCCGTCGTCCCAGCTCGCGCCGTCACCTGCCGTTCGCCCAGCCGCCACCGCAGGAAGGAGAAACTAGAGGAGATCCGGTTACAACCCGGATCCGACCCGTCCAGAACCCAGATTCGACTCATCCACTAGTTTTTTCGGTAAAACTACTGTTTAGTCCCTTGTTCTTTTTATTTCATTCATCAAGTCACTAATTTCCTGTTTTGTTGCAGATCAGTCACTCACAGCAAGGTTTTTAGTTTTTTTTGTTTTTGTTCCTCTTTGTTTCTCTTCTTATGTGTTTTTTTGCATTCACTAAAAAATAGCCATTAAATCTTCATTAAAACATAACTTAGTGTGTTCTTGTTTATTTTATTTTGTTCTCTTAAATTACTTCAGTTATCTTTTTTTTTAACTAATTTTAGGATTATGTAATTTTATTTTTATTTCTCTAATTAGGGTCCCATAACGTGTCTTAAAAAAATATATAATTAGTTGTTTAATTGCTCAGATTTTTTTTATTTTATTTTTCTCATTATCTAGACATTAGCAAGAAATTAAATGAAGATAACTCTTTTTATATCTCTAGTACTTACATTTATTTTTCAGGATGTCCGTTCTCGTTGGTTTGATAAAATCCCGAGACGGATTGTTTATTCCATATTCGGTTGGTCTGATAAAATCACCGATTTGGAATTAAATAAAAATTCATAAAAATCACTTTAAATCAAAGATTAGATCAAGAAATAAATGGTTAGGAAAAGATAAAACTGAACCCCATGGTACCAATTCCCGGGCGCTTTAATAGAGCTATTTTAGCGTAACCGACTCACGATCTTAGAATCTCTCGCGGACCATTTTTCAGGTATCCAATCGACTTAGGAAAACTGATTGGTGGCGACTACTAAAAATCATGTTGCTACAGTTACAGAAACAGAAACATTATAACATGTGAACACATAGAGCTTGAGATGCCAGAGTCATAGAAAACCTTGATCAAGTCACAATAACACTTATACGTAGGGTAGTTGTAACAGAAAAGGCTTAGCATGCAGGTACCGAAAAGGATTGAATCAGGAAGGGTCTGGTTTCTTGTTCACGGTAGGGTAGTGGAGACTACACCTCTGACAAAATGGTCATCAGATCTCCAACCCCAAGAATAAAGCATTTAAACTCAACGTGCAATACATTCCTTACCTAATAACCTGAGTTCAGCTACATGCAAGCAACCTGTTAGTGTTGTGCCCGAAAAGCCAATCATGAGATGATTGTATTTTTGCACATTGAGTCATGATATTTTATTGAGGCATTAATCCAGCAATTTTGTTTGTTGTTTTGTTTCTGCGTAACGTAATAAACATAATTGTAACCCTAGAATAATGATATTCTTAAACGTCCCTAGTCTAGTATTATTGTGGAGTGGGTTGCAATAATACATAATGACTAGCATATGTGGAGACTAATATGAGATATGTAGTCTACATATGGGTACAAGTTGGAGAACTTGTGTACTGGACCGACCCACAATGAGAACACTTCATGGATCGTTATATGAGTGTCATAAGTGATTCTCATAATGATCATGGTATATGTAGTCCTTCGACCTAAGATCATCAAGGTTCCCTACATGTGAGTCACATACTTTGATACTTTCCTTTGTTGCTCGTAACTGACTGAACTTGAAGGAGGTCATTGGGTATGTCACATATCATGCGGAGGGATTTGTATGATCAAGATGGGATTTGTCCCTCCTATATAACGGGAGTGATATCTTTGGGCCCCTTGATAGAGTGAGACTTAGAAAATGCATGGCCATGCTCCGATGAGTTGATATATGATATCAATGTCGTCAGTTTAAGTTGGTCTACTCGGTAATCAAGAAACCAAAGATTGGGCTATACGAGAGTGACACATTCCATGTCTCGTGCTTAGTCTTGATATATTGGACAAAGGGACAATGGCATATATCGGTGATGATTATAAAGGTTTAGTCGATTCACCGACAATCTTGTCACTTGGGTAGCAATGATGTGTTGCTAGACACCGCTTATTGCTTATGATCATAAATGTGATTTATGATCATAAGCAATAAGCTGTGTTGCTAGACACCGCTTATTGCTTATGATCATAAATGTGATTTATGATCATTGCCAACATGGCAAGAGCCTATTGGGTCGCACACATAGAGCTATTTGGATCATTAGAGTGCATGGGCTAATTGTTTGGGTTATGGTTTCACTTTAATTTCGTGTTAATAATGGGCCAAGGAGTTGAGCCATTATTAAGCCCGAAATTAAATCCTAATTGGATTAGGGCTTTGAAACCCATTAGGCCTGGAAGTTGAGTCTCACTATAAATACAACTTTTAAGTGAGAAATTCGCAGGTCTCCTTGCCCTAGCCTCCCAAAAGGACAGCCGCACTCTTCTCTTCCAATTCCCTTGGAGGACGCAAGCTAGCACTGCGAGCGCAAGAGAAACGCATCTACCGGGACGTGGTGGAAGCGTGGTGATCCCGAGAGGCTCGTGTGGATACCATAGAGAGCCTGAACACGTCAACTGTTCAGGTTTTGTGATTCGACTCTACAATTGAGTGAGAGATCTCAACCGAAAATTAGGTATGAAATTTTCGAACACCCGGTTTACCCCATTTTACTTGGATCCTGGAGGGTTTCGGTTAAATTCCGCTGCGCTGTTTGGCTCCCGAAACCCAACAGTGGTATCAGAGCTACTGGTGAAACCCTAAATCGGGATTGAGTGTTGAATCGCATGATGCTATGTGTTCGATTGGTTTTTGGCCATGATTAATTAGATTGATTCATGATGCATGAAACCGGAATTCGTAATGAACATATGAGATATATGAAGAAACGACACAAATTGGTTAATGAGATTAACCCGAAATTGATAGGTATGAGATACCTATATGGATTAGGATTCTTGCAATAGTTGCAAAAACCCTAGGTTTGTTCGGATTCGGCCTGTTCGGGCACCGAAAGTAAGGTATTTTTGGTGGCTCGAATGGAGGAGTCTCGGGTGCCTACTTTCTCGAAATAGAAGATTTCGGGCTAAGCAATTGTAAGACAATTTTTTGCGCCGGGGGGCGCTGCCCCCCGCAAGGGCGGCTCCCCTTGACCCCGTCTGCTGATCGGTCAGCGGAACCACCGCCCGCTGACCGGCCAGCGGGACCGCCGTATGCGAAGCGCCACATAAATAAAAACTGGTTAATCAACACGCGAAAATTAGCATGCATCTTTGTTGAATGAGATTTGACATGATATGCTGATTGGTGTTTGAAGCATGGTGCATGGTTATAGCCCTTGATTGGTTGTACTTGTAAATACGGCCTGCGAGTCGTGCCTTTTCTTATCACTCTCATTGTACATTCTCTTCTCACCTTACTCCCCTCGAATGTAACTCGAGGTTTCTATTATTAATGTAATGGTGCATTATGGGATCGTCCAAGGTGGTATGTCCAAGGAGGTGACAACAAAAGGGCAACCAAGAAAGGAAGAGAAGGAGCTTGTGAAGACTCTTTTCTTTTCTTAGGCTTTTATGATATTCTCATTGGCTTGAGAATATCACATAGTTTGGGCTATAACTATGTCACGTTTAGTTTCCTGAATGCATGAGATGCATGTTTTATATTTGTATGTGATGCATGTATAAGACAACCGGAGATAACAAATTGGTGAGATCAAATGAAAAATCCCTCAAACAAATATTAAGTCATTAAATGTGATGCCTTCCAAACGTTGGCACTCGTCAAGACTCTGATCAACATTAGGTGGGTTTGCCAAAGCAAAGCACCTATGTTCATCTTGGTAAGGCGCGATGGGATAATAGTGATATCCAAACTGCTAACTTTGGGTTCGACTTAACTAAGTCATCCTAATAGGATTAGGGACTTAGAGGCATAGAGTTGGGCTTAAGTTCATGAGATGAGCTTGGACAAGTGTTGTTCACCCAACTATCCAAGAGTTGCATAAGATGCAATTGGCAAGGAGTTGCCTACCTAAATAGCTGTAACTTGAGAGAAAAGCCAAAGCTGACTCAGGTTGTGGTTAAATATGGATCTTGGCCCACTAGAATACCTTAGCGCCGAGGTGTTCCGAAATAATATCGAGGGTTATTATTTTGAGGAAAATAGTGGGAGTATCGTTTAATAAAAGTCCTTATTAAATGAATAAAAATACATGACTCTTACACTGCATATTTACTGTTGTAGATAACCATGGCACAAAACACATCGACACTTTCGTTGCGATCGATCCTTGAGAAGGAAAAACTGAATGGGACCAACTTTCTCAAATGGTACCGAAACTTGAGGATAGTCCTCAAACAAGAGAGAAAGGCTTATGTCCTAGAGCAGCCCATTCCGAATGAGCCTGCTGCCACTGCTCCAAGAGCTGAAAGGGATGCTCACAAGAGGCATTCTGATGATGGTTTGGATGTTGCATGCCTCATGCTTATTACCATGGAATCTGAGCTTCAGAAGCAACATGAGAACATGGGGGCGTTCGATATGATCGAACATCTCAAAATGCTTTTCCAAGAGCAAGCTAGGCATGAGAGGTTTGAGACCTCTAAGGCATTGTTTCAGTGCAAGATGTCTGAGGGAAGTCCCGTGGGTCCTCATGTGCTCAAGATGATTGGGTACATTGAGAATCTTGAGAATTTGGGATTTGCTCTTTAGAAAGAGTTGGCTATTGATGTAGTCTTGCAATCGTTGCCTGAAAGCTACAGTCAGTTCGTCATGAATTATAACATGAACGACCTTGACAAGTCCCTCCCTGAATTGCTCAACATGTTGAGAACTGCTGAGCAAAACCTTAAGAAGGCTAAGCCTATTTTGATGGTTCAAAAGGGCAAGGGAAAGGGAAAGGCCAACAAGAAGAAGGATAAAGCTAATGGAAAGTCCAATGCTAGTTCTTCTTCAACTGCACTGAAACCAAAGGGTGGTGTGGCAAAGGAAGGGGAGTGCTTCCATTGTAAGCAACCTGGACACTGGAAGCGCAACTATAAGCTCTATCTTGAAGAACTTGCTAAGGAAAAGGGAAGTAAGACTTCCACTTCAGGTATTCTTGTTATAGAGGCTAACTTTTCTACTTCCTCATCTTGGGTATTGGATACTGGATGTGGATCTCACATTTGTGCAAATGTGCAGGATCTAAGTAGAAGTAGAAGATTGGCCCGAGGTGAAGTGGACCTACGTGTTGGAAATGGAGCAAGGGTTGCTGCCTTAGCCGTAGGAACTTATGTTCTCACTTTACCTAGTGGATTAGTTTTAGAATTAGACAACTGCTACTTTGTGTCTACTATTAGTAGAAATTTGATTTCTGTTTCTTGTTTGGACAAGAAAGGTTTTTCATTTATAATAAAGGACAAATGTTGTTCTATTTATTTGAATGAAATCTTTTATGGTAGTGCTCAACTTAGCAATGGGTTGTATGTTCTAGACCTTGAAGATCCAATCTATAATGTGAATACCAAGAAGGTCAGATTAAATGATTCAAACTCAACCTATCTCTGGCACTGTCGCTTGGGCCATATAAATGAGACCCGCATATCCAAGCTCCATAAGGATGGACTCTTGGACTCATTTGATTTTGAATCATATGAGACATGTGAGTCATGTTTGTTGGGCAAGATGACCAAAGCCCCATTCACAGGGCAAAGTGAAAGGGCTAATGACTTACTAGGACTCATACATAGTGATGTATGTGGCCCTATGTCTACACAAGCTAGAGGAGGTTTCCAATACTTCATTACTTTCACTGATGATTTCAGCAGATATGGCTATGTGTATCTTATGAGACACAAGTCAGAATCCTTTGAAAAGTTCAAAGAATTCAAGAATGAAGTAGAGAATCAACTCGGGAAGAGTATCAAAGCACTTCGATCAGATCGAGGTGGAGAGTACTTGGATCGAGAATTCCTTGACTATCTGAAGGAGTGTGGTATAGTATCACAACTCACTCCACCAGGTACACCTCAATGGAATGGTGTATCTGAAAGGAGAAATCGAACTCTGTTAGACATGGTTCGCTCTATGATGAGTCAAGCTGACCTTCCAAACTCCTTTTGGGGACATGCTCTAGAGACAGCCGCTTTTACACTAAACCGAGTTCCATCTAAATCGATTCAAAAGACACCATATGAGATATGGAGTGGGAAGCGTCCCAATTTGTCTTTCATGAAGATTTGGGGCTGTGACGCTTATGTGAAACGTCAATCCTCTGACAAACTAGGGCCCAAATCTCAAAAATGCCTTTTTGTTGGGTATCCCAAAGAAACAAAGGGTTACTATTTCTACAATCCCTTTGAGCAAAAAGTGTTTGTTGCTCGAACTGGTGTCTTTTTGGAGAAAGAGTTTATCTCTAAAGGAACTAGTGGGAGAAAAGTAGAACTTGAAGAAATTCAAGAACAACAAGGAGACATCGAACCTGAAATGGAACCTGAACAGACACCACAAGGTGTTGTGGTTCAAGAGTCTGTTCCTGTAGCACAAAGCCCACGTAGGACTGGTAGGATTCGGCGTGAGCCCGATAGATATGGATTTCTCGTGACTCACACCGGTGATGTGATGCTCATGGATCAAGATGAGCCCACAACCTACCAACAAGCTATGTCGGGGCCTGACTCTGAAAAGTGGCTAATGGCCATGAAATCCGAGATGGAATCCATGTATGAAAACCAAGTATGGACTTTGGTTGACCCACCTGAAGGGGTAAAACCCATAGGGTGCAAATGGGTTTTCAAGAAGAAAACTGACATGGATGGTAATGTGATTACCTTTAAGGGACGATTGGTCGCAAAAGGTTTTAAGCAAATTCATGGTATTGACTATGATGAAACTTTTTCACCAGTTGCTATGCTTAAATCCATCCGAATTTTGTTTGCTATTGCTGCACACTATGATTATGAGATATGGCAAATGGATGTCAAAACTGCATTCCTAAATGGAAAGCTACTTGAGGATGTGTACATGACACAACCTGAGGGTTTTGTCACTCCTGGGAATGCCAATAAAGTGTGCAAATTGCAAAGGTCCATTTATGGACTGAAGCAAGCTTCTCGAAGTTGGAATCTTCGTTTTGATGATGCAATCAAAGAGTTTGGTTTTATCAAAAATGAAGATGAACCTTGTGTCTACAAGAAGGTTAGTGGGAGCGCTATTGTCTTCTTGGTGTTGTATGTAGATGACATACTACTCATCGGGAATGACATTCCTGAGCTACAGTCTGTGAAGACTTGGCTAGGGAAATGTTTCTCTATGAAGGACTTGGGTGAAGTAGCCTATGTGTTAGGCATCAAGATCTATAGAGATAGATCTAGAAAGCTTCTTGGCCTAAGTCAATGTACATATATTGACAAGGTGCTAAAGAGGTTTAGCATGCAAGATTCCAAGAAAGGATTCTTGCCCATGTCACATGGTATCACTCTTTCTAGATCTCAGTGTCCGAGTACAACTGAGGAGAGAGAGCGCATGAGTAAGATTCCATATGCCTCAGCAATTGGATCTATCATGTATGCCATGATATGTACTCGTCCCGATGTCTCATATGCTTTGAGCATGACGAGTAGGTACCAATCGAACCCCGGTGAAAGTCACTGGACAGCTGTTAAGAACATCCTTAAGTACTTACGAAGGACTAAGGATGCATTCTTGGTCTTTGGAGGTGAAGATCAGCTCGTTGTAAGGGGTTACACCGATGCAAGCTTCCAATCTGATAAGGATGATTTTAGATCGCAATCTGGTTATGTGTTTTGTATTGGTGGTGGTGCTGTGAGCTGGAAGAGTTCAAAGCAAGAGACAGTAGCTGACTCTACAACAGAATCTGAGTACATTGCCGCCTTTGATGCTGCGAAGGAGGCAGTTTGGATCAAGAAGTTCATCACTGAACTTGGAGTGGTTCCAAGCATTGTCGACCCGATAGAGCTCTATTGTGACAACAATGGAGCAATCGCACAGGCTAAAGAACCTCGATCTCACCAGCGATCCAAACACATACTCCGACGCTATCATCTCATCAGGGAGATCATCGAGAGGGGTGATGTAAGGATATGCAGGACTTCGACAGACATCAATATTGCTGATCCACTAACAAAGCCCCTTACGCAGCAGAAGCATGATAGCCATTCTAGGTCCATCGGTATTAGATACATGGATGATTGGCTTTTAGTGCAAGTGGGAGATTGTTAGTGTTGTGCCCGAAAAGCCAATCATGAGATGATTGTATTTTTGCACATTGAGTCATGATATTTTATTGAGGCATTAATCCAGCAATTTTGTTTGTTGTTTTGTTTCTGCGTAACGTAATAAACATAATTGTAACCCTAGAATAATGATATTCTTAAACGTCCCTAGTCTAGTATTATTGTGGAGCGGGTTGCAATAATACATAATGACTAGCATATGTGGAGACTAATATGAGATATGTAGCCTACATATGGGTACAAGTTGGAGAACTTGTGTACTGGACCGACCCACCATGAGAACACTTCATGGATCGTTATATGAGTGTCATAAGTGATTCTCATAATGATCATGGTATATGTAGTCCTTCGACCTAAGATCATCAAGGTTCTCTACATGTGAGTCACATACTTTGATACTTTCCTTTGTTGCTCGTAACTGACTGAACTTGAAGGAGGTCATTGGGTATGTCACATATCATGCGGAGGGATTTGTATGATCAAGATGGGATTTGTCCCTCCTATATAACGGGAGTGATATCTTTGGGCCCCTTGATAGAGTGAGACTTAGAAAATGCATGGCCATGCTCCGATGAGTTGATATATGATATCAATGTCGTCAGTTTAAGTTGGTCTACTCGGTAATCAAGAAACCAAAGATTGGGCTATACGAGAGTGACACATTCCATGTCTCGTGCTTAGTCTTGATATCTTGGACAAAGGGACAATGGCATATATCGGTGATGATCATAAAGGTTTAGTCGATTCACCGACAATCTTGTCACTTGGGTAGCAATGATGTGTTGCTAGACACCGCTTATTGCTTATGATCATAAATGTGATTTATGATCATTGCCAACATGGCAAGAGCCTATTGGGTCGCACACATAGAGCTATTTGGATCATTAGAGTGCATGGGCTAATTGTTTGGGTTATGGTTTCACTTTAATTTCGTGTTAATAATGGGCCAAGGAGTTGAACCATTATTAAGCCTGAAATTAAATCCTAATTGGATTAGGGCTTTGAAACCCATTAGGCCTGGAAGTTGAGTCTCACTATAAATACAACTTTTAAGTGAGAAATTCGCAGGTCTCCTTGCCCTAGCCTCCCAAAAAGACAGCCGCACTCTTCTCTTGCAATTCCCTTGGAGGACGCAAGCTAGCACTGCGAGCGCAAGAGAAACGCATCTGCCGGGACGTGGTGGAAGCGTGGTGATCCCGAGAGGCTCGTGTGGATACCATAGAGAGCCTGAACACGTCAACTGTTCAGGTTTTGTGATTCGACTCTACAGTTGAGTGAGAGATCTCAACCGAAAATTAGGTATGAAATTTTCGAACACCCGGTTTACCCCGTTTCACTTGGATCCTGGAGGGTTTCGGTTAAATTCCGCTGCGCTGTTTGGCTCCCGAAACCCAACACAACCTTGAATCATGTACAGCCTTGTACAGTACCCACAAAACCCAGCAAATTCAGCCACAAGCCTTACTTCATACACAAGCTTTGTAGGGTTCTAGCTCTTCGTCATTGGTTTAGTTACAATTCAAAATTTAGGTTATGCTTTGATGTTTCAGCTTACAGTAGAACTCAAAAGGCTTTCAGCCTGGCCAATAATGGTGTTCAACGCCAAAAAGATTGATTTGGAGGCGAAGAAGCTTGTCTCATGGGTGGAGAAATGAGTGGATGTTAAGCTGCTCAACTAAGTGAATTCTGTCAAACAAGTCACTGTAGTCTCAAACTGGTTTTCTCTTGGCTTACTTACTACTACAATAGAAGTGAATTTAACCCACTAAATCCCACATGCAAAAAAGTACTCCTACATGGGATCAGGTTCCAGTTCCATTTAACTCATAGCCAAGGTTAGCAGCCACAATCTCACAGTACAGTATTCAAGTCCAGAGGCTAGCAGCTACAACTTCAGTCACTTTGAAGGACTAGTCCCATATTCATATCTGGCAGTTTACTTATTCAGTCAAGTCACAGATACCCCATAATTTTTTATTATGCTTACTTGGCATTGATTCCTTTGCAGGTTCACCTTTTTGATCAAGTAATTTTTTTTTTCAAAATTGATATTTATGCAGTGGAGTATGTGCAGACCTGCTTTAGCAGGATGCTAGCAAAAGCAGGGGGTAAGTTAAATTGCTAACTTTTCCTTTGTTTCTTAAATTGTTATTTCAGGGTTTACTTTCCTGAATGATTTTTTACTCCAGCTTGAGAAATTTCAATTTATATCAGATTAAATGCTTTCTTTTATTATGTAAGGAATTTGCTATAGGAACAATGAGTATCCTACTTGCTGTAGTCATTGTGCTAGTTACTCGTTGATCGTTGGGAGATGATCCAAACTATGCTACCTTAATTAAAGTTCTGTACTTGATGAGTATGAGGAAGAGGTAGCTTAAGGATTATTCCTTACTTCTAAAACTAGAGCTTTGTTTTTTTTTTTTTAAAAACAGTTTATTCTTTTATTTGTTGTAGAAATTGACTTCCAATGGGAAAGAGAAGGCTCAAAGTAAGAGAGGTAAAAAAGGAGACAGGAGTATGTTAAAAATGTGCATTCTGGAACATTTTAAGGCCTTTAACTGCTTTGCATGTCAGTGTTAATGGTTTCCCCAGGACTTACTTTTCACTGATGATCAGATTGCCACAAAATTTTTGGAGGTCTTAGCAAAGAATCTTCTCCAGGAGTCCTAGAAACTGCAGGTATGTCGCCTAATACTCTTGTTAATATTCTATTCGGGTAAAGAATCTGGAGATTGGGGAAGCTTATATCGATTTCCCTATCTACTGATTTTTTTTGTGGGCTTTCTAAAGATGCATTTGATCATTCTTTTGACAGAGTATTAGATACTAATACATTGGGAATGCCTGCTTATTATTTTAAAACACTTGACTTTTTCAGCATCCTTCAAATTTCAAATTTTCAATGCTCAATTTATTTCTTTATTAGGTTGCCCTTGGAACCAATGAGGACAGCTCATATGAAAAACAATTTATGAGGCTTGATAAAAAATCCTAAGATCAGGACAGCACAAACCCTTGAGTTTAAACCGGAAACTTGACAAGTAAATCACATTTAGCAGTAAAGAATTTGGAAATCAGAGTAAACCACAGCTAACCATCAAAGTTTGATCTTAACCTAAGAAAACAGGGTAAAATGAAGTATTTGGAGATAAAAGACTAGTTTCCAAACCAGGAGGCACACAAACATGATTACAAAACCAACAATTAATCCAAGAGTTACAGTTCACAAAAAATGCAGTGTTTCCGCAGCTACAAAACCTAACTGCTTGGTACCTGCAAGAGCTTAAAACTGGTAGAGTTCTTAGACCACTAAATAGACATTTATAGAAGTTATTACCAATGCACACATGCATACAACCCATGAGTGGCTTCCAGCAAAAGTAGCTGTCTTCCCAGTACCAGTCAAGGTTCCTGCACAATTTGGTGCAGGTCACAGTTAGGCATGAACCCAAGTATCTAACACCAGTATCATTAAACAAAATGTTCACAGATAGCTTACCCTTTAGGAACTATATTTACACCAAAACCTGCATTGAAAGAATAGTTACAAATTCACCCAGTCATCATCTGCAGCATCGTAGAATCATAACGATGTGAGAAAACAGTTTTCTCAGAAATGATCAGACGTGTTACAGTTAAAAGGAAACAAAATAACAAGTAAACACATAGAGCTCGAGAAGCTAGAGGCATAGGAAAGCTTGATCAAATTCATAATAACACTTATAACCAGGGGTTGTTGAAATATAAAAGGCTTGGCATGCAGGTACTGATAAGGCTTCAAACAGAGAGGACTTGGTTTCTACACCCCATACAAAATTGTTATCTGATCTCCAATCCACAGAATTAAGCATTAAGCTCAATGTAGAGCAGAACCCTTACCTAATAACCTGAATTAAACCACATGCAAGCAACCTTAAACCTTGCATATACATAAATTTAGTTACAAGCGTTACTTCACTCACAAGCTTACTAGGGTTCTAGCTCTGTCTCATAGTTTTGTTATGATTCAATAATTTAGTTTAGGCTTTAGTGTTCTGGCTTGTAGTAGAACTCAAAAGTTCTCAGCCTGGCCAACAATGGTGTTTAAGGCTAAAAAGTTTGATTTGGAGATGAAGAAGTTTGTCTTGTGGGTGGAGAAATAGGTGAAGGTTAAGCCCCGCATGCAACCCTCTCCTTTAGCAAATTAATTCTTCGTAGTTTAACCTTGGAATTAGATAGTTAATTTTTCTATAACTGTCTGTCAAAGAGTTTAAATGGATTAATTAAGTTATAAGTATTGCTAGGCAAATTATAATTTAATCATTTTAGAGCTTGGAATAAAGGTGAACTGGACTGAAAGGATCAAGCTAGAGAGGTTCTTATAGGATTTAACAAGTAAAAGAAGAGATTTGGTGATCAGATGAAAAAAATGAACAAGTTGTGAAGATCATGGGTTTGATTGTCAAGGTAATAGAAAATAAGTGAGAATTGGAAAAGAGAACTAAAGAACACACTAATCCCTCAATTTAAGGTGCTTGTCTGCTACTAGACATAAGCTCCCCCACACCTTTTATTGATTGACTTAGATTACAATGAAAATATCAAAAGGGAGTTATCAAAAGAAACAGCTCTTAGTATCACAGTAGCTACTATCATCACAGAGGGAATGGACTTGGTTGTAATATTAGATGTTTTCTGAGTAATATGGAGGGTGTTAGACGACAAAGTTTTGTGGCTTAATTGTAAATATTTAGGAAGCTCAAGGTCAAATGGAGAGTTTGAGCCCCACTCAATGCATCTGGTTATGTGTTATCTTCTTGTTGGCAATTAGAAACTTGTTTAAGTTGGAAATTCATCCAAAAACTGTTGTTAAAGCTTTGAAACTTGTTTTTAGCAGAAAGAAAGTAACATCAGAATTAAGCAAGAGTTTAGCTAGGGTTAAGTATTGGAAGAGTTTTCTTGAAGAGAAAGTCACGGTTAGCTTGATCCTGTAATTAGTTTGAGTTTGCAGGAGGTCCGAAGGGCTTTGGTAAGGAAATCAAGGATATCACTGAACATCAAGTGCGGGCATGTAGTTGCATTCAAGAGTTCTATACATAACGAAATCATGAAGTATTAGAGGAAATATATAATTAACTCTCTATAAAGCCATCCAATTTTTTCTCCAAAAAAAGTGCAGGCAAATGTTGGGTAAAATATTAACTTGGATGAAATTAAGGGGACTGGAACGACCTTGTTCAATAGTAAAAGAATGGGACAGATATTGGATGAGGCAACCAAACCAACGTCGTATGTTGAATTAATTAAGATAAAAAGCAGCAATTACGGCATTAATACATTAATAGATAACAGAAATCATATTTATCAAAAACACGTTTTAAGTTGTAAAAATGTATTTTTTTTATGACTCTAGATATAGAAACTGTGTAGAAACATCATAGAAATGAAAACCATGGTAGAAATGGATAGAAACACATTTTAAGTCGTAAAAACATAGAAACTTAAAGACTTTAAAACTCTACCTTGTTGGGTCAATTGTATTAAAAAACCTAACCAAGGCTAACTAAGTAAACCCATTTCCCAGCCCAACCCGTTTATATATTAAAAAAAACAACCCAAAAATTCATTGACTTTGATTCTTTGGTAAACTATCTTTTATGTTACTGTATGTTGAATAATGAAAAAAAAATATGAATGGCAAAATGGATATAGTAGGTGCATACATTTAGTTCTAGTTAAGGATAAAATAAAATCAAATATAGATTATTAGATGTATTGCAGTGTAAGGGTTACAAGATTGGAAAAAGAAAAGTTGAAAGTAAGTAAATGTGTTTATTATTTTTTTGAAGCTTATATATAGAGAAGCTTTTCATAAAAAAAAACTTTAAAAAATAAAAAAAAACTTCAGAAGAACCTTGCCGTCAAGAAAATAGAATAGAAATATGGTGTTTATGTGTATGTCCAATCCCAGCACTAAAACTTAATTCATTAAACTGGAGGAATAGCAATTAGAAAATAGGAAACATGTGTAGTTATTTGTTTTCACCAATTAATTACCTTATACTGGTCAAATTGAATGCTTTGATTCTTTAGCTGCATTATAAACATGAGATTCCTTGATCGTCCCATAGATTAAGTGCCATTAGCTTTTTGTGATTTCTATGCTCAACTAAAATTGGATTTTTAGTAAGTGACATTGTTGTGAAATATGAGGTTCTTAAGATAATTTGAATGGTTATATATTTTTTTTGTACTTTTTTAGAGCTCTTTTATTTTTTTTTTTTAATCTTACGACTCTACGATTTTTTATGACTTTACGATTATAGGAAAACCAAAACAAATTTATGTAGAAACCTGACTTTGATACCTTGACAAAAATAATAAGTGCATACTGGATAGTGTAGTTGAGAATGTGAGAGATTATGGGCCAGTCTGCCCCTGTTCCTTGTTTGCAATGTTTTTCCACAATTAGGCAATCATGAATTTGCAATCTTTGCAGTGTGGCTTTCCCAAGAAGCTGCCACTGTATTGTTGTCAATTTGGGACATTCACAAACAATCAACTTACTAAAATGTGGCATGATAATGACCATGGGATGCTTTTTTTCACTGCCACTCTAATCCCACTCCTCCCACCCCCCATCTCATGGAACATAAGACTTCAAATTGGGGGAGACAACAACTGCTATTGCATTTCAGGTGGCGATGTTCCAAGAAATTCAGTTCCCACTTTATTCACTCTCCACATTGATTCTAATACAAGATCTTCAAGTCTCTGTAGTTTTCCCAAAGGAGGAAGCTGTTCTAACTCTCTACAATCTTTGAGCTCGAGGTATTTCAAGTTGTTCAATGATGCCATCCAATTAGGAAGTCTACACCTACCACTATATCCTCATATAACCAACAATTCAATGAATAAAGGTGGACTTAAGGCTTGTAACACTTGTTCTTCTTTCTCACTTACTACTTTCCCATCTTCCACCCCACTAAACTCGAGTTCCAAATAATAGAGAAAAATGACTATCCCATTTTTCCGTCTCAATTATCCTATTTGTGTCGATATTATCTTCTTCCTAATAATATCACCTGGTGAATATCATGTAAACTTATCTCCAAAATTATTTCTAAGATAGGAATTACCTTATCTCTTGTATAAATACCTTATGATTAATGAAAGCTATCTATGTTCCTTTGCTAAACTTGTTTCTCTTTTATGATATCAAAGCGGGTTGCTCTCTAAAAACAAAACCTAGCTAATCTTCTTCTTTTCCATTTAACCATGACCAACAAGCTCCCAGTTGCCATTAATTCTATTACCAAAGTCCCAATTAAACTCACAAGCCTCAAATACCCTTATTGGAAAGCCCAATTTCATTCGCTCCTCTTTGGTTGCAATCTACTTGGTTTTGTCAATGGTACAAAGCCAACACCTGCCCCTTACTATTCCCACCGCTTAGGACAAAGAATCACTAAAACCTGATTCTAACTTCATCTTTTGGCAACGCCAAGATTTCCTCATTCTTAATGGCATTCTGGCTTCTGTTTCTGAGATAGTCATTCCTCTGATTACTTTTTCTAAAACCTCTAAAGAAGCCTAGTTAAAGCTTCAAGCTCTCTTTGCAAATCACTCATTGCAAATCGCTCTAGAAGCCACATCATGTTACTAAAAGAGAAACTATCCACTCCTCGTGGCAACAAAACAGTAACTTTACAATCGATTAAGTGTATTGCTAACAATTTAGCAATGGCTCACAAGCTTGTTTCTAACAAGGATCTAATGGTTCCTATCATGAATGGTATTAGAGCAAAATTTAAGGAACTTGCTGTAGGTTTACGTGCATGAGAATCTCCAAGCACCTTTGAAGAGTTGCATGACAAATTCCTTGATTATGAAGAGTTTCTGTAGAAGCAAGATTCTTCTCCTATTATCTTTATTATCATTGCCAATGCTGCAGTAGCCTCTTCTTAACCTGGTCTTCTACCGACACCTACCTATTCTTCAAGAATTGGAGGGCACCATCCTCTTAGTCATGGCAGAAACTTCAACAGCTGAGGAAGGGGACATGGCCCTAATCTCTGCCAAAATCAATCATTCTCCAGCATCCCTTGTCAGTTGTGTTCCGTCTCGAACACACCGCTCGAACCTGTCGCAACCTTCAATAGTTCTCCACATCTCTAGCAACCAATCTAGCCTTCTATCAAGTCTCACAGCAATGGCTACTGGACACCGGAGCCTCTCATCATGTGACACCGGAGCCAAGCTTGCTTTCTCAACTATCCGAGTACACCAGAACTGATCAACTTATCATTGGAGATGATGATAGGCTGCGAATTTCTCACACTGGTTCTACCTCTTTATCCACCCTTTTCGCTCCTTTAAATTACAAGGCGTTTTATGTGTTGCTGATATTAAAACTAATCTTCTTTCCATCTCAGTTTTATTTATCTAATCAAGTCTCCATTGGATTCTTCCCAAACAATTTTCAGGTCAAGGATCTGTGCACAGGACTACAACTGGTACGAGGAACAACTAGGAATAGTCTTTATGTGTTTCCTGTGAGAAGTCCTCATCTCCTCCACTTACTAATATTGGCGTAAAATCATCAGCTCAAAGGTGACACCATCGTGTTTTCCAGCTTTATCTATCCTTCGTTCTCTTATTTCTAAATTTTGTTTACCAATTTCAGACCTTAATTTCAATTTTTGTAATTCTTGTTTATGCAATAAGAGCCACAAACTGCCTTTTATTGCTTTTTCTCTTACAAGCTATCGGCCCTTTGATTTACTATACACTGATGTTTAGGGTCCAACTCCAGTTCAATCAATTAATGGCTTTTGCTATTACATTGCCTCTGTTGATCATTATACCAAGTATCTTTGGCTCTACCCCATGAAGCAAAAGTCGAATGTTTATGAAATTATTGTTAAATTCAAGTTCTTTGTTGAAAACTATTTTCAAACAAAAATTGCTTGACTTTATACTAATGGAGGTGGTGAGTATCAAAAATTGAAACCTTTTCTTGAAAAAAATGGCATCTCTCATCTTTTTACTCCACCTTATATACCTCAACACAATGCATCTATTGAATGTCGACATCGTCATATTGTTGACCTGACCCCTCTCCACGATGCCTCCATGCCTTCCCCCTATTGGGCATATGACTTACTCGCTACCACTTATCTTAGTAATAGAATGCCCACTTCGGTCCTTAGTGGTATGTCACCTTATCAAGTCTTATTTTTACAAGTACCCAATTACCACAACTTGAAAATTTTTGGCTGTTTGTGCTAACCTTGGCTTCGCCCTTACAACACTCATAAACCCCAATAAAAATCCAAACCTTGTATTTTCCTTGCCTACTTCCTAAATCAAAGTGCCTACCTTTGCTTAGACCCAAGCACAAATAAAATTTTTTTCTCTCGTCATGTACATTTTGTTGAAGAAAATTTTCCTTTCCTACATTTTTTCCCTCACACACCTTCTTTATCCAGTTCGACTTTCTTTGAATAGACATTTGTAGGAACATCCCAAGAGATTATTCTCGGTAGGCCTTCATCAGCCATCCTACTGTAGTAACCTTGTCCAAGTACATCTCTTACTTCTTCCTCGTTTTCTTCTCTTGACACTCCTACCCAAATTGTTCCTACATGCGTACTTAAGCACATCACCCCTACTATTCCTCCCTTGTCCTCATCACATTCATCCCTACCCCACACCCCTGCCCCTATTGCACCATTCCCACACACCTATACTAGATGAAAACATAACCAATCTGATTCTCCTCCATCTACCCCTTTACCTTTTACCTCCCCTCTTCCACCACCTCTGCCACCAACTCGCACTTATCTTATGCTAACCCACCCTCTTACCGATCATTCTAAAGCTGCCCATCTAACCACCAAACATCCTCTCTCATCCACTACTGAACCGACCACCACTACACAAGCCCTTCGTCATCCCCATTGGGAAGAAGCCATGATTGATGAATATGAAGCCTTACTTCATAATGGTACATGGGAGTTAGTTCCACATACTTCCTCACAGAATATTGTAGGCTGTAAGTGGCCTTTTCGCACAAAGTGAAATTTTGATGGCACAATCTCTCGCTACAAAGCACGTTTTGTAGCAAAGGGCTTCCATCAACACCCTGGCCTTGATTTCAATGAAACATTCTGCCTAGTGGTCAAACCATCAACAGTCTGACTCATTCTCAGCCTAGCTGTTCAACATAGCTAGCCTCTCCACCAGTTGGGCATCAATAATGCCTTTCTTCCAGGTGACCTCTTAAAGGAAGTCTATATCCAGCAACCCCAGCTTTTGTTCACCAAGATTTCCCATATCATGTCTACAGATTGCGCAAAGCAATTTATGACATTATTATTAGTGGCAATAATTCTACCTTTATTAAAAAATTCCTTAACTTTCTTTGTGATCATTTTTCCTTGAAGGACCTTAATGATCTCAACTATTTTCTTGGCATTGAAGTAGCACATACCCCCTATGGTGGCTTTTTTCTCAACACAAATACATCATTGATCTTATCTCTCATGCCGACATAGATGGTGTTAAAGACTCTCCAACTCCCCTCTCTACCTCAACAACACTAAGGCTGAATGATGGCTTTTCTCCACTGATGCAACTTCTTTCTGTAGCATTGTTTGCACGTTACAATATCTGTCCTTCACTTGCCCAAATATTGTATTCATAGTCAACAAGTTGTCGTAATATATGCATCAACCCACATACGAACACCTTCTTTCTTTAAAAAGGGTACTTCGTTATCTCAAATGAACTTCATTTCATGGTATTTTCCTTCGAAAAAGCTTTTCCCTGCAACTTCATGTATATTCTGTTGCTGATTAGGCTGGTGACAAAGATTCTTACCATTCAACCTTTGCCTACATAGTTTATCTTAGTTGTAATCCTATTTCCTGAAAGTCAAAGAAACAACATACTATTGCCCAATCCTTAACTGAAGCCAAATACCATGCTACCTCCACCGCTACCTATAAAGTAGAATGTTTGCATTCTGTCCTTTCTGAACTTGGATTTCACATAGCACAACTACCACTCCTGCTCTGTGATAATATGAGCTCTACATATCAATGTGCCAACCTATTTTTCACTCCAAAATAAAAGCACCTTACACTAGACTATCACTGTGCTATGGAAAAATTTGCTACTGGACAACTCTAAGTTGAACACATCATAATTGAGTTGCAACTGGTAGATGCCCTCACGAAACCTCTGCCTCGCCCTTGGTTTGAACAACTATGGTTCAAGATAGGTGTCACTGATGGTTCCACCAGCTTGTGGGGGCACAATAGAGAAAAATGACTACCCCATTTTTCCATTTTTCCATCTCTAATTATCCTATCATTCTACTTTAAACTACTTTGATTTTATTAATGATTTTATTTATAAATATTATTTGTTCAATTCTCAAAATGGCTGTTGCATTGATTACATCTAACTCTTCAAATATTTTTTGTTGAAGTTTATATTATTATTTTATATGAATTATTTCTAGTTGATCCCTATATGTTTTGTATATTGTATTTCTATTTTCAAAATCCACCACTTGTTAGGCATTCATGCTCATCCCGTTTTCACCCCTTCGCACAGATAAGAAGATGCATGAGTTAGCTAGTGGGAGTGACCACAAGGCTGGCTGCAGTTCAAGAAAGTTACGAGTATTTTGTTAGTATTACTATTATAGATTTGTTTATGTTTAGGAAACTCTTTGGATTTTGTTTCATTCCTTAGAGCTTTGATATTTTATGGATTATGTCCTGATTTCAAGGATTGTAGTTGCTATGCCACTTATTCTCAAAAGTTGAATTTTATAAGTTTGTACTTATTTGGAATATGTAGCCTTAAATGCTTAGGGAAAATTTATTTTCTTGAGTATGCGGAATGTCACTGTCCCAAGACTCCTAGGGTGGGTTTTGGGGCATGATTGAAGTGGTATCAGAGCATAGGTTCAATAAACTTGGAGACCTTAGATTAAGGAAATGCTAGGCTTTTACTGTGCTTAGATATCGAGAGATGGGTGGAGATTTCTACCATAGTGGAAATGGAGCTGGGTTTTACTTCAGGGACCAAAAGAGAAAAGATAGACCTGGAGAATCTTCAAGCAAGCCATTTGGAAATATAGCAAAGAAACAAAGTTGTACCCCCAACCTATCATGGAGCTTCTATGCATCTGGATGTACCAAAGTGTGATTACTTTGGAAAATTTCATTTTGGTGAATGTCACTGGAAGACTAGCAACTGTTTCCATTGTGCCAAGAAAGACCATCTGATTGCTGATTATAAATAGTCAGAGACTAGAAATCTTCTCCAAAGCTTTCAGGCAAAGGGTAATCTACCAGCTTTAAGGAAGCAAGATGAAAAAGGATGTGCAGTGAAGCCACAAGTTCAAGGTCAAATATATGCACTTACTCAGCAGGATGTAGATGACTCTAATGTAGTTGTTTCAGGTACGGTTTAAGGTTTTGTTTATGCTCATGCCTTGTTTGATTTTGGTGCGAATTATTCTTTTGCATCGCCAAAGCTTATTGCTCGATTGTCATGTGTGCTTGAACCATTATATTTTGAACTATCTATTGAGACCTCTTCAGGAAAGTCTATTGTTACTTATTTTGTGCATAAAGGGTGTGTAGTCAAAATTGGGGGAAGAAATATGCTAGTGAATTTGATTAAGCTGGATATAATTAACTTTGATGTGCTTTTTGGGATGGACTGGTTATCGAGAAACCATGCTTGGGTTGACTGACATGAAAAGAAGGTAATATTTCATGTTCCTAATGAGCTGGAAATTATGTTTATTGAGAATAGGCAACCAGCCCTAATTTGTCTTATCTCTGCTATGCATGTGTGCCAGTTGTTAAGAAAGGGTTGTCATGGATATTTAGCATTCATCAGAGATACTAGCCAATCTGAATTGAAGCTGGAAAACATTCTTATTGCCAAAGGAGTTTTCTAATGTCTTTCCTAAGGAAATTCCTGGGTTGCCCCTTGATTGAGAGATTGAATTTTCTATTGATGTTGTGTTGGGGACTACCCCAACCTCTAAGGCTCCCTACTGAATGGCACCTGCAGAGATGAAAGAGTTAAAGTTACTGCTACAAGAGTTGCTCGATAAAGGGTAGTTGCTAGATAAAGGGTACATTCGACCTAATGTTTAACCATAGAGTGCTGTTGTTTTGTTCGTAAAGAGGAAAGATGGAAGCTTGAGGCTTTGCATTGACTATTGTGAGTTAAACAAGGTAATTGTCAAGAAAAAGTATCCATTGCCTTGTATTAATGACTTGTTCGATCAGTTGTGGGTTGCACAAGTCTTTTCTATAATTGATTTGAGGTCTGGGTATCACCAATTGAAGATTAAGGCTAAGGATATACCCAAGACTGCTTTTAGAACCAGGTATGGCCATTATGAATTTATGGTTATGTCTTTTGGTCTAACGAATGCACCGGCTGTTTTTATGAACTTGATGAACTGAGCTTTCAAGCCATATTTCGTTGTATTTATCGATGATATTTTGGTCTATTCATAGAGCCCAAATGAGCATGAGGAGCACTTGAGAATTATTTTATAGAAATTAAGGGGGAAGGAGTTATATGCAAAATTCAAAAAATGTGAGTTTTGGTTAGAGAAAATTTCTTTTCTTGGCCATATAATTTGAAAAGATAGACTTTCTATAGATCCACAGAAAGTTGAAGCAGTGGTGAATTGGGCTAGACCCTCTAATGTTGCTGAAATTTGTAGCTTTCTCGGTTTAGCTATTTATTATCGTTGGTTTGTTGAAGGATTTTTTACCTTGGCTATGACTTTATATAAGTTGGTTTGAAAGAACACTAAGTACAAGTGGGCTGAAGATTGTGAGAAAAGCTCTCAGGAGTTGAAGCAAAGATTAGTAACTGCACCTGTCCTTACCATCCCATCCAGCACTAAAGGTTATGAAACTTATTGTGATGCTTCACATATTGGTTTAGGGTGTGTACTTATGCAGACAGAAAGAGTTGTTGCCTATGCGTCTAGGCAATTAAAGCCATATGAGAAGAATTATCCTACGCATAACTTGAAATTAGCTGCAGTTGTCTTTGCCTTGAAGATCTGGAGACATTATCTCTACAGTGTTTCTTGTAAGGTGTTTACTGATTACAAGAGTTTGCAATATATCTTTACAAAGAAGGAATTGAGTCCTAGGTAGTGGAGGTGGCTGGAGTTGCTGAATATTATAATTTGAATATTTACTATCACCCTGGCAAGGCAAATGTTGTTGCTGATGCTTTAAGTCATAAGTCCTCTGGCTTGTTAGCTTCTTTACTTACTAACAAAATAGTTATTCTTAACGATCTATAGAAGTTGGGAGTATCAATGATAACAGATGGTCTCAGTAATGTGATTGCTAACTTGACGGTTCAACCAACTTTAATTGAGAGGATTAACATTTCTCAAAGTTCAGATGACAGAATTAACAAACTGAAAGAAGAAGTTACACAAGCAAACTGAAAGAAGAAGTTACACAGGGAAGCATCTAGGATTTCGTATTCATAAAGATGGATTTCTAAATCTTGGTGCTTGACTATGTGTCCCTGGAGATGAGGCTTTGAAAGAAAAAATTATAAGAAAGGCACATAATACCCCTTACACAGTGCATCCAAGTGGAACTAAAATGTATAGAGACCCACGAGAGCATTTTTTGTGGCAAAGAATGAAGAAGAAGATTGCTAAATTTGTTGCAAAGTGCCAAACTTGCCAGCAAGTCAAAGTGGAATATCAAAAGCTTTCAAGACCTTTGTAGCCTCTTCCAATTCCTGAATGGAACTGAGAACACATCACTATGAATTTTGCTGTGGAACTTCCAAGGACTACTAAAGGTAACAATGCTATATAGGTGATTGTTGGTCGTTTATCTAAATCTACCCACTTTTTACCATTCTAAAAAGGTTCAAGTTTAAAGAAGTTAGCTAAGTTGTATGTTAAAGAGATCATCCGCCTACATGGTGCTCTTTTATCTATTGTCTCAGATAAATGGTTTGTCTCAAGATTTTGGGGACATTTGTAGAAGGCCATAAGAACTCAACTCAATTTCAGCACCATTTATCATCCTCAAACCAATGGCCAGTTAGAATGAACTATTCAAATTCTTAAGGATATGCTCCGAGCTTGTGTGCTAGACTTTGGAGGTAATTGGGATGATCACTTAGTACTTACTGAATTTGCATATAACAATAGCTATCAGTTTAGCATTGGAATGACACCTTATGAGGCATTGTATGGACGTAGATGCAAATCACCAATATGTTGGGATGGTAGAGAAGAATCAAATTATTCATGATCGCTTACGAATTGCACAGAGTAGATAAAAGAGTTATGCTCATTTGAAAAGATGAATGTTGGAGTTTGATGTTAAGGATAATGTTTATATTAAAATGTCACCAATGAAAGGAGTTACGAGGTTTGGGAAGCGTGGAAAATTAGGCCCAATATTTGTGGATCATTTTGAAATTCTAGATCGAGTTGGGGATGTTGCTTACAAAGTTGCACTGTCGTTATCTTTATCATGAGTGCACGATGTGTTTCATGTATCGATACTACATAAGCATGTGCACGATCCCAATCATATAGTCCAACATTAACCGATCAACATTATGCTAGATTTGACATATGAGGAGCGATCAGTGGAGATTCTTGATCGAGAGAAGAAAGTACTGAGAAGACACATTGTTTCATTTGTGAAAGTTCATTGGGAAAGACACTTTTTATCATAAGCTACTTGGGAATGCGAAGAGGAGATGCGTGAGAAGTATTCATTTCTATTTATCAATGCAGGTAAGTTTCGAGGACGAAAGTTATTTTAAGGGGGGAAGGATGTAATGGCCTAGCCTAATTTAGTTTACTTTATTATTTTGGGTATTTAGGTTAAGGCCCAAAGGAAAAATAATAATAATAATAATAATAAGCAAAGAAATAAAAAAAAACAAGGGAAGTAAAAAAAAAAAAAAAAAAAGAGAAATACTGCACAAACAAAAAGACAGAAGAGTGGAAGATATGAAAGAAGTTATAAAAAGGGGAGAAAAGTTAAGATTGGGTATTTTTCTTACTTGTTTATGTAGATGTTGCCTTATGTTGAAGGAGTGGAAGAAAAAATCATCAATTAAAGATAAAGTAAAAGCAGCTTATGAGTTTTTTTAGCAAAAGAAAAATTTTTTGTGAATGTTTGTTGGTTATTTCTAATACACAAGTTAATTATTTTAAAATTTGTAAAAGGATTTGGATTGATGATTTGATTGAATATCACTTACTTTTGATGATTGGAAGAGTTAATAATTGAGAATATTTATAACGAATTAAAAATAAATTTGGTGAGGTTTTGGCAAATGGTTGAAATCACACAGTAGCAGAAGGTTGCGAGCGAAGAAGACGAGGAATAGTATTTCTGGCCCAAAATTGGGGTAAAGACACATTAGGTACTTTAGGTTTCAAAACGGGTTCATCGATACCCTATAGTCTAAAATGTTACAACTTGGTAACTGGCAGTAGGATAATCGGGTTACTCACAGTATTAATCCCTAAGGCTTCTAACACAACTTCAATGAATTCTTAGATCCAAGAAGCGTTCATTTGGGTCACTGTCAACAAGTGATTTTGTATTATCTGTTGAATTGATTGTATTTTGACATAAACTTTTATATAATTATTTTAGGTGACTAAACAATTATTTTAGGAGTTAAAAAGTTACATTTTGAGGTAAGTGCCTACTACTATTTCTAAAAATTAAATTTTTTTGATATTATGTATGTATTATTTCTTCAAGTGTTAAGTTTTCCAACTTAGTAATTTTTCAATATTTTGATTTAAATCTATTTTGAATTAAATTGATTTTCAATCAAAATAAGAGTTTTCAAATATATGTTTTATTCTAAATTGTTTTTGCAAGTGTTTTATTAATTTACTTATTTATCTACTTATTCAAATTTTACCATATTTATGTAATATATTGTGTTTGATTAAATAAGCAGGATCAAGTATGTTTTGATTATGATATTTTGTATTGAAATTTTATAACAATTGTAATGCTCTGAATTTCTGTTCCGACTCCATTTTAGTGAGTGTTAATTCTGTACGCATACTACTAGGAAAGTATAGTTCTAGACCGGATGAAACTATAATACCCATCCAAGAAAAGGGGGGTAATGCTACCCCTGCAATCCTAACCTTTGATTAGGGTTGATGGAACATATGGGAAAGGGATGGACAGGGCAAGCCGGTTAGGGGAGAGAAAAAAAAAAAAAAGAAAAAGAGAGAGGAGAGAGGAGAGAGAAGAATATAGAGAAAAAGACCAGCCGCACTAGGGGAGAGAGAAATAAAAGAAAAAAGAGAGAGGAGAGAGAAGAAAATAGGAATAAAAGAGGGAGGAATAAAAGAGAAAAAAATAGGAATAAAAGAGGGAGGAGAGAGAAGGAAAAATAGGAAAAATAAAAAATGGGGAAAGAGGAGAAAATGAGGGGAAAAAAATAAGAGAATATATTTTATTAGGTACAAATTTTTAAAAAGAAGTAAAATAATTTTTAAAATATTATTTGTGTAAAAAAATATTAATTGTTGAATAATATACTAAATAATATACTTAATAAGATACTTTTCTGTACATATGCCAATGATTCTCAAAATATAAAATCTATGTATATTGATCAACTTAGTAAAGCAAATGAAAAGTATTATACAAAGTAATTCTAACATAGCAAGGAATTTAAAATTGAGCACCTAATAGTATATATGATTGATGTGAAATGTTAAAAGAATAATAATTTTACTAGTTACCAGTTTTGTAATTTATGTGATGTAAAAAAAAATAATTGAAAATCAGATACCTAAATATGAGACAAGTTGTAAATTCAATGATCTAATAGGTCAAGTAAATTTCAATCTTGGTAAGTTTTGAGCCAAATTTGGGTTGACAGACGAGTTTACTTACGTTACTATTGCATAAGCCTAAATGACTGAGTTGATTCTATTTTTCATATGATTTTTGTTAAAATTCAAATTAAAGAATTCAATTTTTATGCGATTTAATTTGAGTTAAAATTTTTTCTTTTAGTATGTTTAACTAAAAATTTTCATAAAAAAATTCATAATTATGTTCTGATGAATTTACTATAATTTCCAACTTTTACTATGAATCCAATTCACTATTGTCCATAATACTTAATTGTTATATTTCAAAATTTTAGATTTAAAGTATGATTCATTAAAAAACTTGGGAAGTCTAACTTGTTTCTTCTTCTATTTGAATTTAATGTATAATTTGTAAAGGAATTTACATACCTAAATTGTGACCGGCTCGCATTGAAGATACTTAGAATATAATGTAATAACAGACATCACTCATAAAATGTATTATTACTTGCTATTAGACAGTAAATTTTAAATTGTGATCGAGTCATATTGAAGGTACCTAAAATGTGATCGGGTCACATCGAAAGTAATCTAAAAAGGCAACCGGGTCATCTCAAAGGTACCTTAAGTGTGATCGGGTCACGTTGAAGGTAACTTAAAAATGTGACCGGGTCACATTAAAGGTACTTTAAGTGTGACCGGGTCACAATGAAGGTAACCTAAAAAAGTAATCAGGTCACTTTTAAGTTACCTTAAGTGTGACTAGGTCACATTGAAGGTAACCTAAAAATGTGACTGGGTCATGTTGAAGGCACCTTATGTGTGACCGGGTCACATTGAAGGTAACCTTAAAATGTGACTGGGTCACGTTGAAGGCACCTTAAGTGTGATCGGGTCACGTTGAAGGTAACCTAAAAATGTGACCGGGTCACGTTGAAGGTACATTGGGTGTGACTGGGTCACTTTAAAGGTAACCTTAAAAAGTGACCGGGTCACGTTGAAAGTACCTTAGGTGTGACTGGGTCACTTTGAAGGTAACCTAAAAATGTAACCGAGTTATGTTGAAGGTACCTTAGGTGTGACCGGGTCACTTTGAAAGTACCATGGGTGTGACAGGGTCACTTTGAAGATAACCTTAAAACATGACCGCGTCACAATGAAGGTAACCGAAAAATGTGACCGGGTCACATTGAAGGTATTTTGGGTGTGACTGAGTCACTTTGAAGGTAATATTAAAACGTGACCGGGTCACGTTGAAAGGTACCTTGGGTGTGACTGGGTCACTTTGAAGGTAACCTAAAAATGTGACCGGGTCACATGGAAGGTACTTTGGGTGTGACCGGGTCACTTTGAAGGTAACCTTAAAACATGACCGGGTCACTTTGAAGGTAACCTTAAAACATGACCGGATCACGTTGAAGGTACCTTGGGTGTGACCGGGTCACTCTGAAGATAACATTAAATTGTGACCGAGTCACGTTGAAGGTACCTTGGGTGTGACCGGGTCACTTTAAAGGTAACCTTAAAAGGTAACCGGGTCACGTAGAAGGTACCTTGGGTGTGACCGTGTCACTTTGAAAGTAACCTTAAAAAGTGATCGGGTCATTTGGAAGGTACCTTGGGTGTGACCGGGTCACTTTTAAGGTAACCTTAAAATGTGACTGGGTCACGTGGAATATACCTTGGGTGTGACTGGGTCACTTTGAAGGTAACCTTAAAACGTGACCGGGTCACTTTGAAGGTAACCTTAAAACGTGACCAGGTCACGTTGAAGGTAACCTTAAAACGTGACCGGGTTATGTTGAAGGTACCTTCAGTGTGACCGGGTCACTTTGAAGGTAACCTTAAAATGTGACAGGGTCATTTGAAGGTAAAAAAAGAGATAAAATGTAAAAAAAAAAAAGTAATTAAATGTAAGAAAAAGCGATAAAATTTAAAAAAAAAGTGATAAATATTAAAAAATTGGTAAATATTTTTAAAAATAAAATAAAAACAAAAAAAGTCATAAATAATTCTAAAATGCAATAAATAATTTAAAAAAATGATTAAATAAAAGAAAAAGTGATAAACAAATAAAAAAAGGAAAAGTTTTTTTAAAAAGTGATTAAATAAATAAAAAAGTGATAAAAAACTAAAAAAAGCAAAAATTTAAAAAAAAAACAAATAAAAATAAAAAAGTGATTAAATATAAAAAATAATAAAATATAAAAAAGTGAAAAATATTAAAAAATTGGTAAATATTTTAAAAAAACTATTAAAAACCAAAAAAGCGATAAATAATTCTCAAATGTAATAAATAAATTTAAAAAAATGATTAAATAGAAAAAAAGTGATAAAAAACTAAAAAAAGTGAAAATTTTTTCTTTTTTCTTTTTTTTTAACATATCAACAACACATTTAAATGCAAAACCGCAAAGGGGCTCAAAGTTTACATCCAAGATGTTTTGAAGGGCGTAAACAGAAGAGGGACAAGTTGTCCAATTTTTTCTCTGTTGTTCCTTCACCCACTTAGCTATGTGTAAAGCACACATATTAGCTTTAACAGAAATCTCCTTTATAGAACAATAGGAGAAACAACATTTCAGCGCTTTAATATGAGAGACTAAAGTGCCTACCCTCCAGTCTTCTTTATCCTTCAAGTTGGCACTTGCTTCTTTGTCAGAAATCTTAATTTCAACTGCTGTGTGACCTAATCTCAGCAGGTCCTAGAGTCTTGTTCTAATTGTTTCCACTACTGTTGCCTCTTTATAGACATCAGGTTCAAACTTGGCCTGATTCCCCAGTATGTTCCCCTGCCAGTCTCTCACCAGGTAAGCCATCGCACTAGATTGCCCACTGCAAACAGCCACATTAAGCTTTAAAAGCCCCCTTGCTGGCTTGCTCCATTGTTTAGGGACAGCAGCTCGGTGTATAGGATGGTTTGTTCTTCCAATTTGCTGATGGGCTTGGTAGAAATCAGCAATAGCACCCTGAATCCTGCATATTACAACTTCAGGAATGATGTTTTTCTTTTGAAAAACAGCTTCATTCCTTGTCAACCAGATAAACCAGCAGGTATATGCAATGGTAGATCTAACAATCTCCTTGTTCTCTTGAACATGCTTTAAGGAATGGCAAACCTCAACAAACCATTGATCAAATGTTCGAATTTCAGAATTATGAGGTTTATAGTCCAAATACACAAACTAGATTAAGTGAGTCCACTTACATTGCAAAAGCATATGCTCCACTGTTTCAGCATGAGAACAGAAAGGACAAATATTTTTTATTTTGGTACCTTTTTTCGCTAAGTTCAACCAGACAGCAACAGCATTTTGACAAGCTCTCCACATGAAGTTCTGCACTTTGGGAAAACATTTAATTTTCCAAATTAACTTCCAGACACATGGGTCTATTTGGTGCGAGGATGAGGCAGAAGAGGGATTAGGGGTAATGACCTTTTGTATGCTGTAGGCTGATTTAACTGTTACATTTCCAGTTTTTTCGTAAGGCCAAATCAGTTAATCTATTCCTGGAAAATGGCTAATAGGGATTTGTAAAATAGCCTATTTTTCCTTTTGGGAAATCAAATCTGAAATCTTATCTAAATTCCATTTATAGGTACAGGCATCTATGAGATTACCAACCTTCATACTTCTCATCCCTAATGGAATATCTATAATCAGATAAGATTAAAACCCCTTATATTCGGAATCCAAGCATCATTCCAAACAGATACAGACTGGCCATCATGCACTTGCCAGCAGACATTCTTTTTCAAAAGATCCCTACCCTCTAAAATACTAGCCCATCCCCAAGAAGAATTATGGCCTTTTTTTTGCATTCCAAAAGTTTCCATCCAAGAAATAAACCCCTCCAAGAATCTGAGCTAAGAAAGATTGGGTGTTCAAGTTGATCCTCCAAGCAAGTTTTGACAAAAGACCAATATTCATAGCCACTAAATCTTTAAAACCTATTCCCTCTTTTTCCTTTGGCATAGTTAAACAATCCCAGCTTTTCCAATGAATACTAGAATCTGAATACTGGACTTCCCACCAGAATTTTGCCATTAGAGAATGAACATTATGACACCATTTCCTAGGGAATCTAAAGCAGTCCATAGCATACGAAGGTAAGGCAGAAACAACAGGCTTCAGCAGAACTTCCTTACCTAAGTATGAGAGTAAAGCCTCCTTCCACCCTTGAATTTTTTTTATGATTCTATCCCTCAGGAATGCCAACGCTTCACACTTTGAGCGTCCCCACAGAGTAGGCAGGCCTAGATACTTTCCTAGATTTTCTTCCTTAGGGATTTTCAGAAAGAGGCTAATATTTTCCTTGCTTAAATTGCTTAAAGAAATTTTTTTCAAAAAAATGATTAAGTAAAGAAAAAAGTGATTAAAACTAAAAAAGGTAAATAAATATAAAAAAATCTATTAAATATAAAAAAAGTGATAAATCTTAAAAAATTGGTAAACATTTTTAAAAAGCTATTAAAAACTGAAAAAGTGATAAATAATTATTAAAATCTGATTAAAAATAAAAAAGGTGATAATAATTCAAAAAAGTGATAAGTTTTTTTAAATAGCAATTTTATATAAAAAAGTGATATATTATAAATTGTTGATAAGATTTAGTGATAAGCAATTAAAAATTGTAAATAGGAGATAATAATTATTAATACGCGAGTAGAAATTTAAAAAGGCTATAGTAATTCAAAAAAAATGATACAAATTTTAAAAATATGATAAAAAAATAAAAAATGTGATAACAATTATAAAAGTTAAACAATTAAAAAGCAAGAAAAGGCTATAATATTAATTTTAAAAGCGCAAAAAAATTGAAAAGAAGACAAGTATGTTTAAGGTGACTCGGTTACAGTTTTACCGCTATTACTCAATTAGGGTTTTGGATATTAAGCATTAATTTTGTCTGTTATTGTTTATTATTTTTATAGGAGGTGAATATTCGCCCAAATTATATTTTATTGATAATTTGCACATCAAGATGTCTTAAAAGTAAGTTTAAGATATTTTTTTCCAAAGTAGTTTTTTTTGTAACTTATTTTTAACTTAACTAACCCAAAACGATAAAAATTAGTAAGAAATATTTTATTCTCATAAAAGGTGTTGACAAATTTTTTGGACTTTTCCCATTTTAAGGTTAGGGTTTGGTATATAGATAAGGTTAAGTTGTGAATTTATGGGTTCTTCCAACACAAGTAACCTTTCGTATGTAGGAACTTTAATGATTTTGGTAGACAAATCTCAATATTATAATATCGATATCCAAACTTTTAATTGCAGTGCAATAAAATACTTTAATTTTTTAAAAATTAAAATTTTTTACATTTTTACCCAAGATTTTGAAATTCAACAATTTAGTACTATGGACAATAGTCAATTTGACTTATATTTCATAGTAAAAGTTACAAATTGTAGTAAATTTATCAAAACATAATTAAGAAATTTTTTATGATTTTTTTAGTTAAACATACTAAAAGAAGAAAAATTAACCTAAAATAAATCCCATAAAAATTGAATTCCTTAATTTAATTTTTTTAAAAGATCATACAAAAAATAGAATCTATCCAGTCATTTAAGCTAGTAACCCAAGCCTCTCAACCTGAATTCGGCCAAGAACAAACCATATTTGATATTCACATGACCTATTAGAACATTGAATTTATGACTTGTTTCATATTTAGGTACTTGATTTTAAATTATTATTTTTTTACATCACAAAAATTGTAAAACTACTCACTACTAAAATTTATTATTATCCTTGCCATGCTATAATTAGTTTGTAAAATATTTTTCATTTGCTTTACTAAGTTCATCAATATACACATATTTCATATTTTGAGTACCATTAACATATAAGCTAATATTTTATTAAGAGTATTATTCAATAATTAATATTTTTTACACCTCTGATATTTCAAAAATTGCCTTCCTTCTTTTTAAAAACTTGTATTCAATAAAAGACATTCTCTCATAATTTTTTCTCTCAATTTCTCCCCTCCCCCTATTTTCTTTTTCCTATATTTTTTTTCTCTCTCCATCCTCCTTTCTACGCTTTTTCTGTTTTTTTTTTTTTACTTTTTATTTTCTCCTCTCTCCTCTCTCCTCTCTCTTTTTTCTTTCTCTTTTCCCTCCCTCACCGGCTGCGTCGTTACAACCCTTTCCCTTTTACGTATTTCATCATGATTAACGGTTAAGATAAGGGGGGGTAAGGGTACCCCTTTTTGGGGTAGGTATTGTAGAAAGGTCCGTTCGGGACCCTTCATGTAGGGTATTCTGTTCTGTTTTGTTTCGCAATGCACTGTTTTTATGACTAGTCCTTCAGGGCGCTCGATTGTTGACGATTCTTAGACAATTCTGGACTTACAACAACGGTTTAAGTGTAGTCATAGTAATCACTCCACCTACTCTGCTCTGAATTTCTATTCTATCATTCAACTCTGAACTACTCTAATTCGGTTAATGATTTTATTTATAGATATTATTTGCCCAGTTCTCAAAATGGTTATTGCATTGATTACTTCTAACTTTTCAAATATTTTCTGTTGAAGTTTATGTTATTATTTTATAAGAATTATTTCTGTTTAATCCTTATATGTTTTATATATTGTATTTTTATTTCCAAAATCCACCACTTGTTGGGCATTCGTGGTTATCCTGTTTTCACCCCCTCACACAAATAAGGAGTAGTCCGAGTTAGCAAGCAGGAGTGACTATAAGACTAGTTGCAGTTTAAGAAAGTTAAAAGTATTTTCTTAGTACTACTATTAAAAATATGAAAACATCAAGAACATTAATTTCCAAGCAACTTTTGTCGGAGAATTCTTACACACAAATTTTCACTATTACATCAGTCCATAAACAATAGAAATACACCCTCAAATGTACAGTACATTTTCTTAGAGCAGAAGCAAGGTATCATTTATGCCCAGATCACCAAAGACCTAGGATTGTAATACATTTAGGTGCTTAACACAAAATAATGAACTCGAGCAGCAGATTTTCAGAATTTGGCATCATAGTCTGCAAAGTGCAGTCCAAAATGTCTGGTTAACAGAAGCAGCTAACAATATACCAGGTTAACACTAACAACTCGGGGTTAATATTAAAATTTTACCTGAAAAACATAATTAGCACACAACAAAACCAAAAATTTTGCTCAACTAAACTCCCATATCGTGAAATTTAAAACAGAAGGGGCATTAGCTATAAGAACTCATTAAGGGTTGCCTAGTTTCCTGCACCACAAACAAACTAAAAATTCCTAAGAGTATCAAGCAACATAAACATATCAGAAACACACGTCAGACGCATGCCAGCAAGTAGTCCAGTGGTTTCAAAAAATCAGAGAGCTACAGGGACATCCAGAAATGCTTGGCCATAGCATTATTTGTCCCCTAACAACTTGCTTATTCAGACCAGAAGCTACCTAAATCAATAAACAGTATTGTAGTAAACTAACTGTATGCCTCAGTTTTGTCGTCATATGGGAATAATCCCATCGCGCAAATCCTTATTATGCCTCATTCCATGCTGCAATACTTCATAAATATTTTTCCAGGGCAGATTCGAGTCCAGTAAACTACAGAGAAGCAAACACAACCCTTACAAGAAATTAAGAGGAATCAAGAACACCGCTGGAGTAACCTGAGCCTCCAATTTGCTTGTCAATGAAGAAACTGGGCATGTCGTGGCTCAATGTCTTGAATTTCCAACTTTCTCTTTGATTATCTGTTTCTAATTTTTCCCTCTGAACCTTTGACAGCCAGCTGTTACTAGCTCAGCTAAAAAATCATCTACATTTAAATCCTCTAGAATGCCGGCTGGAAGAGAAACAAAATTAGTTAATGGGGGCTAACTAATGGCTTTGAAGCTCAAGTCCTACCCTTCAGTTTTAACTAAATGGCTTGTAAGACAAGAATTTTTAATGTTCGTCTTCAATGCTCAAACTCACTTCTATTTTTGGTTGAGTTTGAAGAGATTTTGGACTTGTTTTAACTGGCCGATGGGGTGCTACTGCTGCAGAGTTGGCTTTATTGGGTGCCGGCATGTGCATGAAAATAGGGTTGCACAGCCAACTTCTGATTTTCGCCATACCCTAAGTGTTTTTATTGCTAGAACAAGTTTGTTATGGTTATTTAGAACTATTTGGTCACTCTTTACGTCAAAAACAGCAGGTCAACAAGTTTTCAGGTTAGTCAGAATCATTTTTATGTAGGTAGAACCAGAATTCTGACTTCAAACACCTTTCATTTGATAAAGTAAACTGGTCTGTTGGTCTAGAACTCAAAATGACTATTTCAAAAACCAGATTTTCAAAGTTTATTTTTCTGCAGAATTTTGACAGATTTCAGTTCCAATGAAGAAATTGCACACTTAAAGGTTTTTGTTTGTATTTCTTGGCCAAGTGTATCGTGACATGTTTAATTAAGTCTTCCAGCCGGATTAATTAGCTGGGTTTACAAGGAAATGCATTTAGAACACTTAAAAGGTTTTAGAATTTAATGTCTTTTTCAGCCTCGAGCTAGAAGGAATAATTTTGAAACGTTGAAGCTAATTTCTTCATTCTGACTTGATAATTTAAAGCTAAGGAAGATTGGATTCATGCTACTAAAAGTTCCTACTTATGGTTTTCATCTTCGAGACTCAAGGTTCAAAGGCTGACAAAATTAAGTGATGTATGTACTAAAAGTGTTGGGTTAAGGAGTTCTATATATAATGAAATCATGAACTATTATTGGAAGCATATTAACTTGTTCAACAATAAAACAATGGGAGAAATATTGGAGGAGGCAACCAAGGGGTGTATGTTGAATTAATTAAGGTAAAGAGCAGCAATAAATCATGGTATTGATACAATAATATATATTAGAAATAACAAGTGCGTAACCCCCAATATCGCGCGTCGGGATGTGGGAGATGATGGGCCAGTCCACCCCTGTTCCATTTTTGCAACGCTCTTCCACAATTGGGCAACCATAAATCAGCAATACTTGCAGTGTGGTTTTACCAAGAAGCTGCTGCGGTATTGCTGTCAATCTGGGACAACTATCAATAATCAACTCACTAAGATGTGGCATAATAGTGATCATGGGATGCTCTTTTTCACTGTCACTCCAATCCCACTCCTCCCACTCCTCCATCCCGTAGAAAGTAAGGAACTTCAAACTAGGGAAGACAACCAACTGCTGTTGCATTTCTAGTGGCGATATTCCAAGAAATTCGGCTCCCACTTTCTTCACTCTCCCCATTGATCCTATACCGAGAGTTTCAAGTCTTTGCAGTTTGCCCAGGGGAGGCAGCTGCTCCAACTCTCCACAATCTTCAAGCGTGAGGTGTTTCAAGTTGTTCAATGATGCCATCCAATTAGGAAGTCCATCCCTACCACTGTATCCATATATCCTCAACTGTTCGATGCACAAAGGTGGAGTCAAGGCTTGTAGCACTTGTTCTTCCTTCTCATTCTCCACTTTCCCACCTTCCATCCTGTTGAACCTGAGTCTCAAACCCCTCAACTTGGTCTTGTCTTCCAACCTCGCTTTCCTACACTCATTCACGTCTCTGATGTTCCCCAATCCGGTGATCTCGATTTCTTCAATGTTTGATAAATTCCTCAATTCGGCAATGCTAGCATCCTTTTCTCTCATGCTAATAACAAAAACACGTATCACTTTAACTTTACTTAATCTTCCAATCCCCTTTGGCATACACTCCAGGCTGATAGTTACCAAATTATAAAGATAAGTAAGATTGATCAACTCCCCTATCCGTCGTGGCAACTTCTCGAGTCCCGTACACCTGTCTATGTTTAATATTTCCAAGTTACATAGATCACATATTGCTTCCGGCAATACTCTTAATTTTGAGTTATCTGACAAATCCAGGTACTTTAGATGTTCTAACTTCCCTACCTCCTTTGGAAGGACTTCAAACTCCAAACCATTTAGTTTCAATGTCCTTAAACAGATGAGTTGTCCCCAATCTAGTGCTGAAAGATCAACATTTATTGTTCCATACCCCCTACTGTGCTGAATATGGAGGCTTCGCAATTTTTTGCAACTACAAATGTTATGGGGAAATTGCACTTGATTCTCATCAATATTCAACAGCATGTGCCGCATAGTTTTTTGAGATGCTTCCTTCGTCAACAGCTCCATGTTATTGAAATCAATTGAGCAACATTCACCTTCACTTAAAAAAATTGCAAAATCATGAACTATATCATGCATTTTGAATCCATCTATTTCTCCGTCATCAGATCTTTCAAGGTCTTGAAAAAAGCATCGCATAACCAAGTCATTAAAGCACTCCTCTGCTATAATTTTTGCCTCCTCTGCCTCCCCAAAAAACCCTTGCGCCATCCACAACTTGATCAATTCACGTTTCCCAAAGTAAAAGTCTTTTGGGAAGAGTGCACAATATGAGAAACACCGCTTTGAAACTGATGGTAACTCAAAATAGCTTAATAGCAAGGGACCAAAAAGACCTCTCTCAACATCTTTAATTTCCCAGGTTCCACTCTTGAGCACATCTTGCCATTCTTTTTCGGTTCTTTTGAATCGCAAGTGACTACCAATTATTTTTATTGCAAGAGGTAGGCCTTCACATTTGGAAACAATTTGTCTGCCAACACCTTCCAGCACTTTTCTCTCATCCTTCGTTTTATCAATGAATGCTAGTCGAGCAAACAATGACCAAGAATCTTCTTCATTCAAGACCCCCAAGTGAAAAATATCTACGTGTCTTGACCCGAAAACCATAGCCACCTTTTTATTCCGTGTGGTCACTAAAATTCTACTCCCAGGAAGAGAGCACTTCAAAGTATTTAGGAGTTGTTCCCATTTCTTAGACTCCTCTGTCCAAACATCATCAAGGACAAGCAGAAGTTTCTTTCCTGACATATGTCCACGAATTTGTTGTAATATGTTATCCATTGCATCTACCTGTGGACGTACGCCAGTACATGCTTCTAAGATTTCATTAGCTATTCTTCTCTCGTCGAAAGGATCGGAGACACAGACCACATCCTCTTGTCAAAGTGGGCTTCGACTTCACCATCATTGTAGATAGATTGAGCAAGAGTAGTCTTGCCGAGACCACCCATTCCTACAATGGAGATAACACGTAGAGCCTCCTCTTCTTGAGTACTACTACCGCTCGGTGTTGATAGTAGCATGCCTTTGACAATAGCTTCATCTTGCTTTCTGCCTATCACCTCCGCAACATCAATGTAAAATGTTGTTCTAGGCCTTTCTTCATCAGTTATTCTCTCGTGGATAACGAAGTTAAATCTCTCTTTTTGGGCAGAAATGAAATCAAGCCTTTCATTGATTTCCTTGATCTTGAGAGCAATGTCATGGCGAAAAGCAGCTTGCTTGATGCAAAAGCAAGGGGATGGGAGGAAGGAGCATACCTTGTTGCGGGGCTTCTGTTGTTGTCTGATCTTTAATCTTAAGAGAGCAGTCTTCCACTCATCCAGAATGTCTTCAAGATCGTAAGAAACCTCCTTGAGTTCATTCAACCAATTTCTTACGTAGGTTTCTTTCACTTGCCTTCTCTCTGCATCTTGGAGCACAGCTTGAATGGCCTGACAATTGCTGGTGAGCTTTTTGATCTCCCTATCCACGCCTGTCACAAGCTCCACTTCTTGCTTTGCTTTCTCGGAGATTATGGTCGCCAGTTGTTGCAGGACTGCTGAAACAATAGCATCGGCCATGTCTGCAAAAGTAGATTGGTGTGTGGGTGGCTGTTTGATGAAGGGGCTGTGAGAGCAAAAATAGGTTTACATGTTAGCCCATCCATCTGCCGGGGGAATCTAAAGACATTGCGTTTCCCATAAGGTCGCATTTGCTTTCTTCCACGAAGAGTACTAACGGCGAATTTTCTCTTTTGCTTTATCAAGATATATGCTCACTCTCTTTCTCTTTATCTTTCTTTGTTCTTTCTTTTTCAATTTTATTTTGTTTTTTGTTTCTTTTTCTTGGATACTTTTCTTTGTCCTCCAATTTCTGTGCGCCCTTTTATGCTTTAAATTTCAAATATTGCAAACTTTGTTTCTTCTTTCCGGTGGCCCTTGCCTCTCTATTATACACCAAATCTTTACAGATAGCTTCAAATTCTAGATAATGGAAAATGGGACTCATTTAGCTGATTTTAAGATGAATCAGTTTTGACGCTAAGCTTTTGTTCTGTTTCTTATAGACAGAAACCGGAAGAGCAGGAGCCACCTATTTGGTTTCATTTTCATGAAAATTTTCCTGTGCTTGATGATGCCTGACTAAGCTTGAAACTACTAATATCAAATGCTACTAGCCCCTGGTGCTTTTGAGTCTCTTATCATAACTCACTCGAAGAAAACAAATATATTTTGTTCAAGTTAAAAATGAAAATTTGATAATATAAAGAATATGATAAAATTTGTAAATAGTACCTAACATTTAATTCATGCTTCATTATCATTCTTAACATATTAAATATTTTCTTTTGGTTCTAAACTTCTTAAATATTTCATATTAATTGTCAGTTAGATTAAATTTGTTAACTCCAAGTAATTGTGTAACATCATTTTTTTAAATGATTTTAAATTGTATGGTAATTCATTTCCAAGAAATTTTAAAATGGGTAATTCTTTTTTCTACAATTAAGGAAAATTTACATTATCCGATTTTTTCATATAAATGAAAAAGTAATTGTGCACCATGCATGCACTCATGTAATAGTTTTTTGTTGGGTTAAGGAATACTTCTAGCGGGGACTATAAATCAAAATATTCTTAATGAATGTAGAATGAAAAAAGACTAGTCGAGGTCGATGAAATAAAATGTTATAGATTTGTTACATAATTTAGCCCATATAAATCTGGAGTATTGGAGCAGTTTAATTTTTTAATAGATAATTTAATTATTATTTTCCATCCTATCCTTTCAAAAAGAACTTTTCATCCTATATAGACCACCAAACTTTTTCTCTTATTATACTTAATATCCCACACAATGAAAAACTTTATAACAATTCTAAAATTATTAATTTATTCAAAACTTCTGAAAAAAAAATAATATAATTTTTTTTATAACTTCTCTCTGAACATATCTTAAACTTCTTCCATACTACAAGCCCCTATCATAAAATATTATATTTAAACAAAATTTATTTTCAATTTGATACAATTCATAAGATTCAATTTTATTCTTACATCTTATTGAAAACCATAATTGGTTGTTGGTAGACTTTTATTTTTCATAGAATTCAAGTTTTAAATTCTTAAAAAAAATATTGAATTTTACGTTCGACATATTTAATATTTTAGGCGGTTATATTCAATAATTTCAAACCTTATAATCTAAAGGTAAAAGTAACCAAATTTAAAATTAATTAATTTGATAAAATCTTTCTCTTAAATGAACTATTTGGTAGCTATATAAATTTAAGGACATGTATGTTGTAAAATTTGAGGAAATTCACTCATAAAAGTAAAATAAAAACTCACTAAATTTTCCATAATGTGATTAGATAGTTTTATTGTTTTAATTGTACTAATGCAAATTAAATAGTCAATGTTGAATTTGGCTCTTATCAAAAGAATAAAGTAACTTTTTAAAAACAACTAAGGAAATATTTCCGTAAAAGTAAAACTGAGTGTTTAATTGTGATTCAAATTTAAGATTTAACAATATATTTCATTTAAGTTATAAGATTTTCAAATTGATAAAATATTGCGTTGAAGAGCTTGATTTATTATATTAAAAATGTAATGACTCAAGTGATGACCCCACACCATATGAGTTATTCTTTGAAATAGGATAAGCGTAGACTTGGAACTTCCCCCTTATGTACCCAACATCTATCAGCTTTAATAAACGATGTATGTACACATCTAGTATGCCACATCATTGCGGTCCCTAGTTGGCTCTAACACTGTAATGACCCAACCAAATTTAGCCCACTACCCACAGAAGTCTTCCAATTTGTTACCTACTTTTGACTATCTTACCTACCACCTACCCAAGTATTCCAATTTGTCACCTTCTTTTGACTATCTCACCCACTACCCACACAAGTCTTCTAATTTGTCACCTACTTTTGCCATTACCCACACAAGTCTTCCAATTTGTCACCTACTTTTGACTATCTCACCCGCCACCCACACAAGTCTTCCAATTTATCACCTACTTTTGACTATCTCCCACCATCCACACAAGTCTTCCAATTTATCACCTACTTTTGACTATCTCCCACCACCCACTTAAGTCTTCCAATTTCTCTCCCACTCACCTCCATGTGAATCACATGGTTTCACTCTATATATACACCCATGGTTGGCTATACAAGTTCCATTTTAGTCTCGATTTCACTCATTTCACTTACTTACTCTAAAACACTCATTCTCTCCTCCTAAGGCTCAAACACTTCTTTGGTGAGTGATTGTTAGTTATTTTTCAATACATAGGCTAGCTTTTCTTTGAAATTGAAGAGAGATTTAAGTTAAGGTTATGGTTGATTATGTTTTGACATAAACTTTTACATAATTATTTTAGGTGGCTAAACAATTATTTTAGAAGTTGGAAAAATTGCATATTGAGGTAAGTGGCTACTACTATTAAAAAAATTAAATTGTTATGATATTATGTGTGTGTGTGTAGGTGTATACACACACACACACACACACACACACACACATAATATCATAACAATTTAATTTTTTTTATTTAAAGTACTAAGTTTTCCAATTTAGTAATTTTTCAATATTTCAATTTAAAGCTATTTTGCATGTAAATAAATTTTAATCAGAATGAGAGTTTTCAATTACAAGTTTTATTCTGAAATTGTTTTTGAAGTGTTTTATTAATTTACTTGTTTATCTGCTTATTCGAATTTTATCTTGTTTATGCAATATATTATGTTTGATTAAATAGTTTGGGATCAGGCATTTTGATTGTGATGTTTTGTACTGAAATTTTATAACAATTGTAATGCTCTGAATTTCTGTTCTGACTCCATTTTGGTGAGTGTTGGTTCTGTGCCTGTACTGCTGGGAAAGTGTAGTTATGGACCCTCCACATAGGGTATTCTATTCCGTTCTGTTACGCAGTGCACTGTTTTTAGAACCAGTAATTTAGGGTGTTCGATCGTTGGCGATTCTTAGACGATTTTGGACGCACTACAGTGGTTTAAGTGTAGTCACAGTTATCACCCCACCCACTCTGCTCTGAATTTCTGTTCTGCTATTCTGCTTTGAACTGCTCTGTTTTGGTTAATGATTTTATTTACAAATATTATTTGCTCAACTCTCAAAATTGCTATTTCATTGATTATGTTCTGACTGTTCAAATATCTTCTGCTAAAGTTTATGTGATTATTTTACAAGGATTGTTCTCTGCTTGATCCCAATATATTTTGTATATTGTATTTCTATTTAAAAAATCCGCCACTTGCTGGGCATCCGTGCTTATCCTGTTTTCACCCCCTCATACAGATCATAAGTAGTTTGAGTTAGCTAGCAAGAGCGACTACAAGACCAGCAGCAGTCCAAGACAATTAAAAGTATTTTGTTAGTACTTCCATTAGAAATTATTTATGTTTAGAAAACTCTTTGGATTTTGTTTCATTCCTTAGAGCTTTAATATCTTATGTAATATGTCCTAGTTTCAAAAATTGTAGTTGTTTTACCACTTATTCTCAAAAGAGAATTGTATAAGTTTGGAATTATTTAGAATATGTAGCCTTGCATATTTAGGAAAATTTTATTTTCTTAAGTATGCGGCATGTCATCGTCCCGAGACTCCTAGGGTGGGCTTTGGGGCGTGACAGAAGTGGTATCAGAGCAATGCTAGGATAAATTTGGAGATCTTTAGGTTAGGGCAATGCTAGGTTTTTGTTGTGCTTAGATATTAAATATTCTTCCGTCATCTGTTGCGCTAATTCAGAATATGACTATCTTCAGCAGACATATGGCACCTAGGCATATCACCACTCAGCATCAGGCAAATGAAGGAAATGAAGACGATGTTCTTATTGCTCAGCTAGCAGGACATGGACGAGAGGCTCCTATCCGGAGGAATGCAGCAATTCAAGCTAACCCTCCTGCACAGCTTGAGGCAGCAGCTGGTTATACAACTTGGTCAGCAAAGTCAAGCCTATGCTCCTCCAGGTGTTGGTGTTAATGGTGGGAATGGTGAAAGGGGCCCGAATGAATTTCTGAAGTTATAACCAGACATATTTAATGGTGAAGGTGATCCAAAGGAAGCTAGGTATTGGCTTTCAATGATGGAAGATTATTTTGATCTCCTTCAGGATAATGACAGGCAGAAGGTAGGTGCTGCAACTTTTATCATGGATGGTTGAGCTAAGGATTGGTGGAAGATTGTACAGCCTGAAAATTGGATGGGTTCACATGGGAGCAATTTCAAGCAAGTTTTCAACACCGAGTTCTTCCCTGAAACCTATAGGATGCAGAAGGTTGCAGAGTTCATGCAACTGACACAGGGAGATATGGCTGTAGCAGAATATGTGAAAAAGTTCACCGAGCTTTCATCTTATGCTCCAGATTTGATAGCTCAGGAAAGTTCAAAGGCGATGAAATTTGAAATGGGGCTTTGGCAACCCATTCGAAGTAGGGTTGCTCCACACATGCTTCATACTTATCGAGAGGTGGTGGAAACTGCGACCATAGTAGAGAGGGAGCTAGGTCCTATTGTTAAGGACCAAAAGAGGAAGGATAGACCCGGGGGATCTTCAAGCAAACCATTTGGAAATGTAACAAAGAAACCAAATTTTACACCAACCTATCATGGAGTTTCCATGCGTCAAGATGTGCCAAAGTGTGACTATTGTGGGAAATTTCATTTTGGTGACTGTCATTAGAAGACTAGTTGCTATTTCCGTTGTGGAAAGAAAGACCATCTGATTGCCGATTGTAAACAGCCAGAGACCAGAAATCCCTATCGAAACTTCCAGTCGAAGAGTAATCTACCAGCTCCGAAGAAGCAAGATGAAAAAGGAAGTCAGCAAAGCCGTAAGTTCGAGGTTGGATATATGCACCTTCTCAGCAGGATGCAGATGAGTCTAATGTAGTTGTTTCAGGTACGGTGAAAATCAGTTCTGTTTATGCTCATGCCTTGTTTGATTCTGGTGCCAATTATTCTTTTGCATCACCAAAGTTTACTGCTAAATTATCATGTGTGCTTGAGCCGTTGGATTTTGAACTATCTGTTGAGACCCCTTTAGGAAAATCTGTTGTTACTAATTCTATTTATAAAGGGTGTGCAGTCAAAATTGGGGAAAGAAATATGCTTGTGAATTTGATTAGGCTGGATATAATGGACTTTGATGTGATTTTGGGGATGGACTGGTTATTGACAAACCATGTTTGGGTTGACTGCCATGAAAAGAAAGTAGTACCTCATGTTCCTAATGAACCAAAAGTCTTCTTTTTTGGCAATAGGCAATGCGTCCCAATTGTTCTTATCTCTACTATGCAAGCGTGTCGGTTGTTAAGAAAGGGTTATCAGGGATATTTAGCAGTCATCGGAGATACTAGCCAACCTGAATTAAAGTTGGAAGACATTCCTATTGCCAAGGAGTTTCCTGATGTCTTTCCTGAGGAAATTCCTGGGTTGCCCCATAACCGAGAAGTTGAGTTTTCCATTGATCTTGAGTTAGGGAATACCCTAATCTCTAAGGCTCCCTACCGAATGGCACCTGTAGAGATGAAAGAGTTAAAGGTACAGCTGCAAGAGTTGCTCGATAAAGGGTACATTCGACCTAGCATTTCACCATAGGGTGCGCCTGTTTTGTTTGTGAAGAAGAAATATGAAAGTTTGAGGCCATTGACTATCGTGAATTAAACAAGGTGATTGTCAAGAACAAGTATCCATTGCCTCGTATTGATGACTTGTTCGATCAGCTACAAGGTGCACAAGTCTTTTCTAAAATTGATTTGAGGTCTGGGTATCACGAATTGAAGATTAAGGCTGAAGATATACCCAAGACTGCTTTTAGAACCAGGTATGGCCATTATGAATTTGTGGTCATGCCATTTGGTCTAACGAATGCACCGGTTATTTTTATGGACTTGATAATCCGGGTTTTCAAGCCTTATTTAGACCAATTTGTTGTTGCCTTTATTGATGATATTTTGGTTTATTCTAAAAGTTCAAAGGAGCATGAGGATCATTTGAGAATTATTTTACAAACATTAAGGGAAAAGGAGTTATATGCAAAATTTGAAAAGTGTGACTTTTGGTTGGAGAAAATTTCTTTTCTTGGACATATAATTTCAAAAGATTGAGTTTTTATAAATCCACAGAAAGTTGAAGCAGTGGTGAATTGGGCTAGACCCTCTAATGTTGCTGAAATTCATAGCTTTCTTGGTTTAGCCAGTTATTATCATCAGTTTGTTGAAGGATTTTCGACCTTGGCCATGCCTCTATACAAGTTGGTTCGAAAGAATGCTAAGTACGAGTGGACTGAAGATTGTGAGAAAAGCTTTTAGGAGTTAAAGTAAAGATTAGTCACTTCACCTGTCCTTACCATCCCATATAGCACTGAAGGTTATGAAATTTATTGTGATGCTTCACATATTGGTTTAGGGTGTGTACTTATGTAGAATGAAAGAGTTGTTGCCTATGCCTCTAGACAGTTGAAGCCATACAAGAAGAATTATCCTACGCATGACTTGGAATTAGCTGCAGTTGTCTTTGCTTTGAAGATCTGGAGACATTATCTCTATGGTGTTTCCTGTAAGGTATTTATTGATCATAAGAGTTTGCAGTATATCTACACATAGAAGGAATTGAATCTAAGGCGACATAGGTAGTTGGAGTTGCTGAAAGATTATGATTTAAATATTTGTTATCACCCTGGCAAGGCAAATATTGTTGTTGATGCTTTAAGCCGTAAGTCCTCAAGCTCGTTAACTTCTTTACTTACTAATAAAAGAGCTATTCTTAATGATCTACATAAGTTGGGAGTAGAAATTATAACAGATGGTGTCAGTAGTGTGCTTGCTAACTTGATAGTTCAACCAACTTTAATTAAGAGGATCAAAATTTCTCAAATATCAGATGAAGGAATTAACAAGTTGAAAGAAGAAGTTGCACGAGGGAGGCATCCAGGATTTCGTATTCATGAAGGTGGATTTCTAAAGTTTGGTACTCCGGTATGTGTCCTTAGAGACGAGGCTTTAAAGGAAGAAATTATGAGAGAGGCACATAACACCCCTTACACTGTGCATCCAGGTGGAACTAAAATGTACAGAGACCTACGGGAGCATTTTTGGTGGTAAGGAATGAAGAAGGACATTGCTAAATTTGTTGCGAAGTGTCAGACTTGCCAACAAGTCAAAGCGGAACATCAAAAGCCTTCAGGACCTTTGTGGCCTCTTTCAATTCCTGAATGGAATTGGGAACACATCACTGTGGATTTTGCTATAGGACTTCCAAGGACTACCAGGGGTAATAATGCTATTTGGGTGATTGTTGATCGTTTATCTAAATCTGCCCACTTTTTGTCATTCCAAGAGGTGCAAGTTTAGAGAAGTTAGCTAAGTTGTATGTTAGAGAGATCGTCCACCCACATGGTGCCCCATTATCTATTGTTTCAGATAGAGATTCATGGGTTGTCTCAAGATTTTGGGGACAATTGCAGAAGGCCATGGGAACTTAACTCAATTTTAGCACTGCTTATCATCCTCAAACCGATGGCCAATCAGAATGAACTATTCAAATTCTTGAAGATATGCTTCAAGCTTGTGTGCTAGACTTTGGAGGTAATTGGAATGATCATTTAGCACTTATTGAATTTGCCTATAATAATAGTCATCAATCTAGCATTGGAATGGCACCCTATGAGGCATTGTATGGATGGAGATGCAGATCACCAATATGTTGGGGTGACATAGATGTTCGAAAAATTTTGAATTCGGATATAATTATAGAGATGGTAGAGAAGAATTAAATTATTCGTGATCGCTTACGGATTGCATAGAGTAGACAAAAGAGTTATGCTGATATGAGAAGACGGGTGTTGGAGTTTGAGGTTGGGGAGAGTGTTTATATTAAAGTTTCACCGATGAAAAGAGTTATAAGGTTCGGGAAGCATGGAAAATTAAGCCCGAGATTTGTGGGTCCTTTTGAAATTCTAGATCGAGTTGGAGATGTCGCTTACAGAGTTGCATTGCCACCATCACTATTAGGAGTGCACAACGTGTTTCATGTATCGATGCTACGTAAGCATGTGCATGATCCCAATCACATAGTTCAACATCAACTGATCAATATTATGCCAGATTTGACGTATGAGGAGTGGCCAGTGGAGATTCTTGATCGAGAAGATAAAGTATTGAGGAGACGCACCATCTCATTTGTGAAAGTTCGTTGGGAAAAACATTATTTATCCGAAGCGACTTGGGAACGTGAAGAAGAAATGCGTGAGAAGTATCAATTTTTATTCATTAGTGAAGGTAAGTTTCAAGGACAAAACTTTTTTTTAAGGGGGGAAGGATGTAATGAGCCAACCAAATTTAGCCCACTACACACACAAGTCTCCAAATTTGTTACCTACTTTTGACCATCTCACCCACCACCTACACAAGTCTTCCAAATTGTCACCTTCTTTTGACTATCTCACCCACTACCCACACAAGTCTTCTAATCTGTCACCTACTTTTGACTATCTCACCCACCACTCACACAAGTCTTCCAATTTATCACCTACTTTTGACTATCTCACCCACCACCCACATAAGTCTTCCAATTTCTCTCCCACTCACCCCCATGTGAATCATATGGTTTCACTCTATATATACACCCATGGCTGGTTCACTCATTTCACTTACTTACTCTAAAACACTCATTATCTCCTCCTAAAGCTCAAACATTTCTTTGGTGAATGATTGTTAGTTATTTTTCAATACATAGGCTAGCTTTTCTTTGAAATTGAAGAGAGATTTAAGTTAAGGCTATGGTTGATTATGTTTTGACATAAACTTTTACATAATTATTTTAGGTGGCTAAACAATTATTTTAGGAGTTAGAAAAATTGCATATTGAGGTAAGTGGCTACTACTATTAAAAAAATTAAATTGTTATGATATTATGTGTGCATGTATATGTATATATATATATAATTTATTCAAAGTGCTAAGTTTTTCAATTTAGTAATTTTTCATTATTTCAATTTAAAGCTATTTTGCATGTAAATAAATTTTAATCAGAATGAGAGTTTTCAATTACAAGTTTTATTCTGAAATTGTTTTTGAAGTGTTTTATTAATTTACTTGTTTATCTGCTTATTCGAATTTTATCTTATTTATGCAATATATTATGTTTGATTAAATAATTTGGGATCAGGTATGTTTTGATTGTGATGTTTTGTACTGAATTTTATACAATTGTAATGCTTTGAATTTCTATTCTGACTCCGTTTTGGTGGGTGTTGGTTCTGTGCCCATACTACTGGAAAAGTGTAGTTATGGACCCTCCACGTAAGGTATTATATTCTGTTCTGTTCCGCAGTGCATTGTTTTTAGGACTAGTACTTCAAGGCGCTCGATTGTTGGCGATTCTTAGACGATTTTGGACGCACTACAGCGGTTTAAGTGTAGTCACAGTTATCACCCCATCCACTCTACTCTGAATTTCTGTTCTGCTATTCTGCTCTGAACTGCTATGTTTTGGTTAATGATTTTATTTACAAATATTATTTGCTCAACTCTCAAAATTACTATTTCATTGATTATGTTCTAACTGTTCAAATATCTTCTGCTAAGGTTTATGTGATTATTTTACAAGAATTGTTCTCTGCTTGATCCCTATATATTTTGTATATTGTATTTCTGTTTTCAAAATCCGCCACTTGCTGCGCATCCGTGCTCACCCCGTTTTCACCCCCTCACACAGATTAGGAGTAGTTCGAGTTAGCTAGCAAGAGCGACTACAAGACCAGCAGCAGTCTAAGACAATTAAAAATATTTTGTTAGTACTTCCATTAGAAATTATTTATGTTTAGATAACTCTTTGGATTTTGTTTCATTCCTTAGGGCTTTAATATCTTATTAAATATGTCCCAGTTCCAAAAAGTGTAGGTGCTCTACCACTTATTCTCATAAGAGAATTGTATAAGTTTGGAACTATTTGGAATATGTAACCTTGCATGCTTAGGAAAAATTTATTTTCTTAAGTATGCGGTGTTTCATCGTCCCGAGACTCCTAGGGTGAGTTTCAGGGCGTGACAAATACCATATGAAAGGACCCAAGTCTAAAATTAGTCAATGAAATACCTGCCCACATAGCATGAGCTATTATTTTAAAAAAGATAAGTGCTAGGTGCTTATTTTCTGGTACTTAAGTCTATATATTCATATAAGGCTTCTCATATTTCTCCCATGTGAGATATGTGGTGTTATAAAAATTCATGGCCTATTTGTTGCAAATTTTCATAAAATTAAAAGCTTATTAAAGTGAAAAATTAGTCATATATTTTTTCAATTGCTTTTTATTTTTATTATAAAATCCCAACATTGATATAGCTCTAATTGAATAATAAATTTAGTCCCAGCTAAGGAGCTCAACTGGGCTTGAAGAATGTCGGCTCAAGTACGAAATAGATTCGAATCTCCAAATACTCTGCATGGCATAAAAAATGTCAAATATGGTTTGATGCCTTCTAGATTTTTAAAAATATGCAAAGTAACCCTCATGCTTTACAAACTCTTACATACACTCTTAACACTCTTGATAAATGTTTTTGATTACCAAAAAACATGTCAACTTAAGTTCTCATGAAAAGAATAAACTAACCTATAATGTAATGGTAAAAAGGTTAAGATAGGCTATATCCTCCATCAATGTAGCCTATCACTGATCAACAACCTACCTAGTTGAGCCATATCCATTAGCATTCAAACCAGCACTGTATTTATCTACTTTGCTTGTCCATTCCCCTTGGGTAAAAAGTGGTCTTTCATTTGCAATCATAAAGGTGCTAGTGAAATTCCCAATCAAGAAGTATTTTTCACTCCATCAACTGACATCAGTGAATATTCTTTTCAGGCCTATGCCCATTGCTTGCCTATCTCTTTTTGAGCAAAGATCCTGATTAGACTAGCTTGGCTTGATTTCTCCAACTTCGCTGAGATATTGTTTATAGGGCCTTCTTCCACATCTAAGGGTGTAAATGAGTTCGGCCTCTAAAGGGTGGCTCGAGCTCGAACTCAATTTGAGGCTTATCGAGCTCAAACCTGAAAACAGGTTCAATGCTTTAAAAGGTTGACCTCGAGCGTGTAAGTAATCAGCTAGTTTTGTTAGCAAGCCTGACGGGTTTTAATAATAAAATATATAATCCCTTACTTATTTAGCTAATCAAAGAGTTATTGATTTAAATCTTTAAATTAAACATAATAAGTTTTGCAAATGGCACTTTATTAAAACTTGGCAAGGTTTTCAAGACTAGCTCGAGCCTTAAAATTTGGGCTCGTACAATTTGAGCTCAAGCCCAAATGGTAACCATAACTTAAGGAGTCGAGTTCGAGCCTAATGTTGTAAATGGATTCCAATGGGCACTGATCATCTTGCTCCAGTGAACTTTCTCATCTAGCTGGCTTAATAGGTTGTATCGATTTGGATCTTGTAATACCACCTTCGCATCCTCCCACCTTTGGAATCTTTTCGTCAACCACTCTCTAGCTATCAGAATGCCACTTAGACCCCAGGTGCTGTAGATATCGATCGGATCCATGGTCTAAATATTTTTATTTTTGATATAGAAGAAATGAATCCAGTGCAGCCACAAGCGATTAGGCGGCTTATATTGAATATCCTATAATAACTCCACGACAAGGCAAAACTTCCATACCCGTACTTCCTGCAGGTTTACCTCCCACACACATTCTTTTGGATGAGTGACTTCAAGCCATGCTATAGATGCTTTGTTAGAACCTTGGTCAACTCTTGCCCACAAACAATTTATATATGTGATAATTTATGCATATGCAATTAATCAAATTTGTTACCTTCTTAACATTTTTATTTACTCAAGTTTTAAAAATGTGTGGTCTTCCTATAATTGTTGTACTAATGTGTGGCCTACTTATAACAAGTGTTCAAAATTTTCTTGTTTGTGGAATGATTAATGCATTACTCCGTTACTAGTAGTATTTAATTGAGTTTGGGTTGTTTTGTAATTCTGACCAACCACTTGCTAGTCACCTGATATAATTAATATCTTTCATTTTTGTATTTTCATGTAATTTGCGAGTTTATTCTGTTGTTTTTTGTACACTAACAGTACCCCTCATGAAAGTAAGAGAATATTGTAGTAGATCAACATACTAATTAAAGTAATCCACTTCTTCAGTGAACATCCTAATTAAAAATTATACAAGAATATTGTCAAACTGAAAACAGCTGATGAAACAAGTGGCTAGTAACAAATTGTAGAGACCAAAAGTTTCTCTAGCTTTTAATTCTGCCAGCTAGAATGGAAACTTTACATCAATCTGTAATAGATTAACATATCGAGGGCTACCATTTTTGAAATCACAGCCCATATCAATAATGACACATGCCCAACAATCTAATTCAAGGACAGAAAAAAGGAACCTTTCCTGCAAAGAAGAGTCAAAGTCTATTACCATCAAACTCCGGTTTTAGCCCAAGAAAACATGCTAAAACAAACCATTTTGATATAACAAAATAGGTTCCCGAGTGGAGTTACACAAACAGGATTACGAAACCATTAATTAACCCAAGAGTTCCAGTTCAAAGAAACTGCAGTGTTCCTGCAGCTACAAAACCTAAACTGCCTGGTACTGGCACACACTTAACATTTTGGTAGAGTTCTTGGATCACTGAACAAACATTTACAGACATAACCCATGAGTTGCTTCCTGCAGAAGGACTCCAGTAGCAGTCTTCCCAGTCCAGTTACCAGTCAAGGTTTCTGTACCATTTCTTGCAGGTCACAGGTGGTCACAAATACAGGTAACTAACATCAATATCATAAAAAAACCATTCACAGATAGCTTCCCCCTTCAGCAACTCAAGTTACACTAAATCTGGCATATAAGGATTCATTACAAATGTATCTACTCATCACAAGAATGTGAGAAAACAATTTCTCTGTAATGATCAACGTTACAGAAACAGAAACACTGTAACATGTTAACACATAGAGCTCCATAAGCCAGAGTCATAGAAAATCTTGATCAAGTCACAATAACACTTAGCATGCAGGTACAAAAAAGGATTGACTCAGAGAAGGGCATGTTTCTTGTTCACAGTAGGGTAGGGGAGACTACACCTCAGACAAAATTGTGATCTGATCTCCAACTGCCCATGTCTATTTCAAGGCTAGATATCACATATTTTGTACATGTAGTAAGTTTATGCACCAACCATGTAAACTTCATATGGATGCAGCTCTTTGAGTTGTCCGATATTTGAAAGGTGTACCTGGCAGGGGTTCATTCTTCTCCTCAGATACTGATTTCAGATTATGAGTGTACTGTGATTTTCATTGGGTAGGATGTCCACTCATTAGAAGGTCTACTACTGGGTATTGTGTTTTCCTCTCACCTTCATTGATATCTTGGAGATCAAAACAACAGAAAACAATGTCACTTTCTGTTGGCCCAAATGCAACCAAGAGGGGGTGAATTGGCTGGGTTCCAAATCAAACAAAAAATGAGTTCTTGAACCTTCAAACTCAAAGTTAATTTAAGGAACAATAATTAGGTTAATTCTAACCAAAAAATGACTACCACAATCCACCTAAAATTTGCTTTGAAAGCAACCTTTGAATTATTTTTTAAAACAAACAAGTTCAACCAAGCTAGGTTGCATAAAATTATTTTTTAAAACAAACAAGTTCAACCAAGCTAGGTTGCATAAAATACCAACCAAAGATCAAGTATGTAGAGAGAAGGAGAGAAGCTTGCTCACAAGGATTTATAGAGGTTCGGTCTTTCCTCTTGAGAGCCTACGCCTCTCCTCAGGTTCACTACTTGAAAGTTTTCTTTTTCACTATGAATCACAAGAGTACACACTCCTTTGGTAGTTCTCTCTACCATAACCACTCACTAGTTTTCCTAAAGGCTAACTAGAAACCTCACCAACACTCTTTCCCTCACTAGTTTTCCTTGAGGCTAACTAGAAACTTCACCAACTTAATCTCACCAAAATGGTGTTTACAAGGTTACAAAAGTGGTAAGAACAATAGAAGCTCTTAAAGCTAGATAAACAAATGAAGGCACAAGTTCTTGGCAAATATCAAGTTTGAGCTTTTTGATAATGGATTCTCTTTTCTAGTTGACAAGAGTGTTTTCACTGATGATTCTTGATGTTTTTATACTCCAATGGATGCATAAGAGACGTTGAAGACCGTTGGAATAATAAAAAAATCCCCTTGAAATCTGGTGAACGTTGCTGTCAATTTTGACAGAAAATCGTTTCTGTCGCCTAGTTTCACCCGGGTGAAATAATTTCATTGAAAATTTAGTTTGACAGCAAAATTCAAGGTTTGACCTCCAACGGCTATATTGGTAATTAATGAGTTGTCAGCGCTGAACACACGTGGAAATCTGAAGTGGCATGAATTTATAATGAATTTACAAAGATTTTTTGAACCGGAAAATCACGTGCAAGTCTAGAATCAATGTTTCACCCGGTTAAAAAATTTTCATTCGAGTGTTTTCCTGTTCCATAACCAAAATGCTCTCGGGTTCAAACAATCGCTCCAGTTTCACCCGGTTGAAAAAATTTCACTCGAGTGTTTCTCTGTTCCAAAACCAAAATACTCTCGGGTTAGAAAAATCACTCCAGTTTCAACCGGTTTAAAAATTTTCACTCGAATGATTTTCTTGTCTAGAAGTAAAATGATCTCGGGTTCGAAAACTGACTCCAGTTTCAACACGTTGAAATATTTTCACCCTGTTGAAACTGTAGCTCCAAGATTTTCTTACTTCCAAACTTTCAAACTTCAATGAATTTTTCTCCAAAATGATTTCTTCCTTCACAAGCAATGCTTGAATTAACATAAATACTTCAAATATACTTATGAGATAATTTTCCTTCCAAAGATCAAAACTTTATCAATAAAAGACCAATGTATAAATCTTTAGGTAAAGCTTTGAAACACATAAAACAAATATGTTTTGTTATCATCAAAATCAAATAAATATGAGCAATGAATGGAACAAATCCAACATTTTCTTCAGCCGAGGCTGAGTATAGCGCAATGACTGGAGCTTGTTGTGAGTTAACATGGCTTCAATATCTGTTGAGAGACTTGGGACTTGTCCATCATGAACCTGCCACATTATATTGTAATAACAAGGCTGCTTTGCACATTGCAGCCAACCCAGTTTTCCATGAGCGAACTAGACACATCGGGATGAATTGCCACTACATCAGGGATAAGATCCAAGATGGATCTGTAGCTACAAGGTTTGTGAATACTGGTCATTAATTGGTAGATATTCTAACCAAACCTTTGGGGAAGGACGTTTTCATGCCTATGGCTCGCAAGTTGGGAGTGTAAGATATCCACTCTCCAACTTGAGGATGAGTGTTGGAAAGTCAAATTTGTCATTTGTACTAATAGTAAATATATATTTGTTTTCCTTATGTATTCCTTGATTATAGTAGTGATAGAATCTAGTAAGTTGCATATATATCTCCTCTCAAACATCAATGAAATTCATTCCAGCCAATTCAGTCTTATTTTCATCTTTTCAAGATGAAGGGGTTGTGAGAGCAAGAATAGGCTTGCAGATGAGAAGCAGAGCTGGAAAGGAAGAGACAAGCCTATTAATCCAGCCAGACAATTGGTTTTGGTATGCCCGAGGTTAGGTGAAAACGTGCTTGCCTGCCAGCCATTGACCTGAAAGTCGTAGTGCAAGCTGGAAATCGAAAACAAGTCACAGGCAAGAAGAGGCTGGGCTGAACATTAAAAAAAATGGTAGCAATGGCTGCTGTCCGAATTTCCAATAGGCCATTTTGGTGTTCTAAGGTCACTTTTGCCAAAGCAAATACTCCAGCAAGTCTAGATTACTTAGGTACAAATATACACCTAGTCTTTACAGCAATTTGGTAACTAAAATAGAAGGTCAAAGGCAAGGTCAATCTCCTGCTAAAATACCGGCCGAAACAACCAGCAGAATTTCTGCAGGTTTTTGTTCTGAAATTCAAGGCTATAAATGTTATTACCTGATCAGCGACACAATCAAATGTGTCACATAGATAACACAAAGAAATCAAGACTTTAAACCACTTACTGCAGTCCAAGGAAACACAGAAAAGCTGCAGCATTGCTCCTGCCCGTAATGCACCGTAGTTATTGTAACAACCCCAAATACTTCAACAAGTCCCAATTACATGTATATATGTATATAACCAGCCCTTAAAGCCATTGGATTGCCAAAACAAAAAGTCAACCCCCAAGTCAAACCCCAAGCCGAAACCTAATTTCTCAAGGCGGGATATGTTATATCATTAGCCAATAGTGCCTCCATTGATTCCCTCAACCAGCAAATATTTAGTTCTATATGAAAACACCAAGAACATTCATTTCCAAGCAACTTTTTTCAGAGAATTCTTACACATAAAATTTCACTATTACATGAGTCCATAAACAACAGAAACACACCCTCAAATGTATAGTATATTTTCTTAAGGCAAAAATACATTTAGGCCCTTAATACAAAAGAATGAACCCAAGCAGCAGATTTTCAGAATTTGGCGTCATAGTCTGCAAAAGTGCAGCCCAAAATGTCTGGTTATCAGAAGCAGCAAGCAATATACCAGGTTAACACTAACAATTCAAGGTTCATATTAAAATTTTACCCGAAAAACATAATCAGAACACAACAAAACTGGAAAATTAGCTCGCTTAGACCACTTTTCCCTGCAATTTAAAATAGAAGGGGCATGAATTGTTAGAACTCATTAGGGGGGTTTGCCTAGTTTACTACACCACAAACACGTTAATACATATATACTTTCATGCAAGAAATGGTTGTTATACCAGTAAAAAAACATATAAAAAGTAAAGAACAATCCTAAAACAATCAATGCCACAACCACAACATATTAAACACACTAAAAATTCCTACAATTATCAAGCAACATAAACATATCAGAAACACTTGTCAGAAGCATGCCGGCAAGTAGTCCAGTAGTTTCAGAAAATCAGAGAGCTGCAGGGACGTCCTGAAATGCTTGGCCATAGCATTATGTGTCCCCTAACTACTTGGCTATTCAAACCAGATGCTAGCAAATTCAGTAAACAGTATAGTAGCACACTAACAGTAACCCCTAAGTTTTGTGGTCATATGGGAATAATCCCATCACACAAATCCTTATTATGCTTCATTACATCCTGCAATACTTCATAAATATTGCTAGGAAAATTCTTCTTAGTTTAACCCTCTCCTTTAGTAAATAAATTCTTCTTAGCTTAACCTTTGAATTAGATAGTTACTTGTTCTATAGGTTTCTGACAAAGAGGTTAAATGGATTACTTAAGTTACAAGTATTGCTAGGCAAATTGTAATTTTATCATTTTAGAGCTAGGAATAAAGGTGAAATGGACTGAAAGGATCAAGCAGGAAAGGCTCATATGAGATTTAACAAGTAAAAGAAGGAGGTTTGGTGATCAGGTAGGTTGGGATCAAAATTTAGGTTACCAATGAAACATAATAATCCTTTGGTTAATCTTGTTACAAAAATGAACAAGTTGTGAAGATTATGGGTTTGATTGTCAAAGTGGTAGAAAATAAAGTGAGAATTGGAAAGGAGAACTAAAGAACATGCTAAAAAGTACAGGAAAACTTCACACTTTGATTAATCCGTTGTTGATAATTATATACATATAAAAGTATAAAAGTCTTCAACTAATCCCTCAATTTAAGGAGCTTGTCTGCTGCTAGACTTAAGCTCCACCATGCCTTTAATTGATTGACTTAGTTTACAATCAAAATATCAAAAGTAAATTATTAAAAGAACAGATCTTAGCATCATAGCAGCTGTTGTCATCACAAAGGGAATGCACTTGGTTGTCATATTAGAAGTTTTCTGAGTAATATGGGGGAAGATCCTATGTTAGAAAACAAAGTTTTGGGGCTTAATTGTAAAGATTTATGAATCTCAAGGTCGAATGGAGAGTTTGAGGCCCACTTCATCTTTTTCTTGGCAATTAGAAACCTGTTTAAGTTAGAAAACTACTAGTTAGCACTAACTAGTAGTTTGTATATTTTGTGTGCACTATCTGGCTTTGGTTGCAGGCTGCAATGGTGAAACTAGGTCACGTACAGTTTCAAATGCTAGGGGTTCCGGAGTGAATCCTAGCAATCTAGGCGTGTGGCATCATTGGGGTAGGTAGTTTGATTTCCTCCAACGTAGTGGTAATACCTTGGTAAAAGTAGTGGAATGTGACAATCATCCTAGGGGAAGCTTTTTAGAACCTCAGAATGAGGCAGGCAACATGATCTGTATGAGTAGGAGGCGTGGACCTCCAAGGTGGGGAGTTCCTCATAGCTTCAGGAGTTGAACCCACCAACCTTGAATGGGTTAGGCAACACCAAAAGGAGACGGGGATGCGCTGACCAAGACAAGAGAACTCTTGCTCCAGTAGGCTACATAGCGGAGTATAGGAGCACTCTCATACCCTTTTTCTATGAGAGTAGGAGCTTGAGGTCAAAACCAAAAGGCCTTGAGCTAGCACTATGGAGGTTCTCTATGAGTATGGGCATGGAGTTACTGACAAGTGGTTTGGTAAGGCATCAAGACTCAGAAGGGACTTAGTGGAGTCAGACACACGATCGGTAAGGTAGAGGTTGGCTCAACCAATGTAGTCGGAGCATGGGCAACATGCCCATATTGCAGAAGGAATTTGAATATAGTTCTTTAGAAAAAGTTAAAGAGAGAGAATTCGAGTTAAACCATGTAATCAGCTACTTGAGGTCTGCCGTCAACGATGGTCGGAAATCACTTAGGCAAAGCTGTAACCGTCGGATCTGTTGCCACCGAGGGAGGGCATCAACTCATCTTGATCTTGTGAACAACTTTCTCCAAAGGGCCATACCCAAAGAACCAACGTAAAACCCAAAAACGTCAGAGAAATGGTTAGAGCATTAAAATTCAACTTAAGATTTAGTGAAATTTACACGAAAATTAAATATAGTTCTTAATAAAAAGTTAAAGATAAGAGAAAATGAAATTGAACCATAGTTCTAAAATTTTTGATTTAATTTAAATAAGTTACAATTATGTCACCATCCCTTTTTCCACTAGGGCAACCATTTGGTGACCAAAATATGGGGCCCTAAAAAATGGTGGCTAAAACGGACGCTTTGGCGACCATCCTAACGACTGTCTCAGCGACCAACTACAATTGGTAGCCAGACGGTTGCCACAAACCTCCAATATATTTTTTGCCACTGTTTTAGTGACCGTTTTGTTAGCCACCAAAAAAATGATGGCTTTTGCCGGTCACTATTTTAAAGTTTTGTTGTAGTGTAGTCACTACTAATCAATTATATCCCTGAAAATCATCCAATTAATCAATTACTACCTCCGTCCCATATTCTTTGTAGCATTTGACTTTTTTGTTTAGTTTGACTTAAATTTATTCATATTAGTATTTGTTCAAAAAAAATTTTTTTTAATATATTTAGAAACTATATGTCTTGATTTATCATTCTTATATAAAAGTTCTTCATTTATATACTAAAATGTTAAAAATAAAAAATTATAGATTAATTACTGAAAAGTTAATGGCGTAAAGAATATAGGATGGAAGAAGTATAATCTCTCAAAGTATCATGAGCCAATGGTGCCTCCATTGATTTTGCAACCAGTAAATATTTAGTACCATATGAAAACGTCAAGAACATAATTTCCAAGCAACTTTTGTCAGAGAATTCTTACACAGAAAATTTCACTATTACATGAGCCAATAAACAACAAAAATACACCCTCAAATGTACAGTATATTTTCTTACAGCAGAAGCTAGGTGTCATTTATGCCCAGACCACCCTAGACCTAGGATTGTAATACATTTAGGTGCTTAACACAAAATAATGAACTCAAGCAGCAGATTTTCAGAATTTGGCATCATAGTCTGCAAAGAGCAGTCCAAAATGTCGGTTAGAAGAGAAACACCTTTGACAGCCAGCTGCCGCTAGCTCAGCTATAAAGGCTGGATATTTTATATCATTAGCCACTAGTGCCTCCATTGATTCCCTCAACCAGTAAATATTTAGTACTCTATGAAAACACCAAGAACATTCATTTACGAACAACTTTTGTCAGAGAATTCTTACACATAAAATTTCACTATTACATAAGTCCATAAACAACAGAAATACACCCTCAAATGTATAGTATATTTTCTTACGGCAGAAGCAAGGTATGATTTATGCCCAGATCATCCTAGACCTAGGATTATAATACATTTAGGTCCTTAATACAAAATAATGAACTCGAGCAGCAGATTTTCAGAATTTGGCATCATATTCTGCTAAGTGCAGTCCAAAATGTCTGGTTAACAGAAGCAGCAAGCAATATACCAGGTTAACACTAACAACTCAGGGTTCATATTAAAATTTTACCTGAAAAACATAATTAGAACACAACAAAACCGGAAAATTAGCTCACTTAGACCCTTACTCCCTGCAATTTTAAACAGAAGGGGCATGAATTGTAAGAACTCAGTAAGGGTTCCCTAGTTTACTACACCACAAACACATTAATACATATATACTTTCATGCAAGAAATGGTTGTTACAGCAGTAAAGAAACATATAACAAGTAAAGAACAATCCTAAAACAATCAATGGCACAACCACGACATATTAAACACACTAAAAATTTCTACGATTATCAAGCAACATAAACATATCAGAAAAACTTGTCAGAAGCATGCCGGCAAGTAGTCCTATAGTTTCAGGAAATCAGAGAGCTCCAGGGACGTCCAGAAATGTTTGGCCATAGCATTATTTGTCCCCTAACTACTTGGCTATTCAAACCAGAAGCTCGCGAATTCAGTAAACAGTATAGTAGCACACTAAGAGTACCCCTCAATTTTGTGGTCATATGGGAATAATCCCATCACACAAATCCTTATTATTATGCTTCATTGCACCCTGCAATACTTCAGAAATATTGCTAGGAAAATTCTTCTTAGTTTAACCCTCTCTTTTAGTAAATAAATTCTTCTTAGTTTAACCTTTAAATTAGATAGTTACTTGTTCTATAATTTTCTGTCAAAGAGGTTAAATGGATTACTCAAGTTACAAGTATTGCTATGCAAATTGTAATTTTATATTTCAGAGCTAGGAATAAAGGTGAAATGGACTGAAAGGATCAAGCTAGAAAGGCTCATATAAGATTCAACAAGTGAAAGAAGGAGGTTTGGTGATCAGGTTGGTTGGGATCAAAATTTAGGTTACCAATGAAAAATAATAATCCCTTGGGTAATCTTGTTACAAAAATGAACAAGTTGTGAAGTTCATGGGTTTGATTGTCAAAGTAGTAAAAAATAAAGTGAGAATTGGAAAGGAGAACTAAAGAACACGCTAAGAAGTGCAGGAAAACTTCACACTTTGGTCAATCCGTTGTTGATAATTATGTACATACAAAAGTATAAAAGTCTTCAACTAATCCCTCAATTTAAGGAGCTTGTCTGCTGCTAGACTTAAGCTCCACCATGCCTTTAATTGATTGACTTAGTTTACAATCAAAATATCAAAAGGACATTATTAAAAGAACAGCTCTTAGCATCATAGCAGCTATTGTCATCGCAAAGGGAATGGACTTGGTTGTCATAATAGAAGTTTTCTGAGCAATATGGAAGAAGATCCTATGTTAGAAAACAAAGTTTTGGGGCTTAATTGTAAAGATTGATGAATCTCAGGGTCGAATGGAGAGTTTGAGGCGCACTTCATCTTCTTCTTGGCAATTAGAAACCTGTTTAAGTTTGAAATTCATCCAAAAACTGTTGTTAAAGCTTTGAAACTCGATTTTAGCAGAAAGAAACATCAGAATTAAGCAATAGTTTAGCTCAGGTTAAGGATTGGAAGAGTTTTCTTGAAGAGCAAGTCACGGGTAGCTTGATCCTGTAATCAGTTTGAGTTTACAGGAGGTCTGAATGGTAAGAAAATGTATATTTTCTTGTTTCTCTAATACTTCTGGAAATCACTCTAGTGGAGATGATGAATTTCATCTCTGGATGTAAAGGAAACTTGAAGGCTATGCTGATAGGAATGTCCCGAGTGAACCTAGCCTTTGAGGGGGAATTTCAATCTAACTTGAGTCCTCGAGGCTCAAGTGTTTTGTAGTTCTAGCTTTGTGTTGGGATGTGGAGACAAATAAATAGGAAGATATACTGCCTCATGAGCATGGCAGTTTGATCAAATATGCATAAGTTTATGGATCTCCTGGAGGTCTAATGTTTTATGGTTTTACTTGTCATTAATAACTTATTTAAGCATGTTGTTCCTTACTGGGTTTTCTGAAACTCATCCCTTTTATTGTCTTCTTATTTCCATAGTCAGAGAATTCATAACAAGTTATCTGGTTTTCCTGGTTTATGTGTGTTAAATAAGCGTTAGCAGGTTAGCACTCAAAACTCATTTTTGTTCTGTATCCAGATGCATAATTTCATGACCAGGTGAACTGAGTCTTTGTTCTCATGAGTATGCAGTTTCCCAGTGCGATCTTGCTGGTGATTCAAAGTGGAGAAGTAGAGAATAGAGTAATACAGCAAAGTGAAGCACTACTCTTGCAACTTTTGTCTATCTAAATATGTAATCTTAGTATTAAGGCCTTTTGAGCCTGGAATCCTGTTTCTGTATTGCTGTATGGGTAGTTGGACTTGGATGGCTATATAGTAGTACTACACTACTCCAACGTAGTTTAAGTTGGTGATAAATAGTTCTGGGATATGAGCTTCAAAGCTCAGGTCTTGCTCTTCAGTTAGTTTTAACTAAATGGCTTGTAAGACAAGAATTTTCAACGTTTGTTTGCAATGCTCAAACTCACTTCTATTCTTGGTTGAGTTTGAAGAAATTTTGTACTTGTTTTACTAGGCGGATGGCCAGGCAAAGCCTGCCTAGGGTGCTACTGCTGTAGAGTTGGCTCTATTGGGTGCCAGTATGTGCATGAAAATAGGTTTGGCACAGCCAACTTCTGATTTTTGTTTTTATTGCTTGAAAATGTTTTGTTATGATTATTTAGACCTATTTGGCCATTCTTTACCTCAAAAACAGCAGGTCACGAAGAAAAGTGCATCCAAAACAAGAATTGGCAGGTTTTCAACAGGTTGTCATATGTTTGTTAGTCAAATTCAGCTTTATGTATCTAGAAGCAGAATTCTGACTTCAAACACCTTTCATTTGATAAAGTAAACTGGTCTGTAGGGTTTGGTTCACAAATTTGGTCTAGAACTCAAAATGACTATTTAGAACCAGATTTTGAAAGTTTATTTTTCTGCAGAATTTTTACAGATTTAAGTTCCAACTATCAAATTGCACACTTAAAGGTTTTTGTGTGTATTTCTTGGCCAAGCAACTTCCTAGAGTGTAATGTGACATATTTAATTAAGTCTTCCAGCCGGATTTGTTGGGTTTACAGGAAAATGCATTCAGAACACTTAAAGGCTTTAGAATTTAGTGTTTTTTTCCAGTAAGCTAGTTTCTTTATTCTGACTTAATTATTTAAAGCTACGGCCGATTACATCCATCCTGCTTTGCTTTCTGAACTAAAAGTTCCTACTTATGGTTTTCATCTTCGAGACTAAAGGTTCAAAGGTTGACAAAATTGAGTGATGTATGTACTGCTCCATCTGAAAGAAAAGTTAAAGGCAATATCTATATAGGATGGTATGGACCTCAAATCTGTACATTCATTGTGGTCACACTTGAACCAGCATTGACATGTTCAAGCTTAGCTCTGCAATAGTGGTTTGTTGAAATATGTTGTACAACCTCCGAGAAACACACATACGATACATGATTAAATGACAAAGATGCTGCACAAAAGTAATATTATATCAGCAAACATCAATACATGCATATAATTGCATTATTAGCAAGATAATACATACGGTCCTGGCCTCACACATGTTCCAAAAAATTTAATCTACTGAGACAAAGGACCACAACCATATATATATATCTCACTTGGGACATTTACCAACCATGTGGGATATAAGTCACTTGCATTCTCAACACTTGCAGCTGCAACCGTTTACTACAGTCGAACAAGCCTATGCCTATGTTCGACGTGAAGATATCCATCAAGCGGTAATGGCATCTGACAATGAAATATCTAATGGCGCGGTGATGGCGTCAAAAGGGTTTAGGGGTGGAGCCAAATCAAATACATCTATCAAACCCAAGAACCAGGCGAGTGAAAAAAAGTGTACTCATTGTGGAGGCATCAAACATACTAGCGACGAGTGCTTCAAATTGATTGGATACCCAGACTGTTGGGATGACTATCAAGCACGAAAGAAACGAGAACGTAATAAACCAAAGGGAGAGCATGGGACGTGCGGCTGTGGCGACTGGCGAGCCACAACTCTCTCTTCCACCACAGGCTGAGGTACCAAGTGATTCTATGGCACAAAGTCACCAGGGTAATTATAGGAGTGTGTCTTTTTCTACTTCTTGTGAAGATAGTGGTTGGATCATTGACGCAGGGGCAACGGATCATATGACATTTGATGCCTGTGATTTTTCCCACACCTCCAAACCTAGAAGGAAGAGTATTGCAAACGCAAATGGAGTATCGTATCCAGTCGCAGGAGTTGGAACTGTGACCTTGTCTCCATCACTTGCTCTACCTCACACGTTACTTGTGCCATCCTTGTCAAACAAGTTAATGTCTGTGAGTCAAGTTACTAATGATCTTAACTGTGTAGTGTTAATGTACCCTACATTCTGCCTTCTCCAGGATATCCATACGAAGGAGATTATTGGGCGTGGTACTAAGAGAGGAGGATTGTATTACATGGATGATTTCAGCACCGGCAAGGTCCACCATGTGACGAGTAGTAAGGAGAGGCAAATTTGGCTGCTGCATCGACGAGTAGGACACCCATCATTTGGTTACTTGAAGCATTTAGTTCCAGAATTATTTTCCAATTTACAACTTTCTGATTTTAAGTGCGAGACTTGTTTTGTGGCTGAGTCATAGGGTACCTTACCCAATCAGCTTGAATAAAAGTGATGTTCCATTTGCGTTGGTACATTCCAATATATGGGGTCCCTCACCTATAATTAACTACTCGATCTGGATACAGGTGCTTTGTTTTATTTATTGATGACTGCACCCGAATGACATGGCTATATCTGATGAAATGCAAAGATGAAGTTTTCAATATATTTCAAGCGTTCCATGCAATGGTTCAAACTCAGCATTCAACTACAATACGTATTTTACGTGCTTCATCCGTTGCCCATGCCAAACCGGCGTCAAAGAATGGGCGACAATGGTTTCGTCATCTGCCTTTTTTGCCCTTTTTTCACAAAACTTAAACTTACATGCAAACCTACAAAATAACCATAAAATACTTATCAAAATCACCTACTGAATAACCAGAACTAATGACAACAATTCTAAAATCTATTTACTAAATGAACTCTATCAATGAATTTCATTTTTGCATGTAAAGGAAACTTAGAGGTTTGCTGATCTGATAGGAAGTGTCCTGAGTGTACCTGACCTTTGACGGGGAATTTCAATCTAACTTGAGTCCTTAAAGCTCAAGTGTCCTCAGCTCTAGCTTTGCGCTGGGATGTTGAGACAAATAAATAGGGAGACATAGTGCCTTAATTATGAGCATGGCAGTTTTGATCAAATATGCATAAGTTTATGGATTTGCTGGAGGTCTAATGTTGTATTGTTTTACTTCTTGTTAACAACTTATTTAAGCATGATGTTCCTTACTGGGTTTTTTTAAAATTCACTCCTCTTATTGTCTTCTTAATCATTTTCAGAGTCAGAGCAGTACTCATATCAAGTTATCTGGTTTAATTAATTCCTGGTTTATGTGTTTTAAATAACCATTTGCAGGTTAGCACTCAAAACTCAATTTTTTTTTTTGTGTATTTGGATGCATAATTTCATGACCAGGTGAACCGAGTCTTTGTTCTCAAAACTCCAAATTTCATGTATTTGGAGGTCTAATGTTTTATTATTTTACTTGTCATTAATAACAATGAATAGGTATGCCCCTTTTTGGCCTATTCCCCCAGTCTATGCAAGATTATTGAAGTATCAAGCCAAACATTGAAACATTGAGGCAACCAAAGGGTGCAAGTTGAATTAATTAAGATAAAGAGTAGCAATCATGGTATTGTTTGATACATTAATATATGATAGAAATAATAAGTGCTTACCAGAAAGTGTTGTCGGGGATGTGAGAGATGATGGGCCACTCCAAATCATTTAGTTTTAATGCCCATACATAGATGAGTTGTCCCCAATCCAATGCTGAAATATCAGCATTTATTTTTGCAGCCACAAATGTTATCAGGAAATTGGAAGCTTCCTTGACTCTTATCAATATTCAACAACATGTGCCGTATACTTTTTGGGGATGCTTCCTTTGTCAACAACTCCATGTTATTGAAATCAATTGAGCAGCATTCATCTTCACTTAGAAAGATTGCAAAATCATGAACTATATATCATGCACTTTGAATTCATATATTTCTCCGTCACGAGATCTTTTAAGATCTTGAAAAAAGCATCGCATAACTAGGTCATTAAAACACTCCTCTGCTACAACTTCTGTCTCCTCTGCCTCCCCCAAAAAACCTTGTGCCATCCACAATGTGATCAATTCATATTTCCCAAATTCAAAGTCTTTTGGGAAGAGTGCACAATACGAGAAACACCGCTTTGAAACTGATGGCAACTCATAATAGCTTAGTTGCAAGGGACTAAAAAGACCCCTCTTAGCATCTTTAACTTCCCAAGTTCCACTCGTTAACACATGTTGCCACTCTTTTCTGGCTCTTTTGAATTGCAAGTGACTACCAATTATTTTAACTGCAAGAGGTAGGCCTTCACATTTGGAAACAATTTTTCTACCGACATCTTCCAACATTTCTATCTCATCCCTTGTCATATCATGGAACGCTAGCCAAGCAAACAATGACCAGGAATCTTCTTCATTAAAGATCTTTGGGTGAAAAATATCTACTTGTCCTGATCCCAGAATCATAGCAACCTTTTCATTCCGTGTGGTCAATTAAATTCTACTCCCAGGAAGAGAACACTTCAAATTATTTAGGAGTTGTTCCCATTTCTCAAACTCCTCTGTCCAAACATCATCAAGGACAAGTAAAAGTTTCTTTCCCAACATATGGTTACGAATTTGTTGTAATATGATATCCATTGCATCGACCTTTGGACGTTGGCCTGTACATGCTTCCGAGACCACCCATTCCTACAATGGAGATAACACGTAGAGCCTCCTCTTCTTGAGTACTACAACCGCTCTGTGTTGATAGTAGCATGCCTTTGACAGAAGTTTCATCTTGCTTTCTGCCTAGCACCTCCGCAACATCAATGTAAGATGTTGTTTTGGGCCTTTCTTCATCAGTTATTCTCTCATGGGTAACGAAGTTAAATCTCTCTTTTTGTTCAGAAATGAAATCAAGCCTTTCATTGATTTCCTTGATCTTGAGAGCAATGTCATGGCGAAAAGCAAGTTGCTTGATGCAAAAGCAAGGGGATGGAAGGAAGGAGCAGACCTTGTTATGGGGCTTCTGTTGTTGCCTGATCTTTAATCTTAGAAGGCAAGTCTTCCACTCATCCAGAACGTCTTCGAGATCATAAGAAACCTCCTTGAGTTCATTCAACCAATGTCTAACGGAGACCTCCTTCACTTGCTTTCTCTCCGCGTCTTGCAGCACAGCTTGAATGGCCTGAAAATTGCTGGTAAGCTTTTTGATCTCCCTATCCACGCCTGTCACAAGCTCCACTTCTTGCTTTGCTGTCTCGGAGACTATGGTCACCAGTTGTTGCAGGACTGCTGAAACAATAGCATCGGCCATGTCTACAGCAGTAGATGAAGGGGTTGTGAGAGAAAGAGCAGGTTTGCAGATGAAAAGCAGAGCTGCAGACGAAGAGATAAGCCCATGAATGATTAATCCAGCCACACAATTGGTTTTGGTAGGCCCGATGTTAATGCTTTCCTGCCAGCCTTTACCAGAAAGACGTGGCCTCGGCGTCTTCTGACGATTCGCTGAAGTTTAAGTGCAAGTTGGTGATCGAAAACGAAAACAAGTCACAGACTCACAGGCAAGAACAAGAAGCTGCGCCAAACATTAAAAAAAGCTTGGAAAGCAGAAAAGCCCAACATTTTCGTTTCATTCAGACAAACAAACAGCCAAGTCAAAGTTTGTTGCCTCCTTTTTTTTTTGGATCTTTAGCTGCTTGTTTAATTTTTTTTTCCATTGGGAAAAGGATTGTATTGGGTTTTTTAGTTGATTGCCTAGAAATTATTAATTGTTTAATTACTGGGGGTGTTTGATTTTCTGAAGGTTCCTTCCTTGACTGGTTATAATCATTTGAGTTCATTGGGCAGCAAAAGAAGAAACTTTATTTTTTGAGAATTACATCCCTCAAGAAACCACCCACAGGTGCATAAAGTGTTTTAGGACATTGGAATAGTTTCCTCTCATGTTACAGGGATCATAAATCTAAAAACCTGAACTTGTTGTTGGTAAAAAGTTGATCTATAGGTCTGCTAAGTTGAGCATCATTTTTCATGAAAATTTTCCTGAAAGTTGACAACTTTTTCTATTTAAATCCTAAGAGTTAACGTTTTTCTAATTAAGTCCCAAACCTATTAAAATATGAGCACCGTTAGTCCTAAGTGACAGACGATCAACGACAACTCTGACTTGGCACCAAATGCCATCATCCTTCACATGCCCATGCTTATGTGCAGCCCAATTTGCCAAGTGAGATAGACAGTCACAAGACAAGTCGAAGCTTTTGGCAGATTGCAGAGAAACAAACAAAACAGAGTATTCGACACAAGCTGTTTTTTGGAGGTGGAATTTGTTGAGGATGCAAGTGACTTATATCCCACATGGTTGTTAAATGTCCCAAGTGAGATACATATATATGGTTGTCGTCTTTTGTTCCATTGGCTTAAGCTTTTAGGAACATATGTGATGCCATGATTATATGTTGCATTTTGCTTAATGGATCTCCCCGATTCAGACTTCCCCTAATAGAATTGGATCAATTCACAAAGTTAATTTTGGGATTTTATAGTTTGAAAAAACAAACAGGTATATATATATATCATATTTTAAGTTAGGGTTTGAGCACTTAAAGTAAACCTGACTTATATATCATAAAGTACTTGAGCTACAAGCATGAAAATGAATTTTTGTTGTTTTATCTTCTCAACCATTGGAGTATTCTGTCTTGAATTTGATAAGTTGGAGTTATGAAGAAAAATAATCCTCATTTTAGCACATTTTGACTTATCATTTGACTTTTTAATAGAGAATTCATTTTGGTCTAAGACTTTGTTGAGGTATTCTTTGATATATTTGGGACATGTGAGAGGTGTTCTTTCAGTTAAAAAGCAAGTGTATTTGGAGAAAATCTTTATTTCAGATTATGCAAGAGCTTGACTGGTTTTTCAGTTTTAAGTGATCAAATTTTAGTGCTGTGACACCTAACTTCATTTTACCTACACTAACAAGTTGTTGGAACACAAAAACAAAGGCAAAAAAAAGTTTTAGCTCAAAACTGTATCTTATGTGCAAACAATGAAATTTAGATACTTCATACTTTTGCACAAGTGAGATTTTCAAAAACCAAAAGTTCCAGCAAATCATAAATCTTTTAAGCTAGCTTGTTATAAAATTTCAGCTCAAAACTCTTTCATTTGCCAACAAGTCAAACTTGAGTCAAAGCTGCCAAATTTGTAGAATTTACTGCAAAATTCTGCAGTATTTTGTGCCCATTCCTGCAAATTTCCAGCAACTTGGCCCTAGTTCAGTTCAGCTATTTTAAAGCTTAGAAACACAAGATCAACAACTAAATTAGCTCATAATTATACGATATTACTTGTTGGAACACAAAAATGCCTGAACAAAAGAGTTTCAGCTCAAAAATTGTATCTTATGTGCAAACAGCCAACTTCAGACGCTTCATACTTTTTGCACAAGTGAGATTTCCAAAAACCAAAAGTTCTAGCAGAACATAAACCTTTTAAGCTAGCTTGGCGTAAAAATTCATCTCAAAACTCATTCATTTGCCAACAAGTCAAACTTCAGTCAAAGGAGCCAAAGTTGTAGAATTTCCCACATATTTTTTGCAGTATTTTCTACACAGTCCTGCAAATTTCCAGCAACTGGGCAGTTTGGGAACAATACTCCCTCATCCCTTTTCAATCCTTTTCTCTGATTATGATGAAACAAACTGTTGGAAAGACAAAATTTGATCAGTTCATTAAAGCACTTTCCCCGAATCATCTCTCAATAAGCACAATACATACCTGTTACCCATCTTGGGGATAAGGGATTGAGATTTAGCTGTCCAATTGGGTAGGCTCTGGTTTGGGTGAGTCCATGCATCCAAACAGCTTACACTAGAACTCAAAAAGCTTTCAGCCTGGCCAACGATGGTATTCAAGGCCAAAAAGATTGATTTGGAGGTGAAGAAGCTTGTCTCATGGGTGGAGAAATGAGTGGATGTTAAGCTGCTCAACTAAGTGAATTCTGTCAATCAAGTCACTGTAGTCTCAAACTGGTTTTCTCTTGGCTTACTTACTACTACAACAGAAGTGAATTTAACCCACTAAGTCCCACATGCAAAACAGTACCCATCATGGGATCAGGTTCCAGTTCCATTTAACTCATCGCCAAGGTTAGCAACTACAATCTCGCATTACAGTATTCAAGTCCAGAAGCTAGCAGCTACAACTTCGGTCATTTTCAAGGACTTATTCAGTCAAGTCACAGATACCCCATTATTTTTTTCAATTCTTACTTGCCATTGGTTCCTTTGCGGGTTCACCTTTGTGATCAAGTTTTTTCGTTTTGTTTCGTTGGAAAATTGATATTTATGCAGTGGGGTATGTGCAGACCTGCTTTAGCAGGATGCTAGTAAAAGCAGGGGGTAAGTTAAATTGCTGACTTTTCCTTTGTTTCTTAAATTTTTCTTTCAGGGTTTACTTTCCTGAATGATTATTTGCTCCAGCTTGAGAAATTTCAATTTATAGCAGATTAAATGCTTTCTTTTATTATGTAAGGAATTTGCTATAGGAACAATGAGTATCCTACTTGCTGTAGTCATTGTGCTAGTTAGTCGTTGATCGTTGGGATATGATCCAAACTATGATACCTTAATTAAAGTTCTGTACTTGATGAGTATGAGGAAGAGGTAGCTTAAGGATTATTTCTTACTTCTAAAACTAGAGCTTTCTTTTTTTAAAAAAAAAAAAAACAGTTTATTCTTTTATTTGTTGTAGAAATTGACTTCCAATGGGAAAGAGAAGGCTCAAAGTAAGAGAAGTAAAAGAGGAGACAGGAGTATGTAAAAAATGTGCATTCTGGAACGTTTTAAGGCCTTTAACTGCTTTGCATGTCAGTGTTAATGGTTTCCCTAGGACTTACTTTTCACTGATGATCAGATTGCCACAAAATTTTTGGAGGTCTTAGCAAAGAATCTTCTCCAGGAGTCCTAGAAACTGCAGGTATGTCGCCTAATACTCTTGTTAATATTCTATTCGGGTAAAGAATCTGGGGATTGGGGAAGCTCATACCGATTTCCCTATCTACTGATTTTTTCTGTGGACTTTCTAAAGATGCATTTGATCATTCTTTTGACAGAGTATTAGATACTAATACATTGGGAATGCCTGCTTATTATTTTAAACCACTTGACTTTTTCAGCATCCTTCACATTCCAAATTTTCGATGCTCAATTTATTTCTTTATTAGGTTGCCCTTGGAACCAATGAGGACAGCTCATCTGAAAAACAATTTATGAGGCTCGATAAACAATCCTAAGATCAGGACAGCACAAACCCTTGAGTTTAAACCGGAAACTTGACAAGTAAATCACATTTAGCAGTAAAGAATTTGGAAATCAAAGTAAACCACAACTAACCAACAAAGTTTGATCTTAACCAGCAAATGAACTATTTGGATATAAAAGACTAGTTTCCAAACCAGGAGGTACACAAACATGATTACAAAACCAACAATTAATCCAAGAGTTACAGTTCACAAAAAATGCAGTGTTTCCGCAGCTACAAAACCTAACTGCTTGGTACCTGCAGGAGCTTAAAACTGGTAGAGTTCTTGGACCACTAAATAGACATTTATAGAAGTTATTACCAATACACACATGCATACAACCCATGAGTTGCTTCCAGCAAAAGTAGCTGTCTTCCCAGTACCAGTCAAGGTTTCTGCACAATTTCGTGCAGGTCACAGTTAGGCATGAACCCAAGTATCTAACACCAGTATCATTAAACAAAATGTTCACAGATAGCTTACCCTTTAGGAACTATATTTACACCAAAACCTGCATTGAAAGAATAGTTACAAATTCACCCAGTCATCATCTGCAGCATCGTAGAATCATAAGGATGTGAGAAAACAGTTTTCTCAGAAATGATCAGACATGTTACAGTTAAAAGAAAACAAAATAACAAGTAAACACATGGAGCTCAAGAAGCTAGAGGCATAGGAAAGCTTGATCAAATTCATAATAACACTTATAACTAGGGGTTGTTGAAATATAAAAGGCTTGGCATGCAGGTACTGACAAGGCTTCAAACAGAGGGGACTTGGTTTCTACACCCCATATAAAATTGTTATCTGATCTCCAATCCACAGAATTAAGCATTAAGCTCAATGTAGAGCCGAACCCTTACCTAATAACCTGAATTAAACCACATGCAAGCAACCTTAAACCTTGCATATACATAAATTTAGTTACAAGCATTACTTCACTCACAAGCTTACTAGGGTTCTAGCTCTGTCTCATAGTTTCGTTATGATTCAATAATTTAGTTTAGGCTTTAATGTTCCGGCTTGTAGTAGAACTCAAAAGTTCTCAGCCTGGCCAACAATGGTGTTTAAGGCTAAAAAGTTTGATTTGGAGATGAAGAAGTTTGTCTTGTGGGTGGAGAAATAGGCGAAGGTTAAGCCGCGCTTGCAACCCTCTCCTTTAGCAAATAAATGCTTCTAAGTTTAACCTTGGAATTAGATAGTTTATTGTTCTATAACTATCTGTCAAAGAGGTTAAATGGATTAATTAAGTTATAAGTATTGCTAGGCAAATTATAATTTAATCATTTCAGAGCTTGGAACAAAAAGTGAACTGAACTGAAAGGATCAAGCTAGAGAGGTTCTTATAGGATTTAACAAGTAAAAGAAGGAGGTTTGGTGATCAAATGACAAAAATGAACAAGTTGTGAAGATCATGGGTTTGATTGTCTAATTAATAGAAAATAAAGTGAGAATTGGAAAGGAGAACTAAAGAACATACTAATCCCTAAATTTAAGGAGCTCGTCTGCTACTAGGCATAAGCTCCCCCACACCTTTTATTGATTGACTTAGATTACAATGAAAATATCAAAAGGGAATTGTCAAAAGAAACAGCTCTTAGTATCACAGTAGCTACTATCATCACAAAGGGAATGGACTTGGTTGTAATATTAGATGTTTTCTGAGTAATATGGAGGGTGTTAGACGACAAAGTTTTGTGACTTAATTGTAAATATTTAGGAAGCTCAAGGTCGAATGGAGAGTTTGAGCCCCACTCAATGCATGTAGTTATGTGTTATATTCTTCTAGGCAATTAGAAACTTGTTTAAGTTGGAAATTCATCCAAAAACTGTTGTTAAAGCTTTGAAACTCGTTTTTAGCAGAAAGAAAGTAACATCAGAATTAAGCAAGAGTTTAGCTAGGGTTAAGTATTGGAAGAGTTTTCTTGAAGAGGAAGTCACGGTTAGCTTGATCCTGTAATTAGTTTAAGTTTACAGGAGATCCAAAGGGCTTTGGTAAGCAAGTCAAGGATATCACTGAACATCAAGTACATGCATGTAGTTGCATTCAAGAGTTCTATACATAACGAAATCATGAAGTATTAGTGGAAATATATAATTAACTTGCTATAAAGCCATCCAATTTTTTCTCCAAAAAAAGGGCTAGCAAATGTTGGGTAAAATATTAACTTGGATGAAATTAAGGGGACTGGAATGACCTTGTTCAACAGTAAAAGAATGGGATAGATATTGGAGGAGGCAACCAAACCAACGTTGTATGTTGAATTAATTAAGATAAAGAGCAACAATTACGGCATTAATACATTAATAGATAATAGAAATCATATTTATCAAAAACACGTTTTAAGTCGTAAAAATGTATTTTTTTACGACTCTAGATATAGAAACCGTGTAGGAACACCATAGAAACGAAAACCATGGTAGAAATGAATAGAAGCGCGTTTTAAGTCGTAAAAACATAAAAACTTAAAGACTTTAAGACTCTACCTTGTTGGGTCAATTAGATTAAAAACCTAACTAGGCTAACTAAGTAAACCCATTTCCCAGCCCAACCCATTTATATATTAAAAAAAACAACCCAAAAATACATTGACTTTGATTCTTTGGTAAACTATCTTTTATGTTACTGTATGTTGAATAATGAAAAAAAAAATATGAACGACAAAATGGATATAGTAGGTGCATACATGTAGTTCTAGTTAAGGATAAAATCAAATCAAATATAGATTATTAGATGTATTGCTGTGTAAGGGTTACAAGATTGGAAAAAGAAAAGGAGAAATAAAGTAAATGTGTTTATTATTATTTTGAAGCTTATATATGGAGAAGCTTTCCATAAAAAACTTTAAAAAATAAAATGAACTTCAAGAGAACCTTGTTGCCTAGAAAACAGAATAAAAATATGGTGTTTATGTGTATGTCCAATCCCAGCACTAAAACTTAATTCATTAAACTGAAGGAATGGCAATTAGAAAATAGGAAACATGTGTAGTTATTTGTTTTCACCAATTAATTACCTCATACTGGTCAAATTGAATGCTTTGATTCTTTAGCTGCATTATAAACATGAGATTCCTTGATTGTCCCGTAGATTAAGTGCCATTAGTTTTTTGTGATTTCTATGCTCAACTAAAATTGGAGTTTTAGTAAGTGACATTGTTGTGAAATATGAGGTCGTTAAGATAATTTGAATGGTTATTTTTTTTAATATTTTTTTAGAGTTTTTTTTTTTTTGAATCTTATGACTCTACGATTTTTTATGACTTTACGATTATAGGAAAACCAAAACAAATTTAGGTAGAAACCTGACTTTGATACCTTGACAAAAATAATAAGTGCATACAGGATAGTGTAGTTGGGAATGTGAGAGATTATGGGCCAGTCTACCCCTATTCCTTGCTTGCAATGTTTTTCCACCATTAGGCACTCATAAATTTGCAATCTTAGCTATGTGGCTTTCCTAAGAAGCTGCCACTGTATTGCTGTCAATTTGGGACATTCTCGAACAATCAACTTACTAAGATGTGGCATGATAGTGACCATGGGATCCTCTTTTTCACTGTCACTCCAATCCGGCTCCTCCCACCCCTCCATCTCATGGAACATAAGACATCAAATTTGGGAAGACAACCAACTACTATTGCAATTCAGGTGGCGATGTTCCAAGGAATTCAATTCCCACTTTATTCAGTCTCCACATTGATTCTAATACAAGATATTCAAGTCTCTGTAGTTTTCCCGAGGGAGGAAGCTCTTCTGACTCTCTACAATCTTTGAGCTCGAGGTATTTCAAGTTGTTCAATGATGCCATCCAATTAGGAAGTCCACACCTACCACTGTATCCTCATATAACCAACAATTCGATGCATAAAGGTGGACTCAAGGCTTGTAACACTTGTTCTTCCTTCTCATTTACTACTTTCCCATCTTCCACCCCACTAAACTCGAGTTCCAAATAATAGAGAAACATGACTATCCCATTTGTCCGTCTCAATTATCCTGTTTGTGTCGATATTATCTGTTGATATTATCTTCTTCCTAATAATATCACCCTATGAATATCATGTAAACTTATCTCCAAAATTATCTCTAAGATATGAATTACCTTATCTCTTGTATAAATACCTTATGATTAATGAAAGCTATCTATGTTCATTTGCTAAACTTGTTTCTCTTGTATGATATCAAAGCAGGTTGCTCTCTAAAAACAAAACCTAGCTGATCTTCTTCTTCTCCACTTAACCATGATCGACAAGCACCCAGTTGCCACTAATTCTATTACCGAAGTCCCAATTAAACTCACAAGCTTCTAATACCCTTCTTGGAAAGCTCAATTTCATTCGCTCCTCTTTGGTTTTAATCTACTTGGTTTTGTCAACGGTACAAAGCCAACACCTGCCGCCTACTTTGGTTTTAATCAATGACTTGATTAGACACCGGAGCCTCCCATCATGTGACACCGGAGCCAAGTTTGCTCTCTCAACTATCCGAGTACACCAGAACTGATCAACTTATCATTGGAGATGATGATAGGCTGTGAATTTCTCACATTGGTTCTACCTCCTTATCCACCCTTTCTCACTCCTTTAAATTACAAGGCGTTTTATGTGTTGCTGATATTAAAACTAATCTTCTCTCTATCTCAAAGTTCTATTTATCTAATCAAGTCTCCATTGGATTCTTCCCAGACCATTTTCAGGTCAAGGATCTGCACACAGGACTACAACTGGTACAAGGAACAACTAGGAATGGTCTTTATATGTTTCCTGTGAGGGACTCCTCATCTCATCCACTTGCTAATATTGGCGTAAAATCATCAACTCAAAGGTGGCACCATCGTCTTGGGCATCTAGCTTTACCTATCATTCATTCTCTTATTTCTAAATTTTGTTTACCAATTTCAGGACCTCAATTTCAATTTTTGTAATTCTTGTTTATGCAATAAGAGCCACAAACTACCTTTTAATGCTTTTTTTCTTGCAAGCTGTCGGCCCTTTGATTTACTATACACTGATGTTTGGGGTCTAGCTCCAGTTCAATCAATTGATGGCTTTCGTTATTACATTGCCTCTGTTGATCAATACCAAGTATCTTTGGCTCTACCCCATGAAGCAAAAATCAGATGTTTATGAAATTTTTGTTAAATTCAAGTCCTTGGTTGAAAACTATTTTCAAACCAAAATTGCTTGACTTTATACTAATAGAGGTGGTGAGTATCAAAAATTGAAACCTTTTCTTGAAATAAATCACATCTCTCATCTTCTTACTTCACCTTATATACCTCAACACAATGCATCTATTGAACGTCAACATCGTCATATTGTTGAAACCAGCCTGATCCTTCTCCACAATGCCTCCATGCCTTCCCCTTATTGGGCATATGCCTTCCTCGCTACCACTTATCTTATTAATAGAATGCCCACTTCCATCCTTAGTGGTATCTTACCTTATCAATTCTTATTTTCACAAGTACCCAATTACCACAACTTGAAAATTTTTGGCTGCTTGTGCTAACCTTGGCTTTGCCCTTACAACACTTATAAACCCCAATAAACATCTAAACCTTGTATTTCCTTGGCTACTTTCTAAATCAAAGTGCCAACCTTTGCTTAGACCCAAACACAAATAAATTTTTTGTCTCTCATCATGTACATTTTGTTGAAGAAATTTTTCCTTTCCTACATTTTTTCCTTCACACACCTTCTTTATCTAGTTCGACTTTCTTTGAATGGACATTTGCAGGAACATCCCAAGAGATCACTCTCAGTAGGCCTTTATCAGTAATCCCACCGCAGCAACCTTGTCCAAGTAAATCTCTTACTTCTTCCTTGTCTCATTCTCTTGACACTCCTACCCAAATTGTTCCTACCTTCATACTTTAGCACATCACCCCAACTACTCCTCCTTTGTCCTCATCACATTCATTCCCACCCCACACCCTTGCCCCTATTGCACCATTCCCACACACCTATACGAGATGAAAATATAACCAATCTACTTCTCCTTTGTCTACCCCTTTACCTTCTACCTCCCCTTCTTCATCACCTCTGCCACCAACTCGCACTCATCCTATGCTAACCCACTCTCTTACTGATCATTCTAAAGCTGCCCATCTAACCACCAAACATCCTCGCTTATCCACTGCTGAACCGACCACCACCACACAAGCCCTTCGTCATCCCCATTGGAAACAAGCCATGATTGATGAATATGAAGCCGTACTTCATAATGGTACATGGGAGTTAGTTCCATATACTTCCTCACAGAATATTGTAGGCTATAAGTGGCCTTTTCGCACAAAGTGAAATTTTGATGGCACAATCTCTAGCTGCAAAGCACGTTTTGTAGCGAAGGGCTTCCATCAACACCCTGGCCTTGATTTCAATGAAACATTCAACCCAGTGGTTAAACCATCAACAGTTTGACTCATTTTTAACCTAGCTGTTCAACACAGCTAGCCTTTTCACCAGTTGGGCGTCAACAGTGCCTTTCTGCCAGATGACCTCTTAGAGGAAGTCTATATCCAGCAACGCCCAGCTTTTGTTCACCAAGATTTCCCATATCATGTCTATAGATTGTGCAAAACAATTTATGGCTTGAAACAAGCACCTTGCGCTTGGCACCAAGCTCTCAGTGTTTTTCTTCTTTCGTATCAATAGAAAGTTTCTCTGGCGGATTCATCCTTGTTCATCTACAATCACGAACATCGTTTCTTTATTCTTGTTTACGTTGATGACATTATTATTAGCAGCAATAATTCTACCTTTATTTAACAATTCCTTAACTTTCTTTGTGATCGGTTTTCCTTGAAGGACTTTAGTGATCTCAACTATTTTCTTGGCACTGAAGTAGCACATACCCCCTTATGTGGCTTTTCTCTCAACACAAATACATCATTGATCTTCTCTCTCATGCCAACATAGATGGTGTTAAAGACTTTCCAACTCCATTCTTCACCTCAGCAACACTAAGGCTGAATGATGGCTCTTCTCCATTGATGCCACTTCCTTCTGTAGCATTCTTCGCATGTTACAATATCTGTCCTTCACTCGCCTAGATATTGCATTCATAGTGGACAAGTTGTCGTAATTTATGCATCAACCCATCTACCAACACCTTCTTTCTCTAAAATGGGTGCTTCGTTACCTCAAATGAACTTCATTTCATGGTATTTTCCTTCAAAAAAGCTTTTCCCTGCAACTTCATGTATATTCTGTTGCTGATTAGCCTGGTGACAAAGATTCCTATCATTCAACCTCTGCCTACACAGTCTATCTTAGTTGTAATCCTATTTCCTGAATGTCAAAGAAACAACATACAATTTCTCGATCCTTAACTGAAGCCAAATACCATGCTACCTCCACCGCTGCCTATAAAGTAGAATGGTTACATTCTGTCCTTCGTGAACTTGGTTTTCACATAGCACAACTGCCACTCCTACTATGTGATAATATGAGCTTTACATATCCGTGTGCCATCCTTATTTTTCACTCCAAAATAAAGCACCTTACACTAGACCGTCACTATGTTCGGGACAAATTTACTACTGGACAACTCCAAGTTCAACACATCCCAACTAAGTTGCAACTAGTAGAAGCGCGCACCAAACCTCTACCTTGCCCTTGGTTTGAATAACTACTGTTCAAGATAGGGGTCACTGATGGTTCCACCAGCTTGTGGGGGCATAATAGAGAAAAATGACTACTCCATTTTTCCATCTCTAATTATCCTATGATTCTACTCTGAACTGCTCTGATTTGGTTAATGATTTTATTTATAAATATTATTTGTTCCGTTCTCAAAATGGCTATTGCATTGATTACTTCTAACCCTTCAAATATTCTCTGTTGAAGTTTATGTTATTATTTTATATGAATTATTTATGCTTGATCCCTATATGTTTTATATATTGTATTTCTGTTTTTAAAATCCACCACTTGTTGGGCATTCATACTCATCCTGTTTTCACCTATTCGCACAGATAAGGAGATGTCCGAGTTAGCTAGTGGGAGTGACTACAAGGTCAACTGAAGTTCAAGAAAGTTAAAATTATTTTGTTAGTATTACTATTATAAATTTGTTTATGTTTAAGAAACTCTTTGGATTTTGTTTCATTCCTTAGAGCTTTGATATTTTATGGATTATGTCCTGATTTCAAGAATTGTAGTTGCTCTGTCACTTATTCTCGAAAGTTGAATTTTATAAGTTTGTAATTATTTAGAATATGTAGCCTTACATGCTTAGGGAAAATTTATTTTCTTGAGTATGCGGCGTGTCATTGTCCCAAGACTCCTAGGGCGGGTTTTGGGGCATGATAGAGGTGGTATCAGAGCATAAGTTCAATAAATTTAAGGACCTTAGGTTAAGGAAATGCTAGGCTTTTGCTGTGCTTAGATATCGAGAGATGGGTGGAGATTGCTACCATAGTGGAAATGGAGCTGGGTCTTATTGTCAGGGACCAAAAGGGAAAAGATAGACCTGGAAGATCTTTAAGCAAGCCATTTGGAAATATAGCAAAGAAACAAAGTTTTACCCCAACCTATCATGGAGCTTCTATGCATCTGGATGTACCAAAGTGTGATTACTGCGGACAATTTCATTTTGCTGAATGTCACTGGAAGACTAGCAACTGTTTCTGTTATGCCAAGAAAGACCATCTGATTGCTGATTGTAAATAGTTAGGGACTAGAAATCTTCTCCAAAGCTTTTAGGCATGGGGTAATCTACCAGCTTTAAGGAAGCAAGATGAAAAAGGATATGCAGCAAAGCCACAAGTTCAAGGCCAAATATATGCACTTACTTAGCAGGATATAGATGACTCTAATGTAGTTGTTTCAGCTACGGTGAAAATTAGTTTTGTTTATGGTCGTGCCTTGTTTGATTTTGGTGAGAATTATTCTTTTGCATCACCAAAGTTTGTTGCTCGATTGTCATGTGTGCTTGAACCATTAGATTTTGAGCTATCTATTGAGACCCCTTCAGGAAAGTTTGTTGTTACTTATTCTGTGCATAAAGGGTGTGTAGTCAGAATTAGGGGAAGAAATATGCTAGTGAATTTGATTAGGCTGGATATAATTGACTTTGATGTGCTTTTGGGGATGGACTGGTTATCGGGAAACCATGCTTGGGTTGACTGCTATGAAAAGAAGGTAATAATTCGTGTTTCTAATGAGTTGGAAATTATCCTTATCGGGAATAGGCAACCGGTCATAATAAGTCTTATCTCTGCTATGCATATGTGTGTTAGTTGCTAAGAAAGGGATGTCATGGATATTTAGCATTCATCAGAGATACTAGCCAATCTGAATTGAAGCTTGAAGACATGCCTATTGCTAAAGGAGTTTCTTTTCTTGATGTCTTTCTTGAGGAAATTCCTGGGTTGCCCTTTGATTGAGAGATCGAATTTTTTGTTGATCTTGTGTTGGGGACTAGCCCAATCTCTAAGGCTTCCTACTGAATGGCACCTGTAGAGATGAGAGAGTTAAAGGTACAGCTACAAGAGTTGCTCAATAAAGGGTATATTTGACCTAGTGTTTCACAATAGAGTGCTCCTGTTTTGTTCATAAAGAAGAAATTTGGAAGCTTGAGGCTTTGCATTGACTACTGTTAGTTAAACAAGGTAATTGTCAAGAACAAGTATCCATTGCCTCGTATTAATGGCTTGTTCGATCAGCTGCAGGTTGCACAAGTCTTTTCTAAAATTGATTTGAGGTCTAGGTATCACCAATTAAAGATTAACGCTAAGGATATATCTAAGACTGCTTTTAGGATCAGGTATTACCATTATGAATTTATGGTTATGCCTTTTGGTCTAACGAATGCATCGGCTGTTTTTATGGACTTGATGAGCTGAGTTTTCGAGCCATATTTAGACCAATTTGTCGTTGTGTTTATCAATGATATTTTGGTCTATTCTCAAAGCCCAAATGAGCATGAGGAGCATTTGAGAATTATTTTATAGACATTAAGGGGGAAGGAGTTATATGCAAAATTCAAAAAATGTGAGTTTTGGTTGGAGAAAATTTCTTTTCTTGGTCATATAATTTCAAAAGATGGACTTTCTGTAGATTCGCAGAAAGTTGAAGTAGTTGTGAATTGGGGTAGACCCTCTAATGTTGCTGAAATTTGTAGCTTTCTAGGTTTAACTGGTTATTATCATCGGTTTGTTCAAGGATTTTCGACCTTGGCTATGCCTTTATATAAGTTGGTTTGAAAGAATGCTAAGTACGAGTGGACTGAAGATTGTAAGAAAAGCTTCCAGGAGTTGAAGCAAAGATTAGTAACTGCACCTGTCATTACCATCCCATCTAGCACTGAAGGTTATGAAACTTATTGTGATGCTTCACATATTGGTTTAGGGTGTGTACTTATGCAGAGAGAAAGAGTTGTTGCCTATGCCTCCTGGCAATTGAAGCCATACGAGAAGAATTATCTTACGCATAACTTGGAATTAGCTGCAGTTATCTTTGCCTTGAAGATCTCGAGACATTATCTCTACAGTGTTTCTTGTAAGGTGTTTACTGATTACAAGATTTTGCAATATATCTTTGCAAAGAAGGAATTGAATCCTAGGCAGTGGAGGTGGCTAGAGTTGTTGAAAGATTATAATTTGAATATTTACTATCACCCTGGCAAGGCAAATGTTGTTGCTGATGCTTTAAGCCGTAAGTCCTCTGGCTTGTTAGCTTATTTACTTACTAATAAAATAGTTATTCTTAATGATCTATAGAAGTTAGGAATATAAATGATAATAGATGGTCTCAATAATGTGCTTGCTAACTTGATGGTTCAACCAACTTTAATTGAGAGGATTAACATTTCTCAAAGTTCAGATGAAGGAATTAACAAGTTGAATGAAGAAGTTACACAACGGAAGCATCCAAGATTTCGTATTCATGAAGATGGATTTCTAAAGTTTGGTGCTCGACTATGTGTCCCTGGAGATGAGGCTTTGAAAGAAGAAATTATATGAAAGGCACATAATACCCCTTACACAGTGCATCATAGTAGAACTAAAATGTACAGAGACCTACGAGAGCATTTTTTGTGGCAAAGAACGAAGAAGGAGATTGCTAAATTTGTTGCAAAGTGCCAAACTTGCCAGCAAGTTAAAGTCGAACATCAAAAGCCTTCAAGACCTTTGTAGCCTCCTCCAATTCCGGAATGGAACTGGGAACACATCACTATTGATTTTGCTGTGGGACTTCCAAGGACTAGTAATGGTAACAATGCTATATAGGTGATTGTTGGTCATTTATCTAAATCTGCCCACTTTTTGCCATTCCAAAAAGGTTCAAGTTTAGAGAAGTTAGCCAAGTTGTATGTTAAAGAGATCATCCACCTACATAGGGCTCCTCTATCTATTGTCTCGGATAAATGGTTTGTCTCAAGATTTTGGGGACATTTGCAGAAGGCCATAAGAACTCAACTCAATTTCAGTACCATTTATTATCCTCAAACCGATGGCTAGTTAGAACAAACTATTCAAATTCTTGAAGATTTGCTCCAAGCTTGTGTGCTAGACTTTGGAGGTAATTGGAATGATCATTTAGCACTTATTGAATTTGCATATAACAATAGCTATCAGTTTAGTATTGGAATGACACCCTATGATGCATTGTATGGACGGACATGCAAGTCACCAATATGTTGGGATGGTTGAGAAGAATCAAATTATTCATAATCACTTATGGATTGCATAGAGTAGACAAAAGAGTTATGCTGATTTGAGAAGACGATTGTTGGAGTTTGATGTTGCGGATAATGTTTATATCAAAATATCACTAATGAAAGGAGTTATGAGGTTTGGGAAGCGTGGAAAATTAAGCCCAAGATTTGTGGATCATTTTGAAATTCTAGATTGAGTTAGGGATGTTGCTTACAGAGTTGCGCTGTCATTATCTTTATCATGAGTGCACGATGTGTTTCATGTATCAATGTTATGTAAATATGTGCATGATCTCAATCACATAGTCCAACATCAACCGATCAACATTATGCTAGACTTGACGCATGAAAAGCGGTCAGTGGAGATTCTTGATCGAGAGAAAAAAGTATTGAGAAGACGCACTGTTCCATTTGTGAAAGTTTATTGGGAAAGACACTCTTTATCAAAAGCTACTTGGGAACGCGAAGAGGAGATGCGTGAGAAGTATTCTTTTCTATTTATCAATGAAGGTAAGTTTCGAAAACGAAACTTATTTAAGGGAGGAAGGATGTAATGGCCCAACCCAATTTAGTCTACCTTATTATTTTGGGTATTTAGGTTAAGACCGAAGAGAAGGGAAAATAATAATAAAAAAATAAGAAGCAAAGAAATAAAAAAAAAAAAGGGAAATAAAAAAAAACAGAGAGAGAGAAATACGGCACAAACCAAAAGACAGAAGAGAGGAAAGCGTGAAAGGAGTTATAAAAAGGGGAGAAATAGGAAAAAGTTAGGGTTGTATATTTCTCTTATTTTTTTATATAGATGTTGTGTTATGTTGAAGGAGTGGAAGAAAAAATCATTAATTAAAGATAAAGTAAAAGCAGTCTATGAGTTTTTTAAGCAAAAGAAGAATCTTTGATAAGTGTTTGTTGGTTATTTCTAATATACAAGTTAATTATTTTAGAATTTTTAAAAGGATTTAGATTGATAATTTGATTGAATATAACTTACTTTTGATGATTGGAAGTGTCAATTGATAGTTGAGAATATTTATAATCAATTAAGAATAAATTTGGTTGAAATCACACAGTAGCAAAAGGTTGCGAGCGAAGAAGACGGGGAATCGTATTTCTGGCCCAACATTGGGATAAATACACATTAGGTACTTTAGGTTTTGATACGGGTTCATCGATACCGTCTAGTCTAAAATGTTATAAATTGGTCACTGGCAGTAGGATAATCGGGTTACTCACAGTATCAGTCCCTAAGGCTTCTAACACAACTTCAGTGAATTCTTATATTCCAGAAGCATTCATTTGGGTCACTGTCAGCAAGTGATTTTGGGTTATTTCTTGAATTGATTATATTTTGACATAAACTTTTGTATAATTATTTTAGGTGACTAAACAATTATTTTAGAAGTTGGAAAGTTGCATTTTGAGGTAAGTGGCTATTACTATTTTTAAAAATTAAATTGTTTTGATATTATGTATGTATTTTTTCTTCAAGTGTTAAGTTTTCCAACTTAGTAATTTTTCAATATTTCGATTTAAAGCTATTTTGAATTAAATTGATTTTCAATCAGAATAAGAGTTTTTAAATACATGTTTTATTGTAAAATTGTTTTCCCAAGTATTTTATTAATTTACTTATTGATCTGCTTATTCAAATTTTATCTTATTTATGCAATATATTGTGTTTGATTAAATAAGCTGGGATCAAGTATGTTTTGATTGTGATATTTTGTATTGAAATTTTATAACAATTGTAATACTCTGAATTTCTATTCTGACTCTGTTTTAGTAGGTGTTGATTCTATGCCCGTACTACTAGGAAAGTATAGTTCTAGACCCTCCATATAAGGTATTCTGTTTTGTTCTGTTCTGCAATGCACTGGTTTTTTGGACTAGTCCTCCAGGGCACTCGATTGTTGGCGATTGTTAGATGATTATGGACTTACTACAGTGGTTTAAGTGTAGTTATAATAATCACCCCCACCCACTCTGCTCTAAATTTCTATTCTATCATTCAACTCTGAACAGCTATGATTTGGTTAATGATTTTATTTTTAAATATTATTTGCTCAGTTCTCAAAATGGCTATTGCATTGATTACTTCTAACTCTTCAAATGTTTTCTGTTGAAGTTTATGTTATTATTTTATAAGAATTATTTCTGTTTGATCCTTATATGTTATGTATATTGTATTTATATTTTCAAAATCCACCATTTGTTAGGCATTCGTACTTACCCTGTTTTCACCCCTTCACACAGATAAGGAGCAGTCCGAGTTAGCAAGCAGGAGTGACTATAAGGCCAGCTGCAGTTCAAGAAAGTTGAAAGTATTTTGTTAGTACCACTACAATTCTCGTAGTGAGGTTTTACCAAGAAGCTGCTGCGGTATTGCTGTCAAGCTAGGACATCGACGAACAAACAACTCACTAAGATGTGGCATAATAGTGATCATGGGATGCTCTTTTTCACAATCACTCCAATCCCACTCCTCCCACCCGTCCATCTTGAGGAAAGTAAGTGCCTTCAAACTAGGGAAGACAACCAACTGCTGTTGCATTTCTAGTGGTGATATTCCAAGAAATTCGGCTCCCACTTTCTTCATGATAAGCTTATATTTATTATATTTATTTCTCTCATATTTAGTATATTTTAATATGTTTTTAACCTTAAATACATATTTTGAGGATTTTTTGTAGCATAGAACATATCTGGACTTAATTGATTGAAAGTAAATTTAATTTGTCATTTTACAAGTTTTAATTTGGTTGTGCTCTTTCAGGATGTTGACAGATTGGTGATGTTCCGGTAGAAAAATTGTATCTTGAGCTACAGAGATTGGAATGAAGTGATTCTTAATTCATTGGAAAGCTAACATCTGGAGCTACAAATCACATTCAGACCATGGAACCCAGTTTGCACGTTAAGAGGGTCAAATTTGGCTTCAAAGTCGAGATTTACGAGTCACCGCCGGTTCAAAAGCAACTGTAGTATTTTGGGCATATCTTTGGCTGTAGATGTCTGTTTTATGCGATTCAGGTGTCGTTTCAAAGATAAGAAAGAGCTCTACAAGTTTTATGCTTTGAGTTTTGAGAAATAATGGCTGCATCAGGTCGAATATCAGCTTGAAGTTGCTACTGATGTCCTGGAGTATTGCTTGGCTGACAACTTTGAAGCCTTATAGTTATTTTGAATCTTTTTATTTGTTTGGCATACTTTAGTAATAATATAGAAAGTTTAGAGATTTTTTATGAGTTTAGCCATAGGTTTTAGGTTTCTTTGGTTTTTAAAAGCGTGGCTGCCGCACAGTAAGGGGCTCTCCGTTTTTTGTAATTCCAATTTTAATTTCTTTTATTCTTCTTTGTTTCTCTTCCGATCATGACTGAGTAATTTTCTGGTTCAGTTCTAGGGACGATTTCCATCACCAACACCGGTTGTGAGAATTGATTTTTCTTGCTTAAACTTTCTTTAATTTCAAGTATTTACTTCTTTGTTGTTCAGATTTATTGCAATTAATTTTCCTGTTCTCGCTTGTTGAATTGGTTCTGCTATTGCAAATCTGCTTGATTTTCTTTCAACCGCTTAGGTGAAGAATTCAATTAGAAGCAAGTGAATTGATTGGTGATTACTTTTATTTCTGGTTAGTTCATACAAAGAAGTAAGACAGGTTAAATTATTCAAGCTTTTATATTGTTGCCTAGAATAAACTTTTTGGTTTATTGATCTTAATGCTGATTTTGAGATAATTAGAAATTGCTTTTCAATATCCGGTTACTCAAAATTAAGAAATTAATCTGAAGCTTTTTCTGGTTAATTTTATTCCTGAATTTTTAGGGTTCATTTTAGCTTTAAAGAGAGTCCTGTTTATTTACTTGAATTGAAGAAATATTTTCTTTCGATGATCGACTGTATGATTGGAATGGATAATCAACCCTGAACTGAGCGTTTTTAGTATTGGTTAATTTCGATTTGATTCTATCGTTAATTTATTTCAGCATTCGTTTCAAGAAAACCCCAATCTTTTATTTTAGTTTTCTGACAGGAAGCTTTTAGTTAAAAAATTTTCCTTGGGATTCGACCTGGTTTTCACTGCTAGCTACAAATTTATTTATTCTGAATTGTTAGGGATACTAGAATTATTTTTGGCGGTTTCGACGACCGACCACTTCACTCTCCCCATTAATCCTATATAGAGAGTTTCAAGTCTTTGCAGTTTGCCCATGGGAGGCAGCTACTCCAACTCTCCACAATCGTCAAGCCTAAGGTGTTTCAAGTTGTTCAATGATGCCATCCAATTAGGAAGTCCATCCCTGCCACTATATCCATATATCTTCAACTGTTCGATGCACAAAGGTGGAGTCAAGGCTTGTAGCACTTGTTCTTCCTTCTCATTCTCCATTTTGTCAAGTGTCAAAATCCTCAACTTGATCTTGTCTTCCAACCTCGCTTTCCTGCACTCATGCACGTCTCTGATGTTCCCCAATCTGAAAATCAGGATGTCTTCAATGTTTGACAAATTCCCTAATTCAGCAAGGCTAGCATCCTTTTCTCTCATGATAATAACAAAATTATGTATCACTTTAACTTTACTTAATCTTCCACTCCCCTTTGGCATACACTCCAGGCTATCAGTTCCAGAATTATAAAGACAAGTAAGATTGATCAACTCCCCTATCCGTCGTGGCAACTTTTTGAGACTCCTACACCTCTTTATCTTTAATGTTTCCAAGTTGCATAGATCACATATTGCTTTTGGCAATACTCTTAATTCTGAGTTGTATGACAAATCCAGGTGCCTTAGATGTTCTAACTTCCCTACCTCCTTTGGAAGGACTTCAAACTCTAAACGATTTAGTTTCAATGTCCTTCAACAGATGAGTTGTCCCTAATCTAGCGCCAAAAGATCAACATTTATTCTTTTATACACGTGATTGTTCTGAATATGGAGGCTTCGCAATTTTTTGCAACCACAAATGTTATTGGGAAAATGGAAGCTTACTTGATTCTTATCAATATTCAACAGCATGTGCCGTATACTTTTCAGAGATGCTTCCCTTGTAAAAAACTCCATGTTATTGGAATCAACTGAGTAGCATTCACCTTCACTTAAAAAAATTGCAAAATCATGAACTATATCATGCATTTTGAATCCATATATTTCTCCGTCATCAGATCTTATAAGGTCTTGAAAAAAGCATCACATAACCAAGTCATTAAAGCACTCCTCTGCTATAACTTTTGCCTCCTTTGCCTCCCCAAAAAACCCTTGTGCCATCCAGAACTTGATCAATTCATGTTTCCGAAATGGAAAATCTTTCGGGAAGAGTGCACAATATGAGAAACACCGATTTGAAACTGATGGTAACTCATAATAGCTTAATTGCAAGGGACCAAAAAGACCTCTCTCAGCATCTTTAATTTCCCAAGTTCCACTCTTGAGCACATCTTGCCACTCTTTTTTGGTTCTTTTGAATCGCAAGTGACTACCTATTAGTTTTATTGCAAGAGGTAGACTTTCACATTTGCCAACGATTTGTCTGCCAACATCTTCAGGCATTTTTATCTCATCCCTCGTCTTATCAAAGAATGCTAGCCGAGCAAACAATGACCAAGAATCTTCTTCATTCAAGAACCCTGGGTGAAAAATATCTACTTGTCTTGACCCCAAAAGCATAGCCACCATTTCATTCCGTGTGGTCACTAAAATTCTACTTCCAGGAAGAGAACACTTCAAAGTATTTAGGAGTTGTTTCCATTTCTCAGAATCCTCTATCCAAACATCATCAAGAACAAGTAAAAATTTATTTTGTGACATATGTTCACGAATTTGTTGTAATATGATATCCATTGCATCTACCTTTGGACGTTCATTAGTACATGCTTCGAAGATTTCATTAGCTATTCTTCTCTCATCGAAAGGATTAGAGACACAGACCCACATTCTCTTGCCAAAGTGGGCTTTGACTTCACCATCATTGTAGATAGATTGAGCAAGTGTAGTCTTGCTAAGACCACCCATTCCTACAATGGAGATAACACGTAGAGCCTCATCTTCTTGAGTACTACTACCGCTCGGTGTTGATAGTAGCATGCCTTTGACAATAGCTTCATCTCGCTTTCTGCCTATCACCTTCGCAACATCAATGTAAGATGTTGTTCTGGGCCTTTCTTCATCAGTTATTCTCTCGTGGATAACAAAGTGAAATCTCTCTTTTTGGGCAGAAATGAAATGAAGCCTTTCATTGATTTCCTTGATCTTGAGAGCAATGTCATGGCGAAAAGCAAGTTGCTTGATGCAAAAGCAAGGGGATGGGAGGAAGGAGCATACCTTGTTACGGGGCTTCTGTTGTTGCCTGATTTTTAATCTTAAGAGAGCGGTGTTCCACTCATCCAGAACGTCTTCAAGATCATAAGAAACCTCCTTGAGTTTACCTAACCAGTTTCTAACAGGGGCTTCTTTCACTTGCCTTCTTTCTGCATCTTGGAGCACTTCTTGAATGGCCTTAATATTGCTGGTGAGGTTTTCAATCTCTCTATCCACACCTGTCACAAGCTCTACTTTTTGCTTTGCTTGCTTGATGAGTATGTTTAGTAGCTGTTGCGAGATTGTTGAAACAATTGCATCGGCCATGTCTACAAAAGTAGATTGGTATGTGGGTGGCTGTGAGAGCAAGAATAGGTTTACATGTTAGCCCATCAATCTGCCAGGGGAATCTAAAGACACTGCGTTTCCCATAAGGTCGCTTTTGCTTTCTTCCACGAAGAGTATTAACGGTGAATTTTCTCTTTTGCTTTATCAAGATACATGTTCCCTTTCTTTCTCTTTCTCTTTCTTTGTTCTTTCTTTTTCAATTTTTTTTTGTTTTTTTTTTCTTTTTCTTGGATACTTTTCTTTGTCATCCCATTTCTGTGCGCCCTTTTATGCTTTAAATTTCAAATATTGCAAACTTTGTTTCTTTTTCCCGGTGGCCCTTGCCTCTCTATTATACACCAAATCTTTACAGATAGGTTCAAATTCTAAATAATGGAAAATGGGACTCATTTAGCTTATTTTAAGGTGAATTAGTTTTGACGCTAAGCTTTTGTTCTGTTTCTTATAGACAGAAACCGGAAGAGCAGGAGCCACCTATTTGGTTTCATTTTCATGAAAATTTTCCTGTGCTTGATGATGCCTGACAAAGCTTGAAACTACTAAGATCAAATGCTACTAGCCCTTGGTGCTTCTGAGTCTTTTATTATAACTCACTCGAAGAAAACAAATATATTTTGTTCAAGTTACAAATGAAAATTTGATAACATAAAGAATATGATAAAATTTATAAATCGTACCTAACGTTTAATTCATGCTTTATTATAATTTTTAACATATTAAATATTTTCTTTTGGTTCTAAACTTTTTAAATATTTCATATTAATTTTTAGTTAGATTAAATTTGTTAACTCCAAGTAATTGTGTAACATCATTTTTTTTAAATGATTTTAAATTGTATGGTAATTCATTTCCAAGAAATTTTAAAATGGGTAATTTTTTTTTTCTACAATTAAGGAAAATTTACATTATCCGATTTTTTCTCATAAATGAAAAAGTAATTTCGCACCATGCATGCGCACTCATGTAATAGTTTTTTGTTGGGTTAAGGAATACTTCTAGCGGGTAATATAAATCAAAATATTCTTAATGAATGTAGAATAAAAAAAGAGTAGTTGAGGTCGATGAAATAAAATGTTATAGATTTGTTAAATAATTTAGCCCATATGAATCTTGAATATTGGAGGAGTTTAATTTTTTAATAGATAATTTAATTATTATTTTCTATCCTATCCTTTCAAAAAGAACTTTTCATCTTATAAAGACGGCCAAACTTTTTCTCTTATTATACTTAATCCCCCACACAATAAAAACCTTTACAACAATTCTAAAATTATTAATTCATTAAAAACTTCTAAAACAAAAAAAAAAATATAATTTTTTTTTTATAACTTCTCTCTGAACAAATCTTAAACTTCTTCCATACTACAAGCCTCTATCATAAAATATGATATTTAAACAAAATTTATTTTCAATTTGATACAATTCATAAGATTCAATTTTATTCTTACATCTTATTGAAAACCATAATTGGTTGTTGGTAGACTTTCATTTTTCATAGAATTCAAGTTTTAAATTCTTAAAAAAAATATTGAATTTTATGTTTGACATATTTAATATTTTAGGCAGTTATATTCAATAATTTCAAACCTTATAATCTAAAGGTAAAAGTAACCAAATTTAAAATTAATTAATTTGATAAAATCTTTCTCTTAAATTAACTACTTGGTAGCTATATAAATTTAAGGGCATGTATGTTGTAAAATTTGAGGAAATTCACTCATAAAAATAAAATAAAAACTCAATAAATTTTCCATAATGTGATTAGATATTTTTATTGTTTTAATTGTACTAATGCAAATTAAATAGTCAATGTTGAATTTGGCTCTTATCAAAAGAATAAAGTAACTTTTTAAAGACAACTAAGGAAATATTTCCATAAAAGTAAAACTGAGTGTTTAATTGTGATTCAAATTTAAGATTTAACAATATATTTCATTCAAGTTATAAGATTTTCAAATTGGTAAAACATTGCGTTAAAGAGCTTGATTTATTATATTAAAAATGTAATGACTCAAGTGATGACCTCACACCACATGAGTTATTCTTTGAAATAGGATAAGCGCAGACTTGGAACTTCCCCCCTTATATACCCAATATCCATCAGATTTGATAAACGATGTATGTACACATTCAGTACATCACATCGTTACGGTCCCTAGTTGGCTCTAATACCGTCTGAAATGACCCAAGTCTAAAATTGGTCAATGAAACACATGCCCACATAACATGAGCTATCATTTTAAAAAAGATAAGTGTTAGGTGCTTATTTTCTAATACTTAAGTCTATATATTCATATAAGTTTTCTCATATTTCTCCTATGTGAGATATGTGGTGTTACAAAAAATTCATAGCCTATTTGTTGTAATTTTTCATAAAATTAAAAGCTTATTAAAGTGAAAATTAGTCATCTGTTCTTTTCAATTGTTTTTTATTTTTATTATAGAATCCCAACATTGATATAGCTCTAATTGAATAATAAATTTAGTCCCAGCTAAGAAGCTCAACTGGCCTTAAAGAATGTTGGCTGAAGTACGAAACAGATTCGAATCTCCAAATACTCTGCATGGCATAAAAAATGTCACCTATGGTTTGATGCCTTCTAGATTTTTAAAAATATGCAAAGTAACCCTCATACTTTACAAACTCTTATTTACTGGTTATACTTTTTATGTTAGGACTAGTTAACTGGTTCAAATTTAGTGGTTATGGTTTTCTATGCTAGGATTCAGTTTGTATGTATTGGTTTAGTAGTTTTTTTTCATTTTTGTAGCTCTATTTCAAATTTTGAAAACTTGTTATGTAGAACACAATCCAAACATTAAGCTATACTTTTAAAGATAAACATCGGTGCACTATAGATGAACAGAGTAAAAGGAGAGTGGAGTGCATTGTTCATTAATAGTGCCATTTTTTTCTCTTTCTCTTTCCTTTTTCTTTCTTGTTTTTTTTCTTCAAGTTGATCATGTCTTGATGGTCTTTTTTGCCATTTCCCCATTGTCAGCTTGTTACACTTCTATTAAAATGTGTTTTCACTCCCTACATTTCTACTTTTTCTCATTTTAGTCACTAAGTTCGACTCTTTCTACGTTTTGGTCCTCAAACGTAAGAACTACTTAACTAGATTATTTATATTTGTTCTCTTTGTCCCCAAATTTTTTTATGTTATTTTTTATGTACTATCTTCTAAAGCACAAACTTGGTCACTATCAATTGTTAAATATTTAATACCTAAAACTTTTTCATTTCCTCTCTTAATCCTTGAAATCTTTTGCCAATTTTTTTTCTTTTAATCTTTATTAAGTTAATAGCTATACGAATAATTGGTTAAAATAAATTAAACACAATTTTTTTGTTTCCGTCATATCTTTTCATTATTGATAATTGACTTTTGTAGTATGAGTTATTTAATTTAAAAGCTTTATCATTTAATAAAGTAATTTTTTCCATAATTACTAAATTTGAAAGTAAATTTTTCTAAATAAATTACGTAGTGATATTAAAAATTAGAAATGATAAGAGATGAAATTTTTTAGTGAATTATTTTTTAATGATAAAAAACTTAATAACTATTTAACTAGATATTTTCTATTTACTCTATTTGTCCCCAAACTTTTTTTAGTTTTTTTGTGTAGTATCTTCTAAAACAAACATTGGTCACCATCAACAGTTAAACTTTTAGTACCTAAAGCTTTTCCGTTTTCTCTCTTAGTACCAAAAATTTTCAGCCAATTTTTATTTCTCTTTTTTATTCTTTTAATATTTATTAATTTAATTGTTTTACTGCTAATTGATTAAAATAAATTAAACACAATTTTTGTGTTTTTATTATATTTTTTCATTCTTAATAATTGATTTTTGTAGCATGAGTTATTTAATTCTAAAACTCTATGGTTTAATAAAGTAAATTTGAATATCCATCATTTTGAAACACATACAATATTATTTTCATAGTGTTATGTTTTGATAAGGACTAATCATTTTAATAATAATAACACAACATTAAGAAAGTTCAACTCAAAATTAAAATAATCTAAAATTTTAATTAATTAACATAAACTAATGGATAAGAATTTTTTAGTTATTTTTTTTATTGAGATTTGCTTTAATAGTAAATTTATAAAAAAAAATACATGCTACAAAGTTCGGGTAAAAAATAACCTTGTAACTTAACTAAAACCAAACATACAAACCAACTAGCAAAGATTCCTCAAGACAAAACACATAACTTTCCCAATGCTATTATTATAAATACTATATCATTATTTCTATAGAATTGAGCAACTCCTTGCTACCGACAATCAAGTTCTACAAGAAGTAATATGTTGTCACTTATAAAAATATTCAATTATCCGAGCTACAATGAGAGTTATAAAAGTAACCGATACATTAACAAGTATAAAGTAACACCCACAAACTACACATCTTCATCTTTTTCTTCTCAACTTGATTGCGGTGAATGAAAATGCACCCTTCTTGCACCACTTGCAGCATCTTGAGCAGCACTAGCAGAGCGTTTTAGAAGTGTAATGACCCTATCCAATTTAATCTATTTATTATTTTGGATATTTAGGCTAAGACCCAATAGAAGGAAAGAAAAATAATAATAATAATAATAAGCAAAAAAAAAGTAAGGGAATTAAAAAAAAAAAAAAAGGACATGGCAAAAGGGAAGGGAGTCGGCGGAAGTTATAAAAAGGGGGAGAGATAAGAAAAAAATTAGTGGTAGGTATTTCTCTCATAATTTTATCTATTTGTTGCTTTGTGTTGAAAAAATGGAAGAAGAGATCATTAATTGAAGATCAAGTGAAAGCAACTGTGAATTTTTGCAGTAAAGGCAGAATCTTTGGTAAGTGATTGTTAGTTATTTTTTAATATATAAGCTAGCTTTTCTTTGAAATTGAATAGAGATTTAAGTTAAGATTATAGTTGATTATAATTTATTTCAATGATTGGAAGGACCAATTGATTATTAGGATTGTTTTGGATGAATTAGAAATAAATTTGGGGAGATTTTGGCTAGGCATGGTGGAAATTGCGTTAATAACAGATTAGGTCCTTGAGGCTTAGAGGCGGATTCATCAAGACCCTACAGTTTATAAAGTTACAAATTGGCCACCGCAAATAGGTTGCTGAATCTTATAATCGGGTTAATCACAGTATCAGTCCCTAAGGTTTCTAACACTACTTCAGTGAATTCTTAGAAAAGGAGCGTTCGTTTGGGTCACTGTCAGCAAATGATTTTGAGTTATTTCCTGAATTGATTATATTTTGACATAAACTTTTACATAATTATTTTAGGCGGCTAAAGAATTATTTCAAGAGTTTGAAAGTTGCATTTTGAGGTAAGTGGCTACTACTATTCCAAAAATTAAATTGTTTTGATATTATATATATATATATATATATATATATATATATATATATATATATATATAATTTCTTCAAAGTGTTAATTTTTCCAATTTAGTAATTTTTCAATATTTTGATTTAAAGCTATTTTGCATTAAATAAATTGTTAATCAAAATAAGAGTTTTTAATTACAAGTTTTATTCTGAAATTGTTTTCCAAGTGTTTGATTAATTTACTTTTTTTTTTGAACGAATCAACAAATTCATTTACACAAAGGCCTCAAGGGGGCTCAAAGTTTACCTCCAAGAAATTTTGAAGGGCATAAACAGAAGAGGGACAAATTGTCCAATTTTTGCCCTTCTGTCCTTTTACCCACTTAGCTATGTGTAAAGTACACATATTAGCTTTAACAGAAATCTCCTTAATAGAACAATAAGAGAAGCAGCATTTTAGAGTTTTAATATCGAAGGGTAAAGTGCATATCCTCCAGTCTTCTTTATCCTTCAAGCTGGCGAATGATTCTTTGTCAGAAATCTCAATTTCTACTGCTGTGTGGCCTAATCTCAGCAACTCCTGGAGCCCTGTTCTAAGCGTTTCTGCTACTACTGCCTCTTTGTAGGTGCTAGCATCAACCATGGCCTGATTCCCCAATATGTTCCCCTGCCAGTCTCTCACCAGGTAAGCTGTCCCAATAGCGTGCCCACTGCAAACAGCCACATTAAGCTTTAGAGTCCCCCTTGCCGGCTTACTCCACTGTTCAGAGACAGCAGGTTTGTACATAGGTTGGTTTATGCTTCCAAGGCGCTGGTGGACTTGGTAGAATTCAGCAACAGCACCCTGAACCCTGTGTATTACAACTTCAGGAATGATGTTTTTTCTTTTGAAAAGCAGCTTCATTCCTTGCCAACCAGATAAACCAGCAAGTATAAGTAATGATTGAACTAATAATCTCCTTAATTTCTTGTGTATACTTTAAGGAATGACAAACCTTAATGAACCATTGATCAAATGTTTAGATTTCAGCATTATGATGTTTATAGTCCAAGCACACAAACTAGACTAGGTGAGTCCATTCACATTGCAAAGGCATATGCTCCACAGTTTCAGCATGAGAACAGAAAGGACATATAGGGTTTATTTTGGTACCTTTTTTAGCTAAGTTCAAATGGACAGCAATAGCATTTGGCAAACTCTCCACATGAAATTTTGAATTGTGGGAGGGCATTTAATTTTGCAAACTAACTTCCACACGCAAGGGTCTATTTTATGCTAGGTTGAAGCAGAAGAGGGATTAGAAGCAATGACTTTTTGTATGCTGTAGGCAGATCGGACTGTTACATTACCAGTTTTTTCGTGTGGCCAAATTAGTTTGTCTATTCCCGGAAAATGGCTAATAGGGATCTGTAAAATAGCCTGTTTTTCCTTATTTGAAAGCAAGTTTGAAATCTCATCTAACTTCCATGTGTGAGTGCTGACATCTATTAGATTACCAACATTCATACTTCTTATCTCTAGTGGAATATCTATATTCGGGTGAAGTTTAAAGCCCCCTATATTCAGAATCCAAGCATCATTCCATACAGAGATAGATTGACCATCATGAACTTGCGAGCAGACATTCTTTTTTAAAAAATCCCTACCCCCTAATATACTAGACCATCCTCAAGAAGATTTAGGGCATTTTTTTGCATTCCAAAGATTTCTATCAGGGAAATAAACCCCTCCTAGAATTTGAGCTAAAAAAGACTGAGGATTCGAGATGATCCTCCAAGCAAGTTTTGATAAGAGACCAATATTCATAGCCTCTAGATCTTTAAAACCCATTGCCCCTTTTTCCTTTGGCAAAGTTAAACAATCCCAGCTTTTCCAGTGAATACTAGAGTCTGAGTGCTGACTTTCCCACCAAAACTTTGCCATTAGAGAGTGTACATTATGACACCACTTTCTAGGGAATCTAAAATAAGCCATAGCATATGAAGGTAGGGCAGAAATAACAGACTTCAGCAGAATTTCCTTACTTGAGTATGAAAGTAAAGCCTCATTCCACCCTTGTAGTTTTTTTATGATTCTATCCTTGAGGAAGGCCAACACTTCACACTTTGAGCATCCCCACAGAGTTGGCATGCCTAGATACTTTCTTAGATTTTCTTTCTTAGGGATTTTCAAAACAGGCTAATATTTTCCTACAGTGCAGTAGGAGTGTTAGGGCTGAAAAAGATAGTAGATTTATCTAAGTTTATGCACTGCCTAAAGGCCTGGCAATACTGTGTAATCACTTGCTGCAGGTGATGTCCATTCTTGACACTAGCCTTAACAAAAAAGAGAGAATCATCTGCAAAAAGTAAATGAGTTAAAAAAGGACAGTGATTGCTCATTTTAATACCTTCAATAACTTTCAACTCAGCTGCATTTACTAACATTTGAGATAAAGCTTCAGTCATCATGATAAACAAATAAGGGGATAAAGGGTCACCTTGTCTTATACCCCTTGTAGGTGTAAAAGATGTAGTCTCCTTTCCATTGATCAAAAGATTATAAGACACCGAAGAAACAAGGGACATAACCTAATTAATCCTCTTAGAAGGAAACCCGATTTTTTCCATAATACTTTTCAAAAAAGACCACTCCACTTGATCATAAGCTTTTTGCATATCAACTTTTATAGCCATATTCCAGTCTAATCCTTTCTTTTTTACACAGGCTAATTGGCCTAAACTGTGTGACTTTTTCAGGGTGGGGAACTTTAGGGATAAGAACAATAGATGTTTGTTTATGGAAGTATTAAAAATACCTTGGTTAAAGAAAACTTGGACTACTTTGGTGACACTTTCCCCAACCTCATCCCAATATTTGTGGAAGAAAATTCCTGAGTGTCCATCAAGCCCTGGAGCCTTTAAATGAGCCATTTGAAAAGCAGCTGACTTAATTTCTTCGGCTGATACATCTCTTTGAAGTTTATCTTTCAGCTCTGCTTGAACTACTGTTTTGACATGGATCAGCACTTCATTCATGCCTACTGACCCTTCTGAGCTAAATAAATCTCTGTAAAACTGCTTGAATGTGTTTATAATATCTACCTCATTTTCCATTCAAACACCTTGCTCATTTTGGATCCTCAGAATTTTATTTGAAGCTCTTCTCTGAATAGTTACATTGTGGAAATAGGTAGTGTTTCTGTCCCCCATGTTTAACCAGTCAACTATTTGCAAATAAAAAAAAACTGTGATACTGGCAAATAGATAATCAGAAATACATCGATATTGGATGAATGAGTTTCATTTGATCAAGCTTCGGGTTATTTGTAGTATTAGAATGTGATAACTAATTTGAATATCATTTTTGGAGGGACCAGTGGCAGATCTGGTGAAGGATAGAGGTGATTGTTGCACAGAAAAATGAAAATAATAAATTATACATAGTTTCTAAAATTTGTTAAAAGTTACATAAGTACCCCAAGATTTCAAAATCAACAACTTCTCACGTTTCTTGTTAGATTTTTAACAGTTGGTGACATATTCGATACCAAACTGTAATATTAATGATCAATTTGGGTCCAAACTATGACTTCAGTGATGTAATTGAAATCACTCAAAACTATAATAATCAAATTGGTCTAGCCCCATAACTACGGTGAGTTTTTTGGTACTTTTCCCATTAGAACCATAAAAAGAACTGGTTAAAAAAGATGGTTCAAAATCCCAGCGATGAAATAAAAAAAAAGTGAGCCGGTTCTTATTTGTGGTTCAATCTCAATGGTTCTAATAGGGCTTTTTTGCCGTGGAGGATGGCGGTTTGATCAAATATGCATACGTTTATGGATTTCCTGGGGGTCTAATGTTTTGTGGTTTTGCTTGCTTTAATAACCTATTTAAGCATGATGTTCCTTGGTTTATTTTAAACTCAACCTCTTAATCTTTTCTTATTTTTGGAGTCACAGCAGTCATAACAAGTTATCTGGTTTTCCTGATTTATGTGTTTTAAATAACCGTTTGCCAGTTAGCACTCAAAACTCAATTTTGTAGTGTATCCAGATGCAGAATTTCATGACCAGGAGAGAATAAAGTAATCCAGCAAAGACAAAGCACTACTCTTGCAACTTTTGTAAGAAGACAATCGAAATATGTTGTACAATCTCCGAGAACTATACATACCTTACATAACTGAGTAAAAAACATGTTATACAAAAGCTATATCACACAAATTCATTTAGCTGTGACTGAAGCCTGAGAGAGTTTTGATACTTTCGTCTCACATCCCCCAACTTATAACATGGAAGCTTTAATAGTTTTAAAAAGTTTTAGACCTGCAGAAGGAAGCCAAAGATATCACTAAGCATCAATACATGCATGTAATTGCATTCAGGAATTCTATATATAATGAAATCATGAAATATTATTGGGAATATGTAATTCACTAGCTAAAAATCCATCCAATTTTCCTAAAAAAAAAAAAAAGGCAAATGGTAGCCAAAACATTAACTTTGATGAAATTAAGGTGGCTGGAACGCCCTTGTTCAACAATAATAAAAGAATGGGAGAAATATTGGAGGAGGCAACCAAAGGTTGTAAGTTGAATTAATTAAGGTAAAGAGCAGCAATCATGGTATTGATACGTCAATATATAATAGAAATAATATGTGCATACCGGCCTATATAGCGCTCGGGGATGTGAGATATGATGGGCCAATCCACCCCTGTTCCTTGTTTGCAATGCTCTTCCACAATTGGGCAATCATGAATCTCCAATCTTTGTAGTGTGGCTTTCCTAAGAAGTTCCCGTGGTATTAATGTCAAGCTGGGACATCTTTGAATAAACAACTCACTAAGATGTGGCATGATAGTGATCATGGGCATGGGATGCTCTTTTTCATTGTCACTCCAATCCCACTCCTTCCACCCCTCCATCTCGATGAAAGTAAGACACTTCAAACTAGGGAAGATAACCAACTGTGGTTGCATTTTTGGTGGTGGTATTCCAAGAAATTCGGCTCCCACTTTCTTCACTCTCCGCATTGGTCCTATATAGAGAGATGCAAGTCTTGGCAGTTTGCCCAGCTGGGGAGGCAGTTGCTCCAACTCTCCACAATCTCGGAGGATGAGGTATTTCAGGTTGTTCAGTGATGCCATCCAATTAGGAAGTCCATTGCCATTGTATCCCAATATCCGCAACTGTTCGATGCATAAAGGTGGACTCAAGGCTTGTAGCACTTGTTCTTCCTTCACACTCTCCAATTCACCCCCCATCATGTTGAACTTGAGTGCCAAACTCCTTAGCTTGGCTTTGTCTTCCAATCTCACTTTCATACACTCATTCACATCTTTGATGTTCTCCAATCCAGTGATCCAGATTTCTTTAATGTTTGATAAATTCCTCAATTCAGCAAGGCTAGCATCCTTTTCTCTCATGCTAATAACAAAATTATCTATTACTTTAACTTTACTTAATCTTCCAATCCCCTTAGGCATACATCTGAGCGTATCAGTTTGCCAATTATAAAGATAACTAAGTTTGATCAACTCACCTATCCGCTGCGGCAACTTTTCAAGGCTCCTACAGTCACTAATGTCTAACGTTTCTAAGTTGCATAAATCACATATTGCTTCTGGCAATACTCTTAAATTTGAGTTACCTGACAAATTCAGTTGCCTTAGATGTTCTAACTTCCCTACCTCCTTTGGAAGGACTTCAAACTCCAAAGCATTTAGTTTCAGTGTCCTTACACAGATGAGTTGTCCCCAGTCTAGTGCCGAAAAATCAGCATTTATCCGCGTAAACATGAGATTGCACTGAATATGGAGGCTTCGCAATTTTTTGCAGCCACAAATGTTTTTGGGAAATTGGAAGCTTCCTTGATTCTTATCAATATTCAACAACATGTGCCGTATACTTTTCGGAGATGCTTCCCTCGTAAAAAAGTCCATGTTATTGGAATCAACTGAGTAGCATTCACCTTCACTTAAAAACATTGCAAAATCATGAACTATATCATGGATTTTGAATTCATATATTTCTCCATCACTAGATTCTTTAAGATCTTGAAAAAAGCATCGCATAACCAGGTCATTGAAACACTCCTCTGCTACAACTTCTTTCTCTTCTGCCTCCTCAAAAAAACCTTGTGCCATCCACAACTTGATCAATTCATCTTTCCCAAAGTAAAAGTCTTTTGGGAAGAGTGCACAATATGAGAAACACCGCTTTGAAACTGATGGCAACTCATAATAGCTTAATTGCAAGAGACCAAAAAGACCCTTCTTATCATCTTTAATTTCCCAAGTTCCATTCGTTAACACATTTTGCCACTCTTTTCTGGTTCTTTTGAATTGCAAATAGCTACCAATTATTTTTATTGCAAGAGGTAGACCTTCACATCTGCCAATGATTTGTTTGCCAACATCTTCCAGCATTTCTATCTCATCCCTCATCCTATCGTGGAATGCTAGCCGAGCGAACAATGACCAAGAATCCTCTTCATTCAAGATCCCCAGGTGAAAAATATTTACTTGTCTTGATCCGAAAACCATAGCCACATTTTCATTCCGTGTGGTCAATAAAATTCTACTCCCGGGAAGCGAACACTTCAAAGTATTTAGGAGTTGTTTCCATTTCTCAAAATCCTGTGTCCAAACATCATCAAGGACAAGTAAAAATTTCTTTTCCGACATATGTTCACGAATTTGTTGTAATATGATATCCATTGCATCTACCCTTGGACGTTGGCCTGTACATGCTTGTAAGATTTCGCTAGCTATTCTTCTCTCATCGAAAGGATCGGAGACACAGATCCACATTCTCTTGTCAAAGTAGGCTCTGACTTCACCATCATTGTAGATAGATTGAGCAAGAGTTGTCTTGCCGAGACCACCCATTCCTACAATGGAGATAACGCGTAGAGCCTCCTCTTCTTGAGTACTACTACCGCTCGGTGTTGATAGTAGCATGCCTTTGACAAAAGCTTCATCTTGCTTTCTACCTACCACCTCCGCAACATCAATGTAAGATGTTATTTTGGGCCTTTCTTCATCAGTTATTCTCTCGTGGATAACGAAGTTAAATCTCTCTTTTTGTTCAGAAATGAAATCAAGCCTTTCATTGATTCCCTTGATCTTGAGAGCAATGTCATGGCGAAAAGCAAGTTGCTTGATGCAAAAGCAAGGGGATGGAAGGAAGGAGCAGACCTTGCTATGGGGCTTCTGTTGTTGCCTGATCTTTAATCTTAGAAGGCAAGTCTTCCACTCATCTAGAACGTCTTCGAGATCATAAGAAACCTCCTTGAGTTCATTCAACCAGTGTCTAACGGAATCCTCCTTCACTTGCTTTCTCTCTGCGTCTTGCAGCACAGCTTGAATGGCCTGACAATTGCTGGTGAGCTTTTTGATCTCCCTATCCACGCCTGTCACAAGCTCCACTTCTTGCTTTGCTTTCTCGGAGATTATGGTCACCAGTTGTTGCAGGACTGCTGAAACAATAGCATCGGCCATGTCTACAGCAGTAGATGAAGGGGTTGTGAGAGCAAGAACAGGTTTGCAGATGAAAAGCAGAGCTGCAGAGGAAGAGATAAGCCCATGAATGATTAATCCAGCCACACAATTGGTTTTGGTAGGCCCGATGTTAATGCTTTCCTGCCAGCCTTTACCTGAAAGTTGTCGCGTTGGCGTCTTCTGAAGTTTTGTTGAACTTTAAGTGCAAGTTGGAGCTCGAAAAAGAAAGCAAGTCACAGGCAAGAACAAGAAGCTTGGCCAAACATTAAAAAACGCTTCGAAAGCAAAAAAGCCCAACATTTACGTTTTATTCAGACAAATAAACAGTCGAATCATAACTTAGTTGCCTCCTTTTTCCTTGGATCTTTAGTTGCTTGTTTAGGTTTTTTTTAATAAGGAAAAGGATTGTATTAGGTTTTTTAGTTGATTGCCTGGAAATTATTAATTGCTTATTTACTGATGGTGTTTGATTTTCTGAAGGTTCCTTACTTGACTGGTTATAATCATTTGAGTTCATTGGGCAGCAAAAGAAGAAACTTTTTTTTTTTTTAGGATTATATCCCTCCAGAAACCACCCACAGGTGTAGAAAGTTTTTTAGGACAATGGAATAGTTTCCTCTCATGTCACAGGGATCATAAATCTAAAAACCTGAACTTGTTGGTAAAAAGTTGATCTATAGGTCTGCTAAGCTGGGCATCATTTTCATGAAAATTTTCCTGAAAGTTGACAACCTTTTTCTATTTAAGTCGTAAAAGTTAACGTTTTTCTAATTAACTCATAAAACTATTAAAATACGAGCACCGTTAGTCCTAAGTAACTGTGATCGATGACACCTCTGACTTGGCACTAAACGCCATCATCCTACACGTGTCCAAGCCTATGTGCGGCCCAGTTTGCCAAGCGAGATACATAGTCACAAGAAAAGTCGAAACTTTTGGCAGATTGCAGAGAAACAAATGAAACAAAGCATTCAACAGCCTACAACCTTATTCGCTGCTACACTATAGCTAAGAAGAAGAAAGCTGTTTTTTGGAGGTGGAATTGGATCAATCCATAAAGTTAATTTTCGGATCATATACGTTGAAAAAGCAAACATGTATATATATATATATATCATATTTTAAGTTATGGTTTCAGCACTTAAAGTAAACATGATTTATATATCATAAAGTACTTGAGCTACAGGCATGAAAATGAATTTTTGTTGTTTTATCTTCTCAACCATTGGACTATTCTGTCTTGAATTTGATAAGTTAGAGTTATGAAGAAAAATGATCCTCATTTTAGCACATTTTGACTTACCATTTGACTTTTTAATATAGAATTCATTTTGATCTAAGACTTTGTTGAGGTATTCTTTGATATGTTTGGGATATGGGAGAGGCGTCCTTTCAGTTAAAAAAGCAAGTGTATTTGGAGAAAATCTTTATTTCTGACTCTGCAAGAGCTTGCAGGTTTTTCAGTTTTAAGTGATCAAATTTTAGTGCTGTGACATGTAACTTCATTTTACCTACACTAACAAGTTGTTGGAACGCAACATAACTTGTTGGAACACAAAAACGCAGGGAAAAAAAGGTTTTAGCTCAAAACTGTATCTTATGTGTAAACGATGAACTTCAGATGCTTCATACTTTTTGCACAAGTTAGATTTTCAAAAACCAAAATTTCCAGCAAATCATAAATCTTTTATGCTAGCTTGGTATAAAATTTCACCTCAAAACTCTTTCATTTGCCAACAGGTCAAACTTGAGTCAAAGTGGCCAAATTTGTAGAATTTACTGCAAAATTCTGCAGTCTTTTATGCCTATTCCTGCTAATTTCCAGAAACTTGGCCCTAGTTCAATTTAGCTATTTTAAAGCTTAGAACCACAAGATTAACAACTAAATAGATCATAATTACACAGCATAACTTGTTGGAACACAAAAATGCAGGAAAAAAAAGTTTTAGCTCAAAACTGTATCTTATGTGCAAACAACGAAATTTAGATGCTTCATACTTTTTGCACAAGTTAGATTTTCAAAAACCAATAGTTCCAGAAAGTCATAAATATTTTAAGCTAGCTTGGTATAAAATTTCAGCTCAAAACTCCTTCATTTGCCAACAAGTCAAACTTGAGTCAAAGTGCCAAATTTGTAGAATTTACTGCAAAATTCTGCAGTATTTTGTGCCCATTCCTGCAAATTTCCAGCAACTTGGCCCTAGTTCAATTCAGCTATTTTAAATCTTAGAACCACAATATTAAAAACTAAATTAGCTCATAATTACACGAGATTGCTTGTTGGAACACAAAAATGCATGAAAAAAAAAGTTTTAGCTAAAAAATTGTATCTTATGTGCAAACAGCCAACTTTAGATGCTTTATACTTTTTGCACAAGTGAGCTTTCCAAAAACCAAAAGTTCTAGGAGAACATAAATCTTTTAAGCTAGCTTGGCTTAAAAATTCATCTCAAAACTCATTCATTTGCCAAGAAGTCAAACTTCAGTCAAAGGCCCAAAGTTGTAGAATTTCCTCCATATTTTTGCAGTATTTTCTACAAATTCCTGCAAATTTCCAGCAACTGGGCAATTTGGGAGCAATACTCCCTCATCCCTTTGCAATCCTTTTCTCTGATTACAATGAAACAAACTGTTGGAAAGACAAAAAATTTGATCAGTTCATCAAATATCTTTCCCCGAATCATCTCTCAATAAGTACAATACATACCTGTTACCCATCTTGGGGACAAGGGATTGAGATGTAGCTGTCCAATTGGGTAGGCTCTGGTTTGGGTGAGTCCATGCATCCAAACTTTTTGTAAAGGTTCTTTCCCCCTGATTGGTTATATTATAATCATTTTGGTCCTTCAATGTGTTTGATTGATTGGAAGCAATAAAAGAAAATATTTTTTTCTAGGACTATATCCCTTGGCAAGAATTCTTACCCTATATGTGTGCTTGATTTGTCAATTGGAATGGTTTTAGGACATTGGAAAGGTTTCCTCATTGTTCACAAATCTAAAAACCTCAACATGTTGTTGGTGAAAGGTTGGTTTATACGGCTACTAAGTTGAGCTTTATTTTCATGAAAATTTTACTGTCATTGATGCCTAACTAAGCTTGAAAATTGCTGATCTTAAATGTCTGTTGCTTCTCACTAAGTTTTTTATCTGAAAGTAATAAATATAAGCATTCACCTGCTCTTGCTCGCTCTATCGATTGTGGGTTTTGCACTAAAGAAAAGGAAGAATACAAGGGGTGGTGGTTCGAGGACCTCTTCGCTTCTTTCCCAAGAAGAACACCTGCTAGCTCTCTTGAATCTTCCCCAATATTCTTTTGTAAAGGTTAGTGTTGGTTCTTATAACGGCAATCTGATGCGATCATGCTGATCATGGTTATAATCTGATCACCGGGACTTACAATATATCGTAATTACTTCTTATTAACGCAATCCACTTCTTCAGTGAACACCCTAATTAAAAATTACATAAGAATATTGTCAAACTGAAAACGGCTTATGGAACAAGTGGCTAGTAACAAATTGTGGAGACCAAAAGTTTCCCTAGCTTTTAATTCCATCAGCTATAATGGAAACCTTACATCAATATGTAATAGAGTAACATACCCAGGGTACCATTTCTGAAATCACAGCCCATATCTGTAGTGACACATGCCCAAGAATCTGATTCAAGGACAGGCAAAAAAAGAAAAAAACTTTTCCTGCAAAGTCATAGTCTATTACCATCAGACTTTGGTTTTAACCCAAGAAAAGAGTCTAAAACAGGCCATTTTGATATAACAAAACTAGCTTCCCGGATGGTAGTTACACAAAGCATTATGAAACCATTAATTAACCCAAGAGTTCCAGTTGGTAGAGTTCTTGGATAACAAACATTTATACACGCAACATGTGAGTTGCTTCCTGCAGAAGTACTCCATTAGCAGTCCTCCAAGTCCAGTTACCAGTCAAGGTTTCTGTACCATTTCTTGCATGTAACAGTTGGTCACGAATACAGGTAACTAACATCAGTATCATTAAAAAACCATTCACAGATAGCTTCCCTTCAGCAACTCAAATTACACTAAAACTGGCATTGAAAGGATTAGTTACAAATTTATCGACTCATCACAAGAATGTGAGAAAAAAATTTCTCTGCAAGATCAATGTTACTGTTGACACCCAATTTTGTCCGGGCATTAACTTTTTGTTAAGTTTTAGATTAGGAAAATTAGTTTATGGGGCATTTTCATTTTTTGGGATTATTTGGTCATTTGTTAGGAGTTTGGGTCATTTTTGTCATTTTTAGGGTTTTGCGTAATTAGTTGGTCTAGTCACATTTAGGTAGGGGTGAGCACGGGTCGGGTAGAACCATGGGTTTACCCAACCCAATAGGGGGTGGGTAGGGTTGGGTTGGGTAAAAATTGTTCATGGTTCGTGGGTTGGTTCCATCTGTTAAAAAACCATCGGTTTTTGGGTTGGTTTCGGTTCCATGTGGAACCAAACCGAAGGGGAACCGAACCGAGCTTAATTATACGTTAGTTTACATGTATATTATATATTATGTAGAATGTAAGGGTAAATATGAAAGTTTAGAAAGTATAGGGGTTTGAATGTCCTTTTAAACAAAAATGAATGGTCCACATTGGGTATTACCATTTTTTAATTCAATATCGTCTGATGATTGGTCAGGTTACTTTTGGAGGAAAGGTTGATCAAGTGTTGGTTAATGTGTCAGTCTGTTGATAGTGTCAGTGCTCTGAGTTGTTGGTAGAGTTTGTTTTTTAATGGTCTTTTGGTGGAGTTATTGCTGTCACCTTTTCTTAAACGGATGAGACAATGAGAAAGATTGTAAAGTTCTTGCTGTATATATTGATTTGTTGTATCAGAGTCTTACTCATTCTTGCTGTATATGTTGATCTGATGAGTTGGAAGAGATCTGGTGTGGAACCGTCAGACCCGAGGACCCAGAACAGAAAACCCAGAACTATGGTTCTGGTTCTGGTCGGTTCTCGGTTCTCGGGTTGGTTCGCATTTTTGCAGAACCGAAGGATTTTCGGTTTGGTGCGGTTCCGCTACTAACCCGCACCAAACCGAACCATGCTCAGCCCTACATTTAGGTTACATTGTTATTTTAGTCTAAGTGGTCATCTAGGACAGAAATAGGAGTTAATTTAGTTTAGGTACTAATTTGGAGTCCTAAAAGTCTTGTAGGGTCAATTTGGGCAAAAAGAAAAAAAGTTTGGGAGAAAACGGGCTATCTTCAGAAAGTTTTGAGCAAAATTCAAAGGATTGGGGTAGATCTACCAATTTTAGAGAGTTTGAGCCAAATCTGGCGATTTTATGGAATTCTAGGAAAATCTAGGGTTTTTGAAAAGTTTTGGGCTAATCTGACAATTACTTAAAGTTTTGGGTCAAATAGGCAGATTGAAAGTTTAATTGGACTGAAACTGGTAATTTTATCAGATTATATCTTAATTGAACTAAACTTCTTCAAATTTGATTTGGATAGATTTTAAACTCTAAAAAGTAGTGTTAATCACGTTTTAAGCCAACCCTAATATAAATATGACTCGGATTTCGAGAAAAGAGAGAAAAATTGTAACCCTCTAGTCTCGAAAAAGGGAAAACTGCAGCCTTCAAATCCCTATCTTCCCTTCTTCTGCCCAGAAACCCTAAGATTTTCCCAGGCGCCGCCGCCATCCCTGGGGCCTTGCCGCTCTCTTCTGCCGACGCCTCCAACCTCTCCCCCTCGACGTCGCGCATCCGTCACCCCTGGTCTCCCTCCATTGCCCGACGCCGCCGCTTCAGTTTTCACTCCCTCCAGCCCCCATCCGTCGCCGCTCGTCCCACGCCGTCCAGCCCCGTCCGCCTCCGTCGTGCCACCCTCCGCGACGCCGTGCTGCTCGCGCAGCTCCACCCTCCGACGCGAACTCCCTCTCTCTCGGTGCGTGATCTCCCGACCGCCGCCATCCTCCCGACTCTCTCTCCTGTCGCACCGTCCGCCGTCGCCGTTGCCGTCGTCCCAGCTCGCGCCGTCACCTGCCGTTCGCCCAGCCGCCACCGCAGGAAGGAGAAACTAGAGGAGATCCGGTTACAACCCGGATCCGACCCGTCCAGAACCCAGATTCGACTCATCCACTAGTTTTTTCGGTAAAACTACTGTTTAGTCCCTTGTTCTTTTTATTTCATTCATCAAGTCACTATTTCCTGTTTTGTTGCAGATCAGTCACTCACAGCAAGGTTTTTAGTTTTTTTTGTTTTTGTTCCTCTTTGTTTCTCTTCTTATGTGTTTTTTTGCATTCACTAAAAAATAGCCATTAAATCTTCATTAAAACATAACTTAGTGTGTTCTTGTTTATTTTATTTTGTTCTCTTAAATTACTTCAGTTATCTTTTTTTTAACTAATTTTAGGATTATGTAATTTTATTTTTATTTCTCTAATTAGGGTCCCATAACGTGTCTTAAAAAAATATATAATTAGTTGTTTAATTGCTCAGATTTTTTTTATTTTATTTTTCTCATTATCTAGACATTAGCAAGAAATTAAATGAAGATAACTCTTTTTATATCTCTAGTACTTACATTTATTTTTCAGGATGTCCGTTCTCGTTGGTTTGATAAAATCCCGAGACGGATTGTTTATTCCATATTCGGTTGGTCTGATAAAATCACCGATTTGGAATTAAATAAAAATTCATAAAAATCACTTTAAATCAAAGATTAGATCAAGAAATAAATGGTTAGGAAAAGATAAAACTGAACCCCATGGTACCAATTCCCGGGCGCTTTAATAGAGCTATTTTAGCGTAACCGACTCACGATCTTAGAATCTCTCGCGGACCATTTTTCAGGTATCCAATCGACTTAGGAAAACTGATTGGTGGCGACTACTAAAAATCACGTTGCTATAGTTACATAAATAGAAACATTATAACATGTGAACACATAGAGCTTGAGATGCCAGAGTCATAGAAAACCTTGATCAAGTCACAATAACACTTATACGTAGGGTAGTTGTAACAGAAAAGGCTTAGCATGCAGGTACAGAAAAGGATTGAATCAGGAAGGGTCTGGTTTCTTGTTCACGGTAGGAGAGTGGAGACTACACCTCTGACAAAATGGTCATCAGATCTCCAACCCCAAGAATAAAGCATTTAAACTCAACGTGCAATACATTCCTTACCTAATAACCTGAGTTCAGCTACATGCAAGCAACCTGTTAGTGTTGTGCCCGAAAAGCCAATCATGAGATGATTGTATTTTTGCACATTGAGTCATGATATTTTATTGAGGCATTAATCCAGCAATTTTGTTTGTTGTTTTGTTTCTGCGTAACGTAATAAACATAATTGTAACCCTAGAATAATGATATTCTTAAACGTCCCTAGTCTAGTATTATTGTGGAGTGGGTTGCAATAATACATAATGACTAGCATATGTGGAGACTAATATGAGATATGTAGTCTACATATGGGTACAAGTTGGAGAACTTGTGTACTGGACCGACCCACCATGAGAACACTTCATGGATCGTTATATGAGTGTCATAAGTGATTCTCATAATGATCATGGTATATGTAGTCCTTCGACCTAAGATCATCAAGGTTCCCTACATGCGAGTCACATACTTTGATACTTTCCTTTGTTGCTCGTAACTGACTGAACTTGAAGGAGGTCATTGGGTATGTCACATATCATGCGGAGGGATTTGTATGATCAAGATGGGATTTGTCCCTCCTATATAACGGGAGTGATATCTTTGGGCCCCTTGATAGAGTGAGACTTAGAAAATGCATGGCCATGCTCCGATGAGTTGATATATGATATCAATGTCGTCAGTTTAAGTTGGTCTACTCGGTAATCAAGAAACCAAAGATTGGGCTATACGAGAGTGACACATTCCATGTCTCGTGCTTAGTCTTGATATCTTGGACAAAGGGACAATGGCATATATCGGTGATGATCATAAAGGTTTAGTCGATTCACCGACAATCTTGTCACTTGGGTAGCAATGATGTATTGCTAGACACCGCTTATTGCTTATGATCATAAATGTGATTTATGATCATAAGCAATAAGCTGTGTTGCTAGACACCGCTTATTGCTTATGATCATAAATGTGATTTATGATCATTGCCAACATGGCAAGAGCCTATTGGGTCGCACACATAGAGCTATTTGGATCATTAGAGTGCATGGGCTAATTGTTTGGGTTATGGTTTCACTTTAATTTCGTGTTAATAATGGGCCAAGGAGTTGAGCCATTATTAAGCCCGAAATTAAATCCTAATTGGATTAGGGCTTTGAAACCCATTAGGCCTGGAAGTTGAGTCTCACTATAAATACAACTTTTAAGTGAGAAATTCGCAGGTCTCCTTGCCCTAGCCTCCCAAAAGGACAGCCGCACTCTTCTCTTCCAATTCCCTTGGAGGACGCAAGCTAGCACTGCGAGCGCAAGAGAAACGCATCTACCGGGACGTGGTGGAAGCGTGGTGATCCCGAGAGGCTCGTGTGGATACCATAGAGAGCCTGAACACGTCAACTGTTCAGGTTTTGTGATTCGACTCTACAATTGAGTGAGAGATCTCAACCGAAAATTAGGTATGAAATTTTCGAACACCCGGTTTACCCCGTTTTACTTGGATCCTGGAGGGTTTCGGTTAAATTCCGCTGCGCTGTTTGGCTCCCGAAACCCAACAGTGGTATCAGAGCTACTGGTGAAACCTTAAATCGGGATTGAGTGTTGAATCGCATGATGCTATGTGTTCGATTGGTTTTCGGCCATGATTAATTAGATTGATTCATGATGCATGAAACCGGAATTCGTAATGAACATATGAGATATATGAAGAAACGACACAAATTGGTTAATGAGATTAACCCGAAATTGATAGGTATGAGATACCTATATGGATTAGGATTCTTGCAATAGTTGCAAAAACCCTAGGTTTGTTCGGATTCGGCCTGTTCGGCCACCGAAAGTAAGGTATTTTTGGTGGCTCGAATGGAGGAGTCTCGGGTGCCTACTTTCTCGAAATAGAAGATTTCGGGCTAAGCAATTGTAAGACAATTTTTTGCGCCGGGGGGCGCTGGCCCCCATGCCCCCCGCAAGGGCGGCTCCCCTTGACCCCGTCCGCTAACCGGTCAGCGGAACCACCGCCCGCTGACCGGCCAGCGGGACCGCCGTATGTGAAGCGCCACATAAATAAAAACTGGTTAATCAACACGCGAAAATTAACATGCATCTTTGTTGAATGAGATTTGACATGATATGCTGATTGGTGTTTGAAGCATGGTGCATGGTTATAGCCCTTGATTGGTTGTACTTGTAAATACGGCCTGCGAGTCGTGCCTTTTCTTATCACTCTCATTGTACATTCTCTTCTCACCTTACTCCCCTCGAATGTAACTCGAGGTTTCTATTATTAATGTAATGGTGCATTATGGGATCGTCCAAGGTGGTATGTCCAAGGAGGTGACAACAAAAGGGCAACCAAGAAAGGAAGAGAAGGAGCTTGTGAAGACTCTTTTCTTTTCTTAGGCTTTTATGATATTCTCATTGGCTTGAGAATATCACATAGTTTGGGCTATAACTATGTCACGTTTAGTTTCCTGAATGCATGAGATGCATGTTTTATATTTGTATGTGATGCATGTATAAGACAACCGGAGATAACAAATTGGTGAGATCAAATGAAGAATCCCTCAAACAAATATTAAGTCATTAAATGTGATGCCTTCCAAACGTTGGCACTCGTCAAGACTCTGATCAACATTAGGTGGGTTTGCCAAAGCAAAGCACCTATGTTCATCTTGGTAAGGCGCGATGGGATAATAGTGATATCCAAACTGCTAACTTTGGGTTCGACTTAACTAAGTCATCCTAATAGGATTAGGGACTTAGAGGCATAGAGTTGGGCTTAAGTTCATGAGATGAGCTTGGACAAGTGTTGTTCACCCAACTATCCAAGAGTTGCATAAGATGCAATTGGCAAGGAGTTGCCTACCTAAATAGCTGTAACTTGAGAGAAAAGCCAAAGCTGACTCAGGTTGTGGTTAAATATGGATCTTGGCCCACTAGAATACCTTAGCGCCGAGGTGTTCCGAAATAATATCGAGGGTTATTATTTTGAGGAAAATAGTGGGAGTATCGTTTAATAAAAGTCCTTATTAAATGAATTAAAATACATGACTCTTACACTGCATATTTACTGTTGTAGATAACCATGGCACAAAACACATCGACACTTTCGTTGCGATCGATCCTTGAGAAGGAAAAACTGAATGGGACCAACTTTCTCAAATGGTACCGAAACTTGAGGATAGTCCTCAAACAAGAGAGAAAGGCTTATGTCCTAGAGCAGCCCATTCCGAATGAGCCTGCTGCCACTGCTCCAAGAGCTGAAAGGGATGCTCACAAGAGGCATTCTGATGATGGTTTGGATGTTGCATGCCTCATGCTTATTACCATGGAATCTGAGCTTCAGAAGCAACATGAGAACATGGGGGCGTTCGATATGATCGAACATCTCAAAATGCTTTTCTAAGAGCAAGCTAGGCATGAGAGGTTTGAGACCTCTAAGGCATTGTTTCAGTGCAAGATGTCTGAGGGAAGTCCCGTGGGTCCTCATGTGCTCAAGATGATTGGGTACATTGAGAATCTTGAGAATTTGGGATTTGCTCTTCAGAAAGAGTTGGCTATTGATGTAGTCTTGCAATCGTTGCCTGAAAGCTACAGTCAGTTTGTCATGAATTATAACATGAACGACCTTGACAAGTCCCTCCCTGAATTGCTCAACATGTTGAGAACTGCTGAGCAAAACCTTAAGAAGGCTAAGCCTATTTTGATGGTTCAAAAGGGCAAGGGAAAGGGAAAGGCCAACAAGAAGAAGGATAAAGCTAATGGAAAGTCCAATGCTAGTTCTTCTTCAACTGCACTGAAACCAAAGGGTGGTGTGGCAAAGGAAGGGGAGTGCTTCCATTGTAAGCAACCTGGACACTGGAAGCGCAACTATAAGCTCTATCTTGAAGAACTTGCTAAGGAAAAGGGAAGTAAGACTTCCACTTCAGGTATTCTTGTTATAGAGGCTAACTTTTCTACTTCCTCATCTTGGGTATTGGATACTGGATGTGGATCTCACATTTGTGCAAATGTGCAGGATCTAAGTAGAAGTAGAAGATTGGCCCGAGGTGAAGTGGACCTACGTGTTGGAAATGGAGCAAGGGTTGCTGCCTTAGCCGTAGGGACTTATGTTCTCACTTTACCTAGTGGATTAGTTTTAGAATTAGACAACTGCTACTTTGTGTCTACTATTAGTAGAAATTTGATTTCTGTTTCTTGTTTGGACAAGAAAGGTTTTTCATTTATAATAAAGGACAAATGTTGTTCTATTTATTTGAATGAAATCTTTTATGGTAGTGCTCAACTTAGCAATGGGTTGTATGTTCTAGACCTTGAAGATCCAATCTATAATGTGAATACCAAGAAGGTCAGATTAAATGATTCAAACTCAACCTATCTTTGGCACTGTCGCTTCGGCCATATAAATGAGACCCGCATATCCAAGCTCCATAAGGATGGACTCTTGGACTCATTTGATTTTGAATCATATGAGACATGTGAGTCATGTTTGTTGGGCAAGATGACCAAAGCCCCATTCACAGGGCAAAGTGAAAGGGCTAATGACTTACTAGGACTCATACATAGTGATGTATGTGGCCCTATGTCTACACAAGTTAGAGGAGGTTTCCAATACTTCATTACTTTCACTGATGATTTCAGCAGATATGGCTATGTGTATCTTATGAGACACAAGTCAGAATCCTTTGAAAAGTTCAAAGAATTCAAGAATGAAGTAGAGAATCAACTCGGGAAGAGTATCAAAGCACTTCGATCAGATCGAGGTGGAGAGTACTTGGATCGAGAATTCCTTGACTATCTGAAGGAGTGTGGTATAGTATCACAACTCACTCCACCAGGTACACCTCAATGGAATGGTGTATCTGAAAGGAGAAATCGAACTCTGTTAGACATGGTTCGCTCTATGATGAGTCAAGCTGACCTTCCAAACTCCTTTTGGGGACATGCTCTAGAGACAGCCGCTTTTACACTAAACCGAGTTCCATCTAAATCGATTCAAAAGACACCATATGAGATATGGAGTGGGAGGCGTCCCAATTTGTCTTTCATGAAGATTTGGGGCTGTGACGCTTATGTGAAACGTCAATCCTCTGACAAACTAGGGCCCAAATCTCAAAAATGCCTTTTTGTTGGGTATCCCAAAGAAACAAAGGGTTACTATTTCTACAATCCCTCTGAGCAAAAAGTGTTTGTTGCTCGAACTGGTGTCTTTTTGGAGAAAGAGTTTATCTCTAAAGGAACTAGTGGGAGGAAAGTAGAACTTGAAGAAATTCAAGAACAACAAGGAGACATCGAACCTGAAATGGAACCTGAACAGACACCACAAGGTGTTGTGGTTCAAGAGTCTGTTCCTGTAGCACAAAGCCCACGTAGGACTGGTAGGATTCGGCGTGAGCCCGATAGATATGGATTTCTTGTGACTCACACCGGTGATGTGATGCTCATGGATCAAGATGAGCCCACAACCTACCAACAAGCTATGTCGGGGCCTGACTCTGAAAAGTGGCTAATGGCCATGAAATCCGAGATGGAATCCATGTATGAAAACCAAGTATGGACTTTGGTTGACCCACCTGAAGGGGTAAAACCCATAGGGTGCAAATGGGTTTTCAAAAAGAAAACTGACATGGATGGTAATGTGATTACGTTTAAGGGACGATTGGTCGCAAAAGGTTTTAAGCAAATTCATGGTATTGACTATGATGAAACTTTTTCACCAGTTGCTATGCTTAAATCCATCCGAATTTTGTTTGCTATTGCTGCACACTATGATTATGAGATATGGCAAATGGATGTCAAAACTGCATTCCTAAATGGAAAGCTACTTGAGGATGTGTACATGACACAACCTGAGGGTTTTGTCACTCCTGGGAATGCCAATAAAGTGTGCAAATTGCAAAGGTCCATTTATGGACTGAAGCAAGCTTCTCGAAGTTGGAATCTTCGTTTTGATGATGCAATCAAAGAGTTTGGTTTTATCAAAAATGAAGATGAACCTTGTGTCTACAAGAAGGTTAGTGGGAGCGCTATTGTCTTCTTGGTGTTGTATGTAGATGACATACTACTCATCGGGAATGACATTCCTGAGCTACAGTCTGTGAAGACTTGGCTAGGGAAATGTTTCTCTATGAAGGACTTGGGTGAAGTAGCCTATGTGTTAGGCATCAAGATCTATAGAGATAGATCTAGAAAGCTTCTTGGCCTAAGTCAATGTACATATATTGACAAGGTGCTAAAGAGGTTTAGCATGCAAGATTCCAAGAAAGGATTCTTGCCCATGTCACATGGTATCACTCTTTCTAGATCTCAGTGTCCGAGTACAACTGAGGAGAGAGAGCGCATGAGTAAGATTCCATATGCCTCAGCAATTGGATCTATCATGTATGCCATAATATGTACTCGTCCCGATGTCTCATATGCTTTGAGCATGACGAGTAGGTACCAATCGAACCCCGGTGAAAGTCACTGGACAGCTGTTAAGAACATCCTTAAGTACTTACGAAGGACTAAGGATGCATTCTTGGTCTTTGGAGGTGAAGATCAGCTCGTTGTAAGGGGTTACACCGATGCAAGCTTCCAATCCGATAAGGATGATTTTATATCGCAATCTGGTTATGTGTTTTGTATTGGTGGTGGTGCTGTGAGCTGGAAGAGTTCAAAGCAAGAGACAGTAGCTGACTCTACAACAGAATCTGAGTACATTGCCGCCTCTGATGCTGCGAAGGAGGCAGTTTGGATCAAGAAGTTCATCACTGAACTTGGAGTGGTTCCAAGCATTGTCGACCCGATAGAGCTCTATTGTGACAACAATGGAGCAATCGCACAGGCTAAGGAACCTCGATCTCACCAGCGATCCAAACACATACTCCGACGCTATCATCTCATCAGGGAGATCATCGAGAGGGGTGATGTAAGGATATGCAGGACTTCAACAGACATCAATATTGCTGATCCACTAACAAAGCCCCTTACGCAGCAGAAGCATGATAGCCATTCTAGGTCCATCGGTATTAGATACATGGATGATTGGCTTTTAGTGCAAGTGGGAGATTGTTAGTGTTGTGCCCGAAAAGCCAATCATGAAATGATTGTATTTTTGCACATTGAGTCATGATATTTTATTGAGGCATTAATCCAGCAATTTTGTTTGTTGTTTTGTTTCTGCGTAACGTAATAAACATAATTGTAACCTTAGAATAATGATATTCTTAAACGTCCCTAGTCTAGTATTATTGTGGAGCGGGTTGCAATAATACATAATGACTAGCATATGTGGAAACTAATATGAGATATGTAGTCTACATATGGGTACAAGTTGGAGAACTTGTGTACTGGACCGACCCACCATGAGAACACTTCATGGATCGTTATATGAGTGTCATAAGTGATTCTCATAATGATCATGGTATATGTAGTCCTTCGACCTAAGATCATCAAGGTTCCCTACATGCGAGTCACATACTTTGATACTTTCCTTTGTTGCTCGTAACTGACTGAACTTGAAGGAGGTCATTGGGTATGTCACATATCATGCGGAGGGATTTGTATGATCAAGATGGGATTTGTCCCTCCTATATAACGGGAGTGATATCTTTGGGCCCCTTGATAGAGTGAGACTTAGAAAATGCATGGCCATGCTCCGATGAGTTGATATATGATATCAATGTCGTCAGTTTAAGTTGGTCTACTCGGTAATCAAGAAACCAAAGATTGGGCTATACGAGAGTGACACATTCCATGTCTCGTGCTTAGTCTTGATATCTTGGACAAAGGGACAATGGCATATATCGGTGATGATCATAAAGGTTTAGTCGATTCACCGACAATCTTGTCACTTGGGTAGCAATGATGTGTTGCTAGACACCGCTTATTGCTTATGATCATAAATGTGATTTATGATCATTGCCAACATGGCAAGAGCCTATTGGGTCGCACACATAGAGCTATTTGGATCATTAGAGTGCATGGGCTAATTGTTTGGGTTATGGTTTCACTTTAATTTCGTGTTAATAATGGGCCAAGGAGTTGAGCCATTATTAAGCCCGAAATTAAATCCTAATTGGATTAGGGCTTTGAAACCCATTAGGCCTGGAAGTTGAGTCTCACTATAAATACAACTTTTAAGTGAGAAATTCGCAGGTCTCCTTGCCCTAGCCTCCCAAAAAGACAGCCGCACTCTTCTCTTGCAATTCCCTTGGAGGACGCAAGCTAGCACTGCGAGCGCAAGAGAAACGCATCTGCCGGGACGTGGTGGAAGCGTGGTGATCCCGAGAGGCTCGTGTGGATACCATAGAGAGCCTGAACACGTCAACTGTTCAGGTTTTGTGATTCGACTCTACAGTTGAGTGAGAGATCTCAACCGAAAATTAGGTATGAAATTTTCGAACACCCGGTTTACCCCGTTTCACTTGGATCCTGGAGGGTTTCGGTTAAATTCCGCTGCGCTGTTTGGCTCCCGAAACCCAACACAACCTTGAATCATGTACAGCCTTGTACAGTACCCACAAAACCCAGCAAATTCAGCCACAAGCCTTACTTCATACACAAGCTTTGTAGGGTTCTAGCTCTTCGTCATTGGTTTAGTTACAATTCAAAATTTAGGTTATGCTTTGATGTTTCAGCTTACAGTAGAACTCAAAAGGCTTTCAGCCTGGCCAATAATGGTGTTCAACGCCAAAAAGATTGATTTGGAGGCGAAGAAGCTTGTCTCATGGGTGGAGAAATGAGTGGATGTTAAGCTGCTCAACTAAGTGAATTCTGTCAAACAAGTCACTGTAGTCTCAAACTGGTTTTCTCTTGGCTTACTTACTACTACAATAGAAGTGAATTTAACCCACTAAATCCCACATGCAAAAAAGTACCCCTACATGGGATCAGGTTCCAGTTCCATTTAACTCATAGCCAAGGTTAGCAGCCACAATCTCACAGTACAGTATTCAAGTCCAGAGGCTAGCAGCTACAACTTCAGTCACTTTGAAGGACTAGTCCCATATTCATATCTGGCAGTTTACTTATTCAGTCAAGTCACAGATACCCCATAATTTTTTATTATGCTTACTTGGCATTGATTCCTTTGCAGGTTCACCTTTTTTATCAAGTAATTTTTTTTTTCAAAATTGATATTTATGCAGTGGAGTATGTGCAGACCTGCTTTAGCAGGATGCTAGCAAAAGCAGGGGGTAAGTTAAATTGCTAACTTTTCCTTTGTTTCTTAAATTGTTATTTCAAGGTTTACTTTCCTGAATGATTTTTTACTCCAGCTTGAGAAATTTCAATTTATATCAGATTAAATGCTTTCTTTTATTATGTAAGGAATTTGCTATAGGAACAATGAGTATCCTACTTGCTGTAGTCATTGTGCTAGTTACTCGTTGATCGTTGGGAGATGATCCAAACTATGCTACCTTAATTAAAGTTCTGTACTTGATGAGTATGAGGAAGAGGTAGCTTAAGGATTATTCCTTACTTCTAAAACTAGAGCTTTGTTTTTTTTTTTTTTTAAACAGTTTATTCTTTTATTTGTTGTAGAAATTGACTTCCAATGGGAAAGAGAAGGCTCAAAGTAAGAGAGGTAAAAAAGGAGACAGGAGTATGTTAAAAATGTGCATTCTGGAACATTTTAAGGCCTTTAACTGCTTTGCATGTCAGTGTTAATGGTTTCCCCAGGACTTACTTTTCACTGATGATCAGATTGCCACAAAATTTTTGGAGGTCTTAGCAAAGAATCTTCTCCAGGAGTCCTAGAAACTGCAGGTATGTCGCCTAATACTCTTGTTAATATTCTATTCGGGTAAAGAATCTGGAGATTGGGGAAGCTCATATCGATTTCCCTATCTACTGATTTTTTTTGTGGGCTTTCTAAAGATGCATTTGATCATTCTTTTGACAGAGTATTAGATACTAATACATTGGGAATGCCTGCTTATTATTTTAAAACACTTGACTTTTTCAGCATCCTTCAAATTTCAAATTTTCAATGCTCAATTTATTTCTTTATTAGGTTGCCCTTGGAACCAATGAGGACAGCTCATATGAAAAACAATTTATGAGGCTTGATAAAAAATCCTAAGATCAGGACAGCACAAACCCTTGAGTTTAAACCGGAAACTTGACAAGTAAATCACATTTAGCAGTAAAGAATTTGGAAATCAGAGTAAACCACAGCTAACCATCAAAGTTTGATCTTAACCTAAGAAAACAGGGTAAAATGAACTATTTGGAGATAAAAGACTAGTTTCCAAACCAGGAGGCACACAAACATGATTACAAAACCAACAATTAATCCAAGAGTTACAGTTCACAAAAAATGCAGTGTTTCCGCAGCTACAAAACCTAACTGCTTGGTACCTGCAAGAGCTTAAAACTGGTAGAGTTCTTAGACCACTAAATAGACATTTATAGAAGTTATTACCAATGCACACATGCATACAACCCATGAGTGGCTTCCAGCAAAAGTAGCTGTCTTCCCAGTACCAGTCAAGGTTCCTGCACAATTTGGTGCAGGTCACAGTTAGGCATGAACCCAAGTATCTAACACCAGTATCATTAAACAAAATGTTCACAGATAGCTTACCCTTTAGGAACTATATTTACACTAAAACCTGCATTGAAAGAATAGTTACAAATTCACCCAGTCATCATCTGCAGCATCGTAGAATCATAACGATGTGAGAAAACAGTTTTCTCAGAAATGATCAGACGTGTTACAGTTAAAAGGAAACAAAATAACAAGTAAACACATAGAGCTCGAGAAGCTAGAGGCATAGGAAAGCTTGATCAAATTCATAATAACACTTATAACCAGGGGTTGTTGAAATATAAAAGGCTTGGCATGCAGGTACTGATAAGGCTTCAAACAGAGAGGACTTGGTTTCTACACCCCATACAAAATTGTTATCTGATCTCCAATCCACAGAATTAAGCATTAAGCTCAATGTAGAGCAGAACCCTTACCTAATAACCTGAATTAAACCACATGCAAGCAACCTTAAACCTTGCATATACATAAATTTAGTTACAAGCGTTACTTCACTCACAAGCTTACTAGGGTTCTAGCTCTGTCTCATAGTTTTGTTATGATTCAATAATTTAGTTTAGGCTTTAGTGTTCTGGCTTGTAGTAGAACTCAAAAGTTCTCAGCCTGGCCAACAATGGTGTTTAAGGCTAAAAAGTTTGATTTGGAGATGAAGAAGTTTGTCTTGTGGGTGGAGAAATAGGTGAAGGTTAAGCCCCGCATGCAACCCTCTCCTTTAGCAAATTAATTCTTTGTAGTTTAACCTTGGAATTAGATAGTTAATTTTTCTATAACTGTCTGTCAAAGAGTTTAAATGGATTAATTAAGTTATAAGTATTGCTAGGCAAATTATAATTTAATCATTTTAGAGCTTGGAATAAAGGTGAACTGGACTGAAAGGATCAAGCTAGAGAGGTTCTTATAGGATTTAACAAGTAAAAGAAGAGGTTTGGTGATCAGATGAAAAAAATGAACAAGTTGTGAAGATCATGGGTTTGATTGTCAAGGTAATAGAAAATAAGTGAGAATTGGAAAAGAGAACTAAAGGACACACTAATCCCTCAATTTAAGGTGCTTGTCTGCTACTAGACATAAGCTCCCCCACACCTTTTATTGATTGACTTAGATTACAATGAAAATATCAAAAGGGAGTTATCAAAAGAAACAGCTCTTAGTATCACAGTAGCTACTATCATCACAGAGGGAATGGACTTGGTTGTAATATTAGATGTTTTCTGAGTAATATGGAGGGTGTTAGACGACAAAGTTTTGTGGCTTAATTGTAAATATTTAGGAAGCTCAAGGTCAAATGGAGAGTTTGAGCCCCACTCAATGCATCTGGTTATGTGTTATCTTCTTGTTGGCAATTAGAAACTTGTTTAAGTTGGAAATTCATCCAAAAACTGTTGTTAAATCTTTGAAACTTGTTTTTAGCAGAAAGAAAGTAACATCAGAATTAAGCAAGAGTTTAGCTAGGGTTAAGTATTGGAAGAGTTTTCTTGAAGAGAAAGTCACGGTTAGCTTGATCCTGTAATTAGTTTTAGTTTGCAGGAGGTCCGAAGGGCTTTGGTAAGGAAATCAAGGATATCACTGAACATCAAGTGCGGGCATGTAGTTGCATTCAAGAGTTCTATACATAACGAAATCATGAAGTATTAGAGGAAATATATAATTAACTCTCTATAAAGCCATCCAATTTTTTCTCCAAAAAAAGGGCAGGCAAATGTTGGGTAAAATATTAACTTGGATGAAATTAAGGGGACTGGAACGACCTTGTTCAATAGTAAAAGAATGGGACAGATATTGGATGAGGCAACCAAACCAACGTCGTATGTTGAATTAATTAAGATAAAAAGCAGCAATTATGGCATTAATACATTAATAGATAACAAAAATCATATTTATCAAAAACACGTTTTAAGTTGTAAAAATGTATTTTTTTTATGACTCTAGATATAGAAACTGTGTAGAAACATCATAGAAATGAAAACCATGGTAGAAATGGATAGAAACACATTTTAAGTCGTAAAAACATAGAAACTTAAAGACTTTAAAACTCTACCTTGTTGGGTCAATTGGATTAAAAAACCTAACCAAGGCTAACTAAGTAAACCCATTTCCCAGCCCAACCCGTTTATATATTAAAAAAAACAACCCAAAAATTCATTGACTTTGATTCTTTGGTAAACTATCTTTTATGTTACTGTATGTTGAATAATGAAAAAAAAATATGAATGGCAAAATGGATATAGTAGGTGCATACATTTAGTTCTAGTTAAGGATAAAATAAAATCAAATATAGATTATTAGATGTATTGCAGTGTAAGGGTTACAAGATTGGAAAAAGAAAAGTTGAAAGTAAGTAAATGTGTTTATTATTTTTTTGAAGCTTATATATATAGAAGCTTTTCATAAAAAAAACTTTAAAAAATAAAAAAAAACTTCAGAAGAACCTTGCCGTCAAGAAAATAGAATAGAAATATGGTGTTTATGTGTATGTCCAATCCCAGCACTAAAACTTAATTCATTAAACTGGAGGAATAGCAATTAGAAAATAGGAAACATGTGTAGTTATTTGTTTTCACCAATTAATTACCTTATACTGGTCAAATTGAATGCTTTGATTCTTTAGCTGCATTATAAACATGAGATTCCTTGATCGTCCCATAGATTAAGTGCCATTAGCTTTTTGTGATTTCTATGCTCAACTAAAATTGGATTTTTAGTAAGTGACATTGTTGTGAAATATAAGGTTCTTAAGATAATTTGAATGGTTATATATTTTTTTTGTACTTTTTTAGAGCTCTTTTATTTTATTTTTTTAATCTTACGACTCTACGATTTTTTATGACTTTACGATTATAGGAAAACCAAAACAAATTTATGTAGAAACCTGACTTTGATACCTTGACAAAAATAATAAGTACATACTGGATAGTGTAGTTGAGAATGTGAGAGATTATGGGCCAGTCTGCCCCTGTTCCTTGTTTGCAATGTTTTTCCACAATTAGGCAATCATGAATTTGCAATCTTTGCAGTGTGGCTTTCCCAAGAAGCTGCCACTGTATTGTTGTCAATTTGGGACATTCACAAACAATCAACTTACTAAAATGTGGCATGATAATGACCATGGGATGCTTTTTTGCACTGCCACTCCAATCCCACTCCTCCCACCCCCCATCTCATGGAACATAAGACTTCAAATTGGGGGAGACAACAACTGCTATTGCATTTCAGGTGGCGATGTTCTAAGAAATTCAGTTCCCACTTTATTCACTCTCCACATTGATTCTAATACAAGATCTTCAAGTCTCTGTAGTTTTCCCAAAGGAGGAAGCTGTTCTAACTCTCTACAATCTTTGAGCTCGAGGTATTTCAAGTTGTTCAATGATGCCATCCAATTAGGAAGTCTACACCTACCACTATATCCTCATATAACCAACAATTCAATGAATAAAGGTGGACTTAAGGCTTGTAACACTTGTTTTTCTTTCTCACTTACTACTTTCCCATCTTCCACCCCACTAAACTCGAGTTCCAAATAATAGAGAAAAATGACTATCCCATTTTTCCGTCTCAATTATCCTATTTGTGTCGATATTATCTTCTTCCTAATAATATCACCTGGTGAATATCATGTAAACTTATCTCCAAAATTATTTCTAAGATAGGAATTACCTTATCTCTTGTATAAATACCTTATGATTAATGAAAGCTATCTATGTTCCTTTGCTAAACTTGTTTCTCTTTTATGATATCAAAGCGGGTTGCTCTCTAAAAACAAAACCTAGCTAATCTTCTTCTTTTCCATTTAACCATGACCAACAAGCTCCCAGTTGCCATTAATTCTATTACCAAAGTCCCAATTAAACTCACAAGCCTCAAATACCCTTATTGGAAAGCCCAATTTCATTCGCTCCTCTTTGGTTGCAATCTACTTGGTTTTGTCAATGGTACAAAGCCAACACCTGCCCCTTACTATTCCCACCGCTTAGGACAAAGAATCACTAAAACCTGATTCTAACTTCATCTTTTGGCAACGCCAAGATTCCCTCATTCTTAATGGCATTCTGGCTTCTGTTTCTGAGATAGTCATTCCTCTGATTACTTTTTCTAGAACCTCTAAAGAAGCCTAGTTAAAGCTTCAAGCTCTCTTTGCAAATCACTCATTGCAAATCGCTCTAGAAGCCACATCATGTTACTAAAAGAGAAACTATCCACTCCTCGTGGCAACAAAACAGTAACTTTACAATCGATTAAGTGTATTGCTAACAATTTAGCAATGGCTCACAACCTTGTTTCTAACAAGGATCTAATGGTTCCTATCATGAATGGTATTAGAGCAAAATTTAAGGAACTTGCTGTAGGTTTACGTGCATGAGAATCTCCAAGCACCTTTGAAGAGTTGCATGACAAATTCCTTGATTATGAAGAGTTTCTGTAGAAGCAAGATTCTTCTCCTATTATCTTTATTATCATTGCCAATGCTGCAGTAGCCTCTTCTTAACCTGGTCTTCTACCGACACCTACCTATTCTTCAAGAATTGGAGGGCACCATCCTCTTAGTCATGGCAGAAACTTCAACAGCTGAGGAAGGGGACATGGCCCTAATCTCTGCCAAAATCAATCATTCTCCAGCATCCCTTGTCAGTTGTGTTCCGTCTCGAACACACCGCTCGAACCTGTCGCAACCTTCAATAGTTCTCCACATCTCTAGCAACTATCAAGTCTCACAGCAATGGCTACTGGACACCGGAGCCTCTCATCATGTGACACCGGAGCCAAGCTTGCTTTCTCAACTATCCGAGTACACCAGAACTGATCAACTTATCATTGGAGATGATGATAGGCTGCGAATTTCTCACACTGGTTCTACCTCTTTATCCACCCTTTTCGCTCCTTTAAATTACAAGGCGTTTTATGTGTTGCTGATATTAAAACTAATCTTCTTTCCATCTCAGTTTTATTTATCTAATCAAGTCTCCATTGGATTCTTCCCAAACAATTTTCAGGTCAAGGATCTGTGCACAGGACTACAACTGGTACGAGGAACAACTAGGAATGGTCTTTATGTGTTTCCTGTGAGGAAGTCCTCATATCCTCCACTTACTAATATTGGCGTAAAATCATCAGCTCAAAGGTGACACCATCGTGTTTTCCAGCTTTATCTATCCTTCGTTCTCTTATTTCTAAATTTTGTTTACCAATTTCAGACCTTAATTTCAATTTTTGTAATTCTTGTTTATGCAATAAGAGCCACAAACTGCCTTTTATTGCTTTTTCTCTTACAAGCTATCGGCCCTTTGATTTACTATACACTGATGTTTAGGGTCCAACTCCAGTTCAATCAATTAATGGCTTTTGCTATTACATTGCCTCTGTTGATCATTATACCAAGTATCTTTGGCTCTACCCCATGAAGCAAAAGTCGAATGTTTATGAAATTATTGTTAAATTCAAGTTCTTTGTTGAAAACTATTTTCAAACAAAAATTGCTTGACTTTATACTAATGGAGGTGGTGAGTATAAAAAATTGAAACCTTTTCTTGAAAAAAATGGCATCTCTCATCTTTTTACTCCACCTTATATACCTCAACACAATGCATCTATTGAATGTCGACATCGTCATATTGTTGACCTGACCCTTCTCCACAATGCCTCCATGCCTTCCCCCTATTGGGCATATGACTTACTCGCTACCACTTATCTTAGTAATAGAATGCCCACTTCGGTCCTTAGTGGTATGTCACCTTATCAAGTCTTATTTTTACAAGTACCCAATTACCACAACTTGAAAATTTTTGGCTGTTTGTGCTAACCTTGGCTTCGCCCTTACAACACTCATAAACCCCAATAAAAATCCAAACCTTGTATTTTCCTTGGCTACTTCCTAAATCAAAGTGCCTACCTTTGCTTAGACCCAAGCACAAATAAAATTTTTTTCTCTCGTCATGTACATTTTGTTGAAGAAAATTTTCCTTTCCTACATTTTTTCCCTCACACACCTTCTTTATCCGGTTCGACTTTCTTTGAATAGACATTTGTAGGAACATCCCAAGAGATTATTCTCGGTAGGCCTTCATCAGCCATCCTACTGTAGTAACCTTGTCCAAGTACATCTCTTACTTCTTCCTCGTTTTCTTCTCTTGACACTCCTACCCAAATTGTTCCTACATGCGTACTTAAGCACATCACCCCTACTATTCCTCCCTTGTCCTCATCACATTCATCCCTACCCCACACCCCTGCCCCTATTGCACCATTCCCACACACCTATACTAGATGAAAACATAACCAATCTGATTCTCCTCCATCTACCCCTTTACCTTTTACCTCCCCTCTTCCACCACCTCTGCCACCAACTCGCACTTATCTTATGCTAACCCACCCTCTTACCGATCATTCTAAAGCTGCCCATCTAACCACCAAACATCCTCTCTCATCCACTACTGAACCGACCACCACTACACAAGCCCTTCGTCATCCCATTGGGAAGAAGCCATGATTGATGAATATGAAGCCTTACTTCATAATGGTACATGGGAGTTAGTTCCACATACTTCCTCACAGAATATTGTAGGCTGTAAGTGGCCTTTTCGCACAAAGTGAAATTTTGATGGCACAATCTCTCGCTACAAAGCACGTTTTGTAGCAAAGGGCTTCCATCAACACCCTGGCCTTGATTTCAATGAAACATTCTGCCTAGTGGTCAAACCATCAACAGTCTGACTCATTCTCAGCCTAGCTGTTCAACATAGCTAGCCTCTCCACCAGTTGGGCATCAATAATGCCTTTCTTCCAGGTGACCTCTTAGAGGAAGTCTATATCCAGCAACCCCAGCTTTTGTTCACCAAGATTTCCCATATCATGTCTACAGATTGCGCAAAGCAATTTATGACATTATTATTAGTGGCAATAATTCTACCTTTATTAAAAAATTCCTTAACTTTCTTTGTGATCATTTTTCCTTGAAGGACCTTAATGATCTCAACTATTTTCTTGGCATTGAAGTAGCACATACCCCCTATGGTGGCTTTTTTCTCAACACAAATACATCATTGATCTTATCTCTCATGCCGACATAGATGGTGTTAAAGACTCTCCAACTCCCCTCTCTACCTCAACAACACTAAGGCTGAATGATGGCTTTTCTCCACTGATGCAACTTCTTTCTGTAGCATTGTTTGCACGTTACAATATCTGTCCTTCACTTGCCCAAATATTGTATTCATAGTCAACAAGTTGTCGTAATATATGCATCAACCCACATACGAACACCTTCTTTCTTTAAAAAGGGTACTTCGTTATCTCAAATGAACTTCATTTCATGGTATTTTCCTTCGAAAAAGCTTTTCCCTGCAACTTCATGTATATTCTGTTGCTGATTAGGCTGGTGACAAAGATTCTTACCATTCAACCTTTGCCTACATAGTTTATCTTAGTTGTAATCCTATTTCCTGAAAGTCAAAGAAACAACATACTATTGCCCAATCCTTAACTGAAGCCAAATACCATGCTACCTCCACCGCTACCTATAAAGTAGAATGTTTGCATTCTGTCCTTTCTGAACTTGGATTTCACATAGCACAACTACCACTCCTGCTCTGTGATAATATGAGCTCTACATATCAATGTGCCAACCTATTTTTCACTCCAAAATAAAAGCACCTTACACTAGACTATCACTGTGCTATGGAAAAATTTGCTACTGGACAACTCTAAGTTGAACACATCATAATTGAGTTGCAACTGGTAGATGCCCTCACGAAACCTCTACCTCGCCCTTGGTTTGAACAACTATGGTTCAAGATAGGTGTCACTGATGGTTCCACCAGCTTGTGGGGGCACAATAGAGAAAAATGACTACCCCATTTTTCCATTTTTCCATATCTAATTATCCTATCATTCTACTTTAAACTACTTTGATTTTATTAATGATTTTATTTATAAATATTATTTGTTCAATTCTCAAAATGGCTGTTGCATTGATTACATCTAACTCTTCAAATATTTTTTGTTGAAGTTTATATTATTATTTTATATGAATTATTTCTAGTTGATCCCTATATGTTTTGTATATTGTATTTCTATTTTCAAAATCCACCACTTGTTAGGCATTCATGCTCATCCCGTTTTCACCCCTTCGCACAGATAAGGAGATGCATGAGTTAGCTAGTGGGAGTGACCACAAGGCTGGCTGCAGTTCAAGAAAGTTAAGAGTATTTTGTTAGTATTACTATTATAGATTTGTTTATGTTTAGGAAACTCTTTGGATTTTGTTTCATTCCTTAGAGCTTTGATATTTTATGGATTATGTCCTGATTTCAAGAATTGTAGTTGCTATGCCACTTATTCTCAAAAGTTGAATTTTATAAGTTTGTACTTATTTGGAATATGTAGCCTTACATGCTTAGGGAAAATTTATTTTCTTGAGTATGCGGAATGTCACTGTCCCAAGACTCCTAGGGTGGGTTTTGGGGCATGATTGAAGTGGTATCAGAGCATAGGTTCAATAAACTTGGAGACCTTAGATTAAGGAAATGCTAGGCTTTTACTGTGCTTAGATATCGAGAGATGGGTGGAGATTTCTACCATAGTGGAAATGGAGCTGGGTTTTACTTCAGGGACCAAAAGAGAAAAGATAGACCTGGAGAATCTTCAAGCAAGCCATTTGGAAATATAGCAAAGAAACAAAGTTGTACCCCCAACCTATCATGGAGCTTCTATGCATCTGGATGTACCAAAGTGTGATTACTTTGGAAAATTTCATTTTGGTGAATGTCACTGGAAGACTAGCAACTGTTTCCATTGTGCCAAGAAAGACCATCTGATTGCTGATTATAAATAGTCAGAGACTAGAAATCTTCTCCAAAGCTTTCAGGCAAAGGGTAATCTACCAGCTTTAAGGAAGCAAGATGAAAAAGGATGTGCAGTGAAGCCACAAGTTCAAGGTCAAATATATGCACTTACTCAGCAGGATGTAGATGACTCTAATATAGTTGTTTCAGGTACGGTTTAAGGTTTTGTTTATGCTCATGCCTTGTTTGATTTTGGTGCGAATTATTCTTTTGCATCGCCAAAGCTTATTGCTCGATTGTCATGTGTGCTTGAACCATTATATTTTGAACTATCTATTGAGACCTCTTCAGGAAAGTCTATTGTTACTTATTTTGTGCATAAAGGGTGTGTAGTCAAAATTGGGGGAAGAAATATGCTAGTGAATTTGATTAAGCTGGATATAATTAACTTTGATGTGCTTTTTGGGATGGATTGGTTATCGAGAAACCATGCTTGGGTTGACTGACATGAAAAGAAGGTAATATTTCATGTTCCTAATGAGCTGGAAATTATCTTTATTGAGAATAGGCAACCGGCCCTAATTTGTCTTATCTCTGCTATGCATGTGTGCCAGTTGTTAAGAAAGGGTTGTCATGGATATTTAGCATTCATCAGAGATACTAGCCAATCTGAATTGAAGCTGGAAAACATTCTTATTGCCAAAGGAGTTTTCTAATGTCTTTCCTAAGGAAATTCCTGGGTTGCCCCTTGATTGAGAGATTGAATTTTCTATTGATGTTGTGTTGGGGACTACCCCAACCTCTAAGGCTCCCTACTGAATGGCACCTGCAGAGATGAAAGAGTTAAAGTTACTGCTACAAGAGTTGCTCGATAAAGGGTAGTTGCTAGATAAAGGGTACATTCGACCTAATGTTTAACCATAGAGTGCTGTTGTTTTGTTCGTAAAGAGGAAAGATGGAAGCTTGAGGCTTTGCATTGACTATTGTGAGTTAAACAAGGTAATTGTCAAGAAAAAGTATCCATTGCCTTGTATTAATGACTTGTTCGATCAGTTGTGGGTTGCACAAGTCTTTTCTACAATTGATTTGAGGTCTGGGTATCACCAATTGAAGATTAAGGCTAAGGATATACCCAAGACTACTTTTAGAACCAGGTATGGCCATTATGAATTTATGGTTATGTCTTTTGGTCTAACGAATGCACCGGCTGTTTTTATGAACTTGATGAACTGAGCTTTCAAGCCATATTTCGTTGTATTTATCGATGATATTTTGGTCTATTCATAGAGCCCAAATGAGCATGAGGAGCACTTGAGAATTATTTTATAGAAATTAAGGGGGAAGGAGTTATATGCAAAATTCAAAAAATGTGAGTTTTGGTTGGAGAAAATTTCTTTTCTTGGCCATATAATTTGAAAAGATGGACTTTCTATAGATCCACAGAAAGTTGAAGCAGTGGTGAATTGGGCTAGACCCTCTAATGTTGCTGAAATTTGTAGCTTTCTCGGTTTAGCTGTTTATTATCGTTGGTTTGTTGAAGGATTTTTTACCTTGGCTATGACTTTATATAAGTTGGTTTGAAAGAACACTAAGTACAAGTGGGCTGAAGATTGTGAGAAAAGCTCTCAGGAGTTGAAGCAAAGATTAGTAACTGCACCTGTCCTTACCATCCCATCCAGCACTGAAGGTTATGAAACTTATTGTGATGCTTCACATATTGGTTTAGGGTGTGTACTTATGCAGACAGAAAGAGTTGTTGCCTATGCGTCTAGGCAATTAAAGCCATATGAGAAGAATTATCCTACGCATAACTTGAAATTAGCTGCAGTTGTCTTTGCCTTGAAGATCTGGAGACATTATCTCTACAGTGTTTCTTGTAAGGTGTTTACTGATTACAAGAGTTTGCAATATATCTTTACAAAGAAGGAATTGAGTCCTAGGTAGTAGAGGTGGCTGGAGTTGCTGAATATTATAATTTGAATATTTACTATCACCCTGGCAAGACAAATGTTGTTGCTGATGCTTTAAGTCATAAGTCCTCTGGCTTGTTAGCTTCTTTACTTACTAATAAAATAGTTATTCTTAACGATCTATAGAAGTTGGGAGTAGAAATTATAACAGATGGTCTCAGTAATGTGATTGCTAACTTGACGGTTCAACCAACTTTAATTGAGAGGATTAACATTTCTCAAAGTTCAGATGACAGAATTAACAAACTGAAAGAAGAAGTTACACAAGCAAACTGAAAGAAGAAGTTACACAAGGGAAGCATCTAGGATTTCGTATTCATAAAGATGGATTTCTAAATCTTGGTGCTTGACTATGTGTCCCTGGAGATGAGGCTTTGAAAGAAAAAATTATAAGAAAGGCACATAATACCCCTTACACAGTGCATCCAAGTGGAACTAAAATGTATAGAGACCCACGAGAGCATTTTTTGTGGCAAAGAATGAAGAAGAAGATTGCTAAATTTGTTGCAAAGTGCCAAACTTGCCAGCAAGTCAAAGTGGAATATCAAAAGCTTTCAAGACCTTTGTAGCCTCTTCCAATTCCTGAATGGAACTGAGAACACATCACTATGAATTTTGCTGTGGAACTTCCAAGGACTACTAAAGGTAACAATGCTATATAGGTGATTGTTGGTCGTTTATCTAAATCTACCCACTTTTTACCATTCTAAAAAGGTTCAAGTTTAGAGAAGTTAGCTAAGTTGTATGTTAAAGAGATCATCCGCCTACATGGTGCTCTTTTATCTATTGTCTCAGATAAATGGTTTGTCTCAAGATTTTGGGGACATTTGTAGAAGGCCATAAGAACTCAACTCAATTTCAGCACCATTTATCATCCTCAAACCAATGGCCAGTTAGAATGAACTATTCAAATTCTTAAGGATATGCTCCGAGCTTGTGTGCTAGACTTTGGAGGTAATTGGGATGATCACTTAGTACTTATTGAATTTGCATATAACAATAGCTATCAGTTTAGCATTGGAATGACACCTTATAAGGCATTGTATGGACGTAGATGCAAATCACCAATATGTTGGGATGGTAGAGAAGAATCAAATTATTCATGATCGCTTACGGATTGCACAGAGTAGATAAAAGAGTTATGCTCATTTGAAAAGATGAATGTTGGAGTTTGATGTTAAGGATAATGTTTATATTAAAATGTCACCAATGAAAGGAGTTACGAGGTTTGGGAAGCGTGGAAAATTAGGCCCAATATTTGTGGATCATTTTGAAATTCTAGATCGAGTTGGGGATGTTGCTTACAAAGTTGCACTGTCGTTATCTTTATCATGAGTGCACGATGTGTTTCATGTATCGATACTACATAAGCATGTGCACGATCCCAATCATATAGTCCAACATCAACCGATCAACATTATGCTAGATTTGACATATGAGGAGCGATCAGTGGAGATTCTTGATCGAGAGAAGAAAGTACTGAGAAGACACATTGTTTCATTTGTGAAAGTTCATTAGGAAAGACACTTTTTATCATAAGCTACTTGGGAATGCGAAGAGGAGATGCGTGAGAAGTATTCATTTCTATTTATCAATGCAGGTAAGTTTCGAGGACGAAAGTTATTTTAAGGGGGGAAGGATGTAATGGCCTAGCCTAATTTAGTTTACTTTATTATTTTGGGTATTTAGGTTAAGGCCCAAAGGAAAAATAATAATAATAATAATAATAATAATAATAATAATAATAATAATAATAATAATAAGCAAAGAAATAAAAAAAACAAGGGAAGTAAAAAAAAAAAAAAAGAGAAATACTGCACAAACAAAAAGACAGAAGAGTGGAAGATATGAAAGAAGTTATAAAAAGGGGAGAAAAGTTAAGATTGGGTATTTTTCTTACTTGTTTATGTAGATGTTGCCTTATGTTGAAGGAGTGGAAGAAAAAATCATCAATTAAAGATAAAGTAAAAGCAGCTTATGAGTTTTTTTAGCAAAAGAAAAATTTTTTGTGAATGTTTGTTGGTTATTTCTAATACACAAGTTAATTATTTTAAAATTTGTAAAAGGATTTGGATTGATGATTTGATTGAATATCACTTACTTTTGATGATTGGAAGAGTCAATTGATAATTGAGAATATTTATAACGAATTAAAAATAAATTTGGTGAGGTTTTGGCAAATGGTTGAAATCACACAGTAGCAGAAGGTTGCGAGCGAAGAAGACGAGGAATAGTATTTCTGGCCCAAAATTGGGGTAAAGACACATTAGGTACTTTAGGTTTCAAAACGGGTTCATCGATACCCTATAGTCTAAAATGTTACAACTTGGTAACTGGCAGTAGGATAATCGGGTTACTCACAGTATTAATCCCTAAGGCTTCTAACACAACTTCAATGAATTCTTAGATCCAAGAAGCGTTCATTTGGGTCACTGTCAACAAGTGATTTTGTATTATCTGTTGAATTGATTGTATTTTGATATAAACTTTTATATAATTATTTTAGGTGACTAAACAATTATTTTAGGAGTTAAAAAGTTACATTTTGAGGTAAGTGCCTACTACTATTTCTAAAAATTAAATTTTTTTGATATTATGTATGTATTATTTCTTCAAGTGTTAAGTTTTCCAACTTAGTAATTTTTCAATATTTTGATTTAAATCTATTTTGAATTAAATTGATTTTCAATCAAAATAAGAGTTTTCAAATATATGTTTTATTCTAAATTGTTTTTGCAAGTGTTTTATTAATTTACTTATTTATCTACTTATTCAAATTTTACCATATTTATGTAATATATTGTGTTTGATTAAATAAGCAGGATCAAGTATGTTTTGATTATGATATTTTGTATTGAAATTTTATAACAATTGTAATGCTCTGAATTTCTGTTCCGACTCCATTTTAGTGAGTGTTAATTCTGTACGCATACTACTAGGAAAGTATAGTTCTAGACCGGATGAAACTATAATACCCATCCAAGAAAAGGGGGGTAATGCTACCCCTGCAATCCTGACCTTTGATTAGGGTTGATGGAACATATGGGAAAGGGATGGACAGGGCAAGCCGGTTAGGGGAGAGAAAAAAAAAAAAGAAAAAGAGAGAGGAGAGAGGAGAGAGAAGAATATAGAGAAAAAGACCAGCCGCACTAGGGGAGAGAGAAATAAAAGAAAAAAGAGAGAGGAGAGAGAAGAAAATAGGAATAAAAGAGGGAGGAATAAAAGAGAAAAAAATAGGAATAAAAGAGGGAGGAGAGAGAAGGAAAAATAGGAAAAATAAAAAATGGGGAAAGAGGAGAAAATGAGGGGGAAAAAATAAGAGAATATATTTTATTAGGTACAAATTTTTAAAAAGAAGTAAAATAATTTTTAAAATATTATTTGTGTAAAAAAATATTAATTGTTGAATAATATACTAAATAATATACTTAATAAAATACTTTTCTGTACATATGCCAATGATTCTCAAAATATAAAATCTATGTATATTGATCAACTTAGTAAAGCAAATGAAAAGTATTATACAAAGTAATTCTAACATAGCAAGGAATTTAAAATTGAGCACCTAATAGTATATATGATTGATGTGAAATGTTAAAAGAATAATAATTTTACTAGTTACCAGTTTTGTAATTTATGTGATGTAAAAAAAAATAATTGAAAATCAGATACCTAAATATGAGACAAGTTGTAAATTCAATGATCTAATAGGTCAAGTAAATTTCAATCTTGGTAAGTTTTGAGCCAAATTTGGGTTGACAGACGAGTTTACTTACGTTACTATTGCATAAGCCTAAATGACTGAGTTGATTCTATTTTTCATATGATTTTTGTTAAAATTCAAATTAAAGAATTCAATTTTTATGCGATTTAATTTGAGTTAAAATTTTTTCTTTTAGTATGTTTAACTAAAAATTTTCATAAAAAAATTCATAATTATGTTCTGATGAATTTACTATAATTTCCAACTTTTACTATGAATCCAATTCACTATTGTCCATAATACTTAATTGTTATATTTCAAAATTTTAGATTTAAAGTATGATTCATTAAAAAACTTGGGAAGTCTAACTTGTTTCTTCTTCTATTTGAATTTAATGTATAATTTGTAAAGGAATTTACATACCTAAATTGTGACCGGCTCGCATTGAAGATACTTAGAATACAATGTAATAACAGACATCACTCATAAAATGTATTATTACTTGCTATTAGACAGTAAATTTTAAATTGTGATCGAGTCATATTGAAGGTACCTAAAATGTGATCGGGTCACATCGAAAGTAATCTAAAAAGGCAACCGGGTCATCTCAAAGGTACCTTAAGTGTGACCGGGTCACGTTGAAGGTAACTTAAAAATGTGACCGGGTCACATTAAAGGTACTTTAAGTGTGACCGGGTCACAATGAAGGTAACCTAAAAAAGTAGTCAGGTCACTTTTAAGTTACCTTAAGTGTGACTAGGTCACATTGAAGGTAACCTAAAAATGTGACTGGGTCATGTTGAAGCCTCCTCTTCTTGAGTACTACTACCGCTCGGTGTTGATAGTAGCATGCCTTTGACAATAGCTTCATCTTGCTTTCTGCCTATCACCTCCGCAACATCAATGTAAAATGTTGTTCTAGGCCTTTCTTCATCAGTTATTCTCTCGTGGATAACGAAGTTAAATCTCTCTTTTTGGGCAGAAATGAAATCAAGCCTTTCATTGATTTCCTTGATCTTGAGAGCAATGTCATGGCGAAAAGCAGCTTGCTTGATGCAAAAGCAAGGGGATGGGAGGAAGGAGCATACCTTGTTGCGGGGCTTCTGTTGTTGTCTGATCTTTAATCTTAAGAGAGCAGTCTTCCACTCATCCAGAATGTCTTCAAGATCGTAAGAAACCTCCTTGAGTTCATTCAACCAATTTCTTACGTAGGTTTCTTTCACTTGCCTTCTCTCTGCATCTTGGAGCACAGCTTGAATGGCCTGACAATTGCTGGTGAGCTTTTTGATCTCCCTATCCACGCCTGTCACAAGCTCCACTTCTTGCTTTGCTTTCTCGGAGATTATGGTCGCCAGTTGTTGCAGGACTGCTGAAACAATAGCATCGGCCATGTCTGCAAAAGTAGATTGGTGTGTGGGTGGCTGTTTGATGAAGGGGCTGTGAGAGCAAAAATAGGTTTACATGTTAGCCCATCCATCTGCCGGGGGAATCTAAAGACACTGCGTTTCCCATAAGGTCGCATTTGCTTTCTTCCACGAAGAGTACTAACGGCGAATTTTCTCTTTTGCTTTATCAAGATATATGCTCACTCTCTTTCTCTTTATCTTTCTTTGTTCTTTCTTTTTCAATTTCTTTTTGTTTTTTGTTTCTTTTTCTTGGATACTTTTCTTTGTCCTCCCATTTCTGTGCGCCCTTTTATGCTTTAAATTTCAAATATTGCAAACTTTGTTTCTTCTTTCCGGTGGCCCTTGCCTCTCTATTATACACCAAATCTTTACAGATAGCTTCAAATTCTAGATAATGGAAAATGGGACTCATTTAGCTGATTTTAAGATGAATCAGTTTTGACGCTAAGCTTTTGTTCTGTTTCTTATAGACAGAAACCGGAAGAGCAGGAGCCACCTATTTGGTTTCATTTTCATGAAAATTTTCCTGTGCTTGATGATGCCTGACTAAGCTTGAAACTACTAATATCAAATGCTACTAGCCCCTGGTGCTTTTGAGTCTCTTATCATAACTCACTCGAAGAAAACAAATATATTTTGTTCAAGTTAAAAATGAAAATTTGATAATATAAAGAATATGATAAAATTTGTAAATAGTACCTAACATTTAATTCATGCTTCATTATCATTCTTAACATATTAAATATTTTCTTTTGGTTCTAAACTTCTTAAATATTTCATATTAATTGTCAGTTAGATTAAATTTGTTAACTCCAAGTAATTGTGTAACATCATTTTTTTAAATGATTTTAAATTGTATGGTAATTCATTTCCAAGAAATTTTAAAATGGGTAATTCTTTTTTCTACAATTAAGGAAAATTTACATTATCCGATTTTTTCATATAAATGAAAAAGTAATTGTGCACCATGCATGCACTCATGTAATAGTTTTTTGTTGGGTTAAGGAATACTTCTAGCGGGGACTATAAATCAAAATATTCTTAATGAATGTAGAATGAAAAAAGACTAGTCGAGGTCGATGAAATAAAATGTTATAGATTTGTTCCATAATTTAGCCCATATAAATCTGGAGTATTGGAGCAGTTTAATTTTTTAATAGATAATTTAATTATTATTTTCCATCCTATCCTTTCAAAAAGAACTTTTCATCCTATATAGACCACCAAACTTTTTCTCTTATTATACTTAATATCCCACACAATGAAAAACTTTATAACAATTCTAAAATTATTAATTTATTCAAAACTTCTGAAAAAAAAAATAATATAATTTTTTTTATAACTTCTCTCTGAACATATCTTAAACTTCTTCCATACTACAAGCCCCTATCATAAAATATTATATTTAAACAAAATTTATTTTCAATTTGATACAATTCATAAGATTCAATTTTATTCTTACATCTTATTGAAAACCATAATTGGTTGTTGGTAGACTTTTATTTTTCATAGAATTCAAGTTTTAAATTCTTAAAAAAATATTGAATTTTACGTTCGACATATTTAATATTTTAGGCGGTTATATTCAATAATTTCAAACCTTATAATCTAAAGGTAAAAGTAACCAAATTTAAAATTAATTAATTTGATAAAATCTTTCTCTTAAATGAACTATTTGGTAGCTATATAAATTTAAGGACATGTATGTTGTAAAATTTGAGGAAATTCACTCATAAAAGTAAAATAAAAACTCACTAAATTTTCCATAATGTGATTAGATATTTTTATTGTTTTAATTGTACTAATGCAAATTAAATAGTCAATGTTGAATTTGGCTCTTATCAAAAGAATAAAGTAACTTTTTAAAAACAACTAAGGAAATATTTCCGTAAAAGTAAAACTGAGTGTTTAATTGTGATTCAAATTTAAGATTTAACAATATATTTCATTTAAGTTATAAGATTTTCAAATTGATAAAATATTGCGTTGAAGAGCTTGATTTATTATATTAAAAATGTAATGACTCAAGTGATGACCCCACACCATATGAGTTATTCTTTGAAATAGGATAAGCGTAGACTTGGAACTTCCCCCTTATGTACCCAACATCTATCAGCTTTAATAAACGATGTATGTACACATCTAGTATGCCACATCATTGCGGTCCCTAGTTGGCTCTAACACTGTAATGACCCAACCAAATTTAGCCCACTACCCACAGAAGTCTTCCAATTTGTTACCTACTTTTGACTATCTTACCTACCACCTACCCAAGTCTTCCAATTTGTCACCTTCTTTTGACTATCTCACCCACTACCCACACAAGTCTTCTAATTTGTCACCTACTTTTGCCATTACCCACACAAGTCTTCCAATTTGTCACCTACTTTTGACTATCTCACCCGCCACCCACACAAGTCTTCCAATTTATCACCTACTTTTGACTATCTCCCACCATCCACACAAGTCTTCCAATTTATCACCTACTTTTGACTATCTCCCACCACCCACTTAAGTCTTCCAATTTCTCTCCCACTCACCTCCATGTGAATCACATGGTTTCACTCTATATATACACCCATGGTTGGCTATACAAGTTCCATTTTAGTCTCGATTTCACTCATTTCACTTACTTACTCTAAAACACTCATTCTCTCCTCCTAAGGCTCAAACACTTCTTTGGTGAGTGATTGTTAGTTATTTTTCAATACATAGGCTAGCTTTTCTTTGAAATTGAAGAGAGATTTAAGTTAAGGTTATGGTTGATTATGTTTTGACATAAACTTTTACATAATTATTTTAGGTGGCTAAACAATTATTTTAGAAGTTGGAAAAATTGCATATTGAGGTAAGTGGCTACTACTATTAAAAAAATTAAATTGTTATGATATTATGTGTGTGTGTGTAGGTGTATATATATATATATATATATACACACACACACACACACACACACACATAATATCATAACAATTTAATTTTTTTTATTTAAAGTACTAAGTTTTCCAATTTAGTAATTTTTAAATATTTCAATTTAAAGCTATTTTGCATGTAAATAAATTTTAATCAGAATGAGAGTTTTCAATTACAAGTTTTATTCTGAAATTGTTTTTTGAAGTGTTTTATTAATTTACTTGTTTATCTGCTTATTCGAATTTTATCTTGTTTATGCAATATATTATGTTTGATTAAATAATTTGGGATCAAGCATTTTGATTGTGATGTTTTGTACTGAAATTTTATAACAATTGTAATGCTCTGAATTTCTGTTCTTACTCCATTTTGGTGAGTGTTGGTTCTGTGCCTGTACTGCTGGGAAAGTGTAGTTATGGACCCTCCACATAGGGTATTCTATTCCGTTCTGTTACGCAGTGCACTGTTTTTAGAACTAGTAATTTAGGGTGTTCGATCGTTGGCGATTCTTAGACGATTTTGGACGCACTACAGTGGTTTAAGTGTAGTCACAGTTATCACCCCACCCACTCTGCTCTGAATTTCTGTTCTGCTATTCTGCTTTGAACTGCTCTGTTTTGGTTAATGATTTTATTTACAAATATTATTTGCTCAACTCTCAAAATTGCTATTTCATTGATTATGTTCTGACTGTTCAAATATCTTCTGCTAAAGTTTATGTGATTATTTTACAAGGATTGTTCTCTGCTTGATCCCAATATATTTTGTATATTGTATTTCTATTTAAAAAATCCGCCACTTGCTGGGCATCCGTGCTTATCCTGTTTTCACCCCCTCATACAGATCATAAGTAGTTTGAGTTAGCTAGCAAGAGCGACTACAAGACCAGCAGCAGTCCAAGACAATTAAAAGTATTTTGTTAGTACTTCCATTAGAAATTATTTATGTTTAGAAAGCTCTTTGGATTTTGTTTCATTCCTTAGAGCTTTAATATCTTATGTAATATGTCCTAGTTTCAAAAATTGTAGTTGTTTTACCACTTATTCTCAAAAGAGAATTGTATAAGTTTGGAATTATTTAGAATATGTAGCCTTGCATATTTAGGAAAATTTTATTTTCTTAAGTATGCGGCATGTCATCGTCCCGAGACTCCTAGGGTGGGCTTTGGGGCGTGACAGAAGTGGTATCAGAGCAATGCTAGGATAAATTTGGAGATCTTTAGGTTAGGGCAATGCTAGGTTTTTGTTGTGCTTAGATATTAAATATTCTTCCGTCATCTGTTGCGCTAATTCAGAATATGACTATCTTCAGCAGACATATGGCACCTAGGCATATCACCACTCAGCATCAGGCAAATGAAGGAAATGAAGACGATGTTCTTATTGCTCAGCTAGCAGGACATGGACGAGAGGCTCCTATCCGGAGGAATGCAGCAATTCAAGCTAACCCTCCTGCACAGCTTGATGCAGCAGCTGGTTATACAACTTGGTCAGCAAAGTCAAGCCTATGCTCCTCCAGGTGTTGGTGTTAATGGTGGGAATGGTGAAAGGGGCCCGAATGAATTTCTGAAGTTATAACCAGACATATTTAATGGTGAAGGTGATCCAAAGGAAGCTAGGTATTGGCTTTCAATGATGGAAGATTATTTTGATCTCCTTCAGGATAATGACAGGCAGAAGGTAGGTGCTGCAACTTTTATCATGGATGGTTGAGCTAAGGATTGGTGGAAGATTGTACAGCCTGAAAATTGGATGGGTTCACATGGGAGCAATTTCAAGCAAGTTTTCAACACCGAGTTCTTCCCTGAAACCTATAGGATGCAGAAGGTTGCAGAGTTCATGCAACTGACACAGGGAGATATGGCTGTAGCAGAATATGTGAAAAAGTTCACCGAGCTTTCATCTTATGCTCCAGATTTGATAGCTCAGGAAAGTTCAAAGGCGATGAAATTTGAAATGGGGCTTTGGCAACCCATTCGAAGTAGGGTTGCTCCACACATGCTTCATACTTGTCGAGAGGTGGTGGAAACTGCGACCATAGTAGAGAGGGAGCTAGGTCCTATTGTTAAGGACCAAAAGAGGAAGGATAGACCCGGGGGATCTTCAAGCAAACCATTTGGAAATGTAACAAAGAAACCAAATTTTACACCAACCTATCATGGAGTTTCCATGCGTCAAGATGTGCCAAAGTGTGACTATTGTGGGAAATTTCATTTTGGTGACTGTCATTAGAAGACTAGTTGCTATTTCCGTTGTGGAAAGAAAGACCATCTGATTGCCGATTGTAAACAGCCAGAGACCAGAAATCCCTATCGAAACTTCCAGTCGAAGAGTAATCTACCAGCTTCGAAGAAGCAAGATGAAAAAGGAAGTCAGCAAAGCCGTAAGTTCGAGGTTGGATATATGCACCTTCTCAGCAGGATGCAGATGACTCTAATGTAGTTGTTTCAGGTACGGTGAAAATCAGTTCTGTTTATGCTCATGCCTTGTTTGATTCTGGTGCCAATTATTCTTTTGCATCACCAAAGTTTACTGCTAAATTATCATGTGTGCTTGAGCCGTTGGATTTTGAACTATCTGTTGAGACCCCTTTAGGAAAATCTGTTGTTACTAATTCTATTTATAAAGGGTGTGCAGTCAAAATTGGGGAAAGAAATATGCTTGTGAATTTGATTAGGCTGGATATAATGGACTTTGATGTGATTTTGGGGATGGACTGGTTATTGACAAACCATGTTTGGGTTGACTGCCATGAAAAGAAAGTAGTACCTCATGTTCCTAATGAACCAAAAGTCTTCTTTTTTGGCAATAGGCAATGCGTCCCAATTGTTCTTATCTCTGCTATGCAAGCGTGTCGGTTGTTAAGAAAGGGTTATCAGGGATATTTAGCAGTCATCGAAGATACTAGCCAACCTGAATTAAAGTTGGAAGACATTCCTATTGCCAAGAAGTTTCCTGATGTCTTTCCTGAGGAAATTCCTGGGTTGCCCCATAACCGAGCAGTTGAGTTTTCCATTGATCTTGAGTTAGGGAATACCCTAATCTCTAAGGCTCCCTACCGAATGGCACCTGTAGAGATGAAAGAGTTAAAGGTACAGCTGCAAGAGTTGCTCGATAAAGGGTACATTCGACCTAGCATTTCACCATGGGGTGCGCCTGTTTTGTTTGTGAAGAAGAAATATGGAAGTTTGAGGCTTTGCATTGACTATCGTGAATTAAACAAGGTGATTGTCAAGAACAAGTATCCATTGCCTCGTATTGATGACTTGTTCGATCAGCTACAAGGTGCACAAGTCTTTTCTAAAATTGATTTGAGGTCTGGGTATCACCAATTGAAGATTAAGGCTGAAGATATACCCAAGACTGCTTTTAGAACCAGGTATGGCCATTATGAATTTGTGGTCATGCCATTTGGTCTAACGAATGCACCGGTTATTTTTATGGACTTGATAATCCGGGTTTTCAAGCCTTATTTAGACCAATTTGTTGTTGCCTTTATTGATGATATTTTGGTTTATTCTAAAAGTTCAAAGGAGCATGAGGATCATTTGAGAATTATTTTACAAACATTAAGGGAAAAGGAGTTATATGCAAAATTTGAAAAGTGTGACTTTTGGTTGGAGAAAATTTCTTTTCTTGGACATATAATTTCAAAAGATTGAGTTTTTATAAATCCACAGAAAGTTGAAGCAGTGGTGAATTGGGCTAGACCCTCTAATGTTGCTGAAATTCATAGCTTTCTTGGTTTAGCCAGTTATTATCATCAATTTGTTGAAGGATTTTCGACCTTGGCCATGCCTCTATACAAGTTGGTTCGAAAGAATGCTAAGTACGAGTGGACTGAAGATTGTGAGAAAAGCTTCTAGGAGTTAAAGTAAAGATTAGTCACTTCACCTGTCCTTACCATCCCATATAGCACTGAAGGTTATGAAATTTATTGTGATGCTTCACATATTGGTTTAGGGTGTGTACTTATGTAGAATGAAAGAGTTGTTGCCTATGCCTCTAGACAGTTGAAGCCATACAAGAAGAATTATCCTACGCATGACTTGGAATTAGCTGCAGTTGTCTTTGCTTTGAAGATCTGGAGACATTATCTCTATGGTGTTTCTTGTAAGGTGTTTATTGATCATAAGAGTTTGCAGTATATCTACACATAGAAGGAATTGAATCTAAGGCGATAGAGGTAGTTGGAGTTGCTGAAAGATTATGATTTAAATATTTGTTATCACCCTGGCAAGGCAAATATTGTTGTTGATGCTTTAAGCCGTAAGTCCTCAAGCTCGTTAACTTCTTTACTTACTAATAAAAGAGCTATTCTTAATGATCTACATAAGTTGGGAGTAGAAATTATAACAGATGGTGTCAGAAGTGTGCTTGCTAACTTGATAGTTCAACCAATTTAATTAAGAGGATCAAAATTTCTCAAATATCAGATGAAGGAATTAACAAGTTGAAAGAAGAAGTTGCACGAGGGAGGCATCCAGGATTTCGTATTCATGAAGGTGGATTTCTAAAGTTTGGTACTCCGGTATGTGTCCTTAGAGACGAGGCTTTAAAGGAAGAAATTATGAGAGAGGCACATAACACCCCTTACACTGTGCATCCAGGTGGAACTAAAATGTACAGAGACCTACGGGAGCATTTTTGGTGGTAAGGAATGAAGAAGGACATTGCTAAATTTGTTGTGAAGTGTCAGACTTGCCAACAAGTCAAAGCGGAACATCAAAAGCCTTCAGGACCTTTGTGGCCTCTTTCAATTCCTGAATGGAACTGGGAACACATCACTGTGGATTTTGCTATAGGACTTCCAAGGACTACCAGGGGTAATAATGCTATTTGGGTGATTGTTGATCGTTTATCTAAATCTGCCCACTTTTTGTCATTCCAAGAGGTGCAAGTTTAGAGAAGTTAGCTAAGTTGTATGTTAGAGAGATCGTCCACCCACATGGTGCCCCATTATCTATTGTTTCAGATAGAGATTCATGGGTTGTCTCAAGATTTTGGGGACAATTGCAGAAGGCCATGGGAACTTAACTCAATTTTAGCACTGCTTATCATCCTCAAACCGATGGCCAATCAGAATGAACTATTCAAATTCTTGAAGATATGCTTCAAGCTTGTGTGCTAGACTTTGGAGGTAATTGGAATGATCATTTAGCACTTATTGAATTTGCCTATAATAATAGTCATCAATCTAGCATTGGAATGGCACCCTATGAGGCATTGTATGGATGGAGATGCAGATCACCAATATGTTGGGGTGACATAGATGTTCGAAAAATTTTGAATTCGGATATAATTATAGAGATGGTAGAGAAGAATTAAATTATTCGTGATCGCTTACGGATTGCATAGAGTAGACAAAAGAGTTATGCTGATATGAGAAGACGGGTGTTGGAGTTTGAGGTTGGGGAGAGTGTTTATATTAAAGTTTCACCGATGAAAAGAGTTATAAGGTTCGGGAAGCATGGAAAATTAAGCCCGAGATTTGTGGGTCCTTTTGAAATTCTAGATCGAGTTGGAGATGTCACTTACAGAGTTGCATTGCCACCATCACTATTAGGAGTGCACAACGTGTTTCATGTATCGATGCTACGTAAGCATGTGCATGATCCCAATCACATAGTTCAACATCAACTGATCAATATTATGCCAGATTTGACATATGAGGAGTGGTCAGTGGAGATTCTTGATCGAGAAGATAAAGTATTGAGGAGACGCACCATCTCATTTGTGAAAGTTCGTTGGGAAAAACATTTTTTATCCGAAGCGACTTGGGAACGTGAAGAAGAAATGCGTGAGAAGTATCAATTTTTATTCATTAGTGAAGGTAAGTTTCGAGGACAAAACTTTTTTTTAAGGGGGGAAGGATGTAATGAGCCAACCAAATTTAGCCCACTACCCACACAAGTCTCCAAATTTGTTACCTACTTTTGACCATCTCATCCACCACCTACACAAGTCTTCCAAATTGTCACCTTCTTTTGACTATCTCACTCACTACCCACACAAGTCTTCTAATCTGTCACCTACTTTTGACTATCTCACCCACCACTCACACAAGTCTTCCAATTTATCACCTACTTTTGACTATCTCACCCACCACCCACATAAGTCTTCCAATTTCTCTCCCACTCAGCCCCATGTGAATCATATGGTTTCACTCTATATATACACCCATGGCTGGTTCACTCATTTCACTTACTTACTCTAAAACACTCATTATCTCCTCCTAAAGCTCAAACACTTCTTTGGTGAATGATTGTTAGTTATTTTTCAATACATAGGCTAGCTTTTCTTTGAAATTCAAGAGAGATTTAAGTTAAGGCTATGGTTGATTATGCTTTGACATAAACTTTTACATAATTATTTTAGGTGGCTAAACAATTATTTTAGGAGTTAGAAAAATTGCATATTGAGGTAAGTGGCTACTACTATTAAAAAAATTAAATTGTTATGATATTATGTGTGCATGTATATGTATATATATATATAATTTATTCAAAGCGCTAAGTTTTTCAATTTAGTAATTTTTCATTATTTCAATTTAAAGCTATTTTGCATGTAAATAAATTTTAATCAGAATGAGAGTTTTCAATTACAAGTTTTATTCTAAAATTGTTTTTGAAGTGTTTTATTAATTTACTTGTTTATCTGCTTATTCGAATTTTATCTTATTTATGCAATATATTATGTTTGATTAAATAATTTGGGATCAGGTATGTTTTGATTGTGATGTTTTGTACTGAATTTTATACAATTGTAATGCTTTGAATTTCTATTCTGACTCCGTTTTGGTGGGTGTTGGTTCTGTGCCCATACTACTGGAAAAGTGTAGTTATGGACCCTCCACGTAGGGTATTATATTCTGTTCTGTTCCGCAGTGCATTGTTTTTAGGACTAGTACTTCAAGGCGCTCGATTGTTGGCGATTCTTAGACGATTTTGGACGCACTACAGCGGTTTAAGTGTAGTCACAGTTATCACCCCATCCACTCTACTCTGAATTTCGGTTCTGCTATTCTGCTCTGAACTGCTCTGTTTTGGTTAATGATTTTATTTACAAATATTATTTGCTCGACTCTCAAAATTGCTATTTCATTGATTATGTTCTAACTGTTCAAATATCTTCTGCTAAGGTTTATGTGATTATTTTACAAGAATTGTTCTCTGCTTGATCCCTATATATTTTGTATATTGTATTTCTGTTTTCAAAATCCGCCACTTGCTGCGCATCCGTGCTCACCCCGTTTTCACCCCCTCACACAGATTAGGAGTGGTTCGAGTTAGCTAGCAAGAGCGACTACAAGACCAGCAGCAGTCTAAGACAATTAAAAATATTTTGTTAGTACTTCCATTAGAAATTATTTATGTTTAGATAACTCTTTGGATTTTGTTTCATTCCTTAGGGCTTTAATATCTTATTAAATATGTTCCAGTTCCAAAAAGTGTAGGTGCTCTACCACTTATTCTCAGAAGAGAATTGTATAAGTTTGGAACTATTTGGAATATGTAACCTTGCATGCTTAGGAAAAATTTATTTTCTTAAGTATGCGGTGTGTCATCGTCCCGAGACTCCTAGGGTGAGTTTCAGGGCGTGACAAATACCATACGAAAGGACCCAAGTCTAAAATTAGTCAATGAAATACCTGCCCACATAGCATGAGCTATTATTTTAAAAAAGATAAGTGCTAGGTGCTTATTTTCTGGTACTTAAGTCTATATATTCATATAAGGCTTCTCATATTTCTCCCATGTGAGATATGTGGTGTTATAAAAATTCATGGCCTATTTGTTGCAAATTTTCATAAAATTAAAAGCTTATTAAAGTGAAAAATTAGTCATATATTTTTTCAATTGCTTTTTATTTTTATTATAAAATCCCAACATTGATATAGCTCTAATTGAATAATAAATTTAGTCCCAGTTAAGGAGCTCAACTGGGCTTGAAGAATGTCGGCTCAAGTACGAAATAGATTCGAATCTCCAAATACTCTGCATGGCATAAAAAATGTCAAATATGGTTTGATGCCTTCTAGATTTTTAAAAATATGCAAAGTAACCCTCATACTTTACAAACTCTTACATACACTCTTAACACTCTTGATAAATGTTTTTGATTACCAAAAAACATGTCAACTTAAGTTCTCATGAAAAGAATAAACTAACCTATAATGTAATGGTAAAAAGGTTAAGATAGGCTATATCCTCCATCAATGTAGCCTATCACTGATCAACAACCTACCTAGTTGAGCCATATCCATTAGCATTCAAACCAGCACTGTATTTATCTACTTTGCTTGTCCATTCCCCTTGGGTAAAAAGTGGTCTTTCATTTGCAATCATAAAGGTGCTAGTGAAATTCCCAATCAAGAAGTATTTTTCACTCCATCAACTGACATCAGTGAATATTCTTTTCAGGCCTATGCCCATTGCTTGCCTATCTCTTTTTGAGCAAAGATCCTGATTAGACTAGCTTGGCTTGATTTCTCCAACTTCGCTGAGATATTGTTTATAGGGCCTTCTTCCACATCTAAGGGTGTAAATGAGTTCGGCCTCTAAAGGGTGGCTCGAGCTCGAACTCAATTTGAGGCTTATCGAGCTCAAACCTGAAAACAGGTTCAATGCTTTAAAAGGTTGACCTTGAGCGTGTAAGTAATCAGCTAGTTTTGTTAGCAAGCCTGACGGGTTTTAATAATAAAATATATAATCCCTTACTTATTTAGCTAATCAAAGAGTTATTGATTTAAATCTTTAAATTAAACATAATAAGTTTTGCAAATGGCACTTTATTAAAACTTGGCAAGGTTTTCAAGACTAGCTCGAGCCTTAAAATTTGGGCTCGTACAATTTGAGCTCAAGCCCAAATGGTAACCATAACTTAAGGAGTCGAGTTCGAGCCTAATGTTGTAAATGGATTCCAATGGGCACTGATCATCTTGCTCCAGTGAACTTTCTCATCTAGCTGGCTTAATAGGTTGTATCGATTTGGATCTTGTAATACCACCTTCGCATCCTCCCACCTTTGGAATCTTTTCGTCAACCACTCTCTAGCTATCAGAATGCCACTTAGACCCCAGGTGCTGTAGATACCGATCGGATCCATGGTCCAAATATTTTTATTTTTGATATAGAAGAAATGAATCCAGTGCAGCCACAAGCGATTAGGCGGCTTATATTGAATATCCTATAATAACTCCACGACAAGGCAAAACTTCCATACCCGTACTTCCTGCAGGTTTACCTCCCACACACATTCTTTTGGATGAGTGACTTCAAGCCATGCTATAGATGCTTTGTTAGAACCTTGGTCAACTCTTGCCCACAAACAATTTATATATGTGATAATTTATGCATATGCAATTAATCAAATTTGTTACCTTCTTAACATTTTTATTTACTCAAGTTTTAAAAATGTGTGGTCTTCCTATAATTGTTGTATTAATGTGTGGCCTACTTATAACAAGTGTTCAAAATTTTCTTGTTTGTGGAATGATTAATGCATTACTCCGTTACTAGTAGTATTTAATTGAGTTTGGGTTGTTTTGTAATTCTTACCAACCACTTGCTAGTCACCTGATATAATTAATATCTTTCATTTTTGTATTTTCATGTAATTTGCGAGTTTATTCTGTTGTTTTTTGTACACTAACAGTACCCCTCATGAAAGTAAGAGAATATTGTAGTAGATCAACATACTAATTAAAGTAATCCACTTCTTCAGTGAACATCCTAATTAAAAATTATACAAGAATATTGTCAAACTGAAAACAGCTGATGAAACAAGTGGCTAGTAACAAATTGTAGAGAGCAAAAGTTTCTCTAGCTTTTAATTCTGCCAGCTAGAATGGAAACTTTACATCAATCTGTAATAGATTAACATATCGAGGGCTACCATTTTTGAAATCACAGCCCATATCAATAATGACACATGCCCAACAATCTAATTCAAGGATAGAAAAAAGGAACCTTTCCTGCAAAGAAGAGTCAAAGTCTATTACCATCAAACTCCGGTTTTAGCCCAAGAAAACATGCTAAAACAAACCATTTTGATATAACAAAATAGGTTCCCGAGTGGAGTTACACAAACAGGATTACGAAACCATTAATTAACCCAAGAGTTCCAGTTCAAAGAAACTGCAGTGTTCCTGCAGCTACAAAACCTAAACTGCCTGGTACTGGCACACACTTAACATTTTGGTAGAGTTCTTGGATCACTGAACAAACATTTACAGACATAACCCATGAGTTGCTTCCTGCAGAAGGACTCCAGTAGCAGTCTTCCCAGTCCAGTTACCAGTCAAGGTTTCTGTACCATTTCTTGCAGGTCACAGGTGGTCACAAATACAGGTAACTAACATCAATATCATAAAAAAACCATTCACAGATAGCTTCCCCCTTCAGCAACTCAAGTTACACTAAATCTGGCATATAAGGATTCATTACAAATGTATCTACTCATCACAAGAATGTGAGAAAACAATTTCTCTGTAATGATCAACGTTACAGAAACAGAAACACTGTAACATGTTAACACATAGAGCTCCATAAGCCAGAGTCATAGAAAATCTTGATCAAGTCACAATAACACTTAGCATGCAGGTACAAAAAAGGATTGACTCAGAGAAGGGCATGTTTCTTGTTCACAGTAGGGTAGGGGAGACTACACCTCAGACAAAATTGTGATCTGATCTCCAACTGCCCATGTCTATTTCAAGGCTAGATATCACATATTTTGTACATGTAGTAAGTTTATGCACCAACCATGTAAACTTCATATGGATGCAGCTCTTTGAGTTGTCCGATATTTGAAAGGTGTACCTGGCAGGGGTTCATTCTTCTCCTCAGATACTGATTTCAGATTATGAGTGTACTGTGATTTTCATTGGGTAGGATGTCCACTCATTAGAAGGTCTACTACTGGGTATTGTGTTTTCCTCTCACCTTCATTGATATCTTGGAGATCAAAACAACAGAAAACAATGTCACTTTCTGTTGGCCCAAATGCAACCAAGAGGGGGTGAATTGGCTGGGTTCCAAATCAAACAAAAAATGAGTTCTTGAACCTTCAAACTCAAAGTTAATTTAAGGAACAATAATTAGGTTAATTCTAACCAAAAAATGACTACCACAATCCACCTAAAATTTGCTTTGAAAGCAACCTTTGAATTATTTTTTAAAACAAACAAGTTCAACCAAGCTAGGTTGCATAAAATTATTTTTTAAAACAAACAAGTTCAACCAAGCTAGGTTGCATAAAATACCAACCAAAGATCAAGTATGTAGAGAGAAGGAGAGAAGCTTGCTCACAAGGATTTATAGAGGTTCGGTCTTTCCTCTTGAGAGCCTACGCCTCTCCTCAGGTTCACTACTTGAAAGTTTTCTTTTTCACTATGAATCACAAGAGTACACACTCCTTTGGTAGTTCTCTCTACCATAACCACTCACTAGTTTTCCTAAAGGCTAACTAGAAACCTCACCAACACTCTTTCCCTCACTAGTTTTCCTTGAGGCTAACTAGAAACTTCACCAACTTAATCTCACAAAAATGGTGTTTACAAGGTTACAAAAGTGGTAAGAACAATAGAAGCTCTTAAAGCTAGATAAACAAATGAAGGCACAAGTTCTTGGCAAATATCAAGTTTGAGCTTTTTGATAATGGATTCTCTTTTCTAGTTGACAAGAGTGTTTTCCCTGATGATTCTTGATGTTTTTATACTCCAATGGATGCATAAGAGACGTTGAAGACCGTTGGAATAATAAAAAAATCCCCTTGAAATCTGGTGAACGTTGCTGTCAATTTTGACAGAAAATCGTTTCTGTCGCCTAGTTTCACCCGGGTGAAATAATTTCATTGAAAATTTAGTCTGACAGCAAAATTCAAGGTTTGACCTCCAACGGCTATATTGGTAATTAATGAGTTGTCAGCGCTGAACACACGTGGAAATCTGAAGTGGCATGAATTTATAATGAATTTACAAAGATTTTTTGAACCGGAAAATCACGTGCAAGTCTAGAATCAATGTTTCACCCGATTAAAAAATTTTCATTCGAGTGTTTTCCTGTTCCATAACCAAAATGCTCTCGGGTTCAAACAATCGCTCCAGTTTCACCCGGTTGAAAAAATTTCACTCGAGTGTTTCTCTGTTCCAAAACCAAAATACTCTCGGGTTAGAAAAATCACTCCAGTTTCAACCGGTTTAAAAATTTTCACTCGAATGATTTTTTTGTCTAGAAGTAAAATGATCTCGGGTTCGAAAACTGACTCCAGTTTCAACACGTTGAAATATTTTCACCCTGTTGAAACTGTAGCTCCAAGATTTTCTTACTTCCAAACTTTCAAACTTCAATGAATTTTTCTCCAAAATGATTTCTTCCTTCACAAGCAATGCTTGAATTAACATAAATACTTCAAATATACTTATGAGATAATTTTCCTTCCAAAGATCAAAACTTTATCAATAAAAGACCAATGTATAAATCTTTAGGTAAAGCTTTGAAACACATAAAACAAATATGTTTTGTTATCATCAAAATCAAATAAATATGAGCAATGAATGGAACAAATCCAACATTTTCTTCAGCCGAGGCTGAGTATAGCGCAATGACTGGAGCTTGTTGTGAGTTAACATGGCTTCAATATCTGTTGAGAGACTTGGGACTTGTCCATCATGAACCTGCCACATTATATTGTAATAACAAGGCTGCTTTGCACATTGCAGCCAACCCAGTTTTCCATGAGCGAACTAGACACATCGGGATGAATTGCCACTACATCAGGGATAAGATCCAAGATGGATCTGTAGCTACAAGGTTTGTGAATACTGGTCATTAATTGGTAGATATTCTAACCAAACCTTTGGGGAAGGACGTTTTCATGCCTATGGCTCGCAAGTTGGGAGTGTAAGATATCCACTCTCCAACTTGAGGATGAGTGTTGGAAAGTCAAATTTGTCATTTGTACTAATAGTAAATATATATTTGTTTTCCTTATGTATTCCTTGATTATAGTAGTGATAGAATCTAGTAAGTTGCATATATATCTCCTCTCAAACATCAATGAAATTCATTCCAGCCAATTCAGTCTTATTTTCATCTTTTCAAGATGAAGGGGTTGTGAGAGCAAGAATAGGCTTGCAGATGAGAAGCAGAGCTGGAAAGGAAGAGACAAGCCTATTAATCCAGCCAGACAATTGGTTTTGGTATGCCCGAGGTTAGGTGAAAACGTGCTTGCCTGCCAGCCATTGACCTGAAAGTCGTAGTGCAAGCTGGAAATCGAAAACAAGTCACAGGCAAGAAGAGGCTGGGCTGAACATTAAAAAAAATGGTAGCAATGGCTGCTGTCCGAATTTCCCATAGGCCATTTTGGTGTTCTAAGGTCACTTTTGCCAAAGCAAATACTCCAGCAAGTCTAGATTACTTAGGTACAAATATACACCTAGTCTTTACAGCAATTTGGTAACTAAAATAGAAGGTCAAAGGCAAGGTCAATCTCCTGCTAAAATACCGGCCGAAACAACCAGCAGAATTTCTGCAGGTTTTTGTTCTGAAATTCAAGGCTATAAATGTTATTACCTGATCAGCGACACAATCAAATGTGTCACATAGATAACACAAAGAAATCAAGACTTTAAACCACTTACTGCAGTCCAAGGAAACACAGAAAAGCTGCAGCATTGCTCCTGCCCGTAATGCACCGTAGTTATTGTAACAACCCCAAATACTTCAACAAGCCCCAATTACATGTATATATGTATATAACCAGCCCTTAAAGCCATTGGATTGCCAAAACAAAAAGTCAACCCCCAAGTCAAACCCCAAGCCGAAACCTAATTTCTCAAGGCGGGATATGTTATATCATTAGCCAATAGTGCCTCCATTGATTCCCTCAACCAGCAAATATTTAGTTCTATATGAAAACACCAAGAACATTCATTTCCAAGCAACTTTTTTCAGAGAATTCTTACACATAAAATTTCACTATTACATGAGTCCATAAACAACAGAAACACACCCTCAAATGTATAGTATATTTTCTTAAGGCAAAAATACATTTAGGCCCTTAATACAAAAGAATGAACCCAAGCAGCAGATTTTCAGAATTTGGCGTCATAGTCTGCAAAAGTGCAGCCCAAAATGTCTGGTTATCAGAAGCAGCAAGCAATATACCAGGTTAACACTAACAATTCAAGGTTCATATTAAAATTTTACCCGAAAAACATAATCAGAACACAACAAAACTGGAAAATTAGCTCGCTTAGACCACTTTTCCCTGCAATTTAAAATAGAAGGGGCATGAATTGTTAGAACTCATTAGGGGGGTTTGCCTAGTTTACTACACCACAAACACGTTAATACATATATACTTTCATGCAAGAAATGGTTGTTATACCAGTAAAAAAACATATAAAAAGTAAAGAACAATCCTAAAACAATCAATGCCACAACCACAACATATTAAACACACTAAAAATTCCTACAATTATCAAGCAACATAAACATATCAGAAACACTTGTCAGAAGCATGCCGGCAAGTAGTCCAGTAGTTTCAGAAAATCAGAGAGCTGCAGGGACGTCCTGAAATGCTTGGCCATAGCATTATGTGTCCCCTAACTACTTGGCTATTCAAACCAGATGCTAGCAAATTCAGTAAACAGTATAGTAGCACACTAACAGTAACCCCTAAGTTTTGTGGTCATATGGGAATAATCCCATCACACAAATCCTTATTATGCTTCATTACATCCTGCAATACTTCATAAATATTGCTAGGAAAATTCTTCTTAGTTTAACCCTCTCCTTTAGTAAATAAATTCTTCTTAGCTTAACCTTTGAATTAGATAGTTACTTGTTCTATAGGTTTCTGACAAAGAGGTTAAATGGATTACTTAAGTTACAAGTATTGCTAGGCAAATTGTAATTTTATCATTTTAGAGCTAGGAATAAAGGTGAAATGGACTGAAAGGATCAAGCAGGAAAGGCTCATATGAGATTTAACAAGTAAAAGAAGGAGGTTTGGTGATCAGGTAGGTTGGGATCAAAATTTAGGTTACCAATGAAACATAATAATCCTTTGGTTAATCTTGTTACAAAAATGAACAAGTTGTGAAGATTATGGGTTTGATTGTCAAAGTGGTAGAAAATAAAGTGAGAATTGGAAAGGAGAACTAAAGAACATGCTAAAAAGTACAGGAAAACTTCACACTTTGATTAATCCGTTGTTGATAATTATATACATATAAAAGTATAAAAGTCTTCAACTAATCCCTCAATTTAAGGAGCTTGTCTGCTGCTAGACTTAAGCTCCACCATGCCTTTAATTGATTGACTTAGTTTACAATCAAAATATCAAAAGTAAATTATTAAAAGAACAGATCTTAGCATCATAGCAGCTGTTGTCATCACAAAGGGAATGCACTTGGTTGTCATATTAGAAGTTTTCTGAGTAATATGGGGGAAGATCCTATGTTAGAAAACAAAGTTTTGGGGCTTAATTGTAAAGATTTATGAATCTCAAGGTCGAATGGAGAGTTTGAGGCCCACTTCATCTTTTTCTTGGCAATTAGAAACCTGTTTAAGTTAGAAAACTACTAGTTAGCACTAACTAGTAGTTTGTATATTTTGTGTGCACTATCTGGCTTTGGTTGCAGGCTGCAATGGTGAAACTAGGTCACGTACAGTTTCAAATGCTAGGGGTTCCGGAGTGAATCCTAGCAATCTAGGCGTGTGGCATCATTGGGGTAGGTAGTTTGATTTCCTCCAACGTAGTGGTAATACCTTGGTAAAAGTAGTGGAATGTGACAATCATCCTAGGGGAAGCTTTTTAGAACCTCAGAATGAGGCAGGCAACATGATCTGTATGAGTAGGAGGCGTGGACCTCCAAGGTGGGGAGTTCCTCATAGCTTCAGGAGTTGAACCCACCAACCTTGAATGGGTTAGGCAACACCAAAAGGAGACGGGGATGCGCTGACCAAGACAAGAGAACTCTTGCTCCAGTAGGCTACATAGCGGAGTATAGGAGCACTCTCATACCCTTTTTCTATGAGAGTAGGAGCTTGAGGTCAAAACCAAAAGGCCTTGAGCTAGCACTATGGAGGTTCTCTATGAGTATGGGCATGGAGTTACTGACAAGTGGTTTGGTAAGGCATCAAGACTCAGAAGGGACTTAGTGGAGTCAGACACACGATCGGTAAGGTAGAGGTTGGCTCAACCAATGTAGTCGGAGCATGGGCAACATGCCCATATTGCAGAAGGAATTTGAATATAGTTCTTTAGAAAAAGTTAAAGAGAGAGAATTCGAGTTAAACCATGTAATCAGCTACTTGAGGTCTGCCGTCAACGATGGTCGGAAATCACTTAGGCAAAGCTGTAACCGTCGGATCTGTTGCCACCGAGGGAGGGCATCAACTCATCTTGATCTTGTGAACAACTTTCTCCAAAGGGCCATACCCAAAGAACCAACGTAAAACCCAAAAACGTCAGAGAAATGGTTAGAGCATTAAAATTCAACTTAAGATTTAGTGAAATTTACACGAAAATTAAATATAGTTCTTAATAAAAAGTTAAAGATAAGAGAAAATGAAATTGAACCATAGTTCTAAAATTTTTGATTTAATTTAAATAAGTTACAATTATGTCACCATCCCTTTTTCCACTAGGGCAACCATTTGGTGACCAAAATATGGGGCCCTAAAAAATGGTGGCTAAAACGGACGCTTTGGCGACCATCCTAACGACTGTCTCAGCGACCAACTACAATTGGTAGCCAGACGGTTGCCACAAACCTCCAATATATTTTTTGCCACTGTTTTAGTGACCGTTTTGTTAGCCACCAAAAAAATGATGGCTTTTGCCGGTCACTATTTTAAAGTTTTGTTGTAGTGTAGTCACTACTAATCAATTATATCCCTGAAAATCATCCAATTAATCAATTACTACCTCCGTCCCATATTCTTTGTAGCATTTGACTTTTTTGTTTAGTTTGACTTAAATTTATTCATATTAGTATTTGTTCAAAAAAAATTTTTTTTAATATATTTAGAAACTATATGTCTTGATTTATCATTCTTATATAAAAGTTCTTCATTTATATACTAAAATGTTAAAAATAAAAAATTATAGATTAATTACTGAAAAGTTAATGGCGTAAAGAATATAGGATGGAAGAAGTATAATCTCTCAAAGTATCATGAGCCAATGGTGCCTCCATTGATTTTGCAACCAGTAAATATTTAGTACCATATGAAAACGTCAAGAACATAATTTCCAAGCAACTTTTGTCAGAGAATTCTTACACAGAAAATTTCACTATTACATGAGCCAATAAACAACAAAAATACACCCTCAAATGTACAGTATATTTTCTTACAGCAGAAGCTAGGTGTCATTTATGCCCAGACCACCCTAGACCTAGGATTGTAATACATTTAGGTGCTTAACACAAAATAATGAACTCAAGCAGCAGATTTTCAGAATTTGGCATCATAGTCTGCAAAGTGCAGTCCAAAATGTCGGTTAGAAGAGAAACACCTTTGACAGCCAGCTGCCGCTAGCTCAGCTATAAAGGCTGGATATTTTATATCATTAGCCACTAGTGCCTCCATTGATTCCCTCAACCAGTAAATATTTAGTACTCTATGAAAACACCAAGAACATTCATTTACGAACAACTTTTGTCAGAGAATTCTTACACATAAAATTTCACTATTACATAAGTCCATAAACAACAGAAATACACCCTCAAATGTATAGTATATTTTCTTACGGCAGAAGCAAGGTATGATTTATGCCCAGATCATCCTAGACCTAGGATTATAATACATTTAGGTCCTTAATACAAAATAATGAACTCGAGCAGCAGATTTTCAGAATTTGGCATCATATTCTGCTAAGTGCAGTCCAAAATGTCTGGTTAACAGAAGCAGCAAGCAATATACCAGGTTAACACTAACAACTCAGGGTTCATATTAAAATTTTACCTGAAAAACATAATTAGAACACAACAAAACCGGAAAATTAGCTCACTTAGACCCTTACTCCCTGCAATTTTAAACAGAAGGGGCATGAATTGTAAGAACTCAGTAAGGGTTCCCTAGTTTACTACACCACAAACACATTAATACATATATACTTTCATGCAAGAAATGGTTGTTACAGCAGTAAAGAAACATATAACAAGTAAAGAACAATCCTAAAACAATCAATGGCACAACCACGACATATTAAACACACTAAAAATTTCTACGATTATCAAGCAACATAAACATATCAGAAAAACTTGTCAGAAGCATGCCGGCAAGTAGTCCTATAGTTTCAGGAAATCAGAGAGCTCCAGGGACGTCCAGAAATGTTTGGCCATAGCATTATTTGTCCCCTAACTACTTGGCTATTCAAACCAGAAGCTCGCGAATTCAGTAAACAGTATAGTAGCACACTAAGAGTACCCCTCAATTTTGTGGTCATATGGGAATAATCCCATCACACAAATCCTTATTATTATGCTTCATTGCACCCTGCAATACTTCAGAAATATTGCTAGGAAAATTCTTCTTAGTTTAACCCTCTCTTTTAGTAAATAAATTCTTCTTAGTTTAACCTTTAAATTAGATAGTTACTTGTTCTATAATTTTCTGTCAAAGAGGTTAAATGGATTACTCAAGTTACAAGTATTGCTATGCAAATTGTAATTTTATATTTCAGAGCTAGGAATAAAGGTGAAATGGACTGAAAGGATCAAGCTAGAAAGGCTCATATAAGATTCAACAAGTGAAAGAAGGAGGTTTGGTGATCAGGTTGGTTGGGATCAAAATTTAGGTTACCAATGAAAAATAATAATCCCTTGGGTAATCTTGTTACAAAAATGAACAAGTTGTGAAGTTCATGGGTTTGATTGTCAAAGTAGTAAAAAATAAAGTGAGAATTGGAAAGGAGAACTAAAGAACACGCTAAGAAGTGCAGGAAAACTTCACACTTTGGTCAATCCGTTGTTGATAATTATGTACATACAAAAGTATAAAAGTCTTCAACTAATCCCTCAATTTAAGGAGCTTGTCTGCTGCTAGACTTAAGCTCCACCATGCCTTTAATTGATTGACTTAGTTTACAATCAAAATATCAAAAGGACATTATTAAAAGAACAGCTCTTAGCATCATAGCAGCTATTGTCATCGCAAAGGGAATGGACTTGGTTGTCATAATAGAAGTTTTCTGAGCAATATGGAAGAAGATCCTATGTTAGAAAACAAAGTTTTGGGGCTTAATTGTAAAGATTGATGAATCTCAGGGTCGAATGGAGAGTTTGAGGCGCACTTCATCTTCTTCTTGGCAATTAGAAACCTGTTTAAGTTTGAAATTCATCCAAAAACTGTTGTTAAAGCTTTGAAACTCGATTTTAGCAGAAAGAAACATCAGAATTAAGCAATAGTTTAGCTCAGGTTAAGGATTGGAAGAGTTTTCTTGAAGAGCAAGTCACGGGTAGCTTGATCCTGTAATCAGTTTGAGTTTACAGGAGGTCTGAATGGTAAGAAAATGTATATTTTCTTGTTTCTCTAATACTTCTGGAAATCACTCTAGTGGAGATGATGAATTTCATCTCTGGATGTAAAGGAAACTTGAAGGCTATGCTGATAGGAATGTCCCGAGTGAACCTAGCCTTTGAGGGGGAATTTCAATCTAACTTGAGTCCTCGAGGCTCAAGTGTTTTGTAGTTCTAGCTTTGTGTTGGGATGTGGAGACAAATAAATAGGAAGATATACTGCCTCATGAGCATGGCAGTTTGATCAAATATGCATAAGTTTATGGATCTCCTGGAGGTCTAATGTTTTATGGTTTTACTTGTCATTAATAACTTATTTAAGCATGTTGTTCCTTACTGGGTTTTCTGAAACTCATCCCTTTTATTGTCTTCTTATTTCCATAGTCAGAGAATTCATAACAAGTTATCTGGTTTTCCTGGTTTATGTGTGTTAAATAAGCGTTAGCAGGTTAGCACTCAAAACTCATTTTTGTTCTGTATCCAGATGCATAATTTCATGACCAGGTGAACTGAGTCTTTGTTCTCATGAGTATGCAGTTTCCCAGTGCGATCTTGCTGGTGATTCAAAGTGGAGAAGTAGAGAATAGAGTAATACAGCAAAGTGAAGCACTACTCTTGCAACTTTTGTCTATCTAAATATGTAATCTTAGTATTAAGGCCTTTTGAGCCTGGAATCCTGTTTCTGTATTGCTGTATGGGTAGTTGGACTTGGATGGCTATATAGTAGTACTACACTACTCCAACGTAGTTTAAGTTGGTGATAAATAGTTCTGGGATATGAGCTTCAAAGCTCAGGTCTTGCTCTTCAGTTAGTTTTAACTAAATGGCTTGTAAGACAAGAATTTTCAACGTTTGTTTGCAATGCTCAAACTCACTTCTATTCTTGGTTGAGTTTGAAGAAATTTTGTACTTGTTTTACTAGGCGGATGGCCAGGCAAAGCCTGCCTAGGGTGCTACTGCTGTAGAGTTGGCTCTATTGGGTGCCAGTATGTGCATGAAAATAGGTTTGGCACAGCCAACTTCTGATTTTTGTTTTTATTGCTTGAAAATGTTTTGTTATGATTATTTAGACCTATTTGGCCATTCTTTACCTCAAAAACAGCAGGTCACGAAGAAAAGTGCATCCAAAACAAGAATTGGCAGGTTTTCAACAGGTTGTCATATGTTTGTTAGTCAAATTCAGCTTTATGTATCTAGAAGCAGAATTCTGACTTCAAACACCTTTCATTTGATAAAGTAAACTGGTCTGTAGGGTTTGGTTCACAAATTTGGTCTAGAACTCAAAATGACTATTTAGAACCAGATTTTGAAAGTTTATTTTTCTGCAGAATTTTTACAGATTTAAGTTCCAACTATCAAATTGCACACTTAAAGGTTTTTGTGTGTATTTCTTGGCCAAGCAACTTCCTAGAGTGTAATGTGACATATTTAATTAAGTCTTCCAGCCGGATTTGTTGGGTTTACAGGAAAATGCATTCAGAACACTTAAAGGCTTTAGAATTTAGTGTTTTTTTCCAGTAAGCTAGTTTCTTTATTCTGACTTAATTATTTAAAGCTACGGCCGATTACATCCATCCTGCTTTGCTTTCTGAACTAAAAGTTCCTACTTATGGTTTTCATCTTCGAGACTAAAGGTTCAAAGGTTGACAAAATTGAGTGATGTATGTACTGCTCCATCTGAAAGAAAAGTTAAAGGCAATATCTATATAGGATGGTATGGACCTCAAATCTGTACATTCATTGTGGTCACACTTGAACCAGCATTGACATGTTCAAGCTTAGCTCTGCAATAGTGGTTTGTTGAAATATGTTGTACAACCTCCGAGAAACACACATACGATACATGATTAAATGACAAAGATGCTGCACAAAAGTAATATTATATCAGCAAACATCAATACATGCATATAATTGCATTATTAGCAAGATAATACATACGGTCCTGGCCTCACACATGTTCCCAAAAATTTAATCTACTGAGACAAAGGACCACAACCATATATATATATCTCACTTGGGACATTTACCAACCATGTGGGATATAAGTCACTTGCATTCTCAACACTTGCAGCTGCAACCGTTTACTACAGTCGAACAAGCCTATGCCTATGTTCGACGTGAAGATATCCATCAAGCGGTAATGGCATCTGACAATGAAATATCTAATGGCGCGGTGATGGCGTCAAAAGGGTTTAGGGGTGGAGCCAAATCAAATACATCTATCAAACCCAAGAACCAGGCGAGTGAAAAAAAGTGTACTCATTGTGGAGGCATCAAACATACTAGCGACGAGTGCTTCAAATTGATTGGATACCCAGACTGTTGGGATGACTATCAAGCACGAAAGAAACGAGAACGTAATAAACCAAAGGGAGAGCATGGGACGTGCGGCTGTGGCGACTGGCGAGCCACAACTCTCTCTTCCACCACAGGCTGAGGTACCAAGTGATTCTATGGCACAAAGTCACCAGGGTAATTATAGGAGTGTGTCTTTTTCTACTTCTTGTGAAGATAGTGGTTGGATCATTGACGCAGGGGCAACGGATCATATGACATTTGATGCCTGTGATTTTTCCCACACCTCCAAACCTAGAAGGAAGAGTATTGCAAACGCAAATGGAGTATCGTATCCAGTCGCAGGAGTTGGAACTGTGACCTTGTCTCCATCACTTGCTCTACCTCACACGTTACTTGTGCCATCCTTGTCAAACAAGTTAATGTCTGTGAGTCAAGTTACTAATGATCTTAACTGTGTAGTGTTAATGTACCCTACATTCTGCCTTCTCCAGGATATCCATACGAAGGAGATTATTGGGCGTGGTACTAAGAGAGGAGGATTGTATTACATGGATGATTTCAGCACCGGCAAGGTCCACCATGTGACGAGTAGTAAGGAGAGGCAAATTTGGCTGCTGCATCGACGAGTAGGACACCCATCATTTGGTTACTTGAAGCATTTAGTTCCAGAATTATTTTCCAATTTACAACTTTCTGATTTTAAGTGCGAGACTTGTTTTGTGGCTGAGTCATAGGGTACCTTACCCAATCAGCTTGAATAAAAGTGATGTTCCATTTGCGTTGGTACATTCCAATATATGGGGTCCCTCACCTATAATTAACTACTCGATCTGGATACAGGTGCTTTGTTTTATTTATTGATGACTGCACCCGAATGACATGGCTATATCTGATGAAATGCAAAGATGAAGTTTTCAATATATTTCAAGCGTTCCATGCAATGGTTCAAACTCAGCATTCAACTACAATACGTATTTTACGTGCTTCATCCGTTGCCCATGCCAAACCGGCGTCAAAGAATGGGCGACAATGGTTTCGTCATCTGCCTTTTTTGCCCTTTTTTCACAAAACTTAAACTTACATGCAAACCTACAAAATAACCATAAAATACTTATCAAAATCACCTACTGAATAACCAGAACTAATGACAACAATTCTAAAATCTATTTACTAAATGAACTCTATCAATGAATTTCATTTTTGCATGTAAAGGAAACTTAGAGGTTTGCTGATCTGATAGGAAGTGTCCTGAGTGTACCTGACCTTTGACGGGGAATTTCAATCTAACTTGAGTCCTTAAAGCTCAAGTGTCCTCAGCTCTAGCTTTGCGCTGGGATGTTGAGACAAATAAATAGGGAGACATAGTGCCTTAATTATGAGCATGGCAGTTTTGATCAAATATGCATAAGTTTATGGATTTGCTGGAGGTCTAATGTTGTATTGTTTTACTTCTTGTTAACAACTTATTTAAGCATGATGTTCCTTACTGGGTTTTTTTAAAATTCACTCCTCTTATTGTCTTCTTAATCATTTTCAGAGTCAGAGCAGTACTCATATCAAGTTATCTGGTTTAATTAATTCCTGGTTTATGTGTTTTAAATAACCATTTGCAGGTTAGCACTCAAAACTCAATTTTTTTTTTTGTGTATTTGGATGCATAATTTCATGACCAGGTGAACCGAGTCTTTGTTCTCAAAACTCCAAATTTCATGTATTTGGAGGTCTAATGTTTTATTATTTTACTTGTCATTAATAACAATGAATAGGTATGCCCCTTTTTGGCCTATTCCCCCAGTCTATGCAAGATTATTGAAGTATCAAGCCAAACATTGAAACATTGAGGCAACCAAAGGGTGCAAGTTGAATTAATTAAGATAAAGAGTAGCAATCATGGTATTGTTTGATACATTAATATATGATAGAAATAATAAGTGCTTACCAGAAAGTGTTGTCGGGGATGTGAGAGATGATGGGCCACTCCAAATCATTTAGTTTTAATGCCCATACATAGATGAGTTGTCCCCAATCCAATGCTGAAATATCAGCATTTATTTTTGCAGCCACAAATGTTATCAGGAAATTGGAAGCTTCCTTGATTCTTATCAATATTCAACAACATGTGCCGTATACTTTTTGGGGATGCTTCCTTTGTCAACAACTCCATGTTATTGAAATCAATTGAGCAGCATTCATCTTCACTTAGAAAGATTGCAAAATCATGAACTATATATCATGCACTTTGAATTCATATATTTCTCCGTCACGAGATCTTTTAAGATCTTGAAAAAAGCATCGCATAACTAGGTCATTAAAACACTCCTCTGCTACAACTTCTGTCTCCTCTGCCTCCCCCAAAAAACCTTGTGCCATCCACAATGTGATCAATTCATATTTCCCAAATTCAAAGTCTTTTGGGAAGAGTGCACAATACGAGAAACACCGCTTTGAAACTGATGGCAACTCATAATAGCTTAGTTGCAAGGGACTAAAAAGACCCCTCTTAGCATCTTTAACTTCCCAAGTTCCACTCGTTAACACATGTTGCCACTCTTTTCTGGCTCTTTTGAATTGCAAGTGACTACCAATTATTTTAACTGCAAGAGGTAGGCCTTCACATTTGGAAACAATTTTTCTACCGACATCTTCCAACATTTCTATCTCATCCCTTGTCATATCATGGAACGCTAGCCAAGCAAACAATGACCAGGAATCTTCTTCATTAAAGATCTTTGGGTGAAAAATATCTACTTGTCCTGATCCCAGAATCATAGCAACCTTTTCATTCCGTGTGGTCAATTAAATTCTACTCCCAGGAAGAGAACACTTCAAATTATTTAGGAGTTGTTCCCATTTCTCAAACTCCTCTGTCCAAACATCATCAAGGACAAGTAAAAGTTTCTTTCCCAACATATGTTCACGAATTTGTTGTAACATGATATCCATTGCATCGACCTTTGGACGTTGGCCTGTACATGCTTCCGAGACCACCCATTCCTACAATGGAGATAACACGTAGAGCCTCCTCTTCTTGAGTACTACAACCGCTCTGTGTTGATAGTAGCATGCCTTTGACAGAAGTTTCATCTTGCTTTCTGCCTAGCACCTCCGCAACATCAATGTAAGATGTTGTTTTGGGCCTTTCTTCATCAGTTATTCTCTCATGGGTAACGAAGTTAAATCTCTCTTTTTGTTCAGAAATGAAATCAAGCCTTTCATTGATTTCCTTGATCTTGAGAGCAATGTCATGGCGAAAAGCAAGTTGCTTGATGCAAAAGCAAGGGGATGGAAGGAAGGAGCAGACCTTGTTATGGGGCTTCTGTTGTTGCCTGATCTTTAATCTTAGAAGGCAAGTCTTCCACTCATCCAGAACGTCTTCGAGATCATAAGAAACCTCCTTGAGTTCATTCAACCAATGTCTAACGGAGACCTCCTTCACTTGCTTTCTCTCCGCGTCTTGCAGCACAGCTTGAATGGCCTGAAAATTGCTGGTAAGCTTTTTGATCTCCCTATCCACGCCTGTCACAAGCTCCACTTCTTGCTTTGCTGTCTCGGAGATTATGGTCACCAGTTGTTGCAGGACTGCTGAAACAATAGCATCGGCCATGTCTACAGCAGTAGATGAAGGGGTTGTGAGAGAAAGAGCAGGTTTGCAGATGAAAAGCAGAGCTGCAGACGAAGAGATAAGCCCATGAATGATTAATCCAGCCACACAATTGGTTTTGGTAGGCCCGATGTTAATGCTTTCCTGCCAGCCTTTACCAGAAAGACGTGGCCTCGGCGTCTTCTGACGATTCGCTGAAGTTTAAGTGCAAGTTGGTGATCGAAAACGAAAACAAGTCACAGACTCACAGGCAAGAACAAGAAGCTGCGCCAAACATTAAAAAAAGCTTGGAAAGCAGAAAAGCCCAACATTTTCGTTTCATTCAGACAAACAAACAGCCAAGTCAAAGTTTGTTGCCTCCTTTTTTTTTTGGATCTTTAGCTGCTTGTTTAATTTTTTTTTCCATTGGGAAAAGGATTGTATTGGGTTTTTTAGTTGATTGCCTAGAAATTATTAATTGTTTAATTACTGGGGGTGTTTGATTTTCTGAAGGTTCCTTCCTTGACTGGTTATAATCATTTGAGTTCATTGGGCAGCAAAAGAAGAAACTTTATTTTTTGAGAATTACATCCCTCAAGAAACCACCCACAGGTGCATAAAGTGTTTTAGGACATTGGAATAGTTTCCTCTCATGTTACAGGGATCATAAATCTAAAAACCTGAACTTGTTGTTGGTAAAAAGTTGATCTATAGGTCTGCTAAGTTGAGCATCATTTTTCATGAAAATTTTCCTGAAAGTTGACAACTTTTTCTATTTAAATCCTAAGAGTTAACGTTTTTCTAATTAAGTCCCAAACCTATTAAAATATGAGCACCGTTAGTCCTAAGTGACAGACGATCAACGACAACTCTGACTTGGCACCAAATGCCATCATCCTTCACATGCCCATGCTTATGTGCAGCCCAATTTGCCAAGTGAGATAGACAGTCACAAGACAAGTCGAAGCTTTTGGCAGATTGGAGAGAAACAAACAAAACAGAGTATTCGACACAAGCTGTTTTTTGGAGGTGGAATTTGTTGAGGATGCAAGTGACTTATATCCCACATGGTTGTTAAATGTCCCAAGTGAGATACATATATATGGTTGTCGTCTTTTGTTCCATTGGCTTAAGCTTTTAGGAACATATGTGATGCCATGATTATATGTTGCATTTTGCTTAATGGATCTCCCCGATTCAGACTTCCCCTAATAGAATTGGATCAATTCACAAAGTTAATTTTGGGATTTTATAGTTTGAAAAAACAAACAGGTATATATATATATCATATTTTAAGTTAGGGTTTGAGCACTTAAAGTAAACCTGACTTATATATCATAAAGTACTTGAGCTACAAGCATGAAAATGAATTTTTGTTGTTTTATCTTCTCAACCATTGGAGTATTCTGTCTTGAATTTGATAAGTTGGAGTTATGAAGAAAAATGATCCTCATTTTAGCACATTTTGACTTATCATTTGACTTTTTAATAGAGAATTCATTTTGGTCTAAGACTTTGTTGAGGTATTCTTTGATATATTTGGGACATGTGAGAGGTGTTCTTTCAGTTAAAAAGCAAGTGTATTTGGAGAAAATCTTTATTTCAGATTATGCAAGAGCTTGACTGGTTTTTCAGTTTTAAGTGATCAAATTTTAGTGCTGTGACACCTAACTTCATTTTACCTACACTAACAAGTTGTTGGAACACAAAAACAAAGGCAAAAAAAAGTTTTAGCTCAAAACTGTATCTTATGTGCAAACAATGAAATTTAGATACTTCATACTTTTGCACAAGTGAGATTTTCAAAAACCAAAAGTTCCAGCAAATCATAAATCTTTTAAGCTAGCTTGTTATAAAATTTCAGCTCAAAACTCTTTCATTTGCCAACAAGTCAAACTTGAGTCAAAGCTGCCAAATTTGTAGAATTTACTGCAAAATTCTGCAGTATTTTGTGCCCATTCCTGCAAATTTCCAGCAACTTGGCCCTAGTTCAGTTCAGCTATTTTAAAGCTTAGAAACACAAGATCAACAACTAAATTAGCTCATAATTATACGATATTACTTGTTGGAACACAAAAATGCCTGAACAAAAGAGTTTCAGCTCAAAAATTGTATCTTATGTGCAAACAGCCAACTTCAGACGCTTCATACTTTTTGCACAAGTGAGATTTCCAAAAACCAAAAGTTCTAGCAGAACATAAACCTTTTAAGCTAGCTTGGCGTAAAAATTCATCTCAAAACTCATTCATTTGCCAACAAGTCAAACTTCAGTCAAAGGAGCCAAAGTTGTAGAATTTCCCACATATTTTTTGCAGTATTTTCTACACAGTCCTGCAAATTTCCAGCAACTGGGCAGTTTGGGAACAATACTCCCTCATCCCTTTTCAATCCTTTTCTCTGATTATGATGAAACAAACTGTTGGAAAGACAAAATTTGATCAGTTCATTAAAGCACTTTCCCCGAATCATCTCTCAATAAGCACAATACATACCTGTTACCCATCTTGGGGATAAGGGATTGAGATTTAGCTGTCCAATTGGGTAGGCTCTGGTTTGGGTGAGTCCATGCATCCAAACAGCTTACACTAGAACTCAAAAAGCTTTCAGCCTGGCCAACGATGGTATTCAAGGCCAAAAAGATTGATTTGGAGGTGAAGAAGCTTGTCTCATGGGTGGAGAAATGAGTGGATGTTAAGCTGCTCAACTAAGTGAATTCTGTCAATCAAGTCACTGTAGTCTCAAACTGGTTTTCTCTTGGCTTACTTACTACTACAACAGAAGTGAATTTAACCCACTAAGTCCCACATGCAAAACAGTACCCATCATGGGATCAGGTTCCAGTTCCATTTAACTCATCGCCAAGGTTAGCAACTACAATCTCGCATTACAGTATTCAAGTCCAGAAGCTAGCAGCTACAACTTCGGTCATTTTCAAGGACTTATTCAGTCAAGTCACAGATACCCCATTATTTTTTTCAATTCTTACTTGCCATTGGTTCCTTTGCGGGTTCACCTTTGTGATCAAGTTTTTTCGTTTTGTTTCGTTGGAAAATTGATATTTATGCAGTGGGGTATGTGCAGACCTGCTTTAGCAGGATGCTAGTAAAAGCAGGGGGTAAGTTAAATTGCTGACTTTTCCTTTGTTTCTTAAATTTTTCTTTCAGGGTTTACTTTCCTGAATGATTATTTGCTCCAGCTTGAGAAATTTCAATTTATAGCAGATTAAATGCTTTCTTTTATTATGTAAGGAATTTGCTATAGGAACAATGAGTATCCTACTTGCTGTAGTCATTGTGCTAGTTAGTCGTTGATCGTTGGGATATGATCCAAACTATGATACCTTAATTAAAGTTCTGTACTTGATGAGTATGAGGAAGAGGTAGCTTAAGGATTATTTCTTACTTCTAAAACTAGAGCTTTCTTTTTTTTTAAAAAAAAAAAACAGTTTATTCTTTTATTTGTTGTAGAAATTGACTTCCAATGGGAAAGAGAAGGCTCAAAGTAAGAGAAGTAAAAGAGGAGACAGGAGTATGTAAAAAATGTGCATTCTGGAACGTTTTAAGGCCTTTAACTGCTTTGCATGTCAGTGTTAATGGTTTCCCTAGGACTTACTTTTCACTGATGATCAGATTGCCACAAAATTTTTGGAGGTCTTAGCAAAGAATCTTCTCCAGGAGTCCTAGAAACTGCAGGTATGTCGCCTAATACTCTTGTTAATATTCTATTCGGGTAAAGAATCTGGGGATTGGGGAAGCTCATACCGATTTCCCTATCTACTGATTTTTTCTGTGGACTTTCTAAAGATGCATTTGATCATTCTTTTGACAGAGTATTAGATACTAATACATTGGGAATGCCTGCTTATTATTTTAAACCACTTGACTTTTTCAGCATCCTTCACATTCCAAATTTTCGATGCTCAATTTATTTCTTTATTAGGTTGCCCTTGGAACCAATGAGGACAGCTCATCTGAAAAACAATTTATGAGGCTCGATAAACAATCCTAAGATCAGGACAGCACAAACCCTTGAGTTTAAACCGGAAACTTGACAAGTAAATCACATTTAGCAGTAAAGAATTTGGAAATCAAAGTAAACCACAACTAACCAACAAAGTTTGATCTTAACCAGCAAATGAACTATTTGGATATAAAAGACTAGTTTCCAAACCAGGAGGTACACAAACATGATTACAAAACCAACAATTAATCCAAGAGTTACAGTTCACAAAAAATGCAGTGTTTCCGCAGCTACAAAACCTAACTGCTTGGTACCTGCAGGAGCTTAAAACTGGTAGAGTTCTTGGACCACTAAATAGACATTTATAGAAGTTATTACCAATACACACATGCATACAACCCATGAGTTGCTTCCAGCAAAAGTAGCTGTCTTCCCAGTACCAGTCAAGGTTTCTGCACAATTTCGTGCAGGTCACAGTTAGGCATGAACCCAAGTATCTAACACCAGTATCATTAAACAAAATGTTCACAGATAGCTTACCCTTTAGGAACTATATTTACACCAAAACCTGCATTGAAAGAATAGTTACAAATTCACCCAGTCATCATCTGCAGCATCGTAGAATCATAAGGATGTGAGAAAACAGTTTTCTCAGAAATGATCAGACATGTTACAGTTAAAAGAAAACAAAATAACAAGTAAACACATGGAGCTCAAGAAGCTAGAGGCATAGGAAAGCTTGATCAAATTCATAATAACACTTATAACTAGGGGTTGTTGAAATATAAAAGGCTTGGCATGCAGGTACTGACAAGGCTTCAAACAGAGGGGACTTGGTTTCTACACCCCATATAAAATTGTTATCTGATCTCCAATCCACAGAATTAAGCATTAAGCTCAATGTAGAGCCGAACCCTTACCTAATAACCTGAATTAAACCACATGCAAGCAACCTTAAACCTTGCATATACATAAATTTAGTTACAAGCATTACTTCACTCACAAGCTTACTAGGGTTCTAGCTCTGTCTCATAGTTTCGTTATGATTCAATAATTTAGTTTAGGCTTTAATGTTCCGGCTTGTAGTAGAACTCAAAAGTTCTCAGCCTGGCCAACAATGGTGTTTAAGGCTAAAAAGTTTGATTTGGAGATGAAGAAGTTTGTCTTGTGGGTGGAGAAATAGGCGAAGGTTAAGCCGCGCTTGCAACCCTCTCCTTTAGCAAATAAATGCTTCTAAGTTTAACCTTGGAATTAGATAGTTTATTGTTCTATAACTATCTGTCAAAGAGGTTAAATGGATTAATTAAGTTATAAGTATTGCTAGGCAAATTATAATTTAATCATTTCAGAGCTTGGAACAAAAAGTGAACTGAACTGAAAGGATCAAGCTAGAGAGGTTCTTATAGGATTTAACAAGTAAAAGAAGGAGGTTTGGTGATCAAATGACAAAAATGAACAAGTTGTGAAGATCATGGGTTTGATTGTCTAATTAATAGAAAATAAAGTGAGAATTGGAAAGGAGAACTAAAGAACATACTAATCCCTAAATTTAAGGAGCTCGTCTGCTACTAGGCATAAGCTCCCCCACACCTTTTATTGATTGACTTAGATTACAATGAAAATATCAAAAGGGAATTGTCAAAAGAAACAGCTCTTAGTATCACAGTAGCTACTATCATCACAAAGGGAATGGACTTGGTTGTAATATTAGATGTTTTCTGAGTAATATGGAGGGTGTTAGACGATAAAGTTTTGTGACTTAATTGTAAATATTTAGGAAGCTCAAGGTCGAATGGAGAGTTTGAGCCCCACTCAATGCATGTAGTTATGTGTTATATTCTTCTAGGCAATTAGAAACTTGTTTAAGTTGGAAATTCATCCAAAAACTGTTGTTAAAGCTTTGAAACTCGTTTTTAGCAGAAAGAAAGTAACATCAGAATTAAGCAAGAGTTTAGCTAGGGTTAAGTATTGGAAGAGTTTTCTTGAAGAGGAAGTCACAGTTAGCTTGATCCTGTAATTAGTTTAAGTTTACAGGAGATCCAAAGGGCTTTGGTAAGCAAGTCAAGGATATCACTGAACATCAAGTACATGCATGTAGTTGCATTCAAGAGTTCTATACATAACGAAATCATGAAGTATTAGTGGAAATATATAATTAACTTGCTATAAAGCCATCCAATTTTTTCTCCAAAAAAAGGGCTAGCAAATGTTGGGTAAAATATTAACTTGGATGAAATTAAGGGGACTGGAATGACCTTGTTCAACAGTAAAAGAATGGGATAGATATTGGAGGAGGCAACCAAACCAACGTTGTATGTTGAATTAATTAAGATAAAGAGCAACAATTACGGCATTAATACATTAATAGATAATAGAAATCATATTTATCAAAAACACGTTTTAAGTCGTAAAAATGTATTTTTTTACGACTCTAGATATAGAAACCGTGTAGGAACACCATAGAAACGAAAACCATGGTAGAAATGAATAGAAGCGCGTTTTAAGTCGTAAAAACATAAAAACTTAAAGACTTTAAGACTCTACCTTGTTGGGTCAATTAGATTAAAAACCTAACTAGGCTAACTAAGTAAACCCATTTCCCAGCCCAACCCATTTATATATTAAAAAAAACAACCCAAAAATACATTGACTTTGATTCTTTGGTAAACTATCTTTTATGTTACTGTATGTTGAATAATGAAAAAAAAAATATGAACGACAAAATGGATATAGTAGGTGCATACATGTAGTTCTAGTTAAGGATAAAATCAAATCAAATATAGATTATTAGATGTATTGCTGTGTAAGGGTTACAAGATTGGAAAAAGAAAAGGAGAAATAAAGTAAATGTGTTTATTATTATTTTGAAGCTTATATATGGAGAAGCTTTCCATAAAAAACTTTAAAAAATAAAATGAACTTCAAGAGAACCTTGTTGCCTAGAAAACATAATAGAAATATGGTGTTTATGTGTATGTCCAATCCCAGCACTAAAACTTAATTCATTAAACTGAAGGAATGGCAATTAGAAAATAGGAAACATGTGTAGTTATTTGTTTTCACCAATTAATTACCTCATACTGGTCAAATTGAATGCTTTGATTCTTTAGCTGCATTATAAACATGAGATTCCTTGATTGTCCCGTAGATTAAGTGCCATTAGTTTTTTGTGATTTCTATGCTCAACTAAAATTGGAGTTTTAGTAAGTGACATTGTTGTGAAATATGAGATCGTTAAGATAATTTGAATGGTTATTTTTTTTAATATTTTTTTAGAGTTTTTTTTTTTTTTTGAATTTTATGACTCTACGATTTTTTATGACTTTACGATTATAGGAAAACCAAAACAAATTTAGGTAGAAACCTGACTTTGATACCTTGACAAAAATAATAAGCGCATACAGGATAGTGTAGTTCGGAATGTGAGAGATTATGGGCCAGTCTACCCCTATTCCTTGCTTGCAATGTTTTTCCACCATTAGGCACTCATAAATTTGCAATCTTAGCTATGTGGCTTTCCTAAGAAGCTGCCACTGTATTGCTGTCAATTTGGGACATTCTCGAACAATCAACTTACTAAGATGTGGCATGATAGTGACCATGGGATCCTCTTTTTCACTGTCACTCCAATCCGGCTCCTCCCACCCCTCCATCTCATGGAACATAAGACTTCAAATTTGGGAAGACAACCAACTACTATTGCAATTCAGGTGGCGATGTTCCAAGGAATTCAATTCCCACTTTATTCACTCTCCACATTGATTCTAATACAAGATATTCAAGTCTCTGTAGTTTTCCCGAGGGAGGAAGCTCTTCTGACTCTCTACAATCTTTGAGCTCGAGGTATTTCAAGTTGTTCAATGATGCCATCCAATTAGGAAGTCCACACTTACCACTGTATCCTCATATAACCAACAATTCGATGCATAAAGGTGGACTCAAGGCTTGTAACACTTGTTCTTCCTTCTCATTTACTACTTTCCCATCTTCCACCCCACTAAACTCGAGTTCCAAATAATAGAGAAACATGACTATCCCATTTGTCCGTCTCAATTATCCTGTTTGTGTCGATATTATCTGTTGATATTATCTTCTTCCTAATAATATCACCCTATGAATATCATGTAAACTTATCTCCAAAATTATCTCTAAGATATGAATTACCTTATCTCTTGTATAAATACCTTATGATTAATGAAAGCTATCTATGTTCATTTGCTAAACTTGTTTCTCTTGTATGATATCAAAGCAGGTTGCTCTCTAAAAACAAAACTTAGCTGATCTTCTTCTTCTCCACTTAACCATGACCGACAAGCACCCAGTTGCCACTAATTCTATTACCGAAGTCCCAATTAAACTCACAAGCTTCAAATACCCTTCTTGGAAAGCTCAATTTCATTCGCTCCTCTTTGGTTTTAATCTACTTGGTTTTGTCAACGGTACAAAGCCAACACCTGCCGCCTACTTTGGTTTTAATCAATGACTTGATTAGACACCGGAGCCTCCCATCATGTGACACCGGAGCCAAGTTTGCTCTCTCAACTATCCGAGTACACCAGAACTGATCAACTTATCATTGGAGATGATGATAGGCTGTGAATTTCTCACATTGGTTCTACCTCCTTATCCACCCTTTCTCACTCCTTTAAATTACAAGGCGTTTTATGTGTTGCTGATATTAAAACTAATCTTCTCTCTATCTCAAAGTTCTATTTATCTAATCAAGTCTCCATTGGATTCTTCCCAGACCATTTTCAGGTCAAGGATCTGCACACAGGACTACAACTGGTACAAGGAACAACTAGGAATGGTCTTTATATGTTTCCTGTGAAGGACTCCTCATCTCATCCACTTGCTAATATTGGCGTAAAATCATCAACTCAAAGGTGGCACCATCGTCTTGGGCATCTAGCTTTACCTATCATTCATTCTCTTATTTCTAAATTTTGTTTACCAATTTCAGGACCTCAATTTCAATTTTTGTAATTCTTGTTTATGCAATAAGAGCCACAAACTACCTTTTAATGCTTTTTTTCTTGCAAGCTGTCGGCCCTTTGATTTACTATACACTGATGTTTGGGGTCTAGCTCCAGTTCAATCAATTGATGGCTTTCGTTATTACATTGCCTCTGTTGATCAATACCAAGTATCTTTGGCTCTACCCCATGAAGCAAAAATCAGATGTTTATGAAATTTTTGTTAAATTCAAGTCCTTGGTTGAAAACTATTTTCAAACCAAAATTGCTTGACTTTATACTAATAGAGGTGGTGAGTATCAAAAATTGAAACCTTTTCTTGAAATAAATCACATCTCTCATCTTCTTACTTCACCTTATATACCTCAACACAATGCATCTATTGAACGTCAACATCGTCATATTGTTGAAACCAGCCTGATCCTTCTCCACAATGCCTCCATGCCTTCCCCTTATTGGGCATATGCCTTCCTCGCTACCACTTATCTTATTAATAGAATGCCCACTTCCATCCTTAGTGGTATCTTACCTTATCAATTCTTATTTTCACAAGTACCCAATTACCACAACTTGAAAATTTTTGGCTGCTTGTGCTAACCTTGGCTTTGCCCTTACAACACTTATAAACCCCAATAAACATCTAAACCTTGTATTTCCTTGGCTACTTTCTAAATCAAAGTGCCAACCTTTGCTTAGACCCAAACACAAATAAATTTTTTGTCTCTCATCATGTACATTTTGTTGAAGAAATTTTTCCTTTCCTACATTTTTTCCCTCACACACCTTCTTTATCTAGTTCGACTTTCTTTGAATGGACATTTGCAGGAACATCCCAAGAGATCACTCTCAGTAGGCCTTTATCAGTAATCCCACCGCAGCAACCTTGTCCAAGTAAATCTCTTACTTCTTCCTTGTCTCATTCTCTTGACACTCCTACCCAAATTGTTCCTACCTTCATACTTTAGCACATCACCCCAACTACTCCTCCTTTGTCCTCATCACATTCATTCCCACCCCACACCCCTACCCCTATTGCACCATTCCCACACACCTATACGAGATGAAAATATAACCAATCTACTTCTCCTTTGTCTACCCCTTTACCTTCTACCTCCCCTTCTTCATCACCTCTGCCACCAACTCGCACTCATCCTATGCTAACCCACTCTCTTACTGATCATTCTAAAGTTGCCCATCTAACCACCAAACATCCTCGCTTATCCACTGCTGAACCGACCACCACCACACAAGCCCTTCGTCATCCCCATTGGAAACAAGCCATGATTGATGAATATGAAGCCGTACTTCATAATGGTACATGGGAGTTAGTTCCATATACTTCCTCACAGAATATTGTAGGCTATAAGTGGCCTTTTCGCACAAAGTGAAATTTTGATGGCACAATCTCTAGCTGCAAAGCACGTTTTGTAGCGAAGGGCTTCCATCAACACCCTGGCCTTGATTTCAATGAAACATTCAACCCAGTGGTTAAACCATCAACAGTTTGACTCATTTTCAACCTAGCTGTTCAACACAGCTAGCCTCTTCACCAGTTGGGCGTCAACAGTGCCTTTCTGCCAGATGACCTCTTAGAGGAAGTCTATATCCAGCAACGCCCAGCTTTTGTTCACCAAGATTTCCCATATCATGTCTATAGATTGTGCAAAACAATTTATGGCTTGAAACAAGCACCTTGCGCTTGGCACCAAGCTCTCAGTGTTTTTCTTCTTTCGTATCAATAGAAAGTTTCTCTGGCGGATTCATCCTTGTTCATCTACAATCACGAACATCGTTTCTTTATTCTTGTTTACGTTGATGACATTATTATTAGCAGCAATAATTCTACCTTTATTTAACAATTCCTTAACTTTCTTTGTGATCGGTTTTCCTTGAAGGACTTTAGTGATCTCAACTATTTTCTTGGCACTGAAGTAGCACATACCCCCTTATGTGGCTTTTCTCTCAACACAAATACATCATTGATCTTCTCTCTCATGCCAACATAGATGGTGTTAAAGACTTTCCAACTCCATTCTTCACCTCAGCAACACTAAGGCTGAATGATGGCTCTTCTCCATTGATGCCACTTCCTTCTGTAGCATTCTTCGCATGTTACAATATCTGTCCTTCACTCGCCTAGATATTGCATTCATAGTGGACAAGTTGTCGTAATTTATGCATCAACCCATCTACCAACACCTTCTTTCTCTAAAATGGGTGCTTCGTTACCTCAACTGAACTTCATTTCATGGTATTTTCCTTCAAAAAAGCTTTTCCCTGCAACTTCATGTATATTCTGTTGCTGATTAGCCTGGTGACAAAGATTCCTATCATTCAACCTCTACCTACATAGTCTATCTTAGTTGTAATCCTATTTCCTGAATGTCAAAGAAACAACATACAATTTCTCGATCCTTAACTGAAGCCAAATACCATGCTACCTCCACCGCTGCCTATAAAGTAGAATGGTTACATTCTGTCCTTCGTGAACTTGGTTTTCACATAGCACAACTGCCACTCCTACTATGTGATAATATGAGCTCTACATATCCGTGTGCCATCCTTATTTTTCAGTCCAAAATAAAGCACCTTACACTAGACCGTCACTATGTTCGGGACAAATTTACTACTGGACAACTCCAAGTTCAACACATCCCAACTAAGTTGCAACTAGTAGAAGCGCGCACCAAACCTCTACCTTGCCCTTGGTTTGAATAACTACTGTTCAAGATAGGGGTCACTGATGGTTCCACCAGCTTGTGGGGGCATAATAGAGAAAAATGACTACTCCATTTTTCCATCTCTAATTATCCTATGATTCTACTCTGAACTGCTCTGATTTGGTTAATGATTTTATTTATAAATATTATTTGTTCCGTTCTCAAAATGGCTATTGCATTGATTACTTCTAACTCTTCAAATATTTTCTGTTGAAGTTTATGTTATTATTTTATATGAATTATTTATGCTTGATCCCTATATGTTTTATATATTTTATTTCTGTTTTTAAAATCCACCACTTGTTGGGCATTCATACTCATCCTGTTTTCACCTATTCGCACAGATAAGGAGATGTCCGAGTTAGCTAGTGGGAGTGACTACAAGGTCAACTGAAGTTCAAGAAAGTTAAAATTATTTTGTTAGTATTACTATTATAAATTTGTTTATGTTTAAGAAACTCTTTGGATTTTGTTTCATTCCTTAGAGCTTTGATATTTTATGGATTATGTCCTGATTTCAAGAATTGTAGTTGCTCTGTCACTTATTCTCGAAAGTTGAATTTTATAAGTTTGTAATTATTTAGAATATGTAGCCTTACATGCTTAGGGAAAATTTATTTTCTTGAGTATGCGGCGTGTCATTGTCCCAAGACTCCTAGGGCGGGTTTTGGGGCATGATAGAGGTGGTATCAGAGCATAAGTTCAATAAATTTAAAGACCTTAGGTTAAGGAAATGCTAGGCTTTTGCTGTGCTTAGATATCGAGAGATGGGTGGAGATTGCTACCATAGTGGAAATGGAGCTGGGTCTTATTGTCAGGGACCAAAAGGGAAAAGATAGACCTGGAAGATCTTTAAGCAAGCCATTTGGAAATATAGCAAAGAAACAAAGTTTTACCCCAACCTATCATGGACCTTCTATGCATCTAGATGTACCAAAGTGTGATTACTGCGGACAATTTCATTTTGCTGAATGTCACTGGAAGACTAGCAACTGTTTCTGTTGTGCCAAGAAAGACCATCTGATTGCTGATTGTAAATAGTTAGGGACTAGAAATCTTCTCCAAAGCTTTTAGGCATGGGGTAATCTACCAGCTTTAAGGAAGCAAGATGAAAAAGGATATGTAGCAAAGCCACAAGTTCAAGGCCAAATATATGCACTTACTTAGCAGGATATAGATGACTCTAATGTAGTTGTTTCAGCTACGGTGAAAATTAGTTTTGTTTATGGTCGTGCCTTGTTTGATTTTGGTGAGAATTATTCTTTTGCATCACCAAAGTTTGTTGCTCGATTGTCATGTGTGCTTGAACCATTAGATTTTGAGCTATCTATTGAGACCCCTTCAGGAAAGTTTGTTGTTACTTATTCTGTGCATAAAGGGTGTGTAGTCAGAATTAGGGGAAGAAATATGCTAGTGAATTTGATTAGGCTGGATATAATTGACTTTGATGTGCTTTTGGGGATGGACTGGTTATCGGGAAACCATGCTTGGGTTGACTGCTATGAAAAGAAGGTAATAATTCGTGTTTCTAATGAGTTGGAAATTATCCTTATCGGGAATAGGCAACCAGTCATAATAAGTCTTATCTCTGCTATGCATATGTGTGTTAGTTGCTAAGAAAGGGATGTCATGGATATTTAGCATTCATCAGAGATACTAGCCAATCTGAATTGAAGCTTGAAGACATGCCTATTGCTAAAGGAGTTTCTTTTCTTGATGTCTTTCTTGAGGAAATTCCTGGGTTGCCCTTTGATTGAGAGATCGAATTTTTTGTTGATCTTGTGTTGGGGACTAGCCCAATCTCTAAGGCTTCCTACTGAATGGCACCTGTAGAGATGAGAGAGTTAAAGGTACAGCTACAAGAGTTGCTCAATAAAGGGTATATTTGACCTAGTGTTTCACAATAGAGTGCTCCTGTTTTGTTCATAAAGAAGAAATTTGGAAGCTTGAGGCTTTGCATTGACTACTGTTAGTTAAACAAGGTAATTGTCAAGAACAAGTATCCATTGCCTCGTATTAATGGCTTGTTCGATCAGCTGCAGGTTGCACAAGTCCTTTCTAAAATTGATTTGAGGTCTAGGTATCACCAATTAAAGATTAACGCTAAGGATATATCTAAGACTGCTTTTAGGATCAGGTATTACCATTATGAATTTATGGTTATGCCTTTTGGTCTAACGAATGCATTGGCTGTTTTTATGGACTTGATGAGCTGAGTTTTCGAGCCATATTTAGACCAATTTGTCGTTGTGTTTATCAATGATATTTTGGTCTATTCTCAAAGCCCAAATGAGCATGAGGAGCATTTGAGAATTATTTTATAGACATTAAGGGGGAAGGAGTTATATGCAAAATTCAAAAAATGTGAGTTTTGGTTGGAGAAATTTTTTTTTCTTGGTCATATAATTTCAAAAGATGGACTTTCTGTAGATTCGCAGAAAGTTGAAGTAGTTGCGAATTGGGGTAGACCCTCTAATGTTGCTGAAATTTGTAGCTTTCTAGGTTTAACTGGTTATTATCATCGGTTTGTTCAAGGATTTTTGACCTTGGCTATGCCTTTATATAAGTTGGTTTGAAAGAATGCTAAGTACGAGTGGACTGAAGATTGTAAGAAAAGCTTCCAGGAGTTGAAGCAAAGATTAGTAACTGCACCTGTCATTACCATCCCATCTAGCACTGAAGGTTATGAAACTTATTGTGATGCTTCACATATTGGTTTAGGGTGTGTACTTATGCAGAGAGAAAGAGTTGTTGCCTATGCCTCTTGGAAATTGAAGCCATATGAGAAGAATTATCTTACGCATAACTTGGAATTAGCTGCAGTTATCTTTGCCTTGAAGATCTCGAGACATTATCTCTACAGTGTTTCTTGTAAGGTGTTTACTGATTACAAGATTTTGCAATATATCTTTGCAAAGAAGGAATTGAATCCTAGGCAGTGGAGGTGGCTAGAGTTGTTGAAAGATTATAATTTGAATATTTACTATCACCCTGGCAAGGCAAATGTTGTTGCTGATGCTTTAAGCCGTAAGTCCTCTGGCTTGTTAGCTTATTTACTTACTAATAAAATAGTTATTCTTAACGATCTATAGAAGTTAGGAATAGAAATGATAATAGATGGTCTCAGTAATGTGCTTGCTAACTTGATGGTTCAACCAACTTTAATTGAGAGGATTAACATTTCTCAAAGTTCAGATGAAGGAATTAAGAAGTTGAATGAAGAAGTTACACAACGGAAGCATCCAAGATTTCGTATTCATGAAGATGGATTTCTAAAGTTTGGTGCTCGACTATGTGTCCCTGGAGATGAGGCTTTGAAAGAAGAAATTATATGAAAGGCACATAATACCCCTTACACAGTGCATCATAGTAGAACTAAAATGTACAGAGACCTACGAGAGCATTTTTTGTGGCAAAGAACGAAGAAGGAGATTGCTAAATTTGTTGCAAAGTGCCAAACTTGCCAGCAAGTTAAAGTCGAACATCAAAAGCCTTCAAGACCTTTGTAGCCTCCTCCAATTCCGGAATGGAACTGGGAACACATCACTATTGATTTTGCTGTGGGACTTCCAAGGACTAGTAATGGTAACAATGCTATATAGGTGATTGTTGGTCATTTATCTAAATCTGCCCACTTTTTGCCATTCCAAAAAGGTTCAAGTTTAGAGAAGTTATCCAAGTTGTATGTTAAAGAGATCATCCACCTACATGGGGCTCCTCTATCTATTGTCTCGGATAAATGGTTTGTCTCAAGATTTTGGGGACATTTGCAGAAGGCCATAAGAACTCAACTCAATTTCAGTACCATTTATTATCCTCAAACCGATGGCTAGTTAGAACAAACTATTCAAATTCTTGAAGATTTGCTCCAAGCTTGTGTGCTAGACTTTGGAGGTAATTGGAATGATCATTTAGCACTTATTGAATTTGCATATAACAATAGCTATCAGTTTAGTATTGGAATGACACCCTATGATGCATTGTATGGACGGACATGCAAGTCACCAATATGTTGGGATGGTTGAGAAGAATCAAATTATTCATGATCACTTATGGATTGCATAGAGTAGACAAAAGAGTTATGCTGATTTGAGAAGACGATTGTTGGAGTTTGATGTTGCGAATAATGTTTATATCAAAATATCACTAATGAAAGGAGTTATGAGGTTTGGGAAGCGTGGAAAATTAAGCCCAAGATTTGTGGATCATTTTGAAATTCTAGATTGAGTTAGGGATGTTGCTTACAGAGTTGCGCTGTCATTATCTTTATCATGAGTGCACGATGTGTTTCATGTATCAATGTTATGTAAATATGTGCATGATCTCAATCACATAGTCCAACATCAACCGATCAACATTATGCTAGACTTGACGCATGAAAAGCGGTCAGTGGAGATTCTTGATCGAGAGAAAAAAGTATTGAGAAGACGCACTGTTCCATTTGTGAAAGTTTATTGGGAAAGACACTCTTTATCAAAAGCTACTTGGGAACGCGAAGAGGAGATGCGTGAGAAGTATTCTTTTCTATTTATCAATGAAGGTAAGTTTCGAAAATGAAACTTATTTAAGGGAGGAAGGATGTAATGGCCCAACCCAATTTAGTCTACCTTATTATTTTGGGTATTTAGGTTAAGACCGAAGAGAAGGGAAAATAATAATAAAAAAATAAGAAGCAAAGAAATAAAAAAAAAAAGGGAAAAAAAAAAAAGAGAAATAAAAAAAAAAAGAGAGAGAGAAATACGGCACAAACCAAAAGACAGAAGAGAGGAAAGCGTGAAAGAAGTTATAAAAAGGGGAGAAATAGGAAAAAGTTAGGGTTGTATATTTCTCTTATTTTTTTATATAGATGTTGTGTTATGTTGAAGGAGTGGAAGAAAAAATCATTAATTAAAGATAAAGTAAAAGCAGTCTATGAGTTTTTTAAGCAAAAGAAGAATCTTTGGTAAGTGTTTGTTGGTTATTTCTAATATACAAGTTAATTATTTTAGAATTTTTAAAAGGATTTAGATTGATGATTTGATTGAATATAACTTACTTTTGATGATTGGAAGTGTCAATTGATAGTTGAGAATATTTATAATCAATTAAGAATAAATTTGGTTGAAATCACACAGTAGCAAAAGGTTGCGAGCGAAGAAGACGGGGAATCGTATTTCTGGCCCAACATTGGGATAAATACACATTAGGTACTTTAGGTTTTGATACGGGTTCATCGATACCGTCTAGTCTAAAATGTTATAAATTGGTCACTGGCAGTAGGATAATCGGGTTACTCACAGTATCAGTCCCTAAGGCTTCTAACACAACTTCAGTGAATTCTTATATTCCAGAAGCATTCATTTGGGTCACTGTCAGCAAGTGATTTTGGGTTATTTCTTGAATTGATTATATTTTGACATAAACTTTTGTACAATTATTTTAGGTGACTAAACAATTATTTTAGAAGTTGGAAAGTTGCATTTTGAGGTAAGTGGCTATTACTATTTGTAAAAATTAAATTGTTTTGATATTATGTATGTATTTTTTCTTCAAGTGTTAAGTTTTCCAACTTAGTAATTTTTCAATATTTCGATTTAAAGCTATTTTGAATTAAATTGATTTTCAATCAGAATAAGAGTTTTTAAATACATGTTTTATTGTAAAATTGTTTTCCCAAGTATTTTATTAATTTACTTATTGATCTGCTTATTCAAATTTTATCTTATTTATGCAATATATTGTGTTTGATTAAATAAGCTGGGATCAAGTATGTTTTGATTGTGATATTTTGTATTGAAATTTTATAACAATTGTAATACTCTGAATTTCTATTCTGACTCTGTTTTGGTAGGTGTTGATTCTATGCCCGTACTACTAGGAAAGTATAGTTCTAGACCCTCCATATAAGGTATTCTGTTTTGTTCTGTTCTGCAATGCACTGGTTTTTTGGACTAGTCCTCCAGGGCACTCGATTGTTGGCGATTGTTAGATGATTATGGACTTACTACAGTGGTTTAAGTGTAGTTATAATAATCACCCCAACCCACTTTGCTCTAAATTTCTATTCTATCATTCAACTCTGAACAGCTATGATTTGGTTAATGATTTTATTTATAAATATTATTTGCTCAGTTCTCAAAATGGCTATTGCATTGATTACTTCTAACTCTTCAAATGTTTTCTGTTGAAGTTTATGTTATTATTTTATAAGAATTATTTCTATTTGATCCTTATATGTTATGTATATTGTATTTATATTTTCAAAATCCACCATTTGTTAGGCATTCGTACTTACCCTGTTTTCACCCCTTCACACAGATAAGGAGCAGTCCGAGTTAGCAAGCAGGAGTGACTATAAGGCCAGCTGCAGTTCAAGAAAGTTGAAAGTATTTTGTTAGTACCACTACAATTCTCGTAGTGAGGTTTTACCAAGAAGCTGCTGCGGTATTGCTGTCAAGCTAGGACATCGACGAACAAACAACTCACTAAGATGTGGCATAATAGTGATCATGGGATGCTCTTTTTCACAATCACTCCAATCCCACTCCTCCCACCCCTCCATCTTGAGGAAAGTAAGTGCCTTCAAACTAGGGAAGACAACCAACTGCTGTTGCATTTCTAGTGGTGATATTCCAAGAAATTCGGCTCCCACTTTCTTCATGATAAGCTTATATTTATTATATTTATTTCTCTCATATTTAGTATATTTTAATATGTTTTGAACCTTAAATACATATTTTGAGGATTTTTTGTAGCATAGAACATATCTGGACTTAATTGATTGAAAGTAAATTTAATTTGCCATTTTACAAGTTTTAATTTGGTTGTGCTCTTTCAGGATGTTGACAAATTGGTGATGTTCCGGTAGAAAAATTGTATCTTGAGCTAAAGAGATTGGAATGAAGTGATTCTTAATTCATTGGAAAGCTAACATCTGGAGCTACAAATCACATTCAGACCATGAAACCCAGTTTGCACGTTAAGAGGGTCAAATTTGGCTTCAAAGTCGAGATTTACGAGTCACCGCCGGTTCAAAAGCAACTGTAGTATTTTGGGCATATCTTTGGCTGTAGATGTCTGTTTTATGCGATTCAGGTGTCGTTTCAAAGATAAGAAAGAGCTCTACAAGTTTTATGCTTTGAGTTTTGAGAAATAATGGCTGCATCAGGTCGAATATCAGCTTGAAGTTGCTACTGATGTCCTGGAGTATTGCTTGGCTGACAACTTTGAAACCTTATAGTTATTTTGAATCTTTTTATTTGTTTGGCGTACTTTAGTAATAATATAGAAAGTTTAGAGATTTTTTATGAGTTTAGCCATAGGTTTGGTTTTTAAAAGCGTGGCTGCCGCACAGCAAGGGGCTCTCCGTTTTTTGTAATTCCAATTTTAATTTCTTTTATTCTTCTTTGTTTCTCTTTCGATCATGACTGAGTAATTTTCTGGTTCAGTTCTAGGGACGATTTCCATCACCAACACCGGTTGTGAGAATTGATTTTTCTTGCTTAAACTTTCTTTAATTTCAAGTATTTACTTCTTTGTTGTTCAGATTTATTGCAATTAATTTTCCTGTTCTCGCTTGTTGAATTGGTTCTGCTATTGCAAATCTGCTTAATTTTCTTTCAACCGCTTAGGTAAAGAATTCAATTAGAAGCAAGTGAATTGATTGGAGATTACTTTTATTTCTGGTTAGTTCATACAAAGAAGTAAGACAGGTTAAATTATTCAAGCTTTTATATTGTTGCCTAGAATAAACTTTTTGGTTTATTGATCTTAATGCTGATTTTGAGATAATTAGAAATTGCTTTTCAATATCCGGTTACTCAAAATTAAGAAATTAATCTGAAGCTTTTTCTGGTTAATTTTATTCCTGAATTTTTAGGGTTCATTTTAGCTTTAAAGAGAGTCCTGTTTATTTACTTGAATTGAAGAAATATTTTCTTTCGATGATCGACTGTATGATTGGAATGGATAATCAACCCTGAACTGAGCGTTTTTAGTATTGGTTAATTTCGATTTGATTCTATCGTTAATTTATTTCAGCATTCGTTTCAAGAAAACCCCAATATTTTATTTTAGTTTTCTGACAGGAAGCTTTTAGTTAAAAAATTTTCCTTGGGATTCGACCTGGTTTTCACTGCTAGCTACAAATTTATTTATTCTGAATTGTTAGGGATACTAGAATTATTTTTTGCGGTTTCGACGACCGACCACTTCATTCTCCCCATTAATCCTATATAGAGAGTTTCAAGTCTTTGCAGTTTGCCCATGGGAGGCAGCTACTCCAACTCTCCACAATCGTCAAGCCTAAGGTGTTTCAAGTTGTTCAATGATGCCATCCAATTAGGAAGTCCATCCCTGCCACTGTATCCATATATCTTCAACTGTTCGATGCACAAAGGTGGAGTCAAGGCTTGTAGCACTTGTTCTTCCTTCTCATTCTCCATTTTGTCAAGTGTCAAAATCCTCAACTTGATCTTGTCTTCCAACCTCGCTTTCCTGCACTCATTCACGTCTCTGATGTTCCCCAATCCGAAAATCAGGATGTCTTCAATGTTTGACAAATTCCCTAATTCAGCAAGGCTAGCATCCTTTTCTCTCATGATAATAACAAAATTATGTATCACTTTAACTTTACTTAATCTTCCACTCCCCTTTGGCATACACTCCAGGCTATCAGTTCCAGAATTATAAAGACAAGTAAGATTGATCAACTCCCCTATCCATCGTGGCAGCTTTTTGAGACTCCTACACCTCTTTATCTTTAATGTTTCCAAGTTGCATAGATCACATATTGCTTTTGGCAATACTTTTAATTCTGAGTTGTATGACAAATCCAGGTGCCTTAGATGTTCTAACTTCCCTACCTCCTTTGGAAGGACTTCAAACTCCAAACGATTTAGTTTCAATGTCCTTCAACAGATGAGTTGTCCCTAATCTAGCGCCAAAAGATCAACATTTATTCTTTTATACACGTGATTGTTCTGAATATGGAGGCTTCGCAATTTTTTGCAACCACAAATGTTATTGGGAAAATGGAAGCTTACTTGATTCTTATCAATATTCAACAGCATGTGCCGTATACTTTTCAGAGATGCTTCCCTTGTAAAAAACTCCATGTTATTGGAATCAATTGAGTAGCATTCACCTTCACTTAAAAAAATTGCAAAATCATGAACTATATCATGCATTTTGAATCCATATATTTCTCCGTCATCAGATCTTATAAGGTCTTGAAAAAAGCATCACATAACCAAGTCATTAAAGCACTCCTCTGCTATAACTTTTGCCTCCTTTGCCTCCCCAAAAAACCCTTGTGCCATCCAGAACTTGATCAATTCATGTTTCCGAAATGGAAAATCTTTCGGGAAGAGTGCACAATATGAGAAACACCGATTTGAAACTGATGGTAACTCATAATAGCTTAATTGCAAGGGACCAAAATGACCTCTCTCAGCATCTTTAATTTCCCAAGTTCCACTCTTGAGCACATCTTGCCACTCTTTTTTGGTTCTTTTGAATCGCAAGTGACTACCTATTAGTTTTATTGCAAGAGGTAGACTTTCACATTTGCCAACGATTTGTCTGCCAACATCTTCAGGCATTTTTATCTCATGCCTCGTCTTATCAAAGAATGCTAGCCGAGCAAACAATGACCAACAATCTTCTTCATTCAAGAACCCTGGGTGAAAAATATCTACTTGTCTTGACCCCAAAAGCATAGCCACCATTTCATTCCGTGTGGTCACTAAAATTCTACTTCCAGGAAGAGAACACTTCAAAGTATTTAGGAGTTGTTTCCATTTCTCAGAATCCTCTATCCAAACATCATCAAGGACAAGTAAAAATTTATTTTGTGACATATGTTCACGAATTTGTTGTAATATGATATCCATTGCATCTACCTTTGGACGTTCATTAGTACATGCTTCGAAGATTTCATTAGCTATTCTTCTCTCATCGAAAGGATTAGAGACACAGACCCACATTCTCTTGCCAAAGTGGGCTTTGACTTCACCATCATTGTAGATAGATTGAGCAAGTGTAGTCTTGCTAAGACCACCCATTCCTACAATGGAGATAACACGTAGAGCCTCCTCTTCTTGAGTACTACTACCGCTCGGTGTTGATAGTAGCATGCCTTTGACAATAGCTTCATCTCGCTTTCTGCCTATCACCTTCGCAACATCAATGTAAGATGTTGTTCTGGGCCTTTCTTCATCAGTTATTCTCTCGTGGATAACAAAGTGAAATCTCTCTTTTTGGGCAGAAATGAAATGAAGCCTTTCATTGATTTCCTTGATCTTGAGAGCAATGTCATGGCGAAAAGCAAGTTGCTTGATGCAAAAGCAAGGGGATGGGAGGAAGGAGCATACCTTGTTACGGGGCTTCTGTTGTTGCCTGATTTTTAATCTTAAGAGAGCGGTGTTCCACTCATCCAGAACGTCTTCAAGATCATAAGAAACCTCCTTGAGTTTACCCAACCAGTTTCTAACAGGGGCTTCTTTCACTTGCCTTCTTTCTGCATCTTGGAGCACTTCTTGAATGGCCTTAATATTGCTGGTGAGGTTTTCAATCTATCTATCCACACCTGTCACAAGCTCTACTTTTTGCTTTGCTTGCTTGATGAGTATGTTTAGTAGCTGTTGCGAGATTGTTGAAACAATTGCATCGGCCATGTCTACAAAAGTAGATTGGTATGTGGGTGGCTGTGAGAGCAAGAATAGGTTTACATGTTAGCCCATCAATCTGCCAGGGGAATCTAAAGACACTGCGTTTCCCATAAGGTCGCTTTTGCTTTCTTCCACGAAGAGTATTAACGGTGAATTTTCTCTTTTGCTTTATCAAGATACATGTTCCCTTTCTTTCTCTTTCTCTTTCTTTGTTCTTTCTTTTTCAATTTTTTTTTGTTTTTTTGTTTCTTTTTCTTGGATACTTTTCTTTGTCCTCCCATTTCTGTGCGCCCTTTTATGCTTTAAATTTCAAATATTGCAAACTTTGTTTCTTTTTCCCGGTGGCCCTTGCCTCTCTATTATACACCAAATCTTTACAGATAGGTTCAAATTCTAAATAATGGAAAATGGGACTCATTTAGCTTATTTTAAGGTGAATTAGTTTTGACGCTAAGCTTTTGTTCTGTTTCTTATAGACAGAAACCGGAAGAGCAGGAGCCACCTATTTGGTTTCATTTTCATGAAAATTTTCCTGTGCTTGATTATGCCTGACAAAGCTTGAAACTACTAAGATCAAATGCTACTAGCCCTTGGTGCTTCTGAGTCTTTTATTATAACTCACTCGAAGAAAACAAATATATTTTGTTCAAGTTACAAATGAAAATTTGATAACATAAAGAATATGATAAAATTTATAAATAGTACCTAACGTTTAATTCATGCTTTATTATAATTTTTAACATATTAAATATTTTCTTTTGGTTCTAAACTTTTTAAATATTTCATATTAATTTTTAGTTAGATTAAATTTGTTAACTCCAAGTAATTGTGTAACATCATTTTTTTTAAATGATTTTAAATTGTATGGTAATTCATTTCCAAGAAATTTTAAAATGGGTAATTTTTTTTTTCTACAATTAAGGAAAATTTACATTATCCGATTTTTTCTCAAAAATGAAAAAGTAATTTCGCACCATGCATGCGCACTCATGTAATAGTTTTTTGTTGGGTTAAGGAATACTTCTAGCGGGTAATATAAATCAAAATATTCTTAATGAATGTAGAATAAAAAAAGAGTAGTTGAGGTCGATGAAATAAAATGTTATAGATTTGTTAAATAATTTAGCCCATATGAATCTTGAATATTGGAGGAGTTTAATTTTTTAATAGATAATTTAATTATTATTTTCTATCCTATCCTTTCAAAAAGAACTTTTCATCCTATAAAGACGGCCAAACTTTTTCTCTTATTATACTTAATCCCCCACACAATAAAAACCTTTACAACAATTCTAAAATTATTAATTCATTAAAAACTTCTAAAACAAAAAAAAATATATTTTTTTTTTTATAACTTCTCTCTGAACAAATCTTAAACTTCTTCCATACTACAAGCCTCTATCATAAAATATGATATTTAAACAAAATTTATTTTCAATTTGATACAATTCATAAGATTCAATTTTATTCTTACATCTTATTGAAAACCATAATTGGTTGTTGGTAGACTTTCATTTTTCATAGAATTCAAGTTTTAAATTCTTAAAAAAAATATTGAATTTTATGTTTGACATATTTAATATTTTAGGCAGTTATATTCAATAATTTCAAACCTTATAATCTAAAGGTAAAAGTAACCAAATTTAAAATTAATTAATTTGATAAAATATTTCTCTTAAATTAACTACTTGGTAGCTATATAAATTTAAGGGCATGTATGTTGTAAAATTTGAGGAAATTCACTCATAAAAATAAAATAAAAACTCAATAAATTTTCCATAATGTGATTAGATATTTTTATTGTTTTAATTGTACTAATGCAAATTAAATATTCAATGTTGAATTTGGCTCTTATCAAAAGAATAAAGTAACTTTTTAAAGACAACTAAGGAAATATTTCCATAAAAGTAAAACTGAGTGTTTAATCGTGATTCAAATTTAAGATTTAACAATATATTTCATTCAAGTTATAAGATTTTCAAATTGGTAAAACATTGCGTTAAAGAGCTTGATTTATTATATTAAAAATGTAATGACTCAAGTGATGACCTCACACCACATGAGTTATTCTTTGAAATAGGATAAGCGCAGACTTGGAACTTCCCCCCTTATATACCCAATATCCATTAGATTTGATAAACGATGTATGTACACATTCAGTACATCACATCGTTACGGTCCCTAGTTGGCTCTAATACCGTCTGAAACGACCCAAGTCTAAAATTGGTCAATGAAACACATGCCCACATAACATGAGCTATCATTTTAAAAAAGATAAGTGTTAGGTGCTTATTTTCTAATACTTAAGTCTATATATTCATATAAGGTTTCTCATATTTCTCCTATGTGAGATATGTGGTGTTACAAAAAATTCATAGCCTATTTGTTGTAATTTTTCATAAAATTAAAAGCTTATTAAAGTGAAAATTAGTCATCTGTTCTTTTCAATTGTTTTTTATTTTTATTATAGAATCCCAACATTGATATAGCTCTAATTGAATAATAAATTTAGTCCCAGCTAAGAAGCTCAACTGGCCTTAAAGAATGTTGGCTGAAGTACGAAACAGATTCGAATCTCCAAATACTCTGCATGGCATAAAAAATGTCACCTATGGTTTGATGCCTTCTAGATTTTTAAAAATATGCAAAGTAACCCTCATACTTTACAAACTCTTATTTACTGGTTATACTTTTTATGTTAGGACTAGTTAACTGGTTCAAATTTAGTGGTTATGGTTTTCTATGCTAGGATTCAGTTTGTATGTATTGGTTTAGTAGTTTTTTTTCATTTTTGTAGCTCTATTTCAAATTTTGAAAACTTGTTATGTAGAACACAATCCAAACATTAAGCTATACTTTTAAAGATAAACATCGGTGCACTATAGATGAACAGAGTAAAAGGAGAGTGGAGTGCATTGTTCATTAATAGTGCCATTTTTTTCTCTTTCTCTTTCCTTTTTCTTTCTTGTTTTTTTTCTTCAAGTTGATCATGTCTTGATGGTCTTTTTTGCCATTTCCCCATTGTCAGCTTGTTTCACTTCTATTAAAATGTGTTTTCACTCCCTACATTTCTACTTTTTCTCATTTTAGTCACTAAGTTCGACTCTTTCTACGTTTTGGTCCTCAAACGTAAGAACTACTTAACTAGATTATTTATATTTGTTCTCTTTGTCCCCAAATTTTTTTATGTTATTTTTTATGTACTATCTTCTAAAGCACAAACTTGGTCACTATCAATTGTTAAATATTTAATACCTAAAACTTTTTCATTTCCTCTCTTAATCCTTGAAATCTTTTGCCAATTTTTTTTCTTTTAATCTTTATTAAGTTAATAGCTATACGAATAATTGGTTAAAATAAATTAAACACAATTTTTTTTTTCCGTCATATCTTTTCATTATTGATAATTGACTTTTGTAGTATGAGTTATTTAATTTAAAAGCTTTATCATTTAATAAAGTAATTTTTTCCATAATTACTAAATTTGAAAGTAAATTTTTCTAAATAAATTACGTAGTGATATTAAAAATTAGAAATGATAAGAGATGAAATTTTTTAGTGAATTATTTTTTAATGATAAAAAACTTAATAACTATTTAACTAGATATTTTCTATTGACTCTATTTGTCCCCAAACTTTTTTTAGTTTTTTTGTGTAGTATCTTCTAAAACAAACATTGGTCACCATCAACAGTTAAACTTTTAGTACCTAAAGCTTTTCCGTTTTCTCTCTTAGTACCAAAAATTTTCAGCCAATTTTTATTTCTCTTTTTTATTCTTTTAATATTTATTAATTTAATTGTTTTACTGCTAATTGATTAAAATAAATTAAACACAATTTTTGTGTTTTTATTATATTTTTTCATTCTTAATAATTGATTTTTGTAGCATGAGTTATTTAATTCTAAAACTCTATGGTTTAATAAAGTAAATTTGAATATCCATCATTTTGAAACACATACAATATTATTTTCATAGTGTTATGTTTTGATAAGGACTAATCATTTTAATAATAATAACACAACATTAAGAAAGTTCAACTCAAAATTAAAATAATCTAAAATTTTAATTAATTAACATAAACTAATGGATAAGAATTTTTTAGTTATTTTTTTTATTGAGATTTGCTTTAATAGTAAATTTATAAAAAAAATACATGCTACAAAGTTCGGGTAAAAAATAACCTTGTAACTTAACTAAAACCAAACATACAAACCAACTAGCAAAGATTCCTCAAGACAAAACACATAACTTTCCCAATGCTATTATTATAAATACTATATCATTATTTCTATAGAATTGAGCAACTCCTTGCTACCGACAATCAAGTTCTACAAGAAGTAATATGTTGTCACTTATAAAAATATTCAATTATCCGAGCTACAATGAGAGTTATAAAAGTAACCGATACATTAACAAGTATAAAGTAACACCCACAAACTACACATCTTCATCTTTTTCTTCTCAACTTGATTGCGGTGAATGAAAATGCACCCTTCTTGCACCACTTGCAGCATCTTGAGCAGCACTAGCAGAGCGTTTTAGAAGTGTAATGACCCTATCCAATTTAATCTATTTATTATTTTGGATATTTAGGCTAAGACCCAATAGAAGGAAAGAAAAATAATAATAATAATAATAAGCAAAAAAAAAGTAAGGGAATTAAAAAAAAAAAAAAGGACATGGCAAAAGGGAAGGGAGTCGGCGGAAGTTATAAAAAGGGGGAGAGATAAGAAAAAAATTAGTGGTAGGTATTTCTCTCATAATTTTATCTATTTGTTGCTTTGTGTTGAAAAAGTGGAAGAAGAGATCATTAATTGAAGATCAAGTGAAAGCAACTGTGAATTTTTGCAGTAAAGGCAGAATCTTTGGTAAGTGATTGTTAGTTATTTTTTAATATATAAGCTAGCTTTTCTTTGAAATTGAATAGAGATTTAAGTTAAGATTATAGTTGATTATAATTTATTTCAATGATTGGAAGGACCAATTGATTATTAGGATTGTTTTGGATGAATTAGAAATAAATTTGGGGAGATTTTGGCTAGGCATGGTGGAAATTGCGTTAATAACAGATTAGGTCCTTGAGGCTTAGAGGCGGATTCATCAAGACCCTACAGTTTATAAAGTTACAAATTGGCCACCGCAAATAGGTTGCTGAATCTTATAATCGGGTTAATCACAGTATCAGTCCCTAAGGTTTCTAACACTACTTCAGTGAATTCTTAGAAAAGGAGCGTTCGTTTGGGTCACTGTCAGCAAATGATTTTGAGTTATTTCCTGAATTGATTATATTTTGACATAAACTTTTACATAATTATTTTAGGCGGCTAAAGAATTATTTCAAGAGTTTGAAAGTTGCATTTTGAGGTAAGTGGCTACTACTATTCCAAAAATTAAATTGTTTTGATATTATATATATATATATATATAATTTCTTCAAAGTGTTAATTTTTCCAATTTAGTAATTTTTCAATATTTTGATTTAAAGCTATTTTGCATTAAATAAATTTTTAATCAAAATAAGAGTTTTCAATTACAAGTTTTATTCTGAAATTGTTTTCCAAGTGTTTGATTAATTTACTTTTTTTTTTGAACGAATCAACAAATTCATTTACACAAAGGCCTCAAGGGGGCTCAAAGTTTACCTCCAAGAAATTTTGAAGGGCATAAACAGAAGAGGGACAAATTGTCCAATTTTTGCTCTTCTGTCCTTTTTCCCACTTAGCTATGTGTAAAGTACACATATTAGCTTTAACAGAAATCTCCTTAATAGAACAATAAGAGAAGCAGCATTTTAGAGTTTTAATATCGAAGGGTAAAGTGCATATCCTCCAGTTTTCTTTATCCTTCAAGCTGGCGAATGATTCTTTGTCAGAAATCTCAATTTCTACTGCTGTGTGGCCTAATCTCAGCAACTCCTGGAGCCCTGTTCTAAGCGTTTCTGCTACTACTGCCTCTTGGTAGGTGCTAGCATCAACCATGGCCTGATTCCCCAATATGTTCCCCTGCCAGTCTCTCACCAGGTAAGCTGTCCCAATAGCGTGCCCACTGCAAACAGCCACATTAAGCTTTAGAGTCCCCCTTGCCGGCTTACTCCACTGTTCAGAGACAGCAGGTTTGTACATAGGTTGGTTTATGCTTCCAAGGCGCTGGTGGACTTGGTAGAATTCAGCAACAGCACCCTGAACCCTGTGTATTACAACTTCAGGAATGATGTTTTTTCTTTTGAAAAGCAGCTTCATCCCTTGCCAACCAGATAAACCAGCAAGTATAAGTAATGATTGAACTAATAATCTCCTTAATTTCTTGTGTATACTTTAAGGAATGACAAACCTTAATGAACCATTGATCAAATGTTTAGATTTCAGCATTATGATGTTTATAGTCCAAGCACACAAACTAGACTAGGTGAGTCCATTCACATTGCAAAGGCATATGCTCCACAGTTTCAGCATGAGAACAGAAAGGACATATAGGGTTTATTTTGGTACCTTTTTTAGCTAAGTTCAAATGGACAGCAATAGCATTTGGCAAACTCTCCACATGAAATTTTGAATTGTGGGAGGGCATTTAATTTTCCAAACTAACTTCCACACGCAAGGGTCTATTTGATGCTAGGTTGAAGCAGAAGAGGGATTAGAAGCAATGACTTTTTGTATGCTGTAGGCAGATCGGACTGTTACATTACCAGTTTTTTCGTGTGGCCAAATTAGTTTGTCTATTCCCGGAAAATGGCTAATAGGGATCTGTAAAATAGCCTGTTTTTCCTTATTTGAAAGCAAGTTTGAAATCTCATCTAACTTCCATGTGTGAGTGCTGACATCTATTAGATTACCAACATTCATACTTCTTATCTCTAGTGGAATATCTATATTCGGGTGAAGTTTAAAGCCCCCTATATTCAGAATCCAAGCATCATTCCATACAGAGATAGATTGACCATCATGAACTTGCGAGCAGACATTCTTTTTTAAAAAATCCCTACCCCCTAATATACTAGACCATCCTCAAGAAGATTTAGGGCATTTTTTTGCATTCCAAAGATTTCTATCAGGGAAATAAACCCCTCCTAGAATTTGAGCTAAAAAAGACTGAGGATTCGAGATGATCCTCCAAGCAAGTTTTGATAAGAGACCAATATTCATAGCCTCTAGATCTTTAAAACCCATTGCCCCTTTTTCCTTTGGCAAAGTTAAACAATCCCAGCTTTTCCAGTGAATACTAGAGTCTGAGTGCTGACTTTCCCACCAAAACTTTGCCATTAGAGAGTGTACATTATGACACCACTTTCTAGGGAATCTAAAATAAGCCATAGCATATGAAGGTAGGGCAGAAATAACAGACTTCAGCAGAATTTCCTTACTTGAGTATGAAAGTAAAGCCTCATTCCACCCTTGTAGTTTTTTTATGATTCTATCCTTGAGGAAGGCCAACACTTCACACTTTGAGCATCCCCACAGAGTTGGCATGCCTAGATACTTTCTTAGATTTTCTTTCTTAGGGATTTTCAAAACAGGCTAATATTTTCCTGCAGTGCAGTAGGAGTGTTAGGGCTGAAAAAGATAGTAGATTTATCTAAGTTTATGCACTGCCTAAAGGCCTGGCAATACTGTGTAATCACTTGCTGCAGGTGATGTCCATTCTTGACACTAGCCTTAACAAAAAAGAGAGAATCATCTGCAAAAAGTAAATGAGTTAAAAAAGGACAATGATTGCTCATTTTAATACCTTCAATAACTTTCAACTCAGCTGCATTTACTAACATTTGAGATAAAGCTTCAGTCATCATGATAAACAAATAAGGGGATAAAGGGTCACCTTGTCTTATACCCCTTGTAGGTGTAAAAGATGTAGTCTCCTTTCCATTGATCAAAAGATTATAAGACACCGAAGAAACAAGGGACATAACCTAATTAATCCTCTTATAAGGAAACCCGATTTTTTCCATAATACTTTTCAAAAAAGACCACTCCACTTGATCATAAGCTTTTGGCATATCAACTTTTATAGCCATATTCCAGTCTAATCCTTTCTTTTTTGTTTTTAACCAGTGAAAAACTTCATGAGCTATTAATATATTGTCTTGGATTTGTCTCCCTTTAACCAAAACATTTTGAAATGGCGATATGATATTATTCATGTAAGGCTTTAACCTATTCACAAGGACTCTAGAAATAATTTTATAGCAGTAGTTACACAGGCTAATTGGCCTAAACTGTGTGACTTTTTCAGGGTGGGGAACTTTAGGGATAAGAACAATAGATGTTTGTTTATGGAAGTATTAAAAATACCTTGGTTAAAGAAAACTTGGACTACTTTGGTGACACTTTCCCCAACCTCATCCCAATATTTGTGGAAGAAAATTCCTGAGTGTCCATCAAGCCCTGGAACCTTTAAATGAGCCATTTGAAAAGCAGCTGACTTAATTTCTTCGGCTGATACATCTCTTTGAAGTTTATCTTTCAGCTCTGCTTGAACTACTGTTTTGACATGGATCAGCACTTCATTCATGCCTACTGACCCTTCTGAGCTAAATAAATCTCTGTAAAACTGCTTGAATGTGTTTATAATATCTACCTCATTTTCCATTCAAACACCTTGCTCATTTTGGATCCTCAGAATTTTATTTGAAGCTCTTCTCTGAATAGTTACATTGTGGAAATAGGTAGTGTTTCTGTCCCCCATGTTTAACCAGTCAACTATTTGCAAATAAAAAAAAACTGTGATACTGGCAAATAGATAATCAGAAATACATCGATATTGGATGAATGAGTTTCATTTGATCAAGCTTCGGGTTATCTGTAGTATTAGAATGTGATAACTAATTTGAATATCATTTTTGGAGGGACCAGTGGCAGATCTGGTGAAGGATAGAGGTGATTGTTGCACAGAAAAATGAAAATAATAAATTATACATAGTTTCTAAAATTTGTTAAAAGTTACATAAGTACCCCAAGATTTCAAAATCAACAACTTCTCACGTTTCTTGTTAGATATTTAACAGTTGGTGACATATTCGATACCAAACTGTAATATTAATGATCAATTTGGGTCCAAACTATGACTTTAGTGATGTAATTGGAATCACTCAAAACTATAATAATCAAATTGGTCTAGCCCCATAACTACGGTGAGTTTTTTGGTACTTTTCCCATTAGAACCATAAAAAGAACCGGTTAAAAAAGATGGTTCAAAATCCCAGCGATGAAATAAAAAAAAGTGAGCCGGTACTTATTTGTGGTTCAATCTCAATGGTTCTAATAGGGCTTTTTTGCCGTGGAGGATGGCGGTTTGATCAAATATGCATAAGTTTATGGATTTCCTGGGGGTCTAATGTTTTGTGGTTTTGCTTGCTTTAATATCCTATTCAAGCATGATGTTCCTTGGTTTATTTGAAACTCAACCCTCTTAATGTCTTCTTATTTTCGGAGTCACAGCAGTCATAACAAGTTATCTGGTTTTCCTGATTTATGTGTTTTAAATAACCGTTTGCAAGTTAGCACTCAAAACTCAATTTTGTTGCGTATCCAGATGCAGAATTTCATGACCAGGAGAGAATAAAGTAATCCAGCAAAGACAAAGCACTACTCTTGCAACTTTTGTAAGAAGACAATCGAAATATGTTGTACAATCTCCGAGAACTATACATACCTTACATAACTAAGTAACAAACATGTTATACAAAAGCTATATCACACAAATTAATTTAGCTGTGACTGAAGCCTGAGAGAGTTTTGATACTTTCGTCTCACATCCCCCAACTTATAACATGGAAGCTTTAATAGTTTTAAAAAGTTTTAGACCTGCAGAAGGAAGCCAAAGATATCACTAAGCATCAATACATGCATGTAATTGCATTCAGGAATTCTATATATAATGAAATCATAAAATATTATTGGGAATATGCAATTCACTAGCTATAAATCCATCCAATTTTTCTCAAAAAAAAAAAAAGAAAGGCAAATGGTAGCCAAAACATTAACTTTGATGAAAATTAAGGTGGCTGGAACGCCCTTGTTCAACAATAATAAAAGAATGGGAGAAATATTGGAGGAGGCAGCCAAAGGTTGTAAGTTGAATTAATTAAGGTAAAGAGCAGCAATCATGGTATTGATACGTCAATATATAATAGAAATAATATGTGCATACCGGCCTATATAGCGCTCGGGGATGTGAGAGATGATGGGCCAGTCCACCCCTGTTCCTTGTTTGCAATGCTCTTCCACAATTGGGCAATCATGAATCTCCAATCTTTGTAGTGTGGCTTTCCTAAGAAGTTCCCGTGGTATTGATGTCAAGCTGGGACATCTTTGAATAAACAACTCACTAAGATGTGGCATGATAGTGATCATGGGCATGGGATGCTCTTTTTCATTGTCACTCCAATCCCACTCCTTCCACCCCTCCATCTCGATGAAAGTAAGACATTTCAAACTAGGGAAGATAACCAACTGTTGTTGCATTTTTTGTGGTGGTATTCCAAGAAATTCGGCTCCAACTTTCTTCACTCTCCGCATTGGTCCTATATAGAGAGATGCAAGTCTTGGCAGTTTGCCCAGCTGGGGAGGCAGTTGCTCCAACTCTCCACAATCTCGGAGGATGAGGTATTTCAGGTTGTTCAGTGATGCCATCCAATTAGGAAGTCCATTGCCATTGTATCCCAATATCCGCAACCGTTCGATGCATAAAGGTGGACTCAAGGCTTGTAGCACTTGTTCTTCCTTCACACTCTCCACTTTACCTCCCATCATGTTGAATTTGAGTGCCAAACTCCTTAGCTTGGCTTTGTCTTCCAATCTCACTTTCATGCACTCATTCACATCTTTGACGTTCTCTAATCCAGCGATCCAGATTTGTTTAATGTTTGATAAATTCCCCAATTCAGCAAGGCTAGCATCCTTTTCTCTCATGCTAATAACAAAATTATCTATTACTTTAACTTTACTTAATCTTCCAATCCCCTTTGGCATACATCTGAGCGTATCAGTTTGCCAATTATAAAGATAACTAAGTTTGATCAACTCCCCTATCCGCTGCGGCAACTTTTCAAGGCTCCTACACTCACTAATGTCTAACGTTTCCAAGTTGCATAAATCACATATTGCTTCTGGCAATACTCTTAAATTTGAGTTACCTGACAAATTCAGTTGCCTTAGATGTTCTAACTTCCCTACCTCCTTTGGAAGGACTTCAAACTCCAAAGCATTTAGTTTCAGTGTCCTTACACACATGAGTTGTCCCCAGTCTAGCGCCGAAAAATCAGCATTTATCCGCGTAAACACGAGATTGCACTGAATATGGAGGCTTCGCAATTTTTTGCAGCCACAAATGTTATTGGGAAATTGGAAGCTTCCTTGATTCTTATCAATATTCAACAGCATGTGCCGTATACTTTTCGGAGATGCTTCCCTCGTAAAAAAGTCCATGTTATTGGAATCAACTGAGTAGCATTCACCTTCACTTAAAAACATTGCAAAATCATGAACTATATCATGGATTTTGAATTCATATATTTCTCCATCACTAGATTCTTTAAGATCTTGAAAAAAGCATCGCATAACCATGTCATTGAAACACTCCTCTGCTATAACTTCTTTCTCTTCTGCCTCCTCAAAAAAACCTTGTGCCATCCACAACTTGATCAATTCATCTTTCCCAAAGTAAAAGTCTTTTGGGAAGAGTGCACAATATGAGAAACACCGCTTTGAAACTGATGGTAACTCATAATAGCTTAATTGCAAGAGACCAAAAAGGCCCTTCTTATCATCTTTAATTTCCCAAGTTCCACTCGTTAACACATTTTGCCACTCTTTTCTGGTTCTTTTGAATTGCAAGTGACTACCAATTATTTTAATTGCAAGAGGTAGACCTCCACATCTGCCAATGATCTGTTTGCCAACATCTTCCAGCATTTCTATCTCATCCCTCATCCTATCGTGGAATGCTAGCCGAGCAAACAATGACCAAGAATCCTCTTCATTCAAGATCCCCAGGTGAAAACTATTTACTTGTCTTGATCCGAAAACCATAGCCACATTTTCATTCCGTGTGGTCAATAAAATTCTACTCCCGGGAAGCGAACACTTCAAAGTATTTAGGAGTTGTTTCCATTTCTCAAAATCCTGTGTCCAAACATCATCAAGGACAAGTAAAAATTTCTTTTCCGACATATGTTCACGAATTTGTTGTAATATGCTATCCATTGCATCTACCCTTGGACGTTGGCCTGTACATGCTTGTAAGATTTCGCTAGCTATTCTTCTCTCATCGAAAGGATCGGAGACACAGATCCACATTCTCTTGTCAAAGTAGGCTCTGACTTCACCATCATTGTAGATAGATTGAGCAAGAGTAGTCTTGCCGAGACCACCCATTCCTACAATGGAGATAACACGTAGAGCCTCCTCTTCTTGAGTACTACTACCGCTCGGTGTTGATAGTAGCATGCCTTTGACAATAGCTTCATCTTGCTTTCTACCTACCACCTCCGCAACATCAATGTAAGATGTTATTTTGGGCCTTTCTTCATCAGTTATTCTCTCGTGGATAACGAAGTTAAATCTCTCTTTTTGTTCAGAAATGAAATCAAGCCTTTCATTGATTCCCTTGATCTTGAGAGCAATGTCATGGCGAAAAGCAAGTTGCTTGATGCAAAAGCAAGGGGATGGAAGGAAGGAGCAGACCTTGTTATGGGGCTTCTGTTGTTGCCTGATCTTTAATCTTAGAAGGCAAGTCTTCCACTCATCTAGAACGTCTTCGAGATCATAAGAAACCTCCTTGAGTTCATTCAGCCAGTGTCTAACGGAATCCTCCTTCACTTGCTTTCTCTCTGCGTCTTGCAGCACAGCTTGAATGGCCTGACAATTGCTGGTGAGCTTTTTGATCTCCCTATCCACGCCTGTCACAAGCTCCACTTCTTGCTTTGCTTTCTCGGAGATTATGGTCACCAGTTGTTGCAGGACTGCTGAAACAATAGCATCGGCCATGTCTACAGCAGTAGATGAAGGGGTTGTGAGAGCAAGAACAGGTTTGCAGATGAAAAGCAGAGCTGCAGAGGAAGAGATAAGCCCATGAATGATTAATCCAGCCACACAATTGGTTTTGGTAGGCCCGATGTTAATGCTTTCCTGCCAGCCTTTACCTGAAAGTTGTTGCGTTGGCGTCTTCTGAAGTTTTGCTGAACTTTAAGTGCAAGTTGGAGCTCAAAAAAGAAAGCAAGTCACAGGCAAGAACAAGAAGCTTGGCCAAACATTAAAAAAAGCTTGGAAAGCACAAAAAGCCCAACATTTACATTTTATTCAGACAAATAAACAGCCAAATCATAACTTAGTTGCCTCCTTTATTTCTTGGATCTTTAGTTGCTTGTTTAGGTTTTTTTTAATTAGGAAAAGGATTGTATTGGGTTTTTTAGTTGATTGCCTAGAAATTAATAATTGCTTATTTACTGATGGTGTTTGATTTTCTGAAGGTTCCTTCCTTGACTGGTTATAATCATTTGAGTTCATTGGGTAGCAAAAGAAGAAACTTTTTTTTTTTAGGATTATATCCCTCCAGAAACCACCCATAGATGTAGAAAGTTTTTTAGGACAATGGAATAGTTTCCTCTTATGTCACAGGGATCATAAATCTAAAAACCTGAACTTGTTGGTAAAAAGTTGATATATAGGTCTGCTAAGCTGAGCATCATTTCCATGAAAATTTTCCTGAAAGTTGACAACCTTTTTCTATTCAAGTTTTAAAAGTTAACGTTTTTCTAATTAAGTCCTAAAACTATTAAAATATGAGCACCGTTAGTCCTAAGTAACTGTGATCGATGACACCTCTGACTTGGCACTAAACGCCATCATCCTACACGTGCCCAAGCTTATGTGCGGCCCAGTTTGCCAAGCGAGATACATAGTCACAAGAAAAGTTGAAGCTTTTGGCAGATTGCAGAGAAAGAAACAAAACAAAGCATTCAACACCGTACAACCTTATTCGCTGCTACACTATAGGTAAGAAGAAGAAAGCTGTTTTTCGGAGGTGGAATTGGATCAATCCACAAAGTTAATTTTCGGATCATATAGGTTGAAAAAACAAACATGTATATATATCATATTTTAAGTTATGGTTTGAGCAATTAAAGTAAACATGATTTATATATCATAAAGTACTTGAGCAACAGGCATGAAAATGAATTTTTGTTGTTTTATCTTCTCAACCCTTGAACTATTCTGTCTTGAATTTGATAAGTTGGAGTTATGAAGAAAAATGATCCTAATTTTAGCACATTTTGACTTACCATTTGACTTTTTAATAGAGAATTCATTTTGATCTAAGACTTTGTTGAGGTATTCTTTGCTATATTTTGGGACATGGGAGAGGTGTCCTTTCAGTTAAAAAAGCAAGTGTATTTGGAGAAAATCTTTATTTCTCATTCTGCAAGAGCTTGACAGGTTTTTCAGTTTTAAGTGATCAAATTTTAGTGCTGCGGCATGTAACTTCATTTTACCTACACTAACAAGTTGTTGGAACGCAACATAACTTGTTGGAACACAAACGGAGGAAAAAAATGGTTTTAGCTCAAAACTGTATCTTATGTGTAAACGATGAACTTCAGATGCTTCATACTTTTTGCACAAGTTAGATTTTCAAAAACCAAAATTTCCAGAAAATCATAAATCTTTTATGCTAGCTCGGTATAAAATTTCACCTCAAAACTCTTTCATTTGCCAACAGGTCAAACTTGAGTCAAAGTGGCCAAATTTGTAGAATTTAGTGCAAAATTCTGCAGTATTTTATGCCTATTCCTACAAAATTTCCAGAAACTTGGCCATTGTTCAATTCAGCTATTTTAAAGCTTAGAACCACAAGATTTACAACTAAATAGATCATAATTACACAACATAACTTGTTGGAACAAAAAAATGCAGGGAAAAAAAGTTTTAGCTCAAAACTATATCTTATGTGCAAACAACGAATTTTAGATTCTTCATACTTTTTGCACAAGTTAGATTTTCAAAAACCAATAGTTCCAGCAAGTCATAAATCTTTTAAGCTACCTTGGTATAAAATTTCACGTCAAAACTCCTTCATTTGCCAACAAGTCAAACTTGAGTCAAAGTTGCCAAATTTGTAGAATTTACTGCAAAATTCTGCAGTATTTTGTGCCCATTCCCGCAAATTTCCAGCAACTTGGCCCTAGTTTAATTCAGCTATTTTAAAGCTTAGAAACACAATATTAACAACTAAATTAGCTCATAATTACACGAGAGTACTTGTTGGAACACAAAAATGCATGAAAAAAAGAGTTCCAGCTAAATATTTGTATCTTATGTGCAAACAGCCAACTTTAGACGCTTCATACTTTTTGCACAAGTGAGTTCTCCAAAAACCAAAAGTTCTAGCAGAACATAAATCTTTTAAGCTAGCTTCGAGTAAAAATTCATCTCAAAACTCATTCATTTGCCAACAAGTCAAACTTCAGTCAAAGGGGCCAAAGTTGTAGAATTTCCTCCATATTTTTGCAGTATTTTCTACACATTCCTGCAAATTTCCAGCAACTGGGCAGTTTGGGAGCAATACTCCCTCATCCCTTTTCAATCCTTTTCTCTGATTACAATGAAACAAACTGTTGGAAAGCCAAAAAATTTGATCAGTTCATCAAATATCTTTCCCCGAATCATCTCTCAATAAGTACAATACATACCTGTTACCCATCTTGGGGACAAGGGATTGAGATGTAGCAGTCCAATTGGGTAGGCTCTGGTTTGGATGCGTCCATGCATCCAAACTTTTTGTAAAGGTTCTTTCCCCCTGATTGGTTATATTAGAATCATTTCAGTCCTTCAATGTGTTTGATTGATTGGAAGCAATAAAAGAAAATCTTTCTTTTCTAGGACCATAACCCTCGGCAAGAATTCTTACCCTATATGTGTGCTTGATTTGTCAATTGGAATGGTTTTAGGACGTTGGAATGGCTTCCTCATTGTTTGCAAATCTAAAAACCTCAACATGTTGTTGGTGAAAGGTTGGTTTATAGGGCTGCTAAGTTGAGCTTTATTTTCATGAAAATTTTACTGTCATTGATGCCTAACTAAGCTTGAAAATTGCTGATCTTAAATGTCCTCACTAAGTTTCTTATCTGAAAGTAATAAATATAAGCATTCACCTGCTCTTGCTTGCTCTATCCATTGTGGGTTTTGCACTAAAGAAAAGGAAGAATACAAGGGGCGATGGTTAGAGGACCTCTTCGCTTCTTTCCCAAGAAGAACATCTGCTAGCTCTCTTGAATCTTCCCCATTCCTTTGTGAAGCTTAGTGTTGGTTCTTTCAACGGCAATCTCACACGATCATGCTGATCATGGTTATAATCTGATCACCGGGACTTGCATATATATCCTGCTTACTTCTTCTTAAAGCAATCCATTTCTTCAGTGAACACCCTAATTAAAAATTATATAAGAATATGGGCTAGTAACAAATTATAGAGACCAAAAGTTTCTCTAGCTTTTAATTCCATCAGCTATAAAGAAAACTTTACATCAATATGTAACAGGTTAACATACCGAGGGCTGCCATTTCTGAAATCACAGCCCATATCGGTAATGACACATGCCCAAGAATCTGATTCAAGGACAGAAAAAAAGTACCTTTCCTGCAAAGAAAAGCCAGTCTGTTACCATCAAACTTTGGTTTTAACCCAAGAAAAGAGGCTAAAACAAACCATTTTGATAACAAAACTAGCTTCCTGACTGGAAGTTATACAAATAGGATCACAAAACTATTACTTAACCCAAGAGTTTCCGTTGAAAGAAACTGCAGTGTTCCTGCAGCTACAAAACCTAAACTGTGTGCTACTGGCAGAAGCTTAACATGTTGGTAGAGTTCTTCGATCACTGAACAAACATTTACACACACAACCCGTGAGTTGCTTCCTGCAGAAGTACTCCAGTAGCAGTCTACCAAGTCCAGTTACCTGTCAAGGTTTCTCTACCATTTCTTGCAGGTCACAGTTGGTCACGAATACAGGTAACTAACATCAATATCATAAAAAACCATTCACAGATAGCTTCCCCTTCAGCAACTCAAATTACATTACAACTGGCATTGAAGGATTAGTTACAAATGTATCATCTTATCACAAGAATGTGAGAAAACAATTTCTCTGCAATGATCAATTTTACAGAAACAGAAACATTGTAACATGTGAACACATAGAGCTCGAGAAGCCAGCGTCATAGAAAACATTGATCAAGTCACAATAACACTTATATGTAGGGTAGTTGTAACAGAAAAGGTTTAGCAAGCAGGTACAGAAAAGGGTTGAATCAGAAAAGGGGCTGGTTTCTTGTTCACAGTAGGGTAGTGGAGACTACACCTCAGACAAAATGGTGATCTAATCTCCAACCCCCCAGAATTAAGCATTTAAACTCAATGTGCAGTAGATTCCTTACCTAATAACCTGAGTTCAGCTACATGCAAGCAACCTTGAATCATGTACAGCCTTCTACAGTACCCATGAAACCGAGCAAATTCAGCCACAAGCCTTAGTTCATACACAAGCGTAGTAGGGTTCTAGCTCTTCCTCTTAGGTTTAGTTACAATTCAAAATTTAGGTTATGCTTTGATGTTTCAGCTTACAGTAGAACTCAGAAAGCTTTCAGCTTGGCCAACGATGGAGTTCAAGGCCAAAGAGATTGATTTGGACGCGAAGAAGCTTGTCTCATGGGTGGAGAAATGAGTGGATGTTAAGCTGCTCAACTAAGTGAATGCCGTCAATCAAGTCACTGTAGTCTCAAACTGGTTTTCTCTTGGCTTACTTACTACTGCAACAGAAGTGAAATAACCCACTAAATCCCACATGCAAAACAGTACCCTACATGGGATCAGGTTCCAGTTCCATTTAAATCATAACCAAGGCTAGCAGCTACAATCTCACATTACAGTATTCAAGTCCAGAGGCTAGCAGCTACAACTTTGGTCATTTTCAAGGACTAGTCCCATATTCATACTTGGCAGTTTACTTATTCCGTCAAGTCACAGATACCCCATAATTTTTTTCTATGCTTACTTGGCATTGATTCCTTTGCAGGTTCGCCTTCTTGAAAATTGATAGTTATGCAGTGGGGTATGTGCAGACCTGTTTTAGCAGGAAAATTGCTGACTTCTCCTTTGTTTCTTAAATTTTTTATTTCAGGGTTTACTTTCCTGAATGATTATTTGCTCCAGCTTGAGAAATTTCAATTTATATCAGATTAAACTCTTTCTTTTATTATGTAACAATGAGTGTCCTACTTACTGTGGTCATTGTGCTAGTTACTCATTAAATTTCTGTAATTGATGAGTATGAGGAAGAGGTGGCTTAAGGATTATTTCTTACTCCTAAAACTAGAGCTTTTTTTGGTTTTTTCTAAAAAAAAAGTTTATTCTTTTATTTGTTGTAGAAATTGACTTCCAATGGGAAAGATATGGCTCAAAGTAAGAGAAGTAAAAGAGGAGACAGGAGTAAGTAAAAAATGTGAATTCTGGAACATTTTAAGGCCTTTAACTACTTTGCATGTCAGTGTTAATGTTTTCCCCAGGACTGACTTTTCACTGATGATCAGATTACCACAAAATTTTTGGAGGTCTTGGCAAAGAATCTTCTCCAGGAAGTCCTAGGAAGTCCTAGAAATTGCAGATATGTCGCCTAATAACGTTTCGACTCTTGTTAATATTCTGTTACGGGTAAAGAATCTGGAGATTGGGGAAGCTCATACCGATTTCCCTATTTACTGATTTTTTTGTGGACTTTCTAAAGATGCATTTGATCCTTCTTTTGACAGAGTATTAGATACTAATACATTGGGAATGCCTGCTTTTTATTTTAAAACAATTGAATTTTTCAGCATCCTTCACATTTTAAATTTTCTATGCTCATCTGAAAAACAATTTATAAGGCGTGATAAACAGTGCTAAGATCAGGACAGCACAAACCCTTGAGTTTAAACCAGAAACTTGACAAGTACATCACATTTAGAAATAAAGAACTTGGAAATCAAAGTAAACCACAGCTAACCGTCAAAATTTGATCTTAACCCAAGAAAACAGGGTAAAATGAACTATTTAGATATAAAAGACTAGTTTCCAAACCAGGAGCTACACAAACATGATTGCAAAACCAACAATTAATCCAAGAGTCACAGTTCACAAAAAATGCAGTGTTTCTGCAGCTACAAAACCTAACTGCTTGGTACCTGCAGGAGCTTAAAACTGCTAGAGTTCTTGGACCACTAAATAGACATTTATAGAAGTTATTACCAATACACACACGCATACAACCCATGAGTTGCTTCCAGCAAAAGTAGCAGTCTTCCCAGTACCAGTCAAGGTTTCTGCACAATTTCGTGCAGATCACAGTTAGGAATAAACCCAAATATCTAACACCAGTATCATCAACCAAACTGTTCACAGATAGCTTACCCTTTAGCAACTATATTTACACCAAACCCTGCATTGAAAGAACAGTTACAAATTCACCCACTCATCATTTGCAACATCGTAGAATCACAAGGATGTGAGAAAACAGCTTTTCTCAGAAACGATCAGACATGTTACAGTTAAACAAAAACAAAATAACAAGTAAACACATAGAGCTCGAGAAGCTAGAGGCATAAAAAAGCTTGATCAAATTCATAATAGCACTTATAACTAGGGTTGTTGAAACAGAAAAGGCTCAGCATGCAGGTATGATAAGGCTTCAAACAGAGAATACCTGGTTTTTACACCTCATACAAAATTGTTATCTGATCTCCAATCCACGGAATTAAGCATTTAAACTCAATGTAGAGCAGAACCCTTACCTAATAACCTGAATTAAACCACATACAAGCAACCTTAAACCTTACATATATGCAAATTCAATTACAAGCGTTACTTCGCTCACAAGCTTAGTATGGTTCCAGCTCTGTCTCATAGGTTTTGTTATAATTCAATAATTTATTTTAGGCTTTAATGTTCCGGCTTCTAGTAGAACTCAAAAGTTCTTAGCCTGGCCAGCAATGGTGTTTAAGGCGCAAAAGATTAATTTGGAGATGAAGTTTGTCTTGTGGGTGGAGAAATCGGTGGAGGCTAAGCCGCGCATGCAACCCTTTCCTTTAGTAAATAAATTCTTCTTAGTTTAACCTTGGAATTAAACAGTTAATTGTTCTATAAGTGTCTGTCAAAGAGGTTAAATGGATTAGTTAAGTTATAAGTATTGCTAGGCAAATTTTAATTTAGTCATTTTAGAGCTAGGAATAAAGGTTACCGGGACTAAAAGGATCAAGCTGGAAAGGTTCTTATAAGATTTAACAAGTAAAAGAAGGAGGTTTGGTGATCAGATGACAAAAATGAACAACTTGTGAAGATCATGGGTATGATTGTCAAAGTATAGAAAATAAAGTGAGAATTGGAAAAGAGAACTAAAGAACACACTAATCCCTCAATTTAAGGAGCTTGTCTGCTACTAGACTTCAGCTCCACCACACCTTTTATTGATTGACTTAGATTACAATCAAAATATCAAAAGGACATTATTAAAAGAAACAGCTCTTAGTATCACAGCAGCTACTGTCATCACAAATGGAATGGTGATGTAGGACAAATAGGGCTAGAACCAAAAGAGAGAACACAAAAGAGAAGAAGAAAAAGAAAACCAGGGGAAGGGAAATCTCTTAATTGAATAACATCAAAAACTGTCTCAAAAGGTCATGTTTCTCCTATTTATAGGAAGGGAAAGTATAAAGGAAATAAATATAAAAGGAAAGAAATAAACTATTAAGGGAAATAAATAAACCCAACAATAAAAAAGATAACAAAGAATCCTAATTAAAATTTATTTCCTAATTCTACGCCTAAAATAAGTTTTGCCTAAAGTCTTTAGGCACTGCATCATTCTCCCCAAGGTTGAAAGAAACCCAACTTCATCGAGTGTGACTGCAAATACCAATCTAAAAGCTCCGGGTCCAACTCACGAATGTCTTACTCAAGCATTCAAGTAGCATCCGAAGGCGGGCGTCCCTTCCACTGAACTAGGTAACGACTACGACCACCGATAGTAGAACTCAAGAACTCATCATCAAGAATGTTGTCAATCTCATCCTTTGGCGTAGGGAACTGATGGGTCTTTGGGATGGGTATTCCTGCAGAAGGTCCACTTGACAAAACAGGAGGCTCAAAGGTGCCTCAATAAGGTGATAAATCTTCTACATTAAAGACAGAACTAATATTAAGTTCAGCAAGCAAATCAAGCACATATTCATTTGGTCCAAGCTTCTTTAAAACAAAGAACGGGCCCATGGCTCGAGCATGTAACTTTTTAAAATTAGTTTTTTCTAGTCACTCAAGTCTTATGCGAACCATGACTTCATCACTAACATTAAATTCCTCACCCCTACAATGCACATCAGCAGCAAGTTTATAGTTCAAATTATTCGTGGCAATCTTTCGTTTAACCTCAGCAGGCAAATCATGGATATGTTGGGCAAAGGATTTAGCAGGTTCAGAAACCTGGAAGTGAGGGGGAAGAGGAACTAAGTCAAGGGGAGTGCGAGGTTGAGAGTTTAAACGCCTATACGTGATCCCCCTTGCTACTATGGCAAACACATACCCACTTGTTAGGCTCTCTTGCAAAAAAGTCTTACCGTTCAGAAACTGGATTGTGGCTCTTTTTGGGGCTGTTATAGCTGGACTTGACTGAGATGCAGCGTCCTTGTAGTTTGGCCTAGCAGGATTAAGAATGATGTTCCTACCCTTATAACTGAATTTGTAGGTGTTGGCTCTATCACGGTGAGTTACATCTAGGTCATACTGCCTAGGCCTTCCAAGCAAAATATGGGATACATCCATGGGTAAAACATCACAGTAAACCTCCTCTTTATAATTCCTAATGTGCAAAGAAACGCGACATCTCTCAGTGATAGGAAGGGTGAATTTGTCAATCCAAGCTACCCTAAAAGGTGTAGGGTGTGGTTCAAACTTAAGGTTCAAATGAGTTATGGCTGCTTGAGTTGTCACATTCATGGTACTGCCCCCATCGATCACTAGCTTACAACTACATTCACCACATTTAATGAAAGTGTGAAAAATGCTAGTTCTCTTCTAGTCATCATCTTTACTTCTTATAGGAGCCTTCGCCGTAGAGAGCACACACCTCACAACATTACAGTGTTCCTAAATTAGGGGCGACCCATCAAGTTCACCTTCATCACTAGAATACTTTACCGGGTCGACTACTTGGTCCTCACCAAGGGGTTGGTCATCAGGTTCTTGGTCAATTACTAAGGCTCGGTAAGGACATCAGGCTGCGATGTGACCCTTACCATGATGGTTGTGGCATTCGATATTTGGGTTCATATGAGGTCCATTAAGGGTGGCAGGTTAAGTTCCTCTAAGTTCGTATGGAGTCATCTTAAGCAAAGGTTGGTTATTAGGTCTTGGTTACCTAGGTTATGGAGCTTGGTACAATGCCTTATCTTTAGATTTAAAATAGGTCTTTAGTCTTACCGCACGTTGGCAAGCTTCCTCTACAGTGTTGGGCATATTTAACTCAACCTCTCTCTTGATATCTCCTCTTAACCCGTTCATGAACCTGCCCACAGTTTGGAACTTGACCCCATTAATCCCTACTCGTAACCTAAGTTCATCAAATCTCTCCATGTAACTTGACACAGTAGAAGTTTGCTTAAGGTTGAGTAGCTGGTCATACAGTTGTCTCTTGTGAAAGGTAGGAAGGCACTTTTCAGTTAACTTTCATTTCATAACAGTCCACTGCCTAATAGGGGGTTCATTCATGTTTTCTAGTGATTGTTCAATCTAGTACTTTTTGGCTGGTCCTACCAACTTCAATTTAGCAAACCGAATTCACTCTAGATCAGTCATGTAATACCAATCACCGTATTCCTCTAACTCTTCCAGCCAATCCAAAAAATCATTGGCATCCAACCTACCATCATAGGACCGCATGTCCAGTTTGACCATCGTAGCAACTCCCCAATCTTCCTAAGGGTTCCTAAAGTTTCCCCGCTTATTTCCCCGGTCATAAGCCTGATCCTGAAGGAGTGTTCTAGGGCTTTCCTTGTCTAAACCATGGGTGGTAAAGTTGTCCCCTATAGTTGGAAAAGGGTTTTTAGGAACCCTAATTGGCCGATTGTTCCTAAGCAGTGTAAAGGGAGTTTGTTGACCTACCCGGGCTTGGATTGAGTCATCAATGTTTTGGGCAAAAGTGAGTTGCCTTACAGATTGGTCTTCTTCCGGTTTATAGTTTTTTTGCCTTTTCAGTCCTACCCAGGCGGTTGATGGTCTTTTATACCCTAGTTAACCTATCTTCTAGACTCGATATCCTTTCATTTGTGACTTTAGGTTCGTTACTATGGTTAGAATCATGGGAATGGCTGCTATTTGTTCTCCGGTTAGCCATGATATGCAAGCAAAACTTTCACAAAACATTGCAACAAATAACTTAAAAAATTAACAAGCAATGATGCAACAATCAAAGGGGTAAATAAAATTAATACAAATTAATACTGCTGATGGGTCTAGCTACAAAAAAAAAAGAAAGAGCAAACAAACAAAACTTTTTTTTAAAAAAAAGAATTTTTTTTTTTTATAGAAACTTGGATTTATGCAAAGAATTGACTACCTAAAAATGAAATAGAAGTATAGCTAAATATGAAAGATTCAACATCTTAAAGAGGAGTTATCACCTGCTGCAAAATCAAAGTGGGAGAAATAGAGATTTTTTTTTTATGCTAACCTGAGTCCTAGCCAAAGGACCCCAATAACCAAGTGCAGTAAGCGAAGATGAAGCTGCACCACCTTTGCGATTTGCTTGTTGCTTGTTGCTTGTTGCTTTAGTTGTCGCAAGAACTCCTCCCTTCGCTTCAATTAATAAGCTTAATTGTTCTTCCAAAACAATTTAGTATTTTGCCGCCACAAGTAAACCTTAATTAATATTCTGCTGCTGCAAATATTAATTTCACCCTGATTGTTTTATTGTTAAGGACAAAGCAACGAAGAGAAGGCTTCTCCAAGGACCATGTGACAATGGACTGTACGCATTCCCTCAGCCTCATAATAATCATTTCAACATTTCAGCTCTCCATAGCGTTCGTGTTAGCATAGATCAGTGGCACAGTAGATTCAGACATCCTGCGGAACCAGTTGTTCGACAAATTCTTCATCAAAATAATCTTCCATTTACCAAGAATAATCCTTTGGCTGTTTGTGATGCTTGCCGACACGCAAAGAGCCATCAGTTGTTGTTTGATTCTACCACTACTAAAAAAACTGAATTTTTCAATGGCCTAATATCCAACGGCCAAATCGTTGGAAATTTCCATCGAGCAAGGCTGTTGGAAAAATTCAAATAAATCCAAAAAAAATTTCCAACGGTTTACGAAAGCTATTTTTTGGTTTTGCATATGTTATTTCCAACGGCTTAAGCCGTTGGAAAATATATCTTTGATATTGGAAATACAATTTTTTTTCCAACTGCTGGAGTTGTTGGAAGACATTTTAATGCATGTTAACCTATTTCCAACGGCTAAAGCCGTTAGAAAATAATTGTATGGGGAAATTTGTAATTTTGTATGTTTCCAACGGCCTAAGCCGTTGGAAAATAATCAAGATATATTTATTCGTTTCCAAAAATAATTTTTTGTTGCATGAGTGTTTCCAACTGCTGTAGCCGTTGGAAACAATTTTTTTCCTTGTTTCCCTATTTCCAACGGCTTTGGCCGTTGGAAGGTCATTTAATAAAACGCACCGTTTCATTTTTTTTTTCTTTTTATTTCAAATCAAATCCTGCCCCAGCTCGATTTCATTTCGTCTCTGTCATCGTTTTCTTCTCTCTGTGCGTTCTCCTTCGCACTTCTCTCTGCTCTCCTTCTCCTACAAGCACACACTTCACGATTTGACTTCATCCAACGCCATTTTCAGCTTCATCGACTTAGGCATTGTTCGATCTGCAGGTTAAAGTTGTAGATCTGCAGGTTAGGCTTTGTAAATTTTTTTTATTTCATTTCATTTTTTGTGTCATTTTTCATGGTTTGAAGTTTAATAATGATCATGGGTTCCAGATTTTGGTTGTTGTGCCAGATTGAAAGCCATTCCCACGCATTTCAAGGAAGGAAAATTTCATATTTGAGGTTAGTTGGTGTAATACGTTTATTTTCATGTTTAAAATTCTTTTTACCAAAAAATGCATAAATTTCGGATTATGTAATATTTATTAGGTTTGAAATATGTGATATGTATGTGATTTGTAGTTGTTGATGGTTGGACGTGAAGTATTGAGGTTAAGCATTACATTTTTTTATTTTTTTTCATTTTTTTAATTTTTTTTAATTTCAGGATTAATTTAAAATTATGAAATAATTTGTTTTAATTGAATGTTTAATTGGATTTATTATCACAATGTTAAAAGAGAGAACACAAAAGAGAAGAAGAAGAAGAAAACCAGGGGAAGAGAAATCTCTTAATTCAATAACATAAAAACCTGTCTCCAAAGGTCTTGTTTCCCTATTTATAGGAGGGGAAAGCATAAAAGAAATAAATATAAAAGGAAGGAAATGAACTATTAAAGGAAATAAGTAAACCCAGCAATAAAGAATAAAACAAAGAATCCTAACTAAAATTTATTTCCTAATTCTACGCCTAAAATAAGTTTTTGCCTAAAGTCTTTAGGCACTGCATCAATTGGACTTGGTTGTAATATTAGATGTTTTCTGAGTAATATGGAGGATGTTAGAAGATGAAGTTTTGGGACTTAATTGTAAATATTTAGGAAGCTCAGGGTTGAATGGAGAGTTTGAGCCCCGCTCATTGTCTTCTTCTTGGCAATTAGAAACTTGTTTAAGTTGGAAATTCATCCAAAAACCGTTGTTAAAGCTTTGGAACTCATTTTTAGCTTAAAGAAAGTAACATCAAAATTAAGCAAGAGTTTAGCTAGGGTTAAGTATTGGAAGAGTTTTCTTGAAGAGGAAGTTAGGGTTAGCTTGATCCTGTAATCAGTTTAAGTTTACAGGAGGTCCGAAGGGTTTTGGTAAGGAAATCAAGGATATCACTGAACATCAAGTACATGCATGTAGTTGCATTCAGGAGTTCTATATATAATGAAATCATGAAGTATTATTGGAAATATATAATTAACTTGCTATAAAGCCATCCAATTTTTCCTTCGAAAAAAGGGCTGGCAAATGTTAGCCAAAATATTAACTTGGATGAAATTAAGGGGGCTGGAACAACCTTGTTCAACAATAAAAGAATGGGACAGATATTGGAAGAGGCAACGAGATTAGAGACTGTCCTCCTTGGTGTATAATACACCTAGTAACATTAACACTAACGGATTAAATCTGTTACCACGATTTCAAATTAGCAAGGGAAGCGCTAAAATTAAGGGATAAGTATCAAGAGGCACTAAATTGTCCGTTTTGGCGCGCTCCTTGAAACACTTAACTAGTGATGCAGCGTCACCCTTACCAGCCACTAGAGCCCTCTCTGCAGCAACTCTGTTATATAAATTTTTCTTTTTCAGCCCAGATTGCTCAGGCCCCCCAGCTTCATTGTTAAATACCCTATAAGTGTCAATCACTCGAATGCCTCTCTTAACCAATGCCATCAATGTGCCGAATTGCTCAACTGTCATGTCTTTGCCTGTGTTCAGTAGATGGCGTATCTGATCTGGTATAAACGGATGGTTATGTTTCATAATATGGCGATCACAAACCCACTTGCCATCTCCATTGCACCTGAACCTAATATAGGCAGAGTATCCACATCTCACCGAGTGTTTTTGACACGAAGCTTCACCGTCAGATGATTTTGCTGAATGCTTGTGACCTTGCCGATGACAACAGAACTCTGCTGCAACAACGCAATCACGCCTCCATCGAAGCCTATTACGATGGGCCTTGAACCCATTCTCCACAGCATATCTACTAAAGAACAAAAAAGCAACATCTACACTCTTAAAACCAATGCCCTCCAACGAAGCCTCTTCAACACTTTCCGATCCTTGAACAACGCCATAATCAATTCTCGAATCTAAAATAGATAAAACATAATTAATATATATGTGCACAAAAATGTAGTAGTAAGAGCACATCAGAATAATACAATCATTCATCATAAATGTACACACTAGTTCCAAATAGATTCAATTTGGGTTCCATTTAATACAATCAAATAACAGATTGATACGTAACATCATCAACATAAAAAACATGAAATCAAAATTGCCAGCCACCTCCATCGTCTCTACCACCATGGCTACCATTATCACCAACCTCTACATCCTCTTCCTTATAACACCTGTCTAAACCATACAAAAACATACTACATTACACCATCTCATAAACACACACAAGAATAACACAAAATGAATATGAAACAAACCTTGAGCCTCATTAGCAAGAACATTAAACCCATCACCATCACTCACTTCCACACGATTACAGTCACGATTCCCTTCTTCTCTGTCATCACACCATTCTGATTGTAGCAAAAATGTTAGCCATAGAATAATACAATTAAATAAGCGATGCATACATAGAAAAAGGAAAATGAGCCCTAAATTAGCACAATCACACAACGTATTGAAAAACAATTTCTACTTACCTCCATCGTCTGACCCACCATGGTCGTCTTCGTCACCAGCCCCGCCACCAACACCAAAATCTTTTTCATTACAATCGCCATCGCCCTCCTCCCCACCATTGTACCGTTCAGATTCCTCGGTGATGCCTTCGTCGCCTGGGCTTTCATTCAAATCAATTAACATGCTTTGCTGTTCTCGAAACCTAGTTAATATGATAGTATATGCAGTTTGACAAACATGAAAGTATACCAACGGAAATGACCGAAAATAAAAAAGTAAACCAATTAATAACTAAAATTACGTGGCTGTAACCACCAATTACCATTATTACTTTAAACTGACAATTCCTTATCAACACTTTCGGATCCCATAGCTAACTTATCAATTTCCTTATTTGAACATTCTCCAACAGAAGTTAAAGCCTATTGACCAGGTGTATTTACACCAAGGAGCACCTCAGACTTGACCGGAGGCAACCAAATCAACGTTGTATGTTGAATTAATTAAGATAAAGAGCAGTAATTACGACATTAATGCATTAATAGATAACAGAAATAATAAGTGCATACCGGATAGTGCAGTCAGGAATGTGAGAGATTATGGGCTAGTCCACCCCTGTTCCTTGTTTGCAATGTTCTTCCACGATTGGACAACCATTAATTTGCAATCTTTGCAGTGTGGCTTTCCCAAGAAGTTGCCGCTGTATTGCTGTCAATCTGGGACATTCACGAATAATCAACTCACTAAGATGTGGCATGATAGTGATCATGAGATGCTCTTTTTCAATCTTACTCCAATTCCACTCCTCCCACCCCTCCATCTCGACGAAAGTAAGGCTCTTTAAACTACAGAAGACAGCTAATTTGTTGTTGCATTTTTGAAGGCGATATTCCAAGAAACTCGGCTCCTATTTTCTTCACTCTCCGCATTAATCCTCTATAGAGAGATTCAAGTCTCCGCAGTTTGCCCAAGGGAGGCAGCTGCTCTAATGGGGGCTAACTAATGGCTTTGAAGCTTAAGTCCTACTCTTGATCAGTTTTAACTAAATGGCTTGTAAGACAAGAATTTTTAATGTTTGTCTTCAATGCTCAAACTCACTTCTATTTTTGGTTGAGTTTGAAGAGATTTTGGACTTGTTTTACCTGGCCGATGGGGTGCCTGCTGGGGGTGCTATGCTACTGCTGTAGAGTTGGCTCTATTGGGTGCCAGCATGTGCATGAAAATAGGGTTAGCACAGCCAACTTCTGATTTTTGCCATACCCTAAGTGTTTTTACTGCTTGAACAAGTTTGTTATGGTTATTTAGACCTATTTGGTCACTCTTTACGTCAAAAACAGTAGGTCAACAGGTTTTCAGGGTAGTTAGAATCAGTTTTATGTATGTAGAACCAGAATTCTGACTTCAAACACCTTTCATTTGATAAAGTAAACTGGTCTGTAGGGTTTGGTTCACAAAATTGGTCTCGACCTCAAAATGACTATTTTAAAAACCAGATTTTGAAAGTTTATTTTTCTGCAGAATTTTAACAGATTTCAGTTCCAATGAAGAAATTGTACAGTTAAAGGTTTTTGTTTGTATTTCTTGGCCAAACAACTTCCTTAACTGTAATGTGACATGTTTAATTAAGTCTTCCAGCCGGATTAGTTAGCTGGGTTTACAAGAAAGTGCATTCAGAACACTTAAAGGGTTTAGAATTTAATGTCTTTTTTGGCCTCTAGAAGGAATAATTTTGAAACATCAATATTGAAGCTAATTTCTTTATTCTAACTTAATTATTTAAAGCTAAAGAAGATTGCATTCATGCTACTAAAATTTGTTAGCGATAAGGATGTCTTAAGCCTTAAGTTAGCATTATCTAGCTAAGGCGTTTATCTCTTGTATAGCAAGTGTTATCTTGTAAAGTCCTACAGATTGTAAACTCTGCGTATATAAATGAACAAAGGCCTAAGGGGTTCATGTGCAGAAAATACTTGTTTGTTTATGGTATCAGAGAGCCTATAGACCAACGTCAAAGATGTCGACCGGAAGTTCTCTCAACTATTCTTTCTCACAATCCTCCTTCTCTTCCAACCTACATAATCCGCCACTCATACCATCCATCAACCTTGGTCACCTGATAAATATCAGGCTGACGAGAGACAATTATTTCCTCTGGAAGGCCCAATTCTTACCGTATCTAAAAAGCCAGCGTTTGCTGGGATTTGTTGATGGCACTCTCCCATGTCCGGCACAAACTTTGCCGGACCAAGCTTCAACAGATGGGGGACAAGTCTCAAAACCTGAATACCAGGTGTAGTTCCAACTAGATCAAGTGATTTTGAGTGCCATAATATCCTCACTATCGGAGGAAGTGTTCGCCCAGGTTATCAATTTCTCCACAGCGCAGGAAGTTTGGAGTGCTCTAGCCAAACTATTTGCTTCTCAATCAAGCTCTTGGATTATGCAAATCTGTTACCAGCTATCAACCATAAAGAAAAAGGATTTGTCTATTGCTGACTATTTACAGAAAATCAAAAGTCTCACAGACACCTTTGCTGCGGTTGGACAGCCTCTTCAAGACTATGAGATAGTCTCATACATACTTGCCGGTCTAAATTTAGAACATGACCCATTGGTGACATCAGTCACAACTTGAATTGAGCCTATGTCGCTCAATGACTTGTATGGTCATCTACTTAGCTATGAACTGAAGCTTGAACAACACCATGTATCCTCTCGTATCATTGAAATCCCAATCAGCAAGACTCAGGTAATCGTGTCTTTACAAAACAGTTTGCCAAGTATGTAATAAGCCTGGACATGCAGCACTTCAATGCCATCATCGTTTAGACCACTCCTTCCAAGGAGAACCAAATCATCTTACAGCAGTAGCAACCACTCCCTCATATCAGATTGATACAAATTGGTATACAGACTCGGGTGCAGACGATCATATTACGGCAGACCTCAACAATCTGTCCTTCAGTGAAAAATTCAATGGCACGGAACGGGTACAAGTTGGCAATGGTGCAGGTTTGTCAATTCATCATATTGGTACTTCACATTAAAAAGAATCATGTATCAGTCAGTAAGCTAACTCACGATAATGATGTCTTTGTCGAATTTCACCATGATTATTTTGTTGTTAAGGACAAAGCAACGAAGAGAAGGCTTCTCCAAGGACCATGTGACAATAGACTGTACATATTCCCTCAGCCTCATAATAATCCTTGCAACATTTCTGCTCTCCATAGCGTTCGTGTTAGCATAGATCAGTGGCACAGTAGATTCAGACATCCTGCGGAACCAGTTGTTCGACAAATTCTTCATCAAAATAATCTTCCATTTACCAAGAATAATCCTTTGGCTGTTTGTGATGCTTGCCGACAAGCCAAAGAGCCATCAGTTGTCATTTGATTCTTCCAGTTTTACTTCAGAAGAACCTTTAGATGTTATCTTCTCGGATGTTTGGGGTCCGACATCCAAGTCTATTAATGGATACCAGTATTATGTTGTTTTCGTTGATGATTATAGTAAGTTCACTTGGATATTTCCATTGTCTTGGAAATCGGAAGTATTTAACACCTTTCTTAAGTTTTAGAATCAGATTGAGCGATCCTTGAACAAGAAATTAAAGTTGTTCAAACTGATGGCGGAAGTGAGTACTTCAAACTTCGATCACACTTTGGCTCAGTTGGTATCGAACATCGACTCTCCTATCCTTATACACACCAGTAAAATGGGTCAGCTGAACTTAAGCATTGCCATGTTATTGAAACAAGGAAGTCCCTCCTAGCCCATGCACATATGCCTCTGAAATTCTGGGACAATGCATTTGTGTCTGTCACCTATCTCATTAACCGAATGCCTAATAAAGTTATTAACAACTCTACTCCATTTGAATGTTAATTAGATGTCCTTGGAGCATGAAAGCAAAGCTGGACAGAAATGTGCAGAAGGAGGACTCTTCTTTGTTGCACAAACAGTTGCTGGAAGATTCACTAAATCTATTTGTTATGATTGCTTAGGTACATTATGTTGTTAGTTGAGTTATGTAAGCTGTTTTTCAGCTAGTTAGTTGCAAAAGATTAGGAAAGTAATCTTATCTTCTTACGTATTTAAGTTTGATGAAGTAAATGAAAAAGTAAGCTATTCCAGCATTTGTTTTAGCTTCTAAAAACCAACATTGCTCTTCTGCATTTTTCTCCAAAAAACCAACAAATTGGTATCAGAGCTCATTTTCTCAAGGGGACCTAAGCACAAAAAACCAAAAAAACACCAACAATCAAACCAGTCCAAATGGATGCTAAAACACCCTTCAACGTTCTTGCACCTCCAGCCTTCAATGGTTCAAATTTTCAAGCTTGGTCCATCAGAATGCAGGCCTTCCTCGAGGCCAATGACTTGTGGGAAGCCATTGAAGAAGATTATGAAGTACTCCCATTGCCAGAAAACCCAACCATGGCTTAAATAAAGAACCACAAAGAGAGGAATCAAAGGAAGTCCAAAGCAAAGGCCACATTGTTCTCAGCCGTGTCATCTTCAATCTTCAACAGGATAATGACACTTCAATCTGGCAAGGAGATATGGGACTACCTGAAACAAGAATATGAAGGCAGTGAAAAGATCAAAGGCATGCAGGCATTGAACCTGCTGCGAGAATTTGAAATGCAAAGGATAAAGGAGACGGAACCTGTCAAGGAATACTTTGACAGGCTTCTAAACATAGCAAATCAAGTAAGGCTGCTGGGCTCAAAGCTTGAGGATCCCAGGATTGTGCAAAAGGTGGATCCCAGGATTGTGCAAAAGGTTCTGGTCACCCTTCCAGAAAAAATTCGAAGTCATACTGTCTTCACTGGAAAACTCTAAGGATCTGACCAGCATCACTCTAACAGAACTCTTAAGTGCCTTGCAAACTCAAGAACAAAGGAGACTTATGAGACAAGAAGGTTCTGTGGAAGGTGCTCTACAGGCCAAGACACCAAACACAAAAGGCAAGGCAGATAAAAGAAGAAAAGAAGGATCAAAAGCAAGTTCAGCTGCCAAAGGTGGAACCAACCCAGTTCAGAAAAATCCATGTCCCCACTGCAAGAAACTCAATCATCCACCTGATAGATGTTGGTGGAGGCCAGACCGTAAATGCAATAAGTGTGGTCAATTAGGACACATAGAACGAATCTGCAAGGAGCAACAGCAAATAGGAGAGGCAAAGCAGGCTGATGGTATGGAAGAGCAACTATTCACAGTGAGCTCCTTTGCAAGCACAACAGAAAGTTGGTTAATAGATAGTGGCTGCACCAACCACATGACGCATGACATAAAGTTGTTTAAGGAGCTGGACAGATCAGTGTCATCTAGAATAAGGATTGGAAATGGTGATTACTTAGAAGCAGAAGGCAAAGGAACCATAGCCATCAAAGGACACATAGGTTTGAAGTTAATTTCTGATGTACTCTATGTTCCTAACATAGATCAAAACCTGTTAAATGTTGCCCAGCTGCTTGAAAAAGTCTTCAAGGTACATTTCAAAGGTGGTTGCTGTGTAACAAACGATGGGGCAGACAAGGATATTTTCAAAGTCAGAATGCAGAACAAGAGCTTTGCACTAGACTTGGTAAAAGAAGATCAAGCGGCAGTAATGGTGACAGGAGGTGACACCATGCTATGGCACAGGAGGTTAGGACATTTCCATCATGGTGCTCAACAGCATCTGAAGAAAGGAAAAATGGTTGAAGGCCTGCCTGCACTCGAGGAAAACCTACCCTTGTGTGCAACATGTCATCTCGGGAAACAAAGTAGGCTACCTTTCCCATGAAGCAAAACATGGAGATCAACCAGGAAGCTTCAGTTGGTACACACTGATGTAGGTGGCCCTCTTAAAACTCCATCCCTAAATGGAAGTAAGTACTATCTGACTTTCATTGATGACTATACAAGGATGTGTTGGATCTACTTTCTGAAACAAAAATCAGATGTTGCTGACATTTTCTGGAAATTTAAGGCCTGGATTGAGAATCAAAGTGGCACAGAATTACTGACTATAAGGTCAGACAATGGGGGAGAATACACCTCAGCAAGGTTCAACCAATTCTGTCATAAAGCTGACATAGAACATCAGAAAACTGCTCCTTACACCCCTCAACAGAACGGAGTAGTTGAAAGAAAAAATAGAACAATCATGGAAATGACCAGATGCCTACTTCATGACAAAGACTTGCCAAAGAAATTCTGGGCAGAAGCAGCAAACACTGTTGTGTTCCTGCTAAACAGATTGCCCACCAAAGCAGTAGAAGGAAAAACTCCATTTGAAGCTTGGTATGGCTTCAGGCCAAGGGTTCAAAACTTGAAAATTTTTGATTGTCTATGTTTCTCTTATGTACCTCAGGTAAAGAGAGACAAGTTGGACAAGAAGGCAGAAGTTGGGATTTTTGTGGGCTATAGTCAAACCTCAAAGGCCTACAGAATCTTCCTCCCACAATGCAGCAAGTTCACTGTCAGCAGAAATGTGGAATTCTTTGAAAATGAAAAGTGGAGCTGGAACAAAGAAAAGGAAGACGTAAAAGAGCTTTCATTCGAGGAGGAGACTGAGGATGTTGATGACCCTCCTGTGAGAGGAACCAAGACATTAGCTGAGATCTATGACAGCTGCAATGTAGCTGTGCTTGAACTAGAAGGGTATAAAGCTGCTGCCCATGATTCTAAATGGCTAGAGGCAATGAAGGAGGAGCTAAGGATGATTGAAAAGAATCAAACCTGGGAGCTAGTGGACAGACCATTACACAAGAAAGCAATAGGAGTCAAGTGATTTTACAGAACCAAACAAAATCCTGATGGTTCTGTGAACAAACATAAAGCTAGACTAGTGGTGAAGGGCTATGCACAGATATTTGGAGTGGATTTCTCAAAAACATTTGCTCCTGTAGCAAGACTTGATACAGTAAGGTTGCTGGTGTCTTTGTCTGCACAAAAGGGGTAGACAATACATCAAATGGATGTCAAGTTAGCCTTCCTAAATGGCTATCTGAAAGAAGAGATTTATGTTGAACAACCAGAAGGTTTTTCTGTCCAAGGAGAAGAGGACAAAGTATATTTACTGAAGAAGGCTCTGTATGGTTTGAAGCAAGCTCCTAGGGCCTGGTACAGCAGGATAGATTCCTATCTAATTAACTTAGGTTTCAAACGAAGCCTCAGTGAATTCACCTTATATGTAAGGAATGCCGACACTCAAATGCTTATTGTCTCTCTGTATGTTGATGACCTCTTAGTGACAGGAAGCAGCAAGGAGCTAATAAGGTGGTTCAAGAACAGCATGACTGAGGTGTTTGAAATGACAGACCTTGGAGAGATGAAGTATTTCTTGGGTATGGAAATAAAACAGAAACAGCAAGGAATTTTCGTGAACCAACACAAGTATGCCCTGGAGATACTGAAGAAGTTTAAAATAGGTGAATGCAAGCCTGTCTCCACACCAATGTATCCAAAAGAAAAGTTCAGCAAGGAAGATGGCTCTGAGAAAGCAAACGAGGCTGTGTACAGAAGCCTCATTGGCTGTCTTATGTATCTAACAGCAACAAGACCTGACATTATGCAAGCTGAGTATTTTGTCCAGATATTTGCATTGTGCGAGTTCCACACACTTTCAAGCAGCAAAAAGAATAGTCAGATACATCAAAGGCACAACAGATTATGGTTTAATGTTTGGAAAAGTTAAGGATTATGCTTTACAAGGTTATTCAGATAGTGATTGGGCTGGGTGCATTGATGATATGAAGAGTACTACTGGTTACAGCTTTAAGCTTGGAACAGCTGTATTCTCCTGGTGCTCAAAGAAGCAAGATGTGGTGGCTTAATCCACAGCTGAAGCAGAATACATGGCTGCCTATGCCACGACTAATCAAGCCCTTTGGCTGAGAAAGCTAATGAAGGACCTCCATGAAGAGCAGAATGAAGGACTACAATTTTTGTAGATAACCAAGTTGCAATATCTATGTCCAAATATCCTGTGTTTCAAGGGAAGACTAAACATTTCAAACTGAAGCTGTATTTCTTGAGGGAAGTTCAAAAGGAAGGAGAAGTAAAGCTCCTTCACTGCAATACACAAGATCAAGAGGCAGACATTTTCACCAAAGCATTACCTAAAGCTCGGTTTGAGGATTTAAGGGGAAGACTAGGAATTGTGAGCTCCAAGGACAAGGAGGAGTGTTAATCAAATGTCCTTGGAGCATGAAAACAAAGCTGGACAGAAATGTGCAGAAGAAGGACTCTTCCTTGTTGCACAAATAGTTGCTGGAAGATTCACTAAATCTATTTGTTATGATTGTTTAGGTACATTATGTTGTTAGTTGAGTTATGTAAGCTGTTTTTCAGCTAGTTAGTTGCAAAAGATTAGGAAAGTAATCTTATCTTCTTATGTATTTAAGTTTGATGAAGTAAATGAAAAAGTAAGCTATTCCAACATTTGTTTTAGCTTCTAAAAACCAACGTTGCTCTTCTGCATTTTTCTCCAAAAAACCAACATTGAACAGTTGTTTCAAAGAAAACCAGATTACTCTTTCTTGAAAGTATTTGGATGCGCATGCTGGCCCCATCTTCGTGCCTACACTACACGAAAATTTGAGTTTCGGTCAAAGTAGTGTGTATTTATTGGATATAGTCCCATGCATAAAGGGTACAAATGTCTACATGTACCTTTTGGTCAAGTATACATTTCTAGAGATATTGTTTTTTATGAACAAACCTTTCCTTTTGCTCATCTCTCTGACACAGATACTTGTAAGCACTCAACGCTTAATGCTTCCATCTCGTTACCTGCTGTTGGTTCCATACCACTTGCGCCAACATAAGAGACGGACACCATGCACCAAGAACATGTTGTCGGTCATGATGTCAGTCCACCTTCTTCAGCTCACTCATCATCTTCAGAACACTTGCCTCGCAAGTCCACCCAAGAGGATATCAATGAATCAAGGGCAGTTGTTACTATAGTTCGACACCCCATGAGAACCCGACTTCGAGATAATATCAGCAAACCAAAACAATACAACAATGGCACTATTAGATATCCCATCTCTCGGCCTTTTCTTGCCACTATTTCATCCAGCAGTGCAACCGAACCGTCAAGTCTAGCTGCAGCCTTGTCTCAACCAAAGTGGAAACAAGCTATGGATGAGGAGTATTGCGCCTTGATAAAAAATGATACTTGGAAACTAGTTCCTTTTCGGCCCAACATGAACGTTATTGATTGCAAATGGGTTTTTAAGCTCAAGAGAAAAGCTGATGGAACCATAGAGAGGTACAAAGCCAGGATGGTTGCCAAAGGTTTTCACCAGCAATATGGTATTGATTATCATGATACCTATAGTCCTATTGTGAAACCAACAACTATTGATCTAATCTTGTCTCTTGCTATCTCATGGGGGTGGTGCATTAGACAAATTGACATACAAAATGCCTTCTTACATGGCTATCTTGATGAAGAAGTGTTTATGTCCAACCTTCAGGTTATGTACACCCTCAGCTCTCTAACTATGTTTGCAGATTACAAAAGGCTCTATATGGTCTTAAACAGGCACCTCGGGCATGGTTTTCGCGGCTTAGTATTCATCTCCTTGAGCTTGGATTTATTGCATCTAAAGCTGATACATCTCTTTTTATTTTCAACAAAGCTGGTGTTCGTATTTATGTACTTAGATATGTTGTTGACATTTTAATCATGGGATCAACTCAAGCTGCAGTTAGTCGATTGCTTAGTTCTTTACAACTTGACTTTGCCATAAAAGACTTGGGTGGCCTTCATTATTTTCTCAGGATAGAAGATATCCCAGTTCAGACAGGTCATGTGCTTTCTCAGAAAAAGTACATATTGGAACTTCTTGGCAAGACTCATATGCTCACAGCAAAACTAGTCTCTACTCCACTATCTACGACCAAGAAGCTATCCAAGGAAGGGGGGACACTACTTACTGAACCGACTAAATATCGATGAATTGTTGGGGCACTCCAGTACTTAACTCTCACATGTCCGGGCATCGCCTTTGTAGTCAACTAGGTTTGTCAGTTCATGCACTTTCCTTCATCGATTCACTGGACTGCTGTCAAACAAATCTTGAGATATCTCAAGCATATAGTATCCATGGGACTCTATCTTCGGAAGGCCGGGAAAATGGTACTTAGTGCGTTTTCTGATGCCATTGGGCGGGGTGCCCCGATGATCGCCGATCAACCAGTGGCTATGTGATCTTCCTTGGATCAAATCTAATTTCCTGGAGTTCTCGCAAACAACAAACCATTTCGTGCTCTAGCACAGAAGCCGAATATAGGTCCCCTGCCAATGCCACGTCAAAAGCAACTTGGATTCAAAGCTTGTTGTCTGAGCTTGGAGTGTTTCTTGGCATGGCTCCCATCTTGTCGTGTGATAATGTTGGTGTAACATAACTTATAAGGAACCCCATCTTCCATGCCCGCACAAAACATATAGAAGTAGACTTCCATTTTGTTAGAGAGAAGGTTGCCAGGCAAGATCATGATGTTCGATTCGTCTCAACAAAAGATCAAATTGCAGATGTCCTTACAAAATCGTTAAATTCTACGTTACATCAGTACTTTCGGTACAATCTCAATGTTCATTCCCAAGAGTTGAGATTGAAGGGGTGTGTTATCTTAAGCCATAAGTTAGCACTATCTAGCTAAGGCGTTTATATCTTGTATAACAAGTGTTAACTTGTAAAGTCCTACTGATTGTAAACTCTACGTATATAAATGAACAAAGGCCTGAGGGGTTCGTGTGCAGCAAAGACTTATTTGTTTAAAAGTTCCTATTTATGGTTCTCATCTTCGACACTAAAGGTTCAAAGGTTGACAAAATTAAGTGATGTATGTACTAAAAATGTTAGATTCAAGAGTTCTATATATAATGAAATCATGAACGATTATTGGAAATATATTAACTTGGATGAAATTAAGGTGGCTGCAACAACCTTGTTCAACAATCAAACAATGGGAGAAATATTGGGGGAGGCAACAAAGGGGTGTATGTTGAATTAATTAATGTAAAGAGTAGCAATCATGGTATTGGTACAATAATATATAATAAAAATAATAAGTGCGTACTTGGGGATGTGGGAGATGATGGTCCAGTCCACCCCTGTTCCTTTTTGGCAGCGCCCTTCCACAATTGGGCACTCACTAATTTCGAATTCTCGCATTGTGGTTTTACTAAGAAGCTGCTGCAGTATTGCTGTCAATTTGGGACACCCATCAATAATCAATTCACTAAGATGTGGCATAATAGTGATCATGGGATGCTCTTTTTCACAATCACTCCATCCAGTGATCGAGATTGCTTCAATGTTTGATAAATTCCCTAATTCAGCAAGGTTAGCATCCTTTCACTACAAGTAAAAAGCCATTTAGCAACGGCCATTAGCGATGGCCAGCCTTCGCTATACATGAAATAACAACGGCACACCGTCGCTGAAAGGTCCGTTGCTAATTTACTCGCTGCTAATTTTTTAGCGACGGATACTGTCGCTAATTAGCGACAGCTAAATGTCGCAAAATAAATCGTTACAAATTTTCCGGTAACGGTATCTGCCGGCGCGTTCGTGACATTTTATCGTCACTACGTAGTGACGCCTAGCCGTTGCTAGTTAGTGACGCATAACAGTCGCTACTTAGTGGTGCTTAAGGGTCGCTAGTTAGTGACGTATGACCATCGCTAGTTAGTGACGAATGGTAAGTAGTGACATGTGGTCGTCGCTACTTAGTGATAATTTGTGACTAATAGCCGTCACCACTTCAAAAACTCTTGTCCAGCACAATTTCGTTACCAAACCTCCACTATACGCATCCATTCCATACAACTCCAACAACTAGAAACAGAACTAGTTCTCATTAATCCAAAGTAATACCATACACTTCCGAAAATCATAAACATAAGTTATTCTCATTAATCTAAAATATTTTACATATACACACGCATACAGTATCAGAATGTATTTTCTCAAATGTACAATCTTAATAATAGTAATACAAGTACATGTGAGACAATACTATACTAATGTCACCCAGTTTGGTGAGGAATAGTACCTAACCCTATAGTTTAAAGTCTCAATTTTGCATGTTTTGAATCAATCCTTGTTCAAATCAAATCTGGTTTTTTTTTTTTGAAGACTTTTATGAACCCTAATTAACTTTAGTTTTTGAAGTTGAGTGATTAGTGTGTAAAATTGATAAAAGGGAAATGATTCCTTGGTGTTCACTGAATCTTGGGGAGTGAAATCCCTTTGTTCCAATCGTCGTTTGACAGAGTAATTGCTCTGGGTAATGCCATAGGTGAGACTGCGAAGGTTGTGATCTTGGACGAGTCACCAGGAGATGATGGTTGCACGCAGCATTGATGGCGTTGGCACCCTTTTGGCCTTGCTGTGGGGTGTCACTGCTGGTAGAAGGGCGTCGCCTTACTGGAGACGATAACTGTAGGAAGAGGTGATGGTGCTGCTGGTGGCAGCTGGCGAGTTGTTGCCTTATAAAAGCATTGCTGTTGGCCCTACTTGGAGGGGCAGGCGACGGCCACTAATGGCTCCTCTAGAAGCTATTGCAACGTCATAATGAAGGAGAGAAGGAGGTAGGACGTGAACGGTGAACACTAGTCCTTAGCGTTGTCAATAACATGTCTTGCCCGTGTCCTTTGAAAGGATTAAGGCACATAGACTTTCCAAATTAAAGGACTAACTCGCAACTTTTATGAAACTTAAAAGGACTAAGCAATAATGAGTCACACTTTAGGGACTAATTCATGCGAGTCACTAAACTTAAGGGACCACAGATGCATTTTAACATAAAAAAATGTCTGAAGCTTTTCATTATCAAGGGACACGAGAGATTTACCTAAACTACAAACCATTCAAGCCTACATCGGAGCCCACCTCAGCTAAATCCACCCATTAACTGCAAAAAGAGAAACTTCACATATAAGTTGGAATTGAAACCTAATTGTTTGGATCCCTGAACGCAAAAGACATGAATTGCTGTTTGAATTCCTTGCTCCGCGGACAGGAAGGAAGGACTTTTTAATAAGACTTGATCCAGCGGTTCAATCGACTTCTGCAACATGGAAGAAAGTCCGACAAGAAAAAATCTGCGAACTCGTTCTACAACAAGCAACTCATCACTCATTTTGATTTCTTTCCTTGTTTCTTCCTGATAACTTCATCAATATACATTATACCTTTCCCTTTGTACACTTTCGGAGGCTTACAACTCCAAACGGTGGCAGCAAATTGGTGCACCCTATGCTTGTCAAGTCCCGTGCAGCAAACCACATTATTTTTAAAGCAGAAAACACGAACGGCAGGAGGAACAGCTAGTTTAACCTCATGACTATGGCCCTGTTTGGCATTAGCGTCAGCGATTAACGTTAGAGTTTTGAAAAAGTTATCTAAGGGTAGCTTTTAGCTTCAACGTTTTCATCTCAACCGTTAAATAATTTATCCAAAACTCTAACGCTGATGACAAAAGTTATTCCCAAACGGGGCCTATATCCCAATTTGAGAAATAAGAGGCATCCCTCTGACTCTGCTCTGGCTTTGTATCCAACACCAACAATCTTAAGAAACCGAAAGAATTTAGCTTCCATGATAGTTTATCCACCCTGAATTCAAGTAAGTAGTTGAACAATTAGAAATCGCAACGGAAGAGAATGTCTTAATACCAATCTTCTAATCACAACTAATAAAACCATGAACATGTTAAACCTTTTTCTCTCATTGAAGCTGAAAACTAGAGCAACTTGTAGCAGTCAAAGAAGAGAAAAAAGAGGGAAATAACAGGGTTTGTGGTGTTCAACAAACTGCCAGATTTTATATTTATAAGGGAAAAGGACAATAGTTCTTCAAACCTTTCTTTGTTTGGAATGACAGCAAACAACATTGTTTAAGTTCAGTTTAAAAGTAGATCATGGACCAAGAATGTTCTCATGCGATAACTTTAATGGACCAAAACCCCCAAAAACATGCGCATGTCACACGCAAGCACACATACACAACACCTTATTTGACCTTTACTCAAGTAAGCACAGAAATAAATGAATTTGACAATAATTTGAATAAAGAGTTCAGCATAATCAAGACCCAACAGCCTCTTTGATCCAAACCAATCAGAGTTGGCAATTTAGTTATAACAACACTCTTTAACTATTATCTTAATGTTGCAAAGCATAGCCAGTTGAGAGCATTAGTCTATAGACTTTTCATCATTTTCTCGTCAAAAATAAGTATCAGGAAGAATATCTATTCTCTATCAATAATCAAACAATTTTTTAAAATAATATTTAACCAAACATTTATAGGATACACCTTGATCATTATCATTCAACACTTGTGTTCCAAGAATAATACCTCTTAATCATAAAGTATCTACAGAGCCAAATAAAGTGCAATAAAGACAGCCCACATCAATCATATAACTGCCAACAAATAACTTTGAAATATAAAGCACACAGTCAAATTTACGGTTGATAGGCCAAGTAATGGCTGTGCTCTATAAGTGTGAAACCAAGAAATGGAATGAAGTTGCTAGAGGGGTATAGCAGCACCTGGAATTTCCAGGTTTTGGTACTTTGAACAGGCGATTGACTTTTTGCTATATGAATCTGTTGGGGAAGTTCTTTATGCTACATGTTCTCAAACTGATTTGGAACTTGTTAAGCCCAATTTGGGTGGAAGAAATTCTGTTCTGGAAGGAAAATGCAGAAGAAGCTGAATTCTGCAAGGCTTGGATTGTTGACAGGCAGGAACAGAAATATAGTTTATTGTGCTACCTAAACCAGAGTTTCTGGTGATAAGCAAGTTTCTTTTGGTGGTAGAAACATAACTGGAAAGTTGGAAGCTGAAATGTTTTAAGGAATGTAAATTAACCTCTCTAAGTTCAAATTTCTGCTGTGGTAGCCAGCAGAAGCTTGTTCATGTTTTGTTTTTCCTCCATGACATATTTGATGAAGATATTAGAATATCTTATGAATTTTAGCTTTTGTAAGCCTTTGTTGCTGAAAAGGTGGGAAATAGAAATGAAATTGGATCGGGAATTACTTGACATAATACCGATTTGGGTTCGTTTGCCAAATTTGAAATTGGAATATTAGTCTCTAGAGATATTAAATCGTACTGTAAGTAGAATCAATAAGCCTCTTTTAGCTGATTGTGCTACTATTCATAAAACTTTATTATCTTATGCTCAGATACTTGTAGATGGGAAGAGGAAGGATGAGGTGTTGCATTCAATTGTGATTAAGAAGCTTGATGGCTATCAAATAATGCTCCCACCACTCTTCCAACTACTTACTATTGTTTGGCTTCCCTACCTCTTTTGTGAACCTGGTTATGATTTGTTTGACCACTCCATCTTTCTCTTTATATATAAATGTATCCACTTATGGCTTCTTTAGAGGTGAGAGGAGATTGAGGCAGGGGATCCTTTATCTCTATACTTTGAAGTTTTTATCCAGACATCTGCCTGAATGTTTTTGTAAATTTGAGGTTGAGCAATGAAATTTCACCATTTACTTCAAAAAAACATTACGAAGGAATTATAACTGGTGCTCGGCATAATCAAATACAATAAGTGGGGGCATTATGAGGAAATGTGTGACCCTAATGCCTGGAAAGTAAATAAGAAGAATGGAGAGACATCAACTGTGGGGTTAATTGAGCTTAAGGAGGTGGTGAGTGCAAAAGAGAAAAAGGGGCTACTGCTGGTAATAAGCAGGTTGGCCCTTGAAATTTGTCAGGAAAAGGGGAGGGTAATACTCTATCCAAGGAGATAATTCCAATATTAAGAGGTAGTGAAGGAAGCCATAATCCAAGACAGGTGGTGATGAGTTCCAAATCAGAAATGATCATTTGACCAAGCCAAATGGAGATGCAGCAGAAGATGAAGGAGATTGCCTTAGCAATTTCTTTTGAAAAGCTTCAAGTGGACAAGCGGGTTGAGGTAACGGGTAAGTATGACCCTATTATCCTTTTCATTCCTACTTTAAATGGTGTTGTTGGAATGTTAATGAGCTTAATAGTAGCCTTAAGCAACAATAAGTTTTTAAAAAAATCAATAGGAAAAAAAAATAAGCCTCTATGCTTTATTAGACACCATAGTAAAAAGCATGAAGTTCAATAGTATTCATAGTTCTATATTTGGGAGTTGGAAGTATCTTAATAATTACTATTATGCCATTAATGGCAGAATTTGGCTAATGTGGGATAGTTTTGTCTTGGATGTTAAAGCTTTTGTTTTTTTTTAACAGGCCATCAATATAGGTGTGAAGCATAATATTTTTTATCACACTATCCATGCAGCTGTTTGAACCACTTAAACTCGAAACACAGTAATGAGTACAAGTTTTCTAATACAACCACAGAGGAGGTATGCTTTTAAGCCTTGGGAGATGACTTCCAAATTCAAGATATGTTGGCAAACAAGTTTCAAATGATAACAGGGATGGTGACTGCTAAATTTTGAGGCATTTGGAGCTGTAAAACTCAAGATGACCCCTTGAAATCAAAGGAATTAACTGCTGAAGCTGCTAGAAAATTCTATGTGAGCAAACTTTGACCAAAGTTTGACTTTGAGCTAGGGAAAGTATTTGAAAATGAAATTTTGCAGACATGTTCCAGACGCAAAATGGAACTTGTTGAGCTTAATAGGGTTGAAACAAAGTCTGGTTTGCTGGGAAAATGAAGAATTATACTATGCTGGTTGTTTTAAAATCAGAAATTAAACCAGATGATTTTGCTTGGGTGATCTGATATTAATGAACTAATTAAGGATCACTTGTTTTACTGATCCTGGAAGCATTGGACAGAAGATTGTGATCTGCTACAGTGAGAAGTGATATGAAGTCTGAGCCATGGAAGTAGAATACCAGGAAGCTGCTCGTTTGACTGAGGCAATGAGCATCAAAGCCTTATTTGGTTTAAAAAAAAAATTAAAAAAGGGGTTCCTTCAGATTATTTTGGACTTGTAGGAACCTGGAATTTACAAGTCCAGAAAGTTAAAGATTTTGTTGAAATAGCAGAGACTCCAACCTCTTGACAGATTCATTAGTGCATTTGACTGAAGAGTTGACTTTGAGTTAGAAAAAGAGGTATGAGCTGAAATATTGCAGACATCAATGATTTTACATTATAAAAGTGCTCAAGTCTTCAAAATAGAGGTTAACCTAGAAGAGTTTGTGTTTTCTTTGAATCGTAGTTCAATTTATTCTGAGCATTATTGATAAACCAAAGTGTTATTGGTGAAGAATTCTGCAGAAAGGATTTAAGGCTAAAGATTGACCAAGTATTTGACTTTGAGATAGAATCGTCAAACAAAGATGAAATTTTGCATCAAAGTCCAAAACAGTAATTAAAACTTGATGGGACAAGGAACTTGAAGGTCAGAGGGCATGATGAACCAGCTTAAGAACTAGGTTTTTGTTGAGAATATGAATCCTAATTTTATTCATGAATGGTATTGTTGTGCACTAGAACGGCTTTACAGCCTTTAATTAAACCTACATGCAATGATTCCCAAGGAAATTTTCTAATCTTTCGTTGTAAGTCAATGAATTTGGGCTGACCAAAAACAAGTACATGACAAAGAATGCATTATCTTGCTTAATTAAGAATTTAACAAGCCTACGAATTTCCTCAATCCATCCATCCATTAACATTAGACTTAATAAACATGTCCATTAACATTACACTTAATAACTGCAGTCACTAGAATTTATACTGCTTCTGGCCCATTTTCATTAATACTTTTGCCATTTCACCTAGTTTATTATCAATTAATAAGTGGGTTTAAGATTTAGCAGGCTTCTTGTTAGAAACATTGAGATATCAGATACATTGATACAAAACCCATTAAAATTACATAAAAATTAGAAAGCAAACAAATTTCCTCAATCCATCCGTATGAACACATTAACACAGCTCCAAATGGTTATGAAAATTAACTAGCTGCGAAATGAACAACAGAAAGAACCTCAGACGTACTGTGTAAGCGTTGAAATTGAAGATGACCAATGAAGGATCTGAAACGAACGCCTGTCGCACCAACAGCTAGAGCCAATTAACCAGTTGACAACACCAGATATATGTCCGAAACTAGCAACGCACAAACAAAAAATTAAAATGCAAGTAAAGTGAAACCCTAATTTGAACAGACGATGTGAACTGAAAGTGAAAGAGAGATTTACCTGACAAACAAGACAATCGTCGCGCCTTTTCTACGGGTGGGGAGGACCGATTATGGTGATTGGGGCCGACGCCGTAGAGGAGCAACTTCTGTCTTTAAATTATGGCCGATTCGCGTCGCGTCTGTGAGGCTGCGGAAGGGGAGGCCTGGAAAACTGGGGCTTTCGAGTAGAGCTGGCGATTTAGGCTGGGGAAGGGGAGGCAGAGCAAATTGGAGCAGAGGTTCGAAATGGAGAAGATTAGTCAATGCGAAGACTGGAGGCATAGCATACAGGATGAAAACAGGAGAGAACACACGGTGCGTTAAAGGAGAATGTCAGTGAATGCAAAGCGACGGCTTAATGTCGCGTAGAACTAGCCACTAATGCCACAATGAGATTATAAAATAGTAATAAATGGTTCAGCCTAATGTGACAATAAACCAATGGTCCATTAGTTTTATTGTCATTAAATAGATTTTTTATTAATTACTAATGAAAATATTTAGAGATTTGTATGCTGAATTAATTAAATTAAAAATTATAATTATACAATTAAACATGTGACATATAAAACAATAGCTGGTTTTGTTGAACTAGATTTAACATAAACAATAAGTAAAGTAAAATGTGAAAAATTTGAGGTCACATTATAAAGATTAAATAATCGGCCACGAGTGAAGGCTATCAGTCGCTAATTATTAGCGACTGCTAACCATAGCTAAATTACCGTAGTCAAACCGCTAGTAATAACCATAACTACATGATCAATGTCAGGCAACGACTCATAACCCTCAACTAAACTTTAATTTGACTTTAAGGTCCACATCTCCACTATAATACATATATTAAAAAAATATATTTATGTTAAAACAGATGACAATTTAGCATAAAAAATGACTAATACATGAGAACTATTACTATTTTTTGAAATTTTATTAACTTTAGCGACGGCTAACCGTTACTAAATTAGCGATGGTAAGCCGTCACTAACTTTAGTGACATAAAACCGTCACTAATTTAGCGAAGCTAAACCGTCGCTAACTTTAACAACGTTTAACTGTCACTAAATTTGCGAAAGTAAATAGTCACTAGAGTTCGGTGAAACTTTAGTGACGGCTATCAGTCCCTACATTTTAGTGACAAACTAATTGTGTTGCAAAATTCTGCATAAGTTAAACTATGTGTCATGATATTTAGCGCATTGGCATGCATTCATTTTGTGAACATAGTTTTTTTTTAATATTCTATTGATTTAAAACTAATGAAAATGGATTTGTTTCTTTAAACAAAATTGTTTGTTGTAATGATAAAGATAGAGCAAGTTGTTTGATAGAAGGATCTCTATAACGTAAATCAAATTCATGAGTAGAAAAATATCTACGGTCTAAATACATTTGTACTATATTAACTTAAAAAATTTTTGTTGTGTGAGAATTTGAGTCAACAGTTACATTTTCAACTATAATAACTTTTAATCTATTTGCTCCTTTGTTAATGTACTTAAAAAGATATTTTAACATTTGTGACATGTTACGCCATTCTACATTAATATGTGCTTGATACCTAGTTAACAATTGAAGATTATAAGTAACAATAAAATGATTATCTACTTTCACTCCATTTTTTGTAGCTCCTTTTCCAGTTAAAAGTCTTGTGTATATTACAAATCCATCTTTATTAATTAAAGTTATGGCATTAAATTTTTTTGGGAAATGTTTACTATATTGATTATTTTTCATACATACAGAAGAAGATTTTTCTATTCCACATGAACTATGACTCATAAATTTTACCACTATTTCAAATGCATTTGGGTCTTTATCCTGATCAGGAAACTCTACATAAATGAACAAATCTATTTTTTGGAACTTGGGTTCCTCATCGATTCCTCTAACCAAACTAACATATGAACATGTGGTAACCCACATTTTTTAAACTTGATTATATAAAGTACTGAAAAAATTTACATGAACAAATATGCATTAAAGTAGTTTAATAAATAATGACATTCCTTATTATTTATAATAAAAAATTAATATTTAAGTATATATCAATAAAATAATAGCTTACCTACAACTCATTTGCCAAAATATTTTTTCGTAGTTATATCATTAGATAGTTTATTTGCTTTCATCTTGAAAATGTCAAGCAGAGGCTCATAACCCTTTACTAAACTTTTATCTGACTTTAAGGTCCCCATCTCCATTACAGTACATATATTAAAAAAAATATTTTAAAAGAGATGACAATTTAGCATAAAAAATGACTAACACATGAAAACTATTACTATTTTTGGGGATTTTGTTCAGTTTAGCGACGGTTAACTGTCACTAAATTAGCGGCGGTAAGCCGTCACTAACTTTAGTGACGCATAACTGTCACTAATTTAGTTACCTTCACTAAATTAGTGACGGTTAACTATCACTAAATTATCAACGGTAAGCCGTCACAAACATTAATGACGCATCATCGTCACTAATTTAGCGATGGTAAAACGTCACTAAAATAAGTGACGATTAATTGTCACTAATTTAGCGATGGTTAGACGTCACTAAAATGTAGCGATTCACAGCCATCGCTAAAGTTTCATCTGACTCTTAGCGACTATTTACCATCACTAATTAAACCGTCGCTAAATGACATTTTTCTAGTAGTGTTTTCTCTTGTGCTAATAACAAAATTATATATCACTTTAACTTACTTAATCTTCCAATCCCCTTTGGCATACACTCCAGCCCATCAGTTCCAAAATTATGAAGATAAGTAAGATTGATCATCTCCCCTACCCGTCGTGGCAGCTTTTTGAGACTCATGCACATGTTTATGTTTAATATTTCCAAGTTACATAGATCACATATTGCTTCTGGCAATACTTTTAATTTTGAGTTATCTGACAAATCCAAGCACTTTAGATGTTCTAACTTCCCCACCTCCTTTGGAAGGACTTTAAACTCCAAACATTTTAGTTTCAATGTCCTTACATAGATGAGTTGTCCCCAACCTAGTGCCGAGAAATCAACATTTATTCTTGCATACACCTTAATGTGCTGAATGTGGAGGCTTCGCAATTTTTTGGAACCACAAATCACAAATGTTATAGGGAAATTGGACATGATTCTCATCAACATTCAACAGCATGTGCCGCATATGCATTCTTTTGTGAGATGCTTCCTTCGTCAACAACTCCATGCTATTGGAATCAACTTGGGTAGCATTCACCTTCACTTAAAAAAATTGCAAAATCATGAACTATATCATGCATTTTGAATTCATATATTTCTCTGTCATGAGATCTTTTAAGATCTTGACAAAAGCATCGCATAACTAAGTCATTAAAGCACTCCTTTGGTATAACTTTTGCCTCCTCTGCCTTCCCAAAAAACCGTTGTGCCATCCATAACTCGATCAATTCATGTTTCGAAAATTGAAAGTCTTTTGGGAAGAGTGCACAATATGAGAAACACCGCTTTGAACTTACTGTTGGTAAAAAGTTGATCTATAGGTCTGCTAAGTTGAGCATCATTTTCATGAAAATTTTCTTGAAAGTTAACAACCTTTTTTATTTAAATCCTAAAAGTTAACATTTTTCTAATGAAGTCCTAAACCTATTAAAATATGAGCACCATTAGTCCTAAGTAATGGGCGAACGACGACACCTCTTACTTGGCACTAAACGCTGTCATCCTACACGTGCCCAAGCTTATGTGCAGCCCAGTTTGTCAAGTGAGATAGACAGTCACAAGAAAAGTCGAAGCTTTTGGCAAGTTGCAGAGAAACAAACGAAACAGAGTATTCAATGCCCTACAACCTTATTCACTGCTACACTATAGGTAAGAAAAGGAAAGCTGTTTTTCAGATGTGGAATTGGATAAATCCACAAAGTTAATCCTTTCAGATGTGGAATTGGATAAATCCACAAAGTTAATTTTTGGATTATATAGGTTGAAAAAACAAACTGTTAGGGGAGGTCTTAACGGGAAGATGCATCAAGTGAGATACAACATACAGTCATAGCCTCACACATGTTCCCAAAAGCTTAAGCTATTAGGACAAGAGACCACAACCATATATATGTATCTCACTTGGGACATTTACCAACCATGTGGGATATAAGTCAGTTGCATTCTCAACACAAACAAGTATATATACAATATTTTAAGTTAGGATTTGTGCCCTTAAAGTAAACCTGATTTATATAAATCATAAAGCACTTGAGCTACAAGCATGAAAATGAATTTTTGCTGTTTTATCTTCTCAACCATTGGACTAATCTGTCTTGAATTTGATAAGTTGGAGTTATGAAAAAAAATTATCCTCATTTTAGCACATTTTGACTTACCGTTTTTACTTTTAATAGAGAATTTATTTTGGTCTAAGACTTTGTTGAGGCATTCTTTGATATATTTGGGACATGTGAGAGACGTTCTTTCAGTTAAAAAGCAAGTGTATTTGGAGAAAATCTTTATTTTAGATTCTGCATGAGCTTGACTGGTTTTTCAGTTTTAAGTGATAAAATTTTAGTGCTGTGACATGTAACTTCATTTTACCTACTCTAACAAGTTGTTGGAACACAACATAACTTCTTGGAACACAAAAACCCAGGGAAAAAAAAGTTTTAGCTCAAAACTGTATCTTATGTGCAAACAATGAACTTTATATGCTTCATACTTTTTGCACAAGTGAGATTTTCAAACACAAAAAGTTCCAGCAAATCATAAATCTTTTAAGGTAGCTTGGTATAAAATTTCAGCTCCAAACTCCTTTATTTCCAACAAGTCAAACTTGAGTCAAAGTGACCAAATTTGTAGAATCTACTGCAAAATTCTGCAGTATTTTGCGCCCATTACTGCAAATTTCCAGCAACTTGGCCATAGTTCAATTCAGCTATTTTAAAGCTTAGAACTACACGATTAACAACTAAAATTAGCTCATAATTACACGAGATTACTTGTTGGAACACAAAAATGCATGAAAAAAAGAGTTTCAGCTCAAAAATTGTATCTTATGTGCAAACAGCCAACTTTAGACGCTTTATACTTTTTGCACAAGTGAACTTTCCAAAAACCAAAAGTTGTAGCAGAACATAAATCTTTTAAGCTAGCTTGGCGTAAAAATTCATCTCAAAACTCATTCATTTGCCAAGAAGTCAAACTTCAGTCAAATGGGCCAAAGTTGTAGAATTTCCTACATATTTTTGCAGTATTTTCTACACATTCCTGCAAATTTCCAGCAACTGAGCAGTTTGGGAGCAATATTCCCTCATTCATTTTCAATCCTTTTCTCTGATTATGATGAAACAAACTGTTGGAAAGACAAAATTTGAACAGTTCATCAAACCATTGTTTACAATTTTAGCAGCCAGTGTCCAGCAATGTTATTGTTCTTTGTCTTCCAGCAAGAATCGATGTTCAAAACCACCAATGTTGACATTCAAGCTTCAATTCCTCTTCTCTTCTCATGTCCGCCTTTCTCACAAAGCAAACTGGCTGCACATAAGCATGGGCACATGAAGGATGACGGCATTTAGTGCCAAGTCAGAGGTGCCGTCGATCATCTGTTACTTAGGACTAACGGTGCGCATGTTTTAACAGGTTTTGGACTCAATTAGAAAAATGTTAACTTTTAGGACTTAAATAGAAATGGTTTCCAACTTTTAGGACTCACTGTGCACTTTCCCCGAATCATCAATACATACCTGTTACCCATCTTAGGGACAAAGGATTGAGATTTAGCGGTCCAATTGGGTAGGCTCTGGTTTGGGTGAGTCCATGCATTCAAACTTTCTGTGAAGGTTCTTTCCCTAATTGGTTATATTATAAGCATTTCAGTCCTTCAATTGCATTTGGTTGATTGGAAGCAATAAAAGAAAATCTTCTTTTTTTCTAGGACTATGTCCCTCAGCAAGAATTCTTATCCTATATGTGTGCTTGATTTGTCAATTGGAATGGTTTTAGGACATAGGAATGGTTTCCTCAGTGTTCACAAATCTAAAAACCTCAACTTGTTATTGGTGAAAGGTTGGTTTATAGGTCTGCTAAGTTGAGCTTTATTTTCATGAAAATTTTACTGTCATTGATGCATAACTAAGCTTGAAAATTGCTGATCTCAAATGTTTGTTGCTTCACACTAAGTTTCTTATCTGAAAGAAATAAATATAAGCATTCACCTGCTCTTGCTCGCTCTATCTATTGTGGGTTTTGCACTAAAGAAAAGAAGAACACCTGCTAGCTCTCTTGAATTTTCCCGATTCCTTTGTGAAGCTTAGTGCTGGTTCTTTTAACGGCAATCTCTCGCGATCATGCTGATCATGGTTATAATCTGATCACTGGGACTTACAATATATTCTAATTACTTCTTATTAAAGCAATCCACTTCTTCAGTAAACACCCTAATTAAAAATTATATAAGAATTTTGTCAAACTGAAAACAGGATATGGAACAAGTGGCTAGTAACAAATTGTAGAGACCAAAAGTTTCCCTAGCTTTTAATTCCATCAGCTATAATGGAAACCTTACATCAATATGTAACAGAGTAACAAACCCAGGGTTCCATTTCTGAAATCACAGCCCATATTGGTAATGACAAATGCCCAAGAATCTGATTTAAGGACAGAAAAAAAAAAAAAGAACCTTTCCTGCAAGGAAGAGTCAGTCTGTTACCATCAAACTTTGTTTTAACCCAAGAAAGCAGGCTGAAACAAACCATTTTGATAACAAAACTAGCTTCCTGACTGGAAGTTACACAAATAGGATTACAAAACTATTACTTAACCCAAGAGTTCCAGTTCAAAGAAACTGCAGTGTTCCTGCAGCAACGAAACCTAAACTGTGTGGTAGTGGCAGAAGCTTAGCATGTTGGTAGAGTTGCTTCCTGCAGAAGAACTCCAGTAGCAGTCTTCCAAGTCCAGTTACCAGTCAAGGTTTATATACCATTTCTTGCAGGTCACAGTTGGTCACGAATACAGGTAACTAACATCATTATCATAAAAAAATCATTCACAGACAGCTTCCCTTCAGCAACTCAAATTACACTAAAACTGGCATTGAAAGATTAGTTACAAATGTATGTACTCATCACAAGAATGTAAGAAAACAATTTCTCTGCAATGATCAATGTTACAGGAACAAAAACATTGTAACATGTGAACACATAGAGCTCGAGAAGCCAGAGTCATAGAAACCTTGATCAAGTCACAATAACACTTATACGTAGGGTAGCTGTAACAGAAAAGGCTTAGCATGCAGGTACAGAAAAGGATCGAATCAGAAAGGGCCTGGTTTCTTGTTCACAGTAGGGTAGTCGAGACTACAACTCAGACAAAATGGTGATCTAATCTCCAATCCCCCAGAATTAAGCATTTAAACTCAATGTGCAATAGATTCCTTACCTAAAAACCTGAGTTCAGCTACATGCAAGCAACCTTGAATCATGCACAGCCTTCTACAGTGCCCAGCAAATTCAGCCACTAGCCTTACTTCATACACAAGGTTAGTAGGGTTCTGGCTCTTCTCATAGGTTTAGTTACAATTCAAAATTTAGGTTATGCTTTGATGTTTCAGCTTACAGTAGAACTCAAAAAGCTTTCAGCCTGGCCAACGATGGTGTTCAAGGCCAGAAAGATTGATTTGGAGGCGAAGAAGCTTGTCTCATGGGTGGAGAAATGAGTGGATGTTAAGCTGCTCAACTAAGTGAATTCTGTCAATCAAGTCACTGTAGTCTCAAACTGGTTTTCTCTTGGCTTACTTACTACTACAACAGAAGTGAAATAACCCACTAAATCCCACATGCAAAACAGTACCCTACATGGGATCAGGTTCCAGTTCCATTTAAATCATAGCCAAGGTTAGCAGCCACAATCTCACATTACAATATTCAAGTCATTTACAAGGACTAGTCCCATATTCATATCTGGCAGTTTACTTATTCAGTCAAGTCACAGATACCCCATTATTTTTTTCAATTCTTACTTGGCATTGGTTCCTTTGCGGGTTCACCTTTTTGATCAAGTTTTTTTTGTTTTGTTTCGTTGGAAAATTGATATTTATGCAGTGGGGTATGTGCAGACCTGCTTTAGCAGGATGCTAGTAAAAGCAGGGGGTAAGTTAAATTGCTTACTTTTCCTATTCTAGTTGGTTTAGGACTTTAGTGGTTGCCTATATAAAGGCTTGTGCATGTGTGCAAGAGATATACCTTTTTATCAGAAAAATTATTGAGGTTTTTCTATCTAAATTTTGGATTTCTGGATTGAAACTCTTTATTTTATTTTGGAGCTAGACATGTTCTAGCATTGTTCATGCAACTCACTAAGTCAGGTGAGATCAGAGTGGGGTGAATTCAACACTTTCTCTAGGCAGTTGACACAGTCGAAGAAGCGACAGTTCTTACGACGTTGATCATGAGACTGAGACCCTAAGATCACAAGATCAAAGGGTGCGGTGAGATCATGGGAATAACAAATGGATCGCAGATATCAACGTTTTGACAAGTGCTCTACAGATCGGTTTGATGGTCGAAATTTTCATGCAAACAGGAATCAGAGTAACGATAGGTTGTGAGTTTGGGAGGACATCGCCTTCAACCAGCCTATTGGAAAATCTCTTCCTGCCTATTAGCGTAGATGTCAGACTTACGTTGAGAAAAAGTCGTCAGACGAAAACAAAGATGACTGTTCTTTTAAATCAAGGCGGTGCATGGAGGATTATGAATCAAATGATGGTGACTACCTTGTTGAGCATAAACAACACTCCAGATGTGGGTGGCAGACTAAAGAATTATTGAAGGTAGGCATCTATTTCTTTTATTGAAATTTAGATATTGAAAATTTTCTAGAATGAATTGCCGTTGTTGAAAATTTTTTCAAGTATAATATGATACCCGAAAGTAAAAAGGTACAGTATGTTGCTTGGAGATTAAAGGGCGAGCTTTAGCTTGGTGAGAGAGATTACAAGTTCGAAGGTGTTGTCAAGGGAAATATCTAATTGAAACATGGTGTTGGATGAAGAGGTTGATGCAAGAATATTTTCTTCCTTTGGATTATGAGGAGATATTGTTCCAAAAATATCACCAAGTTGGAGACTATAGTTGCAAGAATTACAATGAACAAATTTATGAAGTTTATGGTGACAAGAGCAATTTAATTTCCATTGACTTTACATGTGGTGGTCCATGTAGAGAGGAGGAGGAGGAAGAGATTATTTGTGAGCCAGATGGAGAAGATAAAAAGTATGAGGAAATTATGGCGCAACATGAGCAAATCATTGATGACGAGTATGACAGGCCAAGGAAATATTATACGAGCGAAACAATTGAAGACATGTCTAAAGATGGGGAGGAAATCAAAGAAGCGGATGATGGAGAAGCAAAATTTGATTTTTCCAACAAGGAAAAAAAAGGAATTGGAAATGAAGAAATTAGGGCAATTGAATCAATGATCAATGAGGGTGTTTCCAAGCTAAAATTTTTATTTATAGATTTTTTTGGGGTTGAAGATTTTTTCTCAAGCCATTTGTATTTGGATAAATTTAGGAGTTAAAAGACATCAACATGACTTGATATTTCAGAAACTTGAAGAGAGTTTGTTGTATTCCAAATATTTATTCATGTGGCATGGAAGAACTCAATTTCAACTGAGTAACTCATGGACGAGTTTTTTCAAGAGGAGGAGAATGACGCGGACGGGATATTTAATATTTTGTTATTTTACTGTAATTTTCGTAATTATTTTTGGAGATATTTTATTTCCTTAGTTTAAGAGTTAATTTTGGGTTTTGTTAGGTTAATTAAAGCCCTTATCAATTATGATATCAAGTAAGATTTTCCGTGAGATCTTTTATTAGAAAAAGATATCAATTAGGATTAAATTCACTAGCTAGAGTTAATTTAGATTTTTTCTATTCTAGTTGGTTTAGGACTTTAATGGTTGCCTATATAAAGGCTTGTGCATGTGTGCAAGAGATATACTTTTGTTCAATAAAATTATTAAGGTTTTTCTCTCTAAATTTTGGGTTTCTAAATTGAAACTGCTTATTTTATTTTGGGCTAGATATGTTCTACTCTTATTCACGCAATTCACTGTGTCAAGGTGAGTCCATGAATCCCAAGTTTTTGTAAAGTTGCTTCCTTCCTTAATTGGTTATAATCATTTTAGTTCACTGGGCGGCAAAAGAAGAAAATTTATTTTTCTAGGATTATATCCCTCGATAAACCACCCACAGGTGCAGAAAGTTTTAGGATATGGGAATAGTTTCCTCTTATCTCACAGCCCACAAGGTTCATAAATCTAAAAACCTGAACTTATTGTTGGTAAGAAGGTGTTGAGGCGGACCAGCTAGGGTTTTCTGAGATGTTAAAATAGTTTCAAGGCTTAAGCTTTTGATTCAAGTGTTTATTAGGTAAACAGAGTAGTAACTATCAAATGGTATTGGTTCTAGACAAATAAATAAATAAATAAATAAATTATCACATTATTCTTGGTTAATCTAAGATCATGGTAACTTGCTCATATAGAAATTAAAACCCTAGCCATAACTCCATAAGTGTACCATGTTCCATTAATGAGGAGAGATCTATTGAGGCGTTAATCAGTATGAGGCGTTATGGGATTTAGAAAAACTAGCGTAGGTGCCATATGGGTACAACTAAAATCCAGATTATTCCTTGGTAGACAAGCACTCAAAACTGCTGAGCAGAACCCTAGATTTTGTCTCACTAAAATCCAAGTAACCAAAGACACATTCAGGTTTGTCTCACACATGAACTGAAGGGAATCAAACTGGAAAAATGACAGCAATGGCTGCTGTCCGAATTTCCCGTAGGCCATTTTGGTGTTATAAGGTCACTTTTGCCAAAGCATTACTCCAACAAGTCTAGATTACTTAGGTACAAATACACACCTAGTCTTTACAGCAATTTGGTAACTAAAATAAAAGGTCAAAGGCAAGGTCAACCTCCTGTTAAAATACTGGCTGAAACAACCTGCAAAATTTCTGCAGGTTTTTATTCTGAAATTTAAGGCTATAAATGCTATTCCAACCCACACTACCTGAGCAAAGACACAATTAAATGTGTCACACACATAACACAAAGGAACAGAAGACTTGAAACCACCTACTGCAATCCAAGTAAACACAGAAAAGCTGCAGCATTGCTACTGTCCTAATGCACCAGAGGGGAAATCATTTTGATTCCAGAGTTATAATAACCAGCCCTTAAAGCCATTGGATTGCCAAAAAACAAAAAGTCCACCACCAAGTCAAACCCCAATCCAAATGAAACGAACCCTAATTTCTCAAGGCTGGAAATGTTGTATCATAAGCCAATGGTGCCTCCGTTGATTTCCTCAACCAGTAAATATTTAGAACTGTATAAAAACATCGAGAACATTAATTTCCAAGCAAATTTTGTCAGAGAATTCTTACACACAAATTTTCACTATTACATCAGTCCATAAATAATAGAAATACACCCTCAATGTACAGTACATTTTCTGACAGCAGAAGCAAGGTATCATTTATGCCCAGATCACCCTAGACGTAGGATTGTAATACATTTAGGTGCTTAACACAAAATAATGAACTCGAGCAGCAAATTTTCAGAATTTGGCATCATAGTCTGCAAAATGCAGTCCAAAATGTCTGGTTAACAGAAGCAGATAGCAATATGCCAGGTTAACACTGACAACTCAGGGTTAATATTAAAATTTTACCTGAAAAACATAATTAGCACACAACAAAACTGGAAAATTAGCTCATCTATACTCCCATTCCCTGCAATTTAAAACAGAAGGGGCTTGAGCTATAAGAACTCAGTAAGGGTTGCCTCGTCTCCTGCACCACAAACACACTAAAAATTCCTAAGAGTATCAAGCAACATAAACATATCAGAAACACACGTCAGAAGCATGCCAGCAAGTAGTCTAGTGGTTTCAAAAAATCAGAGAGCTCCAGAGACATCCAGAAATTCTTGGCCATAGCATTATTTGTCCCCTAACAACTTGCTTATTCAGACCAGAAGCTAGCTAAATCAATAAACAGTATTGTAGTAAACTAACAGTATGCCTCAGTTTTGTCGTCATATGGGAATAATCCCATCGCACAAATCCTTATTATGCCTCATTCCACGCTGCAATACTTCATAAATATTTTTCCAGGGCAGATTTGAGTCCAGTAAACTAGCTACAGAGAAGCAAACACAACCCTTACAAGAAATTAAGAGGATTCAAGAACACTGCTCGAGGAACCTGACCCTCCAATTTGCTTGTCAATGAAGAAACTGGGCATGTCGTTGCTCAATGTCTTGAATTTCCAACTTTCTCTTTGATTATCTGTTTCTAATTTTTCCCTCTGAACCTTTGACAGCCAGCTGTTACTAGCTCAGCTAAAAAATCATCTACATTTAATTCCTCTAGAATGTCAGTTAGAAGAGAAACAAAATTAGTTAATGGGGGCTAACTAATGGCTTTGAAGCTCAGGTCCTACCCATCAGTTTTAACTAAATGGCTTGTAACACAAGAATTTTTAATGTTCGTCTTCAATGCTTAAACTCGCTTCTATTTTTGGTTGAGTTTGAAGAGATTTTGGACTTGTACTTTTACCTGGCCGATGGAGTGCTACTGCTGCAGAGTTGGCTCTATTGGGTGCCGGCATGTGCATGAAAATAGGGTTGGCACAGCCAACTTCTGATTTTCACCATACCCTAAGTGTTTTTATTCCTTGGACAAGTTTGTTATGGTTATTTAGACCTATTTGGTCACTCTTTATGTCAAAAACAGCAGGTCAACAGGTTTTCAGGTTAGTCAGAATCAGTTTTATGTATGTAGAACCAGAATTCTGACTTCAAACACCTTTCATTTGATAAAGTAAACTGGTCTGTTGGTCTAGACCTCAAAATGACTATTTTAAAAACCAGATTTTCAAAGTTTATTTTTCTGCAGAATTTTGACAGATTTCAGTTCCAATGAAGAAATTGCACACTTAAAGGTTTTTGTTTGTATTTCTTGGCCAAGTGTATTGTGACATGTTTAATTGAGTCTTCCAGCCGGATTAATTAGCTGGGTTTACAAGGAAATGCATTTAGAACACTTAAAAGGTTTTAGAATTTAATGTCTTTTTCAGCCTCTAGCTAGAAGGAATAATTTTGAAACGTTGAAGCTAATTTCTTTATTCTGACTTAATAATTTAAAGCTAAGGAAGATTGGATTCATGCTACTAAAAGTTCCTACTTATGGTTTTCATCTTCGAGACTAAAGGTTCAAAGGTTGACAAAATTAAGTGATGTATGTACTAAAAGTGTTGGGTTAAGGAGTTCTGTATATAATGAAATCCTGAACTATTATTGGAAACATTTTAACTTGTTCAACAATAAAACAATGGGAGAAATATTGGAGGCAACAAAGGGGCGTATGTTGAATTAATTATGGTATTGATACAATCATGGTAAAGAGCAATAAATAATAAGTGCATACCCCCGCAATATCGCGCCTCGGGATGTGGGAGATTATAAATTCTAATGATTTTATAAACCTTCTAGTGAAGTATTCTATGAATGTAACTCTTTTTTTATAAGAAAAAAAAGTACTTCTTTGTTGTGTAAAGTAACAAATTATTAAAATTCACATAGAAAATCATCTAATTTTAAAGCGTAAAAATAATTTCTTTGGGCAACTCCATAGTAATAACAATTTTTATGAAAATGAGATTATAACGACCATTAAACATCATGAATTTTAAGTCATTAACTCGTGCAATTTGCTCCTATTTTATATAAGTTTGGTGTGTCGAAGAAGTCTAACATTTTCTCCAGAATTTAACCGAACATTTATAGCAAACTTGCAATAATATTATAACAAGAAGAAGCAAGGGTTTACTCATTTTTCAATTTACAGGTTCTGTCAAATCTTACGCGAAAAAGATGATGAAATAGATGAAAAAAATCAATTACTATGAGAATCCAACCGAAAAAAGATTTATAAAAACAAAAAGAATAATAATACATTAAAATAAAAGTTAAAAAAAAAAATCCAAAAGTCCTAAATCAACCGAGACCGACACACAGGGCAAGAGCTCTTTCTCCATAGCCACCGGGCGACGCAGCCGCCATGAAACACATGATTACAGGGCATCTTCCTCACATCCATCCCCTCCGACAACAATTCCTCCAAACAAATCGCGCAGCTTCCGCTCCGACCATGGCACCTGTCGAACACATCCAGCGCCGGCACTCGACTCAACCCGTGAGGCTCCTCCCAATCGCTCCTCTCCAACACCGACCTATCCGGCAAATTCAGCAAATTCTTCAGTGCTGGCAAGATCCCGTCCTCGTGCTCCTCAATTCCAGAACTGGGTCGGTTTGAATCAGTCTTGACTCGGGATTCAAGAAATCCCAAAGAGCGCTCAACGTCCGCGACGATCACGATCTTGGGCGAGTTGGGGCTTCTCCAGAGGGCGTCAAGATCGAACTCGAAATTGCCGGCGAGGTAATCGGAGAAACCTGCGGCTAATTTTCTGACGTTGTTCGGATCGATGAACTGTTGGGTGCTTTCGACGGCCCGGAAGCAGAGTTGCTGGAGGCTGTCTCTGGACGGCGACAGAGATCGGAGATCGAAGCCGAAGTTGTAAGAAATCGGGGCGATTTCAGAGTTTCCAGAGAACGGGAAGCGATTATGAATCAGAAACAGAAATTGATTCTCAATCAGATCAGAATACTGGTTCAACTTGAACAATCGAACACCCCTCACCATCACCGATTCATGGATCGCGAAAGCCATATCTTCGTTTGAACGGTAAGAAAAAGAAAATTAGAATGAGAGAGCAAGTACCATTCTCGTCTCGCATATGTGTCTATAAATACAAGCATTGAAGAGGCGGTAGGCCGGTGGCCGGATTTTCCAGCTATCCGTTGAGCGGCCAACGGATCTTTTTTTCGAATGAATTCCTGGTCGCTGCGGGTTTCGAAAATGAATTCCTAGCGATGGCGTGACTGTTTCGCTTAGCCGTTGCGCGCCCATCGCGGGTTTTTTTCCCCTCTTTGGGAAAGAAAAAAATACAGCAAATTTGATTTCCTTTTTTTTTTTTTTCAAATTTTGAATTCATATGCTCACGAGGATTTATCCGTACAATTGCAAAACTAACAATATCATGGATCCGTTACTTTCAAATTTTGGAACATATTTTTGAGTTTATCAAGTTTTTCTAGATTTTGTTAAAACATTGTGTTTTCAAATATAAGTTGATACTTATTCTAAAGTTGTAAAAATATTATAAATAAATTTAAATCAAACTCAAATTAAAACAATAGTACTTATTGCAAAAAAAATTGTAGATAATGGAGTCCTAGATGAGAAAAAGAAGATCCTTCAAGGTGTCATTCAATGAGATGGAGGAAATTGCACAATTATATCAAAAACTCGAAAATCATACAGTTAAGGCTTAAAATATGTTATACAACCTGAATATCATGCGCTTATCGAGTTAAAGTGCATCATTTGGTTTTTTTTTAACAGAAGTGCTTCATTGTTAAAATGCATTATTTGGTTCCAATTCTATAAGCATCCCTGCCAATCGGTCCTCAACTTTCCTCTCCTTGCATTGTGACCCTAAAATTTTATAGTGTATTGCATATTGATACCTAGCCTTATAAAATTCATAATATGATGTCAAAACAAAACATTAAAATTTTTAATTTAATTAAAATATTCAATAACTGTCTTTTAATAAATTTAAACCATACAATAACCTTTTTTTTGTTAATGAATCATTTAGGTTATTAATTTTCCTTTTTGTAAATTGAATTTCTGTACTGACTCGGTCTTCCTTTAGGACTGGGTATTAATATGTAGTGCTTTAAAAATGTTTTAGAACAATATGCAATAAAATAAATGTTGAGAACCAATTCACAACAATAATTATATGTTTGCGACAATGATGCTATTTACCCTTTTGCCCACTCCTAATACAGCTAATTTCATTCTTGAAGAAAAATAGTAAAACAAAAATTTAATACATAACACCTATCTACAAAGGAAAACAAAAGATACGGTATTAATTTACTTTTAAGAAGTTTTCAAATTAATTGTTACATTAAAATCAAATTAAAATGGTAAGCTATACTACAATAAATGGAATACAACTTTGAAGTGACATTTATATTTTGGGATGTTGCCAGGTCCATATAATTGAAAAAAAAATGAAAATTCTATTGATAGCTAAACTATCAAGTGATATGACATAACCTTAAAGACTGACATAAGTCTACTAGAGGACATTCTGATGAATAAAAAAAGTGGATCATTCAAATGTGAAATATGCTAACTAAACAAAGATCTAAGAGCCCTTAAATTAAGAGGTGTGTCGTCTAGATGTGAAATATGCCAACTAGACAAAGATAAAAGAGCCCTTAGATTGTTTATCTGATGAGAACCTTCAAATACTCAAGTTGATGACATATTTTTTTAAGAAGTCTTTACATCATGTTGACAAGCTATTTATATAGGGCTTGGACTTAATGATTTTGGCATGAATTTGGGAAATAATGGTTCTGATTCTTATCCTAGTGGATATCATATAATCTCCCATTTTTTAGGACATTTCTTAGGTGAGATTACAGTCCATAATCATTTGTCAACAATACATTGGTGCTCTCTAAGGCCTCCTCAGCCTTTTCATTGGTCTCCACTTCCACATTGGGCCATTCTTTGCCTCCTCGGCCCTCCTAACGGGCTTTTTCAACCTCCAAGGTCCTCGGCCTATGACTTCCATCTTAAGTTTTCCACAAAATCTTGGAGTGATTGGGTTTGACACATTTCGACCTAAAAGTGAGATCATCTTTATGAAGTTAAGAAGTCAATATTGTTGGTGCCATTATTTGTAGGGTTTGCAATTAGAACATGACGATGTTAATTTTGGCCCAGGAATTTAGGCCTGAGCCTCTTAGCCTAATAGATTTTGGCACCAAATAATTGACACTATTTAATGAATAGTAATAAATGTTCATATTTAAAAATCTAGCGTAATACTATAAGAAAATTTGGTATATTTTCATGGATAGGATTAGCACTTAGACTACCCAACGGTTGGATAAAATCTAAGCATCCTTAAGACGTTCAAATGCATTTTTCGTGAGGGAGGATTGAGCTCACATATCCTCCATTGCAGCCATAGGGATTTTTTTTTTTTTTTGTGAATCAAGAAATATCTCTGTTTGATAAGTAAAAACTATCTGTCCTAATGTATGATGGATCAACTTAAAAACATTTTTACGAGTAGTAGTAAATTGGGTGGTAATCGAAAAGTTGTTTACTAACCGATTTGGCCCAAATAATATACTACTAAATGATAATGGTGGGGGATTAAGGTGTGTAAAATTTTTTGTTGATTAAAAGAGTGTGTAATTATGTTATTTCTTAAAGGTTAAGGACTATATTGTACTGTTAAAGTGAATGTTGAAATGAGAATGATATGATAAACTAATTTACCAAAAGCATGCTAAATATAAAAACGGTGTAATTATTCTGGGACTCTTAAAAGAGTAATTGTTTTAAGGAATTGGGATGGAGCAAGTACTATCTTTGTAATAATCATTTGAATAATATTTTTTTTACAGTATAACAATTTTTTTAGGAGGGTTTTTTCCCCCTTATCTAGTCTAGAAAGTAAATGACAAACCCGTTTTTTAGGAAAACATAAGCAGCGTCATCCAAAAGAAACCAAGGAGTCATTAGTTAGATTTCACTCAGGATTTTGGAATCCTACCTAGAGTAATCACGACATAGTCAAAAAAAAAATTCTTTTAAATGTTTTATGCAATGCAAAATTTGAAGATGATTTGTAACTTAAAAGAGTAGATTGTAAATTTGCAAAAGAGATTTTAGAAAAAGATGTAAAAAATATTATTCCAAAACATATTTTTGTCCGATAGAAGCACTTTTGAGTAATTTTGATTTTTAAATTAAGGATATCAAGAGAGAGAGAGAAAGAAATAACTTTCCTGATTTCTTTTCCGGTGAATTTTTATAGGGAAAGATAATATCAAAACTTTCAGGAAAATGACCAAAGACTCCTACAAAAATTCATTTGCTATTCTAAACCAGTCTCCAAAATCTCTATCCAAGACTCCTTCAAATTATCTAGCACCCGTCAAAGTTGAATGATCACCATCTTCAACAACTCAGAAGAAATTATACATATTACTTTACTAAAAGAATTTATCATGAAAATATGATTTTGGAACCCGTGTTTCATGCTCCAAACTCCAGTGATAAGAATACTTTTGAGAAAGCATTTGAAGTAGGGGCATAGACATCATTTGTGAATTTTTCTTCAATTTTTTTTATTTCTTTTTGTAGTTGAGGATTTTGTAATTGATATTTTCTTTTTAGGGAATTGATTTCATTAACGAGAGATTTATAGTGAACCTTCTTGTTTTGAATTAAATTAATAGAAGGTTGAAGATACAAATCTTGAAGTAATCTAGCATTATTGGTTTGAACAGGATATTGGAATTTGAATTCTAAATCTTTTCCCATAATATTAGTTACTATACAATCTGATGTGACTTTAAAAGAATAGAGGGACACTATGAAAGGAGTTCCTCAAATTACTGTGGTATTAAGATTCTTTATTAAAATAAAAACCTTTTTTTTTACAACAAACTCCTTGATTGTAAGTTTTATAATTTACCTTTAAACTTGAACTATTTGCCATGTATAAGGATTTTGTAGTTTTTATTGGAATTTAGTTAGCAAGATTGATCACTGAATTCTATAAACGCACTAAGATATACTTATTTTACATTTACTTAATGTGGTCACACCATATGTTGGTGTTATCACATAACTCACATCATCGTTCTAACATTAACTAGAGGTAGTTAAGTAGTTAGGATGATGTGGCACATATGTGTGACACATCATCATATTATAATCAATAAGAAGTTGGCATATGGTGATTGTGTGATATGTATATGTACATCTTAACAAATGAGAAAATTGCTTAATAACAATCCCATAACTACTTATATTATGAAGGGAGATGACTTTTAGATGAAAAGATATATTTATCCCAATATATATGATCATTGGGGAAGTAGTTATGCACCATAACTACCCTGGTTAGTGAAATAACATGACTTTTAGTGAAGGGTCATGTTTTAGGCGAATTTAGCAACCTTTAAAAGATGGTTATGACATTGATTTAAGGAGACACAACTCTTAGAAGAGTTGTGACTCTATGGCCGAGCCAACACATCCCTTCTAAAGGTAGTTATTGCCGTATTTTAAGGGAAGAAGTTATGGGTGGATAAAGGCACCTTTTGGCGAAGTAGTACAACCTTTATGAAGAGTTGTGACTTTATTATGAAGGGTTATGACCCTCCATAAGTACCAATTCATCTTCTATAAATAGAGGGTAATAGAATTGTGCATATAGAGGTGACAAACACAACTTCTAGGGGCTCCATTTGTTCTATTTCGCATCACACATTTTTTTATCATCATAAAGAGAATTTTGGTCTAGTATTGGATGTGAACTAGCATATTTAGTTACTTGTATTTTTAAGTTAATCAACTATTTGATCTTGGGTATTCACAACAAATTATGTCTTCCGCAATATATTCAAAGAGGTGTCTTTTATCAAAGAGACTATCACTCGGTTCTTTAGTGATAACCAAGTACATCTTAATATCTGCATTTATTTTATATCCTAGAAATTAAAGTGCTCACTAGTTGTGCATTTAAATTTCCTTCATTGGTATCAGACCTCACAAGTTCAATATGCATGCTTCTTTAACCAACCTTAGGTTGTTTGAAAACTTTTTTTTATGTGATACCAATATGATCGACCTTAACTTTAATCTATGTGCTAGGATTTAGGTTACTAAATCTGAAATCTATTTACATGTTTAAACTTGGTACGTATATTAAGTTAACCAAAACTTATGGTGATGAACATATAGATTATTTTGGTGTATTCAGCCTTATGTGTGTGCAATTTGTGCATATTTTTGAACTTCATATTCTTAAAATTTTTCTAGGCATACTGGTAGGTAAAATCGCATATATGTTTTTTGTTTGATTATATTGTTGACTTTGTGTCAATAATGGCTATTTAAATGTTATAAGGCAATTTAAGACAAGCAAATTAAAATAATGAAAACTTGTTAAAACAAATTTGATTACATGTGCATGGGCATGTTTTTGGTTTGTTTTGGCATGGATAAGTTGTTTTACTTTACTTGTGCTTAAAATTAAAATTGTCTTGTTATGATAATATATGTACCTATTTAATGTGCTAACTATTACATGTTGTAGATTGCTAACTTCATAAGTGGAGTTATCAATGAACTAAGTTTAGATCTAAAACTTGATGATGACGAATAAGTCATCACACACAAAGATGTTCAAGAAGAACTAAATGAAGTGGAGTTATTAATCATCATGTTTGAAATTTTTGGGAAAGACAAATGCAAGAAAAAATAAACCAAATGTTTGGTATGTGATTGCAAAGAAACCCAAGCAAATGGTTGCTTAGTGACTAATGTACATAGCTTATCGTCTTCTTTAAACTGTACAATATATGTAATATATAAATTTTGGCCGAATCAAAATTCTTTGTGAATTAGTGTTCAAGGGTCAAAACTGACTTTTATCGTGAAAAGGATTGTTCAAATAGACATATGTGTCTATGGTAAACGAAGCTTCAAGTTTGAAGATGAAGAGTTGGCCATGTGAAACTCTTTAGTGAAAAAATACATATTAGTTATGTAATATGTACTTAGTTTAAGTGAATGTGTTTCTTTTAAATTCTTTGTGCAGATCTTGTTTGCCATGTAAATTTTCCTAGTACATGATGTCTTATCTTAGTGATAATGATAATAATTCTTTGTTTCTTAAATTATGGCCATATGGTTTTAATGACTAATTTTTTCATGAATTCTAGTAAGTTTTTTACTAGGATATCAAAAGTAATATTCTAGTAATGCACATTTAGGCTAAGGAAAAGTTATATTCATAAATTCTAGGATTTTGTATTCATGAAGATGGATTTCTAAAGTTTGGTGCTCAACTATGTGTCCCTGGAGATGAGGCTTTGAAAGAAGAAATTATAAGAAAGACAGATAATATCCCTTACACAGTGTATCTAGGTGGAACTAAAATGTACAAAGACTTACAAGAGCATTTTTTGTGGCAAAAAATGAAGAAGGAGATTGCTAAATTTGTTGCAAAGTGCTAGACTTGCCAGCAAGTCAAAGTGGAACATCAAAAGCCTTCAAGACCTTTGCAGCTTCTTCTAATTCCTGAATGGAACTGGGACCACATCACTAGGGATTACTAAATGTAGCAATGCTATATAGGTGATTGTTGGTTGTTTATCTAAATCTGCCCACTTTTTTCCATTTAAAAAATGTTCAAGTTTAGAGAAGTGTTAAGCAGTAGACTCCTACTCTATCTAAGTTACTTGTTGGATAAGTAGCTAATCTTGTGTACATAGATTTCATTTTTCACTGTAACTCTACAAACTGCTGTACATATATGCGGCCTTGTACGTATGATTAAAACAATGAAGTTCATTACAGCTTCATACACAATCAGATTTTACATGGTATCAGAGCGGTTCGTTCCGTTCCGCTAAACATCAAACATCAAACATGTCAGGAAACGACTCAAGCACGAGAACAACAGCCGGAGGATCTTCAGCGCCTCTTTCTGCGAATGATCCCTCGTCCCCTCTCTTCCTCAATTCGTCCGACAGTCCCGGAACTATTCTCGTCACCAGCCCTCTGAATGGCGTTAACTACCATATTTGGCGGAGAGCTATGCAGAACGCCCTCCGCGCCAAAAACAAGTTAGGATTCGTAGACGGATCCCTTGAAGAACCCGAAGATGGTTCTGAAAATCTGCAGGCATGGCACAAGTGCAATTCAATGGTGATCTCTTGGATCTTCAATGCCCTTGCGCCGGAGTTGCATAATAGTGTGGCATTTGTAGAGTCTGCTCGTGATATGTGGAACGACCTCCAGGAGAGATTCTCCCAAGGCAATGCTCCTAGAATCCATGAACTGAAACGAGACATAGCGTTACTGCAACAGCAGGAACTCACCGTGGCCGCATATTACACAAAATTGAAAGGGTTTTGGGATGAGTTAGCCACCTACAGCGAAGTGCCGAATTGCACTTGTTAAGCGTCCAAGGCAATCTTAGCCGAAAGGGAAGGTGAGAAACTCCATAATTTTCTTATGGGTTTGAATGACAGTTTCAATGTCATCAGGTCACAAATCCTAAATATGGAGCCATTACCGACGATAAATAAAGCGTATGCTCTACTTGCAAAAGAAGAAAAACAACAATCAGTAGCAGTTGGAAGGCAGCCTACCTCTGAAGCTGCGGCCTTTGTGGCTTCTAGGAGTCGGAAGAACAAAGAGAAAGGAAACAACTTCGTGTGTGATCATTGTGGCAAAACAGGACATACCATTGATGGATGTTTTGAGATTGTAGGTTACCCTGATTGGTGGGAAAAGAATGGACAAAAAGGGTCAAACTCGAAGAATCAGAATCGCCCAAAGCAAGGAAGAGGAACAGCAAACAATGTTACTGCTGCTACAGCCCATAAAGCCGAAAGAGAGGAAGGGGTGAAGGTCCCGACACTCACACAAACTCAGTATGACCAGCTAATCTCTTTGCTGGCCACTCAAAACCAAGGAACTGCTACAAGCTTTACGGGTAAGAATTCCTCCTTTGGACCCGACTGGATTATCGATAGTGGAGCTTCGGAGCATATGGCTTCGCTTGTGCCCAATCATTCAGCCATCAATAATGATAGCTTCACGGTGTGCCTTCCGAATGGATTAAGTCACAAAGCACATCCAATTGGTGGAATGCAATTTTCGAATAGCATTAAATTGCTTAACGTGTTACATGTTCCTGATTTCAATTGCAATCTACTCTCTGTTAGCAGATTGACAAATGATCAGAATTGCTCTGTGACTTTTTATCCCAAAACTTGTGTGATACAGGACCTGGACTCGAAGATGCTGATTGGCAAGGGTGAACTACGCGATGGGCTGTATTACTTCAAAAGGATCACAAATCAAGTTGCAGCAACGAGCAAAATATACATCTCACCAACCCTTTGGCACAAAAGACTTGGGCATGTCCCATATGAGAAATTGGGCTTGTATTTGCATTTAGATGGCCTATCTTTGAAAGCTACAAACAAGTTGTGTGATTCTTGTCATCGTGCAAAACAAACTAGAATTCCTTTTTCTTTAAATCAAACTCGAGCTAGAGCTCCCTTTGATCTCATTCATATTGATATCTGGGGTCCGTATAAAACTCCTTCTCTTACTGGTGCTCACTACTTTCTTACTGTTGTCGATGACTACAGCAGATGCACTTGGATCTTTTTGTTGAAACACAAATCAGAAGCTCACAAATATCTCTCAATCTTTAACTCCATGGTGAAAACCCAATTCAATAGACCCATTCGCCAAGTCAGAAGTGATAATGCACCTGAACTTATTGCCGGCCACATGCAAGAATTCTATCAACAGAATGGGATCCTTCTACAAACCACCTGTGTTGATACCCCCCAACAAAATGGAATCGCCGAAAGAAAGCATCGTCACATACTAGAGGTAGCTCGTGCTCTTATTTTTCAAGCACATTTGCCTATCAAATTCTGGGGGGAATGTGTTTTAACTGCTACCTATTTGATCAACCACATGCCCTCATCAAAACTCTCAAAGAAAAGCCCTTATCAAGTTTTGTTTTCAAAAACGACATCACTTGATCACTTGAGAGTATTTGGCTGTCTTTGTTATGTGCATAACAAGTCTAGAGTGAGAGATAAATTTGAAACTCGTTCTAAACCATGCATCTTCATTGGTTATCCAAATGGGCAAAAGGGATACAAAGTCTTTGACCTTGAGTCGCACCAGGTTCTTGTTTCTAGAGATGTCATATTTTATGAACATATCTTTCCTTTCAAGAATGGTGCAGGTGCCGAAACCCAACAAGAGCCTTCAAACCAACAAAACCTTGTCTTTGACGATATCCCTTCTGTTGAACCTGAGCTTCAAACACCATCAGCTCCCATGCACGATGACTCCGACCCTCAACCTGAATTACAACCCGAGCCAAGCCCATTACCTAGTTCCCCGAAACCACAGCGCATCAGACGACCTCCCCCTTACTTAAGCGACTACATTTGTGATCTTGCGACAGTAGGCACCTCATCGACACCTCTTGCAAATCAAGCATCTTCAGGTACGCCATATCCTATTACACATTATATTTCGGATGCTCGATTTAACTCTGCCTACAAAATATTTTTGGGAGCTGTTTTAGAAGGACAGGAGCCAAAGAATTATGTCGAGGCTAGCAAAGACCCTAGGTGGGTCGATGCAATGCAAGCAGAGATCGGTGCCTTGGAGAAGAATCACACTTGGACATTAGTGAATCTGCCGCAAAATAAACGACCCATTGGTTCAAAATGGGTGTTCAAGATCAAATACAAATCCGACGGAAGTGTAGAAAGATACAAGGCAAGACTTGTGGCTAAAGGTTATAGTCAAGTTGAAGGGATAGATTACTCTGAAACCTTTGCTCCTGTCATAAAGTTAACAACTGTAAGATGCCTGCTAGCAGTAGCAGCGATCAAGAAGTGGGAGCTACATCAGCTGGATGTTCAAAATGCCTTTCTTCAAGGAGACCTGACAGAAGAAATATACATGACTCCACCCTCGGGGCTTCTGCTGCCAGGCGATCAACGTGTTTGCAAGCTGCATAAGTCCTTGTATGGACTCAAACAGGCACCTCGACAATGGTTCTCCAAGTTCTCTAAAGCATTGCAAGATTATGGGTTTGAACAATCAAAGGCAGATTATTCTTTGTTTACCATGACCGCTGGAGATACTTACACTGCTCTATTAGTTTATGTGGATGACATAGTCATCGCCGGAAACAATGGGAAGCAAATTGAGGAGCTTAAACAATATCTCCACAAAACCTTATATATTAAAGATCTTGGAAAGCTGCGATACTTTCTTGGCTTGGAGGCAGCTCGATCAAGTGAAGGAATTTTCCTATCGCAGCGCAAGTATACCATTGATATTCTAAGTGAAACTGGAATGCTTGGGTGAAAACCGAAAGGATTCCCGTTACAACAACAACATCATCTGGGTTCGGCTCCAGCTTCGCTCCTTTCGGATCCCAGCATGTATCGTCGTTTGGTGGGAAGGTTAATTTACCTCACGATCACCCGGCCAGATATTAAATATGCAGTGAATCTCTTAAGCCAATTTATGCAAGCTCCGAACAAAGCACATCTAGATGCAGCTCGCCATGTTCGCCAATATTTGAAAGGCACACCGGGATAAGGAATTCTCTTTCCTTCCACAGGAAACTTGGTTCTTTCTGGCTACTGTGATGCCGATTGGGCTAGCTGCCCCAACACTCGGCGTTCTACTACTGGATATATCATGAAGTTTGGCAATGCCCCAATCTCCTGGAAATCGAAAAAGTAACCGACAGTTGCACGATCATCTGCAGAGGCTGAGTATCGCGCCATGGCTGCGGCAACGAGTGAACTGATATGGTTACGCTCACTCTTTTCCGATCTAACGGTCACTCTTCCTCGTCCTATTCAGCTGTTTTGCGATAACAAGTCTGCACTTCACATTGCAACAAATCCAGTTTTCCATGAAAGAACTAAACACATTGAGATAGACTGTCATTTCGTAAGAGATAGAATTCAATCCGGCGAGCTTCAGCCCTGCTCCATTGCAAGTGCAGCTCAACCCGCAGATATCCTTACAAAAGCCTTGGGGAAGAAACAATTTGACCTCTTGGTTAACAAGTTGGGCATTCTCAATCCTCATGCTCCAACTTGAGGGGGTGTGTTAAGCAGTAGACTCCTACTCTATCTAAGTTACTTGTTGGATAAGTAGCTAATCTTGTGTACATAGATTTCGTTTTTCACTGTAACTCTACAAACTGCTGTACATATATGCGGCCTTGTACGTATGATTAAAACAATGAAGTTCATTACAGCTTCATACACAATCAGATTTTACAAGAAGTTAGCTAAGTTGTATGTTAAAGAGATCGTTTGCCTGCATGGTGCTCATTTATCTATTGTCTCAAATAGATGTTTTGTCTCAAGATTTTGGGGACAATTACAGAAGGCCATAGGAACTCAACTCAATTTCAGCACTGTTTATCATCTTCAAACCGATGACCAGTCAGAACAAACTATTCAAATTCTTGAGGATATGCTCTGAGCTTGTGTGCTAGACTTTAGAGGTAATTGGGATGATCACTTAGCACTTATTGAATTTGCATATAACAATAACTATCAGTTTAGCATTGGAATGACACCTTGTGAGGCATTATATGGACGGAGATGCAGGTCACCAATATGTTGGGATGATATAGATGATTGAAAAATTTTGAGTTCAGATATAATTGTAGAGATGGTAGAGAAGAATTAAATTATTCATGATCGCTTATGGATTGCACAGAGTAGACAAAAGGGTTATGCTGATTTTAGAAGACTAGTGTTGGAGTTTGATGTTGGGGATAAAGTTTATATTAAAATGTCACCGATGAAATGAGTTATGAGGTTTAGGAAGCTTGGAAAATTAAGCTCAAGATTTGTGGATCCTTTTGAAATTTTAGATTGAGTTGGGGCTGTCGCTTACAGGGTTGCGCTGCCGTTATCTTTATCAGGAGTGCACAATGTGTTTCATGTATCAATGCTACATAAGCATGTGTACGATCCCAATCACATAGTCCAACATCTACTGATCAACATTAGGCCAGATTTGACGTATGAGGAGCGGCCAGTAGAGATTCTTGATCGAAAGGAGAAAATATTGAGAAGACGCACTGTTTCATTTGTGAAAGTTCATCGGGGAAAACATTCTTTATCAGAAGCTACTTGGGGATGCGAAGAGGAGATGCGTGAAAAGTATTAATTTCTATTCATCAATGAGAGCGAAACTTATTTTAAGGGGGGAAGGATGTAATGACCAAACCCAATTTAGTTTACTTAGTTATTTTGGGTATTTAGATTAAGGCCCAAGAGAAGGAAAAATAATAATAAAAAAAAGAAGCAAAGAAATAAAAAAAATCAAGGGAAATAAAAAAAGAAAGAGAAATACGGCACAAACCAAAAGACATAAAAGAGGAACGCGTGAAAGAAGTTATAAAAAGGGAAGAAATAGTAAAAAGTTAGGGTTGAGTATTTTTCTTACTTTTTTATGTAGTTATTCCCTTATGTTGAAGGAGTGGAAGAAAAAATTATCAATTAAAGATAAAGTAAAAATAACCTGTAAGTTTTTTCAGCAAAAAAAGGATCTTTGGTGAGTATTTATTAGTTATTTTTAATGCATAAGTTAGTTGTTTTAAAATTTGTAAAGGAATTTAAGTTGATAATTTAATTGAATATGACTTACTTTTGATGATTGGTTGACTCAATTTAATAATTGAGAATATTTATAACGAATTTAAAATAAGTTCAGTGAAGTTTTGGCTGGGGATGCTTGAAATCACATAGCAGCAGAGGTTGCGAGCGAAGAAAACGAGGAATCGTATTTGTGGCCCAAAATTGGGATAAATACATATTAGGTACTTTAGGTTTTGAAACGGGTTCTCCGATACTCTAAATTCTAAAATGTTACAACTTGCTCACTGGCAGTTAGATAATCGGGTTACTGAGAGGGTATCGGTTCCTAAGGCTTCTAACACAACTTCAGTGAATTCTTAGATTCCAGATGCGTCCATTTGGGTCACTGTTAGCAAGTGATTTTTTGTTATTTCTTGAATTAATTATATTTTGATATAAACTTTTGTATAATTATTTTAGGTGACTAAACAATTATTTTAGGAGTTGGAAAGTTGCATTTTGAGGTAAGTGGCTACTACTATTTCTAAAAATTAAATTGTTTTGATATTATGTATGTATTATTTCTTCAAGTGTTAAGTTTTCCAACTTAGTAATTTTTTAATATTTTAATTTAAAACTATTTTGAATTAAATTGATTTTCAATCAGAATAAGAGTTTTCAAATACATGTTTTATTCTAAAATTGTTTTTCCAAGTGTTTTATTAATTTACTTATTTATCTGCTTATTCAAATTTTATCTTATTTATTCAATATATTGTGTTTGATTAAATAAGTTGGGATCAGGTATGTTTTGATTGTGATATTTTGTATTGAAATTTTATAACAATTGTAATGCTTTGAATTTCTGTTCCGACCCCGTTTTGTGGGTGTTGATTTTGTGTCCGTACTACTAAGAAAGTGTTGTTTTGGACTCTCCATGTACGGTATTCTGTTCTGTTTTGTTCTGTAATGCACTGCTTTTAAGACTAGTTCTTTAGGGCCCTCGATCGTTGGCGATTCTTAGATGATTTCAGACTTACTACAGCAGTTTAAATGTAGTCATAGTAATTACCCCACTTACTCTGCTCTGAATTTCTATTCTATCATTCAACTTTGAACTGCTCTGATTTGGTTAATGATTTTATTTATAAATATTATTTGCTCAGTTCTCATAATGGCTATTGTATTGATTACTTCTAACTCTTCAAATGTTTTCTGTTGAAGTTTATGTTATTATTTTATAAGAATTATTTCTATTTGATCCTTATATGTTTTGTATATTGTATTTTTGTTTTCAAAATCCACCACTTATTGGGCATTCGTGATTACCTTGTTTTCACCCCCTCACACAAATAAGGAGTAGTCCTAGTTAGCAAGTAGGAGTGACTATAAGGTCAGCTGCAGTTCAAGAAAGTTAAAAGTATTTTGTTAGTACTACTATTAGAAATTTATTTAGGTTTAGGAAATTCTTTGGTTTTTGTTTTATTCCTTAGGGCTTTGATATTTTATGGATTATGTCCCGATTTCAAGGATTGTAGTTGCTCTACCATTTATTCTCAGAAGTTGAATTTTATAAGTTTGGAATTATTTGAAATATGTAGCATTGCATGCTTAGGGAAAATTTATTTTTTTGAATATGTTGCGTGTCACTGTCCCAAGACTCATAGGGCGGGTTTTGGGGCATGATAAAAATAATTTCAAGGCTTAAGCTTTTGATTCAAGTGTTTATTAGGTACACAGAGTAGTAACTATCAAGTGGCATTGGTTCCAGACAAATATATATATATATATAAAGATGTTGTGGCCTAGGGTTCTAGTTACCACATTATTCCTTGGTTAATCTAAGATCATGGTAACTTGCTCATATAGAAATTAAAACCCTTGCCATAACTCCATAGGTGTACCATGTTCCTTTAATGAAGAGAGATCTATTGAAGCGTTAATCAGTATTGAGGCGTTTTTATTGCTTGAACAAGTTTGTTATGGTTATTTAGACCTATTTGGTCACTCTTTACGTCAAAAACAGCAGGTCAACAGGTTTTCAGGTTAGTCAGAATCAGTTTTATGTAGGTAGAACCAGAATTCTGACTTCAAACACCTTTCATTTGATAAAGTAAACTGGTCTGTTGGTCTAGAACTCAAAATGACTATTTGAAAAACCAGATTTTCAAAGTTTATTTTTCTGCAGAATTTTGACAGATTTCAGTTCCAATGAAGAAATTGCACACTTAAAGGTTTTTGTTTGTATTTCTTGGCCAAGTGTATCGTGACATGTTTAATTAAGTCTTCCAGCCGGATTAATTAGCTGGGTTTACAAGGAAATGCATTTAGAACACTTAAAAGGTTTTAGAATTTAATGTCTTTTTCAGCCTCGAGCTAGAAGGAATAATTTTGAAACGTTGGAGCTAATTTCTTTATTCTGACTTAATAATTTAAATCTAAGGAAGATTGCATTCATGCTACTAAAAGTTCCTACTTACGGTTTTCATCTTCGAGACCAAAGGTTCAAAGGCTGACAAAATTAAGTGATGTATGTACTAAAAGTGTTGGGTTAAGGAGTTGTATAGATAATGAAATCATGAACTATTATTGGAAGCATATTAACTTGTTCAACAATAAAACAATGGGAGAAATATTGGAGAAGGCAACCAAGGGGTGTATGTTGAATTAATTAAGGTAAAGAGCAGCAATAAATCATGGTATTGATACAATAATATATAATAGAAATAATAAGTGCGTACCCCCGCAATATAGAGGCTCGGGATGTGGGAGATGATGGGCCAGTCCATTTTTGCAACGCTCTTCCACAATTGGGCACTCACGAATTTCCAATTCTCGCAGTGTGGTTTTACTAAAAAGCTGCTGCGGTATTGCTGTCAATCTGGGACATCCATCAATAATCAATTCACTAAGATGTGGCATAATAGTGATCATGGGATGCTCTTTTTCACCGTCACTCCAATCCCACTCCTCCCACTCCTCCATCGAGAAGAAAATAAGGTTCTTCAAACTAGGGAAGACAACCAGCTGCTGCTGCATTTCTAGTGGCGATATTCCAAGAAATTCGGTTGTTTTTTGGTTGTTTTGAATCGCAAGTATTGCCACTTTAATTTCCCAAGCTCCACTCTTAAGCACATATTGCCACTCTTTTTTGGTTGTTTTGAATCGCAAGTAACTACCAATTATTATTATTGCAAGAGGTAGACCTTCACATCTGTCAACAATTTGTCTGCCAACACCTTCCAGCACTTTTCTCTCATCCTTCGTTTTATCAGAGAATGCTAGTCGAGCAAACAATGACCAAGAATCTTCTTCATTCAAGAACCCTGGTTGAAAAATATCTACCTGTCTGGACCCCAGAACCCTAGCCACCTTTTCATTCCGTGTGGTCACTAAAATTCTACTTCCAGGAAGAGAACACTTCAAAGTATTTAGGAGTTGTTTCCATTTCTCAAACTCCTCTGTCCAAACATCATCAAGGACAAGTAAAAATTTCTTTTTCAACGTATGTTCACGAATTTGTTGTAATATGATATCCATTGCATCTACCTTTGGACGTTCGCCAGTACATTTTTCATAGATTTCAGTAGCTATTCTTCTCTCATCGAAAGGATTGGAGACACAGACCCACATCCTGTTGTCAAAGTGGGCTTCGACTTCACCATCATTGTAGATAGATTGAGCAAGAGTAGTCTTGCCGAGACCACCCATTCCTACAATGGGGATAACACGTAGAACCTCGTCTTCTTGAGTACTACTACCGCTCGGTGTTGATAGTAGCATGCCTTTGACAAAAGCTTCATCTTGCTTTCTGCCTAGCACCTCCGCAACATCAATGTAAGATGTTGTTCTAGGCCTTTGTTCATCAGTTATTCTCTCGTGGATAGCGAAGTTAAATCTCTCTTTTCGGGCAGAAATTGAGTCAAGCGTTTTATTGATTTCCTTGATCTTGAGAGCAATGTCATGGCGAAAAGCAACTTGCTTGATGCAAAAGCAAGGGGATGGGAGGAAGGAGCATACCTTGTTGCGGGGCTTCTGTTGTTGCCTGATCTTTAATCTTAAGAGAGCAGTCTTCCACTCATCCAGAATGTCTTCAAGATCGTAAGAAACCTCCTTGAGTTCATTCAACCAATTTCTTACGTAGGCTTCTTTCACTTGCCTTCTCTCTGCATCTTGGAGCACAGCTTGAATGGCCCGAATATTGCTGGTGAGCTTTTTGATCTCCCCATCTACGCCTGTCACAAGCTCCACTTCTTGCTTTGCTTTCTCGGCCAGTTGTTGCAGGACTGCCGAAACAATAGCATCGGCCATGTCTACAGCAGTAGATGAAGGGGTTGTGAGAGCAAGAACACGTTTGCAGATGAAAAGCAGAGCTGCAGAGGAAGAGATAAGTCCATTAATGATAAATCCAGCCACACAATTGGTATTGGTAGGTCCGAGATTAATGCTTTCCGGCCAGCCTTGACCTGAAGTCGTCGCCTTAGCGTCTTCTGAAGATTCGTTGAAGTTTAATTGTTTAAATGCAAGTTGGAGCCCGAAAACCAAGTCGCAGGCAAGAACAAGAAGCTGGGCCAAACGTTAAAAAAAGCTTGGAAAGCAGAAAGGGCCGAAAGGCCCAACATTTACGTTTTATTCAGACAAATAAACTGCCAAATCATAAGTTAGTGGCCTGTTTTTTTTTTTTTTGGTTTTTTGGGATCTTTAATTGCTTGTTCAGGTTTTTTTTTTTACTTTTTTTTTCATTAGGAAAAGGATTGTATTGGGTTTTTCCGTTGATTGCCTAGAAATTATTAATTGCTTAATTACTAAGGGTGTTTGATTTTCTAAAGGTTCCTTCCTTAACTGATTATAATCATTTTAGTTCATCATTGGGCAGTAAAGGAAGAAACTTTATTTTTCAAGGATTATATTCCTTGAGAAACCACCCACAGGTGCAGAAAGTTTTTTAGGACATTGGAATAGTTTCCTCTTATGTCATAGGGATCATAAATCTAAGAACATGAATTTATTGTGCAGAAATTTTTTCTGTTATTGATGTCTAGTGGAATGTGAGTCCTAAAAGTTGACAACCTTGTTTAATTAAGTCCTAAAAGTTAACAATTTTCTAATTAAGTCCTAAACCTATTAAAATATGAGCACCACTAGTCCTAACTAATGGGCGGTCGATGACACCTCTGACTTGGCACCAAACGCTGTCATCCTTCATGTACCCATGCTTCTGTGCAGCGCAGTTTGCCAAGCAAGATAGACAGTCACAAGAAAAATCAAAGCTTTTGGCAGATTGCAGAGAAACAAACGAAACAGAGTAGTCAACACCCTACAACCTTATTCATTAGTACACTACACGTAAGAAGAGGAAAACTACTTTTCGGAGTTGGAATTGGATCAATCCACAAAGTTAATTTTCGGATTATTATCAAAACTACTACACTATATGTAAAAAAGTTTATGCTTGCATCCAGGTAGGCAGAAAAGTTGAGCCTTTGTTTACTGTTATTATCAATTTGCCTATCGGTAAACCAATTTAGCAAGTGCTTAAAGGTGGGCTTTGTTGCATTTGGGAGCAGGTTGTTTTAGGTCTTTTGTTAACCAGCAGGGTGAGGATATCTGTGCAGTAGCTGTACGAGGAGTAAAAGAGGAGACGGTAGTAAGTCAAAATCATGCATTCTGGAACATTTTATGCCTTTAGCTGCTTTGCATGCCAGTGTTAATGGTTTCCCTAGGAACTACATTTCACTGATAATCAAATTGCCACAAAATTTTTGGATGTCTTAGCAAAGAATCTTCTCCAGGAAGTCCTTGAAACTACAGGTATCTCGCCTAGTAACATTTTTTGTGGATTTTCTAAAGATGCATTTGATCCTTCTTTTGAAAGAGAATTAGATACTATAACATTGGGAATGCCTGATTATTATTATTATTATTATTATTATTGTTGCTGTTGTTGTTGTTGATGTTATTTTAAAACACTTGGGTGGCGTTTAGTTGTAGAAAAATTTTCCATTTCTCTTTTCTAAATTTTCTTTGATGAAAGTTTGAGTGTATGACATGTTTTAAGGATGTGGAAATCTTTGTTTTTTAAACTTTCAAAAACTCATGTGTTAAAATGGAAAACATCTAAAACAAGGTTTTCTATTTTATAACATGAGTTTTCCAAAATTTAGAAAATAAGGTTTTCTACATTCTTAAAGCTAGCTATGCACTCAAACTTTTATCAAAGAAAATTTGGAAAAGAAAAATAAGAAAATTTTTACATCCAAATGCTACCTTAACTTTTTCAACATCCTTCACATTTCAATGCTCAATTTATTTCTTTATTAGGTTGCCCTTTGAACCAACGAAGAAAATTCATCTCAAAAACAATTTATAAGGCTTGATAAACAATCCTAAGATCAGGACAGCAAAAACCCTTGAGTTTGAATCAGAAACTTGACAAGTAAATCACATTTAGCAGTAAAGAACTTAGGAATCAAAGTAAACCACAGCTAACCATCAAAATTTGATCTTAACCCAAGAAAACAGGGTAAAATGAACTATTTGGGTATAAAAGACTAGTTTCCAAACCAGGAGGTACACAAACATGATTACAAAACCAATAATTAATCCAAGAGTTATAGTTCACAAAAAATGCAGTGTTTCTGCAGCTACAAAACCTAACTGCATGGTACCTGCAGGAGCTTAAAACTGGTAGAGTTATTGGACCACTAAATAGACATTTATAGAAGTTATTACCAATACACACATGCATACAACCCATGAGTTGCTTCCAGCAGAAGTAGTCCAGTAGCAGTCTTTCTGGTTCAATTACCAGTCAAGGTTTCCGCACCATTTTGTGTAGATCATAGTTAGTCATAAACACAAGTATCTAACACCAGTATCATCAAACAAACTATTCACAGATAGCTTACCCTTCAGCAACTCTAGTTACTCTAAAACCTGCATACCAACTTATGCATACAACATCGCAGAATCAGAAGGATGTGAGAAAACAGTTTTCTTAGTAATGATTAGACATGTTACAGTCAAACAAAAACAAAGTAACAAGTAAACACATAGAGCTCGAGAAGCCAGAGGCATAGAAAACATTGATGAAAGTCATAATAACACTTATAAGTAGGGTAGTTGAAACAAAAAAGGCTTAGGATGCAGGTAAGCATTTAAACTCAATGTAGAGTAGAATTCTAACCCAATAACTTGAGTTTAACCTCATGCAAGCAACCTTAAACCTTGTATGTATTTCTGTGATACCCACAAAACCCAACAAATCTAGCCACAAGCCTACTTCACTCACAAGCTTACTAGGGTTCTGGCTCTGTCTCATAGGTTTAGTTATAGTTCAATAGTTTAGTTTAGGCTTTGATGTTTCAGCTTATAGTAGAAATCAAAAGCTCTCAGCCTGGCCACCAATGGTGTTTAAGGCTAAAAAGATCAATTTGGAGATGAAAAAGTTTGTCTTGTGGTTGGAGATATGGGTGGAGGTTAAGCAACTCATGTAACAATCTCTTTTAGTAAAAAAATTCTTTTTAGTTGAACCTTTGAATTAGATAGTTACTTATTCTATGAGTTTCCGTCAAAGAGGTAAAATGGTTTAATTAAGTTACAAGTATTGCTAGGCAAATTGTTACTTAATCATTTTAGAGCTAGGAATAAAGGTGAACTGGGCTAAAAGGATCAAGCTAGAAAGGTTCTTATAAGATTTAATAAGGAAAAAAAAAGGGCAGTTTGGTGATCAGGTTGGTTGGGATCAAAATTTAGGTTACCAATGAATAATAATAATCTTTTGGGCAATCAGGTGACAAAAATGAACAAGTTGTGAAGATCATGGGTTTGATTGCCAAAGTGATAAAAATAAAGTGAAAATTGAAAAGGAGAACTAAAGAACACACTAAAAAATGCTTTGGTCATTACACATGCAAAAGTCTTCAACTAATCCCCCAATTTAAGAAGCTTGTCTGCTGCTAAACTTAAGCTCCACCTCACCTTTAACTGATTGACTTAGATTACAATCAAAATATCAAATGGACATTAGCATCACAACAGCTACTGTCATCACAAAAGGAATGGACTTGATTGTTAAACTAGAATTTTTCTAAGTAATATGGAGGAAGATTCTGTGTTAGAAAATGAAGTTAGGGGAGTTAATTGTAAAGATTTAGGAAGATCAGGGTTGGATGGAGAGTTTGAGTCCCACTCAGTGTATGTGGTTATATATGTGTTATCTTCTTCTTGGCAATTAGAGACCTGTTTTAAGTTGGAAATTCATTCAAAATTTGTTGTAAAAGCAAGAGTTAAGCTTGGTTTAAGGATTGGAAGAGTTATCTTGAAGAGCAGGTCACTGGTAGCTTGATCTTGTAATTAGTTTGAGTTTATTAGAGGTCCAAAGGGTATTGGTGAGGAAATGTACAATTTATAATAATTTTGGAAATCACTCAAGTGGAGATGATGAATGTTGCGAATTTGCAAGTGCACAGGTCGTTGCGTTTTAATATAGTGATGAATATCAAAGTATCATCTCCACATTGATTAAGTGAACACGCAAAACTGAGCTAGAAAGTGCAAAAATAAATTAAACTAAAAATTGGTGTTGAATTGAATTGGTGAATGAAACTAAGCTGTAAACAAAAATAAATAAAATGCTAATTAAAGTTAACTAGTTCTAAACTAATACTTGAAACTAAGTTAAACTCGAACTAACTAGTAACTCAATAAACTAATAAAAATCAATATCATAAAGCACTCTAATAGGGTTAGATCCTCTTGTCTAGTCTTAATGTTATCTAACTTTTGTCTTTTTTTCCACCATCCTATCTTATAGGCGAATTTACTATCATTTAATTTCCTCTCTTGAGGACGAATTAATCTAAGTCCGTCTAATTTTAGTTGTAATCTCTTACTCTGCTTGAAACTAGAGAATTTTGCACTCAATTTTGTCTATTCAACATTTTAGAAGTTTGGCTCTCTCAATCTCAAGTTGATCTAGCTAATTTTCACCCTATCTTCTAATACAAGTTTCTTTAAGTTGAAGATGAACTCATATCATGAAATAAACCCCTAGCCACAGAGTTTTGTGAATCATAAGAGAAAATCAACATGAAACAAATAGTAACTGAAGATAAAAATCAAATATGCATTAAAACTTCAACAAGATTCTCATGTCCCCTGAGAGAGTAAAGGAATTTAGCTACTAAACATCATAAAAGAAACTTTGAAAACAAGCATCTAAAATTCTAACATCGAGAATAAATTAAAGGAATAAGGAAAAGAATTCTTTAATGAGAAAATTGATCTTTAAGAGTTGGGATGAATCTCTTCAATCTTACCCTCTTCAAGCGTTTGCATAGTCTCGTCGTTCCTCTTTTCTCTTCAATCATTTGCGTAGCCTTGTCGTTTCGCTTTTCTTACTATTCAGATTTTGCTTTCATAAAAAAAACTGCCCTCTTAATTTGTGCTGTCTCTTCTGGAGGTACAAACACTCGAGAAGAGTGACGTACCAAAGCGTCTGAATGTGCTACATCTAACTGGTTCTGGAGTGTGGTAGGATTAAATATCAAGGGAGCCACTAGAAGAAACTGTGGGCAGGAGCGTCTTGTATACACAAAACCTGGTTTAAAGCGAGAACTGACTGGAGGAAGGGGTGAGATCTGTGGCTCAAAGGAGGGAAGAACCACAATAGAAGAAGAGGACAACGAGGACGCAGGAAAGAAATGTTGATCTTCAAAGAAAATAACATTTCGAGAAATGCGTGAATGATGTAATGTAGATCATAACAAACAAACCCTTTTTAACACGCATTAAATCCCAAGAAAGCACATCGAACAGATTGAATAGGTAATTTGTGTCGCTCATGGGGAGGTAAATGAACAAAACACATGCAACCACAGGTACGGAGGTTATTGTAACTAGGTTGTTTAGCAAATAGACGGAAGTAGGGAGACTCCATATGTGGGACTTGAGAAGGTAAATGATTAATCAAGTAAGTAGCAGTTTTTAGAGCCTCTACCCAAAACATGGATAGAATAGAAGATTATAACAAGAGAGTATGCACCATGTACATCTAGAAGATGTCAATTTTTGCATTCGGCAACTCCCTTTTTGTTGGGGAGTAGAGGGACATGAACATTGATGAATAATGCCCTTAAAAGCTAAGAAAGCTTGAAACTCAGTAGACTAATATTCACCACCAGAATCTGTACGTAATGTTTTAATAGAAGCAGAAAGTTGAATATCAACATACGCAAAAAATTCAGTGAATGTAAGAAAGACCTTAGATTTAGAGCGAAGGAAGTAAATCCAAGTAAATCTACTATGATCATAAATGAAAGTCACATTGTATTTAAATATTTCATGTGAAGTAATCGGCTAAGGTCCCCAAACATCACTATGGATAAGATCAAAGCAATGAGATGCTCTACTAGCAGGTGAAGGGAAAGGAAGACTTTTGCTTTTACCAAGTTTCCATGAGGCACACTTAAGAGATAAAGAATAATGATTTTTATGACCAAGTAAACCAGAGTTCAATACATGAGATAAGATTTGAGTATCGAGATGGCTTAGACGATGATGCCACATCATACGAAGCTCTGAAACATCATTACACGCAATTGACTTAATAGAGCAAACTGAAAAAAAATCTGGAACAGGCAAAAATAGTGGAAACAAGTGCCCCACTTTAGGTCCCTTTATGATTGGTTTGCCTGTTACCTGGTCCTACACAACACAACCAACACTAGAAAAAATAACAACATAATTGTTATCAACTAATTGACCCACAGAAATAAGATTTGTGGAAAGCTGAGGAGCAAGAAACACATCAGTGAATTTAGAAAAGGCATCTCCCACAACAACTATTGGCAAAGAACTGCCATTGTCAATCTGAATAGCAGATTTACCAGCGTAAGGATGAACATGGCATAGGGCAATAGGAGTATGCGTCATGTGATTTGAGGCACCAGAGTCCACATACCAGAGTTTAGTAGAGGTTTTACCTTGGAATCTCGTAGCTGATAATGCTAAAACTAGCATTTGTTGCACCATTTCAGGTGTACAGTAATTCATTGGAGAAGAAGCAAGAATTGAGGAAACAATAGAAGAAGAGCCAGAATTGGCAGAAGGTACAGTAACAGAAGTTTGAAATGCTTGGGCCTGACGATTCTAGGGGCAGATGTGACATTTTTTGATAATATGACCCTTCTTCTTGCAATAAGAGTAATATTTCTGAGGACAATTGATAGCAATGTGTCCATACTCCTTGCAGCAGAAACATTGTATGTTTTTAGAGTTCGTAGGTGGTCCATGTTTTTGGGCAGCAGAAGCCAGGGTGGCTGATCTTGAACTACCATGGGATTGCTTCAGAGTAGCTTGAGTATTAAGATGTTGTTCTTCATGGAGTAACTCTCACCAAAACAAACATCAAGAGAGGGCATAGGAGATCGATTCAGCAAAGAGTAACGAACAGATTCAAATTCAGGGCATAGTTTCATAAGAAATTGATCATGACAACTAGTCTTATGAAGGTTCTGAATGACGGAGAGTGCGGCAAGAGGAACATCTGTAGTAACCGGATCAGCATATTCATTCCAAAATGCCAGAAAACTCAAATAGTAGTCTTGGATGGAAAAAGTGTCATGTTCAAATGTGGTAATCTTATGCTCTAACTGAAAACGACGAGCAGCATTGTCTTAATGATAAACCTTCTTTAAGTACACCTACATGGTTTGTGCAGTGCGATAAGGCCTTAAGTTGGTGACAATATATGGCTTGACCGAGCCAAGGAGCCAAGATATAATCCGAGCATCAAGCACAGCCCATGAAGGAGAAGACTTTGGATACTTGGATTTGTCTGAATCAGGTGCACAATTTGTGCCATCAATATGACCCCAAAGATCTTTTCCTTTGAGGAAAAACTCAAATTGAAAAGCCCAAGTAGAGTAATTTTTGCATGTAAACTTGACAATGTTGAATCCATCATAAATAGCCGTAGAGATGCTGAAAGAGACTAGAAAGGACCACCTAAAGAGTTGCAACAAATGACCAGAGAAGGATCTTGCACTAAAAAAATTGAGACGACACCGAAGACACCAAGAAAATGATAGGAGATCACCGAAGAAAGTTTATGTCAGAACTAGAACAGAAGCTACTAGGAAAAAGAGCTTATTGAAATGGAACCGAGATACCAAAGCCGAAATAGACAAAAAAATAGACTAAATAGCACTTGAGTTGTTAGTCGATGGCTCTGATACCATGACAAAATTTGTGTGAATGACTGAATGAATGGTCTTCTATTCTGTGCACATTATATAGACTTTACAAGAATGCTATACATGGAAAGTAAATAAGTCTTTGCATGATTTTAGCCCTATAGATGTAAACTATAATCTTGGTCATAATGTATTCTAAATAAAAGGAAAAGTAAAGAAAACAATTATAAGGAAAGTAGATTTGGACAGCTGTTTGCTGTCCGTTGACAGAGATATGGGTGGAGGTTAAGCCACTCATGTAACCTTCTCCTTTAGTAAATAAATTCTTTTTAGTTTAACCTTTGAATTAGATAGTTACTTGTTCTATAAGTTTCCGTCAAAGAGGTTAAATGGGTTAATTAAGTTACACGTATTGCTAGGCAAATTGTAACTTAATCATTTCAGAGCTAGGAAGAAAGGTCAACTGGGCTAAAAGGATCAAGCTAGAAAGGTTCTTATAAGATTTAACAAGGAAAAAAAAAAGAGGTTTGGTGATCAGGTTGGTTGGGATCAAAATTTAGGTTACCAATGAATAATAATAATCTCTTGGGTAATCAGGTGACAGAAATGAACAAGTTGTGAGGATCATGGGTTTGATTGCCAAAGTGATAAAAATAAAGTGAGAATTGGAAAGGAGAACTAAAGAACACACTAAAAAAAGGCAGGAAAACTTCACTTTTTGGCCATTACGTTGCTGATTATTATATACATGCAAAAGTCTTCAACTAATCCCCCAATTTAAGGAGCTTATCTGCTGCTAGACTTTAGCTCCACCACACCTTTAATTGATTGACTTAGATTACAATCAAAATATCAAATGGACATTAGGACCACAACAACTACTGTCATCGATCACAAAGGGAATGGACTTGGTTGTTAAACTAGAAGTTTTCTGAGTAATATAAAGGAAGATTCTGTGTTAGAAGATGAAGTTTGGGGACTCAATTGTAAAGATTTAGGAAGATTAGGGTTGGATGGAGAGTTTGAGCCCTGCTCAATGTATGTGGTTATGTTTTATCTTCTTCTCGGCAATTAGAACCTGTTTTAAGTTGGAAATTCATTCAAAATCTGTTGTTAAAGCAAGAGTTAAGCTCGGTTTAAGAATTGGAAGGCTTTTCTTCAAGAGCAAGTCAATGGTAGCTTGATCCTATAATCACTTTGAGTTTACTGGAGGTCCAAAGGGTTTTGGTAAGGAAATGTACAATTTTTCTTGTTTTTATAATAACTTTGGAAGTCACTCAAGTGGAGATGATGAATGTTGCAAATTTGCAAGTGCACAGGTTGTTAAGTTTTAATGTAGTGATGAATATCAAAGTATTATCTCCACATTGATTGGGTGAACACGCAAAACTTAGCTAGAAAGTCTAGAAATTAAACTAAAAATTGGTGTTGAATTGAATTGGTGAATGAAACTAAGGTGTAAACAAAAACAAATACAAGGCTAATTAAAGTTGACTAGTTCTAAACTAATAGTTGAAACTAAGTTAAACTCGAACTAACTGATAACTCAAGAAACTAATAAAAATCACACCACAATGCACTCTCCTGGGGGTAGATCCTCTTGTCTAGTCTTAATGTTATCTAACTTTTGTATTTTTTTTCACCATCTTATTTTATAGGCAAATTTACTATTGTTTAATTTCCTCTCTCGAGGATGAATTAATCTAAGTTCGTCTAATTTTAGCTGTAATCTCTTACTCTGCTTAAACTAAAGAATTCTGCACTCAATTTTATCTATTCAACCTCCTAGATGTTTAGGTTTCTCGATCTCAAGTTGATTTAGCAAATTTTCTCCATATCTTTTAATACGAGTTTCTTCAGTTGAAGACGGACTTATATCATGAAATAAACCCCTAGCCACTGAAACAAATAGCAATTGACGATAAAAATCAAAATGTGCATTAAAACTTCAACAAGATTCTCATGTAAAGTAACTTTTAAAACAAGCATCCAAAATTCTAACATCGAGAATAATTTAAAGGAATAAGAAAGAGAATTCTCTAATGAGAAAATTGATCTTCTAGAGTTGGGATGAATCTCTTCAATCTTACCCTCTTGAAGCGGTTGCGTCGTCTCGCCGTTCCTCTTTTCTTACCCTCCAGATTTTGTTTTCGTCAAAAAACTGCCTTCTTTGTGCTCTCTGTTCTGTTTCTCTGTTTTTTTTTTCCTTCCCCCGGAAATGCTAGAAACCCTCGTATAAAAAACACATGCACGTATCCTCCTTGGTCAAAAACTGTGATGCCTGTATGAGTCTAGCGTCACAGGCTTCGGTCTCTGTAATTTTACGTGATTCATCCGTTGCCCATGCCAAACCGGCGTCAAAGAATGGGCGACAATGGTTTCGTCATCTGCCTTTTTTGCCCTTTTTTCACAAAACTTAAACTTGCATGCAAACCTACAAAATAACCATAAAATACTTATCAAAATCGCCTACTGAATAACCAGAACTAATGACAACAATTCTAAAATCTATTTACTAAATGAACTCTATCACTGAATTTCATCTTTGCATGTAAAGGAAACTTAGAGGTATGCTGATCTGATAGGAAGTGTCCTGAGTGAACCTGACCTTTGACGGGGGAATTTCAATCTAACTTGAGTCCTTAAAGCTCAAGTGTTTCAGCTCTAGCTTTGCGCTGGGATGTTGAGACAAATAAATAGGGAGACATAGTGCCTTAATTATGAGCATGGCAGTTTTGATCAAATATGCATAAGTTTATGGATTTCCTGGAGGTCTAATGTTTTATTGTTTTACTTGTTGTTAACAACTTATTTAAGCATGATGTTCCTTACTGGGTTTTTTTAAAATTCACTCCTCTTATTGTCTTCTTAATCATTTTCAGAGTCAGAGCAGTACTCATATCAAGTTATCTGGTTTAATTAATTCCTGGTTTATGTGTTTTAAATAACCATTTGCAGGTTGGTTAGCACTCAAAACTCAATTTTTTTTTTTGTGTATTTGGATGCATAATTTCATGACCAGGTGAACCGAGTCTTTGTTCTCAAAACTCCAAATTTCATGTATTTGGAGGTTTAATGTTTTATTGTTTTACTTGTCATTAATAACAATGAATAGGTATGCCCCTTTTTGGCCTATGCCCCCAATGAATGCAAGATTATTGAAGTATCAAGCCAAACATTGAAACATTGAGGCAACCAAAGGGTGCAAGTTGAATTAATTAAGATAAAGAGTAGCAATCATGGTATTGTTTGATACATTAATATATGATAGAAATAATAAGTGCTTACCAGAAAGTGTTGTCGGGGATGTGAGAGATGATGGGCCACTCCAAATCATTTAGTTTTAATGTCCTTACATAGATGAGTTGTCCCCAATCCAATGCTGAAATATCAGCATTTATTTTTGCAGCCACAAATGTTATTAGGAAATTGGAAGCTTCCTTGATTCTTATCAATATTCAACAACATGTGCCGTATACTTTTTTGGGATGCTTCCTTTGTCAACAACTCCATGTTATTGAAATCAATTGAGCAGCATTCATCTTCACTTTGAAAGATTGCAAAATCATGAACTATATATCATGCACTTTGAATTCATATATTTCTGCGTCACGAGATCTTTTAAGATCTTGAAAAAAGCATCGCATAACTAGGTCATTAAAACACTCCTCTGTATAACTTCTGTCTCCTCTGCCTCCCCCAAAAAACCTTGTGCCATCCACAATGTGATCAATTCATATTTCCCAAATTCAAAGTCTTTTGGGAAGAGTGTACAATACGAGAAACAGCGCTTTGAAACTGATGGCAACTCATAATAGCATAGTTGCAAGGGACTAAAAAGACCCCTCTTAGCATCTTTAATTTCCCGAGTTTCACTCGTTAACACTCGTTAGCTGGTAAGCTTTTTGATCTCCTTATCCACGCCTGTCACAAGCTCCACTTCTTGCTTTGCTGTCTCGGAGATTATGGTCACCAGTTGTTACAGGACTGCTGAAACAATAGCATCGGCCATGTCTACAGCAGTAGATGAAGGGGTTGTGAGAGCAAGAGCAGGTTTAATTTGCGGATGAAAAGCAGAGCTGCAGACGAAGAGATAAGTCCATGAATGATTAATCCAGCCACAAAATTGGTTTTGGTAGGCCAGATGTTAATGCTTTCCTGCCAGCCTTTACCTGAAAGTCGTGGCCTCGGCGTCTTCTGACGATTCGCTGAAGTTTAAGTGCAAGTTGGTGATCGAAAACGAAAACAAGTCACAGACTCACAGGCAAGAACAAGAAGCTGCGCCAAACATTAAAAAAAGCTTGGAAAGCAGAAAAGCCCAACATTTACGTTTCATTCAGACAAACAAACAGCCAAGTCAAAGTTTGTTGCCTCCTTTTTTTTTTTTTTTGATCTTTAGTTGCTTGTTTATTTTTTTTTTCCATTGGGAAAAGGATTGTATTGGGTTTTTTAGTTGATTGCCTAGAAATTATTAATTGTTTAATTACTGAGGGTGTTTGATCTTCTCAAGGTTCCTTCCTTGACTGGTTATAATCATTTGAGTTCATTGGGTAGCAAAAGAAGAAACTTTATTTTTTAAGAATTACATCCCTCAAGAAACCACCCACAGGTGCATAAAGTGTTTTAGGACATTAGAATAGTTTCCTCTCATGTTACAGGGATCATAAATCTAAAAACCTGAGCTTGTTGTTGGTAAAAAGTTGATGTATAGGTCTGCTAAGTTGAGCATCATTTTTCATGAAAAGTTTCCTGAAAGTTGACAACTTTTTCTATTTAAATCCAAAGAGTTAACGTTTTTCTAATTAAGTCCCAAACCTATTAACATATGAGCACCGTTAGTCCTAAGTGACAGGCGATCAACGACAACTCTGACTTGGCACCAAATGCCGTCATCCTTCACATGCCCATGCTTATGTGCAGCCCAATTTGCCAAGTGAGATAGACAGTCACAAGAAAAGTCGAAGCTTTTGGCAGATTGCAAATAAACAAACAAAACAGAGTATTCGCACAAGCTGTTTTTTGGAGGTGGAATTTGTTGAGGATGCAAGTGACTTATATCCCACATGGTTGTTAAATGTCCCAAGTGAGATAAATATATATGGTTGTCGTCTTTTGTTTCATTGGCTTAAGCTTTTGGGAGCATGTGTGATGCCATGATTATATGTTGTATTTTGCTTAATGGATCTCCCCGATTCAGACATCCCCTAATAGAATTGGATCAATTCACAAAGTTAATTTTCGGATTATATAGTTTGAAAAAACAAACAGGTATATATATATCATATTTTAAGTTAGGGTTTGAGCACTTAAAGTAAACCTGACTTATATATCATAAAGTACTTGAGCTACAAGCATGAAAATGAATTTTTGTTGTTTTATCTTCTCAACCATGGAGTATTCTGTCTTGAATTTGATAAGTTGGAGTTATGACAAAAAATGATCCTCATTTTAGAACATTTTGACTTACCATTTGACTTTTTAATAGAGAATTCATTTTGGCCTAAGACTTTGTTGAGGTATTCTTTGATATATTTGGGACATGTGAGAGGTGTTCTTTCAGTTAAAAAGCAAGTGTATTTGGAGAAAATCTTTATTTCAGATTATGCAAGAGCTTGACTGGTTTTTCAGTTTTAAGTGATCAAATTTTAGTGCTGTGACACCTAACTTCATTTTACCTACACTAACAAGTTGTTGGAACACAAAAACAAAGGAAAAAAACAGTTTTAGCTCAAAACTGTATCTTATGTGCAAACAATGAACTTTAGATGCTTCATACTCTTTGCACAAGTGAGATTTTCAAAAACCAAAAGTTCCAGCAAATCATAAATCTTTTAAGCTAGCTTGTTATAAAATTTCAGCTCAAAACTCTTTCATTTGCCAACAAGTCAAACTTGAGTCAAAGCTGCCAAATTTGTAGAATTTACTGCAAAATTCTGCAGTATTTTGTGCCCATTCCTGCACATTTCCAGCAACTTGGCCCTAGTTCAATTCAGCTATTTTAAAGCTTAGAAACACAAGATCAACAACTAAATTAGCTCATAATTATACGATATTACTTGTTGGAACACAAAAATGCATAAACAAAAGAGTTTCAGCTCAAAAATTGTATCTTATGTGCAAACAGCCAACTTTAGACGCTTCATACTTTTTGCACAAGTGAGATTTCCAAAAACCAAAAGTTCTAGCAGAACATAAATCTTTTAAGCAAGCTTGGCGTAAGAATTCATCTCAAAACTCATTCATTTGCCAACAAGTCAAACTTCAGTCAAAGGAGCCAAAGTTGTAGAATTTCCCACATATTTTTGCAGTATTTTCTACACAGTCCTGCAAATTTCCAGCAACTGGGTAGTTTGGGAGCAATACTCCCTCATCCCTTTTCAATCCTTTTCTCTGATTATGATGAAACAAACTGTTGGAAAGACAAAATTTGATCAGTTCATTAAAGCACTTTCCCCAAATCATCTCTCAATAAGCACAATACATACCTGTTACCCATCTTGGGGATAAGGGATTAAGATTTAGCTGTCCAATTGGGTAGGCTCTGGTTTGGGTGAGTCCATGCATCCAAATAGCTTACAGTAGAACTCAAAAAGCTTTCAGCCTGGCCAACGATGGTGTTCAAGGCCAAAATGATTGATTTGGAGGTGAAGAAGCTTGTCTCATGGGTGGAGAAATGAGTGGATGTTAAGCTGCTCAACAAAGTGATTCTGTCCATCAAGTCACTGTAGTCTCAAACTGGTTTTCTCTTGGCTTACTTACTACTACAACAGAAGTGAATTTAACCCACTAAGTCCCACATGCAAAACAGTACCCTTCATGGGATCAGGTTCCAGTTCCATTTAACTCATAGCCAAGGTTAGCAACTACAATCTCGCATTACAGTATTCAAGTCCAGAAGCTAGCAGCTACAACTGCGGTCATTTTCAAGGACTTATTCAGTCAAGTCACAGATACCCCATTATTTTTTTCAATTCTTACTTGGCATTGGTTCCTTTGCGGGTTCACCTTTTTTATCAAGTTTTTTTTGTTTTGTTTCATTGGAAAATTGATATTTATGCAGTGGGGTATGTGCAGACCTGCTTTAGCAGGATGCTAGTAAAAGCAGGGGGTAAGTTAAATTGCTGACTTTTCCTTTGTTTCTTAAATTTTTATTTCAGGTTTTACTTTCCTGAATGATTATTTGCTCCAGCTTGAGAAATTTCAATTTATATCAGATTAAATGCTTTCTTTTATTATGTAAGGAATTTGCTATAGGAACAATGAGTGTCCTACTTGCTGTAGTCATTGTGCTTGTTACTCGTTGATCGTTGGGAGATGATCCAAACTATGATACCTTAATTAAAGTTCTGTACTTGATGAGTATGAGGAAGAGGTAGCTTAAGGATTATTCCTTACTTCTAAAACTAGAGCTTTGTTTTAAAAAAAAAAAACAGTTTATTCTTTTATTTGTTGTAGAAATTGACTTCCAATGGGAAAGAGAAGGCTCAAAGTAAGAGAAGTAAAAGAGGAGACAGGAGTATGTAAAAAATGTGCATTCTGGAACATTTTAAGGCCTTTAACTGCTTTGCATGTCAGTGTTAATGGTTTCCCTAGGACTTACTTTTCACTGATGATCAAATTGCCACAAAATTTTTGGAGGTCTTAGCAAAGAATCTTCTCCAGGAGTCCTAGAAACTTCAGGTATGTCGCCTAATACTCTTATTAATATTCTATTCGGGTAAAGAATCTGGAGATTGGGGAAGCTCATACCAATTTCCCTATCTGGAGATTGATATTTCTGCAGCAAGGGATATGTCCCTGCTTCAGCACGATGCCAATAAAAGCAGGAGTAAGTTAAATTGCAGACTTTTCCATTGTTTCTTAATTTTTATTTCAGGGTTTACTTTCCTGAATGATTTGCCACAGCTTGAGGAATTTCAATTTATATGTAAGGAATTTGCTATAGGAACAATGAGTGTCCTACTTGCTGTAGACGTTGTGCTAGTTACTCGTTGATCATTGCGAGATAATCCAAACTATGACCTTAATTAAAGTTCTGTAATTGATAAGTATGAGGAAGGGTAGCTTAAGGATTATTTCTTACTTCTAAAACTAGAGCTTTGTTTTTTTGTTTTTTAAAAGGGTTATTCTTTTATTTATTGTAGAAATTGAATTCCAATGAGAAAGAGAAGGCTCAAAGTAAGAGAAGTAAAAGAGGAGACAGGAGTAAGTAAAAATATGCATTCTAAAACTGCTTTGCATGCCAATGTTAATGGTTTCCCTGGGACTCACTTTTCACTGATGATCAGATTGCCACAAAATTTTTGAGGTCTTGGCAAAGAATCTTCTCCAGGAACTCCTAGAAATTGCAGGTATGTCGCCTAATACTCTTGTTAATATTCTATTCGGGTAAAGAATCTGGAGATTGGGGAAGCTCATACCGATTTCCCTATCTACTGATTTTTTTTGTGGACTTTCTAAAGATGCATTTGATAATTCTTTTGATAGAGTATTAGATACTAATACATTGGGAATGCCTGCTTATTATTTTAAAACACTAGACTTTTTCAGCATCCTTCACATTTCAAATTTTCAATGCTCAATTTATTTCTTTATTAGGTTGCCCTTGGAACCAATGAGGACAGCTCATCTGAAAAACAATTTATGAGGCTCGATAAACAATCCTAAGATCAGGACAGCACAAACCCTTGAGTTTAAACCGGAAACTTGACAAATAAATCACATTTAGCAGTAAAGAATTTGGAAATCAAAGTAAACCACAGCTAACCATCAAAGTTTGATCTTAACCTAAGAAAACAGGGTAAAATGAACTATTTGGATATAAAAGACTAGTTTCCAAACCAGGAGTTACACAAACATGATTACAAAACCAACAATTAATCCAAGAGTTACAGTTCTCAAAAAAAGCAGTGTTTCTGCAATTACAAAACCTAACTGCTTGGTGCCTGCAGGAGCTTAAAACTGGTAGGGTTATTGGACCACTAAATAGACATTTATAGAAGCTATTACCAATACACACACGCATACAACCCATGAGTTGCTTCCAGCAAAAGTAGCTGTCTTCCCAGTACCAGTGAAGGTTTCTGCACAATTTCGTGCAGGTCACAGTAGGCATGAACCCAAGTAACTAACACCAGTATCATTGAACAAAATGTTCACAGATAGCTTACCCTTTAGGAACTATATTTACACCAAAACCTGCATTGAAAGAATAGTTACAAATTCACCCAATCATCATTTGCAGCATCGTAGAATCATATGGATGTGAGAAAACCGTTTTCTCAGAAATGATCAGACATGTTACAGTTGAAAGAAAATAAAATAACAAGTAAACACATAGAGCTCGAGAAGCTAGAGGCATAGGAAAGCTTGATCAAATTCATAATAACACTTATAACTAGGGGTTGTTGAAATATAAAAGGCTTGGCATGCAGGAACTGATAAGGCTTCAAACACAGAGGACTTGGTTTCTACACCCCATACAAAATTGTTATCTGATCTCCAATCCACAGAATTAAGCATTAAGCTCAATGTAGAGCAGAACCCTTACCTAATAACCTGAATTAAACCACATGCAAGCAACCTTAAACCTTGCATATACATAAATGTAGTTACAAGCATTACTTCACTCACAAGCTTACTAGGGTTCTAGCTCTGTCTCATAGTTTTGTTATGATTCAATAATTTAGTTTAGGCTTTAATGTTCCGGCTTGTAGTAGAACTCAAAAGTTCTCAGCCTGGCCAACAATGGTGTTTAAGGCTAAAAAGTTTGATTTGGAGATGAAGAAGTTTGTCTTGTGGGTGGAGAAATAGGTGAAGGTTAAGCCGCGCATGCAACCCTCTCCTTTAGCAAATAAATGCTTCTTAGTTTAACCTTGGAATTAGATAGTTAATTGTTCTATAACTGTCTGTCAAAGAGGTTAAATGGATTAATTAAGTTATAAGTATTGCTAGGCAAATTATAATTTAATCATTTTAGAGCTTAGAACAAAAGGTGAACTGAACTGAAAGGATCAAGCTAGAGAGGTTCTTATAGGATTTAACAAGTAAAACAAGGAGGTTTGGTGATCAAATGACAAAAATGAACAAGTTGTGAAGATCATGGGTTTGATTGTCCAATTAATAGAAAATAAAGTGAGAATTGGTAAGAACTAAAGAACATACTAATCCATCAATTTAAGGAGCTTGTCTGCTACTAGACATAAGCTCCCTCACACCTTTTATTAATTGACTTAGATTACAATGAAAATATCAAAAGGGCGTTATCAAAAGAAACAGCTTTTAGTATCACAGTAGCTACTATCATCACAAAGGGAATGAACTTGGTTGTAATACTAGATGTTTTCTGAGTAATATGGAGGGTGTTAGACGACAAAATTTTGTAGCTTAATTGTAAATATTTAGGAAGATTAAGGTCGAATGGAGAGTTTGAGCCACACTCAATGCATGTGGTTATGTGTTATATTCTTCTTGGCAATTAGAAACTTGTTTAAGTTGGAAATTCATCCAAAAATTGTTGTCAAAGCTTTGAAACTCGTTTTTAGCAGAAAGAAAGTAACATCAGAATTAAGCAAGAGTTTAGCTAGGGTTAAGTATTGGAAGAGTTTTCTTGAAGAGGAAGTCACAGTTAGCTTGATCCTGTAATTAGTTTGAGTTTACAGGAGATCCAAAGGGCTTTGGTAAGGAAGTCAAGGGTATCACTGAACATCAAGTACATGCATGTAGTTGCATTCAAGAGTTCTATACATAACGAAATCATGAAGTATTAGTGGAAATATATAATTAACTTGCTATAAAGCCATCCAATTTTTTCTCCAAAAAAAGGGGCTAGCAAATGTTGGGCAAAATATTAACTTGGATGAAATTAAGGGGACTGGAACGACCTTGTTCAACAGTAAAAGAATGGGACAGATATTGGAGGAGGCAACCAAACCAACGTTGTATGTTGAATTAATTAAGATAAAGAGCAGCAATTACGGCATTAATACATTAAGAGATAACATAAATCATATTTATCAAAAACACGTTTTAAGTCATAAAAATGTATTTTTTTACGACTCTAGATATAGAAACCGTGTAGAAACACCACAGAAATGAAACCATGGTAGAAATGAATAGAAGCGCGTTTTAAGTCGTAAAAACATAGAAACTTAAAGACTTTAATGAAGATTTTCAGGATCTCAATAATAACATACTCTTATGTTATTCACTTGTGTATATGCCACATGCATATAAGTTTTCCATACATATTGTCTCAAAAACAATATCTAGCATGCTATTTGAGTTCAACATGAATATAGACATACTTATCCAGTCAAACAAACTTAGCATGCCATTAAGATCATTCATAAAACTTAAATCCTTAGCATGCTACTAAAGCAAGAAAGGATGCGTACCTTCCTTCTTGATAGTCTTGTGCCGAAAAAAGAAAAGGAAGGACTTGATCTTAGAGATACGCCTTGAGGCTTGAATTGAGATGAAGAATCTCAATGTAATTCCACCCACAATGCTCTAAGAAAGTGTATAATATTTCGGCCCTCTAAAGGAATAAAAGGAGGAATTTTTCTCTCAAGAAAAATGGTGCAAATTGAGTGTAAATTCGTGCTCCAAATGGCCAGCCACTAAAGGCTATTTATAGATGACCAAAAGGCAATAACCACCTCAACCACCTCCATGGCCGAACATACATGTCCTTTAACCCAAGGAACACTTCCTTTGGATGAAAGGGTATGTTCTTTTAGCCAAGAGTTATTTCTTTTGATGAAGAGACATACCTTTACACAAAAGATGTGTCTCTTGGTGGTTTTGAGCTAAAAACAAGGTGAGCTGGCACAAAGCTAGCTCACTATGCTACTTATGCACCATTGAGCTCCTTTGAGCTCCAACCAAGCACCATGAACTAAGGTCCAGCTCCAAGAACTGACCTTGAGCTGGAGTTAGCTGCTTTCAGCTGAAGTGAACTGAAGTCCAGCTACACTCAGCTACCAAAAGCTGAAGTGAGCTGACTTGAGCTAACTTGAGCTGAAGTCCAGCTACATTCAGCTACCATAAGCTGAAGTGAGCTGACTTGAGCTAACTTGAGCTGAAGTCCAGCTACATTCAGCTACCATAAGCTGAAGTGAGCTGACTTAAGCTGACTTGAGCTGACTTGAGCTAACTTGAGCTGAAGTCCAGCTACTTTGAGCTATTTATAGCTGAAGTGAGCTGACTTGAGCTAAGGGGAGCTACTTCTAGCTGCCTTAGATACCTTTTCAAGTTATAGTTAGCTCAACGAGCTCAAATCCTATCTTAAAAGGATCTTGGTGCGCCAAGAATTCCAACAAACTCCCACTCGCACTAAGATGCTTTTAAAACTCCCAGCTCCCTCTCAAAACAAAACTCCTTATTCCTTATAGCCGAAATAATCTAGATACTTCTACATATATAGAGTTGTGGGTGCGACCTCAAGGCACACACACTAAGTCTCTTCTATTGAGGTTGTTAGACTCTCAATAGAAGATTGTCCTCTCCTTATAGTTTGAACTTCTTCAAACTTTCCTTGAACACATCAAGTACAAGTGTGTTGCTTAAACACATCAAGCTTTCTTGAACACATCAAGTTTTCTTGAACACATCAAGTTTTGCCTTTCAGACCCCAGACATATGATACACTTCTTAATCACAATCAGTCTCTTTCTCTGAATTTTAACTCCTTGAAATCCATGATTGTATTAAGCATTGAGTACTCATTTAAATCACTATTCAATCTATCATACTACTCACAGTAATATGTGGGCCCAAGATTGAATTTAGTGAACGTGTATCATCTTAATGTCTTTCCTTTGAGCTTCAACTACTTAGGTCAATGAATTAACATGATCACCCAAAAGGAGGATACTCCAGTCTCATTTCTTTAAGACCTTCGACAACCAATCAAAGTGATCATAATTAACTCAACTTCCTAATAGCAAGCTATAGTCACTAAGAGTCTGATACGAAGAATCTCACACTAAGCAAGAACAGAGACAACTTGCTTAAATTCTTCTCTGGTCGTATTTCATGGTCATGGAACACTTGGAAACACATCCATTAAAGTTCCATAATACACTTCTAAGGTGTTTTACTCATGTCACTCCCACTTGGAGTGATCTCCATTCCAATTGAGGAGTGTGTCATTTCTCCCTCTTAAAACACCATTAAGTGTACTCCTCTTAACATATAAAAGGAGGACATGTCAATAACCATGAAATTTCTCCATGTAAGCCCTTGCTTACATCTAACATAGGCTAGGATGTATGAATGGTCATACAAACTTAATGCACCAAAGCATTGAACCTTGATTACTCATAATCTAGGCGACCATGAAAGGCTAAAGTGTCATGTGTTGGAGCATGACTCCCATTTAAATGTACCATTCATTTAAGTCTTTAGCCAGTCTCATCCTTAATCTTACACAAAGATCAAGGGCGAATGACTCGTGTGAGAAAGTCATTCTCTACCTATGTTTGACATGTTCATTTGTTCGTTGTGTTTTCTAAAATTGAACTGATTATTTCATAAAATAATCTGTATTATCACAAAAATAATACATAACATGTGTGACACCAAAGAGGTGAAGTACATCCAACATTTACATTCTTCTAAGACCCATTGCTCTAACATGTCGAGCAAACACAAGTGGTGGCAATGGCTTAGTGAGAGGATCTGCCACCATCAGGTCTGTAGAAATGTACTCAATCCTAACTTCACCCTCTTCAATTGCATCCCTTACAAAGTTATATTTCATGCTAATATGCTTGGTTTTTCCATGGTATTTGGGGTCCTTAGTATAAGCCATGGCTGCCATACTATCACTGTAGATAGTAATAGGTCTCTCAATAGAAACCTTGGACTCCAAATTCTTAAGGAAATAACCTAGCCAAAGGGCTTCTTGTACAGCTGAGGCACATGAAACAAATTTAGCCTCCATTGTGGACAATGCTGTACAAGTTTGCTTTTTACTACACCAAGTAGTAGCACCACCATTTAGCATGAAAAGATAACCAGATGTAGACTTGCTGGAGTCTCTATCCCCACCCCAGTCAGCATTAGAATAGCCACGTAAACCAAGGTCTTTACCTTGGTAACAAAGCCAATAATCCTTAGTACCCTTAAGGTACCTTAGGATCCTCTTGACATTCTTCCAATGCTCCAGACCAGGGTTGGAAGAATATCGTGCTAGAAGACCAACCGCTTGGCCGATGTCTGGCCTTGTACATAACATGGCGTACATCAAGCTATCAATGACACTTAGGTAGGGGATCTGAGCCATCTCTTCCTTCTCCTTTGGAGTCTTAGGACATAAGTCCTCTCCAATCTTGCAACCATATGCAAGAGGTGTACTCATGGGCTTTGCATTTGTTAAGTTGAACCTTGCAAGAATCTTATCAATATAAGATTCTTGAGAAAGGGCCAATAGCCTTGCCTTTCTATTCCTCAGGATCTTAACCCCTAGAATAAAGGCAGCCTCTCCCATATCCTTCATGTCAAAGGTGGAAGACAACCATCCCTTGATGGTACTTAACAATGCAAGCCTATTACTTACAATCAGTATATCATCTACATATAGAGTCAATACTGCAAAACTAAACCCAGAAGAGTACAAGTATACACAATGGTCTTCATGCATCATCACAAAGCCATAGTTTGTGATTGCATGGTGAAACTTCAAGTACCACTGTCTTGAAGCTTGCTTAAGACCATAGATAGACTTCTTTAGTCTACATACCTTGTCCTCTTGACCCTTTTGGACAAACCACTCAGGTTGTCTCATATATATCTCCTCACTCAATTCACCATTGAGAAAGGCGGTCTTTACATCCATCTGATGTAACTCTAAGTCTAAATTTTCCACAATGGCAAGTAATATCCTGATGGAAGTGAATTTCACAACAGGAGAGAAGGTGTCTTTGAAATTAACACCCTCATTCTGTGTGAAACCCTTGGCCACCAACCGGGCCTTGTATCTTTCGATACTTCCATCAGAGTTCACCTTGATCTTGAGAACCCACTTGTTCCCAATTGCTTTACGGCCTGGAGGAAGATCACTTAACTCCCAAACCCCATTGAGATGCATCGAATGCAACTCATCCTTCATTGCATTTAGCCACTCTTCCCTTTGTTCACCCTCAAGAGCCTCCTCAATGTTACTTGGCTCATCTATCTCAGATGCAACCAAGTTTGCCTCACTATCCAGGATCCACCATTCTTTAGGTGGTCCAAATTTCCTCATTGATCTTCTCAATGTAGGCTGAGATGGAGGCAACTCATGCTCCATCTCTTGAGGCTCAACATTTTGCCCTTGAGTATCCTCAACTCCCTCTTGAACAAAACCTTCCTCTTGGAAGTCTTGCTCATGTTGGTCCACAACAACAGGGATTTCTGGAGCCATTGCTCCATGTGGTTGAGGTACTCCCTCTAGAGTAGGTGCATGTGTCCCAAGTGTCCTTATGACACTTGGTTGACCCTCATCTAGGATCTGGCTCAATGAGTTTAAGTCACCACACTCACCAACTTTGGGGAACTCATCCTCTACAAAATTAGCATTCCTTGCATCAAAGATGTTCCCAATTTTGTGACTTACATCCAAGAACACATAACCCCTAGATTGTTCAGCATAACCAAGGAAGGCACACCTCCTCCCTCTTGGACCCAACTTTCCCAAAGGGTGGTCCGTTATGTGAACATAAGCTAAACAACCCCAAGGGCGTAAATAGCTTAGGTTAGGAGTTTTCTTCTTCCATAACTCATATGGAGAAGAATTCACATTCTTGGTGGTTACTCTATTAAGGACATGAACTGCACACAGCAGTGCATCACTCCAATAAGTGATGTCTAAATTGGCCTTTGCCATCATGGAACGTACAATATCCATAAGAGTTCTATTCTTCCTCTCAGACACTCCATTCTGTTGGGGTGTCCAAGGAAGGGTGAACTCCCTTTCAATACCTTTCAAGTCACAAAATGCTTTGAATGCATTAGATGTATACTCTCCACCCCTATCTGTCCTCAAGGACTTAATCTTCTTACCTACTTGGTTCTCAACCAAGTACACATACTTCTCAAAGCATGCCAAGGCCTCTGCCTTGTTTCTGAGTAAGTAGATATGGGTGAATCGAGTATAATCATCTGTGAATGTGATGAAATACTTAAATCCATTTCTAGATTCAACCCTCATTGGCCCACACAGGTCAGAGTGAACTAAACTAAGTGCCTCACCTCTCCTAGTTGCTTTGCCAAAAGGCTTTCTTATGGCTTTGCCTTCTAGGCATGATTGGCAACTTGGAAGGACAACCTTGGTCAAGGAACCTAGCAAGCCACCCTTGGCTAGTTTGTTCATTCTATCTTGACCAATATGACCTAGCCTTTCATGTCATCTCATTTCATTTGTGACCTCTGTCACATAGCAACTAGGACTTGCAACAGAATGGTCAGTTGGCTTTAACTCATAAAGCCCATTATTAATTGAACAAGTGCACACTATCTGATTATCTTTAATAATAGACACACTATTATTAAAGAAATTAAAGCAATAATTGTACTTCAACATACAACTTATAGAAATCAAATTTCTACAAATGTTTGGTACATACAATACATCTATTAGATACAAATATCCAATATCTATAGGAATCCTACATGTTCCTATGCCTTCCACTTCCAGCCTGGCATCATTTCCTGCTCAAATGTGCTTAGCTCCTTTTGAGAGCTTCCTGTAGGCCACAAACCAGGACTTATCCCGAGCTATGTGGTCTGTTGCTCTCGAGTCTACAATCCACAAAGAATTGCACTCAGTTAATAATGTACATGACACAACATGTATATTGGAAGTAGAAGGGTATGTATGTACTTTGGGTGGACCTTTGCAATCTTTTGCAAAGTGTCCTTTATACCCACAGTTGAAGCACTTCAGCTTGCTTAAGTCCTGCTTCTTTTTGAACTTCTTCTTAGAAGCAGAAACTTTTCCTTTGCCTTTCCTAGGCCCACCTTTGCCACCATTCTTCTTCCATCCCTTCTAGATAGAAGATGAGGCAACATATGCCTTGGAATGGTCCTTGAGGGCCATTACCTAAGCCTCAAGCAGGAGATGACGGGCAATGTCATCAAATGACATTATTTGAGGGTTATGGCGTAAGTTGACCTTCATCAACTGCCATTCTTCATCAGGCAAGGAACGAATTATTGCTTGTACTTGTTGCTCATCAATGAGCACATCAAGAGTAACTTGTTCAGTTAAAATGAATTTGACCTTCTGTTGCCAAATTGAATAGTTTTCACCATCCAATTTGAGGTCACGGTTTAATTCAGCAACAATATTCTTACTAGCCATCTACATCGATGCAATTCACATGTTTTTGTTCAATTTACACAACAAGACTCAACAAAGCAACATGTGTATGAAACAACTTTTAACATGCTTATATATGGCAAAAGAGATGCATATAGCATTCGATCAGAAATATATAAACATGCCTTCATTGCTTCATGCACACATCCTTCATTAGCCTTCATCAAAATCATACACACATGTATGATCCTAAATCATGCTCATTACATGCAACACATACATTTTCATGACCTAGGCTCTGATACCAATTGAAGATTTTCAGGATCTCAATAATAACATACTCTTATGTTATTCACTTGTGTATATGCCACATGCATATAAGTTTTCCATACATATTGTCTCAAAAACAATATCTAGCATGCTATTTGAGTTCAACATGAATATAGACATACTTATCCAGTCAAACAAACTTAGCATGCCATTAAGATCATTCATAAAACTTAAATCCTTAGCATGCTACTAAAGCAAGAAAGGATGCGTACCTTCCTTCTTGATAGTCTTGTGCCGAAAAAAGAAAAGGAAGGACTTGATCTTAGAGATACGCCTTGAGGCTTGAATTGAGATGAAGAATCTCAATGTAATTCCACCCACAATGCTCTAAGAAAGTGTATAATATTTCGGCCCTCTAAAGGAATAAAAGGAGGAATTTTTCTCTCAAGAAAAATGGTGCAAATTGAGTGTAAATTCGTGCTCCAAATGGCCAGCCACTAAAGGCTATTTATAGATGACCAAAAGGCAATAACCACCTCAACCACCTCCATGGCCGAACATACATGTCCTTTAACCCAAGGAACACTTCCTTTGGATGAAAGGGTATGTTCTTTTAGCCAAGAGTTATTTCTTTTGATGAAGAGACATACCTTTACACAAAAGATGTGTCTCTTGGTGGTTTTGAGCTAAAAACAAGGTGAGCTGGCACAAAGCTAGCTCACTATGCTACTTATGCACCATTGAGCTCCTTTGAGCTCCAACCAAGCACCATGAACTAAGGTCCAGCTCCAAGAACTGACCTTGAGCTGGAGTTAGCTGCTTTCAGCTGAAGTGAACTGAAGTCCAGCTACACTCAGCTACCAAAAGCTGAAGTGAGCTGACTTGAGCTAACTTGAGCTGAAGTCCAGCTACATTCAGCTACCATAAGCTGAAGTGAGCTGACTTGAGCTAACTTGAGCTGAAGTCCAGCTACATTCAGCTACCATAAGCTGAAGTGAGCTGACTTAAGCTGACTTGAGCTAACTTGAGCTGAAGTCCAGCTACTTTGAGCTATTTATAGCTGAAGTGAGCTGACTTGAGCTAAGGGGAGCTACTTCTAGCTGCCTTAGATACCTTTTCAAGTTATAGTTAGCTCAACGAGCTCAAATCCTATCTTAAAAGGATCTTGGTGCGCCAAGAATTCCAACATTTAAGACTCTACCTTGTTGGGTCAATTGGATTAAAAACCTAACTAGGCTAACTAAGTAAACCCATTTCCCAGCCCAACCCATTTATATATTAAAAAAAAACAACCCAAAAATACATTGACTTTGATTCTTTGGTAAACTATCTTTTATGTTACTGTATGTTGAATAATGAAAAAAAAAATATGAACGACAAAATGGATATAGTTGGTGCATACATGTAGTTCTAGTTAAGGATAAAATCAAATCAAATATAGATTATTAGATGTATTGCTGTGTAAGGGTTACAAGATTGGTAAAAGAAAAGGAGAAATAAAGTAAATGTGTTTATTATATTTTTGAAGCTTATATATGGAGAAGCTTTCCATAAAAAACTTTAAAAAATAAAATGAACTTCAGGAGAACCTTACCACTTAGAAAACAGAATAGAAATATGGTGTTTATGTGTATGTCCAATCCCAGCACTAAAACTTAGTTCATTAAACTGAAGGAATAGCAATTAGAAAATAGGAAACATGTGTAGTTATTTGTTTTCACCAATTAATTACCTCATACTGGTCAAATTGAATGCTTTGATTCTTTAGCTGCATTATAAACATGAGATTCCTTGATTGTCTCGTAGATTAAGTGCCATTAGTTTTTTGTGATTTCTATGCTAAACTAAAATTGGAGTTTTAGTAAGTGACATTGTTGTGAAATATGAGGTTGTTAAGATAATTTGAATGGTTATTTTTTTTATTATTTTTTTAGAGCTCTTTTGTTTTTTTTTTTTTAATCTTACGACTCTATGATTTCTTATGACTTTACAATTCCAGGAAAACCAAAACAAATTTAGGTAGAAACCTGACTTTGATACCTTGACAAAAATAATAAGTGCATACTGGATAGTGTAGTTGGGAATGTGAGAGATTATGGGCCATTCTACCCCTATTCCTTGCTTGCAATGTTTTTCCACAATTAGGCAATCATAAATTTGCAATCTTTGCAATGTGGCTTTACTAAGAAGCTGCCACTGTATTGCTGTCAATTTGGGACATTCACGAACAATCAACTTACTAAGATGTGGCATGATAGTGACCATGGGATCCTCTTTTTCACTGTCACTCCAATCCCACTCCTCCTACCCCTCCATCTCATGGAACATAGGACTTCAAATTTGGGAAGACAACCAACTGCTATTGCAATTCAGGTGGCGATGTTCCAAGAAATTCAATTCCCACTTTATTCATTCTCCACATTGATTCTAATACAAGATATTCAAGTCTCTGTAGTTTTCCCAGGGGAGGAAGCTCTTCTAACTCTCTACAATCTTTGAGCTCGAGGTATTTCAGGTTGTTCAATGATGCCATCCAATTAGGAAGTCCACACCTACCACTGTGTCCTCATATAACCAACAATTCGATGCATAAAGGTGGACTAAAGGATTGTAACACTTGTTATTCCTTCTCACTTACTATTTTCCCATCTTCCACCCCACTAAACTCGAGTTCCAAATAATAGAGAAAAATGACTATCCCATTTTTCCGTCTCAATTATCCTGTTTGTGTCGATATTATCTGTTGATATTATCTTCTTCCTAATAATATCACCCTATGAATATCATGTAAACTTATCTCCAAAATTATCTTTAAGATAGGAATTACCTTATCTCTTGTATAAATACCTTATGATTAATGAAAGCTATCTATGTTCCTCTGCTAAACTTGTTTCTCTTTTATGATATCAAAGCAGGTTGCTCTCTAAAAACAAAACCTAGCTGATCTTCTTCTTCTCCACTTAAACATGACCGACAAGCACCCAGTTGCCACTAATTCTATTACCGAAGTCCCAAATAAACTCACAAGCCTCAAATACCCTTCTTGGAAAGCTCAATTTCATTCGCTCATCTTTGGTTTTAATCTACTTGGTTTTGTCAACGGTACAAAGCCAACACCTGCCCCTACTTTGGTTTTAATCAATGACTTGATTAGACACCGGAGCCTCCCATCATGTGACACCGGAGCCAAGCTTGCTCTCTCAACTATCCGAGTACACCAGAACTGATCAACTTATCATTAGAGATGATGATAGGCTGTGAATTTCTCATATTGGTTCTACCTTCTTATCCACCCTTTCTCACTCCTTTAAATTACAAGGCGTTTTATGTGTTGCTGATATTAAAAGTAATCTTCTCTCTATCTCAAAGTTCTATTTATCTAATCAAGTCTCCATTGGATTCTTGCCAAACCATTTTCAGGTCAAGGATCAGCACATGGGACTACAACTCAAAGGTGGCACCATCGTCTTGGGCATCTAGCTTTACCTATCCTTCGTTCTCTTATTTCTAAATTTTTTTTACCAATTTTAGGACCTCAATTTCAATTTTTGTAATTCTTGTTTATGCAATAAGAGCCACAAACTACCTTTTAATGCTTTTTTTCTTATAAGCTGTTGGCCCTTTGATTTACTATACACTGATGTTTGGGGTCTAGCTCCAGTTCAATCAATTGATGGCTTTCGTTATTACATTGCCTCCGTTGATCATTATACCAAGTATCTTTGGCTCTACCCTATGCAGCAAAAATCAGATGTTTATGAAATTTTTGTTAAATTCAAGTCCTTGGTTGAAAACTATTTTCAAACCAAAATTGCTTGACCTTATACTAATGGAGGTGGTGAGTATCAAAAATTGAAACCTTTTCTTGAAATAAATCGCATCTCTCATCTTCTTACTTCACCGTATATACCTCAACACAACGCATCTATTGAACGCCGACATCGTCATATTGTTGAAACCGGCCTGACCCTTCTCCACAATGCCTCCATGCCTTCCCCTTATTGGGCCTATGCCTTCCTCGCTACCACTTATCTTATTAATAGAATGCCCACTTCAGTCCTTAGTGGTATCTCACCCTATCAAGTCTTATTTTCACAAGTACCAAATTACCACAACTTGAAAATTTTTGGTTGCTTGTGCTAACCTTGGGTTCGCCCTTACAACATTTATAAACCCCAATAAACATCAAAACCTTGTATTTTCCTTGGCTACTTTCTAAATCAAAGTGCCAACCTTTGCTTAGACCCAAACACAAATAAAATTTTTGTCTCTCATCATGTACATTTTGTTGAAGAAATTTTTCGTTTCCTACATTTTTTCCCTCACACACCTTCTTTATCTAGTTTGACTTTTTTTGAATGGACATTTGCAAGAACAACCCAAGAGATCACTCTCGGTAGGCCTTCATCAGTCATCCCGCTGTAGCAACCTTGTCCAAGTAAATCTCTTGCTTCTTCCATGCCTCATTCTCTTGACGCTCCTACCCAAATTGTTCCTACCTTTGTACTTGAGAACATCACCCTAACTACTCCTCCCTTGTCCTCATCACATTCATCCCCACCCCACACACCTGCCCCTATTGCGCCATTCCCACACACCTATACTAGATGAAAATACAACCAATCTGCTTCTCCTATGTCTACCCCTTTACCTTCTACCTCCCCTTCTTCACCACCTCTGCCACCAACTCGCACTCATCCTATGCTAACCCACTCTTTTACCAATCATTCTAAAGCTGCCCATCTAACCACCAAACATCCTCGCTTATCCACTACTGAACCGACCACCACCACACAAGCCCTTCGTCATCTCCATTGGAAACAAGCCATGATTGATGAATATGAAGCCTTACTTCATAATGGTACATGGGAGTTAGTTCCACATACTTCCTCACAGAATATTGCAGGCTGTAAGTGGCCTTTTCACACAAAGTGAAATTTTGATGGCACAATCTCTCGCTGCAAAGTACGTTTTGTAGTGAAGGGCTTCCATCAACACCCTGGCCTTGATTTCAATGAAACGTTCAACCTAGTGGTCAAACCATCAACAGTTTGACTCATTCTCAACCTAGCTGTTCAACACAGCTAGCCTCTTCACCAGTTGGGCATCAACAATGCCTTTCTGCCAGGTGACCTCTTAGAGGAAGTCTATATCCAGCAACCCTCAGCTTTTGTTCACCAAGATTTCCCATATCATGTCTATAGATTCCGCAAAGCAATTTATGGCTTGAAACAAGCACCTTGAGCTTGGTACCAGGCTCTCAGTGTTTTTCTTCTTTCGTCTGGATATAAAGTTTCTCTGGCGGATTCATCCTTGTTCATCTACAATCACGGACATCGTTCCCTTTATTCTTGTTTATGTTGACGACATTATTATTAGCGGCAATAATTCTACCTTTATTTAACAATTCCTTAACTTTCTTTGTGATCGTTTTTCCTTGAAGGACCTTAGTGATCTCAACTATTTTCTTGGCGCTGAAGTAGCACATACCCCATTTTGTGGCTTTTCTTTCAATACAAATACATCATTGATCTTCTTTCTCATGCCAACATAGATGGTGTTAAAGACTCTCCAACTCCATTCTCCACCTCAGCAACACTAAGGCAGAATGATGGCTCTTCTCCACTGATGCCATTTCCTTCCGTAGCATTGTTCGCATGTTACAATATCTGTTCTTCACTCGCCTAGATATTGCATTCATAGTCAACAAGTTGTCGTAATTTATACATTAACCCATCTACCAACACCTTCTTTCTCTAAAATGGGTGCTTCGTTATCTCAAATGAACTCCATTTCATGGTATTTTCCTTTGAAAAAGCTTTTCCCTGCAACTTCATGTGTATTCTGTTGCTGATTAGCCTGGTGACAAAGATTCCTATCATTCAACCTCTGCCTACATAGTCTATCTTGGTTGTAATAACAACATACTATTGCTCGATCCTTAACTGAAGCCAAATACCATGCTACCTCCACCGCTGCCTATAAAGTAGAATGGTGACATTCTGTCTTTCGTGAACTTGGTTTTTACATAGCACAACTGCCACTCCTACTTTGTGATAATATGAGCTCTACATATCCATGTGCCAACCTTATTTTTCACTCCAAAATAAAGCACCTTACACTAGACCGTCACTGTGTTCGAGACAAATTTACGACTGGACAACTCCAAGTTCAACACATCCCAACTGAGTTGCAACTAGTAGAAGCCTTCACCAAACCTCTACCTCGCCCTTGGTTTGAATAACTACGGTTCAAGATAGGTGTCACTGATGGTTCCACCAGCTTGTGGGAGCATAATAGAGAAAAATGACTACCCCATTTTTCCATTTTTCCATCTCTAATTATCTTGTGATTCTACTCTGAACTGTTCTGATTTGGTTAATGATTTTATTTATAAATATTATTTATTCAGTTCTCAAAATGGCTATTGCATTGATTACTTTTAACTCTTCAAATATTTTCTGTTGAAGTTTATGTTATTATTTTATATGAATTATTTCTGCTTGATCCCTATATGTTTTGTATATTGTATTTTTGTTTTCAAAATCCACCACTTGTTGGGCATTCATACTTATCCCGTTTTCACCTATTCGCACAGATAAGGAGATGTCCGAGTTAGCTAGTGGGAGTGACTACAAGGTCAACTGAAGTTCAAGAAAGTTAAAAGTATTTTGTTAGTATTACTATTATAAATTTGTTTATGTTTAGGAAACTCTTTGGATTTTGTTTCATTCCTTAGAGCTTTGATATTTTATGGATTATGTCTTTATTTCAAGAATTGTAGTTGCTCTACCACTTATTCTCAAAAGTTGAATTTTATAAGTTTGTAATTATTTGGAATATGTAGCCTTACATGCTTAGGGAAAATTTATTTTCTTGAGTATGTGGCGTGTCACTGTCCCAAGACTCCTAGGGCGGGTTTTGGGGCATGATAGAAGTGGTATCAGAGCATAAGTTCAATAAACTTGAAGGCCTTAGGTTAAGGAAATGCTAGGCTTTTGCTGTGCTTAGATATCGAGAGATGGGTGGAAATTGCTACCATAGTGGAAATGGACCTGGGTCTTATTGTCAGGGACCAAAAGGGAAAAGATAGACCTGGAGGATCTTTAAGGATGCCATTTGGAAATATAGCAAAGAAACAAAGTTTTACCCCAACCTATCATGGAGCTTCTATGCATCTGGATGTACCAAAGTGTGATTACTGTGGACAATTTCATTTTGGTGAATGTCACTGGAAGACTGGTGACTATTTCTGTTGTGCCAAGAAAGACCATCTGATTGCTGATTGTAAATAGTCAGGGACTAGAAATCCTCTCCAAAGCTTTTAGGCAAGGGGAAATCTACCAGCTTTAAGGAAGCAAGATGAAAAAGGATGTGCAGCAAAGCCACAAGTTCAAGGCCAAATATATGCTCTTACTCAGCAGGATATAGATGACTCTAATGTAGTTGTTTCAGGTACGATGAAAATTAGTTTTGTTTATGCTCATGCCTTGTTTGATTTTGGTGAGAATTATTCTTTTGCATCGCCAAAGTTTGTTGCTCGATTGTCATATGTGCTTGAACCATTAGATTTTGAACTATCTACTGAGACCCCTTCAGGAAAGTCTGTTGTTACTTATTCTGTCCATAAAGGGTGTGTAGTTAGAATTAGGGGAAGAAATATGCTAGTGAATTTGATTAGGCTGGATATAATTGACTTTGATGTGCTTTTGGGGATGGACTGGTTATCGGGAAACCATGCTTGGGTTGACTGCCATGAAAAGAAGGTAGTAATTCGTGTTCCTAATAAGCTAGAAATTATCTTTATCGGGAATAGGCAACCGGTCATAATATGTCTTATCTCTGCTATGCATGCGTGTCAATTGTTAAGAAAGGGTTGTCATGGATAGTTAGCATTCATTAGAGATACTAGCCAATCTGAATTGAAGCTGGAAGACATGCCTATTGCCAAAGGAGTTTCTTGACGTCTTTCCTAAGGAAATTCCTGGGTTGCCCCTTGATCGAGAGATCGAATTTTCTATTGATCTTGTGTTGGGGACTACCCCAATCTCTAAGGCTCCCTACTGAATGGCACCTGTAGAGATGAGAGAGTTAAAGGTACAGCTACAAGAGTTGCTAGATAAAGGGTATATTCGACCTAGTGTTTCACAATGAAGTGCTCCTGTTTTGTTCATAAAGAAGAAATAAGGAAGCTTGAGGCTTTGCATTGACTACTGTGAGTTAAACAAGGTAATTGTCAAGAACAAGTATCCATTGCCTCGTATTGATGGCTTGTTCGATCAGCTGCGGGTTGCATAAGTCTTTTCTAAAATTGATTTGAGGTCTAGGTATCACCAATTAAAGATTAACGCTAAGGATATATCCAAAATTGCTTTTAGGACCAGGTATTACCATTATGAATTTATGGTTATGCCTTTTGGTCTAACGAATGCATCGGCTGTTTTTATGGACTTGATGAATTGAGTTTTCAAGCCATATTTAGACCAATTTGTCGTTGTGTTTATCAATGATATTTTGGTCTATTCTTAGAGCCCAAATGAGCATGAGAAGCATTTGAGAATTATTTTATAGACATTAAGGGGGAAGGAGTTATATGCAAAATTCAAAAAATGTGAGTTTTGGTTGGAGAAAATTTCTTTTCTTGGTTATATAATTTCAAAAGATGGACTTTTTGTAGATTCGTAGAAAGTTGAAGCAGTTGTGAATTGGGGTAGACCCTTGCCGAAATTCATAGCTTTCTTGGTTTAACTGGTTATTATCGTCGGTTTGTTGAAGGATTTTCGACCTTGGCTATGCCTTTATATAAGTTGGTATGAAAGAATGCTAAGTACGAGTGGACTGAAGATTGTGAGAAAAGTTTGCAATATATCTTTACAAAGAAGGAATTGAATCCTAGGCAGTAGAGGTGGCTGGAGTTGTTGAAAGATTATAATTTGAATATTTACTATCACCCTGGCAAGGCAAATGTTGTTGCTGATGCTTTAAGCCGTAAGTCCTCTGGCTTGTTAGCTTCTTTACTTACTAATAAAATAGTTATTCTTAACGATCTATAGAAGTTGGGAGTAGAAATGATAATAGATGGTCTCAATAATGTGCTTGCTAACTTAATGGTTCAACCAACTTTAATTGAGAGGATTAACATTTCTCAAAGTTCAGATGAAGGAATTAACAAGTTCAATGAAAAAGTTACACAAGGGAAGCATCAAGGATTTCGTATTCATGAAGATGGATTTCTAAAGTTTGGTGCTCGACTATGTGTCCCTGGAGATGAGGCTTTGAAAGAAGAAATTATAAGGAAGGCACATAATACCCCTTACATAGTGCATCATAGTAGAACTAAAATGTACAGATACCTACGAGAGCATTTTTTGTGGCAAAGAATGAAGAAGGAGATTGCTAAATTTGTTGCAAAGTGCCAAACTTGGCAGCAAGTCAAAGTCGAACATCAAAAGCCTTCAAGACCTTTGTAGCCTCTTCCAATTCCTGAATGGAACTGGGAACACATCACTATGGATTTTGCTGTGGGACTTCCAAGGACTACTAAAGGTAGCAATGCTATATAGGTGATTGTTGGTCATTTATCTAAATCTGCCCACTTTTTGCCATTCCAAAAAGGTTCAAGTTTAGAGAAGTTAGCCAAGTTGTATGTTAAAGAGATCGTCCACCTACATGGGGCTCCTCTATCTATTGTCTCAGATAAATGGTTTGTCTCAAGATTTTGGGGACATTTGCAGAAGGCCATAAGAACTCAACTCAATTTTAGTACCGTTTATTATCCTAAAACCGATGGCCAGTTAGAAAGAACTATTCAAATTCTTGAAGATTTGCTCCGAGCTTGTGTGCTAGACGTTGGAGGTAATTGGGATGATCACTTAGCACTTATTGAATTTGCATATAACAATAGCCATCAGTTTAGCATTGTAATGACACTCTATGATGCATTGTATGAACGGACATGCAGGTCACCAATATGTTGGGATGGTTGAGAAGAATCAAATTATTCATGATCACTTACGGATTGCATAGAGTAAAGAAAAATGTTATGCTAATTTGAGAAGACGAGTGTTGGACTTTGATGTTGGGGATAATGTTTATATTAAAATATCACCGATGAAAAGAGTTATGAGGTTTGGGTAACGTGGAAAATTAAGCCCAAGATTTGTGGATCATTTTGAAATTCTAGATCAAGTTAGGGATGTTGCTTACAGAGTTGTGCTGTCATTATCGTTATCATGAGTGCACAATGTCTTTCATGTATCAATGTTATGTAAAGATGTGCACGATCCCAATCACATAGTCCAACATCAACCGATCAACATTATGCTAGATTTGACGTATGAGGAGCGGTCAGTGGAGATTCTTGATCGAGAGAAAAAAGTATTGAGAAGATACACTGTTCCATTTGTGAAAGTTTATTGGGAAAGACACTCTTTATCAAAAGCTACTTGGGAACGCGAAAAGGAGATGCGTGAGAGGTATTCATTTCTATTTATCAATGAAGGTAAGTTTCAAAAACGAAACTTATTTTAAGGGAGGAAGGATGTAATGGCCCAACCCGATTTAGTTTACTTTATTATTTTGGGTATTTAGGTTACGACCCAAGAGAAGGAAAAATAATAATAAAAAAAATAAGAAGCAAAGAAATAAAAAAAAAACAAGGGAAATAAAAAAAAAAAAATACGGCACAAACCAAAAGACAGAAGAGAGGAAAGCGTGAAAGGAGTTATAAAAAGGGGAGAAATAGGAAAAAGTTAGGGTTGTATATTTCTCTTACTTTTTTTTATAGATGTTGTCTTATGTTGAAGGAGTGGAAGAAAAAATCATTAATTAAAGATAAAGTAAAAGCAGTCTATCAGTCTTTTAAGCAAAAGATGGATCTTTTGTGAGTGTTTGTTGGTTATTTCTAATATACAAGTTAATTATTTTAGAATTTGTAAAAGGATTTAGATTGATGATTTGATTGAATATAACTTACTTTTGATGATTGGAAGAGTTAATTGATAATTGAGAATATTTATAACGAATTAAGAATAAATTTGGTTGAAATCACACAGTAGCAAAAGGTTGCGAGCGAAGAAGACGAGGAATCGTATTTCTGGCCCAAAATTGGGATAAATACATATTAGGTACTTTAGGTTTTGATACGGGTTCATCGATACCCTCTAGTCTAAAATGTTATAACTTAGTCACTGGCAGTAGGATAATCGGTTTACTCACAGTATAAGTCCCTGAGGCTTCTACCACAACTTCAGTAAATTCTTACATTCCAGAAGCATTCATTTGGTTCACTGTCAGCAAGTGATTTTGGGTTATTTCTTGAATTGATTATATTTTGACATAAACTTTTGTATAATTATTTTAGATGACTAAATAATTATTTTAGAAGTTGGAAAGTTGCATTTTGAGGTAAGTGGCTATTATTATTTCTAAAAATTAATTTTTTTTGATATTATGTATGTATTATTTCTTCAAGTGTTAAGTTTTCCAACTTAGTAATTTTTCAATATTTCGATTAAAAGCTATGTTGAATTAAATTGATTTTCAATCAGAATAAGAGTTTTTAAATACATGTTTTATTCTAAAATTGTTTTCCCAAGTGTTTTATTAATTTACTTATTGATCTGCTTATTCAAATTTTATCTTATTTATGCAATATATTGTGTTTGATTAAATAAGCTGAGATTAAATATGTTTTGATTGTGATATTTTGTATTGAAATTTTATAGCAATTGTAATGCTCTGAATTTCTGTTCGGACTCCGTTTTGGTAGATGTTGATTCTATACCCGTACTACTAGGAAAGTATAGTTCTGGACCCTTCATGTAGGGTATTCTGTTGTGTTTTGCAATGCACTGTTTTTAGGACTAGTCCTTCAGGGCATTCGATTGTTAACGATTCTTAGACGATTATGGACTTACTACAGTGGTTTAAATGTAGTCATAACAATCACCCCCACCCACCCTATTCTGAATTTCTATTCTATCATTCAACTCTGAACAGCTCTGATTTGGTTAATGATTTTATTTATAAATATTATTTGCACAGTTCTCAAAATGGCTATTACATTGATTACTTCTAACTCTTCAAATATTTTCTGTTGAAGTTTATGTTATTATTTTATAAGAATTATTTCTGTTTGATCCTTATATGTTTTGTATATTGTATTTCTGTTTTCAAAATCCACCATTTGTTAGGCATTCGTGCTTACCCCATTTTCATCCATTCATACAGATAAGGAGCAGTCTGAGTTAGCAAGCAGGAGTGACTATAAGGCCAGCTGCAGTTCAAAAAAGTTAAAAGTATTTTGTTAGTACTACTATTAGAAATTTATTTAGGTTTACGAAACTCTTTGGATTTTGTTTTATTCCTTAGGGCTTTGATATTTTATGGATTATGTCCCGATTTCAAGGATTGTAGTTGCTCTGCCACTTATTTTTAGAAGTTGAATTTTATAAGTTTGGAATTATTTGGAATATGTAGCCTTGTTTGTTTAGGAAAAATTTATTTTCTTGAGTATACGGTGTGTCACCGGCCCAAGATTCATAGGGTGGGTTTTGGGGCATGAAAAAAATAATTTCAAGGCTTAAGCTTTTGATTCAAGTGTTTATTAGGTAAACAGAGTAGTAACTATCAAGTGGCATTGGTTCTAGACAAATATATATATATATATATATATATATATATATATATATATATATATATATATATATATATATATATTATGGCCTAGGGTTCTAGTTACCACATTATTCCTTGGTTAATCTAAGATCATGGTAACGTGCTCATATAGAAATTAAAACCCTAGCCATAACTCCATAGGTGTACCATGTTCCTTTAATGAAGAGAGATCTATTGAGGCGTTAATCAGTATTGAGGCGTTTTAGGGTTTAGAAAAAGTAGCATAGGTGTCATATGGGTAGAAATAAAATCCACATTATTCCTTGGTAGACAAGCACTCAAAACTGCTGAGCAGAACCCTAGATTTTGTCTTACTTAAAATCCAAGTAACCAAAGACACATTCAGGTTTGTCTCACACATGAACTGAAGGGAAGCAACCAAATTAGCTGGATAGCCGCATATAAGGAGAACTGGAAAAGTGACAGCAATGGCTGCTGTCCTAATTTCCCGTAGGCCATTTTGGTGTTATAAGGTCACTTTTGCCAAAGCATTACTCCAGCAAGTCTAGATTACTTAAGTACAAATATACACCTAGTCTTTAAAGCAATTTGGTACTAAAATAAAAGGTCAAAGGCAAGGTCAAGCTCGTGCTAAAATATTGGCTGAAACAACCTGCAAAATTTCTGCAGGTTTTTATTCTGAAATTCAAGGATATGAATGTTATTCCACTCCACACTACCTGAGCAGAGACACAATTAAATGTGTCACACACATAACACAAAGAAACCAAGACTTTAAACCACCTACTGCAATCCAAGTAAACACAGGAAAGCTGCAGCATTGCTGCTGTCCTAATGCACCAGAAGGGAAATCATTTTGATTCCAGAGTTATTATAACCAGCCCTTAAAGCCATTGGATTGCCAAGAACCGAAAGTCCTAATTTCTCAAGGATTGAAATGTTGTATCATAAGCCAATGGTGCCTCCATTGATTTTGCAACCAGTAAATATTTAGTACCATATGAAAACGTCAAGAACATAATTTCCAAGCAACTTTTGTCAGAGAATTCTTACACAGAAAATTTCACTATTACATCAGCCCATAAACAACAAAAATACACCCTCAAATGTACAGTATATTTTCTTACAGCAGAAGCTAGGTGTCATTTATGCCCAGACCACCCTAGACCTAGGATTGTAATACATTTAGGTGCTTAACACAAAATATGAACTCAAGCAGCAGATTTTCAGAATTTGGCATCATAGTCTGCAAAGTGCAGTCCAAAATGTCTGGTTAACAGAAGCAGCTAGCAATATACCAGGTTAACACTAACAACTCAGGGTTAATATTAAAATTTTACCTGAAAAGCATAATTAGCACACAACAAAACCGGAAAATTAGCTCATCTCTACTGTGATCCCCTGCAATTTAAAACAGAAAGGGCTTGAGCTATAAGAACTCAGTAAGGGTTGCCTCGTCTCCTGCACCACAAACACACTTAAAATTCCTAAGAGTATCAAGCAACATAAACATATCAGGAACACACGTCAGAAGCATGCCAGCAAGTAGTCCAGTGGTTTCAGAAAATCAGAAATGCTTGGCCATAGCATTATTTGTCCCCTACCAACTTGCTTAATCAGTTTTATGTAGGTAGAACCAGAATTCTGACTTCAAACACCTTTCATTTGATAAAGTAAACTGGTCTGTTGGTCTAGAACTCAAAATGACTATTTCAAAAACCAGATTTTCAAAGTTTATTTTTCTGCAGAATTTTGACAGATTTCAGTTCCAATGAAGAAATTGCACACTTAAAGGTTTTTGTTTGTATTTCTTGGCCAAGTGTATTGTGACATGTTTAATTGAGTCTTCCAGCCGGATTAATTAGCTGGGTTTACAAGGAAATGCATTTAGAACACTTAAAAGGTTTTAGAATTTAATGTCTTTTTCAGCCTCTAGCTAGAAGGAATAATTTTGAAACGTTGAAGCTAATTTCTTTATTCTGACTTAATAATTTAAAGCTAAGGAAGATTGGATTCATGCTACTAAAAGTTCCTACTTAGGGTTTTCATCTTCGAGACTAAAGGTTCAAAGGTTGACAAAATTAAGTGATGTATGTACTAAAAGTGTTGGGTTAAGGAGTTCTATATATAATGAAATCATGAACTATTATTGGAAGCATATTAACTTGTTCAACAATAAAACAATGGGAGAAATATTGGAGGAGGCAACCAAGGGGTGTATGTTGAATTAATTAAGGTAAAGAGCAGCAATAAATCATGGTTTTGATACAATAATATATAATAGAAATAATAAGTGCGTACCCCCACAATAAAGCGCCTCGGGGTATGGGAGATGATGGCCCAATTCTCTTCCAGAATTGGGCACATATTAATTTTCAATTCTCGCAGTGTGGTTTTACCAAGAAGCTGCTGCGGTATTGCTGTCAAGCTGGGACATCGACGAATAATCAACTGACTAAGATGTGGCATAATAGTGATCATGGGATGCTCATTTTCACTGTCACTCCAATCCCACACCTCCCACCCATCCATCTGATGGAAAGTAAGATTCTTCAAACTAGGGAAGACAACTAACTGCGGTTGCATTTCTAGTGGCGATATTCCAAGAAATTCGGCTCCAACTTTCTTCACTCTCTGCATTGATTCTAATCGAAGCGATTCAAGTCTTTGCAGTTTGCCCAGGGGAGGCAGCTGCTCCAACTCTCCACAATCTCGGATGATGAGCTTTTTCAAGTTGTTCAATGATGCCATCCAATTAGGAAGTCCATCCCTACCACTGTATCCATATATCGTCAACTGTTCGATCCACAAAGGTGGAGTCAAGGCTTGTAGCACTTGTTCTTCCTTCTCATTCTCCACTTTCCCACCTTCCATCCTGTTGAACCTGAGTGTCAAACTCCTCAACTTGGTCTTGTCTTCCAACCACCTCGCTTTCCTACACTCATTCACGTCTCTGATGTCCCCCAATCCGGTGATCTCGATTTCTTCAATGTTTGATAAATTCCTCAATTCGGCAATGCTAGCATCCTTTTCTCTCATGCTAATAACAAAAACACGTATCACTTTAACTTTACTTAATCTTCCAATCCCCTTTGGCATACACTTCAGGCTATCAGTTTCCAAATTATAAAGATAAGTAAGATTGATCAACTCCCCTATCCGTCGTGGCAGCTTTTTGAGACTCCTACACCAATTTATGTTTAATATTTCCAAGTTGCATAGATCACATATTGCTTCCGGCAATACTCTTAATTTTGAGTTACCTGACAAATCCAGGCACTTTAGATGTTGTAACTTCCCTACTTCCTGTGGAAGGACTTCAAACCCCAAATCTTTTAGTTTCAATGTCCTTAAACAGATGAGTTGTCCCCAATCTAGTGCCGAAAGATCAACATTTATTGTTCCAGACCCGCAACTGTGCTGAATGTGGAGGCTTCGCAATTTTTTGGAACCACAAATGTTATGGGGAAATTGGACTTGATTCTCATCAATATTCAACAGCATGTGCCGCATAGTTTTCTCATCAATATTCAACAGCATGTGCCGCATAGTTTTTTGAGATGCTTCCTTCATCAACAGCTCCATGTTATTGAAATCAATTGAGCAACATTCACCTTCACTTAAAAAAATTGCAAAATCATGAACTATATCATGCATTTTGAATCCTTCTATATCTCCGTCATCAGATCTTCTAAGGTCTTGAAAAAAGCATCGCATAACCAAGTCATTAAAGCACTCCTCTGCTATAACTTTTGCCTCCTCTGCCTCCCCAAAAAACCCTTGTGTCATCCACAACTCGATCAATTCACGTTTCAAAAATTCAAAGTCTTTTGGGAAGAGTGCACAATATGAGAAACACCGCTTTGAAACTGATGGTAACTCATAATAGCTTAATTGCAAGGGACCAAAAAGACCTCTCTCAGCATCTTTAATTTCCCAAGTTCCACAATCGAGCACATGTTGCCACTCATTTCTGGTTCTTTTGAATCGCAAGTGACTACCTATTATTTTAATTGCAAGAGGTAGGCCTTCACATTTGGAAACAATTTCTCTACCAACATCTTCTAACATTTCTATCTCATCCTTATCCTGGAACGCTAGTCGAGCAAACAATGACCAAGAATCTTCTTTATTCAAGAACCCTGGTCGAAAAATATCTACCTGTCTGGACCCCAGAACCATAGCCAGAACCATAGCCACCTTTTCATTCCGTGTGGTCACTAAAATTCTACTTCCAGGAAGAGAACACTTCAAAGTATCTAGGAGTTGTTTCCATTTCTCAGAATCCTCTGTCCAAACATCATCAAGGACAAGTAAAAATTTCTTTTCTGACATATGTTCACGAATTTGTTGTAATATGATATCCATTGCATCTACCTTTGGACGTTCGCGAGTACATGCTTCCAAGATTTCATTAGCTATTCTTCTCTCGTCGAAAGGATTGGAGACACAGACCCACATTCTCTTGTCAAAGTGGGCTTCGACTTCACCATCATTGTAGGTAGATTGAGCAAGAGTAGTCTTGCCGAGACCACCCATTCCTACAATGGAGATAACACGTAGAGCCTCCTCTTCTTGAGTACTACTACCGCTCGGTGTTGATAGTAGCATGCCTTTGACAAAAGCTTCATCTTGCTTTCTGCCTAGCACCTCCGCAACATCAATGTAAGATGTTGTTCTAGGCCTTTCTTCATCAGTTATTCTCTCGTGGATAACGAAGTGAAATATCTCTTTTCGGGCAGAAATGGAATCAAGCCTTTCATTGATTTCCTTGATCTTGAGAGCAATGTCATGGCGAAAAGCAACTTGCTTGATGCAAAAGCAAGGGGATGGGAGGAAGGAGCATACCTTGTTGCGGGGCTTCTGTTGTTGCCTGATCTTTAATCTTAAGAGAGCAGTCTTCCACTCATCCAGAATGTCTTCAAGATCGTAAGAAACCTCCTTGAGTTCATTCAACCAATTTCTTACACCGGCTTCTTTCACTTGCCTTCTTTCTGCATCTTGGAGCACAGCTTGAATGGCCCGAATATTGCTGGTGAGCTTTCTGATCTCTCCATCCACGCCTGTCACAAGCTCCACTTCTTGCTTTGCTTTCTCGGACAGTTGTTGCAGGAGTGCTGAAACAATAGCATCGGCCATGTCTACAGCAGTAGATGAAGGGCTTGTGAGAGCAAGAATAGGTTTGCAGATGAAAAGCAGAGCTGCAGAGGAAGAGGTAAGTCCATTAATGATAAATCCAGCCACACAATTGGTATTGGTAGGTCCGAGATTAATGCTTTCCGGCCAGCCTTGACCTGAAGTCGTCGCCTTAGCGTCTTCTGAAGATTCGTTGAAGTTGAAATGCAAGTTGGAGCCCGAAAACAAAGTCGCAGGCAAGAACAAGAAGCTGGGCCAAACGTTAAAAAAAGCTTGGAAAGCAGAAAGAGCCGAAAGGCCCAACATTTACGTTTTATTCAGACAAATAAACAGCCAAATCATAAGTTAGTCGCCTGTTTTTTTTTTTTTGGTTTTTTGGGATCTTTAGTTGCTTGTTCAGGTTTTTTTTTTAACTTTTTTTTTTCATTAGGAAAAGGATTGTATTGGGTTTTTTTGTTGATTGCCTAGAAATTATTAATTGCTTAATTACTAAGGGTGTTTGATTTTCTAAAGGTTCCTTCCTTAACTGATTATAATCATTTTAGTTCCTCATTGGGCAGCAAAGGAAGAAACTTTATTTTTCGAGAATTATATTCCTCGAGAAACCACCCACAGGTGCAGAAAGTTTTTTAGGACATTGGAATAGTTTCCTCTTATGTCATAGGGATCATAAATCTAAGAACATGAATTTATTATGCAGAAATTTTTCCTGTCATTGATGTCTTGTGGAATGTGAGTCCTAAAAGTTGACAACCTTGTTTAATTAAGTCCTAAAAGTTAACGATTTTCTAATTAAGTCCTACACCTATTAAAATATGAGCACCACTAGTCCTAAGTAATGGGCGGTCGATGACACCTCTGACTTGGCACCAAACGTTGTCATCCTTCATGTGCCCATGCTTTTGTGTAACGTAGTTTGCCAAGCAAGATAGACAGTCACAAGAAAAATTGAAGATTTTGACAGATTGCAGAGAAACAAATGAAACAGAGTACTCAACACCCTACAACCTTATTCATTGCTACACTATAGGTAAGAAGAGGAAAACTACTTTTCGGAGTTGGAATTGGATCAATCCACAAAGTTAATTTTCGGATTATTATCAAAACTACTACACTATATGCAAAAAAGTTTATGCATGCATCCAGGTAGGAAGAAAAGCTGAGCCTTTGTTTACTGTTATTATCAATTTGCCTATCGGTAAACCAATTTAGCAAGTGCTTAAGGGTGGGCTTTGTTGCATTTGGGAGCAGGTTGTTTTAGGTCTCTTGTTAACCAGCAGGGGTGAGGATATCTGCGCAGTAGCTATACGAGGAGTAAAAGAGGAGATGGTAGTAAGTCAAAATCAAGCATTCTGGAACATTTTATGCCTTTAGCTACTTTGCATGCCAGTGTTAATGGTTTCCCCAGGAACTACATTTCACTGATAATCAGATTGCCACAAAATTTTTGGATGTCTTAGCAAAGAATCTTCTCCAGGAAGTCCTAGAAACTACAGGTATCTCGCCTAGTAACGTTTTTTGTGGATTTTCTAAAGATGCATTTGATCCTTCTTTTGAAAGAGAATTAGATACTATAACATTGGGAATGCCTGATTATTATTATTATTATTGTTGTTGTTGCTGTTGTTGTTATTGTTGTTGATGTTATTTTAAAACAATTATGTGGCGTTTAGTTGTAGAAAATTTTCCCATTTCTCTTTTCTAAATTTTCTTTGATGAAATTTTGAGTGCATGACATGTTTTAAGGATGTGGAAAACTTTGTTTTCTAAACTTTCCCCCAATCATCTCTCAATAAGCACAATACATACCTGGTACCCATCTTGGGGACAAGGGATTGAGATTTAGCTGTCCAATTGGGTAGGCTCTGGTTTGGGTGAGTCCATGATCCAAACAGCTTACAGTAGAACTCAAAAAGCTTTCAGCCTGGCCAACGATGGTGTTCAAGGCCAAAAAGATTGATTTGGAGGTGAAGAAGCTTGTCTCATGGGTGGAGAAATGAGTGGATGTTAAGCTGCTCAACAAAGTAAATTCTGTCAATCAAGTCACTGTAGTCTCAAACTGGTTTTCTCTTGGCTTACTTATAACTACAACAGAATTGAATTTAACCCACTAAGTCCCACATGCAAAACAGTACCCTTCATGGGATCAGGTTCCAGTTCCATTTAACTCATAGCCAAGGTTAGCAACTACAATCTCGCATTACAGTATTCAAGTCCAGAAGCTAGCAGCTACAACTTCGGTCATTTTCAAGGACTTATTCAGTCAAGTCACGGATACCCCATTATTTTTTTCAATGCTTACTTGGCATTGGTTCCTTTGCAGGTTCACCTTTTTTATTAAGTTCTTTTTGTTTTGTTTCGTTGGAAAATTGATATTTATGCAGTGGGGTATGTGCAGACCTGCTTTAGCAGGAAGAAGACCCGGCAGGCAAAACCACTCGATAACTTGGTCACTTCATACTTTCATTACTTGCTCCGGTCATCTAATTCATCTATATATGAAACCAAGAGGAAGGTATGTATCCTAACTGATCATTGTTTAAACCCCGTTGTGCAGCCAGTCATAATGGGTCTTCCCTCCCTTGTTTTCATTAAATCCTATGCGAGAAGAGAGCATAAAAAAGTCGTTTCTTGGACTCATGATTATAAACCCGTAGCCAACAGAAACAGATATGCAGCAGAATTATTTCGCTCCAATCCGTTGCTGTACCATGAAATCCCATAATGAGGAGTGGCTCAGTGGGCCGGGGCCCACATAGATTTCATCATCCAGCTGTGGAGGTGGACCACCAAGTTACGGGGGCCCAGCACTTGGTCAAATGATCGTGCTGGCCTGGCTTTGGTTGCCCCCGAAATTATCATGCCATCGCTCACAGGCTCACAGTTGCGGACCGGACACAAAGCCTTGCGATTATTGATGGAACGAAAACTACGACGGAGGCCGCTCCCTCCCTCCACCTCAATGGTCCATATTGCTGCTGTCCATCATGACGCAGTACGGGTACACATTCCTCTACAGCCATCTCCTACTGCCCCCAGTTCCAGTCCCAGTTGCGAAACATTGTCATTCTTCTTCCTACTTCCTTGCTCCAAACCAAAGCATTCCTTCATTTCCGGCTTACTTTGGGGTAGGGCACTGTGCTTACAATGCCGTACCTTAGTCTCAATTACCTGTTCTGCACTAATTGGTATTCATGATGCCGGGGGAATCATCATCATCACCACTTGTCATCGCACAACTTTTCATTTGCATGGACAACTATCGTGATTGATGAATCGAGACCAGCTACTACAATCGCATTACGTCACAAGATTTACGTTGTCAAATCAAAAGTTGATCAAGTTTTTCTCCGGAGCGTAATAATTCATTTAAGGCCAGCCCACGGGAGTTGACTGATGATAATTCTTTGTTCATCTAATCTAACTTGAGAAAAGGGGCCAAGTGAAGAACGACTATCTGCTCTGCCTCGACGTGAGTCCAAACTGAAGATAAAGAAGACAAAAATTCCAACCACTTGCACTCTCAGGTGAGCTTATTTTTCCCATGCAATACACATAGCATGATACAAGGGCTTGCTAATTTATCCAAGACAACAGGCTACAAAGCTTGCCATCGGGAATGTTCACAATGGCAACAAACGGATGCCTACTATGTGCGTCACTACTAGAAAAACCGCATTTAGCGACGGCTATTAGCGATGGCTGACCGTTGCTAAATATGATATAGCGACAGCACACCGTCGCTAAAACGCCCGTCGCTAATTCACTCGCCGTTAATTTTCTAGCGACGGTAACACGTCGCAAAACAGGCCGTCACTAATTTTTCGGTAACGGTGTTTGCCAGAGCGTTAGCGATGCGTAGCCGTCGCTACTTAGTGACGCGTAACCGTCGCTAGTTAGTGCTAGTTAGTGACGCATAGCCGTCGCTAGTTAGTGACACGTAACCGTTGCTAGTTAGTGCTAGTTAGTGATGCTTTGCCATCACTAGTTAGTGACGCATAGACGTTGCTAGTTAGTGACACATAGCCGTCGCTAATTAGTGACGCATAACCGTCGCTAGTTAGTGCCAATTAGTAACGCGTAGTTGTCGCTAGTTAGTGACGTCTAGCCGTCGCTAGTTAGTGACGCTTAACCGTCGCTAGTTAGTTCTAATTAGTGACGCGTGACCGTCATTAGTTAGTGACGCGTAGCCGTCGCTAATAACTAGTAAAAATTTCAAAATTGTAGTGACCGCTAGTTCCATTATATGCATCCATACGAATTCAGCTATGTCATGGTCAACAATTTCATCAGCAAACCTCCACTATACGTGTCTATTCCGTACAACCCAAACACAAAATTAGGTAACATTAATCCAAAGTTATGTTATACACTCCCAATAGTCATAAACATAACAATTGATATTTAGAATACATACAATGTCACAATGTATTTTGGCTAATATACAACCTTAATAATTATAATGAAACAAGTTCATGGGATATAATTGTACCCTAATTACAACCAAGATTTATGACGAAATAGTGACCTGCTTCAGTGAAACTTGCATCAAAGACCACTTTGTTAAGATGCTGTTTCAGGAAAACCTGCAACCAACCACCATGTTCAGAAATTTCTCTTTCTAGCTTAAGTGTCATAATGGGGCACAAGAAATCAAAATTCAACTATGAAACTTTTAAGACTTCAAATGCAAGCTATCTACCTTTAAATGCAGCCACCTCACTAGGATGACATACGACTATCAAACTCCAATGGAGACTGCCATAGAAAAATGGAGATTTTCATCAGTTCCTGATATCATTATGAAACCTTTAAACAAAATAGCAGTTCTCATGAAAAGGTATCTTACTTGAAGTTTACAGGAATAAAGATGTAGTCTTTCACAAACACATCCACCTTCCTTGTCCATTTGTGAACTCGTAGAAAAGCAGCCCTCCCATCAGATATACTAGATGGATCTTTGTCAAGATCAGCAAGCTTTCGAAAGAAAAAACTGTTGAAGAAGTGGAACCTTTGCCTTTCCTTGACAGGAATCTAATTCTTCAACTACCTGCCAATCATTCGTGAGGAGGAGGTATCTACAATCTAAATACATTTGTATTATATCAACTGAAATAATTTATGTTGTGTGAGAATTTGAGACGTAACACAATTTTCAGCTATAATATTAACATTTTTCTAGTAGTGTATTCAAAAGCAATTATTTATGTTCAATGAGATAACAATTTATTATAAAAAATTACAATCACATGAGAACCCAAATTTTTTTTTTTATTTTTTTTAGTTTAGCGGCGGCCAACCGTCACTAAATTAGCGACGGTACGCAGACGCTAATTTTAGCGACGGCCAACTGTTACTAAATTAGCGACGGTACGCTGTCGCTAACTTTAGCGACGCGTAACCGTAACTAATTTAGCGACGGTAAACCGTCACTAAAATTTAGCGACTAACAGCCGTCGCTAAAGTCTCACCGGAATATTACAGACTAATTAGCGACGGTTTTTTGCCGTCGCTAATTAAACCGTCGCTAAATTCAATTTTTCTTGTAGTGCGTGCTTAAAGATGGACAAATACATGCAGAAGCAATTATAGAACAATACAAGGGAAGAAACCGAGGCTCATTTCAATTATTTTCCTCTCCTCGTGCTTGAGGTTGCGCTAAAACACAACATTTCTCACAAAAATCTACATACTCGGGTTTTTAGCCCAGTTAACAAACATGATTTTCACCACATGTTGTAATGCCCAAATATCCAAAGCAGGGGGTAAGTTAAATTGCTGACTTTTCCTTTGTTTCTTAAATTTTTATTTCAGGGTTTACTTTCCTGAATGATTATTTGCTCCAGCTTGAGAAATTTCAATTTATATCAGATTAAATGCTTTCTTTTATTATGTAAGGAATTTGCTATAGGAACAATGAGTATCCTACTTGCTGTAGTCATTGTGTTAGTTACTCGTTGATCGTTGGGAGATGATCCAAACTATGATATCTTAATTAAAGTTCTGTACTTGATGAGTATGAGGAAGAGGTAGCTTAAGGATTATTTCTTACTTCTAAAACTAGAGCTTTGTTTTTTTTTAAAAAAAAAACAGTTTATTCTTTTATTTGTTGTAGAAATTGACTTCCAATGGGAAAGAGAAGGCTCAAAGTAAGAGAAGTAAAAGAGGAGACAGGAGTATGTAAAAAAGGTGCATTCTGGAACATTTTAAGGCCTTTAACTGCTTTGCATGTCAGTGTTAATGGTTTCCCTAGGACTTACTTTTCACTGATGATCAGATTGCCACAAAATTTTTGGAGGTCTTTGCAAAGAATCTTCTCCAGGAGTCCTAGAAACTGCAGGTATGTCACCTAATACTCTTGTTAATATTCTATTCGGGTAAAGAATCTGGAGATTGGGGAAGCTAATACCGATTTCCCTATCTACTGATTTTTTTTTCTGGACTTTCTAAAGATGCATTTGATCATTCTTTTGACAGAGTATTAGATACTAATACATTGGGAATGCCTGCTTATTATTTTAAAACACTTGACTTTTTCAGCATCCTTCACATTTCAAATTTTCAATGCTCAATTTATTTCTTTATTAGGTTGCCCTTGGAACCAATGAGGACAGCTCATCTGAAAAACAATTTATGAGGCTCGATAAACAATCCTAAGATCAGGACAGCACAAACCCTTGAGTTTAAACCGGAAACTTGACAAGTAAATCACATTTAGCAGTAAAGAATTTGGAAATCAAAGTAAACCACAGCTAACCAACAAAGTTTGATCTTAACCAGCAAATGAACTATTTGGATATAAAAGACTAGTTTCCAAACCAGGAGGTACACAAACATGATTACAAAACCAACAATTAATCCAAGAGTTACAGTTCACAAAAAATGCAGTGTTTCCGCAGCTACAAAACCTAACTGCTTGGTACCTGCAGGAGCTTAAAACTGGTAGAGTTCTTAGACCACTAAATAGACATTTATAGAAGTTATTACCAATACACACATGCATACAACCCATGAGTTGCTTCCAGCAAAAGTAGCTGTCTTCCCAGTACCAGTCAAGGTTTCTGCACAATTTCGTGCAGGTCACAGTTAGGCATGAACCCAAGTATCTAACACCAGTATCATTAAACAAAATGTTCACAGATAGCTTACCCTTTAGGAACTATATTTACACCAAAACCTGCATTGAAAGAATAGTTACAAATTCACGCAGTCATCATCTGCAGCAGCGTAGAATCATAAGGATGTGAGAAAACAGTTTTCTCAGAAATGATCAGACATGTTACAGTTAAAAGAAAACAAAATAACAAGTAAACACATGGAGCTCGAGAAGCTAGAGGCATAGGAAAGCTTGATCAAATTCATAATAACACTTATAACTAGGGGTTGTTGAAATATAAAAGGCTTGGCATGCAGGTACTGACAAGGCTTCAAACAGAGAGGACTTGGTTTCTACACCCCATACAAAATTGTTATCTGATCTCCAATCCACAGAATTAAGCATTAAGCTCAATGTAGAGCCGAACCCTTACCTAGTAACCTGAATTAAACCACATGCAAACAACCTTAAACCTTACATATACATAAATTTAGTTACAAGCATTACTTCACTCACAAGCTTACTAGGGTTCTAGCTCTGTCTCATAGTTTTGTTATGATTCAATAATTTAGTTTAGGCTTTAATGTTCCGGCTTGTAGTAGAACTCAAAATTTCTCAGCCTGGCCAACAATGGTGTTTAAGGCTAAAAAGTTTGATTTGGAGATGAAGAAGTTTGTCTTGTGGGTGGAGAAATAGGTGAAGGTTAAGCCGCGCATGCAACCATCTCCTTTAGCAAATAAATGCTTCTTAGTTTAACCTTGGAATTAGATAGTTAATTGTTCTATAACTGTCTATCAAAGAGGTTAAATGGATTAATTAAGTTATAAGTATTGCTAGGCAAATTATAATTTAATCATTTCAGAGCTTCGAATAAAGGTGAACTGGACTGAAAGGATCAAGCTAGAGAGGTTCTTATAGGATTTAACAAGTAAAAGAAGGAGGTTTGGTGATCAGATGAAAAAAATGAACAAGTTGTGAAGATCATGGGTTTGATTGTCAAAGTAATAGAAAATAAAGTGAGAATTGGAAAGGAGAACTAAAGAACACACTAATCCCTCAATTTAAGGAGCTTGTCTACTACTAGACATAAGCTCCCCCACACCTTTTATTGATTGACTTAGATTACAATGGAAATATCAAAAGGGCGTTATCAAAAGAAATAGCTCTTAGTATCACAGTAGCTACTATCATCACAAAGGGAATGGACTTGGTTGTAATATTAGATGTTTTCTAAGTAATATGGAGGGTGTTAGATGACAAAGTTTTGTGACTTAATTGTAAATATTTAGGAAGCTCAAGGTCGAATGGAGAGTTTGAGCCTCACTCAATGTATGTCGTTATGTGTTATATTCTTCTTGGCAATTAGAAACTTGTTTAAGTTGGAAATTCATCCAAAAACTGTTGTTAAGTCTTTGAAACTCATTTTTAGCAGAAAGAAAGTAACATCAGAATTAAGCAAGAGTTTAGCTAGGGTTAAGTATTGGAAGAGTTTTCTTGAAGAGGAAGGCACGGTTAGCTTGATCCTGTAATTAGTTTGAGTTTACAGGAGATCCAAAGGGATTTAGTAAGAAAGTCAAGGATATCACTGAACATCAAGTACATGCATGTAGTTGCATTCCAGAGTTCTATCCATAACGAAATCATGAAGTATTAGTGGAAATATATAATTAACTTGCTATAAAGCCATCCAATTTTTTCTCCAAAAAAAAGAGGCTAGCAAATGTTGGGTAAAATATTAACTTGGATGAAATTAAGGGGACTGGAACGACCTTGTTCAACAGTAAAAGAATGGGACAGACATTGGAGGAGGCAACCAAACCAACGTTGTATGTTGAATTAATTAAGATTAAGAGTAGCAATTACGGCATTAATACATTAATAGATAATAGAAATCATATTTATCAAAAACACGTTTTAAGTCATAAAAATGTATTTTTTTACGACTCTAGATATAGAAACTGTGTAGAAACACCATAGAAACGAAAACCATGGTAGAAATGAATAGAAGCGCGTTTTAAGTCGTAAAAACATAGAAACTTAAAGACTTTAAGACTCTACCTTGTTGGGTCAATTAGATTAAAAACCTAACTAGGCTAACAAAGTAAACCCATTTCCTAGCCCAACCCATTTATATATTAAAAAAAACAACCCAAAAATACATTGACTTTGATTCTTTGGTAAACTATCTTTTATGTTACTGTATGTTGAATAATGAAAAAAAAAATATGAACGACAAAATGGATGTAGTAGGTGTATACATGTAGTTCTAGTTAAGAATAAAATCAAATCAAATATAGATTATTAGATGTATTGCTGTATAAGGGTTACAAGATTGGAAAAAGAAAAGGAGAAATAAAGTAAATGTGTTTATTATTTTTTTGAAGCTTATATATGGAGAAGCTTTCCATAAAAAACTTTAAAAAATAAAATGAACTTCAGGAGAACCTTGCCGCCTAGAAAACAGAATAGAAATATGGTGTTTATGTGTATGTCCAATCCCAGCACTAAAACTTAAATCATTAAATTGAAGGAATAGCAATTAGAAAATAGGAAACATGTGTAGTTATTTGTTTTCACCAATTAATTACCTTATACTGGTCAAATTGAATGCTTTGATTCTTTAGTTGCATTATAAACATGAGATTCCTTGATTGTCCCGTAGATTAAGTGCCATTAGTTTTTTGTGATTTCTATGCTCAACTAAAATTGGAGTTTTAGTAAGTGACATTGTTGTGAAATATGAGGTTGTTAAGATAATTTGAATGGTTTTTTTTTTTAAATATTTTTTTAGAGCTCTTTTTTTTTTTTTTAATCTTACGACTCTACGATTTTTTATGACTTTACGATTATAGGAAAACCAAAACAAATTTAGGTAGAAACCTGACTTTGATACCTTGACAAAAATAATAAGTGCATACTGGATAGTGTAGTTGGGAATGTGAGAGATTATGGGCCAGTCTACCCCTATTCCTTGCTTGCAATGTTTTTCCACAATTGGGCAATCATAAATTTGCAATATTTGCAATGTGGCTTTCCTAAGAAGTTGCCACTGTATTGTTGTCAATTTGGGACATTCATGAACAATCAACTTACTAAGATGTGGCATGATAGTGACCATGGGATCCTCTTTTTCACTGCATGATAGTGACCATGGGATCCTCTTTTTCACTGTCACTCCAATCCCACTCCTCCCACCCCTCCATCTCATGGAACATAAGACTTCAAATTTGGGAAGACAACCAACTGTTATTGCAATTCAGGTGGCGATGTTCCAAGAAATTCAATTCCCACTTTATTCACTCTTCACATTGATTCTAATACAAGATATTCAAGTCTCTGTAGTTTTCCCAAGGGAGGAAGCTCTTCTAACTCTCTACAATCTTTGAGCTCGAGGTATTTCAGGTTGTTCAGTGATGCCATCCAATTAGGAAGTCCACACCTACCACTGTATCCTCATAAAACCAACAATTCGATCCATAAAGGTGGACTCAAGGCTTGTAACACTTGTTCTTCCTTCTCACTTACTACTTTCCCATCTTCCACCCCACTAAACTCGAGTTCCAAATAATAGAGAAAAATGACTATCCCATTTTTCTGTCTCAATTATCCTGTTTGTGTCGATATTATCTGTTGATATTATCTTCTTCATAATAATATCACCCTATGAATATCATGTAAACTTATCTCCAAAATTATCTCTAAGATAAGAATTACCTTATCTCTTGTATAAATACCTTATGATTAATGAAAGCTATCTATGTTCCTTTGCTAAACTTGTTTCTCTTTTATGATATCAAAGCCGGTTGCTCTCTAAAAACAAAACCTAGCTGATCTTCTTTTTCTCCACTTAACCATAACTGACAAGCACCCAGTTGCCACTAATTCTATTACCGAAGTCCCAATTAAACTCACAAGCCTCAAATACCCTTCTTGGAAAGTTCAATTTCATTTGCTCCTCTTTGGTTTTAATCTACTTGGTCTTGGATTTGTCAACGGTACAAAGCCAACACCTGCCCCTACTTTGGTTTTAATCAATGACTTGATTAGACACCGAAGTTTCCCATCATGTGACACCAGAGCCAAGCTTGCTCTCTCAACTATCCGAGTACACCAGAACTGATCAACTTATCATTGGAGATGATGATAGGCTGTGAATTTCTCACATTGGTTCTACCTCCTTATCCACCCTTTGTCACTCCTTTAAATTACAAGGCGTTTTATGTGTTGCTGATATTAAAACTAATATTCTCTCTATCTCAAAGTTCTATTTATCTAATCAAGTCTCCATTGGATTCTTCCCAAACCATTTTCAGGTCAAGGATCTGCACACGGGACTACAACTGGTACAAGGAACAGCTAGGAATGGTCTTTATATGTTTCCTGTGAGGGAGTCCTCATCTCATCCACTTGCTAATATTGGCGTAAAATCATCAACTCAAAGGTGGCACCATCGTCTTGGGCATCTAGCTTTACCTTTCCTTCGTTCTCTTATTTCTAAATTTTTTTTACCAATTTCAGGACCTCAATTTCAATTTTTGTAATTCTTGTTTATGCAATAGGAGCCACAAACTACCTTTTATTGCTTTTTTTTCTTACAAGCTATCGGCCCTTTGATTTACTATACACTGATGTTTGGGGTCTAGCTCTAGTTTAATCAATTGATGGCTTTCGTTATTACATTGCCTCTGTTGATCATTATACCAAGTATCTTTGGCTCTACCCCATGAAGCAAAAATCAGATGTTTATGAAATTTTTGTTAAATTCAAGTCCTTGGTTGAAAACTATTTTCAAACCAAAATTGCTTGACTTTATACTAATGGAGGTGGTGAGTATCAAAAATTGAAACCTTTTCTTGAAATACATCGAATCTCTCATCTTCTTACTTCACCTTATATACCTCAACACAATGCATCTATTGAACGCCGACATCGTCATATTGTTGAAACCGGCCTGACCCTTCTCTACAATGCCTCCATGCATTCCCCTTATTGGGCATATGCCTTCTTTGCTACCACTTATCTTATTAATAGAATGCCCACTTCAGTCCTTAGTGGTATCTCACCCTATCAAGTCTTATTTTCACAAGTACCCAGTTACCACAACTTGAAAATTTTTGGCTGCTTGTGCTAACCTTGGCTTCGCCCTTACAACACTTATAAACCCCAATAAACATCCAAACCTTGTATTTTCCTTGGCTACTTTCTAAATCAAAGTGCCAACCTTTGCTTAGACCCAAACACAAATAAAATTTTTGTCTCTCATCATGTACATTTTGTTGAAGAAATTTTTCCTTTTCTACATTTTTTCCTTCACACACCTTCTTTATCTAGTTCAACTTTCTTTGAATGGACATTTGCAGGAACATCCCAAGAGATCACTCTCGGTAGGCCTTCATCAGTCATCCCGCTGCAGCAACCTTGTCCAAGTAAATCTCTTACTTCTTCCTTGTCTCATTCTCTTGACACTCCTACCGAAATTGTTCCTACCTTCGTACTTAAGAACATCACCCCAACTACTCCTCCCTTGTCCTCATCACATTCATCCCCACCCCACTCCCCTGCCCCTATTGCACCATTCCCACACACCTATACTAGATGAAAATACAACCAATCTGCTTCTCCTATGTCTACCCCTTTACCTTCTACCTCCCCTTCTTCACCACCTCTGCCACCAACTCGCACTCATCCTATGCTAACCCACTCTCTTATTGATCATTCTAAAGCTGCCCATCTAACCATCAAACATCCTCGCTTATGCACTACTGAACCGACCACCACCACACAAGCCCTTCGTCATCCCCATTGGAAACAAGCCATGATTGATGAATATGAAGCCTTACTTCATAATGGTACATGGGAGTTAGTTCCACATACTTCCTCACAAAATATTGTAGGCTGTAAGTGGCCTTTTTCACACAAAGTGAAATTTTGATGGCACAATCTCTCACTGCAAAGCACGTTTTGTAGCGAAGGGCTTCCATCAACACCCTGGCCTTGATTTCAATGAAACGTTCAGCCCAATGGTCAAACCATCAATAGTTTGACTCATTCTCAACCTAGCTGTTGAACACAGCCAGCCTCTTCACCAGTTGGGCGTCAACAATGCCTTTCTGCCAGGTGACCTCTTAGAGGAAGTCTATATCCAACAACTCCCAGCTTTTGTTCCCCAAGATTTCCCATATCATGTCTATAGATTGTGCAAAGCAATTTATGGCTTGAAACAAGCACCTTGCACTTGGTACCAAGCTCTCAGTGTTTTTCTTCTTTCGTCTGGATATAAAGTTTCTCTGGCGGATTCATCCTTGTTCATCTACAATCACGGACATCGTTTCCTTTATTCTTGTTTACGTTGACGACTTTATTATTAGCGGCAATAATTCTACCTTTATTTAACAATTCCTTAATTTTCTTTGTGATCATTTTTCCTTGAAGGACCTTAGTGATCTCAACTGTTTTCTTGGCGCTGAAGTAGCACATAACCCCTTATGTGGCTTTTCTCTCAACACAAATACATCATTGATCTTCTCTCTCATGCCAACATAGATGGTGTTAAAGACTCTCCAACTCAGCAACACAAAGGCTGAATGATGGCTCTTCTCCACTAATGCAACTTCCTTCCGTAGCATTGTTCGCATGTTACAATATCTGTCATTCTCTCGCCCAGATATTGCATTCATAGTCAACATGTTGTCGTAATTTATGCATCAACCCATCTACCAACACCTTCTTTCTCTAAAATGGGTGATTCCTTATCTCAAATGAACTTCATTTCATGGAATTTTCCTTCGAAAAAGCTTTTCCCTGCAACTTCATGTATATTTTGTTGCTGATTAGCCTGGTGACAAAGATTCCTATCATTCAACCTCTGCCTACATAGTCTATCTTGGTTGTAATCCTATTTCCTGAATGTCAAAGAAACAACATACTATTGCTCAATCCTTAATTGAAGCCAAATACCATGCTACCTCCACCGCTGCCTATAAAGTAGAATGGTTACATTCTGTCCTTCGTGAACTTGGTTTTCACATAGCACAACTGCCACTCCTACTCTGTGATAATATGAGCTTTACATATCCGTGTGCCAACCTTATTTTTCACTCCAAAATAAAACACCTTACACTAGACCGTCACTGTGTTCGGGACAAATTTACTACTGGACAACTCCAAGTTCAACACATCCCAACTGAGTTGTAACTAGTAGAAGCCCTCACCAAACCTCTACCTCGCCCTTGGTTTGAATAACTACGGTTCAAGATAGGTGTCACTGACAGTTCCACCAGCTTGTGGGGGCATAATAGAGAAAAATGACTACCCCATTTTTCCTTTTTTCCATCTCTAATTATCATGTGATTCTACTCTAAACTGCTCTGATTTGGTTAATGATTTTATTTATAAATATTATTTGTTCAGTTCTCAAAATGGCTATTGCATTGATTACTTCTAACTCTTAAAATATTTTCTGTTGAAGTTTATATTATTATTTATATGAATTATTTCTACTTGATCCCTATATGTTTTGTATATTGTATTTTTGTTTTCAAAATCCGCCACTTGTTGTGCATTCATACTCATCCCGTTTTCACCTATTCGCACAGATAAGGAGATGTCCGAGTTAGCTAGTGGGAGTGACTACAAGGTCAACTGAAGTTCAAGAAAGTTAAAAGTATTTTGTTAGTAGTACTATTACAAATTTGTTTATGTTTAGGAAACTCTTTGGATTTTGTTTCATTCCTTAGAGCTTTGATATTTTATGGATTATGTCCTGATTTCAAGAATTGTAGTTGCTCTGCCATTTATTCTCAAAAGTTGAATTTTATAAGTTTGTAATTATTTGGAATATGTAGCCTTACATGCTTAGGGAAAATTTATTTTCTTGAGTATGCGGCGTGTCATTGTCTCAAGACTCTTAGGGCGGGTTTTGGGGCATGATAGAAGTGGTATCAGAGCATAAGTTCAATAAACTTGAAGACCTTAGGTTAAGGAAATGCTAGGCTTTTGCTTGCTTAGATTTCGAGAGATGGGTGGAGATTGCTACCATAGTGGAAATGGAGCTGGGTCTTATTGTCAGGGACCAAAAGGGAAAAGATAGACCTGGATGATCTTTAAGCAAGCCATTTGGAAATATAGCAAAGAAACAAAGTTTTACCCCAACCTATCATGGAGCTTCTATGCATCTGGATGTACCAAAGTGTGATTACTATGGACAATTTCATTTTGGTGAATGTCACTGGAAGACTGGCGACTGTTTCTGTTGTGCCAAGAAAGACCATTTGATTGCTGATTGTAAATAGTCAGGGACTAGAAATCCTTTCCAAAGCAGGCAAGGGGTAATCTACCAGCTTTAAGGAAGCAAGATGAAAAAGGATGTGCAGCAAAGCCACAAGTTCAAGGCCAAATATATGCACTTACTCAGCAGGATATAAATGACTCTAATGTAGGTGTTTCAAGTACGGTGAAAATTAGTTTTGTTTATGCTCGTGCCTTGTTTGATTTTGGTGAGAAATTATTCTTTTGCATCACCAAAGTTTGTTGCTCGATTGTCATGTGTGCTTGAACCATTAGATTTTGAACGATCTACTGAGACCCATTCAAGAAAGTCTGTTGTTACTTATTCTGTGCATAAAGGGTGTGTAGTCAGAATTAGGGGAAGAAATATGCTAGTGAATTTGATTAGGCTAGATATAATTGACTTTGATGTTTTTTTGGGGATGGACTGGTTATCGGGAAACCATGATTGGGTTGACTGCCATGAAAAGAAGTAATAATTCGTGTTCCTAATGAGCTGGAAATGATCTTTATCGGGAATAGGCAACCGGTCATAATATGTCTTATCTCTGCTATGCATGCGTGTCAGTTGTTAAGAAAGGGTTGTCATGGATATTTAGCATTCATCAGAGATACTAGCCAATCTGAATTGAAGCTGGAAGACATGTCTATTGCCAAAGGAGTTTCTTGAAGTCTTTCCTGAGAAAATTCCTGGGTTGCCCCTTGATCGAAAGATCGAATTTTCTATTGATCTTGTGTTGGAGACTACCCCAATCTCTAAGGCTCCCTACTGAATAGCACCTGCAGAGATGAGAGAGTTAAAGTTACAGCTACAAGAGTTACTCAATAAAGGGTACATTCGACCTAGTGTTTCACAATATAGTGCTCCTGTTTTGTTCATAAAGAAGAAATATGGAAGCTTGAGGCTTTGCATTTGACTATTGTGAGCTAAACAAGGTAATTGTCAAGAACAAGTATCCGTTGCCTCGTATTGATGGCTTGTTCGATCAGTTGCGGGTTGCACAAGTCTTTTCTAAAATTGATTTGAGGTCTAGGTATCACCAATTAAAGATTAACGCTAAGGATATATCCGAAACTGCTTTTAGGACCAGGTATTACCATTATGAATTTATGGTTATGCCTTTTGGTCTAACGAATGCATCGGCTGTTTTTATGGACTTGATGAACTGAGTTTTCAAGCCATATTTAGACCAATTTGTCTTTGTGTTTATCAATGATATTTTGGTCTATTCTCAGAGCCCAAATGAGCATGAGGAGCATTTGAGAGTTATTTTATAGACATTAAGGGGGAAGGAGTTATATGCAAAATTCAAAAAATGTGAGTTTTGGTTGGAGAAAATTTCTTTTCTTGGCCATATAATTTCAAAAGATGAACTTTTTGTAGATTCGCAGAAAGTTGAAACAGTTGTGAATTGGGGTAGACCCTCTAATGTTGCTGAAATTCGTAGCTTTCTCGGTTTAACTGGTTATTATCGTCGGTTTATTAAAGGATTTTTGACCTTGGCTATGCCTTTATATAAGTTGGTTTGAAAGATTGCTAAGTACGAGTAGACTGAAGATTGTGAGAAAAGCTTCCAGGAGTTGAAGCAAAGATTAGTAACTGCATCTGTCATTACCATCCCATCTAGCACTAAAGGTTATGAAACTTATTGTGATGCTTCACATATTGGTTTAGGGTGTGTACTTATGCAGACAGAAAGAGTTGTTGCCTATGCCTCCTGGCAATTAAAGCCATACGAGAAGAATTATCCTATGCATAACTTGGAATTAGCTGCAGTTATCTTTGCCTTGAAGATCTGGAGACATTATCTCTACGGTGTTTCTTGTAAGGTGTTTACTGATTACAAGAGTTTGCAATATATCTTTACAAAGAAGGAATTGAATCCTAGGCAGTGGAGGTGGATGGAGTTATTGAAAGATTATAATTTGAATATTTACTATCACCCTGGCAAGGCAAATGTTGTTGCTGATGCTTTAAGCCATAAGTCCTTTGGCTTGTTAGCTTCTTTACTTACTAATAAAATAGTTATTCTTAACGATCTATAGAAGTTGGGAGTAGAAATGATAATAGATGGTCTCAGTAATGTGCTTGCTAACTTGATGGTTCAACCAACTTTAATTGAGAGGATTAACATTTCTCAAAGTTCACATGAAGGAATTAACAAGTTGAATGAAGAAGTTACACAAGGGAAGCATCCAGGATTTCGTATTCATGAAGATGGATTTCTAAAGTTTGGTGCTCGACTATGTGTCCCTGGAGATGAGGCTTTGAAAGAAGAAATTATAAGAAAGGCACATAATACCCTTTACACAGCACATCATAGTAGAACTAAAATGTACAGAGACCTACGAGAGCATTTTTTGTGGCAAAGAATGAAGAAGGAGATTGCTAAATTTGTTGCAAAGTGCCAAACTTGCCAGCAAGTCAAAGTGGAACATAAAAAGCCTTCAAGACCTTTGTAGCCTCTTCCAATTCCTGAATGGAACTGGGAACACATCACTATGGATTTTGCTGTGGGACTTCCAAGGACTACTAAAGGTAACAATGCTATATAGGTGATTGTTTGTCATTTATCTAAATCTGCCCACTTTTTGCCATTCCAAAAAGGTTCAAGTTTAGAGAAGTTAGCCAAGTTGTATGTTAAAGAGATCGTCCACCTACATGGGGCCCCTCTATCTATTGTCTAGAATAAATGGTTTGTCTCAAGATTTTGGGGACATTTGCAGAAGGCCATAAGAACTCAACTCAATTTTAGTACCGTTTATTATCCTCAAACTGATGGCCAGTTAGAACGAACTATTCAAATTCTTGAAGATTTGCTCCGAGCTTGTGTGCTAGACTTTGGAGGTAATTGGGATGATCACTTAGCACTTATTGAATTTGCATATAACAATAGCTATCAGTTTAGCATTGGAATGACACCCTATGATGCATTGTATGGGCGGACATGCAGGTCACTAATATGTTGGGATGGTTGAGAAGAATCAAATTATTCATGATCACTTAAGGATTGCATAGAGTAGACAAAAGAGTTATGCTGATTTGAGAAGATGAGTGTTGGAGTTTGATGTTGGGGATAATGTTTATATTAAAATATCACCGATGAAAGGAGTTATGAGGTTTGGGAAGCGTGGAAAATTAAGCCCAAGATTTGTGGATCATTTTGAAATTCTAGATCGAGTTAGGGATGTTGCTTACAGAGTTGCGCTGTCATTATCTTTATCATGAGTGCATGATGTGTTTCATGTATCAATGTTATGTAAACATGTGCACGATCCCAATCACATAGTCCAACATCAACCGATCAACATTATGCTAGATTTGACATATGAGGAGCGGTCAGTGGAGATTCTTGATCGAGAGAAAAAAGTATTGAGAAGATGCACTGTTCCATTTGTGAAAGTTTATTGGGAAAGACACTCTTTATCAAAAGCTACTTGGGAACGCGAAGAGGAGATGCGTGAGAAGTATTCATTTCTATTTATCAATGAAGGTAAGTTTTGAAAACGAAACTTATTTTAAGGGAGGAAGGATGTAATGGCCCAACCCAATTTAGTCTACTTTATTATTTTGGGTATTTAGGTTAAGACCCAAGAGAAGGAAAAATAATAATAAAAAAATAAGAAGCAAAGAAATAAAAAAAGCAAGGGAAATAAAAAAAAAAAAAAGAAATACGGCACAAACCAAAAGACAGAAGAGAGGAAAGCGTGAAAGGAGTTATAAAAAGAGGAGAAATAAGAAAAAGTTAGGGTTGAATATTTCTGTTGCTTTTTTATATAGATGTTGTCTTATGTTGAAGGAGTGGAAGAAAAAATCATTAATTAAAGATAAAATAAAAGCAGTCTGAGTCATTTAAACAAAAGAAGGATCTTTGGTGAGTGTTTGTTGGTTATTTCTAATATACAAGTTAATTATTTTAGAATTTGTAAAAGGATTTAGATTGATGATTTGATTGAATATAACTTACTTTTGATGATTGGAAGAGTCAACTGATAATTGAGAATATTTATAACGAATTAAGAATAAATTTGGTTGAAATCACACAGTAGCAAAAGGTTGCGAGCGAAAAAGACGAGGAATCGTATTTCTGGCCCAAAATTGGAATAAATACATATTAGGTACTTTAGGTTTTAATACGGGTTCATCGATACCCTCTAGTCTAAAATGTTATAACTTGGTCACTGGCAGTAGGATCATCGGGTTACTCACAGTATCAGTCCCTAAGGCTTCTAACACAACTTCAGTGAATTCTTAGATTCCAGAAGCGTTCATTTGGGTCACTGTCAGCAAGTGATTTTGGGTTATTTCTTGAATTGATTATATTTTGATATAAACTTTTATATAATTATTTTAGGTGACTACACAATTATTTTAGAAGTTGGAAAGTTGCATTTTGAGGTAAGTGGCTACTACTATTTCTAAAAATTAAATTGTTTGATATTATGTATGTATTATTTCTTCAAGTGTTAAGTTTTCCAACTTAGTAATTTTTCAATATTTCGATTTAAAGCTATTTTGAATTAAATTAATTTTCAATCAGAATAAGAGTTTTTAAATACATGTTTTATTCTAAAATTGTTTTTCCAAGTGTTTTATTAATTTACTTATTGATCTGCTTATTCAAATTTTATCTTATTTATGCAATATATTGTGTTTGATTAAATAAGCTGGGATAAAGTATGTTTTGATTGTGATATTTTGTATTGAAATTTTATAACAATTGTAATGCTCTGAATTTCTGTTCCGACTCTGTTTTGGTGGGTGTTGATTCTATACCCGTACTACTAGGAAAGTATAGTTCTGGACCCTTCATGTAGGGTATTATGTTCTGTTCTGTTCTGCAATGCAGTGTTTTTAGGACTAGTCATTCAGGGCATTCGATTGTTGGCGATTCTTAGACGATTATGGACTTACTACAGTGGTTTAAGTGTAGTGATAATAATCACCCCACCCACTCTGCTCTGAATTTTTATTCTATCATTCAACTCTGAACAGCTCTGATTTGGTTAATGATTTTATTTATAAATATTATTTGCTCAGTTCTCAAAATGGCTATTGCATTGATTACTTCTAACTCTTCAAATATTTTCTATTGAAGTTTATGTTATTGTTTTATAAGAATTATTTATGTTTGATCCTTATATGTTTTGTATATTATATTTCTGTTTTCAAAATCCACCATTTGTTGGGCATTCGTGTTTACCCCATTTTCACCCATTCACATAGATAAGGAGCAGTCCGAGTTAGCAAGCAGGAGTGACTATAAGGCCAGCTGTAGTTCAAGAAAGTTAAAAGTATTTTGTTAGTACTACTATTAGAAATTTATTTAGGTTTAGGAAACTCTTTGGATTTTGTTTTATGGCTTTGATATTTTATGAATTATGTCCCGATTTCAAGGATTGTAGTTGCTCTGCCATTTATTTTCAGAAGTTGAATTTTATAAGTTTGGAATTATTTGGAATATGTAGCCTTGTTTATTTAGGGAAAATTTATTTTCTTGAGTATGCGGCGTGTCACTGTCCCAAGACTCATAGGGTGGGTTTTGGGGCATGACAAAAATAATTTCAAAGCTTAAGCTTTTGATTCAAGTGTTTATTAGATAAACAGAGTAGTAACTATCAAGTGGCATTGGTTCTAGACAAATATATATATATATATATATATATATATATATATATTATGGCCTAGGGTTCTAGTTACCATATTATTCCTTGGTTAATCTAAGATCATGGTAACGTGCTCATATAGAAATTAAAACCCTTGCCATAACTCCATAGGTGTACCATGTTCCTTTAATGAAGAGAGATCTATTGAGGCGTTAATCAGTATTGAGGCGTTCTGGGATTTAGAAAAAGTAGCATAGGTGTCATATGGGTAGAAATAAAATCCACATTATTCCTTGGTAGACAAGCACTCAAAACTGATGATCAGAACCCTAGATTTTGTCTTACTTAAATCCAAGTAACCAAAGACACATTCAGGTTTGTCTCACACATGAACTGAAGGGAAGCAAACAGATTAGCTGGATAGCCGCATATTAGGAGAACCGGAAAAGTGACAGCAATGGCTGCTGTCCTAATTTCCTGTAGGCCATTTTGGTGTTATACGGTCACTTTTGCCAAAGCATTACTCCAGCAAGTCTAGATTACTTAGGTACAAATATACACCTAGTCTTTAAAGCAACTTGGTAACTAAAATAAAAGGTCAAAGGCAAGGTCAAGCTCCTGCTAAAATACTGGCTGAAACAACCTGCAAAATTTCTGCAGGTTTTTATTCTGAAATTCAAGGATATAAATGTTATTCCACTCCACACTACCTAAGTAGAGACACAATTAATTGTGTCACACACATAACACAAAGAAACCAAGACTTTAAACCACCTACTGCAATCCAAGTAAACACAGGAAAGCTGGAGCATTGCTACTGTCCTAATGCACCAGAGGGGAAATCATTTTGATTCCAGAGTTATTATAACCAACCCTTAAAGCCATTGGATTGCCAAAAACAGAAAGTCCACCACCAAGTCAAACCCCAATCCAAATGAACCGAACCCTAATTTCTCAAGGCTGGAAATGTTGTATCATAAGCCAAAGGTGCCTCCGTTGGTTTCTTCAACCAGTAAATATTTAGTACTATATGAAAACATCAAGAAAATTAAGTTCCAAGCAACTTTTGCCAGAGAATTCTTACACAGAAAATTTCACTATTACATCAGTCCGTAAACAATAGAAATACACCCTCAAATGTATAGGATATTTTCTTACAGCAGAAGCTAGGTATCATTTATGCCCAGATCACCTAGGATTGTAATACATTTAGGTGCTTAACACAAAATAATGAACTCGAGTAGCAGATTTTCAGAATTTGGCAGTCCAAAATGTCTGGTTAACAGGGATGCCCCGTCTCCTGCACCACAAACACACTAAAAATTCCTAAGAGTATCAAGCAACATAAACATATCAGAAACACACGTCAGAAGCATGCCAGCAAGTAGTCCAGTGGTTTCAGAAAATCAGAAATGCTTGGCCATAGCATTATTTGTCCCCCAACAACTTGCTTATTCAGAAAATCAATAAACAGTATTGTAGTAAACTAACTGTATGCCTCAGTTTTGTCGTCATATGGGAATAATCCCATCGCGCAAATCCTTATTATGCCTCATTCCATGCTGCAATACTTCATAAATATTTTTCCAGGGCAGATTCGAGTCCAGTAAACTACAGAGAAGCAAACACAACCCTTACAAGAAATTAAGAGGAATCAAGAACACCGCTGGAGTAACCTGAGCCTCCAATTTGCTTGTCAATGAAGAAACTGGGCATGTCGTGGCTCAATGTCTTGAATTTCCAACTTTCTCTTTGATTATCTGTTTCTAATTTTTCCCTCTGAACCTTTGACAGCCAGCTGTTACTAGCTCAGCTAAAAAATCATCTACATTTAAATCCTCTAGAATGCCGGCTGGAAGAGAAACAAAATTAGTTAATGGGGGCTAACTAATGGCTTTGAAGCTCAAGTCCTACCCTTCAGTTTTAACTAAATGGCTTGTAAGACAAGAATTTTTAATGTTCGTCTTCAATGCTCAAACTCACTTCTATTTTTGGTTGAGTTTGAAGAGATTTTGGACTTGTTTTAACTGGCCGATGGGGTGCTACTGCTGCAGAGTTGGCTTTATTGGGTGCCGGCATGTGCATGAAAATAGGGTTGCACAGCCAACTTCTGATTTTCGCCATACCCTAAGTGTTTTTATTGCTAGAACAAGTTTGTTATGGTTATTTAGAACTATTTGGTCACTCTTTACGTCAAAAACAGCAGGTCAACAAGTTTTCAGGTTAGTCAGAATCATTTTTATGTAGGTAGAACCAGAATTCTGACTTCAAACACCTTTCATTTGATAAAGTAAACTGGTCTGTTGGTCTAGAACTCAAAATGACTATTTCAAAAACCAGATTTTCAAAGTTTATTTTTCTGCAGAATTTTGACAGATTTCAGTTCCAATGAAGAAATTGCACACTTAAAGGTTTTTGTTTGTATTTCTTGGCCAAGTGTATCGTGACATGTTTAATTAAGTCTTCCAGCCGGATTAATTAGCTGGGTTTACAAGGAAATGCATTTAGAACACTTAAAGGTTTTAGAATTTAATGTCTTTTTCAGCCTCTAGCTAGAAGGAATAATTTTGAAACGTTGAAACTAATTTCTTTGTTCTGACTTAATAATTTAAAGCTAAGGAAGATTGGATTCATGCTACTAAAAGTTCCTACTTATGGTTTTCATCTTCGAGACTAAAGGTTCAAAGGTTGACAAAATTAAGTTGTTGAAGATTGCCTCAACTTTGTTCTTACCCTTCATCCCACATTGGCCATAGAAAGGGCCTTGGTACCTTCAACTCCTTATATAAGGAGCTTAGTTGTGACAATTAGAATTCGTCCCACAATCTAGTAGTCACTTAGATTGTATTCTTCTTCTTTCTTAGTGAATTCTTTCTTCCGGCTTGCCGCCCGAGGTTTTTCCCCGATTTGGGGTTTTCCTCGTAAATTCTCGTGTCTCTTTTCTTTGTGCTTACGTTCTGATTCCTAACAAACTGGTATCAGAGCCAAGGTTAGGTTAGTGATAGCTGCTTATAGTATGCTCTGTGGTTGCCCCTAATAGGCGGATCCTCCACATCAGAAATAAGTAGTTTATCAATTCATCTTGTGGTGTTGGGTACTATTCTCATATACAGTTACTATTCCCGTATACGATCACTATTCCTGTATACGGTTACTATTCACATACTGTTTCTGTATACGAGTATTATTTCCGTATACGATCACTATTCCCGTATACGGATACTGTTCCCATATACGGTCACTATTCACGTGTACGGTTACTATTCACGTGAAATTGTCAGAGCTTATTTTTGCTCAGAAAGCTCGTTGCAAAGCTGTGATGGCTTCGACATCGACAAAGCTTGATATAGCACCACTCACGTATAGCACAAAGTTTTCAATTTGGAAAATCAAGATGAAAGCAATTCTCATAAGTCTTGATTTGGATGAGGCACTACTCAGGATGGAGAATATGTCTGGAACAGAGCAGGAGAAGGAGAGAAAGAATCTGAAGGCACTCGCTCAAATTCAGTTGCACTTATCAACGGAGATTCTTCAAGAGGTCAGTAAGGAGACAACTGCTGCCAGCTTATGGTTGAAGCTTGAATCGCTTCTTATGACAAAAAGTCCAGCAAGTCGCTTGTACGCTAAATCCAGGCTGTACTCGCATAAGCTGTCAGAAGGTAAGTCTATTAAATCATATCTTGAAGAATTCAGAGAGATCATCAATGATTTAGAAAATCTTGATGTTAAGACCGATGGTGAGGATTTGGCTATGCTTTTATTATATCATCTGCCAACATCATACAATAGTTTCCGTGATACCATGCTTTATGGAAAAGATATAATAACTTTAGATGAAGTCTGTTCCAGTTTATTGTCAAGAGATAGGATGGACACTTCAAAGCGTGAGGAAAGCGGAGAAGGCTTGTATTCAAGAGGCAGATCAGTTGAAAGAAAGAATGATAAAGGATCATCTTCAAGGTCCAAGTCAAAACATCGGAATCTTTATTGCAACTATTGTAAGAAGAAAGGTCACATTAAGGACGATTGTCACAAATTAAAGAAGAAGAATCAAAGTGGTGGAAATGGAGACAAGAACAAGCAGAGACCACCAGATGAGGCTAGTATTGCCACCAATGAAGATGATTTTGCTTTAGTTGCTGAAAACTCATCTATAAACAGCACAGAAGCTCATATAACTGCACAAGCAGAAAGTAGCAGGAGTGGCGAATGGACCATGGATTCTGCTTGCTCATTCCATTTGACTCCCCATAAGGACTGGTTTTACACATATGAACCGGTCAATCGAGGAGTAGTCATGATGGGGAATGACAATGCATGTAGAATTGCAGGCATCGGTGACATCAAAATTCGAATGCATGATGGGATAGTGAGAACACTATCAAATGTTCGCCATGTCCCTGATATGAGAAGAAATTTAATTTCTTTGAGTACATTGGAAGAAAATGGTTGTTCCTTTATTGGCAGGGATGGTTCGCTGAAAATCGTCAAAGGATCATTGGTAGTCATGAAAGGCCAGCGGAAAGGAAAGCTCTACATTTTGGATGGCAAGACCGTGGAAGGCCAATCTGCAGTTGCTGAATCATCTATGTCTGATGAGGAGGTGACAAAATTGTGGCACATGAGGCTAGGCCATATGAGTGAAAGAGGCATTTCTGAGCTGAGCAAAAGAGGACTACTCGGAGAACAAAAGGTCAGTAAGTTAGATTTCTGCGAACATTGCTTATTTGGAAAGCAAAAGAGAATCTCTTTTACTACTCCTGCAAAACATAACACTAAAGGAACTCTTGATTATATTCATGCTGATGTTTGGGGACCGTCTCGTGAGGCATCTCTTGGTGGAGCTCGTTACATGGTTACCTTCATTGATGATTTTTCAAGGAAGGTTTGGGCATATTTCTTGAAGCATAAGAATGAAGCCTTTGTCGCATTTAAGCAGTGGAAGACTCTGATCGAGAAGCAGACCGGGAAGCAGGTGAAACGGCTAAGGACAGATAATGGTTTGGAATTCTGTTCGGGAGAATTCAAACAATACTGCAAGGATCAAGGTATTGTTCGCCATCTGACCGTTCCAGGGACTCCACAACAAAATGGTGTAGCAGAACGGATGAACAGAACCTTGTTGGAAAAGGCAAGATGCATGCTTTCAAACTCTAGATTGGGGAAGAAATTTTGGGCAGAGGCAGTCTCTACAGCTTGTTTTCTGGTAAACAGATCTCCTCATACTTTTATTGGTTTAAAGACACCTGAAGAAGTTTGGTCGGGCAGTCCGGCTAACTATAATGATCTTAAGATATTTGGATGTCCTGCTTATGCATATGTGAATGAAGGGAAGTTAGATCCTAGATCGATTAAATGTGTCTTTCTAGGATACACTACAGGAGTTAAAGGGTATAAATTATGGAATCCTCATACTTCCAAAGTTTTCACAGCCAGGAATGTTATGTTTGACGAGACATCCATGTTGCATCAAAAGGAGGAGTTGACTGTCGCTGATCCAAGCATTGAGAAGGAAAAGATTGGAAGCAAGGTGGAGCTCCAAATACATCCTGAAAGTCATGATCAGGATGTCAAGGATACACAAGTTGAGGTGGAGCAACAAGCCGCAACTGATGACATTCAGCCTTCTCATTCTATTGCTATCAATCGTCCCCGTCGTAGCAATCAAGGTATGCCTCGAAAGAGGTTAATTGAGGAAGCAGACTTTGTTGGGTTTGCTTTTGCAGCTGCTGAAGAGACAGAGAGTTGTTTTGAACCTGCAAATTATAAAGATGCAACTAACTGTCCAGATTCTTCTAAGTGGGTTGTAGCTATGCAAGAAGAGATGGAATCGCTTCAAAAGAATGACACTTGGACACTAGCTAAACTACCCAAAGGTAAAAGAACTGTCAAGTGCAAGTGGGTGTTCAAGAAGAAAGAAGGAATTCCCGGAGTTGAAGAACCAAGGTATAAAGCTAGACTAGTTGCAAAAGGCTTTAGCCAGGTACCGGGAGTTGACTTTAATGATATTTATTCTCCTGTTGTGAAGCATAGTTCTATCCGACTGTTTCTTGGTCTTGTTGCGTTAGATGATCTTGAGTTGGAGCAACTTGATGTTAAAACAGCTTTTCTGCATGGTGATTTAAAGGAAGAAATCTACATGGAGCAACCTGAAGGTTTTAAGGTCGAGGGGAAGGAGGACCATGTCTGCAAACTCCAGAAGTCATTATATGGCCTCAAACAATCACCTCGACAATGGTATAAATGCTTTGATATGTTTGCTTTGAATCTTGGTTTCAGGAGAAGCAGTTATGATTCATGTGTCTATATGAGACCAGTTGGAGATGGTTCATTCACATACTTACTGCTTTATGTGGATGACATGCTTATCGCAGCAAGGAGCAAGTCAGAAATTGCCAAGATTAAGGCGCAATTAAGTGCAGAATTTGATATGAAGGATTTAGGTGCAGCAAAACGCATCCTAGGCATGGAGATCAAGCGTGATCGTAAGGCTAGGAAGCTTTATCTTTCACAGGAGGGTTATGTACGCAAAGTTCTGGAGAGGTTTGACATGAGCAAAGCCAAATCAGTTTCTACACCTCTTGCTGCACACTTCAAGTTATCATCGCATCAATGTCCGACAACAAATGAAGAAATTAAGAAGATGGAGAAAATACCATATGCAAGTGCTGTTGGGAGAATTATGTATGCAATGGTTTGCACGCGTCCCGACTTAGCACATGCAGTTAGCGTTGTGAGCCGTTACATGGCTAATCCAGGACAAGAGCATTGGCAAGCAGTAAAATGGATATTAAGGTATCTAAAAGGTACAACTACGGCTTATCTTGAGTTTGATGGTTCTAAAGCTGGATTGATTGGATATGTGGATTCTGACTACGCGGGTAATCTTGACACTCGACGATCCACATCAGGTTACATTTTTACATTCGGTGGTTGTGCTGTGAGCTGGAAGGCTTGCCTACAAGCAACAGTTGCTCTTTCAACTGCAGAAGCAGAGTATATGGCAATCACTGAAGCAATGAAGGAAGCAATTTGGCTTAGAAATATTTATACAGAGCTTACTCAAGATGATCGCAGGCTGAAGATATATTGTGATAGCCAAAGTGCTATTTTCTTGACAAAAGATAGCATGTTCCATGAGCGTACTAAACATATTGGAGTCAAATATCACTTTGTTCGTGAAATTGTTGATAAAGGTGATATTGTGATCATGAAGGTTAGTACGCTGGATAATGCTGCTGATATGATGACGAAGACTCTTCCTGGATCTAAGTTCAAACATTGTTTGGACTTAGTAAATCTTATTTGTTGATTATCACTTATTTGGAGGTGGCTGTGAAGATCAAAGAAGAAGGTTACAGATCAATTTGGTATGAAGGTGGAGTTTTGTTCATGTACAACAAAATTGATGCAAGGTGGAGATTGTTGAAGATTGCCTCAACTTTGTTCTTAACCTTCATCCCACATGGACTAGGAAATAAAGGCTTAATGCCTTAGCTCCATATTTCACCCTTCATCCCACATTGGCCATAGAAAGGGCCTTGGTACCTTCAACTCCTTATATAAGGAGCTTAGTTGTGACAATTAGAATTCGTCCCACAATCTAGTAGTCACTTAGATTGTATTCTTCTTCTTTCTTAGTGAATTCTTTCTTCCGGCTTGCCGCCCGAGGTTTTTCCCCGATTTGGGGTTTTCCTCGTAAATTCTCGTGTCTCTTTTCTTTGTGCTTACGTTCTGATTCCTAACATAAGTGATGTATGTACTAAAAGTGTTGGGTTAAGGAGTTCTGTATATAATGAAATCCTGAACTATTATTGGAAAGCATTTTAACTTGTTCAACAATAAAACAATGGGAGAAATATTGGAGGAGGCAACCAAGGGGTGTATGTTGAATTAATTAAGGTAAAGAGCAGCAATAAATCATGGTATTGATACAATAATATATAATAGAAATAATAAGTGCGTACCCCCGAATAACGCGCCTCGGGATGTATCATAAGTCATTAAAGCACTCCTCTGCTATAACTTTTGCCTCCTCTGCCTCCCCAAAAAACCCTTGTGCCATCCACAACTTGATCAATTCATGTTTCCGAAATGGAAAGTCTTTCGGGAAGAGTGCACAATATGAGAAACACAGCTTTGAAACTGATGGTAACTCATAATAGCTTAATTGCAAGGGACCAAAAAGACCTCTCTCAGCATCTTTAATTTCCCAAGTTCCACTCTTGAGCACATCTTGCCACTCTTTTTTGGTTCTTTTGAATCGCAAATGACTACCAATTATTTTTATTGCAAGAGGTAGACCTTCACATCTGTCAACAATTTGTCTGCCAACACCTTCCAGCACTTTTATCTCATCCTTCGTTTTATCAAAGAATGCTAGTCGAGCAAACAATGACCAAGAATCTTCTTCATTCAAGACCCCTGGGTGAAAAATATCTACCTGTCTTGACCCCAAAACCATAGCCACCTTTTCATTCCGTGTGGTCACTAAAATTCTACTCCCAGGAAGAGAACACTTTAAAGTATTTAGGAGTTGTTCCCATTTCTCAAACTCCTCTGTCCAAACATCATCAAGGACAAGCAAAAGTTTCTTTCCTGACATATGCCCACGAATTTGTCGTAATATGATATCCATTGCATCTACCTTTTGGACGTTGGCCAGTACATGCTTCGAAGATTTCACTAGCTATTCTTCTCTCGTCGAAAGGATTGGAGACACAGACCCACATTCTCTTGTCAAAGTGGGCTTCGACTTCACCATCATTGTAGATAGATTGAGCAAGAGTAGTCTTGCCGAGACCACCCATTCCTACAATGGAGATAACACGTAGAGCATCCTCTTCTTGAGTACTACCACCGCTCGGTGTTGATAGTAGCATGCCTTTGACAATAGCTTCATCTTGCTTTCTGCCTATCACCTCCGCAACATCAATGTAAGATGTTGTTTTGGGCCTTTCTTCATCAGTTATTCTCTCGTGGATAGCGAAGTTAAATCTCTCTTTTTCTGTAGAAATTGAATCAAGCCTTTCATTGATTCCCTTGATCTTGAGACCAATGTCATGGCGAAAAGCAACTTGCTTGATGCAAAAGCAAGGGGATGGGAGGAAGTAGCATACCTTGTTGCGGGGCTTCTGTTGTTGCCTGATCTTTAATCTTAAGAGAGCAGTCTTCCACTCATCCAGAATGTCTTCAAGATCGTAAGAAACCTCCTTGAGTTCATTCAACCAATTTCTTACGTAGGCTTCTTTCACTTGTCTTCTCTCTGCATCTTGGAGCACAGCTTGAATGGCCTGACAATTGCTGGTGAGCTTTTTGATCTCCCTATCCACGCCTGCCACAAGCTCCACTTCTTGCTTTGCTTTCTCGGAGATTATGGTCGCCAGTTGTTGCAGGACTGCTGAAACAATAGCATCGGCCATGTCTGCAAAAGTAGATTGGTGAGTGGGTGGCTGTTTGATGAAGGGGCTGTGAGAGCAAGAATAGGTTTACATGTTAGCCCATCCATCTGCCGGGGGAATCTAAAGACACTGCGTTTCCCATAAGGTAGCATTTGCTTTCTTCCACGAAGAGTACTAACGGCGAATTTTCCCTTTTGCTTTATCAAGATACATGCTCCCTCTCATTCTCTTTATCTTTCTTTGTTCTTTCTTTTTCAATTTTTTTTTTGTTTTTGTTTCTTTTTCTTGGATACTTTTCTTTGTCCTCCCATTTCTGTGTGCCCTTTTATGCTTTAAATTTCAAATATTGCAAACTTTGTTTCTTCTTTCCGGTGGCTCTTGCCTCTATATTATACACCAAATCTTTACAGATAGGTTCAAATTCTAAATAATGGAAAATGGGACTCATTTAGCTTATTTTAAGGTGAATCAGTTTTGACGCTAAGCTTTTGTTCTGTTTCTTATAGACAGAAACCGGAAGAGCAGGAGCCACCTATTTGGTTTCATTTTCATGAAAATTTTCCTGTGCTTGATGATGCCTGCTGACTAAGCTTGAAACTACTAACATCAAATGTTGCTAGCCCTTGGTGCTTCTGAGTCTCTTATCATAACTCACTCGAAGAAAACAAATATATTTTGTTCACTACTAAAAAATGACAATTTTCCAACGGCTATTTCCAATGGTCTCATGTTGGAAATTTCCCAGTTTCCAACGTGAAGCCGTTGGAAACCTAGCCATTGGAAAACAGCCCGTTGGAAGTTTTAATTCTAACGGCCCTGATGAAAGCCGTTGGAAATTCCAACGGTCAGCCGTTGGAGAATAAGCCATTAGAAATTTCCAACGGCTATAATTAATTTTTTTTCCTTGTTCCAACGGCTTAGGCAATTGGAAATTTCCAACGGTCTAGGCAGTTGGAGAGATTTCTAACTGCTTTCCAACTTTCTAGGCTGTTGGAAACTTTGTAGAAGAAAATAACAAAAAATATAATTTATAAATTACTAAATTATATTTTATATTTTATAATATGACTAAAAAAATTTAAAATAATTATATCTTATACTAATGTAACAAAATAACAAAATATTAACAAAATATTCAAAGGCAGGAGATCAAAAAACGGCAAATTTCAAAAATATGAAAATTTCAAAATTACAAAAATTATAAAAAAACAGAAAAATCATTCACAAATATCGCATAAAACAAAACAAAATACATGAAAAGCAAAGGATAGTAATCAGATCCGAATCTGGAGGAGCATCGGCGGATCGAATCCAAGGCGTAGTACCGGCGGATCTGGCGCAACGGAGAGCAAGAGCAACTGACAGAGCAGAGAGAGCAACGGAGCGCGGGCGGATCTGGTGCGTGCGAGTGCGACGGATCACCGGCAGATCTGGCGCGAGGTGAGCCAAGGGGGTCGGCCGGCGACGGAGAACGAGAGCGAGCAGAAAGAGCGAGCGACGGAGCAGAGAAAATGAGCGACGAAGCAGAGAGCGCGACAGAGCAGAGAGAGCCTAGGCCGTCGGTCAGCGACGGAGAGGGAGAGCGAGCAAAGAGAGAGAGCAACGGTTCGGCAAGGGATGAGACAGATGAGGGAGAGACATGTAAGCGGCAGAGGCAGTGGAAGAGACTATGGATTGAGTAGGGCTAGGTTAAGTTAATATGTATATATAGCGGTTATATGGGCTGGGCTTTGATATTTGGGCTGGGATATAATATATATGGGTTAAGTTATATTATAGTAGAAAATATATGTTACATACATTATATATATTAAATATTATAATATGTTTATATACATTAATATATATGTTACATATATTATAATATATAAAACACTGTACTATAATGTATATGATAGATTAACATATGTAATATATATGTTAATATATATCATATATATGATACATTAACATATGTGATACATACATATATCATATAATAATAATAATAATAATAATAATATAATAATAATAATAATAATATATGTATGGCATATACATCATATATCATATGCTATGTATATGTTATTATGATATGTATTATAGTATGTACAAAAATATACTAAGTATAAATATAATAATAATGTGTAAGATATATATACGTATTAATATATATGTATTATGGTAAATATATATAAATATCAATATCAATTCAATATAAATATGCATACACATTTATATATTTTATTTTTCCAACTGCCTAGGCAGTTAGAAAATACACAGACATTTATATATTAATATAAATACAATTTTCCAACTGCCTAGGCAGTTGGAAAATAAAATATGTAAATGTCTGTGTATTTTCCAACTGCCTAGGTAGTTGGAAATATAAAGGCAGTTGGAAAATAAAATATATAAATGTCTGTGTATTTTCCAACGGCCTTGGCAGTTGGAAAAATAAAAAAAAATTTCAACTACCTAGGCAGTTGGAAAAATAAAATATTTTCCAACGGCCTCAGCAGTTGGAAAAATAAAAAAAGTTTCCAACGGCCTAGGCCATTGGAAACAATAAATACTGAGAAGCACAGTTAACTTACATATTTTCCAACGGTTTAGGCCGTTGGAAATTTTTCAACACTTCCAACGGCTAAGCCGTTGGAGAATTTTTTTTACAAGGGTCAATTTTTTCCTGCAGTTTCCAATGGCCTAAAACGTTGGAAATTTCCAACGGCCAAGCCGTTGGAAAATTACCCGTTGGAAAAAAGAATTTTTTTAGTAGTGGTTCAAGTTAAAAATGAAAATTTGATAACATAAAAAATATGATAAAATTTGTAAATAGTACCTAACGTTTAATTCATGCTTCATTATCATTCTTAACATATTAAATATTTTCTTTTGGTTCTAAACTTTTTAAATATTTCATATTAATTGTCAGTTAGATTAAATTTGTTAACTCCAAGTAATTGTGTAACATCATTTTTTTAAATGATTTTAAATTGTATGGCAATTCATTTCCAAGAAATTTTAAAATGGGTAGTTCTTTTTTCTACAATTAAGGAAAATTTACATTATCCGATTTTTTCATATAAATTGTGCACCATGCATGCACTCATGTAATAGTTTTTTGTTGGGTTAAGGAATACTTCTAGCGGGGACTATAAATCAAAATATTCTTAATGAATGTAGAATGGAAAAAGACTAGTCGAGGTCGATGAAATAAAATGTTATAGATTTGTTACATAATTTAGTCCATATAAATCTGGAATATTGGAGCAGTTTAATTTTTTAATAGATAATTTAATTATTATTTTCTATCCTATCCTTTCAAAAAGAACTTTTCATCCTATATAGACTGCCAAACTTTTTATCTTATTATACTTAATACCCCACACAATAAAAAACTTTACAACAATTCTAAAATTATTAATTTATTCAAAACTTCTAAAAAAAATAATAATATAGTTTTTTTTATAACTTCTCTCTGAACGTATCTTAAACTTCTTCCATACTACAAGCCTCTATCATAAAATATGATATTTAAACAAAATTTATTTTCAATTTGATACAATTCATAAGATTCAATTTTATTCTTACATCTTATTGAAAACCATAATTGGTTGTTGGTGGACTTTTATTTTTCATAGAATTCAAGTTTTAAATTCTTAAAAAAAATATTGAATTTTACGTTTGACATATTTAATATTTTAGGCGGTTATATTCAATAATTTCAAACCTTATAATGTAAAGGTAAAAGTAACCAAATTTAAAATTAATTAATTTGATAAAATTTTTCTCTTAAATGAACTATTTGGTAGCTATATAAATTTAAGGACATGTATGTTGTAAAATTTGAGGAAATTCACTCATAAAAGTAAAATAAAAACTCAATAAATTTTCCATAATGTGATTAGATATTTTTATTGTTTTAATTGTACTAATGCAAATTAAATATTCAATGTTGAATTTGGCTCTTATCAAAAGAATAAAGTAACTTTTTAAAGACAACTAAGGAAATATTTCCATAAAAATAAAACTGAGTGTTTAATTGTGATGCAAATTTAAGATTTAACAATATATTTCATTCAAGTTATAAGATTTTCAAATTGATAAAATATTGCATCGAAGAGCTTGATTTATTATATTAAAAATGTAATAACTCAAGTGATGACCCCACACCATATGAGTTATTCTTGAAATAGGACAAGCGTAGACTCGGAACTTCCGCCTTATGTACCCAATATCTATCAGCTTTAATAAACAATGTATGTACACATCTAGTATGTCACATCATTGCGGTCCCTAGTTGGCTCTAATACTGTAATGACCCAACCAAATTTAGCCCACTATCCACACAAGTCTTTCAATTTGTCACCTACTTTTGACTATCTCACCCACCACCTACACAAGTCTTCCAATTTGTCACCTTCTTTTGACTATCTCACCCACTACCCACACAAGTCTTCTAATTTGTCACCTACTTTTGCCACTACCCACACAAGTTTTCCAATTTGTCACCTACTTTTGACTATCTCACCCACCACGCACACAAGTCTTTTAATTTATCACCTACTTTTGACTATCTCACCCACCACCCACATAAGTCTTCCAATTCCTCTCCCACTCACCCCCATGTGAATCACATGGTTTCACTCTATATATACACCCATGGTTGGCCATACAAGTTCCATTTTAGTCTCCATTTCACTCATTTCACTTACTTACTCTAAAACACTCATTCTCTCCTCCTAAAGCTCAAACACTTCGTTGGTGAGTGATTGTTAGTTATTTTTCAATACATATGCTAGCTTTTCTTTGAAATTGAAGAGAGATTTAAGTTAAGGTTATGGTTGATTATGTTTTGACATAAACTTTTATATAATTATTTTATGTGGCTAAACAATTATTTTAGGAGTTGGAAAAATTGCATATTGAGGTAAGTGGCTACTACTATTAAAAAAATTAAATTGTTATGATATTATGTGTTTGTGTGTGTGTGTGTGTGTATGTGTGTGTGTGTGTGTGTGTGTGTGTGTGTGTGTGTATAATTTATTCAAAGTGCTAAGTTTTCCAATTTAGTAATTTTTCAATATTTGAATTTAAAGCTATTTTGCATGTAAATAAATTTTAATCAGAATGAGAGTTTTCAATTACAAGTTTTATTCTGAAATTGGTTTCGAACTATTTTATTAATTTACTTGTTTATCTGCTTATTCAAATTTTATCTTATTTATGCAATATATTATGTTTGATTAAATAATTTGGGATCATGTATGTTTTGATTGTGATGTTTTGTACTGAAATTTTATAACAATTGTAATGCTCTGAATTTCTATTTTGACTCCATTTTGGTGAGTGTTGGTTCTGTGCCCGTACTACTGGAAAAGTGTAGTTATGGACCATCCACATAGGATATTCTGTTCCGTTTTGTTACGCAGTGCACTGTTTTTAGAACTAGTCCTTCAGGGTGCTCGATCGTTGGCGATTCATAGATGATTTTGGATGCACTACAGCGGTTTAAGTGTAGTCACAGTGATCACCCGACCCACTTTGCTCTGAATTTTTGTTCTGCTATTCTATTTTGAACTGCTTTGTTTTGGTTAATGATTTTATTTAAAAAATTATTTGCTCAACTCTCAAAATTGCTATTTCATTGATTATGTTCTGACTATTCAAATATCTTCTGCTAAAGTTTATGTGATTATTTTACAAAAATTATTCTCTGTTTGATCCCTATATATTTTGTATATTGTATTTTTGTTTTCAAAATCTGCCACTTGCTGGGCATCCGTGCTTACCCTGTTTTCACCCCCTCATACAGATCAAAAGTAGTTCGAGTGTGCAGTAGTAGTCCAATGCAGTTAAAAGTATTTTGTTAGTACTTCCATTAGAAATTATTTATATTTAGAAAACTCTTTGGATTTTGTTTCATTCCTTAGAGCTTTAATATCTTATGGAATATGTCCCAGTTTAAAAAATTGTAGTTTCTCTACCACTTATTCTCAGAAGAGAATTGTACAAGTTTGGAATTATTTAGAATATGTAGCCTTGCATGTTTAGGAAAAATTTATTTTCTTAAGTATGCGGCATGTCATCGTCCCGAGACTCCTAGGGTGGGTTTCGGGGCGTGACAGAAGTGGTATCAGAGCAATGTTAGGATAAATTTGGAGACCTTAGGTTAGGGCAATGTTAGGTTTTTGTTGTGCTTAGATATTAAGTATTCTTCCGTCATCTGTTGCGCTAATTTATAATATGACTATCTTCAGCAGACATATGGCACCTAGGCGTATCACCACTCAGCATCAGGCAAATGAAGGAAATGAAGACGATGTTCCTATTGCCCAGCTAACAGGACATGGGCGACAGGCTCATATCCGAAGGAATGCAGCAATTCAGGCTAACCCTCCTGCACAGACTGATGCAGCAGTTGTAGCTAATGCCTTATTACAGTAGTTGGTTATACAACTTGGTCAGCAAGGTCAAGCATATGCTCCTCCAGGTGTTGGTGTTAATGGTAGGAATGGTAAAAAGGGCCTGAATGAATTTCTGAAGTTACGACCAAACAGATTTAATGGTGAAGGTGATCTAAAGGAAGCTAGGTATTGGCTTTCAATGATGGAAGATTATTTTGATCTCCTTCAGTATAATGACAGGTAGAAGGTAGGTGTTGCAACTTTTATCATGGATGGTCGAGCTAAGGAATGGTGGAAGATTGTGCGGCCTAAAAATTTGGATGGGTTCAGATGGGAGCAATTCAAGCAAGTTTTCAACACCGAGTTCTTCCCTGAAACCTATAGGATGCAGAAGATTGCAGAGTTCATGCAGCTGACATAGGGAGATATGACTGTAGCAGAATATGTGAAAAAGTTCACCGAGCTTTCATCTTATGCTCCAGATTTGATAGCTCAGGAGAGTTCAGAGGCGATGAAATTTGAAACGGGGTTCGGCAACCCATTCGAAGTAGGGTTGCTCCACACAGGCTTCATACTTATCGAGAGGTGGTGGAAACTGCTACCATAGTGGAGAGTGAGCTAGGTCCTATTATTAGGGACCAAAAGAGGAAGGGTAGGCCCATGGGATCTTCAAGCAAACCATTTGGAAATGTAACAAAGAAACCAAAATTTTACACCAACCTATCATGGAGTTTCTATGCGTCAAGATGTGCCAAAGTGTGACTATTGTGGGAAATTTCATTTTGGTGACTGCCATTGGAAGACTGGCGGCTGTTTCCGTTGTGGAAAGAAAAACCATCTGATTGCCGATTGTAAACAGCCAGAGACCAGAAATCCTTATCAAAACTTCTAGTTGAAGAGTAATCTACCAGCTCCGAAGAAGCAAGATGAAAAAAGAAGTGCAGCAAAGCCGCAAGTTTGAGGCCGGATATATGCACTTACTCAGCAGGATGTAGATGACTCTAATGCAGTTTGTTTCAGGTACGGTGAAAATCAATTCTGTTTATGCTCATGCCTTGTTTGATTCTGGTGCCAATTATTCTTTCGCATCACCAAAGTTTGCTACTAAATTATCATGTGTGCTTGAGCCGTTGGATTTTGAACTATCTGTTGATACCCTTTTAGGAAAGTCTGTTGTTACTAATTCTATTTATAAAGGGTGTGTAGTCAAAATTGGGGAAAGAAATATGCTTGTGAATTTGATTAGGCTGGATATAATGAACTTTGATGTGATTTTGGGGATGGACTGGTTATCGACAAACCATGTTTGGGTTGACTGCCATGAAAAGAAAGTAGTATTTCATGTTCTTAATGAGCCAGAAGTCATCTTTTTCGGCAATAGGTAGTGCATCCTAATTGTTCTTATCTCTGCTATGCATGCGTGTTGGTTGTTAAGAAAGGGTTATCAGGGATATTTAGCATTCATCGGAGATACTAGCCAACCTAAATTAAAGTTGGAAGACATTCCTATTGCCAAGGAGTTTCCTAATGTCTTGCTTGAGGAAATTCCTGGGTTGCCCCCTAACCGAGAAGTTGAGTTTTCCATTGATCTTGAGTTAGGGACTACCCTAATCTCTAAGGCTCCCTAACGAATGGCACCTGTAGAGATGAAAGAGTTAAAGGTACAACTGCAAGAGTTGCTCGATAAAGGGTACATTCAACCTAGCGTTTCACCATAGGGTGCGCCTGTTTTGTTTGTGAAGAAGAAATATGGAAGTTTGAGGCTATGCATTGACTACCGTGAATTAAACAAGGTGACTGTCAAGAACAAGTATCCATTGCCTCGTATTGATGACTTGTTCGATCAGCTACAAGGTGCACAAGTCTTTTCTAAAATTGATTTGAGGTCTGGGTATCACCAACTGAAGATTAAGGCTAAAGATATACGCAAGACTGCTTTTAGAACCACGTATGGCCATTATGAATTTATGGTCATGCCATTTGGTCAAACGAAAGCACCGGTTGTTTTTATGGACTTGATGAACCGGGTTTTCAAGCCTTATTTAGACCAATTTTGTTGTCTTTATTGATGATATTTTGGTCTATTCTAAAAGTCCAAAGGAGCATGAGGATCATTTGAGAATTATTTTACAAACATTAAGGGAGAAGGAGTTATATGCAAAATTTGAAAAGTGTGACTTTTAGTTAGAGAAAATTTCTTTTCTTGGACATATAATTTCAAAATATGGAGTTTTTGTAGGTCCAAGAAAGTTGAAGCAGTGGTGAATTGGGTTAGACCCTCTAATGTTGCTGAAATTCATAGCTTTCTTGGTTTAGCCAGTTATTATCATCGGTTTGTTGAAGGATTTTCGACCTTGGCCATGCCTCTATACAAGTTAGTTCGAAAGAATGCTAAGTACGAGTGGACTGAAGATTGTGAGAAAAGCTTCTAGGAGTTAAAGTAAAGATTAGTCACTTCACCTGTCCTTACCATCCCATATAGCACTGAAGGTTATGAAATTTATTGTGATGCTTCACATATTGGTTTAGGATGTGTACTTATGCAGAATGAAAAAGTTGCTGCCTATGCCTCTAGACAGTTGAAGCCATACGAGAAGAATTATCCTACGCATGACTTGGAATTAGCTGCAGTTGTGTTTGCCTTGAAGATCTGGAGACATTATCTCTATGGTGTTTCCTGTAAAGTGTTTATTGATCATAAGAGTTTGCAGTATATCTTCACACAGAAAGAATTGAATCTAAGGCAACAGAGGTGGTTGTAGTTGCTAAAAGATTATGATTTAAATATTTGCTATCACCCTGGCAAGGCAAACGTTGTTGCTGATGCTTTAAGTCGTAAGTCCTCAGGCTCATTAGCTTCTTTACTTGCTAATAAAAGAGCTTTTTCTTAATGATCTACATAAGTTGGGAGTATAAATTATAACAGATTGTGTCAATAGTGTGCTTGCTAACTTGATGGTTCAACCAACTTTAATTAAAAGGATCAAAATTTCTCAAATATCAGATGAAGGAATTAACAAGTTGAAAGAAGAAATTGCACAATGGAGGCATCCAGGATTTCGTATTCATGAAGGTGGATTTCTAAAGTTTGGTACTCAGGTATGCGTCCCTAGAGATGAGGCTTTAAAGCAAGAAATTATGAGAGAGGCACATAATACCCCTTACACTGTGCATCCAAGTGGAACTAAAATGTACAGAGACCTACGGGAGCATTTTTGGTGGCAAGGAATGAAGAATGAGATTGCTAAATTTGTTGCGAAGTGTCAGACTTGCCAACAAGTCAAAGTGGAACATCAAAAGCCTTTAGGACTTTTGTAGCCTTTTTCAATTCCTGAATGGAACTGGGAACACATCACTATGGATTTTGCTAAAGGACTTCCAAGGACTACCAGAGGTAATAATGCTATTTGGGTGATTGTTGATCGTTTATCTAAATCTGCCCACTTTTTGTCATTCCAAGAATGTGCAAGTTTAGAGAAGTTAACTAAGTTGTATGTTAAAAAGATCGTCCGCCTACATGGTGCCCCATTATCTATTGTTTTAGATAGAGATTCACGGGTTGTCTCAAAATTTTAGGGACAATTGCAGAAAGCCATGGGAACTTAACTCAATTTTAGCACTGCTTATCATCCTCAAACCGATGGCCAATCAGAACGAACTATTCAAATTCTTGAGGATATGCTTCGAGCTTGTGTGCTAGTCTTTGGAGGTAATTGGGATAATCATTTAGCACTTATTGAATTTGCCTATAATAACAGTCATCAGTCTAGCATTGGAATGGCACCCTATGAGGCATTATATGGATGGAGATGCAGATCACCAATATGTTGGGATGACATAGATGATCGAAAAATTTTGAATTCGGATATAATTACAGAAATGGTAGAGAAGAATTAAATTATTCGTGATCGCTTATGGATTGTACAGAGTAGACAAAAGAGTTATGCTGATATGAGAAGACAGGTGGAGTTTGAGGTTGGAGAGAGTGTTTATATTAAAGTTTCACCGATGAAAGGAGTTATAAGGTTCGGGAAGCGTGGAAAATTAAGCCCGAGATTTGTGGGTCTTTTTGAAATTCTAGATCGAGTTGGAGATGTCGCTTACAGAGTTGCGTTGCCACCATCACTATCAGGAGTGCACAACGTGTTTCATGTATCGATGCTACGTAAGCATGTGCACAATCGCAATCACATAGTTCAACATCAACTGATCAATATTATGCCAGATTTAACGTATGAGGAGCGGCCAGTGGAGATTCTTGATCGAGAAGATAAAGTATTGAGGAGACGCACCATCTCATTTGTGAGTTCGTTGGGAAAAACATTCTTTATCCAAAGTGACTTGGGAACGTGAAGAAAAAATGCGTGAGAAGTACCCATTTTTATTCATTAGTGAAGGTAAGTTTCAAGGATGAAACTTTTTTTTAAGGGGGGGGGGAGGATGTAATGAGCCAACCAAATTTAGCCCACTACCCACACATGTTTTCCAATTTGTCACCTACTTTTGACCATCTCACCCACCACCTACACATGTCTTCCAATTTGTCACATTCTTTTGACTATCTCACCCACTACCCACACAAGTCTTCCAATTTGTCACTTACTTTTGACTATCTCACCCACCACTCACACAAGCCTTCCAATTTATCACCTACTTTTGACTATTTCACCCACCACCCACATAAGTCTTCCAATTTTTCTCCCATTCACCCCCATGTGAATCACATGGTTTCACTCTATATATACACCCATGGCTGGCCATACAAGTTCCATTTTAGTCTCCATTTCACTCATTTCAATTACTTACTCTAAAACACTCATTCTCTCCTCCGAAAGCTCAAACACTTCTTTGGTGAGTGATTGTTAGTTATTTTTCAATACATAGGCTAGCTTTTTTTTGAAATTGAAGAGAGATTTAAGTTAAGGTTATGGTTGATTATGTTTTGACATAAACTTTTACATAATTATTTTAGGTGGCTAAACAATTATTTTAGGAGTTGGAAAAATTGCATATTGAGGTAAGTGGCTACTACTATTAAAAAAATTAAATTGTTATGATATTATGTGTGTGTGTGTGTGTGTGTGTGTGTGTGTGTATGTATAAAATTTATTCAAAGTGCTAAGTTTTCCGATTTAGTAATTTTTCAATATTTCAATTTAAAGCTATTTTGCATGTAAATAAATTTTAATCAGAATGAGAGTTTTCAATTACAAGTTTTATTCTGAAATTGTTTTCGAAGTGTTTTATTAATTTAATTGTTTATCTGCTTATTCGAATTTTATCTTATTTATGCAATATATTATGTTTGATTAAATAATTTGGGATCAGGTATGTTTTGATTGTGATGTTTTGTACTGAATTTTATAACAATTGTAATGCTCTGAATTTCTGTTCTGACTCCGTTTTTGTGGATGTTGGTTCTGTGCTCGTACTACTGGAAAAGTGTAGTTATGGACCCTCCATGTAGGGTATTGTGTTCTGTTCTGTTCCGCAGTGCACTGTTTTTAGGACTAGTCCTTCAAGGCGCTCGATCGTTGGTGATTCTTAGACGATTTTGGATACACTCCAGCGGTTTAACTATAGTCACAGTTATCACCCTATCCACTCTGCTCTAAATTTCTGTTCTGCTATTCTTCTCTGAACTACTCTGTTTTGGTTAATGATTTTATTTACAAATATTATTTGCTCAACTCTCAAAATTGCTATTTCATTGATTATGTTCTAACTGTTCAAATATCTTCTGCCAAAGTTTATGTGATTATTTTACAAGAATTGTTCTCTGCTTGATCCCTATATATTTTGAATATTATATTCCTTTTTTCAAAATCCGCCACTTGCTGGGCATCCGTGCTCACCCTGTTTTCACTCCCTCACACAGATCAGGAGTAGTTCGAGTTAGCTAGCAAAACCGACTACAAGACCAGCAGCAGTCCAAGACAATTAAAAGTATGTTGTTAGTACTTCCATTAGAAATTATTTATGTTTAGAAAACTCTTTGGATTTTGTTTCATTCTTTAGAGCTTTAATATCTTATGGAATATGTCCTAGTTTCAAAAATTATAGTTGCTCTACCACTTATTCTCAGAAGAGAATTGTATAAGTTTGAAATTATTTGGAATATGTAGCCTTGCATGCTTAGGAAAAATTTATTTTCTTAAGTATGCGGCGTGTTATCGTCTCGAGACTCCTAAGGTGAGTTTCGGGGCATGACAAATACCATCTGAAAGGACCCAAGTCTAAAATTGGTCGATGAAATACCTGCCCACATAATATGAGCTATTATTTTAAAAAAGATAAGTGCTAGGTGCTTATTTTCTGGTACTTAAGTCTATATATTCATATAAGGCTTCTCATATTTCTCCCATATGAGATGTATGGTGTTATAAAAATTCATGGCCTATTTGTTGCAATTTTTCATAAAATTAAAAGCTTATTAAAGTGAAAAATTAGTCATCTATTCTTTTCAATTGCTTTTTATTTTTATTATAAAATCCCAACATTGATATAGCTCTAATTGAATAATAAATTTAGTCCCAGCTAAGGAGCTCAACTGGCCTTGAAGAATGTTGGCTCATGTATGAAACAGATTCGAATCTCCAAATACTCTGCATAGCATAAAAATGTCAAATATGGTTTGATGCCTTCTAGATTTTTAAAAATATGCAAAGTAACCGTCATACTTTACAAACTCTTACATACACTCTTAACACTCTTGATAAATGTTTTTGATTACCAAAAAACATGTCAACTTAAGTTCTCATGAAAAGAATAAACTAACCTATAATGTAATGGTAAAAAGGTTAAGATAGGCTATATCCTCCATCAATGTAGCCTATCATGGATCAACAGCCTACCTAAATGAGCCATATCCATTAGCATTCAAACCAGTACTATATTTATCTACTTTGCTTGTCCATTCCCCTTGGGTAAAAAGTGGTCTTTCATATGCAATCATAAAGGTGCTAGTGAAATGCCCAATCAGGAAGTATTTTTCACTCCATCAACTGACATCAGTGAATATTCTTTTCAGGTCTATGCCCATTGCTTGCCTATCTCTTTTTGAGCAAAGATCCCGATTAGACTAGCTTGGCTTGATTTCTCCAACTTCGCTGAAATATTGTTTACAGGGCATTCTTCCACATGTAAGGGTGTAAATGATTTCAGCCTCTAAAGGGTGGCTCGAGCTCGAACTCAATTTGAGGCTTATCGAGCTCAAACCTGAAAACAGGTTCAATGCTTTAAAAGGTTGACCTCGAGCGTGTAAGCAATTAGCTAGTTTTGTTAGCAAGTCTGACGGGTTTTAATAATAAAATATATAATCCCTTAATTATTTAGCTAATAAAAAAGTAATTGATTTAAATCTTTAAACTAAACGTAATAAGTTTTGCAAATGGCACTTTATTAAAACTTGGCGAGGTTTTCGAGACTAGCTCGAGCCTTAAAATTTGGGCTTAGACAATTTGAGCTTGAGCCCAAATGGTAACCATAAGTTAAGGATTCGAGTTCAAGCCTAATGTTGCAAATGGATTCCAATGGGCACTGATAATCTTGCTCCAGCGAACTTTCTCATCTAGCTGGCTTAATAGGTTGTATCGATTTGGATCTTGTAATACCACCTTCGCATCCTTCCACCCTTGGAATTTCTTCGTCAACCACTCTCTAGCTATCAGAATGCCACTTACACCCCAGGTGCTGTGGATATCGATCGGATCCATGGTCCAAATATTTTTATTTTTGATATAGAAGAAATGAATCCAGTGCAGCCACAAACGATTAGGCTTATATTGAATATCCTATAATAACTCCACGACAAGGCAAAACTTCCATACCCGTGCTTCCTGCAGGTTTACCCACACACATCCTTTTGGATGAGTGACTTCAAGCCATGCTATAGATGCTTTGTTAGAACCTTGGTCAACTCTTGCCCACAAACAATTTATATATGTGATAATTTATGCGTATGCAATTAATCGAATTTGTTACCTTCTTAACAGTTTTATTTACTCAAGTTTTAAAAATGGTGGTCTTCCTATAATTGTTGTACTGATGTGTGGCCTACTTATAACAAGTGTTCAAAATTTTCTTGTTCGTGGAATGATTAATGCATTACTCCGTTACTAGTAGTATTTAATTGAGTTTGGGTTGTTTTGTACCAACCACTTGCTAGTCACTTGATATAATTAATATCTTTCATTTTTGTATTTTCCTGTAATTTGCGAGTTTATTCTGTTGTTTTTTGTACACTAACAGTACCCCTCATGAAAGTAAGAGAATATTGTAGTAGATCAACATACTAATTAAAGTAATCCACTTCTTCACTGAACATCCTAATTAAAAATTATACAAGAATATTGTCAAACTGAAAACAGCTCATGAAACAAGTGGCTAGTAACAAATTGTAGAGACCAAAAGTTTCTCTAGCTTTTAATTCTGCCAGCTAGAATGGAAACTTTACATCAATCTGTAATAGATTAACATATCGAGGGCTACCATTTTTGAAATCACAGCCCATATCAGTAATGACACATGCCCAACAATCTAATTCAAGGACAGAAAAAAGGAACCTTTCCTGCAAAGAAGAGTCAAAGTCTATTACCATCAAACTCCGGTTTTAACCCAAGAAAACATGCTAAAACAAACCATTTTGATATAACAAAATAGCTTCCCGAGTGGAGTTACACAAACAGGATTACGAAACCATTACTAAACCCAAGAGTTCCAGTTCAAAGAAACTGCAGTGTTCCTGCAGCTACAAAACCTAAACTGCCTGGTACCGGCACACGCTTAACATGTTGGTAGAGTTCTTGGATCACTAAACAAACATTTACACACATAACCCATGAGTTGCTTTCTGCAGAAGGACTCCAGTAGCAGTCTTCCCAGTCCAGTTACCAGTCAAGGTTTCTGTACCATTTCTTGCAGGTCACAGTTGGTCACAAATACAGGTAACTAACATCAATATCATTAAAAAACCATTCACAGATGGCTTCCCCTTCAGCAACTCAAGTTACACTAAATCTGGCATATAAGGATTCATTACAAATGTATCTACTCATCACAAGAATGTGAGAAAACAATTTCTCTGTAATGATCAACGTTACAGAAACAGAAACACTGTAACATGTTAACACATAGAGCTCCATAAGCCAGAGTCATAGAAAATCTTGATCAAGTCACAATAACACTTAGCATGCAGGTACGAAAAAGGATTGAATCAGAGAAGGGCATGTTTCTTGTTCACAGTAGGGTAGAGGAGACTACACCTCAGACAAAATTGTGATCTGATCTCCAACTGCCCATGTCTATTTCAAGGCCACATATCACATATTTTGTACATGTAGTAGGTTTATGCACCAACCTTGTAAACTTCATATGGAGGCAGCTCTTTGAGTTGTCCGATATTTGAAAGGTGTACCTAGCAGGGGTTCATTCTTCTCCTCAGCTAATGATTTCAGATTATGAGTGTACTGTGATTCTGATTGGGCAGGATGTCCACTCATTAGAAGGTCTACTATCGGGTATTGTGTTTTCCTCTCACCCTCATTGATATCTTGGAGATCAAAACAACAAAAAACAATGTCGCTTTCTGTTGGCCCAAATGCAACGAAGAGGGGGTGAATTGGTTGGGTTCCAAATCAAACAAAAAATGAGTTCTTGAACCTTCAAACTCAAAGTTAATTTAAGGAACAATAATTAACGGCATTCTAACCAGAAAATGACTACCACAATCCACCTAAAATTTGCTTTGAAAGCAACCTTTGAATTATTTTTTAAAACAAATAAGTTCAACCAAGATAGGTTGCATAAAACACCAACCAAAGATTAAGTATGTAAAGAGAAGGAGAGAAGCTTGCACATAAGGATTTATAGAGGTTCGGTCTCTTCTCTTGAGAGCCTACTCCTCTCCTCAGGTTCACCACTTGAGAGTTTTCTTCTTCACTATGAATCACAAGAGTACATACACCTTTGGTAGTTCTCTCTACCACAACCACTCACTAGTTTTCCTAAAGACTAACTAGAAACCTCACCAACATCCTTTCCCTCACTAGTTTTCCTAGAGGCTAACTAGAAACTTCACGAACTCAATCTCACCAAAATGGTGTTTACAAGGTTACAAAGTGGTAAGAACAATAGAAGCTCTCAAAGCTAGATAAACAAATGAAGGCACAAGTTCTTGGCAAATATCAAGTTTGAGCTCTTTGATGATGGATTCTCTTTTCTAGTTGCCAAGAGTGTTTTCCCTGATGATTCTTGATGTTTTTATACTCCAATGGATGCATAAGAGATGTTGAAGACCATTGGAATGATTAGAAAAGTCCCCTTGAAATCTGGTGAACGTTGCTATCAATTTTGACAGAAAATCGTTTCTGTCGCCCAGTTTCACCCGGGTGAAATAATTTCACTCGGTTGAAAATTCAGTCTGATAACAAAAATCAAGGTTTGACCTCCAATGGCTATATTGTTAATTAATGAGTTGTCAGCGCTTAATACACGTGGAAATCTAACGTGGCATGAATTTATAATGAATTTAAAAAGATTTTTCAAACCGGAAAATTACACGCAAGTCTGGAATCAATGTTTCACCTAGTTAAAAAATTTTCATTCGAGTGTTTTCCTGTTCCATAACCAAAATGCTCTCGGGTTCAAATAATCACTCCAGTTTCACCTGGTTGAAAAAATTTCACTCGAGTGTTTCTCTGTTCCAGAACCAAAATACTCTCGGATTCAAAAAATCACTCCAGTTTCACCCGGGTGAAAAAATTTTACTCAAATGATTTTCTTGTCTAGAAGTAAAATGCTCTCGGGTTCAAAAATTGGCTCTAGTTTCAACATGTTGAAACATTTCACCCTATTGAAACTGTAGCTCCAGGATTTTCTTACTTCCAAACTGTCAAATTTCAATGAATTTTTCTCCAAAATGATTTCTTCCTTCACAAGCAATGCTTGAATCAACATAAATACTTCAAATATACTTATGAGATAATTTTCCTTCCAAAGATCAAAACTCTATCAAAAAAAGACCAATGTATAAATCTTTAGGTCAAGCTTCGAAACACATAAAACAAATATGTTTTGTTATCATCAAAATCAAATAAATATGAGCAATGAATGGAACAAATCCAACACTGGAGCTTGTTGTGAGTTAACATGGCTTCAATATTTGTTGAGAGACTTGGGACTTGTCCATCATGAATCTGCCACATTATATTGCAATAACAAGACTGCTTTGCACATTGCAGCCGACCCAGTTTTCCATGAGCGAACTAGACACATCGAGATGAATTGCCACTACATTAGGGATAAGATCCAAGATGGATTTGTAGCTGTTAAGTGGAAAAATCCCACATGGCCAAGAAAAGGGGTTAAGTCAATGCTTTATATAATGATGGGGCCTCTCCACCTATTGACAATTGGTTTTAGGTTGGACGCTTTAACATGGTATCAGAGCAGGTTCAAAATTGACCCAGCCATTGTCAAAAATAACCCACGTGATAGAGCCGAAGTGGCCTACACGTGAGGGAGATTGTCAAAAAATAACCCACGTGATAGAGCCAAAGTAGCCTACACGTGAGGGGGTGTGTTAAGTGGGAAAATCCCACATGGCCAAGAAAAGGGGTTAAGTCAATGCTTTATATAATGATGGGGCCTCTCCACCTATTGCCAATTGGTTTTAGGTTGGACGCTTTAACAGTAGCTACAAAGTTTGTGAATACTGGTCATTAATTGGTAGATATTCTAACCAAACCTTTGGGGAAGGAGGTTTTCATGCCTATGGCTCGCAAGTTGGGAGTGTAAGATATCCACTCTCCAACTTGAGGGGGAGTGTTGGAAACTCAAATCTGTCATTTGTACTAATAGTAAATATATATTGTTTTCCTTATGTATTCCTTGATTATAGTAGTGATAGAAGCTAGTAAGTTGTATATATATCTCCTCTCAAACATCAATGAAATTCATTCCATCCAATTCAGTCTTTCTTTCATCTTTTCAAGATGAAGGGGTTGTGAGAGCAAGAATAGGCTTGCAGATGAAAAGCAGAGCTGGAAAGGAAGAGACAAGCCTATTAATCCAGCCAGACAATTGGTTTTGGTATGCCCGAGGTTAGGTGAAAACGTGCTTGCCTGCCAGCCATTGACCTGAAAGTCGTAGTGCAAGCTGGAACTCAAAAACAAGTCACAGGCAAGAAGAGGCTGGGCTGAACATTAAAAAAAATGACAGCAATGGCCGCTGTCCGAATTTCCCATAGGCCATTTTGGTGTTCTAAGGTCGCTTTTGCCAAAGCAAATACTCCAGCAAGTCTAGATTACTTAGGTACAAATATACACCTAGTCTTTACAGCAATTTGGTCACTAAAATAAAAGGTCAAAGGCAAGGTCAATCTCCTGCTAAAATACTGGCCTAAACACCCAGCAGAATTTCTGTAGGTTTTTGTTCTGAAATTCAAGGCTATAAATGTTATTACCTGATCAGCGACACAATCAAATGTGTCACATAGATAACACAAAGAAATCAAGACTTTAAACCACTTACTGCAGTCCAAGTAAACACAGAAAAGCTGCAGCATTGCTCCTGCCCGTAATGCACCAGAGTTATTGTAACAACCCCAAATACTTCAACAAGTCCCAATTACATGTATATATGTATATAACCAGCCCTTAAAGCCATTGGATTTCCAAAACAAAAAGTCAACCCCCAAGTCAAACCCCAATCCAAATGACCCGAAACCTAATTTCTCAAGGCTGGATATTTTATATCATTAGCCAATAGTGCCTCCATTGATTCCCTCAACCAGTAAATATTTAGTACTATATGAAAAAACCAAGAACATTCATTTCCAAGCAACTTTTTTCAGAGAATTCTTACACATAAAATTTCACCATTACATAAGTCCATAAACAACAGAAATACACCCTCAAATGTATAGTATACTTTCTTACGGCAGAAGCAAGGTATGATTTATGCCTAGATCATCCTAGACCTAGGATTATAATACATTTAGGTCCTTAATACAAAATGATGAACTCGAGCAGCAGATTTTCAGAATTTGGCGTCATAGTCTGCAAAGTGCAGTCCAAAATGTCTGGTTAACAGAAGCAGCAAGCAATATACCAGGTCAACACTAACAATTCAGGGTTCATATTAAAATTTTACCAGAAAAACATAATCAGAACACAACAGTCCCTGCAATTTAAAACAAAAGGGGCATGAATTGTAAGAACTCATTAAGGGTTGCCTAGTTTACTATACCACAAACACGTTAATGCATGTATACTTTCATGCAAGAAATGGTTGTTACAGCAGTAAAAAAAAACATATAACAAGTAAAGAACAATCCTAAAACAATCAATGCCACAACCACAGCATATTAAACACACTAGAAATTCCTACGATTATCAAGCAACATAAACATATCAGAAACACTTGTCAGAAGCATGCCGGCAAGTAGTCCAGTAGTTTCAGAAAATCAGAGAGCTGCAGGGACGTCGAAATGCTTGGCCATAGCATTATTTGTCCCCTAACTACTTGGCTATTCAAACCAGAAGCTAGCAAATTCAGCAAACAGCATAGTAGCACACTAACAGTAACCCTTCAGTCTTGTGGTCATATGGGAATAATCCCATCACACAAATCGTTATTATGCTTCATTACATCCTGCAATACTTCATAAATATTGCTAGAAAAATTCTTCTTAGTTTAACCCTCTCCTTTAGTAAATAAATTCTTCTTAGCTTAACCTTTGAATTAGATAGTTACTTGTTCCATAAGTTTCTGACAAAGAGGTTAAATGGATTACTTAAGTTACAAGTATTGCTAGGCAAATTGTAATTTTATCATTTCAGAGCTAGGAATAAAGGTGACATGGACTGAAAGGATCAAGCTGGAAAGGCTCATATATGATTCAACAAGTAAAAGAAGGAGGTTTGGTGATCAGGTTGGTTGGGATCAAAATTTAGGTTACCAATGAAAAATAATAATCCTTTGGTTAATCTTGTTACAAAAATGAACAAGTTGTGAAGATCATGGTTTGATTGTCAAAGTGGTAGAAAATAAAGTTAGAATTGGAAAGGAGAACTAAAGAACAGGCTAAAAAGTGCAGGAAAACTTCACACTTTGGTCAATCTGTTGTTGATAATTATATACATACAAAAGTATAAAATTTTTCAACTAATCCCTCAATTTAAGGAGCTTGTCTGCTGCTAGACTTAACCTCCACCATGCCTTTAATTGATTGACTTGGTTTACAATCAAAATATCAAAAGGAAATTATTAAAAGAACAGATCTTAGCATCATAGCAGCTGTTGTCATCACAAAGGGAATGGACTTGGTTGTCATATTAGAAGCTTTCTGAGTAATATGGAGGAAGATCCTATGTTAGAAAACAAAGTTTTGGGACTTAATTGTAAAGATTTATGAATCTCAGGGTCAAATGGAGAGTTTGAGGCCCACTTCATCTTCTTCTTGGCAATTAGAAACCTGTTTAAGTTTGAAATTCATCCAAAAACTGTTGTTAAAGCTTTGAAACTCGATTTTAGCAGAAAGAAACATCAGAATTAAGCAAGAGTTTAGCTCAGGTTAAGGATTGAAAGAGTTTTCTTGAAGAGCAAGTCACGGGTAGCTTGATCCTGTAATCAGTTTGAGTTTACAAGAGGTCCGAAGGGTTTTGGTAAGAAAATATATATTTTCTTGTTTTTCTAATACTTCTGGAAATCACTTTAGTGGAGATGATGAATTTCATCTCTGGATGTAAAGGAAACTTAGAGGCTATGCTGATAGGAATGTCCTGAGTGAATCTGGCCTTTGAGGGGGAATTTCAAACTAACTGGAATCCTGTTTCTGTTCCTACTTATGGTTTTCATCTTCGAGACTAAAGGTTCAAAGGCTCCATCTGAAAGAGAAGTTAAGGCAATATCTATATAGGATGGTATGGACCTGAAATCTGTACATTCACTGTGGTCACACTTGGACCAGCATTGTTCTGACAGAAAGATGACATGTTCAACCTTAGCTCTGCAATAGTGGTTTGTTGAAATATGTTGTACAATCTCCGAGAACCACATGCGGTACATGATTAAATGACAAAGATGCTGCACAAAAGCAACATCACACAAATTCAACGTGACTGGAGCTTGATGTGAGTTTTGATACTTTCGTCTCACGTCCTCAACTTGTTACATGGAAGCTTTGTTAGTTTCTAATTTTAGGCCTGCAGAAAGAAGCCAAGGATATCACTAAAGATCAATACATGCATGTAATTGCATCCAGGAGTTGTATATATAATGAAATCCTGAAGTATTATTGGAAATATGAAATCAACTGGATATAAAGTCATCCAATTTTTCCTCAAAAAAAAGTAGGCAAATGTTAGCCAAAATATTAACTTTATCTTTGAGAAGTATCTATAAATGATGAGTTCCTAAGACAGAAGATATAGTATCATATAACATGTCAGATTGAATATGTTAAAGCGTCCAACCTAAAACCAATTGGTAATAGGTGGAGAGGCCACTTTGGCTCTATCAAGTGGGTTATTTTCGACAATGGCTGAGACAATTTTAAACCTGCTCTGATACCATGTTAAAGCGTCCAACCTAAAACCAATTGATAATAGGTGGAGAGGACTCATCACTATATAAAGCATTGACTTAACCCTTTTTCTTGGCCATGTGGGATTTTCCCACTTAACAAAATACATGGCTGTTCTTAGTTTCACAATGGAGCTTTGAGCAGAAGTGAAAAAGCTTCAGATATGGAAGAATGTTACCGCTCTTCCAATTACAAACATCCTTGATAGCTACAACTGATTAGTACCCTCCAACAGAAAAGTTTTTGCTACCAAAACTGTGTTGTTATCCACTCTTAGTAAATATCTTTGATGCCAATGAATCCATACTCTAACCTGAGATTATGATTATCAAAGCAAAATCCCAATGAAGCTAAAAACTGCTAATCCAATTATCTTAAGTTTTATCTTCAAGGGTTCATTCTCCTAAAATCATATCCCCCATCGAAGAATATTGTTATATCCTTCAGTTTGTTGTTTTCATTCACTCTTTTAGTAGCCCTACGTTTGTCGGTGTCAAACTGCCCTACATGAAGCCTAAAATTTGCTGTCTACTCATCATGGTTTCTCACAAATTAAAGTGCAAGAACTATGACCTAACAACACGTGCCCTGTGAATCTATGAACAGATTCTACTGTCTGGGGAACAAAGAACTATAATTTATAACAACAAAATATGAGTTGTTCCTGAATTGAGAAGACCATTGGTAATGCAGGTAGATGAAGTTCCTGGCTCCAAGAAAACCAAAATCTTTAATTACACGATCTTTTTTTTCCTTTTCAATAGGAGTCACACGCTAAAAGGAACTAGTGCAGCAGCTCTCAGAGATTAGCTTTGTTTTGTTCAAAGTTTCATACAGCAGCTCTCAGAGATTAGCTTTGTTTTGTTCAAAGTTTCCCATCTTGGGGTCAAGGGATTGATTGTCCAATAGAAGCACTAGACCCGAAAAGCAGAGTCATTTACCAAATGAGAAGCACATTAACTTGATCCAGTTAAAACATCAAAAGCTACGAAATTATTGTGTTCACACTTTGGCTATTAATGTGATCTCTTGATGTCTTCAAGTTGCTCCTACACGCTGTTAAACACCTTCTCTGCAACAGCGATTACTGTATTTAGATTTTCAGCTGATTGCCTGGAAATTATTAATTGCTTACTTGGGTGAGGGTGTTTGATGAGATTTGATGGTCCAATTAGGTTAGGCTCTGGTGTGGGTGAGTCCATGCATCCAAGCTTTTTGTGAAGGTTGTTTTGCCTGATTGGTTATAATCATTTCAGTCCTTCAATTGTATTTGATTGATTGGAAGGAATAAAAGAAAAAAAAATTCTAGGATTATATCCCTCGGCAAGAATTCTTACCCTATATGTGTGCTTGATTTGTCCATAGGATTCTTTTGGAATCTGGTGCAGAAAGTTTTAGGACATTTGAATGGTTTCCTCAGTGTTCATAAAGCTAAAAACCTCAGCTTGTTGTTGGTGAAAGGTTGGTTTATTGGTCTGCTAAGTTGAGCCTAACTAAGCTTGAATTTCTGATTTCAAATGTTACCAGTGCTTGGTGTTTCTAACTAAGTTTCTTATCAGAACTCACTGAAAGAAATAAGTATAAGAATTCACATGCTCTAGATCACTCTACAATTGGATATCCATTGTGGGTTTTGCACTAAATAAAAGGAAGAACACCTAGTAAAAGAAGAACACCTGCTAACTCTCTTTAATCTTCCCCATTTCTCTGTGAAGCTTAGCGTTGATTCTTTTAACGAATTCTCACATGATCATGCTGACCATGGTTATGATCTGATTACTGGGGCTTACTTATATATCTTGATTACTTCTTATTAAAGCAATCCACTTCTTCAGTGAACATCCTGATTAAAAATTATAAAAGAATGTTGACAAACTAAAAACAACTCATGGAACAAACCATTTTGATATAACAAAACTAGCTTCCCGACTGAAAGTTACACCAAACAGGATTATGAAACCATTAATTAACCCAAGAGTTCCAGTTCAAAGAAACTGCAGTGTTCCTGCAGCCACAAAACCTAAATTGCGTGATACTGGCAGAAGCTTAGGATGTTGGAAGAGTTCTTGGATCACTGAACAAACATTTACACACAAAATTTTCTCTGTAATGATCAATGTTACAGTTAAACAGAAACACTGTAACATGTAAACTCATAGAGCTCGAGAAGCAAGAGTCATAGAAAACATTGATCAAGTCACAATAACACTTATAAGTAGGGTAGTTGTAACAGAAAAGGCTTAGGATGCAGGTACAGAAAAGGATTGAAACAGAAAGGACCTGGTTTCTTGTTCACAGCAGGGTAGTCGAGGCTACACCTCAGACAAAATGGTGATCTGATCTACACCTCAGGCTAGTTACTTGTTGATCATTAAGAGATGATCCAATCTATGGTACCTTAATTAAAGTTCTGTTATTGATAAGTATGAGGAAGTGGTACCTTAGGGATTATTTCTTACTTCTACAACTAGAGCTTTGTTTTTTAAAAAAGGATATTCCTTTATTTTTTGTAGAAGTTGAATTCCAATGAGAAAGAGAAGGCTCAAAGTAAGAGAAGTAAAAGAGAAGACAGGAGTAAGTAAAAATGTGCATTCTGGAACATTTAAATGCCTTTAACTGCTTTGCATGCCAGTGTTAATGGTTTCCCTAGGGCTCACTTTTCACTGATAATCAGATTGCCACAAAATTTTTGGAGGTCTTAGCAAAAAATCTTCTCCAGGAAGTCCATTTCGAAAACCTTAGTAGCAAATTTCTCTGGAACAAAATCTTAGTGGCAAAACTAATCTGAGCCCTATACTTAAGTGGAAAAATTGCCCCTTTTTCCAATCAAAATCATATTTAACTCAAGTAAACTGTGACTAGAAAACAAGAAAGGTATATTAATTACCTTGTTTTGATCCGAGAATCAATCTAATCATCACTCAAGTTCAAGAACCTAATCAAAACAGTATGAACTATTATCAGAGCCTAATTTAATGTTTAAAAACCTTGGTTCAATTTGAATGCCATAACATTCATCTTAAACCAGCAACCAATAAAACTGGCAAAGTTGCACACTCCCACGAGAATGATCATAACTCTTTGTAGAAAACTTCAAATTGCAGTCTATAAAATTCCTATGAAACTAGACTTCTCAAGCTATAATATATATTTTATTCACAATTTTGTGTTCAGCCAATCGATACAGTTTATTCCTCAACTTTCAGACTCGTGCAACACCAGTCATTTCAGTGATGTGTTGTGAGAATCAACATAACTCTTAACTCAAGCCTCCAAATCGAATTCAGTTTCTATATTAAAGCATATTCATCAACCTTTCCAATGATATATTATAAACCTAAGTTTCAGTCACATTTTAGCATATAACCATCAAAATATCTTGATCTACTTCTGGAATTCCTCAAACCACAATGGTGCACTAAAATTTCCGTTCTTTCATAATTTTCTTCCACTCTAATCCCTTTTAATCATCAAGATGCACTCTTACTCAATATTTCACCGTTATGAGTATTATCTAATCATTAATTTTTAAGAAACACTCATAAACAATTACATCTTAATAACCTTAGGTTAGTATGTTACCTTGAATTTTGACTTGGGATCGTATTTTTTTCTCCTCCCTTTTGTTCCACGCTCTGCCCTTCTCTTTCTACGAGCCTGCAACTGCTGGACCATAAGGAAAGGAAAATGTTTAGGTTTAGTGGCTTTCTAGCAATAGAAGGAGTGAACTACTTCATAGTCCCCATTCTTTATTTTCTTATATACTTAAATCCCAACTTCCTTTGCCATTACACTTAGGTCCTTTATTAAAGTTTTGGGATATTACACACGGGTAGCTTGATCCTGTAATCAGTTTGAGTTTACTGGAGGTCCGAAGGGTTTTGGTAGGGAAATGTACGTTTTCTTGTTTTTCTAATAATTCTGGAAATCAGTCAAGTGGATATGATGAATTTCATCTTTGCATGTAAAGGAAATTTAGTGGCTGTGCTGATAGGAACTGTCCTAACTGAACCTAGTCATTAAAGCTAAGGTGTTTTGGTCTTAGCTTTGTGTTGGGATGTTGAGACAAATAAATAGGGAGATATAGTGCCTCATGAGCATGGCAATTTGATAAAATATGCATAAGTTTATGGATTTCCTGGAGGTCTCATGTTTTGCTGCTTTACTTCTTGTTAAACACTTACTTAAGCATGATGTTCCTTACTGGGTTTCTCCAAAAGTCACCCCTCTTATTGTCTTCTTGTTCCCAGAGTCAGAGTAGTCATAACAGGTTATCTGGTTTTGCTGGCTTATGTGATTTAAATAACAATTTGCAGGTTAGCACTCAAAACTCAAATTTATTGAGCATTTGGATGCATAATTTCATGACCAAGTAAAGTCTTTGTTCTCATGAGTTTGCAGTTTCCTAGTGGGATTTTGATGGTGAATCAAAATGCAGAATGAGAAAATAGAGTAATCTAGCAAAGTAAAGCACTTTTCTTGCAAGTTTTGTCTATCTAAATTCAACGTGACTGAAGCCTGATGAGAGTTCTGATAATTTCGTCTCACGTCCTCAACTTGTTACATGAAAGCTTTGTTAGTTATCTAATTTTAGGCCTGCTGAAGGAAGCCAAGGATATCACTTAACATCAATACATGCACTTAGTTGCATTCAGGAACTGTACAGTTCCTCCAATGAAAGGGTTGGCAAAAAAACTAACTTGAAAGAAATTAATGGGAGAAATATTTAAGGAAGAAACAAAAGAGTGTACGTTGAATAAATAATAAAGATAATAAGTACGTACCCATATATCGTATATAGTAGTTGGGGATGTGAGAGACGATAGGCCAATCCACCCCAGTTCCTTGCTTGCAACGCTCTGCCACAATTGGGCAATCATAAATGTGCAATCTTTGTAGTGTGGCTTTTCCAAGAAGCTGTTGCGGTATTGCTGTCAAGCTGGGACATCGACGAATAATCAGCTCAGTAAGATGTGGCATGATAGTGATCATGGGATGCTCTTTTTCACTGTAACTCCAATCCCACTCCTCCCACCCCTCCATTTTGTGGAAAGTAAGATTCTTCAAACTAGGGAAGACAACTAACTGCTGTTGCATTTCTAGTGGCGATATTCCAAGAAATTCGGCTCCCACTTTCTTCACTCTCTGCATTGATTCTAATTCAAGAGATTCAAGTCCCCGTAGTTTGCCCAAGGGAGGCAGTTGCTCCAACTCTCCACAACATTCGAGCCTGAGGTATTTCAGGTTGTTCAATGATGCCATCCAATTAGGAAGTCGATGCCTGCCACCATATCTCAGTATAAACAACTCTTCGATGCATAAAGGTGGACTCAAGGCTTGTAGCACTTGTTCTTCCTTCGCATTCTCCACTTTCCTACCTCCCATCCTATTGAACTTGAGTGCCAAACTCTTCAGCTTGGCCTTGTTTTCCAATCTTGCTTTCATGCACTCATTCACATCTCTGATGTTCCCCAATCCAGCCATCACGATTTCTTCGATGTTTGATAAATTCCCCAATTCTGCAATGCTAGCATCTTTTTCTCTCATGTTAACAACAAAATTACTTATTACTTTAACTTTACTTAATCTTCCAATCCCCTTTGGCATACACCCTAGCCTATGAGTTCCCCTATTATAAAGATAACCAAGACTGATCAACTCCCCTATCCGTCGCGGCAACTTTTCAAGACTCCTACACATGGTTATGTCTAATGTTTCCAAGTTGCACAAATCACATACTGCTTCCGGCAATACTCTTAATTTTGAGTTACTTGATAAATCCAGGTGTCTTAGATGTTCTAACTTTCCTACCTCCTTTGGAAGGACTTTAAACTTCAAACCATTTAGTTTCAATGTCCTTACACAGATGAGTTGTCCCCAGTCTAGTGCCGAAAGATCAACATTTTCTTCTGCATACCAGTGATTGTGCTGAATATGGAGGCTACGCAATTTTTTGCAACCACAAATGTTGTTGGGAAATTGGAAGCTTCCTTGATTATCATCAATATTCAGCAGCATGTGCCGTTTACTTTTCTGAGATGCTTCCTTCATCAACAACTCCATGTTATTGAAATCAATTGAGCAGCATTCACCTTCACTTAAAAACATTGCAAAATCATGAACTATATCATGCATTTTGAAGTCATATATTTCTCCAGCATCATCTTTTCCAAAATCTTGAAAAAAGCATCGTATAACCAGGTCATTAAAACACTCCTCTGCTATAACTTCTGTCCCCCCTGCCTCCCCAAGAAAACCTTGTGCCATCCACAACTTGATCAATTCATGTTTCTTAAATTCAAAGTCTTTCGGGAAGAGTGCGCAATATGAGAAACACCGCTTTGAAGCTGATGGTAACTCATAATAGCTTAATTGCAAGGGACCAAAAAGACCTCTCTTGGCATCTTTAATTTCCCAAGTTCTACTCATAAGCACATGTTGCCACTCTTTTTTGGTTCTTTTGAATCGCAAGTGGCCACCTATTATTTTTACCGCAAGAGGTAGACCTTCACATCTGCCAATGATTTGTCTGCCAAGCCCTTCTAACATTTCTATCTCATCCCTTGTCCTACCATGGAATGCTAGTCGACCAAACAATGACCAAGAATCTTCTTCATTCAAGATCCCCAGGTGAAAAATATCCACTTGCCTTGATCCCAGAACCATAGCCACCTTTTCATTCCGTGTGGTGACTAAAATTCTAGTCCCAAAAAGAGAACACTTTAAAGTATTTAGGAGTTGTTCCCATTTCTCAAACTCCTCTGTCCAAACATCATCAAGGACAAGTAAAAGTTTCTTTCCCGACATATGTTCACGAATTTTTTTTAATATGATATCCATTGCATCTACCTTTGGACGTTGGCCTGTACATGCTTCAAACATTTCGTTAGCCATTCTTCTCTCATCGAAAGGATCGGAGACACAAACCCATATTTTCATGTCAAAGTGGGCTTTGACTTCACCATCATTGTAGATAGATTGAGCAAGAGTAGTCTTTCCGAGACCTCCCATTCCTACAATGGAGACAACACATAGAGCATTCTCTTCTTGCGTGCTACTACGTGTTGATAGGAGCATGCCTTTGACAAAAATTTGATCTTGCTTTCTGCCTAGCACCTCTGCAACATCAATGAAAGATATCGTTTTGGGCCTTTCTTCATGAGTTATTCTCTCATGAATAGCGAAGTTAAATCTCTTTTTTTGGGCAGAAATGAAATCAAGCCTCCCATTGATTCGCTTGATCTTAAGACCAATGTCTTGGCGCAAAGCAACTTGCTTGATGCAAAAGCAAGGGGATGGGAGGGAGGAGCATCCCTTGTTATGGGGCTTCTGTTGTTGCCTGATCTTTAATCTTAGAAGGGCAGTGTTCCACTCATCTAGAACATCTTCGAGATCATAAGAAACCTCCTTGAGTTCATTCAACCAGCCTCTAACTGAGTCGTCCTTCACTTGCCTTCTCTCTGCGTCTTGGAGCACAGTTTGAATGGCCTGAAAATTGCTGGTGACATTTCTGATCTCCCTGTCCACACCTGTCACAAGCTCCACTTCTTGCTTTGCTTTCTCGGAGATTATGGTCATCAGTTGTTGCAGGACTGCTGAAACAATTGCATCGGCCATGTCTACAGCAGTAGATTGGCGTTTGGATGGCTGTTTGATGAAGGGGTTGTGAGAACAAGAATAGGTCTGCAGATGAAAAGCAGACTGTAGAGGAAGACATAAGTCCATTAATCCAGCCAGACAATTGGTTTTCGTAGGCCCCAGGTTGACCTGAAAGTGATCGCCTTGGCGTTTTCTGAAGATTCGTGAAGTACAAGGCGGAGCTCGAAAACACGTCACTGCCAAGAACAAGAGGCTGGGCCAAACCTTAAAAAAAGCTTGGAAAGCAGAAAAGCCCAACATCTGCGTTTTAGTTGATTGCCTTGAAATCATTAATTGCTTAATTACTGAGGGTGTTTGATGAGATTTAACGGTCCAATTGAGTTAGGCTGATTAGAAAACCAGTAATTAACCCAAGAGTTCTAGTTCACAGAAACTGCAGCAGCTACAAAACCTGAATTGTGTCGCACGAGAAGAAGCTTAACATGTTGGTAGAGTTCTTGGATCATTAAACAGAGATTTTCAGAAGTAATCTGTTAACAATATAGTAGTCCAGTAGCAGTCAAGGTTTCTGTAACATTTCCTGCAGTTAACAGTTTGTCATAGGTACAAGTAACTAACATCAGTCTCATCAAATAAACCATTCACAAATAGCATACCCTTCAGCAACTCCAGCTGATCATATATGACCACTTATTTTCAATGTTACTTATTTGTTTTTCTAGGAGTAATATCATTCAAAAACTAATAATTCATTTACCTAGTAATCACTTATGAGTTGTGGCTTATGTTCCCTAACTTGTGATTTATATATAACGAAGTTTTGTTAGAATGTGACTAATGATTTTTAATACATATCCTTATAATGGAAAAACACCTTACTAAATAATTTGTACAACTCTTTCACAACCTAGAAATTTTCTAAAAACAAGTTATTAGTGATTATTTGCTCAAATTTCGTACCAATTAAAAATCTACATTAATTTTAAATATTCTTTTAAAGAAAAAAAATATTTTTTTAGTTATTTGCTCAAATTTTTCATACCAATTAAAATCGCACCTTGATACAAGCGCAACACTTGAACGAGTGCTAAAGAAAATAAAAATATAAAATAAAAAAAAAAACAACACAAAACCACCAATTGATTGTTCGAATATTGCTCACCGCCACTACAACTCCATATCATCTTCTTTGGGCTTACCCAAACCATCAATAACTAAACGTTAGAGCTAACGATGTTAAGCAATTATTATTATAGGAGAGAGTTACTATTTTTACAGAATAGCCATGATATTTTTGACGAGATTTTGTGGCATAAAAATCTCTTTTATTGTTCCTGTTGTTAAAGGATCCAAATCAATTACAATTTTTAGTTTAATTTGACGCTAAACTTTTAATATTCTAAGTGACATAAACCAATACAGAGACTAACTAATTTTTACACTAGCTTAACATAATTAAATACCAGAAAACTAGTCACAGACACTAGAACAACATTACTAGATACTTCCTCCGTCCCAAATTCTTTGCACCATTACTTTTCAGCAATTAATCTATGATTTTTTATTTTAAAAATTTTAGCATATAAATGAAAAAATTTTATGTGTGAATGATAAATCAAGACCTATAGTTTCTAAATATATATTTTTTAATTTTTTCTAACAAACAATAATATAAAAAAATTCAAGTCAAACTAGCCCAAAAAGTCAAATGGATCAAAGAAATCGGGATGGAGGGAGTACAAGAATAGCAGAAGTAAACACCAAATCAACTAATTTATATATCAACCTAACATAATTAGATACTAGTAGCAGTTCTAAATAGCAGAACAATAATAATAAACACTAGAATAGTAGTACTAGACACCATATTGCCTAGTTTATACATCTCAAACTATTTATACAACATTAGATACTAGTAAAGATGAAAATAGATATTACTATACACGAAATTAGACACTACTATAGATGACATTAGACATCATTTTACATATTGTATGTATGGTGTTTAATTTCATTTGTAGTTGTGTCTAATACCATCTGTACTGGTATCTAATTTAATTTTTACTTGTGCCTAATTCCATTTATAGTAGTATCGATGTTTCCTAGTGGTGTCTAATATTATTTATATTAGTGTCTAATTTTGTCTGTGGTGGTATTTAAGTTTACCTAATAGAGTCTAATTTCATTTGAATATAGACAAATTTGTGGAGATAGAAAGGAGGAGGGCAAAAGGAGGGAATTAATTGATTAAATAATTGAGTTCCCATTAACTTAGGAAGGCATGATTTGAAAATGGGAGATTTTATCTCTATAAAATCAATTAAAACCATAAACCTTATCTCTTCCATAATTATAGAGATTGTAGAGGTTTATTTAAAATGATAACTTCCTCCACTAATAATAACTGCTTAATAATGTTATCATAGTGGTGTCAACGAGGGTGGAGGGTATAACATCTCCAATTTGGCTAGCCATTCAGTTTGCTTTTTCATCAAAGAACAAAACCGATTCACAAGGCTATTCATTAAGCAAGTTTGTTCCGATCTCAACATAACTGGTCCAACCCAAAGTACGTTCAGTTTTTCTAATATGAAACATCATCTGATCTAACTAGACAAAAAACTTGATTAAAACCAATTGCAAAACTTGCGACTTGAGTTTGTTTAACTACAAAGGCAACTTCTGGGTTTTAGTGGTGGATAGCGTTGGTGAAGATTGAGTGTGACGAGTAGAATTTACAAATAATGGACAATTGAGGGCAATGCATCAATGACTAGTTGCAATTGTACTATCTATAACCTAACGCGATGACTCGTATCTCTATATCTCTTAGTTGAATTTCAAATATCTCCAACTAATTGTCATTTGTGTGGTTATGGATTATGAAAAAAAGAAAGTGAAGAGTGAACTAAGATGTGGGTTCATTAATGGTTAATTTTTTTTTTTAATCGCTTAGCTTAGCTAACTAAAAGTGAATTGGGAATTGAGCTAGGTCGAGAATTGGGCTTAAAGCCTTTAAGTAAACAATATAGAGTTGGTTTGAGTTTGAGGTTTTACAATCTTAAACCCAAACCAACCTACATACACACATTGGGTTCTTAAAGTTTTTGAACCTAAACCCAAGCAAATATGGAAAACCCCGCACACATTGGTTTGGATCAATCAATTTCACGAGTTCTACGAGTGGGATGATCACCCTAAAAATTCCATTTGTAAGATCAATCGCCTCTGAGATTTCAACTTGGCAGCTGCGCCCATTCTTCGCCATCCATGACCAACTCAATTCCCAACTCATAGACCTCTGTACCTTCTCTCCCGCCAAAACCACTCTCTCAGGAACCAAAATGCCACCAAAGCCCAAAACCCCTGTAACACAAAGTCTCCCCCCGCATCTTTGTCCCGGCGACTTCGTCGAAATCAGCCCCGACGAGCCCGGCTTCCGGGGCTCCTGGTTCACCGCGACCATCGTCAAGCCCGTAGCTTCCACGAGCCGCACGAAGTTTTTGGTCCAGTACGATAAACTCTTCGCCGACGAGGCCGGGAAGAAGCCCTTGAGAGAAGAGGTCGATACCGTCCATATCCGGCCGCCGGCGCCCAGAGAGAGAGCAAGAAAGTTCGTGTTCGGCGAGGAGGTTGATGCATGGGTCAATGACGGGTGGTGGGAGGGAGTGATCACGGAGGATTTGGGGAATGGGAGGTTCAGTGTGTACTTTAGTCCTACTAGAGAACAGATTGAGTTCGAAGATAAAGATTTGAGGCTGCACAGAGAGTGGGAAAATGGGGTTTGGAAGCCGCCATTGGAACAGCAGGAGGAAGAGGTAAATGTTGCTTCTGGGTATTTCTTTTTCTTCTTTAACTTTAGGTTTTTACTTCGTTTTCTGCTTTTCGTCTGGAGGCTCTGGACTACTAGCCCATTTAGATGATCCTATGATTTTTCTATCATCTCTGTTTTTTGGCGCATTGTTCTTGAGAGAGAAGGGTCAGAAAAACCAAAAAGATAACCATGAAAACTCGTATTCCCTGTATGCATGAATGAGGTTAGTGCTTTCGATTCACTTTATTTCGTTTTCATATGGCTGGTTGTTCTGACCTCTGGTAATCTGATGTTGCTTGAATAATACATTTAAGTAGATGACTAGTACACATATTTCATTTTGGGACTTAAATTTTATGATTTCCAATTGAGTTATCGTGAAAGAAACATTATGAATTTGGAAATTCAAGACGAGAGAAGTGGCCCTTTATTTCTAGTTTGTTTTGTTGGTATCTCGTTTCTTACGTTCTTTTAGTTAGATTGCCGTATTCTGATTACTAGTAATGGCTTTGTAACTTCTGGTTAAAAGAAGTCCCGCAACACCTGTGATATTTGGCAATTGCTGCCAGATGTAACTTTGGGTTTCTCATAAGTGATTAAGATGTTATCCTTTGGCTTGATTTGCTCCCCCTTTTCATCTCTCTTAGCTGCAGCTTCCTGTGTTACGTTCTTAGCTTGCTAGTTGTTTCTCTGTCTGTGTTGAAATACAGAAAACGTTGAAAAAGAGAGTAGAGGAGTATGAGGAACCGGTCATGGTAGAAGAGATCATGTCTTACAAGAGCATGACAGGAGTGAAAACCAAGTCAAGCAAGCAAGCAAATAATGAAAAGTTGATGTCTCACAGAAGCAAGAGTAAGGAGAAGTTAGTGCCAAATGGAGATATGACCGAGCGGAAATACAGCAATCAGACCATGGTAGAGGTTAAAAGTGATGAGGATGGATTTCAAGGTGCTTGGTTTGCTGCGACCATTGTCAAAAAAACTGGGAAAGATAAGTACATAGTTCAGTACGAGGGCTTGAGAACAGATGATGACACTGACTTCTTGAAAGAGGAGATTGATACCATGCACATAAGGCCTCGTCCACCTGAACTGATTACGGTTGATGGTTTCAGTAACCTAGATGAAGTGGATGCCTACTATAATGACGGATGGTGGGTGGGTGTGGTTTCTAAGGTTCTCCGCGACTCAAGGTACAAAGTTTACTTTAGGAGCACTGATGAGGAAATGGTGTTTGATCACTCTGAATTAAGGCTGCATGAGGAGTGGATAGATGGTAAATGGGTTGCTGCTTCCCAGGTCTGCCTCTTTATCAATTTTGGTGTTTGCAATATGCAACCTTTGAACTAAATGCCTTTTTATCCACATATTGGAATTCCCTTTTCATATTTTCTTGTCTTTTGGCTGAGATGAACACACATTAGTCATTTCAGAGTAACTGCAGGAATAGCTAACTTTGTGCTTGGTGATATAGAATGTAGCTTGCAAGCATACTTGCAACCCTGTATTCTTCTTGCTTACACAGGGTACCGTTCCCATTGAAGTATCGATAACCTGCTCCAGGGTTGTCTGTTTTCTCGTTTACCTGTTGTTGGCCATATGCATTAAAACCATACATACATCTATTGAAGTTTTGCCTTTATGTGGATATTCATTTTCGTGTTTTCTTGTGTTTTGGCTGAGATGGACACACATTCATTTTGGAATAACTGCGGGCATAGCTAACTTTGTGCATGGGGATATAGGAAGCAAATTGCAGGCATACTTGCAAACCTGTATTTTTCTTGCGTGCGTGGGGTACCCTTCCCATTGAAGTATCAACAACCTGCTCAAGGGTTGTCTGTTTACACGTTGATCTGTTTTTGGCCATATGTACATTTATGAAGTTTGGTCTTTTTGTTGGTTAGACATTTGGTGCCTGTTACGATACAATTCACTGTGGTAGGACTTCAGAGGTTGGTTTTTGATAAAAGTAGATGCAAGTACTGTTATGCAATTATATATTTACTGCTTCTTTTTGTTGCTTCTTTTCTTGCATATGGAAGGTCCACACGCTATCAGTACTCAATAACATTTGATAGTACTTCTATTTTTTAAACTGTTCAAGTACTGAAATTTTTCTACTTGCCAGCATTTTTCTTATTTCGTTTTCAGTTTTCTATGATCAGGGACGAGGTTTTGATTGCTGAGGAATGTGAGTTCTATGCATGCGGAATCAAGAACGGTGTTTTGATCCTTCGGGTGTTCATTATTTGGATAAAATTGTAAAATTCAAACCAGATTATTTGGATTAGAGAAAATGGTTCAAATATTTCTGATCAGTTCAAAACCAAATTTCATATTCGGTTTTTTGATCGGTTATTAGTTTCTAAAATTGAAAAGGAATAAATCAAAGAAACCGAAAAATAATATATACTTTGCAATTATCATTTATGTCAACCCTGTGTATATAAAGTTATTTTTCTCCAATTAAGACTAGATATTATGGATCGGTTATGAATTTTTATTATATTGTTCCAATTTTTGTTTTGTTTTTTTAAGTATCACATTCTTAGTTCCAATAAAGAAGAACATAATTACAAAATTCGAAGAAATTAAATTATATTCGCATAAAAACCAAATAAATCAATTATAATTCACATCTTGATCAGTTAACATGTAATTCGAATGGTTTAGATCAATTATATAGGAACCGCAAGCAAACCGATCAAATTGATTTGGTTCGGATCAGTCATAAGTGAATCCAATCAGACGGACAGCTCATTTAAGGATTTAGCTTCTGGTGGCACTGAACCGAAGATTTTGCTGGTGAATTAGATGGATCATTTGACTCTTGTGTTTGCTTTCGTTCCCAAAATTCAACCCTTACAGGCCTTACCTGGAAAACTGTACTGTTTCAGTCGTAGGATAAGATGGGATTGATATGTTTCCATGGAAGGTTGCCTCAAAACCCAAAAAGCAGCTTGGCAGGAATCGTTGTCTTGGCATACTACTGTAAAACTACCTTGTTGTATTCTACTCTGCACATAGCAGCTTGATCAAAACAAACATTTTCTCTTTTTTCTTTTCAAAGAAAAAATAATGCTTTGAGTTTGAATCAACGAGTTAAAAACTCTTAAAATTTTATTAGTAGATCCAAAATAAGAGAAAATACAACATGTGGGTACAGCTAACATATTAAAGTACTTCCACCATTAAAGTACCTCCAATCTAACCAACTTAAACTTTCACAACTTCACTGACTTGCTTCACCTCACTCTGTTCTTTACCGGCGGCATCCTTGACTTCCTCTTCGACCACAAAAGCCGACACGGGGAAGGACCTGGAAAGGCCAGTGGATGTCTTGAAGATGATCTTCCCTGTTCGTGGATCATCAAGAGCGATCTCCACAAGCGTGAGCCAGACCAGGAGCTCCTTGGCCTTGACCCCGGTCAGCTTCTTGATCTTCCCCTTCTCAACCACAGCTGTGACCTCGGTTGCGTAGCTCACAAGCTTCCCAATCTTCTCAAACTTGTGGTTGATGCTCTTCTTCTGCTTCAGCCACACAAAACCCGACTCCTTCTCATACCCACACTCCAGAATGTCTCTCAGAGGCAGAAGCCCATTAGGCATCTCGACTTCCTTGAGCAGCAACTTCGTCTTCTCCTGACCCAGCTCATCTCCATAGTAAATCTCTGCTTTGGCTCTGATCTCATCTGTGACAAGAGACATTTTTCTTTTTCTTTGTGGGAAGGATCGAACTTTCTTTTCTGGGACTCCGCTCTTCTTCGGATTCCTTAGTATCTCAGATTTTGGGTGAGTGGAAAGAAGTGGGGGAAGAGCGTGGGTAATATACTTGAATGGATACAAATATGCCCCTGTAGTTTCAACAAAACTACTAGATTGCCATTCACTGTATTTCTATGCGTGTTGTCGCGTACTATAAATTAATGGCTATTCTGTATGGACAGCCGCAGGTGACCGAACAGGGGCGTGGTGTGGCTTAGGTGACAGGACGGGTGGTTATTAGTGAGACAGTTGTGAAGAATTTATGGCTGAAATTATGAGCATGGACGAGGTGCTTGGAAAGGAGGGTGTGCCGTATGGAATTTGGTTGGGAGGGGAGAACCATTTATGGGTATTTGACCTTTGACTTCAATATCCAAATTACCATGGATATCATGCACATATGTCTAATTAGATATAGGGATGATTTTACTATTTTGCCCCCAAAATTTTCTTCCTTAACCAGTCGTTTTCTCTTTCTCATTCCCGCCGGCGCCAACCACCGCCGCTCTTCGTTCCAGACAAATTGCCGGCGATCGAATCGCGTCGCCGCACTCTCTGCTCCTATCAAATCGCGCTTGGCCTCTCGTCGCGCCTGGCTTCGCCTTGCGTCGGATCAGCGCCGCCTGGCTTTGCCTCGGATCGCGTCGGATCAACGCCTCGCGTCAGATCGCGTCGGATCAGCGCCGCCTCACGTCGTGCCTGGCTTTGCCTCGCCCCGCACCTCGCCGTTTCGCCTCGTCGCTTCCTCTCCACACTCGCCTGAGACTCGCCTCCTCAAATCGTCGCGCGGTTCGCTTCACCGATCGTCCGATCGGATCCCTGTTCTCTGCCTCTCGTCGCGCCTGACTTTGCCTTTCTTCGCCTCGCCTCGCCTCGCCTCGGTGCCGCCTCCGATTCTTAGATCACAGTCGATTCCCTTCCTTCGGCTCAGCCATAGCAACAAATACTTAGATCTAGCGGCTTCTGCAGGGTGATGGCAGACATTAGAGGCACCAGCGATGGCCGGAGAAGATGAAGCTTTTGCGATCTCCTGAAGACGAAGACGAAGACGCAATTCAATTGAGCGACATGAATGCACCAACGACGCAACAAGCCTGATATCCGACGACTCGATGACGACAACGCCACGGCGACTATGCGATGAGCCAGGATCGGAGCAATCGGAGCAGAGGCAAAGCTGGGAGTAAATTGACATTTTGTCCCTTTTTTTTAGACACTTTTTTTAGAGACACGCTTTAGACATTTTGTCACTTTTTTTTAGACACTTTTACACATTTTATTAGACACTTTTTATTGTTTCAATTAATTATTTTTGAAAAGAATAAATTGTCTACGTATTGATCAGACACTTCTAAATATTTCTTTAGACACTTTTACACATTCATTCAGACACTTTTTTATTATTTTAATTAGTTATTTTTAAAGAGAGTAAATTATCTACGTATTGGTCAGACACTTCTAAATATTTTTTTAGACACTTTTCGTCATCAATTCAGACACTTTTCGTCATCCATTCAGACACTTTTCATTTTTTCGAATATGACATATGACGTATACTGCGAGATCATGATGTATGACAGTTCGGCAGCAGCACCGGCGCCGGCGCCGGCACCGGCACCGGCAGCAGCAGCAAACTAGGGTTTTTTTGTGGAGAAGAATATTTTAACTAAGGGTATTTTTGTCAATTATTTTAATAATTTATGCCTTATATATAGAAGATTAAGGGATGTGTTACTATGTCTAATTAGACATAGGTGCATAATAAAAGAACTAATATCCAAATACAACACTTGTTATATGGGATTATTGCGAGTTTTATAAAGTCCACACTCTTTCGGTTTATAGAGGACACGTTTATATGCTTGAAAAAGGCCTAAATCCACTCTCTTCACCGACACTACTGGGATGATCAAAATTTCTGCTTGTCTTTTTAAAAAGAAAAGAAAAAGAAAGAAAGAAAGAAAGAGGCAAAAAACGTAAAAGCACTTGAAATTTAACGTAATAAATTAGTGTATCAATGCTGGCCTTAATGTGGGATTAGGATTCAAGCTACCAGTTTCGTGGTCGTGGGGGCAAAAAACTCACCCAACCCCTTTAAATGAGTTGTTTCCCTTATATTTCTCTTTAACTTGTAATTTATAATATATTGTAAGTATAAAAAAATGGGAGTATTGCTATTCACACTTCCATTGGGTACCTAAATTTGTAGAACACTATATACTATATCTACCCCAAATGTTTGTCACTTTTTTTTTCTTACAATATCATTAATGATGTGCAACATAAACAAATTACATATATTTATCCAATGTTACTTTTACCAACTAATATAATTATAACAATAAACATATGAATGATCATAATCTTTCTACACATTCAGAAACACGTGATGGACATCCTGGAATATAAAAAAAATGACAATGTTTTTAGATGGAAAGAGTATTAATCCTAACATATCAAGAATAGTTAGATTCTTTACTATACAAATTTACAGGAAAATTACAATTACCTCAGACATTGAAAATATATTTTGCCCATCTTGATCAAGAATTCTATACTTTGCCACCTCAATCTTCAACTTTGGCAGCAATGGTGGGAGCCACCTACAAAAGGTCCAAAAGTACCCCATGTGTGATGCACACTTATTTCCCTCCTAGAACATAACGAGTGGGGGTAACTAAACATGGGTTTCAAAAGATCAAAAGAACAGAGATTGGCTAACTACATGTTAGAGTTTCAAAATTCTTAAGAAGAACAAAGTGTCGTCATCAATTCAGAGGTCAATTGAAGGTCGTGGAGGTCCATAACTAATTAATTTCACATGTTAAAAGTTTAGATTTTTTAGTTGGGTGCTTTACAAGTGTTAAATGGGCTAGTGTGTTTTGTGTTTAGTTTGGATTAGATGTGTTTATGATGGTTATATTGCTTATTTTTTGTTGTGCAGAATTCATGTTTCATGCAATATTACCACAATTATAATGCTGAACTAACGAGTATCCCAATTTATGTTAAAACTGATGTAATTGCAAGACTGGATATTGATGGCATTTAATGAGCAATACATGTCTAGTGCTAGTGCTAGTGCTGTTGCTGCTGCAAGTTCAAGTGGTAGCGAGTTGAGGTCAAAGAATAATAAGATCAGGCAAAGGCATGAAGATGTGTAGGGGGGATACAAGACTGGGAAGAAGAATGAAAGTTGGTGATAATGGTGTGAATGTTGCTTATGAACCAGATGAGAAGGGTGTTAAAATGAGTGTTGAGTATGAGTTTTCTAATGATAATGATGATAGTAGCTTTGATGAAAGAAATAACATAAAGGAGGTGCCCAAAGATGACTAATGATCTAATCAACATGAACTCGGGAATTATGGAAAAGACTTATCATACGATTAATGTGAGACTGATGAGTGAAATGAAGATTTTGTATAGAAGAAAAGTAAAAGATTATAATCAATTTGAGAATTGTTGCAAAGTAATTAATAAGAATTGCCAAAGGGAAAGTTGTATTTTAGAGATCCCATGTCTTTAGGAATGTTCACCACTTTAGGAAGATTTTAAAAACTAGGCAGTAGAAAAATGCTATGACATTGAAAGTCTTAAGAATGAAGCACACATGTTGAAGGCTAATCATAAAGCTAATGGGTGTCCTAGGCTTATCCTTGGTTATAGATTGCTAGACAAAATTACATTTATGGTGAAGACACTAAGGAGAGCAAACTAGCATTCAACGTAGAAAAAATTTTAATGCTAATGCTACTTAGATTGCTAAGAAGCTTAAAGGTACCTACACACAATGGCATAGCCAGAAATTTGGGATTGGAGGTCTGAAATTAATCTTTATTCTTTGTTCATTGCTTAATAGGTTTGAACCATTTTCAACCTTTATTCAGTTTTTTTTCTTGGGAAATGGTAAATATCATTGATTTAATAATAATGGTACAACAAAAACCTTGGCATTCTAAGGTAGCGGAATAAAGTACAAGATGAAAATAAACTATTACCGCATAACATAATTGCACCACGTAAACTTCTCATAGACGAGACGACTCAAGCGAACACATAACTCAAACTGTATTTTTCAAAACAACTGATCAACAGTGTTATTGGATTCTTTAAAATAGCGACTATTCCTCTCGGCCTATATATGAGAGATTGTAGCTACAAAAGCTACTCAACAAACTCTACTCACAATTATTTTGTTTTCCAACCTACTTGCAAATCACTTTAGCTCCACTCTCCATCTTAATGAAACTTGTCTAATACACACCCAATTCAACACATGGGACCAAACTTAGTGAGAGAATCAGCATCTAAAAAACATTTGGATCTGCATCTCCTCCTCCCTCTAGCATAAATAGCATCAATTAGGTAATTGGATGCTCCATGGACAGATTTTATCCTGAGTCCTCAGTTTTCTTGTGGCAAGTAGTTACAATATAAAATGATGGTTTGGCAAAGAGGCATTGTTCCACACTTCTAGTTCTTCATGTATCTCAACTACTCTTTGGCCTCATGGCGTCATATGTCATTTTTCAATTTTTAATCACTGCTAATACCCTTTCTTTGGTATCATCTTATTTCAACAACTTGCCACGACATTTAAGAATATTATGCCATATTCAAGATGCATTCAAAGCCTGTTAACTCCAAAATCGATGCCTTCAAAGACAGAAAGACACCCCCAAATATAATTTCAATTTTTTGCCATACTTGACATGAGACCAAAGACCTCACCAAACACTTGCAAAATTTGATTCTAGATGACCAACAAAAACCATATCTGCTGGCAAAATAGGATAAGATCATCTACAAAACAAAGATTAGTAATCCTTTGTCTATGACATTTTGGGTGGTATTGAAAACCGGGCACCTACTTCAAATGTATCAAGCTTCTAGTTAAATATTCCCTATAGAGGAGGAACAAATAAGGGGAAATGAGATCACCTTGTCGGAGGCCATTCCCACCCCAAAAAAACTCATGGCTGGGTCCATTAATCATGATCGAGTATGATAGAGTTGATACACATTCCATGACTAATTTAATAAAATGCTTTAGGAATCCAAAAGCTTCCAGCAATTTCCACAAAAAAGTCCATGCAACTGAATCATATGCCTTCATAAAGATCAACCTTAATAATGCAACAAGGAAACATATGCTTCCCCTCGTAGTGTTTTAGAAACTCACCTGCAATGAGAATATTATCACAAATATACTGACCCTTAATAAACGCCACTTGTGCGAGATGAACTTGGTCAAATGAGAAATTCAATTAATTTTCATCACATATATAGGTTAATCATATAGAGGTTTTTTCTATGTAGAAACAAAAACCAAAAGCCAGTTCGTTTGGGCTAAAATGAAGATTAAGCTAGTTAGCTTTTTATGTAAATCAAACTAGTGGTCCATGTAGGAATAGTTATAGATGAAAAAGAGGGAAGAGAGAGAAAAGAGAGAAAATGGCCAACTAAGAGAGACAAATATAAAAATATAAATGATGAAGAAAAAGAAGAGAGAAAGGGGAACTAGGTACGAAGAAAATAGGGGGCAGGTGAGAGACTATCTCATCAATGGCCCCACATGTAAGAGAGAGAGAGAGAGAGAGATAAAAACAAATGAATTAATTACGTGAGATAGAAAAAGAACAATTTCTTTACTTATAAATGTGCCTATATGGACCACTAGTTTGACTTCGACAAAAAAATCTAACTAGCTTAATCTGAGTTTTAGCCTAAACGAACTGGCCCTAATACTCAATTTATTTCACATTAATTGACATTTTTATCTTTTTTTATTAAAGTTTGACTTAAACATATTCATATTAATATGTATTAAAAAAATTCTTAAAAATGATATTTAGAAACTATAATCTTTAAAGTTTCATTTTCATATTAAATATTCATATTTTTATAATAAATTTTGAAATAAATGAAATTATAAATTAATTGTTGTAAATAGTAAAAGAATCAGTTTTTGTGGAACGGGTGGAGTAGCTAAATTTGTAAAAAAAAAATAAGCAAAATGTAGCATGGTGCTGAAATTTTTGATAAAATTGGTGAAATATAAAAAAAAAAGTCAATCTACAATTCTTAGCAAAAGTTCAAAATCATCAAGCACATGAAAAAAAGTTTGAGGTCAATTTATAACAAGAAGAAGGTTATGGGCTTTTTCAATTTACCTAGTAATAATATATGATAATTTTATATCATTAGAATAATATTAAATTTGTAGTAGGTGTTCTTTTTATAATGTTTGCTATATAGAAAAATAATTAAAACCACCAAAAAAATTTTATTTGCTAATTAGAAAATTAATAGATAGTACTGTACTGATATCATAACAATATGATAATAAACTATGATATGGAAGTTCTTTAAAAATGTAAGTGAAAAATATAGAATGTGGTGCAAAAGATTTATATTATATATTTTTCTATTAGTCAATAAATGAATTTGATATCTAAGTAGTTAAACTAATCTGTTAATATAGGGCCTTTTATGCATATTTCAAAAAAATTATTTGAGGATATTTTGTACTATATAAAAGTTGAGTGGAATCAAATTTTACTCATTATGTTACAAGTAAATTACTTTAACATTGTTGGGAATAAAAAAAATTTCTATATAAACATTGAGAAACAAAATAACCTAATTTAATAACATTAATAGTTTTTTTTATAAACATACTTTTACCAATATACCCTATAATTTTTTTTTTTAAATTGTTAGGGGTGCCATCACCCCTCCCTTTATCCCCCTCTCTATGCCACTGCCTATAAGCTAACTTGACATGAGTTATTGCTTGATGGATCATCACCTGTTAGAGACATATAGGCTCAAGGTTGATTGAATGCAATTTTATAGAGCAATGAATTTAAAAGACTATGAATGAAAATGAAGAAAAATATTCAGAATTATATACAAAGCTGAGAAAATAAACTTTTTTCTTGGTAAATAAACGTTCTGGAAGTGCTGCTAAGATGGAATTTTGTTTGCTCAACTTGCTAGCTCAACAACCAAGTTTCAAAAAGGTGTTTCTAAGTTAATTGCTTATATTAAAGGTGTTCCAACACTATGTGTAGACAATTTATTGGTTTTGATAGATGCTTTCTTAAGACTTAAGAGCTCATATGGGTGAATATGTTTGATGGCTGAATTAACTAAGGACTAAAATGTTATATTGCCACTGGCAATTATTATTGTGAAGGCTATGTGCAAAACCAGTTACATTTTCTTTCTAGAGTGCTTGCATGTTAGTGTTGGTCACGGGAGTTTCACATTTATGAATGGTAAGCAAAAGCAAAAGGTATGAGTTTCATATACTTTATGTTCTTATGGTTAAAACAATATATCTAAATCATGCTCCACTCAGGTTAAAATTCATTCCTGACTCGATTAAACTGCTATTAAGGTAAGTCTAAACAAAATTTCAAGCTTGATAAAGCAATTCAAACAAAGTGAATAATTCAAGGTCAATCAGTTAAAAGTTTATTCATTGCTCATTCATATTGTTTTTAATCCAAATATGAACAAAATATCAAGCTCGATAGTTGTCAGGACCCTACCTCAATGCTTCGCCCATGCCAAAAATGTAAGAAAAATGCATTAAAACAAGAGGGACTTAAGCAAAAATGATGAAGGTTCTAAGTGGGCATTGGTAATATCATGGGTAGGCTTACCCGAGCCTATCGGGTTCAAAATGTACACTTAAATGACTTTAGTGGCTAATGGCGAGAAACAAAGATTAAGGGCCAAATTGAACAATCCTTCGGGTGCTAATAAAGATGCTAAGACTTGTGGAAGGGTTTATTAAGCCATGCAAAAATGTGTGAGGCCGTGAAGGGCATTAAGCCCATTTTAGTGTACATGTGGCCTATGGCCGGCTAATGCATGTTTCCACTTAGCCGAAATCACTCATTTCGGTTCAAACCTTCATTTTGCAAGCCTAAACTGTGTTCTTGGTGTTCTTGGCATTTAACTCTCGGGTTCATGCTAAATTGGTGGTGATTGAAGCTTGAATTGGGGAATCAAGCTCAAGCTTGGTGTTCTCAGCCTAAGGCGACCTTGTGAGTGAATTTTCAAGCCAAGTCTTGGAGATTCAAGGCATAGCTGAGAGTTCAAGGCAAGAAATTGGTAAGGATTATGGTTCACTACTTGATTTTGGTATTTTTCCATGTTCAAGTTAGTGATTTAGCTTTTAAGTGATGTTATATTGAGCTATGTGATCTTAGAATGCTATATGGGGCTTATGTGCTTACCTTCGGGTTCGTGTGAATTGTGACTAGCTAGTTACTAATGGCAAGTACTTAAAGTTCATTATAGGAGGGCCAACCTATAGTTGAACTTGGAGCTCTAGTGGAATGGATGGTTATATGTGAAGCTTGATGGAAATTATGGATGTGCTTGCTAGTTTGGCTTCGGCCGAGAAGGATTTTGGGTTGTGGTGTGTGAGTTGTGTGCTTGGTTGCTTGGTTGTGCTTGCTAACCCCTTATAGTTGCTATTATCATGTATATATGTTGTTGTATTAGTGGTTTCGGTGTTTTCTTGTTTTTCTTGCAAGTGAAGAAATGCTAATGGAGGTTAAGCCCTCGGGCTTAACTAAATAAGCTCTTAGAGCTGTAGTAATCCTTACTGAGTTGTGTAAACTCATGCCCCTTATTGTATATGTTTCAAGGAAAAACCTTGAGCTTGATTGATTAGTGTTGTTGCTTGTGTACTAGGTTGTACACGGTTTGCTAAGGTATGTGTTATGACCGAGAGCTTGGCTTATTAAGTACATTGTGCAAGTCTTGTATGGATGCATAAACTCATGTGTTTGAGTTTGCAGGTTTGTGTAGATTGTGGGACAAGTCTAGGACCAATGGATGTGTGCTCTTGGGCTTTGGTAGGATGGTTTGCACTTATGGGAATGGGCATGGTTGTAAGTGTCTTCCTACAAGCTTTAGTCTTGTATTGTACGCTTAAGATAGCTCTCAGGTACTACCGTATGGGTATGTAAGGCATAACTTTTGGCCATTTTAGATTATAAGTACTCCTGGTATAGTTCTAAGTAGGTAGTACTAGAATGGAGGCCATTTTGTGTACATATAGCCTCGGATGAACTATGGAACTTTGTGTATATGTTATGAATGAATGAGATGCCAAGTTATGCTATGGATTCTTGCTCATGGTTTAGACCATATTGCACTAAACCTCACTTGAATGTTGTTGTGCCAAATGTGTATGTGTCATGCAAAGCTTGTGTTTTCAAAACTTGAATGAGATGGACATCTTGGTTGCCATGCATTGTACATCACACTTGATGAGCACACACCCTAAACACTTATGATCAAAAGTGTATATGCCTTGCCTTGTGTTGCAAGTTTTCTTATGGGCCTTGCCTTATAATGCAAGTAATGGCCTAAAACTACAATTCAACCTCCTAAGGCACCCCCCCCCCCCCCAGGCCTTGGTCTTAGGATTATATGACTTGACCTTTAAAAGGTAAAATTGGCCAAGACCTAAGCTTGCATTAAAACCCTATAGATGCAAAAGTGAATAAGTTGTTAATGCCTTGGTAATTCAATTGAGTGGCACTGTAGGTGCACAGGCTGGGGCCTGTGTAGGGTGTGACAATAGTTGTTTCAAACCGAACATGATCAATTTATTATTCAGCTCGACTCAACTCATTTCTAGCCATAATAATGAACAAAAGCACTACATGAGCCAAAACAATTGGATAAAGAAATAATATCATCTTGAACTACACCAAATGCATGTAGGGTAGATTTCTTGTAGTTTAGGAGAGCGACAACTGCAACTTGGGGGTCAAACTGGACAGGAAAAAGTTTGTCAATACATTTATGCGTGGCCAAAATACTCTAGGGTTCTCTTAACTTGATTAACTCACACTAGTTAATCCTTCAACTAGAACTCGGTTTAAGTTAGTCCTCCAACTTGGCAAGTTGTCCCAAGTTAGTCCCTTAAGCCATTTGAAGTGACACGTGACTAACACCGTCATCTGCCTCATTCTATCTCTACTATAGGTCACTCACTAACGCTAGTAGAAGGTGTTCAACTGAGGAGTAGAACCCATAAAGGCTAGCCCCAGTGACTCAAGTGGAAGAAATGAAACTTGACAAATATCATGCTGATGGATATCATGCTTGTGCGTAATCGTCTCACCCCAATCGTCTCGCAATCGGCTGCAATTGTTTGCAATCGCCTATGATTGTCTCCGATAATCCAGAAACTTACTCTCTTCTTTCTTATTTACTGCAAATTCAAGGAAACAAATCTTTCTCTGCCTCAGATAGACCAACCCAAGCCATCCGATCGACAAAACCACTATCTGCTCTCCCTTTTCATTAACATCCAAAGATAAAACCATTGTCATCCTTGTCTATCATTTTGAAAGCTTTGAAGAGCATTGCATGCATTTCAAACCAGTCCCAAGATGTCTCTGGGAGTATGCTGGTGGGAGTCCAGAGATCTGCGATGTCGGACCCAAAGCGAGGCTCATGGGTGGAGGATGATGCATTGGAGGCAGTTGAGGATGAAGCACAAAAGATAAATGATTCCAAGTCAGATCTTGATATCAATGACCAGTCACTCTTAAAGTCGAACAAGTTCCTGGGACAGAGCTTCCATATCAGCTTCATGGCATAAAGAAGGCAGAGAGAGTGCGGGAAGAGGTAAAAAAATTAGCTCAATTTGGAAAAGGCACATGGTTTTGTTAGATTTTGAAGGTCAATTGATCAATTATGTTTCTAGTGTTCTTGCACAATGACAAAACAGAGGTGAGGTTCGGCAAGAAGATGAATTTGCTTTTTAATGACAATATCCTTATAGGGATATGTGGCTCTCGAACTCACTTTAAGGACTAAATCATTACGTTTTACCAAGTTCGAGTTGGTCAAGTTCAAGGATTGGAGGGGTACTTAGGCCTTTATGCGTCCATCAGGCAAAACACGTTTATGTGTGCTTGTCACGCACTACAGGCACAGAAACCGCTCAACTAAATAGACAATTGTTTACATAAAAGACACATCCCTGTAGCAAAAATAAATGAATGAATAAATAAATAAAAAGAACGTTTTGTTTAAATACAAGTAATTTTACTTAAAACGGAACATTCTTCACTGGCAAAGAAGAATTCATAACCAATGATCAAATTTCAAGAATGCAGGAGTAAGACTTGAGTCCTGTGTGTGATAACAAAAAAGTTCAGAGCATTGCCTAACGATCCAACCGTATGGAACAGAAATCTATAGGCCGAACAAAGCTTAATCTCGTCACACCAACTAATGTCGGCATGAGATCAGAAATTGTAGGAGAAATGCATTGTGATCACACAGACCACGCAATGTGGGTAAGAAACAAATGCTTCTAGCGTAGGTCATCACACCCAAGTTGAACAATCCGATCATCGGTCTTTGTTTTTCGCCCAGTTCCAGGGTTGAATAGTTACGACACCCGCATCGCCAGTCCATGAGCGTGATCATTCAGCAACGACTCAATGTGCTTGATTTCTTTCGGCATGGATCCGGTGAGGACCTGTTTCCAGATTTCACAGGCACATCTTAGGAATGACATTACTAATAAATATCAGGAAATGTCCAGGTGATGGTTCGTCACTGACAGAGGCATCATAGCCACCCACAGATGCAGGCCACCCCTTAATTGCCAAGAGACCAACCTCAATTGATGGTGGTGATGTGTGGACTGTCATCTAATCACAACCGATAAATGATTCCAGTTGAAAGCTATCTATGTTATGGTCGTTGGCACTGGTGCCATCTTTAACTATGACAGACTCTTGATGCTGATATTAACATCCAATTACATAAATACTGGGACATATACAGTTGCGGAAATGAAATTGAAATAGCGTGCAATGTTTCATGTACCAAGCCATAATGCAGTTCAAGTTTATATACCTCGTAACCTGTTTCTGTAATCAGAACCTCGTCCTCAATCCTTATTCCAATTCCCCGGAATCTGCAATTAACAGATGCCGTCACAGAGCTTAGCAAAGCATGATTTTAAATCCAACCATAGGTCATGGCACAAGTGTTCATACATGTAGATGACAGAATAGCTCATCAAATGTTGATCCCCATTCTCTTACGAACCAAATTGTCTAACTAACAGATAAGCAGAAGACCCAACAAATGCTGTCTCAGCGTTATGCAGATAATTAGTTCTTGCCAAAATATGCTTATGACCAAATTGATGCCTTAACTTCCATGAAGACACCGTATGCTATGTAGAGTAAATTTAAATTCATCAAGGAGGGTAAAGGAAATGGATATAATTCACTAAACTATATTTTAAGCTAATGGTTGACACCTAGAATGCCAACTGAACCCGTAACCAGCATTTATATCATGCACAATAATGCAGCATGTCTCATCTAAAACTTGGCTTTCGGAGGCTTAGAAGTCACCGAGCTTTGTTGAGCTAATCAAATATATACCTCTCAGCACCATTAAAAATGGACGGGATGTAGATCCCTGGCTCTATGGTTATCACCTGCCACATTATAGTAAATAACAGTAAGCAAATTTATAAGGGAGAAAGAGAGGAAAGAAGAAAGCGGAAAACTGTTACACTCCATGAATATTAATGTCAAAAATCTAGAGGCAATGAGGAAATCACAGGTAGGAGGTTTAGAAACCTGTTGAGAACATGGGACTCATGTTACCTAGTGGTGAAATTAAGTGAAAATTAGACACAAGTTAAGAGACAGTGAAGTGAACAGAAGTGTGGTGAACTTTGCTTAGTCGGTGTCAGTGCTGATTTGTAGACAATACGTTTATAGAGACAAATGGACAATTTAGCAAAGTAATGAATGAATTGGAAATAGAAATAAGAATGGACTAATAAGGTAAGCTCAGTACAAGAAGGATCTAATAGTATAAGTTAGTGAAATAAAGGTAAAACAAAGATGGCAGAGACAAAGTAATGTTAAGTCATGCTAGTGTAACTAACTAAACTAGATAAAAGCAGGAGAGGGGACGAGTTGTTCATGGAGGAATGCATGTCCTGCAACAGTTTAATGAAAGAAGAAACAGAGAGAGTTGAACCTTGAGAGAATTCAGGTCCCAGAAATGTAGAGAAAGGGAATCAACAGCAGAGATTAAGTTCTTAGACGATTTAGAAGAGTTTGTAGCAACATGCCGTCATTAATAACTCGACATCTCTGTCTAAAGATGATCTGAGAGTCTAGTTGGGTGGTTGAGTAAGGTAAGTGAGTTTCCTAGGCAATTGAGTAGAGCAACTGTGTTTTTATCTCTAATTACAAGTTAGAACCTGTTAACGCTCAATGCATGTTGAGATTGTCAGCTTTTTCAGTTAGCAGGGTTGTACTTTGACACAACTCTAAGTGTTCTGGTAGTGCGAACAGAGTAACAAGCACAGTATTGCTAAGGGAGGTCATGCATACGCTGTATGAGGTGATGGCCATTTACTGTTTTGTGGCCATGAGAGATGGCTGAGCTGATCCCTCAGTCATCAAATAGTAATGAAAGGCTGACAGAAACATGTTCAGGCTTTATGAAGCCTGTTAAGTGAGGTGCAGCATAGTAGTGTAAAGTGAAAGGACTCCTTACTGAGATTCATATCTCACTCGTGCCTCTAATGTGTAGGTTCTGGAAATGAGATTCTGATGAGCAAGCCTCGCATTTAAGCTGAGGAGTGGTCTGTTTGCAGAATCAATTGGGAAATGCCAGAATCACTGGTTGCCTGTTTCGGACAGTACAACTCTAATATTTCTGTTGTGAAAAATCAAGTTTTACAATTTTGCTACTGTGGAAGCATAAATTGGCCTAAAAGATGCACAGTTTGGTGTTTCCTGGATGGAGACGGGGAGCTCATGGCCAAAAAGGGAAAAGAGAAAAAAAAAAAGCACCTCAAAAATAAAAATGAAAATGAAAAAACGAGCTGCACATACACACCCTAAGCCTCTCTTAATCTTGGCAGCTGGTAAGTGAGAAGGAACTATAAACTGCAATTAGTAGTGAAGTCTTGTATTCATGGCATAGCACTGCAAATCTCATTTTTCTGTTTTTGTTTTTTTAGCTTATGTGAATCCTAATTACAGCTGAGATCACTGGAGGAGGGCTTGTCAGAGTAGCAGAAGCTTAGTGTAGGTCCTTGGCCACCTATGTGTAGTTTTTCATGCATCTCGATGCACTTGTACATATATAGAAGGGCAAGTGATGGCTGTTTCTGCTTCTTAAACCTATGTAGATGTATTACGTAATGTGTGTTTGTGTAGAACTGCTGCAAACCTAATTTTGACCTGTGAATGGGAAATACTATGTAGATCCACTGCTAGAGTTTGACTTACCTGTTGACTTTCCAGGAAAGCTAGGTCCTTCTGGTTCTAGACTTTGTTATATGTTTCATAGGTTGACAAACTTGCACGAAGTGCTTAAACTCCCGGTTTCATGTTCTACACACTTAATTTGCTGATTCGTTAAAACAGCACAAAAACTGCACTAGGAGAACCTGCAGAATTATCTATCTTGACTAAGCTTTGACTTCTTGGTTCTATTCGGTTGCTAGACCTAAAATTGGTTTAGCTATAGTTCAATGCGTGTTTAACTTGAGGCACTTTGTTTTTTATTATTCTTCATGATGAGCAAAGTTGCCAAAATTGCAAAATGAACAGTAAAAGCGAGCTTAGAAGTTGTTATCCAAAACACGTTTCTTTCAGTTTGACTGCTTAAAAATGGTAATTCATCCTTACACTGGTTGCTTAAAGCTCTGGTACATCCTTCTGTTGATTTTTGGAATCTTAAGTTCATTGTTATGCTAGTTGGGTGCGACAACAACAATTATGGGTACCAAATTATTCTTTTAGCCTATAAGTGGAAAAGCTTCAATTACTGAAGACACTATTACAAACAGGACAAAAATACATACAGGAAAGCCCCCATAGCTAGCCATAAATGAGCGGAAAGAAGTCAGGAAAGTCAATTAGGGGTGTGTGTGCATGCGTGGTCGCACAAGCGTGTTTGTGGAAAAAGGGAGAGTGGGAACTTACAACACCTGGTTGTAGAGCTCGGTCATAGCTAATCATTGAACAATCATGCACATCCATCCCTAGATAGTGACCTGGACATATGAAAACACTTACTTCTATTTTTATTTCGACAATTAGGGATCTATACCCAAACCCAATGAAAAAACTAGGTAACAAAATATTTATAAAAAGAAATAGAACAGTAAATCAACTGCCAGGAACCAATACATCTCCTTCTGGTTTCCATGGGTAGGTGTTCCCAAAACGAGTCTATGCCTTCAATGTACAAACGAGTAAAAGTGAAGAGTCCTTAACAAACCTATGGAAGTTGGATTCAACAGGTGGTACAAATCCGAGTTGTCACCTTCCAAGATCCCAATGTCCTTCAATCCTTTGCGCAGCATTTCAACCTATAAATGAGAACCGCTATACAGGGCTTAAATATACTTTTACAGCTGAAAACTGGTGATGCTCTCTATACAGGCTTCTTAGATATATAAACAGTTCTATGAGCCTCCTTCCATTATCAAACTCAACTTAACAAGGACTGCCAATCTGGACCTTAAACCCTTCATATTGACAACCTAGATGGCTGTTATCATATGGAAATTTGTTTTCCACAAACCCTTAAATTCATGAACAGTGTCACTTTCATACATGAATAAAAATTCAAACTCAGGTACTTCATGTTTCATTCGACAAAAGTTGCATGCCACCAGTCAGTGATATGTAAGGAAGTAAAATAAACAGATGGAAACATAGGAGAATGGTAAAAGTGCATTAATATCGGAAAGAGTGAATTGAAATCCTGAAATAACTAACAATTACAAGACTTAATTTTGCAAGGGAGAAGTGAGTTTGCTCTAACTAAAATGCAGCATGCCTGCCTTCACTCAAAATAGATGCGCTTTGAGTATTCAAAGTAGATTTTATCTAGAACAGATACTGATCTTGTTCAAGATGAAAGTCTCACCAACACCATAGGCCCTCATCTAAAATTTACCTAGTTAATCAGAAGAAAAGCATGAACCAATGTGGTTTTTTTACCCTTAATACAAAAAAATGAATTGGAGTACTAACCCTGCAGAAGTCATATCAGGTCCTATGAAACCCATTAGAGAAAATAAAATGAGAGAACTTTTCATTTGTCTTCAGAAGACAATTAGTTGGAGACTGGATAGATTGAGAGGAGGGGGGTGGGGGGACAGAAATCTGCATCACTGAGATACAGCAGGGAAAACTACAACTGCAATTCGGAATCAGTTAGAATCTTACCGAGAAGTTGTGTATTTGGCGAATGGTGGCACCTGGCTTACAAAGTCTCACACATTCCACGTTGGTTCTCAGAATAAGATCATATATCTCTGCCTGAGAATAATAGGATCACTTAACAAACACGTAAAGAGAATATATAGTTTGCCAGAAGGGTAAAGGCACTGGAAATATAAAAAAGTCAAATTTTAAGTTTCATTTCCTTTTAAATTTTTAATATTTTTTCTGTAGATGATCAGAAAGAAAAATGTAAAATTTAAGCCTGGATATGCGGGCAAGTTTCATGATTCAGTCATGGTTAAGTAATGTCTTTAGGCATCACAAGAAAGTGATATGGAGAACCACCGACACTAGACAGTCATACAACTGACCACAAAGACAGCACTCAAAGGATGAAAGAAAAACTTTTCAATGAAAAGGTAAAAAAATAAACAATTGAAAAGACACCTACCTGAACAGAAGAAAAGGTGCCGCTGGGTGGCCAGGTACGAGTAAGATCACTAACATAACCATGCAGCTCACAGCCGATATCCATCAAGACAAGATCTCCATCTTCAACCTATTAGACCATAATGGAGAAACTCAAGAAAGATAGATTATCCAGATAAATTAAGAACTATGGAACTCAAATCTAAAAACTTCGTTCTACACATCAACCTAGAATAACTGAAACTTACTTTTTGATCATTTCGAGAATAATGTATAACAGTGCCATTAAGCCCACTACCAACAACAGGGTTAAATCTGGAAAAGGACAATGAAATGTCAGAATAACATGCAAGAACACTGCAAAAATATAAGGGAAAAGGGAAACAAAGAAGCCACATTTATCTGTTTTGCCACATTTTAAGCAATAAGCAATGCCAATGTATGACACAAAGAAGAATTATGATTCTATGTTCTAAGTGTGAAAAAGCTTACGCCATTCTCTGGGCACCTCTTGCCCTGCACTCATATTCAACTTTTGCAGATAATATTCCTTCATAAGGATATTGCTTTGAGTGCAACATTGTCTGCAAAAGCGCCTATACACAAACCCAATACATGTCGAGTATATCAGCAGTAGAATTGTCACACATATCCATAGACAGTTATACTGCTAGTGATTTTGAATAAATGCATGTCAAAATAGCACACAGTTACTTATATAAGGGGATAGTGTTGAGTTATATTAGACAAAACGTTGTGTAGAAAATATTAAGGATCACGTTACACAAAAGCAAAAACTAGTGATTCTACATAAACACATTCCAAACTACCACTTGGTTGCATATATGTCCTACACTATCATTAACTGAAGGGGATAGTGGTGAGTCATATGAGACAACATGTTGCAGAGAACATATTACCGATCTGGTTAAACAAAAGCAAAATTATTTTGAAATGGGGTATAAAATAGACAATGAAAAAGAAAAGAAAACCTCGTGGGGGCAGTATATGTACCAGACAGCTAAACATGGAAATACCTGGCAAGCAATTGATGCGGATTCCCTCATTAACTTGATTTCAGCAGGTGACTTTACCCATCTCAATTCATGGCTGATTTTAGAAAGGTCTTTCACTTTACCACTGTAAGCTGCCTTCTGGAATGCATCCAGATTTGCATAAATTGGTGTCTCTGTCAGCTTGTTGTGAAACAATTTGGAGGATCTTCTTATCATATCTGGAAGCATCTGCCAGCAATTAATGTTTTCTTCTTTATGAACGGAGAAAATGAAAGATAGAAGGGTCCTTTCGTCCTGGCTAAAGCAAGTCAAGCAGCATCATGATCAGGACAAAAAATTAGGTTACGTTATCACAGCTCTCACCTAAACATTTCAGTATAACACATTTAGATTTGCTATTACATCATTTGAAAGTCAGGGAATTAACCAACTCAAAATCAATCTTAAGACAGTACTTTGGCTGGACGGAGAACATTTTGTGAATTTGTTAAATTGCAAAATATCTGACTAATCTATTCCTACCGTTGCAGAGCCATCAACTTGCAGCTGAAGGAGAGGTTTCACTATGGTGTGTATTCATTTTAGACAGACATATCAGAGTCTGAAGACATATCTGTACTCCCTATTCTAAGACATACTATAACAAACATAGACACAAAAGAAAGATGGTCGTTCATATAAATCCTAGGAAATACTTATCATCGTCATCATCATCACAACTTGACAGTTTTATGGAACATAAATAAACTTTAAAAAACTCACCTCAGATAACCGGCTCATTGGGTATGCTTTTTCGGCCTTGAATGTTTCTAGGGCTGCATCCACTCCAGCTATCTGTCCTTGCCATATCACATCCTACAAAAATATTGTAATATCCCTCATCACTCACAATGGAAGTGAAATCAATCTCATCAGCTAGCTAAGATTACTACTTCAGCCCTATTACATGCACTATAACCATGGATGAAATTTTGGTACAACAGGCTCAGAAGAGATGATGTCAGTATGGAACGCCCACAACTAAACAGCATACAACATTAACAAGATTCTCCAAATTGGCGAAGCTAGATTATTATGTGAGCCAACGTAGGGTAGGAAAACTATATTGATGAGACTAGCATACATGAAGCTTTGCTTCTGGCATGAACATGCATAAGCCATGGAGGTGACTTAACACTGCAACACCACCAGGTTGCTGGCAGCCAGTAATATACAGGTAATCAGCATCTTGCCGGAATGTGTAAGGTACAACATCAGTCATCATCTTCACAGGGCCAGCTGCAATGATGGCCAAGCTGTTCTCAGGAAGAAGTTCTAACAGTCGTTTCCTTCTTGAGATGTACTCCGCAGTACTTATACCAGGTGTTAGCTCCCCTGACTGCATTAACTGCATCACAGTACAAAACTACAATAATAAACCCACCTTTTACTCAAGTAGAAATTCGTACTATGGTTCTGTGAAAATAACCCCAGGACATCCTCACAGCAGATCATTAATAGTTATCATGAATTTTTTTTATCATGGTTGGCCTATACAGTTGCCTGGGCTCTAAATTTCAGTGTTCACATTACTCCTGGCATTTGCTGCTCTAGGGCTTTTTAGCATTTCTTCCCCTCTTTCATGTTATGTTGGTATTGTTCTCTCATATATGTTTTATGTTGCCTGTTGTTTTCTGGGTTCATGGTTTTTTCTGAGTTTTTTTTTTTCACTGTCTTATTTTGAGTTTAGATGCTCAGCAGCTATTTAGGCGAAATAAAATTTTGGAGCATTCATCTAAAAGTTAACTAAACCAGGATACAAGTGATATGGAAACACTAACAAACATATACCTGAGGATGGGATGCAGGAGTTGGCTGTCCGACATCTAACATTTTCTTGGTAGAATATGTACAGCGACCAAGAATCTAAAAACAACCTCAGGTTAGAGAAACAGAATGAAAGAAATATATATACATACACATATATACACATATGTATATGTGTGTGTTTGTGTGTTTGTGTGAAGAGTTTCCCAGTCAATGCCAAGCATCATCATAAGTCTTTTATTCAACTAGTAAACAAATATATCTTTCAAACAAAATGTTGAACATAAAAATACAAATAGCACAATTAATTTAAGCTCAGGAAAAGAGCCAACTGTTTCCATTAACTTCACATTTCAGAGTACCCTCAATTTTATAATTTTCAACATGCCCACAAGTTTGAGAAGTGTTGACATAATAAAGATGTCCAATATTCATAAAAATATCCATAAACTGGGAAGGCATAGAAGTGGAAACTTTGAAAAACCAACCAACCAGTCCTACTTCTAGCAACCTTAAAATTCCCTAAATAAACCATTTAAAATGCATGCATTATGTTGCCATAAGTCCAACACAATACGCAATGAGACAAGATGTTAATAAAACCACCAACCAACCCCTCAAAAACGAAAAGAGCTAATTCTTTCCATTAGCTTCAGATTCCAAAGTAGCCTCAGTATCATAATTTTCAACATGACCACCGGGTTTTGAACTGTTGACATGAGCTTGGTAGCGGTAGCCAATACTCATAAAAGATATCCATAAACTGTAACGGCAAAGAAGTAGACATTTTAAAACACTAACCAACAAGTTCTACTTCTGGCGACCTTAAAAGGTTAAAATTGCCCCTAACTTGATGAACCATTGAAAGTCTACCCAATACGCAATGAGACAAGATGAGAGCAAAACTACCAACCAACCCTATGAAATAGAAAGGGAAGAGATATAGCAAAAGGAAGAAACGTGAAGTAACAATAAAAGGTTATCACTTGTTTGAGAGTTGTTCGTTGCTGCAGCTTCATGCCCAGAGTCTGCATTCTGCAAGTCGAGAATCTGGCCTTGCCTTACTCAATAAAAGGCGTAGGATTTATTAATTTTCCAAAGATTGATTTGAAGCTTTCCCAGTTCGAATTCGAAGTTCCGTTCGAGGGTCCGGAAAAAGAAAAATCCAAACCAGCAGAGCCGCGCCGCCGATGTAAGAACACCAACTAGTCTGGTCTCTGCTTACTGGTGTTTTTTTTTTTTTTTTTTGTGAAGTTGTTTGCTTTAAGCTAATCTGCAAATAAGGGTCCTGATGTTTATCAAGGAGTCCTCGTAAGTCCCTCTAAAAAGAACTTATACAATTTAACATCTTTGTTTAATTTTTCAACCATGAAATGGAAGCATTGTCTTTTACAAAACACAGACAAGCGCGTAAAAGAAATTAAACAGCTTTAAATAGGTAATTTTCTATATTTATAACTTTGGCACTACTATTTTTTTAACCATTTTCTTAGTGATCAGAATTCTTTTGACCAGCGGCGTATCTTTTTAGGGGGGGCCCCTAAAATTTAAAAAAATTTATTGGGTACTTGGATATGTGATACAATTGTAAAAAAATTAAAGTTAGGTATCTATTTATAAGTTTTATAATTAATAAGAGGCTCCATTATATTTTATCCATTTAAGGTCTCAGTCATTTTCTTGTTGAGTAAATTCGGTAATAGTCCCTAATCTTTAATTATTATTTCGTTTCAGTCCCTAACCTATTAAACATTTTGTTTTTGTTCCAAACATATTGAAAACATTTTGTTTTAGTCCTAAATCTATAAAAAATATTTCATTTTGGTTCCATTGCATGAAATTTGTTAACTTAAAGTATTTATCTGATAACAACTTTTTATATCATAATTTGGACTATCCGGTAAGTGCTATAAAATAAATTTAATTTGTATAATAGTTTTTTTATAATTAATAGAAAATTCAAATAACTATTTTTACTCTATAAATTGAACTTAATTATTATAAATTTTTGAATTCAATGTGTCTATATATGTAAACTGTCTAATAAATTTTGAGTTATAAACTTTTGAAATAAACTTAGTTATTATAAACTTTCAAATTTATATGTCTATATATAATATTATTTAGTATTTTCTATTAGTAATTGTAAATTTATACATGCTAACCAAACCCCCCGCCCAGGGGAAAGTTGAACTTCTGGCTACGCCCTGCTTTTGACCATTAAAAAGTAATGTGAGCAAATTCCAAAAAAAGAGCCTCTTAAATGTCTTCTACTGCTTCCTATCATGCACACCGGAGTTGCCGAGTAGGACTGCCGATGAACGCTCAAAGCCTTCAACGCTGTTTTTGACATCAGAAAATGCAATTGTGACGGTAGCGAACGCTGAACACTGAACCAGACGTGCACAACCCCAGGTCTTCCTGAAGTCCTATAGAGAGGAACACTCGAGCCACTCAAGCTCATGATCATATAAATCAATATCTTCAGTTCTCTGATTCTCTCCATCTGATGTTTGGGCGAGAGTTGCAACTGTGTTTTGGGGAAAGGGACAAGGCCTCAATACTCCCGAAGGCGGAAAGCTGGCAGCCGGTAATCGTTCGGAAAATCCAATTGAACCCCATCAAGCTGCCCTTGCAGACGGGTAGAAAAGCTTGTAGCAATACAATAGATTACACCAGACAGGAGATGCCGAACTCGAGAGAGCCACTATTAGCAGCAATTCCTGCACCACCATATATTATTTAGCTAGTATAACCTTTGAGGCTCCTTCATTACTCACCATTCTGCAGGACTCACCACTACACGTAGCATAAATGCCCAACTAACTTTAAAGTTCCCTTTTGATTGATTGCAGGCAGAAACTGTATCATTCACTGCTAGTTTCATATGGAAAGCAAATATGTAATATTTCAAGTACAAATATATGTTTGAAAAACAGTTAAAATCTAATTCATAACTAGAGACTTAAAACCCTTTTGACACTCTTTTGACATATTCCCACAGAAAACGGAAAATCGCAGAGCCAGACCAAAAGAAACCATTCTGGCTCCAAAATACAAACAGTAGACTGAAAATTTCACAGCAGTAAGTGGTGCTGGTAGTGACACCAGAGCTACCAGATTCCCAGACTACTGCTTCAGCCGAACTTAAAACCACCAGGCGGCATGTTTGCCTGGCTAGCTCCGAAATGGAAACCCTGCTGGCCTTGAGCACCATCTTGGAGATTCTGATCTTCCTCTTCCTCCTCAGCCCAGTATCTCTCCAGGATCTTCACAGCCTTCTCATAAATCTCGTGGTTGTCATGCGTCTGTAGATTCTCTATTTTATCCAATCCCTCGCATTCATCAATCATTTGAGCATAGAGATTAATCCCGTCATTCAGTCCCATTTCCTTGTCAGCCTCACCAACCTTCAGAATGTTTTCAAGGCCTTCGAGACATACTGTCACAATCCGTGGATCTGGACAGATCAGCAGATCACAGAGTGGTTTAATGCAACCCTGGCTCACCAAGAATCTGCAAGTTTCAGAATGTTAGTGTTAAATGCAAGGTAGAATACTGAATACATAAACTGCTTGGGATTAATGCCGCTCAGATATTCCAACTCCACGATACCCATATTGGATAACAACTTGGACACCTAAAAGCAAACTGAAACACCTAAAGAATGCATTGCTTCAGCCCTAGTTTAGACACAAGTCAATTGAAAAACAAAGGAAAAATTGGATTTCTAATCCAAAGCATGAAAAAGGTAAGATTCTTAAACAATGATGTATGCATGAACCAAACATATGACCGTAGATTTTAATTAGTCACAGAATAAATTAAAAAATTTTCTGAATTCTATTAAAACTTTTTTGGATGATATTTGTCATCTCATTAAAGTTTAGTTTATCCATGTAAAACATATGATTACAGCATTGAAACGTCATTGCAATAATCCCTCCAAAAGGTGGTTGTGTTAGAAAGGGCATTATCATCATCTGATAGCACCTTAATCCCAATGACAACTAACACTGCTACATTCTTTTGCACAGACTAATAATATAAATAGGTTTCTTCAGAAGCTAATTCCATTTTATCACTGACACCAACTTGGTTGAAATTTAAGGCACTGATTCATTAAGTTCATGCTGTATTTAATGTTTAAATGAAATGTATTCCCTATTCCCTTTGGCTTTCAGTAATCTCTAACTTCTGACTAATCATTTATTTCACTCCATATAAGCTCCTATATTTTACTCTACTGGATGTATGTGACTTTGGTCTATGCTAGTTACTGTATGCCTATCTGGTTAATGCATTAGCAGAGTGGACTTGATAATAGATGATGATTGGTGAGCATGGGGGAGCGAGACAGAGAGAGAGAGATCCAGACATAAACTAGGGGAGGGCCATACTTAATCTGATCATGAGATCCCCCTGAGGTAGCATTTGAGATGGCCCAGGCAGCCTCTTTTTTTATGTCAAATTCTGCATGTTGGAGCAAGTGTACAAGAGGATGGATAATATTGGACTCAATAACAGCCTGTAATGACAGTAAAAACAAGTCATGAATGTCAATTGTAATTTCCGAACAAACAAGAATATGACCGTTGCTGTAATATCCAACATATGTTCAGCGCTATGTGATTACTCATCCAAAATTGTTGAGATATTGCCAGTTGTTGACATATTAAAGGACAATCAATGGATAGGAACCAAACCCTTGGATATACCATGGTACACCAAGTTTAACCACTGGCACCACACTCAAAAGCAAAAAATGTTTAGTTAAAACCAACAGCTGACAAGGGACAATGATAGAGAGAGACAATCACACAACAAATATTGTTAATGTCATTATCTAATAGTGTGAATCAAAAGCTGCTTGCTCCATAGATGGTCAAGGCCAACATATTCAAGGTACGAACCAAGAAAAACTACTTTTGCAATTAAAACACAACAAAGAATTCTCCACAGAAGAACAGAGGGCAGAGTTCATACCTGTATTTGAGCTTTATTCCCAGCCGTGATATTTGAGATTGTCCAACAAGCTTCCTTCTTAATGCTTTTCTTGTGATTTTGTATCAGCAGTTGATAGAGATGGGGCAGCACATTATTGTCAATGACAAACTGTAGAAAGACATTTAAGTTATTTTACATTCACCAAAAAATTGAACATAGCATTTTTTTAAAAATTATTTCAGACTGTTGAAATGCATATTGCACCTGAGTCTGAGCATCATCACCAGTAACAATGTTTCCTACTGTTCGAAGAGCAGGTATGAGAACCGTGGGAGATTGATGACTACCATAAGCAAAGATAATTGGTTAGCCCTTTTAACAGATGGGTACAAGCATACAAGAAGAACCATGTATATTTGGTAAATGTATATGACCAATTGATGAAGAATACAAGGCATTAATATAATGGTGGTATTAGAACAGTCTAAGTACTTAAGATTATTATTCTCTGTTAGTTTTATATTTATTGGTAAGTTATCACATAGAGTCTGCCCAATTAAATTAACCCTTGTAATCTTGTATCAATTTTACAGAATAAGGGTATTCTGGTATTTTTCTCAGGTCTTCTAGACATTCCAGAACTTTTTTAAAGAATCATATTTTGAACCTATTGAAGTTCCCTTTCTTGTTTGAGAGTTATTTAATTGCTTGTAGTAGTTCTCCAAGTCCTACTATGATTTTGAGTCCTATTAGGAATAGGTTTCAATATCAGATAGAAAAAAGCTTCTAAGGCTCTATACAAGAATGTAAGTCAGTCAACAACATTCAGAGTTGACTACTTCAGGAAAGTTGAGAGGTTTAATGCTTTCTATTGTGTGAAGCAGTCTAGAACTAGATGTGATGCTTAGGGACCCTTGGTGCAATGTTAAAGGTTTTTCTATCCTTTCTTTTCTCTGTTTTCTAATTTCCTTGCTACTTAAACCCTATGCGCCCCTAAAACTCTATAAGCTTCAAACTCTAGACCCTAACATTACAATCCTAAACTAGAATCTCCTCCACTGTCCTACATCACAAATGCAAAATAACTGATATAGTATCGTTAGGGCTAATAATAATGAATAAATGCAAATTAAGGTGCCTCAAATGCGTACCCCAAAAGCTCCACAAGACGTGGACAGACCCCAGCCTCAATGACAGCCTGAATTTTATCATTTGGGCCATCTGAGAGATAAGATAGCGCCCAGCAAGCATCTGTTAGAACTTCTTCATCATTTAAGTGGATAAGTTGACGAAGTACAGGTAATGCAGGCTTCACCTGAATTAAGCCAAAAATTATCAGTACAGAACAACTAATAACACCCATACACTGCTTGATAGAGACAACTAAAGTCTGATACCTAGAGCATCTAATATCGAAATCCTTATAAATCATTTCAAAGAAGGTTCACACAACACCTACCTGTTCAAATGGTGTAGGTGGCTTGCCACGGCAGAAGTTGGATAAGGTCCACGTGGCATTCCTGAGCATGGACAGCTTAGAGTGCTCGTTTAACTGTGCAAGCAGTGGCATAAGAGCACCATTACCAAGGACTAGATCTCTACAACTTGGCGAATCACCAGCAACATTACCCAAAGCCCACACCGCCTAGAAATAACAAGATAAGCACGTTAATAACTTGTACTGGTTAAATACAAACAGAGAAAAGAGCACATGTTAACTGGCTTCAGTTTGAAAGGACAATTGGTGACTAAATAATGCATGCATAAAAATTTTAAACAACTCAGAAAATCCAATGACATTGCAAGCATAAGCAGAGATAGAGAAAATCCAGCAACATTTTGATATGGCAAATCCATCCAGGATTTGAGATATATTCTAATTGCACTTTATAACAATCAAGAATATGCAAATGAGACGTGCCATGTATTCATAAGTACAGGCTAAGCATATGTGAAAAGGTTCCATAAGAGTTATTCCTATTGTGTTGGATGGAAATCAGTAAGAGTTTATCATTAAGCAGAACAGCAAACAAAGGTCAACCTGCTCTCTGACATCATCACTGGAAGAACTCAGTAATTGCACAAACATCGGCACAGCACCATGGTTAATAACAACATGCGTGTGTTCAGATGTCCCAGAAGCAACATTAGTCAAAGCCCATGCTGCCTCAAACTGTAAACAATCTAACAGTCAGTACTGTTGATATCCTAAATAATCTTAAAACGTGTTATTTAAGCTGAAACAAAAGAGAAAGCCAAGAGAACTTCCTACTTGCAGTTGGGGTAAGTCATGCCTCCCAAGAAATTCCACAAACCGAGGAACAACCCCAGCTTTGATTACTTCATCAATCGGAGGACTACGCTCTACAGATAATTCAATTGAGACTCATGATCGCAAATCGAATACACCTTGATGAGGGAACTGTTACAAAAGTAGGATAAATGTTCTTACCAATTGAGAGCAGCTTCCGAAACTGAGTAGTGGCTTCTAACTGGGCAGCCGGATCATCAGACCACACTCCTTGGACCATTGAAGGAATACTTTCCAGCTGTTAGAATACAACAATTATATGAACCATCAAACATTAATTTCCCAAAGAAAAGCCAAATATTGCCAAAGGAAATGCCAAAAATAAGACTAATACACATGGTTTGATTGTGAGAAGACTGATTGATGAAACAGCTAAAATCCAGATGGCAAGTATTTTTGCCCCTCTACAACACTGAAAGCCTCCAATGCAAGCAACAAAAACAAACCTCCATGCTAGAATCTCTACATAAGCTAGTTTTTCCAGGTAAAGCTCAACCAAAGCTTTATACTAATGGCCAAACCTTAATGGTTGTGACAAGAGGGAATCGCTCTCTCCTTCCTTCACCTCAAAGCATGCATAAAAAAGAAACACAATAAACACAATACTAAAGCAAAGCTTACAACTGACTAATCCCTTTACCATACACCAAACTATAAACCTGTCAAACACTTTTCTGCATTCAAGCGAACATATTACTTCAAAATTCTTAAAAACAGTTAAAAATAGACTAACCCCCGACAATTCAATCAAAGCCCAATTAAGAACTGAACAAGAAATGGAAGAAAGACAACGAATTAGGAAAGGAGACCATGGGATCCATGAATCAATTCTTACTTCCATCACCACGCACATAGAACCTTCCACTTAGCCAAAAATTTCAATACCAGACTGGATCGAGCTCCAAGACCCAAATCTGCAAAATCATTCTTCCGCAGATTTTCCGACCCAACCGCAAACAAAACCATGCTAAATCCATTAAAAGCTGAAGTTAGAAAGAAAATAGTACCTACCCTACTCCTAACACACCCAACAATCTAACGTAGTTCTGCAAATTCACTCCAATCGAAGCTCTTCTACCTAATTCAACTACAGCGATTGCACAAAATTAATCATGAGCTCCCCGATTCAAAGATCTAAAACCCAAAAACCCAGAAACAAAAACCCATTGAATTTTTCTTTCGCATCAACCAAACATACAAACAGAAAACTGCCATGGAGGTGAAGAACATACCCTCTTTTCCATGGCCGCAGCATTTTGGGACCCATCAAGGATTGGCTGTTGCGACTGAAGCAACAGCCCCTCTCTGCGCTTCTTGAGCAGATTATCTTCGCGCTTGTTCTTCCTGATCTCCACCAGATTGTCCTCTCTCCTCCGCCTCGCCTCGTCCGCGTCCACTCCCGTCTTGTAACTCTTCTTTCGGACCTCGGTCCGGGTGCTGGGTCGGAGCGACATTGCCCAAAACCAGTGAGATTTCCCCTGGGAACAAAGAAAAGGGAATCGGAGCTATTCGAGTTTTCGGAGCAATGACGGACGAGAGGGAGGGATCGTGGGTGGTTAGTGGCGATGATGTGTAAAGATCTGCGTTTGGTTACTGCTCACTTGAAAAACAATTGGCCTAAATACACAAATGGCCCCTGAATTGTTTCATATGGACCATGTCACAGCACTCCTACGTCTTGTGAGGCCCGAAATTTGGATTTCATCGGTTTCTTCGAAATGTAAAGATGGTAAAGCGGAAAAAAAAAACATATCCGATTCCCATTCGTTAAAAAGGTGACTGGTTTTTTCTTGTAAAAATAACAAATAAACCACTAATATTCCCAAGTTAGCCCAAATTGGCCACTAATTTTTTTTAGGCCAAATAAACTACTAATGTTTTAAAATCAGCCCAAATAGGCCATTGGCCGTTAACTTACCAAATATTTTGTTTTAAAATAAAGAATATTCTGTTAAATGAGGATGTCGTGGGAAAAAAATCTACCATTTTAGTTCTTAAACTTTATTAAATTTTCTATATTAGTCTATAGAATTTTGTTTTTCATGGATATGAACATAAACTATGGAGGCTTAATTGCCAGCAAGGATCTCCAGTCACCAACATTCATCAAAATTACCATTGGATGGCTTGCTTTGTAGTATTCAGGCTGGAGAACAATAACCCCATGGTTTGAGGGCTCAATTTTGCATAGTTTGGTTCAATCTAAAATCAAATCAAATCTGGGTTTTTGAAATTATTTATGAACCCTAATTTAAATTTTTGAAATTAAATGTTTTATGTGTGAAATTGACGAGTGGGAGTGACTCATTTGTGTGTTCAGCAGCCTTTAAGAAGTAAAACTCCTCTAGTTCCATTATCATTTGATGGAGTTTGGGTCGGCCGCAGTGAGAGTCTCCCATATTTTGAGATAGATGTGCGTTTAGAAGGGCCAAGGGAACGACATTGGTGAGGTCGCTGGTCCCTTGGCAGCCTATAGTGGCAGCGTGTCGCCCCTGGAGAAGGGCCGCTACTCGTCTGCTTGTCTGTATCACCTATAGGACTTATATAGGAAGATGTAAAATTATTAGGCTAAAATAGAAAAATTAGATAAGTATTATGACTAAAAATTAATTAACCTTAACAATAGTAGACAACTTGGACTAACTCAATAACTTTAGTGATTTATTTGGCAAAAAAAAAACTAGTGGGTAAATTGGGCTGACTAAAAACTTTAGTAGTTATTCATTATGTTTGCCTTTTTTTACTGTCACAAAGGTTAAGCTTTTTTTTTTTTTCAAAAATAAATTAACATCTAATTTACCTTACTATTATCATTTAAAGTCTTACCATACAAAACTTCTAAAACTAATTTTTTCTTTTCTTAATCATTATTTAAGTTCTCACTACATAAAATCATAATTGTGTGTCCTAAAAACATAATTATTTTCTTTAGTTACACATCAAGTTTCCATGTATTTGTAGAAAACATTTCATCAAGTTTTAATTGTTGGCATTAAATGCATGAGTATCCACCTTTAGCTAGCAAGATATCCAACTTAGGGCTACACAGATGTGATGTTTTTAAAATTTTAGAATTTGATTAAAAATTCAATAAGTTATATGATTGAAATAAAAAAAAGTAAAATTATATAATTGAAATTGGTCTTTCCCTTGTAAACAAAGTTTGCTAGATCACATGATTCTTTAGCATAAAAACACAACTAAAAGAACAAAAATAAAATAAAGAAAACTAGACTGAATTGTCCTCATTTATATTCAAAGTCAAATTTTTATGACTTTGTTTATAAATAATGTAAGTCTTTATCATTATAAGTTAAAAAAGCTACCGTTGGTAGCTTTTAGAAATACTATCACAATAGTTGATAATTTATTTCAACTTCTAATATTAACTTTAGATGATATTTCCAAACAAAACTATATCTAAAATGTTAATCTAGTCTCACTGAGCCTGGTCTAGCTACTAAGTTGCTTGGCTTTTAGTCCTGTGCTTTTAAATCCAAAATAGTGTTATCATTGGTATACTTCAATGGTCTCTAGGTGTTTTAATCATTCTATAGTCTATACTCTTTGTAACTGCAGTTATCCACATGAACTGCTTTTTAAACAGTTTTGCAATTAACATAATGACTATTTTTCAATTATAGAGCCTATTCCTAAACCTATTATCTTAGAACCAAATTTAAAAATATTCAATCTATCTTCTTTCTAAATCCATCAAGATAACAAAATTCATCAATTTACCTGTAAAAGCTAGGAAACAATGTTATTTACAAAAAATTAGATCCCTAAACTATTAAATGATCCAATTCAAATGATTTTTTTATCTCTAATTCAGTGTTCTTCATGTCTGCTACTATTTTACCTATAATTTTCTCTTCATGAATTAAAAACCCACCTTAATTTTCTCTTCCTAGTCTCCATTTTCCTTTAGTCTAAATTCAATTGATTCTATCTCTAAACAAGTCAACAAAAAGCCACTTGAACACCACAACAAGTATTCACTTTAACCCATATGTCACAATGTAACCTTCTTTCCATTTTCAAGCTCAAATTATTAGGCCTAGTTTGATTCATGTTAATTTATAGGCATTAACATGCTTTGGCTAAGTAGGAAAAGAATAGTGTGGGCACATTTTTATTTTCCCCTCAAAGTTTGACATAATTTACACATGTACCACTATCTTTAATCAAACAAAATCCCATATGTCCCTTTTTAGTTTACTCATATATATCTTACTCAAACACCTTTTTGGCCTCTATTTCCTACATGAGTAGCTGCCACTGAAATAGTGAGGTGTGAGGATGTCATCAGGACTTGTTTGTTGTTAATGGCAGGCATGTGATTTGGCATCTATGTGGCTCAAAACTATGAAATTCTCAATATCTGGATGCTTATCGGTGTCAAGATCTTTATCAACAAACACATCAAGAAGACGTATCATAACCTCAAAAAGAAAGATGATGATGATTGATCGTTTCGATATAGCCTTTGCTTTTTTTTTTGTTTGCTCAAATCCACCATTTATTCATTCTTATCTTCCATTCTCACATTCTTCTAAACTTTTTGAACATTAGTGGAAACAAGTTAATTGCTTTCAGTTAAATTGCCTCTAAGATAAATGAATTCTAATTCTCACAAGTTATTATGTTTAACTACTTGTGTTCATGTTCTTTAAGTACTAGGTGGAGGGATCCCAATGGACAATTGGCTTAGGATGACTGGTTGTATGAAACCAAAATGGAGGGGCCTACTTCAACTGGTGCTCATTGTCCTTCATTCAGAAGCATGGTCACGATCAAGAATGAAATGGCTTGAAAAAAAAATGCAAATTATTGAATGAAATGACCTAATGCTTTTAAGTAGAGTAATTAAAGAAGTCAGATTAGAATAGTTAGGTTGGTGGGGAGAAACAATTTCACATGTGCTATTGGGTGATAAGGACAAAACAGGTAATTAGGGTCAAGTATAATGGGCAAATAAGTCCACATAGCCATGGAAACCACATCTTGTCAGCATCAGGAAACCCAAAACACATTGACACATGCTTGTTAGTTTTTGCTAGACAGTTAGGCAAGTTCAGTAAGCATTAACTCAAGAGAGTTAACAAGTTTTCTAATTTGTGGCCAAGTGAACTGTGGATTGCCCCCTAACTTTTCCAACAAATTACCGCATGTTAGTCACGTTCTGTTTTTTCCCATATTTTTCCAATGTGAGCTATTGTAGCCATACACATACACATCAACCAAATAGTTTTTTTGTTCTTACTTAGGTACATGTTTTGTCAAGAAAAATCTTCCAGAAATCCACATTCTAATTAGTGGTTTTTGTTAATGAAGTGTATGCCACCTAGGCTCATGGGCAAGTTCTTGCTAGTAATAGCTTTGGTTGGTGTTTGGAAATTCATAGAAATGTGGATTGAAAAGATCGAAAATGGGTCCATCAAAGCTAAAAAAAGGTTGTGGGATAAACCCCTAATTTAGTCATCGGTCCATTGGCTAAGATCCGATTTGGTGGCATCAAAATAGCCTAGGAATCAAACAATTCTTAAAGAGCCACTTGGAGCTTGTTAATGGCAAAAAGCTTGATGTTGACACTATGGTTCTGCCCACAATATACAAAAGCAATGCCCCTTTTATGGCTTGAAGTGAGAAATCATCAAATGTTCTGTTTTTTTCAGTTCTAATTCAAATTTCTGGAAACCCTTTTTCTAGTTTTGTTGGTTTTTTATTGGCATTGTTGATCTGTGAAAATGATTATTCTCCAAGAATGGGTTTTTGAAATCTCCATCTCCAAATGGGTGGAAACTAGGAAACACAAGAGCTATATGTAGTTGGGTTCATAAGGAGAGGACTTTTGGTGCTTACGGGGAAGACGAGGCTCTATGCTCATAAATGGTCTGAAGAGCAACGGGGCAATTAGGTTCGAGTAAGTGGGGATTAGGAACCACGTGCTAAAAAAATAAAATGCAAATAGATAAGTAATGTTGGACAACTTGGGGGGCAAATTTATAAAGAACACAATGGCCCCACTCTCAGTCAACACACCATCTGCTCAAAATGTGTTAACTACAGCCAAACAGGCTTAAATTTTTGTACAAAAGATAGCTAGAAAAAAGATAAAGAAATGGAAGCTTACGCAATCTTTGTTCGGATTGAGTGAAAGGTAGGGGAGGATATTAAAATTAACATCACTCTCATGCTTAGATATAAGAAAATATATGAAAGATAGTCATTATCCCACATTTCACTCCCATATATGTTTTTGTTTATTATTTCAAATTGAGGTTAAAGTCCTTCATTGCTCTTCATTTTTATTCCTTTCCTTTCCTTTTTATAATTCAATCCAAAGAGAGACGGGGGCCACACCATTGTCCGGCATGTTTGGGAAAGACAGTCATGTGCACGCGCATGAACGCATGACGCATGGTAGCAGGTGCTAGCTTTTGTGACCTGGTGGACCAACTCGTTACAAGTTGGAAAGTTTGAGGGTCTCCACAGACCACGTTTTAGTTTGAGGACCAACTCGTGTCAGTTGGCAAGTAGGTCCGGAGGAAAACCAGGGAAGCGCCCTGAACGAGACCCGACGTGCTTCAATCTTGTCTAACAGAGAAGATGATCCGAATCGCGAAACGACAACCCTTTCTAGAAACCCTAGCTTCGCAGCTCCAGCAGCGATGCACCGTCAGCGGAACCGCCAAGGGAAAATCGAAGCTCAAGACCGGCCAGCCTCTCAAACGCTCCAAAATCTCCTCCAAGAAGTCTCCCGGCGCCGCCGATGATTCCGCTTCCAAGGGCGGCCGGATCAGCGACGAAAGGCAGAAGCTTTACGACAGATGTCTCAAGGCACCCACTCCCGTACGCTACCTCAACGCTAAGGAACGGGCTCGGGAAGAAGAGCGTCAGAAACTTGGGTTGATCAGCAAAGAGAAGCAGCGGGAGTTGGAGATTCTGAAGAAGGGAGGGAAGCAAGCGTTGGGTGTTCCGGATGAGCCCCTGGAGATGGGAACTCCGGGGCTGGATTTGATCACGTTGGGATTGGTTGATGCCGATAAGATTCCGAAATACGAGCTGACGGTGGAGGATGGGAGGAGGTTGGCGAAGGAGTACAGTAGGGTTTTGATGAGGAAGCACAGGGTGAGACAGGCGGCAGAAACTAACTTCCTGAGATTGAAGAAGGAGGCGATTGAAGCGTTGCCGGAGAAGCTCAAGGAGGCCGCCCTTGTGCCAGATTTGACTCCTTTTCCGGCCAATAGGTTTATGGCTACCTTAACCCCGCCCATTGAAGGATATATTGAGAAGATTAATGAGGCAGCGAGGAAGAGCTCCGGGATAGAGAAGATGAGGTGATATGAAAGCTCAAGGTATGGAATTTTCAGTTTTTGTTCAATTCAAAAGTTGCCAAGAAAAAATGGTATACCGTTGTCATTTGTGTATTGGATACTCAAGGCGTTGTTTTTGGTGGGATTTTTAACTTTCAATTGCAGGTTGGGTTTGAGTGAGTATCATTTGGTGAATCTAGAAAACGATTTGACATGGAGTTGTTGGAGAGTTGTTGGATAAAAAATTTGCTAGGGTCTTAGGTTAAAATTTTCCTATACTTCGGTATGGCATTCTGTTGGAGGTCTTTAGGAAGTGAGCTTGAGATTGAGGAATGATTTGGGCATAAAACAGGTAGGGAATTTGGTTGAGAATGGCTTGACGTGGTGTTGCTTGTGAAATTTAATCAATGCCTTTAAGCCGTAGCATGTGGATGGATTAGAGGAGCAGATTTGATGTCATAGTCGGTGTTGTTCTGGTGTTTTTCCTGATTAAATGGAGACACAAGTCTTGCAGCTGACTCCAGGTAGTTGGTTGAGGCTTAATTTATTGATTGATTGATATAAGTTGCAGAATTCGTTTTTAGAATTCTAGGCATATCATTGCCATTCTCATTGTTCCATGGTGGTGTATTATGCAGTGGGTTGGTAAACCACAGCTGCAGTAACATGAGTGTTGTGTCATGAAATGAAAACATAGGAATTGACTCATATGATTGATTGCACTAAATGCCTGAAGCATATTTCTTTCGGATATATCCCATCTCGTTGGTGTTTCACTTTTTTGTTTGCACATACATGTGGTTGAGATTACCAAGGGCGTATTGGTTAACATCGATTTAGATGGCTGTGATTCAAATCGCTGTAATGGACCAGATATCGCTCGTTCCACAAGACTGATTTTTTTACTGCTTCATATCATCACATCATCACCATTGTAGTTTCATGCAATTGCTATCTAGCAATTCCCAACTTTCACTTGGCTCAGATCATGTCATGATAAACTAAGAGAACGGTTTTTCCATGTTTTGTATTGCAGCTGATATTTTTGCGTTTCTTTTTTAATAGAGTTCTAGTCTCAAATGATCAGATACATTTGGTTCTGAAAACTTGTCTAGATTGGTTGAAGCTAATGCTGAAACTAACCTATCAACTAAATACAGGTTCGCCTACAAGATGCAAGAGCTGACCTTGCGAAGACCTAATAATGCATGTTCTTTGAGGAGTACAAGAAACCTGAGATTATATCCGTAGATGCAACTTTTTGGTGCATTGATCTTTTTGTCCCGCAAAGCTGTAGGATTGGTTCTTCTGCGGTTGTTTCATTTTAGGTGCTCCCTGGAGAGGGATAGTTCCAATTTGTTTGTTACTAGTGTGTATCAATCTCCTAAAAATTGGAAACTGACCCTCACCCTGGAAGACCTAGACCTGAGTGATTTGGATTCAGAGACACGATAGGAACTATTTGAAGCTAAGATGAACTTGAAACTTGGATGGCCGTTCCTACTCTGCCTCAATTTGCGAGAGCTTGCGTTGGATCTGCTCTACCCGTTTGTCCTGCTGTGACAGGTAGGGATGGCAAAATTTGACTCAACCCGAAAACCTAACTTAACCTACCCGAATCCAAGCCTGACCTGAACAAAAAAAGTCAATGACTCAAACAAACCCGACTGTACCCAACCCGACTTGAACCCGAACATGATTGAAGTGAAACCCGAAAAAAGCTGAGCCTGAACCTGATCTAACCTGACCTGACCTGAACCCGAAATAATCCGATAACTAAATCTGACAAGACCTGATTTTAACTTAAATTAACATAAAATATATGGTTGGTAAAGATTTTAGAAAATTTATTATTTAATATATGCTAATGAGTTTTTTTATATTTTGTTGATCTGTTTTGTGTTGTACAACGAATGAGTAAGAGTTATGGTAAACAATTAGTGATATGGTGATAGAGAGATAAGAATAATTAAGTTTTAAAAATTATAATACTCATTCTATTATATATTCTTTGAAATGTTTGACATTTTTTAATAGTTTGAATTGGATTTATTTATATTACTTAATTTGTCTTAAATTCTTTGCGCTATTCATATTTTAACAATTAATATATAGTTTTTCATTTTGAACATTTTAATATATAAATAAAAATATTTTATACATGAATGATAAATCAAGACTTATAGTTTTTAAATATATTTTTTTAATTTTTAATAAATAACGATATAAATAAATTTAAGTCAAATTAGTTAGAAAAGTTAAATGAAGCAAAGAAAAGGGGATAAGGGGAGATTATTTGTTAGAAAAAAATTAAGAAAGTATATATTTAGAAACTATAGGTCTTTATTTATTATTTAATATAATAATTTTTTACATATATGTTAAAATGTTGAAAATAAAAAATTATAAATTAATTGTTAAATAGTAAATGTCATAAAGAACTTAGCAGAGAGAGTGTGTTTATTAAATAAATTATATATTAATATATCTTCATAAAATTTATATTATTTTTTTTATATCTAGTTAAATTAAATTTTAATCAAAATTAAACAAAAAAATTGAATCAATTCAGCTATTTTGGCTTACGTATTAGTGAACCGAGTAAACTCAATAATTAAGTTGAATCTGGTTCAAGACTCGATAACCCGACCTGATTAAATCCAAACTCAAATAAATCCGGTCTGACCCAATATGAACTCGAAATTCACTCAATCCAAAATTAACTTGAACTAAAATAGCCTGACCTGAACCCGACAAGAACCCGAATACATGCTAACTCGATTAAACCTGAACTTGAATGACCTAATCCAAATCTGACCCGACCCATCTAATTACTATCCCTAATTAGAAGAGCTGAAAATCTAAAACATTGGAAGTTGTAGGAAGATAATCTTGAAGAAAATAGTGGTGACTCCAGCCATATGGGAAGGTTGAAGAGGGGATGATGGCAATAGAGCAATTGATAAAGTTTTAATGCAACTGTACCACCTTATACAACAACCTGTGCCTTGTTCGACCTAAACACTAAAGGGTATAGATGGATTTCAGAACGATAATTACACAACTACAATGGGCACACCACCTCCATTGGAGGTCTCAAATTGGATTGTCAATTTGATTAACCGTGAAGTAGGGGTGTAAATGGGCCGGGCCGGGCCCGAGCCCTTCAGGCTCGAGCTTAGCCCCTTAGCTTAACGGTACTACCCGAGCTTGAGCTCGATATGCTCGAGCCCAAATTTTCAGGCTCGAGCTCGACTCGAATTGGACCCGAGCTCGACCCTTAGGCTCGTTAGGCCCGAATTTTTAGCCCTGTACAGAATTCATGTATGGCATTTTACATGTCATTCAAGACCCCTATAGCCTACAATCATGATCAACAATTTACACACAAGTAGCACCAACTCCAACATCAAATTTTATAACAAAGTACAAGCATAATAATGAAAAGGGTAGTCACAACATAAAAACCAAATTCATAACAAAGTACCAACATGCTCAAACAACATAAAAACCAAATATATATCAAGTTTTGCAGCTTAAATGAAGCTCAAACAACAGAAGATGCCACTGCTTTGGACATCTGGTGGTGATATCCTTGGCAAGATTCCTTTTAAGCGTAGAAAAGGTTCCTTCATTATTCATAGCTGCATATAACAAAACAATTAAAAATCAAGTGACAATTAGATTAATTACACGAAGCACCACAGTTACAACTTACAAGAAGCATTACACTAGAAAATTCCATGCTATTCTAATTAAAACAAAACCATAGATATAACAAGCATCGTATTTCAGTACCTGAAGTAATCGTCTCTGGAAGGGAAAAGAAAGAGATTATAAGGGGAAAAAGAGAAGATTATAAACTTTCTTTTCATGGAATGTTTATTAAATTTGAAACTTCTTTTTTGTGGAAGTATTATAAAACTTAAAAGTTCGTTGATTGTATAGTAACAAAAATGTCGGAGAACGGAAACCTTTCAACCACTAATTATCCTAAGGACGCTACCAGAAGTTTACCTTTACACGGTAGGGTCGCTACATCTGGAGAAAAATTCTCATAATTGTAAGAGGTTACACAAGAAAGCTAAAAAGAACCCTATTAGAAGATATACATCAAAATCTTATAGCTCCAAATGATGCAAACAATTCCTGATTTAATCCTAATACCTAATGATAAAATTGAAATTTTTTTGGGTATATATGACAAGAAAAAGAAAATTTTTTTAAAGATGAACTAGCTTTTAAAAACTCCTCAAACACTTTAGATAAATCAAGATCCTAAAACTCCAAATCAAGCAACAAGCATCATATTTTCAAAGCTATGAAGTAATTACTTTTTTCCCCTTTTATTGATGTTGTTGTCTGAGCTCTGTTTGAAATCATTTTCTATTTAAAAGACCTTTAGAGCTACAGAAACAGAACAATTCACAGAACAGAACAGAACAGAACAATTAGAGCTACAGAACAGAACAGAACAATTAGAACAGCTCAAGTCATCATTCACATATAATAACAGAACAGAACAATTAGAGCTACAGAAACACAGCAATATGGAAGATAAGTTGCCAAACTCCGAAAACACATGGAGAGGAGACCATAATTGTGCTATCCACAATAGTACAAATCCCCACATATGCGCTCATGATACAGACCTAATTACATCATTTGTTACATGAATCAACATACAGAAGCACACAGATTTCTGTGTGTTTTTAATTACGTTTACATGTAAGGCTTTTCTGTGATGGAGTAGACATGCAAGTAAATATATTAACAAGCAAAACTTACTGCCATAGGCTGCAAGGAATCCATATCAAGAAGCGGGTAGATTCACCACAATTGGATTTTTCACACCTTACAAAAGAGAAAAAAAACATGCAAGTAAATTACTTAAGCAACTGCAACTAAATTTTTTTTAATAAAATATTTTTATAAACATCAAAAGATAATTCAAATACTCACAATATTTTTTTTCTTTACACCATGTGCATTTCTAAGCCAATCTCCTCCACAAAGTAATGCTTGCACAGTTTCAACTGAAAGTGATGCTCGGTATGAGTCAATTACCCTACTTCCAGCACTAAATGTTGCTTCATACGCAACTGTGGTAATCGGGATTGCTAAGATATCAGAAGCCATCCTTGATAGAACATGATATTTTGATTGGTTTCCTTTCCACCAAGCTAATAAGTCAAATGGTGAATCTGGATGGCAGAAAAAACAACTATCTTCTAAATACATGTCTAAGTCTGTTTTCTGTGGTTGACTGGTTTGAGTTGTCATCACATATTGTTGGATTTCTGCAAATCCTGATCATGAAGATATGGTTGAATGGGACGCAGAAGATGCCTGGGAAGAGGAAGCTGACCATTCTTTATTTTGGACACTTTTCTCTTGCAGAGCAACATAATCATCATACAGCTCATACAACGCCGTCTTTACCTTGTCCATATTCTCCTATGCTTCTGATGCATTGTATATCCTTGGAAACAGTACTCAAGAGCCTTCATTTTCACTCTTGGATCTAAAATGGCAGCAATTGCCATTAACAAGTTACATTCCCCCCAGTACTTATCAAACTTCAGTTTCATCTTAGAAACCATGTTTCTTACAAAGGTATCATCAGCAGTTACCCGACTGTCTAAAACCTGTTTCACTTTGTACACTTCAGAAAGAAACAAATTTGATGTTGGGTAGTTGCTTCCGGATATTACATTAGTGGCTTTGGTGAATACCTCCAAGATTTCCAAGATCTTGTCAACTTTTTCCCAATCCTCTTTACTTGGGCAAGAGATATAATTGATTTCCCCTTGTTGGTACTTTGGGAAAACATCTTTAAACTTTGAAGCACATGACAGCATCTTATATGTTGAGTTCCAACGGGTCTTACAATCAAGCACAAGCTTCCTATGAGGTAACTGCAACTGCTGAACAATTTCAGAAAATGTCTTCAATCTTGCTTCACTTTGGTTGACAAAATGAACACTTCCCCTCACATCCTCGACCACATACTTAATCTCATTCAAGCCGTCCTGGACAATAAGATTAAGTATATGTGCACAACATCGGATGTGAAACAACTTCCCACCACAAAGTAGTTTTTTGTTCACACTAAAAATCTCCCTCAAATTAGTAATAGCACCATCATTAGCTGAACAATTATCAACTGATATGGTGTATATCTTATTCTCAATGCCCCATTCCTTCAAACACTTATACAAAGCATCTGAAATGTCAACACCACGATGTGGAGGAGAAATATGCACAAAATTCAGAACCCATTTGTTAAGCTTCCAATCCGAGTCAAGAAAGTGTGTAGTAACTACCATATACCCTATCTTCTGGCTTTTTGACTTCCATAGGTCTGTTGTTAAGCTAATCTTTGGAATTTTGTTCAATAGACCCTTTAATTTTTTCTTCTCATGCTCAAAGACTCTCATACAATCTGACTTCAATATGACCCGACTTATCTTCTCCTATTGAGGAATTGCAATCCTCATCATAAAATTGAATCCGTCCTCCTCTACAACCATAAATGGTTTCTCATGCATCAATACCCAATGAACAATAACTTCCCTCATCTTCATAGCATCGTATTTTCCATTTACCACAGCTGGTGCAAGAGTAGGAATGCTATCACTGATACTTGTACTGCTAGGCTGAAAATTCAGAAGCCCTTGTCATTTCATGTAAAGTTTTCTTTGTATGCATTTTCGAAGATGCCTACGAAGGTGTGACGTACTTGAAGACTTGCTCATGGACATGAATGTTCCACAATGCATGCACTTTGCCTTCTTTAATTCTTTAGAGTTAGTACATTGTTTAACCTCCTTCCAAACATCAGATCTTTTGCACCTTTTTGACTTTTTTTTTAGTGCCCCACTAACTGTTGCCTCACCACTAGCAGTAGCTCCATCTTTTGCTTCCTTATCCTCACCCTCACCTGATGAACTTGATCCATGATTTTCATCCGACTATATGTCAATGGGAATATTTTCCATTTCTGCAATTCGAGCTTGATCAGTATCGATGGTGGTATCAATTTCATCAACATCCATCATACGATGTGTATTTGAATCCTCTGTGGACGGAAAATCCTTGGTTGATGTTGACATTGCTACCAAGGAGAAAAAATAAAAACAAGATAAAAGGCATATGACTGGCATCTCTGTCGAACCAGGAATAAGTATTTAAGGAATCAGCATCATGAATGTGCTGATTGTTCTATTCATTTATAGCTACCAACCTATATATGCATATATACTTGCTTTTCAATCACTAACTACCGTAGCTCATTTGCTTGTTGTATTTATATATACTACTATTTATATATCACAAAGTACATACTACTACTATTATATAATACATATATATATAGATCATGGATTCAAAGCTCCCTTCTCCAAATGTACGCTACAAATTTTTTTTTTTTATGGTCTGTGTTATTACCAGACTTCTTCAGTCATGTAGTTAACATTTAATTAGCATGAGTGGGAGGTCAACATAATTTTTTTTTTTCAAATTTTTTGGCAGAAACTCCTTAGACCTATGGCCACTGATTTATTCCAAATAAGCAGTCATTCAACGTGTATTAGTTTAGGGCTTTCAGGCAACTAGTTTAGTAAGGCAAAGTTTTAGGAAATAAACAGTGGAATTATCCTTGAGGAGTGTATATACTGTACAATACTACACTATATATACTATTATTAAAATAAAGAATTAGCACTGGACAACCAATTACAGCTAAATCATCATCAAATTGTACGAAATGGACGGGGAAAATATGAAGCATGAGAACTATGATTTGTAATCTGCCCTGCACCTTAATTTTTAATTATTCATCAGAAGTGGCCTATATATATCTCTAGTAGAAACAAAACGAAATCATCCTATTTTCACATTAATTGGGCTGATAACAATCATTTAACAGATCTTCAATGTGTATTTCTCAGCAAGACAGCAAATGTACCTATACTTGAAGGAATATAGACAAAACATAATAGGCATATTTATGCAAGCCAGCGTTTCCGTCTAACTTACCAGCAGCTGGCGTGACGCCGGCCCGTGACTGGTGTCCGATTCAAGCTTCAACAATCAATGAAAGAAGAAGATCGATGCGGCGTCTTCCACTCTTCGTCAAGCAAATCACTGGCGATGAAATTTGGGATTGTCTTGGGTCGTTAGTATTCCGGAATTTACAGGAGCGAGAGAGATAGAGCTTGGTTTCGGCGGTGAGATGTGGGATTAGTTGGGGTCGGAGCTTCGCCGCCATCTCTGTTTCACGAATCGGGCGACTGGCTGGGAAGAGACTAAAGAGGCAGCGCCAGACTGGGGACTTGGGGAGTGGGGAGTGGGGACTCGGCTAGGAGAGTGACGAGATGAGAGTCACAAGACTGGGGAGGGGACATGGGTTTGGGCAATTGGGCTGGGTAGCATTTAGGCATTTTTTGGGTTTTAAGAATCAGGTAGGCCCAAATTAATAATATTATATGATGTAGGCCTTTTAGGCTCGTTTTCTTTTAGGGCCGGGTAGCATCGGGCTCGAGCTCGGCCCTATAATTTTTTGAGCTCACAATGAGGCTCAAGCTCGATAAACCCGGCTCGATAAGACTCCGTTCGGGTTCGAGCTCGAGCTACCCTTTAAAGGCCCGACTCAATTACACCCCTACCGTGAAGTGATAAACGCAACTAATGGGCGGCACTCCTAAGCATCATACAACTTAAAACGGACTTGTAGCAACATGAGGCACCTATCAATTGGTTGGACTCACCAATATAAGAAACTCTGAAAGGGATAAATTATGATCAGAATTTGAAAACTCAGAGGAGTACAATAGTAATATTAACAAGGTTTTAATAAAAAAATAATGTAATGACACTAATTTTGGTCAATTCCTTCAATCTTGTCACTTAACTTACTATTTTAGTACTATGAATAATATGGATATGTGTCTAATTAGACATAATGGCTATTTTAAAATTTTACCTCTAAATTTTCTCCTCCCCAAAGGAGCTCTCTCTCTCTCTCTCTCTCTCTTTTGATTTGCCAGTGTTCTTCTCCCCCATTCGTTCCGACTTTTAATCGCTGCCACTCTTTTCATTTCGATGATCCAACGGCTTGCCCATCACTGCTGCTTTGCGTTCCTATTCACTGTGACAATCGCTGCTACTCTGTGTTCTTCTTCACCCTTCGCGCTGACTGTGCAATCGCGGCCATAGCTCGTCCGTCCTCATCTCGACGGTCGAATTGCCGCTTGTCTTTATCCCGAAAATCGAATCAATGGCAAGACTTATGAAGGATTTGATGGGTTTCGGGAGCCAAACCGCGCAGCGGAATTTAACCGAAACCCTCCAAGATCCAAGTGAAACGGGGTAAACCGGGTGTTTGAAAATTTTCATACCTAATTTTTGGTTGAGATCTCTCACTCAACTGTAGAGTCGAATCATAAAACCTGAACAGTTGACGTGTTCAGGATCTCTATGGTATCCACACGAGCCTCTCGGGATCACCACGCTTCCACCACGTCCCAGCAGATGCGTTTCTCTTGCGCTCGCAGTGCTAGCTTGTGTCCTTCAAGGAATTGCAAGAGAAGAGTGCGGCTGTCCTTTTAGGAGGCTAGGGCAAGGAGACCTGCGAATTTCTCACTAGAAGTTGTATTTATAGTGAGACTCAACTTCCAGGCCTAATAGGTTTCAAAGCCCTAATCCAATTAGGCTTTAATTTCGGGCTTAATAATGGCTCAACTATTGGGCTCATTATTAATACGAAATTATTGTGAAACCAAAACCCAAATTATTAGCCCATGCACTCTAATGATCCAAATAGCTCTATGTGTGCGACCCAATAGGCTCTTACCACGCTGGCAATGATCATAAATCACATTTATGATCATAAGCAATGAGCGGTGTCTAGCAACACATCATTGCTACCCAAGTGACAAGATTGTCGATGGTTCGACTAAACCTTTATGATCATCACCGATATATATCATTGTCCATTTGTCTAAGATATTAAGACTAAGCACGAGATATGGAATGTGTCACTCTTGTATAGCCCAATCTTTGGTTTCTTGATTACCGAGTAGACCAACTTAAACTGATGACATTGATATCGTACATCAACTCATCTGAGCATGGCCATACATTTTTCTAAGTCTTACTTTATCAAGGGGCCCGAAGATATCACTCCCGTTACATAGGAGGGACAAATTCCATCTTGATCATACAAATCCCTCCGCATGATATGTGACATACCCAATGACCTCCTTCAAGTTCATTCAGTTACGAGCAACAAAGGAAAGTATCAAAGTATGTGACTCACATGTAGGGAACCTTGATGATCTTAGGTCGAAGGACTACATATACTATGATCACTATGAGAATCACTTATGACACTCATATAACGATCCATGTAGTGTTCTCATGGTGGGTCGGTCCAGTACACAAGTTCTCCAACTTGTACCCAATGTAGACTACATATCTCATATTAGTCTTCACATATGCTAGTCGTTATGTATTATTGCAACCCGCTTCACAATAATACTAGACTAGGGACGTTTAAGAATATCATTATTCTAGGGTTACAATTATGTTTGTTAAGTTACGCAGAAACAAAACAACAAACATAATTGTTGGATTAATGCCTTAATAAAATATCATGACTCAATGTGCAAAAAATACAATCATCTCATGATTGGCTTTTGGGAACAACACTAACAATCTCCCACTTGCACTAAAGCCAATCATCCATGTATCTAATACCAACAGACCTAGAATGACTATCATGCTTTTGCTGCGTAAGGGGCTTTGTCAGTGGATTAGCAATGTTGCTGTCTGTCGAAGTCCTGCATATCCTTACATCACCCCTCTCGATGATCTCCCTGATGAGATGATAGCGTCGGAGTATATGTTTGGATCGCTGGTGAGATCGAGGTTCCTTAGCCTGTGCGATTGCTCCATTGTTGTCATAATAGAGCTCTATCGGGTCGACAATGCTTGGAACCACTCCAAGTTCAGTGATGAACTTCTTGATCCAAACTGCTTCCTTCGCAGCATCAGAGGCAGCAATGTACTCAGATTCTGTTGTAGAGTCAGCTACTGTCTCTTGCTTTGAACTCTTCCAGCTCACAGCACCACCACCAATACAAAACACATAACCAGATTGCGATCTAAAATCATCCTTATCGGATTGGAAGCTTGCATCGGTGTAACCCCTTACAACGAGCTCATCTTCACCTCCAAAGACCAAGAATGCATCCTTAGTCCTTCGTAAGTACTTAAAGATGTTCTTAACAGCTGTCCAGTGACTCTCACCGGGGTTTGATTGGTACCTGCTCGTCATGCTCAAAGCATATGAGACATCGGGACGAGTACATATCATGGCACCCAATTGCCGAGGCATACGGAATCTTACTCCTACGCTCTCTCTCCTCGGTTGTACTCGGACACTGAGATCTAGAAAGAGTGATACCATGTGACATGGGCAAGAATCCTTTCTTGGAATCTTGCATGCTAAACCTCTTTAGCACCTTGTCAATATATGTACTTTGACTTAGGCCAAGAAGCTTTCTAGATCTATCTCTATAGATCCTGATGCCTAACACATAGGCTGCTTCACCCAAGTTCTTCATAGAGAAACATTTCCCTAGCCAAGTCTTCATAGACTGTAGCTCAAAAATGTCATTTCCGATGAGTAGTATGTCATCTACATACAACACCAAGAAGACAATAGCACTCCCACTAACCTTCCTATAGACACAAGGTTCATCTTCATTTTTGATAAAACCAAACTCTTTGATTGCATCATCAAAACGAAGATTCCAACTTCGAGAAGCTTGCTTCAGTCCATAAATGGGCCTTTGCAACTTGCACACTTTATTGGCATTCTCAGGAGTGACAAAACCTTCAGGTTGTGTCATGTACACATCCTCAAGTAGCTTTCCATTTAGGAATGCAGTTTTGTCATCCATTTGCCATATCTCATAATCATAGTGTGCAGCAATAGCAAACAAAATTTGGATGGATTTAAGCATAGCAACTGGTGAAAAAGTTTCATCATAGTCAATACCATGAATTAGCTTGAAACCTTTTGCAACCAATTGTCCCTTAAAGGTAATCACATTACCATCCATGTCAGTTTTCTTCTTGAAAACCCATTTGCACCCTATGGGTTTTACCCCTTCAGGTGGGTCAACCAAAGTCCATACTTGGTTTTCATACATGGATTCTAACTCGGATTTCATGGCCACTAGCTACTTCTCAAAGTCAGGCCCCGACATAGCTTGCTGGTAGGTTGTGGGCTCATCCTGATCCATGAGCATCACATCACCGGTGTGAGTCACGAGAAATCCATATCTCTCGGGCTCACGCCGAATCCTACCAATCCTACGTGGGCTTGTGCTACAGGAACAGACTCTTGAACAACATCTTGCGGTGTCTGTTCAGGTTCGATGTCTCCTTGTTGTTCTTGAATTTCTTCAAGTTCTACTTTCCTCCCACTAGTTCCTTTAGAGATAAACTCTTTCTCCAAAAAGACACCAGTTCGAGCAACAAACACTTTTTGCTCAGAAGGATTGTAGAAATAGTAACCCTTTGTTTCTTTGGGATACCCAACAAAAAAGCATTTTTGAGATTTGGGCCCTAGTTTGTCAGAGGATTGACGTTTCACATAAGCGTCACAGCCCCAAATCTTCATAAAAGACAAATTGGGATGCCTCCCACTCCATATCTCATTTGGTGTCTTTTGAACCGATTTAGATGGAACTCGGTTTAGTGTAAAAGCAGCTGTCTCTAGAGCATGTCCCCAAAAGGAGTTTGGGAGGTCAGCTTGACTCATCATAGAGCGAACCATGTCTAACAGAGTTCGATTTCTCCTTTCAGATACACCATTCCATTGAGGTGTACCTGGTGGAGTGAGTTGTGATACTATACCACACTCCTTCAGATAGTCAAGGAATTCTCGATCCAAGTACTCTTCACCTCGATCTGATCGAAGCATTTTAATACTCTTCCCGAGTTGATTCTCTACTTCATTCTTGAATTCTTTGAACTTTTCAAAGGATTCTGACTTGTGTCTCATGAGATACACATAGCCATATCTGCTGAAGTCATCAGTGAAAATAATGAAGTATTGGAAACCTCCTTTAGCTTGTGTAGACATAGGGCCACATACATCACTATGTATGAGTCCTAGTAAGTCATTAGCCCTTTCACTTTGCCCTGTGAATAGGGCTTTGGTCATCTCGCCCAACAAACATGACTCACATGTCTCATATGATTCAAAATCAAATGAGTCCAAGAGTCCATCCTTATGGAGCTTGGAAATGCGGGTCTCATTTATATGGCCCAAACGACAGTGCCAGAGATAGGTCGGGTTCGAATAATTTAATCTGACCTTTTTGGTATTCACATTATAGATTGGATCTTCGACGTCTAGAACATACAACCCATTGCTAAGTTGAGCACTACCATAAAAGATTTCATTCAAATAAATAGAACAACATTTGTCCTTTATTATAAATGAAAAACCTTTCTTGTCCAAACAAAAAACAGAAATCAAATTTCTACTAATAGTAGGCACAAAGTAGCAGTTATCTAATTCTAAAACTAATCCATTAGATAAAGTGAGAACATAAGTCCCTACGGCTAAAGCAGCAACCCTTGCGCCATTTCCAACACGTAGGTCCACTTCACCTCGGGCCAATCTTCTACTTCTATTTAGATCCTGCACATTTGCACAAATGTGAGATCCACATCCAGTATCCAATACCCAAGATGAGGAAGTAGAAAAGTTAGCCTCTATAACAAGAATACCTGAAGTGGAAGTCTTACTTCCCTTTTCCTTAGCAAGTTCTTCAAGATAGAGCTTGCAGTTGTGCTTCCAGTGTTCAGGTTGCTTACAATGGAAGCACTTCCCTTCCTTTGCCACACCACCATTTGGTTTCAGTGCAGTTGAAGAAGAATTAGCATTAGACTTTCCATTAGCTTTATCCTTCGTCTTGTTGGCTTTTCCCTTTCCCTTGCCCTTTTGAACCATCAAAATGGGCTTAGCCTTCTTAAGGTTTTGCTCAGCAGTTCTCAACATGTTGAGCAATTCAGGGAGGGACTTGTCTAGGTCGTTCATGTTATAGTTCATGATGAACTGATTGTAGTTTTCAGGCAACGATTGCAAGACTACATCAATAGCCAACTCTTTCTGAAGAGCAAATCCCAAATTCTCAAGATTCTCAATGTACCCAATCATCTTGAGCACATGAGGACCCACGGGACTTCCCTCAGACATCTTGCACTGAAACAATGCCTTAGAGGTCTCAAACCTCTCATGCCTAGCTTGCTCTTGGAAAAGCATTTTGAGATGTTCGATCATATCGAACGCCCCCATGTTCTTATGTTGCTTCTGAAGCTCAGATTCCATGGTAATAAGCATGAGGCATACAACATCCAAAGCATCATCAGAATACCTCTTGTGAGCATCTCTTTCAGCTTTTGGAGCAGTGGCAGCAGGCTCAATTCGTAATGGGTTGCTCTAGGACATATGCCTTTTTCTCTTGCTTGAGGACTATCCTCAAGTTTCGGTACCATTTGAGAAAGTTGGTCTTTTTCCTTCTCAAGGATCGATCGCAACGAAAATGTCGATGTGTTTTGTGCCATGGTTATCTACAACAGTAAATATGCAGTGTAAGAGTCATGTATTTTAATCATTTAATAAGGACTTTTATTAAATGATACTCCCACTATTTTCCTCAAAATAATAACCCTCGATATTATTTCGGAATACCTCGGCGCTAAAGTATTCTAGTGGGTCAAGATCCATATTTGACCACAACTTGAGTCAGCTTTGGCTTTTCTCTCAAGTTATAGCTATTTAGGTAGGCAACTCCTTGCCAATTGCATCTTATGCAACTCTTGGATAGTTGGGTGAACAACACTTGTCCAAGCTCATCCCATGAGCTTAAGCCCAACTCTATGCCTCTAAGTCCCTAATCCTATTAGGATGACTTAGTTAAGTCGGACCCAAAGTTAGCAATTTGGATATCACTATTATCCCATCGCGCCTTACCAAGATGAACATAGGTGCTTTGCTTTGGCAAACCCACCTAATGTTGATCAAAGTCTTGGCGAGTGCCAACATTTGGAAGGCATCACATTTGATGACTTAATATTTGTTTGAGGGATTTTTTGTTTGATCTCAGCAATTTGTTATCTCCGGTTGTCTTATACATGCATCACATACAAATATAAAACATGCATCTTATGCGTTCAAGAAAGTAAACGTGACATGGTTATAGCCCAAACTATGAGATATTCTCAAGCCAATGCGAATATCATAAAAGCCTAAGAAAAGAAAAGAGTCTTCACAAGCTCATTTTCTTCCATTCTTGGCTGCCATTTTGTTGTCACCTCCTTGGACATACCACCTTGGATGATCCTTGGACATATCACCTTGGATGATCCCATAATGCATCATTACATCAATAATAGAAACCTCGAGTTACATTCGAGGGGAGTAAGGTGAGAAGAGAATGTACAATGAGAGTGATAAGAAAAGGCACGACTCGTAGGCCGTATTTACAAGTACAACCAATCAAGGGCTATAACCATGCACCATGCTTCAAACACCAATCAGCATATCATGTCAAATCTTATTCAACAAAGATGCATGCCAATTTTCGCGCGTTGATTAACCAGTTTTTAGTTATGTGGCGCTTCGCATATGACAGTCCTGCTGGCCGGTTAGCTGGTGGTGGTTCCGCAGACCGGTCAGCGGACGAGGTCAAGGGGAGCCGCCCTTGCGGGGGGCGTGGGGGGCAGCGCCCCCCGGCGCAAAAAATTGTCTTACAATTGCTTAGTCCGAAATCTTATATTTCGAGCAAGTAGGCACCCGAGACTCCCCCATTCGAGCCACCAAAAATACCTTACTTTCGGTGCTCGAATAGGCCGAATCCAAACCAAGCTAGGGTTTTTGCAATTATTACAAGAATCCTACTCCATATAGGTATCTCATACCATTCAATTTCGGGTTAATCTCATTAACCAATTAGTGTCGTTTCTGCATATATCTCATATGTTCATTACGAGTTCCGGTTTCATGCATCATGAATCAATCTAATTAATCATGGCAGAAAAGCAACCGAACACATAACATCATGTGATTCAACATCAATCCCGATTTAGGGTTTCACCAGTAGCTTTGATACCACTGATGGGTTTCGGGAGCCAAACAGCACAGCGGAATTTAACCGAAACCCTCCAAGATCCAAGTGAAACGGGGTAAACCGGGTGTTTGAAAATTTTTATACCTAATTTTCGGTTGAGATCTCTCACTCAACTGTAGAGTCGAATCACAAAACCTGAACAGTTGAAGTGTTCAAGCTCTCTATGGTATCCACACGAGCGTCTCGGGATCATTACGCTTCCACCACGTCCCGGCAGATGCGTTTCTCTTGCGCTCGTAGTGCTAGCTTGCGTCCTTTAAGGAATTGCAAGAGAAGAGTGCGGCTGTCCTTTTAGGAGGCTAGGGCAAGGAGACTTGCGAATTTCTCACTAGAAGTTGTATTTATAGTGAGACTCAACTTCCAGACCTAATAGGTTTCAAAGCCCTAATCCAATTAGGCTTTAATTTCGGGCTTAATAATGGCTCAACTATTGGGCCCATTATTAATACGAAATTATTGTGAAACCAAAACCCAAATTATTAGCCCATGCACTCTAATGATCCAAATAGCTCTATGTGTGCGACCCAATAGGCTCTTACCACACTGGCAATGATCATAAATCACATTTATGATCATAAGCAATGAGCGGTGTCTAGCAACACATCATTGCTACCCAAGTGACAAGATTGTCGATGATTCGACTAAACCTTTATGATCATCACCGATATATGCCATTGTCCCTTTGTCCAAGATATCAAGACTAAGCACGAGATATGGAATGTGTCACTCTCGTATAGCCCAATCTTTGGTTTCTTGATTACCGAGTAGACCAACTTAAACTGAGACATTGATATCGTACATCAACTCATCTGAGCATGATCATGTATTTTTCTAAGTCTTACTTTATCAAGGGGCCCGAAGATATCACTCTCGTTACATAGGAGGACAAATCCCATCTTGATCATACAAATCCCTCCGCATGATATGTGACATACCCAATGACCTCCTTCAAGTTCACGTAGTTACGAGTAACAAAGGAAAGTATCAAAGTATGTGACTTACATGTAGGGAACCTTGATGATCTTAAGTCGAAGGACTACATATACCATGATCACTATGAGAATCACTTATGACACTCATATAATGATTCATGTAGTGTTCTCATGGTGGGTTGGTTCAGTACACAAGTTTTCCAACTTGTACCCATATGTAGACTACATATCTCATATTAGTCTCCACATATGCTAGTCATTATGTATTATTGCAACCCGCTCCACAATAATATTAGACCAGGGATGTTTAAGAATATCATTATTCTAGGGTTACAATTATGTTTGTTAAGTTACGCAGAAACAAAATAACAAACATAATTGCTGGATTAATGCCTTAATAAAATATTATGACTCAATGTGCAAAAAATACAATCATCTCATGATTTACTTTTGGGCACAACACTAACAGGCTTCTCGCATTGGAAGGAGGAAATCAAAGTAGATTAGATGCCGAGGCCGAGCTGCAAGTTGAGAACAATGGTGGTGTACCCTTGCACCGTCGTCTGGTTTGGAATAGGCAATTTGTGTGAGCATGCTTCCACGGCTCTAACTTCCTATAGAAAAAAAATATATATCCAAGTGTCTAAAAAATTTATTACATACTTTAATATATTTGTTCAGAGATTTTTATATATTCATTTAGACTCTCTAACTTAAGTTTTTAGACACTTTTAATTTTGAAGATAACAAATTTTATGCATATTGTTATAGCCATTTTTATATTTTCATCGGACACTTTTATATAGTTATTTGGACACTTATTGATTCAAACACTTTCAGTTTTTTAAGATAACAAATTATTTGCATTATTACTTAGACACTTGTACATATTTCTATAAACACTTTAACACATTTATTCAAACACTTTTACATGTTTAATATTATTTTAGCAAAGAACAAATACTTTGCATATTATTAAAGAAAACACATAATTTGCATATTTTTTGAGACATCTATACATACTTGTTCAGACATTTTTTACAATTGCTTTATACATTTTGCATCTATCTTTGACATTTATGATAATGTGAGTAATGATGAAATCTGGTGACAGCTACAACAATGACAGCAGTAACATCGACAGCAATAGGTTGGGGTAGAATTCCTGAAGGAATAAAGAGAGTTTTGTTATGGGCCAATTTTGTCAATTTTTTTTATAAAAGAGGATTATATATAGAGATTTAAGGGTGTGTTAATGAGGCTAATTAGACATAGGTATATAGAATAATAATTATTACTAAACCAATTAGTGATATTATCAGAGAATAATCGACAAATTCCATCTACTTGTATTAACATATACATGTAACTATACAGGAATTGTAGAGAAGATGACAAGGAAGCTAAGATTCATCACATCAGGGAAGATGAGCAGTTTCTGTAAAACCAAGCATGTGTCGCTTCCTTGATAGGTTCACACCTAAAATCTAAACGATATTGCTGTTACGCCAGCTGATAGTTCTCAAGATGAGTTGACAAGCACCTGAAAAAAAATGGGTTTCTTCAGGTTAGGGAGCCGATTGAAGCTGAAAGGTGTTTGTTGAAGTTCTGGGCTTCACGCGGTAAGATAGTTTGATTTCTGCGGCACCCGACTCCGGAGCTTCCTGTTGGAAGGGAACCTCGAACATCAAGGACTGGTACAAGCAGACCTCATCTTCCTTGCAGTAGTATACCTGTAAAGTTGAGCAACATTTATTTACAATCTCCAAAGCAGTAAACATGTGAATGCGAATACTGGGTTTGGGTCAATAGCTCGTCATCAAAAGGTAACAAGCTTGGTGAATTTGCCATTTTCGGTTTATGAAACAACTTTGGTTAGCGAATTACGGAGACAAAGACAGATCAGAACACTAAAAATGATAACAAGGTCGTTTGACTAGTGATCATGTTCCAATAATCTACAGAGAGCTACCAGTACTATGTGAACATCCAAGATCGATGTTGAAGTCCCTTTAAGACCACAAAGAGATTCAACACTTGTATTCTTAACCAAACCTATAGTTTCACACTCGGACTCCGTTCATTTCAGTCAAATGAACCTCAAGAAAGGAAATGCTGAATTTACCTTGCAGTTAATCCTTCCTGTGGAAGCAGAGGGAGAAGACCTCTTAAAATGAAGTATTGCAGATCCATCAGGATTTAGATTTCCATCCAATGGATCAACTGAAATAGCATTTTCAGGCTCAGTCTCGACAGTAAATCTACTCTGTGCTTCCTGTACCAGAATTATGATGTTTTAGATGCTAAAAATTGAATATATATTCATACAATTAAAGGCTCAAAGTTTAATGAAATATATGCATCCAATGACACAGAGGTACCTTTGAGAAATGATATTCACCAGGCAGTGATATCTTCAGATAAAAGTTGCCCTCACACGATGAACCACCATCAACTGTAATGGTCTGCATGTCAGCTGAGGATCGCCTTCTGAGACGTTTCATAGGCTTTGATTTGGTTGTTGGTGGCTGAACTTGTTTCAGCTCCAATGTCAAGAGTTCACCATCTCCCTTGTTCAAATCTAGGTACCGTATTGAGTTATTATTTGTGTCCGCGATGTAAAGCCTTCCTGCAAATTCGTGTGGGATCATGTAAACAAATGTCTTCTACTAATTCAGGAACAATCTCAACTAAGGTCATATCAGAATTTGTCAATTGCGGTAAGCAGCCAAAATGACCAAGGTCACAGGTGAATTTAGAATTCCATCAGAGATAACAGAAAGTTTATAATATTTTGTCCTTTTGTAAGTTTAGTGCTTTCCTTAAAAAAACTGAAGTTGATAGGCCTCCCAACAATAAAAGGCACCAACAAACTCTTGACTTAAGAATGTGGGATTGTATCACTTAGCATGCCCTGTAAAGTGCAGCCAGGTGATGCAACTAAAAACAAACCTACCACATTAGGTCAACCACAAAGGAGGCAACAAAAATATCGAGGTCTAATACCATGCTTAAGTATTGAACCCAAAACCAATTGGCAATGGTCAGAAAGCGCTTACCATAGATAAGGCACCGACAAACCCATTGGTTAAAAAATGCGGAATTACACCACTTGACAGTTTCAAAGGCATATCACATGGCACATTTTAGGTGCAATATTGCAGGCATGCCTGAGCAAACCCAGTCACAAACTTTGAAAGCATACAATTATTATGATGTTTTAGTAAAGAAACATGTTGGTAGAACACCATTGTCCCTGTCCATGTTCCCCTCGATTATAAATCAACTGGAGAAAAAGATAAAACAGAACATAAAAAGCAAAGCAATTAACACCTAAAATAACCATTTAAATCATGCAAAAGCCATGTGATTGTTAAGATGCTTGAATAAAGAAACATGTTTCCCCTTGATTTTCAACCATGCTCAAGCTGATCTGCTGTGCACCTTATGCAGAAGTCAAAGTTGCCTTGCCTTGCCCTGGAAAGCACCAGAGCTTTAGAAATTAGAGCCTAGAGCTTCTAACAACACAGTTCCTCCCTTTTCAGTATTAAGGGAATCAGACTTAGTAGATAATGTAAGCCTGATATGGATTCACTCCGGTGCAAATTCAACGAACCAAACATGGCTTGAACATTGCTAGCTGGATGAAAGGATTCAATATAACCCAAACGCTGTGCTTAGTTGTAGAAAATTTTCAAGATTTTGTTCTCCAAATTCAAAATTTATTTGACAAGAACTACTTTTTATATTTCTCTAGATTTTATAGGAAGTGAGAGAAGTCTAAAGGCGAAATTAACAGCAGCCAGGTGCAGTTAATAATTCTTCTCTTCGGATCAGTTATATTCCCTAGATCTTTTAGAAGTCTCGCACTGTAGATAAATTTTTTATACAAAGGTTGCTTCTGTGGTGCTTTTTAGTAAATGCTTGGCAATAGGATATCCATAGGATTCTGATATGGTTTTAAAACAGATAACTATCAGATGAATTCAGTATTGGTGCAATGGGAAAGAGCATACCATTCTCTCCTTCAACCAGTCCTGCTGGTTCAGAAAGCTGCAATAACATAGAAAATTCATTAATGCGATATAAAATGTGGCTGCTTAGTCAACATTTAGATCAGTTTGATTAGGTTTGGACTGGGGAAAGAACCATCTTGATGGATAAAAGTTCAGTATAGCCTAGAGGACATTTTTGGTAGGTCATAGAGTTGACTAACTTCAGGGAAGTAAGGGTAATCTTCTTATTATCAATGGTGCTGTTTGAGAAAACAAAGAGACCTAGAGCTGATGAATAAATTTGTACCCGCACAATCTTAAATAGCACAATTATAATGTAAGGAAAAGGGATGGTTTATGAACAACCGTTCATTTTAGAATAGTATAGAGATTATAGTATTGAAATTTAACCTGAGCTGCTAGGGCTGTTCCATCCTTGAAACCCGCTTTGCCTGTACCAGCAATAGTAGTAATCCTTTGAGTAACTGGATCTAGCTTCTTTATCTGGAGGAAAGGAAAAAGAGTCGAGCATTCAAGCATGTTGGTGCTGATAAAGATTATGGCAAGTAACTGTGAGATTCAAGCCAAAATCAATGAGGAAAGAGGGTTTAGCAAGGGGGTCTTAAGTATTTGTTCATCTCCCAAGGTAATGATGCAAAGAAACCGGCAGTTTACGGTTTAGAAAGGAGCCTAACCAAAGCATATTACTAATAAAATGAAGAGCATTTCAGATAGCATAACCTGTGGCACTGCAGCTGTAAACTCATAACAGTAAAAAAATTATGGTAGCTTTCTCCCATGTCTATTTTCAACACCTCTGCTGATTACCTGGCAGCTAAAAACCAACTAAGTCAGTATATACCTTATGGTTGTAGCTATCTGCTACATAAATTTGACTATCCTTTCCACACAGGACACCTAATGGATGTTGAAGAAGTGCTTCAGACCCCACACCATCCTGATCCCCAAACTGCACGGATCACATAAATGTTATTGACTAAAGGGCATAAAATTATAGAGGAGAGCTGCTTATGGGCAATGTTTGTGTGCTGCTGAACAGCAGCATGAGATAAATTACTAATAGTTGGGTAATCAGATCTCTTAATCTAGCATAAGGTACCCGAAATAAATTTTCAGAGAAAAATGGGTCACCACCAGCTAGTGACCTGGATCCTCCTGTCTTGAGGTCAAGAGCTCGAATGGAACTGCTCTCACTGTCAGCAATATATGCTTCCTTCATGTCTAAGAATAAACATAAAATATCCTAGTCAAAGGTTAACACACCAATTGAAGGTGATCTAATCCAGTAATACTAATGGTCAAGCATGCAAAAATATTAAGAGAATATTACCAGAGGACAGTGTTATCCCAGAGGGTTGTGCAAATGCTGTATTTGTGGGGCTAGATCCAAACAGACAGGAAAGAGAATCATGTTAGGTTCAAAATCTAGTTGAGAAGTAAACAATGATCAACCAGAAATGCGTTAAAGCAACAGACTGGTCATGTGCTTCTTAGCAGCTAAGTGGTGAGCAACTGAAAACCCAGAGAATCAATATTAAGGTTTGTAATTGAGCTTAATCATCACTTTTGGGCCTACAGAGTGCTAGATGGAGCAATGTCTACTGTTAAACAATATCTGAGGGAGAAACAGAGGGTTTGATGAATAAAAGACCCTCACACAACCTTTATATAATAGATGGAAGGAGAATACAAGGAAAGAAAATCTCTAGGAATAATGAAAGTAAATCCCTAGGAATAAAAAGACAATATTATGTTTCCTAAACTATAAATAACATTCCATAACACTCCCCCTTAAGTTGGAGCATATATATCATAAGCTCCAAGCTTGTCACATATAGACTTTACTTTAGATCCTTGTAAAGCTTTAGTGAATAAGTCAGCAAGTTAATCTTCTGATTTGACATACGGGGTCTTGATCAAGTTTTCATGAAGCTTCTTACGAACAAAATGGTAGTCAACTTCGATATATTTAGTTCTCTCATGGAAGACGGGATTTGATGCAATATGGATGGTTGCTTGATTATCACACATTAATTCCATAGGAGATGAGTGTGCGAAACCAAGCTCCATGAGAAGATGCCTTAACCAAACTAGTTCACATGTAGTATACTCTATTGCCCTATACTCAAATTCAGCACTTGACCTTGCAACAATACTTTGTTTCTTGCTTTTCCATGACACCAAGTTTCCTCCATGAATACATAGTAACCTGAAGTAGACCTTCGATCATAGGAGCCTGCGCAATTAGCATCTGTGTATCTTTGAATTTGAGTATGACCACGATTTTGGTAAAGGAGACCTCGTCCCGGTGCTCCTTTGAAATATCTCAATATTCTAACTACTGCATCCCAGTGGCTAGTACGAGGGGAGTCCATGAACTGACTTATTGCACTCACAGCAAATGAAATATCTGAACGAGTAACACTTAGATAATTTAATTTGCCAACAAGTCTTCAATACGTGGTAGGTTCCTCCAAGTATTCTCCTTTATCTACATTAAGCTTGACATTTGGCTCCATAGGGCAACCAACTGACTTGGCTCCCAATAAACCACTTTCTTTTAAAAGATCAAGAACATACTTCCTTTGGGACAAGCAAATCCCCATTTTGGACCTTGCTACTTCAATACCTAAAAATTATCTTAACGAACCAAGATCCTTTGTCTGGAATTTCGTTTGCAGGAACGATTTCAAGGACTGGATACCAACATTATCATCACCAGTGATAACAATATCATCAACATAGACAATCAGAATAATTTTACCAGCTCTGGAGTGTAGATAAAAGACAGAGTGATCCACACCACATTGTTGTAAACCAAACTCCATAACAACTACACTGAAGTAACCAAACCATGCTCTTGGTGACTGTTTCAAACCATACAAAGACGACACACAAGATCAGTCTCCCCTGAGCAAAAAACCTGTGTGGTTGCTCCATGAAGATAGTCTCCTCAAGATCACCATGGAGGAAGACATTCTTCACATCTAATTGATGTAAAGGCCACTGATTTGTGGCTGCCAATGCAATGACAACTCGTACTGAAGTTATTTTGGCCACTGGAGAAAAAGTCTCGAGTAGTCCATGCCATATACCTGTGTATATCCCTTAGCTACCAGACGGGATTTTAACCGATCAATTGTACCATTAGGGTAAACACCCATTGACAACCCACAATTGTTTGATCATTTGAAAGAGAAACTAAATCCCATGTATTATTAACCCGCAAAGCTGACATCTCCTCTTCCATGACTTGCTTCCATCCAGGGTGAGATAAAGCCTTTGAAACAGACTTAGGCAAGGAAATGGAAGACAAGGTAAGAGACAAAAGCAGAATATGATGGTGATAATGAATTATAAGAGATCACATTTGAGATAAGATAAAGTGTACAAGACCTTTTTCCTTTGCGAAGGGCAATTGGAATATCTAAATCATTAACCAGTGGAGTTGAAGATGAAGGCAGTGGAGACGAGCGTGAATCTTGTGGTAGTACTTCTTGACGAGGACGTCGAGTATAGACCTGTAAATTAGGATAAGAGATGCTCTAAAAGAGCCAGATTATTGTCATGAATGACCTCTGAAGAAGCAGAAGCAATGACTGGAACATCAATATTGGTAGGAGCCATAGGTACAAAGGGCAAGGGCAAGGGCAGACAGTCATTAGTATCAGAAGACACGAATAGAGTATCAGAAAAATATGGTATAGTTTCAAAAAATATATCAACAGAAACAAAAAATGAATTTAGGGAAGGACTAAAACACCTGTACCCTTTTTGCAAACGAGTGTATCCAAGGAAAATACATTTTAGAAATTTGGGATCTAGTTTATCTGTACCAGGCTGGTTCTGATGAACAAAACAAACAACCAAATATACGAGGAATAACAGGAAAGGGAGCTTGATAGGGAATAAGGTTAGAAAAAGGAATTTTACCTGCAAGGAGAGAAGATAGCAAACAATTGATAAGAAAACATGCAGTGAGCACAGCATCTCCCCAAAAACTTTTGGCCACATTCATGTGAATTAACAGAGTATGAGCTATTTCAATAATGTGTTGGATTTTTCTCTCGGCTACTCCATTTTGTTGAGATGTGTGTGGGCAGGAGGATTGGTGGAGTATACCTTGTTGCTACATGTAACTAGAGATTGAGTTAGAGAAATACTCTTTTGCATTATCACTATGAAGAATATTGATTCGGGTGTGAAATTGATTTTGAACTTCAACACAAAAGACACAGAAAATAGAAAATAACTCTGAACGATCTTTCATTAGATATAACCAGGTCATTCGAGAGAAATCACCAACAAAAATTATGAAATACTGAAATCCCAATTTAGATTTGATACGGCTAGGACCTTAAATATTTGAATGAATTAGCATAAAAGGTTTATCAACTTGTTTATTAACTTAAGACAAGTAGGGAGCATGATGATGTTTTCCAAGCTGACAAGACTCACATTGCAAAGTAGAGATTGAACTTAAATTTGGGACTAATTTCTTGAGATTCTTTAAGGGTGAATGACCCAAGCAGCTATGAATTGGAAGAGGAGAAGCTGAAACAGGACACGCTACTAATGACTACAATCTATCAAAATAGTACATTCCGTTCGATTCACGCCCTTCTCCAACCGTCTTCTTGGCATTCAAATCCTAGATAATGACATTATCAAGAAAGAAACAAACAGAACAGTTTAGTTGTTTGGTCAGTTTACTCACAGACATAAGATTGAATGGAAAATTTGGAACATAGAGTGTGGAGGGTAAATTAAGAGAAGGACAAGGTCGAGTGGATCCAACACCTTTAATGGTGGTGGTAGATGCATCAGCAATGGTGAGTTGACTGTGATGTGAAGCTAGAGGAGATAATTTGATCAAAATTGGCTATTTTACCTGAAATATGGTCAGTGGCACCAAAGTCCAACACCCAAGACTGATTTCTAGAGAGGCTAGATGAATAACAAACTATTGGATTACCTAGATGGACGACAATTGCTATGGGAGGAGAAGCGGCCTGCTGTGCAGACAGATATTGCAAGTATTTAGTGTACTGTTCTTGAGATAAAGTAACAGATGGTTGTGAGGCCATAGCTGATTGGGAATTTTTCTCCTCAGGATTTGACATTCTCCTTGATGAGACGAACAATCAGATCACAGACTTTGCTGATGATGCACAGCAACATACGAGAGACTAATCGTATGGCGAGGAAACTCAAATGCTGGTCATAATTGACATGAATCAAGACCAAAAACTGGTTTAGGACAGAGAGGCGAGCACATCTATCAGAATGCCGTAGCCGGAGGTTGCCAGACGGCGGCGCGTGATGCCCAAGCACCGGCACGTTGGAGGTTTTCCGGCAACACCGCCGGTACTATTGTGGTCGCCGGTGACTCCTAGGCATGGCTATGTCCTTGGTTTTTGGTTTGGTTTAGTAGAGATAAGGGTATTGGTTAAGGCAGCGGAAACGGAAAGGTTAATATAGTTTTTGGTGCTGGCTGCAGCAGAGATAGGCTAGGGTTTATGGCTCTGATACCGTGTTAAACAATATCAAAGGAAGAAACAGAGGGCTCGATGAATACAAGGCCCTCACACAACCTTGATATAATAGAAGGGAGAATACAAGGAAAGAAAATCTCTAGTAATAAAGAAAGTAAACCCTTAGTAATAAAGAGAGATTATGATGTTTCCTAAACTATAAATAACATTCCATAACATCTACTATTAAAGGAGCTAGCCTCACTGGTCTATGTGATTAGTTCAATTATGCCAGTAGTGACAAGAAGAAATCAATTAGAGATTTTTTCAAAGTATAAGATTTCTTTCTGTGATATACGTTGTAAAGATATGCTCCATGAATCAGTACATATCAAACATACAAGCGTCTAGTAACGGAAAGACATGGATGCAGAAAAAAAAAAACAATAAAAAAGACTATGGCTGCAAAAGTGTCCAGCAAGCCCAGTCTTAGAAGATCATTCGGTTGGACATGGGACAAGGTGACACAAAAACAACCATCATTTATAAGAACACGTCCTGTGCATTGTTCTGGACTACACAAAATCGACCTGAACCCACTGAAAATTTTGACCCTAGTCTATCTACATTCACCAGAGACGCCAACAAATTATAGCCCAACTCAAGTAAAACACAAACAGTCTAACTATGTTTACAGATTTAAAAAAAATTAAAAAAAAAAAGTATACTTGAGGCAGGACTAGTTGATGACTGCTACCAATCATTCTATTAGCAATTACCTTGATCCATTTAAGTTCCTTTCATAACCATTGCCACTGAACGCTCTTATAACTCCATCAACTGCATTATATACCCATATTTGATGCTGACCAGCCATTGCTATGTAGACCTTCTCATCAGTTGCATCAAAGCACACATCCCAAGGAGAATTAAGAAGCTGGAGAAGGACAAAGATACGAAATTAACAAAAAAAGGAGGAACAGATTTTGACTTCATAGAATAAGATCCAACAAGTCCAACAAGATGAAATATATTTAAGCCTAGTTATAAAAGGCATTTCAAACTATAGAATTCTTAAATACATTTAAGTGGAATAGTTATAAATGCTATTTCAAACCAACAGAATTATTGAAGTGCTACTAGATCATAAAGTTGGAATGACTTCTTGCCTGAGAAGCACCTTTTCCTCCACCTTCATAATCAGAACCTTTAGTCCCATTTCCAGCAAGAGTACGCACTCTTTCATCAACAAAATTGATTTCCCTATAATAAAATAAGTCGAAACGTGATAATGCTGGTGAGCAGTCACTTGATCCCCACTAGAAAACTAGAAAAGAGACTGACGTTCTCCTTCTCGTGAGTTTCAATGAGAACAAAATGATTTCTTTGGATCCTTATTCATCCAATAATTTATGGTCCTTTTGCAAAGGAACTATTCTCAACAAAGTTTAGCAAGGAATTCGAGGATATGTTTTTCACAGTCTGCATGACCATTCAAATCATTCACTAGCCCAAGTTTGAGGAAACATACTAAGTGGTATAGTTCCACATGGTTAAATTAAAGGGTTTTTAGTGCTTTATTTGGTGTTGGGGCGTCTCTACCCATTGCTAATAGGTTTGGTCGGGATAGTTTAACATGGTATCAATGCTGAAAAATTACTTCCCATTTGTTAGTTATTAGCCCAAATGTCATTGTCATGCTCCACATGATGGATTCATTTTTGCTCATTTTATTGACCTGCACATGAGGGTAAGCAGTCCACATGGTTAAGGAATTTGCTAGTTGCTAGGGGTTTATATTGTAGTGAGGCATCTTTTGTGAGTTGATTTTTTATTAGAAACTTTAACAGCAATCTTCGATATCAAATTGCAGTTAAGATTGATTGCAATCATACCTAGATCACTTCTATGCGACAAGTTCTTTTTGTGAATTTTGACAATCTGATAAACGAAGTAAAACAAAGTATGTGAAGGAAAGAGTTGAATTATGGAATCCTAATTAGGAACCACTGGCATTGTCAAAAAGGAGTAAATGCTTCCCTTGGAAAAAAAAAAAGGAATAAGTGCTTGATGTTAATTTCTTCAAGGTCCAGTGATGCCAAACAATAGAGTAATTCTCTGTGTAACATATCTGAATAAGATTTTTATAATAAAAACTATGGATGGTGTGTCATATAAACAAATTAGGTATGTCTTTTTCAAAGTTATTCTTTGCGAAGTAGCATAATTAAAACAAGGAGCACTCAAGGGCTTTGCACAATGGTAAGAATGCACTTGGAAAGATATGTAAATATGGAAAAGTGACATATATTTTGGGATACAAAAGAATTAGAGAAGGGACATATTACAGGACAGAGGGAGAATAAAATTGTGTCAGAATTTAGGATTTTCACTGTATTCTAATCCATCTCAAACTATTTTAAACCCATGCTTTTCTTTACCATGCACCTCAAGACCCTTTGCACCTAGGTGCTTCCTAGACCATGACAAAATATTGCTCATACAAAGTTCTCATATACCTCAAAGCATGATTCTCAGTGTCTGCAATGTAAAGAAGATTCTTCTTCACGTTGTAAGCTAGGCCCTAGAAATCATTAAAACATGAATTAATATCAAAAGAGATGAAAAACCTAGTAAGTAATGTAGATAACTGCAAGTTATGGAAGCTAACGATAAAGAATTATTGAGTTTTAAGAAAGGAAAGATACTTATAGATAGATTCAATCTTTATGTGAATCAAGTAATTGCCATAACTGCAAATATTAACTTTGGCTAAGTCTTACTTGAGGGCGATTGAAGGTTGCATCATCAAAAGAGCCATCACGTAAACCCTCCTCTCCTGTACTCCCAACTTGGACGATGAAGTTTCCATCTAGATCAGTTACAACCTGAATAAAAGAGATAATTAGAACAATAATATACTCCTAAGTCCTAAGAGCATATACAAATTCAAAGTAATCAGAATAATATCTAGGGCAATACTCCTTTTACTCTTTTTATGTGTATACGCATCAACTCTAGCTCATATACATGAATGAAGCAGATTATAGCCTTGTATCATAATTTTCATGAACATGAACAGCGCTGAGAGCTCAGAGAGGAAAAGAAACTCACAATACGATTATGGTTACTATCTGAAATGAAAAGCCGGTTGTTCAACACATCTATTGCTAGTTTTCCAGGAAACTTCAGGGGTGACATTATCAAGCGAGAATCATTATCCTTTTCCAATCTCAAGGGGATTGGTGTATTCACCAACATGTTCTTTCGATTGTAAAACTGAAGAGCTGCCTCCACTAAATCATCGAGATCCTTATTGATACCAAAATAAGGAAAAATAATACATTACTTTACCTCTTTAGCATTGCTATGTATGCTAAAAAGGCAGGAACATACTGCTAAGAACTACAAAGAGCCATAACTGTAACTGACAGAAGATCTCTAAGCAAAGGACTAAAAGAATATCTCAAAAACTACCAATATAAAGTTAAAATTAGAAAGGAACTCTAGAATCCATTCAAACATCAAAGATACTGATACCATTATCCTTCTTGCAGGAAACTTGTTCAAGGATTTTCTAGAAAGGTCCCAACCAGAAATGAGAATCAAATTGAGCCTAGATCTAGAAACAAGAGTTGTTGGACTTTACAAAGACAACAGCCATGCTAAGACACTCTTTTGGACCAGCTCTAACAGTCCTTTTACTGCTTCATAGTTAATGAAGTTCTACACTAAAATACAGAACATGTATTATTTTCCTCAAGTGCTCCATGGACGTATGATATTAGAGCAAAATGGAAATACAGTGAAACATTTGTAAGAACAGGTTCTGTCTCAGTTTACCTTCCTGTGCCCTTCACCTGATATTTGTGCAAGAAGCTTACCATTGGGCCCGACAACAGCGAATGTAGGCCATGAATTAATACCCAGCTCTCTCCATAAAAACATATCTCCGTCATTGACTACCTGGCAAAAAGGGTCAATTCAGTGATTAGTTGCAACAGAACATGATAAATGAGGAACTGAAATGATCCAGAAGAATAGTTCATCAGAAGTAACAACTACAGTTTTGTGGGAAGTACTTAAATTTCAATTGAATAAAATAAAATAGTAGCTGAAATTGTTGCTCGTAGATCAATGATAGCCCAAAATCAATATATTTTTTCTCAATCATGGCAACTCTACTCAGGGGATAAAATCCATATGTACTGATATATTTTTCTCCTTTTTCTTGGATAATTATTTTAAAAAAAACATGTAAGTGATCAAGGGAACAGGAAGTGTGAGGCTGGTCATTTACCATGGGAAAACTACCGTGACATGAGTATGTCTCCAGAATAGGAAACATATTCAGACACCAAGAAAGCCTCCAAACATTTAAACTTACAGGATGTGTGATGCCATAGCGTAATACTGCATTACGGATTGCTTCTAAGTCTTTCTCATTGTCAAACTTAGCTGAATGGACACCAATAACAATAAACTGTAAAAGATTGTACACAGGAATGTATTAGTTTCCTCACGCTTCTGAATATATGCCAATAGAAGGCAACTATAGAGAAGCAGCAGATATAGAGGGATAGAGAAAAACATAAAATAGATCATTAATATGATTCATTAAATATTAAAGAAAACACCACTAATTAATAATCCAATGCAGAGTGGCCAGATATGATATTGAACTTGATGGTTGGGTCACTAATATACACTGCAATTTTGAGGTGGCTTTTAGGGAGGATCTTTATAAGGCTGGAAGACACTCTTCACTTATTTATTTATTTTTTCTTTTTCCAAATCAGACTTGGAAATGGAGAGAGAGGGTGTTTTCTGGTGTTATACCTGGATCTGAAACAAGCCTCTAAATGTGCAGGTTCTTGGTTTGTTTTCTGCCTCAAATAATGACACCCTGGTGGCTTATTGTTTCTCTTTAGAAATAAAAATTTATGTGGAATGTAACATTTACAAGAAATCAAACAATTTCGAGATCCAAAATTGAGGACATTTTGGCTATGTTTTGCAAGTCTTGCGCAAAATTCTAATATGCACAAATTGTATTGTTCTTGGGGTAATGAAGGACTTTTTGTGTCACAGTTTTACTGGTGCATGTTTTATGACTCACTGAGCTTAATCCACGCATTTGGACCTTGACCTGCTATAGGGTGTAGCAATGATATATGCACTCCAAGCCTGAACTGGAATTAGAGATGTAGTAGCTCAACAAGTTCTGCATGGAATAGCCTATTCAGTCTGTCCAGTCGTGGTTGCTAATAATTTAACTTAGGTACTCACGCTTACAAACAAAAAATATTGAATGATTTCAAATGGGAACCTAGTCAGAAGTGATATCCAAAAACAAGTTATGAAGACTAAAGATTATACAGATTTGAGTTTATTTGGAAATTTATAATTGCCACTAGCGGAATTCATTTTAACAAGCTTGAAGCCTTTGGTATATATGCTTCAAGATTGACAGGGAAATAGATATGTAGAGGGTTAACAAGTTTCATATGGAAAAGCTTGTGAATCCCTCTTGATACAGTTGGTTACCAAATAAACTCATGTGTACTTAAATTAAATAGAATTCTGCTGGCCCTATCTATTCAATCTCCACAAATCTATTTATGACACAACAAACTTCAAAAGGACAACAGATTGAGATTCATAAGCATGATTTAGACCTTACCGGCATATCTTTGTATTTCCTCTCCAAAAACTCCAGATCTGGTAAAACATGCATACAGTTTATACAACAATATGTCCAGAAGTCCATCAGAACTACTTTTCCCTGCAAATCCTGCTCCATAGATGAAATTGCAAATATTTTTTAAATACTGCTAAACGGCAAGCACAAAATCAGAATTCCACCAACAATAATGTAATTATATTCAGTTTTGCTAAATTCCCAGTATTCTAACCCAAAATACTAAATTAAATTTCATATATTATACGAGTACAACCTACTAGTTAAAACCAAAAACTGCATTATATGAAAGGTATCACCATCTTTCAGATAACAGAAGCCTATATTGACCCTAAGAAAAAATCCACGACTTGTATGTAGGAGAGTCCTCCAAATATGCATATATGTTACTACTACATATCAGATCGTGGAGTTTAGTAATTTCTAACTTTCTCTACACACAAGACCCAGGGCTTTCAACATGGAGCTTTGCCAGCATAACTCGCATTGCATAGGCAATTTTACAACAGGAGTTCAGCAAAAACAAGCTCACATTAAGGAAATTTAAAAGTCTACTCAACAATGTCTTTTTTCTTTTCTAGGATACGCAACAATACCTTTGGTTTCAAATTAATTCTGCTTTGCACACATGAATCCTCTCTGCAATTTGTGCATTTTGACAGATTCAAGTCAAGTTTTTAACTCAAAATGCAAAACATTTCTCATTACTTCATATCGATGCAATCCATTTTTATACAGCAAATCTCTTCATTTGTAAGACTTCTCCAAACAAAAAGAAGTTCAGGATATAGAACCCCAAAGGGATCAGGTAACCCAAGGGCATGCCACATCAATGACAGAAAAATGGAGTGGTTAGACAGAACTTACCCGACGAAACTGGAGAGGAGCTGTATTTAGCCAGTCAAGTTGAGATGGAAATTCTGGAACAGTGAGAGCAGTTCCCCTTACAGTTTAAAACTTTTGAAGTATAATTATATAGGGATAAGGATAGGTAAATAAATAAAAAAACAACAGAAATTATAAATGAATGTTTTATAAACAAGAGATAAATATTTGGACAGCAGAGGAATATAGAGTAGTGTTCGAATAGGAAAACCAACCTGGCCTCAAGATCTGATAAATAATTCACAAATTGTTGGATTCTTTCATTTCGTGATTTATCTACAGTAAGAGAAGAGCAGTTTGTCAGTATGATTATACTTGCAAGAGGTGCAAGCAAGGTTTTGAAAAGTGCAAAGTGTACCATAGCGCTAAGGGTTCCAAAGTGCAAAGCTAAAGCGAGCACTTTAATGAAGTAAGGCACCACTTTAAAGATAAATTCTAGTGTATGGAACTAGCTAATTCTAGACATAAGATATACCAAAATCAACTACTAAATATGTTTTTTCCTGTGTCGGCCTCTTCCTCTAAATTCTCTGCTTCTCTTCTTCATTTTTTCTGTTTGGCTTGTCTCTTCGATTCCGATTCTTGACCTTCTTCTCTCTTTTTTTTTTTTCTCTCTCCCTCTCACTTTAATTCTTTCAACCCACGCCACTTTCTTGAAACTCTAAGAGTTTTTATTTCTGTGGGACTCTAAAGTTTAATCTTAAATAAAATTATTGTTGAAGTAAAATTATTTCTGTGGGACTCTCACTTATCTTTTTTCAAATAAATAAATAAATAAATGTTAACTTATCTAAAGCGACGCTTTGTGCATTGGCAAAAGAGTGCACTTCGAGCGCTTAAAGCACGCTTTTTCAAATGGGCATCGCTTTGGTAGCAAAAAGCCCACAAGGCCAATCGCTTCGCACTTTGCGCTTTAAGCGCACTATATAACATTGGGTGCAGGAAGACTCTTTATATGCAAATAAAATGAAATGACCAAGAATAAATTAAAGAATGATGTTAAAATATTATAAATAAAAAATTTTAAAAGCATAATTAAATAAATACATAGAAGTTTTTTATAGAATAATACAAGATTCTATGCTAGAAAGAAATGAAAGAACACTGACAGCTTTATAAATGTTATGGAATGTTATATTATATTTTAGGAAGAATAATATTTCTCTCTTTATTCCTAGGGATTTCTTTCCTTATATTCCTCTCCCATCTAATATATAAAGATCATGTGAGGGTCTTGTATTATCATGCACTCAGTTTCTCTTCCTAAAATTCTTTAACATGGTATCAGAGCCATAACCTAATCTCAGCACGTTCCGCAGCCTCTCCTTCACCCAAACCACCTTCTGCAACTATCCTTTAGCTGCTGCCCTTTTCAGAAAACCAGCAACCACCCAATTAAATCAAAAACCAACAACACATAGACACTCAGGAGGCGTCAACGACCAGAACAACACTGGCAGCGCTGCCGGAAAACCACCCACGCGCCGGCGCGTGGAAGTCACGTGCCGCCGTCCGGCGACGGTGGTTCAATGGGCTGATCAGTTTTTTATCCTAAACAAGTTTCTGGTCTTCATTTACATTGATTATGACCAGAAGTTGAGTTTCTTCGTTCTTCAATCGTTTTCAGTCAGTCGGTACATCATCAACCCAGTTTTCTGTTAGTTTCTAATACTGTCCGTCATTAGTAATCAGAAACATGTCAGGACTTGATGATAAAAGTCCTTAAAGGAGTTTTCTGCCGGTCATTGTCCCACCATCAGGCACCCCCCATACAGTTCAGCAATTTGCGGATTGCCAAATAGTGCTTGAACAGTAATAACTACTCATTATGGGCTAGGAATATGGAGTTGGATTTTACAGGTCAAACAAAGATGTCTCATCTTACTGACGATCCTCAAACATCCGAGAGTTGGAAAGCTAATGATGCACAATTGCTCCATATCCTTTTTGATTCAATGGAACCAGAAATTTCAACTCTATTTTCTCATGTTTGAACCTATAAGCAAGCTTGGGAGTATGCCAAGCTTTTGTATTCCAGTAATATCCTCCATATATATGAGGTTTCTGCTGAAGTGTTTCGGTCCAAACAGGAAGGCACTCTTCTTGAATAATTTGCAAAGGTTAAACATGCATTGGAAGAAATGAACTCTGCTTCCTATTACCCCTAATGTCAAGAAGTTGCAACGTCAGAGAGAGCAGTTGGTGCTTATGACACTTTTGGCAGGGCTAAAGCTTGGATTTGAACCAGTTTGGTCCCAGATTCTTGGCGGGATAGAACTTCTTTCATTACCTGAAGTTTTTGTGAGACTCTCTTGCACTATTAATAAGGAAAGCACAGCAAGCAATAATTTTGACCGGTCTGCCCTTGCAACACAGCCCAGTCCACAAGCAAAAGGTGGTTGTGGAGGATGTAGTAGTCGTGGTGGTCGTGGCAGCAGAGGTGGACGCGATAGAGGTTCACGGTTGCATTGCACATATTGTGATAGAGATGGGCATGAGGAGGAGACTTATTGGGATAAGAACCCGGGTTTGCGAACAGCACAAATTGCATCACATGAGGAGTCATCTTCAGTTACAGTCCCACAGCAGTCTATCACGATATCTCAAGAAGAGTATACTAAGTACCTGCAGTATTAGTCCGCACAACAGGCTTCCACTTCTTCTATGGCTTCTGTTGTTCATTGAGACAACCCAACAACTTGTTATTCCTCAAATTTTCCTAGAAACCAACTCTAGGTATTAGAATCTGGTGCAATTGACCACATTTCATGTAAAATAACCAATTTTGACCATATTTGTTCCAACCAATATCTCATAATAAACTCATCATTGCAGATGGATCCACCACCACCATTAAAGGTGTTAGAACCACACATCCTTGTCAGTCTCTCACTTTACCATCTACTCTATTTGTTCCAAATTTTCCTTTCAACCTTATGTCTATAAGTAAGCTAACTAAACAATTAAATTGCTCAGTTTGTTTCTTCTTTGATCATGTTATTATCCAGGATTTGAGGAGCAAGAAGACGATTGGAGAAGGGCATGAATCGAATGGAATGTACTACTTTGATAGACTGTAGTCATCAGTTGCTTGTCATACATCGGCCTCATCTCAATTAGTTCATAGTTGTTTGGGTCATCCATCTTTAGTAAATCTCAAGAAGCTTGTTCTAGATTTAGTTTCAGCCTCCAATTTAGATTATGAGTCGGGTCAACTAGGAAGCATCATCGTGTTCCCTACTTTCCTCAAGTCAATAAAAGAGTTGAAAAACCTTTTATGCTATTTCATACAGATATTTGGGGTCCAAGTCGTGTCAAGTCTAAATTAGGTTTTCAATATTTTATAATTTTTCTTCATAATTTTTCTCGAATGACTTGTTTGTTTTTAATGAAAGATCAGTCGGAGTTATTCTCTATTTTTTATACCTTTTGTGTTGAAATTCAAAATCAATTTAATTCTCAAATTAAATTCTTCGCAGTGACAATGCTAAAGAGTATTTTTCTAACTCGATGTCTAGCTCAATGCAGCAACAGGGGATTATACATCAATCCTCTTGTCCAAAGACATCTCAACAAAATGGATTGGCCGAGAGGAAAATCCAACACATTGTTGCAACAGCTCGTATCCTTTTAATTCAAATGAATGTTCCCAAAAGTTTTTTGGGCAATACTATCCTTACTGCATGCTTCCTCATAAATCGGATGCCTTGCTCTATTTTGTCGGGTAAAATCCCATTCTTTGTTCTTTCCTTCTCAAGCACCGTTTTCTATTGCACCTCGAATATTTAGGTGTGTTTGCTTTGTTCATCAACACCAACCTGGCACTGACAAGTTAGATCCTAGAGCCTTAAAATGTGTTTTTCTTGGATACTCTCATCTGCAGAAAGGGTACAAATGTTTCTGTCCTTTACTGAATCAATTTTTTGTTTCTGCTGATGTTACGTTCTTTCAAAACGCCCATTATTTTTCTAATACTCAATTTGTGTCTGCTGATATCGATGATTGTCTGCCTTTACCATTTGCGCCAACTCAAATAGCTCCTGAGAACAATGCATCAAAAACTAGTCTTATGCCTTTAGAGCACATTCCTGATATTGATCCCTCACCTTTAGAGCGTCTGTCTCGTCCTAACCTGTAGGTTTATACTCGGCATCCTCGAGTTGAAGTACCACTAGGAAATTTATGCTCATCACAACCGTCTTCTTCATCTTCAAGATCGAAGGGTGATGATTTGGATCTTCCAATTGCACTCCGCAAAGGGAAAAGGTCTTGTACCTCTCACCTAATCTCCAACTTTGTTTCTTATGATTCTCTATCGCTGTCATACTCTGCTTTTGTATTCGCCTTGTCCTCTATACCCTTGCCTAAGTCCGTTTCAGAAGCCATTTCTCATCTTGTATGGAAGCAAACTATGGAAGAAGAGATGTCAGCTTTGTAGGTTAATAAGACGTGGGACTTGGTTTCGCTTCCGCATGGCCAGACTGTTGTGGGTTGTCCCTGGGTGTTCACTGTAAAGGTTCATCCCGATGGGACAGTTCATCGATTAAAAGTCCATCTGGTTACAAAAGGATATTCCCAAGTACATGGCATGGACTATTCAGAAACCTTTTCTCCAGTAGCCAAATTGACATCTGTTCGTATCATCATTGCGTTGGCTGCTACATATGCATAGCCTTTACATCAGTTAAATGTGAAAAACGCCTTTCTTCATGGAGATCTTGAGGAAACTATCTACATGGAGCAACCACTGGGGTTTGTTGCTCAGGGGGAGACTGATCGTGTATGTTGCCTAAATAAGTCATTGTATGGTTTGAAACAATCGCCACGGGCATGGTTCGGTCGTTTTAGTTCAGTTGTTATGGAATTTGGTTTGCAGCAGTGTGTTGTGGATCATTCTGTCTTTTATCGCTACTCTGAAGCTGGTAAATCCTCTTGATCGTCTATGTTGATGATATTGTTATTACTGGTGATGATGCATCTGGTATTCAATCGTTGAAGGTTTTTCTGCAAACCAAGTTTCAAACAAAAGACCTTGGTCCATTGAGATATTTCTTGGGAATTGAGGTAGCACGGTCCAAGATGAGAATATGTCTTTCGCAAAGAAAGTATGTTCTCGACATTCTGGAAGAAACTGGTTTGTTAGGAATCAAACCGGTTGATAGTCCCGTGGAGCCAAATGTCAAGCTTGATGTAGATAAGGAGAATATTTGAAAGACCCTACCAGATATTGAAGACTTGTTGGCAAATTAAATTATCTGACTATTACTCATCTAGATATTTCATTTGCTGTAAGTGCAATAAGTCAGTTCATCGACTCTCTCTGTACTAGCCATTGGGATGCAATCGTTAGAATCTTTAGATATCTCAAAGGCGCACCAGGTCAAGGTCTCCTTTACCAAAATCATGGTCATGCTCAGATTCGAGTATACACAGATGCTAATTGGGTAGGATCCTACGATCGACGGTCTACTTCAGGCTATTGTGTATTCATGGGAGGAAACTTGGTGTCCTGGAAAAGCAAGAAGCAAAGTATTGTCGCAAGGTCAAGTGCTGAATCCGAGTATAGGGCAATGGCGTATACTACATGTGAACTAGTTTGGTTAAGACATCTTCTCATGGAACTTGGTTTCGGATACTCAACTCCTATGGAATTAATGTGTGATAATCAAGCAGCCATTCATATTGCTTCTAATCCTGTTTTTCATGAGAGAACCAAACATATCTAAGTTGACTGCCACTTTGTTCGTGAGAAGCTTCAAGGAGGTTTGATCAAGACCCCATATGTCAAATCAGAGGATCAACTAGCTAACTTATTCACTAAAGCTTTAAGAGGATCTAAGGTAAAGTCTATATGTGACAAGCTTGGAGTTTATAATATGTATGCTTCAGCTTGAGGGGGAGCGCTATGGAATGTTATATTATATTTTAGGAAGGATAATATTTCTCTCTTTATTCCTATGGATTTCTTTTCTTGTATTCCTCTCCCATCTAATATATAAAGGTCATGTGAGGGTCTTGTATTATCATGACCTCAGTTTTTCCTCCTAATATTCTTTAACAATAAATAAAAGTATTAGGTTCAATAGTGTCAATGACCAGACAATTTCTGAACTTCATTGTTACTTGCGATTTGCAGATATTCAAGATCTATCTATATCTTTCTGTGCGTGTCTACACACACACACACACCCATCTTTCATTGGACTAAAAATGCCCCCATGGGCACAAATGTAATTTCATTTCTCAATTAAACATTCTTGGTTTTATTCCACTTCTTCATGTGATACCTTCATGTACGTACTTGCTGTAACAGAGCCATAGAGGGCCGTTCATCTTCTTTGGTCTCAATTGCACGCTCTCTTTTACCTGCAAGTGTGTCTTTTCCCCTTTTACACAATTTTCTCCTCTTCCCAACTCCTAAACGATCTCTGATTGTGATTGAAGTTAACTGGGAAATTTTATTTTTCATCTTTAGTCCTAATCTCATAAAGTTATTCATCTTTACTGGTCAGTTGTTCCACAGAATTTATCAGTCTCCAAAATGAACATGCCAAGATTGTTTTCAAACCAATTCATCTTGATGACAACACAATGTTGACACTGCATTAAGATCCATTACTTTTGGTGGAAAGTTCAAAAGTTATTATTAGTATCCCATGTTATTTAGTCCTTAAAAGCGACCAAAATTTACTTTCACTTGTTCATAAAATCCAGCAATGTGTTGAAAATTCTCAACCAAAGAGCGTGCAAAATCTAGTAGGAAAAAATGGAGAGTATGATGGAAAACTGAAGTAAAACCATGAAATTTAATTGAAATATAAATTACATTTATGCCTGTTACTAGGTGGGATAATAGGGCATTTTCAGTCCAATGAAAAATTGGTACAGTTGTAACAAATTAATTTATCCTTATATATATATATATATATATATACACATGTTTCATTTTGTCACTTGCCACTTTATTTGTGTATAGCGAAGACTACAATCAGTAGGTCCAAGTCACAATTGTTATGAAATGTCTAAGATGTTGAAACTAAATTCCATAGTAACTATATAATCAATTTTATTCACAACTCAGTGAATTTCTTAATAATCATAGAATTCATATATTAATTATGACTAAAAAACATAATTAACATGTTAACTACCACATACTTGGTTTTTATTTATTATATCATCTGATCCTTAATAATTATTCGTAACAATGTTTTAGATGGTCCAACATATACTGGATGTTGATCAATTCGAATTTGAGCTAACTGGGAAAAGAGGTTTAAAATTTAGTGAAGAAACTCATATGTAACTATGTTTCTTATATCTAGCAAAAGGTGGTGGAAAGTACTACCTTCACCCTGCTCAAGTGAAGGACTCTTAGCCCCAAAAAGCAAGTTCCAAATGGCTTGTGGTGATGCATACTGCATGGCCTAGGGAATCAAAATCCACAACAGTTACGCAAACATAATGAACCGATGAGGAGACAAGAAAAAACCTAGGTACAAGTATAATTCACTTTGCATATCTCAAAAAAAAAAAAACACATCTTTGAAGTAATAGAAGGCAGCATACCTTCCAGCTTCTGATGGTAAAGAGGAGGCATGATAAGGCAATGCCCAGACTTCCATATCTCAAAAGATCCCGCCTATAACCCTGCAACCTGTCCATAAATAATTAAGCTGCAGTATTTAAATTAAACCTACCGAACTTTAATGATGCAAATTTTGTTGTAACAACTTGATTCTGCTAAATGAATTCGTGTTCCAAGAAGTTGACAGTATGCAACTAAATTGAAAAACTCATATGTAATGAGCTTTGAATGCCCTCTCATTGATGGTTGACTTTTTTTTTTTTGTTTTTCCATATCTGAGTCACCTACAGGAAGGGGCAAGAGGAACCAAAATATGACCAAAAGCTAAAAGTTTTTTATGTAGAGCTAATCAACAATAATAACCCCACCCGCAGCTTCGGTTGCTTGGTTGATGGAAAAAGCTACCAGGTTTAAGGCTGGGTTCGAATCTGAGCCCTCCCTTTAGTAGTATCATTAAAATGAAACTAGCAGAGATAGCCCTATGTAATTATAAATCAGTACATGATTCCGCCGTAAACGTTTGTGCGTAAAACCAAGCCTTACCCTCCAAATGAGACAACTGCATCACCAGCAACATCTGCACCCAGTGATCCGTTATCAGTTCTTTCTTTGGGCATTGTTAATGAATTAGCAAATGGAATTTCTGGTAACTGATCTGCAACAATTGTTCTTATTAGATCCCTACATGGCAGATGATATAGAATATTTATTTATAAGAATGTAGAATATGTAGAACATCTATTATTAAATAGGAACAAGTTGTTAGGACAGTAAAAAGAATAAAGCTTAGATATAATCTGTCATGCCATGAGTTCACAACATAAAGAATTGGTAAAAAAAGGAAAAAAAATATTTCATTGCAAACATAGGAATTACAAAAAATGTATCTTCCATTAATTTCATGACCGAGACATCATTGAAATTTGAAACATTATGGCATCACCATTGGCCATATTTGCGACTGTCAAAAGTAACATTTGAAGAACATTCTTAGAGTTACATACTAACGCCACCACAGAGAATATCATCAAGTGAAACACTGCCTATATCCTTCCTGATAATTGATGGACCAGCATTTTGTAGAGTCTCTTCCGGTAATGTAGTTGTAACAGCAATACATCTGCAAAATGGAAGATTACTTACAATGAGAAAAATACCCATCACTCATTGTATGCAAGATTGAAGGATCAAGAAGTGAATCCTGCAAGAATGACTAGTAATTGAGACCTCGGGAAAATTACTAAGAGGCAACAGCAACAAATGCATACATAAGAAATGCAACTAAATCATTCTGAATGAGCATATAAGATTATTTACCTCATTGCTGCAGCTTGGGCAGCCTGTACTCCAGCCAATGCATCTTCAATAACAATGCACTGCAGAAAGCATATACCAGTTTCCTTAAAAAAGAACATACACAAGCAGCATCTTCATTTGAGTCAGAACAACTGAAAACCTTGTGAACATTCCTAACATCTCAAGCCCGAAACAACTTTCTCTAAGTGCTTATGAAATCAAATGCTAAACTCACTTCAAGAAAAAATTGAGGTGCAACAGAAACACGGAAATTAGGGACTTAGAGCAAGTTACACACTAAACAGCCTCACCACCTCTGAGTAGCCAGATGATCCATATGCTTCAAAATGGCTATCCAGGGTTGTCAGTAGTAAATCCAACAGAATCTTTGATGTTATTCTTAATCCCATTATCTCATACTCTCTCCGTCCCATGTCTATTGAATTCGGATTGCTGCAGAGATTAAGAAAGTGGAAAAAGTTTTTGTGTTGTTTCCACTTTAACCCTTTTTTCACTTGGAAGAAGTAACTATTGAAATGATAATTTGAAGGGTAGTTTGGTAAAGTGATTTACTAAATATGGAAATGTTGCAAAGATTTGGAACTACCTAAAATAGAATATGTTACAATAGTTTTGGGACGGAGGGAGTATTATATTATCCTCTACTTATTTGCTGCCAGTTTCAGGCCCTGGAGCAAAACTCACTGGCTTGGATATGCCCTAGGACAAAAGCCTAACAATATCGAGGGAGTATTATATTCTCCTCTACTTATTTGCTGCCCGTTTCAGGCCCTGAAGCAAAACTCACTGGCTTGGATATGCCCTTGGACAAAAGCCTAACAATATCTTGGCACAATCAATTTGAATTGGAATTTCATAAGTTTCTCAAATCCAAATCAAATTTCTTGTTTACATAGGAAGAGCTAGAATTCCGAATTACCAAGGAATTCAAACAAGATATTTGAATGATCAAAATAATAGTTAATTTATAACAACAAAAGGCTACAATCTGAACATTCTTGCTTGTGTAAACCAAAAGAGGACCACCCTTGAGGAAAGAGAAAACTTTACCTCCCAACTTGTCAGATATTCTTTGCTAACACGTAATTTTAGTCATTGATAGATCTCATAGTTGGTCCTCAAACTAAATGCTTTGATGCACAGTAACAGTTAAACTTCAACCAATTCACCATCAGCCCCAAATTATTTTTATTGTTGCAATCTTGATTCTCTCGTCACAGTCAACCACTAATCTGGATTGAAAATTAACTTGACAATGAACATCTTAGGAAGTACTGTAATGGAATTGGTTTACATTCAAATATCAAGACAAGAACAGGACAAAAAAAATCAAGACATGCCCTCTTCTTCCAAACAATATGCGGAATAAGACAAAGAACAAAAGAAGAAAAAAAAGGAAGAATTATATGTCTGATATTGATATCAATTGCCAGATTTTCTTTTTCAACAACAGAATGGCATTTTAGAACAGTAGAACAAATACCAGAACTAAGGCAACACATGAAATAGCCATTCAAAAGCTTGGTTAAAACAATTAGAATGAAAAAAAATGCTGATGGATAAGCTTCATATTTTACCAGATGTTCTTATCCGCAAGTCTACTTTCTTTGTGTTTTAAAGGGGCCATTTTCTTAAACATGATCTTAAAAGCAAATGTTGTAAAAGGATGGACCCAATGTTTGTAACGTGAACAACACAAAATGGTCTTAATGCCAGCAGTAGAAAAGCATTCAGCCCTCAAGATTAAGTTGATAATAGAGAGCTAATAACTGTTATTATTTCCTACTCTAAAGACCACAATTAAACCTGTTCCCTGTGACTCTAAAAACACTGAGCTCTACTAAAGCATTTTCATAAACAAAGCAATAAAAGATTAAATGCTAAAGAGCTAGCAAATGTAATCTCACAGCCAATAGCTAGAAAGTTGGAGCTTGTGGTTAGAGATGGCAAAATATGGCCCGACCTGATGATCTGGCCCAACCCACCCCAACCCAAACCCAACCTGACCTGATTTGACTAGAAAAGTCAATGACCCGAATCCAATTAAAGTGAAACCCGAGAAACCCGAACCCATAATACCTAAACCTAAAATAACCCAAACCCAAGACTGACCTGGTCTGAACCCGAAATGACCCGATGACTTGACCCAACATAACATGATTTTAATCCAAATTAACATAAATATATGGTCAGCAGACCTTTACCCTAAACCTTAACTTTCCTCTTTTGTTGCCTTCCATATTTAATAAGTTTTATACTTTGAGGCTTCCATGTTTAATAACTTCAATTTTTTAAGAACATTTATATTTAGTAAGTCTCATATTTAAAGACTTTCATATTTAATAAGTTCCACAATTGAGTTCTTTTAAAATAAGTAACTTCCATATTTAGTAAGTTTGATGATCTTGGTAGGTAATTGTCAAATTACAACATTGGCCCCTAAAATTTTAAATACAGTGCAATAAGGTACCAAAATTTTCAAAATTTTCATTTTAGTCACATAATAATGACAGCATAGGTCCCAAACATTTCAAATCTTTGCATTTTCACCCAAAATTTTAAAATTTCACAGTTTAGTCACTAATAAGCTAACAATGAACTAGAATTATATTTCATAGTAAAAGTTGGATATCACAGCAAATTTGTTGGAACATAACTAGAAAATTTTTATGGATTTTTTAATTTAACATACTAAGAAAAGAAAATTTAACATAAATTAATTGCACCAAAAACTGAATTATTTAATTTAAATTTTAACAAAAACTAAACAAAAAATTGAATTGATTAAGTGATTTGAGCTTATATACTAGTAACCAAATAAACCTAATTGGCAAACCTGAGTTTGGATTGAAGCCTGATCTGAAATTACCCGAGACTAAAATTAACCCGACTTGTATTGAATCCAAACCTAAACCCGAAATGCACTCAACTTGAAATCAACTTGAATCCAAATGACCTAACCTAGAGCTGAATTCATGCTAACCCGATTAAACCCGAACCTGAATGGCGTAACCCAAACTTGACCTGACCCACCCAATTGCCATCCCTACTTGTGGTTGTGAGCACAAGGTCTACGGTGGCCTTGTTTGTATGTACCTCCTTAGGGAAAAAAATAATTAAAAAAAAAAAAGACCAAAAAAAGAACACTATTTATTTTTCTCAAGACCAAAACTTGCAAAGAACCAAAAGTACATAGTACGACTTCATCAAGTACAGGACAAGAAAATCCATCACCAATTAAACCGAAAGAAAAACATTTGTGTATTGGGCAGCCACATTTCCCACCTAAAATGCTGTCAACAACGCTACTCACCATAAAATTTTAGCCTAACTTTCTAGAAGCACCAAACTTGAATTGCTAATGAGTGTTGCACATCTAAAATATCAATTATACCAGCAAATATTTAATGCAATCTGAGCTGGAAAAGGCTAATTTGCTGAAAATCCTTGACTCGAAACAAATCACACAAAGAAAGGGTGAAAAGAAGCACTTCAATAAAAAAAAAGTAAAAAGAATCATCACAAAATAAACAACATTTGCAACAGGGGAAGCATTGAACTACTCCAGCATTGATAAGAATAGAGACACTGATTTCACATTCTATCAACGAGAAACCGAAACAGAGGGGGTTATGGATAGAAAAGAAAGAACTGAGGCTTTCAAGTTCAACCTGGATATTGAGTAAGATGATAGAGGTTTGACACTTGTGTATGTTGCTAATCCTAGGGTTGAACCACTTCAATGAAAAAAATTACAAAAAGGTAAAAAGGTAAAAAGAAGCACTTCAATAAAAAAAAAAAAAAAGTAAGCATCACAAAGTAAACAACATTTGCAACAGGGGAAGCATTGTACTACTCCAGCATTGATAAGAATAGAGGGACGCTGATTTCACGTTCTATCAATGAGAAACCAAAACAGAAGGAGTTATGGATAGAAAAGAAAGAACTGAGGCTTTCAAGTTCAACCTGGATATTAAGAAAGATGATAGAGGTTTGACACTTGTGTAAGTTGCTAATCCTGGTTTTGTTTGCGGCAGTTTGAGAGATGGGCTTGTTGAGTTCTCATCTAATTTTTTCTCGTAGGTTTCTTCTTAATTCCCTTGACTTTTTATATGGAAAAAAGGACATATGCTTAGGTTATTGCAAATGAGAAATTGCAGTTCTTAGAAATATATTTATCTTTTACTCCCTCCGTCCCAATTTAGATGAAACGTATTCCTTTTTGGGATGTTCCAAAAAGGTTGAAACGTTTCCTCTTTTGGAAAACTTTAAACAATCAATTTACCCTCTTATCCCCATTTAAACTCTCACTACACAAAACCCAATAAAGAATCTTTTTTTAATCTTCACTCAATCTCTCACTACACAAAACCCAAAAAAAAGAATCTTTTCTTTTTTAATCATTATTTAAACTCTCACTACACAAAATCCAAAAAAAATTAATTTTAGTTCCATGGGTAAAATTGGAAAAAATAACATAAATTACATAGACCTTAATCTCCGTGCCTAAAGAAACGTTTCATCTATTTTGGGACGGAGGGAGTATCTTTCTTTCAAATTAACTTATCAACTTGATCATGTTTGTATGTTCTGGTATTGGTTTTACAAGGAGATGATGCTACATTGGCTGATTGCATTCAAGGCATGGTTGACCAATATTGATGTACTACCTCAGTTTTTCCCTTAAGGTAATCCACAAAACATTAGAAAAATCAAAAGCTAATACGGCCAACCGCTGATTCCTTATGTAAAACTAAAAGATAACTTCTACCCTAACTCTAATGTTGGTTCCAACATGACCATCATTACAAAACTTGCAGCCATACCTCATTAGCAGGCACATTTAAGATCTTTGATGCTGCTAAAAAAATATCAGGAGCAGGTTTCAAGTTCTCAAAAGCATCTGCTGATACAATGGCATCAAACCTGAAATACAAGGCTAACAAGATTATGAAAAAATTAAAAGAAAAAAAAGGAAACCAAAGATTAACACATGCATGTTCATACAAAAATCAACTGTGCTGTATATGCTTGCCTGAATTTCATCCAAACAGTCTTCACCTTCTACACTCATAATCTCCTCTAGTTTTCAATTATTATGGAGGAACAATAGAAATTTAAGAAATCATTTTGCCCAAAAACTCAGATGTTTTGACATTATAACAAAAGCTGGGTCATCAAAGGAGCACATAGATCATGCATTTGAAAAGGACCTAAAAACGTTTTCATCAACTGGAATTGTGAACTTAGGTAATCATGAATTGCTGAAAAGATGATGCTTCTTAGGGGATAGATACAAAATAGATGTTCAAGTCAGGGTCTTGAACAGTGCTTTAGATACATTAGCTAACCTGCCATTTCCGCACACAGTTTATTTTCAAGTGAAACTTAAACCTGGCCCCAGTCACTTATTAACATCTATTAATAAAATACTCCAAAAGATCAGAAAATCAGAATAAGGATCTACAGATGGAAAGCACTTCCAGTAAATTTTTGATATAGGTCTATCATTTTATAGTTCAGAGTATTGGTAATCTTACAATGACAATGGTAACCCAGCAGCAGCTAAGTTTGCATCAACCTTAATACGGTCTGCGCTAGAAGCAACAGCAACTTTTAATCCTCGATCTTTACACTGTTGCACAGAGGCAATTTAAAATAAAATAACCGAATAAAGTGCAGAATCATGCCATTGTATCAGTGGTCCATTATCAGGCACAATTACCTTTTTTATGAGTTCAAGAGCACCAGGAAATCCAATTCCAGAGTTTGGTTTTGCATACTACACAAACTCAGAGATTTCAGGTTTATGGCAATCTAGTAGCTTAAAAGTCACAAAACAAAAACCAGATTAGTTCAGGAACCTTGTCCAGATATATCTCAAAGAATTTCCCTTTTGCAGCATCAGGATCAAATCCCTGAACACCTTTAACTGAAGCAACGCCTCCCAAGAAATTTGCTTCACCTAGTAGACAAGGAAATGGCAAAAAGTGTGCAAATAAGAACAATAACAGACTCTAAAAAAACATCTCTTTATGACCAAGGAAACAAGGTTGTTCAGAAATCTATCATTTCGTGAGCAATCCATACAAACCAAAAATTCAAAATTTGAGCTACCTTTTAATTATCTCAAATAGTTCTATCCAACAAAAACAACACAAATGCCATCAAAATTACCAAACAAAAGAAGTTAAGGAGACTTTTTTCCGCATGTTCCTTTATTCTGTGTACAGTTCTACCACTAAGAAATTGTCAATGTGAATTAGAAATTCTTCAGCCCGTCTGTTCATGTACCAGTGACGTACTTCACATCAACGCGTCTAGTTAACAGGCACAAAAAATCACACCCAAATACCAAAGATTCGAGAAATTTAGCTTAGCATAAGCAGTTTAGATTGAAATGTACGTCATATCTAGAAGCAAATTAAGGTAAAAACATACCAGTTCCCATGAAGGGCACAAAGTCTTCGACAGTTACTTGAACCCCCATCTCTGCAAAAACGTCGACAGCCGCCATTCTTGAGGGCTCCTCACTGTTGCAAAGCACTCCATCCATGTCAAAGAGCACAGCGGAGACCTTACCCCACTCTGTGCCACTCACTCCTGCTGACGCTGTTCTGTTCTCCGCCTTCACACAGGCCTTCACCTCCATTCTTCGCGTAAAAACCATTCCTTTCGACTTCCATCCAAAGGAAGAACTTCTGGGCGAGGTGGGTCTCGGTGATCTTAAGAAGAAAAGCTTCGACGGGTTAGATAGAGATAAGGCAGGCGACAGTGGCTTCGTCGCCATTATTTTTCCTTTTTCTTTATTGTGGATAAATGGAGGTGGTTGGGTGTTCGGTTGGCGCGTATTGCCGCTTAAAAATCGCTGACAGAAATTCGGGGATTTCCGTCTGCAAGAACTTTGTGGGTGTGAATGACTGAAGGTGGATTTTCACGGAAATCTTTTTTTGATAAAACAAAGGGTCAATTACCAAATGTCCCAAACTTCTATTTTAGGTTGCAAATTCGTCTCAAACCTCCTATTTGTTGCAATATAGTCCATACCCTATATTGGGCGTCGGAAATAATCGACTGAACATTAAACCCAATTGGTCTGTATAATTTTGCAATGGATATCTTGGGTGAAGTATCTTCGATAGTTCAATAATTTGCTTTCTTAACAATTTAATAACTAATTTAGCCTTTGGAAGAGACTTAGGCATCTTAAGTCGAAGATTTTGGATTCGATTCATGACTTTGGTTATGGAAAACATGTGCTTGGGTGAGGTTCTCGCTTTGGTGCTAAAATAGTTTCTCAATGAGATTTGTCTTCACTTTTTGGAGCAAAGGATACTCCATACACCAAAACAATAAATTCAATCAATAACAATTTTTTTCCTAGTCAGATAAGTCTGCTTAACTTTGTATGGGGCTGCTGGCTTTGTAGGATGGTGAAGGGAAAGAGTATTAAAGCTAAGGTAAGGAGAGCTTGTTTCTCTGGTCTGGTTTACCATCTGTGGCAGGAGCGAAATGGAAGGCTTTATCATCATATCTGCAGAGGTTCTGATACTCTCATTACTCTGATTATTGAAGCAGTCCAGGTTAAAATAGGTGTTAGTATTAGTGAGATTTTTATGTAGGTTGTATGATCACCTGATTTTGCTGTTTAGCATAGGCATATGTTTGATTTTTTTTTAATTTTCTTTTGGATCAGGCTTGCCATTTCTTTTTGTACGCCCTTGATCTTTTGATTTGTAAGTGTCACTGGGCAATTTTATGAAATAAAATCTACACCCACCATAGTGTTTCTAGGAAAAAAAAAACTTGACATGGGCATACCAGAAACTTATTATAGTGAATGAGAGATTAGAGAGCCAATATTGAAGCTGACTGATAGTCTGATAGTATAGTTGAATGTCATCTCAATAGTAATCCTTAAATCCTTCTAAAGTCTTAATAGAAAAAAATGAAAAATGAAAAATATTATTTAACACAATATTCATATTGATTTCTAATAATGCAAAGAACCTAATAGAGAAAATTTATTACTATGTCGTAATATTTAGACTATCATGCAAACAGCAGTTTTACTATCATGTATATACAGAAATCTCTAATACAGGGACTTTTCATAGCCATCTATAATTATAACCAGTCTATAAACTTGAAAGAACAACTCGAGGAACAAGGAAAACATATTCACCAGAAACCAGAAGCTTCCTGCGTTTCAGAGCTCTCATAGGGCGGGGGTTCGTAGGTATCTGAATTTTCATAGGCATCTGAATTTTCATAGGATTCAGAACTTACGTCTGCAGCAGTGGCATCAGCATAAGAATCTCCAGCATCTTCAGATTTTTCATAAACTTGGGAATCAGGATTTTCGGTTTCTCCAGTTTGGATGAACTGAAGGAGCTGAAGGAAGTGTTCCAAACCATTAACCACATCATACATCATCAGCCCAAGCCGACCCCCAACCCAACTACCCAAGTGGCTTCCCACAAGATAACCGAGCCTTCCTAGATTCTGCTCCCCGAGAAACCCCCCACCATAGGCACCAAATAATGTGCCTGTGCCCCTGAGGAACCCCTCTGTCATGGTGCCACCAAAGTACAAGGCTTCAAAAAAGTCCCACCCCGAAGAAATGATAGGGCCTATAATGCGTTTGGCTTGTCTAGTAGCCAGCTTCGCCGCTTTGGCTCCTTCTTTCTGAACTAGTTTTGCAGCTTCTTTAGCAGCTATGTTCTGTGAAATTGCATCATGTAATGCCTTCTCAATTGCGATATTCCTCGCCCTCTCAACATGAACAGCTCGAATGTTGTAGAAATATAGCTTTACCCCCTCCTTCACAACACATGATAGGGTCCCAGAGCCCATGTCGAAACAATTGAAGATTGTAAATTTCCCACTCTTGGATGAAGCTTCCTCCCCAACAAACAAGCGGCATTTTTCAGCTGCGAAAAGTAAAAGGGTCTGATCATGTCCATCATGCAACCAGTCAACCAGAGTGAGACATTTGATTACAAAGTTAAGACTAAATTACACAGTTGCAAAGCAAGTTATGAAATCAAATGCAGCATGTACAAACAAATGGATGTGGCATTGGCTAACAGAGCCTGTAACCAAACCAAGATGAGCCCAAAATATTCCCTCACACAGTACAGCTACCCAAATGCATTTTCTTTTTACCCAAGAAAAGGAAAAATAAAACCAGCCAATTTTCCAGCCAAAATAGGATCTTTAAAGTAACAAGCCAGAAAACAGTTGATTGTAAATAGCTCTTCCAAAAAAAGAAAAGAAAACACATGAATCCTCAAGTCAATTCCTCAGAAATTTGAACAACCAAAACCCTTAATTAGTATCCCTAAAAAGCAAGCAACTACGCAACTATTCTATTTCAAGTCAATCAAGCAGCGGTAAGTTTGATAACACAACTTCATCACTTTCTATTACAATGAGAAAATTAGACCAAAAAGATAAAGCAAGAACAAACTAGAATTCAACCTTCAGAGCAGAGCTAAATGTAAACTAGATCCTAAAGCAATGCTTCTAACTCCCAGAACTAGAACCAGAATCGTACCACCAACAACTATAGATAACCATGGATTCTATCGAAAAATAAAAAGAAAAAAGCATCTTTGCTAGATTTAAACTTCAAAATACAGTCTTGCTGAACTTCAAAAACCAGGGTTCCTCAAACCCAACATTAACGATCTAATTAATTCGTAAAATGAACAAGATACAAAAAAATTAGATATAAAGAATGGGTGTAGCCATGTTTACCTGTGATGCTGAGGAAGATGACTCCAACAGCGAAGATCAAAAGCTGGAATCTGTTGCCCTCGAATTCCATGGAGAAAAAGAAATTTCGCAATTTCTCAGAACCGAAAGAACCCTAACACTAACCCTAAACCTAAACAATTCCTGCTTTTCGGAAGTTAAAGAACTGAAGGAAGATCTGATCCCGCTGAAGTTGGCAAAGAAAAGCAGAAGCTTCTGCGAAGTCCATCGCTGCCGTGGATTGACCAATCCGCACCGTCTAGAACCCAAAGCCGCCAATCTTTCTAAACCCCAAAGGCACCCCTCTATTTTTCTTAAAATGTTTGATTTTATGCCTACACTAAATAAAGTTAACAATTTCATTCTTTTGGAATTCTGATAACAGATGGAACAAACAGCTCTAGATCATGGCTGTTCCGCAGTTCTTTATTTTTGCGTTCAGAATCTTTAATTTCTTTCTCTATATCTAGATTTTTATTACAAATTTCTTTCACTTTTTTGAACACCTTTGGTCGATACACAATTCATTTTATCAAAAGAACGTACCGGCTAGAAGAGAAGGCACTCCCTACATCAATTTCTTTGATCTTTGGGTCATATATATATTAAACTTCATTTTGACAAGTTAGTATAGGAATTCATTTTGAGGATCCCAATCCTGGCCTTCAAAAACAATAAGTAAAACAATGTAGATACAAAAGTATTCTTCTGCTCTCTCTAGGTCTCTCTATGTACAGCTAAATTGATTTACAACTATCCACAATCAGTAGAATCAAAACTTTCCATGCTCTGATCATTAAACAAGCTGGGACACCAAGACAAACTTCCTTGCTCATAATTCACTTGATTAGAGAAATCATTTTCTCCTCCCTCAGCCATCCCCATCAATGTTGGTACGTTCTTGTTGTTCATCTGAGCTGTTAAATCGAAACTGACCTGTTGAAGGCATTCGTTGTTTGTGAAGCAAACCGCAGGATCAAGAGTTGTTAGACCACTTGTTGCAGCTGTTTGATGATGCATGACTAAATTACCTGCAAAGTTCACTCCCAACTGCTGGATGTCGAGTTCTGGGGACAAGCTCGGTTGTGCTTCAATGTAAGCTAGAGGAAGAGGTTGATTTGCTAGGGTCCTTGAGATTGTGCCTCCACCATAATTGTTATGATCATCTCTACACATGCCATGTTGGCCCCAGAATGTTGTCCTTTGCCTTTTTACTGCATGGTTGTCTTTTTGCCCCCAAAATTCCATAACTACAACATGAGAACAATTTGTTACATCTCAATCACATCATATAAATCATTTGCAAAAAGTTGCATGAACATTATGAATCTATGCAAGAGAACAAACACAAGGACATGTACCTGAATCTGGCGAAGATGAATCCTGGAGATTGAGATAGGGTTGGGTTGCTTGTTTGTTGAGGTGGTGGTAGTGTTGAGATAGAAAAGGTCTATTTTGATGAAAATTTTGATCAACAAAAGGTGGTGGTAATGAAAAATCTAGTGCTTGAAAGCTTCTTTGGAAATAAGGGGAGTGGAGGCTTGGAAAGCCTTTTTGACTCATTTGGAAAAATTTGCTCTCATACTGCACAAGCTTCTCGTAGTGTTTGTCAAGAGTTCCCGGAAGAAACAGAAGATAGTGCCTCCTGCAGAATCACCAAACTAAGGCTTAGCAATATAAAATCTACACACAAACAAAAAAAAATGAGGAAAAAAAAAGGTAATTAATTATAGCCTTAGTTTCTTCCCTCATGTTCCTTTTTTTTTTAAATGTACTTTACATGTAAGTACCTATAAATTTGAGCTTGGCCTCCGGTAAAGTCTGATGTCGTTTGCCATTGGGTATGCCTTCTTGGTTGTGGATCAAGCTCATTGTAGAAATTGGGAGGTTTGTTTAACTATTTGAAAGAATAAAAAAAATCTCCAACATATTAATAAACTTTACTTTGAAATGATTAAATAAAACATACAGGGAAAAGATGGTTGATTTGGTGATTTTTTCTAGACCTGTTGAAAAGGAATTATAAAACTAATTTTTAAAGAAAATAAGTAAATTAGGAGTTACCTCAATTTCTAGAACTCCAAGCTCATTCGCCTTGGTGATAGCTCTCATGGCGAGAATATCAGACCAATCAATTTCGATTTTTCTCTTCAACGCATTCTCTAAGAATTCCCACACCATTTTCCGTTTTGCAAAATAGCATTTTGCAACCAAATCTCCCTCATGCTTCGATTCTCTCTGCCCACATTTCAATATGTTTATCAAACTGAGGCATTACAAGAGTGAAATCAGTAACTCAAAAATCAAATCTTTTGCAAACCGACCTGCCAAGATCCAATTTTGAGAAAAAGAGCGTTGAGGTTGGAGGCCTTTACTTTGTCATCATAGAGTATTTGTTTGGCCTTGCATAGAGATCCATCATTAGGCTTTGATGCAATATTGGGAACATTTGTATGATTGACGCTATTCTGTATTAACTCCAGAAAAGATGGCGTCTTCCGAAGTGTTAACCCAAGAGAGGGTTGTTCCATATGAATTTGACCAAAAAGGTTGGTGACACACTAACATGCAAATACATTAATATCATAAACATAAAAACACATCATATCGATAAGTAAGTGCAAAAATCAATAAGCAAGTGTCAAACTTGTATGGGATTATTTGAAGCAATTATTATAGGATTTATTAGAGTATAATATGGGTTATTTTATTATAGGATTTCTTAGAGTAATAATCTGGGTTATTTCAGCCCTGCAGCAACTGGCTCGGAATTTAAGTTTAGACGTCCTGACGGAGGGACTAGATTCTGCAATTTGGCAGCATCAAAACAAAAGCGAGATGCAGAACCGAACATAAGAATCTCGTTTCATAACTAATACCAAAATAGAGAAACAGTGAAAAGAAAGGTTTAAAAAACAAAAACAGAGTAGGAAGAAAAAAAAAAACCTGGTCATTGTCAGTTATATGTTGTGGAGATGGGTTCAGGGCATTGTCAGCACGGGGAGCTCGAAGGAGATGTTCCCAGGGATCCGAAAATGGATTCTGGTCGGCGGAGGACATTCCCATCACTTTCGGTCACAGATTTTGCCGTCGCCAGGAAGACAGAGGAGAACAGAGGAAATGGTTTTGACTAAGAAGGCTGTTGCTTGAAATGGAACAGAGCAAAACAGGAGAAGACCAAACAAGAGCAGGGGAGAGAGGAGAGAGCGCGAGAGAGAGACGCAGATGAAAATTGAAATGAGATTAGGATTCTGTTCAGTTGAACCGAGTGTTGCGCGTATATAAGACTTCTAACTTCACCAAAACTCGCCGCCATAGGCTTTGGGATTTTTCCTTAACTCCCTTAGATCCTATCAAATTTCTCTTCTCAATTTTCAAACTCTTGAATTTAGTTTTTTCCCCCTATTATTTCAAGAATTTCCACCAGAATGTTGAGCAACTTTAAATCTGCGCAAATTATCATTTTCTCCCAAAAAAAGACTACCATTTCTATCAGGTATTGAAACATGCAATTGTGAAATAAATGTATTGTGCAAGATATTATAGCCTATTTGTACATAACTTCTAGTTTATTTAGCAGATTTTGTAAAGTTTTTGTCAGTCAAATTAATCATACCGATTATTTAATAAATAATTATGACCATTGTGCTTGACCTGGGATTTCATTTCATCAACTAAAGCAAGTAAATAAATGTTTAAGATGAGTTAATTTGAGTGGAAAGTGACAAAAACTATTTAATAAAGAAAATAGTAATGTGACAAATAACAAATATGATAATGTGATTTGAACTGTTGAAAATGTAAAATTAATTTTGAGTTTTAAACTTGAAAAATTCTAATCACACTATTACATTTGTAATCTGTCATATAGTTGAGACTCATTAAATAACAAGTTCTAGAGAAGGTGTAGCCGTCATGGCATCCAAGAGAAGGAATGTATTATGGTAAATTTAAGCCTATTTTAGACGATGTGTGATGAGCCAGCGTAGAGTAAATAGCAGTACACCCAACTGCTACAAATCAAAGCCACCTATATAAATAATAAAATAAGCTCAAGCGTGCTTAGTTAAATAGTAACAAATAGGAACAAATTGCTACTAATAAGTAAATTAACAATCTAACACACGTGCTTTCGAAAAAAAGAGCAACCGAATACGTGTCAGATTGCAAACCTAGGCGGCTAAATTCATGAATGGAACAACGGGCGGATAAATCATTGATGTTTTTGGACTGGTCCGATGAGGCCACTAATAGTCTTTTAATGTCAAATGAACCACTGAAGTTAATGAATAAGCTCAGATAAGTGAATATTTCATTTGTACCACTGCAGAAAAATAACAAATAAACCATTAATTTTTTGGGTTGGCCCAATTAGGCCATCATTGTTTTTTCTTTTAGTTGAATAAACCACCCATGTTTTAAATGAGTGAAATTGTTCATTTTCTATTAAATCCAATATTTTTATGGAGACTAGAGTTGGCATTTTACAGAGAAAATTGGAAACATTAGTAGTTTTTTTCATTATTTTTATATTTTTTTAAAATATGAGATATTCCGATTAAATAGACTCAAATGAATTCTTTCTCATACCAAAAGGAGACAAAAGTTATCCCTAGTTGCTCCGTGCAATGGCAAAGAAGAACACGGGAAAAGTGAGGTCAGAGGTTCAACTCTCATCTCACTCACTTATCTCATGTAATGTCATGTAACCTGGTTCTGAAGCCTTATGAGTCACAAACAACTTAGCATTCTCCCCTACCCCTTAGATAAGTTGCCTCCTAACCCATTAAAGTTGTGAAACAAAAACTTTTGATTATCAAATAAAAAAGAGAGAAAAGTTATATAATACTTATAATAAGGTCACTATGGCTAATTGAGACTAAGATATTATCATCCTCAGCCACCATCGTTGTCTAACTTTAGCTTCTAGTCTACCTTCTCTCCTCAAGTGCATAGAGAAGGCTGAACAATGAGGTTTTAGATATTAAAGTTGGAGTCTAGAGAGAGAATTCTCCACTACTATTATCAAAATATTTGTTAATTTTGTGTTGCCATGATGAAGGTAGCATATTTGGACCATTTTAAATTAAAAGTTTATATTGTGCTAAATTCAGAAACATGGAAGCATTTTTGTAATATTTTAATTAAATTTTAACGTTGAGTGGGTGAATTAAATCATTTAAATAATGTTAATGCTTCATTTAACCATTTGAATAATATTAGTGATTTATGTTATAAAACAATATTAATGATCTATTAAAACCGATCCCAAAAACATTGAGTGGTTTACTTGTTCTTTTTTACAGCAAGTCAAAAGTTCATTTAATCCCCATTAGTCGTTAGCAGATCTGACGGAAAGGGCAAACTATGAATCCAAATCATGGTAATTATTTGCCGACAAGCAAAAAGTTAAAAAGAAAATGAAAAAAAAAAACAGAAGAAGAAAAATAGGATAATACAATAAAGGACTTGAACTTACCTGAATTGATGATCTAACCCTCAAACTTTAATAGGATGCATCTTGACCGATGTTGTTAAGGGATGAGTCATGCGTATGCGCATTGTTGCTTTTTCGAAAAGAATTCTTAAGGTGGAAAATTGACTCAAAACTTGCAATTAATTGTTTCCTCCAAAGATTTGTAATCAAGTCCTTTTGAGAACATAAGTGATGAGAGAGAGAGAGAGAGAGAGAGAGGGAAATTTGCTAAACACAATTTAGGCCAAACATGATTTTGATGTTAGAAGGCCGAGGGGATAATGAATCAATACACTTTAGAGATTTAGCATGAAAGATAAAGATATTTGTGAAAGAGTATGTCTTACATACACCTATTATTTTGCGGTGAAACCAAATATTGAAATAGGAAATCAGAGGGTAGAGTGAAAATCTTATCTTATGGTAACCAATTCTAGATTTGGTTCACTTCCGTTAGATTCACCGGGCTTAAGTTTTCATATATAAATATTTATACAAAAATTTCATACTGATCGAGACATGACACTTTAAAGGGCTGGGGAAAGAATTTTTAGAATATATATCTTCTTGAAAAATAATTATTTTTTAAATTATTTTAGAAAAATAAAAAGATTATTGATTTTATAAAAAAAATTATTAAGTGATAATTAGGGAAAAAATTAGCTTTTCTAAATGAGATAAAATTTAAAGAAGTGATGAAAATTATATATATATATTAAATAAATAAATCCTAAAAAGGTGATGAAATGTAGATTTTCTTGTTTGCACTTGCAGCCAAACTAGAATTAAGTAGATGCAATGCTTTCTAGAATCATCATATATAAGTATTATACTCCTAGGAAGCTCTTATGTTACTACATCATATGCGGATTCATTTACAACATATGGTCTCATGGACCCCTTTTTTTAGAAATTTGTTGACAAAAGATATATGGTTAAATAATTTGATCTTTTTAAAATTTTTAATAGACCCTCATAATTTTTATGATATCTATTGAAAAAAATAATATGCTCAAATTATTTCAAAAAAAGATCGAAAATGTGTCAATGTTTTTCTCTTCGTTGGCCAATAGAATAATGAAAAAAGTCATATCTTAACCCCTTAACTTTCATACATTTTTCTATCCAGGGCTTGAACTTTTTTTGCCACTCTTTTTTTTTTCTACTTAAAACAAAAGAAAATTTGTGAAGCTAAAATGAGACTTTGTTCCTTATATTCTCATTTTCTCCATAGTTTATATATTTTCTAATCATTCGACTAATGATAAAAAAATGTTAAATTAGAGAATGTTTTAAATTTTCTTCTAAAAACTATTTTATCATTATTACATTATGGTACATGTAATCTTATAAGATTCATTATTTAATGTTGGGGTTTACTAGTGTTGACAACCAATTTCGTCCGGGTGTTTTAAAATTTTGAAAAAAATGTTATTAAAAAAAATTAATTTAAAAAAAAAATATATTACTATTATTATTAAAAAAAATTTAATTAGTTTAAAATATATTTTTGTTTTGTGAAAATTTGATTTAAAATGATATATGTGTGAATATGTGTATGTTTGAAATAAAATAAAATTTCATGAAAAAAATGACAAAAAATTAAAAGTTTGAGGTAAAAATGACAAAATTGAGAAGTTTCGGAAAAAATTGACAAATTCTAAAAGTTCCAGGAGCATTTGGTAGTTTGTCACATAAAATTTTGAGTCTGCCGACGTTTTTGGCTCAAATTGACAGAAAACGACAAAATTGTCAAAATCAGAAGCTTCAGGAACTTATCCTGAGGCTGAGAGACGTAAAGGACTAAAATTGTCATTTTACCAATTTAAGAGATAAGTTTGAAATTTTTTATTAATTTATCCATCAACAGTTCAGCTAAACTTCCTCTATAAATAGCCCCCCAAATTTTGTGCTGAACACAGATAAAAATAGAAAGAAAAGCTTAGAGCTCCGTTTTTAAAATAGAAAAAATTACAGCCTTAGTCCCTAACTCTCCTTCCTTTCCTCAGAAAATCTCAAAACTTTTCATTTTGACGATTAAGCCATCTTCTCCCCCCCTCGCGCGCCCTCTGTTTCCATTTCTCAGAATTCAGAATTTAAAATCAAGGGTACAACTCTCATTTAATCCTTCATCTTTTCAATTTCTTTCACTTTGGTCACTAACTTTGTATTTTATTCTTGCAGAATTAATTACTAACCCTTTTAATTTTTACTTGTTTGTTTATTATTTGTTTATTACTAACCCCTTTTTTTATTGTTGTTATTAACTTACTAACAACTAACTTTTAATACTATTATTGTTACTAACCTTTTAATTTTTGCATTATTACTAACTTTTATAATTGTTGTTAACAATTAATTAATTTTTATTATTGTTGTTAATTAATTAATTTAATTAATTTGGCTAACTTTTTATTTATTGTTGTTAATTAATTTAATTAATTTGGCTAACTTTTTATTATTGTTGTTAATTAATTAATTTAATTAACTTGGCTAACTTTTTACTGTTGTTAATTAATTAATTTAATTAACTTGGCTAACTTTTATTATTGTGGTTAATTAATTAATTTAATTAACTTGACTAACTTTTTATTATTGTTGTTTAACAATTAATTTAATTAACTTTGCTAACATTTATTATTATTTTTAAAGTGGATGGCCAAAAAGCCCCACTTTATTATTATTAATTTTTTTTCTTTATATAATTTTTTATTTAATTCACCTTTACCCTTTACTAATTAATAAATAAATGAAAATTAAAAGAAGATTATTTTGTAATTAATTATTAAGGCTAATAAAAATTATTTTTAAAAAAAAGCCAATTATTTTTATTTTTACATACATGTTTTTAATTCTTTAAAGATAGCAAAAAGTTAAAATTAATTTTAATAGTTATTTTTATCCAGTAAAAATAATAAAAAAATAAAAATAAAACCTGTTTAAAAAAATACATGAAAATTAAGACTTTATATTTTACTGATTTATTTAAAATATAACTTTTAAATCCACTAAAATAATAAATATTTTTCATTAAACAAGAAAACAAAAAGAAAATTAAAACAAGATAAGAAAAAGATAAGAAAGATAAGAAAAAGATAATAAAGATAAGAAAGATAAGATAAGATAAGAAAGATAAGAAGGAAAAGAAAGAAAAGAAAGAAAAATATAGAAAATAAAAATTTTTAGATTATTAATGAATCTAAAAATTCTATAACAAAAAGAATTACGAATTAGTAATTAAACTAATAATTAATTCCATAAAAATAAGAATTAAATAATTAACTATAAATTAAATCAACTTACATATCCGGATGATCCGTCAGGATCTGCGGTTTAAAAAAAAAATATCACCCTTTTAATTAAATAAATTAAATAAAAAAAAGATAAAAATCCATATTTACAATATGGATTAAATTATTTAAAAGTTCACCAAATTCCGTGTCCAAATGACTCGGCAGAGTCCATGGTTCGGAATCAAAAATCTTCCGTGTCCAAATGACTCGGCAGAGTCCATGGTTCGGAAGTATAAAATTTCATACAAATTAATTAATTTAAAAATCCACATTTCGACTAATCCAGTTAAAATTTCTAATTTTGAAAATTAACTGAGAATTATTTAAAAGCAAAGCAAAACAAAATTAAAATCAACTAAGGTGCCAATTTTTGGGCGTTTTAACAAAGTTGTTTTAACGTAACCGTACTCCCGATCCCCGAACTCTCGCAGACCAATTTTAAGGTGACCAATCGACCTAAGAAAACTGATTGGTGGCGACTCCCGAAAACCCGACGTTGCCACAGCTTGGCGACTCCACTGGGGACTCCACGTTAGTGAGTCGAGCCTAAAGTTGATTTGTTTTGATTTACTTTGCTTATTATGTGGATTTATATGTTATATTTACTTATTCTAAACATGCATAATGCATTCACAATATGAAGCTCTATACCCGAGCTTCCTTAAATCAAACACGATTCTTTCTAAGCGGAATTGGTGTTGCTGTCCTTGTGAGGCCACGGTCTCCAAGCCTTCACCGGTTTCAAAGTAGCAAAGTAGTGTATTGCCTTCTGAGACGGTTAGTCTCTGCATGGGCCCACGAAAAGCTACGACTCGAATTAATCCATTCCTTACATTAACCCTAGAGGGTAAGGAATCGGGCCGTCACTATGATTTAGTGACGGGATTCGGGAACTATCCCTTGCCTTTTTTATAAGCTACCTTATGCATATAGAACTCCCCACTTAACCATAGAACTGACCATAGAATTTCTACCATTTTACCAACGCCATAAGCACGTCCTTGTTATGCTATGTTGTTGCTCTACACTTTTATTTTCTTCGTGTCTTATATTTATGGTTTTAATTCATTTTTCCATAATACTTCATGAGTTGTTAATTGCTATTTAACTTATTAATAACCTTATCTTTCTTGTGCAATTATTCTTCATGCATCAAAACCACGCATCAAATTATGCTAACTTTTTGGTCTTTATAATGACAACTAAAAGTTTTGAAGTTCTACGATAATGGATAAGCAAACTCACTCATTGCATGCATTCCATTACATTAATCACGTGCATATAAAGTATGATAAAAATAATCTCATTGCATGCATTCCATTACATCAATCACACGCATATAAAATCTGATAAAAATAATCTCATTGCATGCATTCCATTACATTAATCACATGCATATAAAATCTGATAAAAATAATCTCATTGCATGCATTCCATTACATTAATCACGTGCATATAAAGTCTGATAAAAACATAATCTCACTTTATATTGCATGCATCCATTACATCAATCACACGCATATAAAGTATGATAAAAATAATCTCATTGCATGCATTCCATTACATCAATCACACGCATATAAAATCTGATAAAAATAATCTCATTGCATGCATTCCATTACATTAATCACATGCATATAAAATCTGATAAAAATAATCTCATTGCATGCATTCCATTACATTAATCACGTGCATATAAAGTCTGATAAAAACATAATCTCACTTTATATTGCATGCATCCATTACATCAATCACACGCATATAAAATCTGATAAAAATAATCTCATTGCATGCATTCCATTACATCAATCACGTGCATATAAATTTTGATAAAAACATAATCTCATTGCATGCATCCATCACATCAATCATATACGCATAGAATCTAATAAAATAAATATTCCTTTAAAAAGGTAAAATTGGACCTCAACACCGATATTCAACTCGGCTCCAAACAAGACTAATGGCAGAACAAACTGAAGGACGTTTCATAGATATAGAGTCCAAGATTGAAAGTATGGCAGAACAAATGAGACAATTGATGGAAATAATCAAAGGGAAAGCAACTCAAGTTCCCATCAAAGAAGCACAAGATCCCACTTATACTCCGGGATTCACCCCACAACGAGTCTCAGTCCAAGAAAACCTGTTTCAGGAACCAGGACAGTCTGCTAGTGTTCACTTGAAACAAGACACTGTGTATGAAGAGAAGAAGACACCACCAAAGGAAGAAGGAGAATCTAAAAAACTCGAAACAATAGAGAAGAGACTGCGAGCCATTGAAGGAGGTAATATATTCGGATCTCTCTCAGTGGATGACCTCTGCTTAGTGCCAGACGTCATAATCCCTTCGGACTTTAAAGTACCGGATTTCGTAAAATACGATGGAACGAGTGATCCCATCACTCACATCACACTGTTCCTAAGGAGACTACAACCACTCACAAAAGATGAAAAGGTGTGGATTGCACTTTTTCAGGAAAGTCTCACAAAATCAGCATTGCAGTGGTATCTAAGTCAAGGACCAAGAAACATCAAAACTTGGAATGACCTTGCTCAGGCCTTCATCGGCAACTATAAACATGTTATGGACTTGGCTCCGGATCGCCAAACTCTCCAAAACATGGAGAAGAAAAAGCCAGAAACTTTCAAGGAATATGCTCAACGGTGGAGGGACTTAGCTGCACAAGTTCAGCCACCCATGACAGAAAAAGAAATGGTCACTTTGTTTGTCCAGACACTGAAATACCCATATTATGACAAACTCATTGGCAATTCGGCAACTAATTTCTCCGATGTTGTCATGTCTGGAGAAAGGATCGAGCATGGGATTAGGACTGGGAAGATTGCTGAGTCTTTTAGTGATCCTATGAAAAGAGGAGGACCATCCAGAACAAAAGATGAAGAAGTACAACAAATAGGACGCGAAAGAGGGATTCCCCTCGTAGGTACTGTGGCTACCGGTCCTCGCCTATCCTATTCTGCCAAAAGGCCCAATTATTATCCTACCAATAGGCCCAATGACTATCCTCCCAATATGCCCAATGATTATCCTTCCAATAGGCCTAATGATTATCCTCCCAATAGGCCCAACAATTATCCTCTCAACAGGCCTAATCAGTTACGGCCACCTGTTCCGACTCCTCTAGTACCCACACAAAAACCAAAAGAAGTTTTTGCACCAATTCCCATGACTTACACTGAGTTGTATCCAAAACTCATAGAAAGTCAACTTATCCGTCCAATTCCTACAAATCCATTTGGACCCCCATATCCAACGTGGTATGACCCCAACATAACTTGCCCATATCATGATGGCGTTCCAGGCCATGGCTTGGAAAATTGCACAGCATTGAAACGTATAGTCCAACAATTAATCGAATCAAAGTGGTTGGACTTTTCCGATGAACCGAACGTCACTCACAATCCATTGCCGCCTCGTCAAGAAAAACCAGTCAATATGATAGAAGAACACCGGCTGATGAAAAAGTCAGTCAATGATATCATAACCCCTCTTAAGCATGTATATTCATGCCTTGTGAAAGAAGGGATTATCATGGGAAAGCCTTCTTTTGGACATGAAGAAGTTGAAGATGAGGAATGGTGCAACTTTCATGACAGTAAGAGTCATTCTATCCAAGAATGCTCAGAATTCCGTAAGAATCTGCAAAGACTCATAGACTCATCCCAACTTATCGTTTTTATGATGATGTGAATGTGATCATTAAAGAACAAGAAGTCAATGCTATACCAATCTCAAAACCTACTCTTAAGCCGTCAAGTCCCAAGGCCATTCCTCTACAAATCAAGCAAAACCAAGTCCAAGTTGCTAGGCCCGATGTGATTGATAATTGAAAAGTGAAGATTTCGAGCTAGAATTACATTGACTTTGGAAGGCCTCCAAGTCAGATCTGACCTAACAGTCCGCATACATTTTTGAATGACAGGGAATCCTTTGAATAAACTTGTATCTTTGAAAGCTTGCAAAAGTAATCTAATAGTAAAAATCTCCTAGATTTAGTCCAGAATCTAGGGTGTAGTCTTTGTTAAATGGACACCTGCTATTCTTTTTCTGGTACAACAAAAAGATGTGATGCGTGCATTCTACTACTTTCCATTTTTACACTCTTTCCATTATACTATCCATTATTGCTATCATACTTTGCTTTCTAAATGATACTACTCGTGGGTGAAAATAAAAAGTTAAGGAAAATTTGATAGTAATGATCTTGAAAGTGCTGCCAAATCTAGTAAGAAGGATTTCATATGTTGCACCCCAACTCTTTAAAAAAAAGAATTCACAGTGGTTATCAACATCCTTGCAAGAAGTCCGGGGTTAGCTTCCAAAGAAGTTAGCTCTCATATTAAATGGCTTCAATGGCTTCCCAATTCTCATAAATGCTCAACACAAGAAAATGTTCTCAGTTCTCTGCAACACAAACTCCCAAAAAGAAAGAGAAATTCATCCCTTCCATCAAAAGACGACAAGGGAAAATTCAAATCCAAAATCAAAAGAGACTGAGAACAAATACGAGCAAGTAAAGCCACTTGAGTCATCTCACTTCAAGAGGGCTATAATCTCGATTCTCTGCAACACAAACTCCAAAAAGAAAAAGAAGTTCATCCCTTCCATCAAAAGACAACAAGGGAAAATTCAAAACCAAAAAGGACTGAGAACAAGCACGAGCAAGCAAGGCCACTTGAGTCATCTCACTTCAAGAGAGTTATCAAGTATGTCATCACCATAGCTCACAAAAAAAAAAAAAAGGAAACAAAAAAAACAAAAAAAAAAAAGGAAAAAGGGCTCAAACTAGAGCAAAAGAAAAAAAAAAAGGAAAAAAGTGAGCTATGGATTCTAGACTGAAAACCTGCAAAGGCGGTTTAGAACACAAAAGCAACCCTCAAACCAAGCATGCATAAAGATCACAATAGTTGGGGGGCAACAGATGAGGTCTAACTTTCTGGAAAGAGTGGCAAATTGAGGTCATCACTATTGAGTTTTTCACCATAATCAAATTTGCTCACGAGTAGTATTAAAAGACCCTTCTTTCACACCACTCAAACTTAACTTTATTCAGACCTAATATTTACCTCTTAATATCATTCTCATTCAGCTAAAAGACTGCCACAAAAAAAAAAAAAAAACATTCAAACTTAACTTTCCTCACACCTAACATTTACCTCTCGATATCATCCTCATTCAGTTAAAAGGCTATTATTGTGAATCATGTTTCTACCTTATTGCCTTGCACAGTTTATGTCTTCGAGTTGGAAAGGGAAGAATGGCAGGACATTTTAATTGAAAACAAAGACCGTAAATTACTTTGTCAAGCTTTGCAAATTGATGAAAGTTTTTCTTTAAGGCCAAACCATTATTCATTAATGTATGTAGACTTAAAAGTGAGGAGATAGCTTGAGTCTTTCTTTAATAAGATGTGGTTCTTGTAAGAGAAATTTACGATCAAGTGCCAGCACAAAGGTCTAGAAATGCTCGACCTTCTGTTAAATCAAAGGCGAGATGATACCTTTTATCCACATAAATACCATATTCAGGGGGGCAAAGTAGTCTCTACGAAGCGTAAGAGGAGTACTGCCAACAAAGAAACTCAACAGACAATGGGGCAAGTCTTATGGATCAAAACTTGAGCTCAAGGAAGAGCAATCATTCAGACTATAACATGGAGATAAACAAGTGTCGGCACGGCCAGAAGAAAATGGGCAAAGCAGACATTGAAAGTAAAGCCTTTGATGGTATCAAATCCATGACAATGGATGAGTACCCGAAAGAGATATAAATTATGAGGCGGGCCAACTTTAAAGAAATTGAGGCCAAAATTCAAGAACAAGTCAAAGAAAGGGGATTTTGAAAAGAGTTGGGCTTTTGAGGCAGTGAACAAAAGCTGGAAAGAATAAAGAGATTCAATGATAGTCCAAGAAGGCAATTATAAAGAGGATCCAGTAAAGCAAAGATATGAAGAACTAGATCAATCCAAAAAAAATAAAAAATAAAAAAATAAATATAAATAAAAAAAAAAAAAAAAGAACCATCAATTACACATGCTTTGCATTCATGCATTTCACATCATGCATGCATGATTTTTACATGATAGGAATCAAATGGGAAACACATCCACCGCACCGTTACAGCAGTATAAGCTGAGATCTCAATAATATCAGCTCTTACCAATCTATCACTGGATACACAGCTAATATGCGGGACCAACCCGCATCAGGAATTCAAGGATAAGGTAGACAATATGTCAAAAGCCTGGCAATTGATTCAATAATCGAGACTACACCTGGAAGGACAGGAATGACATCAGCTCTTACCAGCCTATCACTGGATGTACAGCTAATACGCTGGACCAAGCCGCGTCAGGAATTTAACGATAAGGTAGACAATTTGGCAAAAGCTGCTACACCTGGAGGGACAGCATTGACGTCAGTATAATGGTATCCAAGATAAGAGATAGCCATAGTCAAGGATAAGGTATACATCATGAAATATTGTCGTTGACAATTTGGCAAAAGCTGCCAATAGATTCAATAATCAAGGACTGGATCAACGACAGCCCGATGGGATATAAAAAATAAGAAATATCTATGACATCAAAATAAAGTAGGATCCACTTTTCCGGTTAAACGGCGGATACAGTACTCCGTGACTCTCAAGTCGGTTCTCTCAGTTGCCCATAATAACTGATTCATTCACCCCTTCTTTCTTTTACCTCCTCCTAGAAAATGGATCCTACTTTTTCCGCCTTGCGAAAGTATTTCCCTTCTCTCCCAATGAACATTCTCAAAAAGATCTACCAAGTTCGCTGTGAACGATTAAGAGTTCTGATGCACAAAGGAATCCCTGAAGATGTGCGGTGGTTAATCGAAGCCAAGGTTCGTCTGGTAAGTGAAATCCCAGAGGCATTTGTGTCTCACATGCCTGGTATAGGCAAAAGCTCTTATGCCAAAAAGCGAAGAGCGAAAAGGTTACAAGTCTGCCATAAATGTGGACGGTGGACTTGTAATACTAAATGTCGTTCTTTAGGGATGATCTCTGATAATCGAGAAGATAAAATACGATTCATTAAGAATGGCCTGAGTAAGGACTCGTTGGATGATATCCAATTGACTCTTGAGACGCATTCTTGTGGATCTGTGCAACGTGAACTTCTTGGTTTATGGAGCATTTTTCATGAAGAACGAAACCGTTACAGTCCCGGGAATCTGACTGTAAATGACCCTGTTTGCCAGCTTGTAAGAAAACTGGATGGGAAGCAAATCCTCGACTCATAAAAGCCGTTAATGCCGTTATTGGACGTAAAACCAGTGGAAGATGTGAGCCACAGTCACAATTACTGTACATACAGTTTGTTATATTTGGAAAAGTTTGCATTTTCTTTTGACAGATGTACATGCTCTCCTAAGTGTAATCGACACGTTATCCATTTCATCGCTATAAATGCATGTTCTTCCAGTCGGTTATCTAAGTTTCCTTCAATAACTAATTCCTTTCCATCATCTCTCAAATTCTTCTCTCATCAATGGATTCTACTCTTTCTACCCTGCGAAAATACTTTCCTTCTCTTCCAATAAAAGTCCTTAAAAAGATCTACCTTGCTAGATGTGAAAGAATCAGAGTTTTTATGCACAAAGGCATTCCTGATAATGTGCGGTGGCTAATTGAAGCTAAGGTTCGTTCAGCTGGTGAAGTTCCAGAAGCGTTCTTTCCCCGTATGCCCGGCTTTGGTAAAAGCGCTTATGCCAAAAAGCGAAGAGCAAAGAGGCTAGGTGTCTGTCATAAATGTGGACGATGGAATTGTAATACTAAATGTCGCTTTTTAGGATACATCTCCAGAAATCATGAAGATAAAAGAAAATTCATCAAGAATGACCTGCGTAAGGAATCTTTGGATGATATCCTATTAACTTTTGAAACACATTCTTGTGAAATAGTGCAATGGGAAATTATGGATTTATGGTGGACTTTCCGTAAAGAACAGGATCGTTACAGTCTTGAAAATCTAACTTTTAATGACCCTGTTTGCCAGTTTGTGAGAAAACTGGATGGGAAGCAAATCCCCGACTTATAGAAGGCATTGAAGCCGTTACTAGACATAAATCAGTGGAAGATGAGAGCCACAGTTATGATTGCTGTACATATAAGCTGTCATTTGTCTTTTCTTTTGACAATAATGTACTTGCTTCTGTAAGTGTAATAAACGCATTATCCTTTTCATCACTATAAATATGTGTTAGTTATTTTCGTTTCCTACAATCACTAATTTCTTTCTTTGCCTCCTTCATCAATGGAGTCTTCTCTTTCCGCCCTATGAAAGTATTTTCCTTCCTTCCCAATAAATGTTCTTAAAAAGATTTATCAAGCTAGATGTGAACGATTCAGAGTATTTATGCACAAAGGCATTCCTGATAATGTGCGGTGGCTAATTGAAGCTAAGGTTCGTTCAGCTGGTGAAGTTCCAGAAGCGTTCTTTCCCCGTATGCCCGGCTTTGGTAAAAGCGCTTATGCCAAAAAAAGAAGAGCAAAGAGGCTAGGCGTTTGTCATAATTGTGGATGGTGGATTTGCGGCAATAAATGTCGTTCTCCAGGAGTGATTACCAGAAATCGTAATGATAGAATAAGATTCATTAAGAATGGCTTGCGTAAGGAATCTCTAGAAGATATTCGAGAGGTTCTTGAAGCGCATTCTTGCGGAATAGTGCAATTTGAGGTTGTTGGATTATGGATAATTTTCCAAAAAGAACGAGATCGTTACAGTCTTAGGAATCTGACTCTAAACGACTCTGTTTGCCAGTTTGTGAGAAAGCTAGATGAGATGCAAATCACCGATTCATAGAAAGCATTAAAGCCATTACTGGATGCAAAGCCATTGGAAGATGAGGATCAAAGTCACGATTACTGTACGTGCTAGCTGTCGCTTTTGAAATTTTCCTCCCCTTTTGGTAATAATGTATTCACTCTTAACGTGAACCAAAGTCACGATTACTGTACATGCTAGCTGTCGCTTTTGAAATTATCCTCCCAATAATGTACCCACTCCTGACATGAGATACAGTTATGATTACTGTATATAGCTGCCACTTTTTAAAATTTTCCTTCTCTTCCAACAATCACGTACCTACTCCTGACGTAAGCTACAGTAGTGACTACTGTACATGCTAGCAGCTATTTTGAAAATTTTCCTCCTCTTTTAACGATAGTGTACCCATACCTGACCAAAGTCATACTCGTGACTACTGTGAATAGCTGGCAATAATGTATCCATTCTTGAAAATAAAATTATTGCCTTATCTCTTCATCTCTATAAATATATCCTCTTTTCTCACAAGGGTAAGGATAGGAATGGAGAAAACCCCAACTCGTAAATCCCGAAGTATTTGTGTATTTTCTGGGGCTTTTCCTGGAAAAGATGAAGAGTATTTAAAAGCAGCCAACCATTTGGGAAGAGTATTAGCTGAGCGAAAAATACATTTGGGAGGTAGTGTCGGATTAATGGGAGGTGTAGCATCAGCAGCATCTCTAGGAGGAAGTCAAGTTCTGGGTATTATCCCTGGACCTCTGAAATTTATTTCTGGGGGCACGATTGGAGAAGAATTAGTGGTTAAAAATTTGCAAGAGCGTGTGTTACAAATGCTTTTAAATGCTGATGCTTTTATCGCTCTACCAGGTGGTTTTGGCACATTGGGAGAAGTCTTTCAAATTGCTTCCATGGCCCAACTTAATTTGCATAAGAAACCCATTGGGCTTTTGAATGTTAACAATTTCTTTACAGGTCTGATAGCTTTTATGGATTATGCTATGCAGAAGAATTTCATATCAAGAGTGGCACGGCGAATCATAATATCTGCAACAACTGCTGAAGAATTGCTAGATAAAATACAAGCTTTTGTTCCTGAACCAGATCCAGCAATGATTCAGATAGACTGGACACGACAGTCTTTCCCGACCAGTTCACTCCCATAATGGTCCTCTACTCACCCTGTTGAAGTATTGTGGAAGAAAGAAGCGATCTGATCCGTTTTTCTTGTCCTTTAGTTTTATTATCAGCATTTTCTTTCGCGTTTCAGTTTTTCTTTTCAGGGAATTTCTTTTTATAAGATAGTTTCGTCCATGCTGATATTAAAACCATGCGACAATGCCTTTAGGTTGGAATGGCTGAGTAAAGAGTAATTTTTATTACTCTTGAGACGCATCCTATTAGGTCTACTAGGCATAACATTTTGGGGTAGTTAAGCTTTAACCTTATTCGGATGACATATCTCACAAGGGAATCTATATTTACTGAAGAAAATATTAGATGAACCTTGAATATTGATTCCAAACATCCACTCCATTTACATAATTTGTCAGTGTTATTGTCATCATCAAGATTCACTCGTTTTATCGAAGCCTAATTCTTTGCGCTCGCCAATTATGAAAATTCACACTTTCGAAGAAAATTATTCCAATTTCAATTGCTTTTATATAAATTTCGCTCGAGGTCCTAAGGAAAGCTCCTTAGCCTCAAAATCAATTTTCATCATCGGGGTTTTAAGGATGGAACCTTTGCCTCGAAAATAATCAATTTTCATCATCGGGGTTTTAAGGATGGAACCTTTGCCTCGAAAACAATCAATTTTCATCATCGGGGTTTTAAGGATGGAACCTTTGCCTCGAAAATAATCAATTTTCATCATCGGGGTTTTAAGGATGGAACCTTTGCCTCGAAAACAATCAATTTTCATCGGGGTTGTAAGGATGGAACCTTTGCCTCGAAAATAATCAATTTTCATCATCAGGGTTTTAAGGATGGAACCTTTGCCTTGAAAAGAATCAATTTTCATCATCGGGGTTTTAAGGATGGAACCTTTGCCTCGAAAACAATCAATTTTCATCAATTCGGGGTTTTAAGGATGGAACCTTTGCCTCGAAAACAATCAATTTTCATCATCGGGGTTTTAAGGATGGAACCTTTGCCTCGAAAATAATCAATTTTCATCATCAAGGTTTTAAGGATGGAACCTTTGCCTCGAAAACAATCAATCAATTCGAGGCTTTAAGGATGGAACCTTTACCTCGACATCAATCAATCAATTCGAGGTTTTAAGGATGGAACCTTTGCCTCGACATCAATCAATCAATCCGGGGTTTTAAGGATGGAACCTTTGCCTCGAGATCAATCAATCAATCCGAGGTTTTAAGGATAGAACCTTTGCCTCGAGATCAATCAATCAATCCGGAGTTTTAAGGATGGAACCTTTGCCTCGAGATCAATTATCAATCCGAGGTTTTAAGGATGGAACCTTTGCCTCGACATCAATCAATCAATTCGAGGTTTTAAGGATGGAACCTTTGCCTCGACATCAATCAATCAATCCGAGGTTTTAAGGATGGAACCTTTGCCTCGAGATTAATCAATCAATCTGAGGTTTTAAGGATGGAACCTTTGCCTCGAAAACAAATAATCAATCAATCAGTCCATCTTACAACGATAGAACCTTTCCTATCGTTAGAGGTTCTAAGGACCTTTCCTTAACCTCAAACAAATAATCAATCAATCAGTCCATCTTACAACAATAGGAGCTTTCCTATCGTTAGAGGTTTTAAGGACCTTCCCTTAAACCTTACTGTTTGGGCGGCGAGAACATTCTCAATGCCTACCTAAGCCAGACGAAATTTGGTAACGACTTTGCATACATCATGTCCCATGAAGCATGCAAAGGGGGGCAGCTGTTGACAACCAATTTCGTCCGGGTGTTTTAAAATTTTGAAAAAAATGTTATTAAAAAAAATTAATTTAAAAAAAAAATATATTACTATTATTATTAAAAAAAATTTAATTAGTTTAAAATATATTTTTGTTTTGTGAAAATTTGATTTAAAATGATATATGTGTGAATATGTGTATGTTTGAAATAAAATAAAATTTCATGAAAAAAATGACAAAAAATTAAAAGTTTGAGGTAAAAATGACAAAATTGAGAAGTTTCGGAAAAAATTGACAAATTCTAAAAGTTCCAGGAGCATTTGGTAGTTTGTCACATAAAATTTTGAGTCTGCCGACGTTTTTGGCTCAAATTGACAGAAAACGACAAAATTGTCAAAATCAGAAGCTTCAGGAACTTATCCTGAGGCTGAGAGACGTAAAAGACTAAAATTGTCATTTTACCAATTTAAGAGATAAGTTTGAAATTTTTTATTAATTTATCCATCAACAGTTCAGCTAAACTTCCTCTATAAATAGCCCCCCAAATTTTGTGCTGAACACAGATAAAAATAGAAAGAAAAGCTTAGAGCTCCGTTTTTAAAATAGAAAAAATTACAGCCTTAGTCCCTAGCTCTCCTTCCTTTCCTCAGAAAATCTCAAAACTTTTCATTTTGACGATTAAGCCATCTTCTCCCCCCCTCGCGCGCCCTCTGTTTCCATTTCTCAGAATTCAGAATTTAAAATCAAGGGTACAACTCTCATTTAATCCTTCATCTTTTCAATTTCTTTCACTTTGGTCACTAACTTTGTATTTTATTCTTGCAGAATTAATTACTAACCCTTTTAATTTTTACTTGTTTGTTTATTATTTGTTTATTACTAACCCCTTTTTTTATTGTTGTTATTAACTTACTAACAACTAACTTTTAATACTATTATTGTTACTAACCTTTTAATTTTTGCATTATTACTAACTTTTATAATTGTTGTTAACAATTAATTAATTTTTATTATTGTTGTTAATTAATTAATTTAATTAATTTGGCTAACTTTTTATTTATTGTTGTTAATTAATTTAATTAATTTGGCTAACTTTTTATTATTGTTGTTAATTAATTAATTTAATTAACTTGGCTAACTTTTTACTGTTGTTAATTAATTAATTTAATTAACTTGGCTAACTTTTATTATTGTGGTTAATTAATTAATTTAATTAACTTGACTAACTTTTTATTATTGTTGTTTAACAATTAATTTAATTAACTTTGCTAACATTTATTATTATTTTTAAAGTGGATGGCCAAAAAGCCCCACTTTATTATTATTAATTTTTTTTCTTTATATAATTTTTTATTTAATTCACCTTTACCCTTTACTAATTAATAAATAAATGAAAATTAAAAGAAGATTATTTTGTAATTAATTATTAAGGCTAATAAAAATTATTTTTAAAAAAAAGCCAATTATTTTTATTTTTACATACATGTTTTTAATTCTTTAAAGATAGCAAAAAGTTAAAATTAATTTTAATAGTTATTTTTATCCAGTAAAAATAATAAAAAAATAAAAATAAAACCTGTTTAAAAAAATACATGAAAATTAAGACTTTATATTTTACTGATTTATTTAAAATATAACTTTTAAATCCACTAAAATAATAAATATTTTTCATTAAACAAGAAAACAAAAAGAAAATTAAAACAAGATAAGAAAAAGATAAGAAAGATAAGAAAAAGATAATAAAGATAAGAAAGATAAGATAAGATAAGAAAGATAAGAAGGAAAAGAAAGAAAAGAAAGAAAAATATAGAAAATAAAAATTTTTAGATTATTAATGAATCTAAAAATTCTATAACAAAAAGAATTACGAATTAGTAATTAAACTAATAATTAATTCCATAAAAATAAGAATTAAATAATTAACTATAAATTAAATCAACTTACATATCCGGATGATCCGTCAGGATCTGCGGTTTAAAAAAAAAATATCACCCTTTTAATTAAATAAATTAAATAAAAAAAAGATAAAAATCCATATTTACAATATGGATTAAATTATTTAAAAGTTCACCAAATTCCGTGTCCAAATGACTCGGCAGAGTCCATGGTTCGGAATCAAAAATCTTCCGTGTCCAAATGACTCGGCAGAGTCCATGGTTCGGAAGTATAAAATTTCATACAAATTAATTAATTTAAAAATCCACATTTCGACTAATCCAGTTAAAATTTCTAATTTTGAAAATTAACTGAGAATTATTTAAAAGCAAAGCAAAACAAAATTAAAATCAACTAAGGTGCCAATTTTTGGGCGTTTTAACAAAGTTGTTTTAACGTAACCGTACTCCCGATCCCCGAACTCTCGCAGACCAATTTTAAGGTGACCAATCGACCTAAGAAAACTGATTGGTGGCGACTCCCGAAAACCCGACGTTGCCACAACTAGTTATATGTGTATAGGGACCCCCTTTGCAATCATTCTAGATCCGCTAGTGTACTACATACAATATATTTAACTTCATAATTCAATCTTATTACACATAATATATTTATAAATATGTAAACTTTGGTACATTTAGCACCAATACGAATTTAATGTAAAAGCTAGCACATATATCTACAGGTGATGACACTTTTGATACTGGCGAGACTCGAACTGAAAAATGAACCAAGTAAAAGTTGAAAGGTTGAGTTGTCCAAGGCAAGTAATCTTTGAACACTTGTTAGGCATTAGTGCATAAAATTTAATACAAAGAAAACGGACATCCATTTTGTATATGTTCTCTACTTCAAATTAAGGCTGCGGCGAATAGGAAGATGATTTAACTCTTTTGGATTAGTGGGCTTATGCAACTTTGAACTGATGCATCATCATCATCATGATGCAGAAGATTTTGCCCACTAACCTGCCCATATAGATTTCCTAAAGATACACACGTGCCATTTAGATTGAAACTAATGTTTTTAATTAGTAGGGTTGATTAATTACAGTTACCTCTTAAACTTCAGTCGATATTGCAATTACACATCTGACGTTTGAAAATGTGCATTCTCCCTCATTTTTTTTACACTGTCCGGAAAATATTTTTGAAATCCTAATTAAGGCTGTAGGGTTTAGCCATCTTCGGGCAGTTTAATTTTGTTTGGTATTTGACATATAGAAAATGTTATTTTGTATTTACAATGAGGAAGATTTGATATTTTTAAGTATCTATTAACTATAATAAAATATCAACAGACTGAAGCTATTATAAGATAATTATGTATAACTTAAATTACAATTTTAGAAGTTTTTTTGTACTGTGTAAAAAAAGTAGGGAAAAGTATATATTTTCAAACCTAAAGGATATTGTAATATAAACTTGGGTAATTGTAAATAAGCTAATTAGTATTATGGATGACCAAGAAAGTAGTTGGAATTTGCTTGGAACTGATCACTTTTTTTTCTTCAAATATTCTATTGTTACTATGTAAAAAAAACCTCACTGAATCTTATGTATCAGTATATAAGTAGATGTAGAAAAGTTAACTGATTCCACTTATATTTTTAGAAATCAATAAGATCATTGTACTAGAAGAGTTAATAGAGTTTTTACAAAGAAATTTTAGTAAATAAAAGATGGGGAAATGTTGCCTAACCCAACGATCATCATAATGCTCAATGCTATTGTTTTCTGAGGTAACTTATGATTTACTCCCCAAACTTGACTGATGGAATAAGAAGTCAACCAACTAAGAAATGAGTTGGAGAGCAGTGTTATATGAACCAGATTGAAACAGTTAGTTCAATTGGTTTGATCATTAAATTTTTTTCAAAATCATTCAAAATTATCTAAAACTGTTCAAATTGATAAATTATGAACTGAAATGATTATGCTTTAGGATGATAAGTAACAGGCATTATTCTTTACTAGGATAGTGGGTGAACTGACAATACAATTGATTGAACCACGAACCAAAGATTTTTCCAGTTCTTTTCGCAGTTCCGTTTTCACAAGATTTGCTGAAGGGGGAATAGGGAGGCACCGGCACGGGCCGTTCAACATAAATGGAGTGAAAATAGGGGTGTAAATGAACAGAACGTTCGGTGAACCGTTCGTGAACCGTTCGACGGGAGTTCGTTTATGTTCGTTTATTTAGTTAAACGAACGAACACGAACAGATTTTTATGTTCGTTTAGTTAAATGAACAAACACGAACAAAGTCCTGTTCGTTCATTTACGTTCGTGAACTATTCAGTTAATGTTCGGTTAGTGTTCATTTATGTTCGTTTACTCATTCATTTATGTTCGTTTGTTTGTGTATCTATGTATTAGTGTCTAGTTATATATTTATTGTTATATATATTTTATATATTGTATATTATATATTTATTATAACCTATTATTATTTATGTTTATTATTACCTACCCTATGTACACTCTACACACTAAATTATATATTTATTATAACCTATTATTATTTATGTTCACGAACGTGTTCGTTTCTGTTCGTTTGTGTTCGTTTAAGCTTGTATAAACGAACGAACACGAACACATACTAAAACTAAACGAACGAACACGAACAAGAAAAATGTATTCGTTTATTGTTTGTGTTCGTGTTCGTATTCGTTAAATATTAAATGAACGAACACGAACAGAGCTTGTTCGTGTTCGTTTGGTTCGTTTACAGCCCTAAATGAAAATATTTATATGATGGTTGGGAATGACACAATAAGGACCACAAAAATCCGTTTGGCTTTTCAATTATCCAATGATTTATGGAGATCAAGATACACATTGGAGATTTTCCTCCTCAGATGCTTATGAAAAAACCAAAATATCGAAATGGCGGGCCCAGCTGGGGAAAGTGTGGCAACTTCTACATGACTGTTTTCCCCCCACTTTGATTTACGGATATGTATCCTATTGTTGATGTCACTACGTTTATTTTATTTTTTTTAACTTTTCATTTGATAAGGTTAAAGACTTTAATCTGAATTGGGTCTAAAAGGTTTTTATTAAAGAAAGAAGAAGTATATGTAAAGGAATAACAGCGGTAAGTGCATGCATAAGTATGATTAAAATCATATCTTAATGATATAATTAGTTAAAGTGACTTTAAGGGTATATTTAATTAATCTACATCATCAGTTTTGACATTCTCATTTTTTTTTTTCAAGAAGACTTCTCATGATTAGCTCAAAAGATAGAAAAAGGGACGTTTAGATGAAAAGAAAGGAGATCCCAATCCATATATCACTTCTCGAGTCCACACTTCATTCTCTAACTCACCAACCCACTTATCCTAAAATGCCTTATCCGCAAGCCTAACGTCGATTTCAAATTTTAATTCCCTACCATGTACCATTTGATGTTTGGGTTGTGGACTGTGGAATTTTGTTTTTTTTGGATTTTATTTTTGGAGCTTTGTTTGCTTATTGGGCTTTTTCGGTTTGGTGTTTTAGGACAATGTCTTTCTCTTTAAAATGACCCTCGTATCTATTTCTTTAGTCTTTTATTAAAATCTTTTATTGTCGTTGTACACACAAATTTTGTGTATAAAAATTATACTCTAAAATTAATTACAGCACAAATTATAATATTAAAATTTAAAATAGAGATTTTAGGAGATCAACTTTCTAATGTGCTTCTCACGTGCATAATCTTCTGATTAATATTTTGAGCTTTTGGTGGAAACATGAATGACTTCTTCATGAACACGGACTCTAGAGTTTGTCTTGCACAAACACGAACCGAGGTTTCCGCCGCTTCTTTCGGTTTGAGATTTTTCCGTCGTACTCCTTGGACTTAAGAGTTTCGAGCAATGTCTGTCACTTCCTTACCACTTTCCTTAGAGTTTGACTTAATGCAGCATAAAAAAGAATCTTTCACATTCCTCGCCACTTTTGCTGGATCTGAACTTGAAGTTGATGCAACATCATCCCACGTTTTTAATGTTCCTCACCACTTTTACCAGATTTGAACTTGAATTTGATGCAGCACCGTCCTGCCTTCTTCGCGTTTCTCACCGCATTTTTCAAATGTAATATTGAAACTGAGATTTGATCTTTCTTAGACTTGATTTCTCCTCTCGCTAAGCATTTGTGCTGATCAGCTTTAAGAGCTGGTGAGAACTTCTTGTAGAGAAATTTTTCTTCTTTTCTAATTTTGCTTTTCCAATTTTTTTTCCTTCCCTTGGCCTTGCGGGCCTATTTATAGGTGCAGAGAAGAAGTTGTTTGGCTTAAGAAAACCAAATATGATAATTATTACATATTTATCTCTGTATTTATTTCAAGAGAAAAATAAATATGATAGCTATCTCCCTTTAATTAAAAATAAATATGATAATTATCTCGCTTTAATTATCCTAATTATTTAATTTAAAGGATAATTAATGGAACATGAAAATTACAAAAAAACCCCATGTGGTTTGATCTAACCTACACTTTGCCCCCTATGTTTTTTACACTACCTGATAACAACTTCTAAAACTGTATTTAAACTATACAATAATCATATTCCTGTAATTTCAATCTCTCCAGTATTTTTTTTTATAGTTAATAGACATTTAAATTATCATTTTTTCTTTCTGTAAATGTACTTTCCCTCTGTAATTACATATTAGTATTTTTTAAAAGTTGGTTAACTATGAAAAAAACATCAAAAATCTTGAAATTACTGGAACATTATTATCATATAGTTTAAATTATGGTTTCAGAAATTGTTGTCAGACACTGTAAAACAAACAAGGGTAAAGTGTAGGTTTTTTAAAATAGAGGGGGCAAAGTGTAGATTAGACCAAACCACAAGGGGGTTTTTGTAATTTTCATGAAATGGAACATTCTACAATATTCTAGAATGTTTAAGCTAAGTGATGGGCATGAGCTTTAATCATTTTAGACTTTGAGGCCCAATTTGTCAAAAATGGACTTTGGCTAAGATATCATAATGAGTCTTCATTTGAAGCCTCCAATTACATACTTTTAAGCTCAAAAAATTAGGTTTCTTGAACTCGTAGTTTCTAAAGTTGATAAACTTTTGATTTTTAGATATCAATTTTGAAATGGGCTAGACAATTTAAGTTGAGTTTATTTTATTTTTGACCCAATTAAATTTTAATGTCTATAAATGCCCCCTCAAGATTATTTATTTATACACCTCTCCTTTTGTGATGTAATAAATAAAATAATCTTAATTGATTTTTGTCACAAATTTTTTTTTCCCTGAAGTTTGCCGTATCTCCACTTCTGATTTGCCGGATCAAAAATCCTTTGCTCATTTGACTTCAACAGCAAGTAATTTATCCAATTTGGTCTTGAATTTTACTTGCATGAAAATTTATGTGCCATCAATAGCTTTTACACCCTTGCCCAAAAAATAAAAAAAATCCCACTTTACATGGGAATTGATTACTGCAATAACTTTATTGAGCTTGACCTGTGGATAAGTGAAAATTGAAATTTCCTTCTAATTAGTGACAAGTGCTTGAGCCAATATAGAGCTTCAACTCCATTAGGATTTAATTTTTAATTTTAATTAGATTTTGTAAACTTAATTGAATTAAACCAGCGGCTTGTATGAATTCGGCATCAATCTCTTGCAATTCTCAACCGGTCAAGGTGCGTTTCATTCCTTTTTTCTCCCTTCATGGTACTTTCATCTTGGTGGTTACTGACTTCATTGTCTGATTTTTGTTTTTGTGTTTTCTCTTTCTACTTTTTTTTTTCTTTTTCCTTTGTGCAGTCAAGCAAGCTCAGCCTTCTCTCTCTTCAAGATTAAAGTGCGTCCTCCCTCTTTAATATTTGTTTCCATGTCCGTTTTCTTTCCATGTGAAAGTCTTCTTGTCTTTTGATTTTCATGACTTATGGGAGCTACGTGTCTTGCTCATATGCCTTTACTCATGCATTATTTGACTTATTCCATGCATACATACATGCTGCCACTAACCACGATGATCGGCTGAGCTACGTTTGTTTGCCTTTAAAAAAAAAAAATCTGAACTTGCTGGATTTCATCCTCTTTTTTTTTTTTTTTTCAAAATTTGTTGCTACTGTATCAGTGAGGTATTCTTTGTCTCTACTTTAGTTTATCCATCTTTTTATCTCTTTTTTTTTTTACAGGATTTCCTAATTTTTTTTAGTTCGTGACTCTCGAGTGTTATAAAGACTAAGGGCTTTGATATAGATCATCTCTAAACTTTGATTTTGAAATTTTCAATTTTTCTGGATCCCAATGGCATAGACAAATCTTTTAGGTCTTAAGGTGAATCTTTTCATCTTTTTCTTTGTGCCTTTTTTGGGGTCACGAACTGCCTAAATCCTTTTGCTGTAGAGTGATTGCTATCGCTTTTGCTGTTATATCAAGTTTTTTTTTTTTTCGAGTGGGATATTTTGTTGCAAGATGGCTGCCCCGAAAATGCGTTTAGAAGTTGTGCTAGCTTCCAGGCTTGTGAAAATTGATCAGATTACTGAGTCTGGAGATGACAAGTATTTGATACTTCCGAAGGCTATCGTGAATACACGTTATGGAGGAGATCCTAGTCCACCTAAGCTTGTCGTTCACTATCCTTCCGTTGGTTCCTATGCCTTGGAGCGCCTAAACCGAGTTGTGGAATTAGGCATGCCGAAGATTAGTAAGTATCCCTTGGAGAAGGATATGGTTCCTGGAGATGTTGCCTTGCTCGATCATCGACCGTCTTTGTGTTTTCCCTTGTCCCATGTGAATGTTCATGAAATTCCAAAGCCGCATGTTATAGAGCTTATTTCCTGTCATCAACTGAAGTGGAGCTCTTCCCTTGATTCAAGACGTGAGATTCAATATTTGTGTGGTTTTAGGGAGTGGACTGTCAACACTTGTGGTTTGCTGCAGGTGAACAGGTTCAATGACTTAGCTTATATCGTTGGAACCGCGCGTTTTGACTATTATCGGCGAAATGGGATGTATTGTGCTTTGGTTGAGGCTTGGTCTCCTAGCAGGAATATTTTCATCACTTCAAAAGGTGAAATTAACATATCGCTTTAGGAGTTGCATGAGATCAGTGGCTGTTCCATCTAAGGAAAGTATTATGAAGAGGTTGTGCCAAGCTACGCAAAGATCGTGGATTGTATTGTAGATGGTTTGCCAGAGATGTGTATGTACCACTTCAAGGTCTTCTCAGATATTGCTTATAGCAAGAACAAAGACAGGCTTTCTCATGCTGATTGGATTGATTTCTGGTTTAAAGTCAAAGATCCTATATTTAATCCTCGTGCCTTTAAGCAAATCATTTGGGAACTCAAGTGAAGTATAATCGTAGTGGCCAATGTATGAAAAGTCTGCAAACCAAGAAGCCATTTATAATGGCTTCCCAGAATTTTGATTTGCCATTTGATTTGCTGTACACAGTTTATACACTTGCGGGCTAGGAGTATTACATTTTTCTTTTTGAAGATTTTTCCATCCATAGTTTATACTCATGCGGGCCAGGAGTATTACATTTTTTTTTTGTTTTAAGGATTTCTCCGTACACAGTTTATACTCGTGCGGGCCAGGAGTATTACATTTTTTTTGTTTTGTGATATAGTTTAGGCTCTTGTGACAAGGAGCATGCCCCCAAATCTTCATGCGTAGACCTTCTTCAAGAACTTTCCATTGATGGAGTCGATTCTTAAACCGTCCTTATCCACTATCTTGTTAGCGCTGTTGGTGTATACTTCGGTCACCACATATAGGTCATCCCACTTTAACACAAACTTTCCTCTGGCATGCTTTGTCATGATGATTGGTCTCCTAATGGCTAACACCAGGTTTCTAACTTGAAAAGTCATCGGAGCACCTTCTTGTTAAAAGCTTTTGCCATGCGAGCTTGATAGCACTCTAAGCGTTGTTGAGCTTTAAGTCTTTTTTCATCTAAATCGTCTAACTCCTTCAACCGCAACTTGGCATTTTCTTCGTTGGTCAATCTTTCTTGCAGAGCTATCCTCAAGGAAGGGATTTGGCACTCTAATGGGAGGATTGCTTCCACACCATAGACCAAGCAATATATAGTTGCTTGAGTAGGGGTTCGAAGTGTCATTTGAGATGCCCAAAAGGCTTCTCCAACTTTTTCATGTTAATCTCTCTTTGATCCTAAGACGATTTTTTTTCAAAAGGTTGCATATCATTTTATTGAAGGCTTCAGCTAATCCATTTGATGTAGCATTGTACATAGATGAGTTATATTAGACAAACTTGAACTTGACACAAAGTTTATCTATCAATTTATTGTAAAATGGCTTTCTGTTGTCAGTGATGATGTAGCGGGGAACTCTATATCGATAAATAATAATCCCTCCGTCCCATAATTTTTGATACATTTGACTTTTTGTTGTATTTTGACTCAATTTTATTCATATTATTGTTTGTTAAAAAAAATTAAAAAAAATATATTTAGAAACTACATATCTTGAATTATCATTCATATACAAAGATTTTGTATTTATATATTAAAATGTTGAAAATAAAAAATCATAGATTAATTGTCAAAAACAAATGGAGCAAAACTTTTGGGACGGAGGGAGTATTTATTTTGATGAATTCCACTACATTCTCCTTCTTGACTTCCTTTAACGGGATAACTTCTGCTCATTTTGAGAAATAATCTATGGCGGCCAAGATGAATAAGTGCCCAGTGGATGACTTAGGAGTGATTGGCCCCACAATGTCAAGCCCCCAAGCATTGAAAGGCCAAGAAGCCACTATGGGATGTAACAGCTCCGGAGGTTGATGAATGAAGTTGGCATGGAATTGGCAGGCTTGACATTTCTTGGAGTAGTTAATGCAATCCTTCACCATAGTTGGCCAATAGTACTCTATCCTTTTATATGATGATAAAGTTTTGGTCCAGATTGATATGCTCCACAAATTCCAGAATGAGTTTTTTCTACAACTTGGCCAACTTCTTCATCACTTAGGCATCTGAGTAGGACTTCTTCAATAGAGTGGCAATAAAGAGCTTCCTTGAAGTGGATGAACCTTGGTGCTCTTCGACGAATATCAGCTCGACGATAAAGGTCTTCAGGCAGGTTGCTATGTTCCAAGTAATTAATAAATGGTTGCCGTCAATCCTCTTTTGGTTCATTGGTGGAGATAGTATGGTTGCACCCATCTTTCTCGACTATCATTTACAGTACTACCTATGTCTTGTATACTTGGACCAAGGTTACTTGTTCAATTGAATTTGGTAAAACAACTTCTAGGTTGGCTAAAGTATCGACTTACTGATTGTGCTCCCAAGCAACATGATGGATGCTTACTTGATCTAACTGCTTAAGCAAGTACCTTGCATATTTGAAAAAAGGAAGTAGCTCACGCTTCCGAACATCGTATTCTTGAAGAAGTTGATTGACCATTAGCTTAGAGTCTTTTAAGATCTCCAATTCTTGGATTTACATGTCTATGACTACTTCCAATCCACTTAGCAAGGCTTGATACTCCGTTACATTATTCAAGCATTTCTTGAGTAAGTTAAAAGAGTACAGCAAAACTTCATTGTAGGGGGAGACGAACACCACACATACCCTTACTCCATATTCTCGAAATGCACCATCAAAGAACATTTTCCAGGTTGGGATGATTTGTGTAAAGAAGACTTCCTCATCTGGCAAGTTTTCTAAGAGTTCTCATTCTGCTGGTATCAGGTGGTCAGCCAATAAGTTTGCCAATGCTTGCCCTTTGATTGCCTTTTGCAAGATGAACACTATGTCAAATTTGGATAAAAGAAAATCCCCTTTAGCCAATCTTCCCAAAAGCACCGATCTTAACATCAAATACTTTAGTGGATTCGCCTTTGACACAAGATGGACTTTCGATAGGGGAATAGTTAGCCTCTGCCCCCACTAATCTTTGACTCAAGTAGTAAAGTGCATTTTCTTTCCCCTCGTCATTTTGTTAAGCAAAAAGCGCCCCCAATGAGTGTTCTTGGCAGCTATATACAAAATTAGAGGTTTTCCTTTAATTGGAGCAGCAAGAATAGGTTGATGGAGCAAGTTGTCCTTTATGCTTTGAAATGCATTTCTACAGGCATTGTCCTAGATAAAAGGTATATCCTTTTTTAGGATCCTACTAAATGGGTGGCTTCATCTTGCTAGGTTGGAGATAAACCGCCTTATGTATGATAATCTTCCTTGCAAGCTTTTAAGCTCGCGAGTGTTACTTGGCTCAGGCATTTTCAGGATTGCATCTATCTTTGATCAGTCCATCTCGATGCCACAATGATGTACAATGAATCCTAAGAACTTTCAAAAAGTAACGTCGAAAGCATATTTGAAGGGATTCATCTTTAGTTGTTATTTGCGGAGTCGGTCAAAGACATCGTGCAAGTCCTTCAAGTGGTCTGACTTGTTCTTCATTTTCATCACCAAGTCATCAATATAGCATTCTCCTTTCTTGTGCAACATGTCATCAAAGATTCCTTACATCGCTCATTGGTAAGTTACACTAGCGTTCTTGAGTCCAAATGGCATGACTTTGTAGCAGTAGATCCCTTTTGGAGAATGAAAAGTTGTAAGCTCCTGATCTTTCGGATCCATGCAAATTTGGTTGTAACCAGAGAACCCATCCATAGAAGACAGAGCTTTGTGTCTCGTTGTTACGTCAACCATTAATTCTATTATTGGCAAGAGGAAGTCATCCTTTTGGCAAGCTAGATCCAGATCTTGAAAGTGTATACAAATTCTGATTTGGCTATTCTTTTTTTCTCACGAATACAATATTTGAAATCCATGTGGGATACTTAACTTCTCAAATAAAACCAGCATCAATAAGCTTATTTACTTCAACCTCAATTAGTGGGATAAGTTTTGGCCGAAATCTCCGTTGAGCCTGTTTGATGGGGTGGGATCCATGCTTCACAGCAAGGTGATGGACAGCGATCTTTGGATCTAATCTGGGTCCTCCATGCTTGGGTCGTCTTAATCTCGCTCTTCAAGTGTGACATTATTGCAGGAGGTTACTTCCTCTTGAGGATCATCGTTTTGGCAAGATGTTTGGCGGCGACGCCTTTGGCATTTAGCTTTCGCTTGTGCTTTCGAATGAACTCCATTTGGTCTGAGTCGTGCAAAAATAGAGGTCCTTTGTATATTATTGGTAAGGAGTTTTGGTCCTAAGCATTTGAATACAAAGACTCGAACATTTTCATGGGGTTTCTTTTTCCTCTTGGTTGACCTGCGGCTCTATTCAGTCTTCATCATACTCGTGAATTTGGAACATTACTAGGTTGCATGACGTATTTTTTGTTAGGTCAGAAGGTTGATATCTTAAATCATATTTTTCTCCAAGTTGGTCTTTTCCTAAGATCGCGTCCAAATCATCAAGTTGTTGAGGTTCACCTTTGCCATATCTTGCCTTTCGAAATAATTTTTTGACCTTGGGTCCAAAACACGCATTTGCTTTCAAACTTTGAAATTCTTATATTTTTTTTATAGGTTCATCAAACACAGCCAATTTAGATAATGAAGAAATCGGTAGAACCAAGTCTTCTTCCAGCACTTTAGCAGTTTCCTTAAAAAAGTGGGGTTTGCTGGTTGAGGCAAAGATGTTCTCTTTGGTGCTCTTTGTTTTATGGAGCATTATAGAGAAAGCCTTGGGCTTTGTATCTTGGTAGTCCTTCAAGTAGAACTTGGCATCGGTAAAATGGGTTTCCTCGAAGTTAAAAGGGGTCGTTTTCACCATAACACGCTTCATACTTCCATCACTATTAGCATATTTGAAGCATTGGTGCCAAGTTGATGGTACAACTCCATTTCCATGCATCCAAGTTTGCCCAAGTAGTAAGTCATATGAAGTATTTGCGTCAACAATTTGGAACAGAGCAGAGGTATTTAACTTTTTCTATCTCCATTGTAAGCTGAATTTTCCCTACAAAGCATTGCCCCTTTTAGTTGAAATCTTGGATGATCAACTTGCTACTTGAAAGATCCTTTGTAAATAACCCAACTTTCTTCATGGTTCAAATAGGCATGATATTTACGGTAGAGTCACCATCAATTAAGATCCTCCCAACCTAGTGTTCACAAATATATCCACTTACATAAAGAGGTCAATTATGCTGACGATGACCCAGCTGCAAGTCCTTGTCATCAAAAGAGATTATAGCCGTATAGTAGACACGTTCATCATTTGCCTTTTTGTGAAACACCTTTCCTTCATAAGATCCAGGGTCAATGAGTACTTGAAGCAAGGCTAGCCGAACATTTTGCGGTGGCTTGATGACATCATTCATGGTCATGATTGCAGGGAAATCTTTGAGTTTGGAGATGATGCTAGCCTTTACCATATTGACTTCATCTTCAATGCTTACTTTACCGGGTCCCTTTTGGCTATAACTTGATTTGCTATTTCCGTGAATGCCTATGGTGTTTACCTCCACATTATTTTTTGTAAAGTATGACTTTGGGAAGTAGTCAAGCAGTGCCACGGACCTTCTAACCACTTGTGGTGGTTCTACATCTGTTGGATGCAATGGTTTTCAAACTTTCCTAGGCATTTGAGGACAAACTCTTGTGGGGTCACGCTTATTTAACCCTTCCGATTTTTTGTATTTCAAAGCTTCTAGCAAAGGATAGTGTGGTGGTTGGTTCCGTCTTCGTCTTCAGCCTCTTACCATTGTCCATTCATTATCTTGCTCATCTGATGAACTGGAACTTGTTTAATCTCTCCACTTAGTTAGCTCAGTAGATCATCAGGTTAAATACTCTTGAAGAACTTGGGATGCTTAACCTTCTTGTCCAAACATACTTTTCTTTCTTACTTATAAATGTTGACCATCCATCACCGACTTCATTTTTCGACTCAGATGAGGATTCCCATGTATCTAAGTCATCGACCATGACTTCATAGAAGCTTGGGGCATTTGGGTCCTTAGAGTATTTTGAAATCCCAGGGTATGCATAAATAGTTATTACCTCACCATCGACCTTAAATCTAACTGGGACAACATCTTTTGGGCCATGTGTGAGTACTTCAAGTGTATTTTCTTTCTTTGTAAAGTCTTGAGTAGAGATCTTGATTTTATTCTCAAGTTTTTTCATGAATTTCGGGGAAACCACTCTGAAGCATATCTCGGCAACATTGGTAGCCAGTGATTTCTTTGAATCATCAAATTTGATATGTCATTCATTTTCCATGCGGACTATAAGATCCTTCAACACAAAGCACTTCTCAATAAAATGGCCAACAATGCGATGGAATCGGCAATACTTGGGATCATCCACTTTTCCAACTTCCTCTGGTCTCTTTGGGTTTGGTAGTTCTATCAAGTTTCTTTTAAGCAACTGGCCCAAGATTGCCGGCACATTAGAATCTGCAAATGGGTATTGTTTTGCTTCAAGCTCCTTAAGTGTCAATCTTTTCTTCACATCTGGATGGCCCTTCACAAATTTGGTATCGAGACTTGAGCTTTATTTGGAGATTTTTTACTGGAGTAATAGCTACAACTATGGTTTCCTTTGCCTTCACAACCTTTTTTTCCTTGTCTTTCTTGTCATCTCTTTTTTGATAGGAACTGCTCGGAAAATAGCTCCTATGCCTTGCAATCTGGATCTTCAAGTCGTAGGCCATTGTTTGTGAGTTCTTTGAATGAGTACGGCATAGTTCCTTTCAAGCTATAGAATATTCCCCAATGCATCCCTTGCGCACACATATCGATGAAGGATGCTTCACTTATCCGCTCATCGCAGTTGAGAACGTTGGTTCTCTATCACTCTATGTACTATGTCACTGGTTCATCTTTCCTTTGTTTGATTGCTGCCAACTCTGGAATGCTGACCGTCCTTCTCGTGCTATAGAAGCATGACAGGAACTTTCTTTTAAGTTGATCCCATCCATCAATGGATCCAATAGGGATATCTGTGTACCAGTTAAAAGCAGCTACTTTCAATGATTAGACAAATTGCTTCACCATGAGATCACTATAGGTCCCGGCGTTGTTGAAGGTTTCGATGAAGTGAGCTACATGTTGCTTCTGGTTACCTTTGCCATCAAATTGTTGGAATTTTTGTGGTTGATAGCCCAATGGTATCCTTAACTCATCGATCCTCCTTGAATACGGCTTTGCATACACTAGGGATGATTGTGGAGCCACTTTGGATTGAGCTCAAATCGTATCCATGATCATGTGTTGCAGTTGCTGCATAGATAATGAGGCCACAGACCTTTGGGCTGTGTCATTCAAGGTATTTTGCAAGACCGTATGATCATATTGACTTTGCTTTTGCTGCTTTTCCATGTTCTCGAGCTTTTCAGCAACAAGATCAACAACTTGCTTTATGCCAATTGTAGTTGCTTTTCTATGAAAATGTTGAGCTTCTAGTTTACTCTTTAATAATGCAATCTGGGCATATTTCTCTTCAAGTTTGGCCATAAACCTTTTAATGGAAAATGCCATTTGTTTGAGATGATCATCAGGATTTTCGGAATTTGCTACCAAGGCCGACAACTTCGACTTCGAGGATAAAGAACAAGTTACCCACATTTTCTTTGGGAAAGTCATAAATCCAGTTTTAGATTCTTTACTTGTGGTGGCCTTCTTTATTGATGTCTTGGAAAATGAGTGAACCTTTATCTTCTCGGCAGAAACTTTCACTTTTTTGTTCATACTTGAGTGGCTAGAGTGGTTTAAAGGATTGGATCTCCTTTTCATTGGTTGAACTTCTTGCTTCTTTACAGCAACTCCTTCTTCCTTGCTTTTGCGAGAAAATTGTTTTAGCAGATATGCCAATTGAGATCCTTTAGCACGAGCTTTTGCATGAGTGACCGGTGCGGCTTCCTTTTCCTTTTCCACAGATTTCCCAGTGTTGACAGTAGCACTTCGGGCTTCCATGATCCTTACTTAAATTTCTTCAAAGCTTCCTCGATGTGAGAGATGAAAGGTAAAGAATGTCCCCTATAGAGTCGTCAGAAATTTGTATGCACAAATTTCATGTGTAAAAATTACACCCTGAAATTAATTATAGCACAAATTACAATATTAAAATTTAAAATAGAGATTTTGGGGGATCAACTCTCTAATATGCTTCTCATGTGTACAATCTTCTGATTAACACTTTGAGCTTTTGGTGAAATGACAAATGGCTTCTTCACGAACAGGGACTCTGGAGTTTGTCTTGCATGAACATGAACCGAGGTTTCCACAGTTTCTTTCAGTTTGAGATTTTTCTATCATAGTCCTTAGACTTGAGGGCTTCAGTCAATATCCACCGCTTTCTTGCCGCTTTCCTTGGAATTTGACTTGACTCAGCACATAAATGAATCCTTCACATTTCTAGCTGCTTCTATCGGATCTGAACTTGAACTTGATGCAGCGTCATCTTGTTGGGTTTCGAGAGCCAAATAAATGCAGTGGAATATAACTGAAACCTTCCAGGATCCAAGTGAAATGGGATAAATCAAGTGGTCGAAAATTTTATACCTAATTCGATTAAGTTCTTTCACTTCACTGTTGAGTCGAATCACAAAACTTGAAAAATTGATGTGTTCAAGTTCTCTATGGTATCCACACGAGCCCTTTAGGATCACCACGCCTCCACCATGTCCCGGTAGATGCGTTCCTTTTACGCCCGCAGTGCTAATTAGCATCCTTTAAAGAATGGCAAGAGAACAGTGTGGTTAGAACCTTCAGAACCCTTCTTCTTTTGTCCTTAGGAAGGCTAGGGAAAAAGCTATAAAATTCTTACTATATGATGTATTTATAGTAAGACTCAACTCCTAAGCCTAATTGGTTTCAAATCCTAATCCAATTAGGCTTAATTTTGGGCTTAATTAATGGCTCAACCTTTGGATCAATTATTAATCTAAAATTATTATGAAACCAAAACCCAAAAATAATTTGGTTCATGCACTCAAATAACCCGATTGACTTTATATACGCGACCCAATAGGCTCCTATCATATTGGCAATGATCATAAATCACTTTTAGAATCATAAACAATGTCATAAACAATGAACGGTGTTTAGCAACACATCATTGCTACCCAAGTGACAAGATAGTCGATGGTTTGACTAAACCTTTATGATCATTATCCGTATATGTCATTATCACTTTGTCTAAGATATCAAGACCAAGCACGAGACATGGAATGTGTCACTCTTGTATAGTTCGATCTATGGTTTCTTAATTATTGAGTAGACTAACTTAAACTGATGACATTAATATTGTATATCAACTTATCTAAGCATGACCATAAATTTTCTTAGTCTCACTTTATTAAGAAACCAAAAAATATCACTTTCGTTACATAGGAGGGACAAAACCCATATTAATCATATAAAATCCTTCGCATGATATGTGACATACCCAATGAAGACATTCATGTTTACTCAGTTACGAGCAACAAAAAGAAGTTTCAAAGTATATGACTCACATGTAGGGAACCTTGATAATCTTATGTCAAAGGACTATATATACCATGATCACTATGAGACTCACTTATGACATTTATATAATGATCCATGTAGTGTTCTCATGGTGGGTTGGTCTAGTACATCAATTCTCTAACGTGTACCCATATGTAGGCTACATATCTTATATTAGTCTCCAAATATGCTAGTCTTTACGTATTATTGTAACCCACTCTACAATAATATTAGACCAGAAATATTTAAGAATAATATTATTCTAGGGTTATAATTATGTTTGATTACATTACGTAGAAATAAATAACAAACACAATTATTGGAACAATGACTCAATAAAATATCATGACTCAATATGAAAAATACAGCCATCTCATAATTGACTTTTGGGCACAATACTAACACATTCCACGTTCTTCGCGTTCCTCAACGCATTCACCGGATCTGAACTTGAACTTGATGCAGCATTGTCCTACATTCTTCTCCTCATTTTTCAAATCTGGCATTGAAATTGGGATTTGATATTTCTTGGACTTAATTTCTTCTCTCGCCAGGCATTTATGCTTGATCGGCTTGAAGAGCTGGAGAAAACTTCTTGTAGAGAGTAGAGAGAATTTTCTTCTTCTCTAATTTTGCTTTTCCAATTTTTTTTTCCTTCTTTTCGCCTCGGAGGCCTATTTGTAGGTGTAGAAAAGAAGTTTTTTGGTTTAAGAAAACCACATATGATAATTATCACATATTTAACTCTGTATTTATCTCAAGAGAAAAGTAAATATAATAATTATCCCCTTTAATTATCCTAATTATTTAATTTAAAAGCATAGTTAATGAAACATTCTAGAATATTCTAAAATGTTTGAGCTAAGTGATGGGCATGCATGGGCTTTAATCATTTTGACTTTGAGACCCAATTTGCCAAAAATGAACTTTGGCTAAGATAGCATAATAAGTCTTTATTTAAGGCCTCTGGTTGTGTACTTTTGAGCTCCAAAAATTGGGTTTCTTGAACTTGTAGTTTCCAAAAATGATGAACTTTTGATTTTTAGACATCAATTTTGAAATGGGCTAAATAATTTAAGTTGAGTTTATTTTATTTTTGACCCAATTAAATTTTGATGTCTACAATCATTAAAAAAAAAAACCATTTGATTTCCTATTAGCAATTTAGCATGATTCGGTCACATAATCTTTGAGTTTAAGACAAATGTTACATTTGTGTACATATATAATAAATTTTAGAAGATGGTGATAGCTGGATGATCCATCAAATAAACAATATGTCGAGGTTGTTTGACTGGTTAAGTTCTTGGCATTTATTTAAAAGTCAGGTTTTGATCAGATGGTTTGTTAATTACACATCTATTATGAAAAGATGCGTGATGAATTATCAACTTATATAATTATTCAGTTTGAAATAGAAGTTCAAGTCTCGAGGATCTTGCCAACTCCTTGAAATGGAAGCAACAAGCCAGTGCAACCGTCTATTAAAAGTCCTATTAACTTTGTCACTTTTTATTTTTTATTTTTTTTAAATGTGTATCATTTTTTTATAATTATACATATTCCTTTAAATGTATCAATTCATCTTGTAACGCTTGTAACTGCTTCTTGTTGTAATTACATTATTTAGTCAAAAGAAATCTTGGAGCAACATGTCTTATATACTTACAGGACACATACATTATGGTAAAAAAAGTTAAAACGTAAAAGTGACAGACATTATCGGAATGATAGAACAATAAATTATAAACCAATTCAGAAATGTTATTTTTTATCCTCATCGTGTTCTCGACATAAATTCGGTTGATGTCCACTCATAGAAAGAACAGAAACTTCATTTCGAAGAACTCCCGAAGATCTGGGTCAAAGAGCCTATCCATTTCTGCGAGTGCAAGACAAAAGTGGCTGATCTTCTGCTAAATCGATCGACAGCTAATTAATTATATGATCCAAAATTAATGTTAATCCGGGTCAAATAGCCTACCAATCTCTGCAAATGTAAGGCAAGTTTATGCATGTACATGACCCGCCGCTATCCAAATAGGAATTCTTCTAGAGCAGTCAGGGGAAGATATATAATTATTTGATAAATAACGAAGAAATCATTATTGTTTTTAAGTTAGCCCGATTCACCTATTAATTTTTTTTTTTGGGAAAAATGAATTACCAATATTTTTAAGTTGGTTCAAATCAGCTACTAAGTTTGGTGGAATATTAGTGTAAAAAATTGAGTTAATGCCTACATTTTAATATTTTGCTTCCAGTACTTATGAAACTTGTGGATTTAACATTTCAACTACCTTATCCATTTTATTCTTCTCTCAACTCCGGTATCACCAAATCTATGATCTCTTCCTTTGAGAGCCTTTATCAAAACAGATTCACTGTCACCTGTTGGATTTTGTTCCCTCTATAGCAAAATCCTATTCCTGGGTATTGATTTGTCTATTGGTGTCCTCATTGTTTGGCCATCCGTGGTTTGCTTTTGCTTTTCTTTTTCCTTTCTTTCCCTTCTTTTGCTTCAGATTCTTCCCCCATTGTTTTTTATTCACTGAGCCCTTTAAAGCCCATCAAGATGCATACTTGCACTGCCCCAATCCTTTTGCCCATCACTCATGGAAGGAAACGGAAACTTCATTCTGGAGAACTCTTGAAGATTTGGGTCAAAGAGCATACCCATTTCTACGAATGTAAGACAACAATGCCTGACCTTCTGCTAAATCAATAGCTAATTAATTTTATGGCCCAAATTAATGTTAACCTAGGTCAAACAGCCTACCAATTTCTGGGGGAAAAGAACACATTCAGTCTTAAAATTTAGATTACTTTTTTATATAAGTCCTAAAACTTTGTGACTTTCTATTTAAGTCTTAAAATTTTCAAAATGTGTAAATAGTTAGTCCCAAACTATTAGCCAATTGTTTAACATTTAATCCTAATTGTTTACATGTTCTGAAAGTTTTAAAACTCAAATAGTAATTCGTAAATTTTTAGGACTTAAATAGAAATTCCCAAAATTTTAAGACTTCAATAAAAAATTTACAAAAGATTTAAGACTAAAAGTGATCTTTTCACTGACTTTTGTTCCATTGGCATTTCAAAACTTTTTGGGAAAATATGAATTTATCTTTTACTTTTTTCTTTCTTCCAAATGCTTTTGAAAATTGATCCTTCATTTTCTTACAGTGAGAAGAATAAATCTTTTCTTTTTCAATTTTTTCAAAGAAGATACATTTTTTTTTGTTTATGCATCAAATGAGAAAAAATTATACTTTATGGAGGACTTGTTTATTGTCATCATTTAAATCAATGGAATGCTGACTTGGCTTGGAGAATACCTTGCATACAAAATTAGTTCTTGCTCAATAAGCCCCATTAATATTATTTTCTAGTTTGGAGAAACTATTATCTTATTCATCTTTTTAGAAAATTTTTGAACTCATTAATAGGTTTTTTTATTTTTGTATGAGTTCGCTGGATATTACTTTTTAATGACTAAAAATATTAATTTTGAGATATTTTTATTCTTTGAAACTTTTAATCATTCTTCAAGATCTTTGAAAAGTTTTTTTTTGCCTTTTTTTGAAAAACATATATTTTATTAGCTTTTTTTTTCTAAATTTTAAAAATGTTGAAATTGGAAACAAAAAACTACTCGAATGAAAATTAAAAAAATTTTAATAAATTCTTCAAAAAAAATATTTTTCAAGTCAAAGGGGAAAGACCACTTTCAATCGTAAACATTTTACAAATTTTCTATTTAAGTCCTAAAATTTTGTAAATTTTTATTTGAGTCCTAAAACTTGCAAAACATGTAAATGATTAGTCCTAAAATTAACCCCAGAACAAGCTAATTGTATATGACTAACTGTCTACACGTTTTGAATGTTTTAGGATTTAAATAAAAATTCATAAAATTTTAAGATTTAAATAGAAAATTAATTAAAGTTTTACGATTGAATATGTTATTTTCCTATAAGTAGATAATTTATTCCTAAATCTGATGTATAAGAGAAATGTAAGCAAATGTTTTCTAAATTTGCGCATTTTTCTAATTGTTTTTTTTTTCAACAAAACTTCAACTGTAACATTTTTTTTTTCTTATAAGTGGCACAAACGTTTAGAAATTGGCATTAATGAAATGGTACAACTAAGGCTTGTGTGGCAAGCAACATTTTTGTTTTAGACTTTATTTACACTTTACTATAAGAATAGTTAGTCTAACCAGCTTATTTTAATGTAAGTCAATTTAATTTAAGATAGATTATTTTTATTTTTACATTTTTTGCCTGAAATTAATTTTATCTAAAATTTAATATTATTTAGGTGTAATAATCCATTGATTGTAAAATTTCTAAGATATCGTTAAATTTTTATGATTTTTTTTGTTTAGGCATTAAAAAGGAAAAATTCATAAATATTTAATGACATCATAAAAATTTTATTTTGAATAGATTATTATAGTTATATAATATTGGCTTTCAAATAAAATTAATTTTAAGAAAAAATGTGAAAATAAAAATAAGCAATTTTGGATTAAATTGACTTAAATTAAAATAATATGACTCTGTAACATTCAAAAAAATAACTTCATAAGAGAATCTCGTATACAAATAAGAGATTTAGTAAAGATGACTTTGTCAAACTATGAGTTATAGCATTTCCATTTTTGATCAGACTGGCTCATCTTAACTTGACATCGCTACCTCTCATTTTTGTTTTAGTAAACAAATATTATCACTAGAAATAGCCACAATCACCATCGACCTATCTATGTGATACATTAAGCACAAGGGGCTGAGGAGGTAGTCACAAGTGTTTTTGAGTTGATGGTATAATATGAAGTTTTGTCCTCATGGTTATCTTATTGTTGCAAGTTGAGTACAGGAGTTTGGGAGGGGTCCGTTGCACCCGAGCTAGCATTATGCCACCTGTCCCATTTTGGATGTCCTAATTTGGTTGATGCCCTCATATGTATTCTATTCTCGCATTGATAACATTGATCTTTAATGTGTTGTAATTTTATCTTTGAGTGAAATTGTATGGTTGTAGGCTTTTTTAATGCGGTTTTTCTTTTTTGTGAAGAACTTATTGGATTAAAATTGTAGAGTAGAACTTATGTCATTATTATGTTGTTTTTTTGGGATTTGACATGGATCTATATTTTAGGGAGAAAATGTTAGGGAGCAATGTGTGTAAAGATTTGTGTTTATTGGGTTAGATCCAGTTGTAGGTGTTCATAAGTGTATTTGTTTGCGATAAAGGCCATCAATTTTGGATGTGGTCAGTTTGCCACAGTTGCAATTCAAGTGTTTATGGGATAGTTTACTGGAGAGTTTGTCTTCGTACACAAAAAGACAGGCTTACAACCACAAGTACGCTTGTCAGTTTGATAAGACATTTTACAACCAGATCCGAGAACTTATGGTTCCCTTGCAGTTATAACTTCATTTGGAGCTGGAGAAGGCCATCTTGATGGATCCAGGGCTGGGGTCGCAAGAGATTGATCAAGACCACAAAAGATAGAGTTTGATCAGCCTATGAAGGATATATGAGATTGCAAGAGCAAGGAAAAACAGAACAGCTAGGAAAGACTTAGGTAAATACAGATTTGTCTAATTAAAATAGTTAGTCCACTGATGACTGATTCCTTTTTGGCCAATAGTTTAGCTACATTTATGCTTGCTTTTAAATGGTTTGTGGTGATAGGAATGGTACTCTTGATTGTTGGGGAGAAGAGAGAATAATTATTGGTAATATTGCTTCTTTTTTTCTTTTTTTCAATGGAATATTTGGCAGTTTTTACATCTATTGATATACTTTATACTCTTTTCTGTTTTTATTGACAGAAAATTTGATCTATGGGCCACTTTTACAAAGGTTTTTTAATTCATGTTTTTTTTTCTGCCAATTCTATTTTTTTTTTCAATTTCATAGAAGGTATATTATTCTTACTTATAAACCTCTTCTAATCCACTCACATATTTTAATTCTTATCTCTTGCCTATTTTTGCTTTCCTATTGTCACTGGGACCTTCGAAGAGCCATCAAATGAATGGAATGCAAAGGCAGGTTTATCAGGAATGCACAATGCGGGTGCATTTTCTAGTATACAAGATATGAGAAGAGACGGACGAATTGAAAGCTCAATACATTCATTTTGTCTTTGGGCTGAATACCACTTTTTGTCATAAAGTTCTTGGGTTTGTTTAGTTTTGGTTACTAAAGTTGCAAATATCGCAGGTATATGCTAGGGAGAATCGTGGCACATAGCTGATACTTGGTGGTGCGTTAATTCTGGATTGAGTTGTCAAGATACACTTTGGTGTTTATTTAGATCCCTGAACATGTGCGATTTTCAATTTAATCCGTGTGTGTAAAAGTTTAGCTTTGTTTTTTTTTAATTGTTTTAAAATGTTTACTTCATCTTTCATGTTTAGATGTAATATATACATCAACTTCCTGGTGGTTTAATTAATTAAAATGGTTGGTTGTATTGAGATTCAGGTTTCAGATGGTCTTCTATAATAATAGTTCTTTTTATTATTATTATTGAGTTAAACCAATAATAGCCCTCTACAAATTGTTTTGGTTGTATGCAGGTTATCACGTGTTGGAATGTTGAAAGGAGGCTCGGCGGCAAGAAAATTGTACCATAAGAGAAAGGGATATCATTATTTCTTTTCCAACATATTTCTTTTCCAACATCATAATTAATGAGGATATATTATCTTCGTTTGATATTTTCTTTGTAGACAATATGTGAGGTGCAATTGCTAGGAAGGCATACATGTTGATTTACATGAAATGCTTTCGGAGTGTTATATTTAAAAACTCTTTTATTTTCTCTTTCTGCTCTCCCATCAACATGAATTTTACCAACCCACCGACGGCAAAATTAACAAATTAAATAGGAAGAAGAACATCTGAAGACAACCTTCTATACTGCTTCACTATATAAATTAAATAGAACAATTAAGATGTAGACTCTACAATACTTATACATTTTACGCATGGAAGTTGATTTTGAGAACACAAGATGCGTATAATTAATTCTCCTTACAACTTCTCTTATGACAATACAAATTAAATGCCTCTACCCACAACATATCACATGCAGTCTCCCTAGTATTGTAAATAGACATATCACATAATTACAATACATTGAAAATAAGTTGAGATCCCATCCCAGCCAAATCACAAGCCACAATATCCAGCGTCTTTACTTTATTACTTATATAAACATTTGTTAAATTAACAAATTCCTGAGTCCTTACATTCTGAAGTACTTCAAGTAAGACCCCTGAGTCCTTACATTCTGAATTACTTCAAGGGATATGATTAGAAATCGCTTACTAACGGAGGCTTGAATTAGGAGGACTTGAATTGACAGAATGAGAGTGCTTTTTTCAATTTCTCTTAAATACTGAAAAGCTAAATGGCCAAATCTTCGATCCCATCATTGGACGAAACTACAAACAAATTAATTGTTTTATTTAAAGACCCAACGGGAACAAAAAGTTAGAGATTTAAGAACACATGAAGCAAAAATTGTCCTCTATCTAGAGATAAAAAAGAACAGATCCATACAGGGGCCCGAGAGACTCGTTTATGGAGACCAAAATCCCAAAATGAAACTTTGACCTAAATTGAAACCCCCATAGATTTAAATGGCTCATTAGAATTGGTTTTGATTTGAGAAGCCAACCCTATTGATGTCTGGATTTGATTGGACTCAGGTCGGATAACTGTCAGCGGAATTTAAGTGAATGGTTGCTAGTATATCTAGTACTAGTCTTAATTTTACCACTTGTAAACTATCAAAAGCTTTGAACACTTGTCACATTCATAATCGTACACAATATGATAAACAAAAACCATTTTCTATATATTTAAGTGCACAAGTAAGTAATTATTGGAATGAAAAATACGAAGAAGAGCAGCTGTGTGGGCATATAGAAGTACTTTATATGTAGGCTCCCATATATTTCTCGTACGTAGCAGGTTATTGAAACACACAGCAACATTCCTCAAAACTAAAACAGAAGTACCGAATTAACACTAACACAGCAGCTTGGGGCACCCATGTACGACATGCATCTACGCATTGTTCCACGTCGCTAAAACAATCGAAAGTAGGAGCCCTCTGGTCTTCATCACACACTTCTCCTCCTGGGGTTGGTGTTGGTGTTGGTTCGGGTGGCATTACCGGTATGATCATATCCAGAAGAATCTGTTCAATGTCTTCTTCCGAAGATTGATAACCATCATAATTTTCGTTGGCATGAACCCTAATGGTCAACACTATCAAATAAAAACAGTAATCCGATCGATGTTAGAATATTTATATATATGCAAATGTAAAAATCATAATTATATTTATGCAACAATGAAAACTGGTTTATAATATCCATCTGTGGGTGCAGGGATGGTTGATGGCAAGGAAGACTGGAGGAGAGAGAGGACGTTAAAATGGAGGTCTGAGTGAAGGGGGAGGAGGAGAAAGACGGCAGCAAGCTGCCGGCCCTCGCCCTCCCTTGTACCGGCGAGTGTCAGTTCGGCAGTGGCAGGGGAAAGAGAGAAAAAGAAGTAGCGAGTCGGAAGAGAAGGGGTTGCTCCATGTCAGCGCTGCGCTGTGGAGGCCAAACGGGAACGGTGGTGGCTTGGACGTTGAGGTTTAACAGAAGAGCTGGCTCCTCGGCTTTCCCATTCTTTCCCTATATTTTACCCGTCAAGTGTTAGGAGACGATGCCGCTGAACAAATAATAACGTGTTTTCGTTTTCGAGAATGAAATGAAAATTAGATTCATGCAACAATAGGAGCATTTCCTGGAATGAACTTCCAACTCGTAGTTTCAAAGCCTCAGATTGGAATGAGATAAACAATATTTGCTGTCGACATATATATATACCTGGGAGAAGAAGCCTCGCAAGACAAATAGAAGATAGGAGGAGGAAAACTTTCATCGATCAGAGAATTCACCATGTCTCAGCTCTTTGAACCTGGAACCTGCAGGAAACTGGAAAGCATCTTCATAACTTGTAATCCTTGATTATGGATGAAGAGTAGTACAAGAGCCAATGCATTTACATAGAGCGGGAATTGCCGGCTAATTTCTTGAATTACATGAAATGCTTGTCTTCTTATTTCACTATATTCAAGGTATAGCAGGACAATATCGCCCAAATAGAAAAGTGGAAATTTTATGGCGGACTTTGCTACACAGCCACAAACCGGTACAGGCAGTTTTAACATTTCCTCAAGCTTTGAATGTTTGTGCAATTAAGGACCCGCAGATTGAAAAAGAGTGAAGAAGACACCGAAAGTTATCCCATGTGGTGCAACCTGAACTGCCCGTCGCTGGTGGCTCGCGGTGTGGAAGGGCGGGAAGTAATAAATGTGAAGGGAAAAATAAAAATGAAAGATAATAGGCTAAAAGAAAAGGAAAAGATAACACAAAAAAGATGAGAAAATGTGTAATTGATTTAGGAGGAGTTTTCTCGGTTGGTAAAACAAAATGTGAAAAAAAAAAATAAAAACTTAGGTTTTGTAAAATATTTGAGATTATTTAGAGCCAAAAAATTATAAATAAGTTATTGAACCATTTGACTAAAAATTGTAAATTCAACACTGATTTTTTTTTTATGTTATGTACAGTTCAGTTATATATAATAGAAAAAAGTTGTATTTCACGTAAAAAATTTCTTCTTGTTATTATTAAATCGGTAGAATATTAGTTTTTATATGATACTGGTACATAGTTAGGGTTAAGTGGTACAAAGACATTGTTTTATTGGTACAAAGATATTGTTTTAGTGGTACGAAGATATGGTTTAAGTGGTACAAAGTTTTTATTCAAGTGGTATCAAATTATGGTTTGAGTGGTGTCGTGAAATACAAAAGTTTAAAAATTTGTAACCTTTTATCACTCGCAAGCGTATGATTAATTTCATTTTGTGCAAAGATGAGGAAGGGTATTTTCCCAAGGGATAATTTGATCTTACTAAGAAATGAGCATTAGTTATCTAAATTACTTGAACTTTTAAGGTAAAAGTGACAAGTGAAACCTAAGACCAAATGAATGAATGAGTGATTAAGGTGTAGAGGACAAGAACAAATAACCCCACTAATTACCTAGTCAACTCTAAGGTAGGTAGCTAAATAAAATCACAAGTTACTAAAGGAATTTAAACTAAAGAGGTTAAAGGGGGAAGGTCATCTCTCTAAGAATTCACCATATTACTTGCTACCCAAGTTAGTTGCACCCTAGAATGTCACACCTCACACAGGCCTTGGCCCAAGTTCTAAGGGTTAACTCCCAAAACTGAAGTTTAATCTCAAACCTTTCAATTCGGCCAACTAACAAAACTTAACCTTAAGTCTTATTTTCTTAAGGTATTTAGCCTGGGAGGTGGCCCAGGAGGCTTATAGGTAAGTCCAAATGGTTAAGTGCAGCAGAAGCAAGGCCCAATTCCAGTTACTTGCAGAACAAGCAAGGCTATAACAGGTTACTTGCATGACAAGCAAGGCAACACTTAATGAAATTTAAGTGCTTAAGTTGTGTGCAATCAAGTGTGCTATCTTAGAATGGCAACCAAGAAGCCCAAGTTATTCTTTGGTTTGAAAACACATGTTTGAGTGCACATGTACATTCGGCCATAATAAGTACAAGGAGGTTCACAACATAAGCACAACTTCCATTCACATAAACATGCCATCCATTGATCCATAACATCCATTATATACACAAGTCCAAAACCAAACCATAAGTG